>OW028613.1:10026724-14826724 GCA_932294325.1 Allophyes oxyacanthae | reverse complement strand
AATATTACTGTAGTGGCTTACCTGGATGATATCCTGTTGATATCGGAGGATCTAGAATCCCACGTAAGGGATCTGCAGCAAGTCTTCGACCGCCTCCGACTGTTCAACCTGAAAGCAAACAGAAGTAAGTGTGTTTTCGCTAGGAATAAAGTAACTTACCTGGGACACGTCGTTTCGGCACGTGGCATCGAGCCTGATCCCACGAAGGTTGAAGTGGTAGTGAACATGAAGCCACCGACGAACCTTAAAGAGCTGAAGACTTTCTTGCAAACCTGTTCGTGGTTTCGTAAATTTATTCCGCAGTTTTCCGAGGTAGCGCGTCCTTTGACGGACCTGACAAAGAAAGGCCGACGTTGGCAATGGGGGGAGACTGAGAAAAAGGCTTTTGAAGAGCTGAAGCTACGGCTCTCAACTAGTCCTATTCTACGTCAACCCAACTTTGATGAATCCTTTGTACTGCGTACCGACGCAAGCGCTTATGCGCTTGGTGCAGTTTTAATGCAAGGTGAGAATCCTGCCGAAGAAAGACCCATCGAGTATGCCAGTAGGTTGCTGACCTCCGCTGAGCGCAACTACCACACGACAGAGCGCGAAGCTCTAGCGGTTGTCTGGGCTCTGGACAAATTCAGAGGATACATTGAAGGAGCACAGATTCGGGTGGCTACTGACCACCAACCATTGAAATGGCTCTTGTCATTGAAGACACCCAGTGGTCGCTTGGCCCGTTGGGCAATGAAAATTCAGTGCTACAATTTGGATATAGAGTATACGCCTGGAAGGGTCAACGTGGTCGCTGATACTCTCAGTCGACCTGTGAACGCCGATGCTGAAGAGCCGAGTGCTATAAGCTCTTGTAGCATTTGTCCGGTGGTTGTTGACTTACCTCAGAGGAAGCCTGAGGATATTCGTGATGCTCAACTTAAGGATCCTGAGGTAAACAAAATCATACAGGATTTTGAGGATCCCAGTAACCCAGACGCAACCATGCGCTGGACTGATAGAGGTTATTACCTTTCACAAGGAGTGTTGTACCGCTGTGATCCGGATTGTGATTCCGAAGAACCTCAGCTAGTCGTTCCAGAGTCGTTACGGGCCGAGCTCATGAAAGAGCTTCACGACGCGCCCACTGCTGGACACCTGGGTCTGGAACGAACCTTACGAAAGATCAAGGAAAGATATTATTTTAAGAACATGAGGACTTATGTGGCTCAATATCTTAAGTCTTGTGACCTATGTCAGAAATTCAAACCCACTAACCTCAAACCGGCTGGTCTTTTACAAACCCCTGTCCCGCAGCAACGCTTCGAAGTACTCGCCATGGACTTGTTTGGCCCTCTTCCTGAAGGAAGTAAAGGAGAGCGATGGATCTTTTTAATCGAAGATACGGCGAGCAGATGGGTGGAATTGTTCCCGTTGGCTGAGGCCAACGCTGAAAACTGTGCAAAAATACTAATTGAAGAAGTATTCATGAGATACGGTTTTCCCCGCAGAGTAATATCCGACAACGGAACGCAGTTCGTCTCAGCCGTGATGCAAAAGGCGATGCACGTCCTTGGCGTCACGCAAAATTTAACTCCAGTTTATCACCCAGAGTGTAATCCCGCTGAACGAAAAAACCGCGAAATGAAACAAATGTTGGCGATCATGATAGATCCCGAACATCGACGTTGGCCTGAAGTATTACCTGCAGTGCGATTCGCTTTGAATACAGCGCCCAATCAAGGCACTGGTCAATCAGCTGCCTTTCTAACATTCGCGCGCCATTTCCGGTCTCCAATTGACATAGCTCACGATCTGCGTGTGATCGTTGATCAAGAGAACTATGTGCCTCAGATAACTCCGTATTTGAGGAAGTTTGTAGAACACCTTCAAGAAATGAAATGGCGAGTAGAAAATCAACAAGACAACCGTAAAGACACTACGGACCAGAGCCGCCGTACCGGTCCTAGGTATCGGGAGGGTGATCTTGTGCTTGTGGAGAGTCACCGGCTCAGTCAAGCTAGTAAGGGGTTTACTTCTAAGTTTGCCCCACGACGTGAGGGCCCCTACCGGGTGCACAAAGTAGTTTCGCCTACAACTTATGAAATTGTGGACAAAGAACAAGTGCCTCGAGGCAAGTACCATGCCAGTGCTCTTACTCCGTATGTCGGAGCTTCGGAAACGATATTACATTCCCGTAAAAGAGGGAGACCGCGTAAAAATCCCAAGTCAGCTCCAGAGGTTTCCCCTGACTTGGAGGGGGAGGATATAGCGCCTACACCCACATATCCAACGGACACAACCGCTCCGCACCCCCCTCATACGGTTCGACGCTCTGCTCGTGTCCGCGCCCGCGCTGATGCCGCTAACACTAGCGCGGCAGTAAGACAGTGAGTCACGAGACACCGCGGAGTTCACATGTGCGCGCTGGGCCGCGCGCCGATCCGGTCGCCACGTGCAATTGTTTATACCCCTACTTATAGATAGCATATTATCAAAGTGTTAATTAAAAGTGTTTATCTATAATATTGGTGTTTTACATCCCTATAATTATTAATATTACTTGATTAATTTAGTGAAATGATTGTTGACAGAACGTAACGGAGCGAATGACAGATCAACTA
The DNA here is from genome assembly GCA_932294325.1 of Allophyes oxyacanthae. Lineage (NCBI taxonomy): Eukaryota > Metazoa > Arthropoda > Insecta > Lepidoptera > Noctuidae > Allophyes > Allophyes oxyacanthae. Next base: position 14,824,121 of record OW028613.1, on the reverse strand, counting down.
TCATTTACCCTGTCACTAATGGTGGAAAGCACAGAACACAGAAAAGAGGTTCTGTGTTCTGTGGTGGAAAGTGAACCGGGAGGCGTCTCTGCCACTCGCCAGCCGCTGCCGCAGCACCGCTGGCTACCCGCTCGCTCGGCTCGTGCGTTGCTTGGTCACAGTTCTAACCGAACCTAACCATCCTTCCCGCCGACGCCGGGGCTACTGGGGACGATGAAACTATTTTTCCTATATGCCCCGTTGACGGGTCATGAGCACCGGGGAGGATGGGAGCTCACCTTTTACTTTATCCTTCAGTTGTTTTTTAACTATTTCATTAGATTCGTTTAGGGACATAGTTACGTTATAGATTGATACTGTGACATAGTTATATCTTTAGTGTGATAGTTAAGGGACGCTTTCGTACAACTATTATCTGGAATATGATTAGGTATATTACTACGGTTATAATTTTATCACGGCTTTACCTATCTTACTGCGACAAATACAAATATACTTTATTCGCAGTAAATAAGGTTTCTTTTACGGTGCGTCGCGTAGTGCTAAATATTTACATTAGTTGGATTTACAGACGTTCAAAAAATCAAAAAGTACTTTATCCTCGCATTAAAATCGGTCATGCTTTCACATATATAGCGGTTTCGATCAGTGTAATGTGATTGCAACGTATTACAAACTAGCTGTGCCCGCGACTTCGTTCGCGTGGTGTAGGGGTGCTCGAATTGTTTTGAAAATACATGTTTCTAATAACATAAAATGTTATCAATTAGTATTAAATACAAAAAGTAAAAACACGGGAACCGGATTTGAACCTGATATTTGTTGGCTTTTATTCTACTATTTACCGCTCCACTTAGCTAGTTACGATGGGTGTCGAAATAAACATTTCTAATGCTGAAAAACTATCTAGTTTCCTTCATATGTATAGCAATTTGTCGTAATGGTTTTTTACCGAACATGTCAAATAAACTCGTTTAAATCACAAATTGCTTAACTGTCGACCATAGTATCCACGGATACATATCGAGCTATAAATTTTCAGTAAAATAAGCTGACCTCTTATTGTAAGGGAAGCCAATACAATACGTGGTCAGCTTTTACTGGAAATGTATAGCTTGATAGTAGCCGTGTGTATACAAAAAAAAAATGTTACACTGTTCAGTTCCTGTGAGCGTAGCGTAGCGTGATGATACACCTAGAGTCTCGACATTTCATAAGTGCCTGTATCTGGTTTACATGAAATAAAGATCTATTCTATTCTATTCTACCTATGTTAAAAAGTCGGTCCCTTAGTAGCGCTACTGTGAAAGTCCTATCGAAATTGTTAAATTCTTACGTTTCATATCCATCATACATAATACACAAAATATGTTACATTGCTCGACTCCTATGAGTGATAGGTGATAGTGCGATGAAATATGTTTACTATAACATCTCGATCCCTAATAAATTAAACTACAATGAAAGTCGCATGAAAGTAGGTCCAATACAACATTATTTTGTATAACCAATCAATCGTGACCTCTGCTTTGTAAGGGACTGCTTACAATAGAGCGATCAAGCTGTATCTAAAGATCTAGTCAACTGTTGCAAATGAAAGTTGTTAAGTTAGACTATTATCTATACAATTACTGTAAAGTTTCATTGAAATATTTTTCACTGTTTTCCTGAGATGGGGTAACTTCTTTTTTTTTGTTGGCTCTCAGACTTTCATCCCATAAATACAAAGTAGGTGATCTAGCGATACCTTTATTTTGCCTACACTCTACTAACGACTAACAACGACAGCGACGTAGTCGGTGAGAATTCGGTAACTGTTACTGCCCTTTGTAATGATTTTATATGAATCTAGCAATAGTAGCTATTTAAAATACTTGGAGAAAACATCCAAATTATAAACTTCACATTTTCGTAAACACATAAACCCAATTAAAAGAACAAATATTTCGATCCCAACGGTATCTAGGGAGACTGAAGACAAATTTAAAGAAACACAATAATATTTAATTATTATGTTTTGTGTGTGCTGAAAAAAATAAAATAGGTAGGTAATAATTATTTTAATATTTTCACCGAGAAATTGGTAGTCGACAGATCATTCTAGTCATCCTCAAGTCAATGAATTTTCAGCTGCCGTGCATCAGGCAAAAGACTATGTTGTAAAAAGAATGTTGTATGAACCTAATTTGCTGTTCTCCAGAATGCAAACGATGTTAGCCCTTATCAATTTGCAATGGTAGCAGTAAACAGCAAGCACAAGGCATTTTAATACTGCCAATAAGGCTTTTAAATTCCTAATTACCTATTAGATTAAAGATTAAAAAAGCCCATCCTACAGGTTTCCGATAAATTCTATGGATAAAAAAAATTTCTACCCAATCCTAATAAAATCGGAATAATTATCTTATCTCAATATTTACTGGAAATACAAAAACTTGGTTTTGGTTAAAAAGTCTATTAACGCCATCTAGTTTCAGAAAAATGTAATAAAAAATAATGAAATCAAAGTTACGTCGAAATAGCGCATTTAAAAAAGTAATTATCTCGTGAGTAAGGTATTATGTCGTATGCTTTCATCACGCTTCACCTTTTGGAACATAGCAGTCAGTGAAATACGTACCTTAAAGTAAGATGCCAAAGAAAGAACGTTTATCAGTAAAAAAAAAAATACTGGGCATTACTAAATATGCCATTTTACTAATTTAAGAACTGGATCAAGTGAGGAGTTACAATGAACACAGGAACTGTGAAACTAAAACGAAGATTAATTTTGCTTAGCCCCCTAGACGAATAGGGTGATGATTTATATTACATATTTTGACCGGACCTATGAATTATAATAAGACAATATTTCATTAAGATTCGGCTCTTAATAATGAAGTGGTTGCTCATAATAGTAAACAGGCATAATGCACTTTAGCTCATCCCCCTTAGATAATAGCGTGATAATTTATAGCCTATATGTTGACCAGCCCTATGACAGATATTACTGCAAAATTTCAACTAAATCTGTCCAGTAGTATAGGCGTGAAGCTCGGACAAATAAACAGACAAACGGACATACAGACAAACAGACAAACAGACAAACAGACAAAAATTCTAAAAACATCTGATTTGGCTTCAGTATCGTTCCTAGTACACGCAGCAATCATTTTTTTTGAAAAATATTCAATGTACAGTTTTCGCCTCGTTACGATTTTATTATAAGTATAGATAGCGTATGGCCATGACACAATGTCTTGGATATTTACAATAGTCTTATTTTTGTCAGGAATCACAGGGCAGATCGTAATATGCGAATGTCTTCCACACCCACTGCGTAACACGAAATGATAAGAATAAGAATATTTATTTGCTGGAAACACGGTTTTATGGATGTTACATTGGTTTAGTGCAGCATGTCTCACCGAACAATCGGCATGCAAAACTTACAAAATATTTATGACTTTGAAGATAGCTCATTCTCACCAAAAATCCAAACAAAGCCTACAAAATAATGATGTCGTTATTACAATGTCAGTGAAGATATAATTATTAATAAAAAATGTCAAGTTGAAAATAAAATAATGGTACAAAATTATGCGAATGAGAAACGAAGTTGCTAAGTTTTCCAAGCTCACTCCATTTGGCAACTCGTTGATAGAATTATTAGAATTAGCTAGAACAATAATCCTAACTTTGTTAAGCTTCCAATACTTATGCAAATACAGAATTAGGGATTATTTAATCAATATAGGATTAAATGTTACCGCAGGGATTTGTACCTGGGATATTATACGCTTGGTGACGTAGATAAGCAGGTGATTGGTTGTCATATAAATTATTATGATTATTATATTTATTATATTATAAATTATTTTTCTTTCTTTCTATATTTATTATTTCTAGCTTCAGTCACTAGTGTGTCCCACAGTGGAGAAGGGTCTATAAAACACGATTCCCATCGGCTTTTCTTTCTAAACGTGGCCATTACCAGTAGGTATTAATATTATGTATTAATAAATATGTGAAGGTGGGTATAGTTCTCGCAAATCTTTACGAGCCCTGAACTGAGCTCTGAACTCTCTCTCTCTCCCTCTAGCACCTATAATAAGCGTACTATTATAGGTGCTAGAGGGAGAGAGTTCGGAGGGCTCATAAAAATTTGCGCGTACTATAAGTTGCTTCATGAGTACATGCCACAGTTAAATTAATATTGCACAGAATGTGGCATGCCTAACCAAGCTATTTTTTGAACGGGTTCTCTTATAAAAATATTCACCATTCGCCACTGGTGTCCCATTAACTATTCGAGCAGTATACACTATAGTACAGTTGACGTCAATCTTTTAGGCCGCCCTGAAGTTGCCCACTCGCTCCTCTACAATGTACAGTCAGGATCCTTCACGGTAATACATTTAGCAAACAAAATGCTTTGAACCCAAATGATTTTGTGTAATTGTTATGTTTTTTTTTGTTTTGTTATTACCAATACAGTATGTTAATTTTTATTTTGAACTACGCAATGTATTACATGTAAAGTTGAATAACTAAAATTAAAAATCTAAAATGCGATAACCGTTCCAATTATACAAAAAACATTTTCTGAAATACAGATTTACATTTCCTCTTAACCTTTGTCGTAGTTGTATTTATATAGGTACGTCATACAATCCTATATATTATTATATATTTTTTTTAGTAATAGATTTAAGTTTCTATAGTTTTAATATTTTGATACCTCTCATTATTAGTGTACATATTTAAGTTTATATTTTATGTTTGTATATATTTAACATTAACATAGATTTAACATATCTGAGATAATTATCTACATATTAAAATCCTATATAAATACTTACCTAATACACATTTTAGGTCGTATCAAACGTCTAGATTGAAGCAAAGGAAATAAGGTCCGAAACTAATTTCCTTTCAAGCTTCTACAAATAGGCTCGATACTCAATTGTGTTTTATTTTAAAAGTCTTTCTGTTATCAATACTGTATTTTTGGATTATACTTACCTCTAGTTATTCTTGTTATTCTAAAGGTTAACTTATTCATTCTTCATGTAGCCTGTAGGTGTAGTTGACGTAAGCACGGCTGTTATTCTTGAGATCATTAGTTCCTTTTTCAGGTTGTTCCAAATGTAATTAGATTTATATGTAAAGTAATTTTTAACCCCCGAAAAAAAAGATGGTTGTTATAAGTTCGTAGTGTGTATCTGTGGGTTTCTCTGTGGTATCGTAGCTTCAAAACGGATGGGACGATTTCAATGCAGTTTTTTTTTTATTGTAAAATAGTTTAATCGGGTATCATCTTAGCTATATTTCATAAAAATCTGTTCTGTCGTTCAAAAGTTACAGCTCTTTTTCTAGTTGGAGTCGGGGGTTTTTGACGGTTAGGTTATAATATTGTAGTGTGAAGCTATAAACTTCCTAACGTCGTCACAGTAATCGTTAATACATAGGTACTGCACGTATATGTATGTATACAGTCAAATAGTAGAGTGAACAGTAAAGGGCTCTGTAGTCGATATATGCGAAGCGCATAACGTGCCAGAAATCGACTGCACCTCATAGTTGCGACGAACAAATGACCGACTATCGTTGTTGCGACAGCACGTAGTTGCGAAGCACGGAGTCGCGACAGATCGTTGCTGCAACACACGCTACCCCGACAGCACGTGGATGCGACGTACGGAGCCGCAATAGATCTTTTCGGTTCTGATTTGGGGTGATTCTTTTCGGTTGGCGCAGTGGCTAAGCCATTAGCCTTCTACGCTACGTGCCGCGGGTTCGATCCCCGCACGGAACAAGTATTTGTATGATCTACAGATACTTGTTTCGGGTCTGAAAGAAAGAAAGAAAGAAAGAAAATTCATTTATTTGCCACAAAAACAAGACACACTGGAATGACAGATACAGGTAATAAGAAAAGGACAGGTGCATAGACAGAGAAGACATTATTTTAGGATCGCAACAATGTAATTACAATTAATACCAACTAATGTAATTGTTTAACATGTCATGTGTCTGTGTAGCCTTTGTTGGAGGTCCTATAAAAATAAATAAATAAATGTAAAATTGAGTAGAAAAAATAAGGTAGGTAGGTAAAATAAGTAGGTCTGGGTGGTGTGTGCATGTGACATGTATGTTTGTAAACTGTACCCTCGATACAGAAGAAATACTAGTGAGGGGTAACGTTTATTTAAAAAAATAAAAAAGAAAGATCGCTGTAGCGACACACGTTGCATCGATAATACGGGATAGTCTATCAAATAAAATTACTTTGAGATTTACTTGAGTGACAACACGAGAATTATTGATCTGTAATAAACAAATTATAATGTTTAAGTATTTTATCTACATAAAACCTAACATAGGCGTCGAATATAGAACATCCACCTTTTTTGAAGTCGTTTAAAAATAAACTTATCTATGAATCATTCGATTAATCTCGCCTTATTACTTATTGTAAACCAATCATTTTATAGTAATAGGAATATGTCGGTACGTAATTCATTCATAAAACCATTTATTTCCGAACTAGCAACGTGAACTGTTCACTCAAACATGATAGAAATCAATTTAATAAAAATGTTATTAAAAGCTGAAAATATAATGGGTATCTACAGAAATTACATGTTTCTTGGAAATTTTCATAAAATTCTAATTATAATGCGTATCATAATAGAACTGGTGGCAACTGCGGTTATTTATTTTGCCACTACCTACATGGAGATTCTAGAAATGAGTGTATTTCAAGGGATATCGCTTATGAGTTTTCCTATGTCACTTTGTGGAGGTATTCCACGAAGAGCACTGATTTGAACGGCACTGAAACGAATAGCACCAAAGCTATTCCACGAACGGCACTGATCCAAATTTTGGTTTGGTGCGCTTCGTGGAACAATAAAATAATATTAATTTTATTCCACGAAGGGCACCAACGTAAAATTTTCTTCTAGTGGTGGGAACTATTTTTTGTTTAGGACACTATTAAATAAAACATATCGATATAAATCAGCAGTAAGTATGTTTATTGATAATATTATTATTTTTTTGGAATTGAACTATTTGGTTTAATTGCAAAATCAGCCTTAAGTCATTTATTACCTATTTATATTATATTATATAAAAATTAATGACGTTTGTTAGTCTCACAAAAACACGAGACCGGCTGAACCGATTTAAAAAATAATCCATAAAACCGTAATCATTTTGTTGTCTTTATTGGGAACATTTATTATGCAATTAATATATTAATACAAACGAATGTAGGTATCATACTTATTTTCAAAAAAATATCGAGATATGCACGTATAGTTACTGATGATATAGATAACTGTGAGATAATTTCTGATATTTAACATTATTAAAGCAAAATATACGAGACCGGAAAACCCTAAGATACTTTAAGTATAATAAGATACTTTTCCGGTCTCGCAGGCTTCGCAGGCTTCGCAATGCGCAGGCGACATAATTCAGCACAGCACAGGTACGTGCGACGCAGATGACGCTGGCACCGTCTGGGTCTTCGTACATGCGTTGAATTTGGTTTAATTTCAAACGAGTAAAGGAAAACATTTTTTTTTCTTATTTTACAAAACTTAACTGTAATTTTTGATATAGAATAGAATAGAAAGAAATAAAGAAAACATTTATTTGTCATAGAGACAACATCTTGAAATGATATATAAACAAAAAACAAACTCAAATAAAAAATATAAAAGGTATATTTAAAAAAAAGATAAAAAGTACCAATGCACCAAAGGGTTTTTTTAGACCATACTTAAATTTTAAAACGCACTACACGACAGTATAATAATAATAACTACATAATAACTATATAATAATTACTTAAAGATAAAGTTATAGATATTTTTAGTTGCTAAAACATCAGTATACACTCATAGGCGTGCAATATTATGATGATGACGATGTGTGTGTGTGATCTAAAACAACTCCATTGGTTGAGTATAAATTTATGATATTTTCAATACAAACTTTTACTGCTAATAACTTAAATAATGTGATTAAATTGCAAAGCCATTATCACGTAGGTGATAGAGAGAGATAGAACTATAGGTATCAGGTACATGCCCAGGATTATTTTGGGAGTATATTCTATTTGAATAGGATTTATTTTTACTAGCAGATTCAAGTTCCTTATACTCTTCGTTTCTGGGGCTGCCGGGTCTGAAAATAATAAACGAACATTTGATATAGGTACATATATTATATTATGTTTGATAGAATGAATATTCTTAGAATCGGGAAATTACAATCTTTTTAACAAGAATGTCGGATATTTGTAATGTTCAGCCTCTGACAAACTTCTTCACGCACGAACAACCCAAAGTCTATACCCTATTTTATTATTATTTTATTTATTATGATTAATTATATTCAAACGTTGATCCCAATAAACTATATTAATACGACTTAATGTCAATAATCGTGTAAATCCGCGAGAATACGCGTTTTACTGCTTATTCTGAACAACTTTTACTAATGGACTAACCCTGAAATCGCGAAAATAAAATCTCTGTTCCATACAAATAAAATATTATTCGACTAAATATATGGAACAGCTGATTTATTTTTCGCGATTTCACCGTTGGTTCCGTAATAAAAGTTGTTCAGAATAAGCAGTAAAACGCGTGGTGGGATTTACAAGATTTTTGTATTTGATATACAACCTGTATATAAAATAGTAATACAAAATTATGCACTTACTTATTAACAAAGTACTGTATAATTTACATAATCCTTTATTTATTTTGGACGCTTCGTTTTGCAAATTTTGACCAGCAATTAAAACAAAATATGTACAAAATGTATAATTGAACAGAATATACAATAATTTGTAGCCGCTGAGATAAATATACTTTTCCTGCTAAAATAAAAAAAACATAATAATATTAGATATTGTATAAGCACTGAACCCACAATTTTTTTAAGTTAATGTTTTATTACTTTTTTCATATATGTACTAAAAATCCCATAAGATGAAGAAACGTAATAAACTGAGGAAAAGAAAAATGACAGCAACATCTGAAAAAAAAATGCCTTATTTTATTTTTATATGCATGTTTTTTTGTTATTAATATATTTTGTAAAGAATTTGTCACCTGCGTTCTGAAGCACGCCGATAGATTCTTGCTGCAACTTACTATGCGTTGATACTTTGAAGACCATTCTTCAATTTTTTGAATAGTTAGAAGATCTTTCTTCTCTCTTCTATTTAAATATAATCTCTTTTCTATATTATTATATTTCACTTGAATATCCACTATATAATTGTTAAAACATTTCAAATGATATTGTAGCATAGTAATGAAAATATAAAATATCATATGTTCTAAAGTGAAGCGTACTTCAATAAATATTTCTAACATTACCAACGCAACAAAACTAACTTCTAGCTGTCTCCCTCGTACAATGGACATGTGAAGAATCTTTGATGAAAAATGAATTAAGTTTGTTATGCAACATATTATTATGGTTATTTTAAAAATCATCTTCAACTTTCTTATACACTTGATATACATTGGTTCTTTCTGGAAGTAATGATGCACGGCCATGAAGTCAGTTATGAAGATTTTGTAAGGTCGCGAGCTTGTAATACCACATATTATAATAATAACATTACTGAGGCAGTTCACAAGGTGAAATAAAAACGGCAAATAAGGCATGTCTTGACGGGAATTAGACAGAGCCTCGTAGGTACTGCATGCAAAAACAATAGCTGATAACAGAATTTCGAAAACAATTCGCATTAAAATAAGAATTTTACGAGACTTCCTGAGAAACATGTAATTTCTGTAAACACATATCACATTTTCAGCCGCTATTAACATATTTATCATTTGGTTTTCTATCATTTTGACGCTCAATTAATTAACCTTCCTCTTCATAAAATGAACTGGTCACTGATTGACGGAGTTCTCCATTGATATACATCCCAATGTAAAGAAGGAACCATTACGTTATTACATATCGATAAACAAACAAGTTCCAAATCGTCCAAAGCTACTATCTTTGATTGATCTACTAATGACAGCATGTTTTTGAATTCCGTAGGAGAAAAAAAAAACAATATACCATTACTTCCCAACGATGAATTAAGTTTAGTAATGTCATGCATTTTTTTAATTCATAATAATGTCAAGACTTCATCGCACTTTGCTGACTAGGCCATAAAATATAGTTCTTCCATTTATAGCACCAAATATTTTAAAGAGGTATGTCTATTAGGGTGGAGCGTCTATGTATGGTGAAAATATTATTATGGTTCCTCCATATAAACACGAAATATTATGTGTAACGATCACAGATGGAAGCCAAAATATTCTAAGTCTATGGTTACGACAGCATTCTAGACGCTGACCAACGAAAGCCGTCCAAGATTAAAAAAAGTTAAACCCTTAGTTAGTAAGTTAGTTAAGTTTTTTACGAGAATTATTTTATACTTTTTAGTTTTTTGAAATCGGTTTAAATTACATTTTTTTGAAGTTTTTTTTTTCTATTTTGAATAGCATAAACAATACATCAATCGCGAGTGATACGCTGTTATTCATTCAAGAGTTCCATTGTCTATCTCCGAACGTCTTCATCAGATCTTCACCAATTTTAAATGGGACTACTTCGACAGTATACCCTTTCAAACAAAAAAGAATTGTCAAAATCGGTCTGCAATTGGCGGAGTAATCGCGTAACAAACATATTAAAAAAAAAACCAGTCGAATTGAGAATCTCCTCCTTTTTTTGAAGATGGAAAAAATCGGCGGAATTTAAAAAAAATTAAGCTCTCATCACTAACTATACAAGTATACACTGCATAAACAGAGTTGATACTATTTAATAATCTTTAAACATTAAATAGGATCAACTTTGTTATGCGGAGTATAGTCAATGCGGATAGCTTCAGACTTTTTAAATTGCCGCCGTTTTTCTGGGACAGCTTTTATTGGCCAGACTATTTGGTCGTATAAGAGGCAAGTTTTACACTTTAATAAGTAAGTAAACTATTATAGTTTCCATATTACATACAACCAATCTTGGTGTAACTTTGTTATGTAATTTGAGATATTAACGCAAATAAAATAAAATTGATGTTCTTATTGTATAAAAAAGCTTGTAAAAACAATTTTGATCTACGGAACCTTGGAATAGGTAACTTGACAGGTTTAGGCTTATACATGATGAGGACAAGGTTATAAATAAGTAGGTTGAGGCAGTGAAAAAGTGTTTTTTTTAAATTATATTATCTATAATTATTTTATATCATTCAATCATAATACTATTAATTATATGAGAAGTTGTCGATAAATTCAATTCCTTTACTTTCTCTCTACTATTTGTGTACAAGAAGGTTAATTTGAGCAAAAAGCAAAATGTCACAAATCAAAGTAATAGATATAACAAAAGCCGAAAACATAATTATTATTATTTTCTGTTTACAGAAATTACTCTGATCCGATTACTTTGCTCTAAAGCTTTGATCGCTTACTACTGTTAGACTGTATTGTTTTGTTAGGGTAGCTGTAGGTGGCATACGACCACGGCTATCCTCTGAATATCACTATGAATATGGTATCTATTAATATTTTCTTGTTTCATACCTTTTCAGTAGTCGGGTTTTAGTTTTTGAACTTAATTTTCTTAATCATTCATTTTAGACGTTCTGACAAGCTTGTCAAAATTTTATTTAGAGTTTGTATTAGAAGGGCTATATTATAAAAAAATCTAATATAATTAAATGTTTGAAAACCTCTCTTTCGTATAAAAATTAAAATCATGCTTTGAGAAAGAAGCTAGTTTGAAAGAACCTTATTAATTAATTAGGCGCCTACGCAACGCCTCGCCGTTAGACCCAAACATTTACTCAATAATTTTAATTCGAGGCAAATGAACAGTTTTCATAAAAAAAAAAGCAATTGCTATATGACTTAACTAATACAATATTTCCACAAATAAGTACTTGTTAAGGCCGCGGGATATTTCGTCATTCATTCTAACGTCCTACAACAAGAGTCACTCAAGTTGATCGAAATGAATTTATTATTCATATTAATATTCGTCGAAAATGTCTTGTGCGTCTATAGAAACTTTTTGTTTTTTAGTAAATATCATAAAGTATTTGCAATTACGCGTATAATTGTGGAATTGTGTCTGTCTACAGCTATTACTGTGTATAATATTGGTATAACTAATGAATTTATTCCTGAAATGGACGTGAATATGTACTCGGCAAACTTTTTCATCGTATTGATTTTATTGAAAAGCATTGTAATAATAATTGGTGGAATAATACATTCGGGATCGTATAAAATTTACTTGGAGAATGTTCTAAAGCTGTACAACCAATATAAGAATGAGCCTTCTCTAAAAATGTATCAGAAAAGGCTCAAGATAAAATGTTTTGTGGGCTCTGCAGTGTTCGTCATATTGTCGATACTACTTTCAATAATGAGAATTAACGACTGGTACTATATGGATTCACGTTTTTTGGTAGAAATCGTATTATGTGCCCTCCACGAGGTGGTAGTAGACATTCGCTATATGCTTGAGCATATAGTCGTTTATTCTGCTATAACAAGCATTTACGAATACCTTAAATGTTTAAACAATTCAGTACAGGAGGTTTTGAAGAATTACTGTGAGACAGGAAACTGTCGAGTATGCGCGGATGAAGAATGCCTTGATGTATCTGAGACAGTAGATATTTGGATGGAAGTGTACCAATACATCATGAATTGTAGTAAAAATATATCACTGTGCTTTAATGAACTGGTAGGTAATAACTTATATGGTAGTTTAAGCAGCGCACAAGCGCTTTGTCAGTCCTTCGATGGGTGACCGTTTCTTCGAACATCGAGACCCCTCCGTGCCTCGGAAAGTAGATTAGGTAAGCAGTTGATCCCAGTTGTCATACGAATATCTATGACAGCCGTTACGGGAGTCAGCAGCCTGAAAAGTCTTACAACCGGTCTAACCTTAGGGTATCAATGTCTCCCAGTAATTGGGTGGCAGAGGTTGGCAGACACTCCGTATAAAATACCTACTGATATTCGACTGGGAGCCAACCACAACGTAGTTGGGAAAAGGCTAGACAGATGATGCATGTAAAAGTTATGTGATTATGTAGATTTATAATCATGAACATTGGCAATGCATGCGAGCAATTTAGGTCATTACTCAATAAAAAAAATGAAATTATATTTGCGTGATTCATGTTACCTTGCGCTGAGTTATGCGCTAACGCAAGACCGCCTTCAAAACAGGCACACAAGAAAGTGTGAAATGAAGGCGTAGGTGGAACATCGAAGTATCTAATTTTGTGCCTTTGCTATCGTTTTAAAAGATGATACTTTTCAGATGTTATTTTCGGTGACTGTGGCAGTACTGCAATGTGTATCTTCAATGTATAATCTTATTGGCATCATTATTAAAAAGGTAAGTAATATTTTGCAACATAATGATTACACTAACATATTGGTTGAGATTCTGTTACTCGTCACTTTATGGCATTCTGTGAGAATATGGTACTTCCCAGGTCGAGCGTAAGCTGTAGTCAGTAGCTTGCAACTTGGTTAGCAGTGACTTAGGCTGGACCTCGGGATACAGCCAGTAATATTTCCGGGTTTTTTCCCATGGTAAAAGTTGTTCATAATGATGACTACCTACTAAGGACCTCCGCTAGTAAAGTAGGACCTTATATGAGACTTATTTTGACTACAAAGTTGAGATTAAGAATGCGTTGTCGAAATTAAAGTCTGTCAAATCAGATTCTGACGAGCTTGTGATACTTCAGCCGATGATGAGAAACAGAATCAGTAGTTAAATTTTACTTTAGCTGTTGCTTTTGATAAAATAGTGCCATTAGAGTACCTAAGGATTTTTTCTTCTGCACCAGTAGTAGGTATATACCTACAATATATTTACTGTGCCAGTAGTATTGGTGCAATTTTCAACCCAATATTATCTCTATGAGATTTGCTTCCAAGAAGTAGGTACTGTATTTTCAATCTATGCTGTCTCACTGCTTGGCAAAGGTCTCTTCATAGTCTTTCAAGCTTCGGAAGTACTTAGAAAGTACTCCGCTTTCAAGCTTCTAGAAAGTACTTCGCTATAACAAAATTTCAAATTATGGTAAGAGTAGAAAAATTAAATTGAGATATTCATCTCGCAGAAAGACAATTCTGCAGTTACCTATTTAAAATGTTTGCGACATTTGCAGGTAGGAATGTCACATTTCAATACGAAGGACATCATATTCATTTTATTGTACCATATGGCGGCTACGATTCCTCTCTTATTTGCTGGTCAAAAGGTACAAAATGAGTTTCTTACTCTCAACAAGGCATTAGCGAGGCTTTCCAGCGAAGTGTCGATAGGTGAGTTGTATTTTTAATTTACCTTTAGGGCTGCCTTGCCTTGAAAAATGTCCATCTTACATTTTTTTAATTGCACCTCGAACTTCGTGTCTTCCGCGTTACTAAAATGGTAATGAACATCGGTAATAAACTTCAATACGATCGTGAGAGACTAAACTTTGAGCTACCTTTTAATTTTTTCACCGATCATGAAGATAGGAGTATTTACTTCATGATCGGTAATTTCTTTCGAGTTAACTCGAAGTTTAGTCTCTCGCTATCGTATTGAAGTGTATTACCAGAGTCGATGTTCATTACCATTTAAGTTACGCGGTTGACCCCCTGGCCGGAAATCACAAGACTAGAAATTACCTATATTGTTTAATGTTACCCGTAATTGTTTTGCAATCGAGTGTTTCCTACTCGTGAAAACATGTAATTGGCTATGTCACTTACTGTTATTATTTATTTTACTTTAGAAGCTGTTGGTTTTCTAAATGTAGTAAATAAATAAATCTTGTTGAGTCTTATAAAAATACTTAAGCTGAGGCAATACATAGAGAAAGTCACAGTAAAGTGTAAAATAATCATAATAAAGGAAAATGAATCATGTATAAAATGGTGCATGGATTCAGGTTGCTCTGACCAAATAACTACCACTGTTATTTCCTCGGGATCCGTGATCTCGGGATGCGTTAAGAAGCTGAGCGTAATGAGCGTATTGAATAAATCATGGATCCTAAGAAAATAGCAGTGCTGCAGTAGAACGATTAACCAGTTATAGTGTGACCATGAACGCTTTATACCGCTCAAGTAGTTGCGTGGCGAGACGCGAGAGGGAAGCAGCTCGCTCTACACTGTCACGTCGCGTTCGACGACGTTCTCGGCGGTAGCACGCGTTATTTGCACCGAAATGTGTAGCCATACGCACATGAGATTTTTTTTATCTCATGTGCATTTGGCGTGTAGCGGTATAGTGCTCGCGGTCACACTATAACAATGTTGGTATCACAGCTGACTGCCCAGGCTGCACCAGACGATCACATGTTTCATCACTCGTGGAGTCTCTTCCTTTACAAACCTAGTTTCTTGCTTCCATTAAAACATTGTAAAATGTCAACTGTTTAATATTTTCAGATTGGCAAAAATCAGAAACAAGAAGAATTAAGGATCTAAATCGTTTAGTAAAACAAAACCCAATCGTTATAACATTCAGCATTTTTTCCTTAGGAATGTATTTGCTTCCTATGATGCTTTCACTAGCTGCAACATACATCGTGGTTTTGTTACAATTCAACCATATTATCTAATTGGATCAAAAAATCTAAAATATTGGGTGTTAGAAATATAAAAAAAAAACTGTAACAATTGTGTATATATATACAATTTCACGCAATATGTAAACATAGTAGATACCCGACAAAAAAGGGTGGTGTTATAAGTTCGTAGTGTGTATCCGTGTTTCTGTGTATCTGTCTGTGGCATCGTAGCTCCAAAACGGATAAACCGATTTCAATGCAGTTTTTTTAAATTGAAAGCTAGTTTAATCTGGTATCATCTTAGCTATGCTTTATGAAAATCTGTTTAGCCGTTCAAAAGTTACAGCTCTGTTTCTATGATTAGGTTATGTTCCAACATGTTTGCCACAATAAATAGCTTGCAAATGTTATGTAGGTATTGAGGTGTATAGCCACAGATTTAATCACAATAAACTTTACGTACTTATATCATAGCATAGTTTGGTTTATAGATCGTTTTGAAAGTTTTTGCTTTTTGTAAGCCAGGTTTCGGTTTTCCTCAAAGGGATGTCTTGGCAGCAATGTAGGGAGGCTGACAATTTAATAGGGAACTTACATATAAATTATTATGAGAAAATATTTAAAAAATCTGTACTTAATAAAAGTTGTGAAAAGTAGGTACCTACCTACTATAATGAAAGATTTATTCAGAAATTATACCTTTTTTACACATTATCTATAAATTACGTAAAACGGAACGTTATTTCAAATACCATCATTGAGTTTATGACGTCACTTCTTCGTGTCTCCTCAGTAACTATATTCACACGCTATGAACGAGCGATGCAACGACGTTATGTCACGTGACTCTGTGTTTTAGCGCGAACAATTGAAAGTAATATTTTTATTTGTGATATTTTAATTATTAGTGCATATTTACTTTCAGTTTTTAATATTTTTATTTAAGCCTTCGATCTTTACGATATACTAAAAATTTAAATATGTAAGTTTCCTATTGGTCTGTGTTATAAATGTTATTACATAATTGTAATGTAGCTGTGGCCAGCTTGTAAAGGGTGTAACCGAAATCGTATAAATCCATCCAAGATTCGAAAAATCTTTCAGCCAGGATGAGTCTGTATAGGTAAGCAGTAGAGCGCGTTTTGTTACACCCTGTATAGTCTTCATAATATTAAACTTGTTGATATGGTCTATTTCAATAAATTTGTGATTTTATGTGTGTATGTGTTTAAAAACTTCATCGTAGATCTATAAGATAATTATGTTTTTATTCATTTATTTAAACCATATACAGGTAGGAATGAAATGGTCAGTCTTCATGGAGAAGAACTGGCAAGAAACTCAAAGTTTCTTTTAAATTCACAATAAATATTTATCAAAGTACATTGTAGGTACTTACTCGATAAATTAGATGGCATTGAGCTCCATGTCAGTCAATAGTGAGGACAAAAAAAGATTTTTCCATGTTTTTAAAAGCTATCAATATTTCGTGCCCTAACCACGGTAACATTTTTTTTTAACCTTGTCCCCCCTGTCATTTAGTCCTGTATCGTGGGTACGTTTACGAACACAAATTTCACAACTATCAACACCTATCTATAGATCATACAAATCTTTGCTCCGTACGGGGATCGAACCCGCAGCAATTCGCACGGAAAGCCAATCGCTTAACCACAGCACCAACCGTGCCATCAAAATAAATGAGTTGCTGTTAACATAATTATATTAATTTGTTTGTATTGATTCATAATGTATGAATCAATACTGGAAATGACTGTCACCAAGAGATAATAAATCATGGATTTTATCAGAGGTCTGTTTGTGAGTAGTTATTTAATTTGATTATGGACTAATAACATTATAGTTCTTATTAATTAAATTGTTATATTCTTTGATATTTTCCATCAATATTATAGTTCATTCCGGCTAGGTTTGAGAATTTATTTGACGTCAAAATGGTCGAGATTGCTTTAATAAACATGGTTATAAAAGTTGAAAATATCATAGGTCTTTACAGAAATTATATTTTTTTTAGAAGTAGTCGTAAAATTATTGCTATAATACGTGTTATTATTGAAATCATATTCTGTGTAGTTGTTGCTTCAGATAACATCTACGTTGTTACTAAAAAAGTCAGTCTCCGTAAAAATATGCCGTATGTGATGTTACTATTTCACTTTGTGAACACCCTAAGCGGTTCTATATTCATAATATTTAGTATCCATAGTTCGCGTTCTTACAAAATCTTTATAACCAACTTCAAGACCGTCCACAATTACTATCAGAAAGACCCGATTTATATAAAATGTTTAAAAAAGTTGAAGTTGATTTTAAAAGTAACTTCAGCAGTCTATTTTTGTATTAGTGTCACTCATTTAGTAGCAAAGCTACTGACTAAGATTTTCGTACTGATGTCAGGGATGCAAGTGGGTTATATAATGCTAGTGGTGTCAGAAGTATGCGCAGAATTACGCTTCGTTGGAGGACATGTAGCATTGTACACCTACATCGCAATGCTAAATTATTGTATGAAATGTTTGAACAATTGTATATCTAGAAGACAGAAAAATTACCTTCTTACGGTTGAACAAGTGGAAGAATTGGCTTCTCAATATCAATTTTTAGTGAATTGCAGCAAGTATCTATCAGTGTGCTTCAAAAGTCAGGTAAAATGAGTTTTTATTTAACTATGTTAAGTTAACTTATAATAAATCTGTATTATTATTAAAATTCTCGCCTTAGATTAACCAAGAAACCCCAAAAAAATATTGAGGCGTTAAACAGAATAGATGAGTTAAACTCGCGTTATAAGAAAGTAATAAAATGAAGTAAGTTACAGTACGACACAACTAAGAAGCCAGATCGGCAAATTTCGTAAAACCGATCAGTTCCGAACTGCGCGCGTATTCAAGACCACGAATGCTTATTAGTACTGCAGTAAAACATGATCTTTACGCTGATGCAATAAGTTGTACAATTAGTATTTAAACGAGCAACTGCCATTGGTTGTTCGATCATGTACATCCATGTTACTTCTTAGTTGTGTCGTAGTGTACTAGGAACACAGAAACCCTCTAGAGACATCTAGTTTGGGAAAAATGACAATAATTGTATTGACGTTATGTATTCCTGGTACCCAACGATATGTAATCCCGTACGACACGACCATTCTGACACACTTGAAATAGCAGACGGGCCCAGGCACGATGGTGGGCCCATCGTGCCTGGGCCCCAAGTCTGTGTTTATCAAGAAAAATAGCGATAACTTATGTTTATTTTACAGATGTTATATTCATTGGCCTTGTCGTCGTTATATTTTGTTGCTTCATCGTACGGAATATTCAGTATATTCATAAAAAATGTAAATATCAACCAATAATATGGATTGCATTTTCAGACTCCAATTTTGATATTTATTATTTATTTTATTTCCAGGATAAACATAAGTATGTGGGCGGTTTTTACATTGTTTATGTTTTGCTATATTCTTTTTTTTGCACATATTTTGTCATTACCGCGGGACAAAATATTCTTAATGAAGCATCAAAAATTAAGAGAGGCATATCAAAATTGTACAGCACTTTGTCGATCAGTGAGTATTACAAATTTTCTTCCTTTTAATTGTCAATTCCATTCGATTCGGGCTGAATTTTGTATCGCCAAAAAATGTATTTCCAAAGAATAAAGACTTTTGACAGATTTTGTATAGAAAAGCCTTCAAATTTATTCCCTCGGATAAAGTTATCTGACGATTGAATAAATTAAAAACAAATGTAAAAACTGACCTCAAAAAACAATTTTTAATCTACCTATAAAATATTATTCATAAAAAATATAACAGCTTCTGAAGTCGGTGTAACTACCATGCTAGTGTGCATTGAAGAATTTAAGGCCGGCTTCAGCTGTTAAGTTTTTAGTGAAAATTACTTTATACGTTTTAGATTTTTGAAGTCGGTTTTTACTTTTTTTTAAAGTTTATTACTTATTTATTTTTCCATTTTGAGTAGACATGCGATTACAGCAACCGCGAGTTATTTGCTGTAATTCATTGAACAGGTCCATTGTCTATCTCCAAAGGTTCATCAGATCTTCAATGTGATCATATTGGGATAATAATCATTCAATTAAAAAATATTATGAAAATCGGTTCACAATTGGCGACGATATCTCTGAACAAACATACAAAAAAAATAGAATAAAAGTACAGTCGAATTGAGAACCTCCTCCTTTTTTAGAATTGGTTAAAAATCTGCGTTTCTTCATCACTGTCAAAAGGCTTAATACTGGAAACTTAGGAAATAACTCCATAGATTTCATGGCGAACTAAGAGGATACTTATATATATATTTTATTATTATTATATTTTTATTAAATAATTTGTATTAACTTTATTTTTATTGATTTTTAGATCCTGTTGCTCCGGAAACAAAGAAAATAAAGAAATTAAATGATTATATAAAAATAAATCCTATCCATATTGAATATACTTCTAAAGTAATCCTGGGAATGTACCTCATACCTATAATTTTATCTCTTTTGGCCAGCTATCTTATTATCGCTTTGCAATTCAATCACGTAATTTAAATATTTTATCAATGTAGACATTTATTTTAATATTACATTTTGGCAATAAGTTTTAGTCTATTATAATTGTATAACATCGTTTTTTTGCATTAAGAAAAAACGACTTCAAAAAAGTAAAAAGTATAAAATAATTTTCTTAAAAATCTCTGCTTCTGAAGTCGGTGCCACTGCCAAGCTAAGGTGCATTGAAGAATTAAAGACCCCGACCCATCCATATCCATCCGGGCCATAGCTCCGATGATTTTCATCAGATCTTCTTCAAATGGAACCACCTCGAGAGTATATCATTTCAAAAATAATAAGAATTTTCAAAATGAGTCCGCAATTGACGGAGAATTCGCTGAAAATACATTTTAAAAAAATACCTATCTCCGAACATAGAACCTCCTCCTTTTTTGAAGTCGGTTTAAAATTGAAAGTCACCTTTTCATTTTATATTAACGAAAGTTTTTGAGGAAATCAATATTTTAATTAACATTAGAAGTTATTCCTAAATAAGTATGTTGGGTTACGCAACATTATTACTAGTTACTAAAATGCGTTAAATTACTAAAGTAGCCTATGAAAGTAGAATAGAACTCATCAGAATAACTTTTACTAAGAGACCAAACCTGAAATCGTGAAAATCATTTGCTGTTCCATACATTTTTAGTCGAGTAACATTGAATTATTTGTATGAACCCGCAGATATTTTTCGCGATTATAGTTGGTCCCATATTAAAAGTTGTTCATAATGACGAGTACAATAACCCCTCAAAGCAGGTGTCCTGTATAAATAACAACCTGTATTTATGAAGTCTAAAATTATAATTATGACTTAAGTGGATAAAAAGTGATTATCAAAATAATTAAATTACCTCCATTACCGCTTTGTGACTCTGTTATCCTATAGTCAAATCCATAATTTATGTAACAATTAATGTAATACAAAAATGCCTGTCACTAGGAGATACAAATGAAAAATTGTTTAATAGAGTTGTTTTGTCGTGAAGTAATAACGTAATAGCTTTTTTTAATTTTATTGGAGTGTATGTCTAAAGTTAATACCGGCCAGTTCTGTTTAGTGACGAGAAGGAACGGGAATTTACTTGTCGTTAACATGATTGAAAACCAAATGATAAAAGTGCTAATAATCGCTGAAAATATAATGGGTGTTTATAGAAATTACGTGTTTCAGAAGAAATCTCGTAAAATTCTTATTATAATGCGTATTGTTATAGAAATACTGTTATCTGCGGGCATTTTGGCAAATAACATCTACGTGGTGGTTATTGATTTATTCAAAGATATTTTGCAAGTGGACCTAACAGGTTTTGTAGAAAATATGTACAGACTAGGTAGGAATGCTAACAATACCCGACCCCTGGTGGTAGAACTACTAAGTAAAAGAATGGCGAAGTACTTAACCAAAAATAGTCATTACTTTCAAGGCACAAGACTATCCGTATCTGAATTTTTGGATGAAAATGCACGTAAACAAAGGCAACTCATGCGAGAAGAAATGTTAAAAGCACGAAAGAAAGGCCTATATTCAGTGATCCGGAACAATCAATTATACGTCCAGGGAGAAATAATAAATATGAGAAATATAACATACCAACAAAACTATGGAACTAATGACACATACAATAATACATTATTAACCCAAAAAAGAAGTAGCAGCAACGATCAATACGAGGAAATAAAAAGTGACATAAATACAAAAAACAACTCCTTTCGAAGCCACAGGACAACTTTTTAACATTTTATTCCAAAATATACAAAGTATTTACAACAAACAAGACATATTTGAAGCTTTCATCGAAGATCATCCAACATTTAACGCAATATGTTTATCAGAAACCTGGTTATCGCGCGATAAACAAACTATGATACAATTTAGCGGATACAAAATAGCTGCCTCATACTGCCGAAAGACGCGAGGAGGTGGCGGCGTCTGCATCCTGGTCCAAGACCACATCGATTTTAAAGAGAGGAATGATGTTACAGATATGTCCATAGAATATGTTATTGAATTATGTGCAATTGAATTACCCAAAGAAAATATTTTATTACTAGCGATATATTGGAATAAAAGAGAGGAAGATTTATTTATAAAACAATTAAAAATTATTTTGAACTATATAAACAATAAATATTACAAACTTGATATTGTGATCGGCGGAGATTTTAACATTAATGTTTTGGAGAGCAACAGGAAAACTAGTCAATTCTTAGATCTAATGTTAGAGTTCAAACTTACACAACACATAAAAAAACCCACACGTATAACACAAACTACATCTACATGCTTAGATTTAATATTCACAAACTGTAACATAAATAAAATATTTATAAAAATTGAAGAATTTGGTTTGTCAGACCATAGCGGAACATTAATTCAAATCTCCGTACCACATGTAACCACATCTCAACCTACTTGGTACGCAAAAAAGAGATTATTTAGCGAAACCAATATATCAAAGTTTAAGTCTGCATTAAAACTCATAGACTGGAACAAAGTAATAATAGAAGACCAAAATATGAACGATAACTATAAAGCATTCAATGTTACGCTGACTAATATTCTAAACAAATGCATACCTATATGTAAAATTAAATTAAAATCAAATTTTAAGAAAAAATGGTTAACTAAAGGTATCAAAACCTCCTGCAAAAATAAGAGATTATTAAAAGTACTTACACTTAAAACAAATAACCCAATACTATCACAACACTACAAAAAATATGAAAAAATATTAAAAAAATCAGTAACAACAGCAAAAAAACTACAATATATTAACAAAATTAAAAAGTCCAATAACAAAGTCAAAACAATGTGGAATATAATAAACGAGCGAACCAACAAAACAATAAGAAAAGACAAATTTAACATAAATCTACAAACAAATAATAATAAAATAACCTCAGAGCCTAAGGAAATAGCAAATATGTTTAACAACTTTTTTGCATCCATCGGTGAGGGAAGTCCAGTACGTACAAATGATGAGTCGAAAAGTATACCAGTGCTTTCACATACCGAAAATACAATGTTCCTCACTCCAGCAGACCCTTACGAAATAAATATTATGATAAAAACACTAAAAAATAAAAAAAGTCACGGCATAGACGAACTTCCCCCCTGTTTACTAAGACAATGCGCTGATGAGCTTACACTACCATTTTATAAATTGTTAAACCAATCTTTTGAAGATGGTGTATTCCCTGATCAGCTGAAAATAGCATTAGTGAAACCTTTACACAAGAAAAATGACAAAACGGAGCCTAGTAATTACCGTCCAATAGCGTTACTGCCTACAGCTTCAAAGATTTTCGAGAAAGCGATGTGCAATCGCGTGTACACTTTCTGTGAAAAATACAAAATATTAGATGAATGCCAAAACGGCTTTCGGAAAAATCGATCAACGGCATTAGCAGTCTATAAATTTATACAGGAAGCTCTAAACATAATAAATAATAAAAAATACGCAGTAGGGTTAATGCTTGACATGACCAAAGCCTATGATAAAGTGCAATACGGAATTTTATTAAAAAAAAATATATAGATTAGGAATCCGAGGTAAAGCCTATGAATGGTTCAAATCTTATTTGGAAAATAGAGCACAGCTAGTAGAAATAGAATACTTCAATAGCACCATAAACGAACTTCAAAAGTACCGGTCGGACAGAAAGGCGATTAGCGCATCAATACCACAAGGAAGTGTTATTGGATGTCTGTTGTTTCTCATATACATCAATGATCTCCCAAAATTTATAGCAGAAACCGGACATTGCGTTTTATTTGCGGACGACATCTCTATTCTCACCCAATGTCATGACAACAGAAACCTAAACGCTACTCTTAATGAAATTCTCAGTAAAATAATAACCTGGATGAACGAGCACAACCTTGAAATCAACTTTTCAAAGACTAAACTCATAACCTTCCATCCCCACCAAAAAAATCCTTTAGATGTTTTCTTTTCTTTTAATAATCATATTATAGAAACAGTCAATGAATTCAAATTATTAGGCATAACCATAGACAAAAATATAAGTTGGAAATCACACGTACTAAACATAAAATCTAAACTTTCAAAATTTTTATATGCTTTTCGTGAAGTCAAAAAGACCACAAATTTACAGACCGCCCTGGTTACATACTACGCCTATGCTTATGCCTGGCTTAGCTACGGCATTATAATGTGGGGATTCAGTACAGATGCACTAACACTGTTCACCGTTCAAAAGAAATTTATCCGTATCCTGGTAAATATACAACAGATAGATAGCTGCAAACCCCATTTTATAAAACTAAATATTTTAACTCTGCCGTGTATATATATACTCGAAATATGCAAATTCGCTCACAAACACCAAGACTTTTACACCAAACGAGAAGACATACAAACAAGACACACACTCCGACACAAAACACGACTTAACCTACCATCATCCCGCTTAAAAATACACTCAACAAGTCCTCTGGTTATGTCAATAAAAATATACAATATGTTACCCGAATCAATAAGAGAAGAAAAAAAACTACACCTATTCACAAACAAGTTAAAAAAGTTATTATTGAGAAAATGTTACTACAGCGTCAACGAATATTTACATGATAAATCCCTGAAACTTGAAAATTAATGTTTTTAGTGATTAAATGTCCACGTTAATAGAATAAGTGAAATTATAAGAATCTTGTTTTTAGTCCATAATTCCTGACATGCATGGTGCACTTTGCAATAATAATTCAAATGTAATTAATGTAATTGGACTTTAAGATAAAATTAATTATTTCTTTCATATTTTTATTACTAATTTAAACAGACTTGTATTGTACCCATTGACATACCTACTTAATATTCCCAGTGACATTTGATGTAATATTATGACATTTTTATATTTATAATTATTGTGATTTGAACAATTTGAAATGAATTTTAATAATAATTTAACTGTTATCTAAGCCTAAATCAATTGATAATGATTTTGCATACCCATGTGACGGCAGAACAATGGAGAACTAACTTCCTTATCAACATCAATGCACCAATTTGTATACCCATGTTTGCAAAGAAATAATTTATCTAAGTTCCTTGATGGGTCCTCTCAAAATATCTTACTTTTGCTGTGCCCGACAGGGTCCATGATTGTTACTAAAAATGTTTACCACCTAAGCCTACATTGTGGAACGCAATAAAGAATTGAGTATTGAGTATTGAGTATTGAAATATATATAGTAATACGCTTCATTTTGGTGCATATTATATTTTACACTTACATCACTATACTGCAAATCTTTTTGAAATGTTTAAATAATTGTATTTTGGATACTCAAGCCACATACAACAATATAGAAAAACAATTTATTGTGGTTGTAACACAGAAGAATGATGATTTTCCAACGGTTGGACAAATGAATGATTGGGTTTCGGAGTATCAAAGTTTAATGAGCTGCACCAAGAAACTATCAGCGTGCTTCGGTAGTCAGGTAAATACCACAATTGGGCCTGATTCCGTTATGACATTGACTGTACAGAAAAAAGATGAGATTATTAAAATTCGTGACATAGCGTTTGCAAAACTAGCAATCTCAAGAAGCTTTACAATCTAAATGGATTCATTTTATGCATCTAAAATCAACATTTTTGTTGTTGTTTTAATGGATACTAAAAAAAATGTATGATTTGTAGAGCATGTCAGAGGCATAGGCGAATAACGTACGGAGCGGTGTAGCGCTGCCTGCCACGGCGATCGAATCTTGTATCATTCTGTAGGTGATCCGTTGAATCACGTTTGCTAAGCACACGGCATGGCACCGCGTCTGCCCGAGAAGCAATTTCAATGCACTCGACTCAACCGCACACCACCGAAACAGGCGGCGCCGCACCGCGCCTTGTGTTTGCTATTCGCTTTAGGCCTCTGCCTGGAATTTTGCGGGCAGCGGGGCGGCAGCGGCGGCGGAGCGGGAGCGGGGCGGGCAGCGCAGACCCGTTCTCGAAACCAGCGGGCAGATCGCGCGGCGCGCGTGTTGTGTTCGCAATTGTGTCGTCGAGATATTTGTTTTTATTCGATAACGAAATGTCTGAACAACGGCGACAACATTTTTTGGATTCAAATTTATTCCTAACGCTCGATTTATTTATTCGACAACACAAAAATAAATTGCACTACACTGTAATGCATACGCACGGGCGGTCACCGCTTGACTGGAGCGCACCGCTCGTTACCCACCGCCGCGCCGCTACCGCACCGCTGTTTTCGAGGGTCGGTCCACTTGATTGTACGCATTAGATCCTGCCGCTCCCGCGCCGCTGCCGCCGCCGCCCCGCTGCCCGCAAGATTAGAGGCAGAGGCCTTACTTTCGCTGGCATATTTTATAATAGTTTCATATGACGTAACGAAACAAAAAGCTTTGCATTACGTGATCCGTACACACTTCTCTTACAAAGTTCTCAGAGAAATACCTACGAAATATATTATAAATGATCTAGATACTCAAGTGCCCGTATTTTTTTTCCAGATGTTATTTGCATTGGTCTTATCGTCAGTATATCATGTTACTTCGACATATGATATATTTAGTGCATTTATGAAAAATGTAAATATGGACCATCTTTTATATAAATTTTGATTTCATTTAGTATTATGTGTATATCATACGGTTTTATGTTTACAGAATTACACTAGGGCCATCATTATATTATATTTTTTGTTGTATTCTTTATTTTGTACATATATCGTCTTTGTTGCGGGTCAAAATCTACTCAACGAAGCTTCACAAACAAACAGAGTTCTATCGAAATTATACAGCACATTGTCAATAAGTAAGTGCGTGTTAAATTTTAATACAGAAGGTTGAGGCAGCTTCGATTTCAGTAAGGCAAACGACTATTAGGTACTCAAAATATGATAAGTAGTAACCACAAAGGTAGTAACAATGCGGTATTATTAAAATTATAGTTATAACTAGCGGCCCGTCCCGACTTCGTTCGGGTACAAATTAGCCGGTAGATACTTTTTAATTTTCATCAATTCCTGACATCATACGAATCGTTCGGCTTCAAAAAATACAGACTCATATAACTATTTCATCCGCTTAGAGGTTGAATTTCGAAAAACACGAAACCGATTTTGTTTTTAATTTTAACCAAAAGCTTAAATACAAAATTTCACGATTCTAACTTCAAAAACATTTTTCACTCCTTTATCGCCCCTTTGGGGGATGAATTATCAAAAACGCAGAAACACGTGTTTATTTATTTCTATCCAAAATCCTAAATCTAAATTTTCACGTCTCTTACTTCAAAAACAATCCCAATATTCACGTTTTACACTTCAAAAACAATTTTCAACCCTATTTCGAACCTTTAGGGGATGAATTTCCAAAAACGCGGTATCACGTGTTTCTTTATTTCTAACCAAAAGTCTAAATCTCAATTTTCACGTTTCTAACTTCAAAAACAATTTTTACCCCTATTTCGCCCCTTTAGGGGATGAATTTCCAAAAACGCGGTACCATGTGTTTCTTTATTTGTAACCAAAAGCCTAAATCTCAATTTTCACGTTTCTAACTTCAAAAACAATTTTTACCCCTATTTCGCCCCTTTAGGGGATGAATTTCCAAAAACGCGGTAACACGTATTTCTTTATTTGTAACCAAAAGCCTAAATCTCAATTTTCACGTTTCTCACTTCAAAAACAATTTTCACCCCTATTTCGCCCCTTTAGGGGATGAATTTCCAAAAACGCAGAATCACGTGTTTCTTTATTTGTAACCAAAAGCCGAAACACCAATTGTCACGTTTCTCACTTCAAAAACAATGCCAATATTCACGTTTTACACTTCAAAAACAATTTTCACCCCTATTTCGCCCCTTTAGGGGATGAATTTCCAAAAACGCAGAATCACGTGTTTCTTTATTTGTAACCAAAAGCCTAAATCCCAATTTTCGTCTTTCTCACTTCAAAAATTAAGGGACTCCCATACAAACTTTCACCCCCTTTTTCCCCCCTTTAGGAGCTGAATTTTCAAAAATCCCTTCTTATTGCTTGCCTACAATACAAAAGGGACCTACTCTCCAAATTTCGTGACTCTAGCTTCAGTAGTTTCGGCTATGCGTTGATGATAAGTCAGTCAGTCAGTCAGTCAATCAGGACTTCTCTCTTTATAATATTATTACTATGACTATGATATGATTAACTGTAGTTTAATGTGTTATTGGATTATAATTCTAATTTCTTTAAACACAAATGACAACAGGATTGTTTCCTATTGTGTACACAGTAGTCAGCTTTATAATTCGCTGTTTTTATTTTAATGTGAATAAACATTTCCTTTTGAGGTAAAAATTCATAGATATGCTAGAACGAGGATACATGATTAGATTTCGAAAATGCCTTTTCTTTATTTCTATCAATATACAACGTGTATCAGAAATACCTACGTGGCCATATTTAAACGTGTGGGTGTGTGACCACCAAACTGAACAACTTCCTCAATGGCACCGACATCGTAATCGCGAGAAAATAATGTAATACCTACTGTAATACCTAGTCGACACAAAAGTTTTTTTTTTTTCGTGATTAGGTACGTTATTGGTTCCATAGAGAAAGTTGTTCAGTTTTATGGTCTGATCTACACCCTTAAATATGATCACTCATTTTTTATACACGTTGTATACGTATTTTCAACTCTCTTTTTTTTATTCTAAATCAGATGCACTTTACTGATTTGATGATTTTTTGTTTTTATTACAAATATTAATTAACGCAATAACATGACTATTGAGTTATTTAACACATTTGTAATAATTGAATTGATTTTTTCAGATCCTGAATCACCAGAAACGAAGAGCCTAAGGAATTTTTATCTTCTAGTCAAAATAAATCCTATTCAAATACAATATAACAGTAAAGTAACCCTCGGAAAGCACCTTATTCCGATAATTCTATCTCTGTCTATCACTTACGTAATAACAGCTTTGCAGTTTAATCATGTCATATAAGTAATTTTTAAGTTAAATACAATCAATAATTATAAGATGTATGTATGTAATTGCAAGTTTTCTTCAATCTTTGACATTGTGTGTTTACCAGCTAAGACTTGATTAAAATTAAATAAATTGTTTTATTCCTCACTCACAAATTGTTATATCATTTTTATTATTATAATAAATAGGCTTAACCTAATGTATCAACTTTTAAGGCACTGAACAGATGACGGACTTTTGTCCGCCGGCCTTTTTGCCGCGACGCGCGATGCAACAATGCACACGGTGGACATAAAGTCCGCCGGTCAATACACAGCTATTGCCTGACGAGTACTGACGACCGTGGAAAAAATGTCCGTCGTTTAAGCCTAAGAGGTCAATGTCCAGCAGAGTACATTTATGGGATGGTTTGGAAGATGACGATCACAGTACGAATGATGTTTTCTTCTTTACCAAAATATTTGATACTTTTTAACCGACTTCAAAAAAGGAGGAGGTTCTCAATTCAGATGTTTATATATTGTGTTTTATGTATGTTCGGGCATAACTCCGTCATATATAGACGGATTTGCAAATTTATTTTTTGTTCAAAAGGGGTTTTTATCGAAATGGTCCCATTTAAATTTCATAAAGATCTGATGAAGACCCTCGGAGATAGACAATGGAACTCTTAAATGAATAACAGTATACCTATCACTTGCGATTGCTGTAATCTCATGTTTATGTATTGTTTACGCCACTCAAAATAGAAAAATAACATAAACTTAAAAAAAAGTGAAAACCGACTTGAAAAAACTAAAAAGTAAAATATATTTTTTAGTTTTTTGGACATTGTTTTTACTTTTTTTTTAAGTTTATGCTACTAACGTAGGTAGGTTGAATTTACCTTACTACTTTGAATGAAGAAATTGAACTTTGACTTGAACTTGTTCTGAAGTCAATAAGAGAGTGCACTTAAGCTTCCATTCGCTGAAATGTCTCCAGAGCTTCTTGCTATTAGTGATAAGACCGGCCATTGTGCATTGATTTACACGTGTTTGTGTTTTTTGCTGGTGTGCAGTAAAACAAATTTCTATTCTATTCTATTTTTGAAAACCAAAATTTCTCATGCTTCACATTACCGTATACACGGTTAGTCGAAAAAGTTATGAAGCCGAATGGCTATTGCACTCAGGATTATGAACTACTTTTATTAGAGTAATAAAAAAAAGCCTTAAAAAACAAACTTGTATTTAATTTTCATAATTTTCCTTTCGGCTATTTATACTTTTTCCGACTAGGTATCTGTTTAAATACGCCTGACTCATGCCATAAAGCTTGAGCGACCGAAGAACTCGTGTACTTCTGCGCGGCCGCATTATAATAAAATTTCTATTGTGTCAACTTTGCGTCGCTTGACGGGTTAATTGTATTAGGGCCGAATTTTTCAATCGCCAAATAATGTTTTATCCAACGAATAAAGATGCCTTACAGATTTTGTATAGGAAACCTGTCAAGTTTATTCCCTTAGATAAAGTTATCTGGCGATTGAATAAACTTTAAAAAAAAACAGTAAAAACCGACTTCAAAAAACTAAGATTTTTAAAATTATTTTCATAACGAACATCAGCTGTTCCATACATTTAGTCGAGTATTATTGAATTATTTGTATGAAACACCAGATTTGTTTTCCCCGTTTATGGTTAGAATAGATCTTTATTTCATGTAAACCAGATACAGGTACTTATGAAATGTTGGGACTCCAAGTGCGCGGTTTCAAATAGTAGGTCCCGTATTAAAAGTTGTTCATATTGATGAGGACAATTACACCTCAAAGCAAGTGTCCTCTTTAAATATACAACCTGTATAAAGGTCTATTCAAACCTGAGCGATATTCGCTGCCGCTATGGGTAGAGGTACATACCGCGCGGGTTTCGCTCAGGTATTTAGTATCAAGTACCGCGGCTAGGGCGACCTGAGCGATATTCGCTGCCGCTGTGGGTAGAGGTACATACCGCGCGGGTTTCGTTCAGGTATTTAGTATGTACATATATTCTTTAGCGACTCAGAAATGACTAACTGGCGAAAATTTCTTACCTCTCTGAGCGAAACTCGACTACCGCGCGTTATTCTACCCACAAGGATAGCGAAATCCGTTTTGGTGTGAACAGTAATATTACCGCATAGGTACCCACTGGGTTTTCTCTGCCGCAGACGGTAGCGAATACCGCTTAGGTCTGAACAGTAATATTACCGCATACCCACTGGGTTTTCTCTGCCGCAGACGGTAGCGAATACCGCTTAGGTCTGAATAGGCCTTAATATGAAGTCTATAGATTATAATTGTGACCTAAGTAGATAAAAAATAATTATCAAAATATTTAAATTCACTTAATTTATTATCGCTTTGTCACTCTGTTATCCTATATAGTCAAACCCATAATTTATGTAGTTAACAAATGTAATACAAAAATGCCTGTCACTAGGAGATACAAATGAAAAATTGTTTAATAGAGTTGTTTTGTCGTGAAGTAATAACGTAATAGCTTTTTTTAATTTTATTGGAGTGTATGTCTAAAGTTAATACCGGCCAGTTCTGTTTAGTGACGAGAAGGAACGGGAATTTACTTGTCGTTAACATGATTGAAAACCAAATGATAAAAGTGCTAATAATCGCTGAAAATATAATGGGTGTTTATAGAAATTACGTGTTTCAGAAGAAATCTCGTAAAATTCTTATTATAATGCGTATTGTTATAGAAATACTGTTATCTGCGGGCATTTTGGCAAATAACATCTACGTGGAGGCATCAAAAACTGGTTTTCGTTCACATACACCATATTTAGCGTATGGATTGCACATCACGAACTTCTTTAGCGGTTTAATTATAATCTTATGTGG
The DNA here is from genome assembly GCA_932294325.1 of Allophyes oxyacanthae. NCBI lineage: Eukaryota > Metazoa > Arthropoda > Insecta > Lepidoptera > Noctuidae > Allophyes > Allophyes oxyacanthae. Next base: position 14,792,059 of record OW028613.1, on the reverse strand, counting down.
TATAAAAAGCTCGCGTTCTTACAAAATATTTTTATCAAACTTTATGGCCGTCCACCACTGCTTTCAGAAAAACCCATTGTATATTAAGTGTATAAGGAAATTGAAGTTTTTTTTTTTAATAACTACAATAGTGTTTTGCCTGGCTACCATAGTTATTTTTTCAATTAAAGTCATTCAGCAAATCTATGTATACGAGAATCAGGTTGGAATCGCGTTTTTAGTGCTGATAATGTCAGAAATATATATAGTAATACGCTTCATTTTGGTGCATATTATATTTTACACTTACATCACTATACTGCAAATCTTTTTGAAATGTTTAAATAATTGTATTTTGGATACTCAAGCCACATACAATAATATAGAAAAAGGATTTAATTTGGTTGTAACACAGAAGGATGATGATTTTCCAACGGTTGGACAAATGAAAGATTGGGTTTCGGAGTATCAAAGTTTAATGAGCTGCACCAAGAAACTATCAGCGTGCTTCGGTAGTCAGGTAAATACCACAATTTGGCCTGATTCCGTTATGACATTGACTGTACAGAAAAAAGATGAGATTATTGAAATTCGTAACATAGCGTTTTCAAAACTAGCAATCTCAAGAAGCTTTAAAATCTAAAATATAGAATCATTGTATGCATCTACAGTCAACATTTTAGCTGTTGTTTTAATGGATACTAAAAAAATGTATGATTTGTAGAGCATGTCAGAGGCATAGGCGAATAACACACGGAGCGGTGTAGCGCCGCCTGCCACGGCGGTCGAATCTTGTATCATCTGTAGGTAATCCGTTGAATCACGTTTGCCAAGCACACGGCACCGCGTCTCCCCGCGAAACAATTTCTATGCACTCGACTCGACTGCAACCGCCGAACCAGGCGGCGCCGCACCGCGCCTTGTGTTTGCTATTCGCTTTAGTTTCGCTGGCATATTTTATAATAGTTTCATATGACGTAACGAAACAAAAAGCTTTGCATTACGTGATCCGTACACACTTCTCTTACAAAGTTGTCAGAGAAATACTTTTTTTTTTTTTTATATATGATCTAGATACTCAAATGTCTGTATTTTTTTCCAGATGTTATTTGCATTGGTCTTATCATCAGTATATCATGTTACTTCAACATATGATATATTTAGTGCATTTATGAAAAATGTAAATATGAACCATCTTTATATAAATTTTGATTTTATTTAATAATAAATGTATTATATCATACGGTTTTATGTTTACAGAATTACACTAGGGCCATCATTATATTATATTTTTTGTTGTATTCTTTATTTTGTACATATATCGTCTTTGTTGCGGGTCAAAATCTACTCAACGAAGCTTCACAAACAAACAGAGTTCTATCGAAATTATACAGCACATTGTCAATAAGTAAGTGCGTGTTAAATTTTAATACAGTAGGTTGAGGCAGCTTCGATTTCAGTAAGGCAAACGACTATTAGGTACTCAAAATATGATAAGTAGTAACCACAAAGGTAGTAACAATGCGGTATTATTAAAATTATAGTTATAACTAGCGGCCCGTCCCGACTTCGTTCGGGTACAAATTAGCCGGTAGATACTTTTTAATTTTCATCAATTCCTGACATCATACGAATCGTTCGGCTTCAAAAAATACAGACTCATATAACTATTTCATCCGCTTAGAGGTTGAATTTCGAAAAACACGAAACCGATTTTGTTTTTAATTTTAACCAAAAGCTTAAATACAAAATTTCACGATTCTAACTTCAAAAACATTTTTCACTCCTTTATCGCCCCTTTGGGGGATGAATTACCAAAAACGCAGAAACACGTGTTTATTTATTTCTATCCAAAATCCTAAATCTAAATTTTCACGTCTCTTACTTCAAAAACAATCCCAATATTCACGTTTTACACTTCAAAAACAATTTTCAACCCTATTTCGAACCTTTAGGGGATGAATTTCCAAAAACGCGGTATCACGTGTTTCTTTATTTCTAACCAAAAGTCTAAATCTCAATTTTCACGTTTCTAACTTCAAAAACAATTTTTACCCCTATTTCGCCCCTTTAGGGGATGAATTTCCAAAAACGCGGTACCATGTGTTTCTTTATTTGTAACCAAAAGCCTAAATCTCAATTTTCACGTTTCTAACTTCAAAAACAATTTTTACCCCTATTTCGCCCCTTTAGGGGATGAATTTCCAAAAACGCGGTAACACGTATTTCTTTATTTGTAACCAAAAGCCTAAATCTCAATTTTCACGTTTCTCACTTCAAAAACAATTTTCACCCCTATTTCGCCCCTTTAGGGGATGAATTTCCAAAAACGCAGAATCACGTGTTTCTTTATTTGTAACCAAAAGCCGAAACACCAATTGTCACGTTTCACACTTCAAAAACAATGCCAATATTCACGTTTTACACTTCAAAAACAATTTTCACCCCTATTTCGCCCCTTTAGGGGATGAATTTCCAAAAACGCAGAATCACGTGTTTCTTTATTTGTAACCAAAAGCCTTACGCAATAACATGACTATTGAGTTATTTAACACATTTGTAATAATTTAATTGATATTTTCAGATCCTGAATCACCAGAAACGAAGAGCCTAAGGAATTTTTATCTTCTAGTCAAAATAAATCCTATTCAAATACAATATAACAGTAAAGTAACCCTCGGAAAGCACCTTATTTCGATAATTCTATCTCTGTCTATCACTTACGTAATAACAGCTTTGCAGTTTAATCATGTCATATAAGTAATTTTTAAGTTAAATACAATCAATAATTATAAGATGTATGTATGTAATTGCAAGTTTTCTTCAATCTTTGACATTGTGTGTTTACCAGCTAAGACTTGATTAAAATTAAATAAATTATTTTATTCCTCACTCACAAATTGTTATATCATTTTTATTATGATAATAAATAGGCTTAACCTAATGTATCAACTTTTAAGGCACTGAACAGATGACGGACTTTTGTCCGCCGGCCTTTTTGCCGCGACGCGCGATGCAACAATGCACACGGTGGACATAAAGTCCGCCGGTCAATACGCAGCTACTGCCTGACGAGTACTGACGACCGTGGACAAAATGTCCGTCGTTTAAGCCTAAGAGGTCAATGTCCAGCAGAGTACATTTATGGGATGGTTTGGAAGATGACGATCACAGTACGAATGATGTTTTCTTCTTTACCAAAATATTTGATACTTTTTAACCGTCTTCAAAAAAGGAGGAGGTTCTCAATTCAGATGTTTATATATTGTGTTTTATGTATATAGGATTTGCAAATTTATTTTTTGTTCGAAAGGGGTTTTTATCGAAATGGTCCCATTTAAATTTCATAAAGATCTGATGAAGACCCTCGGAGATAGACAATGGAACTCTTAAATGAATAACAGTATACCTATCACTTGCGATTGCTGTAATCGCATGTTTATATATTGTTTACGCCACTCAAAATAGAAAAATAACATAAACTTTAAAAAAAGTGAAAACCGACTTGAAAAAACTAAAAAGTAAAATATATTTTTTAGATTTTTGGAGATTGTTTTTACTTTTTTTTTAAGTTTATGCTTCTAACGTAGGTAGGTTGAATTTACCTTACTACTTTGAATGAAGAAATTGCACTTTGACTTGAACTTGTTCTGAAGTCAATAAGAGAGTGCACTTCAGCTTCCATTCGCTGAAATGTCTCCAGAGCTTCTTGCTATTAGTGATAAGACCGGCCATTGTGCATTGATTTACACGTGTTTGTGTTTTTTGCTGGTGTGCAGTAAAACAAATTTCTATTCTATTCTATTTTTGAAAACCAAAATTTCTCATGCTTCACATTACCGTATACACGGTTAGTCGAAAAAGTTATGAAGCCGAATGGCTATTGCACTCAGGATTATGAACTACTTTTATTAGAGTAATAAAAAAAGCCTTAAAAAACAAACTTGTATTTAATTTTCATAATTTTCCTTTCGGCTATTTATACTTTTTCCGACTAGGTATCTGTTTAAATACGCCTGACTCATGCCATAAAGCTTGAGCGACCGAAGAACTCGTGTACTTCTGCGCGGCCGCATTATAATAAAATTTCTATTGTGTCTACTTTGCGTCGCTTGACGGGTTAATTGTATTAGGGCCGAATTTTTCAATCGCCAAATAATGTTTTATCCAACGAATAAAGATGCCTTACAGATTTTGTATAGGAAACCTGTCAAGTTTATTCCCTTAGATAAAGTTATCTGGCGATTGAATAAACTTTAAAAAAAAACAGTAAAAACCGACTTCAAAAAACTAAGATTTTTAAAATTATTTTCATAACGAACATCAGCTGTTCCATACATTTAGTCGAGTATTATTGAATTATTTGTATGAAACACCAGATTTGTTTTCCCCGTTTATGGTTAGAATAGATCTTTATTTCATGTAAACCAGATACAGGTACTTATGAAATGTTGGGACTCCAAGTGCGCGGTTTCAAATAGTAGGTCCCGTATTAAAAGTTGTTCATATTGATGAGGACAATTACACCTCAAAGCAAGTGTCCTCTTTAAATATACAACCTGTATAATATGAAGTCTATAGATTATAATTGTGACTTATGTAGATAAAAAATAATGATCAAAATATTTAAATTCACTTAATTTATTATCGCTTTGTCACTCTGTTATCCTATATAGCCAAACCCATAATTTATGTAGTTAACAAATGTAATACAAAAATGCCTGTCACTAGGAGATACAAATGAAAAATTGTTTAATAGAGTTGTTTTGTCGTGAAGTAATAACGTAATAGCTTTTTTTAATTTTATTGGAGTGTATGTCTAAAGTTAATACTGGCCAGTTCTGTTTAGTGACGAGAAGGAACGGGAATTTACTTGTCGTTAACATGATTGAAAACCAAATGATAAAAGTGCTACTAATGGCTGAAAATATAATGGGTTCATATAGAAATTACGTGTTTCAGAAGAAATCTCGTAAAATTCTTATTATAATGCGTATTGTTGTAGAAATACTGTTATCTGCGGGCATTTTGGCAAATAACATCTACGTGGTGGCATCAAAAACTGGTTTTCGTTCACATACACCATATTTAGCGTATGGATTGCACTTCACGAACTTCTTTAGCAGTTTAATTATAATCTTATGTGGTATAAAAAGCTCGCGTTCTTACAAAATATTTTTATCAAACTTTATGGCCGTCCACCACTGCTTTCAGAAAAACCCATTGTATATTAAGTGTATAAGAAAATTGAAGATTTTTTTTTTAATAACTGCAATAGTGTTTTGCCTGTCTACCATAGTTATTTTTTCAATTAAAGTCATTCAGCAAATCTATGTATACGAGAATCAGGTTGGAATCGCGTTTTTAGTGCTGATAATGTCAGAAATATATATAGTAATACGCTTCATTTTGGTGCATATTATATTTTACACTTACATCACTATACTGCAAATCTTTTTGAAATGTTTAAATAATTGTATTTTGGATACTCAAGCCACATACAATAATATAGAAAAAGGATTTAATTTGGTTGTAACACAGAAGGATGATGATTTTCCAACGGTTGGACAAATGAAAGATTGGGTTTCGGAGTATCAAAGTTTAATGAGCTGCACCAAGAAACTATCAGCGTGCTTCGGTAGTCAGGTAAATACCACAATTGGGCCTGATTCCGTTATGACATTGACTGTACAGAAAAAAGATGAGATTATTGAAATTCGTAACATAGCGTTTTCAAAACTAGCAATCTCAAGAAGCTTTAAAATCTAAAATATAGAATCATTGTATGCATCTACAGTCAACATTTTAGCTGTTGTTTTAATGGATACTAAAAAAATGTGTGTCCGTATGGATTGAGGAGCCACATGTGATTTTTAAACGCGGATACTATCTTTATTTAGTAGGATATGAGCCGATTTTGTAGACGCAATCCTGGAATTTGTAGGAAAACCCTTAAAAAGTTACATGACGTTAAAGGTGGCTCCTCAATCCAGACGTTTGAACTGAGTAGCCACTATAGAACTCGAAAAGTAGACGATGGATGTTTTTGAAAATTATGTAGGATTTAGTAGGCATTATGTACAATATGTACGAAAAATTTGAGTTTTGTAGTTCTTAATTTGACATAACTACAATACTTTGATTGTGGCTCCTCAATCTAAACGTTGGCCTATTCATGCAATGCGTTGTTTTTCATAAACTAAGCGGCTAATCAAAACATATTTTTAGTATCATTTAGTAGTACATTTATCCTAATTTGTAGTATAAAAATACGATCGTAAAACGATCTAAATTTGGTTATAAAACACATTTTATCTGGCTCCTCAATCCTGACGTTTCTTTATGAAAATATGTCCATAACTGCCAAAGCTGTTAATGGAATCGAAAAACAATAACACGGCCATTTAGTAGAAATTTCTACTAAATATACGTGCAATCCTACATTGTACATAATCAGTATTTCTAAAGATATCAATTATTTGAAAATTCCTTAGCAATTTGGTGTGTAGGGTGACCATAAATAACTCAAACCAGGATAATAAAAGGAATTTTAATTGCAGCTACTTAAATTATTCGTGATATACCTATTCAAAGACCTATATATACTTACACAACCATCGTTATAATATAATAAATTAATAAGAAGTTCCAGTAAAATAAATAAGTAAGAAAAAATTCACATAAAGCGCGCCATGTATTTTTTCATATTTTTTTTTATTCTATCGAGCATCTGTTTCTATGGCATACAGCCAAAAAAATATTAATACCTCTTTACACATCGAAATTGTTTACGTAAACGTATCTAACAAAATCTCTTTCCGTATATAGAAAAGAAATATCAAATAACATGACAAATAAGGATTTTCATAAGAAATTGCCGGTGTGATAATGATAAAATCCAATAAAATCCCAAAAAAAATATCTATCAAAATAAGGAAGCAAACGCGCCAAACGTTAAGCGTCTATTAAAATATGATAAATAAACATCTCATTGCATTAAATTATTTATTTTTGTCAACAAATTAACATAAATTTCTACAATTAACATAAAGAAAAAAGTATTCCGTTTATTAACTTCTAATATTAGGCTGTTTGATGTATCGCTGTTGCCTCTCCTTCCACCTGCGCGCGCATAGCTAACGCAACCACCAATAGACACGGCGCGCGAAAAATGAAATCGTAACATAAAATAATGAAATTTTATTGGATTTCATCATTATCACACCGGCAACTTCCTATGAAAATCCCTATTTGTCATGTTATTTGATATTTCTATATACGGAAAGAGATTTTGTTAGATACGTTTACGTAAGCAATTTCAATGTGTAAAGAGGTATTAATATTTTTTTGGCTGTATGCCATAGAAACAGATGCTCGAAAGAATAAAAAAAAATATGAAAAAATACATGGCGCGCTTTATGTGAATTTTTTCTTACTTATTTATTTTACTGGAACTTCTTATTAATTTATTATATTATAACGATGGTTGTGTAAGTATATATAGGTCTTTGAATAGGTATATCACGAATAATTTAAGTAGCTGCAATTAAAATTCCTTTTATTATCCTGGTTTGAGTTATTTATGGTCACCCTACACACCAAATTGCTAAGGAATTTTCAAATAATTGATATCTTTAGAAATACTGATTATGTACAATGTAGGATTGCACGTATATTTAGTAGAAATTTCTACTAAATGGCCGTGTTATTGTTTTTCGATTCCATTAACAGCTTTGGCAGTTATGGACATATTTTCATAAAGAAACGTCAGGATTGAGGAGCCAGATAAAATGTGTTTTATAACCAAATTTAGATCGTTTTACGATTGTATTTTTATACTACAAATTAGGATAAATGTACTACTAAATGATACTAAAAATATGTTTTGATTAGCCGCTTAGTTTATGAAAAACAACGCATTGCATGAATAGGCCAACGTTTAGATTGAGGAGCCACAATCAAAGTATTGTAGTTATGTCAAATTAAGAACTACAAAACTCAAATTTTTCGTACATATTGTACATAATGCCTACTAAATCCTACATAATTTTCAAAAACATCCATCGTCTACTTTTCGAGTTCTATAGTGGCTCCTCAGTTCAAACGTCTGGATTGAGGAGCCACCTTTAACGTCATGTAACTTTTTAAGGGTTTTCCTACAAATTCCAGGATTGGGTCTACAAAATCGGCTCATATCCTACTAAATAAAGATAGTATTCCCGTTTAAAAATCACATGTGGCTCCTCAATCCATACGGACATGATTTGTAGAGCATGTCAGAGGCATAGGCGAATAACACACGGAGCGGTGTAGCGCCGCCTGCCACGGCGGTCGAATCTTGTATCATCTGTAGGTAATCCGTTGAATCACGTTTGCCAAGCACACGGCACCGCGTCTCCCCGCGAAACAATTTCTATGCACTCGACTCGACTGCAACCGCCGAACCAGGCGGCGCCGCACCGCGCCTTGTGTTTGCTATTCGCTTTAGTTTCGCTGGCATATTTTATAATAGTTTCATATGACGTAACGAAACAAAAAGCTTTGCATTACGTGATCCGTACACACTTCTCTTACAAAGTTGTCAGAGAAATACTTTTTTTTTTTTATATATGATCTAGATACTCAAATGTCTGTATTTTTTTCCAGATGTTATTTGCATTGGTCTTATCATCAGTATATCATGTTACTTCAACATATGATATATTTAGTGCATTTATGAAAAATGTAAATATGGACCATCTTTATATAAATTTTGATTTTATTTAATAATAAATGTATTATATCATACGGTTTTATGTTTACAGAATTACACTAGGGCCATCATTATATTATATTTTTTGTTGTATTCTTTATTTTGTACATATATCGTCTTTGTTGCGGGTCAAAATCTACTCAACGAAGCTTCACAAACAAACAGAGTTCTATCGAAATTATACAGCACATTGTCAATAAGTAAGTGCGTGTTAAATTTTAATACAGTAGGTTGAGGCAGCTTCGATTTCAGTAAGGCAAACGACTATTAGGTACTCAAAATATGATAAGTAGTAACCACAAAGGTAGTAACAATGCGGTATTATTAAAATTATAGTTATAACTAGCGGCCCGTCCCGACTTCGTTCGGGTACAAATTAGCCGGTAGATACTTTTTAATTTTCATCAATTCCTGACATCATACGAATCGTTCGGCTTCAAAAAATACAGACTCATATAACTATTTCATCCGCTTAGAGGTTGGATTTCGAAAAACACGAAACCGATTTTGTTTTTAATTTTAACCAAAAGCTTAAATACAAAATTTCACGATTCTAACTTCAAAAACATTTTTCACTCCTTTATCGCCCCTTTGGGGGATGAATTACCAAAAACGCAGAAACACGTGTTTATTTATTTCTATCCAAAATCCTAAATCTAAATTTTCACGTCTCTTACTTCAAAAACAATCCCAATATTCACGTTTTACACTTCAAAAACAATTTTCAACCCTATTTCGAACCTTTAGGGGATGAATTTCCAAAAACGCGGTATCACGTGTTTCTTTATTTCTAACCAAAAGTCTAAATCTCAATTTTCACGTTTCTAACTTCAAAAACAATTTTTACCCCTATTTCGCCCCTTTAGGGGATGAATTTCCAAAAACGCGGTAACACGTATTTCTTTATTTGTAACCAAAAGCCTAAATCTCAATTTTCACGTTTCTCACTTCAAAAACAATTTTCACCCCTATTTCGCCCCTTTAGGGGATGAATTTCCAAAAACGCAGAATCACGTGTTTCTTTATTTGTAACCAAAAGCCGAAACACCAATTGTCACGTTTCTCACTTCAAAAACAATGCCAATATTCACGTTTTACACTTCAAAAACAATTTTCACCCCTATTTCGCCCCTTTAGGGGATGAATTTCCAAAAACGCAGAATCACGTGTTTCTTTATTTGTAACCAAAAGCCTTACGCAATAACATGACTATTGAGTTATTTAACACATTTGTAATAATTTAATTGATATTTTCAGATCCTGAATCACCAGAAACGAAGAGCCTAAGGAATTTTTATCTTCTAGTCAAAATAAATCCTATTCAAATACAATATAACAGTAAAGTAACCCTCGGAAAGCACCTTATTTCGATAATTCTATCTCTGTCTATCACTTACGTAATAACAGCTTTGCAGTTTAATCATGTTATATAAGTAATTTTTAAGTTAAATACAATCAATAATTATAAGATGTATGTATGTAATTGCAAGTTTTCTTCAATCTTTGACATTGTGTGTTTACCAGCTAAGACTTGATTAAAATTAAATAAATTGTTTTATTCCTCACTCACAAATTGTTATATCATTTTTATTATTATAATAAATAGGCTTAACCTAATGTATCAACTTTTAAGGCACTGAACAGATGACGGACTTTTGTCCGCCGGCCTTTTTGCCGCGACGCGCGATGCAACAATGCACACGGTGGACATAAAGTCCGCCGGTCAATACACAGCTATTGCCTGACGAGTACTGACGACCGTGGAAAAAATGTCCGTCGTTTAAGCCTAAGAGGTCAATGTCCAGCAGAGTACATTTATGGGATGGTTTGGAAGATGACGATCACAGTACGAATGATGTTTTCTTCTTTACCAAAATATTTGATACTTTTTAACCGACTTCAAAAAAGGAGGAGGTTCTCAATTCAGATGTTTATATATTGTGTTTTATGTATGTTCGGGCATAACTCCGTCATATATAGACGGATTTGCAAATTTATTTTTTGTTCAAAAGGGGTTTTTATCGAAATGGTCCCATTTAAATTTCATAAAGATCTGATGAAGACCCTCGGAGATAGACAATGGAACTCTTAAATGAATAACAGTATACCTATCACTTGCGATTGCTGTAATCTCATGTTTATGTATTGTTTACGCCACTCAAAATAGAAAAATAACATAAACTTAAAAAAAAGTGAAAACCGACTTGAAAAAACTAAAAAGTAAAATATATTTTTTAGTTTTTTGGACATTGTTTTTACTTTTTTTTTAAGTTTATGCTACTAACGTAGGTAGGTTGAATTTACCTTACTACTTTGAATGAAGAAATTGAACTTTGACTTGAACTTGTTCTGAAGTCAATAAGAGAGTGCACTTAAGCTTCCATTCGCTGAAATGTCTCCAGAGCTTCTTGCTATTAGTGATAAGACCGGCCATTGTGCATTGATTTACACGTGTTTGTGTTTTTTGCTGGTGTGCAGTAAAACAAATTTCTATTCTATTCTATTTTTGAAAACCAAAATTTCTCATGCTTCACATTACCGTATACACGGTTAGTCGAAAAAGTTATGAAGCCGAATGGCTATTGCACTCAGGATTATGAACTACTTTTATTAGAGTAATAAAAAAAAGCCTTAAAAAACAAACTTGTATTTAATTTTCATAATTTTCCTTTCGGCTATTTATACTTTTTCCGACTAGGTATCTGTTTAAATACGCCTGACTCATGCCATAAAGCTTGAGCGACCGAAGAACTCGTGTACTTCTGCGCGGCCGCATTATAATAAAATTTCTATTGTGTCAACTTTGCGTCGCTTGACGGGTTAATTGTATTAGGGCCGAATTTTTCAATCGCCAAATAATGTTTTATCCAACGAATAAAGATGCCTTACAGATTTTGTATAGGAAACCTGTCAAGTTTATTCCCTTAGATAAAGTTATCTGGCGATTGAATAAACTTTAAAAAAAAACAGTAAAAACCGACTTCAAAAAACTAAGATTTTTAAAATTATTTTCATAACGAACATCAGCTGTTCCATACATTTAGTCGAGTATTATTGAATTATTTGTATGAAACACCAGATTTGTTTTCCCCGTTTATGGTTAGAATAGATCTTTATTTCATGTAAACCAGATACAGGTACTTATGAAATGTTGGGACTCCAAGTGCGCGGTTTCAAATAGTAGGTCCCGTATTAAAAGTTGTTCATATTGATGAGGACAATTACACCTCAAAGCAAGTGTCCTCTTTAAATATACAACCTGTATAAAGGTCTATTCAAACCTGAGCGATATTCGCTGCCGCTATGGGTAGAGGTACATACCGCGCGGGTTTCGCTCAGGTATTTAGTATCAAGTACCGCGGCTAGGGCGACCTGAGCGATATTCGCTGCCGCTGTGGGTAGAGGTACATACCGCGCGGGTTTCGTTCAGGTATTTAGTATGTACATATATTCTTTAGCGACTCAGAAATGACTAACTGGCGAAAATTTCTTACCTCTCTGAGCGAAACTCGACTACCGCGCGTTATTCTACCCACAAGGATAGCGAAATCCGTTTTGGTGTGAACAGTAATATTACCGCATAGGTACCCACTGGGTTTTCTCTGCCGCAGACGGTAGCGAATACCGCTTAGGTCTGAACAGTAATATTACCGCATACCCACTGGGTTTTCTCTGCCGCAGACGGTAGCGAATACCGCTTAGGTCTGAATAGGCCTTAATATGAAGTCTATAGATTATAATTGTGACCTAAGTAGATAAAAAATAATTATCAAAATATTTAAATTCACTTAATTTATTATCGCTTTGTCACTCTGTTATCCTATATAGTCAAACCCATAATTTATGTAGTTAACAAATGTAATACAAAAATGCCTGTCACTAGGAGATACAAATGAAAAATTGTTTAATAGAGTTGTTTTGTCGTGAAGTAATAACGTAATAGCTTTTTTTAATTTTATTGGAGTGTATGTCTAAAGTTAATACCGGCCAGTTCTGTTTAGTGACGAGAAGGAACGGGAATTTACTTGTCGTTAACATGATTGAAAACCAAATGATAAAAGTGCTAATAATCGCTGAAAATATAATGGGTGTTTATAGAAATTACGTGTTTCAGAAGAAATCTCGTAAAATTCTTATTATAATGCGTATTGTTATAGAAATACTGTTATCTGCGGGCATTTTGGCAAATAACATCTACGTGGAGGCATCAAAAACTGGTTTTCGTTCACATACACCATATTTAGCGTATGGATTGCACATCACGAACTTCTTTAGCGGTTTAATTATAATCTTATGTGGTATAAAAAGCTCGCGTTCTTACAAAATATTTTTATCAAACTTTATGGCCGTCCACCACTGCTTTCAGAAAAACCCATTGTATATTAAGTGTATAAGGAAATTGAAGTTTTTTTTTTTAATAACTACAATAGTGTTTTGCCTGGCTACCATAGTTATTTTTTCAATTAAAGTCATTCAGCAAATCTATGTATACGAGAATCAGGTTGGAATCGCGTTTTTAGTGCTGATAATGTCAGAAATATATATAGTAATACGCTTCATTTTGGTGCATATTATATTTTACACTTACATCACTATACTGCAAATCTTTTTGAAATGTTTAAATAATTGTATTTTGGATACTCAAGCCACATACAATAATATAGAAAAAGGATTTAATTTGGTTGTAACACAGAAGGATGATGATTTTCCAACGGTTGGACAAATGAAAGATTGGGTTTCGGAGTATCAAAGTTTAATGAGCTGCACCAAGAAACTATCAGCGTGCTTCGGTAGTCAGGTAAATACCACAATTTGGCCTGATTCCGTTATGACATTGACTGTACAGAAAAAAGATGAGATTATTGAAATTCGTAACATAGCGTTTTCAAAACTAGCAATCTCAAGAAGCTTTAAAATCTAAAATATAGAATCATTGTATGCATCTACAGTCAACATTTTAGCTGTTGTTTTAATGGATACTAAAAAAATGTATGATTTGTAGAGCATGTCAGAGGCATAGGCGAATAACACACGGAGCGGTGTAGCGCCGCCTGCCACGGCGGTCGAATCTTGTATCATCTGTAGGTAATCCGTTGAATCACGTTTGCCAAGCACACGGCACCGCGTCTCCCCGCGAAACAATTTCTATGCACTCGACTCGACTGCAACCGCCGAACCAGGCGGCGCCGCACCGCGCCTTGTGTTTGCTATTCGCTTTAGTTTCGCTGGCATATTTTATAATAGTTTCATATGACGTAACGAAACAAAAAGCTTTGCATTACGTGATCCGTACACACTTCTCTTACAAAGTTGTCAGAGAAATACTTTTTTTTTTTTTTATATATGATCTAGATACTCAAATGTCTGTATTTTTTTCCAGATGTTATTTGCATTGGTCTTATCATCAGTATATCATGTTACTTCAACATATGATATATTTAGTGCATTTATGAAAAATGTAAATATGAACCATCTTTATATAAATTTTGATTTTATTTAATAATAAATGTATTATATCATACGGTTTTATGTTTACAGAATTACACTAGGGCCATCATTATATTATATTTTTTGTTGTATTCTTTATTTTGTACATATATCGTCTTTGTTGCGGGTCAAAATCTACTCAACGAAGCTTCACAAACAAACAGAGTTCTATCGAAATTATACAGCACATTGTCAATAAGTAAGTGCGTGTTAAATTTTAATACAGTAGGTTGAGGCAGCTTCGATTTCAGTAAGGCAAACGACTATTAGGTACTCAAAATATGATAAGTAGTAACCACAAAGGTAGTAACAATGCGGTATTATTAAAATTATAGTTATAACTAGCGGCCCGTCCCGACTTCGTTCGGGTACAAATTAGCCGGTAGATACTTTTTAATTTTCATCAATTCCTGACATCATACGAATCGTTCGGCTTCAAAAAATACAGACTCATATAACTATTTCATCCGCTTAGAGGTTGAATTTCGAAAAACACGAAACCGATTTTGTTTTTAATTTTAACCAAAAGCTTAAATACAAAATTTCACGATTCTAACTTCAAAAACATTTTTCACTCCTTTATCGCCCCTTTGGGGGATGAATTACCAAAAACGCAGAAACACGTGTTTATTTATTTCTATCCAAAATCCTAAATCTAAATTTTCACGTCTCTTACTTCAAAAACAATCCCAATATTCACGTTTTACACTTCAAAAACAATTTTCAACCCTATTTCGAACCTTTAGGGGATGAATTTCCAAAAACGCGGTATCACGTGTTTCTTTATTTCTAACCAAAAGTCTAAATCTCAATTTTCACGTTTCTAACTTCAAAAACAATTTTTACCCCTATTTCGCCCCTTTAGGGGATGAATTTCCAAAAACGCGGTACCATGTGTTTCTTTATTTGTAACCAAAAGCCTAAATCTCAATTTTCACGTTTCTAACTTCAAAAACAATTTTTACCCCTATTTCGCCCCTTTAGGGGATGAATTTCCAAAAACGCGGTAACACGTATTTCTTTATTTGTAACCAAAAGCCTAAATCTCAATTTTCACGTTTCTCACTTCAAAAACAATTTTCACCCCTATTTCGCCCCTTTAGGGGATGAATTTCCAAAAACGCAGAATCACGTGTTTCTTTATTTGTAACCAAAAGCCGAAACACCAATTGTCACGTTTCACACTTCAAAAACAATGCCAATATTCACGTTTTACACTTCAAAAACAATTTTCACCCCTATTTCGCCCCTTTAGGGGATGAATTTCCAAAAACGCAGAATCACGTGTTTCTTTATTTGTAACCAAAAGCCTTACGCAATAACATGACTATTGAGTTATTTAACACATTTGTAATAATTTAATTGATATTTTCAGATCCTGAATCACCAGAAACGAAGAGCCTAAGGAATTTTTATCTTCTAGTCAAAATAAATCCTATTCAAATACAATATAACAGTAAAGTAACCCTCGGAAAGCACCTTATTTCGATAATTCTATCTCTGTCTATCACTTACGTAATAACAGCTTTGCAGTTTAATCATGTCATATAAGTAATTTTTAAGTTAAATACAATCAATAATTATAAGATGTATGTATGTAATTGCAAGTTTTCTTCAATCTTTGACATTGTGTGTTTACCAGCTAAGACTTGATTAAAATTAAATAAATTATTTTATTCCTCACTCACAAATTGTTATATCATTTTTATTATGATAATAAATAGGCTTAACCTAATGTATCAACTTTTAAGGCACTGAACAGATGACGGACTTTTGTCCGCCGGCCTTTTTGCCGCGACGCGCGATGCAACAATGCACACGGTGGACATAAAGTCCGCCGGTCAATACGCAGCTACTGCCTGACGAGTACTGACGACCGTGGACAAAATGTCCGTCGTTTAAGCCTAAGAGGTCAATGTCCAGCAGAGTACATTTATGGGATGGTTTGGAAGATGACGATCACAGTACGAATGATGTTTTCTTCTTTACCAAAATATTTGATACTTTTTAACCGTCTTCAAAAAAGGAGGAGGTTCTCAATTCAGATGTTTATATATTGTGTTTTATGTATATAGGATTTGCAAATTTATTTTTTGTTCGAAAGGGGTTTTTATCGAAATGGTCCCATTTAAATTTCATAAAGATCTGATGAAGACCCTCGGAGATAGACAATGGAACTCTTAAATGAATAACAGTATACCTATCACTTGCGATTGCTGTAATCGCATGTTTATATATTGTTTACGCCACTCAAAATAGAAAAATAACATAAACTTTAAAAAAAGTGAAAACCGACTTGAAAAAACTAAAAAGTAAAATATATTTTTTAGATTTTTGGAGATTGTTTTTACTTTTTTTTTAAGTTTATGCTTCTAACGTAGGTAGGTTGAATTTACCTTACTACTTTGAATGAAGAAATTGCACTTTGACTTGAACTTGTTCTGAAGTCAATAAGAGAGTGCACTTCAGCTTCCATTCGCTGAAATGTCTCCAGAGCTTCTTGCTATTAGTGATAAGACCGGCCATTGTGCATTGATTTACACGTGTTTGTGTTTTTTGCTGGTGTGCAGTAAAACAAATTTCTATTCTATTCTATTTTTGAAAACCAAAATTTCTCATGCTTCACATTACCGTATACACGGTTAGTCGAAAAAGTTATGAAGCCGAATGGCTATTGCACTCAGGATTATGAACTACTTTTATTAGAGTAATAAAAAAAGCCTTAAAAAACAAACTTGTATTTAATTTTCATAATTTTCCTTTCGGCTATTTATACTTTTTCCGACTAGGTATCTGTTTAAATACGCCTGACTCATGCCATAAAGCTTGAGCGACCGAAGAACTCGTGTACTTCTGCGCGGCCGCATTATAATAAAATTTCTATTGTGTCTACTTTGCGTCGCTTGACGGGTTAATTGTATTAGGGCCGAATTTTTCAATCGCCAAATAATGTTTTATCCAACGAATAAAGATGCCTTACAGATTTTGTATAGGAAACCTGTCAAGTTTATTCCCTTAGATAAAGTTATCTGGCGATTGAATAAACTTTAAAAAAAAACAGTAAAAACCGACTTCAAAAAACTAAGATTTTTAAAATTATTTTCATAACGAACATCAGCTGTTCCATACATTTAGTCGAGTATTATTGAATTATTTGTATGAAACACCAGATTTGTTTTCCCCGTTTATGGTTAGAATAGATCTTTATTTCATGTAAACCAGATACAGGTACTTATGAAATGTTGGGACTCCAAGTGCGCGGTTTCAAATAGTAGGTCCCGTATTAAAAGTTGTTCATATTGATGAGGACAATTACACCTCAAAGCAAGTGTCCTCTTTAAATATACAACCTGTATAATATGAAGTCTATAGATTATAATTGTGACTTATGTAGATAAAAAATAATGATCAAAATATTTAAATTCACTTAATTTATTATCGCTTTGTCACTCTGTTATCCTATATAGCCAAACCCATAATTTATGTAGTTAACAAATGTAATACAAAAATGCCTGTCACTAGGAGATACAAATGAAAAATTGTTTAATAGAGTTGTTTTGTCGTGAAGTAATAACGTAATAGCTTTTTTTAATTTTATTGGAGTGTATGTCTAAAGTTAATACTGGCCAGTTCTGTTTAGTGACGAGAAGGAACGGGAATTTACTTGTCGTTAACATGATTGAAAACCAAATGATAAAAGTGCTACTAATGGCTGAAAATATAATGGGTTCATATAGAAATTACGTGTTTCAGAAGAAATCTCGTAAAATTCTTATTATAATGCGTATTGTTGTAGAAATACTGTTATCTGCGGGCATTTTGGCAAATAACATCTACGTGGTGGCATCAAAAACTGGTTTTCGTTCACATACACCATATTTAGCGTATGGATTGCACTTCACGAACTTCTTTAGCAGTTTAATTATAATCTTATGTGGTATAAAAAGCTCGCGTTCTTACAAAATATTTTTATCAAACTTTATGGCCGTCCACCACTGCTTTCAGAAAAACCCATTGTATATTAAGTGTATAAGAAAATTGAAGATTTTTTTTTTAATAACTGCAATAGTGTTTTGCCTGTCTACCATAGTTATTTTTTCAATTAAAGTCATTCAGCAAATCTATGTATACGAGAATCAGGTTGGAATCGCGTTTTTAGTGCTGATAATGTCAGAAATATATATAGTAATACGCTTCATTTTGGTGCATATTATATTTTACACTTACATCACTATACTGCAAATCTTTTTGAAATGTTTAAATAATTGTATTTTGGATACTCAAGCCACATACAATAATATAGAAAAAGGATTTAATTTGGTTGTAACACAGAAGGATGATGATTTTCCAACGGTTGGACAAATGAAAGATTGGGTTTCGGAGTATCAAAGTTTAATGAGCTGCACCAAGAAACTATCAGCGTGCTTCGGTAGTCAGGTAAATACCACAATTGGGCCTGATTCCGTTATGACATTGACTGTACAGAAAAAAGATGAGATTATTGAAATTCGTAACATAGCGTTTTCAAAACTAGCAATCTCAAGAAGCTTTAAAATCTAAAATATAGAATCATTGTATGCATCTACAGTCAACATTTTAGCTGTTGTTTTAATGGATACTAAAAAAATGTGTGTCCGTATGGATTGAGGAGCCACATGTGATTTTTAAACGCGGATACTATCTTTATTTAGTAGGATATGAGCCGATTTTGTAGACGCAATCCTGGAATTTGTAGGAAAACCCTTAAAAAGTTACATGACGTTAAAGGTGGCTCCTCAATCCAGACGTTTGAACTGAGTAGCCACTATAGAACTCGAAAAGTAGACGATGGATGTTTTTGAAAATTATGTAGGATTTAGTAGGCATTATGTACAATATGTACGAAAAATTTGAGTTTTGTAGTTCTTAATTTGACATAACTACAATACTTTGATTGTGGCTCCTCAATCTAAACGTTGGCCTATTCATGCAATGCGTTGTTTTTCATAAACTAAGCGGCTAATCAAAACATATTTTTAGTATCATTTAGTAGTACATTTATCCTAATTTGTAGTATAAAAATACGATCGTAAAACGATCTAAATTTGGTTATAAAACACATTTTATCTGGCTCCTCAATCCTGACGTTTCTTTATGAAAATATGTCCATAACTGCCAAAGCTGTTAATGGAATCGAAAAACAATAACACGGCCATTTAGTAGAAATTTCTACTAAATATACGTGCAATCCTACATTGTACATAATCAGTATTTCTAAAGATATCAATTATTTGAAAATTCCTTAGCAATTTGGTGTGTAGGGTGACCATAAATAACTCAAACCAGGATAATAAAAGGAATTTTAATTGCAGCTACTTAAATTATTCGTGATATACCTATTCAAAGACCTATATATACTTACACAACCATCGTTATAATATAATAAATTAATAAGAAGTTCCAGTAAAATAAATAAGTAAGAAAAAATTCACATAAAGCGCGCCATGTATTTTTTCATATTTTTTTTTATTCTATCGAGCATCTGTTTCTATGGCATACAGCCAAAAAAATATTAATACCTCTTTACACATCGAAATTGTTTACGTAAACGTATCTAACAAAATCTCTTTCCGTATATAGAAAAGAAATATCAAATAACATGACAAATAAGGATTTTCATAAGAAATTGCCGGTGTGATAATGATAAAATCCAATAAAATCCCAAAAAAAATATCTATCAAAATAAGGAAGCAAACGCGCCAAACGTTAAGCGTCTATTAAAATATGATAAATAAACATCTCATTGCATTAAATTATTTATTTTTGTCAACAAATTAACATAAATTTCTACAATTAACATAAAGAAAAAAGTATTCCGTTTATTAACTTCTAATATTAGGCTGTTTGATGTATCGCTGTTGCCTCTCCTTCCACCTGCGCGCGCATAGCTAACGCAACCACCAATAGACACGGCGCGCGAAAAATGAAATCGTAACATAAAATAATGAAATTTTATTGGATTTCATCATTATCACACCGGCAACTTCCTATGAAAATCCCTATTTGTCATGTTATTTGATATTTCTATATACGGAAAGAGATTTTGTTAGATACGTTTACGTAAGCAATTTCAATGTGTAAAGAGGTATTAATATTTTTTTGGCTGTATGCCATAGAAACAGATGCTCGAAAGAATAAAAAAAAATATGAAAAAATACATGGCGCGCTTTATGTGAATTTTTTCTTACTTATTTATTTTACTGGAACTTCTTATTAATTTATTATATTATAACGATGGTTGTGTAAGTATATATAGGTCTTTGAATAGGTATATCACGAATAATTTAAGTAGCTGCAATTAAAATTCCTTTTATTATCCTGGTTTGAGTTATTTATGGTCACCCTACACACCAAATTGCTAAGGAATTTTCAAATAATTGATATCTTTAGAAATACTGATTATGTACAATGTAGGATTGCACGTATATTTAGTAGAAATTTCTACTAAATGGCCGTGTTATTGTTTTTCGATTCCATTAACAGCTTTGGCAGTTATGGACATATTTTCATAAAGAAACGTCAGGATTGAGGAGCCAGATAAAATGTGTTTTATAACCAAATTTAGATCGTTTTACGATTGTATTTTTATACTACAAATTAGGATAAATGTACTACTAAATGATACTAAAAATATGTTTTGATTAGCCGCTTAGTTTATGAAAAACAACGCATTGCATGAATAGGCCAACGTTTAGATTGAGGAGCCACAATCAAAGTATTGTAGTTATGTCAAATTAAGAACTACAAAACTCAAATTTTTCGTACATATTGTACATAATGCCTACTAAATCCTACATAATTTTCAAAAACATCCATCGTCTACTTTTCGAGTTCTATAGTGGCTCCTCAGTTCAAACGTCTGGATTGAGGAGCCACCTTTAACGTCATGTAACTTTTTAAGGGTTTTCCTACAAATTCCAGGATTGGGTCTACAAAATCGGCTCATATCCTACTAAATAAAGATAGTATTCCCGTTTAAAAATCACATGTGGCTCCTCAATCCATACGGACATGATTTGTAGAGCATGTCAGAGGCATAGGCGAATAACACACGGAGCGGTGTAGCGCCGCCTGCCACGGCGGTCGAATCTTGTATCATCTGTAGGTAATCCGTTGAATCACGTTTGCCAAGCACACGGCACCGCGTCTCCCCGCGAAACAATTTCTATGCACTCGACTCGACTGCAACCGCCGAACCAGGCGGCGCCGCACCGCGCCTTGTGTTTGCTATTCGCTTTAGTTTCGCTGGCATATTTTATAATAGTTTCATATGACGTAACGAAACAAAAAGCTTTGCATTACGTGATCCGTACACACTTCTCTTACAAAGTTGTCAGAGAAATACTTTTTTTTTTTTATATATGATCTAGATACTCAAATGTCTGTATTTTTTTCCAGATGTTATTTGCATTGGTCTTATCATCAGTATATCATGTTACTTCAACATATGATATATTTAGTGCATTTATGAAAAATGTAAATATGGACCATCTTTATATAAATTTTGATTTTATTTAATAATAAATGTATTATATCATACGGTTTTATGTTTACAGAATTACACTAGGGCCATCATTATATTATATTTTTTGTTGTATTCTTTATTTTGTACATATATCGTCTTTGTTGCGGGTCAAAATCTACTCAACGAAGCTTCACAAACAAACAGAGTTCTATCGAAATTATACAGCACATTGTCAATAAGTAAGTGCGTGTTAAATTTTAATACAGTAGGTTGAGGCAGCTTCGATTTCAGTAAGGCAAACGACTATTAGGTACTCAAAATATGATAAGTAGTAACCACAAAGGTAGTAACAATGCGGTATTATTAAAATTATAGTTATAACTAGCGGCCCGTCCCGACTTCGTTCGGGTACAAATTAGCCGGTAGATACTTTTTAATTTTCATCAATTCCTGACATCATACGAATCGTTCGGCTTCAAAAAATACAGACTCATATAACTATTTCATCCGCTTAGAGGTTGGATTTCGAAAAACACGAAACCGATTTTGTTTTTAATTTTAACCAAAAGCTTAAATACAAAATTTCACGATTCTAACTTCAAAAACATTTTTCACTCCTTTATCGCCCCTTTGGGGGATGAATTACCAAAAACGCAGAAACACGTGTTTATTTATTTCTATCCAAAATCCTAAATCTAAATTTTCACGTCTCTTACTTCAAAAACAATCCCAATATTCACGTTTTACACTTCAAAAACAATTTTCAACCCTATTTCGAACCTTTAGGGGATGAATTTCCAAAAACGCGGTATCACGTGTTTCTTTATTTCTAACCAAAAGTCTAAATCTCAATTTTCACGTTTCTAACTTCAAAAACAATTTTTACCCCTATTTCGCCCCTTTAGGGGATGAATTTCCAAAAACGCGGTAACACGTATTTCTTTATTTGTAACCAAAAGCCTAAATCTCAATTTTCACGTTTCTCACTTCAAAAACAATTTTCACCCCTATTTCGCCCCTTTAGGGGATGAATTTCCAAAAACGCAGAATCACGTGTTTCTTTATTTGTAACCAAAAGCCGAAACACCAATTGTCACGTTTCTCACTTCAAAAACAATGCCAATATTCACGTTTTACACTTCAAAAACAATTTTCACCCCTATTTCGCCCCTTTAGGGGATGAATTTCCAAAAACGCAGAATCACGTGTTTCTTTATTTGTAACCAAAAGCCTTACGCAATAACATGACTATTGAGTTATTTAACACATTTGTAATAATTTAATTGATATTTTCAGATCCTGAATCACCAGAAACGAAGAGCCTAAGGAATTTTTATCTTCTAGTCAAAATAAATCCTATTCAAATACAATATAACAGTAAAGTAACCCTCGGAAAGCACCTTATTTCGATAATTCTATCTCTGTCTATCACTTACGTAATAACAGCTTTGCAGTTTAATCATGTTATATAAGTAATTTTTAAGTTAAATACAATCAATAATTATAAGATGTATGTATGTAATTGCAAGTTTTCTTCAATCTTTGACATTGTGTGTTTACCAGCTAAGACTTGATTAAAATTAAATAAATTGTTTTATTCCTCACTCACAAATTGTTATATCATTTTTATTATTATAATAAATAGGCTTAACCTAATGTATCAACTTTTAAGGCACTGAACAGATGACGGACTTTTGTCCGCCGGCCTTTTTGCCGCGACGCGCGATGCAACAATGCACACGGTGGACATAAAGTCCGCCGGTCAATACACAGCTATTGCCTGACGAGTACTGACGACCGTGGAAAAAATGTCCGTCGTTTAAGCCTAAGAGGTCAATGTCCAGCAGAGTACATTTATGGGATGGTTTGGAAGATGACGATCACAGTACGAATGATGTTTTCTTCTTTACCAAAATATTTGATACTTTTTAACCGACTTCAAAAAAGGAGGAGGTTCTCAATTCAGATGTTTATATATTGTGTTTTATGTATGTTCGGGCATAACTCCGTCATATATAGACGGATTTGCAAATTTATTTTTTGTTCAAAAGGGGTTTTTATCGAAATGGTCCCATTTAAATTTCATAAAGATCTGATGAAGACCCTCGGAGATAGACAATGGAACTCTTAAATGAATAACAGTATACCTATCACTTGCGATTGCTGTAATCTCATGTTTATGTATTGTTTACGCCACTCAAAATAGAAAAATAACATAAACTTAAAAAAAAGTGAAAACCGACTTGAAAAAACTAAAAAGTAAAATATATTTTTTAGTTTTTTGGACATTGTTTTTACTTTTTTTTTAAGTTTATGCTACTAACGTAGGTAGGTTGAATTTACCTTACTACTTTGAATGAAGAAATTGAACTTTGACTTGAACTTGTTCTGAAGTCAATAAGAGAGTGCACTTAAGCTTCCATTCGCTGAAATGTCTCCAGAGCTTCTTGCTATTAGTGATAAGACCGGCCATTGTGCATTGATTTACACGTGTTTGTGTTTTTTGCTGGTGTGCAGTAAAACAAATTTCTATTCTATTCTATTTTTGAAAACCAAAATTTCTCATGCTTCACATTACCGTATACACGGTTAGTCGAAAAAGTTATGAAGCCGAATGGCTATTGCACTCAGGATTATGAACTACTTTTATTAGAGTAATAAAAAAAAGCCTTAAAAAACAAACTTGTATTTAATTTTCATAATTTTCCTTTCGGCTATTTATACTTTTTCCGACTAGGTATCTGTTTAAATACGCCTGACTCATGCCATAAAGCTTGAGCGACCGAAGAACTCGTGTACTTCTGCGCGGCCGCATTATAATAAAATTTCTATTGTGTCAACTTTGCGTCGCTTGACGGGTTAATTGTATTAGGGCCGAATTTTTCAATCGCCAAATAATGTTTTATCCAACGAATAAAGATGCCTTACAGATTTTGTATAGGAAACCTGTCAAGTTTATTCCCTTAGATAAAGTTATCTGGCGATTGAATAAACTTTAAAAAAAAACAGTAAAAACCGACTTCAAAAAACTAAGATTTTTAAAATTATTTTCATAACGAACATCAGCTGTTCCATACATTTAGTCGAGTATTATTGAATTATTTGTATGAAACACCAGATTTGTTTTCCCCGTTTATGGTTAGAATAGATCTTTATTTCATGTAAACCAGATACAGGTACTTATGAAATGTTGGGACTCCAAGTGCGCGGTTTCAAATAGTAGGTCCCGTATTAAAAGTTGTTCATATTGATGAGGACAATTACACCTCAAAGCAAGTGTCCTCTTTAAATATACAACCTGTATAAAGGTCTATTCAAACCTGAGCGATATTCGCTGCCGCTATGGGTAGAGGTACATACCGCGCGGGTTTCGCTCAGGTATTTAGTATCAAGTACCGCGGCTAGGGCGACCTGAGCGATATTCGCTGCCGCTGTGGGTAGAGGTACATACCGCGCGGGTTTCGTTCAGGTATTTAGTATGTACATATATTCTTTAGCGACTCAGAAATGACTAACTGGCGAAAATTTCTTACCTCTCTGAGCGAAACTCGACTACCGCGCGTTATTCTACCCACAAGGATAGCGAAATCCGTTTTGGTGTGAACAGTAATATTACCGCATAGGTACCCACTGGGTTTTCTCTGCCGCAGACGGTAGCGAATACCGCTTAGGTCTGAACAGTAATATTACCGCATACCCACTGGGTTTTCTCTGCCGCAGACGGTAGCGAATACCGCTTAGGTCTGAATAGGCCTTAATATGAAGTCTATAGATTATAATTGTGACCTAAGTAGATAAAAAATAATTATCAAAATATTTAAATTCACTTAATTTATTATCGCTTTGTCACTCTGTTATCCTATATAGTCAAACCCATAATTTATGTAGTTAACAAATGTAATACAAAAATGCCTGTCACTAGGAGATACAAATGAAAAATTGTTTAATAGAGTTGTTTTGTCGTGAAGTAATAACGTAATAGCTTTTTTTAATTTTATTGGAGTGTATGTCTAAAGTTAATACCGGCCAGTTCTGTTTAGTGACGAGAAGGAACGGGAATTTACTTGTCGTTAACATGATTGAAAACCAAATGATAAAAGTGCTAATAATCGCTGAAAATATAATGGGTGTTTATAGAAATTACGTGTTTCAGAAGAAATCTCGTAAAATTCTTATTATAATGCGTATTGTTATAGAAATACTGTTATCTGCGGGCATTTTGGCAAATAACATCTACGTGGAGGCATCAAAAACTGGTTTTCGTTCACATACACCATATTTAGCGTATGGATTGCACATCACGAACTTCTTTAGCGGTTTAATTATAATCTTATGTGGTATAAAAAGCTCGCGGTCTTACAAAATATTTTTATCAAACTTTATGGCCGTCCACCACTGCTTTCAGAAAAACCCATTGTATATTAAGTGTATAAGAAAATTGAAGTTTTTTTTTTTAATAACTGCAATAGTGTTTTGCCTGGCTACCATAGTTATTTTTTCAATTAAAGTCATTCAGCAAATCTATGTATACGAGAATCAGGTTGGAATCGCGTTTTTAGTGCTGATAATGTCAGAAATATATATAGTAATACGCTTCATTTTGGTGCATATTATATTTTACACTTACATCACTATACTGCAAATCTTTTTGAAATGTTTAAATAATTGTATTTTGGATACTCAAGCCACATACAATAATATAGAAAAAGGATTTAATTTGGTTGTAACACAGAAGGATGATGATTTTCCAACGGTTGGACAAATGAAAGATTGGGTTTCGGAGTATCAAAGTTTAATGAGCTGCACCAAGAAACTATCAGCGTGCTTCGGTAGTCAGGTAAATACCACAATTGGGCCTGATTCCGTTATGACATTGACTGTACAGAAAAAAGATGAGATTATTGAAATTCGTAACATAGCGTTTTCAAAACTAGCAATCTCAAGAAGCTTTAAAATCTAAAATATAGAATCATTGTATGCATCTACAGTCAACATTTTAGCTGTTGTTTTAATGGATACTAAAAAAATGTATGATTTGTAGAGCATGTCAGAGGCATAGGCGAATAACACACGGAGCGGTGTAGCGCCGCCTACCACGGCGGTCGAATCTTGTATCATCTGTAGGTAATCCGTTGAATCACGTTTGCCAAGCACACGGCACCGCGTCTCCCCGCGAAACAATTTCTATGCACTCGACTCGACTGCAACCGCCGAACCAGGCGGCGCCGCACCGCGCCTTGTGTTTGCTATTCGCTTTAGTTTCGCTGGCATATTTTATAATAGTTTCATATGACGTAACGAAACAAAAAGCTTTGCATTACGTGATCCGTACACACTTCTCTTACAAAGTTGTCAGAGAAATACTTTTTTTTTTTTTATATATGATCTAGATACTCAAATGTCTGTATTTTTTTCCAGATGTTATTTGCATTGGTCTTATCATCAGTATATCATGTTACTTCAACATATGATATATTTAGTGCATTTATGAAAAATGTAAATATGGACCATCTTTATATAAATTTTGATTTTATTTAATAATAAATGTATTATATCATACGGTTTTATGTTTACAGAATTACACTAGGGCCATCATTATATTATATTTTTTGTTGTATTCTTTATTTTGTACATATATCGTCTTTGTTGCGGGTCAAAATCTACTCAACGAAGCTTCACAAACAAACAGAGTTCTATCGAAATTATACAGCACATTGTCAATAAGTAAGTGCGTGTTAAATTTTAATACAGTAGGTTGAGGCAGCTTCGATTTCAGTAAGGCAAACGACTATTAGGTACTCAAAATATGATAAGTAGTAACCACAAAGGTAGTAACAATGCGGTATTATTAAAATTATAGTTATAACTAGCGGCCCGTCCCGACTTCGTTCGGGTACAAATTAGCCGGTAGATACTTTTTAATTTTCATCAATTCCTGACATCATACGAATCGTTCGGCTTCAAAAAATACAGACTCATATAACTATTTCATCCGCTTAGAGGTTGAATTTCGAAAAACACGAAACCGATTTTGTTTTTAATTTTAACCAAAAGCTTAAATACAAAATTTCACGATTCTAACTTCAAAAACATTTTTCACTCCTTTATCGCCCCTTTGGGGGATGAATTACCAAAAACGCAGAAACACGTGTTTATTTATTTCTATCCAAAATCCTAAATCTAAATTTTCACGTCTCTTACTTCAAAAACAATCCCAATATTCACGTTTTACACTTCAAAAACAATTTTCAACCCTATTTCGAACCTTTAGGGGATGAATTTCCAAAAACGCGGTATCACGTGTTTCTTTATTTCTAACCAAAAGTCTAAATCTCAATTTTCACGTTTCTAACTTCAAAAACAATTTTTACCCCTATTTCGCCCCTTTAGGGGATGAATTTCCAAAAACGCGGTACCATGTGTTTCTTTATTTGTAACCAAAAGCCTAAATCTCAATTTTCACGTTTCTAACTTCAAAAACAATTTTTACCCCTATTTCGCCCCTTTAGGGGATGAATTTCCAAAAACGCGGTAACACGTATTTCTTTATTTGTAACCAAAAGCCTAAATCTCAATTTTCACGTTTCTCACTTCAAAAACAATTTTCACCCCTATTTCGCCCCTTTAGGGGATGAATTTCCAAAAACGCAGAATCACGTGTTTCTTTATTTGTAACCAAAAGCCGAAACACCAATTGTCACGTTTCACACTTCAAAAACAATGCCAATATTCACGTTTTACACTTCAAAAACAATTTTCACCCCTATTTCGCCCCTTTAGGGGATGAATTTCCAAAAACGCAGAATCACGTGTTTCTTTATTTGTAACCAAAAGCCTTACGCAATAACATGACTATTGAGTTATTTAACACATTTGTAATAATTTAATTGATATTTTCAGATCCTGAATCACCAGAAACGAAGAGCCTAAGGAATTTTTATCTTCTAGTCAAAATAAATCCTATTCAAATACAATATAACAGTAAAGTAACCCTCGGAAAGCACCTTATTTCGATAATTCTATCTCTGTCTATCACTTACGTAATAACAGCTTTGCAGTTTAATCATGTCATATAAGTAATTTTTAAGTTAAATACAATCAATAATTATAAGATGTATGTATGTAATTGCAAGTTTTCTTCAATCTTTGACATTGTGTGTTTACCAGCTAAGACTTGATTAAAATTAAATAAATTATTTTATTCCTCACTCACAAATTGTTATATCATTTTTATTATGATAATAAATAGGCTTAACCTAATGTATCAACTTTTAAGGCACTGAACAGATGACGGACTTTTGTCCGCCGGCCTTTTTGCCGCGACGCGCGATGCAACAATGCACACGGTGGACATAAAGTCCGCCGGTCAATACGCAGCTACTGCCTGACGAGTACTGACGACCGTGGACAAAATGTCCGTCGTTTAAGCCTAAGAGGTCAATGTCCAGCAGAGTACATTTATGGGATGGTTTGGAAGATGACGATCACAGTACGAATGATGTTTTCTTCTTTACCAAAATATTTGATACTTTTTAACCGTCTTCAAAAAAGGAGGAGGTTCTCAATTCAGATGTTTATATATTGTGTTTTATGTATATAGGATTTGCAAATTTATTTTTTGTTCGAAAGGGGTTTTTATCGAAATGGTCCCATTTAAATTTCATAAAGATCTGATGAAGACCCTCGGAGATAGACAATGGAACTCTTAAATGAATAACAGTATACCTATCACTTGCGATTGCTGTAATCGCATGTTTATATATTGTTTACGCCACTCAAAATAGAAAAATAACATAAACTTTAAAAAAAGTGAAAACCGACTTGAAAAAACTAAAAAGTAAAATATATTTTTTAGATTTTTGGAGATTGTTTTTACTTTTTTTTTAAGTTTATGCTTCTAACGTAGGTAGGTTGAATTTACCTTACTACTTTGAATGAAGAAATTGAACTTTGACTTGAACTTGTTCTGAAGTCAATAAGAGAGTGCACTTCAGCTTCCATTCGCTGAAATGTCTCCAGAGCTTCTTGCTATTAGTGATAAGACCGGCCATTGTACATTGATTTACACGTGTTTGTGTTTTTTGCTGGTGTGCAGTAAAACAAATTTCTATTCTATTCTATTTTTGAAAACCAAAATTTCTCATGCTTCACATTACCGTATACACGGTTAGTCGAAAAAGTTATAAAGCCGAATGGCTATTGCACTCAGGATTATGAACTACTTTTATTAGAGTAATAAAAAAAAAGCCTTAAAAAACAAACTTGTATTTAATTTTCATAATTTTCCTTTCGGCTATTTATACTTTTTCCCACTAGGTATCTGTTTAAATACGCCTGACTCATGCCATAAAGCTTGAGCGACCGAAGAACTCGTGTACTTCTGCGCGGCCGCATTATAATAAAATTTCTATTGTGTCTACTTTGCGTCGCTTGACGGGTTAATTGTATTAGGGCCGAATTTTTCAATCGCCAAATAATGTTTTATCCAACGAATAAAGATGCCTTACAGATTTTGTATAAGAAACCTGTCAAGTTTATTCCCTTAGATAAAGTTATCTGGCGATTGAATAAACTTTAAAAAAAACAGTAAAAACCGACTTCAAAAAACTAAGATTTTTAAAATTATTTTCATAACGAACATCAGCTGTTCCATACATTTAGTCGAGTATTATTGAATTATTTGTATGAAACACCAGATTTGTTTTCCCCGTTTATGGTTAGAATAGATCTTTATTTCATGTAAACCAGATACAGGTACTTATGAAATGTTGGGACTCCAAGTGCGCGGTTTCAAATAGTAGGTCCCGTATTAAAAGTTGTTCATATTGATGAGGACAATTACACCTCAAAGCAAGTGTCCTCTTTAAATATACAACCTGTATAATATGAAGTCTATAGATTATAATTGTGACTTATGTAGATAAAAAATAATGATCAAAATATTTAAATTCACTTAATTTATTATCGCTTTGTCACTCTGTTATCCTATATAGCCAAACCCATAATTTATGTAGTTAACAAATGTAATACAAAAATGCCTGTCACTAGGAGATACAAATGAAAAATTGTTTAATAGAGTTGTTTTGTCGTGAAGTAATAACGTAATAGCTTTTTTTAATTTTATTGGAGTGTATGTCTAAAGTTAATACTGGCCAGTTCTGTTTAGTGACGAGAAGGAACGGGAATTTACTTGTCGTTAACATGATTGAAAACCAAATGATAAAAGTGCTACTAATGGCTGAAAATATAATGGGTTCATATAGAAATTACGTGTTTCAGAAGAAATCTCGTAAAATTCTTATTATAATGCGTATTGTTGTAGAAATACTGTTATCTGCGGGCATTTTGGCAAATAACATCTACGTGGTGGCATCAAAAACTGGTTTCCGTTCACATACACCATATTTAGCGTATGGATTGCACTTCACGAACTTCTTTAGCAGTTTAATTATAATCTTATGTGGTATAAAAAGCTCGCGTTCTTACAAAATATTTTTATCAAACTTTATGGCCGTCCACCACTGCTTTCAGAAAAACCCATTGTATATTAAGTGTATAAGAAAATTGAAGATTTTTTTTTTAATAACTGCAATAGTGTTTTGCCTGTCTACCATAGTTATTTTTTCAATTAAAGTCATTCAGCAAATCTATGTATACGAGAATCAGGTTGGAATCGCGTTTTTAGTGCTGATAATGTCAGAAATATATATAGTAATACGCTTCATTTTGGTGCATATTATATTTTACACTTACATCACTATACTGCAAATCTTTTTGAAATGTTTAAATAATTGTATTTTGGATACTCAAGCCACATACAATAATATAGAAAAAGGATTTAATTTGGTTGTAACACAGAAGGATGATGATTTTCCAACGGTTGGACAAATGAAAGATTGGGTTTCGGAGTATCAAAGTTTAATGAGCTGCACCAAGAAACTATCAGCGTGCTTCGGTAGTCAGGTAAATACCACAATTGGGCCTGATTCCGTTATGACATTGACTGTACAGAAAAAAGATGAGATTATTGAAATTCGTAACATAGCGTTTTCAAAACTAGCAATCTCAAGAAGCTTTAAAATCTAAAATATAGAATCATTGTATGCATCTACAGTCAACATTTTAGCTGTTGTTTTAATGGATACTAAAAAAATGTGTGTCCGTATGGATTGAGGAGCCACATGTGATTTTTAAACGCGGATACTATCTTTATTTAGTAGGATATGAGCCGATTTTGTAGACGCAATCCTGGAATTTGTAGGAAAACCCTTAAAAAGTTACATGACGTTAAAGGTGGCTCCTCAATCCAGACGTTTGAACTGAGTAGCCACTATAGAACTCGAAAAGTAGACGATGGATGTTTTTGAAAATTATGTAGGATTTAGTAGGCATTATGTACAATATGTACGAAAAATTTGAGTTTTGTAGTTCTTAATTTGACATAACTACAATACTTTGATTGTGGCTCCTCAATCTAAACGTTGGCCTATTCATGCAATGCGTTGTTTTTCATAAACTAAGCGGCTAATCAAAACATATTTTTAGTATCATTTAGTAGTACATTTATCCTAATTTGTAGTATAAAAATACGATCGTAAAACGATCTAAATTTGGTTATAAAACACATTTTATCTGGCTCCTCAATCCTGACGTTTCTTTATGAAAATATGTCCATAACTGCCAAAGCTGTTAATGGAATCGAAAAACAATAACACGGCCATTTAGTAGAAATTTCTACTAAATATACGTGCAATCCTACATTGTACATAATCAGTATTTCTAAAGATATCAATTATTTGAAAATTCCTTAGCAATTTGGTGTGTAGGGTGACCATAAATAACTCAAACCAGGATAATAAAAGGAATTTTAATTGCAGCTACTTAAATTATTCGTGATATACCTATTCAAAGACCTATATATACTTACACAACCATCGTTATAATATAATAAATTAATAAGAAGTTCCAGTAAAATAAATAAGTAAGAAAAAATTCACATAAAGCGCGCCATGTATTTTTTCATATTTTTTTTTATTCTATCGAGCATCTGTTTCTATGGCATACAGCCAAAAAAATATTAATACCTCTTTACACATCGAAATTGTTTACGTAAACGTATCTAACAAAATCTCTTTCCGTATATAGAAAAGAAATATCAAATAACATGACAAATAAGGATTTTCATAAGAAATTGCCGGTGTGATAATGATAAAATCCAATAAAATCCCAAAAAAAATATCTATCAAAATAAGGAAGCAAACGCGCCAAACGTTAAGCGTCTATTAAAATATGATAAATAAACATCTCATTGCATTAAATTATTTATTTTTGTCAACAAATTAACATAAATTTCTACAATTAACATAAAGAAAAAAGTATTCCGTTTATTAACTTCTAATATTAGGCTGTTTGATGTATCGCTGTTGCCTCTCCTTCCACCTGCGCGCGCATAGCTAACGCAACCACCAATAGACACGGCGCGCGAAAAATGAAATCGTAACATAAAATAATGAAATTTTATTGGATTTCATCATTATCACACCGGCAACTTCCTATGAAAATCCCTATTTGTCATGTTATTTGATATTTCTATATACGGAAAGAGATTTTGTTAGATACGTTTACGTAAGCAATTTCAATGTGTAAAGAGGTATTAATATTTTTTTGGCTGTATGCCATAGAAACAGATGCTCGAAAGAATAAAAAAAAATATGAAAAAATACATGGCGCGCTTTATGTGAATTTTTTCTTACTTATTTATTTTACTGGAACTTCTTATTAATTTATTATATTATAACGATGGTTGTGTAAGTATATATAGGTCTTTGAATAGGTATATCACGAATAATTTAAGTAGCTGCAATTAAAATTCCTTTTATTATCCTGGTTTGAGTTATTTATGGTCACCCTACACACCAAATTGCTAAGGAATTTTCAAATAATTGATATCTTTAGAAATACTGATTATGTACAATGTAGGATTGCACGTATATTTAGTAGAAATTTCTACTAAATGGCCGTGTTATTGTTTTTCGATTCCATTAACAGCTTTGGCAGTTATGGACATATTTTCATAAAGAAACGTCAGGATTGAGGAGCCAGATAAAATGTGTTTTATAACCAAATTTAGATCGTTTTACGATTGTATTTTTATACTACAAATTAGGATAAATGTACTACTAAATGATACTAAAAATATGTTTTGATTAGCCGCTTAGTTTATGAAAAACAACGCATTGCATGAATAGGCCAACGTTTAGATTGAGGAGCCACAATCAAAGTATTGTAGTTATGTCAAATTAAGAACTACAAAACTCAAATTTTTCGTACATATTGTACATAATGCCTACTAAATCCTACATAATTTTCAAAAACATCCATCGTCTACTTTTCGAGTTCTATAGTGGCTCCTCAGTTCAAACGTCTGGATTGAGGAGCCACCTTTAACGTCATGTAACTTTTTAAGGGTTTTCCTACAAATTCCAGGATTGGGTCTACAAAATCGGCTCATATCCTACTAAATAAAGATAGTATTCCCGTTTAAAAATCACATGTGGCTCCTCAATCCATACGGACATGATTTGTAGAGCATGTCAGAGGCATAGGCGAATAACACACGGAGCGGTGTAGCGCCGCCTGCCACGGCGGTCGAATCTTGTATCATCTGTAGGTAATCCGTTGAATCACGTTTGCCAAGCACACGGCACCGCGTCTCCCCGCGAAACAATTTCTATGCACTCGACTCGACTGCAACCGCCGAACCAGGCGGCGCCGCACCGCGCCTTGTGTTTGCTATTCGCTTTAGTTTCGCTGGCATATTTTATAATAGTTTCATATGACGTAACGAAACAAAAAGCTTTGCATTACGTGATCCGTACACACTTCTCTTACAAAGTTGTCAGAGAAATACTTTTTTTTTTTTATATATGATCTAGATACTCAAATGTCTGTATTTTTTTCCAGATGTTATTTGCATTGGTCTTATCATCAGTATATCATGTTACTTCAACATATGATATATTTAGTGCATTTATGAAAAATGTAAATATGGACCATCTTTATATAAATTTTGATTTTATTTAATAATAAATGTATTATATCATACGGTTTTATGTTTACAGAATTACACTAGGGCCATCATTATATTATATTTTTTGTTGTATTCTTTATTTTGTACATATATCGTCTTTGTTGCGGGTCAAAATCTACTCAACGAAGCTTCACAAACAAACAGAGTTCTATCGAAATTATACAGCACATTGTCAATAAGTAAGTGCGTGTTAAATTTTAATACAGTAGGTTGAGGCAGCTTCGATTTCAGTAAGGCAAACGACTATTAGGTACTCAAAATATGATAAGTAGTAACCACAAAGGTAGTAACAATGCGGTATTATTAAAATTATAGTTATAACTAGCGGCCCGTCCCGACTTCGTTCGGGTACAAATTAGCCGGTAGATACTTTTTAATTTTCATCAATTCCTGACATCATACGAATCGTTCGGCTTCAAAAAATACAGACTCATATAACTATTTCATCCGCTTAGAGGTTGGATTTCGAAAAACACGAAACCGATTTTGTTTTTAATTTTAACCAAAAGCTTAAATACAAAATTTCACGATTCTAACTTCAAAAACATTTTTCACTCCTTTATCGCCCCTTTGGGGGATGAATTACCAAAAACGCAGAAACACGTGTTTATTTATTTCTATCCAAAATCCTAAATCTAAATTTTCACGTCTCTTACTTCAAAAACAATCCCAATATTCACGTTTTACACTTCAAAAACAATTTTCAACCCTATTTCGAACCTTTAGGGGATGAATTTCCAAAAACGCGGTATCACGTGTTTCTTTATTTCTAACCAAAAGTCTAAATCTCAATTTTCACGTTTCTAACTTCAAAAACAATTTTTACCCCTATTTCGCCCCTTTAGGGGATGAATTTCCAAAAACGCGGTAACACGTATTTCTTTATTTGTAACCAAAAGCCTAAATCTCAATTTTCACGTTTCTCACTTCAAAAACAATTTTCACCCCTATTTCGCCCCTTTAGGGGATGAATTTCCAAAAACGCAGAATCACGTGTTTCTTTATTTGTAACCAAAAGCCGAAACACCAATTGTCACGTTTCTCACTTCAAAAACAATGCCAATATTCACGTTTTACACTTCAAAAACAATTTTCACCCCTATTTCGCCCCTTTAGGGGATGAATTTCCAAAAACGCAGAATCACGTGTTTCTTTATTTGTAACCAAAAGCCTTACGCAATAACATGACTATTGAGTTATTTAACACATTTGTAATAATTTAATTGATATTTTCAGATCCTGAATCACCAGAAACGAAGAGCCTAAGGAATTTTTATCTTCTAGTCAAAATAAATCCTATTCAAATACAATATAACAGTAAAGTAACCCTCGGAAAGCACCTTATTTCGATAATTCTATCTCTGTCTATCACTTACGTAATAACAGCTTTGCAGTTTAATCATGTTATATAAGTAATTTTTAAGTTAAATACAATCAATAATTATAAGATGTATGTATGTAATTGCAAGTTTTCTTCAATCTTTGACATTGTGTGTTTACCAGCTAAGACTTGATTAAAATTAAATAAATTGTTTTATTCCTCACTCACAAATTGTTATATCATTTTTATTATTATAATAAATAGGCTTAACCTAATGTATCAACTTTTAAGGCACTGAACAGATGACGGACTTTTGTCCGCCGGCCTTTTTGCCGCGACGCGCGATGCAACAATGCACACGGTGGACATAAAGTCCGCCGGTCAATACACAGCTATTGCCTGACGAGTACTGACGACCGTGGAAAAAATGTCCGTCGTTTAAGCCTAAGAGGTCAATGTCCAGCAGAGTACATTTATGGGATGGTTTGGAAGATGACGATCACAGTACGAATGATGTTTTCTTCTTTACCAAAATATTTGATACTTTTTAACCGACTTCAAAAAAGGAGGAGGTTCTCAATTCAGATGTTTATATATTGTGTTTTATGTATGTTCGGGCATAACTCCGTCATATATAGACGGATTTGCAAATTTATTTTTTGTTCAAAAGGGGTTTTTATCGAAATGGTCCCATTTAAATTTCATAAAGATCTGATGAAGACCCTCGGAGATAGACAATGGAACTCTTAAATGAATAACAGTATACCTATCACTTGCGATTGCTGTAATCGCATGTTTATGTATTGTTTACGCCACTCAAAATAGAAAAATAACATAAACTTAAAAAAAAGTGAAAACCGACTTGAAAAAACTAAAAAGTAAAATATATTTTTTAGTTTTTTGGACATTGTTTTTACTTTTTTTTAAGTTTATGCTACTAACGTAGGTAGGTTGAATTTACCTTACTACTTTGAATGAAGAAATTGAACTTTGACTTGAACTTGTTCTGAAGTCAATAAGAGAGTGCACTTCAGCTTCCATTCGCTGAAATGTCTCCAGAGCTTCTTGCTATTAGTGATAAGACCGGCCATTGTGCATTGATTTACACGTGTTTGTGTTTTTTGCTGGTGTGCAGTAAAACAAATTTCTATTCTATTCTATTTTTGAAAACCAAAATTTCTCATGCTTCACATTACCGTATACACGGTTAGTCGAAAAAGTTATGAAGCCGAATGGCTATTGCACTCAGGATTATGACATGCCATAAAGCTTGAGCGACCGAAGAACTCGTGTACTTCTGCGCGGCCGCATTATAATAAAATTTCTATTGTGTCTACTTTGCGTCGCTTGACGGGTTAATTGTATTAGGGCCGAATTTTTCAATCGCCAAATAATGTTTTATCCAACGAATAAAGATGCCTTACAGATTTTGTATAGGAAACCTGTCAAGTTTATTCCCTTAGATAAAGTTATCTGGCGATTGAATAAACTTTAAAAAAAAACAGTAAAAACCGACTTCAAAAAACTAAGATTTTTAAAATTATTTTCATAACGAACATCAGCTGTTCCATACATTTAGTCGAGTATTATTGAATTATTTGTATGAAACACCAGATTTGTTTTCCCCGTTTATGGTTAGAATAGATCTTTATTTCATGTAAACCAGATACAGGTACTTATGAAATGTTGGGACTCCAAGTGCGCGGTTTCAAATAGTAGGTCCCGTATTAAAAGTTGTTCATATTGATGAGGACAATTACACCTCAAAGCAAGTGTCCTCTTTAAATATACAACCTGTATAATATGAAGTCTATAGATTATAATTGTGACTTATGTAGATAAAAAATAATGATCAAAATATTTAAATTCACTTAATTTATTATCGCTTTGTCACTCTGTTATCCTATATAGCCAAACCCATAATTTATGTAGTTAACAAATGTAATACAAAAATGCCTGTCACTAGGAGATACAAATGAAAAATTGTTTAATAGAGTTGTTTTGTCGTGAAGTAATAACGTAATAGCTTTTTTTAATTTTATTGGAGTGTATGTCTAAAGTTAATACTGGCCAGTTCTGTTTAGTGACGAGAAGGAACGGGAATTTACTTGTCGTTAACATGATTGAAAACCAAATGATAAAAGTGCTAATAATGGCTGAAAATATAATGGGTGTTTATAGAAATTACGTGTTTCAGAAGAAATCTCGTAAAATTCTTATTATAATGCGTATTGTTGTAGAAATACTGTTATCTGCGGGCATTTTGGCAAATAACATCTACGTGGTGGCATCAAAAACTGGTTTTCGTTCACATACACCATATTTAGCGTATGGATTGCACATCACGAACTTCTTTAGCGGTTTAATTATAATCTTATGTGGTATAAAAAGCTCGCGGTCTTACAAAATATTTTTATCAAACTTTATGGCCGTCCACCACTGCTTTC
The DNA here is from genome assembly GCA_932294325.1 of Allophyes oxyacanthae. NCBI lineage: Eukaryota > Metazoa > Arthropoda > Insecta > Lepidoptera > Noctuidae > Allophyes > Allophyes oxyacanthae. The sequence goes on along the minus strand of OW028613.1, from coordinate 14,753,479 downwards.
AGAAAAACCCATTGTATATTAAGTGTATAAGAAAATTGAAGTTTTTTTTTTTAATAACTGCAATAGTGTTTTGCCTGGCTACCATAGTTATTTTTTCAATTAAAGTCATTCAGCAAATCTATGTATACGAGAATCAGGTTGGAATCGCGTTTTTAGTGCTGATAATGTCAGAAATATATATAGTAATACGCTTCATTTTGGTGCATATTATATTTTACACTTACATCACTATACTGCAAATCTTTTTGAAATGTTTAAATAATTGTATTTTGGATACTCAAGCCACATACAATAATATAGAAAAAGGATTTAATTTGGTTGTAACACAGAAGGATGATGATTTTCCAACGGTTGGACAAATGAAAGATTGGGTTTCGGAGTATCAAAGTTTAATGAGCTGCACCAAGAAACTATCAGCGTGCTTCGGTAGTCAGGTAAATACCACAATTGGGCCTGATTCCGTTATGACATTGACTGTACAGAAAAAAGATGAGATTATTGAAATTCGTAACATAGCGTTTTCAAAACTAGCAATCTCAAGAAGCTTTAAAATCTAAAATATAGAATCATTGTATGCATCTACAGTCAACATTTTAGCTGTTGTTTTAATGGATACTAAAAAAATGTATGATTTGTAGAGCATGTCAGAGGCATAGGCGAATAACACACGGAGCGGTGTAGCGCCGCCTGCCACGGCGGTCGAATCTTGTATCATCTGTAGGTAATCCGTTGAATCACGTTTGCCAAGCACACGGCACCGCGTCTCCCCGCGAAACAATTTCTATGCACTCGACTCGACTGCAACCGCCGAACCAGGCGGCGCCGCACCGCGCCTTGTGTTTGCTATTCGCTTTAGTTTCGCTGGCATATTTTATAATAGTTTCATATGACGTAACGAAACAAAAAGCTTTGCATTACGTGATCCGTACACACTTCTCTTACAAAGTTGTCAGAGAAATACTTTTTTTTTTTTTATATATGATCTAGATACTCAAATGTCTGTATTTTTTTCCAGATGTTATTTGCATTGGTCTTATCATCAGTATATCATGTTACTTCAACATATGATATATTTAGTGCATTTATGAAAAATGTAAATATGGACCATCTTTATATAAATTTTGATTTTATTTAATAATAAATGTATTATATCATACGGTTTTATGTTTACAGAATTACACTAGGGCCATCATTATATTATATTTTTTGTTGTATTCTTTATTTTGTACATATATCGTCTTTGTTGCGGGTCAAAATCTACTCAACGAAGCTTCACAAACAAACAGAGTTCTATCGAAATTATACAGCACATTGTCAATAAGTAAGTGCGTGTTAAATTTTAATACAGTAGGTTGAGGCAGCTTCGATTTCAGTAAGGCAAACGACTATTAGGTACTCAAAATATGATAAGTAGTAACCACAAAGGTAGTAACAATGCGGTATTATTAAAATTATAGTTATAACTAGCGGCCCGTCCCGACTTCGTTCGGGTACAAATTAGCCGGTAGATACTTTTTAATTTTCATCAATTCCTGACATCATACGAATCGTTCGGCTTCAAAAAATACAGACTCATATAACTATTTCATCCGCTTAGAGGTTGAATTTCGAAAAACACGAAACCGATTTTGTTTTTAATTTTAACCAAAAGCTTAAATACAAAATTTCACGATTCTAACTTCAAAAAGATTTTTCACTCCTTTATCGCCCCTTTGGGGGATGAATTACCAAAAACGCAGAAACACGTGTTTATTTATTTCTATCCAAAATCCTAAATCTAAATTTTCACGTCTCTTACTTCAAAAACAATCCCAATATTCACGTTTTACACTTCAAAAACAATTTTCAACCCTATTTCGAACCTTTAGGGGATGAATTTCCAAAAACGCGGTATCACGTGTTTCTTTATTTCTAACCAAAAGTCTAAATCTCAATTTTCACGTTTCTAACTTCAAAAACAATTTTTACCCCTATTTCGCCCCTTTAGGGGATGAATTTCCAAAAACGCGGTACCATGTGTTTCTTTATTTGTAACCAAAAGCCTAAATCTCAATTTTCACGTTTCTAACTTCAAAAACAATTTTTACCCCTATTTCGCCCCTTTAGGGGATGAATTTCCAAAAACGCGGTAACACGTATTTCTTTATTTGTAACCAAAAGCCTAAATCTCAATTTTCACGTTTCTCACTTCAAAAACAATTTTCACCCCTATTTCGCCCCTTTAGGGGATGAATTTCCAAAAACGCAGAATCACGTGTTTCTTTATTTGTAACCAAAAGCCGAAACACCAATTGTCACGTTTCACACTTCAAAAACAATGCCAATATTCACGTTTTACACTTCAAAAACAATTTTCACCCCTATTTCGCCCCTTTAGGGGATGAATTTCCAAAAACGCAGAATCACGTGTTTCTTTATTTGTAACCAAAAGCCTTACGCAATAACATGACTATTGAGTTATTTAACACATTTGTAATAATTTAATTGATATTTTCAGATCCTGAATCACCAGAAACGAAGAGCCTAAGGAATTTTTATCTTCTAGTCAAAATAAATCCTATTCAAATACAATATAACAGTAAAGTAACCCTCGGAAAGCACCTTATTTCGATAATTCTATCTCTGTCTATCACTTACGTAATAACAGCTTTGCAGTTTAATCATGTCATATAAGTAATTTTTAAGTTAAATACAATCAATAATTATAAGATGTATGTATGTAATTGCAAGTTTTCTTCAATCTTTGACATTGTGTGTTTACCAGCTAAGACTTGATTAAAATTAAATAAATTATTTTATTCCTCACTCACAAATTGTTATATCATTTTTATTATGATAATAAATAGGCTTAACCTAATCTATCAACTTTTAAGGCACTGAACAGATGACGGACTTTTGTCCGCCGGCCTTTTTGCCGCGACGCGCGATGCAACAATGCACACGGTGGACATAAAGTCCGCCGGTCAATACGCAGCTACTGCCTGACGAGTACTGACGACCGTGGACAAAATGTCCGTCGTTTAAGCCTAAGAGGTCAATGTCCAGCAGAGTACATTTATGGGATGGTTTGGAAGATGACGATCACAGTACGAATGATGTTTTCTTCTTTACCAAAATATTTGATACTTTTTAACCGTCTTCAAAAAAGGAGGAGGTTCTCAATTCAGATGTTTATATATTGTGTTTTATGTATATAGGATTTGCAAATTTATTTTTTGTTCGAAAGGGGTTTTTATCGAAATGGTCCCATTTAAATTTCATAAAGATCTGATGAAGACCCTCGGAGATAGACAATGGAACTCTTAAATGAATAACAGTATACCTATCACTTGCGATTGCTGTAATCGCATGTTTATATATTGTTTACGCCACTCAAAATAGAAAAATAACATAAACTTTAAAAAAAGTGAAAACCGACTTGAAAAAACTAAAAAGTAAAATATATTTTTTAGATTTTTGGAGATTGTTTTTACTTTTTTTTTAAGTTTATGCTTCTAACGTAGGTAGGTTGAATTTACCTTACTACTTTGAATGAAGAAATTGAACTTTGACTTGAACTTGTTCTGAAGTCAATAAGAGAGTGCACTTCAGCTTCCATTCGCTGAAATGTCTCCAGAGCTTCTTGCTATTAGTGATAAGACCGGCCATTGTACATTGATTTACACGTGTTTGTGTTTTTTGCTGGTGTGCAGTAAAACAAATTTCTATTCTATTCTATTTTTGAAAACCAAAATTTCTCATGCTTCACATTACCGTATACACGGTTAGTCGAAAAAGTTATAAAGCCGAATGGCTATTGCACTCAGGATTATGAACTACTTTTATTAGAGTAATAAAAAAAAAGCCTTAAAAAACAAACTTGTATTTAATTTTCATAATTTTCCTTTCGGCTATTTATACTTTTTCCCACTAGGTATCTGTTTAAATACGCCTGACTCATGCCATAAAGCTTGAGCGACCGAAGAACTCGTGTACTTCTGCGCGGCCGCATTATAATAAAATTTCTATTGTGTCTACTTTGCGTCGCTTGACGGGTTAATTGTATTAGGGCCGAATTTTTCAATCGCCAAATAATGTTTTATCCAACGAATAAAGATGCCTTACAGATTTTGTATAAGAAACCTGTCAAGTTTATTCCCTTAGATAAAGTTATCTGGCGATTGAATAAACTTTAAAAAAAACAGTAAAAACCGACTTCAAAAAACTAAGATTTTTAAAATTATTTTCATAACGAACATCAGCTGTTCCATACATTTAGTCGAGTATTATTGAATTATTTGTATGAAACACCAGATTTGTTTTCCCCGTTTATGGTTAGAATAGATCTTTATTTCATGTAAACCAGATACAGGTACTTATGAAATGTTGGGACCCCAAGTGCGAGGATTCAAATAGTAGGTCCCGTATTAAAAGTTGTTCATATTGATGAGGACAATTACACCTCAAAGCAAGTGTCCTCTTTAAATATACAACCTGTATAAAGGTCTATTCAAACCTGAGCGATACTCGCTGCCGCTGTGGGTAGAGGTACATACCGCGCGGGTTTTCGCTCAGGTATTTAGTATCAAGTACCGCGGCTAGGGCGACCTGAGCGATATTCGCTGCCGCTGTGGGTAGAGGTACATACCGCGCGGGTTTCGCTCAGGTATTTAGTATGTACATATATTCTTTAGCGACTCAGAAATGACTAACTGGCGAAAATTTCTTACCTCTCTGAGCGAAACTCGACTACCGCGCGTTATTCTACCCACAAGGATAGCGAAATCCGTTTTGGTGTGAACAGTAATATTACCGCATAGGTACCCACTGGGTTTTCTCTGCCGCAGACGGTAGCGAATACCGCTTAGGTCTGAACAGTAATATTACCGCATACCCACTGGGTTTTCTCTGCCGCAGACGGTAGCGAATACCGCTTAGGTCTGAATAGGCTATAATAGAATAGTCTATAGATTATAATTGTGACTTAAGTAGATAAAAAATAATTATCAAAATATTTAAATTCACTTAATTTATTATCGCTTTGTCACTCTGTTATCCTATATAGTCAAACCCATAATTTATGTAGTTAACAAATGTAATACAAAAATGCCTGTCACTAGGAGATACAAATGTGAGGTTGTTTAATAGAGTTGTTTTGTCGTGAAGTAATAACGTAATAGCTTTTTTTAATTTTATTGGAGTGTATGATACCTGCCAGTTCTGTTTAGTGACGAGAAGGAACGGGAATTTGCTTGTCGTTAACATGATTGAAAACCAAATGATAAAAGTGCTATTATTGGCTGAAAATATAATGGGTGTTTATAGAAATTACGTGTTTCAGAAGAAATCTCGTAAAATTCTTATTATAATGCGTATTGTTGTAGAAATACTGTTATCTGCGGGCATTTTGGCAAATAACATCTACGTGGTGGCATCAAAATCCGATTTACGTTCAAATACACCATATATAATGTATGGATTTCTCTTCTCGAACTTCTTTAGCAGCTCATGTATAATTATATGTGGTTTTAAAAGCTCGCGTTCATACAAAATCTTTTTATCTAACTTTATGGCCGTCCACCACTGCTTTCAGAAAAAACCGATGTATAACAAGTGTATAAGAAAGTTGAAGTTTTTTTTTATAATAACTACAATATTCTATTGCCTCACTACCACAGTTATTTATTCAGTTAAACTCATTCAGGAAATCTATGTTAAGGAGAATCAGCTTAGAGTCGAGTTTTTAGTATTTATAATGTCAGAAATGTATATAGAAATACGCTTCATTTTGGTGCATATTATATTTTACACTTACATTACTATGCTGCAAATCTTTATGAAATGTTTGAATGATTGTATTCTGAATACTCAAGCTATATACAACAATATAGAAAAAGGATTTAATTTGGATGGAAGACAGAATACTGATGATTTTCCAACGATTGGACAAATACAAGATTGGGTTTCAGCGTATCAAAATTTAATGAACTGCACCAAGAAACTATCAGCGTGCTTCGGTAGTCAGGTTACTATCACAAGTGGGCTTTGATTTCGTTATGACATTGACTGTATACAAAAAAGATGAGACTATTGAAATTCGTGACATAGCTATTGCAAAACTAGTAATCTCAAGAAGCTTTACAATTTAAATGCAATCATTTTATTCATCTACAGTCGACATTTTAGCTGTTGTTTTAGTGGATACAAAAACATGAGTATGATTTGTAGAGCATGGCTTAGGCGAATAACACACGGAGTGATGCAGCGCCGCCTGCCGCGGCGAGGCGCGGTCGAATCTTGTCCCCGCTTGTCCCACTCTGTAGGTACCTACAGTCTGTCAATAAAATCATGAAAAGGATTTTGAAGGAACTAAAATTCTTCTTTGCTCGCAACCCTAAATAAGTACCGTAGGTGTCAGTTTGGGTACAACGATGTGTTTATTTTACTATTCTGTGTAGATTTTTAGTGATAAAAAATGTTTTCGGCATTAATATATTAAAAATAAACAAGAGAATATACAAGTGGCGCCCTCAATCGTTGTCATCTCTTTTTTGACAGACTGTAATTCATCGAAGTCGTTCCCCAAGCACACGGTACCGGGTCTCCGCGCGGAGCAATTTCAATGCACTCGACTCGACCGCACACCGCTGCGACAGACCGCACCGCGCCGTTTGTATGTTATTCGCTTTAGTTTCGCTGGCACATTTTGTAATAATTTCATATGACGTAACGAAACAAAAGCTTACGGGATTCGTATACTTCTGTTACAAAGTTCTCAGAGGAATACTAACTTCATTATAATTGAAGTGTCTGAATTTTTTTCCAGATGTTATTGGCATTTGTCTTATCGTCAGTATATCATGTTACTTCGACATATGATATATTTAGTGCATTATTGAAAAAAGTAAATATGGACCATGTATAAATTTAGATTTTATTTAATAATAAATGTAATCATACGGTTTTATGTTTACAGAATTACCCCGAGGCCATCATTACACTATATTTTTTGTCGTATTCTTTATTTTGTATATATTGCGTCTTTGTTGCGGGTCAAAATCTGCTCAACGAAGCTTCACAAACAAACAGAGTTGTATCAAAATTATACAGCACGTTGTCAATAAGTAAGTGCGTGTTAAATTTTAATGAAGTAGGTTGAGGCGGCTTCGATTTCAGTGAGGCAAACGACTATTAGGTAGGTATTCAAAATAAGTTATGTGGTAGCAACGGGGTATTATTAAAATTATAGTTTATTATATTTCTCAATAAGAATACAATTCACCCGTCTTGAGAAAGACATGGTATACTAGTAACTAAAATTTAATAATTTCCACCACCTAGTGCATACTAAAAGACGGACGGTATGACAACATTTTTGTAAGACTAAAATAATGTAGGTAATTTTTTTTACTGTTGTACAATAAAGAATATATAAATAAATAAATAAATAAATAAGTAATCATTAGTGATTCAGTTAAACGCAAATGACAACAGTGGGCCGAGCATGAATGTTTTGACGTATAGTAACGTAAACGTAAGCAAATTTGAGTATAAAATGCGATGAATCTATCGTAATGTCGACACCCACCACCAGCACCCACCACCAGTACCACCACCACCACCAGTAGCACCAGTGGGCCGTCGTGACGTCGTCGTCGTGTCGTATCGTATCGTGACGTCGTGTCGTATCGTGACGTCGTGTCGTATCGTCGTTTTTCATATATTTGTTCAACTTTATGCAACAAACACACTTGTTTCATGAAAATGTAAAAATATTGCATGTATTTCCTAAAAAATATCATGAATTAAACGTGTATTTTTGGTTCTAAAATTGGTTACGTTTACGTTACGATACGTCAAAACATTTGTGCTCGGCCCACTGGATTGTTTCCTATTGTGTACAGTGGTCAGTTTTATAATTAGCTTTTTTTAACCCCCGACAAAAAAGATGCGTGTTATAAATTTGTAGTGTGTATCTGTGTATCGGTGTATCTGTGCATCTGTGTATATGTCTATCTGTGTATTCTATATATCTCTCTGTGGCATCGTAGCTCCAAAACGGATGGACCAATTTGAATGCAGTATATTAATTGAAAGCTAGTTTAGTCGAGTATCATCTTAACTCATTTTTCAGTTTCATGAAAATTTGTTCAGCCATTCAAAGTTACAGTTCTTTTTCTAGTTGGAGTCGGGGGTTTTTGACGGTTAGGTTATTGTTTTAATGTGAACAAACATTTCCTTTTGAGGTAAAATTCTTAGATATGGGAGAATGAGGATACATTATTAGATTTCGAAAATGCCATTTCTTTATTTCTGTCAATATAACGTGTATCAAACTGAACAACTTTCTCTATGGGGCCAACATCGTAACCACGAAAAAATTCAAAGGTCGAGTATCAACGTTCTGAATTTTAAAAAAAAAGTTACTACGCCTTTCTGAGACCCTTTGTATGCGGATTTTTCAACTCTTCTTTTTTTTTAAATAAAAATCTTTAAAAAAGTATTTATTAATTATCTATTTGATGCTTTATTGTTTTATTATGTAGGTACAAATGTATTGAATAACTCAATAATCATGTTAATTGATATTTCCAGATCCTGATTCACCAGAAACGAAGACTATTAGCAATTTTTGTCGTCTAGTCAAAATAAATCCTCTTCAAATAGAATATAACAGTAAATTAACCCTCGGAATGTACCTTATTCCGATGATTCTATCTCTCTCTATCACTTACGTAATAACAGCTCTGCAATTTAATCATATCATTTAAGTAATTTTCAAGTAAAATAATAATGTGTTTTTCAATAGGTTTTTGACATTGTGTGTTTACCAGCTAAGACTTAATTAAAATTAAATAAATTGTTTTATTCCCCACCCACAAATTGTTTTATTACTTAATAAATAGGCTTAATAAATAGGCTTAACCTAATGTATCGACTTTTAAGGCGCTGTGCAGACGATGGACTCTCTGCCACGACGATAGAGCGTTGGAATCCTATGCAATAACGCAGACAGCGGACAAATAATCACGTCCATACACCGCTCTTACCCGACGACGACGCATTACATATCCGTCGTCTGAGCCGCGCCTAAGGGCTCAATTAGGGCCGCTTTGCGCTCCGCACAATTTTCCGCGTCTCCTTAGTTGAGCTCTAAGAGGTCAAGGTCTAGCAAAGTACTTTCATGGGCTGGTTTTGGAAGTTGATGATCTCGGTACTGATCGCCATCATAAACTTATCAGCAGTTATATGTATATGTTTGAGCCGTTTGCCGTCGAAACTAGGGCTTCCAATACCGGGATCCCGATATTGACCAATACCGGGATCCCGGACATTTTTTGTCATTTTTCAACACTGGTATTGAAATGCCTGTATTGGTGATTTTATTTTATTTTCAGTAGAATCTACACAGTGACAATCTTGTTCTACTCGTATTGCAAATTATATTTCCAATAATTTTTTTCATCTACGTAAGTTTTAAACACTGCTTTTTTTTAACTCGCTTGTGATTATTTGCTGATGGATAATAGGACCTACCTACCTTAATTATAAGACATGATAAAAATAGAAATTATGAGTGTGATTTCAAAGATGCATTGCAACAATCAATTGACTGGCTTGAACAAAATAATTTAATATTAAATTTAGATAAATCTAAAATTATGCAGTTTCAACCAAGAGCTACCACTCCTAGTATTAATATAACTTTCCATAATAATAAAATTAAAATGACTCTACTTTAAGTACCTAGATAAAAAATAATTATTAAAATATTTAAATTATCTCCATTACCGCTTTGTCACTTTGTAACAAATGTAATACAAAAATGCCTGTCACTAGGAAATCGAAATGAAATATTGTATAACAGAGCTGTTTTATCGTGAAGTAATAACGTAATAGATTTTTTTAATTTTATTGGAGTGTATGTCTACAGTTAATACTGGCCAGTTCTGTGTAGTGACGAGAAGAAACGGGAATTTACTTGTCGTTAACATGATTGAAAACCAAATGATAAAAGTGCTACTAATGGCTGAAAATATAATGGGTGTTTATAGAAATTACGTGTTTCAGAAGAAATCTCGTAAAATTCTTATTATAATGCGTATTGTTATAGAAATACTGTTATCTGCGGGCATTTTGGCAAATAACATCTACGTGGTGGCATCAAAAACTGGTTTTCGTTCACATACACCATATTTAGCGTATGGGTTTTACATCACAGACTTCTTTAGCGGTTTAATTATAATCATATGTGGTGTAAAAAGCTTGCGTTCCTACAAAATATTTTTATCTAATTTTATGGCCGTCCACCACTGCTTTCAGAAGGAACCGATGTATATTATGTGTATAAGAAAATTGAAGATTTTTTTTATAATAACCATAATAGTGTTTTGCCTTACTAGCATAGTTCTTTTCTTAATTAAACTCAGTCTGGAACTCTATGTAGAGGAGAATCAGCTTAAAGTCGAGTTTTTAGTGTTGATAATGTCAGAAATGTATATTGAAATACGCTTCATTTTGGTGCATATTATATTTTACACTTACATTACTATGCTGCAAATACTTATGAAATGTTTGAATAACTGTATTCTGAATACTCAAGCTATATACAATAATATAGAAAAAGGATTTAATTTGGATGGAACACAGAAGAATGATGATTATCCAACGCTTGAACAAATGAAAGTTTGGGTTTCAGCGTATCAAAGTTTAATGAGTTGTACCAAGAAACTATCAGCGTGCTTCGGTAGTCAGGTAAATATAACAAGTGGGCCTTGATTTCGTTAAGTCATTGACTTTACAGACAGAAGCTAAGATTATTGGAATTTGTGCCCTACATAGGGCAAAACTAGGAATCTCAAGAATCTTTACAATGTAAATAGAATCACTTTACGCATCTAAAGTCCACATTTTAGTTGATATTAAAATAATGTGTATAATTTGTAGAGCATATCAGAGGTTTAGGCGAAAAATACATGGAGCGGTGCAGCGCGATCTGCGGCGGTGCGCGGTCGAATCTTGTATCACTCTGTAGGTAATTCATCGAATCACGTTTTCCAAGCACTCGGCCCCGAGTGCAAAGCAATTTCGATGCACTCGACTCGACCACACACCGCGAAACAAAAAGTTTTGTATTAAGTGATCTATACACCTCTCTTCCAAAGATCTCAGAGGAATACTAAGTATATTATAAAATTAAGATACTCAAGTGTCTGTATTTTTTTCCAGATGTTATTTGCATTGGTCTTATCGTCAGTATATCATGTTACTTCGACATATGATATATTTAGTGCAATAATGATAAAAGTAAATATGAACCATGTATAAATATTGATTTTATTTAAAAATAAATGTAATAAATCATACGGTTTTATGTTTACAGAATTACACTGGCGCCATCATAATATTATATTTTTTGTTGTATTCTTTATTTTGTACATAATATATATCGTCTGTGTTGCGGGTCAAAATCTGCTCAACGAAGCTTCACAAACAAACAGAGTTCTATCAAAATTATACAGCACGTTGTCAATAAGTAAGTGCGTGTTAAATTTTAATGCAGCAGGTTGAGGTGGCTTCGATTTCAGTGAGGCAAACGACTATTAGGTACTCAAAATATGTCAAGTAGTAACAACGCGGTAGTATTGAAATTATAGTTTATTATCTATAGTTTAATGTGTTAACGAATTATAATTCTAGTTTCTTTAAACGCAAGTGACAACAGGATTGTTTTCTATTGTGTACAGTGGTCAGCTTTATAATTAGCTGTTTTAAACCCCCGACAAAAAGAGGGCTGTGATAAGTTTGTAGTGTGTATCTGTGTATCGGTGTATTTGTGTATCTGTGTATCTGTGGATCTATGTATCTGTGTATCTCTCTGTGGCATCATAGCTCCAGAACGGATAGACCGATTTCAATGCCGTTTTTTTAACTTGATAGATAATTTAATCGGGTATCATCTTGACTATGTTTCATGAAAGTCTGTTCAGCTGTTCAAAAGGCGCAGCTCTATTTCTAGTTGGAGTCGGGGGTTTTTAACGGTTATATTATTGTTTTAATGTGAACAAACATTTCCCTTTGAGGTAAAAACTCATAGCTATGCGAGAACGAGGATAAATGATTAGATTTCGAAGATGCCTTTTCTTTATTTCTGGCAATATACAACGTGTATCAGATATGCGTGGTCATATGTAAGGGTGTAAGATCAGACCATAAAACTGAACAATTTCTCTGTGGGTCCAACAACGTAATCGGGAAAAAATTATCATACGTTTGGGTCGAGTAGGTAATGTAATATTTAAAGATAACGCATTTCTGATACACGTTGTATACGTATTTTCAACTCATTTTCGTATAATTTTTATTATAATACTTATTTATTACTTAATAATTAAATAACTCAATAATCATGTTAATTGATATTTTCAGATCCTGAATCACCAGAAACGAAAATTGTAAGCAATTTTTATCTTCTAGTCAAAATAAATCCTCTTCAAATAGAATATAACAGTAAACTAACCCTCGGATTGTACCTTATTCCGATGATTCTATCTCTGTCTATCACTTACATAATAACAGCTTTGCAATTTAATCATATCCTTTAAATAATTTTAAAGCAAAATATAATAAATTATAAGATGTAGTATAAGGTGTAGTTATGTAATTGCAAATTTGTTTCAATATTTGACATTGTGTGTTTACCAGCTAAGACTTATTTATAATTAAATAAATTGTTTTATTCCTCACTCGCAAATTGTTTTATGACTTTTATAGAGTTCCAATTTGGTCACCGGGTCAGATAAGTTTGTGGCACTGCAACACAATATTATTGTACAGCGCCACAAACTTATCCGCCTGACACGTGCCACTTTGATGTCACTGAGAAACTCTTAAATAGAGCTTAAGCGACTCCAGAATTCACGTATTCGTTCTGTTTTCACAGTGAACAGGCTGCTAAGGAGCTAAATAATCCACTATATCTAGTGCAAGATAGCGGTCTCTTTTTGTTAAGGTCTTTTAAGGTAGCTCTTTTCTATTGTCTTAGACCCACAATCACATAAGGTCTAACCTTTCTTGGGTTAACACATTGTGTAACAAAACAAAAAGATCGTAAATTCTAACAAACTGTGCCTTTTCCTAAACAACACACTTTTAAAACCTCTAACGATCGCAAAACATTAGAATCCTTCGTAACTCATTCGGTATCTCGTTTAATAATAAAGCTATCTGCTAACGAGTACCATTAACATCGCGAGGGTGCCATTGTGGTGCCGAAAGTGCAAACCGAAACAAGATTTAATTATTTAACGTGTCGTCAAAGGAAAGTTGCCTTTAATTAAACTTTGATCGCGAGGCGCGAATTGGTGGGAGTGGAAATCTAAGGTTTATCTTGAGACTACTTGAGAGCCAAGTGGAACAAAGAACATGGTGGACAGTTACCTCACAATTATCCTATTAAAAAATATTGATGAATTGCTCTGGGCTTTAAATAAGTGTTTTTTATATTACTATGTTGGCAAACATGTGTTATATTATATCTAAGCAAGACTTCGTATTTTTTAGTTTATTTTTGTTACGATTTTTTAAAAATAAATTAATTGATTGTTTCAACAAGGATACCTACTGCTCGCCTGATGGTAAGCGGTTACCGCAATCTATGGAGGCTTGCAACACTAGCTGCTCCAGCACAGCAAAAAAGGGGAGATAAAAAATCATGGACAAATTTTATCGTTTTCTCTCTTAATTTTTTGTTTTGTGTTCTGTCTAAGTGTCTAAGAGTCAGGGTGGAAAAACCGTGTCTGTCCACAAAAAATCGAGGACAAAACCATCTTTACCGTTTTCATTCTCGATTTCTCGTTTTGTCTTCTATCAAAGAGACCAAGGGCGGAGTAAATGTTTGTCCTCCTGCCGTACTGGCCCTACAGGGGCATCACTCGCGCATTGCTGACGCTACTACTAGCATTGTGTTGGCAGTAGCTGCTCAAGGATCACTGGCGACCTTGCTCACCGTTAGGAACACAACACTATCAATGAACATTTATTTCGTTTCACTGCCAATCAAGTGAGTCAATGTAAAGTCCACGCGATATAGGGGATTTATATCACTCGAGACTCCTGTGATTTATATTAAAAGACTCATTACTCTCAAACAGAACACTTACAAAATAAGCCATACCTCAATAATTTTACAATAGATATGTTGGATTGATAGATCAGAAATCCTTTTATGCCTTCATTTCTTAGTATGACCCTCTAAGTACGTTCACAACAAGCAAAAGTAACCATTCAAATTGAGGACAAAGATGAAGACGTATGGTACATAATGGATCAATAAGTGCTATATCTGTGGAGAATATAAAAGAGCTCTGAGCGTATTCAAAGAGCGTCCGAACAAAATATGAAATATGTTGGTTGAAAATATATCACTCGATGCTGGTCCGTATTTATGGAAAAATGCCTATATATCAGTGGCGAAGAGTCCATACAACCCGATTCCCATCGGCTTCCCTTTAGGGATTGGTTAGTGCATAGACCACCGTAATATTACATTATTATTCATCCAACTGACAAAAAAAGGCTTGTTATTCAGTTAGGTCGAGCTCTTCCAGACATGACTATATAATTAGATATAGATTACAAGAGACGGTAGGGATTTTTGTCTTGCATCATTAATTGCAGCAATTTTTTAGAGGGCATTTTTGGGACGGCTTCCCCTTTTAAAACTGTCACCCTTCGCCCCTGCTATATATGCTTACATATATAGGCATTTTTAATACATTCTGTTTGTTTTTGATAAGTAACATAATTTTATTAGGGAGGAACGAGGTACCTACGGTTTTCCTCCACTGAAAAGAGAGGTTCCTCCGTCGAGGCGAAGTGTTTTGCTTTGCGGGCCAAAGCCCGATTATTGGACATTTGTACATACAGGATATTTTTTTATGTAGTGCGCATAATTCGTAGAGTCATTCAGTCTCTGTTCCTAAATGCAACCGCAGTATTGGGATACACTTTAAAACAAAACGAAAATTCAACTTAGTAAAGGGGACACGCATAATTTACTAGCGCAAGCCACACAAAATCAAATTTTTATTTTGTTTTCGAGTAATACTGTTAATACTGCTGTTGTATTTGGGAACGGACACTGAATCACTCTGCAAATTTTGCGCACAACATATTTTTTTTCCTTAATTACAGTTATTGTAAACTCTCATAGTGCGATGTAGGATTGCAGTTGTCGCTCGGTCTGGATAGATGGCGCTGGAATACATTTTGCCAAGTAGTCGCTACATTACCATGAACTTGGGCCTCACAATGACTAATACAATGTTTGGTAATAGAATTTTTGGCCATGATCACCGGGATTGGCAGGCGTGGCGACATTCTTAGAACACGGGAGGATGTTAGCCCATTCTCTTAACATAATCTCGTACTGGCCTTTCGCGTCCCACGAGTGGAAACAAAGCATCCATTTCCACTCGTAGGAGTTGACAAAGGTTAAGAAGACAGAACTCTTTTTCTTCGGAATCCATACGGCCATAACTCTGGGTCGATTTTCACGATAAGAGAGTGATATAGCCCTTCGAGAAATGAAGTCGGGTTGCTAAATAGGTATCGCCATAGAGTTCTCGATAGTGTGTGTGGTCCGCCAACCCGTGCCAGGTCGGCGTGGTGGACTTAGGTCTGGTTCTTCCCATTCTAAGAAGAGGCATGTGCCTTGCAGTGGGACAGTATGGCTAGGTTTATTTATTATTTTATGGCTATGATAGATAGGTATGTTATGTGAGTATGATAGGCTTGCAGTATTAGTGACACATACCTAATTAAGATATAGTTACCCAATAAATTAGCCTAAGATATCGTTTCTCAATTAATATATGGTCAAAGGATTATCATAATACTATATGGCCTTTATAATTAGGACGTTTAAATGCGTTTGTTAATGTAATGAGGCTATAGATTTCTATTTAGAACAAATATCTATATGGATTTTGAAAAAACCAACATGGCGGATTTTCGCCGCGGCGCTCTGGTTTACCTAAAATTTATTTTTCGTTTCATGGTCATGTCAAAATGAAAGGCTCAAGGAGACGATTTCATAAATATATATATCTTAATACTCTAGAATAACTCAACATTAATAAAACTAAAAAGTTTAGAATAAAACTAATTAATAAAAAAGTAACAAAATAACCCATGCATGTTTTACAGCGTTTGTTACATCCTAGATGCCTCTGATTGCATGTTATAATTTTAATTAGGGTTACTCGGTTTTATTTTCATCTTTTGAGTTCGTTTTTTGACAATCAGGCGTTTTGTTACTTATTTATTTATTTTAATCTGGTACGGCATTACTACTTACTTTTTGAGATGTGACCGGTATGGTTCAATGAAAAAAGAAGAAAAAGCCATTTTATTATTCAATCACTTATTTGTCAAACAAGGTTTTAACCCACGACAGCCAATCCAATAGCTGTAGAATAAAAAAAAAAGCACCTGTAATAACCTAACCGTTACAAACCCCCGACTCCAACTAGAAAAAGAGCTGATCCGTGATCGTCATCTTCCAAAACCAGCCCATAAAAGTACTTTGCTAGACCTTGACCCCTAAGAGCTCAATTACGGAGACGCGGAAAATCGCGCGGAGCGCAAAGTGGCGCGCAATGCGAAGAAAGACGCTTATCTCCGTTCATGGAGAGCGAGCGAGAGAGCGATGCACCGCTTTGTGCGCCGCGCGATACTCCACGTCAACATCATTTAGTCCTTAGGCGCGGCACAGACGACGGACACAGTAAGTCCGTCGTCGTCGGGCAAGAGCAGTGTATTGACGGGACTCTTTGTCCGCTGTCTGCTTTATTGCATAGAATTTCCAAAAGCTCTATGATCGGGCAAAGAGTCCGTCGACTGCGCCTTAGAAGTTTATACTTACATTATGTTTAGCCTATTGATTATCTTAATATAGGTAATAAAACAATTTGTGGGTGAGAAATAAAACAATTTATTTAATTTTAAGTCTTAGCTGGTAAGCACACAATGTCAAATATTGAAAAACACTTGCAATTACATATCTACATCTTATCATTTATATTATTTTACTTAAATGATATGATTAAATTGCAGAGCTGTTATTACGTAAGTGATAGAGAGAGATAGAATCATCGGAATAAGGTACATTCCGAGGGTTAATTTACTGTTATATTCTATTTGAAGAGGATTTATTTTGACTAGACGACAAAAATTGCTTATAGTCTTCGTTTCTGGTGATTCAGGATCTGAAAATATCAATTAACATGATTATAGAGTTATATAATACAGTTGTACATAATAAAAACAATAAAGCATCAAATAGATAACTAATAAATACCTATTTATTTATTTAAAAAAAATAAAGAGTTGAAAAATATGTATACATAGGGTATCAGAAAGGCGAAGTTACTTTTTTTTTATTCAAAACTTTGATACTCGACCTCTGAATTTTTTCGTGATTACGATGTTGGCCCCATAGAGAAAGTTGTTCAGTTTGATGGTCTGATCCACACCCTTAAATATGACCACGCATTTCTGATACACAAATAAAGAAAAGGCATTTTCGAAATCTAATCATTTATCTTCGTTCGCGCATATTTATGAATTTTTACCTTAAAAGGAAACGTTTGTTCACTTTAAAACAATAACCTAACCGTCAAAATAACCCGACTCCAACTAGATAAAGAGTTGTACCTTTTGAACTGCTGAACAGACTTTCATGAAACAAAGTTAAGATGATAACCGATAAACTAGCTTTCAATTAAAAAAACGGCATTAAAATCGGTCTGTCCGTTTTGGAGCTATGATGCCACAGAGAGATACACATATACATAGATCCACAGATACACAGATATACACTACAATCTTATAACAGCCCTCTTTTTTGTCGGGAGTTAAAAGCAGCTAATTATAAAGCTGACCACTGTACACAATAGGAAACAATCCTGTTGTCATTTGTGTTTAAAGAAATTAGAATTATAATCCGTTAACACATTAAACTATAGTATAATAAACTATAATTTCAATACTGTCGCGTTGTTACTACTTATCATATTTTGAGTACCTAATAGTCGTTTGCCTCACTGAAATCGAAGCCGCCTCAACCTTCTGCATTAAAATTTAACACGCACTTACTTATTGACAACGTGCTGTATAATTTTGATAGAACTCTGTTTGTTTGTGAAGCTTCGTTGAGCAGATTTTGACCCGCAACACAGACGATATATGTACAAAATAAAGAATAAAACAAAAAATAAAATATAATGATGGCCCCAGAGTAATTCTGTAAAAATAAAACCGAATGATATAATACATTTACTATTACCTAAATAAAATAAAAATTATACATGGTTCATATTTACTTTTTTCATTATTGCACTAAATATATCATATGTCGAAGTAACATGATATACTGACGATAAGACCAATGTAAATAACATCTGGAAATAAATACAGATACTTAAGTATCTCAATTTTTTAATACACTTAGTATTCCTCTGAGAACTTTGTAAGAGAGGTGTACAAATCACTTATTGCAAAACTTTTTGTTTCGCGGTGTGCGGTCGAGTCGAGTGCATCGAAATTTCTTTGCGGGGAGACTCGGGCTGACATTCAAAGACGACAGAAACGAGTCTAAGCGTGAACTTACGCTTCCATCTGTCAAAATTTGTTCGTAAGTTTGACAGATGGAAGCGTAAGTTCACGCTTAGACTCGTTTCTGTGGTCTCTGAATGTCAGCCTCGGAGCCGTGTGCTTGGCAAATGTGATTCGACGGATTACCTACAGGGGTACAAAGGTCACACAGCTCGTGTCGTGTCGGCTTGTACCGCCGCGGCAGATCGCGCTGAACCGCTCCGTGTGTTTTTAGAGCCTAAACCTCTGACATGCTCTACAAAACATACACATTAATTTAGTCTCAACTAAAATGTTGACTCTAAAGACATAAATAGAATCATTTTATGCATTTAGATGCATAAAATGATTCTATTTACATTGTAAAGATTCTTGAGCTCGGTAGTTTTGCCCTAGATGGGTACGAATTCCAATAATCTTAGCTTTTGTCTGTAAAGTCAATAACTTAACGAAATCAAGGCCCACTTGTGGTATTTACCTGACTACCGAAGCACGCTGATAGTTTCTTGGTGCAGCTCATTAAACTTTGATACGCTGAAACCCAAACTTTCATTTGTTCAACCGTTGTAAAATCATCATTCGTTTGTCTTCCATCCAAATTAAATCCTTTTTCTATATTATTGTATATAGCTTGAGTATTCAGAATACAGTCATTCAAACATTTCATGAATATTTGCAGCATAGTAATGTAAGTGTAAAATATAATATGCACCAAAATGAAGCGTATTTCTATATATATTTCTGATATTATCATCACTAAAAACTCGACTCTAAGCTGATTCTCCTCTACATAGATTTCCTGAATGAGTTTAATTAATGAAAGAACGATGCTAGTAAGGCAATAGAATATTGTGGTTATGATAAAAAAAATCTTCAACTTTCTTATACACTTGTTATACATCGGTTCCTTCTGAAAGCAGTGGTGGACGGCTACAAAATTAGATAAAAATATTTTGTAGGAACGCGAGCTTTTTACACCACATATGATTATTATTAAACCGGTCAAGAAGTTCGTGAAATGAAATCCATACATTAAATATGGTGTATCTGAACGCAAACCAGATGATTTTGGCACCACGTAGATGTTATTTGCCAAAATGCCTGCAGATAACAGTATTTCTACAACAATACGCATTATAATAAGAATTTTACGAGTTTTCTTCTGAAACACGTAATTTCTATATGAACCCATTATATTTTCAGCCATTATTAGCACTTTTATCATTTGGTTTTCAATCATGTTAACGACAAGTAAATTCTCGTTCCTTCTCGTCACTAAACAGAAATGGCCAGTATTAACTTTAGACATACACTACACCAAAATTAAAAAAAGCTATTACGTTATTACTTCACGGCAAAACAGCTCTATTAAACAATCTGTCATTTGTATCTCCTAGTGACAGGCATTTTTGTATTACATTAATTGTTACATAAATTATGGATATGACTATAGGATAACAGAGTCAAAAAACGGTAATGGAGGTAATTAAGTACCTGTGTATGGTTTAAATGAATAATCATCTTATATATATATATATATATATATACATACACTCATAAAATCACAAATTTATTTAAATAGACCATATCAACAAGTTTAATATTATGAAGACTATACAGGGTGTAACAAAACGCGCTCTACTGCTTACCTATACAAACTCATCCTGGCAGAAAGATTGTTCGAATCTTGGATGGATTTATACGATTTCTGTTACACCCTTTACAAGCTGGCCACAGCTACATTACAATTATGTAATAACATTTATTACACAGGCCAATAGGAAACTTACATAATTATTCATTTTTAGTATATCGTAAAGATCGAAGGCTTAAATAAAAATATTAAAAACTAAAAAGGAAATATGCACGAATTATTAAAATACCTATCACAAATATTACTTTCAATTATTGTTCGCGCTAAAACACAGAGTCACGTGACATAACGCCATTGCATCGCTCGTTCATAGCGTGTGAATATGGTTACTGAGGAAACACGAAGAAGTGACGTCATAAACTCAATGATGGTATTTGAAATAACGTTCCGTTTTACGTAACCTATATAGATAATGTGTAAAAAGGTATAATTTATGAATAAATCTTTCATTAGGTATAGTAGGTAGGTACCTACTTTTTCACAACTTTTATTACATTTTTTTTTCATATTTTCTCATAATATAATACGTAAGTTCCCTATTAAATTGTCTGCCTCCCTAGATCGCTGCCAAGACATCCCTTTGGGGAAACCGAGACCTGGCTTACAAAAAGCAAAATCTTTTAAAACGATCTATAAAACCAAACTATGCTATGATATAAGTATGTAAAGTTTATTGTGATTAAATCTGTGGCTATACACCTCAATACCTACATAACATTTGCAAGCTATTTTTTGTGGCAAACTTGTTAGAACATAACCTAATCATCAAAAACCCCCGACTTCAACTAGAAAAAGAGCTGTAACTTTTGAACGGCTAAATTGATTTTCATGAAGCATAGCTAAGATGATACCAGATTAAACTAGCTTTCAATTAAAAAAACTGCATTGCAATCGGTCTACCCGTTTTGGAGCTACGATGCCACAGAGAGATACACAGATACACGGATACACACTACGAACTTATAAAACCACCCTTTTTTGTCGGGTATCTAGTATGTTTACATATTGCGTGCAATTGTATATAATATACACATGTTACAGTTTTTTTTTTTTTATATTTCTAACACCCAATATTTTAGATTTGTTGATCCAATTAGATGATATGGTTGAATTGTAACAAAACCACGATGTATGTTGCAGCTAGTGAAAACATCATAGGAAGCAAATACATTCCTAAGGAAAAAATGCCGAATGTTATAACGATTGGGTTTTGTTTTACTAAACGATTTAGATCCTTAATTCTTCTTGTTTCTGATTTTTGCCAATCTGAAAATATTAAACAGTTGACATTTTACAATGTTTTAATGGAAGCAAGAAACTAGGTTTGTAAAGGAAGAGACTCCACGAGTGACGAAACATGTGATCGTCTGGTGCAGCCTGGGCAGTCAGCTGTGATACCAACATTGCTATAGTATGACCGCGAGCACTATACCGCTACACGCCATACGCACATGAGATAAAAAAAAATGTCATGTGCGTATGGCTACACATTTCGGTGCAAATAACGCGTGTTACCGCCGAGAACGTCGTCGAACGCGACGTGACAGTGTAGAGCGAGCTGCTTCCCTCTCGCGTCTCGCCACGCAACTACTTGAGCGGTATAAAGCGCTCGTGGTTACACTATAACTGGCTTATCGTTCTACTGCAGCACTGCTATTTTCTTAGGATCCATGATTTATTTAATATGCTCATTACGCTCAGCTTCTTAACGCATCCCGAAATCACGGATCCCGAGGAAATAACAGTGGTAGTTATTTGGTCAGAGCAACCTGAATCCATGCACCATTTTATACATGATTATTTTCCTATATATGATTATTTTACACTTTACTGTGACTTTCTCTATGTATTGCCTCAGCTTAAGTATTTTTATGGGACTCAACAAGATTTATGTATTTACTACATTTAGAAAACCAACAGCTTCTAAAGTAAAATAAATAATAACAGTAAGTGACATAGCCAATTAAAGGTTTTCACAAGTAAGAAACACTCGATTGCAAAACAATTACGGGTAACATTAAACAATATATGGTACTTTCTAATCTTGTGATTTCCGGCCAGGGATCAACCGCGTAATTAAAATGGCAATGAACATCGATTCTTGTAATAAACTTCAATACGATAGCGAGAGACTAAACATCGAGCTAACTTGAATTTTACCGATCATGAAGTAAATACTCCTATCTTCATGATCGGTAAAAAAATTAAACGGTAGCTCAAAGTTTAGTCTCTCACGATCGTTTTGAAGTTTATTACCAGAGTCGATGTTCATTACCATTTTAGTTACGCGGTAGACACGAAGTTCGAGGTGCAATAAAAAAAATGTAAGATGGACATTTTTAAGGCAAGGCAGGACTAAAGGTAAATCAAAATTAAAACTCACGTACCTATTGACATTTCGATGGCAAGCCTCGCTAATGCCCTGTTGAGATTAATAAATTCATTTTGTACCTTTTGACCGGCAAATAAGAGAGGAATCGTAGCCGCCATGTGGTACAATAGAAAAAACATGATGTCATACATATCAAAATATGACATTTCTACCTGCAAATATCACAGCCATTTTAGTAACTGCAGAATTGTCTTTCTGCGAGGTGAATGCCTCAATTTCGTTTTTCTACTCTCAAAATTCTACCATAATCTGAAATTTAGGTATAGCGGAGTACTTTCTAGAAGCATGGAAGACTGTGGAGTGACCTTTGCCATGCAGTGAGACAGCATAGGTTTAAAATAAAGTGTAGGTACTTTATTTTTAACCTATGCTGTCTTGGAAGCAAATCTGATAGAGATAATATTGGGTTGAAAATTGCACCAATACTACTGGCACAGTAAATATATTGTAGGTATATACTACTGGTGCAGAAGAAAAAATCCTTAGGTACTCTAATGGGCAGTTTTTTGATCGAAAGTAACAGCTAAAGTAAAATTTAACTACTGATTCTCTTTTTCATCTTGTGCTCGTCAGAATCTGATTTAATTTCGACAACGCATTCTTAATTTCAACTTTGTAGTCAAAATAAGTCTCATAAAAGGTTCTACTTTACTAGCGGAGGTCCTTTTAAAGATTTATAGTAGTCATCATTATGAACAACTTTTACGATGGGAAAAAACCCGGAAATGTTACTGGCTGTATCCCGAGGTCCAGCCTAAGTCACTGCTAACCAAGTTGCAAGCTACTGACTACAGCTTACGCTCGACCTGGGAAGTACCATATTCTCACAGAATGCCATAAAGTGACGAGTAACAGAATCTCAACCAATATTTTAGTGTAATCATTATGTTGCAAAATATTACTTACCTTTTTAATAATTATGCCAATAAGATTATACATTGAAGATACACATTGCAGTACTGCCACAGTCACCGAAAATAACATCTGAAAGTATCAAATGTATGTAATCCGTCTTTTGAAACGATACGTTATTAAGCTAGGGTACAAAATTCGATACTTCGATGTTCCACCTACGCCTTCATTTCACACTTTCCTGTGTGCCTGTTTTGAAGGCGGTCTTGCCTAAGCGCATACCTCAGCGTAAGATGAAATGAACCACGCAAATATTATTTCATTGTTTTTTATTGAGTAATAACCTAAAATGCTCGCATGCATTGCCAATGTTCATGATTATAATACATAATCACTTCACTTTTAAATGCATCATCTGCCTAGCCTTTTGCCAAATACGTTGTGGTCGGCTCCCAGTCGAATATCAGTAGGTATTTTATACGGAGTGTCTGCCAACTTCTGCCACCCAATTACTGGGAGACATTGATACCCTAAGGTTAGACCGGTTGTAAGACTTTTCAGGCTGCTGACTCCCGTAACGGCTGTCATAGATATTCGTTTGACAACCGGGATCAACTGCTTACCTAATCTAATTTCCGAGGCACGGAGGGGTCTCGATGTTCGAAGAAACGGTCACCCATCGAAGGACTGACAACGACAAGCGCTGCTTAAACTAGCATATAAGTTATATATGTGTGTTTAAAAAGCTAGATAAATATATAAACCTACCAGTTCATTAAAGCACAGTGATATATTTTTACTGCAAATCATGATGTATTGGTACACTTCCATCCAAATATCTACTGTCTCAGATACATCAAGGCATTCTTCATCCGCGCATACTCGACTGTTTCCTGTCTCACAGTACATCTTCAAAACCTCCTGTACTGAATTGTTTAAACATTTAAGGTATTCGTAAATGCTTGTTATAGCAGAATAAACGACTACATGCTCAAGCATATAGCGAATGTCTACTACCACCTCGTGGAGGACACTTATTACGATTTCTACCAAAAAACGTGAATCCATATAATAGTACCAGTCCTTAATTCTCATTATTGAAAGTAGTATCGACAATATGACGAACACTGCAGAGCCCACAAAACATTTTATCTTGAGTCTTTTCTGATACATTTTTAGAGAAGGCTCATTCTTATATTGGTTGTACAGCTTCAGAACATTCTCCAAGTAAATTTTATACGATCCCGAATGTATTATTCCACCAATTATTATTACAATGCTTTTCAATAAAATCAATACGATGAAAAAGTTTGCCGAGTACATATTCACGTCCATTTCAGGAATAAATTCATTAGTTATACCAAAATTATACACAGTAATAGCTGTAGACAGACACAATTCCACAATTATACGCGTAATTGCAAATACTTTATGATATTTACTAAAAAACAAAAAGTTTCTATAGACACACAAGACATTTTCGACGAATATTAATATGAATAATAAATTCATTTCGATCAACTTGAGTGACTCTTGTTGTAGGACGTTAGAATGAATGACGAAATATCCCGCGGCCTTAGCAAGTACTTATTTGTGGAAAGATTGTATTAGTTAAGTCATATAGCAATTGCTTTTTTTTAATGAAAACTGTACGTTTGCCTCGAATTAAACTTATTGAGTTAATGTTTGGGTCTAACGGCGAGGCGCGTTGCGTAGGCGCCTAATTAATTATTATAGTTCTTTCAAACTAGCGTCTTTCTCAAAGCATGATATTTCTCATTATTTTAATTTTTTATACGAAAGAGACGTTTTCAAACATTTAAATAAAGTAGATTACCCGTTAATACAAACGCAAAAAAAATAATTCAAGCTTATAAGTACGTCTAAAATGTATGATTAAAATGCCATTAAACTCGGTTAGTCGAAAGGGTATACGTATAAAACCGAAAGGGGATTATTGTACTCAACATTATGAACAACTTTTACAACAGGAACAACCACGAAATCACGAAAAAAATAGCTGTTTTATTTAGTCGAGTAACATTTTTTCGCGATTTCTTGGTTGGTCCCTTAGTAAAAGTTATTCATAATGATGCATACAATAAACCCCTTAAAGGGATCGGGGCAAAAAAGGTTGGACCTTATACAGGGTGAAATAAAAATGACCAGCCATATATAAGAGGTAATCAGGTTCATGAAACTGAACAACTTTCCCCAAGAAAAATAGGTCGAAATCTGGAAACGAAAACTCAAATTTTCATACAAACATGAAACACATGAGCAGTCATTTTGTCCGAAAAGTCGATTTGCAATTTCGAGATTTTGACCTAATTATGCATCGCTAAATATTTTAAACTATTTGTGCTTTTGATAGGTACAATAGCATTACTGAAGACATTTTTTAATAAAAGACAAAACAAACATAAATCTAAAACATGGCCCAATGAGCATGTTTGGCTACAATAAAATTATAATTTAGTAAATCTGCTCCGAATGTCATAATCTCAACAATTACACGTATTATTATATTATAGAGATTTTCCAAAATGTGCCCGTATCGGAGTAATTTCTGTAAACAGAAAATAATAATAGTATGTTTTCGGCCTTTTTTAACACGCTTTTATTAGCGTCACCTGTAACTAAATAACTAGTTAACTACAATGACATTTTACAAATAGACGCGTTGCCCGCGCTCTATATTGGCAAGATAAATGCAAGGTAAATGCCCTGCACCGACTGAGAGAATGAGCATGCAGATGCTAATGCCACGTAACTAAATGTCTATATTCATCTTTTTCTAACAACCGACATGGCGTATGGTGGCTTTCATTTTCTTTCCCTTTCTTCGCGCACTGTATAATTATATGTACTGCTATGTAGCTATAGTAAAGTTTACGCCATTTAGTAGTGCATTAATGTGGTGTATGGCCGTCTATTTGTAAAATGTCATTGATTAACTAATGTTAACTTTGCAGGCTCCATCCGAACCAAGCACTCAATTGCGAATAGCAATAACTTGTTTATTTCCAGCCGTTACTTTTTTCAGTGCAAGTGTAGCCTACGTTTTATATAGCAATAGATCATATTATTTTGGTAAAGTTGAAAACATGATCCGGTGGCTGTCTCAGTTGTTTACGTAGATAATTATGCTGCTAAACAGTAATCGTCATCTTCCAAAACCAGCCTATAAACATCCTCTGCTAGAGTTTGACCTCTTATAAGACAACTAGGCATATAAAACCTAATAACTAAATTAAAACCGGAAAATGAAAAATCATTGTTGTTCTCTGAAATAATATATTTAATTAATAAATTTATTAATAGCACAACAAAAACACACTTCAGTGCTGACCTAGGTACATACATAAATATCATTATTGAAGACGCTTTTATTAAACGCTCGAATATAGTAAAGTTTGGATAGTACATACACCTTCTCCAGTCACTGGTCACAGTCACCAGTCACAGGTCTGCTGACAAAAAATTCTTTTGAAATAAGCAATACCTTTGTACGTGTTCCTTGGTCTATATATTTTCCATTTTTGTAGCATGTACATAAATAATAAAATAAATAAAATAGAGTACAATACTCTTAGAGTTCGGTTGCCAACCCTACTGTGAGTGCAAGTCCACACGTGCTTCATTCGTATTCTTCGCCTTCACACATTCACTCACGAAAGGTAATTTTTTGTTGCGAAGAATTTACTAAATATTTCATAAACTATATTTATTTTAATTTACGTAAATTAAAATAAATATAGTTTATGAAATATTTAAATTATATGATTAATTTGCAAAGCGATTATAATATACGTGGCAGAAAGAGATAGAATCATAGGTATTAGGTACATTCCCAGAGTTACTTTAGAAGTGTAGTCAATTTGAATTGGATTTATTTTTACAAGTAGATTCAACTTCCTTATTTTCTTTGTTTCCGGTGCGTCAGGATCTAAAAGTTAAATAAGTACGTATTAAATTATTTAAAAAAGAAGTCTTAAAAAAGAAGGGGTTTTTCTAAATAATAGTGTAAAAACACCCTTAATGAAGCAGAGCGCTGCGTATTCTTCCCATAATTACGAAGATTTTTTTGGATTGGGCTTTATCTAGGTAAACTGGTTCTGGAGATATTATAGGTCAAAATCATTTTTTTCACGTTTTTGCCGATTTCAATCTTGGTTTGTTACCTACTAAACTTTCTTACGCGCTTATACTAACACCCACCCATCCAAAAATAAAACAGTCCTTTTTGTTTATATTATTAGCTGTAATATAGAATATCATGGAAAAAAATAATACTAATTTAAGTATACTAAGTTTAGTAAATTAAAAAATTGTCGCACAACTTTCCATAAACAAGGAAACACAGAATGTCATACCCATAGAAGTAGAAGTACCTATACTATATACTATCTCTATGGTCATACCACACTACTTTTACCAAAACTGTTGCAAACGCCATCTAGAAGATATAAAGAATGCTATTTAAAATGCCTAATTGGAAACCGCTCATTAGCTTCATAGTTTTTTAAATTATGATACTCACTGATCGATACCATGCTGTACAATTTTGCTATAGCTCTCCATAATTTTGAAGCTTCAATAAGTAGATTTTGCCCCGCGGAAATGACAAAATAGGTGCAAAGTGAAAAAAAAAACAGAATATATAATGTGATGCCAGCGCCAACATATCTATGACTATCCTGGAAAATAAAGTATGTTTATAAAAATTGAAGCTAGAATAAAAAAATCTTTGTTACTGATTGATATTTACTTTTGTTAATACTATACTGAATATCACGTACAACGAAGTCATGAAATGTACTGACGACAAAGCCATTGAATATAACATCTGGAAAAAAATAAATTTAAAGTTCTTTTTTTTTTTGCATTTATACATTATTATTTATTCGTGAAAATAAAGAGAAATTAAAAATTAAGTAATTGTTTGTGGGATTTATGTTTGTACCTATGTTAGAGTATCAAAGTGGCATTTACTATTTAATTATAAGTTACTTGTATACCTTTTTCGGTTAACCTTTTATTATATTTGATGTCATCCAACTTTTCTGATTGCTTGGTAAACTAAGGGCGCGTTCAGACAACACGCGCCGCCTTACACCTACGCTCAGCACGCGCAAAATCAGCATATATATATAGCAAAATAGCGCAAGCCGTAGGTACGGGGCGGGACGGGTATGCGGGGTGGGCGCGAGGCTGGCGCGAGGAGGGCGCGAGGCGGGCGCGAGGCGGGCGCTTAGCGGGCGCGTGTCGTCTAAACGCAGCCTTAGCCGAGAGTTAACAATATTATCTTTTCTTATTATGACTAGGTGTAAGTGGCATCGTAACGAATACTGATACCATGTATCTATGTAGTAGGTACGTGATTCTGGACCCCCAAAATAAGAATAACCCGTCGGCGTCGGTCTTTTCATTAGGAATATTATTCGAGGGCTTTTAACTAAATAACCTAATCGTCAAAAACCCCGACTCCAACTAGAAAAAGAGCTATAACTTTTAAACTGTTAAACAGATTTTCATGAAACATAGCTAAGATGATACCTGATTAAACTAGCTTTCAATAAATGAAAACTGCATTGTAATCGGTCTACCCGTTTTGGAGCTACGATGCCACAGACAGACACACAGATACACACTACAAACTTATTACACTCCTCTTTTTTATCGGGGATTCTAAAATTGGTGACCAAAATTATATTTTTTTTAAAAGACTTTCTCCTTATTCTTTCTCCGAGTGCTCCCGAATCATGTAATGAATTCTTTGTATCCGTTTTCTTTATGATGTCTCTTACAGCCTGTTTATTGAAATAAAATGGCCTCTTACCTGAGTTTTGAAGCACATTGATAGATGCTTGCTGCAATTCACTAAGGACTGATACTGAGAAGCCCATTGGTCCACTTGTTCAACCGTAAGAAGATCATTCTTCTGTCTTCTTTCTAAGTATAATCTCTTTTCTTTATTATTATATTTTTCTTGTATATAGGATATACTATTATTCAAACACTTCACCAAATGTTGTAACAACATGATGCGAATATAAAATGTAGTATGTTCCATACTAAAACGCATTTCGACAAATATTTCTGACAGTATCAACACGATATAACTTATTCTAATCCTTGTTTCTTGGAGATAAATCTTAATAAGTACTGTATGCGCTAAAAGAACTACGATAATCACACTAAATAGGATTGTAGTAATTATGAAAAGTATCTTCAATTTTTTTAAACATTTTTTATACTTCAGGTCTTTTTGAAAATCATGGTGGAGGGTCGTGAGGTTCGTTATGAAGATTTTGTAAGAACGCGAACTATGGATACTACTTATTAATATAATTGAACTGCTCAGGAGGTTCATAAAGTGACATAGAAACATCATAAGCGATATCTCTTCATATCCACTCATTTCTCTGATCGCTATGTAGATATTGACAAAATAAATAACCGCAGTTGCCACCAGTTCTATTAAGACACGCATTATAATTAGAATTTTATGAAATTTTCCAAGAAACATGTAATTTCTGTAGACACCCATTATATTTTCAGCTTTTAATAACATTTTTAATATGTTGATTTTTATCATTTTTAAGTGAACAGTTCACGTTGCTAGTTCGGAAATAAATGGCTTTTATGGATGAATTTACGTGCCATACTCTTATTACTATAAAATTAATAGGAACTATTTCCTGATTGGTTCACGATAATAAGAAGTAACAAGGCAAGATTAATCGAATGATATGACTCATAGATAAATTTATATATAAACGACTTCAAAATAGGAGCATGTTCTATATTACAAGCCTATGTTAGGTTTTATGTAGGTAAACCGCCCTTTGTACATTTCTTTTTCTAATTACTGTATCTTTTCTTCTATTACTGGTGTGCAATAAAGTGTATTGTATTGTATTGTAAAGTACTTTTGTATATTACAGATCAAGGATTCTCGTGTTGTCACTTTGGTAAATCTAGCTAAACAAACTAAACGAAACATAGCTAAGATGATAACCGATTAAACGAGATTTCAATTTAAAAAAAAACTGCATTGTAATGACAGACACAAAGATACTCAGATTCACAGATACACACTAATACAAACCTATAACACTACTCTTCGTCGGGGGTTAAGAATACAGTAACTTAGTTATGGGACACCTCTATCGTATATCATCTAGCACCTTTTTGTTACTATAATCCTGGCAAAGTAGAATTATGTAGTGCGGCTCTAAAATAACTCAAAGGATTTAAGCACGGTTCTATGAGATTTATGAACAGATTTTATTTATGAGACCGATTTTTTACTATGGATTTACTTTTAATTGTGGACACAGAGTTATATAAATAGCAACATAATAAATGTTGCTATTTGTATACCTTACAGTCTACATGCAAAATTATTGTAATAACATAACATACCTACGTTTCTTTTAATGACCGGCTCCTACTTCCTTTTCACGTAGAGTTTTATTTTGAATTATTGATTGCAGTTTTACTTAACTCTAATCGGCGACATGGTTCCTTCGAACAAACTCTATCTCTTATAGTTTCAGACTTTCCCATACTGACCTATCTGATGGATCACTAATTGTGGTAACACAAGTAAAAAACAGTATTTAAACGAACTATTCGCGTATAATTTTTCGCGTTATTTGTCCAAATTAAACCCACATAAAACCAGCTTAATTAAGTTTAGTATCTTATACCAATTTAAACGAAACTTTATCTCAGTACTAGCTACAGTAACATCCTTTGAAGTTAGTTAGCAAAACAATCAATTATTAAACTTACGACTACTGTATCAATCACCACCTAATTTCCTCCTTAGTCTCCTTATTTGGGGATAATATGTATATCAAAATCAGGCTGGAATCGTCCTCCTACTGGCCGCCCATTAGTTTGGCGGTGGAGAGACAGATTGTCCGCAATTCATCAGGCCAATGAAATACGCACGCATTACGGGTGACAATGACCATTACGTATGATTCCGTACATAATGTACAAAGCAATGGCTATCATTGAGTTGGTAAACATGTGGGTGTATGAGCTAATGTTGTTGCGTTTGCTAAGTTGGTATATTCAAAGCTGGCGTGTTGCCAAAATCGGCATATTCATGAGCAATAATCGGCAAGTTGATAATTCCTTAATTCTACAGCCGACGGTATAAAGACAAGTTGGTTGCACCCGTAATAAATCTAGAGATCACGAAAAATAGCCCTCATTATAGAATTATAGCAATTTATAACAGGTTACCTAAATATTTACAGTGTGAAGAAAAGAATACCTACCATATTTCATAATAAAGTAAAATCATTATTACTGGAAAAGTGCTACTACACGGTTGACGAATATAAAACTGACAAAACATTGTGACGTAAACTATAGAACTCGGAATCAAATTTTACATTAGGTAGATAATTGTGAATGCTATTATTGATGATTAGACCGATTGAAATGATTGTACATTGAAAATGTATGAAATTGTATATTTCATGTTTAATTTAAGGTTTAATTAAATGCTATTTGACTCAACACTTAACAGTATATTATATTTTGCAATGCCCTACCAGGGTTCATGTACTGAAAATGACAATGAAATATGTATATTGAAAAATGTGTGAAGTGCATGGGAGCAAATAAATAAATAATTTACAACATTTTGGCCTTTATGGGAAGTAAGCAATGCTACCGGTTTTACAGACTTTAGATCCAGGTCTAATGTCTGGTTGTCATTAAAAACCTTTTTTCGGCAGCGCAGTCAGCATGAATACAAAGTGCAACTTCCATTAAACAAAAATGGAAATAAAGCTGAGGTCATACTTGCACTCGGAAATTTTTACACACACCCCATTTCAAAACCTTAGTGAGTGAATTTCCAAAAATCTCTTCTTAGCGCTTGCCTTCTTGATAATGATTAATGGGAACCCCATAGTATGAAAATCGTTTACTATAGGACCAAAGCTGAAATCGTGAAAATAAATCAATAGTTCCATGCATTTAGGTCCAACTTCACTGACAAGAAAGCTGTAAGTACGCTTTAGTCATTTATATTATTCGGATATTCTATTTCTAGTTCACCCGAAATAATAATATCTACTGAGTCTAAATATATTATAGTGAGTGTGCTCTCAACCTTTGAAACTAAGTCACAGGACAGCATTCACGCGACACAATGAGTGCAACGCGAAGTAAAAATTAAATAGTATTTCAAGTCTTGATGACAATCTGTAAAATTTTAATTTGGAATTGATTAAGAGTCTTAATTATTTGGCCCATTGTTTACTGGTTGAACGAGGGTATTGTATCCTGATGGGATTGTAACTCACTGTTTTTATTAACCGACTGTCAAAAAAGGAGGAGGTCCTCAATTCGAATGTATGTTTTTTTTTGTATATTTGTTACGCGATTACTCTGCCAATTGCAGACCGATTTTGAAAATTCTTCTTTTGTTTGAAAGGATATACTCTCGAGATGGTCCCGTTTAAATTTGATGTAGATCTGATGAAGACCTTCGGAGATAGACAATGGAACACTTGAATGAATAACAGCATATCACTCGCGATTGCTGTAATCTCATGTTTATGTATTGTATATGCCATTCAAAATAGAAAAATAAAATAAACTAAAAAATGTCAAAACCGACTTCAAAAAACTGAAAAATATAAAATAATTTTCTTAAAAAGCTTATCAGCTTCTGAAGTTGGGACCTTTAATTCTTCAATGCACCTAGCTTAGCAGTGGCACCGACTTCAGAAACTGATAAGTATTTTAAGAAAGTTATTTTATACTTTTTAGTTTTTTTAAGTCAGTTTTTTTTTTTTTATTACTGTTAAACCCTCAACTGTGGTCACCACTAATGGATTCTGCACTGTTGTGTTTTTACACGCTACTATGTACAATTATTTATACAAATGTATACTTTCTGTCTATACCTACTAGCTCTCATTGAACAAAAATGTAATTCACTCAAAGTTGAGAATTCTTTGTACAAAAAAGATCCGTCAAATACAATGTTATTTTCATTGCGTGTTAAATTGCATGTTACATTTCGTAAGTCTGTACCCGGCTTTAGCCAGTCAGCAATGCAATGGTAGTATATAAGGCTGAATACTCAGGGTGCGCCAGACAACAAAACCACAGTTTAAATATATTATGTAGTATATATATACTGTGACAAAACTGTGTAATAAAAAATATATAATTATATAAACAGTTTATCATTCATTATTACTACATCACTTAGTACTTATAACCTAAGTACTTAATTATAACCTGGTTCTGATAAAGGTCAATAATGTGCGTGGCAAACAAGGAATATAATAAGGTTCCGTTGATAAATACTTTGAACAATAAGATATATTTTTTTTGTGAAAAACATTCTCGAATAACATAACAAAATTATCGATGCTGTCTACGAAATAGTTTGTATGTAGACTAATTAGTCTGCCTTAAAAAAAATAAAGTACCTAAGTAATTACTTTATTTTCTTGAAGGTAGGCTAAACACACAGTCTAAGAACATATTAGATCCACAATCATTGTAGATCCATACATATGAAATTGCCGTTTTATATGGAAAAAGAAAAACGCTTTTATTTAACAAATTATTTAATTATTATTATATAATTATTATTATATTTTATAATTATTATTATATTATATAATTATTATTATATTTTATAATTATTATTATATTATATAATTATTATTATATTATATAATTATTTGGGTTAAGCTCGCCTGTGTACATACCATCTCAACTGTATTTGTTTTATTATCTCATTTCGTGTACAATAAAGAATTAAGAATAATTATTAAATCAACAAAGTATCTACCATTGTTATCTATGCACTTTCACCATTTTATAGATAGTTCATTGATTCCTTTGCTGAAAAATTGTGGGTCCTAATCAATAAAATCTACGAAGGCGGTTTTGACTGCCTCATCGGAATTGAAGTTTTTTCCTTGCAAGAAAATGTCCATATTCAGGAAAAAAATGTGGAGCTGCATATGCACGAGGATTGGAATGTCTCCGATACTCCCCGGAGCTTGCTTCAGATTACTACTTTTTCCGGAATTTGGACAATTTCTTGCAAGGATTGATTCTCGCTCCCAACAATTTTCCCAGTATTTGGTTTACATTAAATACAGATCTGTTCTATTATTTATTTATGTACACACAACAAAAAGAAAAATACATAGAATAAGAAACACTTAAGTACAAAGGTAGGTACTGCTTATTTCAAAAGAAATTTCTGCCAGCTGTTTAGCTGTTTGTAATTATTATTCTATTCTATAGCTTTGAACAACATGTGTTTAAGACTAGTGTTCAGAGTTGGAAGTCTCCCTCCTCCTCCTCCTTTTGCATATCTGAGAGTATCACGCGGCCACTAAGGCGTTCAAGTGCAAGGCTGAGTCGAAGACGCTTTTAGAAGCTTTTTTCATGAACTGCCTGGGGGCCTAAAAAGGCCACATTGAGCAATTCATCTAATGATCTGATAAGTAACTGTCAAACAGATGATTGCTGAATATGACCCTTATGCGGATGACATTAAAAGTCGTCAATTAAGTAGATATTTTGACATTCGTAATATGAATCATATTATGATTCATCTAAAGCGGCCTTTTTAGCCCCCCTGATGGTCAGCAGTTTGAGATGGATATGGAGCTAGGAGACCGGTTGTGATTAAAAAGGTTAAATAACCAGGTAGAGTAGTTACGGTAGTTTAACACCCGTATTCAAGAACATCACTTAGATATATAATATATATATATATTTAATCACTTGGTAAATGGAAAGTGAAGAATGCGGCGATTACGGAGAACTATAATTCTCGAATACCTAATTATATTTTTTATAAAACTTTCACTATGTCGTATTTCTTGTTTTACTACGGAACCAACTAAAAAAAAATGTCTGTCATTAGAAGATATCAATCAATGATAATATTCGTAATGTTTGACAGTTTGGTGCTTGTTTGTTTTTATCGAGATGTAATAACGTAATGGTTCTTTTTAATTATATTGCGATGTACTTATGTTATTAGAGAATTCTATCAATAAATGTCCAGTTCATTTTCTGTAGAGGAACGTGAATTATTTGTGTGTAAAAATGATAGAAAACGAAATGATAAACATGTTAATACGGGCCGAAAATATGCTAGGTGTTTACAGGAATTACGTTTTTCTAAGAAAGTCTCGTAAAATTATTATTGTAATGAGAATTCTTTTTGAATTAGTATTTTTTGCAGTAATTTTGGCAAACAGTATGTTGAAGATTTTTTCAGAAATACAATCCTCTGAAGACGCGCATTATTTGCTGTTTATATTTCACTTTGTGAACTATCTCAGTAGTGTTATTATTGTCATATGTGGTGTTACAAGCTCGCGTTCTTACAAAATCTTCATAACTGACTTCATGGCCGTCCACAATTACTTCCAGAAAGAACCAATGTATATCAAGTTTATAAGAAAATTGAAGATGATTTTTATAATAACTACAATAACATATTGCATCACTAGTACAGTTCTTTTTATAACAAAAATACTTAACAATGTCTTTGTACAAGAGAGACCGCTAGACGTTAATTTTATTGTGTTGGTGATGTTAGAAATATTCGTTGACATTCGCTTCATTTTGGAACATACGATATTTTACGTTTACATTATTATGTTAAAATATTTTTTGACATGTTTTAACAATTATATATTGGATATCCAATTGAAATATAATAATATGGAAAAGAGATTATACATAAATAGAGCACAGAGGAAAGATCTTATTACTGTTAAACAAGTAGCAGAATGGGCTTTTAAATATCAATATTTAGTAAGCTGCAGCAAGAAACTATCGGCGTGCTTCAAAATTCAGGTGAATATCTCTATAGACTCATTAAGTAGGGTGGATAGTGATTAGGTTGAATGGTAGAAAATGCCTAAGGCATTAAGTCCGCCTCTGTACATAGTGCATAAAGTACAAATAAATAAATAGTGAGATAATAATATATTGAGAGGTAAATGGTCAATAATGTAAATTAACTATACAAGGTATAGTTAATTTACTTAATTACCTAATTTAAATACTCGGGTTCATTTAATGTGATGACATCTGCGGCATCCTGTATAAGCATTAAAATTATTCCGAACGCTATCTCAGGGATACTAAGCATGTTTCTGGAATGTTAGTCGAATTCCATACTATTGCACATTTATCCTACCACAGACATTATTATATTATTCTCGCCGCTATTACCGCAACATTGTATGAAAAGGATCGTAATCTATTAGTTTCCATGGAGTTTCTTGCCGGTTCTCCTCCATAGGACCAGCTACTATTTGGAACCGCGCATCTAAGAGTCTCGACATTTCTTATGTGTATCTGATTAACATGAAAAATAAAAATAATTATATTCTATTCTATTCTACAAGTAACCTTGTTTTTTTTTTCAGATGTTATTATCATTGGCCTTATCTTCGTTTTATTACGTTTCTTCATTGTATGGGATAGTCGGAGTATTTATAAGAAAAGTAATAAATAATATATCTACGTCAAAAATTTATTTGTTTATTTGGGTAAAATTCGTAGGTAAATACTTTTTTTTTTCCAGGAAAAATATGTATTCCTCGGTTTCTACAGAGTATTTTATATTCTGCTACATTATTCATTATGTACATATTTTGTTATACGTGCTGGTCAAAACTTGCAAAACGAAGCGTCCAAAATAAATAGAGGTCTATGTAAATTGTACAGCACATTGTCGATATGTAAGTGCATATTTATTTATTATAACTATTTTATACAACGTGTATCAGAAATGAATACAGGGTATTCCAAAAATTACTGCTAAGCCGGAAACGGGTGATAGGCCAGCTGGTTACAGTTATCAGAAAAATAATTTATAGTCATATAAATTATAGACATTAAAAAATATCGATAATGTCTATAATTTTAAAAGATTATGACTAAGATTTTTTAAATTATTTTTCTGATAACTGTAACCAGCTGGCCTATTAGCCGTTTCCAGCTTGACGTTGACTTTCGGGACACACCGTATAAGGGTGTCCATCAGACTATCAAAATGAACAACTTTCTATATGAGACCAACATCGTAATTGTGAATCTTCCGGTTCGAACAATTTTCCTTCCAACTAGTATTTTTATATTTTCAGATCCGGCAGCTCCAGAAACGAAGAGTATAAGGAACTTGAATCTGATAGTAAAAATAAATCCTATTCAAATAGAATATACTCCCAAAATAATCCTGGGCATGTACCTGATACCTATAGTTCTATCTCTCTCTATCACCTATGTGATAATTGCTTTGCAATTTAATCATCTTATTTAAGTTATTTGAAGTGAAATATGTATTGAAATAAATTATACAACGTGTATCAGAAATGCGTGGTCATATTTAAGGGTGTGGATCAGAACATGAAACTGAACAACTTTCTTTAAGGGACAAATATCGTTAACGCACAAAAATTATCAATTGGTCCATACAAAACATCAATACCTACTCGACCCAAACGTAAGGGACAGCTGATTACAATGTTGGTGTCTCAGAAAAAGTTGTTCAGTTTGATGGTCTGATCCACACCCTTAAATATGACCACGCATTTCTCATACACGTTGTATATTAGAAACTGTTTTTGACATAATTTCGTGTGTGCTTTTGATATTAAAAAAATAAATAAAGTTATTACTTGCCGTGAGTGTCGTTAAACAATATGGCCTATTTATCTTGTTTTTTCAGTAGTGATTGATTGATAAAGAATTAGATAAAATAATGTTAAATAATCGCATGCACATTACATATCAGTAATCTTTAGAAAATAAGTAATAATTCATAATGTAATTAGTCTAATGTTTAAATATTTCCAATAAAACTAACAACTAGCATAAAATATTTTTTTAATCAATTTTATTACTATTTTAACTTTATATAAGGGTAAGGTAGGCATATCTTATCATTACATAGGTTAGGTCCAGGGCCTCAAGTCTGCAAATTTCTGCTATCTCAATCGTGTCAGAATGTTCTCCGGGTCTAGGGGTCTAGGGCAGGGTTCAGCAACCTTTTGAGTCGGAAGAGTCAAAAATTACAATTTACAAAATTCAAAGATTTCAAGAGCCACATTTTTTTTTTTCCACTATCTTTCGTCTATTTGGCAAATCATGCCAGGACCACCTAGTGATATGCGTATGGAACTAAAGAGCCGCAGCTTCACATCCAAAGAACCGCATGGGGCTCACGAGCCGCAGGTTGTGGACCCCTGGCTCTAGGGGAAAGTCGCCGATATCGTACCACTTAACTTTACGGATTGAAAGAAAACTATTGAAGAATCTGTAGTACTTTTTTATTTAAAATACACCTTAATTATTTAACTTCAACACAAGATAGACAATATTGAGATAAAGCCAGTATATTCTTCACAAATAAAGATTTTAAAAAAAGTATCTATCGGTACGATTTGGAGACCGGTAAGTATGATAAATCGTACCATACGGTTCCTAAACCGCACTTAGGAACAAAATAAAATTGAAAGTGGTTTAAAGTTAACAGTGAAGAATAAACTTAACACCTAGTTAGTATTTATTTAGACTTTTAACTCCTCAACGATTAAATTTTTTTCTGGTTTCCAAGTGGGTACAATATTTTCGTTTCCCTATTTGCTTCGTACGTTCATCTACAAAAAAAGTACCAGTGAATCTCAGGGTTCATTTAAACCTACCTCATAAATGGTACAGGAAAATAATAATGCGAACTCTATTCCGAGATGATCTCGCAGAAAACGAGAATTGCCTTCCTGGTGTCAAATCTTACATGATTGGTTATTGGGCTAATAGGCAACCAATCACAACTGCTAACAATCATGTCACATTTTTATATTTGATCATCTTTTGGGAAACCTACCGTAAATCACCTACTGTTGCGAAATTCCGAACATGAGGAAGACAAGCAATTCCTTTGCTTGATATTCGAAATTCGAATGTCGTATTTTTTATTCTTCTATGCTAATTTGTACTTTTTTTTAAATTGGATTATTCCCGCTTTTTTGCTGTTACTGATTACACACAATTTTTACGTCGAAATCAAAGTTTATTATTATCTAATTGTACCTGCCCCGTACACCTACATACATAAATTATAGTAGGTATACTTTATTATATTTTCCGAAAGTAGTAGAAACAGTATAGAAAATCTGTAGTCTGCTAAATCGTACCGGTACGATTTATAAACCCGGTAGCGGTACAATTTACCGCACTTTCAATATTCGGCAAATAAACATCATATTTTTTTTATCTCTAAACTTATTATCAATTTTTTTCTTTAGGTATAAAGGACACTGCAAATTATCAAAAGCTTACCTTGTATGTATTAAGCCTTAGGATATTCGATTGAAAAGTTAGATCAAGCACCACAAAAACATACATTTTCAGATAATTTATCAACCGGTCTCAGGAGAAAAATGACAAACCGACAGTGTTGTTAGAATTACGGTCTAGTTGTCATAATGGAACAAAGAAAATGTCGGTTTTATAGTGGTGGTACGATTAAACAGCCAGTACAATTTGTCCTACTCGCCCCTATGAAGCTAGGAGACCGGTTGTGATTAAAAAGGATATATAACCAGGTTGGGCGGTTACGGTAGTTTAACACAAAAATATCCCTCAGATATAATTCTACACTAGGTGAACGGATAGTGAAGAATGCGGCGATTTGATTGGTCGGTCGCTCGAAATGTCGTCCACTGTGGGTTGAAGTTTACGGTGTGTTCTAAAAAATACTTTTTGAATACGGACAACTATAGTTCTCGAATACCTGGTATAACATGAATGTTTTTTATAAAACTTTTACGATGTCTCATTTCTTGTTTTACTAAATGGCTGTCATAAGAAGATATCAATCAATGATTGTATTTGAAACGTTCGACAGTTTGTACTTGTTTGGTTTTATCGAGATGTAATAACGTAATGGTTCTTTTTAACTATATTGCGATGTATGTCAATAGACAGTTCCATCAATAAATATCCAGTTCATTTTCTGTAGAGGAACGTGAATTATTTGTGTGTAAAAATGATAGAAAACGAAATGATAAACATGTTAATAGGGGCCGAAAATATGCTAGGTGTTTACAGGAATTTCATTTTTCTTAGAAAATCTCGTAAAATTATTATTGTAATGAGAATTCTTTTTGAAATTGTGTTTTTTGCTGTCATTTTGACAAACAGTATGTCGACGATATTTTCAAAAATACGTTCCTCTGAAGACACGTATTATTTGCTGTTTATATTTCACTTTGTGAACTATCTCAGTAGTGTTATTATTGCCATATGTGGTGTTACAAGCTCGCGTTCTTACAAAATCTTCATAACTGACTTCATGGCCGTCCACCTTTACTTCCAGAAAGAATCAATGTATATCAAGTTTATAAGAAAGTTGAAGATGATTTTTATAATAACTACAATAACATATTGCATCACTAGCACAGTTCTTTTTATAACAAAAATACTTAACAATATCTTTGTACAAGAGAGACCGCTAGACGTTAATTTTGTTGTGTTGGTGATGTTAGAAATATTCGTTGACATTCGCTTCATTTTGGAACATACTATATTTTACGTTTACATTAGTATGTTAAAATATTTTTTGACATGTTTTAACAATTATATATTGGATATCCAATCGAAATATAATAATATGGAAAAGAGATTATACATAAATAGAGCACAGAGGAAAGATCTTATTACTGTTAAACAAGTAGCAGAATGGGCTTGTAAGTATCAACATTTAGTAAGCTGCAGCAAGAAACTATCGGCGTGCTTCAAAATTCAGGTAAACCACTCATTCAGTAATAGTGAGATGAGAATAACGTAGATAACCATCTAAAACCCCCGACTCTTAACTAGAAAAAAAGCTGTAATCCATTTTTTATTTTAGATATTTTTTTTTATTTTTTTTTGTTTTACATGTTTTATTCTTTTATTTTTGTTGTATTATCTTTAAAATTGTTTTTGTGCTGTGTCAAATAAATACTTTTTTTCTTTCTTTCTGTAACTATTGAACGGCAAAAAATATTTTCATGAAACATACCTAAAATGATACCCGATTAAAATAGCTTTCAATTATATAAAACTGTATTGAAATCGATCCATCCGCTTTGGAGCTACGATGCCACAGACAGATACACAGATACACACTACAAACTTATAACACCCCTCTTTTTTATTGGGGGTTAATAAAATAAAATGCGAATAGTTATCCTACAGCACATAGACAATAAATTATTCTCGCATCTCTT
Source organism: Allophyes oxyacanthae (assembly GCA_932294325.1). Taxonomy (NCBI): domain Eukaryota; kingdom Metazoa; phylum Arthropoda; class Insecta; order Lepidoptera; family Noctuidae; genus Allophyes; species Allophyes oxyacanthae. The sequence continues at coordinate 14,711,634 of OW028613.1, read as the reverse complement.
ACCGCAACATGTGACCCATTACTTTAAAAGAGCTCCCATGGAGTTTCTTGCCGGTTCTTCTCCATAGGATTCTCCAGCTACTATTTTGGAACCGCGCAACTAGAGACTCGACATTTTTTATGTGTAATATCTAGATATTAAATATTCTATTCTATTCTTTAAAATAACGAACGTTGTTTTTTTTTTTCAGATGTTATTTTCATTGGCCTTGTCTTCTTTTTATTACGTATATTCATTGTATGGGATAGTTGGCGTATTTATAAGAAAAGTAATAATTAATATGTCTACGTCAAAAAAAAAATTGTTTATTTAGATACAATTATTAAGTAAATGTTATTTTTTTATTATTTTTCCAGGAAATCTACGTATACATCGGCTTCTTCAGAGTATTTTTTATTCTGCTACATTATTCATTATGTACATATTTTGTTATACGTGCTGGTCAAAACTTGCAGAACGAAGGGTCCAAAGTAAATAGAGGTCTATGTAAATTATACAGCACATTGTCGATATGTAAGTGCATATTTATTTATTACAACTATTTTATACAACTTGTATCAGAAATGCGTGGTCGTGGAGAGACCAGCAAATGCGTTGTTGTTTGTATTGGGGCCCCGTAGTCATATCTAGTAAAACTGGGATCCCTTAACCCTTATTTACATAATTTTTAAATAATTTTACTATAAATAAGATAAAAATCATTTAAAATATAAGAGAGTAGTGGTAGTAGCCCACCGGTATTGGGAACAGGGTCCAAGCTACCGGTGGTTAGGGCTCCAGAGAGAGGAACCTCCTCACAATGCGTGCCGTGTCGAGGAGTACCGCCTTCTGTATCAAACCCTTGATTCAACCCCCCAACGAGGGCCTCATAAGATGTTAGGATTATGATTATTATATTTTTTGTTCGTATTAATCAATGTGGAAGAAAAATTTTCAGAGGCGGAAATCGAGTTCGAGAAAGTCTCGGTATAGGAATGGGTACGCCATTCCTATACCGAGACTTTCTCGAACTCGATCGTAGTTACCGAAAAGCCCAAAACCTATGAAAAAAGTGTGCGCTCGATTTCAATAACGTTCATTCAAATGCGCGCGCACGTTGTTTTCATCCAGTTTTGGCTTGACGGTAACTACGGTGAAAGTTAAGAAAATTAAATCTTCCGGTTTTGACAATCTTCCATCCAACTTGCATGTATGTTGAATGTGCGTATTTTTTTATATTTTCAGACCCGGCAGCTCCAGAAACGAAGAGTATAAGGAACTTGAATCTGATAGTAAAAATAAATCCTATTCAAATAGAATATACTCCCAAAATAATCCTGGGCATGTACCTGATACCTATAGTTCTATCTCTCTCTATCACCTACGTGATAATTGCTTTGCAATTTAATCATCTTATATAAGTTATTTGAAGTGAAATATGTATTGAAATAAATTATACAACGTGTATCGGAAATGTGTGGTCATATTTAAGGCTGTGGATCAGAACATCAAACTGAACCACTTTCTATATGGGACAAATATCGTCGATCAAAAATTATCAACTGATCCATACAAAATTTCAATACCACTTCAATACCACACCACGCCCCAACGTTTATGCGACAGTTGATTATTTTTTCGTGATTACGATGTTGGTCCCATAGAAAAAGTTGTTCAGTTTGATGGTCTGATCCACACCCTTAAATATGACCACGCATTTCTCATACACGTTGTATATTAGAAACTGTTTTTGACATACTTTCGTGTGTGCTTTTGATATTTAAAAAAAGTTAAAGTTATTACTTGCCATGATGTTAAAAAATATGGCTATTTATCTTTTTTTTAACGCAAAGTAATATTAACACAGGTTGCACAGGTATACATCTAGTCGTTTAGTGTGTATTTGGCATGCACATTACTAATCAATAATCTTTAGAAAATAAGGAATCATAATGTAGTATGTTTAAATGTTTCCAATAAAGCTTACAACTGGTATAGAATATTTTTTAATCAGTTTTATTACTGTCTGATTCTCTCCTGACCACCACGAATTTTAGAGATCTGAGAGGGGGTATATTTTTTCTGTATATTTGCTTACAAGAACATATACCCAGACCCAGAACAACTACCTGTAGGACATAAAGAAAGAAAGAAAGAAAGAAAAATACTTTATTAGCACAACAAAAAATAAATAAAACCAATAACAAAGAAAACATATATATAAAATAAAAGAGTTATTGTTGTGTTGACATACAAATATTTGTTCCGAGCGGGAGTCGAATCTACCACACACAGCGCAGACAGCTAATCGCTTAGCTACTGCGCCACTGCCGCCAGTTAAATCAGTACCTCGATTAAATCTAGCTTAGACATGCGAGAATAAAATAAAATATTTTAAAGCATTCAAAAAGCGATTATTACACATCATGTAATCATAAAGCGTCCATGGCTCCGCAACGGGGACCCTACGTGAACGAACTTATAATTTATTCCTCGTCTGTTCTAAAAGTTAATTGTTAAATTATTCATATTTGCGTACAAAAACAACAAATTAAATTAGTTTTGTGTTATTCATCGCTTACAAGTTTTCTGTTTCTGGTTTAACATACTCATCCTAGGTATTATCATATGTTCTGTACCTCTACCACGAGTTTTCCGTGCCGTCTAACGTTCACGTTCACATGCAATATTTGTATGGGAATTTTTTCAGCGCCTCTAGCGGTATAGTGAACTAAAGTCACTATACAAATATTGCATGTGAACGTGAACGTTAGACGACACGGAAAACTCATGGTAGAAACGATGTGTAAACAGAGGATTAACCGAGTAACTAAAATGATATTGAATATCGACTCTGGTAATAAACTTCAATACGATCGTGAGAGACTAAACTTTGAGGTAATTACCTTATTTTTGTACCGATCATGAAGATAGGATGGTATTTACTCCGTGATTGGTAATTTTTTTACAAGGTAGCTCGAAATTGAGTCTCTTACGATCGTTTTGAAGTTCGTACCGAGTCGATAATCATTTTAGATACGCAGTAGACCCCTAGATCGGTAGACATGGTCGTTTTTGGGTATTTTTTTCATCGATGCGCATCGATATCAAAAAATCCGATAACAGCATCGTTACTTTTGGCATCGATGCCTACTATAATAATGTTCGTTCCATCAATTGCGATACGATGCTGATATATTATATAATAATGATACGCATCCAACCAAAACCACTACTACAACTAGATTTCACCGGCATCTGTGCGGCATCGATGCTCGGTATCGTTAATCTAATTAACTTTTACAAAAGTAAAAACTGACTTCCAAAACTATCTAAGTATAAAATTTTTTTCTTAAAAAACTTAACTGCTACTGCTTCTAATCTGTACAATCTATATATTATGTTATGTATTATGTAACATGAAATCCTGGGCTGTGACGTATACATTGATATAACATTAACAAACATAGTAAATTACATTACAACTGTCAAAACTATCGAGTAAGGATATCTAACTATATCCTGCGGTATGTTGTTTCACTTGTGATAACATTGATGTGACATCGTACCTATAACTTGCTATAATTATTACCTACAATAATAACTAAACAACAGTCATTAATAATATTCATATTATATATTATTTACTTATCTATTCGATACTTTACTTCGGCACCCTAATTACACAGCGACCCGACAGCCACGCGACAGCAGACGGAGCGCGATCGGTCGCGATGTGTCAAACAAATTCGTATTATGTACGGCATTCGTTCGCCTTTTGCTACTTGTCGTATTTGCAGCGTCAAGAATGCACTTTTTAGTTCGTTTATTCTTTTGGCACACCAAAATGAACTTCCAAGTATTAAAATGAATAGGGACAGTATTCATAATTTTACAAAATAAGTATACAAATAAAAAAAAATATATTCGTGATATCATTCATATCATTATGAATGAATTTCACATATTTTTTTATTACAATCCTTTATTTATTTCAGAAATTCTGTTAAAAATTGACATACGACAAAACGACATTTAGAAGTTTTATAAAAAAGATAAAGAATAGTAGGTATAATGTTGGAGGCCCTTCAGGCCTCACCACAAGTCCGGTTAAATAGAGGGCTCTCTGAGCCAACTTTGAGAGACATGTATCAAACAAAAACCCCCGACTCCAACTAGTAAAAGAGCTGTAACTTTTGAACGGCTGAACAGATTTTCATGAAATATGGCTTAGAACACTCGGGATAAAATTATCTATGACACAAAAAGAACTAAACGAAAATCGGTTCATCCGTTTGGGAGCTACGGTACCACAGACAGATACACAGACAGACACGTTAAACTTATAACACCCCTCTTTTTAGTCGGGGGTTAAAAACATATAAAAACACAACATGAAACTTTACAAAACTCACTATTTAATACCTCAAACGAAAGCATTTTATTTCATAATGTAAAAAAAAATCGTTCGTACAATCACGTTTTTGGAGTGTTTTTCAATTACACTCGTCCTCAGAATATAAATCAGGCTGCTCGTTATACCAGTCTGTGATGTCACTCAAGGAATAATATTACCTACAGATGTCTAGAAAATATTCGTAAATAGCTCTTTTTACTTGACAGTTATTTCCTGCTAAGTAAATCGAGTGGCAGATCAAAATAAATTATACGAGATATTTGGAAATATTTTCATTTTATTCGTGAAGCATATCTAAATATGTTTTATACTAGCTGTGTCCGCGACTTCGTCCGCGTGGACTTTTACTTTTATTTTTGCGCTGTATCCTAATTCTTTTTACTTAAAAAAAATAAAAGTTGCCTAAGTTACTCCTTATAACATCAGCTATCTGCCAGTGAAAGTGCCGTCAAAATCGGTCCAGCCGTTTCGGAGATTAGTCGGAAAAAAGAAAGGCAGACAATATTTTTTTAAATTGTTTTTTTATTAATATACTTTACCTATATACTTTAGTCAGTGTAAACAGTATAGAATTATTTCTATAAGATATCGCTACGATGAACACGAATTATCCTATTACTGTAATAAATAAAAAATGCTTTCGATATTATACATGGTTAGTCGGAAAGGTTATATAAAGCCGAGAAGGGTTATTGTGCTCATGATTATGAACAACTTTTACTATGGGACCAACCATGAAATCACGAAAAAAATATATAAACTTAGATAAAAAAAAAATGTTTTACTTTTTTTTTTCTCATAATTTATCTTTAAAATCGTTTTTGTGCTGTGTCAAATAAATACTTTTTCTTTCTTTCTTTCTTTCTTTCCCATAGGGACACGGGACTTGTTGTGTCTGGTTCTGATTATTGGAGGCCTGATGGCCATTTACATCTATAAATGAAATTATTAAATAGCGGTAAACGATTTTCGAAATCATGTAAAAAAAATCTACTTATTAAATATATTTTTATTCCTTCACCTACTGTTTCATTACATTCACTCAATTTGGAACAAATTCGTAAGGATTTTTTTTCCAAATTAATTTTCGTGAATTTCTTGAGGATTGGCTAGGCTTTACAAACAAGCCCGGCCGGCGGCCATTAACAGAAAATTCGTTTAAAATGAAAATATACAATCACGTAAATCCATCAAAGAAGCTAGAATAAATAGTAGGTATAGTAACTAGCGGGTTCAGTTGAAAATCAGCGACGGACATTGATGTCTGGCATACGCTGAACTGAACCTTTTTGGTGCAACCAATATGAGGCCCACATGACTGTGGTATATCCTACATACATACTTTATATAACATCTATGTGATTACATTATTATTATTAAAAGAAAAAGAAAAAAAATTTTTGCTTGATTTAGCAGCCAAATAAATTATTTAATTTATTTCTTTCTTTCAAGCCTTTTATAAAAAAATGTTTTTTTAATTATTATTAGTACCTATGGATATCATGCTTTTCTTCTCAGAAGGGTCCAGCGGAATAAGTTCTTTGACAACTATTAAACATGGACAAAAATTCACCGATACAGTCCTCACAAAAAGTAAACGTAGCATCATCTACACAGAGAATAAACCATTATATACTCATACCTTTAATATACATGATATTTTTTATACATCCAACAAAAATAACATTTATTCTAGCCTATTATTCCAATTGTTCGGCCAGTCGTAACACAACATGTATTATTTCTTCATCTACCTTAATTATCGTCTACATAATAATAAATTTTATTCTGTTAATACTATGTTGTATTCTTAGAAATGTGTACGATTTATAGCTTGCTAGAAAAAATATTCCTAGACGTAAGTCACGGGTAGTTATGTTATATCTAAAATTATTAAGAATTCTCTGTAACCTCTGATGATCGCCGAACACACGAATAATACGAACGTTATTGACGTATCCGTAACGTTAACGTAAGCACATTTTTAATAAAAAAAAACCCTTTTAACCACTTTTAATTCTATCCACGATTTTATTTAATGTTACGCATAACGCAACATATACACTTGTTTCATGAAAACCTTAAAATATTGCATGTATTTTCAAAGAATATCATGGATTAAACGTGTATTTTTGATTCAAAATTTAATAATGTTAAAGTTACGATACGTAAAAAAAAAATCGTGCTTGGCATCTATGTCTCAGTTATTCAGAATGAAATTGTGTGGTTTATGGATGGGCACAAAATAGAAGACTAACACTGGGACTGGTCAGCTTGTAACTGCTAGGGCAATATTATTCAGAGGCTAATCAATAATATTCTATTCTTATTTTTTATTCACATTGAATTACATTGAACATTGTACTAATCAAGATTGTAATTATTTTAAAAGAGTTTCCATGGAGATTCTTACCGGTTCTTCTCCATAGGATCTACTATTTGGAATCACGCACCTAGTCTCGATATTAGATCTTGACCACAATGAAGGAACTCTACGACCCGACACACAACGCCACCATCACATTTTAAACCGTTTAGTACCATATATCTTAGTTCATATCATAAGATAAGATTATAATATCTAATATTTTTGTCTCCGTACACTAAATTACAAGATTTACGGTGCTATCTTCCTGAACTACTTCATGAACCTCTAACAAAACGAGTTCTTACTTGGTACCAGACAATCATTTGATTTATATCCTAAGAAAATGGTTTTCACGTGATTAAATGCCTCGATATGCTCTATATCGATTCTGGATAGCAACGTGTTTTTCAAAAGTAACAATGTCACTTTATCATAGAATAAATCGAAAATAAGATATATATATACAAAAAATGTGGTTTCACGCTTAGATTATGACAGTGAAAGAAAAATATTAGTCCCCTGGTACAAATAATATCTTGATTAAGATTCTGTCTGCAATAATGCGGTTTGAAGTATTGTTATTCCCAACGTCACTCTCGGTATCATAATAAATATAAAAAATACCAGATTAAGTTATACGTCACACCGATTTTTATCGTTTAAAAACAAAATGGAGAAGTATTTTTTGACATTTTTTTTGTTAAAATGATACAGAATTTAAACCATAGACTAGAATATTTTTGCTTCCCTGTATTACAGTGTAGCATAGGTAATATTTTTTTGTAAAATTATTTGTATTTCTGAGAATAAATACTTTATCATTTTTTTTTAATTAGGTACTCTGAAAAATTAACTAACTCATTTATATTTCAAATTCGATTATTGAAGATAGCTTCCGCCAGCGGCTTGATCCACGTGATATCTTTAGAACTCACTATAACTACATACTATGTAACTCAGTGTTAATATAGAATAATGCTGGCGAAATAATTTTTTAAATTGGTCAATTAGTTTTTGAGTTTATCCATTAGAAACAAAGAAACAAACATACAAAACATCGAATCTTTCTTTTCTTCATCATCTTTTCATTTTATTAGTTTAGATTTAGATATACGGGAGACCTTTCCCAGTTGACAGTAGGTATATTATTAATAATAATAATTCATTTATTTATAAGACAACAAGATCCAATAGTGTTATTACATTGACAATTAATATGGTTAGTACATCAAAATAACGTAATTATGATAATTCAACCAAATTAAATTAAATTATCACATCACATTACATTCAATTTTATTACATTATGAATATATGGGAAGTCCACCCTATTCATTGTCATATTCAGGATCTAGTTGGTGCTGCCGCGAACCCTGCCTACCATCGAAGCGATGCGATTAGTAAAAAAACATTCCCACGTTGGTGTTCCAAATACCTTAGCGTATCCATTGTTTCTTTAATCTGACCTACCCCTAAGTCAAGTGCCTAAAAACTTGCCAGCAAAATAAGGGCTGCAACTTGTAACAAAACTTTCAAACTTCGCAAAGGTTTATTGTAGCAGGGTCTTTTGTGTTTCTGATATATGGCCACTAAATTTTCCCTGAACAATAAGTATTGGCAGCTTGGTATAATCAGTGTTATGTAACCCTAAGTGACCTGCTAAATTTTCCTAAGAATTCATTTCACTCGACTTTGAAAATTTCGGAGAATGATTTAACAGATTTTTGGGACGATATTTTTAAGATAAATGGTGGAAGTTGCTTTTGTTTAAGTAGAAAACTTGTAATGATTGTGCCAATTTTTGCGGTTACCAAAAAGATACGTAGGTATCCTAATATTATACAAGAAGATTCGTCATTTTTAAGTCATTTTTGTTCTGTAGCGACGTTAGTTCCAATTTTGGTCACCGGGTCAGATAAGTTTTTGGACTATACGTGAACTTTATATAAAAAACCAGTCGTTAAATTAAATACCTAAGTTTATTAATCAAATAAAATTATCCATAAAATAAAACAGCTTCAACTTAAAACATTATTGCTAAATTGCCGATAGAAAATAAGATCCAATCAGAACTTTAAAGTTTTAAGCAAAGTTAAGTCGGCAGTTTACTGCATTTTTAAATCTTATAATATCAAAACTGCGTCTAGACATTGCTATAAAAAGTAAAGGCACTGAAATAAAAATATCGTTTATTTTTACTATGTGATATAATGTTATATGTTCTTCTGGGAGCAGTTAGACATAACAAGACTATGTTTTTAGGGTTCCGTACCTCAAAAGGAAAAAAAGGAACCCTTATATGATGAATTCGTTGTCCGTCTATCTGTCTGTCAGTCTGTCAAAGCACTTTTTCTCAGGTACGCGTGCAGGTACCAAGTTGAAATTAAAATCAAATACTCAAGTCTGCAATCCCTTGCAAATGTGAAAATAGTCAACGCAATCAAAAGATACGGCCGTTTAGCAAGAAGCAATGTTTTATGGCACAAGTAAAGGGAGTTGGTAAACTGACCGTGACCTATGTCGATGTATGGGGACAACAGATTTACAACGGCAAAGTTAAGTTTGTGCCTCAATCCTGTTTATCTTTTCATTAGAGCAATGTGCTTTCATAGTTCATGGACGAACTATTTACATACCTATAAGTTTGTATGGAACCCTCGGTGCGCGAGTTTGACTCGCACTTGGCCGTTAATTTTTTATTGAATATGAAACTACGTTATTATATTTTTCGTTCACACAATGCGTATCGTTTCGCGAGGAAACAGCATGTCCTGAAACGAAAATTCGAAGTCACATAAAATCCACCTATCATTACTAGACCCATATGGTGAATTGGACCCGTTAAGCAGAAAAGATCCCACTAACATTTTTTGTAAAATCGAGTAGAATAGAATAGATCTTTATTTCATGTAATCCAGATACAGGCACTTATAAAATGTTGAGACTCTAAGTGCACGGTTCCAAATAGTAGATCCTATGGAGAAGAAACGGCAAGAAACTCCATGGTAACTCTTTTCAAATAAAAGATTACTATCTTTATCAGTACAATGTTGTGGTAAGAGCTGCGAGAATAATGTGTGTGTGAATAAAAATAAGACTAGGATAATAATGATTTGCCTCTGAATAAGATTGCCATGGCAGTTACAAGCTGACTAGTTCCGACAGACGGCACCCGTTCACGAGCATGACGCATGCGTCAGGATCGCCAAGCTCAACCACAATGGAGGAAACTCAACGACCCGACACACAACGCCACCATCAGCGAGACATTTTAGTGAGCATGACAGACTCATACTACCAGAGTTTTAGTTTTAGTTCTAGTTATCTACGTATCCATAATTTTTTCTCATCAAACATAAATATAATTATGCACAAAAGATTTTCTTGATGTATATGTTATGGCCTATTACAACTACTAACTTTCAAAGAGGTACTGTATCATACGATTTTTTTATTCTTTGCCTAACGTTAAACTGCCTTTACTCAAAAGTATAAAACGTTGGTTGGATCTTTTCTGCTTATCAGGGTCCAATTATTATGGCCCAGTCTCTCTCTCAGAGAACAGCATAGCTATTCTTTAAGAACACCTCGCATCACGATTCGAATCTCATTTTTGACGGCTAACATTTGACGAATTTACATACCTACGTAAAAAAAAAAATACAACTACTTATTATTATTTTAGTAATTCATCAGAATATTCACATACCTTATTTATTTTACTACATATTTTTATTAATGATCTAGGTATATTTATATTTCAATTATATACTGTGAACCAATATTACCTATATTTTATATCTACTTATATCTGTTCACTTACCTACGTCCGTGTGTCACTGCAGGGGTGCCAACTGAAAATCAGCGCTGGGTGTCCCACATCCAGCATATGCTGAGTTTGTTACCTTTTCGGTAAGGGCCATGCTTGCGGCATGTTTTCATTTTTTTTTTGTTTCTTCTATTGTGAATGTGGCGCCGTCATAACCTGTACGGAATAAAATTATTATTCTTTCTTTTTTTCGATAACTTAATAACAGAGCTGTGAACACGTTTATTATCATATATAAATCGTTGAAGATTGTTAATGTAACCTTTTGATGCGTTGTGTATTTCTTGTTAGAGATCCTAATAAAATAAAGTATTTGGGAACGTTGAAAAAAGGAAATAATAATAAGATATCGAAGCCCGTATGCGAAAAGGTTGCGGTTAACGAGGATCGTGTAGTGCTTGTGTTCGGCCCCTAACTCGATCCAATACGACCGTAGAACGATCCACAGATGTCTTAGCTAAACAACCTTTTTACTTTGTGCTGTAGGGACAGAATTTACTCATGTAATAAGTACTTATTGTTGGAGAAACACGGAACGTGAAAAATACGCATCGATACATCTTGACTGCCAGTTGACAGCCAGTTGACAGCCGCCACTATAGTAGCGTTGGCTCCTGTAACCAACAAAATTATCTTCGTCTTACTGACCCTACATGTAAATTGTTCTGTTTTATTTGTGTTTATTATCATAATTTGTTTTGTCATACTTACCACAGTGTCTTTTCAACCTTGAAGTTGGCAGAATTATCGAATAACCATGGGGCCATTATCATAAATTGGAATTGGAACCAACACTAGGGATGTGTCAAGTAGACTTGGATAGACAAACTCGTTTCATAGTGTTTTGTGTTCAGATAGTTTGTTTTATACCACTTAGCAGCAGTGATAGTTTAGTAGCTAAACGCTTGCCTTCCATGCAGGAGAGTCTGAGTTCGAAACCGGCCCGGACCATTAAAACATCAATGCCTAAAATCATCACCCGATATTGGCCATGACTGAATGAACGTGAACTTCGGCTTCAGCTGTGACATGACAATGACAAGATGACAACCTGAACCTGCAATGTGTAAATGTGGTGACAGAAAAAATCATTGATGATCTCGTCATTGGTCCCGTCATCGATTTTTTTGCCATTGTCATGTAATCATTGGTATCGAAAAATCATTACTCAGCTCATTTCTAGTAGTATTATCGTATCTAACAAATATACCTACAACTGTCCGACATCAACTGATTGACCAGGCAATATCACCTCGCCTAGTCGGAAGATCCTCCCTTTTCAATGGACGAACGCCAGCATACCTCCTTCATCCACGACATGCTTCAAAAGACTCAAAAAAAAATTGAGAAAATTTAACACATTTTCCAAGATGCAAGATTCAAAAAAAAAAAAAAAAGATGCAAGATTCAGTCAAGAGCGTCCTCACTGGTCTCTAAATATTTAACTCCATAAATTCTATTTCCGACCAACATGGAACCCTAAAATGCGGAAGGGACCTCAAAACTCTTCAACCTCTAGATCAACAAGGTGCCCGAAATAAGCACCATCGAACATTGCTATTACTGATGCGGAAAGGGCACTTTACCCATCTTGTACTAAGAAAACAACATCCCAGTAATTTAATTTCTCATGGGCTTGTTAACTTTTTCTCTTTACTCCTCTCATTGGGAGGCTGCATTCGTAGGGTTAATGTCGGGTTTCCTCAAACACGGCGGGAATTTAAAGTAATGAAGGTTAAACCAGGCGTAGGTCGTGATATTTTGGGTTAACTTTGTATACAGGGTGCGATTTGCGAGGGTTTTCTCCGTTACAGTGTGAGTTTTAAGCACAGGAGTAGCAATATGTGTGTTTTGGTTTTTAATGGACAATAATAATATAATTATGTGCACAGGTGTCTACAGACAGCTTTCCTGAGGAACTTTTAAGGTCCGTATAGACGGTGACTGCGTCTGTATTTTTGTTGAGAACGCACTTACCTATATTTATTTTACACACTTAATAGACAACATAACAGTATAACACAAACATTTTTATTTAAAAAAATGTTGTTGTCTTTACTAACATAGGTTTCATAAGATCTTTGTTTATTTATTGTTACTAACCCAATATAGATCTCACATATCCGAAATAAAGAACTATTTTTTTATTTTTGTGTGCCTTGGTTACTATGCTAGCCTCATATGTTCACTCTTATACATTAAATAACGCAGCTTAAAATATGCTTAAATTAAGTAATATTATGACAAACATATAAAAACTACTAATTCTCATCAGATATTAAAAAGAAATACGATATTGTTCGCAGTTTTTATAACCAAAAATAGTGCGAATAATAGTAAAATAGTTGCAAAAAGATCTATGCAAAATGCTAATGCTATGGTATTCAAATTGATGTTCTGAATCCATGGTATCAGTTTTCGTTATGATGTCACATACACTCTATATACTTATTTTCTCCAACGACGCTTAATCCCTAACCTAATCAACAATTATGATATAACAGTAAATCAATCACTTACTATAATAATTAACTCCGTTGTTCTTTGTAACTTTGTTCTTTTATCGAATTAATATTATAATAAACAGGCAACTAACTTTATACCGAAGTGGTTTCCTGAGAAACTCATATTTCTGAGAAAGTAAACTTATTTTTTTATTTATAAGGATTCAGTGTAATTATTAATCTAAATCATCATCCACGGCCTGACTTCAGCCACTGTAACAGTGGAAAAAAAGAAAGAAAGAAAGCCCTATGCCAACAGTTGGCATAGGGCTTTCTTTGTCAAATTAATAAGTACATAAATTATTATTTTTTATCAAGAATAACAATTTTAAATAGAGAGACAGGGAGGAAGACACTCATACGGCGCAAATATATAATAACTTAATCAGCAGTTATCCAGGATATTTTTTTATGTAGTGCGCATAATTTGCAGAGTGATTCAGTGTCCGTTACCAAATGCAACAACAGTACAATTCACTCCAAAACAAAATAAAAAATTGATTTTGTATGGCTTGCGCTAGTAATTTATGCGTGTCCCCCATACTACTTAACTCTCCTTGGGAGGTCATTTTCTGATACCTTTAAAAAGACATCTTAGGGCTGATTTTTTAATCGCCAGATAATGTTTTATCTGACACATAAATTTGACGTTTGACATATTTTGTATATGAAAGCTGTCAACATTTCTAATTTAATCCTCCAGATAAAGTTGTCTGGCGATTGAAAAATCGGCCCTTAGGTAGCACATTAGCTATTTTCTGCAGCAAAATCGTGCGTTTTCGCGTTCGTTGGCTGCCTTTTGCTTTCAACAATTGAAAAACGAACTCGAAAGCAGCGATTCAGTTGCAAAAAGTAACTAGTGTGTTATGGCCCTTATCAAAGTTATACAAAGTCCACTAAACCATGTTTTATTTTTCGAATCACAATCGGTTTCAAGTGATTTTTATTAACTTATTAACGTTCCCACTACTTGGAAACTACAGAACATAAGAACTTCATAGAACATTAATATATTATAATTCCACAATGAATTTACTAACCTATAACATGTTTCTTCTCGACACTTAACAAAGTAACCATATCAGGAAAGTAATTTCATAATATAAACACATATTTCCTCCATTATTACGCAAGTTTAATTATTTTTCCCAAACAAAATTCCGCTTAATGTTAAAAGTTTCATAGAAAGAAACCAAATAGAAAACTTATTCTTACAAAGAACAAAATATTAGATGTAATATTCAAGTTATAGTTTCACTCATCGAGGCAGCTAGCGCGTAGCAAATGTCATGCGTAGAATTCAGTCGACTTCTGGTGGCGTAGCGCGCTGCACGTAGCTTCGTAGCGCCGTAGTCGCGTAGCCGTGTCGTGGTAAAGTTGTGAGCGGGAAATATTAACTTCTGTGTTATGTTTATGTGTTGTGTGAGCAAATAGATTTGTTATTATATTAGGGGTAAGTTATATTAATTAATTGTTGTTTTTTTAACAACTTTAAATGATAATTGCTGTAAAAATAAAATTGATTGGTAATCGTGTTTTAATAGGAACGCGAGAATTTTAATTACTTTTAAATTATATTATTAAATAAATAATAAATACGTTTATTATAATATTTAATGCGTAATAATAAATACAGTTTTCACGTAAAATATTTTTATTACTATAATATTTTACTTCTTGTCCTCAATAATTTATTTAATTAACAAAAATAATTTAATTGTCTTTGCAAACATTTGTACAGCAATTAGAAGATAATTAGTGAAGTCACAGTTGAATAACCACACCCAGTAACCACACGCGACTGTTCCATTTACATTATAATTAACTAAGTAATTAAAAACAATTATCACATAGATGGTTATAAATCGGTCTAATAGTTGATAAACTAATTACTCTAACGTTGTTAATAATTATTATTTAGCACAAAAAATTTAATTACATGAATTATATACTTACGGACTCTTTTGGTCAGCAAGGTAGTTAAAACAGGCCAAATTTATGAAGCAATATTAATTCTATCTTCAAAAAAATTATTAAAATTGGGTTTGATTATGACCTTAATTAATTTTACTCGTCATTACATGCACATATTTCATAGTTTTTTTTTTTTTTTTTTAAATATGTAAAATTCTTTCAACACTTATGCTATATTTTGTTGACTTTCTTGGTTTTATGTTTTACGTAAAAGGAAACGCACGTAGCAATATGTTTTATCGTCGGATCGTTTTCATACTTTTGATCTGGCTAAGAACCTTATTCTTCAGTCGCCTGGTAGTATCAATAGGGGCAAAGGCAACACTCTTAGAATTTAACATTCCAGTTCCATTAACATCCACCAAATGTATATTTTCTGAAGAGAGTAGAAATAGAAATAAAGACTTAATAGTCTATTAGCCTATTTAGTAAG
Organism: Allophyes oxyacanthae; assembly: GCA_932294325.1. NCBI lineage: Eukaryota > Metazoa > Arthropoda > Insecta > Lepidoptera > Noctuidae > Allophyes > Allophyes oxyacanthae. The sequence continues at coordinate 14,696,130 of OW028613.1, read as the reverse complement.
AAAGAAAAATAATGTATTTGGTTGCAAAATTAAGGGACCTCAGGCAATAAAAAAATAAAAAAAAAAAAATTAAAAAACAGACATTAAAGTCTATTTAGGAAGAAAGAAAAATAATTTATTTAGGTAGTTGCAAAATTAAGGCACCACAGGCAATATCTATATTTAAAAACAAAAAAAAAACACTTACAAAGTATGTACTAGTATGTAGGTTATACCACAATTATGTGGGCCTCACGGCTGCACCAAAAAGGTTCAGTTTAGCGTATGCCAAACATCAATTCCCGGCGCTGATTTTCAACTGATCACGTTTATAACTCACTAATATTTCTACTCTATCCTCCATAACGGAAGGCAAGCAAGCGATAGCTTAGTGGTAGAACTCCTGCCTTCCGTGCAGGAGAGTCTGAGATATCCGGCCATCATCTCTTCTTTTTTTAAACTTTGCCCTTCACTATGATTTCTCCAGTACGAATGGTCACAACTCAATAAAGGGTTTGACGAGTGCCAGATTCGAGACAGAATTAAGGCTACCCAAAAGTCCTGTGAATTTTTCGGGAAATTGGTTTCAGAAGGTCGCCATCACAAAGATATAGTAAATACATGATTTATTTTATGTTTATTGTCTTTGTGCTCTGGAGTTTGAGATGTATTGTAGTTGCGTTTTTAGTTTCGATTACAAGTATTTTTTTTTATATTCTATGCTCCTCTTTAGGGTTTCTCCTGTATCGAGGGTACAGTTTACAAACATACATTTCACATGCACACAAGAAGACCCGAAACAACTATCTGTAGATCATAAAAATATTTGTTCCGTGCGGGGATCGAACTCGCGGCACGTAGCGCAGAAAGCTAATCGCTTAGCCACTACGCCAACACATGAGTTTTCGAAGTCAGTATCTATTAAGAAAACCTTATTTTAAAAGAGTATCCGTGGTGTTTCTTGCCAGTTCTTCTCCATAGGACCAATTTTTTTTGAAACCGTGCGCCTAGTTTCTTTATCTTTTCAAAAGTGCCTAATATTTGATTTGTTTGAAATAAAATCTTTTCTATTCTATTCTATATGCACATCAGAATTTGATTTTCATTTGCGTGTTGGTGAAGGAAAAACATCGTGAGGATACCTTCACTCTTGCGAGGGGTTCATAAAGTTCTCGATGGTGTGTGTAGTCCGCCAATCTGTACAAAGAGAGGCAGGGCATAGTAGGACTCTGCACTCAAAATTGCAGCTGCCCGACTGGGGAAGTACCTCCACCTTGCAGAATATCGTAGTCAAATACCACTGCTCTTTTGCAATGTTGTGTTCTTAACGGTGAGCAAGGTCGCCGGTGCTCCTTGGGGAAGCGCCACCGCTACTGCGAACACGACGGTAGTACTAGGGTTGGCAAAGTAAGAGTGAAGCCCCTGGTGTTGCAAGCGTCCATAGATTACGGTAACCGCTTACCATCAGGCGGGCCATATGCTAGTATGTACATTTAAATGGTAAAAAAAAAATAGCACCAGGCCACCGTGGTGGACTAAGGCCTAACTCTTCTCATTCTGACAAGAGGCCAGTGACCAGTAGTGGGACAGTAATGGTCTGAATTATTATAAGAGCAAATTATATTTTTACTCGTATATTTTTGTAACAATTTAACTAAAAATTGAAAATGTCATGACTGTGCATTACGAATACCAATGGAGCTCATAATACAGGAAGATTGTACTGTATTAAATAGGTACAAGTAATCCATTATAGGAATTATAATTATCTAACATGTTTGTTAAAATGGCGACAACACTAGTATTTGTTACAGGAATTTTTTAATTCAGAAATGGAATGTAATCCAACTGTGTCAAAGTAATCTATTCCGATTAGCAAAACGTGACGAATCACTATTTGATTACTTTTTTTATAGCGGACCGTTGTATGGTTCTATTCTGCCTTTGCTTTTTTTTTAAATTTCGATATGCTGGCATGTATCACAGAATTTGTTTTTATATTTAAAAATGAAAGCTAGTAATTCAAGATTGTGTACGTCTTTTTTTATTTGAATTTAGAATTTCTCTTGTAGTCGTCTTGTTGAACAGTAAATATTTGTACTTATAAAAATTTATTAACATTATTATCTGCTTGGTCGAAATTGCTTCATTTTCCTCGAAAATCCTTGTTTGAATCTTGTTTCTTAGTATGTTATTAACAACGAGTAATTATAAAATGTAAAACAAATCAAACTTTATCATTAACTAAATACAACTAAAGAAAAAAACCCAGTTTTACCAAAAATCAATACAAACTATTAAAAAAAAACACCGCTTACAAGTCCGAACTCTATAAAAGTTTTATCCCAATACCTACGGGTACAGTCGGACCCACTCCCAATTTTTTCGATCCTCCGACAGATCCGCTAACTAAAAAATAGTGCCGAAAAAGCCGCGGTGACGCAATCAAATTCAATTTGCAGTAGTTCCCGATGGGGGTAATATACTCTATTTTTAGTGGTATCTGTAAAATTCCTATCTTTATATCTTCTTTGGACCAAGGCTGCAGCCAGGAATTTAGTTTTAGCTTGAGTCAACAACTTTTTTAAACTGTTCTTCTAATTTAACAAGAACTATTACGAAGCGCTGGCAGGTGTCTCTGGATTTACCTCCACATCACCATGTACCTAATTTGACTGTCTAAAGTTTCGGGGGGGGGGGGGTTGAACCCTATACCCGCTACGGCTTGCTTCGGACTTAGATTTTTTAAAGTATAATCAACATCTTGTCTTTAGAACGAAATGTCTGAGAATCATGTTTAAAATATAAACCAATAGACAATTCATTTCTTGCTTTCTCTCGCACTCCACTCCATTTCTTTCTTTTCCTTGAAAACGAGCTGTAATAGACAGTTGTTATAAACGAGCTGTAATAGACAGTTGTTATAAACGAGCTGTAATAGACAGTTGTTATAAACGAGCTGTAATAGACAGTTGTTATAAACGAGCTGTAATAGACAGTTGTTATAAACGAGCTGTAATAGACAGTTGTTATAAAAACGAGCTGTAATAGACAGTTGTTATAAACGAGCTGTAATAGACAGTTGTTATAAACGAGCTGTAATAGACAGTTGTTATAAACGAGCTGTAATAGACAGTTGTTATAAACGAGCTGTAATAGACAGTTGTTATAAACGAGCTGTAATAGACAGTTGTTATAAACGAGCTGTAATAGACAGTTGTTATAAACGAGCTGTAATAGACAGTTGTTATAAACGAGCTGTAATAGACAGTTGTTATAAACGAGCTGTAATAGACAGTTGTTATAAACGAGCTGTAATAGACAGTTGTTATAAACGAGCTGTAATAGACAGTTGTTATAAACGAGCTGTAATAGACAGTTGTTATAAACGAGCTGTAATAGACAGTTGTTATAAACGAGCTGTAATAGACAGTTGTTATAAACGAGCTGTAATAGACAGTTGTTATAAACGAGCTGTAATAGACAGTTGTTATAAACGAGCTGTAATAGACAGTTGTTATAAACGAGCTGTAATAGACAGTTGTTATAAACGAGCTGTAATAGACAGTTGTTATAAACGAGCTGTAATAGACAGTTGTTATAAACGAGCTGTAATAGACAGTTGTTATAAACGAGCTGTAATAGACAGTTGTTATAAACGAGCTGTAATAGACAGTTGTTATAAAAACGAGCTGTAATAGACAGTTGTTATAAACGAGCTGTAATAGACAGTTGTTATAAAAACGAGCTGTAATAGACAGTTGTTATAAAAACGAGCTGTAATAGACAGTTGTTATAAACGAGCTGTAATAGACAGTTGTTATAAAAACGAGCTGTAATAGACAGTTGTTATAAAAACGAGCTGTAATAGACAGTTGTTATAAAAACGAGCTGTAATAGACAGTTGTTATAAAAAGGTGAACTCCATTATCTTAACTTCGCTTGGCGGTGTAGCGATCCAATTTAACGGATTATATATAAGCAAAGTGTTTGATGAAAGGTATTGTTTTAAATGGAATTTTAAGCCTTTTGTAAAGATAAAGATATATTTATTTGCTGTAATGTGTAGATTACAATGACGTGCATGCAATGGAGTTAATTATTAATAGACCAACATATTATACCATTGAAGACGGACAAATATTTAAATTGTATTAAATTATGCATTGAATAGGTAAATACAATCAAAATTTATCATTAAAAAAGTAATTTATATTATAAAAACATTTCTCTATTAACATCCTTTTTAGTTTTATGTTAAATAAATTAGAATTTAATTGTTTGATGTCCTTTAGCCAAAAAAAGAGAGGCACAGGAAACCTGTATTTTCTTTTAGTTCTTACGGAAACGAAACTTGCTTCGTTTTGTATTTCAATACCTTTTTTGTTAAGGTTTCGGCAAGCGCCCTGTTCCCAATCTCCAACATTTTTCTTATTTGTTTTTAATCGTACTATAGGATCCCACTCTTTGGACAAGGCCTCCTTCACCTCGAACAAACAATTAATTAGTAAATAGTACTTACTAAATTGGACACCTTCGTCTGAGAAGAAACTTTGTTTAGTTTTTAGTTTTTTTTTTCATTCCTCTCTTATTTACATATGAGTAGAATAGAAGATAATATATAATCCTCTATAATGGACATTTTATTTAATAGACATTAATAAAATTGGGGAAACAAATTATAAGTATCGACGGTTATAAGGCTATTTGTTGTAAGCGACATTTTTTTTATTGTATTTTTTTTATAATTGTTTTTTGAAAAACTATAAAATAAAATAAAAATAAAAATGTTGCAATAAACAAAATTAGCTTTTCAACCGTCGATATATTAATTATTATCTACGTACTACAAAAGTGATAAAACAATAACAATGACAATTGTATCCTTAGATAAATAAAATAAATAATAAAATTTATTCATAATTTCAAAGTCAAAGTCAAAGTTTTTTATTGTTGAAACACAATAAAATATAAATAATTATTTATGTAATAGTAATAATATAAATAGTTATTTATGTAATAGTAATACCTTCTCAGAACAATAAAAAAGTAGTAGGTACCTACATACCTTATACATAAGACTTTTGCCGATTGCCATGGAAGCCACATGTACTGTAGAGGATTAACGTCAACGTCATCGTCAAACGTCAAACTAAGCTGACGTAGAAGTGCATCAGCAATGCTTAAAGATGCAACAGTAGTACCGTTTCGTTGTTAATCCATTTTCCGTTCGTCACTGAGGGTATGAAAGATTTTTTTCCGTTACCAGAGGTAGCCTAACTCACGTTTCAGTCGTACTGTACGAAATGGCAGTGCAAGTGGTGTGGACAGATATTTCTTACAGGGTAGGTAAAAACAACTTAGTACTTGTATTACAAGTTAAATGATGTTTGTGGTTGACCACCTCACCCTAAGACTTAGATTAACTGATATTACAGACATTAACGTTTGTATTACTTATGACTTAATTTTTTAGAGTAGACAATGTCTTTTTATATTTATGGAGTGCACGCCACTGCAAAATGGTCTCGATTTCCATGGTCAGGCGCTGCCTAAAGAGAAACCGGCTATCTGAATATGGAATTTGCAGATGGTTCTCGACAAGTTAAAATTTTGCGATGACTGCTGTGAAACGCATTTTTTTTTTAAAGTTAGGCCATTTTAACAGCAACCCCAGAGATTTAGAATAGAATAGAATCTTTATATTATCTGTACCTTATATTAATACGGGAATATACAATATGGAGAAGGAGTTCACTCCTTCTCCATATATAAAGCTAAAATGTAATGTTAGTAACAGTTAAAATTAAACACAAATAGGTACAAGCTGTAATTGTAATTCTTTTCAACTGTTACTAAAATTAAATTTTAAATTTCGTAGGTATTACAGGGAATTAAGGAATAAAACAAACGTTAATGACCTACTGTAAACGACCACAGATGACTAAACAGAATTTTAAAAAATAAAAAATATATGCATAGATTAAAGAGGCATATAATACTCTATAACAAAATAACTTCAATAATGTTCAAACTTATTTTTTTTATAAATTACAGTCAAATTTTGACCTCTGAAAGACCATTAGTATATTTGCATGTCATGTGAACCAGATTTTGCAGTCGGTTTGCAATAGACGTAGTAGTTAAGTTTGGTACTGTGAAATGTTGTAAGTTTATCAAACATTTGGTTCTAATTCGTACGGGCCCTATAGGTATTAGCTTTGGCAACGCAATGCGGTTCCTTTTAAGTAGCCGACAGGAACTAATCGTAATTTAAGTAAAAAATCTCTCTCTGGTAAGAAGCGACAAAGCATAATGATGTAATCTTCTGTTATTTATTTCAAACAAAGAACTAAAAGATAAGCAGTTATACATTCAACATTCTTAATACCTTATATACAAAGATTTTCTCATTCATAAAAATGATTAGATATCGTTCTGTACGCAAGAATGAGCAGGATAGATCTATATTTCATAAATAAACCATTAGGCATCGAACTTAGAAATACGGAATAGGAATATCAATACAGTAAATGGATTCGCTGTAAAGAAACCTGGAAAAGGCTATAAAGGGGTCTAAAAAGGCTGCTTTAATAAATCTGTGCAACTATAGTGATATAGATTTAAAGCGGCTTTATATAAAGCTTTTCTTCTTCTTAAAGCAGCATTCTGCATTAAAAAGAGTTGCCTTGGAGTTTCTTGCTCGTTCTTCTCCATTGGAAATCAACATGTTGAAACGAGACAAGAAACACTCATGCTGACACTGATCTGAAATACTGATTTTACATTAAGTACATTCGTATATTTTGTGTTCACTTGGTACCGTATTACGGTATTATTTTCACACCCTGTAATACGGTGGTAAAAGTATCAAAACAGAAAATATATTAAGCTGAGAGATAAACAGGTGATTCAGAACTTAAGGCTATTATTTGTTATCTTGTTATGAACTTATTCTGCGGATTACTTACCTTGCTAAGATGTTAAAGTTAGGTGTTCGAAGAGCAATCTTGACTGTTAACAATAAGTTGCGGGTTTTTATTTATTTAGTTAGGTACATAGTTTAAATTATATTAACCTTTGCATTCGTAGACTTTGTTGGAGAAGTTTTAACACAAAGTTTTATTTTAATTCTACAAAATGTATCAGAAATGCGTGGTCATATTTAAAGGCCCCTTTTCTATGAGTCGAGTAGGTATTGAAGTTTTGTATGGGACAGCTGATTATTTTAATTTTTTTCGCGTTTATGATATTGGTTTAAAGAAAGTTGTTCAGTTTGATGATCTGATCCACACCTTTAATCATAACGCATTTTTGATACATGGTGTTTAACTAGTACATACGTATATCATGTCCTGAATTGGATTATGTAAATAAAAGTAATAAAATCAAGTTTAAAAAAAAGTAAAAAGTTCAAAATAATTTTCATAAAAACTTTAACAGCATCTGAAGTCGGTGCCACTGCCAGGCTAAGGTGCATTGAAGAATTAAAGACCAAATTAAAGGATTAAAGGCTAAGTTTTGAAAATTATTTTGTACTTTTTAGATTTTTGTAGTCGGTTTATACTTTTTTTTAAAGTTTATTTTATTTTTCTATTTTGAGTGGCATTAACAGTAGGTACATAAATATGCGACTTCAGCAATCGTGAATTATTTGCTGTTATCCATTGAAGAGTCCCATCTTCTATCTCCGAAGGTCTTCATCAGATCTTCGCCAAATGGCACTACCTCAAGAGTATATATACCCTTTCAAACAAAAAAATAATTTTCAAAATCGGTCCGTTATGGACGGAGAAATCCATCCATAACAACATAACATAAATAAAAACAAAAATACATACAGTCGAACATAGAACCTCCTCCTTTTTTGAAGTCAGGTAAAAATACTAATCTCGCCCAATAAGTAGATACCGAGTTATTCTATGTATCCTTGATGTACCTAGATGTGTTATAGGTACAACATATACGCCCATAAAAGTCAGCATATATTGTATATTTCATACATAAATTGCAAATTGTCCAAATTATGTTCTGTAACATAAGCCTTACAGCTTTCATTTTCTTTTTTACTACGGTTTCACCGAATTGGTAAAAAAATGGTTTTCATTAAAACAGGAAACTGTCTGTTTTTATTGTTGTTTTATATTCAGACAGGAATTCTGTATTGTATGGAAGTACGGACACAAAACAAAAGGCAATTATGAAAATTCTGGAACCTGTTTTGTTCTAGAGGCCGAGAAGAGAGTCAATAAAATCGAATTTACCTTGAAATGTAAACAAAATCGTTTACCTTGGACAATGTCTACTATTGTGATTTCTTGAACACTAAAATTCGGATCGCCTCGAAAGATTCACTGTGCGCCTCGAGCACTTCAAAAGTAGGGCGAATCCGGTGAAGGGACGGCCTGCAAATCTATTCTTAGGTCTAGAATAATATGGAAGGCACTAAATAATAGGTATCACAAGATAGACGAGAAATATTGCGAATTTTGTGTTTTTTTTTTGTGTTACTTTGTGTGCTCTCGATGTTGTCACATTTAAATTTGATGAAGATCTAATGAAGATCTTCGGAGATAGACAATGGAACTCTTGAATAAATAACAGCATATCACTCGCGATTGCTGTAATTGTATGTAAAATAGAAAAATTAAAATAAACTTAAAAAAAAAGTAAAATCCGATTTCGTAGATACAACTAAAAATTATTAAATTATTTTATTAAAAAACTTAACAGCTACGGAAGTTGGGGCCTTTTATAATTCTTCAATGCTTGGCAGTGGCACTGACTTCAGAAGCTGTTAAGTTATTTAAGAAAATTATTTTATACTTTTTAGTTTTATGAAGTCGGTTTTTACTTTTTTTATACATGAACTCCGTCTTTTTACAACCGTTAATTGTGGCCACGACTCCTGCACGGAGAAAAATATTGTGATACCAAGAAATCCAGAACGGTTATTACGTTGCATTAACTAAACATTGGTACTCCATAATGAATATTCAATTCTTTTTGTTACCTTTCTCTCGTAGTTGGCTCAGGGAGCCCGTATTGCATAACCGAACTATGGCGAGGCCTGATTGCTTACCTTATTCTAAAATATATTAAGCCACAATGCAGCTAAGGGCGTCCCATACAGTGCGACACGGGACTCGGCTTAGGGCGTCGCTGAGGGGGTAACAAGAGAAGGCTTGCTATGTCTGGTTCTCTGTCAGACAGCAGACACAATAGAAAATTTATTGTTTGTCAGACAATGTGACCGACATGGCGCTCATATGGAAGTGTTTAAGACTCCTGGCTTAGCACGGGCTGGCACGAGTGCTCAGGTAGGAGCAGTGTGATCCACACGGTCGGTGAATTAAGTTGTCGGGGAGTGAAAGACGTGTGGGAAGGTTACTTCCTACTTGACTCTCCGAAAAATATCCCGGGGTTATTATGCGTTAACTTATTACTTAACTAACCGATCACCGTCTAGGTACATGATGGTTTCTACTTAACTCGCCATATCTGCAAGTTAACTTGCTACTATACTTGTGAAAAGAAAGAAAGAAAGAAAAAAGTATTTATTTGACACAGCACTAAAACAATTTTAAAGATAATATAACAAAAATAAAAGAATAAAACATGTAAAACAAAAAAAAATGAAAAATATTTATCTAAAATAAAAAATGGATTGTACGTCGCAGCTGTGTCAAAAAGGCTTCCGCTCAGCTTAAGCTGTCGCGCTGCGAGCAGCCCGACAGCGCTGGTTTTCAGCGGGAGCCACATCGAGTGACGTTATGTGTGCCTACGTGTACAGAAAATATATTAATTAAATATGAATTAAATTGTGGAAGTATAAATAAGTGTAGATCGTGTACGTCGCGTCACATAGGCCTAATCTTTTTGCTCCATAAAGGTCGTCTTAGGTTAGTTAAAAAGCTTTAGAAGAAATACTTAACGAAGCTGACTATTTATTCTAAGGGCACATTCTTCGGTGATCCCAAATTTTTTCTGAAGTTTACCGGTTTACCGGATTTGTTATCCGAATTGTTGGCCGAGGTACACACATTCTTTGTAGTTCGTTTATTTAAGAGTTAAAATTCCTAAACGGAATCAATGTAGATGGTCTACCGTATAAATAAAATAACATAGTCAAGTGACACAATGATTAAAGCAGAAAGTAAAATTATGAAAGAAAAAAATTACAAATTCAGACTGATCCTTATTAAAGAAAACAATAACACATAAAAATAATAATTAAAAGACAGAAAGAGTTACTGTACTTATATAAAAATCTATATTCGTATATACTAACATAGTTTTTTTATATCAACTCTTTCTGTCTAGCGACAATAGCGATAGTGGTAAAATAATAAATAAATAAATAAATAAATAAATAAATAAATAAATTGTTTATTTAGAAAAAAGATCATTACAATTAACAATAGGTATCTTACATTAACATAAATCACAGTTGCTTATTATATACCTAATACACCACAGTTCCAGTGCCTACTAAAGCGACTCTCAGCCTGCTCGCTATCATTGCGAGGATGTTGCTGTGGCAGCGCGCTCCGCTTACGCAGTATGGCATGAAAAACATGCGCGTCCAAACATGCCTGACGTACTGATAGCGAGCGCAAACATGCCTGACGCACTGATAGCGCGCGCAATTATGCCTGACGCACTGACAGCGCGCGCCAACATGCCTGACGCACTGACAGCGCGCGCCAACATGCCTGACGCACTGACAGCGCACGCCAACATGCCTGACGCACTGACAGCGCGCGCCAACATGCCTGACGCACTGACAGCGCGCGGTAACATCCCTGACCCACTGATACCAGGCGCAAACATGCCTGACGCAGTGATAGCATGAAAGATATATATTACATCAAAGATTTAGGACCATATTCACCGACCAATAAACTCGTTTTTATGACAAAAACGTCTGTTTAACATAAACATTCATACTCGTAAACGAGTTATCATAAACATCTGTTTAGTAGTTAACATGGTAATATTTGAGATAATAAGGTATTTCAATTTTCTTAGATCTCTTCTTGCTTGTTGATAAAAGATTAATTGAATAAGTATTTTATTGAATAAATAAAATAATTTATTCACCTTAAACATTAACGGTCTCATTACAAAAAATGTGTTAAACCTGAGTTTAGGCCAGGTCTAACAAGACCAGGTGTCAAATTAAGACCTTGGTTTAAATCCGACTTTATTACAAAATCAGTTTTTTCCGAGGTCTACCAAAACCATAGTTTAGACCGAGCTCGGACCAATCACCATCGAGTATTAGTTTATCATTCGCTCCAAAATGCCACAGATAAATACTTCAAAGTCACATCCTCGTAGAAATGTTTCGTTTCGTGCAGATTTTATAAGGATGACTTTAAATAAATTGTACCATACAAGATTTGGATCATTAGATTATGATGAAAGTAAATAATTAAGATAATATTAAGTTTGTTTTGACTACAAAGAGTGCGATTTAAAAGCTTTTAGAAGTGTTACGATACCAAAAAGAATATTTATTATAATCACTAGGATTTTAAGACATATAATGTATTCAAGAAAACGAAACGTAGGTAGATCACGTCACTTAAACCACGGCAAAACTAGGGGGAGGCCTGGTTTAGCTTAGACCAGAGATAAAACTGAGATTTTTTGTTAAACTTTGTTTTGTAATAACAATTTTCTAAAACCAGAGCCTAAACCTGAGTTTTACCTTAGACTTGGTTTAGACCTTGTTTTGTAATAAGACCGTAAATACCTAGTTATTTAATGTTTGTGAATCGTGAATGAATGATTATTATATGAAATAAGATACTTATTCAAGTTGTTTGCAGATTTAATATAAAACATTTTACATTCAGAGTTCGTAGCTTTTATATTTAACTTATCTATAATGTATCTTAATAACAGTTATTAAGTTTTTTGTTATTGGGGCTTTTCATTAATTTTATAACTAAGTTAGGTTTATTTTGCTAATATTGTGTTCATTATATAAAATTTTTGAATCAACAATCGAGACTTAAGTGTACTTAAGTTGGCTTAAGTGTACTCAATGTACAAAGTAACCTTTTCTAAAGCTTATCAACGTGATAAATCTCTGTCAACGAGCATTAAATACGATGCTTCCAACAAAATTGTGGAAACACTGCAACGTATAACCGCACGTCACTTAGTCACAGCGCGACGCGTTGCGGACGTGCACGTCACGTCTCACAAATAACGCTGTCACGCTGTTGCATTCGGTGACGTCCTGACGTGTTTGTGTTTCACAGCGAGGTACGCTGTTATTATATTTTGTTGTTTCTATATCTTATTTTAATTGTTATATTAATGATAGACTGCCTTATTGCTGCTGAGCGTGAGGTTTGAATTCCATTGGAATTGTCTCTAGTGGACAATATAAGGGACTTAGTAATGGCATCTGCAAAATGTGGGCGTGCAACAGTAGCTCTACCATGAGTTTTACGTTCACGCAGCATAAACATAAATTATAGTTATTATTTCTACTAAAAGTTTTTAAACTGTCATGTTCGGTCATGGACATTAGTGTTAGAGTTCAAAACAGGGTATTTACCATGTTCTAATACTACTGTATTGTACTAGATTAAACTCGTGGAAACACTGCATTGCAGAATCGCTCACCATTTATCAGTCTAGTCTGTCTTATATACTGTTACAGCTGAGTGGGGCATTTTCGTTAATAAGGACGGAAAAACACACAACCTCTTTACACAAAACCATTAAATTTGTTCTAATTAAATAAACACTCAAAATTTGTTCCCGAAAATATATAACTTCCTCTTCTTGATTATTAATTACGATACTATTTAATACAAATTGAAAGTCCTTAAGAAAGTCAAAGTGAAAGTCCTTGTCTTTATAATTGAATCGTTAATTTTAATGACTTTTAATTTTCCCTACAATGTTCCGACTGTCAGTCATTATTGATGCGGTTCTTTCGTTAATGTAAGCGTTTTTCAATATTTTTGGTGTTCGTTTTGATTAAGGCCTGATCACGTCAATGGCTTTAAGGGCCATGTTCACCGACAATATAACAAATTATTTTAGAGATATTTACTAAATACCTGCCTACTGTCTACTATGAGTCTGTCATGCTCACTAAAATGTCTCTCTGATGGTGGCGTTGGGTCGCTGAGTTCCCTTGAATATGGTTGAGCTTAGCGATGCCGTTCACGAGCATGCGTCATGCTCGTTAACAAGGTAAATAAAATAAAATATTATAGTTTAAAAAAGCTATAGAACACGCTTTAGTCATCCAAATTGAACGTGTATGCAAAATTTCAGCTCAATCGGAAACCGGGAAGTGGGTCAAAAACTTCCAAGATTTTTTTACATAGTTAGTTACACGTGAACCTAATAAAAGCGTGTTAATAAAAACACCACTTATTCTATCGAACGGTCACGTGTTCCGTAAAAGTCATTCGCATAAAAATCGTCTTGCGTTTCTATTTCTTAGCGATCCGCGATTTGCGTCTAGGCCATCTTCCATGATATGGGCGAGTTTATTTTTACGCAGTACTAAATCCGTTTGACTTCCGCCGTTTGATGGTCAACCATAAATCGAGTAGTGATTACGTTTTGGCTCATGTTTTCAAATCAATATTAGCTTGCATTATGATTTTGTTGCTATAGATTTCTTTATCCATGTTGTACAATTTCTTATAACTACAATAAGAACGAACGCAAAACATAAGAATCTTGACACCAGGATAACATAATTGACCAGAAACACGTTTTCTACACTAATATTATAAGGATGTTTTGTTTGTTTGTATGTAATATCTGGAACTACTACGCCAATCCTAAAAAATATTTCACTACTAGAAAGCTACACTATCTCTGAGAGATATAGGCTATATTTTTATTTTAATAATAACCTAACCGTCAAAAAACCCCGACTCCAACAGCTGTAACTTTTGAACGGCTAAACAGATTTTCACGAAACTAACTGAGATGATACCCGATTAAACTAGCTTTCAATTAAAAAAACTACATTGAAATCGGTTCATCCGTTTTGGAGCTACGATGCCACAGACACATACTACAAACCCCTTTTTTTGTCGGGGGTTAAAAATAAAACGCGCTGGGGAAACTGCGGGCTAGTATTATTTAATAGAAAAAGACAAACAAACAAGACACCAGGAAAGTCACTGACGCGTCGCCAACCATTTAAGGGGAGATGAGGACGGGAAAAGGAGATGGGGAGGAGAAAGGGAGACAAGATAACAGAGATTTGCTTTCAGTACTCGTCAGTCACCGCACCAAACGTGCAACACAATGTTTCTACTTTGGGCATTCATGGCATTCACGGCATTCTGAGAGAAATTCCAGATTGGCTAACGTTCCTAGCAGGGTTGTTGCGAACATCAGCATCAGCATCAGCATCCACGGAACTTCAGCATCCTTTTTAAACATCAGCATTGATCGATGTTGATTATTAATGCTGAAGTTCAAGTCGTGACATGACCGCAGACAGGGCGAATAGCACCAATTATTACTAAATTACTTTTGATTAAATTTTTTATTATAACTTACAAAATTAATGAAATAAACTTCAATTTCAATACCAAGAAAAACTGTGCAACTTTTAGATATAAATTCATACTGGTCACTACTTTTTTCCTGCCTTTTAAGAAAACAATTACAATCAACATCAGCATCTGTATCCGCTGATGTGAAAAAAATATGCATCAGCGACAACCCTGGTTCCCTACAAACCACAGATACAGAACACATCATGCATAGCGGCATGCAGCATAAATACATACATACAGCGTATATTTACGGCGTAAATGCGTTGTGGACCCGGAGGGTAATCACGATACACACTCGCAATCGAAATCGATTCAATTTTGACAGTCCAACAAACTACATTGCGCGGTATACTTTTAAAATCACTCCGCCCGACAATTGGAACAACGCAATGAACATTTTTGTAGTGTCAAAATTGATTCGATTCCGATTACGAGTGTGCATCGTGATTACCCTGCCGCACCGCAATAGTATACATTCGCCCTTAGTTTTGGACCCTATATTTATCCAATTTCGCACCAAGATTAATATTAAAACTATCTAACTTACAAAAGACAAGCTTTGAAACGGTCTACCTTCTACAATACCCTTAGGAATATCATCAATTAGTTTGTCCATACATCCAGGCACACTTCAAACTCTATTTGAGCAATTCTCAGCATGGTTTCGTGGGTTCTAGGTCTACTTGCACTAATCTAGCGACTTTTACAGAAATGCTATCGGATGCCATTGACCGTGGCAAGCAGGTTGACGTGATTTACACAGACTTTAGCAAAGCTTTTGACCGCGTGCCTCACCATATACTTCTGTCTAAGTTATCTGCGTATGGAATCACCGGTACACTCTACAATTGGCTAAAGTCTTATCTCGAGCATCGTTTCTTCTTTGTTGCAGTTAATGGTTTCCAATCTGGAACCTATAAGACTTCGTCGGGGGTTCCCCAGGGCTCACATGTCGGTCCTGTTCTGTTCAATGTTTTCGTTAACGATATTCCGCACTGCCTAAGATTCTCAGAGTGCTATATGTATGCAGACGGCCTTAAATTCTCTAGGATAATCGAATCTGAAAACGATCTAACATTACTTCAGAGGGACTTAGACTCGTTAGTTCAATGGTGTAACGACAATGAAATGAGCTTAAACATAAAAAAGTGCTACCACGTGAAATACACCCGGAAAAAGAAATTGACGGCTAGTGCATATCATGTGGGTCCTAACGTTATCCAAAAAAAAGATCAAATAAGGGACTTAGGAGTTGTTTTTGACAGCGCCTTGACATTTGTACCTCATGTTGACGGCGTCATCAAAAGGGCCTCTAGAATGCTGGGATTTGTTGTAAGGAATGTTGCTGGTTTTAAGCGCAGTCGGACAAAGATCTTGTTGTACAACAGTATCGTTCGTAGTATCCTAGAATACTGCAGTACAATTTGGAGACCTCATTACTCCACGCACATCCTTCGACTGGAGCGAATACAAAAGAGATTCCTCTGGCATCTGGCCTATGCCAGCGGAATTGATAAAAGGGTACGATCATACGACGCACGACTATCTTATTATAAGATGGTCTCATTGGAGAAACGTAGAATTACCATTGACTCCTTATTCCTATTTAAGATACTCCGATGCAAAATTGATTGCCCCCAATTACTATCCAAGTTTCAGTTTCGGGCCCCTGCTAGACTCCCTCGTGCTCCTATTACTCCTCTATACCCTCCACTCCGCAGAACAGTACTTGGTGCGAACTCAGTCGTTCCTCGTCTCTGCAAATTGTTTAATAATTACAGCGATCTGGTTGACGTGCATTTCGACTCATATGCCAAGTTTCATAGAACAACTACTGGTATTGTTTAATTTTATTAATTCTATTTCTTTATCTACATTATTGTCTATTTGTTTGGTTCTATTGAATTTCACTTTAGCTGTTTGTATTAGTTTTATATTCCACCACGTAATTTTAATTTTAATTTAAACTTGTTTTAATAATTATTTTTTTAGTTTCGTGCTTGCGGCACACGTAATAAAAATATGTTTATGTTTATGGGGCATGCGGTGCTAACCTATAAGAAATTGTTACACTAACCTTAGATTATGGTAGATATGACTCAAACTATTTACAGTGTAAACAATTGTTGGTTGGCCAATAAAGGAAAATAAAATAAAATAAATATCATAATTTTAATTGAATTGGAAACAGTCGACTATTGATCACTTCCCGGACCCTTGTTTTGAAATATTTGAATAAAGTTTGGACTAAATTTAAATGTGTTTATCGCTAACCCTTTGAGAATTTATCGAGGGCCATTGACATGATCGTGTAACTTTAAATGGCTTTTCTATCACGCATGTGACTAAGGCTATACAGGCTGCTACAGAATGTTATCACATTAAATGGAACCACATAATATTTTTATCACGTTCGTTTAGTATCACGTTCTGTGACCGTACACAAAAAGAACCATCAAATCCAATCAGTAGTTTAGCCACAGGTACTAGTATAAAATTTCAAAATTTTAAACGAAAAAAAAAAAAAAAAAAAAAAACCAAGAAGAACAGATATGACATAAATTTCAACTTCGATGTTCTTTCACCTAGAGTCCTAGACGAATGATAGCAGAGTGAAATTTATTGCAAAAAGAACTTGCGTAAAAATCGCAGATTTTTTGAGTACGGCTTCAGAAAATGATAGGTACCTACCAAATACGTGATTTCATTTTATGTGTTAACATCTGTGGCATCCTGTATACAGGATGAAATCATGAACAACTTTTACTATAGGACCAAACCTGAAATCACGAAAAAAAATCAGCTGTTCCAAATACATAACTCAATATTACTCGACTATATACTGAACTTTATACGTTTATACTGAACTTAGTTCTATTAAACTCGTTTTGTAATACGATCGGTGAAATTGGCCCTAAATGTATGACTGTATTTAATCTATCCGTGGGCACTGTAATAACATTGCCTTAGGATGAGGGGCTTGTAGCTACCTTGCAGATCAGATCCCTTGGTACTGACATGTTTTATTTTTCTTGCTAAGCTTGTTTTTTTTAATTTCTCTATTTGTGCATTAAAGTCTATTCCGAATAAATGGTTTATCGTTCTTTATTTCTTCGTCTAAAAATCTATCTAATTGGAAAATTAATCCATCGCGGTTAAAAAAAATCCATGTGTTACTTTTACCGACACACGAAGCAGAAGTTTGTCAGTGTAGTATCTCAGTATACTTCTACTTACCCCAGGGAATATTAAGCGTGTAGATAATATGTGTCTAAATCATTACAGGACGGTGAGAGAATCTCCCGGGAAGGCTGCCTACAAACTGTTTGTTTTAACTAAACGTAATTTTAGTTACAAGTTGTTTAACTTGTTACAAGCGGACTCTATTATGGTAATTTTAATGTGTTTAAAGGGATGCCAATGCCGAGGTTGGGAGTAAGTTTTTATATAAAGCCTTTTTATTATATATTATAGATTATCAGTCCTCTGTAATCCTATATAAGCCAGATTGGTGCAGTGCCTTCTTGTTGGTTGGGTGTATATTATCTATACATATATTAATACGTGAAGAGAAAACTTTGTACCCCTTTTTAAGCATATTGCGCGCACGGAGAAATGTGAGATTTGGCATAGTTAAAGTTTATATGGAGAAGGAGTGCAGAAAGCTAAAATTACGGTCGAATTACAACCACATGGCGACCACTAGTTTTTAATTACAGCTTTTTTACTATTAACAGTCCTTTGTAATCCTTGAAAGACAGATTGGTGCAGTGCCTATTCATAGAGCGTGCACCGTTCCTTAAAAACGATTTATTTGTTCTGGTCAATATAGGGTCCAGTGGCGAAGAGTCCATACAACCCGATTCCCATCGGCTTCCCTTTAGAAATTGGTTAGTGCATAGACTAACGTAATATTTTATTATTTACTCATCCAACTGACAAAAACAAGGCTTTTGATTCAGTTAGGTCGAGCTCTTGCAGACATGACTATATATAGACATTTTTGGGACGGCTTCCCCTTTTAAAACTGTCGCCCTTCGTCACTGCTAGGGACTTCTATTTTGTGTTTATAATACTACATTACAAAAACTGAACAATTTTACAATCTTTCAAAATTATAGTGAATTTTAGTAAATTATAGAAACGTAACGTGAACTATATTTCTATTCTCATACGAGTACCGTTTATATACGTACAATATAATTATTATTTTTGGCCAGATACACACTCCCACACAATAATTGCCGTATAGCATGTCTAATGCGGCATAAATCCATGAAATAGAGAGCCGTACATCATACAACTAGTTATAAAATTTGAATAATAACTGTGTTGTGCCACAGTTTTAACACATTTGTTATGGTATAAGTTCACATACATTATTTCGATAAAAGCATTGATTAACGAATTAATCTACTGTTGCTCCAATCAAAATAATTGGTTTAGCAATACACCGACTGCATAAACATGATACATTTCGCAAACAAAATGCTTTGAACGACTGCGATCTGCTTAGAGTTAATAACTGTAGTTATTTAAGTGTGCAAATATGTGTCTGAATTTGTTTCAAATAATCAGTTTAAAAAATTATATTTTTTTTATAATATTTGTATGCCAATCATTTGTGAAACGTGTAGAACAAACTCCTGTATTTGTCACCATCTTATAAAGTTCTAGATATACTACTAGCGACCCGCTCCCGGCTTCGCACGGGTACACTTTCTCTACTATCCTTATATTAAATATAAAAGTATTATACATATAAACCTTCCATGAAAAATTATCTTACTTATGGTGAAAACAGCATCAAAATTCGTTTCGTGGTTTAGGTTTACTAGCGGATTTACAAACAGACAGACAGACGCGGAAAGCGACTTTGTTTTATATTATGTAGAGAAGAGATGTTTTTAACAAAAAATAAATTACTCTTTTTGACTGCGTTTGGACGACGAGCACAAACCATTTTAACCCGGATGGTCAACCGGAAATATTGTCATTGTACAAGGACTAAATAAGCACGCTATTTTTTTTAACGGACTTACGGTTCACCTGATAGTAAGTGATCACCGCCGCCCATAAACATCTGCAACTTTTGTTACTGCCATTTATCTAATAAATAATAATAATAATAAAATTATTATGATTATTTTCGTGTTATTTAGATTTATTTGATTTACATTTCGATTATTTTATTTTATAATTTATTATTATGATTGATTAGATTATGTTGACCTGTACCTTATTAGTTACCAATAAAATAGGTACTATGACTATGACTATGTAGATACTTAGAAATACGTTATTCACTAGAAGTGGCAGCAATTACTAGTAAACATACGGCCCATTTAGAGTCATTACTAAAACGAGTTGAAATTAATAACTCCGTGTACCGTTCATTGCTGTTTGGAGCAATTAGTATTTTAAGTAAATGTATCGAATTATATTGTGACGTGCGTGGATTGTGGATACACATCCATTTAATTTTATTAAAGTGACCTACCCGCCTACCTACAGTAGGTCAGCGAGTTGGACGAATATAATATTTTTTTTGACGCGAGAATATCTTCATGATTCCATCGTCCATCCATCATCCTTAGATTTTCTCCGCCTAGAGAACTTAATAAAATAAATTACCAAATAGCCTTATATAAACGAATTACAAAATAGCTTAATAAAAACAAATTAAAAAATAGCTTAATAAAAACAAATTACAAAATAAATTACAAAATAGCTTAAAACTAGAAACAAATAATTTCCAACGCGGTTTTAAAACAATTTAAAATTACGCGTCGGAATTTTGTCGAACACTCAACCAACCCACGCACCGTAACAAAAGTTACGTCAACAAGGTGGTAAATAAAAGCCGCGAATTAGTCAATCATAAGTTCGTGAAGCCACGAACCTCGCCACGAGCTCGTCAAAGCTTTAAATAGCTACCTTCCCATATTTGAACCTCGCATTCCGCGGTTTTCTTCAAATATTTTGATGTTTCAAAAGTATGTTATTTAAACATTGTTTCAGTTTTAATCGCGATATTAGAGGCGTTTGCGGTAATTAAATTAAATATTTACATAAAATGGCACCTTTAATACATACATATGTATGTATTAAAGGTGCCATTTTATGTAAATATTGTATGAAAAGGTGCTTGTTTAAAGTTATAATTATGTTTGTATGTGTGAGTGGATTTACTTTATTTAACATGTTTTTATTTATCATATCACTTATCATGTATCTTACGGAATAAATTACAAAACCTCTTATTTTTTATTCTATCTGTTCTTATTCATGTTTACATCAGCCGTTTACAATACAACAAATGTAATTGTGAGTTGGCGATGCTGTCGGCGGTGTTTGTCGGTACATAATTAAATAATAACAACGAATATGTATAGGAAGAAGTCGTGGCTGAGGAACCTTCGGGAGTGGACTGGAGTCGAGTTCGCCTCGCAAGAGACAGAAAGAAATATGCAGAGCTGACTGCCAACCTTCGCTAGTCGGAGAGGCACTCTAAGAAGAAGAAGAACGAATATGTAATGCTCTTTGCCATTTATGCTACTTTCCACTTCTACTTACTTTATACTACTATTCAACGCGGTATGACGTTAGCGACAGCGGGATTTGAAGGGATGGATTCAATCGTAGGGCTATCACAAGTAAACGCATAAAATCATTTGAATTAGTTTGTATGAAAAATAAGAATACTCCGTTGTATTCAATATTTTTACAGGTGATTCTTTACTTGATACACACATATGCCCTTCAGTATTATTTCTGACAAAAGACTCAAAAATATAGAGAAAATTAAAACATTTTCTAAGTTGGAAGACTCTATAAAAGAGTCCTCACTGGTACCTAAATATTGAACTCCATAAATTCTATTTCCGAACAACATGGAACCCTAAAAAGCGGAAGGGATCTCAAAAGTCTTCAACCTCTAGATCAACAAGGTGCCCGAAATAAGCACCATCGAACATTGCTATTACCAATGCGGGAAGGGCACTTTACCCATCTTGTACTAAGAAAACAACATCCCAATTTAACACAATACCTCGTTCCTCCACACAACGAATAACCTACCCGTCAAAAATCCCCGACTCCAACTAGAAAAAGAGCTGTAACTTTTGACCGGCTGAACAGATTTTTGTGAAACATAGCTAAGATGATACCAGACTAAACTAGTTTTCGATAAAAAAAAATTGCTTTGAAAACGGTCTACCCGTTTTAGAGCTACGACGCCACTGACATATACACAGATGATGCACATATACACAGATGCACAGATACATCGATACACGGATACATAGATACACCGATATAGTACTCGCAAATCTTTATGAGCCCTGAAATGAGCTCTGAAATCTCTATCTCGCTTCCTCTAGCACCTAAGCGTACTATTATAGGTGCTAGAGGGAGAGAGGGAGAGAGTTCAGAGGGCTTATAAAGATTTACGCGTACTATACACATGACACTTATAACACCCCTCTTTTTTGTCGGGGGTTAAAAATAGAAAAGGAAGATTACTAAAAATAATAATAAAATCTTTTCTAAAGGCTATATAAACATAGTTTCCTCAAGCGATAAAGACCCTTCGAAATAATTATTAGTCAAAGAAGAAAAAAGGAAAAACTGAAACAGAAAAGTAATTTTCATTTATATAGAAAGCCTGTCCAAAGGAAAATATTTAGCACTGAGCCGTGAATTTGTCAGAATTCGTTAATGAAAACGGAATTTAATGAATTTTGATGAACCGAAACCAACCAATAAGTAATATGATTCGATGTATTTTTTCAGGTGTAAACTTCCTTACGTGTCACCCGACTAAAATGGGGTATCGATTTTGGGTATTTTTTTTCCTTGTCCTAAGGTACGTTCTAGGGTTCACCCTAATCTTATTACAATCTAGCCTTGTAATTAGGCTAATAAGTAGTTTAATTATAACTTATACTATGAAATTTAATTATACGAAGATTGTGTCTTTAACCTGGGCAGTGTATCATTATTGTGTTTGTTATTATTAATTTGTCTTATAATTTTTTTATTATTATTTCCTTTATTCAATTATTCATATACCTTATTTTTTATATATATATATACCTTATAAAAACATTTAAAAATATAAAAGAGTAGTAGTAGCCCACCGGTATCGGGACCAGGGACCAAGTCACCGGCGGCTAGGGCACTAGTTATTATTATTATAAAAAAAAAATAGTTTAATCTTGTTTTGAGTTACTTAGTGTGTAAATAAATAAATAAATTAATATTAACCCTGCTGTCAGACTCCACAACTAAAATATTATTTTAAAATTTTCCTCAAAAATTTAATTTAAATTGTCCCATCAAATATTTAAACTGAAAAAAGCCTCTTCAGTACTTCACTTCACTACTTACTAACTAGTTATATAACTCAAAAGAAAGGTTTTCCGGTCCATTTTTTTGCAACGGAACAACTCGTCTTTTACCTTCCTTGGAGCCCTTAGGTTAGTTGCACCCTTTTTGCTCGACCAAGCGCATTAATTCTCTTTCTGTCCTTTTTATCCTAACCATCTGTGACCAGCCGTTTCTTATTCAGAAAAAAAAAATTACATTGGCCAAATAATGTGAAAAGACGTTTCGTCTTAAAAAAAAATAAGATTTTGCTTTAGCTACTCTTTGTATATTTTTTTTGCATTGTTAACGTATCCATTTGTTCCTTCCGGGTCGGGGTTGCTAAAGTGAAATGATTTCTTTGAATGATTTAATTATTCGTCAATTTTGTAAGTATTCTACGATCTTCTTCGCGCATTTTATAATGGGGATATCGAGGAGTTTGCGACATTTTACGGATGAATACTATAAATAAGCTAGCTTTGAACTTGCAATATCCATCCTCGGTAGCATCGTCAGTTACCATCAGATGAGGGACTGCCAAAGGCAAACAAATTTATAATAAAAAAAATATGCATCTTATCCTAATTTCGTAGAATTGTATTTTTTTTTTTAATTTACCAAATTATAGAATTGTTAAAAAAAGGGAGCGCGTTGCTAGTTAGAGCGTTAAATGGCCGAAAGGGAGACATCTTACCTTAGTTAAGATTAAGCTTAAAGCAGATAAAACACGCGTTATATATCTAAGTAAGACTTTGTATTTGTTTGTTTATTTTTGTTACAAAACAATTTTTTTGATTTGATTTCAATATGAAAAAGAGTAATTGTAAAAGATTTTCTAATTGAATGACTAATTGAAAAAAGTATTTATTTAAATTTTTTATTATGCCAACTTTAAAATTTTGTGACTGAACGTTACAGTCTGATAAAATATAACGTGGAATTGTTACGTTTTTAAAAATAGGTATCCACATGGAATTTAAAATGAATGATGTTCGAATTTATATCTTCACTAGTGCCAAAAATACTCCCTTCCTGCCAAACAAGATTGTATGTCTCATAAAAAATGTTATATTTAAAAATGTGTTACCTTTCGAGAGCATTATATTTTGCTGTACCATAACAATTATTTTTTCAAATTTTATGAAGTACACTAGAACCTACATAGCCAAAAAACAAACCTTATCATTCCAATGTTAACCAAACAAAACAAAATCCGTTTTCCGCAACCGTTTATATAATCGACGTATCGTCCGCTGGGGTTCGGCTGTTCGTTTAAAAAGGTTTGAATGGCGGCTCCTAACTTATCGACAAGTTGGACAGGCGCGAACAACTTGAAGGACTGGTTATGTTGTTCTGTGGTTATCTTTGTTTGCGAACGTTTGCTGTGGGAGATATATCTATTTATTTAGTTATGTTTAGATTACAATATAAGCTAACAGTATCAAACAATATACACAACAGTTCCGTGACTGACTGACATACAGGCATAGAACATGTATTTGGTAATAATGTTTGTACTATCCAAGATATGAAATAACATCTTCAAACTGGTAAGTACAAAACAAATAATTAAACACGTAACTTAGTAAAAAAACCTAACCGTCAAAAACCCCCGACTCCAACTAGAAAAAGAGCTGCAACTTTTGAAGGGCTGAACAGATGCCCGATTAAAAACGTTTCAATTTAAAAAAAATACATTGAAATCCGTCCATCCGTTTTTACAGACAGACACACAGATACACACTACAAACTTATAACATCCCTCTTTTTTGTCGCGGGTTAAAAATACCCAACAAATCTATTGATAGCTGATATCAGCGCGAGACATGCTCAACTGCTGATTCTGTTCAAGGCAGTCATGCATAGAATAGAACATTTTTTTTAAGTATATTTGATGGACAAACTTACAAATTCTGTAAATACAGGAGAATTATTAGTGCTCTTTGTTGATAATTAATTAAATATAACACTAAAGAGACGTATCCATGATTCCAATTCGATTTCAATAGGATAGTATTGATTTATGAAGCATCCCGAGTTGTGTAGAATTCCTTTCAGTTCTTAGGATGGAAATGTATGGGCGGCGAGCAATGTCCTTTTCAGAATGATTCGGTGTCCATTCCCAAATGCAAACGCAGTACCAAATTCACTCCAAAACAAAATAAAAATTTGGTTTTTTATGGCTTGGTAAATTATGCGAATTTTCGTTTTGTTTTAAAGTGTATCCCAATACTGCGGTTGGATTTAGGAACAGAGACTGAATCACGCTAAAAATTATGCGCACTAAATAAAATAATATCCTGTATTAAAACTTAAAAATGCTGTAATATAATGTAAACAAAAACATCTAAGGACAGATACACATGCCCTAAATTTTATTGAGTCCCAGATACCAATGATTGATGAGTGGCGATTATGGCATCTTCACCAAAGATAATAAGATGAAGAAGAATTCTTCATAGCGGTCATTAGGAGGTCTATGTTGAGCCGACGACGGCAAAATATTCGATACGAAATAGAAAAAAATATTAAAATTTCTTACGCTTTAGAAATAGAAAATATTTATTCATAGGAAACATGGCTACAGGTAGTTACAAATGTAACATTGTTTAGTTTTGTCATGTTTAGTGACATTATTATTTTAATTTCATAAACATAAATTTTCATCAGCGTTCACGTTTGTCCATTGCTTGCCTTTTTCATAATTTTCCATACAAATATTAAATAAATCCAGCCCATTACTGTCCCACTGCTGGGCACGGGCCTCTTCTCAGGATGAGAAAGGTTAGACCTTAGTCCACCACGCTGGCCTAGTGCGGGTTGGCGGACTACACACCATTGAGGACTTTATGAGGCCTTCTCAAAAGTCTCAGATGTGCATATTACTATATAAAATTAATACTATGGGTAAAAAAAAAACGCTTTTGTCATCCAAACTGAACGTGTATGCAAAATTTCAGCTCAATCGGAAACCGAGAAGTGGGTCAAATTAAACTTCCAAGATTTTTTTACATAGTTACAGGTGAAGCTAATAAAAGCGTTTTAAAAACTAGCTTCCGCTAGCGGCTTCGCCCGCGTCATATCTTTATAAATTATAGACTATGTTACTCAGTGATAATATAGCATTCTGCTGGCTAAAGAATTTTTCAAATCGGTCCAGTAGTTTTTCGGTCCATTTCAAACAAACAATCAAATCTTATCTCTTTATAATATTAGTATAGAGATAGATAAGCATCATATTTATGTGCAATATACGAAATAATCGTTATAGAATGCAAACGTTGACGACACAACATGACATCATCACGTTGAATCTGGGTGAATTGGCCATGTCTTGAAAAAAAATATATTTTTTTTTATTTTTTTTTTCTGTAATCTAGACCATTTTGAGAAACTTATTTGCGTATTTTATTTTTCTCGGGCTTGTAGATCGTTTTATGATTTTTTAAAGTTTCGTTTGTTTTACTGCTCTTTTTATTCGCTTGAGACATAATAGCTGTGCTACCATAGCCATACTGATTGGCCGGATTAAAAAAAAAACAAATGTCAATGTCAATTTATGTCAATCAAACTAAAACAAACAAATAGGTTAGGTTGTTTTAGTTTTTTTTGTATTTGTGTTTGTTATTCGTGTATTAATTTTAAATAAGTAGTTATTCATCGAGATGAAGTGCTTTTTGCGGTTGTGCCGTCATGTCCAAATACCAAAAGTAAAAGCTCAGACAGGTTATTTGTACCAATAACGCAATGCTTACAGAAGTAATCGTGTAGGCAAGTGCACGCTTATGCATTGTTGTGAAGATCATCTTTATGTAAGTACTTAACAAATTTATTTTAGCAGCAGATTATATTATTAGGACAACATAAAAGATTATGTGATTTGCATACTCAATATCTCAATACCCAACTACAAATTTAAACAAGCTTAACCTTTTTAGGTAGAAGACATAATTATGAAATTATCACAAATGTATACAAATGAAGGATATATTGCCAAAGCTTACACCAAATGCAAAATTAAGAAATGTCATGGTAGTGGATAAGGAACCAGTCCTTTGTGATTTGTTGCTAGATCCCACTGTACAGCAACCTAAAAGAAGGAAATTCAAAGCGCCTGTCAAAGTAAGCAATATGGTATATCTTTTACCTGAATAACACCTTTGATAGCAGATTTCTATTAAAGTTACTTAATCTTTTCTCAGGTGAATGTATCAACAGTGTATTATAAAAATTGTTGATACAGCAACAAATACAAAGTTCAAAAAACTGTAATGGCAACTTGCAGTTTGACATTATCAATTGATGAGCCATCTACCTAGCTGAATGAGAGCCTAACAAGTCCTTCATTGTTCGGGTGGACTTCTGAAACTGAGGCTACAACTGTGGAAGCAAAGAAAGAACTTGGTATACAGGAAGAAATGCTGAACATTATACACAAGAAACCCAAAACTTACATGGGAATACCACAACAATATTCATGGTTGATGTATGTAGTGGAAAAAAGTAATAAAAAAATCAGTACTTCAAGTATAATAATAATTTTATATAAAATAAAAAGTAACAATACATTTGATAAAATGTGTAATATATTTGTCCTATCGAGGGAAGCACCAACTAATAAAGCCACTTTTTTCAATATTAATATGTAGTTTTTTTTTCCAGTTCTCAAGTTATTAAGTCCCCTTGTTCACATTCTAAATAAAAATCTTGTAAGACTGCAGGGTTTTTAGGAGCAAGTTTAATTTTATTGGTGTTTTTGTAGATATCTTCTAACAAAACATGCTCTGAGCGAACTGATGTCACTGTTGGTTTCACCCAAAAGCGTTGTGTTGATATTGTAGAAGGTTCGCTGCTTTGTTTCACCAACCAAAAAAGTGGGTTTGCACTCAGCCACCTGTAACAAATATTGGTACTTTGTATTTGTTAGGTATACAACGCTTTACTTGTTAGATTGGTCTTTAGTAACCCTAGTTAAGAGAGAAATGGAAAGAATAGAGGTTTTTGCTTTGCAGTGGGAAAATACAGGTTTTTAATAAAATATTATTAATGCTTAGCATTAAGTGTAGTAAAATTTTGTATAAGAAGCACACCAACTACAAATTTAAAACACACTGCACACAAAGGCGCATTCCACGTGAAATATTTGTGTTTTATATATAAAAAACAATATAGTTAATACCTATGATGTTTTAATAATAATATATGACCAAAAGCCTGGGTACATACCTGCTGAAGCTGCACAATCTACACAAATTTTGTCTAAAATTATATTAGGTATCAGTTTCTTTAATGTTTGAGGTGACAACATACAACTTGCTTGTTACTCTATGTGTACAGGTAATAGGTACTTTTGCTCTGAGTGTGCAAATATCAGTACTTCTATTTATTTCCACATAACTCACTCCACAGTCTAAATAAGCGTCCCTGGACGACCTAAAATAAAAATAAATACATTATATTAAACCACAGGCACTCGGGGATCCGATAACTATTACTTTTCCATTGTGTTTGGTATTACAACAGTTCACGTTTGTCATCAGCAGCAACCTTATTTTTGTCGTTTTGTTACCTTAAGTACATACTCAGTCGTTAAAACTGATAAGTATTCCATACAACCAGAGATGATAGGTAAGTGCAAGTTAACCTAAGACGACGACAACAAATAACGAATAAGACAACACTATAATACTTACATTAGAGCTTTTGCCCCGCGTATTTCGGCTATGTTATGATAAGCAGACACCATCTCTATAATCATAGCATTACTGATAGTTGGTATATTGCGAGAGTCCGCCTTGACGAAACTTCCAGAAGCTATTTCAATAAATAATGTTTTTCTCAAAACAAACAAACTTCTTCTTCTTCTTCTTTCTATATGGCAATTGAGCCGATGTCGACTATTCTGCCAGTGTCAAGTAAAATAGTTATTAAGTTAAGGGCATTTTTGCGAAAAAGTGTACCTAGGTGAAATTATGATGTCCCAGAGTATTTTTATTTTTTTTAACCCAGTCTGTACCCCTATGATTAAAATTATGGATATAAAAGTAAACTTTAATAATGTCCCATGTATTTGTAACAAAGAATATAGAGAAATAATAAATATTTATAGCTTTAAATCAAATTTCAAAACTGAGATATTTTCGTTTTCATACTGTCCCAAAAACGTTCATCTCGTTTATGAGGCTATTGTTCGATTTTTCCTCATAAGACCAAACGTTGTTTAGATTTTTGTAATATAAAATGACCTATTATCTTTCTAAATAATGCAAAATATATTAATAATAATATTATTTACTAATTTTTAAATTAATTTGAAATTTTCATTAAATATGAATGACGCCTGACATGTCAGGCTAAGTTACGATAGTTACGAGAAACTTGAACATTTTACCCTATAATTTTTACATAATCACAAAATTGGACACATTATGACCATAAACAAGCAAATGCGAAGTCATTTTGCTGTCAGATAAATGTCTAATCGACAAAATCTTCGAAGCGGATATTACTAACGGTTTTTAGGCAAATTTTATGTCAGGGTTTGTTACGCTATAATACAAAAGTTACAAGTGCTTCGTTGTTGCCTTTCTTCAAGAATTTAGCCGAGTTTTTTGCAGAATACAGATATGTATAAATTTGAGTACTAAATGTTAAACTAAAATTCTAAAATAATTTTTTGAGTCGAGTAGTCATATGTTGTTACGTCAGTTACGTTACAATTTGCAGTGTAACGTATATGGCTGACAACGAATGTAACGTAACTGACAGCTAAAAGATAGTGACACACCAAGCTTTTTATAATTTTGGAAAAAGGTACCTACCTACATTTTTTCTATAGATAGTTTAAAAAGGAAGGAGAACAGAAAAACCCCAAAATGATGATTCCATATTAGTTAAGCCAGAGAAAAATGACAAAGACAAATGCTGCAAAATATCAGGAGAAACAAATGAATTAATGGATATAGGATCCTCGATATTTTGCATGAAACAGGAAATGAAGAAGAAATTGAAAAAAATGATTTTACTGTATTTGAGAACGATGTCGGCGACATTGATGATTAACTTTATAAAATTGACCGAGTGTGATCTCAACCTTACTATGTCAGTTATGTTACAAATCTGTCATGCGGTCAATTGTCCCAGATTTTCTTTACGAATATTGTTGATTTTTAGAAAATATTGAATGTTAATATTGTTGTATAGTTTATAATTTAGCTATAAATATTGATTACCTTTTTTTTAATACTAAATTTATTTAAATTAGACAAAACTATAAGAGTTACGCGAAAAATTAACAGCCTGATTAGCTCCTATCGTACCAAAATGCAATAAAATACGCATTATTTTGAAGACTTAGTTACAAAATGTTGTATTTCTTCTGTGTATTTTTTACATTTACGCAGATTATACCCAATAAATGCGATTTTGGTATTTAAATTGTTATATTTACTTAGTAAACATCAAAAATCTCCGTAACGTTTGTGTAACGTAACTGACAGAAAATTGAGTTTATTTCTCACAAAACTTGATTAAAATACTATTAAAAGAAAACAGTAACTCAATCTATTGTATTATCCTTATAGTTTAATATATTTAGAAGCAAAAACAGCTTAAAATTCCAATAAATTACACACTTTGAAATTCAAAGCTTATTTTCATTATGGGTACACTTTTTCGCAAAAATGCCCTTAAATAAGATAAAAAGTAAAGATGGTTATTGATACGACTTCCTCACATTATCAACCGGCACACGTCATTGTGACATTTACATCCGTCATTCGGCCACTTTTTTTTTTGCTAATAAACCACAGGCAAAGGTGTTTTTCTATACGTGCTCAAACTAGGCCTCGAAAGGTCAAATGAAGGTTATTCATAAAATCACATAAAACTTTATGAATATTAGGTTTTTTTGAAATCTGAATACTGACGTGAGATCTTCTAAAGAAACCCTCGATATGGTTTTGAGATATTTGATATAAAAAAAAATTGGACATGGCCAATTGCCCCATAGACAAGATCTCTGATCGTAAAGTGACATGTCGGTGAAATGTATGGAATGACATTTACGGATCACGTGACCGTCTGACAGCTGTCAGTTTATTGACGTTTCTATCCCTTGGCAATCGGATATTGACATCGGGGCAGGTGTGTATGCGTTGGGAATTTGATAAGGGTGGATGATGCGTGGATGTTTGTGGATTTGTTGGTGTATGTATGTAGTGTCGTGTTATACAATATTGAATACTCCAATATGTAATGTAACTATTGAATTTCATTTGGTTTCGTTTAGAAGCGCCTTGGTGATTTTTTTCAAAGTAAAACTTACCTATACCTAAATAAAATTCTTAAATTAAAAATTACAAGTTTTAATAAGCAAGGACATATAAAAAAAAATTAAACAAAAGGCTTTTTTTTATTCTGTTACTCATCTTTGACTATAATCTTATAGTTGATGATTATAAACAGCAGGATTTTGCATCGATTTCTTTATTAAGAGCAATATAAAATTCTCAGTCGTCTTTACACAACGTCTACAACGTCAACGTCTTTATACAAATAATGAATATATTTCATCTCTCTAACATGCGGCATGCAGCAAACTGCGCCGAGTAGCAAATGCTTTTCGTGTGTGCGTACTAAGTATTTAGATGAATGTATGGACCCATTCATTGTTGCTGTATATTGGCTGTAGGTATATTACTCTGGTGTGCGGCCTGCCCTGTTACCGTCAGCCCACATCGTCCCACTGCTGGGCAAAGGAAAGGCCTCCCCTTATGAAACCAGGATTAAAGCCGGGCTTCCACTGCCAGCGGAGCGGGCTCTGTACGGCTTCATAGAAGTGCTTCCACTAACAAAGAGTCTAGCGTAGAGGACTGAACGAGTTAAAATAGTTAATAACGAACTCATTCTTCATTTCTCTTTCGCAGTGGAAGGCAATTGTCAAAACTCTTTCTTAATTGAAGGTAAAACCTATTTTAGCTAGTTGAGGTGCGTTCCGTCCAGCTATTACTTGCTCATCATCCTTTCGCAGTGGAAGTCTGGCTTAAAGTGTTATTGAAGCCAATTTACAGCATATAGTCGCAAAGCAAACCGATCCTCCCAGTTGGATCGCAATCACTCGTATGGGACTAACTAGCCTCTCATACAATATTTACGGGGAGCGTGAGGAACTCGATAAAAAGCGAGTGGAACGATCACTGAATAAAATATGAGTGGACGTTTATATCCATCTGTACCGCTCGCAGTGTGTTTGATTAGTGTGACGGGAAACCAATGGGAAATTATTTACCTCTCTTATTTGTAACACGTTTTTATTTGTTTAGGAAACCAAGAGGCTTCATGGATGGTCTTGTCGGTCGGACAATAATTAAGGAGCCGGCGAACAAAATCACGTATGTCGCACACGATAGATATTCTGTCTTTAGAACTTAGTGAGGAATTATAGAGAATCCATTACTAATGCCAGCGTTACAGACTAAATTGTCCGTCGTCGGAGAAATCTGTTTGTGCTATCATCCGCTAACTGTACCTCTACCATGAGTTTTCCGTGCCGTCTAACGCTATCGTTCACATTCAATATTTGTATAGTGACTTTAGTTCACAATTTATACCGCTAGAGGCGCTGAAAAAATTCCCATACAAATATTGCATGTGAAAGTGAACGTTAGACGGCACGGAAAACTCATGGTAGAGGTACTGTCCGGTACGGGGTCGCCCGCAGGTGTTCGGGGACTAAACTGGCAGGTTTTTGTCCTACATGGGTATGTTCGGCCTTCCGGATAATCTCCGACGGACATTTTCGTCCACGAAAGTAGACTGTATAATTTTAACGCATATTTAGGTCATCGAATGTCCACCAGACCAGATAGGTATGCAGAAGCAACGTCAATAAAATGACAATTAATCATTTTCGAAGTAATTAATATCTTGAACATAATCAATTGATAGAAACGAGTTGACACTTAATTTTACCTGTATCAAACCCAAAGCGATATTACGTGGTTACGTAATAGATATTTCTGATATTACTATAGATATAATAGATATGGTATTCATCTCAAACTATGTCAACAATATCAATACACTTAACAGCTTCTGAAGTCGGGACCTTTAATTCTTGAGTGCACCTCAGCACAATCGCACCGGCTTCACATGCTGTTGAGTTTTTTTTAAGAAAATTATTTTATATATGTTTAGTTTTCTTGAAGTTATTTTTTTGTTTATTTATAAGTTTATTTTATTTTTCTATTTTGAGTGGCATAAACAATAGGTACATAAACATGCGATTACAGCAATCGCGAGTGATTTGCTAATATCCATTCAAGAGTTCCATTGTATCTCCGAAGGTCTAGATCTTAACCAAATTTAAATGGGACCATCTCGAGAGAATATTCTTGCAAACAAAAAAAGAATCATTAAAATCGGTTCTCAATTCACGAAGATATCGCTGAACATTTTTGAGAACTTCCTCATGTTTTGTTGTGTTGACTTTGTAAGTAATTATGAGGTAACAAACATAAAAAAAAAAAAAAACATTCGCGTCGAATTCAGAACCTCCTCCTTTTTTTTTAAGTCGGTTAAAAAGTAGGTAGGTAAGTAGGTACCTAAAAATAATTTAATAACTATATATTTATGTAATGAAGAAATCAATGCACTAGGTATGCATAAAACAACAATTTATGTATGAAAAACGTTTCACCTCTAACAATAATGATTGTTCATTCAACTGAACCATGCGCGGTTTTTGTACACGGGCCTACGTTCAGAAGGCTCATATTACAAGATCTATACGTAGGTATCCTTAAAAACACAAAGCAATGAAATAAAACCTAGCACACACTACAACCCTTGTTCCGTTAATCTCAGACAGTTAAGGCGCAACAAATCACGGGTCTGTTAAGCGCCATTTTATTGCATTACAACCACGACTTTGCACGTATGTAACTGGGTTAACACTTTGCAGGGTAACTTGGCTTCATGTATATGCAAAACTGACTTCCTCAGGCTAGGACACTGCAAAGAGGAGATAAGCTTCGTATGAATAATAACGGTGTCCGTTTGAATACATTTTCTAATAAATTTAGAGGCAAGTAGTTATCCCTTGAGGTAGTGTTGTTTGAGTTTTGCAGACCCAACCCGGCGAGTTATAGTTTGACCTATGTCGGGATATGATATGCCAGTTATTTGAAGTGCTTGGGCTTCATTTATGCTAATTATAAAGAGTGGGTCATTTTCTGTAAATGTGGGATTATGTACTAAACTCACTTTACAAATAGACGCGTTGCCCGCGCTCTATATTGGCAAGATAAATGCAAGGTAAATGCCCTGCACCGACTGAGAGAATGAGCATACAGCAGCTAATGCTACGTAACTAAACGTCTATATTCATCTTTTTCTAACAACCGACATGGCGTATGGTGGCTTTTATTTTCTTTTCCTTTCTTCGCATACTGTATTGCTATGTAGCTATAGTAAAGTTTACGCCATTTTATAGTGCATTAATGTTTGTGTGTGGCCCGTCTATTTGTAAAATGTCATTGACTAAACTAGATAGGCCGCCCATTGTACTTTAATATTGTAATCTCCGTACTTACAAAATTGTTATATTCAGGTGTACAACAAAGTATATAATAAATAAATAAATAAATAATAAATAAGATGTTTGTCAACGTTAGAAACAAAATCATTTAACCAGTAAGCGTTCGTTTACACGATACTTATAACAGCAGAATTGCGCGTTTTCTCGTTCGTTTGCTGCCTTTTGCTTACAAAAAGTGAATAACTAACGCGAAAACGCGCAATTCTGCTGCTAAAATTATCAAGTGTGAAGGGGCCTTAAGCGTCATAATACAGTGTCGATAACTCAAAGAATGAAAGAATCATATTTATTCTGGACTCGCACAGACAACACACAACTGACACAACACTACATTTATACAGGGTGTAAGTGACATCGTAACGAAAACTGATACCATGGATTCAGTACCTACATGATTCTGGACACCTCAGCAAAAGAAAAAGGCGTCGGTCTTTTCAAAAAATTTACGATTTTGTTCATAGATTTTTTAGGTATTTATAAAAACTGCGAACAAAATCGTAAAAATTTTGAAAAGACCGACGCCTTATTCCTTTGCTGAGGTGTTCAGGTTCATGTACTGAATCCATGGTATCAGTTTTCGTTACGATGTCCCTTACACCCTGTATAAACAGAACAAAAAAAACCCGTACCTATACATTTACACATATAAAATATACATTTAGGTCGAGTAGATATTGAAGTTTTGTATGGGACAGTTGATTATTTTTTCCCAATTACGATGTTGGTCCCATAGAGAAAGTTGTGCAGTTTGATGGTCTGATCCACACCCTTAAATATGACCACGCATTTCTGATACACGTTGTATGTGTTTTAAAATGAAAATCAATCGGAAGACTATACTAAACTATCAAGTATTGACATGTAAACTCAAATTAGTGGTACTGATCATGTATAACCTAACCGTCAAAAACCCCCGATTCCAACTAGAAAAAGAGCTGTAACTTTTGAACGGCTGAACAGATTTTCTTGAAACATATCTAAGATGATACCCGAATAAACTAGCTTTCAATTTTTTAAAACTGCATTGAAATCGATCCGTCCGTTTTGGAGCTACGATGCCACAGACAGATATACAGATACACAGATCCACAGATAAACAGATACACACTGAAAACTTATAACACCCCTCTTTTTTGTCGGGGCTTAAAACTGCTTTTATTGCGGCGAATTATAAATCCACCTCTTATCTCATCCATCCTAGTTCACAGCTATATCTAGTGTACTTACTTCTTTTCATCCAGCTAGGCTCAGTGTGAAAGTTCAAAGTTGACGGCAAGTTTAGCACATGCTTACCAATTGGCTTTCGTCGCTACGTGTCGCGGTTACCGATCTTACTGATAAAAAGTTTAAAACTCGTGTTAAAGTTGTCCTCATAAGGAAAGCCTATTACACGATCAAAGACTATGTTGACGATGGAGACGTATGGAAGTTCCCTGGTGACCCGCTGCTTCCTGTCTTCACAAGCTAATTTTAATAACGCTTACTTTATTTTCATAATTGGGTGGCTTGAGTGTTAAGTATGTACCCACTTGTATTGTTTAAATTATAGTGGTACTTATTATGATCTTTGCTGTTCTTTTTTTTTTGTAATATTGTATAAATTCAGGTCGAATTTTAGCCGGGGACGCTCCTACGGCCCCAGATATTATTGTAATTTTTTTATGAAAAGAGTATCTATGGAGTTTCTTGTCGGTATCTTCTCCAGGACCAACTCACTTGGAACCGTGCACCTGGAATCACGACGTTTTGAAAGTGTCTGCAAAGGCCCAGTTGAAATAAAAAACTATGATTTTGGCGGGTTCGATCCCCGCACGGAACAAATATTGGTAGGTACTGCCTACAGATAGTTGTTCCGCCTTGATTATATACGAAAAATCTGACAATGACCAACAAAAAATGCATCCCTTTCTCGCTTACCTATAGGTAGATAGAGAAATCCTAGTGAGGGCAACGGTTTTTTAAACAAATAAGCTCTTAAGTTAAATTAAAAAAAAAACTAAAAACACGCTTTTGAACAACCCTTTTCATTTGATACCCATATCATGGGAGTTCATAATACATAACTAGTCCGCCATATTGGATTTAGAATGACGTCACTTAGCTAACCATACATTGTTATCCAAACTAAACGTGTATGCAATTTCAGTTCAATCGGAAACCGGTAATTGGGCCAAAAACTTCCAAGATTTTCTTACATACCTAGTTAGTTAGTTCCAGATGAAGCTAATAAAAGCGTGTTATAAATAAGTTCTAACCTTTCTCCTTGCTCTCATTACGCATGTTTGAACAATCGTGTAACGAGGACTAAATCGATGTCGATCCCAATTTGCATCAAAACATAGTTACGATATGTTATAGATAACAATGAATATGTGAAAACGTTGTTAGCCACGCTTGTTGAATACGTAAACGTAAGTGATACGAACATAATTATTAGAGACGCGCCTACTACGATAAATAGAGGTAATCGAACTCTATTTTGGGATTCCAATAATCGAATGAGACTTGATTACGAGTTGTGAATTGACCATCTGACTATTTCCGAGATTGTCGCAAGAGATAATTCTGAAAGCCTATTTATTCTACACACCGAGAAAACCACAGAACACAGAAAGAGGTTTTCTGTGTTCTGTGGAGAAAACAATCTCGTTGTAATTACAAAACTTCTAGTGCTGTACAGTATATTTTTTTATATAGTGCACATAATTTGCAGAGTGATTGCGACTTGAGAGTCCGGTCCCAAATGCGACCGCAGTACTAAAATTCACTCTAAATCAAAATAAAATTTTGATTTTGTTTTGCGTGTTCTCCATACTAGGTCGAATTTTTGTTTTGTTTGAAAGTGAATCTTAATATTGCGGTTGCATTTAGGAACAGACACTGTATCACTCTGTGAATTATGCACACTACATAAAAAATATCCTGTATGTGACAACAACAAGTATTTCATTGTAATTAATAAAATAAAATTGTAACGTTTACGCAAATGTTGTTTTTATA
This sequence comes from Allophyes oxyacanthae, assembly GCA_932294325.1. NCBI lineage: Eukaryota > Metazoa > Arthropoda > Insecta > Lepidoptera > Noctuidae > Allophyes > Allophyes oxyacanthae. Next base: position 14,658,624 of record OW028613.1, on the reverse strand, counting down.
ATAGAATATTCATTACGGAGTTCTAACGTTTAATTGATGCGACTTACTAAGCGTTCTGGTACTCTTGTTGTCACAATATAGAGAAATATTGTGACAACAAGAATGCCGTGCAGCTAATTAAGAAATATAAATAATCGCAGAAGTGACCATTCCTTACACATAGACACCGGATATCATACGAGCGTACGAGACTTGAAACGTTACTCAAAATAACGTTCCGTAACGTGAAACTAACGTTATTTTGAGTAACGTTTGAAGTCCCTGCCATGCGCGCAGTGGGTCGCGCTGGGTAGCGCGGATGCATATAATTCGAGCCTTAATAAAGGAAACGCCAGTTCGAAGAAGATATATATAAATTATGACAGATATCATCTCGAACAAGCAAATTTATGTGCTGCGAAATTGTTATTTCCATATAACATGGAAGGGACCGAGTCGTTTAGCATAATTTGGTCCTCCCCACCCCACGTGACACGTAATCGGAATAGACTGTCAATATTTTTTCATTTCCCTTGTGTAATATAGTCATGGAAATTCTAATCGGGTTACCGGGTGACTGATTGTGGAAATAACAAAGGATTTTTTATATTTTTTATTAATAACTAGCGAGCCGTCCCCGGCTTCGCACGGGTTCAATTTCTCTACTATCCTTACATTAAATATGAAAGTATGATGCATATAAACCTTCCAGAAGAATTGCTCAAGTTTATGGTGAAAACCGCATCAAAATCCGTTGCGTGGTTTAGGAAGTTAGCGGATATATAGACACTAGACAGATGCGGAAAGTGACTTTATTTTATACTATGTAGAGATAGAGAAGAGAAGAGATGTTGGGGTGCGTGGAAGGATCTTCTTCGTGTGACAATGCCTAAATACCTACCTATGTCTGGAGTACGTACCCTGAGATATTAGTCTCATTGTGAACTGTGCCAACTCCTTAACCAGTGGTTTCCAACCTATGAGGACATTTTTGTTCGGTGCAGGGATCACAAGGTTCAAAATATTAATTCTAATAATTTAAAAATAAATTTTAATTATATGTTTAAGTTAAACAATAATATTTGAATATATTATTTATAATAAAGATTTTATTCTATTTTAATAGATAACTTTTAATTGAAAATCTATGTTTCTATGTGATTTATTATGGGTTTATAACTTTGATTCGTGGACCTTAATTTAGTTTTCGCAGGCCAGCGATTGGGAACCTCTGGTCTGAAACTTTCCCCTATTTTTGAGTAATGTCCATGAGGGAACTGATGCTGGACAATGCACACAGAAGAGTAAGTTCTAAAAGTTCAGTGGTTGTTAAACACGCACCTTTTATAACCTAACCGTCAAAAACCCCCGCTCCATCTAGAAAAAGAGCTGTAACTTTGAAACGGCTGATCAGATTTTTATGATACATAGCTAAGATGATACCCGATTAAATTAGCTTTCGATTAAAAAAACTGCATTGAAATCGGTCCATCCGTTTTGTAGCTACGATGCCACAGACGAACTCACAGATACGCAGATAAACAGATACATAGACTCACAGATATACAGGTACACAGATACACACAACAGACTTATAACACCCCTCTTTTTTGTTGGAGGTTAAAAAACAAGTTGGTTAAGGCCTGTCTATCTCAGATTTCATAAAGGGTAACACCACTTTCAGGTCTGGGTATGCGATCATGTCAGATTCTGCAAACATAAATCTTATCGTATTTGTACGAGTTCAATATAATTCCATTAAAAATAATATTTTAGTTCTGCTCGCGTTGTTACCGCAGCAGACACTCAATGATATCCGATTAATAAAAACCAATAGTCGTTTATCGATACAAAATATTCGATTCAAAACTATTAGTCACACAAGTCTCACTTGAGCACATCACTAGCAATTATTATTACGACACAAACGCCCTCACTGCTGATATCAAAGAGAATGCTGCCGAATTTACGTGCTGTGAAATTATTATTTTCATATAAGGCTGTGAACAGATCAGCGACTATTTTTAAGTTATCATAACCTCATCTGGTGTTGCGGATGTTCATGGGCGGCGGTGATCACTTACCATCAGGTGAACCGCAAGCCCGTATGGACACAAAAAAAAAAACAAGTAAGTTAAAAAAAAAACATTAATTTTGGTATGTATTTTCGTATAAATTAATATAATACCTACTTAACTCGTAGGTACAATCGGCAATGTTTCCGGTCGACCATTCTGCCCGCTTGCCTTCCATGCAGGAGGATCTAATCTAATATCGACACCGCCCCGCACCTTTGACTTTTCGAATTCACGTGCGGATCAATTTTTTTTTTTTTTTTTTTTTTTTAAAACGTTGCCCCTCACTAGGATTTCTCCTGTATCGAGGGTACTGTTTACAAACATACAAGTCACATGCACACACAACCAGACCCGAAACAATTATCTGTAGATCATACAAATATTTGTTCCGTGCGGGGATCGAACCCGCGGCACGCAGCGCAGAAAGCTTAGCCACTGCGCCAACCGTGTCGTCAAATTTGATTATCACTTGCGTTAACGGTGAAGGAAAACATCGTGAGGAAACCTGCACACTTGAGAGTAAGGCCTTAACCCTTCTCACACTAAGAAGAGTGAGACAGTAATAGGCTGTTTTTTTTTTTGTATATTTAAAACGCATTACAGCTACGTAGTGAATTTAATATTTTTTTGCGGAAAGTTGACCGCGAGCAGGACTCGAATCTGTGACCATCTGGATCAGGACACCATCTGCTCTTAACAACCGAGATACCGTGACCCCCGTTCGCAGAATCGAATTCTTCCTTCACATTTAACCGTCTCATGATGGTGGTGACATCTATTAAAATTATAGTTATCTAACCGACATGACTAACAATGCAGTTAAATTCAATGTCATATAGATGTTATTCGATGTTGACTGTCGATGTCTATTCTATTCTATTCACTACTATTATTGTTTCTGATATATATTTATAATTCTTGCAAGAATTGTTAGTATAGTTATGTAGTAACATTATATCTAGACTAAGCCTTATAAGTAGATCGATTCGCTTAGCATAATTTCGCCTCCCTCCACGATCGGAATGAGATTGTACCGTCTTTTGATGCTTTACAGTCTCTAATAACCTGAATGAATATTTTTATTTCATTCACAAGACCCTTTGGTGAGATGTTGAATACCCTTTATTCATGCTAGGTCAAATGACTTAAAGACTGTTGAGATAAAAAATAAATCGTGCCATATTTTTTTTTATAAGATGGAGTACAATGATTTTGATATCTTAGATTTTGAAGGCAAAATGCTAGTAAACTATCACTCACATACCTAAGTCACATAATATTGACATTTATTATTTAAATTGTTAATTTGACGTCATTTATGGATGAGACGTCATAGAATGAATACGAAACAACGCGAGACTTTTATTAGCGAACTAAGGACAAAAAGAAACAAGATTTATTATTACGATTACGATTAGAACAGTAAGTAAATCCGAGGAAATCATTAAAAGCAAAAATTTATCAATATAAAAAAAATAAAAAAAAATATATATATATATATTAAAAATTTAAATTTAAATTTTTTAGTAGAATATGTTAGAAAACAATACTGATACCACATACATCATACTATGTTCTATTCTACGTCTATGATCCACAGATTTATGCATGATTATATATATGTACTTTTCTCAAATCAAGTGAACTATAACTGTTCTTATCTGAGAAATAAATGTCTTTAAACCGAAGTATATGACAGAATATAAAAAATACATACTTTCCCTTTCCAGCGTATGCGTTTGTATATATGTGACGGTTCACAAATGTATGCAATTGTGAATAACATTTACAAACAAAGTACCTAATTCAGTATTGTTTAATATAGATTTACATATTTACAGTACACTTTACAAAGAAAAATCACCAAAACGACAATCCAAAAAGCCTTTTTTCTCCTTTATTTAAACCTACAATCCGGTTTAAAGCATGAAAATAGACATCAATACCTTTCGTGGAAGAAAATATTCAAAGGTAAAGATAAAGAGAAAGTCTTTACAATCTCAAAGGGATCTTGACGCCTCTTGAGGATATTAAACGGCGTAAGATTTTGTTTTTTTAAACATAAATTTCAAAGATGGCGGACAGCCCGTTGAAGAAGTTACCGGTACGCTTTCACGAGATATTAGAACGCTTATTAAAAGGGGTTCAAGATATTAAAATTTATTTTAAGAGGCGGGTGAAATTATTAGTTACCTATATACCTATGTGAATTTAAATAGATATCTACAAAGTAATATATTAACGTTTTCCATCGAACGCTTTGAACGAGTAAGATCTCCTGAATTAAGAAGCTAACTTGAAAGAATACGTGTGAACCTACAGAATATTTTTTTATGATTGTAGTGCGCACACTTTGCGGAGTGATTCAGTGTCCGTTCCCAAATGCAACCGCAGTACTAAAATTCACTCCAAAACAAATAAAAAATTTATTTTGTATGGCTTGCGCTAGTAAATTATGCGTGTCCCCCATACTCGAATTTTCGTTTTGTTTTAAATCTCAATACTGCGGTTGGATTTAGGAACATGCTCACTACATAAAAAAAATCCTGTATATTCAACAGTATGTGAAAATAACATATATAATGTACCTACCTTGCTCAGCAGTGGGATGATATATGGGCTATATAACAGGAACAGTAACGGTCGAATTGCGACCACTAGGCGACCTCTAGTAAGATGACTTGTATATCAATTAGTTAAATATCAACTGAGTTTAAGGGTGATATTCGAATCGAGATGAGAGATTTTCTTACAGAATAGGTCAGGGGGCATACTACAAACTCTTATAGCAGAGCAGAAACTGAAATGCCCAGAATGTCCAGTATTAGCTGACCTCTTACTGTATAGGCTTTTAATACAATGAAAGGGCAGCTTATACTGGAAATATCTTGGCAGTTCAATTTCCCCACAGTTAGCCCACTTTATACTGACGGTTCTCGAAAAATTCAAGCACGAAAATTGTATTGAACATTCCGTCCATGCAACCGGACGTTCTCGGATATATCCCGTTATAAAGCTTCAGTCAGTAAAGGAATGCGGGGGTTATCAAAGAGGTTTCAAAGCTTTGTAATTTTTTACTTTTTATCGTTGCCCAAATTGTTTCCTTAATTATTGAGCGTTTGTTGAAAAATCGAGACATCAAAAACTCTGGGATACACGATAGCAACTGCATTGTTGCTCCAAAAATTTACAGTTGTAGAGGTCAGATTGGTGTCACTTCGTATTAAAATGAGGTCAAAAACGTCGCAAAAAAAATATTCTTTTTTTTTGTCTTTTTTGTCGCATCTCCGGAGGGCCTCTAGCCAGTACCTCTACCATGAGTTTTCCGTGCCGTCTAACGTTCACGTTCACATTCAATATTTGTATAGTGACTTTAGTTCACTATTTATACAGCTAGAGGCGCTTAAAAAATTCCCATACAAATATTTCATGTGAACGTGAACGTTAGACGGCACGGAAAACTCATGGTAGAGGTACAGGCCCGACATGACTAAGGGCGCCCCGTAGTGGGACTCAGGCCTAAGCTTAGACCGTTGCTGTGGGGACCACAAGAAGGGACTTGCTGGATCTGGTGATGATTATTATTAAAAGACTTACTTTTTATTCTAATCTAATAGCTTATGGCGGGCTGGTAACAGCAAGGGTTGGGGTCGACATGGAAAATGGTGTCAAAAAAGAAGACAGTAGATAGATCCTACGTTTTATAGCGAAGAGCACAAATCCAGGAATTTTTCAAAATATACCCAGATACGCCAAGGTAAGTGGATTTTTACCCTTTCCACCCTGAAAAGGGTAAAAATGCACTTACCTCGCGAACCGAGTCACGAGTAAAACCTAGTAAAATGATGGTTCCAAAAATTTTATTGGTTTGGCTCGAGCGGGTTAAATAATGTAACGGATTTAGAAATTTACGGTCATCGCCGAACCGTGCAATTCTGCCGATTAACTTTTACAATGCTTGTTTGGGTAGCTATTCGATTCACTGTATAGTGAACCGTATGAGAACCAGGACAGTAAACTTTAACAAACTAGTATAAAATACCTACTTCCAATAGGTGCGCACATGTATATTATATTATTATTTTAAACTAGCTTTTGCACGAGGTTTTAACCGCGCGTTCTATTTTAAATCAAAATTAAATGCAGAATATTTTTTAATGTCGTGCGCAATATTTGCAGAGTGATTCAGTGTCCGATCCTAAATGCAGTACTAAAATTCACTCCAAAACAAAATGAAAATTTTATTTCGTATGGCTTGCGCTAGTAAATAATGGGTGTCCCCCCCATAGTAGTCGAATTTTAGAATACTGCGGTTACATTTAGGAGTAGACACTGAATCACTGTACAAATTATGCGCACTACATAAAAAAACCTGTATAGCCTACATCATTATTCAGAATTAAACTTAAGGCCTCAGAACCGATAACAGCTTTCACGATTTTATTGTTCCGGTAAGGTAACAACTTGTTAATTGTATTATCATGTAACCAGACCAGGGACTATGCAGAAAATTTCCAAAATATTGAACGAGGATGAAATCTTAGTTTTGCTAGTATATTATCTCCACTAAATAAAATAATAGAAACTATACATTAACCTAAAACTTAAAATAACACGAAAAAAATGTACCAAGAAAATATGTATTAAATTATTCCCTAAATACATATAAACCGTACTCGTTGCGAAATGTCCCATATTCTGAACGTTCGTATTCGTAAATAAAGTTCGGACCTTTTAGAGGCCATGACCATATTGAGCCCTACATAAGCACCACAAGTGTGTTTTATGTATTTCATGAAGGAAAATTACAGAAATATACGAAAAATAGGAAGGCCCATTACCACCTTTTTTCTTCGTACAAATATGTAATTTATTAGATTTTGTTCCTTTTGGGCCTGTACCTCTATAATGAGTTTACAAGTCTATATTCGCTAGCGAATAAAAAAGAAAGGAAAGAAAGAAAACATTTATTCAGGACTCATACAGATAACAAACAATATGTATAGGTAGGTATCAGTGGCGAAGAGTCCATACACCCCGATTCCCATCGGCTTCCCTTTAGGAATTGGTTAGTACGTAGACCAACGTAATAATATTATATATTATTTACTCATCCAACTGACAAAAAAAGGCTTGTTATTCAGTTAGTTCGAGCTCTTCCAGACATGACTGTATTATGTATAGATTACAAGAGACGGCATGGATTTTTGTCTTGCAGCAATTTTTAGAGGGCATTTTTGGGACGGCTTCCCGTTTTAAAACTTAAAGATTTCGTCGCCTGCATACGTGAGAGTATGCTTAGGGCGACGAATTTTGGAGATCTGAGAGGGTGTATCAGAAATGTGAGGTCATACAGACCATCAAACTGAACAACTTTCACTATGGGACCAACATCGTAATCGCGAAAAATAATCAGCTTTCCCATACGTTTGGGCTGAGTACGTATTGAAGTTTTGTATGGGACAGCTGATTATTTTTTATCAATTTGATTGTCTGATCCACACCCTTTATGACCACGCATTTCTGACACACGGTGTTTAACCCTTTTCCAGTCCCATGAACCACATGTGGTACATGTCGATTGTTTAACTATTGTGTCTGCTGTCGGGACAGTGAACGTGTTAAGTAATATTTATTTTTAGAAGTGAGCTATAACAGGTGTAGCTTCTTTATGATTCCCTAGCAGTGGCGAAGGATGACAGTTTTAAAAGGGGAAGCCGTCCCAAAAGGCTCCCTAAAAATTGCTGCAATTAATGCTGCAAGACAAAAATCCATACAGTCTCTTGTAATCTATATATAGACATGTCTGGAAGAGCTCGACCTCACTGAAAAACAAGCCATAGTTCGTTGGTCTACGCACTAACCAATTCCTAAAGGGAAGCCGATGTGAATCGGGTTGTATGCACGCTTCGCCACTGTTCCCTAGTAATATATGTACCTAATCATAACATACACAAAACAAAGTATCACATATTAATGAAAACCTGTGTTGTATTACAGTTTGTTGTTTTAATATTATCATTTCGTGTTCACTCATTTTAATTATATTCAAAAGAAAACAATGATACACTGAAGGATATCTCATGTATCGTGCGTGGGTCGAGGGTACTGTTTCCACGATACAAGAGAAATCCTAGAATTATATAAGATATCTCACATAGAAACACACCTACCTATGTAGATTTTTTTGTTTTTATTAGTATGGTGAGAACCCGACGTGGGCTATTCTCCGCCGGTTGGAAGGGCTAAAATTACTTATTATTATTATTATCTCCTTTATTCATCATTAAACATATTTTTTACATTTTTAAATACATATTATAAAATAAAATAAAATATACATTTAAAAACATAATAAATAGGAACCAACCGGCATCGGGAACAGGGTCCAAGCTACCGGCGGCTAGGGCTCCAGAGAGAGGAACCTTCTCACAATGCGTGCCGTGTCGAGGAGTACCGCCTTCTGCATCAAGCCCTTGATCCAACCCCCCAACGAGAGCCTCATAAGATGTTGGTCGAGGCTCTTGGCTATTAAGCCATTGGCCGTAACGACGATCGGCACTATGACTGCTGAGTCCACATCCCACATGTCGACAACCTCGTGAGCCAAGTCAAGATATTTAATTTGTTTATCTTTCTCGGCTTTCACGAGATTCTCATCATGTGGGATAGTAACATCAACAATCATCGTGCGGCGCGCTGACCGATCTATCACCACTATATCAGGCTTATTGGCAACATTATTATTATTATTATTAATAGCCCGTAGTATCCCACTGCAGGGCAAAGGCCTCCCTTCCCTCCTTCCACTTTTTCCGGTCTATAGCAATTTGGGACCAATCCTTTAGATAGATGTCCAGCTCATCACGCCATCTCCTTCTGGGCCTGCCGCGTTGCCGTTTCTTGCTATTTGGGACCCACTGTGTGGTTGTTTTTGCCCTAAGCTCCTCCGGCATGTAGCAGATTAATTTAAAATTACTTATACCTAATAAATATCTCACATGGAAACACACCTATGTAGATTTTTATTATTTTTATAAGCATGATGAGAACCCATCATGTGCTAATCTCCGCCGGATGGAGGGGCGGGGGCTATGTACTGGACTCGCTAAACCCACCACTTATCTCCTTATCAGAAGACAAAACGAACAATCGAGAGAGAAAACGGTAAAAAGATAGTTTTGTCCCCGATTTCCACTCTGCCCTTTTTTGCCGTGCTAGCCCTGCCCTTGTGTTGCGTGAAAGACAGCGGCGGGATGAATCTATCAATAACCTAACCGTCAAAAACTCCCGTCTCCAACTAGAAAAAGAGCTGCAACTTATGAACGGCTGAACAGATTTTCATAAAACATAGCTAAGACGATACAAGATTAAACAAGCTTTCAACTAAAAAAATTTGCATTGAAATCGGTCCATCCGTTTTGGGGCTATGATACCACAGACAGATACAAAGATACACACTACAAACTTATTATTAATATTTATTTAATTTCAGATAACATGATCCATTATGTTAGTAACGACTTATAACTGTTTTAACAAGCGTTATAACACCCCTCCTTTTTGTTGGGGGTTAAAAAACTCTGCACCCTGTTCGCGTGTCTTCCATATGTAATTAATCGCGAAGATAAACAGCAACTATTACGTAATTACGCGAGCGACGTGACGCGATATAACGCGTGCCCATGTAGGACAATGTCTTCCCCGTCTGGCTCAAAGCCTTGTTACTTAATGTGATTATATTTGTTACACAAAGAAATAACTGAATACACGAACATGTTATGAATAACTAGTTAATTACTTACATTTGAGTAATATTATTTCAACCTTTTTGATGTTGACTACAAGGTAATTAAGGTTATTCCGTTAATTGCTTTACATAACGTGTGAAAATAATAAATAAAATGTATTAGCAGCGATAGCCTAGCGGTTGAACGCTTGCCTTCCATGCAGGAGGAACTGAGTTCAAACCCGGCCAGCACCACTGACTTTTCGAATTTTTATGTGCAAATCGCAATTATTTTATTATTAATTGCATTAACGGTGAAAGCAAACATTGTGAGGAAATCTGCAAACCTTAGAGAGCTACATAAAGTTCTCGATGGCGTGTGGAGTGTGCCAACCCGCACTAGGCATGCGTGGCATGGTCATATATAACCTAACCTAACTCATTGTCAGATAACATTGAAAACGGACTAATCATTGACCGTCTCACAATTTAATGGCCTTGCACATACAGTGAAATTGCCAAAATATTACTGCCCTGCAATATCACTGCGTGGGTCCAGTGGAATTATAATGTCACTGAAATTAGCCCGTGAAATTGTGAGAAATGGAGGCGGTTGACAAAGTTTCGTGCAATTATAATTTCACTAGTGAAATTCTAATATCACTGGTTTGACAATATCCCTGCGACATTGCGATTGCTGTAATCGCATGTTTATGTATTGTTTATGCCACTATAAACAGAAAAATAAAATAAACTTAAAAAAAATATCTATTGAAAACCGACTTCAAAAAACTAGAGTAGGTAAGTATAAAATAATTTTCTTAAAAACTTAAACAGCTTCTGAAGTCTTCAATGCACCTAGCTTGGCAGTGGCACCGACTTCAAAAGCTAATAAGTTTTTTAAGAAATTATTTCATACTATTTAGTTTTTTGAAGTCGGTTTTTACTTTTTTATTATAAACATAATTGGACATAATAATGAAGGGATCTCTAAGCACATATCAAAGCTTAATTCCCTAACTTTAGACGCATATACCATTTAAAGAACACTAACCGTTAATTATATTATTATATCAAACTAAAAACCTACATAAACTGAACTAATTGTGTCATAATTGCAGAAAAGAAATCATAAAAAGTAAAATATTAGAAATAATTAAAGAATTCCCTTGGCATTCCGCCAACCGCTGTAACCCAAATGTAGAGAAATGTTCACGTTGCACTTACATTCGTAAAATTCTTTCGCGCTGAACAAAAGTTAATTGCACTACAATTACGACAATAACAATAAATTCAATAACGTATTGCTTCAATGCTACTAAAATATTGAAGTTGAACCATTGGCGGGTATTCTGTAATTAATATGATTAATATTTAAAAAAATTGCATTCAGTGAGCACTTTGTTCTTGTTGTGTTTTACAAGGATTTTACTGATAGTTATATTATTATGTACTTATGTATGTAATTAATTGTATATTCATTAAAACGTCGGGACTCTAGGTGCACGGTTCCGAAGTGAGTTGGTCCTATGGAGAAGAGACCGAAAAGAAACTGGGATACGGAATAAGTACTTTTTGAAACAATTGTTCGATTTTACAAAATAAATGTAACAAATTAATGTAAAATCAAGTAACTAAGGTTTAAAGAATTTTATTTTCATAAAGACACAAAGTCACTTACATGAAAATAGTAATAACATTTAATTCATTTCAACTTATTCTAATGGTTCTAACTTTTTTTTTAATGACATTTCTCTAGGATTTCTGTATCGAGGGTACCTACAGTTTACAAATGTTTACAAATATACATGTCACATGCACAAATACCCAGACCCGAAACAACTATCTATAGATCATACAAATATTTGTTCCGTGCGAGGAGGAACCCGCGGCACGTAGCGCAGAAAGCTAATCGCTTAGCCACTGCTTTCTCCGTACATTTTATAGTTTCAGTAATATTTTATTCCACGAGCTAATCTGGTTTAAAAAGTCTTATTTAATTTAATCATATCATAAAAGACAAGTTACTGCGTAAGAATAGCAACAAAACAAGAAGAAAACAACGTAAGTGCACTGACACTGTATACTGAACTTTATTACTACATTATTAAGATTGAATGTCGAGTGGGACGTGAAGTAATTAGTGTTCGTATACAGCATGTATAAAATAAGTGATAGCACTTAGTCGTAGTTTAAGTAGTCGTTATAGATGCATCGAGAGCAGGCACTGAGACTGAAATGGATTATGTAGATAACGTTTAACACCAATGATGTATGTGTAGGTAGGTACCAAGGAAACTTGATCAAAATATGGTTAAATCGTTTGATATTCCTGTAAATGTGGTAAAATTAGTTTTTTGCATTTTAATGTAACTATATGTATACAACCATAATATAAATATAAACTTAAATATGTACACTAATTATTGTTAAATAAATAAATCATAAAATAAAATAAATATAAAACTGAGTACCTACCTAGGCGTTAAAGTACTCCTCCTCTTCCCTGTCAATTGGCAGCGTGCCCAGAAGACTGGCAGCATTGCTACATTGAATGGCAATGCTTATTCTTTGACCAAAGAATAGGCCAGCCCTCGGGTCACGCGTTGCGTCGACCAACCGTTTTGCAATGTCTCTGAAGAGGAGACATGCATTCGGTCCCCATGACCCGAGCGTTTCGATACCAAACGGCTCAAATATATAACTACCGATAAGGTTATTATATTTGCGCCGTTTGAGTGTCTCTATGGCTGCAGCTGCAGCTTCAGCACAGCCTGCCGAGCCAGGAAAATGGGAAGACGCAAGAGTGTCGACGCAAGTTGCGTCCCACACCATGGGCCTACCCAGCTTCCATGTCAATAACGACATACCATCGGGCCTCTTGCCATCGTCGCGCGCCAGGCCATTGGGATCTAAAACAGCGGGCACGCCGGCGGTGACAAGGGCACGGCGGATAATGTCGTTAATCCATGCATGCCGTGCTATGCGACCTGCACTTCTGCAGCAAGACAGGCCATGGTGACCGAGGCAGTCGACAGCTTCACCACAGTAACAGCGATGCGGAGCACCACAAGGAGCTAGGCGTAGGCCAGGCAAGTAGCGAGCCGAAACGTAGTATCGTGCAACATAGTGCCTATGTTGAAATTGAACTGCCCAGACATTTCCAGTATAAGTTGACCTTTTATTGTGTGAAAAGCTACAGTGTGAGGTCAGCTGATACTGGAAATGTTTGGACGGTTCAATTTTTGCCCTTCTATAAGGGTTCCTAGTAAGCTTCTTGTACCCATGATACAGCAGAAATCGATGATGATAGTGATGTTTATTTATTGGCTTTACCAAGACCCGCACGCCAGAATTTGAATATATTTTGCATATTCCGTATTTGTACTTCAGCGCTGCGCTCGCTACACCCCAAGCATGAATCTGGAGCGCTTCCGGTGGACGTGACGTATGCGCCGCGTTTGTTAGCGCCTTCCTGTTCAAATATCCTGTGCAAATATGTCTGTGTGTGATACACTCTCGGCTGTTTGATTTTTCGCGTAAAACAGACTTTCTTTGAGGTTTCTGCATTATTAAATTGTTATTTCGTACTGAGAGATGAGGTATTCCCGTATTTTATTATTCTATCCAAGGCACAGAATAGATTATGGTACGACTTAATCTGCTAATAAGTATCTAACATTTTTGAAAGTCATTTAGAAGAAAAACATGCGTTCGAAAACATAATCTTACAACTAAAAACTTATATAGCCCATTACAAAGTTTGACACATTACGAACCATATGAGGCGATTACATACCTATAATCGATATTAATAAAGAAATTACATTGTGTTCTTGCGTGATAAACTTTTACACATCCTATACATTGGCGGATCTACTCATTTTCCAAGCATAGACAGTAAAAAAATTGCCGCTCTACAATTGTCAGTTCCTAGTATTAGTTGAAATTGCACAATCTGTTTGCGGTACCGCGGCTCCATATGTTATTGTTAACTTGATTTATGAAAAGAATATCCATGGAGTTTCTTGCCGGTATCTTCTCCAGGACCAACCCACTTGGAACCGTGCACCTAGAATCACGACGTTTTGAAAGTGCCTTCAAAGGCCCAGTTGAATAAAAAAACTTTGACTTTGACTTTAACCATAAATGTTCAATGAAAGGGAAGGGGGAAAAGTCATCAAAAAAATATCTTGAAGACATTATTTCTGAAAGATATCAGAAAGCCGTCTCACAGAAAAATAAATCTTTTTGATGTTCGTACCTACTATCTGCGAGGATACAAATGAAATTAAAAAAAAACAGTTTCGTTCCCCAATTTGCCGCTCCTAAAATCTGCTGCCCCAGGCTCAAGCCTACTCAGCCTGCTGGTAAATCCACTACTCATAAAGGTTTTTTAAATTTAGCATGTAGTAGAAAAATAAGTCTTCGCCCACACCGTCGCGGTATGCGGTGGCGGAAAATTGTAATGACCTATCTTGTATGGGATGGGACACTTTAAGCACACGCGGTGGCGGTGGGAAACCGCTACCGCAACTATAACCACAGGGCCCCAAGCCTGCTATTTAAATTGCTAGTAATTGTTAGTTTTTGTAGTGTCGTTCAACCTATTTTGACTTCTATTGGATAAGTAATTATTATTATTATTATAAGCCTATGCTGTCCCAATACTGGGCAAAGGCCTCCCTCCCTTTCCTCCACTTCTCGCGATCCCGCGCTGTATCGGGCCAGTCTTTAAGGAAGGCGTCCAATTCGTCCCACCATCTCCTTCGTGGTCTGCCGCGACCCCGTCTTACTGTCTCAGGACACCAGTTCTGTGGGATAGTCAAAATCTATAGAATGACACTTAATAACTGGCAAATAACCGACCTTTACTTCTATTACTTACGCAATAAAAGTCAAAATAAGTTACACGACACTGCAAAAACCAATGTACAATCACGAGACCATTCGGATACAATTGAAATAGCAGACTTGGGGCCCAGGTCCGCAGCAGTGTGGGCGGCGCTTAATTTGTAGTACCTCTCTCCTAAAATTCTATCAAATTCCATTTGTTTTATACAAAACGCAAACTAATTTCATTTTGTTGCCACCTAAAATAAATTAATTGAAGTTTCCAATTCTATCGACTTCTTGAAAACCTTCCCTAAATAACTTGGTTACAAAACATTTAAATCAACAACAAAGTACAGAAGAAAGCCGAATTTTAAGACGATTCTATTTATCGGTTTCTGAAACACAATTTCCAACTCAAGTTATTCAATAAAACATCTTTGGAGCAAAGCGAAGGTTCCAGAACGTCTTACAATGAATCTCCATTACCGCCACGTTTGAAGTTCAATTCGAATTGCCAATAGATACTCATTCTATTTAATGGTTGAGGAAATACATTCAGGACCTCTTTATGTTAAATGATGAAGGAAAGTGATGGAAAAAAAACTGGTGATAATATTAAGGATGAAATTTAAATTTGTTTTACGTCAAGAAGGATGGGTGACCGTTTCTTCAAAACATCGAAACTCTTCCGTGCCTCGCAAAGCACGTTAAGCAGCAATACCAGCGCTGACAGGAATCAGCACCCAAAAAAGTCTGATTTATCCCATCAAACCAAAGGGTATCAGTTTCTCCTATATAAAAAAATGCCTCATGATCAATACATCTAAATAGCAAAACGTGCAGATAATCAAGTCCATGCAAAAGCGTGAAGCAGAAAATAAACTGGTTAATAAAACAAAGAAAATACGGAAAGCTAACACTAAAAAAATACAAGATTGCAAGGGAAATACATCCGGCCATCTGTTAAGTTACCTAACAGTGTTAGCTGTGAGTTATCGCCCTTAGCCCGAAGCTCGAATTCGGGTCGAATTCACTGTTGATAAAAATGTAAAAAATATTCAGCATATTTGTAACAATATACGTACAATTTCACAATGTATGCGAAATTATTACACAAAATATTTGTAAAATTTAATAACATAAAAAAATTGTAAAATGTATTAAAACTTTTTTTAAACGATTCTTTGGCTTTATTAATAGTGCAAAGAGATATCAAAATGAAATTTTTCGATCAAGCTTTTTATAATTTTATATAAAATGGAATAACAATCTGAAATAAATTTACTATTATTTATTAATAGGTGGGTACTCGGAAAAAAATATACATAAAGGACAATTTAGTTTATGTGTAGTTAAACATTTAACCATATTAGGTTTATCTGTAAACCAGATTCGTGGGTGAACACTACGCATCGTCCTCACACCCACCAACCGGTGGTAACTTAATAATTATAATAATATTAATTAATATTATAATATGATTTCATGAAAAAGTATTACATACTGTGAAGTAAAAATAAATATGGAGAAGGGTATAAAAGAGGGAGGAAAAAAAAGAGGAGAGGAGGTGAGGAAGGGAGGGCTAAACTGGAATGATTGAGGATAAAATAATTTATGTTATTCGTTTATATTGGTAGTAAATCCATACTAATATTTAAAGTTTTTTTTGTATGTAGGAGGTACCTAAACTCTGGAACTATTTAATCGATTCAAAAAACACTTTCACTAAGGGCCCATCCACACTTGATACTTTTAGCAGCAGAAGCGCGCGTTTTCGCGCTCGTTGGCTTCAAAAAGCCCTTTTGCTTTTGCGTACAAAAGTGAATATCGGGTGTGAACGAACGCTAATCGAAAGCTGAGTAAAATAGGCTATATTTTATTTTGACAAAAATAAAATGCGTAGATGAAACCGCGGGCCACAGCTAGTGTAAAATATTTCGAAAATACGCCGTGGATTATGTCGCCTTACATTCCGAGCTTTATCTAAGCAAACGCAAAGTAAATACTTTGTTTACGCGTTTGGAGTATAAATAGTAAACGTGGGATACTTCGAGTTTTCTATAGAGGTAGGGTACTAAGCCCCTTTGTCACTGCCACCTGCGAAGATCTATTGTGACGAAATAAAAATCTATCTAACACATATATTTGGTAATATTGGAACTTATGTAGGTATTAAGTTACATATTTATAACAAACTAGCTGTGCCCGCGACTTCGTTCGCGTGGTGTAGGGGTGCTCGAATTATGTTTTGAAAATACATGTTTCTAATAATATAAAATTGTATCAATTATTATTAAATAAAAACAGTTACAACGCGGGGACCGGATTTGAACCTGATATTTGTCGGCTTCTATTCTACTATTTACCGTTCCACTTAGCTAGTTACGATGGGTATCGAAATAAACATTTCTAATGTCGAAAAAATACCTAGTTTCCTTCATATGTATAGTAATTTACCGTGATGGTTTTTTACCGAAAATGTTAAATAAACACGTTTAAATCACAAATTTCTTAACTATCGACCTTAGTACCCACGGATACATATTGAGCTATAAATTTTCAGTATAATAAGCTGACCTCTTATTGTAAGGGAAGCCTATACAATACGTGGTCAGCTTTTACTGGAAATGTATAACTTGATAGAAGCCGTGTGTACAAAAAAAAAATGTTACACTGTTCAGTTCCTGTGAGCGTAGCGTAGCGTGATGATACATATTTATGTTAAAAAGTCGACCCCTTAGTAGCACTACTGTGAAAATCCTATCGAAATTGTTAAATTCTTACATTTCATAACCATCATACATTATACACAAAATATGTTACATTGCTCGACTCCTATGAGTGATAGTGCGATGAAATATGTTTACTATAAGTCCTCGATCCCTAATAAATTATACTACAGTGAAAGTCGCATCAAAGTAGGTCCAATACAACATTATTTTGTATAACTAATCAATCGTGACCTCTGCTTTGTACGGGACTGCTTACAATAGAACGATCAAGCTGTATCTAAGGATCTAGTCAACTACTGTTGCAAATAAAAGTTGTTAAGTTAGACTATTATCTATACAATTACCGTAAAGTTTCATTGAAATATTTTTCGCTGTTTTCCCGAGGTGGGGTAACTTCTTTTTTTTTTGTTGGCTCTCAGACTTTCATCCCATAAATACAAAGCAGGTGATCTAGCGATACCTTTATTTTGCCTACACTCTACTACCGACTAACAACGACAACGACGTAGTCGGTGAAAATTCGGTAACCGTTACTGCCCCTCGTAATGATTTTATCGTCTTGAATCTAACAATAGTAGCTATTTAAAATACTTGGAGAAAACATCCAAATTATAAACTTTACATTTTCGTAAACACATAAACCCAATTAAAAGAACAAATATTTCGATCCCAACGCTATCTAGGGAGACTGAAGACAAATTTAAAGAAACATAAGGTAATAATTATTTTATTATTTTCAGTGAGAAATTGGTAGCCGACAGATCATTCTAGTCATCCTCAAGTCAATGAATTTTCAGCTGCCGTGTATCAGGCAAAAGGCTATGTTGTAAAAAGAATGTTCTATGAACCTAATTTGCTGTTCTCCAGAATGCAAACGATGTTAGCCCTTATCAATTTGCAATGGTAGCAGTAAACAGCAAGCACACGTCATTATAGTACTGCCAATAAGGCTTTGAAATTCATAATTACCTATTAGATTCCGAAAAGCCCATCCTACAGGTTTCCGATAACTTCTATGGATAAAAAAAAATCTACCCAATCCTAATAAAGTCTTAATAATGATCTTATCTCAATATTTACTGGAAATACAAAAACTCGGTCTTGGGTAAAAAGTCTATTAACGCCATCTAGTTTCAGAAAAATGTAATAAAATAATAATGAAATCAAAGTTACGTCGAAATATCTGGTAGCGCATTTAAAAAAGTAATTATCTCGTGGTTAAGGTATTATGTCGTATGCTTTCATCACGCTTCACCTTTTGGAACATAGCAGTCAGTGAAATACGTACCTTAAAGTAAGATGCCAAAGAAAGAACGTTTATCAGTAAAAAAAAAATACTGGGCATTACTAAATATACCAAATTACTAATTTAAGAACGGGATCAAGTGAGGAGTTAAAATGAACACAGGAACTATGAAACTAAAACGAAGATTAGTTTTGCTTAGCCCCCTAGACGAATAGGGTGATGATTTATATTACATATTTTGACCGGACCTATGAATTATAATAAGACAATATTTCATTAAGATTCGGCTCTTAATAATGAAGTGGTTGCTCATAATAGTACACAGGCATAATGCACTTTAGCTCACCCCCCTTAGATAATAGCGTGATAATTTATAGCCTATATATTGACCAGCCCTTTGACAGATATTACTGCAAAATTTCAACTAAATCTGTCCAGTAGTATAGGCGTGAAGCTCGGACATATAAACAGACAAACGGACATACAGACAAACAGACAAAAATTCTAAAAACATCTGATTTGGCTTCAGTATCATTCCTAGTACACGCAGAAATCATTTTTTTGGAAAAATATTCAATGTACAGTTTACGCCTCGTTACGATTTTATTATAAGTATATATAAGTATAGATAGAAGATATTTGAACGTTACAAATTAAATTATTATATAGAACTCGGCCTACAGGAGATTGGATGCCGTATCAATAAAAAAATCGCTTTTAAAAATATTGGAAATTAAAAACTCGCCTATAAATTACTACTAATGCCATCTAGGTATAAACAGACGAATTAAAATATATAAGGCTAAAGAATAAATGAAAAAGTACGTTTAAAAAAATGCGAAATGATTTCTATTGTATATAAAATGTTAATCGGATCTATTAACTAATCATCCAATATTTCAAATGGATTCGTCATATAGGTAGCGACTAATAATTGTACTCAGACATATTGGTTTATTGCTCACCCGGGGTTTGACAATAGCGTAATAATTTGTACCCTATATGTTGACCAGGCCATTAACGGATTTTACTTTTAAATTTCATGGCGATCTGTTCGGCGCGGCGGTTTGGCCGTGAAGCTCGGACAGAGATACAGACAAACAGACAAACAGACAAAAATTCTAAAAACTATATTTTTGGCATCAGTGTCGAATATAGAGCACGTGCCTTTTTTTTTTTCAAGATATATTTAATGTACATTTTTCGCTTCGTTACGATTTTATTATAAGTATAGATACTCACATTTTTATTTTGCGAAAACCTAACTTGTTCTTAATAATGTAATATTTCCAGATGGTACTTATTTACGCTCCAATATTTGTTACACAACAAAATTAGGCCTTCGTTTTATTCCGTGAGTATTTTTTCGAACATCGTATGATTTGTTTACACAACCTATCCACACAGCTACGAAAATACAAGTAGGCACTTATATACAACAGTGCGAGCATCCAACGGATCTAATTTACATCACCAGAGTCTCTTAAGATAATTAATTGTTTATTAAGCCGCTGTAAACTAAGTTGTGAGCTTAGCAATAAAATACTAACTTAAAACAAACTTCATCACAACTTGTTTGTTTAAGTTAAACAAGTTTACAAGTTCAATTTGTTTAAGAAAGCTCTACGGATAGGGAATTTGAATGCGTACGTGGTAGGCAGTACTAGACTTGGGTAGTGAGTGAGCGAGTGATAAAAAAGACAGATGTCGCTCTCGCTCACTCACTCGCTACATAGCTCACTAGTTCTCGGCGGCCGGCACGTCTCACCGAGCCACTGAAGTCACCGAAGGGCTCATTCGGCTTGCTTCGGAATACTTCGTATAATCGGAACGAGTCCAAACTTCCAAGGAGCGTATATGAGCGAGCCGAGCCGTTTCCTTCGACGTCCGTGAGTCAAATGAACTAACAGTCGGCGCTTGAGCTACTGGCTAAAGAGCTAAAAGAGTGATATAGCGCTTGAGAGCAAACAAGCTAATCGCTCTTTTTTTCTTTTCAGTGAGCTATTTCACCCGTGTCTAGGTAGGACTATGTTATGCTAGTTTTTAAATCTTAGCGCTCTTACACACGAACGACTTTTTGTCCACGACAGGGGTAACTGCAGACCACGCATACGCTGGCTTGTTGACAAGCGGTGGAAACTGCATTTTCTCCTATTAAAATGCCGCACGTGCGTAAGACCACTTGTCCTTTCATTGTGAGTTTTCTTTATTGGAATGTGTTTTAATTTTACTTTTTTAAAACGCTTTTATTAGCTTCACTTATAACTAACTAACTATGTAAAAAAATCTTGGAAGTTAAATTTGACCCACTTCCCGGTTTCCGATTGAGCTGAAATTTTGCATACACGTTTAGTTTGGATGACAAAAGCGTTTTCTTTAGTTTTTTTTTTAAACTATAATATTAATTATTATGTGTCGTAATTTATGTGAAATAAATTGTTTTTCCTTCTTTCAGTAAGATGCGTCACGTAGTAACGTCAGTAGTTCTTCATTAAAACAGACACTCGCTATCGTGGATGAAGGAAGGAACTCATGCGCTTCTAATGAGAGCACTTTGAACTTATAGCCCGCTTTGTGTCGAGATTAGACATCGTTCACTGGCGCGATTGAGCTAACCTAAGCCAATCTAGCTTTTGCTAGTCTTCGCTAGCTTACGTTCGTGGTAGGCATTTATACCAGAGGCTAAATATGTGCTTTCCGTATCGATCATGACCCCAATAAGATTCGGAAGAGGAGAATCAACAAGAATAATATTAATAAACACACATGTCATTATCATTTCATTTATAAACGACATCGATGATAAACGCACACTAACATGAAAAAAGAGCTGTAACTTTTGAAGGGCGGAACAAATTTTCATGAATATTAAACATATTAAACATTCAATTTAAAAAAAAACTGAATTGATATCGGTCTATCGGTTTTGGAGCTACGATGCCACAGACAGACACACAGATACCTACACACTACAAACTTAGAACACCCCCTTTTTCGTAAGGGGTTAGAAAGGACATAATCCCTTTTCTATCCTATGGTGTCCCGCTGCTGGGCAAGTGTCTCTCCAGTGGTCTTCCACGCCTCTCAATTGTCCAATCGTCGCTGAAAGCGTCCGGGATAAATCTCGTAATTTTTTTGACGCGCCGATCATATTGCAGTGACGCTCGAACTTGACGCGAGTGTAAAACTCACTGAAACTAAGAGAATACCAAATGTGTTGTTTGATCAAAATTTTGCTGCAACTCCGCGGCAACTGCACTTCTTTAGTTACGTAAATTAGCCTATGGATCGTCTTGCCAGCGTTTTCTGGGCCGCCCTAATAATAACAATAATCCACATAATCCAGGCCACTTTTTTTCTTTTTTTTTCTTTTGTTCATGTAAAATTCTTGTCTATGCCAAAAGCTTCCCGCCTAAGCTGTTTCTTAGCCCTCATTATGCATTGAAGTAAAACGGATTACGGTAGGTGTAATACGTCTTTCACTTGAACCGACTAAGGTGGCACTCGAGTTTATGAAGCGGAATTTATGTTTTGAATAATTTATTTATGGTAATTGTATTTTTGACGCCTCCCACCGCAATGTTTCGCCTTAATTTTTGTTCATACTTGTTTTTACGCCTGTTTTAACTTTATGAGGGGAATTTCAAACTTTTTAGGTAGGTAGGTACTTATTATACTGACATTTTTTCACGTCGGAAAAATAATTGGGTGTGATAGGAGAAGAAGTGTAGGTATAGTATCGTTCCTTTTTTTTAATGTTTTTTTTTACAGCCTTATTAAATCTTTCAACTAATACACTACCACCAACTAGCGACCCGTCCCCGGTTTCACACGGGTGCAATTTCTCTACTATCGTTACATTAAATATGAAAGTATTATACCTATTATATAAACCTTCTGGAAGAAAAGCTCAAACTGATGGTGAAAACCGCATCAAAATCCGATGCGTGGTTTAGGAGTAGCGGATATACAGACAGACAGACGCGGAAAGTGACTTTATTTCATAAAATTGATTTTGCACAATAAAACATGGCGTTCAATCATCAAACAATCATCATTCGTCAATTATCAACCAACAATAAGAATGATATTCGAATCGAGATCCAGATGTTCTTACCGAATAGCAGCTATGCTCTAGAATTATTAGAAATATAGAATTTAGAATTTAACCTACAGCCTGTAGGTTAGATTCTAAATTCAAACTAGAAGGTGCTCATTTGAAATTAGAATAATAAACAATTTAAAAAGAAATTGCTACATTAAAAAACCCTTTGACTTTGATGTATTTTTATCTCGAAATAGCTGGAATATCTAGACTGAAAACGATGAAAGCGCTACTAGAACTTGTATCCCAGATCAATACCTCTGTTTTATCTTGGATTGAATCTGGTCCCCGAGGTATGTGCACAATCGATCACATCCCCAGCACACTCAGATGTTTTTTATCAATGTATTCTGATAAATATAAGAAAACATTACGCCGTCATTCTCTAGAGGATCAGTTTAATCAAATAGTCATAGACTTTTGTTTAAAAATATTGCACTTGCATGAATACGAATTTGAAAAACGTATTAAGTTTAACATTTTTTAATAAAAAAAATATACTAATATTTTTATAATTTATGGTAATACATTTCACACTGTAGATTTAGGTGTTACTGAAATGGAGCAGCAGCTCAAAAGTTCAGGCTGTAGACTAGATCTAAAGGTTCAAAGTTTGAACCCCACCCGATGCACATATTTAGTTATCAAATATACAGAGTGATTGGTTAACGAGGAAAACGTTGAAGGAGCGTTTTGTACTTATCATTATGAACAACTTTTACTATGGGACCAACCCTGAAATCTCGAATAAATAATGTACTACAATGCGTGCGTGTGTAAGAGTAGCCGAGCCCGCCAGGTCATGTGGTCGAGTTCATGACCGTAATACCATTCATAGATCATAAAGAAATAAAGGATTTATGGAAACGGAAACATCAATTATTTTAATTAATTTTGAAAACGCTTAAAATAATGTAGATATATTTTTTGCTTATTAGAGTCTTTGTAAAATGTTTTGCAATATTTAAATAAGACCTTATATTCAGATGCTCCATTGTCACCAGGATTAAGCAACTTTACTTTGCAGAACTTTGGGGAAGGTCCCAACTTGTAGGGGCCAATTTGGACAATATCTAGTGTAGTCCAAGCTTTAAAGTACCAGTGGCAATTTAATTAACACTTTGTTCGTGCCACATAGTGACAGAGGACTTTGTAAACTGTACAGGCATTTCCAAAGTGGGTTAGGGAATCGTAGTTGAGACACTTGGATTTGAACCAGAAAATTGAAGTAAATTACCTAATAAAGGTTCTGTTACGAACTACATTTTCAGTATGAGCTGACCTCTTATTGTACGGAAAGCCTATTCAATGTGAGGTCAGCTTATACTGGAATGTATAGCTTGATATGTCAAGTGTTTACTTTTTATTGTGTCAGCGAAGCAGCCAGATAGTATGGCTAAGCAATAATCAATACTAGCTGTGCGCTGGATCAGTAATTACATGTGAACATAGATCCTCGTGATGGCCATGGTTCACAGATGATGGTCACAGGTGACCACACAAACTCTCATGACGAGTAGACACGAGGAGAGTCAATGACAAATGATGCGAAAACTAGTAATCATGCAGTGGCAATGACAATATTTTTTACTCGT
This sequence comes from Allophyes oxyacanthae, assembly GCA_932294325.1. Classification (NCBI taxonomy): domain Eukaryota; kingdom Metazoa; phylum Arthropoda; class Insecta; order Lepidoptera; family Noctuidae; genus Allophyes; species Allophyes oxyacanthae. Next base: position 14,634,324 of record OW028613.1, on the reverse strand, counting down.
AAATGATCAACCGCTTTAAGAAAAATATTGTATGGAACACTATCGTACAAACGTGGTTTTTTAAATTAAAAAATAACATTGTCCCACACCCGGATTTCTCCTGTATTGTGGGTACAGTTTACAAACATAAATCTCACATGCACACACAGTGTGTTGTAGATGTTCCGGGTTTGGGGGTGTGACATACCCAGACCCGGAACAACCATCTCTTTGGGCGGTACACGATGCCACTCCATAACCATCGAGCTCTATGCAACTTCGAACGAGTTAATATCTTTGAAGTCCGCTCACCCGAAGAAACAAAGGGCATATTACAGACCCCAAAGGCAATTTACATAGACATTGAATTTATAATATTATGTAAAGTCAATGCCTTCTCCATAGCTCAAACAAAATGTATCCCCAGGAAATCCCGCGGGATCCGTCCAAATCCCACTTGTTTACGAAAAAGTTAAAATGTATTGAATCTCGTACCTAATAAATTATTCAGAGGGCGATTTTTGGGAATTTCTGAAACGTTAAAGTCGAAAGTACGCGTGAATAATAATTTATTTAGGTAAGAGAAAATGTTGTGCGTTTTGTATTTTTAACTTTATACTTAGCAATGTATTATAATTACTAGCTGTACCCGCGGCTTTGCCCACGTGACAATATTCGATTAAATTATGATAGTCACTTGAAATTAAAGAAAAGGAAAGATAGTTTTCAGAATTTGTATTGACAAAAACTTGCATAATATGAGATCTGTGCCTTGTCTTCCGCACGTATGGAAGTGAAAACAATCTACATGTTACTTGGATGGGTGATCGTTCTTTACTTGAGACCCCTGAATGAGCACGGCAGGTCGCATTCACGACTATTTTAAACGAATAATCTATGATCTATGATAATGGTAATGGTTAGGCACTCAAAAAGACAAAACCGTGCCTTCAGCTTTATGGTTTATATATAATCAGTTTTTACTGCCACCGTGCACCGTTAAGACTACGCTTTCTCGCTATTTTGTGTGTTATTGAAGTTTACGAAACCTGATTCTCCGCTAAGAAACAATAGGAAAAATTAATTTAAAGTTTAATTATTTAAATCTATTGTATGAATATTGTCTACGAAATGGGTAATAAGTGCAGAGTCTGCTGCCGACCGTCATAACAACGCCTTGATTACATCAACAATCTCATCTGATTGTAATTCTGTCCGGCGCATCTTGGGCAGTGAGCTGTTACGAAAATTGCTGACTCATCTATCCACTACATCATGAGTGAATTCAATATAAACACTCATGGCGAGGCGACAGAAGAAGATTCAGCTGTTCTCCGGATTGTTGACTTTAGTCCTTCTTCTTTGTGTCAATGGTACTACGTCCCTAGGCTTGTATAATCTGCAAATTTTGCCACCTCTATGATGTTAATATTGGCAAAATAGAGGTGGCTCAATGTGCAGGTATTGGGGCATATTGAGCAACACAGTAGCTGAGACATCGTTTGAGGGACAATACCACATCTCCACCCTACCGCTGTTTCCTCGATATAGCCCCACTTGCTCATTTGCTCATACTGCACTTGCATCTGCCTAATTGGGTCCAGAGTCGGTTAAATAACTTTCATGTGATCCAAGAGATGATCGTTCGATCGGATCTTATCTGGCAGAAAATTACTCATCCCGGGCTTGGTGAAGAAAGTTTCTCCAACCACAATGTATTTGCAATGGGCATCGGCTGAACCACCCGATAGTGCCTCTCTAGTGTTCTAAGGAAACTGAGCCGACTTTTTAAAGGCTGTGCTGATGATTAAGCACTGAATTGACTTCTGAATAGTGGATGTCTGGTGTCGGACTCCTTTTTAAGTTTTTGTACGCAACGTCTCTACTAATTTGTAGAAGTGCTATGCTCACCGTAGGATACGGTATACCCATATTGAGAGTGATCGGTTTACGTCAGCCGGTGATAGTACAACATGTGTCATTTAGCTGACCGAAACTTTTAGGTACCTAGTTCTTTTTATTTGATTTTCATATAATGGTTTTTTCAAGTTAACGCTCTGTCCAGGGTGACTCCCAGGGGTATTGCTGTGATTAATTTCGAACCCTACGGTGATTTCAGCCCTGATCCCACTCGAAAACTTAACGTCGACAAACTCTTCTTCGACAGACGCTGTTCCAACACTCCGAAATTACGCTACTCCTGAACCATGAGCAATAAAATCGGAAAAAAGTAAAAGCAAGAAAGAAAGAAAAATAGTTTATAGCACAACATAAAATAAACGGAAAAGCAAAGAAAACATATAAAATAAGTTGGGTTATTGTACTAAAGCATATAAAGCATAATGTCAGGAGGCAGTGATACTGGCAACCTGACGCTGGTTTTCAGCTGCAACCCACAAGTGCCATACCAGCAGTCGTCATTAATATGCCTTACGCCTATAAGTATTTTGAAAACCCTTAGATACTTACCTTTATTGTGAATATATTTGAACATTACAAATTAAATTATTATATAGAACTCTGCCTACAGGAGTTTGGATGCCGTATCAATAAAAAAAATCGCTTTTAAAAATATTGGAAATTAAAAACTCGCCTATAAATTACTACTAATGCCATCTAGGTATAAACAGACGAATTATTAAAATATATAAGGCTAAAGAATAAATGAAAAATTACGTTTAAGAAAATGCAAAATGATTTCTATTGTATATAAAATGTTAATTGGATCTATTAACTACAATCATCCAATATTTCAAATGGATTCGTCATATAGGTAGCGACTAATAATTGTACACAGACATATTGGTTTATTGCTCACCCCCCTTTGACAAAAGCGTAATAATTTGTACCCTATATGTTGACCAGGCTATTAACGAATTTTACTTTTAAATTTCATTACAATCTGTTCGGCGGTTTGGCCGTGAAGCTCGGACAGACAAACAGACAAACAGACAAACAGACAAACAGACAAACAGACAAACAGACAAACAGACAAAAATTCTAAAAACTATATTTTTGGCATCAGTGTCGAATATAGAGCACATGCCTTTTTTTTTTTTCAAGATATATTTAATGTACAGTTTTCGCCTCGTTACGATTTTATTATAAGTATTATTATATAGAACTCTGCCTACAGGAGTTTGGATGCCGTATCAATAAAAAAATCGCTTTTAAAAATATTGGAAATTAAAAACTCGCCTATAAATTACTACTAATGCCATCTAGGTATAAACAGACGAATTAAAATATATAAGGCTAAAGAATAAATGAAAAATTACGTTTAAGAAATTTAAGAAAATGCGAAATGATTTCTATTGTATATAAAATGTTAATTGGATCTATTATCTACAATCATCCAATATTTCAAATGGATTCGTCATATAGGTAGCGACTAATAATTGTACACAGACATATTGGTTTATTGCTCACCCCCCTTTGACAAAAGCGTAATAATTTGTACCCTATATGTTGACCAGGCTATTAACGAATTTTACTTTTAAATTTCATGACAATCTGTTCGGCGGTTTGGCCGTGAAGCTCGGACAGACAAACAGACAAACAGACAAACAGACAAACAGACAAACAGACAAACAGACAAACAGACAAACAGACAAAATTCTAAAAACTATATTTTTGGCATCAGTGTCGAATATAGAGCACATGCCTTTTTTTTTTTTCAAGATATATTTAATGTACAGTTTTCGCCTCGTTACGATTTTATTATAAGTATAGATAATATAATTCTGTATATTATACCGTACTCAAATAACAATGTAATCATCATCATCATCATCATCTACCTGACTCAATAACTAATTTATGTAAATTTAACATATTTAAAAATAAATTGAAATCATTTTTTATAGACATGGCACCGTATAGCGTTGAAGAATTCATTCCAAAAATTATTTAATATAGGTACGTAATATTGTTATTTCTGTGAAGTTATTTTAAAATTATTAGATATTATTAATCAATTATATATTATGAACTAGAGGTCGCGCGGGTGCGCGGGCCGCATGCGGCCCGCGAGGGCTTTTTAGGTGGTGCTTGTGACATACTTTAAAAAAAATATGATTTTTGATTTTGTATGGCCGCCATCTTTTTTGTATGGAAGCCATCTTTTTTTCACCGGCTCGTCAAACGGCCCAGGGTCCTTGAAATTTTTAGTTCCGGCGGTATAGCTTTGCGACTTGTAATTTTCGAGATCCGTAGGGCAGTTCTGGTCAGCGTTCCATTTTCAGGTCATTTCTGACTCTTTCTAAACTCACAGGACCCCCCTCTATACGACTCCCATACATCACTTTTACCCCCGGCGGCTGCTTCTGGGAGAACAATTGGGTGAAAATCCAAAATGAACACTTGTATGGCGGCCATCTTGAAAAATGGCGGAAAGAAAAATTTGATCCCGGATTATGAATTGGTGCCCCCGAAAACCTCCGGACGCCAATTTTCAGCCGGCTCGCACCATATTTTTTTTTGGCCGCCATTTTGAATCCGCCATCTTGGATTTTTATGACCCCCACCGGAAAGCCCCCGTCGTCCTCTATGACATTTGGTCGAACACCCCGCCTCTATCTCCAACGGTTTCGGAACGGTGAGCGTTTCAATTTTGTATGGCCGCCATCTTTTTTTGTATGGACGCCATATTTTTTTCACCGGCTCGTTAAACGGCCCAGGGTTCTTGACATTTTTAGTTCTGGCAGTGTGGGTGTTCGACTTGCCATTTTCGAGATCCGTGGGGCAGTTCCGGTCAGCGTTCCACTTTCAGGTCATTTCGGATTTTTCTCGGACTCACTGGACCTCAAGGTTTACGACTCCCATACATGACTTTAACCCCCCACGGCTCCTTCTGGGAGAACAATTCTGTCAGTGAGTCAGTCAGTCAGTGGTAATCGAGCTTTATATATATAGTCAATTATTTTTAATCTTTATTACCTAATGAAATGCTATGTTATATTTTATGATTATGCCTGTATTATGTGATTTTATGTAATTATTTACATACAATAAAAATCTGAATCTGGCTGTAGCAGTACATTGCTGGATATAGTCCTCTCCAATCACAAGCCATTTGGCTCGATTCTCGGCTACTCTCATCTAGTTGTTACCAGCCACACTGCGAAGGACGTCGCTCCACAAGAACACGTCTATCAACGGATATCTGTTCTACGGCTAATATGGCCGGCCCATTGCCACTTCAGCTTGCTAATTCTGTGGGCTATGTCGATTACTCTGGTTCTCTGTCTGATCCATAAAGTTATTATTACTATTACCACTAGTAATAATAACTTTATGGTCTGATCCCCTCATTTCGGATAGCGTAATAGACCACCTAGATAAAATAGATATTTTGCCATAAAAAATGTCAATCTAGGAATTAAACCTGTATCTGTGAAACCTCTGCTACACCTATAATATGGCGAGAAAGTCAAATTCAAAGATTTTTATTTCACTAGGCCTTTGCAGACACAATTAAAAATTATTTAAAATGAGGATCCATGCATGAGGATTTCAACCGCGCATAAAAAAAAGGCGCTTGGTTCCAAGTGGGTTGGTCCTATGGAGATACCGGCAAGAAACTCCATGGATACTCTTTTAAAATAATACGTTCACTAAACAAGTTAATATCTTGGGCTGCGGCAGCAGCCCTACCAAAATTCGATATAGATTTGAAAAACGTGATAAAAAAAATAGATTTACCTTCAGGATTACCTGTTTTTATTTGTTTTTTTTTACAAAAAACTTTAACTTTGACTTTTTATTATAATAATGCTATATAAATTACACAATAACACTACAAAACATTCAAGTTACCTATTTTATTTATCAACTCTTATAGACTGTCATTAAAGACGAATACATATTCATTGAATTTATTCCCGCCGAAATAGATCAGTGGAAAAAATGTCAACTGTCAGATTTTGATGTTTTTGGTTTGTGATTGTTATTATCTTTGGTTGCAGTGTCTATGATGATGTAGAAACGATGTGTGCGCCGGCCACAGCGGCGCTTCTGCTCGCCGCTCTTGCTGCTCTGCCCTGCCGAGGTAAAGTACCCATACAACTGAATAAAAACCAAATAATTAATGAATCGATTTAAATTTCGTTGGTTTTAAATCTTGACAACGAAAATCTATTACAAAAAAATGCAGTGTTTTGAAACATTTCTCCAATAATATTTTGGAACACTAAACAATTCATTGGGCGACTTGCTGTCTACACTTTGTCGTTCGTCAGCTAATGAATTCCTATGGAGAAATCTTGAAGAGGAAAATGTTACTAGAGAAGAATAGTTTTCTCTCATTACTGGTGTAAAATTTCTTCTTCATTAGGGTTGTCAGGCACAACAAAGATAAGTTTGTTATGAGACCGCATTCTCACTAGGGCTTTTCGATAAAACCAGATACGAGGCTTTTTTAAAATTTAATATGCTGTAAGCTGCTACTCAATTTATCACACTCTATTTTTTTCCCGGTATAAAAAATCACCCGGTATAAGTAGTCAGAATTGTTCCATTTCATCCAATCTCCTCTTTGTTTTACCCACTCGCAATTTCGTATCCTTAACCCAGCGCAAATTCGTCGAAATAAATTTGCGAAGATTCTTAATGACTCAAGGGCATTACAAATTCATCGTTGTCCAAAATTGTTTATTTTGAAGTAACATGTACGTACAAAAGTGCCTATATTGTAGGCTGTCGACCATTTAAAAATATTTTCGTTGCGCAGGTCGCACAAATTCAATTGCAAATTCTCGAAAGCTTTTAACTTGTATTCCTAAGTGCCCTTATTATATTTTAATTCCTAAAAAGGTTTTAAATAAACTGTGCCAAAAGACTCCTTGAGAGGAAATTGTTTGAAATTCTTAGAAGCAAGTTCATTAGATTTCATATGTCGAGGCAAATTAATTTAAATGTTAACTATTTGCTGCAAAAGTATACTTAAACGTTATAAATGTTTAAGTACCTACATTAGTGACGTTTCTTTTGCATCTTACTCGCTTGAATCGCTATAAACATTCATAATCCTCCAAATTATGTACACTATATAAAAAAATATCCCGTATACTGGGTGTAATTGACATGGTAACAAAAACTGATACCATGGACATGATTCTGGACAACTCACAGAGAAAAATTTGCGACTATTTAAAAAAAAAAAAAGACTATTTTGTTCGCAGATATTTATTTAGTTGTAACTTCGAACATGACCGTACATTTTTGAAAAGACCGATGGTAAATTCCAACGCTCTGTGGTTACTAGAATCATGTACGGAATCCATGGTATAAGTTTTCGTTACGATGTCACTTACACCCTGTATCTCGCAAAGTAGGTGCTTGACTCCTTCATGCGAGATTGAAACACCTTTTGTTACGATGTTTTGTGACGTAGCAACGGTAGTTAAAGTAGTTACAACCTAATAGAAAACTCTCAGTTTGCTTTCCGACGAAAAGGTAAAGTGTACGCAGCAGGCCCAAATAGTTCATTGTTTATCGAGTCTAAAATTTACATTTCCATTCGCAGGTACCGACGCCGACGTTGCCTCAAGGATATTGAACGAAACCAACAATTTTCAGGAGACAGGCTCCCAACCAACAATAAACAAACTCTATCAAATGTTACATACTATCTCCGACCTACATAATCAAAGCAAACTTGTCGAAAACTTTAATTACTCTAGTGTTAATCTAACACATAGTTTTAACTTGTACAACAATCTCAAGTATCCTACGAGTGGAGATAAGAATCACGTTGAGTGTTGTCTGAATATTGATGAAAGTGAAAGTAAAAGCAATGTTAGTATATCAACTGAGGGTGCTAAAGTAATTGTAAATGATGCAAATGAACTTGATGGTAAGAAGAATAGAAAGAGACGGGTTGTGAATATAGTGCGGACATATGTAGGAGTCACTACGAGTGATACGAGGAGATATATTGAAGCGACCGCTTTGTCTTTTCTGTCGAGCCATTCGCCGGTGATAATGGAAAGGAGACGCAAACCTGGAGAGACAGGATCCAGTGCTCCGTTGCTGAACTACATATTTGATACGTACTCCAATACTCATCAACATAGAAACGAGAAGTAAGTATGATATTCAAATAAAAACACTTATTAACATATTTCGTTTATTAATCGTCTAGATCGTTCTGAATAACATAATGGTCTTTTAATATTCAAAGGAAATACACGGAGTTATTGAATAAATGCAATACATGAATAGTTTGTTTATAATTGACTACTGAATCGATATCAGTAAATTTTAGTAGAAGTATTTTGTTTTTAAGTATGAAATTCGTCAAACTAGAGCACTCGTGCACCTAGAGTCTCGACATTTCATAAGTTCCTGTATCTGGTTTACATGAAATAAAGATCTATTCTAATAACCAAAAAAAACGCGGCGACGCTCGATTGAGCCAACGAAAATTAAATCTTATTTCAAGACAAGTTTAAAAAACTTTAGCGATACTTAATTTTAAATACATTAATTACAAAATTCAAAATAAAATATGTCAATTACAATTTAAAATCAATAAAATGAAATACATTAAATCTAAATTCAAAATAAAATAAAATAAATATAAAAATGTGGTTTAATACTCGATACGCAGGACAGATTTCGTTCGTACTATCATTGTCCATAGCAATGGGCTATCATGTCCATTTGCAATAACTGACAGGATAGTGCTGCAGCTGCCCCGCAGTCTGCTGAGCAGTGAGGCGGTCTTCTTGCGCCAGATGGCGTCGAATCCATCTGTACGTGCCAGGGCAAAATAAAGCTAAACTTCATTTTCTAAAGATGAATCATAACGTTCAATAATTTAATATGGTAATCCTAAAATCGTATTTCACAGTGGTGGAATCTCTAAACAAAACAGTTTAAGTACTTTATCACAAACACAATGTTTACAATAGAATTGATGAACCAACAGTTAATGTTTGGCCGCCGTTTTATAACAAAACCTTGTTTGCTCAAGCTTAATGGTTCGGCAGAACGGCAATACTGAAATTAATTCAATTTTGTTGACTTAGCGAAGAGCCAAAGTGTAATAATGAATAATATGAAATTTAACTTTACGAATATAAAATTTGGTACGGAAAACTCAAAAATGTTTTCATTGAAAGAAAACTTCCTCGAACATAATTTTGTTCCATTTGTCTTTCTTATTTTAGCGGAAAAAATTTGCCGCATTTCAAATTATTTAATCATTTCGCAAACGGATTTAAGGTAAACAGTTCAAAGTTAAGAAGTTTGGAAACACCTTGAATATTTCTGATAAACTTTAGGATTCTCCGAATGAATATTTGGGCTTCAAATGTCCTTAATTACAAACAAATTCTTGTTAATCAGGGTTGGAAACGGGAACAGCATTTATGCGGCAGCCGCTCCTGAGATAGAAGCTCTGGTGGGATCCACAGCTCACTTAGATTGCAAAGTTGACGCTCTTCATGATAAACTGGTAATAAGTATGTTTCTTGTTACAGTTCATTCGCTTTCATTATTCCTTTTATTAATTTGTTTGTTTTCCTTATTATTTTCATCATCTAAACCATTATTTGATTTGCTTGATTATAAAAATGTATGAAATCATACTTTCTCTGCACACAAATTACTTATTTTATCCAGGTATCATGGGTGCGGCGGAAAAACGATGAGGAGCCAATGGAACTTCTAACAACGGGTACACAACAGTACACTGCCGACGACAGGTAAAAGTAACAACAGGTTAATAAAACAATAACGCTCACTTATTGCACTCAATTATCTCGACAGCTTCCCGAAACTTTGTAATATATGGCTCTTGAATAAACTTGCTACAAAGTTGGGGAAACGAAAATATAAATAAGTGTTGACTCTTCCTTCCTACAGGATAAGCAGAGTTTGGAACACTGTTCAAACTTTGGAAAATAATAATAATTTATAATACTGAAGAATTTCGGAACACGAAGACTTTTGAATTCTTTAGAATTTTATATGTTAGCGTCTGTGAAAACTGCGCTAAGAATCCATGTATGAATTGTTTAATGTTTAAACAATGCTGGTTTTTCTTCCATCGTCTATAAGCAATATAGCAACTTTTTTCAATTGAGTCACAAATTCCAACATAACATCATCAAAAACACCATCGTAGTCCAGTAGGTCTTGTATCTTCTTCTCCATAGGACCTACTATGTATTTGGAACTAAACACTCTAGAGTCTCGACATTTCATAAGTGCCTGTATTTGGCTTACATGAAATAAAGATCTATTCTATTCTATTCTATCTTTTTGGTTTCCCCAGGTACTCAGCCCGCTTCATTCCGCCAGACATCTGGAGGCTAGAAGTAAGGGAAGTGCGTCCGACTGATGCGGCGTACTACGATTGCCAGCTGTCTGCCCATCCTCCTCGCACGGCGAGGGTCACACTCAGGGTGCCTGGTCAGTTCAAGAAATTAGCTTGTGATAACATTGACTTCATTATTATCCGTTTTCATAATGCTCTTTCATCATTTTCATTTGCTTCTAAGTATATTTAGCCTGTGTTGTCACACTGTAAAAGCCTGCCTCTCCCTTTTCAACTTACTCCTGGTTTTTGCTAGTAGAGACCAGTCTTTTCATTAGGGATCAAGCTCATCCCACCAGCTTCTCCTCGGTCTACCGGAATGTCGTTTAACATTTACTGGAATACTCAGTTGTTCTTTTTAGCCAAAGGTTATGTAACGTATGTCCAGATCATTTAATAAAAAAATATAGAAGTGAATCCGTGATCTTCAATGCTACATTTTCTTTTTTCTCAATTCATTGAGTTTTCTTATAACTCGTTAATGATATTTTTAGGTCTTTTCTTTTCTATAAATTGGTCGATGGCTAAATAACGTTACAATAGCAACATTGAAAACCTTTTCTAAATCGCCTCATTTAACTTTTACCAAATTACCCATACATACAACGTAAACACAGTTACTAGGCAGTATAAGGTCAATTTTTTAAGCAACGAAATAACTTTTCATCTTTTTATCAAAAGAAAAGCTACTATAACAACCTAACGAAGGCTTCAGTTGGATTAACAACAAAGAACTCAGAGCAACAAAATTGTTCCTTTTTCTTTCACAATTTCTAATGTTTTTTTATTCGAATGCCGTGATGCCACAGTATGGGTTTTTACTTTAGCTGTTCCCTTTATTTTTCTGGTTTCTTTTATATTTTGATTATTCCTGCGCGCCGCGACATAATTTTGTCGTCGCATTATGTCGTGCGGAAGCAGATTTTTAGAGGCATTATCCCGTCTTGTCATGACGACAAACTATTGTCGCGGCGCGCATGTTAGCTTACCATGGACTTATCTCTGTTTTGAAATCATTATATCTTTGTCACAGTTTATTAGCAACTTGATTCACTGTGTTAAACCACCCTCTTGGTAGTCCTAAAGTCAGTCTGCGTCTGATTTTAGAACCCTTGACTCCAGTACTTCGGCCCTGAGACGCGGGCTAAGTATTTAGGAAAAAATCTTTTATATGAAGGGCAATAACGGACCGATATAACGTAATTATAAATAACCTGTCTTATAGAAGTGTCGGTCCGGATCGTGGATGGTGCCGGCGCAGCTGTGTCGGAGCAAGTGTGCGAACTTGGCAGCACTGTAGCCTTGCGGTGCGAGGTCAATGGGCTGAGGATGGAAGGAGGCCCCTCATTGTTGTGGTACAGGAAAGACGACCTCCTAAATGATGACACCACTAGAGGAGGGATCAGGTATGAGTTTATAGAGGTTGAAGGAAGATTAAGTAAAGTTTTTTTACCTATAAATAAATCCAGCCATTGTTATCCCTCTGTTGGTTACGGGCCTCTTTTCAGAATGAGAAGGATCAGGCCTTAGTCCATCACGCCGGCGTAGTGCGGGTTGACGGACTACACACACTATTGAGAACTTTGTGAGGCTCTCAGGTGTGCACTTGTCCAGTGCAGGTTTCCTCACTATGTTTTCCTTCACCGTTAACGCAACTGATAATCGAATTCTGATCAAATTTTGAAGTTTTACCTATACGGACTAAAAATATTGCAAGAATATTAGTGGTCCTTTTATTATGATGATGACTACCAACTTCCAACTACTCTTCACAACAATATAATATTAATGAACTCTACACCTTTGTGAGTAAAGCTGGAAATAGGACTAACGCTGCAATTATCCATATCCTTCACTACTTAATACTTACAAATCTCATGCCTCGTTACGAGGACTGTACCAAAGTATGATACCTAATTATTTTCTCTTCGATAGTGTACGAACGGAGTTCGGCGCGAACGGGGCTAACTCAATCCTACGAGTGGCGCGTGTGCGCGGAGACGATGCTGGCCGGTACACCTGCGCAATCGCACGCGCCCCGCCCCCTGCGCCGCCGCCTGCATACGTCATACTGCATGTTATCAAAGGTACCTATTCAGCTCATGATGCCAATTAATATTTTTTTACATGGTGGAGAAAATTCGCAAAAAATCTGTTTCTCACAGTAGATCATTTGCTGTAGGTATATATGAATTTGCAAAATCATAGAAAAATGCGTCATTAAAATTTGGAAAGTTAAGTTCAGGAGGTCCGGAAAGAACCTCTCGAGTATGAAGATTTTTCTGCTTCTTAGATTTTTTATACCTATTCACACCGAGAAAAAAATCTCGTAATAATTACAAAAAGTCTCGTGCCATAAGTGGCAACAAGAAGCATTTATTACACTTCTTGTTTTTGTAACTAATAATATAATTATTTTATTTTTGTAAAATTAACGTGCGTTTGCGTTGCGTTAATAACGAATATTAGAATATTCACTATGCTACGCTAACATGCGCGCCACGACAGAAGTTTGTCGTCATGACAAGACAAGATAATGCCTTTAAAACCTATTTCCACACGAGATAATGCGACGACAAAATTATGTCGCGGCGCTCATGTTAGCCCGGCTGGAGTAGGTACTAACATTTAGTTAATGCAAATTACTAGGCGTTCTGCTAGTCTTGTTATCACAATATTTTTCACCCACCCATCTATTTTTCCCTTCCTTCTCTCTCTCTCCCCCTCCTTTCCTTTAGTTTTTTTTATTTTTTTGGCCTCCTTTTCGCCGTCGACCAAAAATGTGTCATCCATACATTTGCTTTGCTAACTTCTTCCATTTCTGTACCAGGTGAGAGTCTCGCTGAGCTGCATCAGGGCGGCACTCCAACATCCACCTCGACATCCTGGATGTTAACACTGGCGCTGTGCGCCCTTTTACACGCCTACTATTAAATTTGTTTATTAATAAATTGTTCGTATTTATATGAGTGTTTTATTTGGAATAATTTGATGAATTCCCTTATTTAATTAAGAAAGAACATTAATATTTGACTTACAAACATAATTATATACAACACACACCATACATATATGTATAAGGTCACTGAAAAGCTAGGTGCATTGAAGAATTAAAGGCGACTTCAGAAGCTGTTAAGATTTTTAAGAAAATTATTTTATACTTTTTAGTTTTCTGAAGTCGGTTTTTACTTTTTTTTTAAGTTCATTTTATTTTTCTATTTTGAGTGGCATAAACAATACATAAACGTGCGATTACAGCAATCGCGAGAGATATGCTGTTAATCATTTCAGAGTTCCATTGTCTATCTCCGAAGGTCTTCATCAGATCGTCACCAAATTTAAATGGGATCATTTCGGCTTAAACCCCTTTCGAACAAAAATATATATTTTGCAAATCCGTCTATATATGACGGAGTTATGCCCGAAAATACATTTAAAAAAAATATGAACATCGGAATTGGGAACCTCCTCCTTTTTTGAAGTCGGTTAAAATAAGTTTTACCATTTGAAATGTGGGTTCACACGTAATATAATTTCTGCAAAGTACCCTAATCTGCATTTCACTACTGAATAAATTGTAAGTTGCATAATTGCATATGCGAACCTACCCTTAGCTTATGATCTAATGACCAAAACCACACAGCTAGCCCAACTAGACCCGAGTAGCTCCTGGCATACAACTTGAACCATTCATCTCTATTTCCCAACATCAAACAATGAACTTCCTCCACCCCCCACAATAAAACTGCTAAGCATATTAATACATTATAATGTTATATTCCCAACCTAACGAATAAACCGGTCATAGATGCAAACGTTAGAGCATATGCACACTAGTCACTTTTTGGAGTAGAAACGCGCGTTTTTGCATTCGCGGCCCTGTGCTCGCGGCCTCGATTTATAAGTCGTAAGTAATGGGTTTGAATCCAACGCGTACTAACATGGGTCAAATGTATTTTAAAGACTTACTTCGTCATTATTGACCAGTGAAGAAAAACATCGTGAGGATACCACCCACACACAAACATCATGATTTTCACCTAGCCTGCACTGGACCCGTGTGATGGATTACTCACAGAGAGAAGACAGGAAATTCAGCAGTGGGAATAATATAGGCTAATAATGCTGACGATTTATTCCTTTTTTAAACAAAATGCAACGAACGAACGCAAAATCGCGCGTTTCTGCGACAAAATGTGGCTAGTATGGTACAGTCTTTAACATTTTTCGCATTTCATTCCCATTATACCAGAATGGATAACATAAATAACCATGATGACGGCCAGAGTGGGAGATATGGTGTTTTATGGCACGTATCTGTGCTAATAACTATAAATTGGAGCGGATGGAGTATTAATGACGGGCTGTAATGGAAACATGCGGTGGATTTTGAGTTTGTATGAAGTTCGAGAGGATTTTTTGAACGTTTTACATAAGGGTGGTTCTTTATGTAGCTAGATAGACGAAAGGTAGCCTCTTTGCTCTAGTGGTCGCAAGCACAGATGAGCGTGAGGTCGAGGGTTCGATCCTCTGGTGGGTATTTCTGTTGGGAAATTCTCATTAGCAGCCCAGAATTTTGGAAGGTACTCGATGGATAGCAGTACCTACAGTAGACTCGCCTCCTATTATATGCGACTCATACCCATGACGTTTTTGTTATTTAGTTTTATGCCATTCTCTCCTTCTTGTATATTCTTTGTGTTAATTTTGTATGTTGTGTCCAAATAAATGTTTATTCTAATCTATACATATAAAAACATCTATTATATTCATCGAGCGTGATGCAATGTTACGTTCTCTAATAATAAATCCAGCCAATTGTTATCCCACTCAACAGTGGGATAACAATTGGCCCGCCCCAACGGGCGGGCTTTTTCTCAGAATGAGAAGGATTAGGCCTTAGTCCACTACGCTGGCCTGGTGCAGCTTGATAGACTACACACACCATCGAGAACTTTATGAGGCTCACTCTGGTGTGTAGGTTTCCTCATGATGTTTTCCTTCACCGTTAACGCAAGTGATAATAATCAATTGTGATCCGCACATAAATTCGAAGTCAGATGTGTGGGCCGGGTTTGAACTCAGACCTTCCTGCATGGAAGGCAAGCGTTCTACCGCTAGGTTATTACTGCTATTATGTTCTATACGTGGCAATATAGAATTCTAGTACTTATTGCACAAAGTTCGGGATCCATCTAATGTTCATAAAATACTTTGATAATCTTGTATACGAACGTAGTGATGGACGTCAAACCTTGGCTACCGTGGGTAATATAGTTCAGGAGCTTACATTTACATTGTAATTCAAGTGTTTACCAATTACCAAAACATACCAAAACTTCACAGTTGAGCAATCACTATAAATATATAGATGGGGATCCATATTTATGAGGGAACTTGCTAAGCTCGACTGATATCGGATAAACTGCTATCTCACCTAGTACCTAGGATACTGATTTTAACTGGACCAAAATGGCCGTGTTTGATAAAAGGGTTACATTTTGATTTGCAAGTAAGAATTTAAATAAAGATTTATTCAGTTTGTAAATCTTCTTCTCTTCTGTAAGGACTTAGCTCTTGTCGTTAGAGCAATTGCCACTGCTGTATACTCTGTCTTCTTTTTGGTCTTTTGATACGAATCAACTCCTACTTTCCCCTTCCCTTGTTCCCTAACTTATTTAGCGTAAGCGGGCACTTCATCTGAGAAACAAGAAACTGGAACTGGTCAGCTTGTAAGTGCCATGGCAATCTTATTCAGTGGCAAATCATTATTATCCTAGTATTATTTTTATTCACATTAAATTACATTATTCTCGCAGCTCTTACCACAACATTGTACTAATAAAGATTGTAATCTATTATTTGTAAAGAGTTACCATGGAGTTTCTTGCCAATTCTTCTCCATAGGATCTACTATTTGGAACCGTGCACCTAGAGTCTCGACATTTCATAAGTGCCTGTATCTGGTTTACACTATATATTATCTCTATGGGTTTACATGACATAAAGATCCATTCTATTCTGAGAAGTGTCTTCTGTCAAATTGTCGCTATAGCTCAAAACAGTTTACTTGGTCGGTCATTCGGCAGACTAAAATCAGCTATGATTTAGAGACGTCTTAGAACGAAGTGAATACGATTCATATTATGGACTTTTGACAAAATACCTTGAAAATGAACCGTTTGCTAATTGATGCTGGTAGGCCCCTGAATGCGAAATGATTTTAATTCTTTAAAAGCGGATCCATTATGAATCCATATTTTGTCCTCTTTGCTTAATATGAAGTGATGCTGCACATATTTTTTTGATATAATCATACGTAAGCCTAATTGAAAAAGCAATTTTAAGTGAAAATTAATTTTGTTTGTCTCTCTTGAGGTTCGATGAAGTATTTTTTTTTACAAACATCTATTTGAATATAAAACCATATTGTTTGATAGCGTACAAACGAATTGGAATTTTAGGGTGGTAGACTTAGATTATGTAAAGCTAATGGTAGATCAATAATTCTTCTACCAACTGTACCTACGTTTTGTTGACGTCGTAATTTTTCTGAATGACTACAACGACAATAATACTCATTCATATAAAATAAAAATCTTTATGAATTAAGTGTTGTTTACCAAAAGAGCTCCAAAAGTTCCCTCGTTGGGTAACAAAGTTTACTCATCCTTCGTGATTTCAGCTATTTTGATATTCATTATTTCTAGACAAGTTGAACAAGTAACTACTTGTTATGTTAAGAGCTCCCTCCAGTAGAGTTGGTTGTTCAATTAATTCATAATAATTTCCTTATTCGAAGTCATTATAAAAGCGAAGCCAATTCTGTAGATATTCATAGAAATCTTTTATGATTCTTCCTTTTAATTAGATATTTTAGAATAGTTTATGGGTTCCTGGTATCCATGATCCATCCATCCATGATAAGTATCTTTTTGTATTGTATTTTGTTTTTTTTTTTAAAACCTTGCCCCTCCCTATGATTTCGCCTGTATCGAGGGTACAGTTTACAAACAGATGTCACATGCACGCATACCCAGACCCGGAACAACTATCTGTAGATCATACAAATATTTGTTCCGTGTGGGGATCAACCCGCGGCACGTAGCGTAGAAAGCTAATCGCTTAGCCACTGCGCCAACCGTGTCGTCAAGTCTGTAGGAATATTTTGTCTTTGTCTACGTAGAAACGCGAGTCTAGATGTCGAGATGGATAGAAAGAGCTTTGTCTATTCTTGAATGAATAAAATAGAAATGATCAAACTACGGTTGCTGTATAAGAAAAAAAATGTCTGACACTTGGACATTACACACAACACTCAATTTGGGTGTTTGACGTAATCAAAATAAACCAGGCCTAGCAATTAGAGCGTGACAAGAAACAGACAATGTTTCATCGAGTATCTTGCTAGGTTATTTCTTCTAACTACTGGTCGCCCAGTTGTCGAAATTCGACCACATGTTAAATAAATGTCGCAGGGAAATAACGAAATGAAAAGCTAAAATCAATAAATAATATCATTTTTTTTTTACCGTAACCTACTGAAACCAAGGTAGGTTATGTTGTTTTATTTTATTTGATGTTACACGAGAATTATGACGTACTGAAAATGATGAAATCTAAGTGATTATAATAGATATTATTTCTCGATAATCGACATTTCCCGGAATTTCACGAAATCTCAGGTTTCGTCATTTCCCTGGAACATATATAAATACTGGCTCTCTGCACTCCTTCTCCATATAAACTTTCACTAAGTCAAATCTGATACTCCTCCGTGCGCGCAATATGCTTAAAAAGGTGTACCTACAAAGTTTTCTCTTGTATGTCTAGAATCTGCGTGGGATCGACAATTTAGAAACCAGTAGGAGGCAAGTTAGCAACTATTGCCACCACTGCAACTTTTAGAACCTAAGCTAAAAGATAAACATAGCTGTACCTTTGTACTTTGTTCTCCTATTTTTAATGTTTGCTGTGTCTATTCTTGTGTGTACATAAATGATAAATAAATAAATAAACGCCTACGTAAATACGTTTTACTTCTACTTCTGCCTAAAAAGTATTCACAAATTTTATCAGTGGGTAGAAAAACAAAAATGTTGGGTGGCCTCTCAAATAGTTTAACAACTAGCAACTCAAACAAATGGGTAGACAGTACAGCTTAAGAACTTTGCCCAACTGTTTCCAGATGGATTCAGCCGCTCGACTTCCGACGTATCTTTTTCTCGTGGATACCAACAGATTTACAACGTAGGATTTTCAGTGTTGTAGTATCATAGCTTCACGCCTTTATTGTTTGAAGGGTAACACAGAGGTGTACTGTTTTTACACCCGAGTTTGCATTGCCGATGCGCACCCCGAACCCTAATTAGGTACGTAAAAATCACCTAACAGCGACCCGCCGACTGATTACGTATGATAAATATGACAGTCGCTGTCGCAAATAAACGTCCTATTCCGTATATCCTCTTATCAACAAAAAATCTTCCCTTTACTGGCAATGAGGGCCAAAAATAAATGGTCTTAACGAGGTTAACTGCCAAAAAAAAACTTAACGGACAGAGACGAACTTAACTTGGTTAACAGCACTGAATACTAAACGAGTTGGGGTTGGTAAGTCAATTAAAATATTACAAACGACATTTTATTGTTAAAGTCGGTTTCAATATCAATCACAGTTTGAAAGAAAGAAAAATTATTTATTTGCCACAAAAACAAGACACACTAGAATGATAGACACAGGTAATAAGAAGAGGACAGGTGCATAGACAGAGAATTCATTTTTTTAGGATGGCAACAGTGTAAAATTGTGTAGAAAAAATAATAATTTAAAAGAATAAAAAGAATTGCTTGAAGCACGATAAAGAACAAACAAGAGCCCGTTTTCCGTCAATCCTCGTTAAAATTGTCCACACTCATTCGCACACAAATCAGTTCAATATACATTAATTACTCGGCGGCATCTTCAAACAATTAAATCGAATCGTTTTATAAAACACCGCACGGTGTTCGGATCCGAAGCCACTTTGCAAACAAAAGTTAGATTAGTTTGCCCACTGTGCCCCACTTCCGTAGCAAGGATATATTGCATGCACATTTTTTAATGACAAACTTTTAAAGTATGTTGGTATCAGTGGGGCAACTAAGTATCGGATAATGGGTTTTCTTTGCAATTGCTTTGTGAAGAAATATTTTCAGGTAGTCTTATTGGAAGAGGGTGACCTGTTATAAAGTTGTGTATTTATCCCCGACAAAAAGAAGGGTGTTATAATTTTGTAGTGTGTATCTGTGGATCTGTGTCAAAAACCCCCGACTCCGACTAGAAAAAGAGCTGTAACTTTTGAACGACTGAACAAATATTCATGAAACATGGCTAAAATGATTTCTAATTAAACTAGCTTTCAATTAAGAAAAACTGCATTGGAATCGGTCCATCCGTTTTGGAGCTACGATGCCACAAACAGATACATAGATACACAGATTTACACAACTAATTTATAACACCCCTTGTCAAGGTTTAAAAATGTAGAAACATTTAAGGATAAAAGATTTAGCACTGGATAGGAATGATGGAAACTGCTACACCGACAAGTGCTAAGCACTTCGTTTGGATGGATGGATGTTAAATATAAGATTGAGCGTCAAATGCTCACAGTACTTAGAATGACATTTAGGAAGAAAAGTTTGATCCGTACAATGCACAAATATATAAGCAAGTACCTCGCATCCACAGGATGATATTTTGTATTGCACAGCAAAACTTTGAAGAATCCTTGATGCATCCAAGCGGCAACCTGAGACGGCTCAAACTGTCATCATCGCAATCTTTACCTAAGTATATTTATAGTTGAAACTATAAGATCTTTCTTCAATGTTTTTACATACTAGATATAATAGACGGTCGTTTTATTGCTACGGACAGTCCAACATACATACATAAAAAAATATAACCTTGTTTGTTCATTAATTATTGTACATTCATAAAATATGTAATATGTACTTCCTCAAGTCACATAAAAAGGCATTTGAAAATGCTTATGGCGAATGCGCTAATGTCCGAAAAATTCAATTTTTCTTACGTTTTTAACTAATCTGTAATAATACCTACTATCATTAGCGTCGCATATCATATTTTGATCATCATACGACCTAATGCAGAGCTGCCATTAGCAAAAAACGTAAAATAACTTGAACTTCGCGGCCTACCTTAACGAATCCCTCTTATCAAACTATAGAAAATCACAAATAAAAACAAAAAAACGAAGTGTGTGCTGGGACACATAGTAGAAGTGAAACTTCAACTGACAATATATCGTCTACCCCCCTCCACGCAGCCGTAACGCTTTTTCGTGACAGAAAATACCTAATACCGGTCTATATAGAAGTTTCACTTCAAAAATAATTTTAAATATCTCCACGAAACCCCAATGCTAACTATAAAAAATACAGGTTGCTCCAAAAACTTAAAATCACAGTTCGCTTAGAAGCATCATTTGGCCTTCTCTAGTTCTCAGTCTCACACACACAGACGTTGAACAGATTACCACTAATCTAAGTTTTCCAGTACAGTCGGCAATGCGGAGTAGTGCGGGCATAACGCAGATTGTACACCCAAGTGTTGTTGTTCTTTAATAGGCGAGTCCCACTGTTGGGATTCTACGGACTATAATTTTGAGACAAAATTTGCTTAGTTGTTGTACATTTAGCGCTAGAATTTATACCTAAATTGTGTTAGCCAGTGCAAAATGTTAGAGTAAGAATTTAAATAATAAATATTTTGTCTGTAAAAGTTTTTGTAGCTGTCTTTTGTAAAGTAATTCGTTTCTTGCTCAAAGAATTGTCAATTTTGTTTATATTGACAATTCTTTTCTTCTTTTTGTTCATTTCTTATAGCCAATGCACGCTTTTTGACGCAAAAAACACTACATTGAGGAGAATCGGGTCTTACGGTGCAATTTGGAAGAGACTTATCCGGCAGAGGACTGAGATAAAATAATCAGTTGCATTATTATTTATTATTTAGCCTTGTTTTGGGAGCATTCTGCTCCGTACTTGATTTTGTTATATTTCAATTGCAATCAAATCATCTGATCCCTTTAATTCCGAGCTATAATTTGAATAAACGTACTCAAAGATCTCATTAAGTATTTTTCGCTGGTCCACTTCGTCCCAGCTGAAGTGGTGTCAAAGACAGAACCCCACTTCGTTATCAAGGACAATGTGGAAAGGTTCGATGAAGAGTTAGAGCCATCTGAAGCTCTTATCAACGATAATTAAATTTGCAGGCTTAGAGTCGTATATACGAGTATAACTACTACCTTATACTCGTGACTTAGTACACCGTATTGGTTCCGTCCTTACCAACATTTATTTTCGAATACCCTTCTTAGCCCTACTCAAATGAGTAATTACCCATACTGTAAACTCATACATTTACCCTATTGCAGTTGACGTGAGATGTGACCCTACCCCTCCACACTTACCCTGGCAGAACACCTGCCACCTGGACATGAACCGCGGTAGCCAATATGGAAATCTCTCCACTGTCTCCGGGTCCCATTTAGTCATATTGTCCTACAGAAACAATATGACTAAATTGGGTATTAATAACTAAAGAAAGAAAAGAAACAAAAAACATTTATTTGCCACAAACACAAGACGCACTAGAATGATGGACATAGATATTAAGAAGAGGACAGGTGCATAGACAGAGAATACAATTTTAGGATGGCAACAGTAAAACTAAGCAGAAAAAATAATAATTTGAAAAAAAAAAAAAGTGGGTATACTGCACCGACTGAACATCTTTTTGCACATCTGCCTTTTGACTATTCGGTGTGTCTTGAGCTGTAGCAAATGGGTGTCCAGCTCAGCATGTGCCAGGCTATGACACCTAACGCTGATATTCTGCTGGATCCCGGTTATGACATACGGTTGTCGAGCAAAGCAGTAAAAAATAGTCACAAGTAGTTGTAGTAACTCGTCCCAGGTCACAGTGTAAGTGCGGAGTCTCTATAAAAGACATATTGCACCTACTGTCTTGCCCATCGTGCACGATCACCTGTACTATGGAGGATTAAAATATGGCAAACGACAGCGTCGAGGTTGCTATAATATATTGATCGGAAATCTAAGTATTTAGTGCAGGGATGGCGAACCAATGGCACGAGTGCCATCGATGGGACGCGGCAAGAAATAATGGGCACGGCGTTATTCTCCTATCTCTTAAACCCTAAAAAAATTATGGTATTTTCCCACTACTTTAAAATTATTTGTTGGCACGTTACGGCCACAGTAATGATATCTTTGAAGAAATTCGCATGTAGCTGTAGAGAGGTTCGCCATCCCCAGTTTAGTATTTTGATACGAAAAGAAGAAGAATTTACCCTATTGCCCATACATGTTTCTGGCTTAGCTATACAGTCAGTAATAGCGCAAACAAACTTAGCTTCTTTAACCACGTTTATGATGTTTCAAATTTCAGCGACATCACTTAAAAACTCTGTTTCTGAATTGTATTACTTCGTATTTTTTTTTTTTTTTTTTTAATCTAATTTTTTTTCGGGGCTTCAATCGCTCTAGGTGACTATTTCGTATTTTATACATGAAATCTGATGGCTTCAAATGGACGTAACAATCTGTTTGCGCCCTCATTCTAAGCTTTTATGTACTTATTATAAAAAATAAGATTTAAATAAATTGTATCAAAGTTTAAGCACTATGCCACATCATTTTTTTGATCGGCACAAGAGTACAATATTATTAATAGTACGTGTTATTTTGAATTGGATTTTTCCTGTATGTACAATTTTCTTTATATACTCGTCAAAACAAAATAAGGGCCACCTTATATTTTTGATCTTCTGGGCAAATTATGAGGTTCCTAGGTTTTTAAGCTGTAAAATTCATTGCACTAATTTGTTTTTAATGAAATGGGCTTAAATTTTCACAACCCACAGAAAAGAAAAACAATTTTACAACATTTTCAAGAAAAAGTGCAATTTCAGCAAAAAGTACACTTGGACTAAAAATGCAATTAAAAATGAAATTCCACGGCGTTTATTCTTCGTCCTTTTTGAATCAATATCTGGTGTAACCTCCTCTTTTCTGAACATATTCTTCAAGCCTAGAGAGCATTTTCTATCAGATGCCGGATTGTTTCTTGAGAGATTTGTTCCTAGCTCGATTTTAGGACGTTTAAGGACTGTCTTTCATTGTCCACTGATCAATTTGTGTCTCATACTCTTCTTTTCAACAGATCCCACGTGTGTTCAATTGTGTTCAAGCCCGAACTGTTCGCTGGCCTCGGCAACACTTGTATACAAGCCTCTTCTAGTGTCTCTCTGGTGGCTCTAACAGTATAAGTGTGTGCATTGCTGTGCATCAGCTTGAAACCTGCAGCCACTTGCTATACAAATGGCACCACATAGAGTCTTATGACCTCCTGGATGTATCGTTAAGTTGTTACTGTAGGTACCCTGGTTCTGAATTAAAAGCTCAGTTCTTTCAGTTTGGCTTATGCCTCCCCACACCATAACATTGGGCCCCCCAAATCGATCATTGTTGTGGATGCAGGCATCTGCAAATTGCTCACCTTTTCATCTCCACACCCTTATGCAACGGTCAACACTAAAAACTTTTACTTTGCTCTCATCTGTAAAAAGCAATGTGCTTCAGTCACTTACGCTACAGTCCAAATGTTGCCTTGCGGATGTTTATTGATTTGCATTGTGAATACTGGTCCATGGAATTCGCACCATTTGACTCCTGGACAATTGCTGGTCTTCATAAAACTGGTTTCTAATTGTTTGGTCACTAAGTCACGTGCCTGTGGCCAGGCACAAGCGGGTTTGCAAAGAGCGGGAAGTGACAGTGCTCTCTTTGCGTGCATGTAAGTCTATATAGCGGTCTTCCTGAGCGGTGATTCCTCTGGCTCTGCCTAATTTCTGACTTCTGACAATTTTTTTGATCTCATAAAAGCAATTCCAGGCATTCTGAATCGCTCGCTGCGAAAATCTCGGCTGTAAAACTACAGATCGCTACGAATAGCCTTCTTGGATGAGTGTTATGGTCCTGGTCGTTGTAGTCAAGTCCATTTGAAGTCAAACCTGTGGAATTACATTCTTAAAATGCTGATGTACGCACTGACTTGACACACTAAACTGTTCTCAGTACAATACAAATGTTAAATGAGCTTAAAGTTCACGTTAAAAACAGGGTAAAATTAATTGGTTTCAAAAAAAAATGATAAAAGCTAGTATTTTAACGGTTTTTCAAACGGAATGCTGTTAAAGTGTTCGCAAACACTTAAAATAATACAACGCTGTACAATTTACCACATGGATATAGTTAATGATCATTAAATCACACATAATGTCGAAATTTGCAAGTGGCCCTTATTTTGTTTTGACGAGTATATAATGTATAACATATTTTCTCCATAACTTGTCTACAAAATAGCCTATTAGATATTAAATCTGATAATATTTATGATGATACAGCTCATGGGACGGTCGAGCCTGTAATATTCACTGGAGCGAATCACTTATCGCACGTCTCGTCGTCAACACATGGTCGGAAGGTTGAATTATATTGAAGGGAAGGAGGCATATTTTTGTGTCGATCATTGCTGAAAATAGCCCTCTTGGACCACGAAGACTGGAAAAGTATACTATGTCTGCAACATATCAACGATACCTTCCAGACACACTCGACATTTACAAACTATTTAGTACCTAACCCAATACATTTTCTATACCATGTCATGGCAAAAATGTAAAAAACAAAATGAAATATTCACACAATCACTAAACATGTTATTACACTACTTGTGAAATATGGCCTTCCTTAGAGTTTAATATCTAAAAACTAATTTATCCCCAAAACCGTGCAACATACAACGTTAACAAAAAACGGTTCGAAGGACCAAAAACGGAGCTCAAAACATAAACAATATAAATCATGTTCACATGTTTTAAACAACAATTTTAGCTGTCACCCGATAATCGGTCCGTTGGTATAACCATCGCGAGATAATTTTACATAACTATACCACAAATGGCACTTGCTATGTTTATAATGGCAGAACTTAATGATGAATATTGTATATAATATCTACTAACAGATCGCTTCAGGCTATACCTGCTTCATATTTTACTGCCTGTTTCATAATTTTAATGGTTCATTAATATCGGATTGAAACCGGGAGATTCGAATCGAATATTTGTACGGTGCATACTGATCAAATTTAAATTTAATTACTTACGTATTTACTGAGGTCACGTGGACTTCCATCTCGCATCGCTTGGCGTAAAATTCAAAAGTTCCCTTACTTTTATGTTGATAATAATAGCCGTCGCTTAGTCATGAATAAAATTACGTACCGAATTATTTTAAACTATACTGATACTTAATTACATAGACGTCTTCCGGCGAAAAAGTAATCATTTGGCAGATGAATGATGAAATCAGTCACCTTTTCTTTTCATTCAATACTTGTTTTCTTGTTCTATACTATAATTGTAATTGTTAACTGTTAAGTCTACAAGTATTTTTATAAATAAATAATGATAGGATCGTATTAGTTTAGACTAAGACTTTTTAGACTAAGGCCTTCATTGTACTTAAATATTTATAAAGTAAAAAAAAAAAAAAAAAAAAAACAATTTCAATTTCAATACTTCTTTATTTGATGCATCATTATAGTCCCGTAAACCCATGTTTAGTCTATTTGATGGCATACATAACTGTTCCATATAATGATTATTCTGAAATATTTCTGAAGTCAACTAAGGTACCTATATAAAAAATGTAATCACGCAAGTACTACTCAACTAAATAAAAAACTCTCTTAAATATCAGCCTCAGCTACACCCCGATTAATAAAGGGCTACTTAGCCTCGTAATACATGAGAATAGTCCTTAAGCGTCCTAGTTTAGTACAAATGAACCAGCTATTCCGGCTGTGGCCGCTGGAGGCTATTACGGCTATTTTATCGGCCACACGGGAGTGATTACATAAAACGGTCCATCAAGCGCGTTTGTCCCTAATCTGTGATATTTTAATGGTTTTATGATCTTTGGCTAATTTGTATTGAAAAGGAACGAAAATGTTATTGGGAACTGATTTTGTCTCGAAGGACCAATTTTCGAATAATTTGGTCCTAATAAAATTCAATCTTTTTCTGGGAAGTTTAATCTCTATAAGTAATGACACGATGTTGTTATAAAATATCTTAGTGTAACACAAATTAAGTTTTGAATATTTACAACTTGATCGGGTAATAAGAAAACCCAACATGACATCGCTAGTATCTGGGAAGTTTAATCGCCTGCCTATCGCCTTTTAGATAAGAGCGTTGTTAAAAAAATATACTTACGAAATAAAAAAACCTATTGCAGATCAATTAAGTTTTGTACATTATTTAGTCACAGCTTGATCGGGAAATAAGATCATCCAATATGAGATCGCTAGTATCGATCTTAAGATATACCCAGGTACTTAATCAGCCAGGATTTTTATGTTTTCTGGTCAGGCAGTAAAATGTTATACAGCAATGAGAACTTAAGTATTAATAAATCAGTAAACCAAGCATCTTTCACTAGTCTTAAAAATTGGTCTTTAAATACTTAAGACCCTCGAAAAATACGACGCTCCTACTTTACTTTCCCTCGTAAAATATTAAATTGTTGACTTTTAAGAAGATAAAATACGAAGTGGAAAGAAAAAACCTTTAAAACATGATTAATTTTCGTAACAAGCAATTTACGAGTTACCAAATTCTTTTTTTGGCTAGATTTTGAGACCAAAAATTCTCGTTAGGCAAAAATGAAGACGTAACTTAGGCAACGCTCGGGAATGACGAAATTATGAAACAAGTCACGCACGCGAAGAAATTACGGAGTGCTCCCCCGAGGTGTAAGTAAACGAGCTGAAAACTTCGGGTTCCGGGAGAGTTTCATACACGAAAGGATAAATAAATTATTAACTAGAGAAAACAGGACAATTTGTTATAATGGCGTTATCAAGGTGCGTCACGAAGGTTTGAAGAATTTTGTTAATGAGTGTGTAGTGTCGCTTTTTCTTTGGAAATATAAGAAAATTGGAGATTTGTGTTCTTGTAAGACAGCCCATCAGTTAGCTCGAACATGGTAATCGCTCATGCCGCAGTAGACAGTATTGGTGGTATCGAGGCTGGCCAGGGTGCGCTAGACCTACGTTGACCTACATTGAAAGTCAGTACAACAGCTAACAACCTCCCTGTAACGGAAGATTACATTACCTGTCTAACTAAAGCTAAATCAAGCGGTTACCTTAAGTAATTGGATAACCAAACCTAACGCTAACCTGAAGTCTGCTGTTAATTCCCTGGAGTTTGGGGGAGGGGTGGGGGGTATTAGTCCGTGGTGCTAGTTGATTGTGTTCGGTCAGTTGTGGAACGAAGTCTGTTAGCAACAAAGGACCTACAAATTGTTTAAATTAAACCAATACAATTCTGTGGAGCTATGGATTAAGTACAGCTTTTCATTCGTATTGATTATTTTTTAACGAGGTGCCGGTTATATAGTAATGTTTTTTAAGCATTGTTTATTAAATTTATAAATAATGAATAAACAAAAGAATTACATAAAATGTAAGTAAGATATACCAAACTTCTTTCACTAAAAAAATAAACAATCAATACTTAACATATTAAAGGTCCGTACTGAAAACAAATGTGTTCATCTTAAAGGACCAGAGTCCAGACAGTATTAAGGGTTTACTAGTCTGAAATTCAGTATAGTGTAGTACTTAGCCGATAATTGCATACTAATAATTATTCGATAGTCGCTAACGAGTCATAGAATAAAAAAAATAAGTTAAGTATAAATTAAGTCTATCCATCTATCTAAGTCTAAGCTAAATATTTTCAGTTTAATTTAGTAGCCGGTGGTTTCATACTCATATTGAAAGTCACTAACGAGTCATAGACATAAAAAAATCAGTTTAGCATAAACATTTTTTTTTTTAAGTTTAGTCTAAACAATTTTTTTTTAATAAAATATATAGTTGCTAACGACTATGAACTTGTAAATATGTATATATAATATATATATATATATAATAATGCAATATTTGTATAGTGACTTTAGTTCACTATTTATACCGCTAGAGGCGCTGAAAAAATTCCCATACAAATATGCATGTGAACGTGAACGTTAGACGGCACGAAAAACTCATGGTAGAGGTACAGACCTCTTAACAGAGGTAAATCCAAATTAATATCTTCTCATTGTATTTGTCTTCGTAACCTTATTTAAAACATTTACTACTCAAAGAGTTACTTAAAGTTTCATCAGAGTTACTTAAAGTTTCGTCGTTATTTGTTTAAAACAAAACTTAGGGTTGGCGAATGAGATCATCTTAGCGAATATTCGTGAATTATTGATACTTCTCACTTGTTAGTATGGCTGCGGTGTTATGCAAGATTGACCCTTAGTAATAAGTATGCGGTACAAGTTTATTTTACGACGTTTCCTTCTTGTATATTTAATGAAATAGCTCCACGTTATAGCGCCAGAAAAAAAAGGAGGTAAGAAGAAGGGGAAGAGGGGGAGAAGGTAAGGTGTTTGGATATCGCCAGAAGGTGGACACGACATTACGTGATTACGTCATATACCACCCACGGACGTCGGTCGTCGATGAAAATCAGCGTCATTGGTGTTGACAATGACAACAAGCTGATCGATGCCCATTTTTTTGCACACACTTCCATGCATTATTTTTTATATTTTTCTTTTCTTTCATAATTGTTTTTATTATAAGTAATTTTCTGGTTTTCTTTTTATGTTTGTTATGTGTGCATGCAATAATTGTGATTTCGGTGTCCTGTGTGCAAAGAATAAATTGATTTTCTTTCTTTAATTTGTAGAGTAGTTCAGTTTCTCCTAAATGCAACCGCAGTATTGGGATACACTTTAAAACCAAACGAACATTAGACTTAGTATGTGGGACACGCATAATTTTGTAGCGCAAGCCATACAAAATATTGAATTTTAGTACTGCGGTTGCATTTGTGAACGGACACTAAAGAACTCTGCAAATTTTGCGCACTTCATAAAAAATTATCCTATATACCGGGGGCCACTTGACTCTTTTCGGAAAATTCCCAATGCGCCGTTGTACACGAGAGGGGACATAATTTTTATATAGCTAATACATTCACATTCTGTAATTTGAGCCATGTAATCCCCTTAAATCAACTTCACGCATACATTTCTGACGTAACCCTACACACAGCATCTTTACTGAAGTAATTATCGGTTAATATATTCGGAACATCTTCGTTCGAGAGTTCTGCCAAAATAAAATCAGTCATGCGAAATTCGAGTCACTGGTACTTCAACAGTACTTACTGAAAGATGGGAACTAATTAAAGCCGTTCTTCAGTTGGCACTTTGGGATCCTAAGAATACTTATAGATGAGGGTCACGAAGATAGCAAATGGAGCGGTAATGTAAGGGGAACATGTGCGCTTAAGCTCGATATACACTACTCACTAAATACATAATGATATTTAGGTTTGTAAGAAAAAATTACCAAATTAATATTATAAATATATGTATATCGGTATCTAACATCGATAAGACCGCTTTTTTCGTGTGCCGCTTGTAAAATCCACGCCATTGACTTATTTGTAACTTTTTTTAAGCCAGTTTTCTTTTTACTTTATAATTTTATTTTTTATACATATTATTTATATTTTTAAATATTTTTACAAAACTATATTAAAAAAACATTTAAAAATATGAAAAAATAGTAGCCCACCGGTATCTAGAATAGGGTCCAAGCTACCGGCGGTCAGGGCTCCAGAGAAAGGAATCTCCTGACAATGCGTGCCGTGTCAAGAAGTACTGCTCTCTGAATCAGGCCCTTGATCCAACTGCCTAACGAGAGCCTCCTAAGGTGTCGGTCGAGACTCTCGGTAATTAAGCCATTGGCCGAAACGACTATCGGCACAATGATCGCTGAATCCACATCCCACATGTCGACAACCTCGCGAGCCAAATCAAGATATTTGATCTGTTTATCTTTCAATTTTATTGATTTTTATAGATGTATAAAAAAAATGAGGTGCTGGGTATTTAAGGAGTTAAAAAGTCTTCTTACTATATCGTGTCAATGTCATAATATAAATGTACAATTACAACGTAATTTTAACGCATCACAAAAACCGTATTCGTGCGCAGTCTTGAAATTCCACTTATCCCATAAGAGACAAAAGCGACCCCATAGTATCCTTTTTTCTTTAAAAAGAATTTCTCTCAAGAAAATATACGAAATAAAGCATGGCTTCTTCGTACGCTTTTAGAGTGCAATCACCGCGAAACATTTTAACGTAATCAACACAAAATGGCCGCCAAATACGTCACATTCACCCGAAAAAAACAGGGCACAAGAAAATGACAAAATGACAAACACACATTCCTCGAATTTCCTTATTTACATATTGAGGTTTTTCACAATAAAATATACAGAAACGGATTTCGTTTTCTGCCTATGCTCTAGGGAATTGATATATAATATACATATTATACATATCTACGAAAGCCGCTTGGGAAGTATGCATGTACTGGCCCAAAATACAATATAATAGTGTTCTCTTTTCGAAAATAAGTTCAATGTGGTTAACAATAGAAGGTACAATAGGTACAATCAGCAATTTTTCCGGTCGACCATCGTTTGCACCCAACGTCCAAACGCGGAGTTACTAACTCTAAGCGGGCCGCAGACGTTCAAAACATTTTGTTTGCTAAATGTATAACGGCAATGTATCGTGACAGTATACACGGCGACATATAAAGCTATACATTTTAAGTATAAGCTGATCCCGCATTGAATAGGCTTTCGGTACAATGAGAGGTCAGCTTATACTGAAAATATAATACTTTATATGTATGCGGACCTAAGTGGCTAAGAGCTCTTATACACGAGCAACACGTCTATAATGGCAGTAGTTACCTCTGTCGTCAGCAACATGTAGCTTTTGTGTGTAAACCGCTTACTGTTTTCACGCGACTCGCAAGTTTTACCCAAGTGTTTCCCAATCATTCGAAAGTACACAACGGCTAAGAAAACGAAGTCCTATCTCCTCTACGCCAACTCATTCCTCCAAGGCAATATAACAGATACAATACAGACAGGCATATCTATGAACATACTTAATTAAATTTTGATCAACTCAACAAGCCGTTAGGCTTCTTGAGTGTCTACAGTAATGTTATTCAGTCGCGTCAGGTGTTAACCTATGATACTTGATACTCATCTATTAATATCAGAAACCCGTCACGACGCGACTGAATAACTTTACTGTAGCGACATCTATTGCCCGCAGAAACACCGATAACATCAAGAGACTAATTATGACAGACAAAATAGAAGACAGAAGACAGTAAAAAAACTGAAAGCACACAAGAACAAAGCCAATACAGGTCATACAAAAAATGATTCACAAAATTCAAAAGATGATGATACCTTTCGAAGAATACAAACGTGTGACAGTTCTAATTCTATATTGATCATAACTTCATAGGACTCAAAATAAAGGAACCAAGTGACACTGTAATCTTTATCACTGAAAAAACTGGCACAGATAAGAGCAATATCAACGTAGATCCAGAGACTTTAATACAAAAATTTCTATACAATTGTTAGAGTTTCATCTGAGCGACACAATTACCTTGTGGTTTGCCCAGGTAAAAAATAAAGAAAATAACGTATGCGAGGCTGGGAGATTGCTCACGTTACATAATAAATGTATTATAACACTTATTGTATGTAGGCGAATATGTACAGGTAATTTTTAGATTAAATTTTCTCGTAGTTTATGCATATTTGTGGTTTCTGTAGTTTCTCGACGTTGTTCGCGTGACCCAATTTGCGGGGGGATTAATTTTTAAGAAAATCAGGGTGTATGGTCCTCTTTCTGTACGCTTTGGGACAAGAATAAGAATTATTTATTGGCAAGAATGTAAATAAGTTGACAAATATACAAATACAAAATAAATAAAAAATATACAAATATACAATTTCATCCTACCAAATATTACCGTCCAAATATTACTTGTTAGTAACTAAAAATAATACAATAAAATATAAACGCGTGAATTCAATTTGAAATTAAATAAATTGAAAATTTATATAGAATTAAAAATAAATTACAAATAAACATAATGTTAATCATTGAATAACTTGTATACAAACAAATAAAAATGCAAGGCTATTGCTTTTTATTTACGTATCGAAGATTACAAGGCAAATAGTGAGGGCAGGCTACCTCAATACAGGATATTTTTTTATGTAGTGCGCAAATTTTGTAGTGATTCAGTGTCCGCTCCCAAATGCAACCGCAGTATTAAAATTCACTCAAAAACAAAATAAAAAATTGGTTTCGTGTGGCTTGCACTAGTAAATTATGCGTGTCCCCAATACTAAGTCGAATTTTCGTTTCGTTTTATAGTGTATCCCAATACTGCGGTTGCATTTAGGAACAGAGACTGAATCACTCTACAAATTATGTGCACTACATAAAAAATATCCTGTATTTTACGGAATACGGAAAAAAAAGAAGGCATTCGAACCTAGGATGTTACGCTTGGCAGCTGCGCTTGGGATCACAAGAACAACGCAGACATATCTATAGATGAGAAGTTATCTATAGGTAAGTGCTCCCAGTAGGCCATTTGGCCGCACTTAAGCTACATAATTCATAGCAGTTACGTCCCAAAAGTGTGAATTAGTTTTTTACTTCGATGTTCAAGAGAAACTTTATGAATAAAATTGAGATTTGTATTTTGAAAGAACACTTTTACGTTAAAGATGCGTCTTTTGAAACTTTTTAAAAATCCATTAGGTGAAATTAATATTATTAAAAGTCGAGGTGAAAGTCATTTTAGTATACAGCTTTCATCAAATTATGTTCTAAAATTAACTGAAAACTTGCACAATTTTCACGAAATTCAAGGAATATTACAATGACAACTACAAAATCTTAGTCAAACGGCAAATATAATAATACTCAAGAACAATAAATGTTGACTCCAAACCTTTACTACAAATAGATAAAATAAAGCCAAAAAGTGTTCTAAGTTAGTATATAAAGAATTAGGATTGCTTCAGACGTAGGTACCTCTTTCGCAGCACACCACAACTGCGAGGAAAGCCGTGAATTTATATATAACCTAACCGACAAAAACCCCCGACTTCAACTAGAAAAAGAGCTGTAACTTTTGAAGGGCTGAAAATATTTGCATGAAATATGGCTAAGATGATACTCGAATAAACTAGGCTCGTCTATGGCTTAAAATAATCTTAAAAGATGGAGCTTCCATTTATAAAAAAATAAAATAAAAACATAAATAAAAAAGTTAAGTAAGCCGGAAGTAATGCGAATTTTTTGCACCATCGACTGGCACGATTATTCGTGTCCCGGGGGGCCGACTTCGGGTTGGGTATACTGCGCCGACTGAGCATCACCTTGCCTATTGAATATTCGATGTACTTACGGTTAGCCTTATAACAACCACAAACAGATGCAGTGGGGCTTACACGTACCACATCTCGCCCACGTAGTAGCGTATTTAATAGTGATTCGTCTGTAAACAGGCTTATTTCAAACAAGTGTGGAGGGACAGGAAAACTTTATTCTCTCACGGGGCACATTTGATTCATACAAATTATGTAAAAAGTTGCTCAACAAGGGAAACATACCGATGTGTTAGACCTAGGATTGTCACATTGCTTGAAAGAGGTAAAGATATTTGCAGATAGCGCTGTTCCTCTCTCACGTTCAAACTTTTATATATAAGTTTTAGTTGGCTTAGTTCAGAAAGAACGTGACAAGAAGTACTCAACAGTTTGGTTAGAAATATTAGGTACAAATATCAAGTCTTTGTCTTTATACCTAATGTTTCTTACAAAACTGTTACCAAGGAATTTTTATTTTTTTAAAATAAATAAATATAATAAAAATTCATGTTGCAGATGTTTAGATCTTTCGTCTAACTGTATGGAATAGCAGATTTTTTTTTCTTTTGGGGGCATAGGTACCTAGTCCTACGTAGTATATAGGAACAAAGATTTGGAGCGTAATGCACCTACTATAAACCGGCTTTTGTAAAATTACTCCGAATAATGGGGATCTATAAACCATTGTCCACCATAGATGCAACACATACCTAATATAAATTATTTCTGTCTATTATAAAAATCGCAATATGACGTCATCAGCAAGCAATTCAGTTTTATATAAAACCATAACCTAACAAAATAAATAAAATCTTACGTTTCTTTACCACAAGAAAAAAAAGTATAAGTATAAGCTACATAAAAATTCAAATACGTTTTAGGTGTCAAAAGCTAACAAGACATCGAAAAAACCGATACTTTCAGTAAATTATGTAGTTACGTACCTACTTCATTCAAGAAAGTGGTTCGATAAAAAAGGGTACCGCCATTCTATCGTATACTGCGTCGGCGACGGTATTAGTTTAAAAGCCGCAGAGGAATATTGGAGACCAGTTCATACTCGTTACATCACATAACATCATGCCTATATTCCAGGTAAGGGTAAGGCAGCTATATACACCGATAAAGCCACATTGCACCGATGCCGTTTTAATTCCCATGTACCTAATTAGAGCAAGGACACAAGCGTGGTAGTTTTTATAGTTATAAAGAAAATTGGTCTTGTAAACCAAATTTAAGTTAATTAATATAAAAACTTTTTAAACTATATATAATATTATTTATAGAGACCTTTTGGTGAACAAACCAATGGCAACCTAGTGTTAGACCAATTCTTTGGCTGACTCTACCTACGGGTACAAATAAAAATTATTTTAGTATGAACGACGACACGGTTGGCGCAGTAGCTAAGCAATTAGCTTTCTACGCTACGTGCCGCGGGTTCGATCTCCGCACGGAGCTATTATTTCTATGATTAGATAGTTGTTCCGGGTCTGGGTGTGTCCATGTGACATGTATGTTTGTAAGTACCCTCGATACAAGAGAAATACGTACTAGTGAAAGGCAACGTTTTAAAAAAAGTTTACTAAAACTGCTGAGCAATATAATAAAATGACCTAGATAATTCGCCAAACTGTTGGCACATCGTAACCAATTTTGCATACTTGTCCCACCATGTCCCCAGGGTAAAATAAAACCATAAAAAATATCGCTAAAAACTCGACCTCTAACCTCGATATATTTTCGCAAAAGGATTTGTGTGATTTACCGTATTTTTTTACTCCGTTGCGTTTATTCTACAGAGTCTGTCATGATAACAGTAATAAGGTAAAAGAAACAGCGCAATGTATATCGAAGAAAAATTTAGGAAATGTTTTGTTATGTTTAGATGGGTTTTTTTACAGGAGGAAGTTTGTTTAAGTAGGTCATTATCCTCAATGTCACGACTCTTGTCGTTTATGAGCTGGCAGTGCAATCTGTTAAAGTGACAACAGCTCGGTCTGCCCGAAAAAGGGCACTAGATAGGTCAAGGACGCTTTTAACTTTCCATACCTGAGGGCAAAGAAGTCGTGACAAATGAAGGTTTTCACCAGTTTTCAGCGTAATTTAAATAACCTAACCGTCAAAAACTCCCGACTCCAACTAGAAAACGAGCTGTTACTTTTGAACGGCTGAACAGATTTTCATGAAACATAGCTAAGATGATATCCGATTAAACTAGCTTTCTCATAAAAATACTGCATTGAAATCGGTCCATCCGTTTTGAAGCTACGATGCCACAGACAGATACACAGACACACAGATACATAGATATACAATACAAACTTATAACACCCCTCTTTTTTATCGGAGGTTAAAAATACACAAACTTCTTAGCACTATCTTTTCCTCTGACAATTATAACATCGAGATTCTCAGTAGGTACAATTAGTCTCTTTAGAAGATAGCCTAGTGATCTGTAACACAGGTTCTACCTATCACAAACACCAGTCTCTATTTAAATTATTATTTACCGTGACTGTAATAATTATGATGATGAGAAAATAAACATTTACTACAATACAATAGATACAATAAACTTTAAAATTCATTATTATAATTATATACATGTAGAAAGGGCCGGTCTTATCGCTAAAAGCGTGTAAAATGCGTTCCAGACAACCTTTGGATGGACATGACTCGGAAGAAATAGAAAAAGGGCAGTTTGCAGTGTACCATACATATTATTATAAACAGATAAAATAAAATAAATAAAATAAGTGGCATTGGACCTAAGTATAATATTTTACAGCTTAATAATAACATTCCTACTAAACAGATAGGTAGTGATGTTTCAGCAATACTTTAAAAGAAGTCAATGACTACTGAAGTGAATGATGTTACTTTACGTACCACTGACTTATGTACTGATGTCAGAGGAGGGTCTCCAGAGATGTTTTTGAAGAGAATGCAGTCAGTATTGCTGACGTCATTACTTCCATAATAGTTTGTCACTCATAGTTAAACAAAAAAGACAGACTCTAGGTGCCGCGTTCCAAAGTGTAGACTTCCTACGGAGAAGAACGGGCAAGAAACTCCATGGTAACTCTTTTTAAATTGAGGATTTCTTACAACACTCTGTGACAGCAATATTCATAATCTACTCCTTATTCATTTGCATTGGTTTACTTAGCTTTACTAGATAGATCCGTACAGTCCGACGTCTCGAGCACAAGCTCATACCATAAATTTAAAAAAAAACTGCTCATTACTGTCCCACTGCTGGGCACGGGACTCTTCTCGGAATGGGAAGCGTTAAGCTTTAGTCCACCACGCTGGCCTAGTGCAGGTTGGTGGACTACGTATACCATCAAGGACATTATGAGGCCCTCTCAGGTGTGCATGTCTCCTCACGATGTTTTCCTTCATCATTAACGCAAGATATAATCAAATTGCGATCCGCACATAAATTCGAAAAGTCTGAGGTGCGGGCATGGTTAGAACTCAGACCCTCCTACTTACTTTACTTAAATAATTACTCCATTTCAAACAAAAATCCCACGTATTTTATATTCATCGTAACGTTCCATTACCCCTTACAAAAAAGGCCAGACAGGAATCGATTAGAAGAATATAAATCTAGAAAACTGGACCGATCTGCCATTTGTATTCAAAGTCACGTCTCGTCTAACAATTCTTGTGAATCTGTAAAAAGCTGTTCACTGTAATAGAGTACCGTCGCGCAATAGGTAAGTGGGTACTTTAATAAATTATTGCCACTAAAATATTGTAACAATATCCGGTTTACGAGGGAGACGTAAAAAAAGCAATTTCGGTGTTTGCATTCTAGGTAATTTTCACTTCAAGACTTTTTTTGTTTGTGGTATAAAAATTAGTATTCAAGTGCTTCATCTTAGCTTCAAAACTTTTTGCATAGAAGTAATATGAACTAGTGGTCGCCCAGTGGTCGAAATTTCGACCGTAATTTAAGATTTCTACACTCCTTCTCTATATAAACTTTAACTATGCCAAATCTCACACTCCTCCGTGCGCGCAATATGCTTATAAAGGGGTACAAAGTTTTCTCTTCGCGTATTAATATATAGATGATTTAAATTCGTATCTAAATAGTCGTTAGGAATGGTGGCTATAAAATGACAGCAAATATTAATGATATGTTTATTCATATTATTTGTTTGCATTCCGCAATGTAGTTCAGTAAGTCACAAGAAATAAGGCGCGTCGTGAACCTTCGTTCGGGCAGACACACAATCGCCGACAACATCCGAAGCTAAATCAATTTATAATCAACCTTATGCCATGCTCTTATGGTTTTAAAATTGTTGGCTTGCCTTCTGTTTCGCTCACTGACTGAACGACTGCGACGATGCTTTTTGATTGGTTGATCAATTTCCCGTATATATAATTGTGTCTATGCGCAGGTACATCGGTAAGTCATATAAGTTGTGTCGTACCCACGGAGGAGAGAAGAGACTCCCTTCTCTCCTCTATGAAGTTCACCGATACGGAGCCCGCTCGGCTGCCAGTGGAAGCCTGGTTTAAGTGGCTATACTTGCAGAAGAAACGTTGTTCAGCGTCATAATACAAAGTTAGTGCTAAGAAGTTTCGGGTATTTTTTCAATTACTCTTTATAGTGCCGAGTATTGACTCTTAAACTCATAATAGCAGGACAGATATACAAAGAAATAGGAGACTCGCTTATATTTATCTGTGTCCATTTTCAGGGGAAACATATTGACAGCGATATCGGACGATAAGAAAGTGTTGACTTAGGAACCGATATAGAAAACCATTACAAATATGAACCTGAGAACTCTTGAAACGATGTACCATATCAAATATGGCTTCTAGTCTCTTCATAGTGTTTCCTCATGTCCGCTGCGGCTACATATCAAGCTACAGATATATATACATACATATATATTTATATAGATATAATTAGATTGTTGTACTCAACATGAACCCCGTAAGGGCGCTTTACGGGGTTCATGTTGAGTACAGCAAAATATTGTAACAGCATTTTTACCACATGAGTGCAATTATCTTTTTTCTTTTCTTTTAATAAATGTGTGATGGGGCAGTGGGAGTGGGTGGGGTGGGGCAGTGGGGGCAGTGGGAGTGGGTGGGGTGGGGCAGTGGTTGGGGTGGGGCAGTGGTTGGGGGTGGATAGGCTGAATTATTTATTATTTTAAGTAACAAATATAAAAAGGATAGTAGGATCGCTAACAAGATAATCATAATTATTACATTATAATACTTTAAAATTATTAGATTGGTATTAAAACTCTTATTTTATAATTTAAAACTTAATTGATTTTATGTATTAATATAAAAGTGTAAAAATAAAATGAATAAATAAAATGTACTTAATGTAATTGGTATAATTCCCCGAAATATATTATTAAAAGTTACGTGTAAATTACAAACTATTGACTTGGCTTGTATGATAATTTATAAACAAAACCCGTCGCAATACTAATTAAATTAATTAATTAACTAGGCTAACATAATTTATTCTGTACAATGTATTTAACTGTACAAATTAAACAGTTTGGAAAGTTATAGCGAATTGTCTCTCACAGAAATGGAGTAAAAACTTTTCGCACGAGGACTCCATTTAAAGTTACCTTTCGATATATTTTAGAGATATATAACGAACCCGAATACGTGATAACGAGGTGTTGTATAATCAAAGTTAAATTTGAAAATGTGTTTAAAACTTTGAAGTTATTTAAAGCGACAATAATTATGTTTGATAAAGGTTGACGCGTACCTATCTGAACCGTACGCGCCACAGTCATCGCTTTTGTT
Source organism: Allophyes oxyacanthae (assembly GCA_932294325.1). NCBI lineage: Eukaryota > Metazoa > Arthropoda > Insecta > Lepidoptera > Noctuidae > Allophyes > Allophyes oxyacanthae. Next base: position 14,594,704 of record OW028613.1, on the reverse strand, counting down.
GACGGCCTCGAACACCACCCACGCCGCGGTTTCCTCAGTCAATGCAGTCGCCGCACGCCCGGCATCAAATTGCTTTCATTCAGTTTCTTATTTTATCAGGAGTGGACAAGTATTACGATATGGCACTTAACGAAAATTTTATTATAAGTTACTTATTGTTACAGGTAGAAGAAAATTAAATACGAATAAAACACAAAAAATGTGGATTCATAGCGTCTACCTACTTTAAACAGCCAATTATTTCCTGACTTATTAGAACATTATTATCTTATTATATCATTCGCGGCAGCCGGGTCGCTCGCAGCGACTCCTGCGGGCGCATCGACCGCACCGATGCTGGTTACGTTATCAGCTGCGGCTGGGGAATTTGGCCGCTCAGGTACTGCGGCGAGCGCGGCTCGAATGGGATGTTCGAGGTTGCATAAAACTTAATACAAAGAATTCAAATGCGGCGACTGCGGTTCGGATAAGTGCACGTCCACCTTAAGGACACACGCATACAGGGTTGGGTTACGGGTTACGACGACACACTGTCCCTTATCAAATATTTGTAAAGTGGAGATATACATTTGAATATTTATTTATTTATACTTCATGTACAAAAATGGTACATAAAATGAACTTAAGTGGACTTGTGGTTGGCATTTTCTGCCAGTCAACCTGTGGGTTAAAATAAAACACTACGAAAAAAAAAACAACTGGAATTGAAGAATAGGGTAATTAACAAAATTATCAACATAAACATCAACACAAATAAAGTGATTAATAAAAAAAAATACACGCATCTAATACAAAAGATAAAAATAAAACTACTATATTTTTATTGCGTCAAAAAATAACTTTTTATTTTATGTCAACTCTAACGTACATAAGAAATAAATGAGTGAATTGTAGAAACTTTACAGGTATTCTTTCTTTCTTTCTTTTTAAAAAAACATTGTCCCTCACTAGGATTTCTCTGGATCGAGGGTACAGTTTACAAACATACATGTCACATGCACACACAACCAGACCCGAAACAACTATCTGTAGACTGTAGATCATACAAATATTTGTTCCATGCGGGAATCGAACCCGCGGCACGTAGCGCAGAAAGCTAATCGCTTAGCCACTGCGCCAACCGTGTCGTCGTGTGTATTAGTAGATTAGAGTATTTTGCTAAGTATAGCATATTCCCGTTTAGGCACAATATAAATAAAGAGGTACCTAACTCTCTTGTCGCTAGCAGCTGTACCTTGAAAGCCGTTAAAAATATTGACACAGATTCTTGGGTTAAAATGTACTACAAAGGCAAGGCAATATGACATTTTCAGGAAAGTGGGTCGTTTTGTCCCAGGGGTATATTATGGGAAATGATGTTCATTTGGTTATATTTTCACGGGTTTAAGGAGATTCAGAAAAGTACACTAATTGCTGGTGACGAACAAACAAACATGGTAGTATTTTGTTTGCAGTTATAAGTTCCACGTGTTAAACTGGGTTGTAAACACGAAGCAATTTATATAAAACTCGTGTTTTTTTAATTATTTAAGGAGCTTGATCAAAATTACTTAGGCTCTTTATCACAACCAAGTAAAAAAAGTTAGGCACAAAAAATCCGCTGTACCATACATTTACTCGAGTAATATTGAATCATTTACATGGAACAACTATTTATTAATTCGCGATTTCAGGGTTGGTCCCATATTAAAAGTTGTTCATAATGATGAGTACAATAACCCACCCCTTAAAGGTATCCTGTAAGGTAAAGGTTTTTATTTATTGTATAAAAAGCAGCACATAACTTCAACATTTTACTACCTATCACAAATCACTACATAGTACAAAATATAGTCGCTTTCCGCGTCTGTCTGTCTGTATATCCGCTAACTCCTAAACCAGGAAACGAATTGTAATGCGGTTTTCACCATCAGTTAGATAATTTTTCACGGAAAGTTTATATGTATAATACTTTGATATTTAATGTAAGGATAGTAGAGAAATTGCACCCGTGCGCAGCTGGTCAGGTCGTTAGTAAATTATAAATACATCAAACATTGTTCATTGAACTTACATTTTAATTTGAGTGCTGTTATATCAGCTCTTCATATAGAAGTGAATTCTGTCAAGCACTTGTTTAATTTATCTAAGGTGCTGTGAAGCATGTAGTGTTTGTGTTAACTTTCATTGTAAGAGTCCTGAGTCCTTCATGAGAGTCTAATGACTCTCTTGTTTGAATAGTTAGTCCTTATCAGAACCAGGCGTACTACGAACACTTATAGCAGGGCAGAAACTGAACTGCCCAGACCCAGTATGAGCTGACCTCGCACTGTATAGGCTTTTCGTACAATAAATGATATATTCATTAGTTATTTATTATTGACGACACGGTTGGCGCAGTGGCTAAGCGATTAGCTTTCTGCGCTACGTACTGCGGGTTCGATCCCCGCACGGAACAAATATTTGTATGATCTACAGATAGGTGTTTTGGGTCTGGTTGTGTGTGCACGCGACTTGTATGTTTGTAAACAGTACCCTCGATACAGGAGAAAACCAAGTGAGGGGCAATGTTTTTAAAAAAAAGAAGAAGAAAGAACATATTATTTCTTCAATTTTAACCGGTTTTTCAATTCCGCCAGCATTGCCAGCCCCGGAATATTTTAGAAATAAAAGTATAAAAGAAAAACCGACTGTAATGCTGCTAAATTAATCTACCCTATAAAATTATTATATATATACGATAATTATACGCATTCTAAAATCGTTTTCACGAAATATTTCCGATCAAAACATCGTTTTGTGTGTAGTAAGTATACTAATTATGGGTCTAGTTAATCAATTTTACAAATAGTTATACAGGATGGCGCCGACTATATCACACGTATTTGATATAATGTAACTGATGAACATGAAATTGTAGAATTAACTACCATCAGCGGTTTTCCAGAACAAATAGGACATGGGGGGGACCTTCAAGAAAAAAGCCTATACCATCCGAAAAGATCGGCAACGCATCGGTGACTCCTCTGGAGTTGCGGATGTTCATGGGCGGCGGTGATCACTTACCATCAGGTGAAGCGCAAGCACGGAAGACCCCAATACCATAAAAGAAAATGTTCTGCAGCCGTACTCAAAAAAATCGGCTCTTTTTGCGCAAATTATTTTTTTCATAATATTTCACTATGCTATAATTCGTCTGGTGAAGGGACATCTAAGTAGAAATGTATGTCACCTTATATCTGTCCTACACGTGTAAATAAAAATAATTTTAGTTAGAATAGGTTGGGGACTTTTCAATCGTCGCCTAGAGATCATGATAAATGTGCAAAATTATGAAATTTTAAATTAAGTTCATATGGCTAAACAACTATTTGGATTTGATTGTTTTCTGAGTACGGTCCCAGAATAAATACGCCGTTTTTATTTAATGTGATATTTTCGGCGCCACCCTGTATATCAAATTAGTTACCTACACGGAATTAGCACAGTAAATAATACGAATTAGTAACTTAACCTAATAATGCTATCAAATTATTGGAAAACAAATTAGAATCTATCCATTCAATGTGGGCTTGATATTTTCAGTCCGCAATGAAATAACATTTTCATTTTACAATAGTTATTTGTTATACAAGAGTGCAAAGTTGCTTTTTAACCGCGTGTTCAATTTTGATGACCGAGCAAGCGAGGGAATCAAAAGAGCACGAGGTGAAAAATCTTTGCACTCGAGTGCAACACGTAACTTTTCATTCCACCTCAGCGAGGAAATGACTAAATGCAAAAAAAAAAACGTTTAATTCACAAACTTAGTGCACACGATGTTCTAAATTCAATTTACTTTATCCTCTAGAGAATAAAAACGGCTTTTCCACTCAGATATTGAAGATTAAAAATACTCTTTCCGAGATGGTGGGATGAAAATTTACTTTATCCTCTAGAGAATAAAAACGGCTTTTCCACTCAGATATTGAAGATTAAAAATACTCTTTCCGAGATGGTGGGATGAAAAATTAATTTTAATATTTAAATATATTACATAATAATTCTATAGAATTTACGACAAAGAGTTTTACGATTTACTTATGTATTGAGATCGACTGTCTCCATTCTGCGAATATTTGTATTTTCATAAAACCTCGGATAACCCTCGGTCTGCCAGGATGCCTTATTGAACTTAAGGCCGCCTTTGTATATATTTGTATGAAAAGCATTTAAATAAATAAATATCTCTGAAAACCCGCACACAATGGAACTGTAAATCGCTGCTTATACAAATAATTAACATACTTGAGATTATCTGTAACAAGCCAATGGCCTAGACACGGTATGTGGATGTACTTAGCTGTACCTAGATATGTAGATAGATTAAGGACAAAGGTATTTTAGAAGTGCTAACTAATATGAAACTAGCAACCCGCCCCCGGCTTCTCCCGGGTGCAATTTATCTATTATCCTTACATTATATATAAAAGTATTATACACATAAACCTTCCGGAAGAATTTCTCAAAATGATGATGAAAACCGCATCAAAATCCGTTGCGTGCTTTAAGAGGTGTTAGCGGATATACAGACAGACCGACGCGGAAAGTTACTTTATACTATGTAGAGAAGAGATTGAGATGTCTTATGGCCGATTTACAATAGCTGAATTAACCCCGTCCATACATAAACTATTCCAATTTCAAATAAATTAAAAGTTAAATATTTTTTATACTAGCACAAGCCATACAAAATCAAATGTTCATTTTGTTTTGAAGTTTTTTTTCAGTAGCTACCTACCTACTGCGGTTGCATTTGGGAACGGACACTGAATCAGACTGCAAATTTTGCGCAGTACATGAAAAAAAGCTGCATAGGCTCTTCTCCATAAGCCATCCAAAGGTTGTCTAGAAAAGATCTCTTTATGCGACAAGACCGCCCATTGTGCATTGTTTTACACTGTTTCTATTCTATGTTTTATTTATGTTGGTGTGCAATAAAGCATAATATTTCTATTTTATTCTATTCTTCTGCATAATCTGCGTCCGAATCCATCGTTATCCGAGCGCTGACTGAGTCAGTCAGTGCAGTCATCACACGTTCACGCAAAACTCAAAAGTCATGACTGATGGTTGCATGCCGAAAAAATCAAATTATTCCGATATTTATCAATCAATTTTATGCAAACATCAGTCATCACATTAGACGGTAGGTTATCCCTCATTCATAGCAGTGACTGGCAAAACTGACAGCAAAACATATCGTGTAATGGATGCCTTAAGAATAGCTAGAGGCGAACTTCATGAATTCGGAGCGCCTCAACCGTACCGCGCCTATTGGTTCTGTGAACGTCCTCGCTAAGGTAAACCAATGTATTACGTGGGTGTACATAATTATGGTAATTAATAGTACACGTGCCAGAAGCTCTTAATAAATCAGGTTTGAAGCTCAGGGATTTCAAACGAATTAGTCATATCTACACGCTTACTTACTACTTAGAGAGCAAGCTGAACTTCAAGCAGTACTGACATTTTAAGAGGGTAGGGCAAAGCGGTGATGGGCAGGACACTTGGCAAGACATAATGAGGGCAGGTGGAGTAGAGCCCTAACAGAATGGCTACCGATAGATGGTAGAAGAAGTGTTGGAAGACAGTTGACCTGCAAAGAATCATGGGAAAGACCTGGATGCGATTAGCACAGACCAGGGAAATATGGCATGAAAAGAGGGAGGCCTATACTCAGCAGTGGGTAGAAACAGGCTGTCAATGATGATAATGAGAGCATAGCGGGACTTTCCGCTCAAATTTGAGCTGCCCGACTGGGGAAGTAGACCAGAATATCGTAGCCAAAAAACACTAATCTTTTGCAGTGTTGTGTTCCTAACGGTGAGCAAGGTCGCCAATGCTCATTGGGGAAGCATCCTGTTGGCAGGAGGGGGTAGGGTCAGCAACGTGCGAGTGACTCCTTGATGTTGCAATCGTCCATAGGTTACGGTAACTGCTTACCATCCAGCATGCCGTATGCTTGTTTGCCACATTAACAGTATAAAAAAATCTGTAAATAATTTCTTAAAGGAGCTTTTACGAGATTTTTTAAGATCTAGTTGGCGCCGGCGTTTCGGTAACAAACTCAAAGGTTTCTTTCTAAAGTCCAGACATTTTGTTTATAATCATGTGAGAAGATGTAGCAGTCAGATAGGCGTGCCACGACAACATTTTCTCGTCGTGACAAGATAAAATAATGCCTCTAAAACCTGTTTCCGCACGACATAATGCGACGACAAAATTATGTCGCGGCGCTCATGTTAGCGTGGCTGGAATAGCCTTTTGAGGAAAGAACCATTTATAACAGTTTTGAGCTGACCTGTCCCAACTGACACACATGCATCAGACATCGTGCAGCTCAACCCTATTTTAGGTAATGTGCAAAATACGTCAGTGCTCGTTATCTTTTAAATATAAGCCCTTACTGCGGGCGTCATGCGATTAGTATCGCGGTGACGACGACAAAATGCATTTGTTTTATTTATTTCTTTATTTTTCTATATTACAAACATGTTTGACTGACAGTACCGATGAATATAAATCGTACGATAATTATAAAATGTACGAAATAGAAGGAAGTAAACGAGGATTAGATAAGCTAATGAAGTTTTTGATGAAGAATTATGTGAGTAATGTAATTTTATTATATCATTTATTCATACATGTAATAAGCCAATTTTGTTTGAAAGAAAACTCTTTTGTTATAATATCAGCTGATTATTATAATATTATTTCAATAAATAAATAATTTATGGATTGAACCCTCACATGTACGGCTTTCAGTTTAGTGCCTGTAAGTATTCAATTTCTCTCAGGTGTGATCTTAAAAAACATTTTGCCTTGTGTACCTGTCCTGTCCTATCCTGTCATATCCTGTGATCACGTGTCCATATTTAAATGGATTCCAATATACTTACTAGATAATAATATAAAAATGTGAAAGTAACTTTTTCTCTCTGTCTGTCTTATTACTTTTTCTCTCTGTCTGTCTTATTACTTTTTCACGATTAAACAGCTGAACTGATCTTGATGAAATTGGACAAGGAAATAGTGTGCATCATGTAAAACGAAATAAGGTGTTTTTTTTTTTTTTTCAAAAATAATTTCTGCTTTCATGCCAACGTAGTCGCAGTCATAGTATAACATAATAATATGTAAATTAAAAAAAAAAACAATCCATTCATCATAAGTCCTTATACAAGCTCTTCATTCTCAGAAAAGAAAATTGGGATCGCTTTTACGTTTTTTCAGCCTCTTTAAAATTCTTCTATATTTGAAGTACCTACCTAAGTAAACGGTATTCTCAAAAAATGCCAAATTAGCATCATATTTTTTTTATAATAAGGAATGCTCTGTTATTTTTCTAGGAAATTCCTTTTCATGTGGGTACCGAGAAAGGCTGCCATATGTTGGTAGCGCCTGAGTTAGTGCCAATAGTCGAGGGTATCGCGAAAGCTGAAGGATTATCCACCAACATTTTAATAGATGATTATTCTGAGTAAGTATACTTTTTAAATTATTTTTATTAAAATAAAAAATCGGCACCCCAAATACTTAATACAAGAGACAAAAAAGGTACCACACAACATGACATGCAAGTGACAAGTAACTATATAATTATTATAAGGACACTTTCGAATGATTAATTATACACTCGAGAGCAATGAATCCGGGTCATTAATAAACCTTAATATCTCGGAAACTAAAAATGTTAGCTTACTCAAATAAAATTAATAAAAGAACTTAGTTATCATTTGTTTTACTTATTAAAAATACATAAATTAAAAATGCGAAAATTTTAATGCAAGTTTTTTTTTAAATTTCAATTTTTTTCAAATATATCATTTTCTCACATTTTAATACTTTGTATTACCTCCGTGTATTGTTAATACAGATGTCATGCGATTCGGTATACGGCACAAAGTTTCTGAGCCGAAGTTGGGGAATATTCTCGCATTCCTCTATCAACGCAATGATCAGCTCTCGAATCGTATTATTTAAGTAGTATTAAATAGGTCCATAAAATACTTTTTATTTGAACAAGCTAACATTCTTAGTTTCCGAGATATTAAGGTTTACTCTTCTGGTGACCCGGATTCATTGCTCTCGAGTGTAGTTAAATAATTAAAGTGAAATTTATATTAATAATAAAAGAAACACACTATCATACTGTGGCGGCAAAAAGCGTTCTTATGTCTTTTTTTTTATTTGTTTTCCTTATCTCAAACGAACTAAACTCTTTTTATGTTGATTGACAGTAAATACCCATACCTAAGTAACTCACATGGGCTGAACTAGACAATATATTACCATTTTAACTTAAGATAAAAGACAATATCCGGGCATTAATACTATGTTGTATATTATGTACCTACCTATGTTTCACAAACAAAGGATTATGATTATTATTTGCGCAAATAACCAAAGTACGTAGATACTTCTAAAAAAATTATCTTACATAATTATGCAAAATAGCAAAAAAACTGGTAAAATATCAAAATTCCCGCAACCAGTTGGAGCATCACCTAAATAATAAAAAAAATATTTTTACAGAATTATCCGCCTCGAAAAGATGAATACAGAACGAAAAGAAGGTTTCTCTTGGACTGCTTACTATGACGTTGATTCTGTAAGTATAACCCTAAAATAACACCAAAGTATGTTTAATGGGGGATTCTCCAAAAAACCTTTATCATTCATCGTCATAAATCATGCCATCCTTCCTTCCTTCGGTTGTAATTATCACATTTATGTTTGAATTCTGATTATTCTTATGTCATAGCAGTAATGTAGTTCGGTTTGACATAAAAACATTATGTGATTTTAAAAACTTCTGCATTGTTAATTTTGAGGTGACGGTAATGACGTACTTAATTGATTTTTTGTAGAACATCCTTACGCATCCGTGAGTAATTTGAAACAATAAACTAACCAGCGCCCATTTTTTGCACTTGAGGGACACACTAAATTTGATTTTTTCTGTGCAGTATTGAATCTGCATTGTTTTATTTTGATAGACACCCTGTACGTATTGAATGCAACAATGTAGCTTTTCCACGAAGGATGCTCTCATTTTGTTTTCACAAATAAAAAATAATTTGAGATTTTTTATATATTAAAAAAAAACAGGTATTTCTCCATAGCATACTTTGAACAGTGTGACAAAATTGTACAATTCATTGACTATAATAATACTTATCTGGTCTAACAATATCAATTTTGATATTTTGATTAATTTAAAATTAATTACTTGTACTTCTTATAAAAACTTTAAAAATCATTTAACAGATCTATAGCTTTCTTCAAAATATGAGTCAACACCACTCGAACTGGACGCAACTGGTGGTGGGTGGGCAGAGCTACGACGGACGTCAGATCCTGGGGCTAAGGATCAACACGCCGACCGATGTCGACAAACCAGTAATGTTCATTGAATCAGGCATGTATGTGAATGGGAAAACGCTCCAACTTTCCCATTAGCCGATAACGACATCGACACGATACGATGTCGGCGACAGTATTTTAAACAATTTGCACGGTTGTCCCAGTGGCTAAGCGATTAGCTTTCTACACTACGTGCCGCGGGTTCGATCCCCGCACGGAGCAATTAATTGTATGATCTATAGATAGTTGTTCCGGGTCTCTGTGTATGTGCCTGTGACATGTATGTTTGTAAACTGTACCCTTGATATAAGAGAAAAAGTACTGAGGGCATCGTTTTAAAAAAAAAGGCATAATAATATTTATTAGTTTCGGTGTCGAATTCTCGATAGTGTTGAAGCGGTTTACTGATTATTATGAGAATATAAATGTCCGCCGATATCCTTATCGTTGACGTGTCGGTGTCGTTACTGTCAAATGTGAAAACGCTCAGTGAATGAGAATCTAAATAACCTGTTGGACTCGTTTTGTTTTATTTTCAAGTTATCCTGTGCCACTTCTGTGGCTGTATTTTTATTCTGTGAAATATATTTTTAACGCTAAGCCCATACAATGATGAGTGGTATTTTTAGCATCGTTTTTTATGTTTCATATAAGAAATTAGAATTCTAATTTCAAAAATGTAGGTCTTTCAAAATCATAAATTAACCGATGAAGTTCGGCCAATATTACATAAAACCACAGTCAGCGTTAGCGAAGGCAGGTCTGTGATAAAACCGTCCACGGATAAAACCCATTAGGTAACCAATAAAATAAAAACAATATTTTCTTTTTCCATCAAAATTGCGGCCAGCATTATCGAAATGACATATTATTCAACCTCCTTTGGAAGTTTGCCAACTGCAAAAAAAAGGCGCGAAAACTGACGTTATTTTTTTTATCCGATAGGCATTCACGCAAGGGAATGGATCACTCCTGCCACGACGACGTATTTTATTAACCAACTTCTGACCAGTAGTGATCCAGAGATCACGTCACTAAGGGACCAGTTTGACTGGCATATCTTCCCTACAGTCAATCCTGATGGATACCACTACAGTTTTACACGAGTAAGTCACCAAATCTCACTGTCACTCTTTTTCTTTTCTTTTCTTTTCTTTTTTTTTTTCTTTTCAAATAATATTCCTATTTATTGTATCTAATCTAACCAGAACACTATATAATGTGGATCAGAAATGCGTGGTCATATTTAAGGGTGTGGATCAGACCATCAAACTGAACCACTTTCTCTATGGGACCAACATCGTAATCGCGAAAAAATTATCAGCTCTATATTATTTAAACTGTACCGTAGGTGATCAATAAGGATTACATTAGGTGCTCAAACCACGGGTGCTTAAAAATTAGGTGCTCAATGAGGAATACTTCTTATTATCAGCTGCAGGCAGCTGTTTGTGACTGACGATGTAATATCATTTTGAAAAGTTTTTCTACGAACACGTTTATGACCTGAACTAAACGTTGCACGAAGATCGAATGTGTAATATAAAGTAATCTAAATATTTAACAATCACCATTTATAATGAAAATATTTGATTATTATCAGGACCGAATGTGGAGGAAAACTCGATCGAAGTCTACCAATGGGTGCTACGGGGCGGACCCCAACCGGAATTGGAACTACAACTGGATGAGTACGTACCGTTATGACAAGAATTTTCCTTGTGCACAAATATCGCAAAAAGGGCTAAAATCTACTAAGATTTTAACTTATATTTGAAGAATTTTTTGTGAAAAGAAAATTTCTACTCCGAGCAGGACTTGGACCTGCAACTGGTTCAGTACACCAGTTCATTTTTAACCCCCGACAAAAAAGAGAGACGTTATAAGTTTGTAGTGTGCATATCTGTGGATCTGTGTATATATTATGTATCTGTCTATGGCATCGTAGCTCCAAAACGGATGGACCGATTCCAATGCAGTTTTTCTGAATTGAAAGCTAGTTTAATTAGGAATCATCTTAGCTATGTTTTATGAAAATCTGTTCAGCTGTTCAAAAGTTACAGCTCTTTTTCTAGTACGTTTTTTGACGACTGGGTTATTTATTTAGATAAAATTCATAATTTACTTTACTTTGTGTACGTTCTAGCTCTTCTGAGAATTTTAAATCAATCTTTAAGCTGCTTACCGGCTAGCGAGCGCCATTGCCAATCAATTTTAATAAAGTACCTAGTGGTAGTCAACAGCTAGCTGGCTTCTGCTCATAATAATGTTTACTTATAGTATACCATTCATTTTCTCATTTATTCTATATTATTTATATCTATACTTAATATTATAAAGAGGTAATTTGTTTGTATGTATGACTGTCATTCTTACGACAACCGGGACCAACTGCTTAACGTGCTTTCGGAGGCACGGAGGGGTCTCGACGTTTTTGAAGAAACGGTCACCCATCGTAGGACTGACCGCGGCAAGCGCTGCTTAACCTCGCTGATCGACTGATCTGCGCGGCAGCTATGTAGCTACGAACCCCTCTTTACAATAATTTTCAACTGCTCCAACCATTTTTTTTTTTAGATTACAGCTCCTCAAGTGACCCATGTAACTACCAAGTGTACGCTGGCTCTCGCCCATTCTCAGAGATAGAGACGAGGACTCTTTCTGAGTACATATCGGGGCTAGAGAACATGTTGGGATACGTCGCGTTCCATTCATATGCGCAGACGCTGCTCCTCCCGTACTCGGACTCGACTGAACATACCGATAATTATGATGACTTGGTAAGTGACTTCCTTAATAGTCCATTGGGCGTAAATGCGGCTGGCAGGTTACCAACACGGATAAATCTGGGGGCACGGCAGTGCCCCAGCCAAGTCTCGAGCAAAGAGTTTGGTCAGTAACATTTGCATATAATTCCAGGCAGCAAGCAGCTTTTAATTTGTGCTCATTGCCAAGTCACTATAATTATAATATAAAGAAAACTATTGATACAATTACTAAATGTTGATTTATAACTACAAAATAATTTGAATAGGACTTGGCTTCTATGAGATCTCAAAACTTTTTACGATGGAAAGACTGCATCGAGAGTGTTGGCATTTTTTTACATTTAATGTTTTTGTTGGGATATCTATATACAGGATGGCGATTTATTTACCTGCATCCTTTATGGAGTTGATTCTACACATTATGAACAACTTTTAGAAAGAAAGAAAGAAAAAGTATTTATTTGACACAGCACGAAAACGATTTTAAAGATAATATAACAAAAATAAAAGAATGAAACATGTAAAAAAAAAAAAAAAATCTTAAATAAAAAATGGATTGTACGTCGCAGCTGTGTCAAAAAGGCTTCCTTTTACTATGGGATCAACCCAGAAATCATACGCACTACATAAAAAGTAGATATATTAATTAATTAAATAAAGGAATAATCAATATGTAGGTATGACATATCATGACAGTAATCTGTCACAGAATCTGTGATGTGTGCAGGAAATTATAAAAGTATTTGCAGTTTTATCCATTGTATTATCAAAATGGCTACAAATATCACAATATTGTTCTTTTGTTTGCAGAAGGAAATCGGGGAAACTTCGCTTCGTTACGGATATGCAGTCAATCAGGCAAAATACGAAGGACCGGCCACCGCCGCCGAAGTTTTGTGTAAGAAAAGCACGAACCATTATTTTTAATTTATTGACTTCCGCTAAATGATTCATTACTTTCATAACATTGAGTGATTGAGGGTTGAAGGAAGAAATGGGTGCAAGTCGCGAAACAAATTGAATTTGATGTTACAATTAATATTAATACAGAGCTTGCATCTAAAATAATGATAAATTATGTTAAAAATCAATAATAAAGGTTATGAAAGTGCTTTGTTTTGTTTGTTTGTTTATTGTTTTTTTTTTAACATTACCCCTCACTAGGTTTTCTCCTGTATCGAGGGTACAGTTTACAAACATACATGTCACATGCACACACAACCAGACCCGAAACAACTATCTGTAGATCATACAAATATATACCGTGCGGGGATCGAACCCGCGGCACGTAGCGCAGAAAGCTAATCGCTTAGCCACTGCGCCAACCGCGCTTTAATTAAAGATTTATTCGTAAATTGTACCTTTTTAACACGCGACAAAAAAGAGGGGTGTTAAGTTTGTAGTGTGTATCTGTGGATCTATGTATCTGTCTGTAGCATCGTAGCTCCAAAACGGATAAACCGATATCAATGCAATTTTTTGAATTGAAAGCTAGTTTAATTTAGTATCATCTTAGCTATGTTTCATGAAAATCTGTATAGCTGTTCAAAAGTTACAGCTCTTTTTCTTGTTGGAGTCGGGGATTTTGAAGGTTAGATTATTTAGAAATTATCTTTATTTTACAATGACGCGGTCTTGAAATGACACTGTGTTTTAACTGACTGACTAAGTATACAGTATTTTCATTTAAACTACAAAGTTAAACCTACCTATATTTGAACGCCACGAAGGCCAAACATGACTGCTCTTTTTATACTTTTGTACATTGCAAAACTCATGTTTCCACAAAATATAAAAAATCTTATCTTATCTTACCAGTTTTAAATACTTTAGGTTCCAGAATGCCCACATAGTTGCTTAGAGTATTTTATATACTGAAAATACTTTAGCAAGAATGTCGTCAATAGGTACTGATCGATAACCTATTCATTAAATGTCCGCTTCAAAAAATATTAAATCAAAAGTTCTTTAAGAATTTTCAAGAAATACTGGCATATTCAACAGCACTTATTTTATTTTACATATAAGAAAATCATATAGAATAATAGTACCTAAGCTTAACCTTTTCTCAGTTATTTCTATTGGGCCCGGCTACACACACGCATTGCGTCATCTAACTCTACTGCAGCTTCTATTCTATTCTATTCTATTCTATTCTTCTATTCTATTCTACTGCAGCTTCTACTGCAGCTTTCATTTGATATTTGAAATGAATTCTATACCATTCACAGAGCCTAAATTTAAAATATTTTGGATTATTAAAATAAGACCATAAATAGCTGATTTACTAATTTATCAATTACCCTTCCAGACAAGGCTTCAGGAGGCAGCATGGACTGGGTCCGTCATGTCCACGGCACGCGCCTCGTGTACACGTACGAGCTCCGAGGAGTGTACTTCTACTGGCCTCCCCGCAGGATCCATGAGCAAGGAGACGAGGTCACCCAGATGATGGTGGGACTCGCCCACGAGGCTCGCAACTTGGGATACCTTTAACACATAAACTATAAATCCTACCTTCTTCTATTTGTTCTGGCATAGAATTTACTCATGCTGTATTGGAAATACTGGCCAGTCTGAAGTTTCATAATGGGGCTGCACTTTGTACGGCAGAAGAAGTCACAGCTCACCGTGAAATCAGCAGTTAAGCATGCCTCACGCTGGCAACTATTATGCTGAGTCCAAGACTTGTCTTTTACCTTCTTGTATGATGTATTTCCTTGCTACCTACTATGTAATTTAAGAAACAAATAAACATCTTATTCTCATCTTCTTTTTCGTGTCGATGGTAGATCGCTAAATTTCTCCAGTCCAGGGCCCCAAGTCTGCTAATTTCTGCTATGTCAATCGTGTTAGAATGTTCTCGCATTTGTTGGTTTTTGCAGTGTCGTTCAACCCATTTTGACTTCTATTGCGTCGATCATAGAAGTAAAAGTCGGTCATTTGGTACTATTACCCACGAAATAGAAGTCAAAATCAGTTGAACGATATTCTAAAAATCAACTATTACGAGACTATTCTGACATGATTTAGATAAAGAAAGAAAGAAAACACATTTATTCAGCACGGACAGTGACAAGGACAACACACGAGAGAGAAATAAAATAAAAATTAACTTAACCTTAAACAGTAAAAAATAAAAAATAAAACAGACACTGAGAACAAAATAAAAGAAGTAAAATAGTCATCCTATTGTATATTGTTGTCAAGTATGCCCATGCCGAAAGGGTAGCCAGCTCAGCATTTACAACATACACATCAACAGAAATTAGCAGATATACATCAACAGAAATTAGCAGACTTGGGGCCCAGAATTTAACCACCGCTGCAGTGTTATCAGTGGCAGAGCAGAAGTAGCTCAGGGTGCAGATATTGGGGTACAATGGACAGGACAGTAGATGTGACATAGTTTGAGGGACAATGTCGCATCTACATCCCGTCACCGTTTCATCAATATGGCCCCACTTAATCTTAATACTTTTTTTTTTTTAAAACATTGTCCCTCTCTAGGATTTCTCCTGTATCGAGGGTACAGTTTACAAACATACATGTCACATGCACACACCACCCAGACCCGAAACAACTATCTGTAGATCATACAAATACTTGTTCCGTGCGGGGATCGTACCCGTGGCACGTAGCGTAAAAGGCTAATCCCTTAGCCACTGCGCCAACCGTGTCGCTCACGTTATACCTGTACCTGCACATTTTTATTAACGAAAGTCTTTTAAAATAATAGATTACAATCTTCGTCATCAAAAGCAAACATACAAATTACGAATACAAAAGACGATTTTAAAAGAGTTGCCCTTTCATTATCAGTGCAGTGTAAAACACATCTAAGAAAGATGCTTTTGTCGATGTAGCTTTCTCAACTGAGTTCTGTCTAGAGCCAAATCGTTTAGTACCCAGTAAGTTGCCTCTGAATAAGATAATGGCAGTACAAGCTGTCCAGTCCCACTTTTTATTAGTAACGCCACTATCTTACGCATTACGGCAAGAAAACCGTCAACGCGCCTATTCGCGAACATTAGCGACGCACCGCAATGCCGCGGCAACCGCAACAGCATTCTGAAAGCATAAGAACGTGATATTTTTTGTAATTTTTTAGATTTAATCGCGTAAGCATCGACACATCATGACCTCTTAAATGTACTCTTTTATATACTTATCCACCTAATGTTTGTTAGTATTGTGTTAATCCCAACACAATGATAAGTCTTTTGGTATTGTTAACCTAATTGAATACAATTTTCCTTATGTATACCTAATTGTGATGTCATGCAGCACTTATAAATCATAACATATCTCCATAAATATGTCGGTTTATTCTATGAAACTGGCTGATATTGTTATAGGTTTCCTTATTATAATTCATTTGGGGATTTTATGAACTCCAAATATAAACAATTGAATTATTAAATTACATTTCTGATTTGTTTCGTTATTTTGTGGGATTTTCCCGATACCTGTTCTGGCCGCGTATCTATACTCTTAGATATTTATATATTTACACGGCGATTTCATCCAGACAACCTTTGGATGGCCAAGAGTCAAATGAATAAGTTATGGGGCAGTCAGTTACGAGCATTATATAGCAAAATAAAATATACTGTAAGTATGTATATTATATGTAGATATGTACTCGTAAGTGTATTATATATTTCTTTACTTTTTTATTTAACCTGTTCCGTCCCACTGCTGGTCAAAGGTCTCCCCCATAGCCTTCCACTTCTCTCTGTGGGATTGAGTGGGTTATAGGTAATTATGTACAGATTACCCTGGGGCAGGTAGGCCAGGATCATCACACATTGGATGCTTGAAAATGGGCGTCATCGCCGAAGCAGACCGAGGAAACGCTGGCGTGATGATATAGATACTTGCAAAGAAAACTGGCCAGTAAAGGTAACCCAAAGACAAAGGACAAAGGAGAATTTAAATGTCAGAGGAGAGTTACTCTCCTCTTACATTTAACTGCCCTCGGAAAGCAAAAAGGCAAAAGTTTTTTTTTTTTTCAAAAATGGATTTTGTTCATGTTCGTTATCAGAAAAAAAGGAATAGGTATCGTATACAAGTACAAACTCAATTTTGAAAAATATGTAAGTTGTTCTTTTTTCCTTCCAAGGGCAAAGTACCTCATTGCAGGGTAGAAAAGCAATTTGAAAATCAAACTAAGATATGGAAATTGTTTATTTATTTATTTATTGGTACTCAAAACAGAGTCACAGAATTGTACATTATAAACAAAAATATAAATATGTAGATGGTAGGCTGTACAATCGTATTATTATTGTAAAAGACCTAATAGTGAGTACTAATGGAGTATTTACCTATGTGAATGATAACATAAAATCATTTTTGCGGTCATTTGACGACACGGTTGGCGCAGTGGCTAAGCGATTAGCCTTCTACGCTACATGCCGCGGGTTCGATCCCCGCACGGAACAAGTATTTGTATGATCTACAGATAGTTGTTTCGGGTCTGGGTGGTGTGTGCATGTGACATGTATGTTTGTAAACTGTACCCTCGATACAGGAGAAATCCTAGTGAGAGGCAATGTTTAAAAAAGAAAAAAAAAAAAAAACAATTGTTTAACAGTAAAGGAAAACTCTTCCACTGTACTTTTTTTTTTTCAAAAATGGAACTGGCCTTGTCTCTCTCTTGCGAAAAATTTCAAGGGTCTGCAAAATAAGAAATCAGACTCAAAACTGTTCAATCGGAGTATTTTTGGTATAGGGATTTTTATTGGGATTGACCTTAGATTATTGATTGGTTGTCGCTGCCGCTCCAACTTAATTTCCGCCGGCGTACTAATAAAATGCAAAAACATACTACGCAAGAATACGCGTACTCGAGTGAGTCGGTCAGATTAAAATGCCGGTTTGCGTAGTAAAACTGTGCAAAAACAATACAACCAAAATTTAAAAAAAACACTGGGATATGTACCATCAGTAAAGATTGTATAATTTCCGAAATAATTTTATAATTTCAACAATAAATAAACAATAATAATAGTTAAACGTTACCATACGTCGAACCATTCGTGCTCGGCCCTCTGCCCTCTGGACCATATACCTATTCTATGTAATGTTGTGGCCGAAAATAAAGAAAACAACAATTCATTTATCCAAGCATTTTCTTTTTACTCAAAATATTTGTTGAACACCCAGTTATTAAAAGAACTGAATAAGTGAATTCCACAAAATAGGTTTTCCTGTTAATGTATTATTTTCTACTGTAGGTACAGTTTACCTCAACAACATCAGTGAAATACGTTATTATGTCTATGTAGGTGGTAGTAATTACTAATCATGAACGGATATTTTTCCAAATTCAACTTTATTTTAAGCCAAATAAAGTATAAATTATTTTATGACATGTTATGTTACTGTAAAAGCCTGATCAATAACAATTCCAAAGATGTTCTATGTAAATGCCAAAATTTACCAAAAAGGGCTGAAAAAAAAATTGTGATCGCTCAATAGATAGCTTAATTGAATATAAATTCTTTTGGATTTTTAATCACCACGTGAACTATGTAGAATAGATCTATATTTAATATTTTCATCTTTCTCACTTCAAAAATTAAGGGACTCCCATACAAACTTTCACCCCCTTTTTCCCCCCTTTAGGGGCTGAATTTTCAAAAATCCCTTCTTATTGCTTGCCTACAATACAAAAGGGACCTACTCTCCAAATTTCGTGACTCTAGCTTCAGTAGTTTCGGCTGTGCGTTGATGATAAGTCAGTCAGTCAGTCAGTCAATCAGGATTTCTCTCTTTATAATATTACTATGATAAACCAAATACAGGCACTTAAGAAATGTCAAATGCGAATTTGTATCGCTTAACTACCGGCCAGCGTGGTGGACTTATAGCCTAACCCTTCTCATTCGAGACCCATGCTCAGCAGTGGGACAATAATGGGCTGGTTTTTTTTTTATTTTTTATTAAATGAATACGTCAAGCGGCCATAGTCCAAAGGTGATGATGAATATCTGAACATAATTTATTTAAAAAATTATGTTTTTCCGTCCTTATTTCCCAATATTGTCCAAATAGGATTACTTAATAATTAATTCATGAAGAAAACCAAGACATGGTGATTAGAAAGGTTAATATTTACTACAATTTGAAGTTTTACTGTAACATACGTTTGATTGTATACTTTATGGGCCGGTGTAGCTTCGATATTTTCCTTGTAAGCCCATTCTAATTGAGCAGACTATGTGATATCATGTGTAAATGTGTATTATAGTGATCGTAAAGCTTGAGAGGTGTATGGTGTAAATATCTCGTGAACTATACGAGATAAGCAGGACATTATGGCAGGTAAATAAGCTGAATAGCAATATTTATATGCAACCGGCTGCGAGATTTTTGTCTTTTTGTCTGATTAACTCTACCTATTAGGACTATCATAGGCATTTGTTTAAAATAGTCGTGATCGCGACCTACCGTGCTCTTTAAAGTTTGGACGGATCTCAAGGAGAGTAAAGAATGATCACCCATCCAAGAAAAGCGCATTTGTTATTATTTCGGACAATTAGTAAAAAATGCAGCAGTTTATTGCACAGATCTCATATTTTGCATAGATTCTAAAGAGAAACCTTTTTCCTGACAGCCAAGTAACTAATGAAACTATATTCTTAGATTAATCGAAATATTATCACGTGGGCAAAGCCACGGGTACAGCTAGTAATAATAATATAATCATTCATTACAACCGCGTAATTTTTAATTTGTTGACGAATACGCAGTGCTTTTTAGAAGATTCATGAAAGATAAACTTTGCTAAGAGGATAAAGGTATTTCTGCAAAAAAAAAATCTGTAGTGGAATGAAATAGATCTTTATTTCATGTAGGTAAACCAAATACAGGCACTTAGGAAATGTTGAGACTCTAGGTGCACGGTTCCAAATAGTAGGTTCTATGGAGAAAAATCGACAAGAAACTCCATGGAAACTCTTTTAAAATAATAGATTATAATCTTGATTAGTACAAAGTTGTGGTAAGAGCTGCGAGAATAAAGTAGTTTAATGTGCATCAAAATAGATTAGAATAGGATATTATTAATGATTTTCCTTTAACAATGCCATGGCACAAGTTGGCTATAATAAGTAACATACAATGTGCACTTATGCCATGTAACTGTAAATAATCTCGTCTTATTTTAAAATTTCTATAAATTGTTTGAGTCTTGTCAATGCAGCAATGTTTATTCTTGTCTTTTTTAAAACGCTTTTATTAGCAAGTGAAGCTAATAAATAATTAACTAACTAACTATAATATGTAAAAAAATCTTGGAAGTTAAATTTGACCCACTTCCCGGTTTCCGATTGAGCTGAAATTTTGCATACCTACACGTTTAGTTCGGATGACAAAAGCGTTTTGTTTAGTTTTTTTTTTAAATTACATACAATATTTATTATTTCATTCCTATTCTTGTTTATTCAAATTTAGCTTCTTCTTTAACTTCCTCGCTATTTAGTAGAAGCCCGGAGTTAGGGAGTGTACGCTTGATGGCAATTAAAAACTTAACATTGGCATCGCCGACTCACGGAAATAACTAAGTTAGAATCCGAACCAAGTAACTTGCTTGTAAATAGCAATAACTGGTTTATTTCCTAGCCGTTACGTTGTTTCTGGGCTAGGTACATCCGAACCAAGAACTTGTTTATTTCTAGCCTTAAGTTTTTTCAGTGCAACTATATCTTTACCTAACTCTTATTTATAATTATTTTAATGATTTTGTTGCTTATCATAGCATTCTCGTTGAACCAAATTCGTATGCAGGTAGAATGATATATTCTTTTAAAATTAAATAGAATAGAATAGATCATTATTTCATGTAAACCAAATATAAATATTAATATACATCTTTAAGATAAGATAGATACAACTCATGTTTATATAATTAGGATAAGGTACGATGGGATTGTCATCGTTATTTTTAAGCACAAAAATCCCTTGTAATCTAATAAAGATTTTTTTTATAATACCTAACCCTTCGTGACCGAGGCGCGATGCTATATTACGTGTGTTTTGATATAATCAAATTTTATATACAGAGAAATCGGCGTCAGCAGTTTTATCGGTGGTCTTTGGGTTACACCTCGCTGCTGCGGTTTTCGTCCATGAACCCTCAGGTGTACTCATCAAGCCATTGGTGCCACGGGAACACTCCGACTTTGGGTTCGCCATGGGCTACCAGACTGTAATAAATAGTTTAGGTAAGGTTTTTAAAATTTATTATGCGCCTACATTTTTAACCGGCAAGAAACCCGATGGAAACTTTTTTAAATAATAGATTACAATCATGATTAGTACAATGTTGTGGTAAGAGTTACGAGAATAATGTAGTTTAATGTGAATAGCAAATAAGAATAGGATCCTATGCATGACCAATCGACCATATCGCTTACACTATGACGTCGTCGCCGTCAGAGATATTCAATATCCCGAACTTGTATCTAAATTATAGAAATTATGTTAAAAAATCAATAATAAAAGTTGTGAAAAGGGATTAAATATTTATTCAAGAATTATTCAAAAATTGTACCTTTTTTACAAATTATCTTTATTTTACATTCCGTAAAACGAAACGTTATTTCAAACACCATCAACGAGTTTATGACGTCACTCCTTCGTATTTCCTTGGTAACGCTATGAACGGGCGATGCAATGACGTCATATCACGTGACTGTGTTTTGGCGCAAATATTTGAAAGTCATATTTTTATTTGTTATATAACTATCTTTACGATAAGCTAAAAATAAATATAACATGCATGCATATTCTTGTCGTTACGGTGTCGTTGTGTCTTGTCGGTGTAATTATCGGCTAATAAGAAAACGGCCTAAATTAAATAATAATAATTAATTAATTAGTTTTAAAATAATATTTATTATTTTGTCAGTGGTCGGCGCACCCAGCGTGGACAATCAAGGAAAAGTGTACACATGTGATCTGGAGAATGCGGGTGACATAGACAATATCGAATGCACTGAAAACAGCATTGAACTTGCCGCGATTGCTGAGTATTCTAGAGGTAACTACTTTTTTTTAAATATGTTTGTTTAAATCTAGTGGTCAACATTGCTGATATGCTTCAGGTTCGATCGTGCAAATTCAAGCTTTGCCTAAGTATTCTGCATAACATAATAAATAACTCTATGACCCTTTAAACTTATTTTTATTTGTATTTTATTTTTTTCAGATATAAATCCAAATCAATATTTTTACACGGGTTCCTCAATTGTTGCTACGTCTGAATACCTATTTGTAAGTATTTGTCTGTTTTACTACTTGGAGCCGGTCAGCTCATGTAGAAGAGTATCGTGGTTAAAAATAAATCCGCGCAGACTGGTAGTAATAATTGACATTAATCACTGACTCTGTTATGTACCAAACCAGTTGCCGGTTGCAAGCTGTCATTTTCATAGATGACAGCTTGGGAGATTTGTATATATTGTCACAGCGATATCACAGCGATATTATTTATATTCAAACCTGGTCAAACCAGTGATATTATAATGTACCCAAATAATATGCATCAAGAGCTGAAAATTGCATTGATAGAGGAATACGAGAATATTCCCCAAACTTCACCTCAGAAACTTTGTACCGTACCTATACGAAATCGCATAACATCTATATTAAAAATACACGGAGGTAATACAAAGTATTAAAATGTGAAAAAATTATATACGTGTAAACGTGGAAATTAAAAAAAAATTGCGTTATAATTTACGCATTTTTAATTTATTGGTTTTTAATAAGTAAAACAAACAATAACTAAGAAGTTTAATTAATTTTGTTACAGTAGTATTAAATAATCTATAAAATACTATTTATTTGGTAAAGTTAACATTTTTAGTTTCCGAGATATTAAAGTTATAATTTACCCGAATTTATTGCCTCCAAGTGTAATAACTTAATAAGTGTGCGTAAGTGTGCCATTTGTAATGGCCGAATGTTGTGTAGGTAACCTATCTACAACTTTTACTTAATATAATAACATTGATTTCCTAAATATTTTATTTCACAGACTTGTGCTCCCTTGTGGACTTCAAATGTGAAGAAAAATTCAGGTGATAAAATGTCAGATGCTTTCGGGACGTGCTTCATGCTAAATGACACAGATACGTACCGGTACCAGGGGACCCTGGAGAGATTCGTGACACGGAAATTGAGAACCAAGAATTTAAGTAAGTATTTCAATATTAATACCTCGTAGCGACACCTATCGCCACATAGAATAACTACTTAGCAAGGCAGCGAGCTAACTACAGGATCGCGTAAATACGAATTCGGCCAATCAGATTACGTGGCCTGCATCGCGCAAGGAAATAAGTTCATCGTATCTAACAATATACAACTTTCGGACATCAACCGTCGGGCTTCGGCCCGCCAGGCATTATCACCTCGCCTGGTCGGAGGATCCTCCCTTTTCAATGGAGGAACACCATACCTCGTTCCTCCACAACCTCATCAAGTGATGAAACAAACATTAGTATTGTTCAATGCCTCATGCGGCCGGTTACGAGTAGAAAGGATTAACTTAGGGCTGAAGATTCAATCCCCAGTAGGCTAATTCACGTAACAAAAGAAGTGCAGTTGCCGCGCAGTTGTAATAAAATATTGATCAAACAACACATTTGGTAATCTTCTTCTTCTTCTTTCGTTATGGCAATTGAGCTGATGTCGACTATTCTGCCATTTTGTATCCTCTGAGCTTCAGTGAGATACGCTCGCGTCAACTTGGAGCGTCACTGCAATACGATCGGCGCGTCTTAAAATTACGTGAATTAGCCCTCAGATAATGATAAATCATAACCTACGAATAAATTTAACACTTGACAGATTTTATATAGGAAAGCTACCAGAAATTCAAATTTAATCCCTCAGATAAAGTTTTATCTGGCGATTGAAAAATCAACCCTTAGACTTGTGGTGAAACGAGATAAGGTGTTCGTCCATTGAAAAGGGAGGATCCGCCGACCAGGCGAGGTAATATTGCCTGCCTATACCTACTCGAGTTTTATGGAACAGCAGATTTTTTGATTCCCGATTTCAGATTTGTTCCCAAAAGTTGTTCATAATGATGAGTACAATTTACCCTTTAAAGGGATCAGGGGGTCTACCATGTAACTAAAATGGTAATGAATATCGACTCTGGCAATAAACTTCAATAATGATCGTGAGATACTAAATTTCGAGCTACCGTAAAAAGAAATTACCGATCATGAAGTTAGGACTCCCATCTTCATGATCGGTAAAGAAATTACAAGTTAACTCAGTTTCTCTCACGATCGTATTGAAGTTCATTACCAGAGTCGATGTTCATTACCATGTTCGGTACGCGGTAGGCCCTTTGAACTCGAAAAGTAGGACATTAGGTATAGTATTGATGAAGAAAATTCAAATAATAGTCCTCAAAAATCATAAGCGTCCCAGACTCTGTTATTTTCACAGTCACCACAATTTAGAAGTTTCAATGTATTTTGTCATTTGAAAATAATTACTGATAACCTATCCGTCAAAAACCCCCGACTCCAACTAGAATTATATTATCTCTTCATCAACTAGAAAAGAGGTGATGATCATCAAATCCTAAGAAAAATGTTTTCTCTGTCTATGCACCTGTCCTCTTCTTATTACCTTTGTCTATCATTCTAGTGTGTCTTGTTTTTTTGTGGCAAATAAATTATTTTTCTTTCTTTCTTCTTTAAATGGCTAAGCAGATTTTCTTGAAACATAGCTAAGAACACTCTCGATTAAGACACCTTTCAAGCGATTTTTTTAATATCAAAATCGGTTTATCCGTTCGGGAACTATGATGCCACAGACAAACACACAGATACACACTACAAACTAATAACACCCCTTTTTTCGTCGGGGGTTAAAAATACAACTAATTGTCCGAGTGCTTACGCGTAGCTGGCAAGGAGGACGCACGTTTAAAAATGTGTTATTTCAGAATCTTTTATTGGTGGAACTGGATGGTCTACTTTAGTGGACGAAGAAAATAATCTTCTGGTGGTGGTCAAAACGTCGTTGGAAGGAGACTTTATATATACCTCTATGTCAGACCCTTTGAAGGAAACCAAGTCACTGATTCTGACATCTCATATCAGCGCATCGTACTTGGTGAAATATAAAAATATAGGTGAGTGACATAGCCCATCACAGATGCACAAGAGAGATAGGATATATATATATATATATAGCATATAGATAGCAGGATTTTCCGCTCAAAATAAGAGCTGCCCGACAGGGAAAGTATTCCACCTTGCAGAATACCGTAGCCAAATAACACTGCTCTTTTGCTGTGTTCTTTACCTCTACCATGACTTTTCCGTGCCGTCTAACGTTCACGTTCACATTCAATATTTTTATAGTGACTTTAGTTCACAAAAAAATCCCATACAAATATTGCGTGTGAACGTGAACGTTAGACGGCACGGAAAACTCATTGTAGAGGTACTGTTCCTAACGGTGAGCAAGGTCGCCAGTGCTCCTTGGGGACGCGTCTTGTTCCTACTGCCACCACAACGCTAGTAGTAGAGTCGGCAACGCGCGAGTGATGCCTTTGGTGTTGCAAGCGTCCATAGGTTATGGTAACCGTTTACCATCAGGCGGGCCATATGCTTGCTTGCCACATTAGAAGTATAAATAAATGACTGGTTGAAGAGTAATGTGAATAGTCTCAATTGCACGCTTCTTCTCCTATGGTATCGGCATGGACTATCTCATATATTATGTGATGTTTCCTTTGGATGAATGCGTGTCATGAATGTTTAACATACATTGTTATGCTGGATGCCGTGTAACCAAAAACCAAAATGTACATGTTCTTTATTTATAGAAGAGCTCATTTAATTTGGTTAACATTTATTATGTAACTACATAGTTTATGTTTTTTTTAATGTTTTGAAGTACACAACGCCTTGGCAAACTGCAATGTTGTGTCATTAAATAAATAAGAATTGTTCATGGTACAGTGAAAAGATTTTATACCTTATAATTCCAGGTTTTGGCATCACTGCTGGGAAGTTCTTCTCAAATCGAAAAGTATACGCTTTCAGTATGGAAACGGATAGTTTAACAGGCGCTGTAAGTATCAATATATATATATATATATTATATATATATTTATAAAGATTTGGTGAGCTATAATGTAAGAACATCTCGCATCTCGATTCGAATCTCACTTTCAGTGTCAGTTGATATTTAATTAATTGACATACGATAATAGGTATACGTGTAACTTAATTCATAACAAAAGTTATGAACATTTATTTATTTGTTTATTTATTAACCACAACATGAACACTAACATTACAGGGCTTCCCAATTCGTTAGTATTCAATTTCAATTTATTTCAATAAATATTAACAATATACATTTACAGTATAAAATACCTTCCATTGGTCCCAAACTAGGCTAGGCCTGTATCTTGGGCACCTTTGGGGGTAATTGACGATACATATTATACATATAAGTTAAATACAAAAATTACAAAAATTGTGTTAGCAAATAAGGCTTAGAACTATGTTAGTAGCACTTCACTTTGCACTATATGTCTTTGTGCTGACCTGTGGCACTTGTCCGCGGAAGCGACGGAACACCACGCCCTGCGGCCAAAAATCTTCATCCATGACCATGATGATCATGAGTATGGTCGTGGTATGGTCCTCAACATGACTAGAGCATGGTCACCGCTCCGTGATATAAATTATCGTAAAACACGTCATTTACGCCGTACAAACATGCAAAACGCAATTCGGTTACATTTAGTTTTAGGTTAGTATTTTGAAACAAAAAGTTAAATACTATCAGAATCTGAATAATGATCATAGTATGATGGAAATATGCTCGAATTATAAATGATTTTGGTATTGCGTTTGTATTGCCAACGCATCCTCCGCCGGCCTCTTATATTGGTTACAGAACAATAAAAGCTATACCTATTTTTATTTTTCAGATATCATTCCTGGAATATAATTCACATAAGAACAAATTGTCTTTAATGTCTAAAGATGAACCGTACGAGTTAAAGAGCGAGGTCATTAATACGATGTTCGGCTCCGCAATGGGAGCCGCGGACTTGAACTTGGATGGGAAAGATGAACTGCTGGTGGGAGCGCCTGCGCATACTGAGGAGGAATGCCTTGAATGCGGAGCTCTTCATGTTTACTTGGGTGGCGAAGTGGTATGATATCTATAATAATACCTATAATGTTTGCACTAAGTAGGCAAAATATGAAGAACTGTATAATTACTAAAAGATCTGTTATAATACTATATTTTAGGCAAATAAAGAATTCTTCTATTTTTCTTTTTCTATTTTGATACGTAAAGATAAATCTTTGTACCTGTATAAGCATATTGCGCGCACAGAGGAGTGCAAAATTTGGCATAGTTAAAGTTTATATGATAACATTATGGTAGAATTTTGACCACTGGACGATTACTAGTAAGTATTTAATGCCTGATGTTCACAAAAGTACGGAATCTTTATTGATTTGTTCAAGAACTAAGCAGTTGTCTAACTTTTGTCTGCGCAGGCTCTTATTGAAACTAAAACATTTTCCCCAGGAAACAATAGGCCAGACAAAAAGGCTTCGAACTATCTTGGGCAGTAAATACCTTGGTCGTTTCGGCTCAGCGATAGCCGTGAAAGACATTGACGGTGATAGAATACCAGGTAGGTACTCAATCATGTTAAAATATTCAAAGAATCCTCTATTCTACTTGTCATCCATTATTTTTAGCGAGTCATTTTAATATAATGCTCCAATGGCCGCTTCGTACACCTATGTATATAAAGTTTCTCTTTCGTGTCATGTCGTTGTATTGAAGTTGGTCTATCGGTGGCAATAAATCCGGGCTCTCTCTGAAGGATCCAAACCTAAAAACAACATAAAAAAATTAAGCTTTAATAACATCTAATTATGGACAACATGGACATCTAATTATGGATTTAAGATTTTCATATATTAGCAACTAGTGGTGGGCATTGAATCAACAATTGGCATAACAGTTTTTTTTTTATCAGAAACGAATTAACTGTTCTATAGTCTGAAAAATACTATGTTGCAAAAAAAAATGCCACTGACAAATTGACGAATGAATTGTTTCAAAAATCCAACTTAGTTTTATTTGAACATGATTGATGTTCATATACAAATATTTTAAAACATGTTGAAAAAAATAACTAGATTTTTCAACCTGCTATTAATTGAAAAGAAAAGGTTGCATTACAGTGCCACGAAAACCGTCAATGACCCACCACCGTCTCTTCCTTTTGTTCATCAAACAAAAGGTTTTTTTTTTCAGTAAGTAATTTTATTGTATTCGTGATATTCCCAGACGGGGATAGCAGGATAAGCTGGTGTACTTTAATAAACACTGGTCTAAAAATTATACCTTTAAAGTAATAAATATCGTGTACCTAAAAACTCCTAATTTATGTTATTGTTTACTGAAAAAGCCTCACTAGCACTACAAGATCAATAAAAACATAACTGTCCAGCAATTTCTATTGTTGTCATGTTGGAAATTGCTGGCATGTTATTTCGTTGCGTACGGAGAAAAGCCGATTGATGTTACTTTTTTTAAATAATGAAGCAGTTTCCTAGCATGTAGGGGAACAATAATTACTTAACCCTCACAATGTTGAAGGTATTCATTCACATCCAACTTTACAGAATTAGCGGTAAGCGCCCCATACGAGGACGATGGACTTGGAGCCGTGTACATCATGTCAGGTTACGACCTCTACCATACTCTCATCAAGTTCAAGAGCTTCAAGAGCATCCAGGTCACAGACCTCAAGCTGACGCAGAAGATCCAGAAAACGCCCTTTAGTACCCTCGGCTTCAGTCTCCAGTTCGTCGATGATGCTGATGATAATGGGTGTAGTGGTAAGGAATTTATTTACGTTATTACATTATTATGAGAAGTCTTAATATTAATTATCAACAATTGTCGTCAACAATAATATTAATGTATGGTTTCCTACAGCTATACTTATTATACATTGTTCAACAGAATTGGTGGCGGGATCCCCGGGCAACGGTAGCGCACTATTGCTCAAATGCGTGCAGACAATCAACGTGACTATATCCAGCGAACTAATTGGCGAACAGGTGGGATATTGTCTTTAGGAGCGCACTGCAATGCAAAATTCTGCTTAGGACCTATTCATACGGACGTCGGTGATAACGCATTGTTATTTCTTGTTTGTTTCTTTCTTTATTGTCATACACTGGGCCAAACAAGAATATTTTTGACGTATCGTAACGTGAACGTAAGCAAATATTATATAAAAAATACACGTTTAATATTTTTTGAAAATACATACGTGCATTATTTTTGTACTATTTTGCGTAAAAACAAAAAACAAAAAAATGCGATAGAATTACTTAATTACCGTATTTTTTATTCAATGTTTGCTTACGTTAACGTTATGATACGTAAAAACATTCGTGCTTGGCTCTCAGGCTGGATGTAACATTACGTCACGCTAAGGCTTGTCTGAACAAGCCCTTACAATTTCTGGCATGATTTTTGTCCTTATATTTCTAAAAGTAAGAATTATTTTTTCATATGCTTTACAGATTGTAAGGGAACAAGATAAAAATTTCACGGTCAATGTATGCGCACGCATCGAGCTCCCTGAACTACCATCTGATATGGTTGGAAGTAAGTAACCAATTATTAATATTCACCTAAATACTTTCTGAAAGGCTTCATTGAGTTTCTGACAATCTAATTATCAGCTAACTAAAATAAATCCAGCCCACCATTGTCTCACTGCTGGGCATGGGCCTCTTCTCAGAATGAGAAGGGTTAGGCCTTAGTCCACCACGCTGGCCTAGTGCGAGTTGGCGGACTACACACACCATCGAGAACTTTATGAGGCCCTCTCAGATGCACAGGTTTCCTCACGATGTTTTCCTTCAACTTTAATGCAAGTGATAATCAAATTCTGATCCGCACATAAATACGGGCCGGGTTCGAACTCAAACCATCCTGTATGGAAGGCAAGCGTTCAACCGCTAGGCTATCACTGCACTATCAGAAACTATCATATTATGAGTTTTTATTTTTAACACGCTTTTATTAGCTTCACCTGTAACTAACTATGTAAGAAAATCTTGGAAGTTAAAATTTGACCCACTTCCCTGTTTCTGATTGAGCTGAAATTACATACACGTTCAGTTTGGATGACTAAAGCGTGTTCTATAGTTTTTTTAAACTATAATATTATTTATTTATTATTGTTATTTTCTAGTGCTTATATAATGTTGTATCTTATTTAATTTAGTTGTTAGTGTGGACATTTTATTATGTTAATTTTTTGTTCCGTATTTATTTACGACACTGAATAATTATAACATTAATATTCCGCTTCCAGACTTATCTGTCACCAACAGTATTTACGGTAAGGCGACTTACATACGGAAGCCAAATGTTGTCTTCGACATATCTTGCTACAACTGCTCGAGGAACAGGCTCTTCTGTGAAAAGGTCATCGTGTCTCTAGTAAGTATTCATTATTTCCACACTGTGATATACTTATTTATTTATTTATTACATTTGGGAAAACCTCAACTGGTGCAAGTTCTCTATTATCCTTACATTAAATATGAAAGTAATAAACATATAAAACTTCCTCTTGAATCACTCTATCTATTAAAATAAACCGCATAAAGATCTGTTGCGTAGTTTTAAAAATCTAAGCATACATAGGGACAGACAGACAGCGGGAAGCGAGACGAAAAAAATTGTGGACCGTTTCTTACAAAATTATGTACAAAACCGTGTTATGTACAAAACCGTTACCGTACACTGTACATTTTACGGAACATATGCGTTCCCGTTCCCGTTCATTGTCCGGGCTAGAGTATGTAGTGAAGATAAACAGTGTTTTCTTAAAATTAAATTACCCACAACATTTTTCACAGATTACTATATCATATAATAAAAATAAGCTATTAGCAAACGTTAACTATAGCAGGGGTAACTTATTGAAAATAAAGAAGATAAAAAAATGTTAAAAAATATTCTATAAAAGAAGAAATAAACAAAAAAAAATTGAAGTATATTCATGCGTAATGTATCATACAGTACCTCTACCATGAGTGAAAAAATTCCCATACAAATATTGCATGTGAACGTGAACGTTAGACGGCATGGAAAACTCGTGGTAGAGGTACTGGTCTCAAGCCTATTAATAATGATACCTACATTGTGTAAAGCCTATGAGCCTACTGCCGATACTTTAGAATTTTAATTACCTATACCATTTTTTTCATTTTTGGGGTAAACAACTTTTACTATGAGATCAACCCAAAAATCTGCTGTACCATACTTTTATGACCATGTTCAGTGTTCACCAGCGATATAACAGAGGTTTAAGACAATGTGAACTTTTGTACTGTTAAACTGCTGATTATATTTAGAACACCTGTTATTTTGTCAATGAACATGACCCTTAGTCGAGTAATATTGAATATTTTGTATGGAACAGCTGATATTGCTTTCGCGATTTCAGGGTTGGTCCCATAGTAAAAGTTGGTCATAATGATGAGTACAATACAGTTCAATAGAGTTTATTAGTTATTTTAATAATATATTGTTGAAAAATCACTATCTAACTGTTTAGTAGGAATGTTATTTTTATGGTGTAAAATATTATACTTATGTACTGTCTTTGGTGTTCTTTTTATTTTTCTAATATTGTGAAAATTCAGGTTGAATATTGGCCGGGGCCACTATGGCGGCCCTAGATATTATGGTAAATATGTCATTTGGAAAGAGTATCTATGGAGTTTCTTACCGGTATCTTCTCCAGAACTAACCCACTAGGAACCGTGCACCTAGAATCACGACGTTTTGAAAGTGCCTGCAAAGGCCCAGTTGAAATAAAAATCTTTGACAAGACAGCTGCCCTAGTCGCGTGGCTATAGGGTTGTTGTCGTGTTAGTTATACAAAGATAAAAGCTGGTAAAAATAAAAGAAACCTAGAAAGGATTTAGAGCAATCCGATACATTTTCGACTTTACGACGGACACTTCTCGGGATATTTTTGACATTGTCGGCACTTATCTACTGAAATTGATTCTACGACCATTTGATATCTTTCAAAGAGGTATCTGGGCTGGTGCAATAAAATAAATGTATCGGAAAACAATTGGCAGTCGTCTTATGACATAACGAGTTGATATCAAAACGGAGAATTAAGAACCTTAGCGCGTGTACTTATAATATTGCGTGATAGGGACAAATAGTACTCATAAACTACTCTTCTAAAAATATTATAGTTTAAAAAAAACTAAAGATAACGCTTTTGTCATCCAAACTAAACGTGTATGCGCAATTTCAGCTCAATCGGAAACCGGGAAGTGAGTCAAATTTAACTTCCAAGATTTTTTTACATACCTAGTTAGTTAGTTAATTACAGGTGAAGCTAATAAAAGTGTTTTAATAACAACTGTTTTGTCAAAGTAATTTTTCTTTTTATTTGACAATGCCTTTGCGGGCACTTTCAAAACGTCATTCTGAGAGGAGTATCTCACCCAGCAGTGGGACAGTAATGGGCTGAATAATTTATTTTGTTCCATTTTTGCAGAATGACGAGGAGCCAGGTGACTACAGGTTTACATCAAGAGCTAAACTGGAAACCGACCACATATTCAAGAGCAAAGGTAATCAACTAAGGATACATAGTATTCATGACCATTGCAATGCTTGAACTGTAAAAGAAAACATCTGCATCGTGAGGACACCTGTATGTCCAAATCCAACTAACCTAACCGTCAAAAACCCCCGACTCGCAACTAGAAAAATAGCTGTAACTTTTGAAAAGCTAAACAGATTTTCATGAAACATAGCTAATATGATACCTGATTAAACTAGTTTTCAATTAAAAAAACTACATTGAAATCAGTCCATAAGTTTTGGAGCTACGATGCCACAGACAACACAGATAGGTACACACTACATAACACCCCTTATTTTTGTTGGGGGTTAGAAAATCGAAGAATTGGGAGTATTGGGACTTATTAGCATTGGTGCATATCAATCAGCACTGGGCCCGCGTACTGGATGCGCTGTCTTACTCTCAGAGAAAACACCTGAGTTTCAAAAATGTGTGAAAATTACAGCGATACTCGTATACAGAGTTTTTCTCCCCTTCAACCGTAATTACCGTCAAATCAAAAATGTATGACAATTACATGCGCGCGCATTTGAGTGAACTATCGAAAACGCGCGCATATTTTTTTCATACTTTTTTCGGCTTAACTGTATCTACGGATAAGGTCGAAAAAATCTCAATATAGGGGGTACAGAAGTTTTTTTTTAAATCTTTACTTCATGATTTCTCCTGTATCGTGGATACAGTTTACAAACATTAAAGTCACATGCACACACACCCAGACCCGGAACAACTATCTATTAGATAGATCATCTATGAAGGGAAAGCTTTGTAACCCTTTTTTTAAGCATATTGCGCGCACGGAGGAATATGAGATTTGGCACAGTTAAAGTTTATATGGAGAAGGAGTGCAGAAAGCTAAAATTACGGTCGAATTTCTACCACTTGGTGACATCTAGTACAAATAATCAATCCGTGCGGGGATCGAACCTGCGTCACGTAGCGTAGAAAGCTAATCGCCGTAAACAGAGTAGTCAGAACTGAACATTTCAAGGGTGATGATGATGTACTATTTTGACCAATTTTTTTGCACAAATGCGACGCATGATGAGTTCAAAGCGTGGACGAATGAATACAAGAATCCCTACTCATTGAGTCCACAGACTTTTATTATTAAAAATTGTTACTTTTATTTTCTTTTTGGATCGTGTTTTTAATTTTTTACTTTTTATTTTTTGTCTTCATATTTTACTTCTTTTTTTTATTTGTTTTAATTATTATTTTTTTACTTTTTATGTGTGTCATAATTTGTGTAAAAAATAAATCGTTTTTCTTTCTTTCTTTCTTTCTTACTTAATATTATCTTTTACAGCGTTTAACAACACGTGGGTGGTCGCGAGCCCGCATAGCCGGCTCGAGAAAAAATTAGAGGTGGCCCGACATTGTAGAGGTGATGACTGCATACCAAAGCTGTCTGTTGAAGTTTTTTGGTCTGGCGAGTAAGTAAAATAGCATTCTAGTAAATATTGAATTATATTTTTGCTATAATAATTATCACACGTTTTATGTTGAGATTTATTTGTACACATCGCATCGGCTGATCACATTGATCTTATGATTAATTTATGTAGGAATAATCTGTGAAGAGGCTCGTGCTAGTAGTGGGACAGTAATAGGCTGAATTTATTATTATTTTTAACCCCAGACAAAAATGAGGGGTAGGTATTATTATAAGTTTGTAGTGTGTATCTGTGGATATGTCCGTGGCATCGTAGCTCCAAAACGGATGAACCGATTTCAATGCAGTTTTTAAATTGATAGCTAATTTAATCGGGTATCATCTTAGCTATGTTTAATGAAAATCTGTTCAGCCGTTCAAAATGTTACAGCTCTTTTTCTAGTTGGAGTCGGGGGTTTTGACGGTTATGTTATTTAATATCATGAATATATTTGTAGACAGCTAAAATATATTTTTTTAAATGTCATGGTCACTAACTTTAGTATTAGAGTTTAAAATGGGCTATTTATCAAGCGCCATGGTCACGGATATCACAGATAACTGGTTTCTTCGTGACCATGGCGCTTGCAACAGTGCCAAAATATCGGGAACTCAAAACAATATATAAACATGGTAAATACCCCGTTTGAAACTCTAATACTAGAGAAAAAGTTTTTAGTTAATATTAAAACAACATAAAATGCCATTGTTAGGTATATGCACACGAGCTTACGAGCTTATACAATTAAAGAGTCAAAGAAGTCTCATATTTTCATTCCAGTGAAGACGAGTACGTCCTCGGTTCCTCTTTAATCGAGACAGCGACGATAAAGGTCCGTAACGACGGTAACGCGTCGTACGAGGCGTGTGTGTGGGTGCGCGTGAGTGGCGCACCGATCAGCCGCGTCGACTGCGCAGCTGAAAATGAAGGATACAAGTGCTCTCTACCTAAACCCATGAGACGGAGTTCGCAGGTAAAATCAGAATCTATATATTAATACGTGAAGAGAAAACTTTGAACCCCTTTTTAAGGATATTGCGCGGGACGGAGGAGTATGAAATTTGACATAATTAAAGTTTATATGGAGAAGGAGTGCAGAAACTTGAAATATATTTATAATATGTGGTTGAATTTCGACCACCTGGCGACCACCAGTAATAAATAACTAGTGGTCGCCCAGTGGTCGAAATTCAACCACATATTTTAAATAAACTATATCTTTCTGCACTCCATCTCCACATAAACTATAACTATACCGAATCTCATACACTTCCGTACGCGCGATATGCTTAAAAAGCAGAAAGATTTCTCTTCACGTTTTAATAATTATATAAATTACTGTCTCACTACTGACCACATTTCATTATTGAGAAAGTTTAATGCCTTATTCCAACACGCTGGCCAGGTGCCGGTTGGCGGACACACTATTGACAACTTTATGGAGCCCTCTGAAGTGTGCAGATTTCCTGACAATGTTTTCCGTCATATAATCAAATTCTGATCCTCACATGAGAACCAAAATTCAGAGGTGCAGGCCAGGTTCGAACCCAGACCTGTAGAAAATCATCATCAATCAATCAGCAAACAGCCTATTAACCACACACGTTACAATTTCTTTGCGCAAATTTTGGTTTGCACAAGTATGCAGTTACGTGTGTAGGAAAAAATCTTGGCTTGTACAATGACGTTTAGTGGCAATACGGCGCGCGTCACGCAGTCTCGTACAAGTCTAAACTTGCGCAAAGAAACCGTAACGTCTGCGGGGGCCATTACAGTCCACTAACGTGTGAAATATCAAGAGTCAAGATTACTCAAGACTAAGAACCTAAGAACGCTTGTTATTCTTACAGCACTCGATAAAAATCCTACTGGACATGACTAAGCCAACGAACCTTGAGCAAGAGCTGCGTGTTGACGCGTTGTTGTACGAAAATTGTAACCAGAGAAGTGTGCCCAGTGGCAAAGGTGGCATACAGATACCGTACGATATAAGTACGCATAACATTTCTGTTGTAGGGTAAGTACCGTATAATTTTAGTTTTTTGGAGTAATTACAGCAGTACCTCTACCATGAGTTTTCCGTTCACTTTCACATGCAATATTTGTATGGGAATTTTTTCAGCGCCTCTAGCGGTTTAAATAGTGAACTAAAGTCACTATACAAATATTGCATGTGAACGAGAACGTTAGACGGCAGGGAAAACTCATGGTAGAGGTACAGGTCTTAGCCCAGACGTATACGGAGATGCCGCCGCACGAAACATACGGATCAGCACAGAACAGAGGGCCGAGCACGAATGGTTTGACGTATGGTAACGTTAACGTAAGCAAATTTTGATTATAAAATACAATTCATCTATCGCATTTTTGTTCAATTTTAAGCAACCTACACGCTTGTTTCATGAAAATATAAAATTATTGCATGTATATTCAAAAAATTATCATTGATTAAAACGTGTATTTTTTAATTTTAAATTCGCTTACGTTAACGTTACGATACGTCAAAGCATTCGTTCATTCAAAAACAAAAATTTGCAATTATAAATTATCGACAATAATGTGCTAATGCCTTTGAGTATTTATACTCAAAGGCTAATGCCCGTACCGAATGGTTACAATAACACCCATCCGGGTTTAATATAACTACGATGCATATTGTAGGTATTTGTTTGTTTTCTATTTGTTTTGTAGCTTTACATAGGTAATATATTTTCTTTTAACAGAATATCTCACAGTCGAAATGTTACTGACAAACAGATAATGGATACTGACTCCATCTATGATGATCAGGAGTTTCTGGTAAGATTTAAAACTAAAATATTATTAAATAAACTGTTTTTAATTTCAATAGAAAATTTCAATACACAATTTATTTTTAAGTACCTACCTAACTTCTGTATATTTTATTAAGTCCCTCATACACGGTCGCGGGACTTATCTCATTACCGTGACCCCGGAACGTAAAGGGCTATTGAAGGAACACCGTGGATTTTAGTCAGTACAAGCCTGACAGTCCCTCCCGCCCTGCCCGGGGTGGGAGGAATCATTTGATGATTATAAACGCTAAAAAAAAAAAAAAAAATCCTCATACATACAAATATATAAAACGATTGTTTATAATTATAATACAGCTATACTTTTACTCTGTTTTTTCTACTCGTGTTATTACAACAATATAAACAATTTTCACGTTTTTTTACGAAAAACGTTATTTAAAAATAAGAAAATCATGTTAAATATTTTCTTTTGATAATTAATTAATCATTTTATACCAAATCTACATGTGGTAAACGATTTGTTGTATTTTATGAAAGACTAGCTTCCGCCAGCGGCTTCGCTCGAGTGATATCTTTATAAATTATAGCCTATGTTACTCAGTGATAATATAGTATTCAGCTGGTGAAAGAATTTTTAAAATCGGTCCAGTACTTTTTGAGTTTATCCATTACAAACAAACAAATATACAAAATATTTAATCTTTTCTCTTTATAATAATATCTAATATTATTACAGTTTAGACTAAGTCATAATGAGTTGTGTAGAGATTGTTTACTAAATAAAATAAGTAAGAAAAAACAAAGTATAAGAGAAACATGTAAAAAGAGAAATAAATTGCTTTTCTGCGCGTTTTTTTCTGTTTTGTTTTTTTGTTTTTTTTTTTGCTTTTTTTGTTTTGTGCGTCATACTGGGCGTAGAAATAAAAACTTTTTCTTTCTTTCTTTCTTTCTTTCTTTTTTCTTCTTTCTGTGTTTTTCTTTAGATTTTGTTTATTTTAGATTACTAATAACGGTACTATAACATGGAAGGGTATTTTTGCCACAATTTCAATGGAGAAGAAACCGTTCATTCACTCATTCAAGGTAAGTAACTACCTTATTAATATCTTTGAGATACATATTTTTTTAAACAAAATTTCACACTAATATTTCACCTACATCCTTCGGTCTAACATGCACGCCGCGACATAATTTTGTCGTCGCTTTATCTCGTGCGGAAGCAGGTTTTTAGAGGCATTATCTCGTGACGACAAACTTCTGTCGCAGTGTGCATGTTGCTAACTTGAGTACAATTGAGCGGAGGTATTTGTGGTTGACGCAGTGGCTTAGCGATAATTTTTTTGCGCTATAAGGTCGCGGGTTCGATTCCCGCACGGAGCAAATATTTGTATGTTTTCCATGTCGGGGTATATGTGCTTGTGAGATTTGTACCTGTAAACCATAGAAATAGTACAAGTATATATATATTATTTCTATGCTGTAAACACAACTCTTATATAGAGAAAACCCACATCAACAATCAATTCAATGACCAAACAGGCAGACACACAGAGAGACAGATTTGACAGTTGCTTAAAATTCATCAGCTTTTCAGAAAACGGGCGTAATTCTCACAAGCAGACTTGGAACAATTTATTATCCTTAGGCCCATGTCCCATGCATGGGATCCCCCAACCAGCGGGTCTACCGCGTTACTAAAATGGTAACGAACATGAACTCTGATAATAAACTGCATTCCGATCGTGGGAGACAAAAGACGAGCTACCATGAAAAATTACCTAAAAAAATTACAAGGTACCTCGATGTTCAATTTCATTACTTAATTTATTATTATTAGTTATTTATATGAAGAGGTAGGGTGCTAAGCTCCTTTGTCACTGCGACCTGCGAAGATCTATTGTGACGCCTCTTGTGTCATTACAGCACTCCCTCTAGCCGTAAGTCAATGATAAAATTGACTATATTCTTGGGGTGGAGGGATTTAATCTCATCTGGTGACATTAGGTGGCCTCCCAGGTGCTGGCTTCTAGTGTGGTGTACTACGTCACTCTCGCATAGGATATTAATGGATCAATTTCATTACCATTTTAGTTACGCGATAGACCTACGGCACCGAAGAAATCCATCCGATGTATAAAATTATTTTATTTTATTTTATTTATTCATTTATATTAAATGATAATTATAGTATAATGTTTGTCGTTTGTAGGTAGCAGAGATAGAATCAGGCAACTGT
Organism: Allophyes oxyacanthae; assembly: GCA_932294325.1. Classification (NCBI taxonomy): domain Eukaryota; kingdom Metazoa; phylum Arthropoda; class Insecta; order Lepidoptera; family Noctuidae; genus Allophyes; species Allophyes oxyacanthae. The sequence goes on along the minus strand of OW028613.1, from coordinate 14,555,366 downwards.
ACGGAGGACAGAATAGAAGGGATGATTTCGTACAAATGCTACTTGAACCTCATGCCAAACACTACGCAACCAATTACCACCATTACTGAGATTTCGGGAAAGGATATAAGTAAGTGAACAACATCTAAAAACTTTGCTACAGTGCGACACACCTAAGAAGTCGCCTCGTGAATCTTCGTTCGCGCCGACAACACCCCAAGCTAAATCAATTCATAAACAACTTGATTTTTTGATTTGATTTGACTTTATGGTGTTAAAATTGGCTGCCGTGCTGTCTATTTCTATTTCGCTCATTGACTGTAGGTGACATAGAAATATGACAAACCTAGAAGAGTAGCTATTAATTGAACTTTTCAAATGTAGTGGTACTATTTTATCAAATACCTACACGTGCTTATGAAATTGAAAGAGACAGCTAGCTGTAATCGACTTGTCATTCAAGTCCAAATGAAGCCGGTTTTTGTCATAACTAAAGGACTTAGCGATTTTCCTTAGGAATTGGTGACCAGACTGGTGACCATTGATATCGTAATACGGCTTCATAATGATTCTTTTTAACTCATTACGCTGCACATTAGATAGAAAAGTCACGCTAGCGCGTTACAGTTCAATTATATGTCAAAAAATTGTTACTCTTCTAGGCTTGTCATATTTCTATGGTAGGTGACATTAATGGAGCAGCGATGATGCTTTCTGATTGGTTGATCAATTTCCCGCGGATTTAATTGTGTCAACTGCACAGGTACATCGGTGAGACATATAAGTTGTGTCGTACTTCACCTATCTCTTACATCAGCCAAGTTGGTACACTATGCTAAAAGGTGGCCCTTGACTATAGGAATTTGAATAAACACCGTTTGCAATCCATTGCTATATATGAAAATGCATTTTTTAAAATATAAGAACCGATTCTTCATTAGCCAATTTCAATTCGTCTTCTTATTACGCATTAATTACAATGTACTATGATAACATAACAATGGTAGCTTAGAAAAATCACTAGGTATAATAATAACGTATGGAATATCGGCCCCCCGAGGCAGTCGACAATAGGATACATGACGTAATTAAGACCAAGCCATTGGCTCATTATTTGGCTATCCCGACAATGGCGAAAATCTTTTTGCTATAAAGATTACAGGCCATTCTCTTAATGATCTTGCAGAGCTGTGATATTGAATGTAAAAGCTACCGAATTATATCTTGTATATGTCGCAGCCAAATTGTAGAAACCGCCACATTACAAAACACCTAGCCGCTTTACAAAACAGCTGATAGTTCCCAACGATCTGCTCGAGGTGCCATCTAGAAACCGAAGTTTATTAATAAACTTAAAATTTCTTTCACAGAAGACAATTTATACGAAGAACGGTTGAACATGACGTCTCAACTGCAACTGTTTCTATCGCCGACAGCAGAAATGCTAGATAAAAAGTAAGTTCATTATGAGAAGAAGATATTATGATAGGAACTTTAATAATTCAACCCATTTAAAAAAAAAAAATTACATTAAAAATACATACATACATATTATATTTTTTTTTATTTTTTTTTTTGTAATTATATTTTTTTTTTTTTTTATTGTTACTTTTATTTTCTTTTTGGATCGTGTTTTTAATTATTATTTTTTTTGTTTTTTTGTCTTCATTTTTTACTTCTTTTTTTTATTTGTTTAATTTTTTTTTTACTTTTTATGTGTGTCGTAATTTGTTTAAAAAATAAATCGTTTTTCTTTCTTTCTTTCTTTCTTTCTTATTTATTTATTATTAACAATAGCGTGCACTACATAAAGACACTGCCTACCCTAGTAAATTAAGTAATAACTTAAGGAATACAAACATTAATAATTATGTCTGTAATATCAGTTAATTTAAGTTTTAGGGTGACGTGGTCAATCAAGAATATCACAACCTTTTAAAATGACGACACGGTTAGCGCAGTGGCTAAGCGATTAGATTTCTACGCTGCGTGCCGCGGGTTCGATCCCCGCACTGAGCAATTATTTATATAGTCGCCTAGTGGTCGAAATTCGACCGTAATTTTAGGTTCCTGCACTCCTCCTCCATATAAACTTTAACTATACCGTGCGCGCAATATGCTTAAAGAGTGACCTTACGAGGCTGGCATAGTCACCATGGTGAACTGAAGCCTCAACAAAAATGTGAATAAAACATAAAAACATTTAACTTGACAATATAACACTAAGTTGTTTTTGCCTTTATAAGAAATATCTGTGCACTGCTTATTTTTTTTATTTTTTTTTCAGTGTGACTACTGTGGTCAAGTTTGAAAAAGAGCTATCTTTTGCCAATAATAAGCTGCTAATTGCAATACTTGCCATCTTATTGGCCATCATTATACTGGCGATTGTAATATTTATTCTTTATAAGGTACGTAAAACGTAGATAGAATAGAATAGAAGATAGAATAAATGATATGATTGGTAGATATAATATTTATCTATAAATCGGTATTATATTATATTATATACATTATTATTTATTGACGATACGGTTGGCGCAGTGGCTAAGCGATTAGCTTTCTCCGCTACGTGCCGCGGGTTAGTTCCCAGCACGGAACAAATATTTGTATGATCTACAGATAGCTACTTCGGATCGGGGTGTGCGTGTGTGTGTGTGTGTGTGAGATATATGTTTGTAAAATGTACCCTCGATACAGGAGAAATCCTAGTGAGAGGGAAACGTTTTAAAAAAAGAAATCTATATCTATGTAGGATTTTTTTTTGTTAGTTTGTAATTGTATGTATGGGATAATCTCTGGGACCACTGGAGGCCTAAAAAGGCCACATTGAGCAATTCATCTACTGATCTGCATAGTAACTGTCAAATAGATGATTACTGAATATGAACCTTATGCGGATGACATTAAGAGTTGTCAATTAAGTAGATATTTTGACATTTGTAATATGAATCATATTATGATTCATCTAAAGCGGCCATTTTAGCCCCCCAGGACAGTGAACATATTGAATATTGTGTGCAAAGTGAAAATAATTACATATCTTTGGAATGAATAGTTTTTTTTATCCTCGTGATTATTTTTTCAATATTATTTTCACTTAGAGTTGTTTTTTAATACGACGAAAGGAAACGAACAGTTTAAATGAGTAGGATGGATATATAAGTTTTTTACTAATACTAGGATGGATATGTTATTAATTAAAATGTAGGTCCTATGTACGTGGGAACAAACCCATTTCTTTTTCTAATTATTGTATCTTTTCTTCTATTACTGGTGTGCAATAAAGTGTATTGTATTGTACCTTTCACAGAAAGGCTTCTTCAGGAGGAAACAAAAACAGAGACTCCAAGTACTAAGAGAAAGTATTAAGCGACAGAATTCTGTAAGTATTTGCTATTTACTGAAAATTTAAACCGAATTCATAAGGCAGTTGTTTGACGACAGGGTTGGCGCAGTGGCTAAGCCTTTAGCTTTATTAATATGGCCAAAGAAGTAGAAATTATTTAGTTCCAAGAATTTATAATTACATAGCTTCCGACCTAAATATTAATTGTCAGACAAAGAGGTCGTTTAGAAATAAAACAAAAAAGTTTCTTCTTGAACGCTTTGGTGAGAATCTGAATTCATTGTAATCTTTATGTAATTCAGTTTTGTAATTGAAAATCAATATCTATTTGGTGAAGATCTGATGAAGAATTTCGGAGATATAAAATGGAACTCTTGAATGAATAACAGCATATCACTTGTGATTACTTTAATCGCATGTTTATGTATTGTTTATGCCACTCAAAATAGAAAAATAAAATAAACTTTAAAAAAAAGGTTTAGTTTAGTTTTTTGAAGTCGGTTTTTACTTTTTTTTTAAAGATTATGTAGAGAGATTTGCATCTGCCAACAAACTGTTATACCGCTTGGCGGAAGTATAGAATTATTTGTTACCTATTTGTTGTTTTCCATAAATAAACAATTTTTCTTTCTTTCTTTCTGCGCCACGTGCCGCGGGTTCGATCCCCGCACGGAACAAATATTTTTATGATCTACAGATAGTTGTTTCTGGTCTGGATGTGTGTGCATGTGACATATATGTTTGTAAACTGTACCCTCGATACAGGAGAAAACCTAGTGAGGGTCAAAGCTTAAAAAAAAGTTGTGTTTGCGAACTATAGAGTGGCCAAATGCGGCGACATTTTTTCCTTACAATAATGCTTTTCGCCGTACTTTTAAACACTCTATTTTTGCTACACAGAGACGTACCACGCATGCGTCGGAACCTAAAGATGGAAACGTGGAAGGCGTAAGTAAAACTTATTTATCTACTACCAATATAAAAAGGACTGGAGTCCAGTCCAATCCGCAGTGGGCCCCGTTATCAGGCTGAATCATCAGAACATTTAATAATTTAGATTGGACACAGGAAGATATCCGGGTTGCTAATTGAGAATTTCGACACAGAAAAACCCACCCTGCGGTCCAAATAATTGCGCTCAAAGTCATAATATCGCGAATCCGACCAAAGTCACAAGTATTATTATTACTCAATAGCCCTTATATTTTGTGACTATTAATTTTGGTCGGATCCGCGATATTATCACTTTTAGCGCAATTCAGACCACAGGGTCATTAACATATTGCCGGATCTGGGAATCGAAGACAAAACCGATCAGCAGGCGCGTTTGTGACTGCTGGACCATTTAGAAAAATAAATATATTTTTTATTCAGTTGCAGATGGACGTCGATGACGACTGCCCATTCGACGAGCCCAGCCCAGGGACGACCAATGACAACGCGGCTTTAGTAGAAGAAAGAGCACAAGTGCATTGTTAACTTCTTAATTATTTCTTCGAAGAAAGGAGAAGAAAGACACCTTTCTAGAATAAGGCCCCAGCAACTTGGAGTACTCACTAACGCCATATTTGGACGTAGTTAGATGAAAAGGATCCAACCTACCTTCTAGCAAAGCTTGTTTTTAGATATTTAATTATTACTAGTGGTCGCCCAGTGGTCGAAATTAGACCGTAATTTTACCTTTTTGCACTCCTTCTCCATATAAACTTAAACTATGCCAAATCTCACATTCCTCCGTCCGCGCAATATGCTTAAAAAGGGGTACAAAGTTTTCTCTTCACGTATTAATATATAGATAACATCATTTAAAATATGAAACCAAACCTAACTAAATATTTAAAAGTTAAAAATATATAAAGATTGTCGTTCAATTCCAATGAAACTAACCCACACCACTGCATCAATGAATTACGATGTTAACTTTAAAATTAAATTTCTCAGCTCCATGTGGATTGGTGATTTTAGTGTAACTACGTCCATTTGTTAAATCGTTCGGAATTTGTGGATAATAACTAAACTAAAACATAAATCATTTTTAAAACGAACCCACCAGGGGGCTTACTACAAACTCTTATAGCAGGGCTGAAACTGAACTGCCCAGACATTTCCAATATGAGCTGACCTCTCACTGTATAGGCTTTTCGTATAATGAAAGGTCAGCTTATTCTGGTAAGCTGGGCAGTTCAATTTCTGCCCTGCTATTATTAAGAGCTCGTAGTAAACCCCCTGTTCGATTATATTACAATACTTAATGTTACTGTATTTTTAGAATAGTCCTTCGACATACTCGCAATAATTATAATAGAAATATATCTAATAAAATATTATGATATTATTTGTATTAATAAAAAACCACCTTTATTATTTGTACTGTTTGTTTTATTAAATACTAGCTGATGCCGGTTTCATTTGCATTCTAGGGAACTATATTTTCATGTAACCAGTACCTCTACCATGAGTTTTCCGTGCCGTCTAACGTTCACGTTCACATGCAATATTTGTATAGTGACTTTAGTTCACTATTTATACCGCTAAAGGCGCTGAAAAAATTCCCACACAAATATTGCATGTGAACGTGAACGTTAGACGGCACGGAAAACTCATGGTAGAGGCAAAGTAGAGGTACAGATAAAAATATTTAGAATTCTATGTGTTACCTATCCAGGAAATGATGGTCTAATATCGTTGTGCCAAAGGACATTGCCAATGGCAATCTTATTTGGATGCTAATCATTATCCTATTCGTATTTTTTATTCACATTAAATTACATTATTCTTTCAGCTCTTACCACATTATACTAATCAAGATTGTAATATATTATTTATTTTAAAACAGTTTCCACGAAGTTTCTTGCCGGTTCTTCTCCATAGGACCAAAAATTTGGAACCGCGCACTTAGAGTTTAGACATTTCTTAAGTGCCTGTAGGTATCTGGTTTACATGAAATAAAGATCTATTCTATTCTATTCTGTTCTATCTCAATCTTTCTATGCGATTTGGTTCAAATGCCGCCCAAAAATGAAACTAAGTATGTCAATTACATGGGTCGCTGACGTCGACTTATGTCTGGAAATCAAACCGCATTAAAATCGGAACGAGGGTATTCGTTCAAAATAATATAGAAATACGGCAATAATTAGTACTGAATAATTGATAAAAAATATCCCTCTACACTTCACAGTTTGAGAGTTAAAAATATCCCACATTAGTCATATTACCTTTAAAAAAAAATCATTATCCTACTAGGTTTTCACCCAGAGCTGTACAATTACATTACAAAGGCAATAAAAGTAACGATCTACTTAACTTTTTTTCTCATAATGTAAAATGATACCCCCGATGAGATCTACTTAATGCTATTTCAGTTAATTCTGCGCTGCATTTGGACCAAATCCTGGCAATGAACTTTATCCAAATCCATTCAGCCGTTTTTGTGTGGTTAAATAACAAACGTCAAAGCGCCTTCACAAAATTTCACATTTATAATATACTGGCGACCCATCCCCGGCTTCGCTCGTGTGCAATTTCTTTACTATCCTTACAATAAATATGAAAGTATTATGCATTATAAACTTTCCAGAAGAAATGCTCAAAATTATGGTGAAAACCGCATCAAAATCCGTTGCGTGGTTTAGGAGGAGTAGCGGATATACAGACAGACGCGGAAAGCGACTTTATTTTATACTATGTAAAGAAAAAGATAAAGACTAGTGTAGAAGTCGGAAGGCTTATGAATGTTTCATCGCAATATCGCTCTTATTGTAAGAATCGTCAGATTTAAGTAATTCAGCAAGCCAGCAAGGAACAAATATTTGTATTATCATCATCGGGCTTTTTACCCGACTGCGCGACGCAAAGGAGGGTAATGTGTTCATCAGCCTATGTATGTATGTTTGTTCCTTTGTGGCACTCTAGAGACCAAACGCGTGGGCCGATTTTGATGATTCTTACGTCAATCGATTTGTCTTAATCTTGCGAGTGTCACTAAAGACATGACAGTAATCAAAATTCAACATGGCGACAACCAGACGCCATATTGTGAAAAAGAAAAAAAATTAAAGTCAAATTATATTAAGTGGGGTATCATTTAATAGGTATTTGAAAATCATTTTTAGGTTTCTTTTATCATTTTACATTATTTACTAGCGTTGTGAAAACCCATCATGAGCTATCCTCGGCCTGGGGCGGTGAAGGGGTGTGCTGGTCTCCTACCGGCTAAACTCACCATGGTGGTCCGCTTTCGGCACCTGCTGGTGGACTTTGGGAACTCCTGAAGACCGCGCCGAAGTCCACCACGGTGCCACGCCTGTTAGGGTATGCCCTAACATATGTCTCGGGGGATAACTGGAATGAGGTATCCCCCCCCCCCCTCCCAGGCACGTCTCAGGGGAAACTGTAAGATGTCTCCGGATTTATTAAAAACCATTAATAATATAACGTTCTCCGATTTCCTGTTATTAAGTGTCCATTTTCCTTGAATCTGCTCTGCAGATATTATAACTATAATGTTTATTTGTTCAAGTTAATAATTATTAATATGTTCTCCTTTATTCATCTTATTATTTTACATTTTTAAATACTTACTTTATATTAAAATAATAACAAAATATTCATTTAAAAACATCAAAATTAAACAGGGTCCAACCTACCGGTAGCTAGGGCTCCAGAGAGAGGAATCTCCTCACAATGTGTGCCATGTCAAGGCACATACTGTATAGAATAGATCTTTATTTCATGTAAACCAAATACAGGCTTATGAAATGTCGAGACTAGGTGCGCGGTTTCAGATAGTTGGTCCTATGAAGAAGAACCGGCAAGAAACTCCAAGGAAATTCTTTTAAAATAATAGATTACAATCTTGATTAGTACAATGTTATGGTAAGACCTGCGAGAATAATTTAATTTAATGTGAATAAAAATAAATTAGAATATGCAGGTATAATCAAAATCTAAATGAGACATAAAAACATGTCAAAATAATTTAGCTAATACTGTTACTGTTAGCCTTTATCATCCCACTGCTGAGCAAAGGCCTGCCCCATGAATTCCAGGTCTTCCGGTCCAGAGCCAGTGTGGACCATTTCTTATTAATTTTATCCAGCTCGTCTCTCCATCTCCTTCGCGGTCTGCCGCGATGCCGTTTAGCTATGTCAGAGGCTCCACATAGTGGCAATTTTGGCCCACAGCTCATCAGGCATACGGCAGGTGTGGCCAGCCCAATCCCACTTGAGTTTTGCAGCTTTCTGAGCTATGTCAATGTTCATTTGCTTTGTGTTTTGGAGCGCAGTGTGGCAATTAAGCTAATAAAATTATTTAATTATAATAAACAATGTTGTGATTTCCTTTTTAGGTAACTCAATCAGAGAAGACACTTTCTGCGCCACTTTACCGACCATCCTCAACATTCTCCTGTTTTACTCAACCTTGACATTGGCAGAATCATCCAAAAGTCACGATGGAGCCATTAAATTAAAATTTGAATTGAATTGAATTACTATGAGCAATAATAGTATAGTGCGACACATTTATGGTAGACGTGGTTAGACGTTGTGACGAAATACGTGGTTAGACGTTGTGTCAAAAGACGTGGTTAGACGTTGTGTTGATTAAAATTTTATAAAGGCGTTAGAAAACGTTGCTGGTCCGAACATGTTAACCGGTGAAGGAAAACATCGTGAAGAAACCTGCACACCTGAGAGGTTTCCACCAAGTCCTAGATGGTATGTGTACGTGTGTATACCAGGCGCACCAGGCCAGCATAGTGGACTAAGTCCTAACCCTACTCATGCTGAGAAGAGACCCATGACCAACAGTAAGACAGTATTTTTTTTTTATTTTTTTTTAGCGTGGTAAATTCATCAAATTAGTCCTCCCACCCCGGGCAGGGGGGAGGGACTGTCAGACTTGTACTGACTAAAATCCACGGTGTTCCTTCAATAGCCCTTTACGTTCCGGGGTCACGGTAATGAGATAAGTCCCGCGACCAACAGTAAGACAGTATAGGGGTGGATTTATCATCCAAACTAAACGTGTATGCAAAATTTCAGCTCAATCGGAAACCGGGAAGTGGGTCAAATCTAACTTCCAAGATTTTTTACATAGTTAGTTAGTTACAAGTGAAGCTAATAAAAGCGTTTTAATAAAAAAAAACGCTGTAATAAAGGGACAAACAAAACACTGATAAAAACAAAATCCTATAACATTATTTGCTTGTTCTGGAAGGACAGACCAGGAAAATGTCGAACCTATAGCAAACAGGCAAATAGTTCACAAATACTTTATTATGTATCGAAATAAGGTTGAATTTTAATATTTAAAAACGGATAACAATGAGGTAAACTAAATCTACAAGAGAATTATCCTATTTATTTATAAAAATGATGTTGCAGTTAATTTAATTGAATCATATCTAAATACAAAACAATGAAGACGCTTCCAACGATACCTCATTTGTCGAATTATGATAAGTAGTTTTGAAGTTATGAGGGAACAGATGAACATACATACATACCGGTCAAACATATAACCCGCTCCGTAGTCGGGTAATAAAAAGAGCTGTAACTTTTGAACGGCTAAACCGATTTTCATGAAACATAGCTTTTGATTAAAACTGCATTGAAATCGGTCCATCCGTTTTAGAGCTTCGATGCCACAGACACAGGTGGTAAACCAAAAAATCGAAGATCTGTATCAACCAATCTGCACTGAGACAGCGTGGTTGTTGACATGTCACAAGATAGTGCCCACACATACAAGCCTCGTTTAGCACCATCCTACGAGTTAACATACTTTTCTATTTTTACTATCGTAGCATAGTAAAAATAGAAAAGTATGTTAACTCGTAGGATGGTGCTAAACGAGGCTTGTATGTTACACCATCTTGCTTGTCTTGTATGTTAGCACCATCCTACGAGTTAACATACTTTTCTATTTTTACTATCGTAGCATAGTAAAAATAGAAAAGTATGTTAACTCGTAGGATGGTGCTAAACGAGGCTTGTATGTGTGCGCGCGAGTACGCACGCACCACAGCACGCACGCAATGACAATAAATATCTAGACTGCAACGACTGCGCCAGTCGTCGGGGCCGCGTCTAGCAAGTGTATTTTTATCTCTAAACATATAAATATCTAGATAGTATATTTATTAAAAAAAAATCTTTAATTTTTAAATTCATCATATTTATTTAATTTACCTTTTTTGCCTTGCCTTCGTCCGTTTGTCAGTGCAGGGGTGCCAACTGAAGATCAGCGCTGGGCTCTTCGCGCCCAGAAAATGCTGAGCTGGCTGCCCTTTCGACATGTGCATGCTTGACAACATAATGCAATAGGATGACTATTTATTTTACTTTTATTTTTTTTATCTTGTTCTCAGTCTGTTTTATTTTTTACTGTTTAAAGGTTTAAGTTTATTTTTATTTTATTTCTCTCTCCTGTGTTGTCACTGTCCGTGCTGAATAAATGTATTTTCTTTCTTTCTTTACATAAATACAATACAATAATGATCCTTCTATTACTTACTCTTACTTTTATGTAGGTACCTGTAACTTTATAAAAACGTAGGTAGGTATCTAATGATTAATCTGGGCACATAGGTATATCTAGTTATAGTGTTACTAATGTCTTACTATAATGTTTACTTATTTAATTAGATAGGTATATTTGTTATAATGTAGGTAAAACTGAGATTTTATTGTTTGTAGAAGAATAAATTTCTTCTCTGACCAGGTTGTAAATAGGCACTCGCAGCGTATTAATTACGTAATTTCTTATAAAACTTGAAGATATAGGAACAGCTCTGCATATCTGGGCTAGAGTAGCCATTTAATAACACGGGCCTCGATTTGACATACTTTTCTGTTTCTACTATGCCCGTAGCCCGTAGGTATGACGTCGCATCGCATTTGTCACTAACGTTAAACCGTGTACACACGAACGAACGAAAACATGGTGAACACAAACATCGAACACTTTGTTCGCACGTGCGTAGCACTAAACAAACATACAAATACTGTGTTCGTCAAAAATGATCGTGGTGATCCAATTTGGTTGTTCTGTGTGTACGGTGTTCGGAGAAATTTGATGCAACGTTGTTCGTACCGAACTTGAGGGAAGTCTAAAATTTATTAATGTATTTTGTTTTCGCTTTTTGTACAAAACTGTTTCCCACCACCTTGGGTCCTCCCTTGGAAACAATATTTCGTGAATCACAACAAATAGCCAAAAAAATTTGGCTACCTCTTCACTGTCGACCACTTCCAACGGTGAATCCATGGTTACTGAGGGGTTGAGAGCGAACACAAGTAGAACTGTGTTCGCAAGGTGTTCGTGTTCGCTTTGCTAATTTACGTCCACACTTAAGAACCAAATGTTCCGTAATTGATGTTCGTGCTCCCCATGTTTTGTTCGGTCGTGCGTACACGGCTTTAGACTATCATCCTGTTGAATTGTACCGACATACATTGGTACTGATTTATAATTAATAAAATGACTTCATTATACATATAAGGAAAACTCATAAAGTTAGGTTTTCCGTACCATTAGAGTTATAACTGTGGCGGGATTAACAACTCACATGACCTCTGACAATCACTGAAATCATGAAAAGTAAGTGATATTTTGTTTTTTGTTTTTGTGACTTCTGAATGCAGATTAGAGAGACATAATAGTGGATGGTCGTGAAGGGATGCTTATCTAGACTCGACTGCTGTGAAGCTGAATGAAGCTTCGATTCCCGCACGGAACTGTTATATTTTGTATGGCGTGGTATTTACCAGATTTTTATGTGTGTGCATGTAAGATGTATGTTTCTAAACTGTAGGTACCCACGATACAGGAGAAATCCTAATGTGAGCCAATGTTTTATTTAAAAAACTGGCTACGTAGGTACCCAGTAAGATATACCTACATGAGATATACTCGTACAACAGATAATATATTTATACTCAACACGTAATACGACCCACTCTTTTTTTCTAGTGCTTATCTGGGTGTGCCTGGCCCAGGCAATATGGCCACAGGCACTAGCGATATATCACGTAAAATCCAAGGACATGTTCAGACCACCAACGGAGATACGCAACGATTCCTTTTTTGGCTACAGCATCACTTATGATCAAGTAAACCACCGGTAAGTTTGTTACAATATGAGGGTCATTTTCATTGAAAATATAACAGACGTCAAAAATATAATCACCCGTTTATCAGTACATACGTTCACTTTACATGGCCGTTTTTTATTTAAACCTTTGTTATATTGTTCAAAGTCAAAGCCAAAGTTTAAATAAAGGTTTTTATTTCAACTGGGCCTTTGGGCACTTTCAAAACGTCGTGATTCCAGGTGTAAGGTTCCAAGTGGGTTGTTGTCCGTGAACATAACCCTTATTTCAAATGAAAACGGCCGTTTACCTAATTAGGCCTAAGTTCACTGACAAAATAACAGTGGATTAGATCATAATCTGCCGTTTAAACACGTTTGTATGGGTAATCGGCCAATTTCATTCTAATCACCTGTTATATTGTCAGTGAACATGACCATTAAAAGTCCAAAATATAAAATAGTAGTAGTAATCCAAAGTATAAAATAGTATCCAGCTATAAAAGTATAAGAATATTTATTTGCATGAAATATGGTACATAGGTGTTACCTATATGTTGTAAGTTGTACAGTATATCTCGCCGTATAAACGACATGCAAAGCTGCTTTAACTGATTACTAGTACCTCCTAATATGTCTTGATAAAACTATAAAATAGAAAATTATAAAGTTTACTTACAAAAATAGAAAATCACAAAGTTTACTTACAAAAATAGAAAATTACAAAGTTTACCTACTTAATACGATTTTGACAAAAAGAAAACATGCATATTTGGTTAGTTTGGAAGCCGACTCCAACACAGCAAAAAAATGCCTTCTTTTGTCCTGTCCCAAGTTATCACATGGTGATCACCCTGTTGTAGTGGAAAGTTTAGTCAGCGTTGGTAGTGTCAGAGCTAGGGTACGCCGAACGAACTCAAAATTCAGAATTCGTCACTTATGGACAGAGACCGAAACCGGTATGACCAATACCTGTATTTCTCGTTTACAACCTTCATTATTTTTACAGGTATTTTTAAAAGTAACCTTAATTTTTAAGTTATTTCCATCAAATTGAATACAACCGGTATTAATACCGGTTATCGAAATAAAAATTACCTCTATCTTACACGTGCCGTAGGCTTAAAGTCAAAGGGCGGGCAGCGCCTGTGTAAGTATAATGTATATCGCCGGCATTTTTAGGTTACCGGTATTACAATGGTTACCTGTTTATATATCTTGGATAGCCAGATAGCGGTAACCATATTCTTAGAAGTAGCCATAATTCTTCGATACCTGTACCCTAATTTATAGCGGTTATCGGTCCTTGCTCATGGAGCCTATTTCCTTGCACCTTACTCTAAAAAAATCCTTCGGGAAAAGATACGGCAGATAATGATAGTATATAATTAATGTCATTGTATTCTATTATAAGAATTCTTCATTACTTACCTGTAATATTGACAAAATAATTTAGCACCAAGTTTAAGTATAAATATACAAATGATATAATTTAAGGAAAAAATAATGTGTTTTGGTTATTCCAGGCTAATAATAAGTTCGCCGAGGGAAACTGATGTTGGAGAAGTTTATGACTGTGATATATCAAAACAAATGTGCAAGAAGATCATACATAATATTACGAGAAGTAAGTCTTTTTTAACCTTTAGGCCCGTAGGCCCGCGCTAAAAACAAATAAAAGCGGAATCGGATGATTTTTAAAAATACCAATAATGGCGGGGGGCTGAATAATAAATACAATAAATAAATAATAATAACCAATAATTTATTTATTTATTTATTTATAATAAAAAATGGTGAAAATAAAAATTTATAAAAATGTAAATAAATGTAAATGAGTTTTAAATGACGTCATGGGCCGCGCGGCCTATACGAGATTGTATCGCGACTTCAAAAAAAGAAGGGGGTTTTGAATTTGAGTGTATGTTTTTGTTTTCAAATGTTTTTTAACGATATGAGTGTAGATAAAACATAGACGTAGGATTTCTTTTACGAAAATTATTTTAACTGATAGTATGAGCTACTTAGAAGCTACCCATTCATTTTAAAAATACAATGTACACTGAAAAAAAGAAATAACCGAACTGTTTCGGTTATTTCAGGAAATAGCCGAATTTTGTTTAGGCATTACTTAACAAAGTTTATTAGAAATAGCAAACTGGCTTACTTAATATCCACGTTTTGTTATGTGTTCGCATAGTTTCATTGTCATTTAATTTATGTAACTAGTAGACAAAGCTTTGGTTACATTTAACGAAAAAAAAATTCAGTGTATACCAGCACATAATAATAGGATTACCAATCCTGTCCTTTCTTTAATGTCCTTTATTAAAAGTTCATTTAAAATTATTACCACAATTCTCGTACGAGTAGAGTTGAAATCAAAAATGTATTATTTGTACAACGGTAATGAACATTAAATATTAACATTACGCGGAATCGCGACAGTCGATCTCAATATTGTAGACCGTAAAAGTCTTTGTTTTAAAGTATAAAGCATTCATAAATAATTTATTAAAATATTAAAATCAATTTTGTATACTCAATTCATAATCAGAGGCCCAATTCTCGTAATTAAGAATGTTCAAAATATAGTTCGGATCTCATTCCGATCTACTACCAATGTCATAAATGTCACAAATGGTATTCTCCTACCCTAACAAACAACGTCAAACGTGACATTATATTGTAATGAGATCGAAAGTTGAATAAAAGGAAAATCGGTATTCTGCTAACATTTTGAACTGACACAGATAATAAAATTGACACTCTCGTCTATACACAAACGTCAAAAATGAGATTGAAATGAGTTTGTAAGAAGATTGAATCCAAATCATACTGGAATCGGACTGAACTTTAAGAGGAGTAGAATACATGACTTTTTGTCAATTCATAATATAATCTCAGTTCGGTCAACTTTCAGTCATATTATAAATTAATTACGAGAATTGGGCTTCTGAGCTTTACAATATGAGTATACAGGATAATTTTTTATGTAGTGCGCAAAGCAGAGTGATTCAGTGTCCGTGATCAAATGCAACCGCAGAACTAAAATTCACTCCAAAACATAATGAAAATTAGATTTTGTATGGCTTGCGCGTCCCCCCCCCACAGAACACACAAAAGAGGTTTTTACTGTGTTCTCCTGTCCTGTGTAGTCCTCTCCTCTTTCAGTGTTCTGTGGTCCCCCCCATACTAAGTAGAATTTTCATTTGGTTTTAAAGTGTATCCCAATAATGTGATTATATTTAGGGATTATATACAGAGACTGAATATTTCTGCAAATGCGTAGTTACTACATAAAAAATTCTCCTGCAGATAAAATTTAATTTAATTTCAGTCTCCGGCATCTTTAAGCACGACTACTGGTTCGGGTCGACCGTCAAGGCAGGGCCGGACTTTATTGTGGTAAGTTTGTAGGACATCCCACCACCATCACAATCCTGACGGGTCAATCTCGAAAATAATTTCAATATCTTTAAATAGTTAAAGAACTTTATTTCTAAAAAGAAATTACAACCAATTTCACTTCATGAGATACAATTATGGTTACTTATTTAATAGCGAGCAGAGCAAATTCAAAAATTTCTTATAAAGTATGTACCTAACTCAATAACTACCCAAATGTATTCAATACACTTGTCGTCGGCTCAGGCAATTAACCAAAGGCAAACAATCCCGACATGACCATACATCCAAACCAACACTTCCAAAAAGATCCGAAAACTTACAAACGAAATATACTTATTTTAACGTTTTGTGAACTTTGTAACAAAACTTACATTCATTGGTATATTCGCAGATTCCTAAAATGCATATTCAGAAAAATAGACATGCCATGACTGTTCACCCTTAGCAAACTACAGCCCGCCCCTTATAAAAGTACTATTACTAGGTATGGGTGAAGGAAAACATCGCGAGGAAACCTGCACGTAATAGGCTGGATTTATTTATTTATTTAATTTATATGTATGTTATCGGAAAAGTATATTCGTTATTATTGTAATTCCTACGAAATGTGTACAATTCCTAAAATTGATAGGAAATCTATTTTGTAATATGACTAAAAGAATTTCAGCCACACATGAACTCTGTCACAGTAGGTTAATGTGCGGCTAGGGTGGCCCTTGGGCCACTCCTAAGCCGCAAATATGATACTGAACAAAAGTTAAGATTACAGGATTGATACAGATTGCCGGTAACATCTGTTACCAGAATTGCATATATTTCCTAGGAACTGTGTACAATTCCTAGGTTTCTTACATTTCCAGTAACATATATGTATAGGTAACATAATATGTTTTAAAAATAGATAAAAAATATATATATATTTTATCTATTTTTTAAATGTTGCCGCGTACTAGGATTTCTCCTGTATCGAGGGTACAGGTTAACATCTATCTGTAGATCATACAAATATTTATTCCGTGCGAGGATCGAACCCGCGGCACGTAGCGCAGAAAGCTAATCGCTTAGCCACTGTGCCAACCGTGTCGCCAAATTGTTGCACAAAATTCAACAAATTCCGTATCGGATGTCACAAAGACTGACAAGGAACAAGTGGCTATTTCTTAACCGTCAATTTGTAATTTCAGATGTGCACACCTAGGTACATTGAAAGATATCAACGTAAGTATCGTTTCATTATTTTATTCATTAACCTAGTACTACAATCGACGGCGGGTGGAGATTAAAATTCACGAAAACTATGTCCCGACTCCCGAGTCAACCTATACAAGCGTAGGTACATTAAAAAAAATAAAAAATAAACTATAACATCCTAATTCAAACCGTATCGTCATTAGTAATCAGCTTAATTTTACTTGCGACAATTTATCAGCCTATTCAACTTTTTCACAATACAGTACGGCATTTTTGACGTGTATTCTGTCGGTGGTCAAAACAAAGAGTGGCGCGCAATTGGAACTCTTTTTACGTTTTGGAACTCTTTTGGCTCGGACACTTTTGAGCGCGGACCCAATCTCCATTCTAGTAATAGCTCAATAATTTTATTTGAATATTAGCGTGCGTAGAATTGCCCCAAGCCATCATGGTGGACTAAAAGCTTTAACCTTTCTCATTCTGAAACCAACCCGTGCTCAGCAGTGGGACAGTAATGGGCTGAATTACTAATCAGGGTTAGTCGAACAAGATACATAAAGCCGAAAGGGTTATTATACTCATCGTTATGAACAATTTTTACTATAAGACCAACCCTGAAATCCCGAAATTTCGATACAAATTAAAGTGGTTAAATTTGTATGAAAAAGCTGTTGCTTTTTTTCGCAATTTCAGATTTCTTGCCATAGTAAAAATTGTTTTTAGTGATGTGTATAAAAAGGAGACGAGTGACGTGAATTTTTTTTTAGGAAAAACTTAATTAAAAGAATATAATATATATGGAATGTTTAGAAGTAGTTGCATATTAATGTATATATATTTTATTTTTTTCACATTACGATATTGGTCCTATAGAGAAAGTTGTTCAGTTTGATGGTCTGATCTACACCCTTAAATATTACCACGTATTTCTGATACACGTCCAGAATTAATAAGTACTTAAATGCAACTATATTTTGTGTCTAAAATAAGATTTCCATATTTTATTTTTCACTCGTCTCGTTATTGTACTCATTCACTGGATGGTGTGTGTACAGTTGACAGACTTACATGTCACATGCACACACACCCAGATCCGGAACAACTATCTGTAGATCATACAAATATTTGTAGAAAGCTAATCTTTTAGCCACTGCGCCAACCGTGTCCAAAATTCACTGTAAAGTGTTAAGTAGTCTTGTTTTGTGAATATCGCAGGCTAAATTGAGCTTCAATTACAAATCCCGCTACAAATACCTAATTAATGATTTTGTCACTAGTTTTCAACGATTTGGGAACATTCGGCCGTTGCTACTCATACTCGGATGATAAACTGATACTTCTTCCGAGCATAACTGTAAATGAGAGAAAAAAATATGCGCCGAAGCTGTTTGGTATGTACCTACGAGTATTATTGTATGTGTAATCGTTTTTTATATTATTCTCAATTTCAATAAATACGATTTCCTTGATTGTTTGGAGAAAACATTCCTGTCGGGAAATACAGTCGATTAAGTTTTTTGAGAAATGTCAATTTTTTCGCTGACTTTTACATTTTTACATTATTTTATTTTTTTATTGACATTTTTATATTATAGCGAATATTTAAATAATTGTATTTTTTAATTCACAATCATAAATGTATTTATATTTCACAGAGGCACATATGGATTCGTTCGGTTGGAGTTTGGACGTAGCATTTGATGACTCGGTTACAGTTGGAGGCCCTGGCTTGTACACTGGTAAGTAATCATCATTTCTATTATCATCTAATGTTGGGACATGGGAAGATAACCATCATACAAGTTCAATTTTAAGTGCTGCGATCCTCCTCTTATAGCCAGTGCTGCCAGAACAAAGCACACGACTTCTTTTAATAATATAATGTATCTAAATAGAATAGACTATAATATCTTTATTTCAAGTAAACCAGATATAGCCACTTATGAAATGTCGTGACTCTAGGTGCGCGGTTCCAAATATTCATATTCATATTCATATTATTTATTTGCGTTCCACAATGTATGTATAAAAGATGTTAAACATTTGGCTTAAATCTAGGCACAATCATGGACCCTGTAGGGCACAGCAAAATGTATTAAGTTAATATATATTTTTTACAATAAAATTAATTTTGAACATTAACATTCGGTAAGTAGGTACATATTTTATTAAGTATTTAAATAATATAATAATTATTTAATTAAACATGTCAATGTATTTGAACAGGTACTAAATGATTAAAGATAAGAATTTATAAATATATTGTATTTTTAAATTAATTATTAAAATAATAGAACTGGAGACGAAACTCCATGGAAACCCTTGAAATAACAGATGACAATCTTGATATATACAATGCTGTAGTAAGAGCTGCGAGAATAATGTAATCAAATAAAAACGTAACAATAGGATTATAATGATTTTCCTCTCAATTAGATTGCCATGACAGTTTTTCTGAGAAAAGACCCGTGTTTAGTAGTGGGCATGGGCCTCGTAATTATAATTATACTCTGTGGAAATAACAGGAAAATAATATAGGAGCCGATTGAAAAAAATATGTTTTTTTTTATGAATTTTTTAAGGTCGGGCGATGCTCTACAATGCCCACCAGCTGCAGCAGAACCCAGCATTATTTAAAAAGAAAAAATCACATACTCCGACTTTTAATTTTGGTAAGCTCTTGACTGATCTACATCTAGCAATTTTTACGAAAACTATCTTCGGTCGCAAAAGATTTTAGAATACCTTACCTGTAAAAAAAGTCAGTAAAATTAAAAGAAAATCATTTATTCGGACTAGACAGGGTGATGTGTAAAATTATGAAATTTTAAATTAGTTCCTGTGGCTAAACTACTGATTGGATTTGATTGTTTTTTTGTCTATGGTCACAGAACGTGCTAAACACGTGGTTCCATATATAATGTGATAACATTCATCTGCAGCACCCTGTATATATGTTGCTGCAAATTTCATCGTTTGTAAATATATTTCGTGATACCCATCATTAATGACACGTACTTACCAATTCCTTTTTTTTTCAGGTTATGGCCTATCCTCTGGTAAATTTATTAATGACCAAATGTCTTATGCTGTGAGTTCAACGTATGGAAAACAGGGTTCGGGAGAGGTATTTAAAAATTAAGCTAATTAACTTAAATATTGTTGTAATTAATTTTATTTTCTATCTACAAGGTCCTACCTTTTTAATCCCGATCCCTTTAAGGGGTTATTTCACTCATCATTATGAACAACTTTTACTATGGGACCAACCCAGAAATCGCGGAAAAGATCTGCTGTTCTATACATTTTAGTCAAATAATATCGAATTATTTGTATGGTCAGCTGATTTTCTTTTCGAGATTACAGCGTTGGTTCCATACAAAAAGGTGTGTCTCAGACATGTGTCCTCGTCACATAACAACGGCTAGACAGATTTTAACAAAACATTACAAACATTTATATAACCACTGGTAACCACCAAACCGGGTTCCTTTTAGACATTCTTTTAGATTAATTATGATTTTTGGATGTCCAGGGCAGCTTGACAATTAACGTGCGCTCTATTCTTCAACGAATATTTTCTTTTCTGATTCTTTTTCTTTATTTTTTTTTAAACTTTGCCCCGCCCTTTGATTTCTCCTGTATCGTGGGTACAGTTTAGAAACATACAGCACAGACAACCAGAGCCAGAACAACTATCTGTAGGCCAAACGAATATTTGTTCCGTGCGGGAATCGAACCCGCGGCACGTAGCGCAGAAAGACAATCACTTAGCCACTGCGCCAACCTGGCCGTCATACGAAAACAGAAAGTCTCTGAAAACTTCAGAATCTTTACAAAAAAATGTTTAATTTTCACTCACAGGTACAATTCTTCAAAGGTGTTGAGTGGCAAAGCACTTTGAGAAATATGGACGATAACGGTTTGGGTTCTATGTTCGGAGCGGTGCTCTGCGGTGCTAAGTTGAACGTCACGAAGACCGACTTGCTTGTAGGAGCTCCCACTTATGCATTGAAGTCATCCTACAATACTGGAGCTGTATATGTTTATTTATCACAGAATGGCGTGAGTACTTAATCTTTTTCTAAACTCGTCTTCTATAGCTCATACGCCCGCCGTCTGTTAGTTCATTTGACTCATGCGCGTCGAAGGAGACGGCTCGGCTCGCTCATAGTGAATAGCTCTCGACTGATCCGACTATACGAAATAAGTATTCTGAAGTGAGCCGAATGCGCCGTTTGGTGCTCTTATTTGTTGACATAATTATGATCCTTATAATCTACTAATCTTGCGATTCGTTTGTCGAAGAAGACGAGACAAACGAAACGCAAGGGCACTACCTACCTTTTCTCGAAGGACTTCTTCGTTTTTTTGAACCTTCGACTTTTCAAATACATTTTCGTTTGGCGTACTGTTTTTGTCATCTTTACGTGTGTTGTTAAAGAACTATTGGGACTGATCATTGATCCGGGACTTTGCTTCGAGATGCACATAAACAATGTACCTACAATCGGCAATTTTTCCGGTCGAACATCTTTAAGACTAAAATCGTTAGCGTCCGGCGTTCAAACGCAGAGTTAACTAACTCTAAGCGGACCGCAGTCGTTCAATACCCCGAGACACTGGTACTGGGACAGGGTGGGGTATGAGCGACAGTCGGCCACAGCGCTAAGTGCTCGCTTCCTTAGCCCCCGATTCTTTGGAGCTCGCGCGCGGACTGTACTTTGTCCGATGGCTCAGCGACCCAAAATGTGTCTTGGCTTTCAATACGAGAGTACGCCACTCATATCAATCCTTGGCAGTTTCATACAATGTAGTCAGACTTTATTAAAAATTTAAGGTAGGTACTATCTATTAAACTGAAATACAACAAATAGAACATTGTATTTTTGCAGAGAGCGCCACGCCTTAAAAGGACCATTAAAGGTAAAAAGGATGGTGGAATGTTTGGCAGTGCTATAATCAACCTTGGGGACTTAAACGGAGATAGCAAAGATGGTAAGATTTATTTTCTTACCAAGAATAATAATATTTACTGATATTATAACCTAACCGTCAAAAACCCCCGACTCTACTAGAACAAACTAGAACAACGAAACGAACGAACTAGAAAAAGAGATGTAACTTTTGAACGGCTCAACAGATTTTCATGAAACATAGCTAAGAACCATCCCGAATAAACTAGCTTTCAATTAATTAAAATTTTGTCAAAATCGGTTCATCCGTTCAGGAGCTATGATGCCACGGCAGACACACAGATGCACAGATATACACTACAAACTTATAACATCCCCTCTTTTTCGTCAGGGGTTTACAAAGAGGTATTCGTTTTTTTGTATGTAAAGGTAATCTAAGGCACAAAAAAATCGATTCTTAAAAATCTTTCACATATAGAAAGCTAGATTATCTCTGAGTGATATATTTGGCTATATTTTAAAAATAAAACGCGCGTGGATACTGCTGGCAACAGTTAGTATCT
This sequence comes from Allophyes oxyacanthae, assembly GCA_932294325.1. NCBI lineage: Eukaryota > Metazoa > Arthropoda > Insecta > Lepidoptera > Noctuidae > Allophyes > Allophyes oxyacanthae. Next base: position 14,532,860 of record OW028613.1, on the reverse strand, counting down.
TAATAATAGATACTAAAACTTGGTGTTCAGTAAAAGGTGACCTCGCATCACATGGAAAACCTATACAATGCGAGGTCAGCTTTTACTAGAAATGTATAGCTTGGTATGTAGTCGTGTTCTACATACCTACTACATCTACTATATCTACTATTCGCGATAACAGACCATTTTTACAGTCATAAATTTTAATCTTAGCAGGCTTAACTGTTACTAGTCATGTATGTTAACAAAACGGATATAAATATACACTAAAATCATATTTATTTTGCAGAAGTTGCAATAGGTGCTCCTTTTGAAAACGGTGATCGCGGTGCAGTCTACCTGTACAGTGGAGCTGATCTCATCAGCGAGAAAACCGAACTGACACTGGAATATCTGCAGAAGATCGAACCCGAAGCTGGCTCGACTTTCGGCAAAGGCTTCGGCTTAAGTCTTACAACACTGCAAGACTATGACGACAATGGATGCAACGGTGAGTAAGACTTTTAATAGATATGTAGCGACATCTGGCGTATAATAAGAAACTACGTAGCGATGTAGCACGATAACACTCGGAACTTCGGAAGCATTGAAACCGGGTCAATAGTAAACCTTAATATCTCGGAAACTAAGAATTATAATCGGAAACAAATAATATCTACGCTTCGAGAGTTGAAAATAGCTTTGATAGAAGAATGCGAGAATATTCCCAAACATCGCCTCCGAAACTTTGTGCCGTATACCGAATCGTATGACATTTGTATTAACAATACTTACACTCAGGTAATACAAAGTATTAAAATGTGAAAAGATGATATGTATAAAACATGTATATTTACCTAAAAAAAATTGCGATAAAATTTACACATTTTTTATTTATGTGTTTTTAATAAGTAAAGCAAATAATAACTAACAAGTTTTATTAATTTCATTTGATTATGCTAACATTCTTAGTTTCCGAGATATTAAAGTTTATTATTGACACGGATTCATTGCTTCCGAGTGTATATTCTCATATCAAAGTCATAATGAAGTTTCAACTTTTTTTTTCCACTTTAGTGTTATTTTCATTTTGTTCTTTTAAAATTGATAGACCACTTTCTTGACCGACCGGGCGACCGTACAAACATACCTACCTATTTTGAGGTGGACTTTCTTTTAATGCTGTTGCAAATTATACACAGAATCAGTTTTTATGTAGTCCGCAAAATTTGCAGTGATTCAGAATTCATCCCCAAATGCATTACTAAAATTCACTCCAAAACAAAATAAAAATTTGATTATGTATCCCTTGCGCTACAAGTTATTTATGTGGGTTCCCCATACTAAGTCGAATTTTCGTTTTGTTTTAAAGCGTAGGTATCCCAATACTGCGGTTGCATTTAGGAACAGAGACTGAATCACTTAAAATTATGCGCAGTACATAAAATTCCGACACGGTTGGCCCAGTGGCTAAACGATTAGCTTTCTGCGCTACGTGCCGCGGGTTCGATCCCCCACGAAGCAATTATTTGTAGTATGATCTATAGATAGTTGTTCCGGGTCTGCGTGTATGTGGATGTCACATGTATGTTTGTAAACTGTACCCTCGATACAGGAGAAATCCTAGTGGGGGCAAAGTTATAAAAAAATAAAAATAAAATCCTATAATTTATTACACTAATAAATATTTTCTAATAGAACTGGCGATTGGAGCACCTTACAGCGACGCAGTATTTGTACTGTATTGCTTCTCAGCGATCACAGTGGATGTTTCTTCAACTTTCCCCAATTTACAGGTACTTAATTTGATTCATCATGATTTTTTATACGCTATCGCAATATCGCAAACTGCAAGGACTAATGCCTGTATCTGGTTAACATGAAATAAATATATATTCTATTCTAATAAATAGACTAATACTGATAATTATCATATAACGTTTATTTGCAGAATCGCGCTCTTTCGGGTAAAATAAAAACAGACTTTCAACTCAACGTGTGTTTATCGATAGAGTACCCACTGAAACCGAGAACTATTATAGCACGTAAGTATTCCTAAAAATAAACATAAACATTATTAAGTAGATTCTAGATGACATCTAGTACTTACTAATGTTTATTTTTGGGAAAACAACTAAAAAACAGAATAAAATATTTAAGGGGGTTTCCGTACAACAAACGTGATGTTTTTGCCGTTTTTATAGATATGGTACGGAACCCTTCATGCGCGAGTCCGACTCGCACTTGGCCGGTTTTTAGATATAGAGCTTACATAAACAACTATAACTCGTCCTGATCGATCGGGATGTTTTATTGTAAAATTCACCACAAGTAATGTGTTTGAAGTTGTATTGTATTAATTCAATGAATACGTTTGATTTTGTGATTTGTTTACATGCAAGACGAGTGAGAAGGAGAGCGCGATGCTCGTGCGCTCGGGTCGCACTAGATCTATATAAAAATCCGGTCTGTAAAGAAATCCGGGCGAAGTCCGGTCTCGACTCTTAAAATCCGCGCCCTGGTTACGTAAGAACAATTTGACAGTCATAGCGACCAGCAAACAATGCATCCCTTTCTCGCTTATAGACGTTTTCATAAGAGGATACGGAATAGGTCGTTTATTTGAGGCAGCAACTGTCATACGTAATCAGGTGGCTGGTCAAGACCAGATTTATCCGGCCAGATGGTACCCCTAGCTAGGACTCACAATGGCGCCTATAACATCGAGCAACGAAGATACTCATTGGTCGCTTTGAATAATAAAATATTAAAGTTAAAAAAAAACTATAGAACACGCTTTAGTCATCCAAACTGAACGTGTATGCAAAATTTCAGCTCAATCGGAAACCGGGAAGTGGGTCAAATTTAACTTCCAAGATTTTCTTACATAGTTAGTTAGTTAGTTGTTAAAAAATAAAGTTTATTCGGAGTAACTTATCTAAAACCTATTAGATGCCAATTTATTATGGAAATTTCGTTATTACAGGTTTAATAACTACAGTGCAGATGCGTCACCTAAGCGCCAAGCTGACCAAACCGAATGATAAGGGCAACTACACCTTCGAAACTGTAGTGAACGAGAAACTGGCAAAATATTGCTACCCTGTCGACTTTACTTTGCCTCCGGTAAGCCAATCAGCCAAGTAAACCATGCTTTTACACAACAAATCTACCACATCTGCCTAGCCTCTCTCCCAACTACGTTTGGGTCGACTCCCAGTCTAACCAGATGCAGCTGAATATCAGTATTTTTTACACAGAGCGACTGATAGAAAGAAATATAGCTCATTGGCACATACCTACTACATGCTAAAAACACAGTTTTTTTTATTATAAAATCTGTAAATTAGTGCCAAAGGGGCCAGCAGCTCAGCATAGTGTTGGGTGCCAGTACGGTAATACTGATCACCCAACGCTGGTTTTCAGCTGAAACCCAGGGTACCATACGCTCGAAACAAAAAACAAAGATACATCAAGTAAAAAAAAGTAAACCTAATCTGACCTCCGCCACCCAATTATTAGGAGACACTGATACCCTAAAGATAGACAGGTTGTCAGACTTTTTGGATTGCTGACTCCCGTATCGACTGACATAAATATTCGTATGAAAACTTGGACCAACTGCTTAACGTGCTATCCGAGGCAAGCGGGATCTCGATGTTCGAAGAAACGATCACCGATCCATAGACTGACCGCGGCAAGCGCTACTTAACCTCGCTGATCAATTGATCTGCGCGGAAGATATGTATCTTATAAAGAAATTGAATAAAATAGGTATATCTGACATCTGTGAGCCACAAACGGGTTTAGTTGAAAATCAGCGCCGAGCATGTCTGGCATACGCTGAACTGAACCGTTTTGATGCAGCCGTGAGGCCCACACCATTGTGGTATAATGACTTACCTACATACTTTATGTATCTATGTTATTTATTGTAAACTGGCGAGCAAGAGGCGGTCAGTTCGAGATCCACCCATTGCAGTAATTGACGTGGACCACGAAGTGCGAAAGGTTTCTTAAAATTTCGGCGATTTCTAGTACTCTTATATCAGTTGGTCCTGTAAAAACTTGTTACCCCTTAAAAATGAAATGTATTAAAGTAAAAAAAAATGAGAATATTGCCCGTTTTTGCGTTGACGATATCATATTTTCAAAATCTGTCAATGCAGCTCAATATATGCTCAGTATTATGTTGATTTTGTGTGATGATTGTGTGATGTTAATTGTTATGTACGATGGAGTTATCTTAATAATAATTAATTAACGAGATCTTAAATTTTCAAGGACGGCACCTATGACACGCAGATCGACTACGATATTTCAACAAGACTGTTGGACAATCCTGTAGAATTCGATCGGTTTAACGGCTCCCAAGTAATCCTCAGTGACCGCAGCAGTCTGACCGTGCACGACTCTATGTGGGCTGCCGAATGCTCGGGCAAGGAATGTGTGCCCAACCTGGAATGGAAAGCTACCTTCACTTTCACGTGAGTATTCAAAAGCCATGCTAACATCAGAAGCCCAATTCTCGTAATTAATTTATAATATGACTGAAAGTTGACCGAACTGAGATTATATTATGAATTGACAAAAAGTCATGTATTCTACTCCTCTTAAAGTTCAGTCCGATTCCAGTATGATTTGGATTCAATCTTCTTTCAATCTCATTTTTGACGTTTGTGTATAGACGAGAGTGTCTGTTTCTCCGTCCACGTTGGGCCTCTGTAATCTTCAATAGCAAAAAAATATCGAGAATAAACCGTCGGTTCATAGGTAAAACTCTTGTACTACAATTTATGAAAAATAATAATTATTATTATAAATCTACAGTGATGGATACAAAATCGGTTCGTCAAAAAAAGAATCGTTCGAGATCTATCTGAACAACACTGGGGAAGTTGCGTACGACGCATGCGTGCGTATGCGCATCGATGGCGTGCACGTATTGAAGCCGTCGCGCTATTGTGAGGTATCAGCCGAAGCGGACAGCCTGCTGTGTAAGCCGACGAAGCCTTTGAGGACCAATACTGATTGGGTATGTATTGACTTTTGGGAACAGGGGATCATTCAAGTACTTATTACGTAAGCACTACAGGGGAGTGGGGGGTCTTTTCTTTTCTTATTTTTGATGACACTGGGGATGGGGGGGTCTGGATGGTAATTACGTCAGCAGTATCAATGATTTTACGTTTTCGGATTGTCTACAAAAAAATATCGACTTAGTACCTATTTTTCTTTTTTTAGTTTGCTTAAATAAATATAAAAAGTTAAAATCCTCTATTCCAAGCCTATCCTTATTTCTAGGCTTATAATTGCTGCTCATGAATCATTAAAAAAACCTGAACACATTGAAAAATGCATGTACCAATGTTTACGTAAGCTTGGGGGGGGGGGGGGATAAGAGCCTTGCTTAGTTTTGCTGACGAGGGAAATCTGCTTACGTACCTAATACTTGAACGGCCGCGGCCCCCATCTTCGTTTAGACTGTGTGTGTAACCATGAGGTTCGGATTCGACCTCAAGGTCATTTTTGTATGCTTAACGAATACTGTATGTTATAACTGTAAGTTTTACGAAAACAATAAAATAAAATTCCTTAATAATTAAGGAATTTTATTGGTTCATGGAACAACCATGGAAAGAGCTTCCCTACTCTGTTCCAGGAACACACGTAAAGCAACTATTTCCCAATCAACATCCTCCTATAGGTTTTAGTCCTCATAATTATGAACGACTTTTACTATCATGAGAGCAAGCCTGAAATCCCGAAGAAATCTGCTGTTTCATACTACTTAATATTAAATACTACTATTACTATATACTATTACTACTAAATATATAGAACGGCAGATCTTTTTCGTGACTTTTTAGTTGGTCACACAGTTTAAGTTGTTCTTAATGATGAGGACTACAACCCCTTAAAAGGACCTCCGCTAGTAAAGTAGAGCCTTAATAACATGTGCATTCTGCAGACGACTGGCGATAACATTCTGGATATGAGGACGCTGACGAATCTGGACCGCAAAATCACAATCGAAACCTTTATATTCAATAGCTGCAAGAGTAACGATTCCTTGTACTCGTCACATGTGACCTACCTGGAGGGGGATCCTGAGGGCGTCGATGTGATCGGGTGCGTATCATTAAATCACGTCAGAGTCCACTGCTGAATATAGGACTTCTAATGGCCTGAACATCATTATGTCCACGCTTCGCAAACGGATTGGTCATTGCCTCAGGACAAAATGTTCCCAAATGCAACCGCAGCACTAAAATTAATTCCAAAACAAAATAAAAATTTGATTTTGTATGGCTTGCGCTAATAAATTATGCGTGTCCATACTAAGTCGAATTTTAGTTTCATTTTAAAGTGTATAATACTGCGGTTGCATTTAGGAACAGACACTGAATCACTCTACAAATTATGCGCACTACATAAAAAAAATATCCTGAATAAACATCATTCCTTGGTCGCCTTTTACGATACCCATGGATGGAGAGGATAAGGTCTATTTTTGTTACTTAAAGGACAAAATTATGAATCTATGTAGGGCTAATTAAGTACTCTATGCTATCTTCAGTCTTTTTCTGTTTCTTTCAGAGGAACGAAACTTGGTGATGTTGTCAACATGACGAGTACTGAAATTCAGGCCGAAGGCAAGAACATGGAACACGTTTATATGGTAAGTAGGCATTACTCAATGGGCACGTAGGACATATGGCTCAGGGTTGTTTTCCTACTCGACTCTCCAGCCGAAGAACCCCTTCAACTGGAGAGTCGAGTAGGAAAACAAGCTACATACCGCGAATTTTGACGTCCAATAAAATTAACTGTAGACAAATAATTACCGGAGAGAGAACGAGCTATATTTTAGAGGCATCAATAAAAACTTTTAGATCGAATAAAATAAACTTAAAAAAAAAGTAAAAACCGACTCCAAGAATCTAAAAAATATAAAATTATTTTAAAAACTTAACAGCTTCTGAAGTACCTTTACTTTTTTTAAAGATTTATTTTATTTTTCTATTTTGAGTGGCATAAACATGCGATTATAGCAATCGCGAGTGATATGCTGTTATAACAGCAAGAGATAGACAATGGAACTCTTGAATGAATAAATTCATTCAAGAGTTCCATTGTCTATATCCGCAGGTCTTCATCAAATCTTCAATAAATTTAAATGGGACCACTTCGACCCTTTTGAACAAAAAAAGAGTTTTACAAATCCAAATAAATGACGGAGTTATGTTATGCCCGAACATAACTACATAGAAATAGTACATTATGGTACAAGTGTGTAATGTTGGTGATTACCGCTGAGGCGCCATTGAGACCCGAGCCGATAGGTGAGGGTCTTAAGAGAGCCGAGGACGGTAATCATCAATACACACGTGTATCATACGACGTTTTTCAACACACTTATGAAGAAAATAATACTAAAAAGCCATTTTATTTAGTGAGTAAAAAGTTTATTTAGAGAAACAATTAGTAAATGTGCAGTTGGTAAAATTATAATTAACTGTGAACACGATCTTTTTTGTTTCGAAACTTTTTTAAAAACAAAGCAACTCATCCAATTTAAAAAAAAAACCTATAACTCACTTGTGAATAATAGTAAAGAAAAAGTCACAGTTTGATTACAGGTGTCATTATGTGCCTAATTGCGGTGAAATTAGAACCATTTTATGAGCAAGTGTGTTGAAAAATATATAAACATCCGAATTGAGAACCTCCTTCCTTTTTGAAGTCGGTTAAAAATTATGGAGATAATAAAAAAACTTAGTGTTGTATTGTGAAGTTAAATGTTGTTTGTGATTGGCCACCTCACCCTAAGACTTGAATTAACTGATAAAACAGACATATTAACGTTTGTATTGCATAATACTTAATTTATTAAGGTAGGCAGTGTCTTTTTGTCTCTATGTAGTGCATGCGACTGTGATCTCCTGTTCTAATAGTTTTATATTTTGTTTTCTTTCACCCTTTGTAATCATTTCGTTTACACCACAGATCGTCAACAAGGGTGTCACCGATTGGGAGGGCGTCACAAGTGTCGTCACTTTGCAGAAGAAACCGTACATCAAATATAACCCAACGCCTGTACGAGTAAGTATTGACGATCTATCTATCTATCAAGAGGCTAAAAGTCCGTTTATATCTACAGACACAGTGCGTTTCAGACAAGTAAGTACCGTGGCAGACACCGACTGTCTGTCTACAGCTACAAGTAAGAATGTAAAAGTATGGATGGACCCTTTAAATGTATGATATTCAAGCCAGTATTTGGCGACAAACTGCGCAACACCGCGCAAAGTGGACAGTTCTCGTTTCGGAGGCCAAAATTCAAATAATTATAATTATCCTATCCTTTCTTTTTTATTCACATTAAATTACATAATACTCGCAGCTCTTACTGATCAAGATTGTAATCTATTATTTTAAAACAGTTTCCATGGAGTTTCTTGCCGGTTCTTCTCCATAGGACCTACTATTTGGAACCGCACACCTAGAGTCTCGACATTTCATAAGTGCTGTATTTCGTTTACATGAAATAAAGATCTATTCTATTCTCACTTCGGGTTGCTGAGCCAGAGGAGTATGTAAGCAAGTACCTATGAGGAAGACCTAGGACGACTATCATCATCATCATTGACAGCCTGTTTCTACCCACTGCTGAGTATAGGCCTCCTCTTTTTCATGCCATATTTCCCTGGTCTGTGCCAATCGCATCCAGGTCTTTCCCGCGATTCTTTGCAGGTCATCTGTCCATCTGGCTGCCGGTCTTCCAACACTTCTTCTACCGTCTATCGGTAGCCATTCTGTTAGGGCTCTACTCCATCTACCGTCATTATGTCTTGCCAAGGACGACTATATGACTCATAATTCCCCACAGCAATGCCAGCACTGCTCTCAAATTAATTATTATAGTTTGTATTATTTTTTCCAGCTTTACGTAGGGACTTCGCCTAGTGACTGCGTGTTTGGTGCACCTGAATCTGAAGATATATTGAATTTCACTTGCAAGGTACCCATGATAGGGAGAAGGAACCACAACCAGGAGGTTATAAAGATTGTTGTACCTATGAACATTGTCGCCGGCACTCTAGGCAAGTATCCTACTTCTTAGTTCTGGCAACTGCCGTACTCGCGTTCGGTTTGTCAGGCATAAAGTTTTTGGGGAGGGAAATGAGGAAAATCTCTGTAGCAGAAGTAGAATAATGCGCCGTAAATGGCAAAAGATTCGCAGTACCTATATACAGGGTGTAAGTGATAACGTAACGAAAACAGGGGGTTAAAAGCATAACGAAAATGTATTTTCAAAAAAATCAAGATTTTGTTCGCGATTTTTATAAATAGCTAACAAAAAAATCTGCGAACAAAACATTAAAAATATTTACAAGACCGACGTGTAATTCTTTCGCTATGGGATTCAGAGTCATGTACTGAATCCATTGCGGTTTTCATTACGATGTTACTTCCAGCCTGTATATGATCCAACCATTCTCGTCCCGATCCTCCGTCCGTCCGTCCTATAAGGGGTTATTGTACTCATAATTATGAACAACTTTTACTATGGGACCACTCTTGAAATCGCTTAAAAAGAATCAGCTGTTATATAATATTATTAAAAAAAAATAAAAAAACCTCTTACAATACAACACAATAAACTTTATTGTACACCAGAAATACAAAAAATACATTATCATAAATATGTACATGTACAATGGGCGGTCTTATCGCTAAAACTGATGTCTACCAGACAACCTTTGGATGGACATGACTTGGAAGAAATAGAAAAAGGGCAGTTTGCGGTGTACCATACATATTATAAACAGATAAATAATAATTATGCATAAATTTTTATTACACTTACATACAAAATAAATAAATATACAGTGTTAACATAAATAAGTGGTATTGGACCTAAAGTATAATATTTTACAGCTTAATAATAACATTACATTAATTATTAAACATTTTATTTTATTCCCCTTTAAATATTCATCCCCTTTTTCTTTGGCACCACAGATATGTTATAACTGTAGGTAATCATCCTATTAATGTTCTCTGCTAGAAATCAAGCCCACCCTCCGAGGGAGGGACTGCCCCCATAACCACCACGTGAGCCCAGTACGGTCTAGTGGAATATTTCCATTTAATCTTCTCTCTTCTTTAATTTAATCTTCTTTCAGAATATAAAGTACCTATATATAAAGTATTGTATGCATCTTGAAGCGCTTAATCAGACTGTCTACTGTCTGCGACTTAATTCAATTGTTATAGTAATTATTTGTTGGCCTTATTTCTTTTATTAACAATGTAATTATTGTGTGTGCCTAGCTGTAAGTTTTCCATAGATTGTAAAATAAATAAATAAATAATAACTTAATAAACTTTTCAGATAAAATTCTCGATGGCTACAATAATGTTACAATAAAATCATACATGAAACTATTTCTTGAACACGGTAACAAGACTGAAGAGATATCAGAAAGGTACCACTTTTTTTTTATTATTGTTAACATTTTTTGTTTCGTGTGTTGTGACAATTTAGAAGTGGCGGCTTCAATCGTTATCTACTCTTAATTCAAATAATCCGGCTAATAGAAAAAATACTTTGCCCACGCGATGGTTCCGATCCATAAGATCCTACTTCCGCTTCTAATGAAGGATTTGTTTTCAGAATTACCTCGACAATACAGTTACGGGACGCGGTGGTACCGGTGTGGGTGATCATACTGGCAACGCTGGTTGGCTTGTTCATCTTGATCATCATTGCCTGGAGCCTCTACGAGGTTTGTAATATCAGATAGTTCATTAGCACGTCATACGACACGCAGTGGACACAATAGAAAATCTATTGTTTGCGGTCACCAGTACCTATAGACAAGTGTAGGTACAATCTACAATAAATAGAAACGAGAGAAAAATGTACTGGGACCCAAGTGTAAGTTTCTTTCAACAATCTCGATTTTACCCATCGATCGCATTCTGCGTACCGACTGGCCCGCTCCGAGCTCTCCACCAATCGGAGCGCCGAACGCGGGCGATGCGTAAGGTCAAAATTGTTAAAAGTAACTTATACCTATACAATGAGTATAGGTATAAGTTACTTTTAACAATCTTAGTAAGTCAATGCCTATACTTAGAGTAGGTAGTTATATCTGTTTTGTCTATGATTTTGTCTTACATTTGAAATTTTGAAAGAAATCACATCGATCGCATCTCAAGGGCCGAGTACGAATGTTTTGACGTATGGTAACGTTAACGTAAGCAAATTTTAATTATAAAATACAATAAATCTATTGCATTTTTGTTAAATTTCATGCAACATACATACTTGTTTCATGAAAATGTAAAAATATTGCATGTATTTTCAAAAATATCATGGATTAAACGTGTATTTTTTTTGCTTACGTTAACGTTACGATGTGTTAAAACCATCAAAACATTCGTGCTCGGCCCAGAACCCGCTTATGGATCGCAATGACGACACAACTAACCATAGATTTAGTAGAATAAGCAAAATTCTAAGGCGTCATGCAACAAACAGTAGAGTCTATGAAAATTTGAGTCTGTCTAACTCACTGATCTTTATATTAGATATCATTATTATCTTAGAGGGTAGTGGTCTAACCCGAAATCCGAAGTCTATGGTCTAACTTCTGATTTAAAATTGTTATCCTTTTCAGTGTGGTTTTCTGCGCCGCAAGAATAGGGAAGAGTTGAAGAAATTACAGCACAGCGTTAAACGCCAGACTATTGTAAGTTGCTAAATTCTGTTTTATTACTATAGTGCGACTGTTTAATTGCCGACCCGTCTGCGGTATGAAGGGAGCGTGGGGTAGGTCTTTTTATTAACGACTAAACACAACAAGCCGACAAGCTGATCGATGCCCATTTTCTTGCACATGAGGGACACACACTTCCATGCTTTATTTTTCATTGTTTTTATTTTATGTAATTTCCTGGTTTTTTTTATTTTTTATGTTTGTTATGTGTGCATGCTCGGTGTCCTATGTGCAAAAATAAATTGATTTTCTTTCTTTCTTTCTTTCTAAACGAACTAACTCAATACAATACAATACAACAACACAAACTCACAACAATACAAAACACAAATTAAAAGAATACCTTTCAGAACTAAAGTGACGCAACATTATTACAAACAACGTATGAATTTGTGATACTAGTTGTTGAAATAAATAAGTATGTCAAAAAGAAACATGATGTACTTGTCTACTACAGTGGGCCGAGCACAAATGTTTTGACGTATCGTAACGTTAACGTAACCAAATTTAGAACCAAATACGTTTATGGTTATTACGTTTATGATTATTTTTTTTGGAAATAACTAGGTACATGCAATATTTTTACATTTTCATGAAACAAGTGTGTTTGTTGCATAAAATTGAACAAAAATGCTATATATTCATCGTATTTTAAAATCAAAATTTGCTTACGTTTACATTAGGTACCATACGTCAAACATTCGTGCTCGGCCCTCTAACTTGAGGGTAATAATAATAATAATCATTTATTTACCTTTCAAGTTAAAAATAAGTATATTTGCAGCAAATAAACTATCTACAACCATAATATATAAACTTAAATAGTACACTAATTATTGTTAAATAAATAAAACATAAAAATAGTGGCTCCTACTGAAAACCAGCCCTGTCGGGTTGCTCGCAGCGAGGCAGCATATGCTGTCGTTTTTGTGCTGTGTCAAATAAATACATATTTCTTCTTTTTCTTTTTAAAAATAAAAAATACAAATATAAAACTGAGCACCTAGCCGTCAAAGTACTCCTCCTCATTACTGTCAATTAGCAGCGTGCCCAGAAGACTGGCAGCATTGCCACGTTGAATGGCATTGCTTATTCTTTGACCGATATTAATATATACCTACCAGAATATTAACTATGTATTCAATCGACAGAGACGATCAACGATGCAGACGGCTCGGTCAGAAGACAGGAGACAGATCCTCGGGCGAATGAATGAAGAGAACGAAGGTGATCACAACGAAGGAGCAGCGATATGAACCTAGCTCTAAATAAAAATAACACAAAGTAGCAATAAGAATGAAAGCTTCCCAAAATATCCGCTAGTTACGGCGCCACTGTACAGGTGGCAAAAATGTTTTGATATAGACCAATTTGTTTTATTATATATTATTAAGCAACTTTAAAAATAAATTGTTTGGAATACTCTATAGGTGGTGGGACACATGTTGTCCAGTTTTCCAGCATAATTTTGTTAATATATCTACTGACTTAATTCTAATTATAACATTTATGTACATCTCTTTTTTATTTACAAATATTTCCATTATTTTTATGGCATTTTCTTTCATTTAATAACCCTGTATCCAGGGTATCCTCCTTTTTTTTGATGTAGCCTAGATAATATGCAATGTGATATAATGTCTGTTCATATGCAACTGCAGTATTCAAATTCAGTTCTCATTTTGAGAAGAGGCCCCAGCCCAGCAGTGGGGCTCTAATAGGCTAATCATTATTAATTAAAGAAAGAGAAAATACATAAAATCTCAAAAAAGAATCTTATATTTTTCCTCATTCCTTGTTTTCCTATATACATATATATATATATACATATATATATATACATAATGCAAATAGATAAACATGATGAACAAAAAATACTTATAATATATTGTTGGAAAACCATATCGTATTAGCATTCATTCATTATACATCATTCCATTCAGATGAAAAAAGTCAATTTAGGTAAGTAGATAACCTATTAATGGACATGAAAGAAAGGTTTAGAGGGACAATTATTATTACAAATCATATAAGGCCCCCAGAAAATATAATTATCGTGACGATTAATAAATGAAAAATAATAATTAAATACTTTTTGAAATACAAGGCAACGTTATATCGGGTTTACTACGAACTTTTATTGCCAGTCAGATAAAGCGCGCCTAAAGAATTGCGCGGAAACAGATCCGCAGAATAATCACGATATCCGCTCAAAATCGGAATCTATCTAGTTTTGATAGTTTAATAATGTTTTTAAGCGGTGATAGCTTAGCGGTTAAACGCTTGCCTTCCATGTAGGACGGTCTGAGTTCGAACTCGGCCCGCACCTCTGACTTTTCGAATATGGATTTCGAATATGCGAATCAGAATTTGATTATCACTTGCGTTAACAGTGAAGGAAAACATCGTGAGGAAACCTGCACATCTGAGAGAGCCTCATAAAGTTCTCGATGGTGTGTGTAGTCCGCCAACCCGCACAAGGCTAGCGTGGTAGACTACGGCTCCTTCTCATTCTGAGAAGGGGCCCGTGCCTAGCAGTGGGACAGCAATGGGCTGGATTTATTAATAATGTTAATTGAGTTGTTCTAATTATCGAGTAGAATAATTTTTAAAGCATCGTTTTGTGATTACCCTGTGGTTAAGGTCACGAAAATATTTCAATGTCATATCTTTTCTTTATCTTTTAGTTCAGTTATAATAATTAATGCGCCTCTTTCTCGCAAATAAATCCGTATTCATGTGAGCAATCGACGTCGTTCAGTTTTCCATTGTTCATGAAGATGGAGCCACAGTACTCGTGGCCCAACGCGTTGTTCGGTTCATTTTCTGACCAATTACTGAAGCCCGCTTCCTCCAAGGTCTGATCTGGAAAAAGAAAGGGAAAAAGTCATTCTTTACATGAAACCAGTCATGTCATATAGATTGTCGCAAAGTATCTAAAAATAATCAAACAATCAAAACAAATATTTAGGGACATAAACGTCATACTTATGGATTCTCTTTCTCTCTTTTACGCCATTGTGCATAATATATTATAATGAGTGTTAGTCAGTACAACTATAAACTCACTGAATATCGTTTTGAACACGGCTGTAGCGTTTCCAGTAGGTTTAGCAGCTCTGAATCCAGCGAAGAAGAAGTAATACGTTCTGGCTCCAAGGACCTTCGGTTCAGTGTTTGTGAAGTTCTGTACAGCATCATGTTCGGCCTGCGAGTTTAGTACGACCAGGTGGGCGCCCTCCGCTTGGCACTCTGCAGAAGACTGGCTCCAGGTGTAAGCCATCCGGGGGATCTTGTAGCAGCTACCCACTGACTTATAGTATCTGTAATCTGGATTTGTAAACGTATTTCGTAAAGTTCATTTAGAAATTCCACAAATGATTACCGTCTTACTCATTTTAGCCTTTTACATAAAATGAAGTACCTAGAATATTTTTTGTTTCACGGATACCTACTTTTGAAACGATAGATAATGTTTAAAACCTTGTTATAAATTGTTGGTTTTATTGTATTGCTTCATAAATGGAGAAGAACCGGCAAGCAACTCCATGGACAATAGCAAAAGGCTACATACAGACACAAGTAACTTAAGCCTCATTTGGGGCATCAATGTTCTCACCGCGAATCCACTAGAACCATACCTTTCCCATAAACGCCGCAATGCTCGTCATAGGGCGCATCCTTGGCAGCCACCTTGCAGATAAAGGGCAGTTCTCGGTAGCACGGCATCGTCTCTATTTCGCCTGTTCGCGTCATCACGTCGCACCCGGACGTGTCCCTCTCAGTACTCATAATCGAGGTCACTGCAATGAATGTACAGAAATTTTAAAAAGCAACATGGTACCTAATTGCTTTCGCTTTTCACTCGTGGATGCCTATTCGTCCTCTTGACAGCAGCCAATACCCTGCCTTATGCTATTCAGTACCTATTTGTAAGATAAACCAAAAAACACAACAACAAAAATCACAAAAAAAAAATTACTGTTCAATACAATTAATTCAATTGTATTACTTGACTAAATGTATGAAACAACTGTTAAATTTTCGCAATTACAGAGTTGGTCCCATAGTAAAAGTTGTTCATAATGATGAGTACAATAACCCCTTATAGGGATCGGGATTCGGGAATAGAAAAGTAGGACCTTATTTAGTCTTTTCTCTGTGGGAAACACGACCCCATAAAAAAGCCTTCAAGAGAAACCAAATAATTTCTTACAGTCAATAATTGGTTGCTCCTCCGCAGAATCATGTGTCTGCCCGTCGTCTCCCACCCACGCATACTCGCCGAGGTCGGGAAACTTCTTGAACATGGAATGTAGCTGTCTAATGTCGAATTTTGAGGTTGGAATCATGAGCTCTGCCCCTTCGCACCGGCATATTCCTGCGACCTGCCAGTGGCGCCGGCTCTCGATATGGAATTTGTAAAAGGCGTCGGTTTTGTGATTATATTTGTAATCTGTGCGGTAGTGCTTCGTGACTGATGGTGGGAACGCCACTGTTGATGCTGTAATAATAAGACGGTTGGACGTGTTACCTACAGTATGGAGGTACTAATAGTACTGAGTCTCTTACACTTCTAGGTATTATAGCCAGAGAGGCTACATATCTGAACACCCAATTATCAATAGGGAGGGAGAGATATCTTAGGCCCAAGTTCACCGACAATATAACAGACGATTAGAGAAAAATCTGCCGTTTAAACATGAATTTTTGTATGAGTAATGGGCCGATTTCATTTTAATCATTTGTTAACATGGCCCTTAATGTAGGAGGTAATCAGTCGTTAAGAGTGGTACACAAAATATTCGTTCATTTCAATAAAGCCCGGATGAGCCTTACTTCTCCCTTACTTATCTAATTCCGGTGCATTTGCAGGTTGTTTTCACCGAGCAGTAGAATACTGAGTCGCGTTACAAACTAGAATAACTTTTATTTCTCTAGCGATAGAGATACCTAGTAATTGGCAGATATTTTTTTTACCATTTATATCGATATAATAATTAATAATACGTGAAGAGAAAACGTTGAACCCCTTTTAAACACATTGCGCGCACGTAGGAGTGTGAGATTTGGCATAGTTACTTAAAGTTTATATGGAGAAGAAGTGCAGGATCCTAAAATGGTCGAATTTCGACCACTGGGCGACCACTAGTTTAAACAATTAAACTACGGTGTTTCACAATCTCATTCACATATTCTGTGAACGATCTTATTAAATTCACTCTTCTCCGGTTAATAAACCCGCCAGAAAGTACACTGAAAAAACGTAACGGCTAGAAATAAACAAGTAATTGCTATTTACAACCCAGTACTTGGTTCGAATGGAGCCTGCAAAGCTAACACGTCTACACTGAAATAATGTATCGGCTATAAATAAACAAGTTACCTATTGCTATTAACAACCGAATAACTTGGTTGCCTTGCAACGTCGTTTTTTTTCGTATAAGGGCTCTTTTCGCCGCCGATGACTATGTATGACTCCCTGTAAGCGATGGCTTTCATGCAGCATAAGGTAGCTCTAAGTTTAGTCTCTCAGGATCGTATTGAAGTTTATTACCAGGTTCGATACTCATTACCATTTTAGAGACCCCCAGATGATTCTATGGTTTGCTGCGCTGCACCCACGGGCATAGGTCCTCAGTAGGTACCGTGGTACTGTTTACCCATGCCCGGTGAGCGAAGTCTGTCTTGGCATTTTTCCTTAGCTTATTTACGTGCTCTATTGTTGGGAGCAGCCTCTTTGGGTGTCAACAAAACGTGTGATTATGCTCAAAGTGTCAACAATTTATACAACGGGTTCTTCACCTGAGCAATTAATTACCTTAATTATGTCTTGTATGTATTTAAAGTAGGTAGGTATTTTCTCCAAGGCGGTATCATTCGCGTTTTATTTAATTAATGTGTCATTGTGGCGATAATTAGTTTATATTATTAGTTCATTACTTTCTTTGTGTCTGCGTATCGTTAACCTCTATGTATCTACTTCTTACTTTGTTTTGTATCCACTTGAGTAACTAAGGTACACACATTTTCAATATAAGCTGACCTGTCATTGTACGGAAGGCCTATACAATGCTAGATCAGCTTATACTGGATATATTAGCTTGATATGTAGCCGTGTGTATCTACACTTAACAAATATCTTTGTTTTAAAATCATTGACTTACCTTTTTACGACAGACGTGTCCAGCCCAATCCTACTTGAGCTTGGCAGCTATTTGGCTTTTTTGCGTTCTTATTTGTGAAAGAAGAAAACAGACAGAAGCGAACAGATTTTCATTAAAAATAGCTAAGATGATTCCCGATTAAACTAGCTTTCAACTAAAAAAACTGCATTTAAATCGGTCCATCCGTTTTGGAGCTACGATGCCACAGATAGACACACAGTGTACATACACACTACAAACTTACAACACCCCTCTTTTTTGTCGGCCGTTAAAAAGAGACGGGGCCATCCCTTAAAGGGTTAAAACCTGAGTTTTACAAGACTTGCTTCATATCTACCATCTTTAATAAGACGGCAGACGGCGGGGGGGGTTAGGTATTTAATAAGACGGGATTGGCTTTGGTTTGACAGTTCTGAACAAACCGACACATCTTATTTTCTCGATTTCTATTAGGGAGTCTACCACGTATCTATAACTAAAATGTTAATGAACATTGAGTCTGGTAATAAACTTCAATATGATCGCGAGAGATTAAACTTCGAGCTACCTTGTAAAAAAATACCAATCGGTAAAAAAATTACAAGGTAGCTCGAAGTGTCGAAGTGTCTCACGATCGTACGAATATTTAAGTTTATTACCAGTGTCGATGTTCATTACCATTTTAGTTAGCGGTAGACCCGCAGGACTAATTACCCGTTGTTATGAATAGTCACAAAACGTCGTGTCGTGATAAAAACAAAATACTCGTTTTCAATTTTAAAATCTATTAATAATTACTATGAAAACTTACACAGAACAACACAAAACACAAAAATCACATATTTCTCCATGTTGACACTTGACAGTGAACTAACTGCTCTTGAGATGCTCTCGTTACAAACAACAGCCCTGACCACCGATAAGTTAATTTATTATTGTAGCGTCCAAGATAATAATTATAATTTATTAATGATAAACCGTAAGTACAGTACTCGGAATTATTATGTTTTTTCCCACTCAAACAAAATTTTATGACTTTATTGTTTTCCTTTTGCTTTCAACTATACCTACTTCAGACCCCACCGGTTGCAATATTGACGTGCCACTAGTACAACAGTAGGTACCTACAAGCATAAATTGAGGAGTTAACTATCTATATTTAAAGACTATGCGGAATTCCAAATAGAGGTAGTTCAAATTCAAATTCGTTTATTTATAACTATTTCGCCCCTTTAGGGGACGAATTTCCAAAAACGCGGTGAAACGTATTTCTTTATTTCTAACTAAAAGCCTTAATCTCAATTATCACGTTTCTCACTTCAAAAACAATTTTCACCCCTATTTCACTCCTTTAGGGGATGAATTTCCAAAAACGCGGTGACACGTGTTTCTTTATTTCTAACTAAAAGCCTTAATATCAATTTTCACGTTTCTCACTTCAAAAACAATTTTCACCCCTATTTCGCCCCTTTAGGGGATGAATTTCCAATAACGCGGTAACACACGTTTCTTTATTTCTAACCAAAAGCCGAAACACCAATTCTCACTTCAAAATCAATCCCAATATTCACGTTTTACACTTTAAAAACAATTTTCACCCCTATTTCGCCCTTTTAGGGGATGAATTTCCAAAAACTCAGAATCTCGTGTTTCTTTATTTGTAACCAAAATCTTTCTCACTTCAAAAATTAAGGGACTCCCATACAAACTTTCACCCCCTTTAGGGGCAGAATTTTCAAAAATCCCTTCTTATTGCTTGCCTACAATACAAAAGGGACCTACTCTCCAAATTTCGTGGCCTTAGCTTCAGTAGTTTCGGCTGTGCGTTGATCATAAGTCAGTCAGTCAGTCAATCAGGACTTCTCTCTTTATAATATTACTATGATATAGGTAGTATTTTTACTATATTAAAAAATAGTCAAAACTAATAACTAGGACCTGCGTACATTTCGACGTCAACCAAGACCGACCAACCGACCTTTCACCGCCTCCCAGTGTTTTAGCTGGGAAGAAGAAGCGACGCAACAAACTCCCCAGCAACAGGAGGATAATATTTTATATAGGTACCTATCTAATAATAATGTGCCTGCCTACATGGGCAATAATTTTTATTTAAATCGTTGCCCCTCACTATGGTTTCTCCCTGTATCGAGGATACAGTTTACAAACATACATCTCACATTCACGCTGACCCGCAACAACTATCTATAGATCATACAAATATATGTTCCGTGCGGGGATCGAACCCGCGGCACATAGCGCAGGGGCGCAGGAAGCCAATCGCTTAGCCGCTGCGCCAACCGTGTCGTCAAATTATATTAACCTATTAAATTAAATTAAATCAAGTATCATGCAAGGTTAACTTGGACCAGCATCGCTATTCTGTAAGTATGTATATACTTACAGAATAGTGATGCTGGTCCAACACATATATCATAATATCGCAACTCGATTCGAATCTCATATTATTATAATTGTCGATTGTTATTTGACGAATTTGTGGATTTTATTCATGAAGTCAGATCAACGTTCGCATCAAATAAGATTTTGGGAAGTCCATCGTAAAATAAGCTTATAGGTATCTACTTAAAATATTTCTCCTGTATCGTAGGTACAGTTTACAAACATATCTACATGCACACCCAGATCCGGAACAACTAAATTCGACGCGACACGATGCGATGCGATAAATGTCCTACATGATTTTGGTCATTAGTTCTCGAATTATGGAGAAATACAGTACGATTTTGCTTGAATGTTCATATTTAAAGTATGTCGCGTCTGGTCGCCTTCAAAACAAGTACTTACCTACGCGTTACGTCGCGTCTCACCGCAGACTGCCATATAGGCCGCAAGCCAGGGTATGCCGTTGAGTTGATCCATAGTTGGTCGCGTTCGCAGCGTCGCGTCCGTAGACAGAGAAATAATATTGACTATTAGACAGCTTGTCACTATTCGACAGGTTATGTCAATTCAGTAGGTACTTTTTCCTGGCGTTTCTGTTCTCTAGCGCTCTAGCGCAGATTGTAGATTGGACACTCGTCTACAGGTATAGAATAGCCATGCTAAACTTAACAAGGCCTGAGCAGTAGACCCAACATGAATCCATGCCACTTTGCAACACCTCTGGAGTAGTCCTGAGATTTATTATTTTAAGTATTTTTTGTAGGGCATTAAAATTAAGGATTATAAATAAAAGTCACTTATATAATTATGCAGTAGTTTATTGTTACACAGTGTCGCGGGGCCGGCTCTCAGTTGCTACACCGGCACGCGCGATCTACGCATGCGCCACCCACCACATAAGCAACTAGGTACTGACCATCACACATTCACATTAATCAAAGAATTAACAAACATAGAAAAACTGACAGAAATTCAGATGTATAATATGCAATATTTATAGCAATTTGAGCAAAACGCACTATGAATTACAAAATATAATATCAAAATGGATCAATTATAATGAAGAGTGGAAGATACGGTTTCAAAATTTCTATCGCTCAATATTTCTTAATCGCCGGTTGAAAGACTATTTGATATTTTTCTTTTGTATTTTTTTTTTTTATAATTGTATTTCGAAAAACAAAAAAATACAAAAAAAAAATTCGCTTAGAACAAATAGCCTTTCAATCGTCGTTATGTTTCATAATGACAGTACTATCGATTCAGTTGCGCATTTTGTCAGTACTAAACTAGACCAAACGCATCTGTCACTTTCATTTTCTATTGAAACAGAAAGAGACGAACACCCTTAGTTTAGTGTAGTTCTGTCAAATTGCGCAGTGGAATCGTCACCAGTGTTACCTATGTGGTGGAATAGAGGATTACGCTACAAAATTATTACAATAGTTTTGGCAGTTCGCAACAATGGTAAAATGCAACTAATTCCGTACAGGACAGAAACACGTATCATTTATATTTACATTAACTAGGTTTCTGGGTCGCTGTGTACGTGTAAACAAACTAAATCACAATACTACGATGTCCGTCGTGAAACGTAACTTAAACCGTTCTATACATTACAAAATGTTGAAGGACAATATCGCAAATAAAACATTTCTACTAAGTCTTATAGTGAATGTTGTGTCTTGGGCTTTACATTAAGAGAATCGATACAGCCATTTGATATTACAATCTAAAGTAACTTAAACACGACTATCAGTGCACAAAAGTATCTATTTACATTACGACTGGTAATAATAGTAATTAAATCAAAATGTCATAATTATAAAAACGAATAATGAATTTCCTTTTCTCGTATTTTATACATATTTTTTTTTACTTTTTTATATATTCTGGAAATTATCATACAAAAATTAATATGGGATTACTGAACACAAACTAAGATCAGATGCGTCTAAATTGTTAACACAAAACCTAAGTCCTACCGCATTACGACTAATATATACATGAAAATTAAAAGAAATGTGAATTCATCCGCTTGCGCATGAGCATTCGAGTGTGCGATTACTTAAAATTAACAGAAAAGCCTTGGCTGACTGGCCGTAGGGTACAAACAAAGTAGAATACAAACGTGTTGTCCTACCAACTAAAGATCACTTGTGTGTAAAATGAACAGTCGTGTACTTAAAACTTAAAATAATACGAGATCTCTGAAAGTCTGGAAACGCAATACGTACAATTACATAAAATAAGAAGCGTGTTCGTTTAGGCGCCGCAATACTGTATGCTAGTCGCATGACCTTATATCCTCCGCTAGGGCGCCAGCGTGGGACATGCGGATGAAATACCCATGGAAATAAAAAGTACTATCGTACAAATGGAATCATGCTCTTGGCTTAAAAAGCGTACTGAGCGAGAACTACAAAAAAAAACCGTTATGTCTCTTTCTAACAAGGACGACAGTAATGACAGACTAAAAAATGTTTTAAGTTGCATTATTTTCACTTTTCTTACTACCACCGTTACTACCCCTTGATACTTAATCATAAATCCACTTTTGAAGCGAATTATTGAATTGTAATAATTGATACTTTATTTATTTTTACGTGGATTAGCTACACGACAGAGATTTTCCTAAAATTTTATCATAATATTATTTTTTAAGGTTTTTTGTATTCTTAATCTTGTTTCATGAATACCTACCAAATAGAAAAAAATATAAATGGCAACACAAAGAGCGATCTTAGGAAGTGTCACAACGGACAGTTGTTTCGATCTCGCTCTATGGAATAAGGATTACTTTTGGTTAACTCTATAGAAAGTAAAATTGGTACTGCTCAGTCCTGTGATAGCATTATAAGTCCGTGGAAATACAATAGTGCCTAATAATAACATAAAAAATTCGTAAAAGGTGTTGCTAAAACCGGTCAGAAACCCCATGGAAACTCTTTTAAAATAACAGATTACAATCTCGGTTAGTATAATGTGGTAAGAGCTGCGAGAATAATGTAATCAAATCTGAACAAAAAATAAGAATAGGATAATAATGATTTGCCTCTGAATAAGATTGCCATGGCAGTTACAAGCTATGACAAACAGTCTAAGATTTTGATGTTCCAAATTCATGTAGGACAATTCATCCGCAGATCGTAACTAAACGCCCCAACTAACATTATTCGTCTACTTATTATATCCCTATTTACATAAATCCAAACGTCTTTTCAAATCGGAGGACACGTAGTATACAGCAGTTATATAATTAAGCAAATTTCTAATAAACCAATGACGATAATTACCTAACGAGCACTCGTATATTATATACAGTAACACATAGTGTAGTGTGCGGGGGGGGGGGGGGGGTCCAAAAACTACTCGTAACGGATCACAGTGACAGTCATCTGAGATAAGGCAAGGTGGGGTCCGTCGGGGCTCGCTTCCATGTTTTTAGCTGTCATACATACCTAAAAAATTTATGTCTGCAATCACAAATCGTGGATGTAAAGGTAAAACTTTTTATTTTATTGTATTTTTTATTTAAACTGCAAAAATCATGATCATGTAAAGGAAAAAGTCATTAATCTGAATGACTTTTTGCACTTAATGAGTTTTACCTTTACGCAATACTAATATTCACAATTCTCTGCACATTTTTTATATCTTTCCATAGAAACTTTCAACTTTTGTATTTTATTATTTCTAATAGTCGTAACAATTTATTTTGATTACGAATGGTAACAAATTCTAATTTATTGATTGATTAGCAAATAACGTACGTAGAGCTTAGTGCGATAAGACCGCCCTTTGTACATCTCTTTTTCTATTTATTATATTTTTTCTTCTCTTTTTGGAGTACAATAAAGTGTACTGTATTTTAGTGTATGCTATGACAGCTATAAACTAATATAACGAGCTCGCCTTCTTTGTACCATCAAAGCCTCGTTCAAACCGCTGCACGACTTCATAACTATATACAATCTTTACTAAAAAAACGCAAAACTTTAAAACGTTTGTCAGAAAACTTATTGACTACCCTCTATTCTCAGAAAAATAGGATAAAGTAAATTATTCTAGCTAAGTCGTACAGCAATTTGTAACAAGGCTATAACCTGCATGTTGTGGGCTTGCTACATCGGCTTACTTCCCAAACCGTATTAAACTAACCATTAATACTATGCATTATTTACAACTTTTTTTATGTTTTATCTTTTATATAGTTTTGAACTAGTTTTAAGGCTACGACGTCTCTCGACATTCACACAAAAGTTTCCATATGTTAGATTATATGTTAGCAGCGTGATACAGTAGTAATTTAATACTACTTAAATAAGAAAACATCAATTTTGAATTATACGCGTTGGAAATTCAATAAAACCTTCTTCTATTATTACTTGACAACGAGAAATAGATCCAAATCATAATAATTTATCCTAAAATTTTGTATTGATTACTTCTATTACTGTTGTCGAGGTATAAAGACAATGAATGATTGTACTTACATCGTGTATAGTATATGAAAGATTTATCAATGCCAATAATTAGATAAAATGACGCAATACTCACGCACACTAACACATCCCAGTACAATAATGTCAAACCTCTAATATAACTATTAAATGCGTGAAATACACGTGTATTTATTACATTTACAAACACTTTGCTATAAAATATCTCACTACTGCAATGATAGTACATGAATAATACACATACATTCGTTTGTTTACTATTTATAATCATTGCATCGAGTAAATTAGTAGTTTAATATTTCTATGACTATTCTAACCTAGCTACGTAAAAATGTTCAGTCGATGTTACATACAGTGGTGTTTAGGATTAAGCTTACTTATAATACACATTAAGCCGGCTACAAGCGACAGTTTGCTGAAGATTCTTGTTGGCACACAACTGAACTCTGTTTAAGTGTGAAACTGTCGTCTGTAGTCAGCTTAGAAGAGATTAAAAGGGAACACATATAAATCAATAAATCCGTAGTTATAAAATTAAAATGTCAATACGCGTTATATAATATTGCAACATTTATTGCTTGCAACGTCCATACGAAACACAATCAGGCACACATTGACACTACGCCACACTTATAATTACATGGAATCGCGGAAATAAATGAAACAACCTAATTACTACTCGAATCGTCTCATTACTGTATATATCGCGCCGAGGTGGCAATCGTCTTTGATCCTCAACAGCTATCATTTGTAACTGACCCCCGAATACTCAAACACATCTCAAGTTTAAGTTGCCATTAAGTCTCGTGCTGTCACTGTCATTTTAAGGTAGACAGTAGCGACAGAATGACTTTTAAGAGCAACTTACAATTGAGTTGCATTTCAGTATTCGGTGGTTAGTTTCTCACTTCCGAATCTGTGAGGGCCTACCCCCAGTGGCGGCACGGCACGGCAAGGGATTTATCTCTAACAACTCAAAATAAATCTTATGGGATGGACTTAAACTTACATGTCACAGACGCTCATGCATGCCACGGGATGCCGCGGCACGCCGTGGCATGCTTAAGCTGCTGTGGCGTTTAAGTTCTAAGTCCATTCCTTAAGGTTTATTTTGACTTATTAGAAATAGATAGATACTTTGCCGTGCCGTCCCTTTAGTGAGCGCCGGCCCATACCCGCTAAATTGATAGTGTACAATCTTAAGTGACTATTAGAACCATCAGCTTAGATATTCTGTAAGAACATATCACATGCCGATTATATTTCAATCTTGAATTTCGATTGATATTTGACGTATACGATAACTTATTAACGAAGCTGTGAACATGCTCTAGTCATGTTCATACACTGAAAAAAATGCAGGCCAACTAAGATGCATTTTCTCTTAGTTGGCGTTAAAATGTTTGGAATCATTATTTATTTAGTTACTATACACAAGATAGCATAGTTGCCAGAATAAATCCATTTTGTTTATATCGACAATAATGCACATGTTTATTATAATCAACGGTTTTTGCTACATCAAACATGCTTTGTTTAATTTAACTTTTTCACTTGTATATAATAAATAATAATTTAAGTTCATGGTAACAAGCAACTTGTTAGCAATAAAATAATTTATATCATAGTTTTAACAACGAGCATAGTTGAATTAAACAAGTTATGTAGTCATATCTAATAACGCTTTGTAATATCAACAGAACGCGACACTCCCCGCGCTTCACCCGCCCGCCCCGCTTGCTCATACTAGTATTAGTTATATTACATCATGCCGACTGTCGCCGTTCGACACGCACGTACGCTCCTTTTACAACCGAATTTGTCAGAAAACGGAAAGCTTTTATATCTACAATTTTATGTACAATTGTTCAACTACAATTATATTGTTAGTGAGTGAATTAACACATGGACGACGTGGCAGAATTACTTCAAACATGGGAGCTCCCCGATCTGATCTCAAAATTTGCAGGTTAGTAATTTATATCATGCACTAACCTTATTATGTATCAGCGTTGTCAGATTTTTTTTTTGCCAAGTCGGGATTTTTGATCTTTTTGAGTGAAAAAAGCGGGATTCTTTCGTCGATAGCGGGACATCGTAAAAAACATATATATATAATCAGAAGTATTTAAATATTTATCTTTTATTTGAGTTCAAATATACTACTTCACGTATACCTACTACATGTAGCTGTTTACCTATTTTAACGTCTATTCTATCTCATTAAAATTTAGGTCTGGAAAATGGATTGCCTATATTATAATATTTTTCTTTTATTTCAGCACCTAAAGAAGAAGATAAAAATCTAGCAGCATTTTTGTCCGACAACTGTTAAACAGAAGAAATAGCAAAAAAAAAAGTGTATAACGCAACTAGGGATTGCAAATATTCGATGTTTTTCGGTATTCGAATTATCGAATGATTTTTCAGCCGTATTCGAATATTCGAATAATATTCGAATATTTCAGAAAAATTAAATATTTATATAATTTGTCCCATTTTTATAGCATTACAAACTGGTATCATATTTTTATGTAAGTTCGCCTAACATCCCCAATCATTACCAATATTTAAACATCAAACTTGTAATCAAATGATTTTTTTTAACAAATTCTTTATACAAATGTTCGTCCAGTGAAGATTTCTCTTCACGTATTATTAAATAAATAGTTAGAAGTAATATGAACTTCGACCATAACCAGAAAATAAAAATTTCACAAATAAAATCAAATAAACATTTGTTTTTTTCAATTTGTCCTCAAAAACTCATAGTGGACGTAATCAAAACAATGCCACCAGTATCATTAAATTACCTTCCATTGACAGTTGTTGAAACCAAATAATACAACTAATTAATCATAATGTTCATGAAATAAAAAATTCTAAATTCTTTAAAAATTATAGTTGACCTACTTGGTAGGAAAAACAATTAGAATCTCACTAGAAAAGTCAAACAATATGTTAATAAACTTTATACAACATACAAAGTAAAAGTAGCAAAAAGGTATTATATAGATATTGTATTATCAATTTCATAAGGATAACTAGAAACGCGATCAAAATTACAATGCACTGATAACTAGCACCTAAGGAGATATTTAAATTGCAAGTGCACGCAATCACTTAAATTGAAAGTTATGAGATCCAAGTGATCCAACGCGGTATGTACGAATTATAATTAAATAAATGTGCGGTGATCGGATAGGCACATAATAAAATTATTCTTATTTACAAATCCTTTGAAAGTGTGACGTAAGAAAACTTAAAGAGTTAACGGAATTATCATTTAATTTACATCTGAGATGATTGCATTATACCTATTTGGTAGAAGAAAATACCCTTTCGCACTCTACGCTATAGGTGGTGGAATGCATATTAGCACGTCATACATAGGAATGACTTAGGTGTCTTGGCGTACCTGTGTCACTTATGTCCCGTGCAAGTAAAATCCTCCTGCGCATAATTAACGCTGGACTATCAGCACATGTAGACCACCAGATATCGAGGGAACAATATGGTTTTGTTGCCGGAAATGGAACTCGTGAGCAAAAATTGAATGTCTGCATTCTCATCGAGAAATGTCGTGAATTTAACGTACCACTGGTCCTGTGCTTTATAAATTACGCAAAGGCATACGTACAATGGCAAACTATTTTCGATGTGCTTATTGAGATGGGCGTCCCCACGCACCTTACTTTCCTGATTCTGTATTTCTACCTTGATGGCACCAGCATTGTGAAATTGGAAAACCAAGAATCTAAGTCTTTCCACACGGAACGAGGCGTGCGTCAAGGATGTATACTGTCGCCAAAGTTATTTAACCTGGAACATATTATGCGAAAAGCAAATAGAATAGAAAATAAATTAGTATAGGCAGTGAAAGACTCACGAACCTAAGATACGCAGATAGTACCACTATATTTGTGTCTAGTGTAGAAGAGATGGCGAACCTGCTAAAGCATATACGGGAACACTTCCACGTTGTAATCTACTTGACGGGTACGAGAAAGTCAGCGAGTTCGTGTATCTTGGGTCACTGATAACTAGTGAGGGCAGCTGCCGTAGATCCGGTATCGCTAAGAGTGCAATGGCAAAACTCGACAAAATTTGAAAGAAACGTGGTATTCACCGTATGACCAAAGTGCGATGGATGCGTCCTCTGGTCTTCTCAATATATTTATATGGCGCGGAAACGTGGTGCATAGAAAGTCGTGATAGCAGTAAGATCGATGCTTTTAAGATGTGGTGTTGTAGAAGATTACTTCATATACCCTGGACTGCTATGAGAACTAATGAATCCATTCTGTAGGGGCTCAACATCGCCAAGCGACTTTCCACAGTTTGCCGGGAGCGTGCCCTCGGTTTTTTCGGACATATCATGCAGTCTTCTAAGCATTGTCTGGAAAACCTTATAATAGTGGGCCGACTGGAAGGGATACCCACTCAAGGCAGAGCGCCGGTAAGATGGTCGGATGCAATAAGGAGGGCTGGTGGAGGCAACTTGCAGAAAGCGGTCCACACAACGAAAGACCGCATGGTTTGGAGGCGCGTTGTATGTGGTCGCGATTCTCATCAGTGAGGGAATGATGAAGAAGAGGGGGGACCTGTGTTATATAGAGCCATCCGCATTTTTATTGATGTTTCTAGATCATGATGTTCGCAAGTGACCGTTGATTGGTCGAATGGCCATCAATCTGAGTAGTGCCGATCTATTCGAAGATTTGACGACCACGCGTTAGACGTCGCGTTAATAATCAACAAATAATGCTGTAACCTTATTTTTGTGGTAATATTCGAATGTTCGAATATTTTATAATTTACTATTCGAATATGAATTTCAAATTGATATTCGAATAATTCGAATATTCGAATATTGAATTGCAATCCCTAAACGCAACCTACAGCATTAGCATTCGGACTTGCGGTCGAACGTGTCCTTGAGCATGGCGCGGGCTCGCGTCCCTCACCCCGCTCGCCCGCCAACTACCGTGAAAAAACTCAAGCAGTCAACACTGGGCGTCACAAGTGTAATTAGTAATTAGCCAGTTCAAAATAATTATTTTTCTTTTATCTATCGATTGGTCTATCCTTTTTAGAATTAAATGACGTACGAACTATTGTTTTATTTTATTTCCAAAATCAATCTTATTTATTGCAGTCAAATCAAAGTGATTTGACTGCAATAAATAAGATTGATTTTTGATTGATTTTATTAGTTAATTCAAGTCAGTGTCTTTAGCATGTCAACAAAGTGTTGACATGCTAAAGACACTGACTTGAATTGACTAATACAGGTATTTATTATGACAACGACTCATGTCTACGTCAAATACGAGGTTAGTTGAATTAATCATTTTATCACAGTTATTTGTTGCAAGATCTTAGTTGAAACAACATATGAATTTCATTGATCTGACAAAGTTTCAGAAACATATCGTGCAAGATCTTAGTCGAATCAACAATATAAGTATGTTAATGTGACAACGTTTTATTCTTGGACTGGCCAAGATCTGAGTTAAAATAAATAATTACCGGTGATTAAACCAATACATTACTTAATTGACGGAACTGTGACAATTTAACAAAGTTCTCATAGCTTCAGTAGTCAAGATCTTGTTAGGCTCATATGGAGTCATGATGTGTGATCACATCAAACAAGATGTTTATTAAATCAAACAATTTTTTTTTTCAGTGTATCTCCTGTTATTAAATTACACGTTTATATTGTCATAAGAGAGATTCGAATCGAAATGCGAGATGTTCTTACAGAATAGCTAGGTGTTCAATCTCGGATTGATGAGATTGACGCCACAAATAGAAACATCTGAATATTTTGCGTTTATCAATCTATTGATCAATCTGACATCAATCTAATCAAAGTCAAGGATTGAACTGATGCCATATTGATAGTTTAAAGGGCGCCACACGAATCCTTGCGTTCGCTGCTCCGGGGCGCGAGCGGCGCTTTGATGACGTAAGAAAAATCTGACAGCCACAGCAACCATCAAACAATGCATCCCATTCTAGCTTATAGACTTTTTCATAAGAGGATACGGAATAGGACGTTTATTTGCGACTGCAACTGTCATATTTATCATTATGTAATCAGGCGGCAGGTCTCTATGGCGCCAAGTGACAAGTTATACTTGTCGAGTGGTACTGGACGATCGCTGCCTCTCTTTCATTTTCCACGCCTAACCATCATTTTCTCTCCTAAGTCAATCCCCATCTCTCCTACGTATTTCTGTCGACACGACACGTTTCGTTGTATAAAACTTGTTGCTAGCAACACTTTCCTTCCAAACCTTTTTTCTGTCCTTATCAATTATATTCACATTATACCAGCCAACTACTCTATTCTACACACATTCGCTATCCGCTACGTTACAATTAATAGAAATGAAGTTTTTTGGTAATGACGTCGCGAATCCGCTGTCTTGCTTTGCTTACGTCAAATACACGTTTGTGAACAATTGGTATCTAATGCACGCTTTATAAATTGGGTAGGTGACTTTTTAACGAAAATATTTACACAAAAAATCGAATTACATGTCGATTTTTTATTGTTTTTAAATCTTAATTGATGATGAGACTGAAACCTCTGTTTTGAAAGCATGTTTATATGCCTACAAATTTTCACCAACTTGCATTTAATTATTTCAGTTTGTGTACTTAAAACTATTTTTGAATTCTAATTCATCCTTTTCAAAGGTATTCTACCCAAATATTTAGTAATATTTGACCTTAACATACCCATTTTGATACGATAGGCGTAATTTAATGCATTCTAATTACAGCGATGAGGTATGGTGCGGTATTCATATAATCCAAATCTTAATACATTCAAAATTTAAAGCAAAACAACACAGTTTAGGAAGAATCCAGAAAATATGTGACGTGTGGACTGTTTCACTGGAGTTTGAACTCTTATCCTTAACAAATACAAGTGAAAATTGACTGTATATCAATGAGAATTTTTATATTGGTTTAGAGTTCAAATTCCAATATCCTTGCGCTTTTAGTGTCGATGCGAACTCGTATGTTATAACTACCGATTTCCTTCTACATCGTCGGTCGTAATTCACCAGATCATATACAGGTAATTTTTTTATGTAGTGCGGATAATTTTCAGGGTTATTCAGTGTCTGTTTCTTAATGCAAACGCAGTATAGTGATGCACTTCAAAACAAAACGAAAATTCGAATTAGTATTGAGAATTCACATCATTTACTAGGGCAAGTCATACAAAATCAACTTTTGTTTGATTTTGGATTCAATTTTAATACTGCAGTTGCATTTGAGAACAGACACTGAATTACTCTGAAAATTATGCGCACTACATAAAAAATTATCCTGTATAAACTTGAATAATACTAATAACAATAATATTCAAAGCAGTGAAGGGTTCTAGATATTTAAAAAACAAACAATCGTACTAAGTATCTTTCTAAGTATTTAAATCAGCTTTGTTCTTCAGACCTTATATAATGAATACAGACATATGTTTAGCCCTAGGTAAGTACCTACGCGTCATTTAGCATTTCTTAATCGACCCTAGAATGCTGTATATAAAGACGATTATCATATACCTCGGCTTACATTTTAAACCAAAATTCGTAAAACATACGAATTCGCTCAACCATAATCTATTAAAGATATCATTTTGCTGTATATTAAGTAATACCGAGCTTAATCATTAGACGCTTCATGGCAAATCCAACCGCCAATCCATAATCAACCTTATTCAATTGCCCTAAAGTCGATTATCGCAACACCGAGCTTAGCTACTACACGAGGTCGCCCAAAATTCCATCGTCATCCTTGCTTCCGTACAAATAAGGTCGGTTATCGCGAATCAGTGAAAACGGCGCGTCGCTTGTCGAAGCCGCGCTTGGACTCGCGTCATTCCCACTGGTGCGGCGACGGCGGCAGCTCGGACGGGTGGGCCACTGTGGAGCTGCAATGGTACAGAGTCGGCCAGCGTTAGTCATGTGACGCTCTCGTGCGTACCCACACCCACGCCACTTGCTTGAATGTTGGACTCATTTGATTATTTCTTAATTTTATCAAACAATAAATTATAGCCTGTATTACTAAGTGATAATATAGCATACTGCTGGTGAAAGATTTTTTTAAATCGGTCCAGTAACGTTAAAGTTTATCCATTACAAACATACAAAAAACTTAATCTTTTCTTTTTATAATATTACTAGTTTAGACAACAAAGTTAATGGGAAAAGTGTGAACTAAACGCTCTTGTGATAGTTTTAGCAGAAAGTGTTTTCCAACGATTAAATTCTCGCGACCCGAAGCGCATTTAATCAACTTTTTTCTTTTTTAATTCTAAATAGTTGGGTAACACTAAATTAACAAAAGCTACTAATAACATCTTTTTGGCAGTCAGCTAAAAATACATTGGCAACATGACATTACTTATCCAACCATGGTGTATTTCAGTATCCGCTTGCCTTGTTACTTGTAAGAACCGCGAGATGGCACAATTTCTAACAATTTATTTATTTGGCAAGTTTATTTTGAATACAGTTCTGAAGATAAACCTTTATTATGTATGGGAAAGGTATCTGCGCCAGTTTAAAATTACTATTAAAATGTTTTTAAATATTGTTTCAAATTAGGCTATTTCGGTTTCATACTTAATAAACTCGGAAAATTATGAGATTAAACTATCTACGAAACAACTTATTGCTTATGATTCCGATTCGCTAGTTTTCATGAATCCAACATACAAACTATCATGCATTATCTCATCTTCAATTTGAACAAAATCTATGATAATAAAAGAGAAATCTGATAGCAAAACTGCATCACAAATCAAACTCTACTGTAACTACTGAATAAAAAGTAATGAAAAATCACCACAACCATGTGCTTGGCACTGTGCTCCTTTCATACTACGCATGCACTACGAGGCAACCCTAATAGAAACGACCTCGCTTCTTAAATATAAACCTTATGAAGTTACAATAAAGTCCATATTTAAAAAGCAGAATGCTTTCTGCAAGGGATGACAAACCCACTATTTCGTACAAAATCAAATTCAATATCAATACTAATGTTTGTTCAAAATCGATTCTACTGTTTTTATTTGTCGATTTTGAAATATATAGCCTCATTCTTAAGTTCGGTTAGCTGTTATTTTGTGTCAGCATTTTTGTAATTCTGATTATCAACGATTCTGATCTAGATATCCACCGTTTAAGCTGAGAAACTGCTCAAAATTTACTTTCGGTGTCTTTCATGATTGTGCTTATTTAACTTTCTTTTTTAATACTAACATAGCCACCGAACTCGAGCGCGAAGCTGTAACAAACGCATGCACTGCAACCGAACCGTTAGGACGGAGCGAGCACTATCTAACGATCAACCCTTTTGAAACGAGACGTCGGTCGAAGGCAGCAGCGCCTTTATTATTTACATTACGCAAGAAACAAATCAAAGGGCTGTGTTGCACCATCGAACGGCGTCATCACTGTACTGCTGAACGTTGGTAGGATGCAACAACGTCCGCAGTAGCGAGCGGGACGGACAACACAGGTATGCGTGCGGACGCTTACTGGGTTCCACGCCTATGCGGCGCACAGAAATATCACGGGCGATAGCAGTAGATATTTTGCCGCCGTCTTGAAAGGGGAACAAACTTTTGCTTTCGAACCCGCCCTAGAGCTGTCGCAAAACACACAAAAAAGCAGAATTAAAACTACCGTACGGGAGTGAACAGCGGTGCTAGTGAAGCGGGACACACCACCATTTCAAGAGGGTTGATTTTGCTCGAAAACAGCGGCATATGTACACAGACAGAGCGCTCGGAAGCGCGGGACAAGTTATGTAAAGAAAAATAAAAAATGGTAAAACAACCCATGCACAAGTCGGGCTCTAGCAAAATCGACCCGTCGTGTGAATTACTGTACACAAAGAGGCACAACTGCTACCTACGTAGCAACACTACAGTAGGCGGGAGGGGACGGGCTCGGGAGGGATGCGACATAGGCTGTTTTCTGCGACCACCGGATGATAACGTAACGACCGTGACGTCACTACACACGCTATGTACACCGGCAGGTGACAGACGTGCACACACTAACATATCTCGCACCGTGCCACACTCAGTTGTGATGACTGTTTGCTTTCTCTGATTTATTATCGTAAAGATCGCCATCCGTGGAGACAACACTGGAAACTTTAGAAATGTAATTAAAATAATACTTCTAATTAACAAAAATACTACAAAAACGCGCAAAATAAATTGAATAGCTAGAAGAAAGAAGCAACATTTTAGGGGTTACAGTGCAAGAAAACAGTTGCAGCGCTAAAACGACGCTTCGGGGCGAACGGTCGCGATTCAAGATATACGTATATATAGGCAGTGTTGTCTGCACGTGTTTTGATTTTGGTTACAATTGGCGTGGCCCATATGGGTGCGGGTGGTCGCTTAGGCGTGTTAGGTTACGTATCGCAAAGAAATCACCTAGTGTCGGTTGGTTGCGGTTGGTTGCGGTTGGTTGTTGTTGGCGGCGCCTTACCTTGCGAAGGACTTGAACGCCGCCGATTGCGGGTTGATGCAGAGCGGCACCCGCGATGTTTGGAGTTGTTCTGCTATGAACTTGTGAATCTCCTCTGGAACATTCATAGGCGGAACTCGTTATTACACACGCACTCGTTTATGAGAAGTGCATGCGAGTAATAAATAGATTTTTTTAACCTTTTATTAATATTGAGTTCTGTTTTTTGGCCTATACTGTTCCACTGCTGGTAAAGGTCTCACGAATATGTTTAAACTAACACCTTTTTCGTGGTTATTAGTTAGATTAATTATTTATTTAAGCTGGAACTAAAACTGTTATTCATATTTTTTGAATTTATGTTCTTGTCTTGTGTTCGGTTGGAATTTAAAAAACAAAATGTCGTCTAATATTTTCTTTTCCATTTCCGTATTCTATTCCTAATTACGATGGAGTTACTGTAACATTGAAATAAGACATGACTATAGGAAAATAATCTCTAGACTGACGTGTTCATGTTTTTTGTCTAAATATTAACATTATAGCGGGGATAGCAAACCAATGGCACGCTACCGATGGCACGCGACATGATATAGTCGGCACGGCTAGGACCCTATATTTTATATATTGTTTTTTAACAACAATACAATAAAACACTTAACAATACTTTAAAATTGCTTGTTGGCACGTTATGACCACATAAAAGATATCTTTGAAAACATTCGCACGTAGATGTAGAAAGGTTCGCTATCCCTACACTACCATCAACCTTTTGAGTTCTAGGTACTTATGGATAATCATACCATAGAATTGTTATTTTTACCTTTAACCTGATGCACCGAGGTGAGCTTCCTCTCCCAGCCGTCGTGGAAGGCGTGCGGCGCGACGGGCTCGAGGTCGGGCGAGTAGTGGCGCGCGGCGGGCGGCGCGCTGTAGCAGCACTTGCACATGCACGAGTGGTAGCGCAGCCGCCCCTCCTCCAGGTACGGGTGCGCCAGCGCGTCCACCACGGATATGCGCTTCGCCGGGTCGAACACTAACATCTGCAAGAATAAATTTGGATTGAGATATGTGTCTTAAACTCCACAAGATACTGGGGGATGTGATCTACCAGCTAATATCAGCTACCAGCTAGTCTAGTAGTTTAGGTGAACACTGAAAATCAGCGCTGTGTTGTGATCCACGCCATAGCACAGCATTATGCAGAGTGGTCTGGTTTTATTACTTCGTATGCATGTCTCTGGACAAATTTAAAAACTAATCTAATTGTCAGATTATCACGCTGTCGTTTCGTATAACAACGGGGGCTGGAACTGACTACTGTTTGGTTTTCGCTTATCCAGCGTTTTGACTGTGGACAACCCATCCAATAGTGGCCTACGCCCAGCACAGCAAAAAACAGCCAGCGGGCTGCGGCAGGATGAGTATATAGATATACCTGTGCGAGCAGATGCACGGCCTCGTGCGTGGCCTGCACGGACAGCGTGTAGAGCGCGGCCAGCGCGGGCGGGCGCGGCGCTCGCCGCAGCATGTGCGCGCGCGCGCCGGCGCACGCGTGCCGCATGTCCTCCAGCGACGGCGTGCCCAGCAGCTCTGTTATCAACTCCAGCTGAAACATTCAGTTTTAACATTATTTAAATAAATCGGTTGAAAGTACCATGGACCCATTTACCGTCAACACTAACTGAAGGAGGAACAATGGTGCGGCTCAGAGGACCAAAAGGTTGCGGCATAACCACTACATCACAAATTCACAACCCAACGTGGGTGAATATCTGGATTACCCAGGCCCGGCGACAAGCAATAGCAATAGCGTCTTTACACCGTGGCTCTGCTGTTACCCAACCGGTTTGCGATACGATTTACATCAAGCAGCTAGGATCACCGACAGACACAGGAGGCAAACATCTCACCAGATAAGAATATCTGTTGAAGTGTTTATGTTTTATTTTTTGGAGTTCCTACCTACATAAAAAATACCTTAAATTCTGTACTACGAACTTTTTGCCCTAATAAAAGCTGAACATCCGGATGAACTTATTTAGTCGAAAAACAGTTTAAAATGCCAAACTTGGCCTAAATAAGCTCTATACTTCGAAGTTATCGTATAATTTCGAGTAAACTGAAAAAAAAGAAGCTAAGCGTTAGTTTATGGCGCCAAGAAAAAACAGTCGCGTGCCTTCGAATCCTCAAAAGTTAGGGTGGCGAAAGTGCCAAATCTCTTTATTGCGAAGAACCTTTTACCGAAATGCACGTGTAATTTCTTCACCATTGTTGCTTAACTCACGTTTCCTGGAAGCAATTTCCTACTGACGAAATTTCCTTGTTCGAATCGTTCCGTTTCTCAACAACTTTTAACATAATAAACACGACCAATTTAAAGGACGAGGAACCATCCTCGTAGCATAGTCCTTTAAATTGGTCGTGTACACACACGTGTAAACAGGTATAAGGAAGATGCCGCTGACGCTGTTATGGTGATAACAGCAATCACCAGTGCTCAATGTAGCGGTGAATAAGGAGTACCATTTTCAGTTGTGAACGTTTTCGTGTTGATAATAATAGAAACCATTACACCTGTAGGTAAAATACAGGGTAATTGAAAAAATACCTGAAATCTCTTAGTACTAACTTCGTATCATGATCCTGAAAGTTTGTAGGTACTACGACTTTAACCAAAATTAAAAGGTTAGAAATTTTTTTTTTTTTTAAATTTAAAATTTACATCAAAATCCACAGAATAGCTAATAATAGGTACTAAAGACTAACGTACAGAAGGATCATAGGATCTTCTCTACCGTTTCGTTCTATTTTTCAGCTGTCGCAGAATATGCAAACTACAGATAATATTCATATTTCTGTATAAATAAAAAATCTTTCGAATTATGAAAAATCGTAGAACAAACATTGTTTAGGGTCATAATACAGTTAGTGCTAACAAGATTCGATAATTTTTTTAATCACTCTGTAATTATAATGATACCGGGAAGTGTACTCGTATGTGGTCGTGATTTGAATCTTTTAATGGGTAACACATACCTGTTGTACCGGACTCTGCGCCTGGAAGAGGATCCGCCTGCCCAGCAGCTCGCCGAATATACATCCCACCGACCACACGTCCACTGCAGCCGTGTAGTGGTTCGCGCCCATCAGGATCTCTGGTGCTCTGAAAACAGAAACATTGCCTGTCAACACTTGTTTTCTTCAATTTGTGGAAAATTCAACTATTCCGGAAAAGTCTGCTTCAATTAATGCCTATAAGTCTCTAAACGAGATAGTTTTCGGTCGCCTAAATATTCTGTAATGCACGCTGACCACTGGACCAGAAGACTTCTATAGTGGACACCTCGAGCCACACCCGAGGCTGGACAAGACCGTCGCAGCGCTGGGTGGACGACATTAATCGACAAGGAGGTCATGACAGAATGTATCAGACACAAGATCGCCAGGAATGGAGAAGGGAAGAGGCCTATTATATCCAAGATTGGATCACGAAAAGGCCCCCATAATGATGATGTTTGAATAAATATTCTTTGACTTTAGAATCCTGAATCTGTATGTTTATAGAAATTTTAGTTCACTGACTGTACGTTTTATGCTATAGGTACAGGGGGACTGGATGAACGAGGGAAACATTGAAGGAGGGTATAATTGTACTCATCATTATGATAAACGTTGTTCATAATGATGAGTACAATTATACTATGGGACAAAGGCTGAAATCGCAAAAAAAAATCTGCTGTTCTATCTAAATAATTCAATATTACTCGACTAAATATATGGAACATGATATTTTTTTCGCGATTAGATCTTTTGTCCCATAGTAAAAGTTGTCCATAATGATGAGTACAATACCCTCGTGCAATGTTTCCCTCGTTCAGACATCCTGTATATCCTAAATGCCTGTGTTTGTGTATCGTCTGTAACTTTGTTATATGAGAAGGGTAATAAAGAGGAAAAATTTACAAGAAACGTTCATTTGCCTGACAGTATATGAATAATAAACTGGTTATGACACCGCCATAGCCGACAAGTAAACAAAGCCATTTCGAATCTCCCACTTTATGCATTTACCATAAACCTAAGCAAAACAATATTTCCAATTTAAAATTTAATCGGTTCCCTGAAAACGTGACAGATAAAACAAACGGT
This sequence comes from Allophyes oxyacanthae, assembly GCA_932294325.1. Taxonomy (NCBI): domain Eukaryota; kingdom Metazoa; phylum Arthropoda; class Insecta; order Lepidoptera; family Noctuidae; genus Allophyes; species Allophyes oxyacanthae. The sequence continues at coordinate 14,493,420 of OW028613.1, read as the reverse complement.
GCGTGTATAAGAGATCTCGGATATTATACCAATTTACATACATTCCAGTATATTTGGTTTATATTCATTTGCATGCGGCGGCAAACCGCATTCATTTGATAAGCTCGGCTTTCAAATGGAACACAACATAACCAACGGGGGAAACACCACACGGGAGTAAGGAAACAAACAAAGAGCGAAAGAGAGCATAGGTTTGCTAAAATATGGCAGGTTTTCTATAAGCGAACGAAAAGTGGGCAACGACCGTGACTTCTGCTACTAACATCTACTTAATATGCATGTGGTGAACTATTTCGGCGAAATGTTGGCGAAACCGCGTAGGTACTAGTGACGTTTTGGGCACAAAACGCGGTGAGCGCCGTCCTACTTTCAAAACTGCGGTCAGCGGAGCACAGGTCATTCATTCATTTTTATTCATTCTAAACCCACGAAACGGTTCACCGTACGTTTCGATCATAATATTAGAATAGTGCACTCGAAGACTTAAAGGATTTAAGATTGCCACGATTGCATAGATTTTTATAAGGTAGGTATATCGTTATCAGATTATAAGTTTATTTTTCTCATTATTTACATAGAAACACATGGTTAATCTGAAATAAGATTTATTATGTAGCTTGATTTAATAAATCCTTAGAACAAATAATCAAATAAACGTTCCGAGAAAGGAAAATACGTGAAGAAAACTAGCAACTTCGATGCTTTTTAATAAACATGAATGTCGGACAAAGTTCAGTTAAAAGATTGATTCACGAGGAAAATGATAAGAATAGACTAGAATTGAGACCTCTGGTCAATACAGGGTTAATATTATTCGTATTCGTGATACTTTAAAACGAAAAAAATAAAAATCTTCACTAATTACTGTCAAGATGAACTTGAGAATTATGAATTTATTTAAATAAACTGAGACGTAACCCTGAATGCGGTGTCCTCATTCGACACTCCATGGCCGAGCCAGAAATGTTAGTTACAGTATTACCTCGTTTAGAAGTTACACCGAAATTGTTCGAAATAGTACAAATTCTGCAGTTGTTGGTCTTTCAGGTTGTACGAAGAGAGTTGGTGAAACTTACGTTCGTGCTAACTGCACAGCTTGTGCGATGGATTTTTTCTACTACTCTATTTTTTCTTTTGTTTCATTTCGGTGCGGGTTTCAAGACAGTTAATCATTTTCCTGGGACACACCGCCCCTTATTACAAAAGATAGTTTACAGCAAGTCCAGTAAAACCCAGGTTTTAAATTTATCCGTCACTTTATAACGTCACATAACAAAAAAAGACGGGGGCTATCTTATAACCAGGGTTTTACAAGACTTGCTTTAAACTATGTTTTATAATAAGACAGACCGAGTTTACTGCTATGTTCTACGCGGTAAAAAGCTTGAGTAATCGTAAAAATTCAACAGTTGTCTCTCAGAATTTAAAGATTACGAAAACTTTCGATATGGCTTCTAAACGTGGTACTACTGACAATTGCTCGCACTTAGGTATTCAAAATTCTACTAATGGAAGGCACACCTAACGTTTAAAACTAATAATGTGTGTTAGTTAACAGGTGGTTGGGAACTAATGTGTTAAGTGTAAACCTACGTATTGTTTGACCTCTCTCGGCCAAAGTTTGAATGAAGTCAAACATGTCTCGCTGACAAAGTCACTAGTTTTGCTCGTAGATCAAGTTACATTTGCAAATGAGCAGCTTTAGCTTCACTATTCTGAGACCTTACCTTTAAATAAGGTAAAAGACGATTTACTATTACTGTTAGCCTGTATCATCCCACTGCTGGGCAAAGGCCTCCCCCCGTGATTTCCATACTGTTCGATCATGTCCCAATGATGACCAGTCATTGATGAATGTGTCTAGTTCGTCCCGTCAACTCTTTCGCGGTCTGCCGCGTCGCCGTTTTGCTGTGTCAAGGCTCCACTGCGTGGTTATTTTGGCCCATAGTAAAAATAATTCAATATTACTCGATACAATACAATACAATACACTTTATTGCACACCAGTAATATAAAAGATACAATAAATAGAAAAAGAAATCGATCGAATCGATGTACCTACGGGACAGCTTTTTTTTTTCAGTATTTCAGGGGTGATCCCATAGTAAAAGTTGTTTATAATGATTAGTACAATAACCCCTTAACGGGATAGGGATTAGAAAGGTATGACCTTAAAGTGAATAAAAATAATTTGGTTAAGGCGGGTCATCGATAGGACCTGTAAACTTCAATGTAGGAGACTAGTATTCCTATAGTAGATTGTAATATAATTTTCCAACAATGTAAACGAACCAATATTGCGAAAGTGTCCGATAATAAACACTACATACGATCAAATATTCCTGCTAACATTGTAATCATTTTCATATTAATAATTTACTGAAGTTATGTTTGGTCGTGAATAGTGAATGATTTATCGGGCACTTTCATGCGCTTCTATATTTGATCATGTCGATAATAGAATTTAATTGAACTGTAAAATGTCAATGAATTTGAAAAGATAACGGTGTAAACCGGCCTTTATTAATATTTGTTGACATTTGCACGTGTAGATTATACAGCCTGCCAAGAAAGAATATGAAAAAATAATTTTGGAGGAACTTTTCGCCAATAATATAGGTACAAAATAAGAGCGAAACTGTCGACCATAAAGAACTCTTTTTGATGAACTTTAAATAGTTTCTGTACCCGTAGCATGACATCTATTTCAATTCTTCTAAGAATAGACAAAGCTTTTGACATCTAGATTCGATTTTCTACGTAGACAAAGACAAAATATTCTTTCCATAGCAACGTAGCAAGTAGTTAGTGATGTAGTTATTCTATCCAATCTACCGAAGAGTAGAAATATATCTACAATCTGTCATTTTATCTATTCTTCCGTAGACAAAACCCGTTTTTATGGTGGTTATGGTACGTTTGTTAGTCTCCTTACCTGTAATACTGCGTGACGACCTCTTGAGTCATGTTCTTGCTGGCATCAGGCTCCTCAACCCTGGCGAGTCCGAAGTCGCAGATCTTCAGCACGCAGTTGCTGTTCACGAGCAGATTTCCTGGCTTGATGTCACGGTGGAGAATACGGGCCGAATGCAAGTACTTCAGACCTTGGAACAAAGACAAACATGATTACTGAGAATTGTTGAATTGAATCTTGGGTCACAAAATTATAGTCTTTACGGCAGTATGGAGTACCTATTCACTGCTGGACATAGGCCTCACCCATATTGCGCCATAAACTTGCGGTTCTTCACAAAAGCCACTTATTGGTACGAGATTTCATTAGAGATTGAGGAGGTGCGTCTTCACATCGTGAAACATCAACTGCTGAAGATGAGCCTCGCTAACAGTCAACAGACTATACCGAGCAATCGTTAATATTGGCCGGTATCACCACATTTGGTAGACGGATTGGTGATCGCATGAAAACAGCTATATTGGTGAACTTTGTTTCCCTGTATAGTTATCGCAAAACTTTATGAGCTCTCGGAAGTTGAACGCGAGTGGCTGCGCAGTACGCAGAGAGTTCAGGGCTCATAAAGATTTGCGCGTACTATACATGAGGCAAGGGACAAAGTTACCACAACGAGCCGCAGAGCAGAATACACATATCTGCGTTTCAAGTTACTGCGTCGCAGCACTCGCAGGGTACGCAGCTCTGCTTGTTCACACATTATAAAATCTGCTCTGCCCTGCGCTGCGGGGAACTGCGTCACTTACGTTTCAGCAGCCTAATCGTCCCACAACAAGGCAAAAGCCTTCATAACTTCCTTCTATCAGTCCTACTTCTGTTTAAAGATTTTTGCGACCAATCCTTCCAATAGGTGACTAGCTTGTCCCGCCATTAACAACAGATTAGTTTACTTTATTGTGTAAAAGGATTAAGTAAAAGGTAGCATTTCTAATGTTCGAAAAAGTAATTTTATCTTATGTCGCGTTCCTTGCTACTTCGTCGATATTGATCAAGCCCGGAATGTGGTGTGCTAATTCATTTCTCGCAAGTAATCTTTTTTTTTTTTTTTTTTTAAACATTGCCCCTCAATAGGATTTCTCCTGTATCGAGGGTACAGTTTACAAACATACATGTCACACGCACACACAACCAGACCCGAAACAACTATCTGTAGATCATACAAATATTTGTTCCGTGCGGGGATCGAACCTGCGGCACGTAGCGCAGAAAGCTAATCACTTAGCCACTGCGCCAACCGTTAGTAATACTAATGTATTACTAGCGAGAAATGGAATTTCTGTCGGGATACACTTAGGTACTTCGCACTTCATAGTCACAGATCCTATTAATGTCCTGAACTACTTGAGATCATTGAAAGTTGATAGGTACGGGTCATCAATGAATTTATTATGCATTTTATTGACTTGGTCAGCTTTCAAGGTGAAGCTTAGATTATACCTGCTAAAAACCACATTTGGGCCGCTTTGTGTTAGTTCTAATAAAAGTTCTATTTTGTCTCTAGGAGATCCGGTTCGTTCTGGTTGGGTTGTTACTGGGGAAGATATATTTTAGATGTTATTTTTAGGCTGGCAATCGCAAGTCTGTTGTTACTATTCGTAGGTCACGTTTTGCAGCCGGCAGTCAGCCTGCTGCCGACTGTCACGTGACATTGTACGCGCACTTATTGCCGTATTTCCAATGGAACCTGGGAGTGACAGAAAAAAATCTAAATGAACGATGCTACTGGAGGACTAAAATAGGCCACTGTATACGAATTAGAAAAAACGAAATAACAAATACCTACGTTAAATACAAATTATAAAAAAAAACAAATATGATTCAAATTTTCAAAAACATAATGGCCACTTAATTTGACGACTCTTTAGGGAGAATTGCACAGCAGTTATTTGACAGTTAGTAGATAAATCACTCAATGTAGCTTTTTAGCCCACTGATATCTTGGAAGCCGAATACAGTCAGTAGGTATAAGGTCACCCTTAAAAAAAATCGGTAAATAAAACTAATAAACGGATTACGTGTGCAGTTAATAAAATATATCGGTGAATGCCGCTACCCTTTTCAAAATTGTCCGGAATCGATCAAGAAAAAAGGCACAGACCGCAAAGCCGGTTAGTTTTAATTCTACGGGTTTCTTGCATATCGAATAAATATTAAAGCTATGAGATCTCAATATATGAACCACCTTGACTCTTTGTGAGTGTATGTGAGTGAATATATTACCTACATGGGTGTGTTCTGAATCATTCACAGCTTTCTATCAATTTTAACTTAGCATTATGATCCACTGGTGAAATTAACTTCTTCCAATCATTCTCAAACTCGTACAATATAAAAATAAAGTACTACGAAACGAAAATGACAACTCCACTCAACTGTACAAAGTACGTAGATATTTTCAGCAGTTGAAATTATTTTACTACCTATCTAATGGTAAAATTATATCCCCACATTTACTTTAAACAAATAATATTATAGTTTTTAAAAAAAACTAAAGAAAACGCTTTTGTCATCCAAACTAAACGTGTAAGCAAAATTTCAGCTCAATCGGAAACCGGGAAGTGGGTCAAATTTAACTTCCAAGATTTTTTTACATAGTTAGTTCACAAGTGAAGCTAAAAAAAGCGTTTTAAAAAGAATCTTCCCTTCACCAAATTTCAAATCAACGTACCAAAAAAGTTGCCACAATATTAGGACCTTACTCCACAACGCCTAATGTCGATTTCAGAAGCTGTGGCAGTTCAGAAGGTTCCATACATGTTACAAGAAACACAGATATACACTGTACAGCAACAACTCATTAGACGCGACATGGCCGCTCGGGCTTTGCGTTGCGCTTTAACGAACGTGACGCCGCGGCAAAGCTTTGAAACTTATTACAAGATCTTAGATCAAGCTAATGTGAGCAATTTAAAAGTGTATGAAGTCTGTTACTAATATACAGCATGCATAAAGAAAAATATCAGCTACAAATTAGTTCTATCTGTCTATTGTGTTTCACATATAAAATGCGCTTTATGCGACTTTTGTAGAAAATCCAATCGTACCTTTACAAGGACATTGTTCCCCTGAGTGACAATAAATATGTTCGTCCGGCACACTGTAGTCAGTCAACCTCAATATGAAACTTGCTGACTGGCTAGTATCCCTTTACTATGGCATGAGCTTTCTATTTCAGAGCTCGAGAGAGACACACAACAGAAGAAGAAACTTTCCTCACATCTCGACTGGTCTGTACGTAACATATTATGAACTGATGAACAGAAAAAGACGAGAATAGTGAAAGCAGTCGGTTACCAAGGATTTTTTTCTCACAGTAAGTACTCTGAGAGGTAAGTTGGGCTTAATGTTTAATCTAAAGGTTAATAAATTAGAAATAGGAATAATACCAAGAAACCTGGCCACTAAATCAAAGCAACAAATCTAAAACATCTTCAATCGAAACACGACAAGCTACCTATCATTCAAATTATCAAATCAAAGGGACGCGACATTCGGACAATAATTTCTGTAGGACCGAACGTCATGTCAGACACTTGAGTATTACGGGGAAAGCTAGGAGCAACCCACAGCGTTGTCTGTGCCAAAACAAATTAACGACACCTCGGCGCGTCGCAACGAGTTTAATTTCCCAACGGGTGTACCGCAGTTTTCACCTACACGCAACTCGACTGAGTTTTATGATAAAACCACGCAACCAACCTGGGCGAAATGAGCCATCTAACTTCGCGAAATACTTGGTACCGTTACAATTATTATAAAACTGAGGCCCGAAATTTCACACATTATCTCACGAACACCTCAGAATATTAAACTACGTGATGAAACATTTTACGCTCATTAACAAAGAATTGACGTACATAAGAGCTAACGGAGTATTAAAAAGACTCACGGAATAATATTATCATTATTTCAATGATTAAAATTATTATGCGTAAATATTCTTGACAGACTAAAGTCGTCATTTGTCTGTAACCAACCATAACAACAAAACAAGGGGCAAGTCAAATCTACAACTCACATGTATGCAAGACTGCCACAAAATTTTCATAAAACAGCCTCGAAGAGGACGTAAAAACTTAAGAACAAAGCAGCCATAATGTAAGGGGGCGAGAAAAGTAGCACGTAAATGTTGTTTATTGAGCGGCGAGTACATTACTTGCAGGTCGTCGTCCGCACGCGCCCGCGCAGCCGACCGCGACGATCCTGACTCCTAGCGTCCACGGCAGCCCGGACAATGCACCGCCAACCACCACTGACCATCGCCATTACGCTTTAATTGTAACCCCGCAATGGCATCCAATCAAAGTTTCCGCCAGCTCCAACATTAATGACTGCTCGTTCGCTACGTTGAATTCTTTACCTTTCACCGCAACCATAAAGTTCGTGTAAGCGAGACCCTATTAAAGATATCCAATAAAGATGTATTTATAGCGTGAAGGAATCCTCATAAACAGCGCCGTCTCGAGAAGTCAACGGCTTGGATTTGAGAACCGCATTATGAATACACCAAACAAAAATTAACGTTCCCGGAGATACAAGTACAATAGTAACAGTAAATCGCTTCACACCGCAATGTTTGTTCACGCGCAGTGACGATGAACAAACAAGAGTCGAGTTTGTATGCGCGTGAGTCCCGATCTCACGCTCCCGCCGCGCCGCTGTGGTGGCAGATGAGGCTTTCACAATTAACGCCCCAACACCGAACACGACTGAACTGGTGCACACCGTTAGGAAACTGACCGCCAAAGACAAGTGGTTCATCAAAGCGACGCGGTCTCCATCAATTATGAAACCAAATTGGATTAACAAATCACGCTTTATCAGCGCTTCGCTGTTTATCACAAAAGAAAGGTGCCGCCGTAATCTAAAAATTAAAAGCCACTTCACTGAAACGTAGAAAAATGTTAAAGTCAATGAATGGTAGGTTAGTGGTGCTATTCTTGCTTCATATAAATTAAACATTCCAATGGTAAACCGCTTAGGTTATCTTTTACTCAACTACGATAAAGTAAGCTTCCTCGAAGCAAACTTATAAGAATAGTTATTGGAATAAATCACGACAGACTGCATCCAGCGCAGATAAAGAAATAGCTTGTGGTCTGGAAATGTTTATGTGGTGTATTTACGGCCGTACCAGGAAGAGATTACGTGTGTAACACTGTCAAGGATGAGCACGATTGTGTCACTAGAGTGCAGCCATTCGGCTGTCCTCCAACGAATTATACGGATCACAGGACTGACACAGTGGGATTTCGGGAAACATGTAGTCGGAGATTATACATGTCATGCGCATCCTGTTCCAAAACCGTCCTCATGTAATAATATAGTATTTATGCTACATAGATACGAGTTTAAGGATACATACCAAAATGTTTTAATAACATTAATTTCCTAAATCGTGTGTAGACAGTTATAGATACATAAAACTTGGGACTTATTTCGCAGATGGCGACAAGACGTCCCGAAGTAAATTCCATTAGAGGGAGTGAACGAGATACTGGCAGGCATTTCCACTTAGAGGGTTTTCCGACAACCGGCGTCGACGCCTTAGGTTGGGATTGTGTTCTATCAATACGTTCCTTTCTTTTACTAGTCCTGTTATTGGCGCAAATATTTTCAAAAATGTTTTCAAACCAAATTCTGCCCAGAAATCAGACTCGGTTCAAATGTGACTTTCTTTGCAAATATAGAAATTCTATTCAACATTTTTCCGCAAGCGAGCGTCGAATGGTCAGCCAGCGTGATTGAATTTTTAAATTTATTCTTTAGAAAAGTCATTGGTTGTGGCGACAGAACGGAAGACGGCTATTTATCAGAGTAAATCCTCGGTAGCTTACATTACGGGGGTGTGCGTGGTGATTTCCTGAGCGAAAAAGCTCGCTTATAAATAATATTAGAGAGTAGACGTAGGTCGTGAGGAGCGCGGCGCATTTCCATAATTTTGCTCGTTACGGCCGCCGCCGCACCGAGGCCTCGCAGCCAGCTTGCGATCTTATCTGCTCTTTTCGTTGGATACGTAAATAAAATTAATTAAATGCTTTTCGGTAGAATTGGCGCAGTTTCTTTAATTTTATAACCAGTGTAATCTAGTTAGATAAATTGTGTTCTCGATATCCCTTCAAATCTTGTTAGCATAACTGAATCATCTGATAACTGACTCCTTTTTGTTTTCAACTTGCAAACCGATTTCATTCGAGTTGTGAGTCATTTCCGTGACCTGTGTATATCTTAATCATCATATTATTCATCACGGAAATTTTAATTAATATGATCGTTTATGAAAAACGCCTCAGATGTTTAAATTCACATTCCAAAACCCAGCACATTTAAAATAACAATACAAGTAATTTAAAAATATTAAGAACTCTCACGCATGATGACAGATGAGAATCCTGAGAACATTCGAACTATACAGTAGATTTGGAGGTATTCGGGCTGTACAATCCATACATAATTAATATCGGGCAGGACGAATGGACGGGATCGACCGATTAGCATAGCTGGCCGGTGTGTGTCCTTACACAATGGCGCAGCCCCAGTCATGTCCGAGACGTGCAAAATATGCACGCCAGCTGCTTACTATGCATTTGTTACGGATAAGTCAAACTGCATTCTGCAGAATCCGACGTCTCCTTATAGCATTAGATGATGTATCACATCTGTTTGAGTTGCATTTCCTGAATAATTGCGGTGAGCTCAGCATAAAATACTTATTTTCCTTTAATATTAAATGCTTCGGAATAATGTAGAACATAATCTACTTTTTATTCTCTCATTCCCTCATTACTCGCAGGTTAGATGTGGGTTCCATTAAAACGCTTCCCCTGTTCGTTGGGAGCTGAATGAGACAAAAGCGACGAGTAAGTTTAATCTAAAAGAGCGCGCAGAATATTAAAACTATCCGAGTCGCGTGTCACCCCTAATCGCGCCGGCTGCATTCACCGACACGCACACTATCTATATTAGTAAGTAAATCGTTTCCATAGAAAATATTACGTGGTGCATTTAAATACAATCATATATCGACTACATTTCTCCTAGCTATATCGTGTATAGTGATTAAAAGAGTTACATTTAGTAGAGGAGTGCGGTTGTCTATGTGATTTCAGCTAGAGCGGAGCCATCAAGGCGGTGCAACTATAAAGTTTTTAATTAAACGCCAGCCGAGGCGGTGGGTGGGGGGCTTAACGACCACATTTTTCTAGATTCCCTTCGCGCGTTTTACTCCCGGGAAATCTCTTGGCACTGCACGAATAATTGCACAAATTAATAATGCGAAATCGGGAGACGATGCGACGGCTGTGAGGCGATTCTTTTCATCTGCGAAAGTGGATTACATTAGCATACATAGTGAACGGTTTTAAAAGTTTGAAGTGAGCTTAATGGTGGCGGGAATTAGTCGTCATAAAGTGTCTTCGGGCAGTGGAAAGGTAATGTAGTAGTTTTTGTGTCCGGGGCTGGAAGTTGGTAGAACTTGGGAGTTTTAATTGATTTACGGCAGGTGGAAGTGGGCGAGTGCGAGCTGAGACGCCGCGGCGCTGTCTCGGTGCGAGCACGAGTACCTACGAGCTGGTCTCGGAGGGAGCTCGAAACTCAGTTTGTTTTAAACTTGTTTATCGGCGCGCACACTCCGAGGCTTCGAGCTCGGCCTCAATCAACCTCCTCTGTTTACTAAGCCACTGGGCAAACGGCCGACTTCACCCGCCTCCGGACTTGATATAACATATTTAACTCGTTTATATAAACCACTAACTTAAACCCGTGTTTTATTGAGCAAGCTTCACCATGCATTATTAACATATTATACCTAACGTATAAATAGTTGTATCGCTCATAACCATAGTTAATAGCGTGCTAATGGAAAAAGTTGGCTACTCTGAAGAGTTTCCATTAAACAACTTTCCATTAAGCATTCGATCATAAAACCAACTTTATCTTATAAAAGCATCCTAGTAAGACACGCGTAGCAGAGAGATAGTTTTCTGATAAAAATAAAAGTGTTTTTGCTGGACCTATATTCAACAGAACCTTTTTGACTTGCATTTAAAAGTGCAGCCCGTCATCTATTAATATGATGTCGAAAAGCCGAGCCCGTGATATTTTTCACATTTTGACATTTTGCGACGACACCTGCTAAGCCTCGGAGTCGTGTAGTAAGACCGAAAAATTACATGGGCGGATGCGAATGTTACTCGTATTTTAAATTGGAAGCTTCGAGCCGTCAACTTTTCATAGATCACGAACGTTTCATCGCAGTATTTTTAAAACGAATATAATATTGGATATTAAGCATCTGCATTCGGCGTCATAATTTGCAATTAAGCTAATGAATAATGATTAACCATTTACTACGCATCATTGGACTAGTAAGCAAGTAGCAGAAGTGCAGGTTTTGTTTCAGTCCAGAATTGTCCAGAAATCTACAATAGGATTTGCATTTAATTGAGAGATATAAGTTATTTTTTAAAGATTACTACATAAAACAAATTTGTTTTAGGTACAGTTTGGACTAGAAGCCTCTAATCAGTCGTATTATACCTAACTTAGTTCTTTTTATAATAAAGCCCGAAAAATGAGCGATAAGCGTAGGTGGCAAATAATGTTTTTATTTCAGGATCCTTTATGTATTTATTTTGTACACGTAAAACAAAAACCACGGCTTTTTAAGCTCAAGGCCTTGTTAACGGTTCCCATTGTTAATCCTACGATTAACGCACCTCTCTAATTACCACCCGATACCTACCCTATTTCTTTCATTCCAAATTACAGAAAAAAGCCAACAAAAAAACCCCAAACTCGCAATGAAACGTAAAACGGGAGCTGAAATTACAAAGCCTAAAATGTAATATTAAAGTATTACAGTAACGGGTGGGTCTCGAATATTAATGAGCCATGATACAATGGCTGTAATGTACGGCTTGTGACCACCCCTAGCATGAATCAGACGAGTCAAATGTTATTGCTCCGTTCCGGCTGTAGCAGGCGACAATCTAGGGTTGTCGAGTCTCTCAAAATTGCGGCGTTAATTTTTATCTTTTACACCTGTGCACGCTTCCATTGATACAAAATCCCTCGCTGTACCCTTTACCTTGTCAAGGTGTAAAACTTTTCAAAGAGATAATTTGTATTGTTTAAAACAAACTTTTTTATTTCCAGGAATTTTCCTCGTTACTGCTACCGACCCGGCTAGGGTTGCTCGCGCCTGTTCGGGTGCTGTAATTGTGAAAGTCTCAGCCAAGGCCAGTAAGTATAGCAACCCTTTCGAATGGACCATTTGGACTGTACATATGTACTTGTGCACCCTTTACCAAACACCATAAAATTAATACTAGGTCCCACCTTTTTAATCCCCGATCCCTTTAAAGGGTTATTGTACTCATCATTATGAACAACTTTTATTAAGGGACCAACCCAGAAATCGGAGGAAAAAGACTGCTTTTCCATACATTTAGTCGACTAATATTGATTTATTTGTATGGAACAGCAGATTTTTGTTTCACCATTTCAGTTTTGGTCCCATAGTAAAGGTTGTTGTTCATAATAACGATGATAATAACCGCTTAAAGGGTTCGGGACTAGAAAGGTTGGACCTTATAACATATAAGTACGTAATGTATTTGTTATTTTTTCGACTCAAAGAATTCAGATTTCATTCGACAATTAATTTTGTAAGATTTCTCAGTAAATGGTACAAATCTCTGAATATTGAATGCCTCAAACCACATCTTAACTTGTCGATCACCGCCCACGCAGTATAATTTTCATAATAACAAATGTCAGACGTTATTATAAGTTTATATTAGATTCATTTACATTTGATTCCCACGTCGATATAATTACGTATCTCATTGTACACGTGAATGCGTAACTACTTACAATATAAAGTACTGTGTGGGCCCTAGTGGTCTCATTTATTTGGGGTCAGCGCAATGCTTTTCTTCCATTTAGTTCTAACTAACGTTTTCTTAGAGTTGGGAGAGGCCTATGTAAAACAGTGCGTAATACGGTTGAGGATAAGGTGGAGAATAAGGCGCCATCTTTCAAATAATATCGAACACCGCAGAAAAAATAAACAAGCAATGCAAATATTTGACGCAGTGATGGGTCATTCAAGCGATCTAATTATTGCCATTGTCCGTGTGGTTTCCGGAAGTCAAGAAGATGGACAGGACCTCGCTTATAACAAAATATTGTGCATATCAGCAATCGATTTCCTAGGCGTTGGTATTCTGAGGCTATTTTCAGCAATGGATTCTACAAACCTAATAATTATTATGAAGACAATGAAACATTTTTAAAACAATAAGCTTTGATCTAACTTATGAATATACTATCTATATATTAATACGTGAAGGGAAAGCTTTGTACCTACCCCTTTTTAAGCAAATTGCGCGATCGGAGGAGTCTGAGATTTGACATAGTTAAAGTTTATATCGAGAAGGAGTGCAGAAAGCTAAAATTACGGTCGAATTTCGACCACTTGGCGACCTCTAGTTACTATTGAATGCTGTATAGTTATATCATGAATCACAGCATTTTAACTATACCTATTTTGACTTAACTTAATTCAGCGTTTATTAGTAGCAGGGATTCAATAAAATAAATGAGACTCACCTCTTAATATCTGATAGAGGAAGACTTTGATGTGGTCGGCGGACAGATGTTGCGGGGACACGATGATCTTGTGCAGGTCGCTCTGCAGCAGCTCCGTGATTACGTAACTGTTAGGGGCTGGTCAAGGAAATTGTTGAACAAGTGGCATAACATGAAACACAGTTATTTAAATGGCATCGCAAATAGACCTATTAACACATAAAACCCCCAAGCACTTATGTAAGCAGCACATTGATGTACGATATGTTCCAAAGTACCATACGGAGGCGCGTGATGGATAGCGTTATCCAACTGTCCGAAAGGGTGGCTTCGTAACGTCCACCCGTAAAACTGTGACGGCCTGTCCGGCGGGCCGTACAGCAAACCCGTTTTGCAGGACCGGAGCCGAGCCGTCTGGGCCGTTATCTCGCTTATCTACAGCACGTCCCTCCTGACCATTATCAAAATTGCAGGACATCCGCGGAACCCTGCGCACTTGTTGTGGCTTAACTACATTACAACTTGAACGTACGAGAGGAATTTCAACGAATTGTAATTTGGGAACGGACCCACTGTTTATTGGAGCTAAAGTTGAAAATGATGCTCACATAACGTATGAATTTAAGTCTAAATTAGATAAGAGCTTGTATTCCCTTAAGTGCCTAAAAGTTGAATAATATAATCCAATTAGCAAATTGCTACGAAGATTATAGTACCTATCATACAAGTTCTCCTTGAGTGTTTTAGAGTTATATCGGGATGTAGAATAGACTATAAAATATATAAGTGCCAGTTATTTAATCCGCAGCGATGAATATTGTGGTCGTGAAGCACGAAGCGTCTTGAATAACGACCATAAAGCCTACAGCGACCTTAGCTGACGCATTAGCGTTGGCAGCGTTGAAACTATCGTGGATATAAACTTATACTATATGTACCAAGAGTATGTTCGAGGAATTCTACATGCCGCTACTGAGAACAGTAATTTGAAGCGGATACCATGGTTGAGGTCTGTCTGTGTAAGATAATCTTGGGAACAACTGGACTGATTTGGATGTGTTTCTCACGGATCAAATGATGTATGGAGAGACACTGTAATACTTGCCCATATTTTATTTATTTATTTATTCCATGCTTTAATATAGCCATTGCGGGTTAGCTTCTATTATTATATTATTGAAGACCTCTAGTTCATCTGCCATCTTCTATGCGCGGTCAACCGCAGCGCCAGGCTTTATTCCCTCGCTATTTTGGCTCAAGGCTTTACAAGACTTTCTTTTATCCGAATCGCTCTACTTCTATGTCACAAAAGCCTTAATTTCAGTTATACAAAAGCATTTTTTTCTCTCATCTCGAAATTCAGATATCGTAATGCGGTCTCATTGTCGGATGGCGGTAATGGCTATTCACTTCGTTTAGTGTCATTGTTGATAGGTTTCTATGTTTAGCCGACAGTTCGATTCACACAGAACATGTCACTTGTAATTTCTGACGAGGCTAGTGTTAGAAGTAGAGTCAAAGCATTAGGTTGTTGTTGAATTATCCGAAAACAGATCGCGTGGAATAGAATAGATCTTTACTTCGTGTAAACCAGATACAAGCACTTATGAAATGTCGAGACTCTAGGTGCGCGGTTCCTAATAGTAGGTCCTATGGATAACTGGCAAAAAACTCCATGTAAACTCTTTAAAAATAATAGATTACAATCTTGATTAGTACAATGTTGTGAGAATAATGTAATTTAATGTAAAAAAGTATAACTGTAATATTTCGACTGAAGTTCTCAGTTCGATCTCAAAATTTAAAAATCTGATTGGTTTGGCACTTACTTCTACTACAGACAACTGTGTGTCTGCTAGCATTCCGCTAATCATGTACCGTTTCATTTCATCTAATAATGCATTTAAACATTGTTGTTTTTCTGTGTACCATGCTTTAATGGAACAAAAAAATAAACAGTACAAAATCCATATAGTCAGGTATTCTTATCGACCGTATAGTAAAACCGTGCGCGTAATAAAACACGTGTCAAAATCTTTGCGAGTTTTGACGTGTACCGCAACCCAATCACATTTTACTGAAGAAATCTTGACTTTCAGTTTATACGTGCGAATTAAACGAAAGCATTCTTAAAAACACAAATATATATGGTAAAAGGTTTCTATTTACAACTTTTTCTCTAGGTGAAGGACAATGTAGGTAAGGAAACACAATTTTTCTAGAATTCGCATTGGGCGTAGGCCCGTCACGTTTCAGCCCAGCTACCTAATCACGATGCACGCTCGTAATCGGAATCGAATCAATTTTGACACTACAACAGTGTTCATTGCGTTGCTCAAATTATAGGGCGTACTGGTTTTAAAAGCAAACCGCGTAATGTAATTTGTTGGACTGTCAAAATTGAATCGATTCCGATTGCGAGTGTGTATCGTGATTACCCTGCAGCTTTCCTCTCAGAGAGCAGGGGGCCTAAAAAGGCCACATTGAGCAATATATCTAATGATCTGCATAGTAACTGTCAAACAGATGATTACTGAAAATGAACCTTATGCGGATGACATTAAGAGTCGTCAATTAAGTAAATATTTTGACATTCGTAATATGAATCATATTGTGATTCATCTAAAGCGGCCTTTTTAGCCCCCCAGGTCTCAGTTTCAGCAGTGAGAACTTTAATAGGCGTATGGGCGACCGTACTATGTCCTATTAATATCCCGCGATCACCAATCGGCCTCCCAGTGCCAAGTGTGGGTGGCTATTATGGACTTATCTCCCCCAGGACAATTCGTTGTAACGGTCGATTAGGGGCTAGGGCTATGGTCAACAGTGGTCATCTACGTGTTGTTATGTTGGTAACTTGGTACATTATGTAATCGCTTATACAATGAACAAAGGACAACAAAAACATGTTACTGTTACTCCATGGAAGTTTGGTCGTAATTCATTAAAATTCAAGTCTTACAATGTGTTTTGTTAAAATTATTTACATTACAATGAGAACACAAATTATGGTACCTGATGGAATTAATTTGTAAGTTGAACCCTTAACATCTAGTTTAAATACTCGTTTTAACTGAAGCAAAATGTGCTTTTTTGTATGAATAACTTGAAAGGCTGTTTTTTTCAACAAAATGAGACTATATCTCGCAGCCATCCGTGACTAATGGGTGTAACTTTTTTATATCATGGAAGCTAGACCAAGAGAATCTTTTTAATAGCTACTAGAGCTATAGACTCGCCCCCTATAACTTGGTGAGCTAACGACAGGTGTAGACATTAGTGAGGTGTGAATGAACGACAAGTAATATAGAAAGAAACAAATAAACTTTTGCCTATTAGATATCACAAAATCAAAATAAACCCGACAACAAATTTCATTTATTTATTAATAACAATTTGTTTATTGTTTAAAATAAGTAGATACATATTAAATTAATAATAATTCAAATTATTGTCGAGACGTTTGGTCAATTTTTTTGTCAACTTCAATGACAGCTGTCGTAGATTTTAAGCTATATTTTATAGAATATAGTCGCCTTTTACGACACCTTCGGGTGGAAAGGGGTTGATCTATTCTCTGACGGGAACCACACTGTCCAAGATCTCTGATAATTCCTATTCACGATCTCAATTCCTATGGCGTAACAAAGCCAGTCGTACCCACGTACAACTCGCTCCCGTATGATTAGACCACACCGATCAAGCATAAAAGGACATTTGTACGTGTATAATGGGCACGATCAAAGAAATAGACCAAAAATATTTGAATGCGGGCTGACCCCGGTCACGTAGACTGCGGTCGCTAGTTAATCTGTATCTATTCGAGAGCCCAGCGAACCGACTCGTCTTACCCTATCTATAGTCGCAGTAATAAGACGCATTTACATTGGAATAAACTTGAAGGTATCAGTAATGGTACTCCTAGTAATGGTTTGCGGAGGTCAGATAGCAGTTGCTCTCCGAGTGTAATGTAAATACTAAGCCAAATCTGGATAGACTGAAAGTGGAAATCAAAATAGGTAGAAACAAGCTTTAAAAAAATTATAAAAAAAAATTGTTCGTGAAAAAGACTATGCAAATGATGACATTAGTAGAATGAATGATGACATATTTTTTTTTAACATTTGTAGTATTCGGAATTTGTTTTATTTTAATATTGCTTTTTTTTTTTTAATTCTCTTGAGTGTAATAATTTTGTAATGTTATTCTGATATGTAATTTTGTAATAATATTATGATCTAATTAAACTAACAATAATATTAATATTTGCACACCTTATTAGGTAATGATACAGAGTACTCTATATTTATTTGTAACATCTGTTTATACCTACCTGTATTAAGCAAATAAATAATTTGATTTGATTTGAATGAGTATCGTCTTATACTCGTAGTGGAGTGATAGCTAAGAACAAAGAAACCGGTCTTTATTTTATGTCCTATTTGGAAAGAAACAGAATACCGTTATAGGTGCCATTTACTCATTTACGCACTCCATAAGTATAAAAGCTCCTTGGTGTCGAGACAAGCCACAGCAAGCCTTCTCTTGTTGCCCCCTTAGCGCGGGCGACGCCCTAAGCCGAGACTCGTGTCCTACTATGGGTCGCCCTTAGCTGTGCTGTTGCATAATATATTTTAGTATTAGGTTGGAGGCTCATCAGAGAGGTTCCCTGAGCAAACTGCGAGAGACAAGTAATAAATAAAAAACTTTAGGCACAGTATGCATAATAGTTTTTGCCAAACTACCGCCCCGCGCCCTTCCTAATGACGCTTAGAGTTGGGATTATTAAAACTTGTATTTCGTTGCTCACAGTTTTTTAAGAGTATTATTATACAAGGCCCTACCTTTCTAATCCCGATCCCTTTAAGGGGTTATTGCACTCGTAGTTATGAACAACTTTTACTATAAGACCAACACTAAAATCTCGAAAAAATCTATTGTTCCATAAAAATAACGCAATATTACTCGATTAAATGCATGGAACTGCAGATTAATTTTTATGCGTTTTCCGTGTTGGTTTCTTAATAAAAGTTGTTCATAATGATAAGTACAATAACCCTTTAAAGAAATCGTGACTAAAAAGGTTGTTATTTAAATGGTTTAAATTACTACCCACATGGAATTTTACGTAAATAAGATTAGGTTGTCGCTATGAAATTGGTAAATAGGATTCTGAGTGTATTTATGGAGTTGTTATTGTATCTGGAAGTGGAATAATAGGAATTAATTACAATACATGGATAACAAAAGCAACATCTAGGCAATTCTAGATAAATAAATGAAGAAAATCACGTGAATTCTTTGTATCATCATAACAAATAACGCATCATCGTGCATATTAAAATGACGTCTACGAATATACGCAGATAAATAAATACTTACGTGACAAATAGATACGGTTATGTAATGAACTTATATTTACGCCTCATAATAAGATAAGTTATCTAAATGTTATCAAAAAATAGATACATGGTTTACGCAACGAGTACTCATCTGTTTTACATGAGACCGGACTATGAATTCGGGCATTGAAGTTTAATGCAAGGCCGAAGTAAAGTTAAAATTATTGGTGCAAAAAACAATAAATAATAATATGAAATATTTAAAAACATAAAACTATATTGAAAAATTTAATAAAGGAAATAATAGATAATAATTTAATGTCTCAAAAAAAAAACAAAGTTTCACGACGAGTCGTGGGATCAACTCTTTAAATCCGTAACATTAAAACTATTAAAAAAAAATACATACGCGTCGAATTGAGAACCTCCTCCTTTTTTTTGAAGTCGGTTAAAAAGATAATAATTGAAACAGATACAAAACTAAACATTACTTGAACTATGAATTCTGACATGACCGCTAACAGACCGAGCCGAAGTAACATTACCTTAGATATTCGGTATAAAAAAATAAACGAAGATTAGGTATAGGCTTAACATTAAACTATGAATACAGACAGAATAGATATAGTGATAGAATAGAATTTCAACACAAGGCCAGAGTAACATTAAGATATTTCTCAACATAATTTACTCCATTCATACTTTTATTGAATGGAATGAGTGGATAATCGCTCCTTGACATAGAAAACGTAACAATTTGCGTAAAATATTACTTGATTCGGCATGCGTTGGCCTAGATGTATTTAAATTGAATAAGCTATTGCCAATTGCTTGGTAGGCACAGTTTTTGGTTATTTTAGGCTGTTTTTATTTATTTATTTAATAATAAGAGGGTTTAATCACACTTGATCATGCCACCCCCATTGGTAAAACAAGGCTGTATTTTTGCAATTGCGATAAACCATGACGTTTTATCATACGTAGATGTTGACGAGACAATGTCATCTTCACAAAACAAACAAGTTATAATTATGTTTTAGCTTGAAACCAAAAATTTTAACATGACCATTTTTTGCGTAATCAATGAGCTTTTTTACTATGGCAATTTTCTCGACTCTCCTAAAACCATAAACCTCTACTTCTATTTATTCTCCAATTTTTTATTTCCGTGAAATATCTATAAAATAAGAAGAATAAGAATAAGAATATTTATTTGCTGGAAACATGGTTTTATGGATGCTACATTGGTTGTAGAAAATACCTACAGCAAATTACGTATTCGTTTGCAATATCAATTTATTTCGTGAGATTGTGAGCACAATAAGAATTGGCAACAACGCTGGAAGAGCTGGCCGGGCTCGCGGGCTCACGGCCGGTTTTGGGGCTGCACCCCTGTGACGGGGCGGTAATTATTTACCGAGGGGCTGAGATTCCGCCTCCGCGCCCGCGAACCCCGCAGGCCCCCGTCGCCCCATCAAACACGACACGCAGGATGGCGTATATGAGAGGATACACTTTTACGGCTATAGGCTTTAGTTTTTCATAGTTACGATTTATTATTTAATATTTTTTATCTCATTGAATATAAGGAAACGTACTTTTCTCATTATCAGAAACTTTATCGACTTTAGATAATAGTCACCACAGTTCCGAAACATTAAACTGTTCGTAAAAACTTTTCACAATATTTTCGTTCGTTTTTGTTCGGCGATTAGAAAAACGCAAAAAGTTTCGAAGTCAACTCTGCTATCGGATCAAAATAAATAAAGGCCAACTTGTTTGTCCATGAAATTGGTAAACCTTGTATAAAAAGTATAATACGTGTTTACTTTTCAACTGCATTTTATTCCGTAAAAACGAATATGGATGGTATTCAGGGTATGCACACATGTGGAAATGTAGAAACAGTGATATAAAACACTTGTGTTTATAATGCGTATACATATACTACACAATATAAATTGTAGACAGATAGCCCGGATGTCGTGCAGCTGTGCACCCAAACCCGACAACCGAATACATTTGTTAGAAAAAAAACATTTACAGCCCATAAACTCGGTCCCCGTCTGAAAAACAATTTAGAGTTATCTGTGCATCGATTAGCCAAGCAGTTCGTTATCTATTAAGCATCTTTTTTCTGGACTGATAAATCAAAGCCTTATGTTTAAATGCTATAGTATAGCCGAATACATTGAAAAGGCGTAGCACGAATTGAAATATTAATAAGCCGTAAAAGGCTTTTGATATGCTGCTAAATTACATATTCATTCATTTGTTTTATTAAAATCCGTGTGCGGAATTCATGTCACTGCCATCGGTGTTCATAATGTTAAATATTAATACGATACTTACATTTAAATATTATACAATCGACCTTTGATATCTGTTTGTTTGCCATTAAGCCTATTTTCTTTCTCTTTGATATAATTTTATATGGAAATTAATTACCGTATTTCACATTAATGTATTTTCGCGAATGTTTATTTGCTTTTAATTATACGCGGTTGCCAGAATTGGAATGGCTCTCGCACGCCACATAGCCGAATTAGAGACGAATAAGGTTTCAAAGGTTGGGAACTCAACTTGGGAATGAACCAACTGAAAGTTTCATTTTATTACTGCACTAGCGACCCGCCCCCGGCTTTGCACGGACGCAATTTCTCTACTACTACTCTACTTACATTAAATATGAAAGTATTATACATATAAACCTTCCGGAAGAAATGCTCAATATTATAGTGAAAACCGCATCGAAATCCGTTGTATAGTTAAGAAGTAGTTAGTGAACAGACAGACGCAACGGGCGACTTTATTTCATACTATTTAGTGATAGTGATTGAATCGTAGAAACAGTTTCTTTAGCCAACGAATTAAACGAAAACAAAAATATAAAAAAGCTGTTTGCTTAGTCGATCTTCACAGGCTTATAACTCGAGGACGTGACACCGACTACATGAAAAATAAATTTCAATATTTTCCGCAGCCAAGTTTACCTTCAAACATTCTTGTTCTTGAACAAAAACTCGTCTTTGTTCTGTAGAAAATCAATAGAATACCTAGTTTATTTTATAATGCACAACTGTACAAAACAAGTGTAGGTGCATAATAAATCATTCAGGTAATTTGCAGAAATGGCGTAGGTGCCGTAATAACACACCATTGAAGTAATACGAATGCTAATATTGATTGTAACAATACTTATGGGTTTCCTACTGTTTACGAAACCGTTGAAATGGCCGGCTTTAACGTACATTACCCGGTTCCACTACGTTCAGCTATTGTTCTGAGCAAACCGGTAGGACTTTGCCCTAAACAATGCACGCCGTCACTGCACTTCGGTGTCTTAGCTCTTAATTGCCGTGTTAAATTTATGAATATTCTCTTCACATGCATATTATATGGAACAAACTTAACACACTCCTTCTGTCGCAATTTCAAGCTGGCCATTATGTTTCCTCTTCATCCTTTTTACGAATAGGGAAGGTAGATATGTGACATTGATGGATCATCGACACGGGTTTATTGGACGAAACCGGTTAACACTACTTGTCCGTCATATTTGCATAGAACGTACTTGAAATATGGAAAACGTTTTGTTCGTGACTAGAATTATTTTCTAAGATAGCAACATGCGACAGCACCGTTAATATTACTTTTATATCATGTCCATTAAAAGAGAGGCCAACAGATTTTAAATTGAATCCAGTATCAGGGACATTTATAACGCGATTCTAAATGGTATTGTACTTTTCTTTCACAGGCAAGTAGCAATACCCTTTTGCAGGCCTTAACTAAGAATATTACTTCAAAATCATTATGTATTATTACTTTTAAGTATTTATAAATCTAACTTGAGACTATTGTAAACACCAACAAGTTACCTATTAAACTTACTATACCTATATGAAAATCTGTAATTATTTTTCTTTTTATATCTACTACCGCTACAACTATATAGTTAGCTGTAGATTTTCCTTTAAATAAATGAATAATAACTGTTAGTTTAAGATTTAGTTCCAATCTGCTTTGTAGCCAATTCATCAGAAATAGTTAGATATGAGAGTCAGCATCGTAACATAATTCTGCGTAATTTAATTTTTGAGCACCCAAATTAACTGAAGATATGGAATGGAATGAATAATCAGTTAACGGCAAATACCCTTCGGAAGACGCAAGAAGTAAATCACGTATATTTAAGATGCGTTGAAAGACATTCAGCAATGTCGGGCAAATGACCATTTCCAAGACAGTACGTGGAAGGGCGACATTGATAAATCGTTCCCAGTACTTTTTGCTGGACAAACGTACCACGTTACACGTACAATGATCAGAATATATTTTACTCCATATGAAATGATGTGAAAGGCTTCTTTGTCAAGCATGAGTGAGTAATGAACTCTCTCCAAATACGATGATTAAATTCTAAAGAACTTGAATTCTTAAAACTCCGGCTTAACACCACTAAGTTATTAAAGATACGACTATGTTTCTTCATACGCTTAAGATTTCACAATTGGAATTAATTTGTACAATACAGAAGCGAACACAGAATGTGTTAAGTTAATAACAAAGTATTGGAATAATGGATAACGTGGGTAAATGAACATCTTGGAGGTTTTTATTTTTGGCTGTGGAAGCAAGAAATTGTAACAAAGAAATATTTACAACCGAAATGGAGTGGGAATACGAAGGGGCAACGAATTTCCTGATAACTTCAAGGATGTCTTTGGGCTTTGCGGGCCGCAAACGTATGTCCTATTTTATTTATATTTAGTTTATTTTATACTAACCAATCAACAAATCAGTAATTCACGACGGCACGCACGGAAACGTGGTACTATCAAATTCAATATTTTCCAAACGTATAGATAAAAACGGCCGCACGGCCCATGTATTTTAGTATCCGTGCTAAAAGTCAATCAATATTTAATTTAGTGTTCAATAGAACAATCAATATCGTTGAAAAACTTTGTCAGAAAATGCTCGTTCTATTTTTTCGTGTCTTAATATTATGGGAGCATCCGGAATCTTGTATACAGCATCCTTTGAGGAAAATAGTGCAACCGGATTTCCAAAACTAGTACCTACATAACACAAATCTTCCTTATGAACATGTAAAATATCAAACTTTGTCTCTGAGTACGACTGGTGTTTCGAGCCCCATAGATATTCGGGTTATTATGGTGGTAATCTGAGGCATCACGTCACATCCGCTATTCCCCGGCCGCGATCCATCAACGTCGGCGAGGATCCAGGGACGTTTGACTGATACGAGTTGATCCCGAGAACTAAGGGACAATAGGTTTATTTGTTTTAAACGCCCAGATAGTAACGATAAAAGTTTGGAATTGTTATACGATGTTATAAAACCATGTTGCATCATGTGAAGGTTTATCGCCTGATTTGGCTGAAAGGTTGAATTGGATAACTTATGAACGTGTCACTCTTTATTTATGTCATACTATTTATTTATATTTCAATGAAACTGTTCGACAATATGTTACAACAGAAAATCATACGAATGAAGAATCTATCAAACATTATTTCTACAGAAACCTGAAGCAAAACTGATGAGACATGTCTGAAATGTAGCCATACGAAATTACAACAAAAAGAAATGTCCAGAAAATAATACTGAAAGCTTATAATTCAGTTTTCCGACAAAATCATTACAGAAAAAGGAGGTCACGAAACACGAAGTCACAATCACAATTAATCAAACACACGAATGAAATAGAAGAAATTCACATTATTTACATTGCGTCCCCCGCGATTGTTAATCAAAATGGAAAAATAATAATCATATTTCTGTGAAGTCTAATTTTAAATGAATATTAAAACACGTTGGTATATTCAGCGAGAACATACCAAGTAAACCTAAAAGCGGGCAAAGGTCGGACGTTGATGAATAGCGGCTTACGGATGGACGGACCGGGCGGCGTCGCGTCTAGTGCTGCCATGCGTTTTACTGTTGCCAGACGCATTAAAAAGGTTCCACTAATCTCATGAGACGTTGAGAATTCTGACACTTGGAGCTATGACCGTCATAATTTAAAGAGCACGGATACAACAAAAATTATAGTTACGCAACACTTTCTTAATGTAGATTAAGGTCGCTTTCTCATTTGTCAGCACGATATTGTTTCGGTACGAAATCAGCTCAGACTAATAAAGAAGTCTTTATTGATCTGAGGAAATCAGTTTGGTATCAGTACAATTAACTTGCTGAGCGCCTAAATTAAAAACTTTAACTAACCTACTGCCAAACATATCAATAACCAGGCTACACGGCTAAAACTGAAAAATATAATTTGGACAGTACGTAGGTTTAATGTGGTTAGATACAAGGATTAGAGAAAATTCAGACGAATTCACGGGAGAAAGAAGAAACCGATACCGCAATGACCATGTAGAGATAGCGCCCTAACAATCAGTTTAAATGGGATTTTCTCTTACGATTACCGTTATTGTTTCGATTCTGAATGGTAGGTAAAGTAGGTATGTAACTTATCCTTAAATATTTTAGCTACCTTTGAACATCAAACAGATATCATCAAACATTCTTACGAATAATGAGCTGTTCAAAGTTGTAAAGTTCATCATCAATATGCCTTTGAAAAGCGTTCTCAAATATTTCAATATCAAATGGCTACATTAGTTGGTAGTTGCCTCTGTAGAAGCGGACTTTATTAGGAACAAGCCTCAGCGCTTACAAAGTGCTTGCTTCATCCGCCTGATATTAATTTGACATGTCCTTGAATGACATCTATGTGTACACACAAGATGAGTATGTGATATCTTCACATACTCATCTTGAAGATTTTGATTACTATGGGAACGCTCGAATCACAATTTCGTTCGTACGTTGATAAAAACAAATGTTTTGTGGATGTGAGTATGTGACTAATCCGATGAATAATAAAACTTCAAACCACACGATGCCGATCCTCCGTGCAGTCCTGTGGAACATGTTAATGTGGTAATAACACCTTGATTAGTAAACAGCGTGATACTTTCCAATTATGTATCTGCATTAGCTTATTAAGCAAAGTTTCCAACAGAATACTCAATGAAGCACGCCCATTAACCGGCGGGGAGGCGGCGCCGATCGCGGGCCCAACGAATTTCCGCCACATTTCTTTATTCCTCTCACAATGGCATTTTCCAGGATGCTAATCTACACAATGGAAATTAACTGGCAAAGAAAAAGGCCAACATTACCAATCTCATTTCCATTTATAAACACAACAGAACTTATGTGAAAGCTTACTACAAGTCTGACCTTAAAACTTTTCAGTGCAAACTTTCACGAATGGAACAGAATTACGATCAGTTGAATGCGGTGCTTCGGTGGATTTCTCCTCCGGCCCTGAATAGGCGAAGTAATTTGAAGGACTGGGAGAAATATGTTATATTCTTAAGACTAAATAGTTAGAGCATACAATTTCGGTAAAACCTACTGAGAAAGCTTTTCCCTTGGAGTCGTGACTTTTACCAACAATAAAAGCAAAGAGAAAGTGTATTTTGAGTTTATTATGTAGAAAATATGTGGATTACAAAATGAACAGTAATTGTTTACAAAAAACAGATGTAGGTAAATTTAATCGTTCCAAGTTAGGTACTTGGTTTGATGACAGAGTTTACGCAACTGAAACAGTTAATGGGAGTTAGCTGTCGTTGACAAACATGCTCGTCGTGTCCTACGTATCTACGTACTCGCACATCATAACATGAACTGAGCCGGCCGCAATAATTCTGAGTAACGAAGTCTACCCTTGCCCGCTGAAATATACCGTCCAACATTTGAAATTTCACTTCAGGAGCTTGCGATTTCAAAATGCGCGAGGCAAAAATATAAAAACTTGCGTTGGTTAACGAACGCAGGTGGCAGGTAGAGATTGAATGCGACATGATACTCTTCATTACGACAGTGTGAATACATTTGCATTGCGAATGAAACAACTGTTTTCCATGAATGTACAAATTTTGAATACACTTTACCGTAGCATTTTTTAAGCGTAAAACTCTTTTATGTGGATCATATAGTTCATTTGGGGAGCCGCAATACGGTAACGTTTATATACCTAAAGCCTATCGGGCAAGCTTCCAAGGCGTCATCGAGACCGGCGGGGCCGCACAAGGGGCTACGCCAGCGCTGATCTCTCGAGCTTGCGAGCCAAGAAGCCTCTCGGTCACCCCGTGCCAAGTACCGAGCTCGCGAACCCTTAGCGGTGTCTGGCTCAAATTATTCCAAAACGAAGAATTCGAACGCTTCTCACTAACGACAGACATGACTTTGAAACGCCGGTATTGCGCTGTTTATATGCCATTAATATGCAATTATTTACTGGAGACATTTTCACTAAAGCAGGTTTTCATGCAGAATCTACAGCTCTGATTAAACGCCGCATTTAATATTAACCAAAGTACTAATCGTACTTTTCCATTCGTAGAAAAGCGACGGCTGCCGTTCGCAAAAAAAAATTGGACAAGTTAACACGATGAGAACTAATTCCGTAGCTCGATTAATCATCTGAGGGAACACGTCAGCTGGCGAGTGCTGGTATCCATTAATCGATGACTGATTAACTGTTTGGGATTTTGTTTGAGTGTAGGAGCGGACATTGTGCGCACGGAAGAGGTCGGGCTCGGGGGGAATGTCGGCGTCCTACGAAATAGTACGAAGTTGTTACTAGGAGGGAAAACATGAAACCGCTCTCAGCCCCACGAGAATACGCTCAGCCAAGTAGCAGTTTTATCGAACTTGATGCATTACTAAATCTGTTGCAAAATACATGGTGACAAAATATTCTGAAAGTCGACTGTCCGAGATAGTCCTAAATGAAATGTCTAGTGTTTATACGGTTAAACGTTAAGATTTTCCGAACAACAAGTTTAAATGTTGGCTCGACGAACATTTTATCAAAGTGTTCTTCGTGCGAAAATGTTTGCGTAATCGGTTAAAATTCCCAGCTTATAACACTCCAATATTTAATCACAATCATGATAAACGTTAAACAACACGCCGCGGGAACATTTTGAGATATGGTCACATTGATATTACTTTAAACGAAAACTCAAACCTATACAGATTCGTGGATAGATTAAGCCGGAGCTTAAGCGTCTATAATGGCTGAACTGACAGGATAAGTAACAAAAAGTAATGGTAAACAGAAGAGTACAAATTTAATCTAGGGTCTAGCCAGGGCTCGCGTTCCCGGGAGGGCGTTAGCGAAATTGCCAGAATACATTAACGGGAAGGGTCGCCCCCGCCCTATCTCAACAACCTGCAACTAAGCTACGACGCAAAATCTCTCTGAATCGCAAATTTTAGTCACATTACGCATTTTTATCGTTCACATTCGTGCTACAGTGTAATTAACTATACTTTCTATTTTGCGTACACAATAAGAGCGTGTTATGGCTGCGAGGCTATAACTCTGAGAGTTATATCATTGAAAGACTTAATTAAGTCGTGGAAATATCATAAAAGCGGTTATTTACGGCGAGATTCTTCTACCTTAAACGATGGAGCAGTAAATAAAACCAAGGCTTAATGTTTCACAAAGGCCTCCGCGTTATGTTGTATGCGTTATATGCGTAGCGTCATTTTTAGCATGCGTTTGTTAGCAGTTTTCATTGCTCTTTGTGTATTCCCGATAAGGTATTAACAATGTCTCACACTTGTACGATGATAACGCACAAGTAAATTAAATCGTTATAGGTCCTAAATGGTCATTCGTAATGAAAAAAAAATGATAAGAGAAAGTTAAAGGTGATTTTCAAATACCTATTCAAAGATACATTTCGTCGACTTTCATTTTTTTCTTTTTCACAATATGGCGTCTGGTTGTCGCCATATTGAATTTTAATTACTGGCATGTCTTCAGGGACTCTCGCGTGATTAAGACAAATCGATTGACGTAAGAATCATCAAAATCGGCCCACGCGTTTGGTCTCTAGAGCGCCACAAAGGAACAAACATACATACACACTACATAAATTTTCATAGGCTGATAAACACATTTCCTTTGCGTCGTGCAGTCGGGTAAAAAGTGTCGAATATTGTGTAATACGACAGCCGACAGGCAGTAACAGTTAATGTAACGCACATTGCAACGTTTAAATGCAAACGAGTTCGTTCTTTCAATCATCAGGCGTGAAATTGTATTTAATACTTCTGGTAAACGCTTCGAAAAGCGGTTGAGAGCCTCAAAATTCAAAACGTCTATAAAATAAAAATTATATTGCTCGGAATACTTTTGTAATGGCGTACGCACGGAGGAAGGCTCTAACACTCCGGCAACAGATTTTACTGCGCATCCTACAAGTTTTAGTGCCGTTTTTATATCGACGTCAAATTTTTACGAGTTCTGTTCAGTCTAGGTTTCTGAAGCGTCGCGGTCCATGGTTCATTTTTCTTCGACCTTATAATGCCTTTGAGTGCGTCTTTCAAAGGATAAATAAAGAGCAGCAATGCTACATAAATAACGCTACCACGATGTACCATAAACATAAAACGTGTTACGGGTTACCGTACCCTTGACGACCCGGCCAGGACCAATGCACGACTTGTGTACCACACTAATACCATTTCGGGGAACTAACTTTCGTTTTATATTGGTACTTTTGGAATGCAAACATACAGAAAGCGTTTATTTAATGAGGTACTCTTTCCAAGTCGGTAAGCACTACATCACTACATAAAGTCTTTTTTGTTTACTGAAAATTTTATTACCTACATCAAAAGGATGAACTGAATTGACCCTAAAATAAGAGTTAAGGTTCCAGGGGTGATTTCTGTTATAGCTACATTGTATGAATTGCGATAGCTCATCTGCCTGCCTGATAATAATTATGACAAAGTGACAAATATTTGTCTCTAGGACATTATCATTCGACATACCCGTATAAAAACCGAAGCCAGCCGCAAGAAGCTTGAGAACCTAAATTCTATAGTAAAGGTACAAATGAAATCACTTAAAAATACTTCTACAGATTCCAACATAAAAGTTTCAGACACGCCATCCATCCATTGTAAACCAAAGGCAATCCATCCAGCAATAATGTTTTCGAACGTTGAACTTACGTACAAAAACTTCAAACGTCTATACGGGAGTTAGTGAGCATGAAAAATACCCATAAAATACATAAAATCACACTTATTATCCTTAAACGGATAAGTAATTCTACAATTAGCGATAAAGCACCATTTGAAACCATATTTGGAAGCAAAGGGTTGATCGTTGATTAAAAGTCAACATGCAGTGAAACTGACAGCCTATCTGACTTGCAACAAAAACCATTTGCCCGACTTCAATTAGTGCTGGACAGTTACCAGCTGACATTCTGTTGTTTTACTCCCAGATTAGATGCGGGGGACAAAGTGCATTAAACCGAAGTAATAATATAAAAGAACAGAACATTAAAAACTAATTAAAAGCTGTTAAAGATACGACCATATGCGAGACGCAAGACATATGGTGCGAATATGCAAAGCGAAGCGTAGCTCAAGGACCCACGCAAACGCGGCAAAATTTTCCACAAACTATGGAGCGATTTTCTTTAGAGAACTTGGAATTTACGTCTTTTATTCGGAATGCAAACTTGAAGATACGACTTTAAATGCGAGTTCGGTCAGTTAAAGAAGGCCAATGTATTAGAGAAATACTTAGTATAATAAACTAATCTAATAGCAGTAATGTAATAATAGGAATCTTAAAAAAATCGTATTAAAATTAGTACCATTACATAAATCAATATCTATCTACTGCTAGGACTCCCATTCTCGAACTCAAGGTGATACCGATACCAAATAAATTAAAAGAACAAGATAGGTTCAGAGTTTCAAATCATCCTTTGGTTAACTAGCATACTGCATCACCAATTCGACTGCTAAGCATGTAAATGATGATAATCTCCCCAAAATTGATCCATTTATTGGTCAAACTAATAGACCTTTTTCGGATAGTAAAAACATGCAACCCCTAGTAATGATGCCTTTCCCATGATACCTTCATGATGAGACCTTACACATAGTTGAACGTAAAGCTATAAATAAAGATACAAACTATTCTAGCGTGCTAATCGGAAGAAACGATGCAAAACAGATGGAGCGAACTACATCAATAACATTACTAACAATAATAATCGCTTATTCAACGATGATTATTGACTACTGGGACAGCTGAAGGATATCAGTATTCCTCATTAAATCATCGGAAAAACGTATGACTAAACAAACTGCGTCGAAGCCCTAAGCATATAGTGGTAGCTGAAATGATTCTCTGAAGTTTATTGTTGGTAATGTAGCCTTTCTTTTATTAGTCCGTCCACAAAAGCAAATGAAACCGGGTAAAGCTGGAAAAAATCACCGACAAAATGCGCTGAGCGACTGAGGGATGTTAAAAGTAAGCAACGCAAAGTTTATGGTATTCAGTTCAGTGGATTGTAAATATTTTAAATGAGCGACAACTTGTTTGTCTTTAACAAATAACGCACCTGTTTTAAAACACAATTTAGCACTTTGGCTTAATAATCACAATCGTGCCATAAAGATGAGACCTTTGCGGTGGTGAGGTGAGCATGATTGATTAAACTAGTTTGTTGTGTCAAGGGCGAAACTGCCTTTTGCATGCAAACCATAACGTAGCTGACTCTCACGTGACCAAATTGTAGTTCGACAAAATATCTAAAACAAGCTCGACTGTGGTCAACCGCAAGCCTATCTAGGATAAAATTAAATAAAAATTATCTTGTTTGAAAACAGCGAGCGCTATCAAAGCAGGATCGAATATATTTGCCAAGTAAATACACGCTATCAGATACTGGTACATTAAGCATCCAGCTGTCTAAGTAAACCGATCAGACTTTCTGAACACAAGTTGGCGAGAGTAGCCAAACATAAATTATATTACCGTACCTGTCTACTCGATAGCATCTCAGTTACGAGCCCATCCACTTTGGGAGCAAACAGAATTACTGGTTCGACTGACAAGGACACTACAAATATACATTACGATTCTGTAGGTGGAAGATGAAAGCCTACCGCTGTAGTTTGTTGACCGATTATAGCGGGATCATAACATACATGAGCATAAAATAATTAATTCTAGCAAAATACATTAGAAGTATAGGAAAAACAGAAATATCGCTATAATATTGGTAATAAAAAGTAAGAATTCACAAAAAAAGATCACCAAGTGATTGAATACGATGAACAATACTGAGAATATTGAGATCATCGACGAAGCCTTATGAGGTAAATGATCGCAAAAGATTTTGTCTATAACCTATAATAATCTCTCTATTCGTCCTCCTACCCTCACCAGGCCAGCGAGATGGACTAAGGTCCAAGTTCACCGACAACATAACAGTTGATTAGGGCAAAATCTGCTATTTAAAGATGAATTTTTATATGAACGATTGTATTTTAAACATCTGTTATATTGTCGGTGAACATGGCCCTAAGGCTCTTCTCATTCTCAGAAGAGGTCCGTGCCCAGCAGTGGGACAGTAATGAGCTGAATTATTATACATATAATCTCTATTAAGACATATTAACATTTACTGAAGGACCGTTTAGTACATCACGCTATTAAAACATCATCAAACGTTTTTAAGTCCATTGCCTTTATCTATGCTCCTGTAATAAAAACTACGCTGAACTAGAAACCCAGGACAGTGAACGTTAATGCGCCATGAAGAGCGTATAAAAGGGGCTAATCTGCGTATTATAGGTAAACAGATGATGGCTCTCCATCGATTGGGGAGCAATTAAAACGCCTGGCCGAGCGTTAATGGTGTGCACGGACCCGAATTCCGCCATAAACTGTGATCTGGTGATAAATTCTTAAATACTCATATAAATAATATATAACCCGAAGTGCAATAAACCGTTAGTGGGGATATTATATGCGGATTATCGCTATAGGGAATGGAAGTAGTAGAAATGCGTTGTGATGAAATGTAGCACAATTTCGAGAAGGAATTATCGCTCGCTTCTAATTAAAATTACTTTTATTATCACAGTTTGTACGAAACGATAGCTATTGCTTATGTTTCAACTGAGTTTAGAAATATTAGGAACTTAACAAATCTTGCATTTAGCAATAATAAAGTGAGAGATACAGTTTACTCCATCGGTCATCGCAAATACAGCTTTAATATTAAAACAGAACAATAGGAAGGAAAAGCCAACGAAAACAGAATCCTCTACAGAACTGCCGAGCTTTAATAAGAAGTTATAGTCGACATAATGTTTGTTTAGGAAACATTAACATAGACGTGAAGGAAATAAAGTCGTGCAATTATTTTAAATGGTTGCAATTTTGAACAAAACTGAGAATACTGAATCTAATAAAAGTAACTGGAAAATGGAAATATATGGAAATGTTTAAAAAATTAAATATAAATTGCAAGACATGGCATCTAATAAGTAAAGAAGAATAAATTAAAATCTCGAAATAGAATCCCATACAATATTACAAAATGTAAATTGCGGAACCGATTTGGATGAAAATTGGCCGATATGTAACTTGGATTTCGAAAGAGGCTACTTTTTCACAGAAATTAAAAAATTCACAAGCTTAGACACTTAGATAGTTAGCCTACATAAGTTAAGTAAAAAATTACTGTTGTATAATTAAGTAGTAGGTAAGTAAAAATCAGACTGGCTCCTATCAGAACACAGACACATTTTCATTTTTTTTAAATATTTATTTATGCAAAATGAAATTCATTTAAGGATTAAAAGTGTAATTTTGGTTCGTATAGGTATGTAGTCTAAAGCTAAAACTTCTAGACTCACTATAAATTCTGTACCAAATGACCGTCCCACGCTCAGTACTATTTTGTTGTAAATTACCGGATTAATAATTAACCAAACTTAAAACGTAGTATTAATAATAAATTTATTACACGTGTTAACTATACGACCTTCGAATATAAGATACGTGCTAATGTCACCGTCTATCGGGCAAATCAAAATAAATTACGAAAATTAATAGCCCAGTACCGGTAGCCGAATACAAAATATTGTACAGCTCGCGTCAATATAAATGGCCACTCTGAATGTAGCCGCGTACCGATGCACAGAACGCGTATGAGCAAGACGGACTTATGTAGGTTGTAGAGGAGCGAGCAGGCGGTACGCAGCTACATTCAGAGCAGCCATAAAGATTGACATGAGCTGTAGGTACTAGGTTATGACTTAGGACTTGGATCTGCGAAGTACAGAAAACCGCAGAAGGGAACTTGCAACAAAGAACAGGATCGATAAGTATGGATAGAAACAATGGTTAAATATAACTCTGAATAGTGATATTATAAAGGTACTAATAGTATCTCCTCATAACTTCACACAGAATGTCTCATAATAGGGCGATGGTCAATATAATCACGTGTATCTAGCTATCCCTCACAAACGCATTGCGAACATCGGTCAACGGGCAATGAGGTTCCGTTGCTAAGTGTTCCGATAATGCCATTATCAGGATCACCGTTGTTGCGGTCTATACCCCACACCCTTGTTCAATGGTGGACAATTACTTGATCCAATATAGGTTCTGAATGCAATAGTTGGTGCATTGTACAACGATTTTAGAAATTGATCGATCAAGCATTATAGGAAGGTTTTATCTACATCTTCAAATTAAATGTTGGGCTGTCAAATCCATCCGATACATATTTCTTATGACTAACTAAACTGTAGATAAACCAAAATGGTTTTGTATGCCTGTTTTTTGAAATGCAATGCATTCCAAATGAAGTATGATTCAATATGTTCTAGTATTTCGATCTGCTCTAATAGTTTAGAGAAGTCTTTCGAGGTCCCGAGTTCAACCACCATGTTTCTAATTGGTTGATTACAAGACACACGCAAAGATGTTTTGATTTGCATCCATCGATAAACTATATCGATGTGCAAACAATAATAAAATCTAATCTTATCATTCGCAAATCGCACGCAATCTGGAACAAAGCAAGGACACTGATGCGCCGACACTTTGACACCGAATCCTCGGAAACGCGTTGACGTCACGTGTCAATGTTCCATCATAAAGATATTGTGGGAGTGTACCTACGGTACTACATGTTCGTACATCAATAAAACAGCACACGTTAAAACGCGCGACAATTTCTCCTCAGTAACGACCCCCAGGTGCCAACACAAAGAGGCTTAGTCGCGCACAAACGTCTGCATTTGCGAGATAGTTTATGAAGTCCGCATAGTGCTCCAAAAACTTAGAATAATTTACACAACCTACAAAATTCACACAATAAACATTATTTCTCAATGTAAATGTCACTAAGATTTGTTTACGAGTAACCCTTAAATGGTTGCCCTTATAACAAGGACTTGTAACACAGGCAGACCAAATTTTCAATATGAACTTAATGAAAAAACGTGATACAAAAGTTCAAACCGGTCTAGAACAACAAGAAAGGTTGGCAAACAAGTAAATGAGTTTCTCAGAACATGTTGGAGTGAAATTAAATAGGGCCAAAACGTCACAGCTGTTCATAAAAGGTCTCGAACAAATAGGAAGGTTGAAGACCTTAATTTGGGCATTCATGGAGGACGTTCAAACCTTTGAGACGTGCGTCGTGTGTCAGACGTGACCTATTGACTTTCAATCACTTCTCTCTCGCCCACTTTATGAGTGCGTCGACTAGCGTGCCTAATAAAACATAAAAGATAACTAGCAGAGACGTCACATGCGATAATTTTAGTATTCATGCGATTTCTTTTTTACGAAACCGTATATTTCGTACAAAGATAAATCAGGCCCCAAATGAATGTGTGTGATGTATGCTCGTATCGTAATTTATGGTACCTACATGCCAGTCATTATGAATACTGAATAAAGTTGAACAAACTGAAAATGAATGACAGGGTTGCGATAAAAGATTTAGTAAATTGCTTGTATGCGCAAACTCATGAAATAGGGCCATTCGATGTTTTTACCTTTATTAACTGGTATATATTAAAAAATGCCTAATTAAATATTTGTCAATTGTATTAAGAGTAATTTAATTTAATGAGTGCTCTAACTAAAAAATTGGTTTCAATTGCTGAGATATCATCAATTATGCAAATACCAGCATCCAAAATTACATTTAACCGCATCTCTATAGAGGTAAATAGGCGATAGCGTGTCTAGATAACAGTATATCTGGACAGCGATCTCAATTTATACTTCACAATACAATAAAGTGGTAGTTAGCGGGGCGATATCTGCGCGAGAGCATGGCCGGGCGTGACGCGGCTAGGTTAAATCGGGCCAGGCGGCCCACGCAAAACCACTAATTAGGAAGCGCACGCGCAAGGGCGCTGCACCGCCGCGCCTCGCACGATGCGCAGGCGACTCCACAAAACCGCTGTAACAAAGACACCACCTCCGGACAAAAGAAACAAGCACTTGAACAAAAGAAACTGCTCATGTAACAAAAGAAATAGCCAGAGAACAAAAACAATGGCGTGGCGGTGGAAACGTGAGGAGTATGCCACCTTGTTTTCAGGCACAAAGGGTTCTGTGTGAAATTATGTTTTGTTACCAATTCTGACGTGTCCGACACTAAGGAGAATCAACTGCTTGCATTCTATTATACTTAAAAATTATTTATAGAAGAATGAGACAACTTCCTTATGAGATGCTATAAATCTAACGGAGAACGCGTCAAGAAACTTTGACGTTGAAATTAAGGATAAAGAAAATGCGTCAATTCTAAACCGAGGAAGTTCAGACTAGAATATTTTGTTCAATAAAAAACTGTTACAATAGGGAACATCCGCGCGGAGCAAGAAATACTTTAGTTCGTATCTCGTCGCTCCGGTGCCAATTTTCCTTTTTTTCCATTCTTTGTTTTCGGGCTGTTGAATTTGTACGATACGACGGTGGAATTCATTACTCGGGGCCGTCATTCTAGCTGTCATGTTTCACTGCGATGTAGATGTTTTAATGTATCTCCGTCGGCACATAATATACGAGTACTACATGTGCGTATAGATGTGGTCATTATGGGTATCTTAATGTAAGGCTTCCGCGAAGACCGCGTGCGAAGGGTTGACTCAGCAATTGGGTACGTTAAAAACCACCCGAGCGATGGCGATTATAGTTATTATTTTGCTATTGCACGCTTCATATTGCTTCTTAGTCATTCTCACAGACAACCTAGACATTATTATTTGCACAGATGCTGAAAGGATATATAAATACGAAACATTAGATGGGTACTTATTTTTATTATATCACCTGTGTGATAAACAGCAATAGAGACCATGATTCCAGACCAAAATTTTTAGGGAGTGGCAATTTTTTTTTTGTTTTGTTTTTCGGGTCACCTTTCGTAACATGGGACTTACGACAAAATATCTTCCTTCACCTAACCCTTTAGTGATAACAAAACATACGAGCGTTTCGTATATGACACGAATTCGAGCTATATCTTCAAAGAAGACAAAGTTGTAAGCCATGACATGTCACAAATTCTTCCTTATATGACAATGACATGTTCCGGACGATGATGCATCCAAGTCGGTGAACAAAGCACAAAGGACTGCACATAATTCAACGGAAGCACTTAGTTCTATTTCGGTGATGTGGAAGCTCCCGAATATCGCCACGAATATAAACAACTCATCGAGTACTCCAACGAATCCTCGTTTATTACTACTCCAAGGTTTCGGCACTTCGCCACTATCGGTTCTAAATACGGAGGATATCGGTTTGTTCGGATTGGATTGTTAAAGTTCTTCCTGATAATCAAAACCGTACTTTCGCTTGCTTAAGAAAATCATCAAAGATCTATTTTATTTTCAGTGTGATTTTTGAAAGCTGTATGGAAATTATGTATTTATGTATGTATAGAAAACAGAAAATTCTGATTTTGTTCTATCTTTAGCCTTCAAACAATTCGAAAATCTGCCATTGCCCAAGAATAAAAATTTAAATTGACAGCGACGAGGAGGAGTACTTTGACGTCTAGGTGCTCAGTTTTATATATTTATTTTATTTTATGTTTTTCCAAGAATAGAACCATTGATTAAATGTATGGGACATTCACGGCATCTGTTTTTAGATACGGATCACTATCCTTACGATACCAAATCATTATTAATTTAGCAATAACGGTGCAAATCCGGTAAAAAGGAGTTATTAATATGTTGATGTGCAATAATGGGGATGGCGATTTCATTATTGAGAAAACCACAG
The DNA here is from genome assembly GCA_932294325.1 of Allophyes oxyacanthae. Classification (NCBI taxonomy): domain Eukaryota; kingdom Metazoa; phylum Arthropoda; class Insecta; order Lepidoptera; family Noctuidae; genus Allophyes; species Allophyes oxyacanthae. The sequence goes on along the minus strand of OW028613.1, from coordinate 14,455,297 downwards.
AATTTTTTTTATTAAAAAAATTGTTGTTGTCATTATGATGAGTCAGTTATTTTTAAGACGATTTTCCTGAACAACATTTATCAAGCATTTATCGAAATACGTAAATTACGTATCACGATTAGGTATAAAACCCAACTTTTAATTTGATGTGTCGCTTCTATTTAAATTTACTGAATTAATCACAACACTTTACAGCCAAATAGGCATTAGATATTGTTAATAATACTCATTGACGTATTTGCACACAAAATATGTCAAAATTTTAATATGGGCATCGAAACTTGTAAGTATATTTTTAATTAGGCGACATGACGTCAATTGCTATATATTATCTGAAAATAAATAAATAATATATGCAAATACATTCAAATACTTTAATTTCCTTTTAATCAAAATCTTCAATCAGTCGGTCATTGTCCAAGGATTGCAAGTTTAATGTTCTACCTATTAATGTAAACTCGGTCCGAAATTCCGAATCTAAGAAATTTTATACAAAATTTCACCTCCTTAAACCTACTTATTAAACTTTTATTTTTGTTTTGTTGGCTATAACTTCTTAGGCATTTAATATGGCAGCTGATTAGGAAGAAATATTTACTGGACTTTTGGTAAGTAGGTACGATGCGAAATTGGTGGACGTGATTTAATTTAAAATTTTCCTGTTTGTTAAATACAAACGTGCTTTTGAATAACATCGGACTATGGTTCAATAGATTATGGGTTTAAGTTAAACAAAAGCTTTTTTTTGTAAAATTTGCTTAACAACGTCGATCAAAACCAGTCTTTTGTCTACGTTACGCAGTCTCACGTGCTTAATCATGCACGTAGGTACTGGCATTCAATTAAAATTCTATTAAAGGCATGTTTCTTGTATTACAGCTACAACTTGTACCAAGGTGTTTTTCTTTTAGTAGTATGGAACGAGAAAGAAGCGCAGCCGTCGAACGAGAGCCATTCGAATTTCAATAAAACTTGAAGGGGAATAAATCGGTGTAGGGTAGCCGCCGAGATATTGTGTTCCCGCCAGCTGACGCGGCACACACACGCCCGGAAAATAATAAACGCCATTATTAAACTAATTGCACTTTCCGAACACATTTGTCAGCGTTGATTCATAACACATTATACACATCTGCCGTTCAGATATTGGTTATTTAAACCAATTGAATATAATTGCCGAACATTATTCAATAATACACGCCACCGTAAGCCGTGAAGCTGCCGTATCACGGTGTTTATTTTCTCTCGTGAGACTGTGGTTTTAATTTGAAATTGGCGAAAATAATGATGTTTAAATATTCACGACGGGAAAGCTATTGCACGGCCAACTTGAATTTTGTTTTAATCCTTCTGAACAACTAGTTGATTAGGTTTTAAAAACTGTTTAAGAATTTACATGGATAATTTTATTATCAGAAAGTGTTAATTTCTATCATATCAAATTATTCTAGAAAGAGTCATATTTATTTAATTAAAAAATACAACTATGTCGTAAAGATTCCACCGAGCTATAAAAATCACAATAGAGTACGCGATATAAATTTTGAAACATAAAACCGCCAGTTACTCAGTTGGATATTTATACGGCAGTTGAGAAAGATAAATTGTGCCTGTATCGGAGTATGACGAAATTGGTAGTAACGTGAGACCCGCTGAAAATTGACGTCCAACACTTAGAAGATCAACCTCTCCTGTCATTCGATTTGACAGCGTGAAATTGAAGTACCCCACGACCGTAAAAAAAAATATCAAAATTAGTTGCGTTTCGGCGAAATTAGTTTCGTAACTCAATAGTTGTTAAAAGATTGAGAAGAAAGATCTTTAATCATTTTAAATAAGTGAGTATGAAATTCTAAAATATGAATTTGACGACACGGTTGGCGCAGTGGCTAAGCGATTAGCCTTCTGCGCTACGTGCCGCGGGTTCGATCCCCGCACGGAACAAATATTTATATGATCTACAGATAGTTGTATCGGGTCTGGTTGTGTGTGCATGTGACATGTATGTTTGTAAACTGTACCCTCGATACAGGAGAAATCAAAGTGAGGGGCAATGTTTAAAAAAAAAAAATTGGTATATGAAAATAGAGAAAGAAAATTAGTGTTGAAAAGTAAATGAGAACAAATACACGCAAACGTTTTTTACGCCCTTGGCACGGTCGTTATCTACACGCAGAAACGAATGACTAATTATGTCACACTCGACTAACTATAACAGATACAGGTACTACACGAAAATTCACGATAAATAATACAAATTCAAAACTTTCAATTCGCCGCTATAAATCTTGACTGCAGATAGAAATCCAACAAAGATAAAGTATCAAGCAGCTGAAGCGCTGACAATTGAATGAGTGAAACTCAATAACGCTGCAGCGGAGATAAAATATAAAACACTGGACCGTTTGTTGGGTTCTTTAACAGTTCCGACGATTCTAAGTAGAAATGCAATCTTGGAGGACTCACGTGGGAGGTCAATGCGCTGGCTACGTTCACCGTTAAAACGACCCAGCCATACGATCGTTTACGGCACCATTTATTTAGTAATGCTAGGTTATCTCTATAGTAAAAAGGATACATTTCCTGGAAGAAGTCGAGGCTAGGCGGCTGTAGGATGTCTAACGCCGATAAGACCTGCAAAGATAAAAGCACAAATTAGTTGAGCGTCCAGTCCGACAAGCGTCGAGCTCACATCAAACCCCTAGTTGACACGTTATTAGCGGTCGCACAAACAACGCTATGCAACGGTAACTCGTTTCAATGCAAATACATGTTTATACGTGAGACAAACGCCCACCAACCGCAAACAATACACTTTGATCGATAAAACAGTGAAAATGAATAAATTATGACGAGAGCGCACACCGCATTATAATTATTTCGTGATAATGTCCAATCCAGACCCATATTATCATAATAAAAAGGTCCGAGGCAGGCAAATTTATAGGTAACGGATCGAATTATTGCTAATAAATTGAAAATTTTCCAGTGGTAATCACCAAAGGAGTAATTTATAAAATGTAGGTGGGAATTTAAAGCTTCAATTAACATACATAAAGTCAGCGCGGACGGTAGAAGGTCTCCTACTTAGAAATGTAAAGAATAAACGTGTCGATAAGGTTGTTCCAATTGAGTCCCAGTTAGTAGGTCTTCGTGGGAACAACCACTTCAACTGAAGGCTGTTTTCGACGCAAACATGTTTGTTCAAATAAATATAAATGGCGGAAATTTCAATGTCAAAGAAATGGAGCAATCTAACAATTGTTTATTAAGGATAGAAAAGCAATCGTGCGAAAATATTGAAATTAAATTTTGCTCGCCTATCGAATTGCTTTTATTTTTGCGATCGGGATGTGTGGTTTTGTTTACCACGCACTTGAGTATTTTTGAGGTTAGGCTAAGTAAGTAATCTAATATCTGAATCTCGGCAGCCACAAATGCCTGTCGAGTTTCATATACATTCTTAGTAAGCAACTTTCTACACATTGTAGTGGTATCATAACACGGCAAAATCTTGGCATCAACTATAATAGTTTAACTATCTCGAGACAAAACTTCTAGCTTGTGAAATTGGTAAAATTCTTGATCGGTAAGTTATTACTGTGATCTAACATTTAATTAAGAACGAATTTAATTTATAAATCGATGATATTCTAAACTCGCTCTTCCCTTTCCAATACTAAACAAAAATTTTAATTACAGGAATTTAGGTTAATTATAAACTTAACTATAATTTCGGACGGATAACTAATAAAAAAATTCGGCACTGTCAGCAGCTAAGCAGGTATATAGATAGCTATTTAGACTGCCTGTCCTGTGTGCCCGTGAAGCGGAGCGGAGAGGTAACAAAATAACCAATAAGATTCCAGTATTTTAAGTGAATTAGATATGATAATATAGGAATTCTATTAATACCTTTTCTCCTATCCGCTACAGTGGATGTCCCGGAGGCTTTCATGGTACGAATCATTGTGATATCTCAGTTCATCATTAACCAAACCTATCGCAGTACAACGATGGATATAATATGCTCCTCTTATCGAATCTAAATAAACTATAAAAAGCGTTTTATTTTGAATACTACTAAGTTGGCAAACAAGCATACGATACGGCCCGCCTGATGATAAGCAGTTGCGATTGCGCGTGCACCGGTGGTTTTAGCGCAAATCGCGAAAGGCCTATGCCCAGTGCACTGCCATAGGAAGAGATCGTTCGATTTTTTTTGCAAAAGCACTTACGTTTTCGTGTTTGAAGAAGCAGAGCATCTTGAGCTCGCGGAAGACACGCTTGGAGGAAACGAGCGACTGGAACACATTGGGCAGTTTCTTGAGTGCCACGCGCCGGCCATCGCGAGGGTCCGTCACCGCCCTGCAACAAAACAACGAACATTGTAACATTATGTTAATCTTCCAAATATCCTATTACACCGTAAAAGACCATGGTTAAAAATGGTCCTTTGAGTCATGAAAGGGTCTTGAGGTAATATATAATCGTCAATCATTACCATTAATCATGAGCCTTGACCTAATCAAGTGCTGAACGGTAGACTTATTGGTGGTTTCGTGGTACAATATCCTCATCCTGTGCAGTTCGTCCAAGTAATAAAACATATAAATACCTACAGATTTTAAATTAAATTAAGGAAAAGGGTGATATAAATTAAATTTCATGGTCAACCAATGATAAAAATAACTGTTCTCGGATAAGTTTTTACTTACTAAGTTATTAAATGTGAATAAAGTTTTTACTTTTTGTTTCCGGCAAATGTTGCTGAGCTTTAAAGTTAGGGGGAATTCCCAAACTTTAAAGCGAGTGGTAGAATTATCATAAAATCAAATTTCTTAAAATTTTGACATAATTATGTAATGTAATTCTCATTAGGTAAAGGAAAGAGCCATCATAGACCTGCTGCGATCGTCTGGCGCACTGTGGGCAGTCAGCCTCGACACCACCCATGACTGACTGGAAATCTTTCTACTACGGCTTGAGCGATTCACGTGTTATAATAGCTCATGTCGACTCGACAGAAGAAGGAGATTAGGTAAAGGACTGTAAGTAAATATTGGCTAGGTATTTTTCTTTTTGCCTCATCCCACTCATCTTGCGGATATCAATGGGAAATGGGAACACGGGAAAATCATACACTAGTAGAACTGCGGCATAATTTATTACTTTAACAAAAAATATGATTTCACAAACTTTATGATTAAAAAAGCTAGCTAAAAAAATACATGTACCTACATTTTTCAATATATTTGAATAAGCACCATACTGTTTTACACAAGCAGCGTAGTTATGTTAACAGTACGCTTGGCACAACAGATTGTTTCGTACACAATATGTTGTGTTAATTAATTTACAAAATAAAGACAAACATTAACATTCCCAAATTGCATTATCTTCCAATTTTGGGCAGTCCGGTTTCAACAATGCTTGATTATCATAACAATACGGAGGGGCTACTAACTACAATATGAGTTTACCCAATGGTTCGTGACGGGTATTGACATAAGCATCTGAATCCAAAGTTCAGCATTAGCATAACATAATCATTGTCCCTAGAAGACGAAACTGCTATTTTCGTGACTATCAAACGAAGTGCCGTAGTGTATTTTTATTACTCATTCTTTATTAATATCTCGCCGACTAACGGTACTTAACTTAGGTTATTTACTATCTACATAGAACTTTTCAATTCTAAATCAAATAAATAAAGCTTTGAAACTTGGAATCCGGACAAAGCATAATTACGCTAAAACTTGTTCGTACAAAACATTTTTTAAATGCAATGTATTGTGGACGCCGAGGCCGACGAACATACCCTCGTATTAAAGTGTCCCGTTAGGTCTGCCCTCGCGATTATTATCGTTCGGAACGCAGGCCCGATAATATCCGTCGCGAGGGAAATAGGGATGCCGACCGGCCGTGAGAGCAACGACCGAACCCGCGCAGAGCTAGCCCGGGGAACATTTGGAAGATTTCAAATTACGGATGTCACTGATTTATTGGCCACTGAAATACACCAATAGACGAGAATACAAGCAATCGTTTATTAGAACCACGGTTTAATTTGATACCATTATCCGTGTACGTTCCGGACGATTTTCGGAAATTCATTGTCTCCCATTTTGTTAGCGTTTGCTAAGTAGTGTATCTGACAATGGTCTTACTATTTTGTCATGTGAATTTAATTTGGATTAATTAACTCGTGATGACTGAACAAATATAACTGAAGTTGACAACAAACAGTGAACACTAAATTATTATAACTAGTGGTCGCCCGGTGGTCGAAATTCGACCGTAATTTTAGCTTTCTGTACTCCTTTTCCATATTATAAACGTCAACTATTTCAAATCTCACACTTCTCCTTGCGCGCAATGTGGTTAAAAAGGGGTACAAAGTTTTCTCTTCACGTAGTAATATACGAGTATAGATTAACTGTAAATCAATATTTGTAACATTTAAATATGCTGACAAATAAAACACATTGCTATTTTGGTAAAAACAAGATTAAGCTTCGGTATCATGTGAGTAATGAAAGCCGTTCCTTAAACTGCAGATCAGCATTGTTAACGTCAAAAGTAATTATCAGAAAAGATTTATGAGTCAATACGCATACTTGAAAAACTGCTTAATAAACAATTCTTTTGATTTGGCTGCATAAAGGCGTATTATTAATGTCGCGTTCAATTCGGCAAGCTGAGCAAGCATTGTAAACAAAGGCAGGAAGTATCCTCATTGGAAACAGTAGCCATAACTTAGTCACTTTTTATTTATACCAAAGTTTTGCAAGTTCAACAACATTTATATAGGAACTTTGACATGCGAAATCAGTGGAGCGACTCGCGAACGAGGGTGTAACATCAGATCATCCATCGTTCTGGCAATGTTCACATTAACAATTATACGTTGAAATCAAAATTTTATGGTTCACACCACGACAAAACTCCACAAAGAGCAATTAAAAATATGAATTATGTGTGTATGGCTCCTCGCCGTGTCGTTTCTTTTTACGGCTTTTAGCGATCATTTCAAACGGTATACAAGTAATTGTTTGATCTTGACAAACATTCCCAGGGACAAAGCTCATATTGTCCCTGTAACAAAACAAATAATTCAGCCTGTTTATCCTTCGTGAATTTCAAGTATTTGGAAACAAGAGGAAATTTAGGAAAAAATGTTAGGAACGACTGAGTTAGCACAAAAGGAAGCCAACTAGATAGGTATTCGGTAAAGTAACTAAGCGCGCAATTAATTCAAAGTTTTACTTTCAGCGTTTGAAAGCAAGTCTAGCCTTATAACCCCTTATAAATAAACCCTCAAAGATTTATATTAATACCAACATAATGGCAAATCTGGAATAAGAAACTAACTTCCAATCTATTCTATACATGTAAGTACGTCGTACATGCACGTCTACTACGTGACAATTGAACATCATGAGATAACAACTTCTTACCCAACTACGATAAAATAAAAAACCATAAGGATGTTTGCAAGGTTGCATTATAATTTATATCTGAAGGATCACTGTATCCAATTTTTATTTATTTAGCCCATATCCCTCTTCTGGTGTTCGGCCTACCCCAAGTTCTTCCATACGTCTTTTTCCTGCGCCACTTCGCACCAGACCCTGTGGTACGCATCGAGGTCATCTCGTCTACATAAATTAATAAGCCTTTATTGGTCCTCTAATCCTCTTGTATATCATATCACCCATAAAGGTTATTAGATCATTTCAGATTTTATTTTATTACTTAATTTAACGTGAGTAGTGGAAAAGTTGCCAAATTATCATTTGACTACGATTTTAAATTGTCTACTACGTAGGTTTTTACAGAACTTTACGATGCACATTCTAAAATTCTTTCAACATAAAATAGAATTAATTACCCAGTCACGGCGGTGACTGTAAGAGTGGCTATTAACTAAAACTAGGTGCACACGGCAACATATCAAGCTATAATTTCCAATATTAACTGACCTCGCATTGTATAGGATTTCCTTACACTGAGAGGTCAGCTTGTACTGAAAATGCATATTTTGGAGCATTATTCAAACAGTACAGGACTACAGGTAAGTATATTAACAGTAACACCCTAAATGGATTGTTTATGGATACTAGTTCACAACGTAACTGCTATTACCGAGCCAACTTTGACAGTAATTGAACAAGTTGGTATTTAAAAACTTTGCACCACTACCGTTTGCTCTGGGTGAGTAAAAACAGATCTATAAAATGTAATTGATTGCACCAGCGGATAAGGAATGCCTTCGTTAATTATAGCCATAAACGTAAAGAATATTCTTATGCGACGTTTCTATTACAAATACTTTATTCCATTGTTTATTCATAAAAAGTTGACGTTCTAAGCGATCGAAAGTCTTGTCCGTCAATGTCATGTTCTTGTCAATATGAAGACGTGAATGGAACATTTTAATTGAAGATCTCATTGTAGATTTTTTCGAATAAATATTATTTCCTAGTATGGTATAATGACCGTTGTCGAAGTTCTAATAACTGGAATCAATTTCACGTTACATTTGAACATATCATTGAAACCGATTCCGGCTGAAATCTAGAGGATTGAAGTTAAACAATTAGGCTGCGGTCGCCAGTTATTTTCAGAATGCATTGCTCACAATCCCTCAAATTGTAACTTCTCTTTCTATTGTAGTGTTAATATGCATTAACACAAAGTAAAAGTTACTCTTAGGAGATGACTTTGTCAAAACCAAAACTTAAAGGATTACTAAAACCACTGTGATAGACAAAAACTACATTACAAAACAAAGTTTTTATCACAATGGTGTATTGAGGGTTCTTAAAGTCTGATAACAACCCTTAATTAATCCCACAACTAACAAGGAAATACGTAGTATGTTCACTTGGAAATTAAAAAGAAACAACAAGTCCTCTCCTTTCATCCCTTGAAAATTGGATGTCCTAAGTAATGTCGTTACGTGTGGTCGCTACGAAGACTTGTCGTATGTATCCTATGTATGTATCTTAGTCCAGGATGCAGCCATAAAATAATGTGTCCCGAAGGACCACTCTATACAATGTACGATGGCATAGTCCTACACAAAAATACAGAACCAAACGAAACAAACGAACAAGTTAGGACAAATAGCGAGGCACAACGAAAAATCAGAATCTCGAATCTTCATTGGTACCGAAGGACCACTCGATATAATGCAAGATGTAGCTCCCACACAAACAAAGAACGAAACGCAGCAAACATAATCGCGCGTGCCATTTTAAATGGATCGAGACTGTAAATTTTTTCCTAAAAAGTAGCGACATTTTATGTATAACTATCTTATCGCACGTTATTATAATGGGCCTTTTGTAGGTCTTATCCTGCAGTACAGCGTACTATCGTGAGTGTAACTAGATTAAGGGCCAAGTAAACAGGCTCTATAGTATAATTGTGCACGGTCCCTGTGCTTTCAGTTAATTACCAAACAGACAGCCGACTATAATCCAATAATGTGACCTATAGCTGTTTCTGTAGTTTTTAGAAGACCTCTGAAGCAGTTACGAAGAAATTTTTGGTTATTGATATATGATCACTAGCGATCATGTTGAATGATGATATGGGAGAAATAAAATGCATTTTCTGCTGAATTCTACAATTTGGAGTTAAGGGTTATTGCTAAGTAGATCTTGGAGATAAACCAAGGGTTGGCAGCCTGCCAGGCAATGGCGATGGAACCAATTATAAAAAAAAAAACATTTATCACTTGAATTTCTCCTGTATCGTGGGTACCTACTGTTTACAAAGATGCACATACAACAACAACTTTCTGTAGGTAGGTAATACGAATATTTTTTCCGTACTTACACGAATCGAACCCGCGACACGTAGCTCAAAAACCCAATCGCCAACAATCACACCAATCATGCCGTTAATTATGCCAAGCGTTAGTCTGAAAAGTTAGTTTTTAAGTAGTCCTAGATACTAACTGTAACTCTGCTTATAAGACTAAGCGTACGAATTGTGAATAATTAGTGCGTTAAATATGATGAAATTTCTTACAAACAATGCTTCCATTTTGCTGTGAGAATAAAATTATTTCATCAGATCTTAATCATAATTTATTTATATTTATTAACCTATTATTGCAGAGCAACGATGCAAGTCTTGTTATGAAATTCTGATTTTATAAAAATACATTGTTAATTTAATTTACAACCATTTTTGCTCTTATGAGAGCCATCAGTTAAAATCAAATCAGATCAGTTTAAATCAGTTTTGCCTCAAATATTTTCTTAAGAAAATCAAGCCAATCAACTAACTTGACAATTAAATCCTGCTTAACTACAAGGACACTAGAATATGGATATGGATAATTACCCAATAATTGTAATGTCTAGAGCTGCTATTCCTTTTGAACAACAACCTGTATTCCCGTATTCGACTTGGTATTCTAAGATTCGGGTAGCGATATCTGAAAGCCTGTGGGGGCGGCGGCTATTGTAATAGCTGTGATTACGAAACGGGCGGTCGTTTTATCAATAAATACTGTACAAGAAACGTGTAGAGTTCGCCGCTCCGCCTTTGTTTTAGCCAGTTTAGTAGTTTTAGTGAATGTGCGAGAATTTAAATATGTATAAGTTGGAATCAAAATGTAGGGAGGTTATTTTTAAAACGCTTTTATTACCTTCACCTGTAAATAACTATGTAAAAAAATATTGGAAGTTAAATTTGACCCACTTCCCGGTTTCCGATTCAGCTGAAATTTTGCATACACGTTTAGTTTGGATGACAAAAGCGTTTCCTTTAGTTTTTTTTTTAACTATAAAATTTATTATCTTTAAATAATAATATAAATAGTCCAGACCCAATAGTCTTTCTGATTGTGAAAGTGTCACATCGATTATTATTTACATGTTGTTCTACGTAAGTCCGTTTCAAACCCAACTTCCTCCGAATATAAAATGATGAAGATATACAACTTTTATGGTTTGTTAAAGCAAACATGTTTTGAAACTGGTTTAAACTGATGCATCTATAAGTCAGTCACGTTTTGGCTGTTTTCAAAACCTTCCATATTATACACGCATAATTCAGACGAGAGAAACCATCTGTACCTACATACTTAATACACCATATTAAAGTGTACGTAGCGTTAAGCACCCGAAACACTTCCTCAAACATAGCAAATGTAGGGCCCTATATTCAGCGCCACGTACCACCTGCTGGCAAACAAAAAGAATGGGCATACTTCATTCATACAATGTGATGACAAGGCGCACACAGTACACATAAAAAAATGTGTGTGTGTTGGCGCCTGGCCTTAGTTTGGTCTAAACGCACCATTTGATAAACATATTTAGATTACGGTACACCGCGAAAATTTTATTAAAGAATAAATAAATTTAGTTATGAGATTTTTCAACTTATGAGTGTAGGTACTGCTGAGACCGCCGACATTTTTCAATGCAGAGGCACTAGAAGAAAAACAAAAGAAGTTACACTCGCATCGGAGTGTTGTATTATCAAATTCCGGCTTGGTTTTCCCATTGTCCATACTTTTACTAAGTTAACAACTGACGTAGGAATGCTAGAAACTCTTATTCAAACAAACCATTATTGATTTTTGTTTAAATCATAATATTATAAGATTTGTAGGTAAGTCGGGATTGGCTTACGTGATATAGCATAATTCTCATATTTCCCGTACAAAAGGACCAATTCTGGCAGTACTATATCCATTTTTAATTTACAAACGAACGAGCAAGAAGTGTTCGAAGACCTCTGACATATGTTTGTCGTTCTCCGAAAAATTTCACCCCGAAATAAACAATTTTGATACTTTAATTATAAATCAAGAAAACCCAAGCTACATCACTACATTCACCACTGTGATGAAGCAATTACTCAAACGGGAAAGCATTCGGAAACCATTGGGATGTTGACAGCCAAAACTCCTGCGTTGATCGAAGTTGTTATGATCTAAATTTACCCAACCTTTGTTTACGGAAGACATAACGTGTGCTATGCTATGTTCACAGCTACCTTAACAGTACGCGGCCTGTTTACATTGTTACATTTGTTACCATTACCATAGCGTAACGTAGCTGTTTCAATACCCATAACAGATAATAAAATCACATAAGAAGTCCATGTTAACGACTGTTTGTTACAGAAGGCTGACAGCTGAACTCGATTTGAAGACAGATAATAAAGAACAGTTCGGTCGAGAGAAGTGAAAAAGAATAGGTCCGATAACGCACGAAATTATAAAGTTATGTCAAAAAGATAAGGAGCGCCTTAAAAGGGATTTGATAATGGACTTTCTTAGAATTGAGGCTCGGTTTTTAAAACTCGGGAACTAACTTATGTAACTACTTTCCTCTGGCTTTCGTAAGATATTATCGGTATTGCTTTACGATGTACCTACTGAACGTCTTTACTTTATTCCAGTATTTCCCGACCATTCATGGTATGCCTTGTTTTAGCAACTGGTTAGCGTTTAGCTTGTTTTACTAGTCTGGATGTATTGAGGTTTCTAATGAACGCATGAACAATTCCTTCCAGTTAGAGGTGACCCCTGATAATGTGCCAAGAATATGTCAGGAAGTAGAGGAAAAACATAGGAAGTGTATTTATATTTTCACGACCTTGAGGATCAACTTCCGATTCTTTGTATAATTATATCGCAACGCTTATTTATTTATCAGTACTAGTACCAAAGAAATTAATTATTCCTTCCATTACCTACTTTCAGGTTTCATATACCAACCTTCCTACATAACATCCAGAAAACAACCAATACCAACCCTTATAAAAATATTACGACTATAATGTTTATAATTGTTGGTTGTCTATCACATAAATGTAGCCAATTTCTGGTTTTACTACAACTCATCTTGTGTTTTGTCAGTTGTGATTTCTGCGAACGCTTGTACCACTTTTCAGGAAGACGGACCCTGACAAAGTGCCAAGAATGGCGGATAAAGAGGAAAAACATAGGAAGTATTTTCGCGTCACGACCTTCTGATCAGCTTCCGAAACTTTGTATCACAAAAACAATATACAAAAGAAACTAATTGTTTCTGCAATGGAAGTTTCCTCCTACACCAACAGAATTCACGACCCAGCCAACTAAACCCAAAATCAACCCTCATAAAAAAAAATCATATCGCAATAATAATTCCAACTTTATCTCGAAATTCAAGCTCGAGCGGCGAGCGCTAAATTCTCATACGCGCCGACGTTGGTTCAAATAACTACGTTCATAAATACGTGCTGTGCAAGTACAGATACCGTCTGAACGCGTTCATTCATTTTTCTGGCGAGTAAGAATCCACGGACGGCGAGGCGCGATAAGCCAGCCAATGCCCGCCTACATTTCCTTCAGCAACGCGATTTCATTGGAATACACTTTTGATGAAGATGAATTGAATCTGACGGTGAAATGTGCTCCATTCATTTGAAATAGAGAATATTTTTCAGTTTCCGGGACTGTAAATCGCTCATATTTTTTTGATTATACTGTGAGACATCTTGATTGACTCAGGTAACCTTAGTTTTTTAATGTAGATTACCTACTTTCTGGATCCTTGAATTGATTTGAATCGAGTTAAATCTAAGCTGAATGATCTACATACTATCGATTATAATCTTAACGAATGTAAATTTTTTGGTAGCATATTTCCATGGTTTATTATGAAAATATGGCAGGTCAACAATTTGAAATGGCGTGCAAGCGGGGCGTAGGCGTCATGGCGCCAAAACTTTCGTTTCCTCCCTGTAACTCGACGCCGCGGGCTTCGGACTTGCCTCCCTCAACATGGCTTTCGGTCTCACATTTTATAAATACGCCCCTTATCGTGCCTACTATTAGTATTCATTTACAATTTTCAACACATTTCCCCTGACATTCCAATAAAATTGTGTAGAAATTTTATCTGAACTTAGATGTAATTTGTTGCAAGAACGAAACGTTTATCAAGGATGTCGCGTATCTTTATTTCAGAAAATAAATAACCTAATTTATTTTTCGGAACTTACAGATAACGGGATTTAGGGGAAAATATTCTTAGACTTCTTACGGCAGAATCCTACGACGACAGCGACACGGAAGTTTTATAAGGTATTAATCCTATGCTCTTAATAAATCTAAGAACTTTTGTTCATCTAACCAACCTGTATTTAAATAACACATTATACATACAAAAAAAAAACTTATTTATTAAATAATAATTATTAGAATTAAAATCGGGATACTTACTTGTTTCAGCAATGTTGGAACCACCATGGTCGCGAATAAACACAAACGAAACAAAACAAACGAGAAAGACGGTAGACCATTTTGTCTTCTAAACATACGCTTGCAACAGTGCTGAAATATCGGAAGCTCACAAAAAGTTATTAATGGTAAATATCTCGAATTTAATTCTAATAATGATATTAGTTACCATGACAGTTTAAAAACTTCTATACCTACTTATAATAATAAGAGTATGGAGATTCTCATGCCGACTCCATAGAAGAACATGATTATGAGAAAGATTAATTGAATCGTCGATTTCCTTTGCATAACGTCGGATGGTCTTCATATTTTCTTACATAACGGAAGGACGCAACCACTATTAACTGATGTTACATAAACTATTATGTCTTCCGTAGCCCTCCATTAAATATCAGTCATTAACAAGATGATTGTAAACCATGTTGAAGAATAACCAGCGTATCTGAACGGCCTGCCCGCCTGCCCAAACCTAGCGGTCTATTATCTAGGCAGACCTATAAATCCACTAGGATTTGCTTCAAGGATTTAGCTACCTATTTTATTACTTGTGCTAATATTCCTGTTTCCGATAGACACCTTTTTGCTATGTATTTTTCAGAGGGCTTCTGAGAATATTGTTATATCCCCATGTAAGAATATACGGGCGTAGTTTGCAGAATCAGCAAGTTGAAGTGGCAGTGGGCGGACCGTCTGGCGAAAGACCGATAGCCGTTGAAGCTAACGAGTGCTCGGGTGGAAACTGCGAATCGACAAAAGTAGCGTGGGTACTCAACTCGATGGACCGATGACCTGAAGATTGTTACCAGGTTAACTTATTTATGAGGATAGGAGGTTATGGCACAAATGAGCTTGAGGCCAAGGGCTTCTTACCGACAATAACAGACGTTTAAGAGAAAACTAGCGGTTTAAATAGAATTTTTACATTGGTAAACTGTTATTTACGAGTATTTTGTTGGTGAACATTAAGCATGGCCCTGGAATTACTTTCTATGATCAATTTAAGACTTTTAATGTTGTTGTGTGGATACAACTTGTATTATATATACATATAACAGAACTTTCACTTTCCATTTTTCTTTCATTCTGAGATGAAGGTGAAAATATTAAAATAATGTTGCGGTAAAAGTATAAAGGGGTAAATGACTGTCAGAAATCGCGGTATTTTAATAAAAGTATACCTTAGTTGTTGTATACAAGTTAAGCAATAATTCACAATGAAGTTCTAAAAAGCACAGGCTGAAACTCGACGGTTCATTGAAATAAAACCAGCTTTCCTTATTCCGTCGATAGGATTTTTTGCGTCTATTGTAAAGGAGAAATGGTTTGTGAATCGACAATAAGAAGGTACGTCTTTTATCTCTGGGTATTTGTGCATAAAGATGGAAGCATAAATAAAGGCTAACGTAAAGAAGGGATGAACATCTTTTATACATAATAAGATATTCAAACGATGTGTAATGTAACTTTTATTATTCTTGGTTGAGATATTTGAAAACAATTTTTTTACTTAGGCTTTAAACTTTTGAGAGCGAATGGTTTTATTACTGCAGTTACTCTACTTGTCAACCAGACCGGTAAATCGTTAACCACACGCAATAAATTGGGCACATTCCAAATTTCAAAATCAATTGAAATTACAAATGAGTTCAAAATAAATACAGCGCGTGTAAAATCTGAAGTGGTCCTTAAAAGTACATCTGGTACTTGGAATAAAATAAAGAGGTTAGCAATAATGGTACAGAGAATAGGGAGGAGCCAATTTCCCGTGGGCGGTTTGACGATCACGTTGCAATATTTATAGCCACGTACTGAACAAATATAGCCATGCTGTGCCCACATAAAATACGGGGCACACGCGAGCCGCTTATCACACGAAACAAGCTTTTTTACACGCCTAAATATACACGAAATTCTAAATGATAAAATTAAAAATAACAAAATATTAATCATCTATTAATTCGTCATGTTACCATTGACGTATAAAACGCGTTCCGTTTCTCACGGAAAACTTGTGATATTTAATGTCAAAAGTTCATTGCCAGATACCTTATACCACTACTACGTACACACATACAAATGCAATTTAACTACTTACAAAGTGCAAACTGCAATCGAACACTCGCACTTAGTTACGAACAAAATTAAAAAGGCTTCAATCGAATGCGGTCAAAAAGCGACGCAGTAACTACAAAAAAAGCAAAAAATAAAAAACTTTATAAAAGCGAAAATTCCACAAAATAGACCGAAAAGCGGTTCGAAAGCGAACTGGACTAGGAAAAAAACAAAATATATCGAGTGGGAGCGGGCAGGAAGTCCACGCGAGGAAGTGTGTCAATGTCAGCGTTTCGGGGTCTTTTTACACGGTCTCGGTGAATTATTGTACACCGGGCCCTTGCCAATGTCAGGTGTACAGCACTGTCAAGTGGGCAACATGACCGTCGGCTCTCACATGACACGCGTGACCTCAACGAAAAAAGGTACTTCGAGCCAACTCTCAAGATACATAGCAACAAAAACTTACTGATAAAGAAACATAAATATTCAGACTAGCCAGCCATTCCTTGACCTTTAGGTTAAGGTAAAACTTAAATGTCTGAACGATAAGTTACGCATAAAGTCTTAAGAGTTGTGATAGGGTCAGGGTCTGAAGAGGATATGCAATGCATAAGATTTTAAGGCTCACCGGCAACATTCGCTTGTAAACAGATTACATTTATTCAGTGGGCGAGGAGAACCGAGCACTACAGTGCGCAACCTGTAATGATACAATTTGTAACATTACAGCAGTGAATTGGTTGATTCTTTCTAAAATATCCAATCTGCCTGTATTACGCCGATTTTGAAATAAGTTGTGACAACAATATCGTTTGTTCATAATCGAATAAATTAATTGGATTAATATTACCGCGCTCAGAACCACGACCGCTACGTCTGACACAGTAAAAACAACTGATTCTACGACAGGGGTCATACAGTTAGTCCAGCAGGTACAGAACCTAATATTGAATTATAAGTACTATATTGAAAGTATTGAAACCGATTTTTTTTTCGCGAAGTTCTCGTTATTCTTTTAGGCAGTATTTGCAACGTAATACATACTCAAAATCGAATCTTGGCTTGTAACATTACAGGCGAATGCTCCCGGTGAGGGAGAGCATTTGCAATACCACAAAAAAATCGTGGATCGGCAGAAAAAATCTGAGAACGAGAAGAAGTTACGCAAAAAAAATTGGGATGTCTCACGTCGCACACCAAGGCCCTTAGCTGGGCCTGTGTTCTATTTTGGTAAACAGTTGTCTTCAGTGTAAGCGTATGACTAACACAAATACCTGTTTATATTTAGCTGTATAACGCGGCACTCGAACCTGGCACCGCCCGGAAGTCGTTAGTTCATCGGTGCTTGACCTATTATGCTGGAATTAATTGCTGGAAAACAATGAACCGACTAATTTTGCCCGAAGCTATTGCAAAGACTGCCTGGCACCTTTACTGCGAAACTTTGTAGATTGCTTTTTATTATGAAATAAGTTATAAGCAAATAAGGATAAAGTGAGAGTACGTTTAGTTAATGGTATTAATGTTATGTTTGTTGCAATAGGAAATTAGTTATACAATTTGTTATACCTTTCTAGTCCCTATGTACATGAGTACAATGATGACATTATGAACAACTTTTACTAAAGGACTAACCCTGAAATCGCGAAAAAATATCAGCTGTTCCATACAAATAATTCAATATTACTCGACAAAATGTAAGGAACAGCTGATAATTTTTTCACTATTTCAAGGTAGTAAAAGTTGTTCAGATGAGTACAATAATCTCATAAAGGGATTGGAACTAGAAAGGTAGGACCTTGTATATGGTAAATCTTAATTTCGTAAAACAAATCTAATTACTAATTTAAACCGGAACGATTCTAGCAAAAAAGGTGTAGTGAATTCCGTCGTACATTTCATTAGATTAAATTCCGGGGTCCTACCTAGTTTTATTATATTACGTAGTACGTGGACAGTTGAAAAATACGTTTTACACGCGCGAGGCATTACCTCCGTCCTCCGTACCGTATACGTCAGCGCAAATAGGTGTTGCGCAGGACTCAAACGCACCCTCGTTTCACCTCTACGTGGGGCTTCACGATTCGATTCAAACCAGCCAACATTACGCACGTAGCTAGGCGGTAGCTACCTCTATATTTCTTCGTTTTATCCCTTGCCCTAAAGGCCTCAGAAGGTATGGGCAGAACGGAAGCCGGTAAGTAGTAGTCTTTAAATTGCATTACTCTAATATCTAAGGTAGTAAACTCGGATTACGATTTGCTATGAAATATACAGGATAATTTTTTATGTAGTGCGCAAAATTTGCAGAATGATTCAGTGTCCCTTCCCAAATGCAACCGCAATACTAATAAAATATTATAGTTTAAAAAAAACTATCACGCTTTAGTCATCCAAACTGAACGTGTATGCAGAATTTCAGCTCAATCGGAAACCGGGAAGTGGGTCAAATTTAACTTCCAAGATTTTCTTACATAGTTAGTTACAGGTGTTAAAAATTCACTCCAAACAATATAAAAATTTGATTTTGTATGGCTTGCACTAGTACTTGCGTGTCCTCCATACTAAGTCGAATTTTTGTTATGTTTTAAAGTGTATCCCAATACTGCGGTTGCATTTAGGAACAGAGACTAAATTACAATATTTATTACCTACAAATTATGCGCACTATATAAAAAATATCCAGTATAGGTAAGTACCTATGAGTGCATGGTAATGGCTCCACGTGTACTGATTGGAGACTAATGGAGATCAAGGTTCTAAGCGGGAATGTATCTGGTTACCGATACAAAGTTGCTTGATAAATTGGCACGTGTAAGCGTGCGAACGACGGTGCCCACCACGATTCCTTGTTTTTGCTGTTCGGGCAATTTTGTTATATTTTATAACATTACACATTATTAATAGCTAAGGAAAAAAGCACAGTTACAATGAATGCAAAATTCTACATAAGTCGATGTTTGCTATCATTGAAGAGTACACAAGAGCTTTGATTCTGTTTGTCATGTTTATTATGCTTAATTAAAAATAAAACTTAACTTGTTCGGGCAATGTAGTCAAGCCATTTGCCTAATGAATACTACAGTACACAAAGACAGTAAAATTCTAATCTTAGGTATCCCAAAGAGCTGAACAATTGAAACAAATTTTTAAAACCAGCTTCGATATAAAACTTCCACGAAAGAACGTTTCCACTGAGTGGGAGGGTGGGAAAAAGTAATCGACTAATCGCTACCCTTATTCTCCCCAGAAACCGCCTGTCTGTTCATAACGGCTAATCTTGAGACCCGAAGTTTCACGGGTAAGAAGCTAAGTGACGATACAGAGGCGAGCATGGAGCCCATTCTAACGTAGTACGGAATATGAGGTATGCATAAGTAACGCTTTAATGATACCATAGATGCTGGCTCCCACTTATGTAGTATTGGCATGACTAACCCCATACGAACGTAAGTAGATATAGATGTAAGCGTGCCGCTCATGGCATTTTCCTTTCAGTTAATGGAACTGTAGATTGGATATGTATCGTAGGTATAGCCTACACCGACACATGAGCCTAGATAAAACAGAATAAGTGATTACAGAAATGAGGAACAGATAACTTTCTACTAATATTCCTGTTGAATCCTCACTGTAATCAAAATATCTTATGCTGGAAATAGGTTTACCACAGCGCTGTATCGCTAGCTGCCTATTTACGAGCTTCAGAGTATGCCCCGGGCGGAGGGCGGCTGTCGCTTCACACTCGTAAATCTCTTCATATATTATGTAAATATTTACAGAAGCCGCTGTAATTATAAAACAGGAGCTGTCAACTGTTTTAATGTTACCAAGCATTAGGCATTTAATCCATGTACCGTGTAGACTCGTTATCATTTGAAATGTCGCTGTCTCAACTACGCACGACTAATGCAGATAACAGGACGTGAATGAAAAGTCCGACGATGTATAAAAAAATTTGAAGCATTATCTCGCTAAAAAGTTTTTACTATTTGGAAATTTACTGCCAACTGACAACTGTGAAGTGTGGAAGCAATATGAGTTTCAAAAGGACCAACTGTCCGTCGTAGAAATTCAGTAATGTTATCGGAATTTGTTTTTATCGTTATTCAGCTTAAAAACAGCTAATACCCAAGTTTTTTTCTGATGGTAATCTAATCTAAGTATTACATGATATAGTGAGAAAGGTTTAACAGGCTCTTCGCAACGAATTTCACTGGAATATCTCTGTTTATTATTAGTAAGTACGTGCCATATTCTCGGTAAATACATTAAGTGCGTAATATCATCCGAGGATTCCCTTAATGTAGCGTGAAGGTTTCTGAATAGACAAAAGAACAAGTCTTTTGTGTTTCATTAATAACAATACTTTTGTACGGTACTAAGTTCGTGAAACTGGCCTTCCGAATTCGAGCCTCGAGGAATATTCTGCAAAACTGAAATATTTGGCGTTGTCTACTGTAATCTGGGAATTAAAGAAAGTGTTTGAGCCGCTTATCTTTCGAAACAAGTTGTCAACTCAAAGAAATGGGTCACTCACTTTGGTGTATAGATAAGTTAGACTTATCACTCCTTATTGGCAACTCTAAGCCGATTATAGAATATTATAGTACATTTACATACTCAATTCTTTCACATCTCTCGATTTTTATCAGAGAATGTTTCTAGTCGGTTTTATTCTCAAGATCTAAAGACTGGTCTTTCGATATTTAAAAACTTGGCCTTTTACCCATACATAATATGGCATAAGGACATTTCGAATATTTGAAGATTTTAAAATTATATTACTGTAGTCTGCTAATCTAACATGCGCGCTGTGACAGAGTTTTCTCTTCATGACAAGACTGTCTTGTCTTGTCATGATCTTTAAAAACCTGTTTCCGTACGAGATAATGCGACGACAAAATTATGTTGCGGCGTTCATGTTAGCTGGTCACGCAGTACTTTACATATATCTAAGATTTATAATGTTCACGTAGATACAGATATTACGTCACGCGTTTATGAATCCTCACGGTCCAGGAGTCAGATACTTGATATGTGGCCCTGAAAAGCAAATCTGCCACTGTCCAATATAGTTCCGAAGGACAGTGGCGGATTTGCTTTTCAGGTACTCATATGACGAGTGCGGTTACAACCGCCTAGCGAGGTAAGGACGACTTCTAGGTAGGTACTATGTACTTCTAATACTTAGGTAGATACAACAGGGTTGTGTATAGGTCCGAGGTTATATACGTTTATTACTTCTTTCAGGCAGATACTTCAATATATTTCATTTTCGGGAGCGACGAATATTTATATCGACTTTTTTAATGACCCGCAAAAAATAAGTGGAAAATTTTGTTTGATAATTTTAAATAATACTCCAATTATCATCATTCTCCTGCTTTATCCCATTTTATTTAGGGTCGGCGCAATATTCCTTTTTCTTCCATTCATCTCTATCAGACGTCATTTCCGGATTCTCTTCCTTCACATTCATGTCATGTTTCACAATTCACACAGTCCATCCATCTTTTCATTGGTCTGCCTCTTCTCTGATAGCCTTCAATCAACCTTCATTCCAGATCAACATTCATACTTAAAACTCTTCTTATCAGATGATTTTCATCCCTCCCTTTAAATAATACGTCAATATACCGCCCATTGTACATGTTTATTTTTACAATTAATGTAAGTATCTTTTGTATCTGGTGCACAATAAAGTTTATTGTATTGTATCGTACACCTTTGAATAAAAAAAAATCGATTCATGACGTATTGCCTGCATATCATCCTGATGTTCTTCCCGTCTGTTTCTTGGCACCATAGTTTATTCTTAAAAATATACAGTTTCTTTTATAAAAGCCCTTACAGAACCGCGAGCCACGAGCATAAGCTAGTAGTTAAATAAGTCTTCTTGTACAAATGTAACATACATAAATATCTACATAGGCAAACAGACAAACAGTAGCAATACTGAATTCAAGACAGTTAATTATATTATAATATTACACGTTATTAATGTGCCAATCCACATGCGGCTGGTGAACGGCTCTGGAAACTTAATTAATTCAATTAAATATGTTTACTTACAGAATTTGCAAAGGTGTTACTCAATATTTAAAAAAAAACTTTTGTTTGTTAATCTAATAAAAACATCCAAACTGATTGATATTGTTTTGATTACGATCGGACAGACGGTCGACGCGACTTTTTATAGAATACGGGTCCGAAGTCTCGGGAGGTCTCTTAACAGCGTTGAATAAAGTTAAACTAAAAGCATCATGCATACTCCCATTTCACGATCAATAAAAGTTCCTACGCTTCATAAACTACGAAATAACTTCCAATACAAACTGTAGCAATACCGATTGAAAACGATAGACAATAAATGTACAGAGCGTTAAACGGGTCCAATTGCGATTTTATTATGATCGACAAACGTAGTGGGCAAGACGTATACGTCACAATGACGCGCCGCCGCGCCGCCGGCGCACGCCCGCTCGCGTCACGCACCCAGCTGATCGCACCTACTCGACCGGTGTAAACAAATCATAGTAACGCTCCCACGCTCGCGACTACATGAATACGACAACGCCACAGAATAGGTCGCATTAATATTTATTCAAACTTCCAACGCAAATGGAGACTTCACACTGAATTAATCAAGCTGATCTACAATTATGTGGAAACCCGGCAAAGTTCTCGAGACATATTACCCTATCAATCAATTGTAAGCTACTTGGACATTTAATAACCGACGCAACTTGTCACAATGTCAACTTCGTTCAATTTGTCATACATTTGTTTCCAGCTTGATTATCTAAGGGTCCATCCACACTCAATATTTTTCGAAACAGAATCGCGCGTTTTCTCGTTCTTTATTCACTTTTTGTAAGCCAACGAACGCGAAAACGCACTATTCTGCTGCTAAAAGTATCGAGTGTGAACGAACGCTAAACGATAGGTTTTCAAGTCATGGTCAGTTTATTTGGCTAGTAACAAAAAATTTCGTCATTATTGTCATTAATAACGGGGTCAACAGCTACCGGGCGTCGACGGCCGAGTTAGTACGAGACCAACTAACTTATTGTTAGATATTTAGGTTAACCAGCTGGTTTGCATATGGTGGATAGATTGGTTTATTTATAACGTTACGTCTACCAAATAATACAATGGAGAAACATATTGTAAGCGCGTGGGTGGTATACAACTACACTTCAAATTATTCAGCGATCAGAAATGTTAACAAAAAATTTAAAGGTCACGAGTTCATTAATCTCTTAAATACGATAGACTAATTAACATCTGGATGGTCTAGAAGTAATTAATTAATTAATTGAAACATGTAATTACTATCTCCTAAAATAATAAAGAAAAAGAACAGTTGTCGAAGTCTTCAATTAAATTTACATTTACCTAGTAGGTATCGGTAGGGTAACTAATAGCATTTTCATATGTTTTTGCCAGCCCGTTTTGGGCGGATTGAGTAAATGTCCATAAGTACATTTTTAACGGGCATTTACCCAATTAGCCCTAATGTCCGGGCAAAAACCCACCTATATTTCCATGTTCACGACCGTAGTACGAGGTAAAAAGCATAAGTAACGTTACAATTTCGACGTCGGAACGACATAGCAACGATACCGCGGCGTTTCCCATCAAACCGCGGCGCGCGGACCGTGATTCCCTCGAGCTGCGGACGTTCCATTTGCATACAAACCGACGTGCTATTACAGCCTATTACGTACCTAGTTAACAATTAAGTGCAGTTACGAACATGCATGAACTCCATACATATCGGTATCTCACGTACTTATAGTCTGACGAAGCAATACAAGAAATAATTTTTAAAAAATTAGACAAAGTAATCCGATATCTAATATAATTTATTCCCAGGGGCATATTGGTACAATGTGAGGGTGTTACACATAAAAGTTCAGTCGCCATTCGCGAACAAATTAGTTTACTTAATTATGGTGGCGAGTAACTCAGTGAATAACGAAGGTATAAAACTGTAGATAAGCGAGCGGTCACACAGCGAGAATTGAAATTGAAAATAAACAGAGCAAATAGCCGAGTGCGGACGAGGACGAAGCGCACCTGCCGTTCTGGTCACCACACCCGCACACCTGCGACAAGCCCCGCACTTTGTACCCGACGGAAAAAATGTATCATCTGTATTCAGTTAGCTACATGCTTCACCGAGTGGAAGTCACTGATAATTACAAGCAAAAAAGTGTGAAGAATGTTGTACCTACCACGAATTTAGAATCAACAATTTCACACTACGCCGTAACGGCGAATAAATTGGTAAACGCGTATCCGGGGAATGTTGCCGTCATATTTCACAATCCAAATCATATTTCAGCGGAGGCGGAGTAGTGGTGGCGACCGAAAAAGGCGAGGCGACACGCTCGAAAGAAATATTGCTGCCTTGGCGGTGAGGCGGCGAACTACGTACGAGATATCTGCCATCTCCAAGGCTAGGCCTTGTGCGGTTTATCTCCCCGCCCGACTCGACGCCGTTTGGGAAATTGCGTACACAGCAAACAAAGAATTGCACATCGAGATAAGGAACCGGAGCGTATCGCGCTTATGAACGCCCCTCGGCTCCGTTCGCCACGCCTGACTGTTATATTCTAACAAACGCACACCGTTATTCCCCCTTTCGATACTCTCCATCAATTTAAAGCACCATCGTAATTTTCTTGTAATATACAAACATAGCATTGACGCAAAACCAAAGGCCAACCCAAATTATAACGTGTAATCACAGCGCTGCCGCCATTGGGGTTTATTAGATAACGCACGTGCGTGACTGTGGGTTCAGTTTCTACATATAAATTGACGTGCTCAGTTCCCGAAGTCCTATGTATTAAAATGATTGATTCTTTATTCAATCAAATTAATCAGTATAAGCATATAATGGACACTTACAGCACATTATCAGTGTTACGAGACTTTGATTCGATGTAAGTAATGCGGATGGAAGCTCCATTTAAGTTTGATAATCCGCAAGCCGCTGGCTGTCGGAGATAGGGCAGTTTTCGATGAGGGTTGGGCTCGGGAGTCGGCACGGGTGCTCTTTCGCAATGGTCGAATCAAAAGAGCTTAGGCCTAGTTGCCACAAAAGAATAGTCGAGTTTTGGATTCTACTAACAAGCTTAAATGGGTAGCAATGTGGAGCATGCGCGCGCTCACCACGGCACGGTCATTCGATAACCACCGTCCGATCCAATGAGTACTTAACTAATATTTCATCGTTTACACACGCAAACGTGCCAGAGCTGCCATTGTGTGTAAATCCGAGCACGTCGACCTAAACAAATTAATTCCAAACGTGGTGTATTTTATGTCAATCGATACCCACGCAAATAAGTATTTAAATGATTTATAAAACACGAAATTGTGAAGAAGGGATAAAAGTTTCAGTAGCCACGCAATGTGAGCAGTCGACTGTATTTCCCAAGGGTAGAAATCCTCATATAAAATAGCAGAAACCAAATGCGACGTCTTTCAAGGGAACCCCTCTTTCGGAAATATCAGTGTGAGAGGAATTTTGGGGCTTTGAGTGACATGACTGCCTCGCTCGATGGCTTTTAGGGTGACGTTCTGTAGGTACTACTAAGAGTACGGGTAAATGTGTAGGCTTTTACTGTCCCCCGTCTCAGATAAACCGACATTAGGTTGATATGATTTAACGTTGAAATATGTTATGGTTTCTATAATAAAATCTCGATAGCTTAGTAGAATAGCATAGGCATAGGAAATGAAGAAGTGATCGAAAATGAATAATTTTCGGTAATTTCTTCGTTTAACTTGGGAACGAATATATTTCAGAACAATTTAAACTGTAACATTGCAAAAGATTTGTGGTAAAACAAAACGTTTGAAGAGATTTTTTCAATATTCGTATTTCATTTTATACTGTTTCTACTTGATCCTGGAGCTGAGAACTTAATGGAACACGGAGGTCCGTATAAAAATAATATTTCAAAGCTATAACAGCGAAGATATTGAAAGTGGATGAGAAAAATACAGTCCGTCTATAAAGTTACCGTTTCCAAAGTTAACGGTCGCGTAACGTCGGTACCGCGATCTCGTGTTTATGTGTAGAACACCAATAGAAGTGTTGGTGAACAGTCAAACTACCTATAAGTTTGTGATGCACGTATTCAGGCCCCGCGCGTCTCTACTCACAAAGCGGAGTCAAGTTACCAACAGAAGAACACGTCGCGGTCGTCGAGCTCACTGGGGAGAGCGAGGGGAGGGGGTGCAAGGGGAGGGGTACACTCAGCGACGTGACATTTTCGCAAACAAGCCACGAGGAGCGAGGCAGGGGCGCCGTGAAATTTGCAACCTCGGCGCCAGCCGCCATCCAACCGGCCGCGACGCAACGCCAACCTAATGGGGGAAATCGATGAATAAATTCGGTGATCCGGGTTTCACTAAGCTCGCTGTCCGAAAGTTGATTATCGTTAAAATGTGCACATAAACGAGGATACCCATTTCCATGTAAAATGACAGGAAAGTCATTACAACAGGATTAGAGGCAAACGAAATTAGAGCAGGGGTGTCAACAATACATATCAAGTTTTTTTCGTGTTTTTCTAAACTCTGAATAAACTTAATCCCTTATACAAAATAGAAACAGGAGAATTTAACTAAACGTAGTAGGTACCAAGTGTTTGCATCGTCGATGTTTGATAAAATCAGGTATGTATTTAGATTTAAAACTTGACCCAGCATATAAGCACAAAAAATCTATGCTTAACATTAAGAATGTTTATTTGTTTCTGTTTATCTAGCAAATAAATTTATGTAAATGGGATTGCATATACGTTCCCTTGCCAAAACAAGATTAGTCACTTAAGCAAGGAGGCTACGACCTAACATTAAAGGGGAACATTTGCAGAATCTCTCAAAGGCACTAAATATCAACATAAAAGTATCAGAAGAACTACCAAACACTACCATTAATTAAACAGTAGATATGAAATAACTTATCTTAACAATATATCTAGATAAAAAGAAGCCAGCTAACTTAATTACTTAATCGCTACTTCGTGCAAAGGACAAAAATATAGCATGCGGATAACAGGACCAATAAAACAATAGTGTTTTTCCTTCAACGCAAAATGTCCGCTTTTAACGTGAATGGCTTTAACGCGGATGACAAGGCACAGTCAGCAGCACAAATGATCGCTGTACAAAGTTTCAATACTATTATACGTAATAAAACCAATTTTTATATCCAAAAATCACCGAAAATACTTTAAAGAATAGAACTATGATATAGGTATATGATAAGTACAGAATAATAAGAATCTCATTTGACAAATTATATCTCAAAAACGGTTCAACGACTTATAATGTTGACTGTACCAGGACGATATAAAAACAGAGCGATGTAATTAAGAAAAAAAGATTAAGGGCCAAACCCTCACCGGACACGCTTTAATTATCACAAGGGACTTTTTTATAAATACGAGAAAATTCTTTAAAAAATTTCAGCGCGTCCTGGAATTTGTGTTGTTGGTCCTAACAAAAAGGTTTGAAATGAAAAAGATCCTTTAAATCGTATTTTTAAATTTACCTGATGACGTGTTTAGATACGGGAAGACCTAATTTTAGCAGCAAAAACCTACAAGCTGATATCAACTGATGTCTGATATAGTGATGATAATGATCGATGATTATCCGTTATTTTGAAAGATTACGTCACAGATGACTACGGCGTGTGTTAACCAGTGTTAACGCAAATGACTCGAGACTTGTAAATCTTAATCAACACATCAACATAAAACTAGCCGTGACAAGTTTATTTGATTTTATTAACATTCAATGTCACATTATTCGGTTGGGTATGTAAAAATAAACATTTCATTAACATTACACATCTCAAATGGAGCTAGGTAGTAGGTAGCTATTTCCAATTTACGTTTGTAAACTAAACCTATTGAAAAATTTTAACAAATTAAACGAATGAAATCATGGACCTAAGCTTGTCGTTCCCAGGAAAGGATCTCTCCCTCTCTTACCAAATATCTAATGTACTCTTACCGTAGGACTCTTGATAGAGTACGAAAGGATTATGTAAGAAATATGAGCTCAAACATGTTCCAGTAGTTCCAGAGATTACTCCTACATACAAACAAAAAAATATACATTATTATAGACACAGATTACAGAACATAGATAGTAATATTATAACCAATTTGTTGAAATTAAAAAAGGTATTTTGCTAACAGAAGTATTATGAAAAAATTCCTTACGCCATCGCGTACCCAAAGAATGATGTTTTGTAAGATATTTGGCAATGTTTTACGCAAAATAGACATTAATAAGATCGAGATACGAAGTAACCGAACACTGAACACATCTGTTCAACTCGCTGGCTATATCAATTAAATTTTACTGGTTCTGATGCCATAAGCAAGCGGTAAGGCAATAGATTCTTAATTGTGACGTCTGGCAAGTTTGTCATGACAAAATATATAGTCTGCATCAAACTATTTTCCGGATTGCATTTTAAATATGTATTGTGTTGTTTCGCAAAAAGGGACCCCTTATCCTTCGTCAAAATTTCTTGTGTCTGTATTCTGCTTAATATCATACAATCTTTATTAAAATATAGCACGTGACGTATGCTTGGTCTACCTGGGATTATTATTTCGATCAGCAGGTAGTACTACCTTAATTCCGTCTGCTATTACCAGCATAAGTCTAAACAAATTAGTACCGTTTCGCTGCCGACGACGTAACGGCTCGGCGCCAATAAGATGTAGCAAAAAACTTTTGCGAACACTTCTTGCTATCCTCACGTTTCTGGAGGTCATTAGTTCGCTCAAAAACATCTATTCTAAACACTACGACTTTTTAATTGTTTCAATATCCGTGAACAAAGAATAGTTATTGTTAAAGATACTTTTTTAAATTCGTCAAAGAACCTAAATTCTAACTTAAATGGCTGCACTCAAGAATATCTCATAAAGAAATATAGCCCTGAATAATTGTAAGATTTTATTCGCTTTAAATTCTTTGCGGTTTACACTTTAAATATCTCTTCCGAATATCAAAATAGCAAGTAACGTGGAAAATCGAAACTCTGTCGAATGGAAAATCGAACGAATTTAAAATTTTCCGTTATAAGCGCGATGAAAACGCAACGCTCCGAAGGCGGATTGCAACTTGCGGATTCCGTACGTATTTGATCAATCTGATTCCTACATAGCTTTGCAGAATAGTCGTGAATGTGTACTTCACATATCCATCGATAAAAACTTGCGTAACGGGAATGTTACGCGCTCCATAGGCGAAGAGCTCAGTAATATTAGACATATTAAAAAAACCGAACATGTAAGTAACCTATCCACTTTCCATGACGCACGACATGAAATACGTAGAATCTGTCACTTAAGATTCAAGCTTGGTAATCAAATGCAAATATTCACATATTCGGTCAAAGAAATACCAGGCATTAGAATATATTTCATACCTGATACCTAAAATTTCGGTTTACCAAGTCTACTGAATAATAAAATAGTTTATACCTTGATAGATTTGGTCCTTTTGTCGACTTTGTTGAAAATGGGGCTAGTGGTGGTATTATGAGTCAAGTTAACGAGCGCTTTATAGTTTCGGCGTTAGAATGAGTCACCAAACACTACAGTCGGTGTTCGTGCCTCGACCGACATGGCACCGAAATGGGGATTGCATTTCATGATAGAACTTAGGAATAAAATCGATAACATGTCTAGCAAACTTGTTGTGGCTCCTGCACACTTAAATTTCCATTAAAAGATGTCGTTAAAGCCTTCGAAAATTGAGTAACTTGTATAATGCGTTTGCAAAACGATCGTAATACCAATATTTTCTCGATATGATATTTCCTCGGCACGCAAACCTGTACTTAAATAACACATTTCACCGGGGAAACAGTCGGTACCGCTACATGTCTACTTCATCCTCATTTATGGGTGATAATATGAAACTGAATCTTATATTCTATGTCATAAGTCATAGATTACGTTGATAGGTCGGATCAAAGTAAATGGAGCTCGGCCAAGAGGTATCGGAGGTAATGTAAGCAAATTCGCAAATCCCGATTGTGGTGTGGGTAGTCATAAGCCCCCGTGCGAACAGCAAGCGAGATATACTCGGTGAGATAGTTAGCATCGCGAAATAACTGTTACAAAATCTTAGCCGCGACCGGTTGTGAAATACGCCTGAGTCGAACTGATTATTAACATTGATATTGAACATTATTCGAACGGATGTACTGGTTCAGTAGCCGAAATGGAGAGTACAGTTAATCCCAAAATAAAGCTTGTTTTTAATGTCAACTATTAATCTTTGCGTTGTATACGAACAAAAAGCATACTGTTAATAGAATGCCTGTACCCTTATAATTTGTAAAATATGCCATATAAGTTGATGACTCCCGCAAAATGCATTTCCTCAAGCAATAATAGATAATCAAGAAGGGACGTAGCACTATATTAGAGCAATTAACAGCCGATATAAACATAAAGTAGATAACGTAAATGGTTATACCATTAGAACTTAGAACTGCATTTACCACAACACATGATCGTAAGAATTTATAGTGAACCCGGCACTAAATTCCATGTTAATGCTAAAAGAATGTCAACTACCTATGGGTTGTTGTTCTTCATCAGTAAATTGCTGTTCATTTACACGATTATGGTTCGATATTTTTATTGGACCGTTAGTCACATGATGCGTTTTTTTTTGCACTGGAAACAGATGTGTTTTTTATTGTGAGTCCTGAGGGCTACTTCACGTACCTAATTATTTTTATGACGCGGCGATCAATTGCAGCTCGAACTTCACGCGACCGTATCTCGCTGAAGCTAAGAGAATAAATACCAAATATGTTGTTTTGATCAAAATTTTACTGCAACTGCGCGGCAACTGCACTTGTTAGTTACGTGAATTAGCCTTCTGTTCGTACTACTGGACGGGCATCCGAGGATTAAAAATAAAAATAACGTTCCTTGATTTATAAGTACGGCACCAATGCAAATTAAAATGGATAATGGAATTAACAGTTCAGGAAACGAACCATGGCAGTGTATACTAACTTTCCTCTACACTATTATTACAAATAGCCAATTCGGTGATTTTGATATTATAGCCACAAAATGAAAGAATCTATTAAAGGGTTTATCGTTTGAAAGGGAGAACCCGTCGTCAATGCGAAGAATAATTGAGGAATAGAGCGGCGACAAGGACAAAAGTATTTACGGGGCTGTTTACCCGTTATAGCTATTTATGAACTACGAAGGTTGCAGTACTCGAAGGGTTTACCACCGGTATGTTTGCAGTGTAGTTAGGGATATGTATACTTTGTGTAGGTAGACTTTGTAGCCTTTGGAGTCTTGTACTTTTAAAGCTTATGCAATCATTTTAAGTGCCGATGTTCACAAGGTTTTGCTCTCCACATCCTGCATTAGCAACTGTAAACTTTGGAACCTTGCACCATGTGATTCCACAGTCGAATATTCGGTAGAGATGGTGTATTCCTGTTCATCCCACCACCTTCATCCCACTGGTGGGAATTAAAAAAATAATTTTATATTGGTTCTTGATCATCTCACTGAAAGCCCAGTTGAAAATAAAATATTTGACTTTGGACATAAAGGTCAGTAATGAGAGCCTTCAAATTACCTATCAATATTCAACACCACTTCCGAATAAGTATACCAAAACGAGGACATTAAAACCAGAGCTTTATAGGCACAAGTGTGAAAATGATACTAACATCCCTCCCTACTAGATTATGTATCATAAAAATTATAATAACAAGGTAAGACAATTTACAAGCGATACCAACACTATCGGCGAACTTCAAGGTAAAAAATTATTTATACTTACTAAAAATATTACCATTTAGATATATTTTAAAATTAATTCCGTTTTTGCAAGATCTATAAATAATTAAATAAAAAATATGTGCTTTTATTAAAGCAAGCAAGCTAAGTCTATTCCGTTCGGCCGACAGAATAATTATAAGTAAT
This sequence comes from Allophyes oxyacanthae, assembly GCA_932294325.1. Classification (NCBI taxonomy): domain Eukaryota; kingdom Metazoa; phylum Arthropoda; class Insecta; order Lepidoptera; family Noctuidae; genus Allophyes; species Allophyes oxyacanthae. Next base: position 14,422,948 of record OW028613.1, on the reverse strand, counting down.
AACGAGCGATTTAACTAAGTATCTTTAGAAGCGGTGGCAGATGGGCAGGTGTTCGCGTGCCAGCTGTCACGAACATTTTCTCTTTCCTCATCACACCACCTGTGCCGCCCTAAGGGGATACCATATTTTTCGACTTCCAACACTGTATGTAACTCCAATAATTATACAAAGTCCAACCCGTCTAGTCCATCCCTTTAAGGGGTTATTATACTCATCACTATGAACAACTTTTACTAAGGGACCAAAACTGGAATCACGTAAAAATATCTGCTGTAATTCCACACAAATAATTTAGTAAGACCTATTAATTTGACTAAAAACACTCTCTCGCTCTCTTTTCTATTAAACGTATGGAAGAGCTGAATTTTTTTCACGATTTCACACATGGGTCGCATAGTAAAAAGTGTTCAAAATGATGAGTAGGTACCAGTGGCGAAGGGTGACAGTTTTAAAAGGGGAAGCCGTCCCAAAAATGCCCCTAAAAATTGCTGCAATTAATGCTGCAAGACAAAAATCCATACCGTCTCTTGTAATCTATGTATAGTCATGTCTGGAAGAGCTCGACCTAACTGAATAACATAAGCCATATTACGTTGGTCTATGCACTAACCAATTCCTAAAGGGAAGCCGATGGGAATCGGGTTGTATGGACTCTTCGCCACTGGTAGGTACAATAATCCCCTAAAAGGGATCAGGACTAGAAAGGTAGGACTTTATATAAACGGTTAGTTATAGCGTTTCTTTAATTTCGCTAATAGCAATCAGTGTTCACGAACATCGGATACTAATAAAATTTTCATTTCAATCAATTTCACTCGGGATATTAACGCTGCTCTCAGAATCCTCTCAAGACTTGTTAATCAATTAATTTCTACTTGATACGCGACTTCAGATCAATTAATGAAAGTAACAATGCATAAATAAGAATCGTTTAGTGATGTGAATTGATTAATAAGTAGGTAATTAACTCACAAATGAACAGCTTAATATGGATGAAAGGTGATCTAAAACGCGATCTTACCTGTAACAAAAAGATAACAAAAGATTAGCAATAATGGCATTTACACATTTTTTATTTAAATACGACAACACAAGATAGAATACACATTTTGTAGTATTTCCCTCACTTAAAATTACCATATTAAATAAAAAATTGTTTCAATAAACTACTTAAATATACACACATTACACGCATCGTAAATACATCCGATGACAGATGCAATATTTTTTTACCAAATTGTAGTTACAACAAAAAATAAAGCGTTTTTCTGTCAGTCAAAGTCTATATGTTTGCAATTGAAAAAGTTAACACGAAATTGTTTTTGTTACTGTCTGCAATCGGAAGCCTTGTACCTACTTACAATGCTACCATGTTAAATAGTTAGCTATAAGTATTTCACAAGAAGTAAAGAAAGCTTATTATACTTTACTGCTAGCTATAGGTACTTACTTTTCCCAAAACTTGAAAGATATTGCAAAGGCTATTATGAAGTATAATAACTTTACATAGAACAATAATACTATATCTTATAATTAAACTGAAAGGAAAATAGCGCTAGAATAAAAAGTATTCCGCATCCTTCAAAAATAAGGGTCGGTCCTTTATCTCCATACTTGAATATGATAAAGGAGGTTTGTAATTTTTTTATATATTAGAATGCCAGCCACGACGAACACAGTATTCGCAAAAGTGGAGTCAAAATCATCAGCATCCTAGAATTGTTACGAGTATATCGTACAACTAGGCAATCAATGACATTTTACAAATGTCATTGTAGGCAACGTTCTCATTTGTCGGTGTGATATTGTTTCGGTACGGTATCAATTCAGAGAACTTACAGAGTGACTGAGCCAACTGAGCTGGAGAGAACCAGCTGAATATCAGTACTTACCTCTTTATTTTACTTACTACTGAGGCTACATTAAAATAATCGGTAAAACTCGGTATGGTCTATTGGTTCGTTAATAAGGTAATTATGTGGCGGTAACTATGTCGGGCCGGTACTCGGGTATGGGGTTCATCGCCCGAGCCGACCCGAGCGGAAGCGAGCTGGGGGCTCAAGGGACGTACCACACCCAGTAGCCCTTCCATTGTGAACAAATAAAAACTTCCTCTCAAACGTCTATATGGTTATGTAATACGATCTCTCCATACACCGACATACATAGTATATGAAACACCCTTTCTGAAAGTCTGATATAAACATGCAAGCAAAGCATATAAATTATTATTATGAAGTCGATCGTTTCTACTGCTGATGCATCAAGTAATTTAGTTCCCAGGCGTTACAATCTTCACGTCATGTCCCGCGAACGGTTAGGTAGAGAGGTACCGTTGTACCTACCATTCCCATTCTCCATTTTGCGGTTCCGGGTTCGCAGTATACAGGATATTTTTTATGTAGGGCGCGTAATTTGTAGAGTGATGTCTCTGTTCCTAAATGCAATAGCAGTTTTGGGATACACTTTAAAATAAAACAAAACGAAAATTCGACTTAGTATGGAACGCTGGTAAGTTATGCGTATTCCACGCATAATTTACTAGCGCAAGCCATACAAAATCAAATGTTTATTTTGTTTTGGAGTGAATTTTAGTACTGCGGTTGCATTTGAGAACGGAGACTGAATCACGCACTACATAAAAAATATCCTGTATAATGGGCAACTCTATTGCCATCAAACGAGGACAATTCCAAACTCTTACTGATTATTTCCCAACAGAAAAACCACGATACATTTAATTAAATTTGCCTAAATTTAATCAACGCAAATAACTAGAGAGTAAAATAAAACTACTTCGTATGTAACAATGTTTGAAAGTCGTAAATTGTACAGATAAGACACGTCAATCAAGTGAATGAAATAATTTATATTTGTAGTTTGATAATGATAAGCTAGTTTATTGATTAACATTTCTGTTCAATGTGGTAATTGCATTCTAAGTGCATTAATGGTCCTCGCGCACCACTTTAGCGACCACCGCCCTTTAATTGAATGGGCTTTTAAAGTATTATTAATCAATCATGAACTTCAAGTGTAGAAAACATAGTTTAAATTTACTTATTCACATTTAAATAGTTGCCTATACATAGTAGTCACACAAGCTACGTTTTCAGTAAAACAAAAACGTTAAACTAAGTAACTGCAGATTGCAGTTTCAAAAAGTAGGGTATGTACGCAGACTAAATTACGAATAATTCATTGACTTCAGAATGATGATAATGATTCGTAACTTCTTTTTGTTTGTTGTCTTATTATATATCACTAAATAGTATAAAATTAAGTCGCTTGCCGCGTCTGTCTGTCTATATATCCGCTAACTCCTCTTAAACCATGCAACGGATTCTGATGTGGTTTTCACCATCAGTTAGATAATTTAATGGAAGGTTTATATGTATAATACTTTGATATTTAATGTAAGGATAGTAGAGAAACTGCACCCGTGCGAAGCTAATTAGTTTATAATACTCTATATCAACCTACAATATTGCGAATGTGTGCAGAATGTTATTCACTGCAATCGGGACAAACCCCCGTGGTTTTTAGATTGTAAGTTAGATGTATATTTTGAAAGAAAGTTGTTAAAAAAAAAAAAAAAAAAAAAAATAGGTATTTCCAAAAAAGAAAAAAAACATTAGCAAATTTTCTGTACGACGTTAAAAATGTAAGTTTACGTTTCAAATACGATGGATAACATAAATCACTATAAAAGTGTAATCTTTTAATTTTAAAACATTTTCATAATACAACCCGCCTTATTTGTATGCATAATTGCATACTTACTATGTATACTTAAACCGCGAGTTACATTTGAACGTTATTTAAAACACTAGCATTTAGCTACAAGTATAACAATATTGTTTCTGAAACAACAAAACAGTTAAAACAGAACGCAAGCAGTGAAATGAAAATAATCTATGTTCGTTAAAACATAACAAGTAGAACCACAATAGTTAACCCGGTCGTAAACTATACTTGTTATTAAATAAAAACTACAAACTAACAGCAGTCCGGTTTCTTTATATACCAATATTATGCAGTTCATAGTAAATATAATCAGTCTGCAGTAGGTTAGTTATAACTAATAACCTAATCGTCAAAAACCCCCGACTCCCCGAAAAACTAGCTTTCAACTAACTGTTTTTTGACGGGGGTTAAAAACATTTAGTTGCTTGTAAAGCATTAAAAGTTTACAAGGATATTTAAAAAATATTTTAAGCTACAAAAAGGTTACCCTGCTTCTTGCCGAGTAGGCTTTAACTTTGTATGAGAGTAAAAATAACAGTTATTACTAGTTGACCTTACTGAATCTTGCCACACAACAAAACTTAGTTAATAACAGGTTAATTTTTCTTGAAACATCACACTACAATATGCAAAAGTAACTCTGTCTGTCAGTTATCTTTTAAACGGCTGATCCGATCTTGATGAAATTTGACGAGGAAATAGTGTGACATCACGAGGAAGAATAAGTTTTTTTTTTTTTCAGAATTCCCTACCTGCCATATCCACCCTGACGTTATCGCGGGCACAGCTAGTTGCCAATAATAACCTAACCGTCAAAAACTCCCGACTCCAAATACAAAAAGAGCTATAACTTTTGAATGGCTGACCAGATTTTTATAAAACATAGCTTAGATGATACCCGATAAAACTAGCTTTAAATAAAAAAAACTGCATTGAAATCGGTCCATCCGTTTTGGAGCTACGATGACACAGACAGATACACAGATCCATAGATACACATAACACACTACAAACTTATAACATCCCTCTTTTATGTCGGGGGTTAAAATAAAACCCGCCATAACATAGGATCACGTCTTTATTTCCCGAAGGGCAAGACAAAGGTACACTGTGCAACAGGGTGGGTACTGGGTGTACACCAAACTAAGGCTAAGCCCCTGACTGCCTAACCCTTCAGGGAATATAGTCGTGATGATATAATTATACTACACATTTATTGATATATTATAATTATGTTAGTAATGTTTATGTAAGTTTATAATTATATAGTTGTTTTTAAGTATAATTGTTATACCTCTCATTTAAGTTTGTTTTTTGGTGCATCTACCTTCATTTGCCTACGGCATTAAGACCGCCTTTGTACATTGTACATGAAGCATTTAAAATAAATAAATTACATAAATAAATAAATGACAGTTATAACTAAGTAAGAATAGAAGCCCCATACCTTACACCATGCAACAATTAAACTAGATAGATATATGAAAATAAAATTAAAAGAAGCCCATAAAGAAGATGAAGCTAATTTGTTTCCCTAAATTAGAAATCTATAAAACTTTGTACCCCTTTTTATGCACATTCCGCGCACAGAGGAGTTTGAGATTCGGCATAACGAATTTCGACCATAGGGCGACAACTAATAATGATGCCGTAGGTACCTACATTATCATAACATGTTACATGAGCATGTATGAGCTTCCCACGATATTTTCCTGCTAGTTACTTGTTATAACCTAGTAGACTTATGTTAGTAGGTAGTACACTTTATATTGGTTTAAAAACGTGCCCAATTAAATGCGATAACAACACTAGTTAGTGCTGTTAGTTTATCGCTGCTATTCCTTGAAAATCGAGTACAATACAATACAATACACTTTATTGCACACCAGTAATAGAAGAAAAGATACAGTAATTAGAAAAAGAAATGTACAAAGGGCGGTCTTATCGCACGTGGCGATTTCTACCAGACAACCTTAGGACGACGTACAAGTAGTACGTAATGTACCTATTACACAATATAGAGGAACTGTATGTTAAAATCAATAAAAAAAACACAGCCCTTATTGGGGGCAACCACTTCAGGATATCCTGCGAAAAAACCCTAGTCTTTTATCGTTACTATTTCTAGGAGATTAGATGTATTAATTGCATATTTATGTGTGTCGCGCCAGTCTCCACTTTTTGCGTCACTTCATCCCGATACCTACCGATATTTGAGAGATACATACGTGTGATATTTCAGAACGATATCGTGCAATCGAAACATTTCTTTGTCAACACCATTTATAGTATTGTGTATCTTTTTGTACTTATTATTACTTAAACTTTCACAATTACTATCTTTGTTTTACAACAATATTATCAATGTGGTAATAATTTTGTTCAGTTGGCTACACAGTTTCACAGTAATAACAATGATAATAATTGCGTATTGGAGGCGGGCACTTAGAATGCCCGCGGCTCTCTAGTGGGTGCTAAATAGCAATTTAAAGTCTATTGAGAGATCTGATTAACGAGGTTGTTATTATGTAATGAAAAGTGGTATTATCATTAAATTTAATGTGCTCAGATACATATATTATGTTCTTGGAGGTTAGATGTTGGTTCCGCCGCTCGCGCAAGCACCATGGTCCGCGGCCGCCGCTATCAATCATCTCATCCCCTCGGCCGGCGCCGCCCACACCCGTCGCCGTCGGCCCGGCTATGGCGATATTTTCACAGGATCCCTCCTGTCCCTACAGCGGCCGCTTATTTGCTATCTCGCGCAGCTGGTTGCTACGTTTAATTCGCTGGATACAGACTTAATTGGAGCTCCCCAGGGAGCAATAAATAATACGAGAAAGTTATAATTTATACCTACCATTGTTTGATTATGTAATCCGATTTAGTGCCTATTCTTAATTCCCAAGTCTGGTAATTAATTACTGAAGGTCACCATTACCTTCCAAGTTCAACGAAGCAATGCCTGAATTCAAATACGTATTTCAGCCAAATTGTTTTTAATTCCGCAAACTATTCTCAGAGCACTTAGTAATTTCTTTAAAGTTCGTGTTAAACGAGTAAAAGTTTTATTATTTCGTCACTGGGTTAATAACGTGTATTAAAGTGAAATGATCCGTTTACTGCGGCTCAATAACTACAAGTGCGGTAGGTAACCATGTAATGGGTACAATTAAGTGTATAATGGTGGCGGACGATTAACCCAGAGACCTTTGTGCGCGGTATCGCGATCAGCTGAGCGCTGCTCTTGGCGACCGCTCGGCAACTTGGCACCACTGCAGCACGCCCGACCTACTTCACGGTACGAATGCGATACCAAAAGACCGTCGAGCGGTCTAACCACGCCACAATAATTATCAGGTTCAAATTCAAACGTTACGTAAACTTCCATATCAGGAATTGTAAAACTGTTGACGTTACGTGCTGTAATATTAAAATGAAGTATTAAATCTAACCAAGGCATTGATTGACTGTTCAATCATAAGTTCCTGCTTTCGCAAATTCTTGTTGTTCAGCAAATTACACGGAAAATTCACATTCACGAACATTTTTTAGGGTGGAAACTACTTTTTTGCTTTATCAATCAAACTATCGGAAAAAACAAAGACAGGTGAAAAAGAGCATTCCTTAGAAAATGATATTTAATGACGACCATATGGATAAATTATGACAGCAAAATAAATTATCCAGTATTGCAAATTTTATTGGTGTCGTTAACGTTTGTCGCTTAGCAAGAAGATAACAAAGAAATCGGTTTATAATCAAAGGAGCCGCGATGCAAAACACGCCGAATAAATGTAACATTGTCGAGTTACACGACCGTGCCAGCTTGCTGGGCAGTTAACCTACATCGATTGCTGCCAGCACCCTGTGCGGAAGTGATCGCAGTCACCGCTGTGCGTATTGATTAACATACATTTCAATTAGTTAACTGATATGCGTGTAGAAAATATACCTCAATTAATTCTGATCCGTTCAAATTGACGTAAGCATATGACTAGGAAGCGTTTAAAATACTCATGACGCACACATTTTGTGAAAGTCTGATTTAAAAGGAGATTTGGCATTCTGATACAACTCGTAAATGGCAATAATCTGTGCACTAATAAAAAAATTACACTATACGACTATATTTAATCTATCCTTTTTGACTTTCTTCTGAAAACAGATAATTCTGTTGACTAATGAGCTAACAAATTATAATAAATAAATAACAAATTGGTGCATAATAAATGTATTGTTATTAGTACCCACCAATAACAATGAAGTTATTATTATACACTAGATGTGCCCGCGAAACCGTTAGAGAGGACTAAGGACGGGATGATGTTTGAAAAATAAATAAAAATTGTCTTTGTTCTTCCTCATGATGCACACTACTTCCTTATGAAATTTCATCAAGATCGGATCAAATATTCGTAAAAAGGTAACAGACAGAGAGACGAGTTATTCAAGGAAGAAAGGATAAGGAAGTTACGATTATTATTAGAACCAGTTTTCATATATTTATGGGCATCCAACAGTGTCAGATAGATCGACAGAACTGTCAAGTAAACATCAAAATGTTCTACCTCACAAAATCAGTAAGCGTGCAATACAGCATCCATGCCTGCAATACCCTCCGGGCTGCATTTGGCAGATGAATTGCACCCGTATTTATTGTATGCATACTAAGCCCATATGTCTCTCTTGTATCCTTAGACCAAACATACAAACAATATATTGCCTCCCTACGTGGTATTTTTCTGCAAAGGCATAGGATTTATAGTAGGTATTTTGGAGGGTTTTTTTCGGGATCAAACTTTACTAAGCAAGCACGCCCATGGTTCTCTGACGCGTTCGTTCACACTCAATACTTTTACGTTGGCTGCTTTTTGCTTACAGAAAGTGAATAACGAACGTGAAAAAGCGCGATTTTGCTGCTAAAAGTATCGAATGTGGATGGGCCCTACTTTTCTTACATCGCAATCGTCCTGAAGAATAGAAAAATGTTTTTTCACACCCTTCAAATTACCCCTCCATACTTAATTTACATTGATAGAAAAAAAAAAACAGGTGTAAATAACATTTTACGTACGTATGTTTTTACAATTGGCTAAGCAACACCTTGCAATAATGAGCAGGGGCACAGTTTAAATATATAGTAAACAGTTGGTAAGCTACGTACTTACGTTCCGAATTCAAACACACACAGAGACGTGTGCTCTACAGGGATTTCTCGGATAGGTTCGGTAAGGTAACAGCGAAATATTCAAAGGTTGTCAGTCGGTGTTACTTCGAGACAAAGTCGGTCACGATTTGTGTTGCTCCCATATTTTCCTATATTAATAATTATATTGACAGGACTATATTGTAGTGTTTACGGCTGCTTGAACTCCTCAATATAAAATCAGCAGTTAGCTTTTTTTAAATTTCCCGCTGATATCGAAAGGTATAATGAATGTTCAACTATTTCTCTACGAATTTGTTGTCAATATTGACCGATTGCTTTGAAAATACGTGTCTTCTCTGAAATCGTAATTATGGTCAGAAATAAAAATAAATGGCGGCCATTTTGATATTTTTTATTACTGGACCGATTATATACAAAATCGATATCTGAGATTTCGTATAGTCTCTAAATCCATATATAAAGTCGGAATTTAAAAAATGGCCGCCAATTTGGACCTTCTTAGTTACTGGACCAATTGCTTTCAAAATCGATATCTGAGAGTCCATATGGCCTCTCAATACTTATTTATAGTTAGAATTTAAAAAAGTTGCCGCCTTTTTTATCTTTTTAGTTACTGGACCAATTGCTTTCAAAATCGATATCTGAGAGTCCCGATGGCCTCTGAATACTTACTTATAGTCAGAATTTTAAAAAGTTGCCGCCTTTTTTATCTTTTTAGTTACTGGACCAATTGCTTTCAAAATCGATATCTGAGAGTCCCGATGGCCTCTGAATACTTACTTATAGTCAGAATTTTAAAAAGTTGCCGCCTTTTTTATCTTTTTAGTTACTGGACCAATTGCTTTCAAAATCGATATCTGAGAGTCCCTATGGCCTCTGAATACTTACCTATAGTCAGAATTTAAAAAAGTTGCCGCCTTTTTTTATCTTTTTAGTTACTGGACCAATTGCTTTCAAAATCGATATCTGAGAGTCCCTATGGCCTCTGAATACTTATTTATAGTCAGAATTTTAAAAAGTTGCCGCCTTTTTTATCTTTTTAGTTACTGGACCAATTGCTTTCAAAATCGATATCTGAGAGTCCCTATAGCCTATGAATACTTACCTATAGTCAGAATTTTAAAAAGTTGCCGCCTTTTTTTATCTTTTTAGTTACTGGACCAATTGCTTTCAAAATCGATATCTGAGAGTCCCTATGGCCTCTGAATACTTATTTATAGTCAGAATTTTAAAAAGTTGCCGCCTTTTTTATCTTTTTAGTTACTGGACCAATTGCTTTCAAATTCGATATCTGAGAGTCCCTATGACCTCTGAATACTTATTTATAGTCAGAATTTTAAAAAGTTGCCGCCTTTTTGATCTTTTTAGTTACTGGACCAATTGCTTTCAAAATCGATATCTCAGAGTCCATATGGCCTCTAAATCCTTATTTAAAGTCAGAATTTAAAAAAAATTGCCGCGTTTTTTATCTTTTTAGTTACTGGACCAATTGCTTTCAAAATCAATATCTGAGGGTCCGCGTAAAGTGGGATAGTTGATAGTGATGACATTATCTTTTTCAGCCGGTCCAAATTGCTTCGTTTGATTTTCCGAGATGATTCAGTAAAGAAACCGGCACTGAATTATCGTGTTTCTGAAGAATACTTTAACGCTTAGGATATTTTACCAAGAACAAATCGCAATTATTAAAAAATATCCATTCCCATCTTTTTTTTAAGAATCATCACATGTTTTTAATTCCTGTTTAAATATCGTCATATAGCTTACATACTACTTACGTACTTACGAGCGAAGCCCTGGGCCAATACTAGTATTAATTTATGTTTGCAGTAGGTAAATGTAACTAAATAAAATAAAAACCATTTTCCAAAAATATTAGTGACATCCCTAGCGCTCCGCTTGTCGATGTCACAAAAACGTCTTAGCTGAGTTACTGTATGTAGTATATATATACTGTGGCAGGGGGTCTAATCTAACTCATAACTAAAATGGTAATGAACATTGACTCTGATAGGTAATAAACTTCAATACGATCGTGAGAGACTAAACTTCGAGCTACCTTGTACATAACAGACCAATCATGAAGTTGGGACTTGTATCTTCATGATCGGTAATTTTTTTTAGGAGGTAGCTTAAAGTATAGTCTTAAAAAGTTTGAAGTTTATTACCAGGGTCGATGTTCATTACCATTTTAGTTACGCGGTAGACCCGCTGTACTTAATAAGTTCATAACCCTATCGGCAATCACGAATGACTAATGCTTAGTGTATTTGAACACAATTTCAACGGGTCAGCATTTAGTTACGAAACATAAAGTTGTTGAGTCGATAACTTATTGTTACCTTTCAGTGTATGAAGTGACTCATGCTGAATATATTTTAATTGTTGCCCTGACCGGTTGCAGGTATGCATCTTGAGAGATATTTGGTGCAACTTGCATTAGGAAACCGGCTAACTAGATCGAGAAATTTAAGCATTTGGAATGCTTGGATTGTAAATAAAGGGCAATTTTCCTTTTGATTAAGACAATTTAGCTTTTCTGGTTCTTATTATTTAGTGCAATCAGTGATGACATGAAGAAAGAAATTTCATTAGTAAAATGCTTCCAGAGTCAAACTCGTGAAACGAGACGTTATCTTGTCTACAATTTCTTCTTTTAAACTGTCAAAAACATAAGTCGCTCAAGGCAAAGAGTTCAAAAACAAAACGTATCATCGAGCTTTTTCGGTTCTTGTGGGTTCGGATTACCATTTTTCGAGGCAAATACAATGACGTTATTCACCTGAGGGTTTGAGGATGTGTGTCTGTGTGGTAGTCTAGACAAGTATAGGAAACACAGTCGTAACAATCAAATTAGATGAGACATTGCTGAAAGCTAGAATAGAGAAAATCGTTGAACAGCGAGTTATCTAATATACAGGGTATTCTTTTATGTAGTGCGCAAAATTTGCAGTGTTTCAGTGTCCGTTCCCAAATGCAACCGTAGTACTAAAATTCAGTCCAAAACAAAATAAAAAAATTTTTTTGTATGGCTTGTGCTAGTAAATTATGCGTGTATACTAAGTCGAATTTTCGTTTTGTTTTAAAGTGTATACCACCCAATACTGCGGTTGTATTTAGGAATAGAGACTGAATCACTACAAATTATGCGCACTACAGAAAAAAATATCCCGTATAAATGTACGTTTGTGTGTTCGTCTTCTATGCGTTCCTATGTACCATTCATCCGATTACGATGAAAATTTATGAGATGTGCGCGCTCTCGCTATGATTTCTACTAAAAAAGTGGCATTGCAAGGTATGCCCCGAGCACTGGTAAATTATTAAAAAAAAGTCTAAGCGGTATAAATCTACTAGAAAGGACCTCCACCTCTTTCACTTAAAAGAAAACTCATGGACATGTGCATTCTCCCCACCCTCACCTATGGAGCGCAGACATGGTCACTAACGCTCCGTCAGAAGTCCACACTCGGGGTTTGCCAACGAGCTATGGAACGAAGCATCCTGGGAGTCAAACTTACGGACCGCATAAGAAACTCGATGCTTCGTTCCAAAACACAAATTGCTGACGTAGGCCAAACAGCTGCCAAATTGAAGTGGAATTGGGCTGGCCACATCTGCCGCATGTCGGAGGAGCCATGGGCTAAAGTAACCACAGAGTGGGTACCGAACGGCAGGAAACGACAGCGCGGCAGGCCCAAAAGGAGATGGCGGGATGAGCTGGACATTTTCATAAAGGATTGGCCCCAGATCGCAACTGACCGTGAGAAATGGAAAGAGGGAAGGGAGGCCTTTGCCCTGCAGTGGGACATTACGGGCTCATAATAATAATAATAAGCGGTATAACCATCATAGCACCTAACCTTTCACACATACTTGTATCCAGTCTCAACACGTATTACCAACTACAAAAGATTAACTTTATGTTCCATGAATATTAAAACCAAATGCACACAAGTTCCGCTACATAAATCCGTTTAATTAAAGCCAAAGTTATTAATTATTAAGGCATAAACAAACATAGTAGGAACAAAAACCTTTAGGAACGAAGACCATAACCGCGTGAAAATATGAAACGTGATTATTAAAACAAAAACGGGTCTGTCTTTGAATCGATAGGCTAACGATACAATGAGATTCATCTCATAATTCGAGTATTCCCGAGAACTACGTAAATCGAATCGATTATTTACTATTAATTAACACGAATGTTGCTGCTCATCCACCGTTAAAAATTGAAAGTCATAACTAAAATGTTTAGGTAACTAAAGGTGCTATGAAATTGAAATACGAAGAATCCACGAATGTTCTGAAACATGTCCATGAAATTCGGTTGGGAGATATCTCGACGGTATCATTTTAAAATTTTCTTTGTGCAACGTTTATTTTACTAAGAAAATATTAGACAGTGGACTTCAAACCATTGAAAGCAGAAAAACTATTGTTTGTTAACCTAGTTTTATTAGCAAGATAAAATTAGACAGGTTGCTGTGCTTTGAAATTTCTTTAAGAAAATATTTTTCAAATCTGATAATATAAAGGGCCGGTTATTATATCAGTGTTCAGAAAGACCATTTAACGTTTAGTGAACATCTGTCCTTGCTTCCATTCTCACTTAATAAAGGTCGCGAAAACTTGAAGGGCACAGTAACCGATGAATGAGCAGGGCCATAAAGGCCCGGGCGGGGGCGAAGAAGGGCGCGGGGGAACCTACGCTCACACCCTACTTCTCAGATCAACAACCCCGAAACCTTAATCAAGATAAGTTGAGCGGACGACGAGAAAGGTTTCAAGAGAACAATTTTAATTAGCAAATGTACATTGACAAAATCATGCTCCAATTTAAAGTTGTCATTGCCGTTAACGACGCCGTCAAGAGGACCGTGACGGTAAATCTCGCTTCCGCTCTCGAAACATAAAATTCATCCGCCGACTCAGTCGCATATCTACCTATATTAATTACACGAGACCATCGCCCGAATAAAACACAACCGGACGCGCCAGTTCGTCATCATTTTGAGTTAATTTATTCTAATGTGCCTTTTTCGCAGCGTGGAGCATGGGCGGGATGAGCGGCAGTGGTGTAGTGTGCACCCAGCTTTACTACACAGTCTGGGTTCATCGCATCGCTTTACCTGATGCGGTTTCCGGCGCGGGCGAGCATTCCAAACACTCCTCGAGACCGACCTAGCCTCGAAATGGGATCGCATCTTACTCAAAGGATCGCATCATAGAATTTACATTTATTCAAATCCTATAAACAAATAAAAATCATAAATTTTGTTAAATAAAAATTTAAAAAGTGCATAAGTTCACTTCTTACATTACTGGAACTAATAAACACAAAAGGCGAATGGCACTGTAAAGCATATTTTTTTCATAGTCTTAGTGCACTCGGCTTGTGTAAAGGGCCGTTAAATCGTCAGAGAGGCCGGTGAGAAGCAATTTACGAGCGAGCTCGAAAGTTATTAAACAAACCTAGCCTTTGAAGATCCGATGGGCGAGTTTTATAGTATCAGTATGGGGCTTTTTGGAAATTAGAACATATCTCCCATAAGCGTTCCCTTCGGAATAAGTTACGACATTATCGCCTTTGAAAGGATTTTGTCAGAACACAAGTTTGTATATTACGTTAAGTTTTAAAGTACTTAACTCGTATCTTGTTCGCGAAGCTGAATGTTGACGGTCCCTAGCGTCATACATAAATTAAGTGAGTAAACTTTGCAATATGGTTCAAGGAAAGAATAATAATAACTCGAGATAAAAATGAAAAATAAAACAGACAAAAAAATACTGGATAGCGCGAAGCGTGACTCGGGGGACACGACAGAAGCGATATCGATCCCCTACTTAGGTGTAATATAGAGAAGGGGCCAACGGGACTGAGCGGATAACTAACCTACACGTTGGTTGATTTGGACCTTCCAGAACATACGCCATTAGAGAAAAATCGAGTAATGTAACCTAACTAGTTCAAAGGAAACCTTGAACTTTATAGTACACGAATCTTATTTATTCGACAAATAGACAATTTTTCTGAGATTTACACAAAGCCCGGCTCACCTACACATTATTATTAGCTACATTACTGCAATACTTCAGGAGGTCTCCTTTGTGCCAGGGTGACACGCGATCGGAATGCGCCTTTGTCAAAGGACCATTCTACGGTGTCGAAATTTGGGTTCGGGTTTTGTCTACGTATAATTTTTAGCCGCGTACCTGTAACAAACCAGTTTGTAGGTCGTCTGTTCGGAGAAGCTCTCGACATCGGTAGTTACGCGTTTATCTCGGTCCGTTCACAATTACCTCTGTTCGCGTCGGCCACACCAAAATTACGAAGATTAACTAATCATATCAAATTAAAATACATGAAAGCTTTCACACCTCCGCCCCGGCTATCCGGTATCGGTTCTATCGATGAGTAAGCAATTTGAAAATTATTTGTTGCACGCAACACTTATTGAAAATGAAACTTGGTGTCTGGCCACTCTGCCGTGACGGAACTCACTTAGATCATAAATATTATGAACCGAAACCACAATGTGATCGATAATGGATGCTGTACAACACGTAGACTGTGGGAAATGTTAGTGGAAACAGTTTCCCAGCAGCCAGACACTTCAGAGCGGAACTATAAATTCGTTTAATAGCAATTGTTTCGTCGAGTTCCCGACGCCGAAAAAAAAATCAATAGTCCCGTGACGATTATGATGGGTAAGTGTTGCTCGAGAGTAGTCAAGTTAGCAGGAGTGGGGCTTCGTGAATTTTATTATTAAATGAAAACAAGCTCTGGTAGGTGGGTCTTTGTGCGGAGTTGGCCTGGGGCCGGGCATCGATCGCGTGGCTGCGGTGAACGCACCCCAAACCCGGAGCACCGCACCCGGCGGCGAGCACCGTAGGGGCACGTTATTCACATCGCAAAAACCCTCTTACAACTAATGATAAAGTATCTCCGTTTTCAACGAAACATTGTTGAGCTGTTACAAACCATCGATGTTTCAAAAAGAGACATGGCGAATATTTTTTAATACTTCACAGAAAGTGCACTTTTTAACATTTGTTATAAAGAAGTTTTCGAGTGGTTCGGGGCAAGCATGTGGGTATGCGTGTATAGTTAATGGTCGTGCGACAGACAAACTCCCTGTCCCTGTGGAACTAATGACCACTTAAAACGAGAAAATTACTCCACGCCGTCGACCGCATAGACCGGGCAAGTCACGAAGTGGCCGTTCGGCGTTCACAGTAAAGATAAAAGGAAAAAAATATCATGAATTTTAAATTCGTAACGCATTAGGCGGCGATATAAAAATGAAATGCCCCGATATTTGTGAACTGTGGTGTGATCGGATCTTTTTCGATGGAAGACGTTATCTTAGTAGTGTTTCGTATCGTTCCTAGGCGGCGGAGTCCGAGAGCACAAAAACTCGCGTCGGGCTTAATATCCAGCTGCGTTGGTCCCGGGTGCGGTGACCTCCGCCGCATCTGCCGCCTCGCGGCCTGGCTTCACTTCACACGTATCAAAGACAAATCTACCCCGCTAACGCGCAGTGCTCCACGTATTTTACTATAGTTTATCATAAAGTATAATATTGAGAAGTAAAACTCCTACCATCCGATGCGATTTGTAAACAAACAAGGAAAACAGTCACGTTTTCAGCAGCTGTGACGTAAGCAGGGAAGCACTGCACGTGAATCGAGTTGTAGTCTCGTGAATGTTTCGAAATTATCATGGAAGTTAAAATGGGACGGAAACTGTAAAAAGTTTTTTAGGAGAAAATTATTATTGGCCTCGATAGGAATCGAGCTTGCTATGCCGAAAGTTTTGACGAAATTGCTAAATCGGGACCTAAGTAAGAAGTAGCGTGACGGCCAAATTATTTCTATGTTTACCTACTACCTTTCCCTTCGAGGGTTGTAATTATGTAATTTTTTATTATAGGTACTTATATTTCAGGCATACGCTATACAGGGTATGCCAACAAACTGGCTCATCTCGATGCCCTTGAGTGGCAGTGCTTCAATCAATCACATGCAGTGGTCGAGTCGTGGGTCTATTATGATTGTTATAAATGACCGTCAGCCGGTGCTTCCTTTGTAACCACGAAGGGACGTGACCCTTTTGACATTCTTTTTTTTTTTTTAAATAAACCCGTAACCTGTTTGAAACGTACTTTTTATGAACAATTACAATAATTTTGTAAAGTTTCAGGGCTTTATACTTTGTATTAAGCATAATAATAACAATCTGTAATACACACAACTGATTTCAATAAACTTGGTTCCAAAATTACAAAGGATATTAAACAAACTTTTCTCTGAAAATATTATACACTGTTTCTTCGGTTAATTGGGTATGAAATTAGAACTTTGCTGCTAAGAATAACTTTCAAAATTAGTTTTAGCTGTCAGTTAGCGTCGTAAAATGGCTATTAATGTGGCTATAAAAGGCTTGTGTTGTCCGTGTTCAGTATCATGGTCTACGCATTCTGGTATAAGTTACATCCAGTTCAGTAGAACTTGATTATGAGAATTTCATTGTGCGAGCGACGCGCCGCGGCGACACGGAAATCTTACACCCAGTAACTGGATAGCGAGGTATACAGATCTGGAATTGATCACCAGAGCCGGTTCCAATTCTTTAGCTAGACCAGAATAGGATCCCGTCAGACCTGCTAGGGCAGTGCGTAATTACGGACACCCTGTATTGTATTTTTTTATCCTAATCTAATCTACATACTGCCTGCTCTTTTTACTCTGTTGGTAGACGATGGAAACTAATAATTAATTAAACACCTGCACAACAATTAAATTCGAGTTAGGGAGGTTAAACTTCTAAAGCTTTTAAGAATAAAAAAGCGCGGTAATTATTTCAATCACGTTCATCTAGAAATGCGTGGGAGGGTAAAAAAAAACGGCACGTGACCAATATTTCACGGCATGTTTAAAAAAATACTTTGCAAAGCATACAACTGAATTCATTGTGACGTAAACGCAGCTGAATGGCGTTTTTTTTAATAACTATCTCGCACCTGTAACTATTCGACTTTTATCGCTTCAAAAATGATTCTGTATTTTCGCAAAATATGAAATCCGATTTCGTTTTCGAGTTACGTTTGCACTATAAAGCCAATAAATTTTGATTTGATCGTTTTAAAACGTAATGCAACGGAAGACTTTTTATTACAAAAGAAAAACTCACATATCTGATGAAAACAATTGTAAGAATGGCTATTGATCTTGGATGCTTACCTGAAACAAAAAATGTACAACGTTAGATACATACCAAAAAAATTGCCATTTTAATTTGCAAGTACATACAGTTCTAGGTTCTAGACCCAGATCTCTAAACAAACGCTAGCTTAAGATACTTAGTTTAGACAGGACACAAAATCTATGGACCCCTCTATCCAAGCCTCCCCGGTCTAAATAAGACACGACATTAATTTGGAGTCACGGAGCGGGCGCGAACGCAATCACAGGCGGGAAGCTCATTCCGGCTGCATCTCCGGGAGCGCCTGCATCGAGAGCAGTTAAATTAAGGATTCCGAACGTACCGAGGCGACGACGCATCGGAACGCGCGCGCCATGTCATCGCGCGAATTTACTCCGCGCGACGTATATGGGCGTTACATCCGTTTCAGAACTAGCAACTGGCATTACTAGTGCTATGATATGATAGTGTGACGCTATAGGGTTCTTCATGAGTGTTCGGCGAGTGACTATTTCTCCGTCAAGAATATTTTTGGGAATACAACTGATTAACCATTATTGAATCAAAAGAAAGTGTTAGGGATCTGAGAGAAATATGAATTTTGATAAATAAGGCGTCCTACGAACGTACATTTATTTTCATTAGTTCAGTTATCAGTATGATAGAAATATTTACCTAAAGATACTATGACGCCACTCTGAAAACCGTTTCGACTAATTGCAAAAAGCATACAAACAATCGCTGTTAAACCCGGATAAAGTTGCTTTTACCCTCAATGCAGGAGAAAAGAGAGCAGTGTCGCGCTTGGAATATTCAATCAACGACGGAGCTCTTCTGTGGGGAATTAGAATGAGTCCTATTCCGCAAGAAAACCCCACGCCACCGCTCACGGCTACACGCGTAGCTCTAGGAAACGATGCAAATGTATTCAGAATATACTAATACATTCAGATATCCTATAATACGATACTTTGTTCAGCTCACAAATGTATAGACAAGTGGTATTCAACATTCACAAGGATTCGGATATCATTCGAAGTGTCTGTAAAGGTATTTCAACGTTAACTTTATTTTTTGTAGCTAGAGCGGAACATTACACCAGAATTCGAGATAACGTGCATTTAGTTAAATTAGCTCAGCGAACCCTGGGAGGTAAGTACTGTGTCAATGACCTAATGACTACAATTTGGTGAGAACCACGAGTTGACGAGTGATGTCATAGTACGAACATCATGACCGACCGTATCCGGCCGTCTAACGGTCCTCGAGTTATGAGGGAAACATATTTAACACAATAGACACTTAACCATTACGTTATAACCTAAGCGTGACTTATGAAAGTTATTAAATTTTACGGCCTAATAGCTAACAAGTAATGGAACCTCATATCGTATAAGGTATTACGTTCCAAGACTTCAAGTTAAGCTCTTGTAATCTTTGAACCAACGTTATACAATGTGTAGTAAAATCACCGGAACACCATTGCTGGTCTACTCAAAAGTTGCTAACTAAAGTTTTATTCAGAAATTAATTTAAAATCACTATCGGTCAAGTAACGAGCTAATACCACACTATTTACCGTCAACAGTACCTATAAACGATAATCCTTTGTTTCCAATAAATACAGCGTAACAAACAATACAGCGATTGACACAAAACCATACGAAATCCTCATTTGCCCGCTCGCGTAGTAATAAATGGGAAATTTCACAATTACCAAAGACAAAAACTACGAACAATGAGCAGTCAGATACAGTTATCGTTGATATTAACATCGGGTATTCGTCGACAATGCGCGGCCCCGCAGGAAGGCCGTGTTTTGCAACCGGCCAGGTAGGCAATTTGACATTGTGTAAACGTTTTCACATGGGGGCCGAAAACGGAAACTTAGGTCACGCTCCTTGCATACAAAACGTGTTAGAGCAGTCTTCGGCTAAAGAATATAATTAAAACAGCGGGCACCAGAGCTGCGACATTACGAACTAATAGAAGTTAATTTAGAAACACAAATGAGAGGCAACTCTCTCTTGTTTAATTCATAACTTTTTAACTCGAACCCATGTTTTAGAACCATTAATATTTTGTGAACAGAATTTCATAATATCGGCTTTCCAAACAGTGCCTAGACAAAGAAGTGATTATATTATGTCTTTTGATTATCGAGGTATACATTGAGTCTCCTGTAAAAGCGACTGAACAAACAGAATTAACGAGCTGTTCGCCCTATTAGCAGTAATTACGCTTAGAATAACATAACCCATTGAAAGTAACTTTGTCGATTTGATGTCGTTACTCATTGGAAATACACATGTGAGGTCAACATCCAAGTGACTCAGTTATATAAAGGACTCAACATGGGAAACCATAAAAGTAGGTACACATCGGGCGCTGTATATTGTTGTTTCATCTCTAAATAGATGGCAGTAAGTTGTCAATGCATTTAACTACCAGGGCAGCAGGACATGACAGTATTCTATCGTTGATAAATTCGATTAGGAAGTGATTGATGTCTGCAAGCGGGGGCTGGGGACTTCGTGTGCGGTCCCGCTCTGCGTCATGCACGCACTATGGGCTCCGGGAGGAAACTAGCGACGTGCGTGGAACCACATGTGTGATCGATATCACGCAACTGAAAAAATAACATACTGCCTTTTTCGCCGAATCAATAATATGTCTATCTCTTTTTGAGCACAGAAGTCAGTTACCTACGTAAATAGGAATAGGTACAGTCTATAAATTAACAAAGAAAATGTACATTACAATTTGATATTGCTTGCCAAATGATTTCTACCGTCTTCAAACGTTTATCTAATGCTTACGAAACTTGAATTTCGATGGGGCTGACGTGGAGGGGTATTTGGTATTGTCTGTCTCAGAAATAATTATGCTAAACGATATCTAGCCACCAAAAACGTAAGTCGCATTAATAATATGCAACCGTAACGACTTCCAAAATAAAAGAAAATACCTTATTCAAAGTTACAGATGGCGACAGAAGAACGTAGTAGGTGCGGCAGTTTCTAAAGCCCCCGGGGGTAAGACTGGATACAATAAAATATCCAGTAGGCTCCACCCAACTCCCGCGCCTAACTTCCACCTCGGAGGAGGTAGAGAAGGGTAATTTGCAACCCCTGAACGAAATGAAACGTAAATGACGGTTTAATTGTACGGTAAGTATTTTCTAAAATTTCCGTAGCGTGGTTTATGAAACTATTGTAAGTAAAATCGATCCCGAAATGTTAAATTATGCTAATTGTTGGTTCGCACTATTCTTAGCAGTGTTTTATTACGGAATAGGCATTAGTCCAATTTCTAGGCATTTTAGTTACGGCCTTGAAAGTAAACTCGGATGACAAAAGAAACTAATGATTTAATAGACTAATTGAGCATTCTTTCTGCAAGACAGTAACGTACCGTAAAACTGTAATTTATTTAAGAAGCTAGTTCATTTATTTATTAATTTATGTACAAACATGAAAAGACAGAAAACATTAAATAGGAGGACAAAGTACAAAGGTACTGCTTATTTCACAAAAGAATTCTCTTCCAGCAGACCTGCGAGAGTAGAATTTAAAACATGAAATTATCTAGTTCTAATAATACAGTGAAGAAATTATCTTTTGATGCAGATAACATTATTTATCGGTCGCTTTTGGACGATATTGAATGTTTACATAATTAATCATGTCAATAACCTGAAACCAAAACTATTTTATGGTAAATCTAAATGAGAGCGACGAATAAACATTTTTAGAGCTTCAGCTGATACTGACCAAAACATTCGGCATTTTATGATGCCATAAAGCTGTAACTAGAGCGCATTTTGATGATACGTTCCATCAATAGTTCCAGCTAAAACCAGACTGCCAAATACCGTTCATAAGTTCGCAACTGCGTTCTAATTGAACTCGCGATAAAAATAAGTCCCCCTATATCGTCAGAGAAATAATAATATTCGCGTTCTATTTCGATCGTTGCAACCCGAGTTCCGAATGTCAATGGCACGTAAACGGCGTGCACACGCTTTGCCGAATGTTCGAAATCTGATAAACACTGCGAGGTTGATTGACCTCTGTGAACCGCCGAACTACGGGGAAGCCGCGTTGGTAAACTATTGCCAATTAATCCCGTAGCGACTATCATTAGAAACAGTGTGATACGCAGTTACCGTGCTGTCGTGAAGCCAAATTTTATTAATATATTTTTTTATTAACCTTGCCCCTCCCCTCTCTAGGATTTCTTCTGTATCATGGGTACAGTTTACAAACATACTAGGGTTGATCCAAAAGTAATGTATAATGAAAATAAAACACGGTGGTTATAAAAAAAACAACAAAAAAAGTAAGAAAGCAAAAAACAAAACTTTCGGATTTTTATACGAACTGGAAAAACCGATTATCGTTACTTTTGGATCACCCCTCGTACATGTCACATACACAGACACCCAGACCCGGAACAACGTAGGCCATACAAATATTTGTTCCGTGCGGGGATCGAAACCGCGGTACGTAGCGCAGAAAGTCAATCGCTTAGCCACTGCACCTACCGTGCCAACACTGGCATTGTTGTCTTCGATTTTACAGGCGTAGCTCGTAGATTTTCACTAAACTTCTTCAAACAACTTTCTCGTAATATTCCATTACAGTTCCAGGACAGGATTGATCGTAATTGACGATTATCAGCATTTAGCGATTAATCATAACCGTCGAATATTTTACGATTATCTATAGCACACAGCACCTAGAATCACGACGGTTTGAAAGTGCCTGCAAAGGCCCAATTGAAATAAAAAACTTCAAATGAACTGTCAAATGACAAAATACCCGTCCCGTATTGAGAGAAATTGCAAAAAAATATCTGTGATCAAAACCATCAAATGTTGCTATGCGCCTCGGAGAGGTTATTTTCCACTACCTGCAGAAAACTTGGAAATACTGTGCTTTTTGAATAATCATCTCCAAATATTTTAATGTTGATTATTTTTGTTCCATTTTTATATCAATAATTTGAATAATACACATTTTCTTAATTTTAAAACATGCTTTTATTAAAATTTTATAAAAAAATGTGATAATCTTAATCGCTAAATGATAATCGTTCCATCACTACTTGATACTACAACAGTAGTGAACAGATACTTAAATTCTTTTACAGAACAAAAACGAATCAGTCGACTTGATGTTAGTAATTTTCTGCCTGTTATAGGTTTGCAACTCGTACAAAAGAAGCGTAAGCTTGTGAAATAGCTCAACATTACGAGTATTTAGTCTCTATTCAACTGACAATTGTCGTTTTTGTCCTTATTGAAGTAAATACTGCTACATTTTCGTGATTATCCGTCATTTTGTTTGAATGATAGCTTCTGGAGTTGGTTGACCACGATTAAGTATATATAAGTAATAGGTTTTGTGAACAATGCCTTCGAGTTTGGTGTTCAATACGAGAATGAGGGAATACTTCAAAGTACACGTGTCTGTTGTCACGTTACGAGCAGCAATAGGAACTTCACAAGTTTTATAAATAAAACTGAAGTAATAGCCACACGACTTCATTCCTCAGAAGCTAAGTTATGGCGGACTTTAGTTCACCCACAATTCGATGCATTTTTACGTGCCTTATTACTCAGTGAAGGGTTGATAAAACCATTGACAAGAAAAATCGGGCATGTTTTATTTAATTCAGCCTTGGAACGTTTTAATTCTTATTCAGTTTTTAAATAATACAAGTTCTTAAAAAAAGACGTCCTTAATTAAAAGAGAATCAAGGGAGCAGAAAGACAGTACCAACAAACTGGAGACAAAAACAATAAAAAATAAACTAGGAGCTATAATAGGTAAATTCAGGTTAATGGCTTTCGGTACGTCCTTCGATTGAACTTATAAACCTAAATAACGAGTCATCAGTATTTTCTTATAATAAATTCATATTTAAAAAAATCTTTCACATTTTTCGGCATTGACAAAATTTCGGAACATTTTCTATGTCAACGAGGCTTATCAAACAACACGCACAAGCATAGCGTACGCGCAGTAACAATAACTGGAAACTAACTCGATATAAAAACGCAAATTGTGACGTCATTGCGTACCACGCACTCTGGATTAGGGAAACAGATAAGGTAAACGGGATTTCATCAAAAAGGAATTTGTACATGGAATGGAACGGAATGGGAGATAGCACTGCTAATATGAACCCCAGAAAGTAAAAATAGCTGTGATTCCGGACCAAGAATTGACCACCCCTTCTATTTTCGTGGGTACCGTAATAGGCGACTTAAGGATTATGAATTCCTCCTGAGCACTCATACTTATCAATCCGTGTACTAAGCGTAGATGTAATACCAATGTTCCCTTACGATCATTCTTTCTAGCGGCCGGTGAGTAGGAAATCCATGATCAGAAATATCACAGGGTATAGAGAACAAGCGTCCTTGCTTGTCAAAAAAAATTAACACGATAAGGCGAAATACAACACTAGATAAAGTAGATATAAAATAATTTCGCTTAGTAAATTGATGTGCTCCCTTAATCTATTTGGGACATAGATATTGCTATATTTATTCAACTTATCCAGCAGGTGAATAGCCTGTCGTGACCTGTCCCACAGAAATATGTTTAAGGCCTATCCACACATGCCAGTGCAGTCAGATCCGGCAAAAAACTGTCTCAGTGAAAAATGCATTGTATAAAAAGTCATAAAAGTAGATTAAAAAAAAAATAGGGTCAGTGATCTTCAGTGAAGTTCCCTGAAAATAGTAACAATGATATTATCAGAAACCGACTTAGAATACGTAAGAATAAAGTGCATTTTTCACTGACACTTATTTTACGGAATAGACGACACGGATATCTGCGAATAGGCCTTATTTGGTGCCTGTATCTCATTCTAAGTACTTGAAATTTCTACTATCAGTGCCAGCTTTTAAATCTTAATTCGATATCAGTTTATCACAGCTCCGTTCTCACGACACCAATTATCGTCCGACGGTGATGGAGCAAAAAACCCTGTGTGGTTAATGGCTGACTTGCAACTAAGTGAGCTCTTTCAGGTCACACTGCCAACGCCCCAGTCTCAATCGAACTTCAATATTTGAAGTGTGACTTTAAACGGTATTCTTAAACAAAACGCAAAGAGAAACAAAAACCAAGAAATGAAGTAACTCTAGACAGACAATCATAATTTCATAAGAGATCACGCGAAGTCTACTGTTAGGAATATCGATTATAATTATTGCGTTTCAACGAGAAAGTTGTTTCTCTATTATCTTGTTTTGCTAATAAAAACGGTACGTATTCCGTACAAATTGACTAGTTTGAATTGGTACAGGGAACGTCTTAAGGTGCATCTATGCTGGAAATCTTACAATAGAATTATGTCATGAATGTCACATAATACACGCACGATAGCCAGCAGGCGGGCTAAAGTTCCCCATGACCTGGTTAGCGGCGGTAAGCAGGCCAGTTCGCTGCCGGTTCGCGTGGCGTTACCGCCGTTATCTCGCCTAGTACACACATCTGCACCGCCTCGCACATGAGTTGCTAATACCTTTGCCAGAAATTGGAAACAAACTTGAAACGCACAAACGGACAATCTCATTTATCTAGACATTTTGCACGATCTCATTGCTAAGCAAGCTGTAACGAGATTAATCAAAATTGATGCTATTGTGATTAGCTAAGTAGCAAATGGATTCCAGTTATTGATTCTTTTGCTTAGCGGTACACAGCCGGTTATATACAAAGAAGGCTAATTATAAAATAGAATAGAATACTTTCGAAATTCTTTACCACAGATCGATTAAGTAATGCTTTGTACTGTATTTTCAAATAAAAATATGGTTGAAGACAACGCGAATAATATTATTGTGACAGGTTCGCGTACGTACGAGCTGCACGGAGAGAAACTCGACGGATATCTACTGAAATCAACACAAACAAAAACTGTCGTAATAGCTACCGATTCAGTACAATATCCGTTGAGTTTTGTCATGCTTTCATGACCTAGGTAACTATTGCACGTATTGTACATTTAAATAACGCCAATTTATTTGGGATTATAATTTTCTAAAACTCTTTACCTTTCTATATTGTCAAGAACCTACTCAAGAATAAATACTGATACTTCTTGGGGCGTCTGCATCGATGAAATGTATTATGTAGTCTGATATAGGCAGGTAATACGATAGTTTTTCTATGGACGGCAGCAGGTAATACAACCTTAAGGGGATTACCTGGCCAGAAAGGGATAGCAGCATATTATATATATTTGCTCACATGAGCAAATGAGACATAAATCACCGCCACGAGCGTTAAATCGGGCAAAAGTTGGTTTTTATTAGTTATGTTCAAATGTATTTGAATAACGAAGAATAACCCAATACAGGTTGTCAAAGAATACATTAGCTTTTTGGTGTAGAATTCATGTAAAAGTAATGAATTACCCGTTCTAGAAAGTTTTCAATCAAAGGTTAAAAATTACGTTATTTTAAGATTATTTTCCAAAGATTGGGAAAATTTATAATAAAAAAAATACAGTTGTTCCGTGATGTCCTTAAGTATAACACTGATTTTTTATATAATTATGGCTAGTGAAGTCATGGATTTATCAATAAACTTTTTCATTATAAGTACTGTGTTTGAGCTCTGTAATTCCCTTAACATAAAGATGAGCCTATAAAA
Organism: Allophyes oxyacanthae; assembly: GCA_932294325.1. Taxonomy (NCBI): domain Eukaryota; kingdom Metazoa; phylum Arthropoda; class Insecta; order Lepidoptera; family Noctuidae; genus Allophyes; species Allophyes oxyacanthae. Next base: position 14,396,139 of record OW028613.1, on the reverse strand, counting down.
AATCTTATGAGCTTTCAATTTTCCAGGCAAAGCTAGAAAAGACTCAAAATAATTGCTTTCATTTTGCATACATCTACGAGAGAGAATCTGTTCAAGCTTGGCGAGCGTACTTTAATCAAGTGTTCCACAAAAAGCGCTCAAAACTTCATTGGAGACCGAGTTCGCCATAAAGGCGGATGGATCAAGTTTTTCAACTGGCTCGGAGCAATTAGCCACGGCTAGCAGGGTGGAGACTGTAGGCGCGACCCGAGGCGCGGCACGAGCCCCGCGCATCCCGATCAATCAGCCCGCACGCTTGTGGTAATTAATTTACTATAGAACGAGCCCAGCCTAGCCCCGACCCAAGTTCCGTCACCTCGAGTATTGATATCGGATGTTCTCAATAAGCATGCAGGTTGTGCGAACGGGCAATCAAAATATCAAGTGTTTTCGTTTATATATCGCTCGGTATTAAATCACTCACGTAGGAATGTAATCGATGTTTTTGCTTTCTTGTAGAGCTCCAAGCCTGTTTTATTCCCATGAGAAGACAGTTCGCTAAGTTAGGAAAATTTGCTTACGTTATTTGAGAGTGGTAGCAGTAGATTTTTATCGGTATTTCCTAGGAAGTAATTGGGTAGCGGATACTTACTTACCAGATCAAAAAAATTATATCCGCTGACCAACTCCTTGATTAAGTTATTCAGCAAATTTCCTGACTATTTATGATAGATAATAAGATTTGATTCTTTTAAGTTTTTTGGTTACAGAAATAATGTGACTTGTATTATCTAAAAAAACACTAAAGTATTTGATTCCTCTTTCAAAAATTCCTGATAGTATTAGGAAAATTCCTATGTATACAGGTACCTACTTTATCAGCATCTGGTTAGACTACTCGTAGTATTGCCATCAACAAAATCACAAATCTAGGTCAAAGATATTAAATACCTCTGATTTTGGAGCTTAAATTCCGGATATTACTATCTAAGAATCATTTTTACCTACTTTTACGTAGGTTGCAGGTTCAACAAACGGAAAACCCAGACCGTTCGCCAGAACCTATGGCTATAACATACTATGATTAATCAGGATATTGACATTTACTCAGTTTGTAAGTTATATTTCAAGGTCATTGCTTGATGTATTCCAAGCACGACTAAATTAAGTACATAATTTCAGGCCTTCAACGTTTTCGTATAGGTACCTACCTACTTAACTTACTCAACGAAGTAATGATTTCTAAATAACTAATTAAAAATGTGTGCGTCGATCACTCACTTTATGTGTTTTATTAGGCAGGTACGACTTTCTACTGGTGATGTTGTTATTTTTTAGTACAGGTTGATATGGTATTGTCATCGCAGAGCAATGACGAAACGAGATGAGCATGAGGACAGTGAAACTGTATTGTTTCTCTAAAAAGTAATTCGGTAGCCATTGCATTATTAAGTAGATCGACACAAAGATATCTAAATACAGAAGCTAGGTTCAGAATAAATTAAAAAACTCACCAAGAAATGAATATAACTAAAATGTTAAGTAGCGTTAAGAAGTCCTTATTTGCATTCAAAGGGCGAGTATAGAAGGAAGGAGGGCTGAGAGCAGAGCAGAGTGAGTTGGGTTTTAGGGCTCTCGACCGGCGGACGATCGACGCGGTCTCGGAATAATCAGGCGGGCCTCCCCTCGTCGCGGGCGTTCACACACAATCGCCGCGGCAAGCGCCGTGAGGGACCTGCCTACGCACCACGAGTCAACACAAAGCATCCACCCATACCTAACAACCGCTACGCTACCCCATGCACGAAACGTTGCACTGCTTCAGGACGCTTCCGCTGTACTCAAACCCGTCTCTAGAACCCACGACTTAAGGCCGAATATCGCTTACCAGAGAGAACCACGCATTCACTACCTCCTTTTCGATAACAGATATCTGAGCCATCAATTCAAAAGCTAGCTAAAGATGTAAGCGATAAAGCACAGATTTGTTTGAGTGGTGACTTCGGCCGTTCAACGCAATGTGCATTCGATTGCTGGCAGCATGAATATTGAAAAGCGCTCTTATGTCGTTCACGCTGAATCGAATGCACGTCGTCAGCCGCTACAAACACCACGTGTTTACAGAAGGCAACTGGTACAGATTAGACTAGTGAACTGCCTAACTTCAGTGCAATGTAAACTTTGGGAAAACTATCATATAACTTGTTTAGTTCGACACTGATGTAAATAAAGCTTTGAAGCATGTGTAGGGTTAGTAATAAAGCGATCCTGGGTTAAAATGGAAGATTTTGAAATGGAATTGTGACTTTCTCTCGGTCTAACGACTGCATCGTGTTCAGAGGTTGTTAAACGAACGTAGGTACTACAGCAGTCGCAGACTAGTAATAATTGCTTAGTGCGCTTTACTTATCGACGAGTCGCGTAGCACTTAGGTGGCGACTACACGACTATACCCGGGATACAACGGTACCTATATAGTCTTTGTTACTTTAAATTGCTTTGGGACTAGAACTGTATAGGAATCGGATGTACCGTTTCTTTGAAGTCACGGAGGGAGGAGTAGGTACCTAAAATTTCGTTTGTATCAGGTACCTATCGATGTCCAACGTTATCGCAAACTAGAGTTTTTACCTCTACAAAAACTATGTTAGATAAACATTTGGTACAATTTAAAAGTTCCAAATTCATCATGTACTAGCTACATCCTTAGAGATTTGCGGGATCGTCGTATAATAAAAGTTTTGAGTGTGGTACTGAGAAATAGGTCGTAAAATCAAAGTCGATAAGAACGACATTGTAAGACTTCAGTGATTGCAAAATATGGTGCATGAACACGACTTGTAAGCTGCTACACTACAATGCGATTGTTCCAACAGAACAAACTGTAATTGGGAAACTGCTATTGGCTATATTTTAAAAGCCAGAAGCCTTTTCAATTTAATTTATGAATCTCTATAGTTACAGGCTCATAAAAACATATGGTACATAAGTTAAAATAAGAAAAACCAACTCAAGTTTGTCTCAGCCCCAGCACATCCAATTGAAATGCAATTGAATTGCAATGCCTGAACAGGCAACTAAGCTCTAAGAACCCACCTATTGTTAACATCTTCAAAATGTTGTAAACTTAGCTTGCAATAAAAAAATTGAATTTGAAATTGATTATCTCAGTAGTATCATTCTATGAACTTATTGTTTACTTAATAATAAATTCTACTACTTATATTTACACACTAAACTGATTATTGAAATTGGTCAATGTTCTACCAAAGCTATTCTGAAGAACATCTTGCATCTAAATTTGAATCTCAATCACGTTGGTTGGTATTTGACGAATTGACATGTGATAAAAGTTAATAACAGGAGCTGTGAACATGCTCTAGTCATATTCACAGCTCCTCTTATTAAGTTATACATTTATTTTCATAATTTTCAATTCGTCAAATATCAATAAACAATTAGAGCGAAATTCAAACAGAGATGTTCGTACAGAATAGCTGTAGCTGTGAAGGCGTTTGAAGGGTTTTGAACAACATTATAAATACCTAATAAAAGATCAATAATAAAGTTTGATGGTTTTTCAAAATGATTATGAGAAATTTTATTGAATAACATTGCTATATAAAATGCAGGACTTGTTAAAAATATTAAAAGTAAGAAAATTTCTAATAAACCCAAAGCAAATGAATAAGTAATAAAGATAATATATTTTCCTTATTGAATAAAAGGATAAATTGTTTATTTTGAATGTGAATATTCAACTTTTCTACAGTGCCAAAGACCTTTAGTTAATTTTTATAATGATTGAATTGGTAGCAGGAAATAGTAATTGATAAAATTCCAAAACTAATTAGGTAGTTTAATGTTTTCATAAATTGTGGTTAGCAATTGAACTGTGTAATAAGGTATTTTAAGGCAGTAAAGTAAGTACCTACTTAAACTAAGTACCTTATTAAAATAATAATTTACAAAGACCCTGTTAACAATGTTGGAACAGTAAAATCACAAGTTCTATCTAAGCTCCAGGAACAAAGTAACTTATTGAACACATCTTGAGGGTACACAATACCCATGGATCAATCTTCAATCACAACAGAATAGGATTAAAAAAACGCTTTCGAAGTAGGACGGGTTCAAATTATAATGGTTCTTAACACAAAAGTTTGTGCTTACCTAAACTAATGCCAACTCACGGAGCTGTGTATAAAGTTAGCAGCAAGAACAGTAGGTACGGATAAATAAACACTTGATCAATTAGTTTTGTATACGACGCGGGCAATTCAAAAATATAAACAACAACATTGACTCACCATACAACACCGAAGGCGCCATAGCCGATAGGGCGGTCGGGCTGCACGTCTGTCGGGATGGCCGGCGTCTGGTAGTAGGGCGCCGCTGCCGCCAGGATGGCGCCCTGCGGCGCGCTCTGCGTACCGCCCTGCATCAGCGACATGGACACACTCATGGAAACGCGAGAGTGCCGCGCGGGGCCGCTTACAGCCGCCATCCAACCGCTCAGCGGCGAGCCGTCACCGCAGACTCATCACACGGCGAATCCTTCGACCTCAACACTGCGCCCAATCACCAGACCTCGCCTCCCAGTGGACACACGACAATATCACCGGTTACTTCTATATTATTCATGCTCGATCGACTATGCGGGAATCACTGAACAACACACGGAACGACAAGACACCTGTAGATTACACCAGTTATTTCACGTTTGAGCGGGGAGTTTCAGTCGTGGTTATGAGTAAATGTGGTGATTTCGGCTTGGCTTCTTCCTGAACAAAGGATGAGACCGTGAAATTTTTAACCGCGCCGCATACAGTCGTCCACACGCCACGAAAATCGAACGGAACTGGTTGAAAGGAGGGGCGAGGGGAGGGGAGGCCGACGCGATCTAAAAAGAGACAGCAAATAACAATGGCGAACGGTACGCTGAACAGCTGTGCTTGTGATTAAACCAGTTCCTTCTAAGACTATTACGACTCTATTTTTACCTTGTTTTATATTGAAATATTTGACTATGGTATTTCAATATATGATTTTGGTTAAAAATCACGGATCAGTACGGGTAAACTTAAAAATATTACACATTAATAAAGCTGTAGCTGTAGTGATGTAGATGGCGCTAGTGTTGTTGACAATTGACATTGACAGACAATGCGTGCCGTGGTGTTGTCGGTTAAGAAATTAACTAGCTACCTACCTACATAACTAGTTTTATTTTTGTTTTTTATAGTTTTTGCTGATCTTTTATAGAAAAAATGAGTAAACTCACCTACACCGCAAACTTGCACTAATTATGGTTTAGGCAAACTGTCCTTATTCCAGTTAATATTATATAGTTACTTACTTTAATTTCTTCGCTGCTATTCGTACTGTATTTTAGTGTTTTTATTTTAATTTTTCTGCTTGATTTATCTTTGTTTTTTGTTTCGAGCGTATGGCACCCTGGGTTGCAGCCATTGGTTGCAGCTGATAACCAGCGTTGGGTAATCAGTATTAACGTACTGACACCCAACATTTATGCTGAGCTGCTGGCCCGTTTGGCACTAAACTATTATACTGATTTTATTTTATTTTTTGTGTTTTTAGCATGTATGTGCCAATAAACTATATTTCTTTCTTTCTAATCGTCTCGAAAAACGATCTTTCGATAGTTATTGAGTTTTAAAAATTAGCTTTCATTTAAGCCATGACTAAAACCTACTAAATCGAATAAAATAAGTTTTGTTTTAAAAAAAGCTTATCGCGCAAATTGTTCGTATAAGAGGATGTTGAGAGTGTACATCTTCTGGGCTAATGCGAATATCAACAAGTTAGGTACCTAAACCTGCCGTGCCATCTAAGAGCAATTAATAGTTGCTCTTAGGAGGCCATAGTGCAAGTTTCTTTTACAATCTGGATTTAACGGATTAATGCATCGCCCGTGTTCGGCGCTACGATTGGTGAAGGGCTCGGAGCGGGCCAATCGGCACGCAGAACGTGATCAATGTGTAAAATCGAAATTGTTAAAAGAAACCTTACACTTATAATACTATACTCCCGTCCACGTTATACTCCTTGCTGTACTCTGTAAATGTCAATCGTTATTAAACGTTTAATACAGTTTAATAATTTGGTGATCGGAAACTCATCTTTGAGGGTGAACAGACGCAGGAAAATTACTAAGAGCCTTGAAGCCACGCATATACCAAATCTTCTCGCTTCGTGGATGTTACTGCGTAACTTGAACAATAACACAAACTAATTCTATGAAGGGATTTAATAAAAGGCCTCAATAATAAATATCAATTATTTTATCACAGAGAATCACATTGTGTTATACAACATAGTTACGTGGCTAGTACAAAATATCCCTTACAATGATCCTTGTCTATGCACATATTTTAATATAGTAAATACTTAAAAGTTTTCAAATAAAATGGGAACACTTCTACAAAATACTATCTATACTCAACAAGAAACTCCGATCACCAACTGCAGAAATGTGAAGCATGAGAAATGTCATTATTTCAAGAAGATAAGTACTTTGAGACAGGTTCAGAATCCCATTTTTGCAGCTGATTTTCCTTCTAAGCAATGTTGATAATTTGATAAAATTGTTTGAAAGTGATTGCATTAAATTAACAACGAAATATAATTTTTATACAATAAAATATGTCATTATATAGACTACAGACAAATAATTACAACACATAGGGACACAAAACTATGATAATATTGCAAAGTATAATTATTGATGACCTTTATTGTAAAAATAATGATGATATTATAAAGTGCAATAAGTGAAAACTGCATTGACACAAAATAAAAGTCACATCTAGATTGTTTACTAACAATATAAAAACATTGTACCTAATTAAGTTTTCAGTGTGTATCAGTTCTTGTTAAGTTCAATACCATGGAGTTTCAATGTCACTTTTATCTTGAGGATGAAAGTGAGGATGTACATTTAAATAAATTATGAACTTTTGGCCTAAAATAAGCAGGCAGACGGTTTTTATTGTACATAAATAGGTAAATAAATATTAAATTTAATATTAGTATAAGTAAACTAATACTTTATTGTCTATATACACCTATTTATACGTTGGACTGGCATGGATTATTTAGTTTTCACTTTAGATACCAATTTAATCAGTGAATATGGTACAGGCTATAGGTAAATGACGAGATCTAGGTTACAAACGTACATTCCTACATACAATACAATATGTTATAAATAATTCGTATCAGTAATTTATAGGCTTCGAATTAAGAGTGTGCATTCGATTCGCGTTAAAAACTTCACGTTTTAGGGTATTTTCTAGGGCTATAATCGTAACGATGTGGTCAAATTATTTCAAGAAAATTACGGTTTTACAAATAGTCTTGCTTAAGTATACTGTAGAGTAAAAGTACTTATAAATTTTAATGACGGTTTCATTAAGTGAAGGCAATCCGTAGCGTTTCATGAAAATATACGTCAGTTATCTTTCAGATGGAATACAACCATTATAATATGGTAAAATATTTTAATATCGTTTTTCCAATTTATCGTTTTTCAAAATGTAACACCGAGTCTAAATTACGAAAATATTGTGAGTAGATTCAAAACCAATACTATAAAATTACTAAATCGGTCCTCAATTTTTTTTTTCAAATTTTTTATTATATACATAACTAATAATTATTATACTTAATTTTATCCAAAAACAGGTAATGTTAAATATTCTGGAATTTTTTGAGCCCGTTGTATAATTATTTTAAACGATTATTCTAAAAATACTATAAATCCGACGGCGCATACTTCGTCCGATCAGTCCATGCCATAATCCGATAAAAATATCAAAATGATTCATGCTAATGGTTGAGCGGTCATGCATACAGAGAAACCATTGTAGTGTTGTTGTTCTAGAGCCATTTAGATTTTGACTAGCGCTAAATCGAATGCGCGCTCTTAACTTGTAATAAACACACATTCTATGTTTAGGCCTAATTTGCATGACAGGTAAATATAGGACCCGTAACAAATTGACCTAAACCACTAAAATATTTCGCTCCAAAACACTCCTTCATTTTATTTTTGAATTCGATTTTAATTATGATTATTACAAAAATCTAATACACTCCACAAGTGCGAGGAAAATTAAGTTACTGGCCTAAAAACGATAAAGTAATTGTGTAATAATGTTAATGGTGCAATCACCCATGTTTGAAGCTAAATACTTAATACGTAACTTATGAATATGCAACACAATTTCACATGTTTACAATTTATAGACTCCGACTTCTTTACAGATGGTCTTTTCAGTGTACTCTCTGTATGTATTTGCAAATAATTTTGAGATCGTCATAAATCTTCAGGTTTTTTGGAGCAACTTACGCAGCCATTTTTTTTTAATAATTATCTACCTGCAGTATGCTTTACTAGTGATAGGAAGCTCCATATAAGTAATTTCAAATTTCTATCTCTAATAGGTCGACGGACGCGCAGATAGATAGCTTATTGAGAATGGCTGCTAAATAACTTGTGCATATGTTAAAAAACCACATATTTGAAAATTATAAATTCCGTTGTAATTTTAGATAGTATAATGTCCGCCATACCCCAACCTTTACATTTTTTCGAGCCAATGTGGATCACAAAGATATATTTTTTGGGGTCCCTTTTTTTATTTGTTAGGAAAAGAAAGGTACTTCTGAACGTGATGTACTTCTTCAGGGTTTTCTTTACTTTATGTACCAATTGTTCCCACGATTTTGTTCATAACTGCATGTCCAGTTAGTTAAATGAAGAAATTACTACAGTAATCAGGTTGATGTATGGGGAGGATGTATGGGTGCTTCATCGTTGTTTTATGTTAACATTTGCAATTAATATAAATACTTAAATCGTTAAATTGTGTGAAAAGTGTAGTGCATTCATATTGCAAACTTTATAATAGTGACAAAATATTAAAAATGTCGTTTAAAATCGCCACAAATCCGTGCAAATATGTCAAGAATGCATGAGTATTTTATAAATTGTACCTGTTTAGAACATAAGTTGCCAAAATCTGGCAGTTGAAGACCTGCTTCTCGATAATTTATTTGGTAAACATAAGGAACCGCGCTTTCGTGATCAACACTAGCCTTTTATGGCTAGACTTTGCGAATAAATTCCTCCTACCCTGCGATTTGGTATCATGGCTGCAGTCTTTAGAAACCCCTTCAAATTGGAGCATCCTTAAGAACCTGACTTCGACGGAGTAGACGATCGAATCTACTCATCACATTGATATCCATATATTTCCGTGTATAGTGTTTAAGACAGTTCGAAGCCCGTGTTGCTGTTGACGGCATATCGTAGTTTGTCGCGAAGGGTGCTGCGTTTCTGGTAGTTGGGCAGTTTGAGGAGATTGAAGCAGGTGGATGACGTCGGCAGACGGTTCAGCGGGTCCTTCTTTCGGATTGTGAAGAAGCCTCGGATTACGCTGCCTGTGGAGAAAGAGAACATTTAGAATATTGGGTATTTTGTCCCTTTTTCACTCTTGATTTTCGACTGAAGACGTCTCACTTTTCCGTGGATGGGTCTAAAAAGTGACTACTATTTAGATTTAGATTAACCAAAACAAATAAATCATTTCTAGGGAACGGTGTACGCTTCTATAACAAACTGGCAAAAAGTATTACCGATCTTACTGATAAAAAGTTTAAAACTTGTGTTAAACTTGTCCTCATAAGGAAAACCTATTATTATAAGATCAAAAACTATGTTGACGATGGAGATGTATGGAAGTGATTATCACATGCGGCTTCCCTGGAGACCTGCTGCTTCCTGTCTTCAAAAGCTAATATTAATGACGCTTCCCTTGTTTTCATAATTGGGTGGTTTTAGTGTTAAGTATGTACCTACATGTATTGTTTAAAATAATAGTGGTTTTATTATAATCTTTGCTGCTCTTTTTTTTTGTATAATATTGTATCTCCTATATTTTGCTGTGCCCAACGGGGTCCATGATTGTTACCAAATTTTATTTTGACCACCTAATGTACATTGTGGAAAGCAATAAATATAAATAAATAAATTCATGTCTTATTTTTTAGCCGGGGCCGCGCATGCGATCCCAAAATATTATTGTAAATTTGTTTTATGAAAAGAGTATCTATAGAGTTTCTTGCCGGTATCTTCTCCAGGACCAACCCACTTGGAACCGTACACCTAGAATCACGACGTTTTGTACGTGCCTGTAAAGGCCCAATTGAAATAAAAAAACTTTCACGTTGATCTAGATGAAGTGACTAGTTTTGTATGCTGATGACATCAAGAAAATCTGAGGAAAATTAAAGTACACAATATAGATCTCAGTTCTAGACCATAAACTTACCTATAGTGTCACCGGTGTCTTCATCGTCACCTACTTCAACGCAGCGTATTGAGAACGGCGGTTTGAGATGCGCAAATCCTAGCACTGGCGGCTTGGAGCATGACGTCACGAACTGTACACGAAAATCTTCAGTTCACTGACTTAATTAACTTCAAAATTCTTAATCTACAACCACCTCTTCCACTTGATGAGGCTCTGACGTCCAACATATGGCAGTATAACCATTCCACTCACTAGCCCAAGTACCCCAAGCCCTTATCTAGCCGCACCATCATAGAAGCAAGAGGGTGCCTCACTTGTCCCATACCAGCTGATCTACCGCGTAACTAAACTGGTAATGAACATCGACTCTGCTGATAAACTTCAATACGATCGTGTGAGACTAAAAATTCGAGCTACCTTGTAAAAAAATACCGATTTTGAAGAAGGGAGTACAAACAGCATGATCGGTAAAAAATTACAAGGTAGCTTGAAGCTTAGCCTCTCATAATCGTATTGAAATTTATTACCAGAGTCGATATTCATTACCATTTTAGTTACGCGGTAGACCTCCAGCATGGAGATTACGGACATTATATACCTTGTTTACGAGGTAAGTACACTACTAGGTAGGCAGGTAGGTATACTAACGCCGTTACCGCTGCAATTTCGCTGCGAAAGGCGATACTTTTCCAAACATTTTGGTAAGTTTTCGCATGCGTTTGCGGTGGTGTGTACTAACAGAGTTAAGAGGAGAATTTTCTGCACTGGACTGCGATAGGCTGAGCGTTGAATGGTACTACGTAATATGACGTCACCTTGAGGAACATGGCGCGCTCGTTCTCGGTGAAGTCTCGCTGCAGCACGTCCCACAGCCAGCACACGACGCGGTGCGAGTCGTGGAAGCCGCCGTAGTACTGCGTGTGACGGCGCAGGTCGCGGAGGTCGAGGGGCACGTTGTCGCCGCTTATCAGACGTTGTAGCTGCGAAAACATTAATAAGTTTATTTAAATATTGACGTCACGTCCCTCGAAGTCTCGACGGGTGGTATTAACTTATACAAACACTAATTTCCAAGTTATTAAAAATGTGCGTACAAGTAATGGCACCTTACTGCATTAATATGAAAATTGAATTAATTCAATAATTACGTACCATTCAAGTATTACGTAAGCACTACAGGGGTGGTCTTTGCTTTGCTTATTTGAGATGACATGCGGGATCCGGGGGGTCTGGATGGTGATTACGTCAGCAGTATAAATTTTTTCCCTTTTTCGGTTTTTATACAAAATTTAGTCGATTTTTTCAATATATTTATGCTTAAATAAATATCAAGTGCGTTAAAGACCTCTATTCCAAGCCTATGCCTTAGAAACCAGAACACATTGAAAAATACATGTACCAATGTTTACGTTAGCAAGGGAGGGGGGGGGCGGAAGAGCTTTGCTTACTTTTGCTGATGAGGGGGAAGGTTGGTTTAATAATTACAAAAAATCTGCTTACGACACTTATACTTGAAAGCTACTGAACTTATACTTGGCTGATACTTGAACGAAATCCCCTAATCGAAAAGGTGTTTTAGTTATTATTTTGCAGCAGCACTGCCTTGAAGGTATAAAACAAGATACCTCTGGTGTAGAAAACAGCGACAACCATTCTGGGTTTATGATCGTTCTAAATCCTTTGATGAAGGCGTTCGTCTGGTCTTTGATTTGCGTGTGCATTCGGAAGTGGGCCATCAAGTGGATGTAGTTTATTCTGAAACATGCAAAACATAAGATTTACTGCGTTAAAAAACAATATTTTGCTAAAATAAAATGCGTGAAAATCGTAGATTTATTTGTATATGGCTTCAGAACCTTGTGATGTTAAAGTATTATAACGAAGTAAATCTGCAACAAGCTGAGTATTTTTCACTTAGATTTTTCAGCATGGTATGAGCCCTTTCAAGGCACGTAAGATAATAAAAATAAAATATGACAGTAACTGTCGAAAATAAACATGCTATTTCGTATCCTCTTATGAAAAAATCTATAAGCGAGAAAGGGATGTACTGTTCGTTGGTCGCTACGTACGGTCGTTGGTCTATGGCTGTCAGATTTTTTTACGTCTAATAGGATATCGCAATTTTTATATCTCTCTGCTTAGCTTCCTAATATAAAAAAATATAAAAATTACGATACTGGAGAGTAACAAAATCCTATTGGTTGATACGACTCATATCCACTGGTGGATCCAAGGCGGAAAGGAGTCTTACGTAACTTTCCGTAGAATTTCGTACAAAACATCATGTTATTTTGTCAAGAGGATAGAACAAATCCTCCATTACAATCAGTTTACTAAATATCAATCCGTTTATCAGGGGGGCTAAAAAGCCCGCTTTAAATGAATCATATTACAAATGTCAAAATATCCACTTATTTGATGACTCATAATGTCATCCGCATAAGGTTCATATTCAGTAATCATCTGTTTGACAGTTACTATGCAGATCAGTAGATGAATTGCTCAATGTGGCCTTTTTAGGCCCCCTGGTAAGCGATTTGGCAAAATTCTTTTTAGTATTGACATTTCATAAGTGTCTAAAACTGAATTTTAAACTGATGATTTGGTGATGGACCTAGAAGGTTAAGAAGGGAGCACATGCGCCATTGACGTCACTTACTTGTTCTCGTTAGTGACTGGAACAGCCTTGCCTCCAGGAACAAGTTCGTGGGTAACTATTTCTCCTAACCTCTCTTCGTCTACCGAAAATGTTAGCTCTAACGACGATATATCGCCCTGAAAAATAAATTGTTTCATTTATAGCGTTATGGGTACAATATAGCACATCATCATCTGCCTAGCCTTTTACCAACTTCATTTGGGTCGGCTCCCAGTCCAACCAGATGCGGCTGAATATCTGTATTTTACACGGAGCGACTGCTATGTGACCTCCACCACCCAATTATTGGGAGACACCGATACCCTAAGGTTAGACCGGTTGTCATGCTCTTTGGGCTGCTGACTGCCATAACAACTGTCATAGATATTCTTATTAACGTGCTTTCCGAGACCGAGGGATCGCAATGTTCGAAGCAACGATCACCCACCCAAGGACTGACTGCGGCAAGCGCTGCTTAACCTCGCTGATCGACTAATCTGCGCGGCAGCAGTGTAGCTACGAGCTTCTTATATAACAGCACAAAATGAGAAAGACATTGATGACAAAATATTGGGATGTTAAAGAGGGCCAAACATCTGCACTTGGTGCTCTTTGCCACTGACCATTGACGCTAACAAATATCAATTTCCAGCAGTCTCAACCCTTACAAAGCTGATTTTACAGCTTAATGACTAAAAGCAATACCTCTTATACAGGAGAGTCCCAAGTCCAGCAGCATACGTACCTGAAAGTGTTTGATGTAAGTGAGACTGCGGTAGAGGTCGCGGTCTAGCGAGGGCAGCTCGTCGATCCAGCTGTACAGCGCCTGCTGTGTTTGACCCAGCACTTGGCTGAGGAAGAATGAAGCGAAGGGTACGTCCACCACTATGCCCTGGACAAATGAACAATATTTAGCGTGCAGGCTGTCGCTCTTGATGAGTCATGATATCTAATGGCGCATCCACACATGCCGCCGGCTTATGCCGCCGGGTTCACTCAGATGACTGACAGACTCGTGTATATATAATTTTTTCGTCACCGATCGGTCATCTGAGTGAACCCGGCGGCATAAGCCGGCGGCATGTGTGGATGCGCCATTAGGTAGGTAAATTCTCACACGAAACGACTTAAACGAAGCAAAAGTATGTTCGTCAAACTACAATATGTAATGAAACAAAGTACGCCAAAACGCGAGTTATCACATTTTTTTAAAACGCTTTTATTAGCTTCACTTGTAACTATGTAAAAAAATCTTGGAAGTTAAATTTGACCCACTTCCCGGCTTCCGATTGAGCTGAAATTTTGCATACACGTTTAGTTTGGATGACAAAAGCGTTTTCTTTAGGTTTTTTTTTTTAAACTATAATATTTATTATTCTGCTAATTCGAAAATGAGTTAAGAATTACTGAATACTTTTATCAGATTTACAGTCGAGTAAAATTATATTGTGTTAAAGTTTATTTTTCTTCTTAATGAAGAAAACCTATTAGTGTTCATTTATTTTTGAATTAACGAAACCTTCAATTCGATGACTAAAAATTCGATTCAAAAAGTAAAACAAGACTTATTTCGGAATCAATATTCGTTTACTGACCTCATACACTGCTTTGCCCAGCATCCGTCCGATGAACTCGAACAGCTGCAAGTGGTTTTCTTGAAGACACGACGTGGGCGACGGGTACAGGCGCTCCTCACTCGTCACGCGGAACAAGTTCAGTGACGGATCGAATACCCGCTTTATTGTCTCTTCCAAGAATTCTGTAACAAAATGAAACAATTCTTAGTATAATAGTAGTGTTTTATTCATGTGTACAATAAAGTATACTTATAATAAATAAATAATAATAATAAATATAATTAATCTTTTTGAGTACCAGTGATGTATATGTTTTGAATTATAAAAAGACGTAGAACAAACGTTGTTCAGGATCATGATAGAAGTTAGTACTAAGAGGTTTCGGGTGTTTTTTCAATTACCCTGTATAGACAGAAAACCATGTATCTTATGAGTGTATGTGTCAATACTGTACCTTTGAACACTCCGTCCTGGTCAATTCCCGCCTCGTCCAGCCCCTGCTCGTTGATGAAGCGCACGCGCACGCATCCCTTCAGAGCTCGGCTGGGCAGTGCCGCCAGTTGTCTGTACCCATCTTCTACTAAACGCGCTCGACGAACGGTCACTAAAGTTGAGCGGCCGCCGCATGCTCGCTCTGTTAGGCCTAATACGACCTGGAAAATAAAAATAGGTTTTTTTTTTAAATTTATTAATAACAACACTTACAATCTAAAAACCACGGGGGGTTGTCCAGATTACAGTGAGTATCATTCTGCACACATTCGCAATAATGGTAAATAGGTAAATATTATTATTATTCATCTTATATACCTACATAATTTTTACATTTTTAAATACATATTATAAAATAATAATAAAATGTACATTTAAAAAGATAACAAATAGGGAACAGGGTTCAAGCTACTGGCGGCTAGGGCTTTAGAGAAAGGAACCTCCACATAACGCGTGCTGTGTCGAGGAGTACCACTTTCTGTATAAAGCCCTTGATGGCCTTGATCCAGCCCCCCAACGAGAGCCTCATAAGATGTTGGTCGACGCTCTTGGCAATTAAGCCACTGGCCGTAACAACTATCGGAACTATTAATGCTTGATAAGCTGGTAATTCTCCTTTAAGAACAATACTTGTGTTTTAGATTTGGCTTATCTTAAGCTGGATGTGAGTTTGGTTTTAAGTGCACATTTTGATAAATAGATGATTTACCTTCTCATCAGCGACGGCACGTCTGAATAGTCTGACTCGTTCCCCATGCGCTATCATGTGTGGCGTCTTTTGTACTAGCACCTGCAAATAATTCATACACTTAATCGACATAATAGGTATATCGTATACTAGATTCCGCCAGCGGCTACGCTCGCATGATATCTTTATAAATTACTAGCGGCCCGTCCCGACTTCGTACGGGTAGGTACAAAGTTAGCGGTAGATACTTTTTAATATTCATCAATTCTTGACCTCTTTTAGTGTCAACTTTCAAAGAACTTTTAATTTCTCTTAAACCATCGATCGTTTCTCACTTCAAAAACAATTTTCACCCCTATTTAGCACCTTTAGGGGATAAATTTCCAAAAACGCACGAACACGTGTTTCTTTAATTCTAACGAAAAGCCTAAATCTCAGTTTTCACGTTTCTAACTTCAAAATCAATTTTCACCCCTAATTTGCCCTTTCAGGGGATGAATTTGCAAAAACGCAGAAACACGTGTTTCTTTATTTCTAACCAAAAGCCTAAATCTCAATTTTCACGTTCCTAACTTCAAAATCAATTTTCACCCCTATTTTGCCCTTTCAGGGGATGAATTTGCAAAAACGCAAAAATACGCGTTTCTTTATTTCTAACCAAAAGCCTAAATCCCAATTTTCACGTTTCTCACTTCAAAAATAATTTTCACCCCTATTTCGCCCTTTTAGGGGATGAATTTCCAAAAACGCGGTAACACCTGTTTCTTTATTTCTAACCAAAAGCCTAAATCCCAATTTTCACGTTTCTCACTTCAAAAATAATATTCACCCCTATTTTGCCCTTTCAGGGGATGAATTTGCAAAAACCCAAAAATACGTGTTTCTTTATTTCTAACCAAAAGCCTAAATCCCAATTTTCACGTTTCTCACTTCAAAAATAATTTTCACCCCTATTTCCCCCCTTTAGGGGATGAATTTGCAAAAACGCGGTAACACGTGTTTCTTTATTTCTAACCAAAAGCCTAAATCTCAATTTTCACGTTTCTAACTTCAAAATCAATTTTCACCCCTAATTTGCCCTTTCAGGGGATGAATTTGCAAAAACGCAGAAACACGTGTTTCTTTATTTCTAACCAAAAGCCTAAATCTCAATTTTCACGTTTCTAACTTCAAAATCAATTTTCACCCCTATTTTGCCCTTTCAGGGGATGAATTTGCAAAAACGCAAAAATACGCGTTTCTTTATTTCTAACCAAAAGCCTAAACTCCAATTTTCACGTTTCTCACTTCAAAAATAATTTTCACCCCTATTTCGCCCTTTTAGGGGATGAATTTCCAAAAACGCGGTAACACCTGTTTCTTTATTTCTAACCAAAAGCCTAAATCCCAATTTTCACGTTTCTCACTTCAAAAATAATATTCACCCCTATTTTGCCCTTTCAGGGGATGAATTTGCAAAAACCCAAAAATACGTGTTTCTTTATTTCTAACCAAAAGCCTAAATCCCAATTTTCACGTTTCTCACTTCAAAAATAATTTTCACCCCTATTTCCCCCCTTTAGGGGATGAATTTGCAAAAACGCGGTAACACGTGTTTCTTTATTTCTAACCAAAAGCCTAAATCTCAATTTTCACGTTTCTAACTTCAAAAACAATTTTCACCCCTATTTCGCCCTTTTAGGGGATGAAATTGCAAAAACGCAGAAACACATGTTTCTTTATTTCTAACCAAAAGCCGAAATACCAATTTTCACTTTTCTCACTTCAAAAACAATCCCAATATCTACGTTTTATACTTCAAAAACAATTTTCACCCCTATTTCGCCCCTTTAGGGGATGAATTTCCAAAAACGTAGAATCACGATTTTCTTTATTTGTAACCAAAAGCCTAAATCCCAATTTTCATCTTTCTCACTTCAAAAATTAAGGGACTCCCATACAAACTTTCACCCCCTTTTTCCCCCCTTTAGGGGCTGAATTTTCAAAAATCCCTTCTTATTGCATGCCTACAATACAAAAGGGACCTACTCTCCAAATTTCGTGACTCTAGCTTCAGTAGTTTCGGCGGTGCGTTGATGATAAGTCAGTCAGTCAGTCAGTCAGTCAGTCAGTCAATCAGGATTTCTCTCTTTATAATATTACTATGATAGCCTATGTTACTCAGACTGATAATACAGCATTCGGCTGGTGAAAGAATTTTTTAAATCGGTCCTGTAGCTATTGAGTTTATCCATTAAAAACAAACAAACACAAAAAATCAAATCTTTTCTCTTTATAATATTAGTTTAGATAGGGCACAAAAAAAACAAAATATATATTTTGTGATATCGAGATGAAATTTCTAATAATGTAACATTAGGAAATGGCTGGTAAGCAGAAATCGATTTAGTTCCTATTTCATAGAAAATTAAAAATCTTTCTAAAACATCTTTTAGGAAATTCTCCATCAATTCTAATCTTGCTCTCTTTGTACTTAAGCCAGCAAATATACAGCCAGTTCTAGTTTCTAGACACGTAACAGGTACAGAGGTCCAAGAAGAGGTTCCGACGACTGTATACGACTTACTTGTTGAGGCTTCTTGCCCTTTTCGAGGTCGGCCATGAACTGCCCCTCTCGTATCTCCCTCACGAGCCAGTGGTTGGCCGGCGTGTACGAGCGACGGCAATCGCGCCGGTACAACACTAGTAGCAGCGTGTGGAGCGAGCTGAACAGCTCGTTGCTTTGGATAGTCTTGAGATCTGATGGAAAAAATAGTTTTGCATAAAACCAGCCACAAGATAACGAGTCTATCGTACGGTTTATTTATTGGTTCACCAACAATAGGTTACACTAGTATTAGAGTTCAAAACGGGGAATTTACCATGTTCATATCTTGTTTTGAGTTCCCGATATTTCGGCACTGTTGCAAGCGCCATGTTCAGGGATAAACATGATCATGATGGTGAGTTTATCCGTGACATGGTGCTTGCTCCTATAGAGAAAGTCGTTCAGTTTGATGGTCAGGGGGGCTAAAAAGGCCGCTTTAGATGAATCACAATATGATTCATATTATGTATGTCAAAATATCTACATAATTGACGACTCTTAATGTCATCCGCATAAGGTTTATATTCAGTAATCATCTGTTTGACAGTTAATATGCAGATCAGTAGATGAATTGCTCAATGTGGCCTTTTTAGGCCCCCTGATCCCTTAAATACGACCACGCATTTCTAATACACGTTGTAGAGAAGTATAGATTAGGTACAGCGTTGTAGATAGAGGGCGCTCTTCGGCAAAGTATAACCAGATGTGGTACTCACCAAACAACTGCCCCATAATGGACTTGTACACAAACATGTTGAGGAACTGCGACATGTTTATAAAGTCTTGTAGCTTGAATGGGTTCTGTTGTTCATACATCTCCATATCGTCTAATATCCTGGAAATTAATGAATAGACTTATATTGAGTACAAATAATAGTTAAAAAGTATCAAAGCAGATATTTCCACCTAAATTATTGAAATCAGTCGGTAAAAATATTATAGTTTTAAAAAGAAACTAAAGAAAACGCTTTTGTCATCCAAACTAAACGTGTATGCAAAATTTCAGCTCACGGAAACCTTTTTGCGCCATTCTGTAGATAAAATAGTACTCACGTAACATAATGCGTCATGCAGTCGGCGAAGAGTATCAACATTTGGAACTCCGGCGCAGAAGTCTTCGTATTAACAGCTAAGAGATCGAGGAAGGATTTCAATCCACAGTTTGGTCCCAACGTGCATAAGAATTGCCACAGTGAGTATAATATTTCATCTTGATTACATAAACCTGAAAAGAAAATGTAAAGTTGATAAACTCGACGATTCGCCGATACTTTGTCAAACTATCCATATCCATATATACACCATGTCCCAAAATTCAACGATAAGCGGGCACCAGAGGGTTGACCAGCTCATGACTACTCGAGAAAAAAAATAAAAGAAAAAAAAAACTCAATTTTTAAGAAGTTACATCAAAAAATTGAAATCCTTAAAAATTTTACACCCCTTAAGAGATTTTTAATTACCATGACCACAATGTTTCAAATATTTCTGAATTTCTTTTTGTACCGGAAACCTAAGTAGCCCTGCTATCCACCAGAATCCTTGAAAATTCCAGAATGCCTGTAGATTTGACACAAAAATCAATCAAAATTATATTTCACCCTAAAATTTTGAAAGGTTTTTACTTTCGGTCCACTTTAACTCATCGTGGTGTAAAAAAAAAGTATTGACACTACCATGGCAAGTTTTTTTAAAAATTGACGCAACTATCCAAGATTCCAAAATAGTATAATAATCTAGGAAAACTAGCCACAAAAAAAAGAAAAACGTACTATTTCTGAACAAGAACCAAATTTCATAACTTTTACTATGTGCCCAAAATAGGTATTTTGTTGTAAATTCTTCGAATTTGAATGGTACATGTGCGTAGTCAATAACATTTAGAAGTTAGAGAGGGATTATACGTTAGAGAGAGATAGATAGATTAGATAGATAGTATGTAAAGTACGAAAAAAGACGTTTTTAAAAATTATACCTCGTGTCTCCACAACTACAAGTCTGCTAGTACGTCTGTAGCGTACTATCACCTGTCATCTGTCCACAGACTAGACTTAGGATTTCGATGTAGATTTTCGTTGTGAGTAACAATAGGATAGCTAGAGAAGTTGCTGTTTTTATAAACTTTTTCTCGATACAATCTGCTAGCAGCGTTAGCATTGCATCCTAAGTCTAGTCTGTGGATAGATGACAGATGATAGTACGCTACAGATGTATTAGCAGACTTGTAGTTGTGGAGACACGAGGTATAATTTTTAAAAACGTCTTTTTTCCTACTTTACATACTATCTATCTAATCTATCTATCTCTCTCTAACGTATAATCCCTCTCTAACTTCTAAATGTTATTGACTACGCACATGTACCATTCAAATTCGAAGAATTTACAACAAAATACCTATTTTGGGCACATAGTAAAAGTTATGAAATTTGGTTCTTGTTCAGAAATAGAACGTTTTTCTTTTTTTTGTGGCTAGTTTTCCTAGATTATTATACTATTTTGGAATCTTGGATAGTTGCGTCAATTTTTAAAAAAACTTGCCATGGTAGTGTCCATACTTTTTTTTTACACCACGATGAGTTAAAGTGGACCGAAAGTAAAAACCTTTCAAAATTTTAGGGTGAAATATAATTTTGATTGATTTTTGTGTTAAATCTACAGGTATTCTGGGATTTTCAAGGATTGTGGTGGATAGCAGGGCTACTTAGGTTTCCGGTACAAAAAGAAATTCAGAAATATTTGAAACATTGTGGTCATGGTAATTAAAAATCTCTTAAGGGGTGTAAATTTTTTAAGGATTTCAATTTTTTGATGTAGCTTCTTAAAAATTGAGTTTATTTTTTTCTTTTATTTTTTTTCTCGAGTAGTCATGAGCTGCTCAGCCCTCTGGTGCCCGCTTATCGTTGAATTTTGGGACATGTTGTATATATATATATATTTATTATCCCACTGCTGCGCAAAGGCCTCCCCCTTGATTTCCATGTTGTTTGTCAAACTAACGAAAAAATTTTTTGGGTTCGTAGTTGATTGGCAAAATCCGAGCATTTTTTTTTGTTTTTACGGTAATTTCTTCTGTACCGAGGGTACAGTTTACAAACATACAACTCACATGCACACACCCCGACCCGAAACAACTATCTGTAGATCATAAAAAAAATTGTTCCGTGCGGGGATCGAACCCACGGCACGTAGCGCAGAAAGCAAATCGCTTAGCCGCTGCGCTAATCGTGCCATCAATATGTTTATAATGTGCTCGGAGAAGTCACAGGAGAGGCTTTTTAACTTTCCAATCGAAAGTTTTAAAAATCTGGTAAAAATATTTCCAGGACAGACTAACTTTGTCAATGTATATTTTTTACTATAGCCAGTGGCGTGAACAAACATTTTTTAATGGATAGGCAAAAACAACTTAGTGTTATATTGTCAAGTAAAATGATTTTTGTGATTGACTTCGCCCTAAGACTTAAATTAGCTGATATTACAGACATATTAACGTTTGTATTACTTAATACTTAATTTATTAGGGTAGACAGAGTCTTTTTAACCGACTTCCGAGGAGGAGGTTCTATGTTTGTCTGTATGTATTTTTTTTTTGTGTATTTTCATTGACATTTTCGCCAATTGGGAACCGATTTAAAAAAATATTTTTGTCTAGAGTGCACGCCACTGACTATAGCTGATAATTGTGGAGGTAAGTTGGCTTATATGCTATCACGTTTAATAGAACTGTCGCTGAATGGATTAATATCCAAAACTTGCCTGTTAGTATATCAAGTTTGACCTGCGTCATGGTTTGCAGCGCTGTGTGGTACATGGAGCATATCAGCGCCGCCTTCGTACAGTCAGGAGATCCTAACTTCCTGTAGTGTTTGTTGGCGTTAGATCTGAAACGGAATCAGAACTTTGAACATACACGAAAAAGATTGATAACGTTTTTTCTTCTTGTTTTTTTTTCCCCTCTAGAATTTCTCCTGTATCGAGGGTACAGTTTGCAAACATACATGTCACATGCACACACAACCAGACCCGAAACAACTATCTGTAGATCATACAAATATTTGTCCCGTGCGGGGATCGAACCCGCGACACGTAGCGCAGAAAGCTGATCGCTTAGCCACTGCGCCAACCGTGTGTTGTGTTTGCGTAAACGAATAGAACACTTAATATTAAAAACAGTAAACATGGCTTTTCTTGTTGTGTTTTCTCCATCGAACAACCAATTGGGTTATCCAGATTGTAGAATTCAATAAATGACGGAACACAGACATGTTGATTATTGTTCTCAGGCACATGTGTCCAGTACTTAGCCAATGAGATAATATTATCTTATAAGTGTTATTTATATAAATAAATTAAAAAAATCGTACTTCGAAAGGATTATTCA
This sequence comes from Allophyes oxyacanthae, assembly GCA_932294325.1. NCBI lineage: Eukaryota > Metazoa > Arthropoda > Insecta > Lepidoptera > Noctuidae > Allophyes > Allophyes oxyacanthae. The sequence goes on along the minus strand of OW028613.1, from coordinate 14,373,454 downwards.
CATAATTCCGAAGAATATGGTGTAACGGTGTAAACCATTATCCCAGTATTGCTCTAAACAAATTTCAATTTTCATTATTGTTATTTAAGTCCAGTATTCTTATTTCTAAACTAATATTTTGATTTTTTGTACGTTTGTTTGTAATGGATAAACTCGAAAACTACTGGACCGGTTTTTAAAATTATTTCACCAGCAGAATGCTATATTATCACTGAGTAACATAGGCTATATTTTATAAAGATATCACGTGGGCGAAGCCGCTGGAGCAAGCTAGTCATAAATAAGAATCATCACTTAAATAAAATGCTCACCTATTAGTTCTAGCCTCAATAGCTCTTCTTATGATAGCAGCCGGGTTATTGCTTTGAACAGGAGTGGAAGGCTGTGACGGCCCCGCCCCCTCTTCCCCTGTAACCCCAGCATCTATCATCTCTTTCAAAGGCATCGCCAACAACTTCTTCAACAGCGGCGCTCCCCAGAGCAATATCAATTGGTTCCGAAGGTTCCCCATAGCCGGAGGTAGGTAGCAGTCGAAGCTTTGAGAGAACCAGCCTAGTATAGGATGCCAGTTGCTCAGGTTGCCCTTTTTGCAGACCACATATTGTTGGCATGAGTCCAGGAACCGTGTTACTACCAGCTGTGGGAATGGAATAAGTTTGTTTAGTATTCTTGACCTAGCTAGCAGCGAAATAACGTTAAAGCCGTCCGAAATAGCACACTTATTGCATCTACGTATGTAAACAATTCGCATTTGCATGCTGTAAATTTTAAAAATACGAGAAAAATACATTTATTTTTCTACTTAAACAGAGACAAAACGCGTTCACACCGAACGTATAGTCAGCCGCCGACTGTGATCAGGCTCACTGTCAATCCCAGAACATGAACAGCATTAAACATCTAAATCTAAACTAATATTATAAAGAGAAAAGATTTTAATGTTTGTGTTTGTAATGGATAAACTCAAAAACTACTGGACCAATTTTAAAAATTCTTTCACCAGTATAATGCTATATTATCACTGAGTAACATAGGCTATAACTTATAAAGATATATCAGGCGGGCGAAGCCGCTGGCGAAAGCTAGTATTTCATAAAAGATTTTCTCACCACGAAAGTCGGATGATACGACTCGATCTGCGCATACTCCCGCTCGGAATGCGCCAGTTGCACCAAGTTAGCTAGCAGACACAGCGCGTAGTTGCCTTCCAGCGTATTGAACACGATGCGCATATTCTGGTCAGTGCTCAGGAACTCGAGGCATTTGTCGAACATCGAGTACGAGCGGAACGACGATATCGACTGCGAAAAACGTACTTTTTTAATAAGTTGTGTAACCAGTCGATAATTGTCGGACACAATGGTTTATCCGCAGATTTAATAGTTTTGTATGGGTGCCTCTCAGTCTCGCTGATTAAAATTCAGAAAACGGCGCCATTTTACTTAAAAACTTTTTATTTTATTCAATTTTTAACATACTTTTTGATATTTTAAAATAATTTTACAATTAAATAAAAATAAAACAAAAAACATTCAAAAATATAAAAGAGTTGTAGGCCACCGGCATCGGGAACAGGGTCCAAGCTACCGGTGGTCAGGGCTCTAGAGAGAGAAACCTCCTGACAATGCGCGCAGTGTCAAGGAGTACTGCTTTACTGCGTATAAACTGACCTCGGGCGATATCTGCGTCATGTGGAACACGAGGGTGGGCACCGACAGTATCTGTATGATGTACATGGTGAGCAGCTTCTCGGAGAACTGCGCGGAGACCAGCGGACGTAAGGACAGCGTCACTATCGCGGTCAAAGATATGTTCTTCAGATAGATCTTCTCGCGACAGAGTCCACGGAGCAGAAGAGACTGCAATCATAAAGATAATTATAAATAATTTAAATCGTTCTTTTAGCTACGTTTGTAAGTTAAATAAATGCTAGATTTAATTAAATTAATTAAACATATAAAAAGCTGGGACTTTTTGTTACATATTTGGTATCTGAAACCAATATCTGACTATTCAATATATCCTTCGTTTAAAACCTCGCCCTGTATATCAATAAAAAATATGATCATAAGATAAATTAAAATATAATAATTTTCTTTCTTAATTATGAAACAAATGATTTATGGTTTGGCTATTACGATCCATAAACAATTGTAGAACCCCTACTTCATACATGATAACGGACAGCATAGGAACAACAATATTGTTTACTATTCAGACAAACATTAGCTGATAAAATATTGCTCTTACTATCTTCCAGCATTGTATACTATTATAAACATCAATTTGCAAGGTTACCAAACGATTGCATCAATAAATTGATGACAAGTAATCTATTGATTGCAGAAAATTAACTATATTTTTTCATCTTTTCCTGTTATTTTATTAATTTATTGTGGGTGCATTTTCCAACAAATCTTCACATAAACACACTAGGAACCACTATCTGTAGTCAATTTAAATATTTGTTCTGTACGGGAATCGAGCCCGCGACACGAAGTGCTGCAATCAATCTCTCAACTACTGCACCAAAAGTACTGTTATCTTGTAGAAAATTATGAGCATCTCAAATACTTGTGTTTGATTAATGTTTTGTTTATTTATAAATAAGTAACAAATAAAAAAATTATGGTCATTCAATTTATACACTTCGTATAAGTGGTGGTGTGTATTGTATGTATTACTATACAAAACAAATGGTAGTGTTCCACCAGTTCATTGGCATTAATTTAAAACTGACACTTGTGAATAGGCTGGAACTGGATCAAGTATTTTTTTAAAGGTTTTCTATGAAAATTGCAAAATTGACTGGCAATAAGGGTGCTTTCAAATTAGCACCAATGAGCCGCACGGCTACAGCCGCGCTTCTTTGTATTTGGTACTGGTATTGGTAACGCGGGCGAGTTTCCGCAACTCCACGTCTATGCGCGTATTTTGCGTAAGGGTGGGGCTAGATTGTTTTATTCTAGCCAACCCAGCTCCTCGAGGAAGGCCAGCAGACATTTGATACGCTTCTTTGTAAAACCATACAAATTAAAAACGCGCTACAGTCGCGCTTCTAGCAACCCGAATCAAGCGAGACCTGCGCGACAGTAGTAGTAGTACTACTACTGCCGCGCGGCTGCGCGCGGCTGCAGAGCCGCGCGACTCATTGCTGCTAATTTGAAGGCACCCTAAGAGAACTGAACAGAAATTGTATACATTAGGTAGAAAGTGAGCAAGAGAAAATCAATGGAGCTCGACCTGTATGGCAAAATTTATTACTCACCTTCAATGTTAAATAATATCCCTTATGGAACAGTGACCCCATAACATTAGCACATAGTTGGGTCATGCCTCCACGCAGTTTCTCAAAATTCTTCAGTCTTGTGAGAGCCCAAGTGTTGTTGGCTGTAAATGCTACCAATGTGTGGAGATGGATGAGGATGCTCTGCATGTCCACCGGAGACTCCGGCTTTAGCTCCTCGAGGTACATGCAGCATTTGTACAGGAGGTCTTTGATGTGAGCTATCCATCGGAGACTGGAAATAATTATTGATAGTATTTGGCACTTTGTCTTACAAATTAGGTAACTATATTTAACAAATCATTTACAGAGATGAGTTTAACTTTTTTAAGAATTTCAAAAGACTTATACATGTATTTATGGGCCATTTGATGTGACCCCATATAAACTAAGTGTAAACAGAACACTATGAATGTTGCCTTATTTTAAAGTAAGCTTCATACATCAATCAATACACAGAAATATGCAAATCATTTTAGCAAAATTTGCTATGTATACATTACACCTACCTATTAATACCTTTCAAACACAAGCAAATTGATTGCTAAACTAACATTTCAATGAACACATGCCAATTTTAAACAATGACACTGTTTACTCAATTAAGGAAATTATGGTGTATTTAAGGTATTGATTTTGGTAGTTCAGAAGATAAATGCACGAATTTTAAAATAAATTGAATATTTCATTTATAAATTATGTACATTTTGTATTGGTAGATTGACAGATGTAGGATAAATATTTTAAATAAAAAACACACACACAAGAGCAGTGTTGTGTTCGTAATGGTGAGCGAGGTTGCCAGTGCTCCTTGGGGAAGTGTTGTGTTGGCAGCCAACAATGCATATGTTATTCCCCTGGTTGTTGCAAGCGTCCATAAGTTACAGTAACCGCTTACCATCAGGCAGACAATATATTTATATGCCAACTAAGTACAATAAAAATAAATAATAATTTGTATTTATTTATTTAATAGCACTCAATCTATACTTATAAAAACATATACCTACTAATCTGATATTCCTACTGCATAATTATGATTTTAATAAATTATTATTCCATTTCTCATTCCAAGTAGTAACTGTACTACTAGTGAATACTAAATTCAATTTGCATGTGTGTGTATGTGTACTAATGTACACACAAAGCTAGAATTGTCCTATTCAATAATTAGGAAATTGTAACTAATAACTTCCCAGAGGGATGAAATAATTCCGATGATTAATTCTCATTTGATAACTCGTACTGACAAGACAAAGAGAAGGACTTCGAAACAATACTACTCAAGTACACAAAACCTTTGAAACATACCTGTATTCTTTATTTAAGAAGACACCAACGTAAGATGTTTTAACAGACTCCGAATGTAGACTCTGCACAATATACTTGCACAGTTTCTCAAACCTCTTGCGGTCTCTCTGCTGCTTAAACACAAGGAACAGTCTACAAGTGACCCTGTACACTTCTAATGCCGGAAGCAGTTCTACTGGCTGTGGTGAGTCCTCAGATGATCCATGAGTTGCAGTCTCCGGGAGAAGTTGGTCAAAATCATTTCTAAAAACAAATAATAGTTATTTGTTATACAAGAGTGCAAAGTTGCTTTTTAACCGCATGTTCAATTTTGATGACCGAGCAAGCGAAGTATTCTAAAATTGAATCACGAGCGCAGCAAGTGATTCAAAATTAGAATCCTGAGCGTTAGCGAGGGAATCAAAAGAGCACGAGGTGAAAAATCTTTGCACTCGAGTGCAACACGTAACTTTTCATTCCACCTCAGCGAGGAAATGACTAAATGCAAAAAAAAAACGTTTAATTCACAAACTTAGTGCACACGATGTTCTAAATTCAATTTACTTTATCCTCTAGAGAATAAAAACGGCTTTTCCACTCAGATATTGAAGATTAAAAATACTCTTTCCGAGATAGTGGGATGAAAATTTACTTTATCCTCTAGAGAATAAAAACGGCTTTTCCACTCAGATATTGAAGATTAAAAATACTCTTTCCGAGATGGTGGGATGAAAAAGATTTATTGTGGTCGAAATTATAAAAACACAATCAAAAATTACTTGTAAAACTGTTTAGAAATTGAAGTATTTAGGAAGTTGATACATTATTATTGTACAGAGGATGTGAGAATGTTACAACTTACAACAGATTTCACATGCACAGTTCAATTATAGATAGTATTTACTTCACAGAAATTTGTATTTATAGATACACAGAGATTTTGTATGTTTTATTTATGTTTTCTGTTACATATTGATATCTGGACGAAAATGGGAAATAAATTTAGGTATTCCGCTCAAAATGTATTATTATCAGTGAATAATAGGAACGATAGTAACAAAACTCACAGTATTAGCTTGATGAACCTCTGTCTGGCGAGCCATCCTCTAACGACGGACTGAATCCTAACTACCGACTGGTCTCGCTTCTTCTCAAGCGCACGCTCTTCACGAGCCGCCTTGGTCTGCTCCAGGAAGGAGTCCTTACTCGTTAAAGACTTGGAAAACATCATAAACCGCTCCTAGAGCACTCAACACAAATATAATATTGCTTTGTTTCCTTCGGTCTGTCAGGACATCAAACTGCCCAGATGCATCGTATAAAGCAAATCTATCGCACGGTTAGCATTATCGTTGATTATGAAGCACTCTAAACCAAGTAGTTAATCATATTTGCAAACGAATAACAATTGATTTTATTAGGATTTTCGATTTATTTTCGAGAAGCCTTTCGGGTAGAAAATTGTTATTTTGACATTTTTTAACGGTGTTGCCATGTTGCTAAGTCAAGTTTGCCAACCAAAATGTAAATTGTAGATTCTGTAAAAAGGTATTATATTTTTTGAAATCTATATAAAATTAGGGAAATATGAGAATTTTTAACACTTTACACCTGTCTATGTTTACACCTATATATTTAATATAAATATAGTTTTTTATGACCAAGGATTTATAACGGACTAACGGACAAATGATTTTGTTTTTGGCAGTAGCAACATTGTTGGTGTTGCACAGAACTCCATAATGGTTTTCCCAGAGCAAATAGATACTATAGATAGAGTCCTTCTATCGAGTATAAACAGAAAACCTATAGACATTTCTCTTTACATAAACAAAACGTCATAAGAGTAATAGAGATAGATATATTCTATCTATTATCGCTCAGCGAAGTAATGCGGCCATTTGTACTATAGAAACATCTATCAATATACTGAAAATCACTTACCGATGGAAAGATATTTTTGACCGTTTTCAGTCAAAACACCCATCCGGCTGTTGCAGCCGGTAGCTGCACACAGTATTGTCATTATTGTATGTGCACAAATAATAGTTAAAATCACCACACACTTGATATTTTCAAAGATAATCTCACAAAACACTTGACGCACCGAGCCCTCCAGCTTGATGACTACAACTCGACTGATGGCACGCAGCGTTTCAAGATGACGTAGAAGCTCTATCGCTATCTCACTTTGCTTAAAGAGCTAATACATTAGTGAGAGTAGGGCGATATATACGTCTCCTGCTCTTACTTGATATACTCCCTCTACAGTATTTGATCTTAGGTTTTCCCTGTCTACGGGTTTTCCCGTAGGTACTTACGTAGGTATTTATTTTTATTTCTTACGTATTTATTTTGATTTCTCATAAAATTGAGGTGTAATTTCAAATGATTTATTAAGTTAACGAAGTTCTTGTTATCTATATAAATATATAAATAAATAGAAATCCTATATTTTCTATTACAGAATCCAATAATGACCGACCGGCGAAAACATATTACACAAAAGTGGAAGTAAATTTAAAAAAAAAATTGATGCCTTTTACAGCAAGCATTAGTGAACGACAACGAAAGGGTAAGAATATTATACTAAAATGGTCATCATTTATTATTTTTCTCCTGATAGTAAGGTATTTTTTAATAATTTGGCAATTATTGTTCTGATGTTTTTAAAGTTACACTTGGCAAAGTTATTTCCGGTTATTTCATCCTATATAGTTTCAAATGATTATTTTTCTGTCTTTTCGCAGAAAGATTTACAATTAGGAAATACGATACAAAGGTCGATCTGGTTATTTCCCAAGAAATTTCTTTTAACGGAACTGCGAGAGGAGATTTTGGAAAAATTTGTAGACTTTAGTGTGGAATTAATTTAAGAGGATACCTGAGGATACATATAAAACTAACGACATTATAGTACACCCTAACAGATTATACATATTAAATTTTAATATAATACATACCTCGATACCTACCTAGGCATACATGATAATATTTTTTTTTGTAGTGCGCTTAATTTGTAGCGTGATTCAGTCTTTGTTCCTAAATGTGACCACAGTATTGGGATTTAACTTTAAAACAAAGCGATTTTTTTTACGCATAAGTTACTAGCACAAACTATATAGGGATGTTACTAGCGCAAGCCATACAAAATAAATAAATACCTAATAATGCAGGTCTGCTGGAAGAGATTTCTTTTGTGAAATAAGCAGTACCAACCTTTGTCCTTTGTTCTCCTATTTCTAATTTTTTCATTGTCTTTTCATGTGTGTATTATTATTAAATAAAATTAAATTTTATTTTGTTTTGGATTGAATTTTAGTACTGCGGTTGCATTTGGGAACGGACACTGAAAATTTTGCGCACTACTACTGAAAATGTGTTATTAATTAAAAGAATAAGTTCTCATCCAACTAACTAGTTAGGTGCCTAATGACGATTACTTAAGTGACGTAACTCTAATGACTAATCAAGTTATCACTTTAATCCCTCAATCCATACATTTTTAATGAGGGTATGGGAATCTATTAATGAAAGGTATGATTTCTCACATACCTAACTATGTACTTAGTCACAGCGTTCCTTGTAACTCATTATCAGCGTTCTGCGGGCCGGTGAATGTCTTCCGGTGATTACCGATGAGTAACGAATGCCATTGTGAGGGTTGATAGGGGACAATGCTTGTACATTGTACAATCTGATAAGTGATAAGCTATTGGCATGTATGTTAAGCTTTGTACCTAGAAGTTACAAATGACTGACAATGGTTCAATTGCCCTTAATTTTGTGCTCGGACTAATCTCAAATCCACCTAGTCACTATTATGGTATTCGTAAAGTGTAACTATTCTCCATAAATTCATTATGACAATACAACGTATATCAGAAATGCGTGGTCTTATCAAGGGTGTAGATCAGACCATAAAAGTGAATAACTTTCTCTATGGGACTAACATCGTAATCGCGAAAACATAATCACCTGTCCCATACAATACATCAATACCTAACTCGACCACAGATTACTATATTTGTACTAGAACTCGACCCAAACGTAATGTAGGATAGTTGATAATTTATTCGCGATTATGATTTTGGTCCCATAGAGAAAAGTTTTAAGTTTGATGGTCTGATCCACACCCTTAAATATGACTAAGCATTTCTGATACAATACAATACATGTTGTAAAGAAAAGTGGCGCGAATATTTTTTGGACGATTATCCTTCAAGCTAGAGTTTCAGCTCATCTTGATAAAATTTTATCTGTTTTGAATCCCTGCTGGAAGCAACGATATTTATTTCTATACATTTCCTTGTTTAAATGCACCTTATTTGTTTATATGAATAATAATAGAGTTCACGGAAAAAACTACTTTGCTGGCTCTATCCGAACCAAGTGATTCGGTTGTAAATAGCAATGACTTGTTTATTTCTAGCCTTTATGTTTTTTCCGTGTACGTGATAAAGAAAGTATTAATTATTATTGATTTGTTGAATCGTTGATCTTGTCTTATTAATTTTCAGGACGTAACGCAACCTGAAAATGACACATTTATTTTAAATATAATCTAAAGGATGTGGTATAATAATGAGAAACCATATACATAGTGCATTTGAGAAGTTCACTCAAATATCAACAAAGTACACAGGTGGGTTCAAACAACTCATCCATTTTCTTATTGTGCTTGAAATGCAGCATTCCAAAAACGTCGCTCAGTCATGGAAACCTTAATTCATGTAAATTGTAGAGGACACAAAACTGGTGGATCCATAAAGTTATTATTACTAGTAATAATAACTTTATGGGTGGATCATAAGTCGTAACGTCTACAAGATGTTTTCCATTTGACCATTTATATTATTTTATGGCATTTGTAAAGTGTTTTATTATTCTGCCCCTTTAAAAAGCAGGTTGTCTATCAATCCTACTGCCTGAAGCAGTATGTCTTGGCGAAAATGAGTTCTGTTTTAAAATAAATAAATGCTCAGAGTGCACAAAAAATAATTAGCCTCGACAGAATAAATATTGTTCTTTCTTTAATTAAAAATCAATTAAGTACGTGATGTTAGTTCCATTCCTTTTCGAAATTGCGCACAGTTATCGCTTCGGCAACTGCAGGATAAACACGTTACGCGCTCGTAATCGGAATCGATTTATTTTTGACAATTCAACAATGTACCTACATTGCGCAGTATGCTTTAAAAATCACTCCGCTCGACAATTGGAACAATGCAATGAACATTCTTGATCTATCAAAATTCGTGCAACGTGGTTACCCTGCAGATCAGCATCGCCTCAACTGCAGTGGTTCAGTATTCTCTGTATTTTAAACAGCATACTGCAACGCACACTTATCAGCACCGTAAAAGCTCCTGCACATTGTAAGACATTGTCTCGTGTCTTATGAGACAACTTCTAATCGTGGCGTCCGTCGGCGAGTTGACCACTCACCGCTAGCCGTTCACTTGTTTTATTGTTGTGCTCATTGCTCATTCCGATATGCTAATAGCCGTTCCCCAGGTGACGGCAGGCTGTCACCCAGTCGGCGCCGCGCTATCCCCCAACCGACGCCGCGCGGTCCGGCTGCTGAGCCGTTCCGGTGCATGACGGTGGTGTGCTTACGGCTCGCCTTGACGATGCTCTGATTGACGATGTTCTGAATCTGATTGTGTCTGGGGTGATAAGTGTGCGGCACTGGTCTAAAGGCCATACCAATATTTCAGACGTATCGAATCCAGAAAGTCAATAAATAAACGATTCGGTCACGCTACATTTAACTTTCTCCCTTTTTTCTTAGGCTCTTTCTTCTTGCGGAGTTGAGAATAATACAAACAATAGACGTCGACTTACCGCTTGTCAACTTATGCAAGTTGAAAAAGTCAACCATCAATAAAATGGGTACTTTATGTTTTTGGTAACGGAAAGCAATAGCAAGTCGAGGTTCTAAGGCTAAAATAAAAGGCTATACGCGATCCGGGTAGCTACTTAGGTAGGTCGCTTTTACATAGAGTGTCAGAGTAAATAAATATTATAGTTTAAAAAAAAAACTAAAGAAAACGCTTTTGTCATCGAAACTAAACGTGTATGCAAAATTTCAGCTCAACCGGGAAGTGGGTCAAATTCAACTTCCAAGATTTTTTTACATAGTTACAAGTGAAGGTAATAAAAGCGTTTTGAAATACTATTATAATAGACCTTTACAGTCCGCTGTTCCGCGTCCCGCAAACCATCGGGAGGGCCGCGCTTACTCGGTCGGGAGTAGGTAGGTGTAACGTGTAAGTGTACGTTATGTTCTAGGTGAAGGGAAGGGTAGGAACAGCCAGCGGAATTATTGGAACTCATGGGCATTAGGGTGGGCATCGCATCCGCAATCGGTAAATTGGGGATGTTCCATCAAGTTACCGTTAAGTTCGTTTACCTTCTATAAAGTTCTATACCATAAAAAAGGCTATTCTCCATGGCCGTTTTGTTTCAAGCACAGAATACGCCACAGTTCTACCCGCTCTCCCGTGTTGGTTGTTATAAAAGCCGATAAAAACTCTGCAATACGTGAAGATAAAACTTTGTATAGGTATTGCGCTCACGGAGTATTGCGAGATTATAGGTAGTTAAAATTTATGTGGAGAAGGAGCGCAGAAAGCTAATTTATTTAATAATATTACGGTTGAATTTCGACCACTAGTTTATATTATTACCTTTAGAATAGATATTATATAGCAATAAAAATAATGTTTACAAGTAACTAATTATAACAAAACCTAAATGATTAAAAACATAAAGATGATATTTACCTTTTCGATATGTCATTTTAATTAAAGTTTATAGTAGAGTAGACAGAAATGTCTATCAAAAACAAGTAATGCAAGTATTAAATACTCGTAGCAGCTGTTTATATCGAATCGCTATTTGTCGACACGTTCCTAATTATGTACTAAGTGGCGAATAACGATGCAATGTCGCATGTAATGTTATTCGTTATAATACATAATTAATGGTCGTCAACTTGCTAATGATTTCACGACCAGTTATTGTAGGTAATTACAAAATATAAAGAGGGTAAAATATAAAGTACATAATCTACAATTGGGTAGATAATCTTTATGGTTTCAAAATTCACAGGAATCTATAAAGAACTATATTAAATTCCTAAATTGGCCCATTCTAATATTATATATTATACCAGTAACTTTATATTTTAATGTCTATTTTCTACAATACTCGTAATTTACACTAAAAGGTTCAGTCTTTCTAATTTGTACTCATCATTATGAACAATTTTTACTACGGGACACATGTAAACGCGAAAATAAAAAAAATTGCTGTTCCATACATTTAGTCGAGTAATATTCAATTATTTCTATGGAACAGCTGTATTTTATTTCACGATTTCAAAGTTGATTCCTATAAGGAACATAATTTTTTTCTTTTTTGCTAAACAATTTTTCGGACCGCTTGATGGTAAACGGTTACCGTAACCTACGGACACTTGCAACTACAAAGGCATCACTCGCGCGTTGCCGACTCTATTACTAGCGTCGACAACAATAACACGTCGCTTCCCCTAGGAACACTGGCGACACTACTCACCGTACACACAATACTGCAAAAGAACATTGTAATTTGGCTACGATATTCTGCAAGGTGGAGGTACTTCCCCAGTCGGGCAGCTCCAATTTAGAGCGTAAAGTCCCGCTATATCTCTTATAGCTCGATAACTCACTAAAGTGACTGAGTTGACTGACCATCATATCTTGTTTAAATTTTTTCAAATCAGTGTTGAACATGAACATACTAATAATAAGATATTGCCACGATCACGCTTAGCAGGCAGATTGGTGAATATGGCTGCAGACGCAGATGCTGACGCTGCAGCTGGGGCTGCATCCCATCTTCTTGACACATTGCCAGGGGTGGTAACGCCTGCTGAGGGTTCAGCGCATATGCGAGTGAATCCTGCGCCTTCAGCCATAAGTCATCCAAGGAACACCTTGTTGTTTTAGCTGGTAAGAGACCGGCATAACGCTTCGCCATCCCTAAGGCAACGGGAGTTATTCTCAATTGCCCACACGGTCGACGCCACCACTGGTAACAAACGGGTTTTTTTTTCCAAAAGATGTCCCAATAGCCACGTTGGTGGCAATTGGCAATTGGAAATGACCATTCCTTTTGTTCCCAGTTGCCTTCAGTGGTGACAGACGGGAAAATAACATAATAGTGTATGAATAATGGAATAGAAATCCATGGTAAATTTTAGAACGAAAAAAAAAAGGGGTGTCACCGCACATTTATTTTTACTAGTGGTCGCCCAATGGTCGAAATTCGACCACATTATTATACATAAAATTTTGCTTTCTGCACTCCTTCTCTATATAAACTTTAACTACGCCAAATGTCACACTTCTCCGTGCCCGCAATATAGGTACATAAAAAGGGGTACAAAGTTTTCTCTTCAATTATAAATATCTACCAAATAAAAGTACATAGTTACCTACTTTAATTTAAGCAACCACATCGATTACCGGTTTATGTGGCAACTGGATAATGTATAACCAATTGAAAATTCCATGAAGCAATGTGAACATTGTCAATAGGCCGGTAAACAAAAAAAAAAAAAAAAAGGGAAATAAAGAAAAGTTAATTAATTGATTAATTAACAAACGAACAATACAGGTGATATGGTTAATAAGCCTTGTATTCCTAGACCTCGGCATGGGGTATCTACGTGACATGAGATAGGATCAGACTTCGTGATGATACGTTCCGGAATTTGGAGCACCCTGTAAGGACAGGAATGTTGTAACAAGATGAATTACCTTTAAAATATTGATTTACACCTGCGCTGTAATTAAAAATTAGTCTTTTTGCCTGTGTTCTATAGCTAGAGATTTTTTAGGGCCTATAAGTAAGTGACTGTCTTTTTTACCTCACTGCTACAACTAGGGTTGCCAAAAAAATATAGGTAAGAGGAATACCTACGTACAAGAGATTTTCATTTCGGGTGCCAAAAAAACAGTATACCTACATAAAAAATATAGTATCTTATTTTATTTTTAAATAGTTGAAATACGCCATGTGACACTGAGTTGATTATGTATTCACCACACAATCAGTTTCAATCGCACGACCGATATATGTATAACAAACGGGAAGTTGTTTAGTGTTGCGTGTTACCTCATTGCCTACCATGGCTGGCTAAAATATAGGTAGTAGATTTGGCTACTATGTAATTTTCAACAGTAGGTATATTAGTAGGTATCTTGGTGCAAAATGTACCAATGTATAAGTAGAATAGTATATTTGGCAACCCTAGCTACGGAAAATTCATTGTTATGTTTATTCTCGTAATTATTAATTATAGTGGTTATTAGGAGGCCCAATTGCAGCAATGTATATCCGATGATCATGTATTAATTGGGTTACCATGCAATGGCTACCCGAAAGTATGATGACTCAGTACCTTCCAATTAACAATTCAAAATGCTTTCGGACAAAACAAAACAATACAATATTCTATAATAACTTTTTCGGTACTTTATTTTAGTTTTAAATTCAATTCGGATACTGTTGGTGGATTTCGTTTTAACAATGAGTCACCATACTTTTGGCTTTTGGTATGATAAGCTTTGATAAGCCAATAACTTTTGAATATAATCAAACAAAGTATTGACCTTTCCTTCCTCTGCTTTGCCTTTGCTTTCTTTTCTTTGTTGGTTCTTGCGATGTCTCATAAATGTATTTTATTTCTTAGTAATGAAATAATTATTACAACTACTTAGTAGGTCCTTTTGTTTCCTTATCTAAAAGGAGTAGATTATAAAATAAACAGAATGTATGTTAAAAACTATTGCGTATTTATAAAAATGTTTTTACTTTTTATACTTAATTGCTTTTGAGGTATCTTTGGAGATTTTTTTTACACAGTTATATGTATATAAAAATATATGACAAGATTGTTTACATTGTAAGATTTTTAAGAAAAAACGGACTGTAGTTGGCTTAATGGGTTAAGCGTTAAGCTTTCTAGACTACGTGCCGCAGGTTGGATTCCCGCACGGAACAAATATTTGTATGGCCTACAGATAGTTGTTCTGGGTCTAGGGGTGTGTGCATGTAAGTCAATGTGGTAAACTGTACTCACAAAACAGGTGGAAGATTAGGATTGGCCTGCGTTTATAAAAATGTAATAAAAGAAACAATAAAAGATGAGATAAATAGAAAATCGTTCCGAAAATTGTTTAATTTTAGGTTTTAAACTTTAAACCTATCTAAAACTTAGTTCTTTTATTTTAGGTAGGTCCCCATTATAATAATTATCGTCAGTTTCTCACGAAATTTATACGGGACCACCCGGAGAGAGGCGCCTTGTAGGCACCCCAGTTGAAGTCTGCCGAACTGTGGCCGAACATACGTATAAATAATATAAAAATTTATATTTAGTTAAGTTTCTCATATAAGTGAACAATGTTGTTCTTCTGAGAAATAAATGAATCTTTAAACCGAAAAACTGCCTTCCTTGAAGTCGGTCGAGTATAAAGTAACTGAGGTTATAATGGAGTCTTAATTTAGAGACCTAACTAAATGTAACACTTAGTTTATTAAATGTTAGGCTAAATTTTAAATAACTTATAATGTTTATTTCATATTAAAGTAAAGTTTGAAAAGCTCAAGGATAGCCTAAGTGGGCAAATAAAGGCGTTAGATAAATAACCTATAATATAAAGCACATCACACGCATGTATTCAACTCTGTTACATTCAGAGCAACAATAGGCCTTCATCGATATATGCGCCTACGCACCCAATTCGAATGTCAATCGTAACAATCGAGCACGATTACCTGTCAGATAAAGGCGGGCGGAAAGCTCGGGGAAAGCGCCACAAGGCAATTCATACCGCGAAGGCTTTGACGTCCGCCGCCATTAGTCCGTCCTCCGCCAATCAGGGGAAAGGGGCGGCGCCATGCGCACGCGCCGCCCGTAACACAAAACCGATTCAGTGTAAACGCAGCTGTCGCTCCGTAGCCACGTATATTCGTCCTCCTTTATATCCTTCGTTTGTTTTTAATTATGAACTTTTTGTAAGTCTCGTGTGTATTTGTGTTGTATCACTGACTTTATAAGAGGTTTTATGTATTTTCGGAGACTGATTTGACGATGGTATTGTGAAGTGACTGGATCAGTGACTGTTAATTAAGTGTTTGTTATTAATTAGAATTACAAGATGATGATGGATCAGGCACACTTTGGAGAGTATTTGCTGAGGCAGCAAATGCTGCATGCTGCCTCCCTCAGCGGTTTGCGTAAGTTATCTTGTCAATGTAATTCATAACTTTATTTGTAATTAAATCAGGAGAACATTAGTCACATTATGTGACTATTATTGTTGTCACTTATTCAGACTCCACAATTGGTGGACTTAAAATTAATGTATAATATTGCCTGAGACTAGATTCAACCTATGTGAGAAACTGGTCCCTGATGTAGGTTTCTGAAACAAACCTGTGTTACAGATCACTATCATTCCCCCATTCAACAATATTGTGAGCAAATAAATAATAAATTACACTTATTTGCTTGTCCACGGATGTCTTTTATTGCATTTCTGGCCAAGCCATTTAAGAATCTAAAGGAATTCCTATTTTCCGACGTTGTAGTCAAACTCCTCGTACTATAGTTGTCATGGGGATCCTAGCCCTCTTGGTCCACCTTGTCTAAAGATGATCTATTTGCGATATGTAGAGACTGTCCCTATTTCATGGTACAAATGGTATTACATGGGAAAAGTAAATTAATTAACTAATGGACTTTTGCCGTTTTATGACACACTCTATCGATGTTTCGTCATACTATAGGTAGATCAGTACCTATTTCCTTATGTCTTGTAATCCGTTTTCTTAACTCTTATTTTTAATCAGACATCTCTACCTATCGTTTTTATGAATAATTAAAATATTTTTTGATGATATGGTATTCATGAAGATGAGTGGAAGAATTGCGCCAACCCCAAATAAATGGGATAAGGGCAGGAGAACGATGATGATGATGATATGTATTTATATGCACTATATCTGAAAAAATATAGGTGGGTACCTATTAGTTTTTTTTTCAAAATTATGTTCCTCATTAGGATTTCTCCTGTATCGACAATACAGTTTACAAACACATCTTACATGCATACACAGCTAGACCCGAAACAATTATCTGTAAATCATACAAATATTTGTTCCGTGCGGGGATCGAACCCGTGGTTCGTAGAGTAGAAACAAATCGCATAGACACAGTGCCCACCGTGTCGTCAAAAATTAAAATGTTATCTATTATATTGAAGAGAGATCTTTGTAGTAAGAATAATACAAAAAATTATTTATAAGTTTTTAAACTGTCATGGTCACTAACATTTGTATTAGAGTTCGAAACGGGGTATTTACCATGTTTATATCTTGAGTTAGGTAACCCTCAGGTAATCTCGACAGAACGCCACTATATACCTAGACTGGTGAGAGAAGCGATTGAGATTACCAAGTACAAAAATTTCAATCGCGAGGACGGGTTTCAACTGTCGGGGGCCTGGAACCCAGTGGTTCAACTGTGTAAGAAAAGAAAAAGTGCCGGGAGAAGTGCGCGAGCGGACACAGTGAGTTTCGTTTGTCGAGAACAGAATCGAGTTGTGAGTGACTTAAGTGATAGTGGTACCGGACCCGAGCGCACAAAACGTAACAGAAGGAGGGTAGACCGTTTTGTCTGCCAATAAACATCCACCCGCAAATACTTTTAGTTTATCCGTGACCATGGCGCTTGCAACAGTGCCGAAATATCGGGAGCTCAACACAAGATATAAAAAAAAAATATTTATTTACCAATCATGAAAACTATTTTAAAAATAGCTTTAAGTTATGAAAAAACAATTATCTACACTTTTTAAAAATTGCCTATAGATCAGCGGAGTGAAGTTCGTTCGGAGAAACTTTATTTTTAATATTAAGTATTTAGGCTTAGTTTCTTTCTTTGTATCTAGTGCCAGTCAACCGACTAATCATTATAATTACATTAATATTTAAATATATATATAATTAAATTAATAATTATATTAATAATTACTAACAAGTCAGTTTTTTAAATCCCTCCAGATTTATCTGCTTGGAAATTTCTCTTTCCGCCAGAAAAGTTTTGTTTTTCTTTCCGTATTTCCGTGGTTGGCCTGGCGGATAATTGTGCCAGACTCCTACCGAGTAAACTCACCACAGTAGTTAGCTTCGGTACCTGCAGGTTGGCTTTGGGTACTTACTCTTAAAAGACCGCGCCGAAGCCCACCAAACAAAAACCAACGACGAATACGACGACGACGATTGACGAATAGTCAAAAGGCGCAGTATACTAAAATCATTTATTTTTAAATTACTACTTAATTTTACACTGTTGCCATACTAAGAAAAATGTCATATCTGTCTATGCAGCTGTCCTCTTCCTATTACCTATGTCTATCATTCTAGTTGTTTTTGTGGCAAATAAATGATTTTCTTTCTTTCTTTTCTTTCACTATGGGTATCACGCTATTAGGGCACTTCTCTTAGGGGGTAAAAAGGTCCCCCTGACGTTCCACCAGATACCTACGTCATGGTGACGGTTTTATTATCAATTTGATATATTTATGTAAAGTAAAGTAAAGTAGACCTTATTGTTTCTGATTAAGTAGTTGTATACATATGTATATATCAGCCCATTTTGCGGCATACAATAATTTTATGATACGCTCTAGGAAGCAGGAAGACCAAATCTAGGAAACTAATAACGACCTTTCGCGACCACCAGTTCCTGGAAATCATCTATTTAATCGGACCTTAATTGAGCGGAGAGGTTGATATAATATCATGTATTTAATGATATATTTTATTTATATTATGTATTTAAAAATGTAATATAAAATAAGTAAAGGAGATAATTCCTTAATTGCATAGAAGAAAAAATCTGTTAGCCATTTTTTAAATTGTGTACGAAATTATTATTGATTCTCTTGGAGACGAACAAAACGAATATCTAAAAAATGTTAGATAAAGTTAATAAAATCTATTATAATAGCTAAATATTGACTTTTTAATGGGACATTAGCCTTAACTGTTAACAATTTTAAAATCTCTAAAATTATTAACAAAATATTGCAATAATGGTAAGAACTAATTAGTGATACGCTAGAATATGTTAATTAATTGCCAATTAAAAGAAGTGTCAGTCGTTAACATAGAAATTTATAATTAACATTAATACCTATTACCTGATAACTTGTATTAAAGAATTCCTTTCTCATAATGCTAGGCGAGTCGTTTATATTTATTAGTAAAACTAGGTCAAGTAAGTAAGTAAGTCGAGGCCCGTCGCGACCCCCTGTTCCGTGTCCACACTGACCCTTGTTTGTGCCAGCCCGCGCTGAGCCTAGTATAAAAACAAGTCCCTCTTAATAATCATAACCAGTGGGTCTACCGCGTAACAAAATGGTAATGAACATCAGACTCTGGTAATAAACTTCAATACGATCGTGAGAGCCAAAACATAGATAAGGTAAACAAAGGTATCACCAGCCTAGCCTTTGCCCAACTACCTACGTTGGGGTCGGCTCCCAGTCCAACTAGATGCGTCAGAATATCAGTATTTTACACGGAGCGACTGCTATGTGACCGCCACCCAATTACTGAGAGACACTGATACCCTAAGGTTATACCCGATAATAAAGTAACTCAAAATGCCTAGATTTTTTTTAGACTGGGTATAAGGTAAATCTTATAAACGGCACAAGGAGACGTCACGACCTATCGACGGCATCTGTTGATAAATCTTTTGACTATCCCTAAAGAAAAGTAGGCATCACATTTATTTAAGCTGTTAGGTAATTAGGTATTATCAGAGTTAAGAACGGGGTATTTTATCATGATCCTCATTCTCCTGCCCTTATCCCAATATGTCGGTCGGCGCAATATGTCCTCTTCCATACATCTCTAATAAACGTGATCTCAGAGTTTCTGTTCTTATAATCCATGTCAAAATGGGGTATTTACCATGTTTTTACATGTATGTTTTAGGTAATATCTATTTTACCCTGTAAGGAAAAATAAGCATGAAGATAAAAAATAAAATAAAAAAATCCAGCCCATTTCTGTCCCACTGCTGGGCACGAGCCTCTTCTCAGAATGAGAAGGATTAGGCCTTAGTTCACAACGCTGGCCTATTGCAGGTTGGCGGACTACACACACCATCGAGAACTTTATGAAGCCCTGTCAGATGTGCAGGTTTTCCTTCACCGTTAACACAAGTGATAATCAAATTCTGATCCGCACATAAATTCGAAAAAATCTTAATTATTAAAGAAACATAATAAGAACAAATACGCCTAGCGGTATAGAGTCGGTGGTGGTCTAATAGTGTTCGAGAATTGGGGCCTGTTTCTATAGAGCATGCTAAACAAATTATCTGATTAACGCTACACAACAACAAAACGTTTGGTTAACAGCTTCATACTGATGTACCAGTTGTATTCGTTGAATATTCAGTGAGATAGAAAAAATAATAATAAGTAGGAAGGTTCGAATCGATAAAGTTGTTTGATAAATTCCGTGTGCGTGTTATTTTACTAGAAATCTACTTCTACTTTGTAATGCGATATCTAAAATAAGACATAAATTACTTAAGATAGTGAGGATTAATTATGTTAAATTGGATCAACTAAATTAAGTAGGTACTTATAATAAACAACTAAATCAAGTACTTACTTATAAAAACAACTAAATTAAATACATATACTTGAAACAAATAATTATTAAAATAAATAATCATAATAATTTTCACAATATGTGACTACCTTCCTAAACAAAAAATAAAAAATATATTTCAATTGGGGTTGGAGCGCGTTGATGTCTTTTCTATGAGCGCGGATAGCGGGAATAAAACGTTACTTGTTTGTAAAGGTAACTTAAAGAAAACTTATGAAATAATATAATACCGTTACATCTTGCATGCAATTGTATGTATACACATGTTTAACAAACAAAGTTTTCTATTCTATTCTTCTAATTTGTAAATATGTATTTTAATGTTATGGAAAATTTGCATTCTTTTTAAAACGCTTTTATTAGCTTCACCTGTAACAACTATGTAAAAAAATCTTGGAAGTTAAATTTGACCCACTTCCCGGTTTCCGATTGAGCTGAAATTTTGCATACACGTTTAGTTTGGATGACAAAAGCGTTTTATTTAGTTTTTTTTTAAAACTATAATATTTATTATGTTGTGTTATTGTAAAATTCAACGAATTATTTTTCGCTTAAATGGTTGACCATACATTTATTACTAAAAGCCATTTTTTGTTCTAAATCATAATACGATTTCACATCCCTATGTCCTGTTACTGGAAGAAGGTCCCTCCGAGCCTCCCCGTCCATCAACTGGTTTTTCATGTCCCTCATACATAATTTTTACCAGCCTCCCATTTCACATAGGTATTGCATAAAAAAAGCAATGTTTACCGTTAAAAACGCCCATTACTACTATTCACCTGCTCTTGACTATAATTTCTTCTATAAAAGTCCGCATAGCTGCGTTGTATGTGTATCTGTGTATATCTGTGGCATCGTAGCTCCAAAATGGATAGACCGATTTCAATGCAGTTTTTTTAATTGAAAGCTAGTTTGATCGGATATCATCCTGGCTATGTGTCATGAAAATCTGTTCAGCCGTTCAAAAGTTACAGCTCATTTTCTAGTTGGGGTCGGGGGTTTTAGACGGTTAGGTTATCACACGGAGGAGTGTGAGATTTGGCATAGTTTAAGTTTATATGGAGAAGAAGTTCAGAAAGTAACATTTATATATAATAATGTACCCGAATTTCGACTACTGGGCGACCGCTATTATTTAAACCATGTTAATTTTAAAATAATATAATTTGAAAACATCCTAAATTAATATTAGTTAATAGCCTAGAGCCTATACATCTGTGCGGAATAGCGGCTGTGCTGTGCATGCGTTGTTAAATCTCTATTTATTTAAACCGAGTCGGGTAATTGCAATTATTCACACAGTCTGTTGATTAGCGGTGGACATTGATAAAACAACTTAAAAATAAAACGTTTTATTTTATTTTATAAATCGATTATGTTAACGATTCTGCACTTCCCCTGTAAATTTAGTTCCTCTTTGAAAAGAAGCTCTAAATACTCGCGATATTCGACAGTGAAATAACGACGAAGATGGAATCCAGCTCATTACTGTTCCACGGGCCTCTTCTCAGAATGAGAAGGATTAGGCCTTTGTCGACCGCGCTGGCCTAGTGCGAGTTGGCGGACTACACACACCATCGAGAACGTTATGAGGCCCTCTCAGATGTACAGGTTTCCTTACGATATTTACCTTCACCGTTATCGCAAGTATATCAAATTCTAATCCGCACATGAATCCGAAAAGTCAGAGGTGTGGGCCGGGTTTGAACTCGGACCCTCATGCATGGAAGGCGAGCGTTCAACCGCTAGGCTATCACAGTTCTTTGCATTTTGCTATTTTTGAAATTATAAAATTATTATTAAACCATCTACCAGGCTTCCAAGCATACCTCCACATAAGACAAAGGAAACGCATTTCGTAGGTGTGGACGTCCATGCACGTTGACACTAGCCGCTGAGTAATACACTTAATAACCCCCTTTCACCGTGATGGCATGTACTCATTCATGGTGTTTTTACCCCATTGTTTCGTGTACTTGGGGATTAAATAACACTTTTTGTTACTTTAACCTATAGGGTGACGGACGCAGTTGATGGATGCGTTGTAGTTTGTTGTAACATTTAGTAACCGTTGTTGGAACAATAGTAAATTACATAAGTGTTTCATTAGTTGCCATTGTAGGCTTTTTATATGACAAACTAGATAAACTGATGCTCTGACTCAATTAGCTGCCGAGTGCCGTCATAGATGCTTTAATGGGATAAAGTAGATGAACCACCGCTGATCATTCAATTGTATCCTTCTCCTTTTGCGCGAATTTTAAATTGTCCTATGCAAATGACATTAGTAGGTACGATAAACTGATTCCTTATTTTGGGTACCTAAGAATTTGAAAATTGAAACAGTTTTTTTTTTTTAAATACGTGTTTTTTTTACTTATTTACTACTATTTGGAACCGCGCGCCTAGAGTCTCGACATTTCATAAGTGCCTGTATTTGGTTTACATGAAATAAAGATCTATTCTATTCTATTTATTTAAATTGCGATTAAAGTCGTAAAGTTTTTGATAAGACCTTCTCACTGAGGGTTCCAAAATAAGTTACTGAATCCATGGTCATCATTATTACGATGTCACTGACACGCAGTATAGTTTACGTCCTAATATAACGCTTTGTGAATCATTAACTTACAAAAGAAACCGAATATTTCGTACCGGTTTCATCGGTACCATAATATCAAACCGCAAAACATCGACTGCTGATCATGGACCTACTATAAACGGCTCCATAAGAATAAGAATATGGTTAATGCATTGATATGCATATAAAAATTTATTCAAATCAATATCTTGTAATTACTATAAACAATTGTTCATACAATATTTGTTTACTTACCCTTAGCAACGTAATTCTGTCAAGTAAGGTGGAAAGGGCGTCCATTAATTATTTTTGTGAAATAATTAAGATTCCTATAAATGGTGCGTTCGCGTTCGTGTTAATCGATCAGTATGAAGCACTAACAATAGGCTTTCCACTTAAATATAACAATGGCATAAGGTTTATATTTGCTTGGCTTGACCTATATGTCGCATAGTACCTAGAGAAGAGGCACCTGCTACAAACTTCCAATTTATTATTTTAGACTTTGTTATTGAATGAATAGAGTTGAAATTCACACGGTGTTTGGTATAAAGAAAAAATCTTGCAGTCTTTTCATAAACAACATAATGCAGGGTACTCACATAGTTTACTTCTGTTAACTTCCCTACTTCTATTCACCTTCTATTATTTATCATGTAATGTCAATTTGTTAAAATAATATCTATTAAAACGACAACTAAACTAAATGACAACTAAATGGCAACAACAGATTTTTTTTTCGCGAGTTTATCATTGTTCCCATAATAAAAGTTGTTCATAATGATGAGTACAATAACCCCTTAAAGGGATTGGGACTAGAAAGGTAGTATCTTATACATATGTATTACATTTGTAATTTTTATTTGAAATAGGTACTATTTTGTCTTTGTGTGTTTAGGAGCAAAATAATTAAATTTTCTTTATGTTATAATATATTTAGACAGCACAGGTTGGTGTACATACCCTACAATTATATTTCATTGAATCCCGATTCATTCAGCACGAGTCGGGATAATCGCCGAACGAAAATAATTGCTCGTTAAAGCGGTCCATCTTTGAGATGTCATTTGGACCCATCAATGTCTTTGCGCCATCAAATTACCCGAACCTTTGTATGATATGTTTTTGTGGCCAGCTAAGAATACTCATTTTTATTGGCTTCACTGTTATTATTATATAGAGTCAGTATATGTTAATTTATAGGGGTTAGATGGGCCTGTGATCTCGTTTCATCTAAGGCAGGGAAAAGGCTGCACCAAATGACGCACACAAAAAAATACTCATCAGTATCACTCATACTGTCTTAACTTAACACCTAGTATGGATAGAATCTTTTACCTTTTCTCTATCTTTATATTGTTAAAACAGTGTTAAAATGACGTCACGGTAAATACTATTTTGCATGAAATAAAATTAATATCTATATCTTAGAGGAATGATAATGTCTAGAGGCTTGAATAAATTAATAATATTTGAAAAAACGTCAATTGAATTACAGTAAAGTTACTGTAATTGCCTATACCGCTTGTCAGTATGTTTTGCGCAAGCTCGTGAAAACATGTAATTCGCTCCTGATTGATATTTAAATAATGACGTTTTGTGCATCCAAAAATTGTAAAAAATATGGACACTCTCTCTAGACATATCTATCCTCTAAGATCTATAATACTTGTATATTTGTAGAAGGGCGTTGGTAGATGCGCAGGCTGCGCTACAGTTTATACTTTTGCAGTTATCGTAGTTATATTTTTGTTTTGGATTTATTCCAATTATTATTTTTATTATTTCCTTTATAAAATTTTACAACATACTTTTATATATTTTTAAATATTTACACAAAGATTTTGTTTCTAAATGATATATTTTTTTATGAATGTAGAAGAGCAGTAGCCCACCGAAATCGGGAATAGGGTTCAAGCATAAACTTACTATACTAGGTTTATGGGTTCAAGTTGCCGGTGGTTAGGGTTCGTGGTTTTTATTATTCAAAAACAACAATGTGTACATTGACTAAACAATTTTCCGGGAAATTTTGCAGCCATGGCGCTGTTATAACGACATAATGCAAATTGCAATGTGCATGGCTTCAGATCAATTAGAATTCTTTTAATGATAACGACAAGAATAAGTATAGATTAGCTAGTGATGTCTCCACAAACTTAAATATTTAAAGTTTATTAAGCGGATATGGCTAACACATACAATCATTTGATATCGGCACTTTGATCGCCGCTGCGCACACGATGCTGCGATGCCGTCACCAAAACTTAGCTCATAAAAAATCAATATTAAACATCGTTAAATAAAGACTGAGTTACACCAAACGCGAAGCTGAATTTTTGTTTCGTTTGAAAATGCACTTTATATCCTTAAACATAAGGCATAAAAATGTGTTCGATTCTCGTGTCTCCAAAAGTTTCACATTATCTCATTAGTTGAAATCTTCCATAGTTCCGTGTGATGCAGTCTTTCTATACAATATCGTTGTCGTTTACGAGCGTGTCGAGGAGCTGAACTAACGAGTCTTAATTAATATAGTCGTGAATTATTGGACTGTCGCGAACAGTTACATACCTCTGTTTATTGCGCATGATTGTAACGGTGAATCTGGATAGATATGCAGTTTTTAGTTTGTGAATATAATTCTATCGACTAGTGAAATAAAAGTATGTTGTGAACTGGGTAGTTTTGTTTACATGTTATTAAAATGCGGTCAACAGTGGTCCGTCCTCAAATCTTTATGTACTTATCTTACTTTGTTTGTTTCTGTATTTTAAACTAATATACCTAATATCATGGGCGTAGCTGGGACCCTATTACCCCCCGTAAGGGTGCCCACCCATACCCCCCTCCCTACTGGTGACCATGCAAAATGACCCTAGAAAAATCGTCAGTAGGTATTGTTGAAATATACTGTACAGTATAGGTACATTATTTTTATCTTGAGAAAAAAAACAATACGTAGTTACAATACCACTCGTTAAATTATTTTATCATCTCTAAAAACCCCCGTTTACAACGTTATCGTTACTTCCAAAATCGGATAACCGTAATTTGAAACCTTGCTTTGGCTAGTCAGCTGGCCGGCTGCCTCCCCTAGGAAAACTACCTTGCTATGCTAATTATAATTATAAATATATATATATACGGTTTAACATGCGTGGATAACTAGATATTTATACAATAAAGGTTGGTTTAACTCAACTTCCTCGTTAGGGCAATACAATCACAATCAGGAATGCTGTAATTGACGAAACGAATTCTACATTAGTCGGTAACGAAAGAGAGAAAGATAAGGAAGTTATATTATTAGAAACTTGAGACTACTCTTTTGTTCTGAAACTAACTTACAAGTATACTTCAGCATAATTACAGCTTCTGGAATTTCGAAATTCGTCCTGTAGTTTTGGATTTCACACAATTACAATCAGTAGGTACTGCTGAAATTGATGAAACGTATTCTACATTTTAAGAGAAATGAAATTAAGGAAATTATAATTCGTCCTTTAGTTTTGGATTATCCACAATTACAATCACGAATGTTGAAAGTGATGAAACGAATTCTACATTTTAAGTGAAATGGAGTTAAGGAAATCATACTATTTGTAACTAGTGGACGCCTACTACTCGTATTGTTATAGAACAAAAGAAGGTAGCTTTTAACCATTTAGCATCATTAGTTTATCTGTAAACTGAAATATTAAAAACACATACGACATGGGGACCTTAAAGAAAAGAGCCTACACCAACCTAAAAGGTCAGAAATGCATCGGTGACTCCTCTGGTGTTGCGGATGTTCATGGGTGGCGGTGATCACTTACCATCAGATAAACCGGACGCTCGTATGTATAGAAACTATTAAAAAAACCTAAGGTCTTGATAGCTTTTCATGGGGCCTTAAACTCCAAAGGACTTTAAGTCCTTTGGAGTTTAAGGCCTCATAGAGAAAAACGAACAGGCAGCACCGATAAACAATAATTCTAAGTTATATATCTATTAGAAGAATATACAAGATACTTACTTACCTTACATAATTATGTACCTACTGTGCATTTTCACATAATTAAACGCTTCGCTCACACAGCTTTATTTTGCGTGTTTTCCAATCGTTACTGAAGATACTGGCAATAAAAACCATAACTTGCGAACCGCTTTCCTGTAGCCGTGTCCGAATCATTATGTGCAGTATATACCTACCATATTGTATGGTATATCAAACGAAACCGCCCACACCGATCATAATTTACAATTTAAATTTATGAATGATATTTTTCGGAATATTATGCAGTGATGCTTGAAGAACAAATCGTTAATGACTGAGCGTTGATTAGTTGAAATGTCCTGTGTGTCATCGAGTGATTAGTTTAAAATTAGTTTTGGGTCGAACTTCAATTTTAGAATACCTGAACCTCAAGCATAAATTAATTGACTGTACTTATGGAATGTCGAGACTCTAGGTGCACGGTTCCAAATAGTAAGTCCTATAAATTAACCGTCCATGAAGTTGTGTGTTCCAACTTCAACAACAACGAACTTTTTATAAGGTAGCTCGAAGTTTAGTCTCTCACGATCGCATTGAAGTTCATTACCAGACTCGATGTTCATTACCATTTTAGTTACGCGGTAGACCTGCAGATTCGTTGTCAAAACTTAATGCAACACTTTTGTCGATAAAGTCCCTGGAGTTTCTTGTCGGTTCTTCTCCATAGGACCTACTATTTGGAACCACGCACCTAGAAACTCGACTTTTCATAAGTGCCTGAATCTGGTTTACATTAAATAAAGATATATAATTATTCCAACTATTCTATTCTATCCTCTGCTTTTCTGCAAATGTTTATGATAGCCGTTACAGTCAGTTAAGAGCCTGAATAACCTAACCGTCGAAAACCCCCGACTCCAACTAGAAAAAGAGCTGTAACTTTTGAACGGCTGAACAGATTTTCATGGAGTATAACTAAGATGATACACGATTAAACAAGCTTTTAATTAAAAAAAATACATTGATATCGGTCCTTCCGTTTTGAAGTTACGATGCCACAGACAGATACACAGATATATACATTCACACTGCAAACTTATAACACCCCTTTTTTTGTCGGGGGTTGAAAAGTGGTATTTTTCACTTGTTGGGTTGTAGAGGTCAGAAGTTAGGTAAAAGTCGACACAAGTATATCAGAGAACGGAGTATTGAAGGTTTTATAGTAGAAGTGTAATTGAAAGTATTTCGCGTTGATTTGGCACAAGGATAATAAATAAGCATGTGTTCAATGTTCATGGTTATTCTGGCAGCACATAGCTCGGTAGCCTTCTCCATCGAATATTTAAAATTTATAATTAGAATTGCTGGCAGCTTGCCTTGTGAACCTTTTAGCAACTTTTAGTATCCGAAAAAAAATGTTACTTTATTTAGGGTAACACGTGGAGACAAGTATTTTGAAATACTTAATTGGCAGAAATTAGCAAAGATATCATATGAAAAAGTAGAAATATTATTTTAATTAATGCTAGCATCATTATCATCATCATCATCAGCCTGTAGCAGTCCAGTGCTGAACATAGGCCTCTCCAATCGCACGCCAACTAGCTGGATCCTCGGCTACTCTAATCCAGCTGTTATCAGCCACACTGTGAAAGATCGTCTCTCCACCTAGCATCATCAATAAAAGATGTATAAAATATAGGGTTGGATAAATACCTCAAATCTCTAAAATTAATAACAAACACCATGTATATCAATGTGTGTTTGTCTTATCAACATTATCGGATCTCTGTACCCTGACTATATTAACCAGTTATTATTATTTATCATAAGTAAAGCCATCCACAGCAGGGTTGCCAAACGTACGAGGTTCCTCGTACAAATACGAGATTTGTGGTCTGCTGTACGAGGACACAATGAACCTCGTACAATATTGTACGAGATTTTTGATATACGACATTTTATGATGCGTTTTCACTGTTTTGCCCACTAAATTAAATTTAGGTACGCTTGTCCACGGCCCAGTCTGTCTTGAATATAGTCATTCTAGACTAGTGACATGACATCTATAGTCATATGTTTGAGAAAACAAAGTCTACGCCGGACGACCTTTTTTTTTTTTTTTAACCCTGATCCACAGACCATGGGGCAAGGCTGAAGTCGGTTTATGCAAAATATTTAGGTATATTAGTTACGACGATCGTTTATCTGATTTGCGCTTTATGCTACTGATTTAGCAATTAAGTATTGTTTCTCTGGACATCTTTTATAGTTGTTATGGCAAATTATTGTTTACGTTATTCGTTCTCAGCAGCAAGTTTTTTTTTATTATATTAAGAAGAGAACACTAAAAAAAAACTAATAAACAACCAACAACAACAACCAACCAACTATAATCCA
Organism: Allophyes oxyacanthae; assembly: GCA_932294325.1. Lineage (NCBI taxonomy): Eukaryota > Metazoa > Arthropoda > Insecta > Lepidoptera > Noctuidae > Allophyes > Allophyes oxyacanthae. Next base: position 14,344,159 of record OW028613.1, on the reverse strand, counting down.
ACCAACCAACTAACTATATTTCTTTCTTTCTTTAAGAGACCTCGGTCAAACCAATATTATATACCTATACAGCTAATTATTAAAAAATAAATCGCAAGCAAATCTTTTTAATACATATTTCTAAAGTTTTAAAGTATATACATTATGGTTTAAGATTTTTAATGTTACCTATGTCTTTGTCACTTCTAAAATAATAAAAGACGGCAACAGAATTGGAACTCGAGCAGAACGTTTTTCTAAGGACTTATACTAAAAAGCACAAGATCATAAACTAAACTAAAATAATAGTCCAATAAAAAAATAAAATAAAATAAGCAAGGAAAGGCGGCATAATCTACATAGGTGCTAAATTATTTACGAGAAATAGATGAAGTATGATGTAACTGAACAATTGGAACTGTAATGTTTTTTTTTTCGTAGCAGTGTGCTACGAATATTACGTCCTATATTTTTATTCAAATGTATAATTAATTCGTATTAAGTTCGAACTACGTTGAGGACGGCTCCCATCTAGAACCTGATGCGGCTGAATATCAGTATTTTCCACGAAACGAATGTCATCTGACCACTGCCACCCAATTACTAGGAGACACTGATACACTCAGGATAGACCGGTTGTCAGACTTTTCTGGCTGCTGACTGCCCGTAACGACTTTCTGTATTCGTGCGACAGACTTTAAGTTATTTCCGGCCCGGAGTGCTTCTCAGGTGTACTTATAAGTACTTTATATTCTATACTTATACGATAGCTACTTATTAACTATTCTCCATAATAATTGACGTGTAACGTTTCCAGAGCACCGCGTGGGTGCGGACGCGGAGCCGCCCGCGTGCGAGGCACGTCTCCTCAACGGCGACCTCTGGCGGCGCTTTCACGACATCGGCACTGAGATGATCATCACCAAGGGGGGACGGTAAGTAAAATTATATTAGATTCACTATCCGCCGAGTACTCAAACGTGTTTTAATTTTAAGTAGCTGTTAATTAAATCTCATGCTGTCATTATCACTTCGAGGTAAGCAGCTATACACAGAATGACAGTTACCTATGAGAGCTTTAATTGAACTATCCAGAAGTTCTAGAAAAAGTACCGTGGCCAAATATTCTGTTTTATTAATATTTAAAAATATTTATAAGTGTTAATAAAAATGGGACCTTTTGTACAACTGTAAGCGGTGTAGGATTCAAATATTTTAATTTCCTGTTAGCCGGCTCGAAGGACCAACAATATATAAACTCTCACTTTAGTCGACTTTATTGGTAGGGTATAAAGATGACAGTTTATGGAAAATTGGAAAATTTAAGCAACCGTAAAAAGGTTAAGCTAGAGATGAGCGAATATTGGACATTGTTTTATTTTGCTTGCATGGAAGGACCAAAGAATATGTATGTCTTGACAAATTGTTAATGATAAATTTAAATTTTTGTCTTTTCTTCAATAGTCCCAGACCTAGGACAATTAATTTTAGAATAATATGATATAGAGGTCAGTCGAAAATGTTATGTAAAACCCAATAGGAATGACAATGATAAAGGAACATTGATCTAATACGCATTGGTGTGAGCGATATTTCACTTTTAACCAAAGGCAAAGTAAAGTAATATGAGGTAGCTACTTTCCTTTGGTGACTTTCATCGTAAACACTGAGTGAACTTGAATATTTAAGATAGGTCCTCTACAACCATCGCAACATGTTACCACCTTTAAAAACAATCATTTGTTAGAAAAAATTCTTCCGTTTTTATATAACAACGTGAAAGATCGCTTAACTATGTGAAAGGGGCTCAGAAATAATTTTACGCCACTCGTAGCGCCGCAGGCAAAAAGTGATTATTAAAACATAAATTCTTGGAAATTAAGTGAATTGTATGTTACATGGTTCTGTAATAGTTTCTGTTTCCGTTAGCTTACAGCAATACGTTTAATCAAATTGGGTGGTAAATGTCTTGACTTATGAACCAATATATTTTTTAAATTTCTGCGATGTTTGTATTTGCACAATTGACTTTTAAACACTGTAGTATGGTATTTATATGTTTGTTTTTTTTTTTTTAAATCCCCTCACTAGGATTTCTCCTGTATCGAGGGTACAGTTTACAAACATACATGTCACATACACACACAACCAGGCCCGAAACAACTATCTGTAGATCATACAAATATTTGTTCCGTGCGGGGATCGAACCCGCGGCACGTAGCGCAGAAAGCTAATTGCTTAGCCACTGCGCCAACCGTGTCGTCATTTATAGATAATAGTACTTTAATGTCTACAAAACATCCTTCAATTCTTGAAATTGGTTTACCATGAAATTGCCGAGTAATAAGGTTGATTGATATTGTCATTTCTCATGTAGAAATACTTAGAAGCTATATTTAATTGTGAGATATGTATTTGCACCTGACCCACCTATTATAGACGTTTCACGGGAAAGCGATCGCGCCGCCTTCCGCCCGCCCAACCCTGTGAATGCGCTGCGTGACGCGATGTGACAACGCCACCTCGTCCCCAGCGACATTTAGAACTTATATTAAAAAAGCTCCGGCAGACTATCAACTCAATTAAATGTTGCAGCTGTCGGAATCCAGGAATCGAATACACAAAAACATATTACTCGTAATAAATTACAAAATAATAACAAAAACTTAACGAAAACCCATTAGGACTGCTGAATCTGACGCGAGGCTTGTTAACGGATAATTTGGGAGACGGGGCCGGACCTCCATCATAGACAAAACAAACAGCTGCCTCGGCAATTTGTGCATTTCTCTAAATGGCCGAGCACAAATTACACCTTATTATAAGCTTGTTTGCTTTACGACGGTACCCCTACAATTATATTTTTTTCGTGATCGATAATGTGGGTGCGAGCAGTGAAGAAATTACACAGTCGTCGCGATCTCGGCGCCTCCGCCCTTCCTGCGAGCGAGAGCCGCGACCCACCACGAGGCGCACCTCGCTCCGCACCACACCGCTCCGCTCCGTGCTCATTACGCGCCGCATCTCGTTATTAGCAGATGGTAGCCTCGGGTATGACTCGCTCAGAGACTGAAAGGACCAACGTTACACATGATGATTATAACTGTCTATGATTCTCACAATCAAGCGCAGACCAACCAATTGACTTGTTAGATATTAATAACATTTTTGAATGTAAAATTGTTTCACGGTAAAGAACTGAGAGCGACCACCGCCGCGCCGCCAAAAGAAAGTTCAATCAATAATGAGCATCACGTCCGTTCGACTTCTGACGGAATTAAAAATGAAAATACTCCGTAATTAATGGCGTGTAATTAGCGTTCGAGGACCGCATCGCGTCGTCGACCACTCTCTTATTAAAATGACCAGTAAAAACTAGACGCTTCTCGCAAACGAATAGCTGTCGTGTGCGATGGCTGTAGCGGCGCGCCTGCGCACTGTCCCGGTTTTTGCGCTGGCCGATAATTAGCCGGGTTCATCTGTGCTCCTGTCATCTCCTACACGTTTTTTTGGCGCGGCCGCCGGCGCAGACCACCGCGCGCCGCCGCCCGGCTAACATTCCGATAATTTACCGCTTTATCCAGCGGTTGGTGAATCTCGTTAGCTTAGCTGGCCGCGCCCGTCTAGAGGTCACTTTTGTTTGTTTTGTATTAACGATGCCGCGTGAGAGAGGCCGGGGGCACGCCGGCGCCGACCCTGGCGCCATGCCATACGAATCGAAATGGGTCAAAAATATTTCATGCATTTCTCGTAGTGAGCACTAGTAGAGGCGGTGGGTGCGGGAAGTAATTGAGTTATTGTATGCGATGCGAGCGACTATCGAGCTGCTAGGAACTGGTAACATCGGAGAGTGTAACTCGATGCTTTTAGTTGTTGTTCAAACAGTGTTAAAAGCTGTTCTTGTCTGTTCTTTATCTGGTTGCGTTGGGGAGTGGGGCTGAGTTTGGTGGGTTAATTGGTTACGCAAACAGTGGATTTGGGCGGTTCGTTTGTGCAAGCGGGGCCGGACGGCGTGTGTAGACGGAGTTAACACCTGCCACGCTCGGCGGCCATACTTCATGTGTGAACTTCGGATTTGTAGTAACAGCCATCTCAATTTTACCACCTGTGCGGACCTGTAAATTGTTTAGTATATAGAAAGGCTAAGCTAATTAAGTATGTACTTCGAATGTTTGCTTTCAAACAGGTTTGTTCTTTGTTCACATATGGTTAGGTACCTATCGTCTGTGACTTGTCTAGGCCTAATTGCGTCAGTAGTTTCACGAAAAAATACACTTTGGCTTATGTTATGGAGGTTTTTCCTCTGATATGATAGAACAATTTAATTGCCTATTACTTAATATTTATTTAAACTCGGCTATTAAAGTGTGTCTTCGTGACCCTCGTGTCAACACTGTAGGCCCACGTGGAGTCCGGGTAGGGCGCGCGCTCAGTACAATAATAAACTTCATAGATGTGCTGTCGGCGACACAACCCATCTGTTCGACTGCATGTTCAGAGATAATACTTAACCCTCAATAATCGGCGTACAAACAAACATTGGTTGGAATAGAGTAGGTTATTTATTTTTTCTCAAAACCGAAATATGACAAATGGGCGAGTCAGGCCACGGCCGCCGGCGGCAGGCGCGCATCGCTCGCGTGTCGTCGCGCGGACCTCCCGCCATTTTAAAAACAAACACACAACACAAAAACTCGTTATTTATTCTTGTGTTATTCGTCGGGAAGGGCGCGCCCGAATTCGCTTGAAAAAATCATAAGTTATAATTAAAAACGTCTGCGTGCACACGGACGGCCGGCATCGGCATCGGCTCTAGCGCAACACTCGCTCCGTTCGTTAGAACCCATCGTTATACAATCACGTTGCACACAGGCCACTCGTGAACGTGAATTACGCCAGTAATTGACGTTTACCGCCGACTTTTACGAGATAAAAGTCTAATCACATCTCGAATCTACGTCCAGAAATCATATCTAACAAACGAGCGTAAGTTCATTCCGTCGCTTGTTTTAACAGAAATACCGATTAATTGATTCGATCTGTGTCGTAATTAAAATGGGTGATTAGGTTGCGCGGGGAGCGGCGCCGGCGCCTCAAAGCGTCGCCGGCAACATTCCTTTTGTTTTACCACGGGTCGTTTGTCGCCTGCGCTGTGTGTGCGTCCCTGTCGGCGCGGGCGGGAGCGTGCGCGCGAGCGGGACGTGCGCGGGCGCCGACCGCCTGCAGCGCGCCGGCCGCCCGCCGCGCGCCCCGCCCCAACCACGCACCACTAATAATCAGATTATGACAGTCGCCCGTCTTCCGACCGTTCTACACTCCACTCGTCACTCCTCCAGCTCTCGCAGCCACTTGACGTTAGAAATTCACCTAATTGCGTACCGACGCGACGTGCCAGATTGAGAGATATCGCGACTGCTGCACTCTAACAAAATTGACATAATACCTCTTTGTTTTAGACTCCGATAGCAGCGGGAGGTTACTATGTGTCAGTTGGAAATTAATGAAGGTCCGATCAGTTAGCTCGAAAATTTGTTCAACCTTTGCCCCTACCTGCAGGTTCTGTTGACAATATTCCAGTTATTAATTAAGCTCATTGGAGTGCAAGGAAAAAGCCTCCACGAGTGACAAAACAAGTGACCATCTGGCGCACCCTTGGCAGTCAGCCTTGATACAACCATTGCTGACTGCCCAATACTTCCAGTATGGGATGAGCGACTCAAAATCAAGGTCACATCTTTCTTCTGCATCAAATTTCAAGATTTCTGTTCAAGGCTCAACTGCATAGTGCTTACCGAGGCTATTTGCGGTCCATCCCTTCTTCGTAAAAAAGCGCTCATAAAAGTTTCCACAGCCATCAACCATTTACCAACAGATAAACGGAGGATATAATTTGAAACCTACTTAGTCATTTCGATAGAGTGCCCAGGTGTCGATTAAAAGTTCCTAAACGTCACAACGATTACAGTTCTAAAGTGAAATGCAATTACGATAAATATTAGAACCCTTTAACTTGTGGAACAACTTGTTTGTACAATTTTAGGTTGATAGAAAACGTTTACTGTAATGAATGCTTAGACGAAACATTTAGAAAAAATTGTCGCGGTAAAAACGTAATGTCATTGTATGTAATGGGTAATTCCGGAGAGAAGGACCAGGAATCTGAAGCACGCGCCGAATAGTCGCCGCCTTCGAGCGATCATATCGCAATATCTCCTGGGAACACACCACGCACCATTCCTTACATTTTAAAAAACGAGCTATCCATCGCTGTCATCAAGTGTGCTTGTATGGCAGGTTAGCCTGTTGGACCATCGTCGTATCTCACGCATTGAGAAAAATCCATCATGTCGTTCACCGAGTCCAAAGTTGAGCGATCAACAGAATGGCACAGTCATCGCCGGCTCCCGCGCCTTTTTGTCCCGCCACAACCTAAAACAATCGACGATCAAGGTAAAAAACAAACACGAAAAACATAATTCGAATTTAGAATATAAAAAATATGCGTCCGGGCATCATCGTGGAGCGGCGCATGATTCGTTTTTTGCCGGACGACAGACAGCGGCTCTGATGATAATTTCTCATTAGGTTATAACATTTTTGTCGGTTGAAACGTCGTAAATTCCACGAATAATTTAGGGAAGAAAGTGGTCGTGTTGAAGATGTTTTGTTTTTATGGCGCCAACGAGCAGCTCGGGTTAGATCGGTATCTCCCGATACAAGCGTTTAACCCATGTTACTCGGAACTCGGGAATTATTCTCACGGAGTCCGACTGGCTTCGCTACCCAACAAATTGTAATGTGAGCGAATGAGACAACTCGCATTCTTTTAGATGACTTCTTTTATGCAGAAAAAAGTAATCATGTGTTCCGATACACCATTAGGTTTTTATGGGTTCATGTTTTGGGCTTGTTCTTTTAGAACCAAAACAAACATACAATTTTGGGTGTAAACCGTAATCTGATACAACAGCTCCCTTGCTTACTATCAATTGACGCCACGTTAGGTTGGTATAGATCACATCAGGACTCGAGGACATGAAAGCATGCATGAAACGTGCTTGGTCCTACGTGTCCATAATGCGTCTCCCAGAACCTGCGGTGATTATAACCCGCCAGTTGTTCGGGGTGCGTCGTTTATCATAACATATCTATCTTGTTTGTCACTTTATTCCATCCAATGGTTGCCTGGAAGAAATCGCTTTATGCGATAAGGCCGCCCATTGTACTTTAATATTGTAATCTCCGTACTTACAAAATTGTTATATTCAGGTGTACAATAAAGTATATAATAAATAAATAAATAAATAAACATGGTCGTAAAAACATGGGCACACACGTACAATGGTAGCGGCCAGAATAAACGTTGTGATGTATACGAATTTGTTACATTTCACGCAAGATTTGTCGCCAATGAGCCGTATGATCTGTTTTTTTTAGAATGTTGATTTACAGTAATATGCGTGCCTGTTAGTTATTCTGTCATGCGAGCATTCTGCATTATTTTTTAAGAAAAAACTTTGCCTCTCACTTGGATTTCTCCTGTATCGAGGGTACATACATCTCACATGCACACACACCCAGACCCGAAACAACTATGTGTAGAACACACAAATATTTGTTCCGTGCGGGGATCGAAACTGCGGCATTAGAGAGCTTTTGATATTCTGTGCATCCAAAGTTTCTATCGGACATTGTAAATCACATTGTACGTACTTAAGCATTAGTCTGAATCAGCAGCAATCAATCAATTAGCCTTATTCCTTTTGTACTTAATTGTTTCCTTAGTCCCTACAATGCTACATTTCAGCATCTCAATAGTTGTTACAAAAGGCTGTTGTAGGTACCTCCGCGACAATGACGTGCGACACTGTGAAGTGACCGAGACTGAGGACGAAGGGAGGGAGGGATGTGAGCCACCCGCGCGCTCGTGCGCCGATAGCATCGGGTGGCCGCGCCCGCGCATCGCGACATCACGCGCCGATGTGTATCGAGCACGGCGACCGCTACCGAAACCTCAGATAAGCGCAATGGGCGACTCAGGGTGCAGACAGACGCACGATTCTCGAATAAATGTGTCGCTTCGGCGTCTAAGAGTACACTGTGAGAACATGACTGATTTGGACATGAATGTTGACGAGAATACGTAATGGCGTCGAGATGCTCACAGATAGTTTGTTAAGAGCAATAAAAGCTGAATGCATGTTACCCACTTACTAGATCTTACACGCAGTAGCTGGGAATAGCGTAGACTTTTGTAATTCTGTAACCACAACTCAAATTTTAGATTCGGTCCTTTTGTCCAAATTTATTTAGCTCCTAACTTTTTATTCCAATAGAACTTGGTTAATTGTCATCTACGTTGCAAGCCAGTAAATACTTAACTACAGCATCAATATCTATTATAATCTTCGCAGAAAAATGTCTGTGCCTGATACTGTACATAAGAACTGGAAGACGACTGCATGCATCGCAATTAACAACGAGCAATGCGTTTGAGATTAAAGTCCGCACATATTAGTTGAGACGTGACGATGAGGCGACATCAAAACACATTTCTGTGAAGTATGTAACAAGGGTTCAATGTCAATAGTGTGCTGGATGTCGCAACGCCCACTAATTGCGTTGATGACGCGGTCGCGGCGCGTTTGAAGCCGACACATTATGGCCAGCCTTGACGCGATTCCCGGTACCTTCATGACTGTCATGTGGATCTTATGGGAGCGATTAGCGAGAGTGGCGTAAAAGGACCAATCGAGCGACTTTGGAGTTGACTTGTTGCAATGTGCAATGTGAACCTAAAATGGAATGATTGCATGTTTTATGATTGCCTTATTAGCTTCCAATGAATCTGGTTAGCTACATTTTTCTGAGAGATGAAATACATACATGATTTACTTGTGTATTTAAGTTGAGTGTGATACTTTAGAGACGAGATTTTTGTCAGCCAAATCATTGATCATCGGCTGACGTCACATACAATCTAAAGCGTCTAGAACATAATGGCGGCTGGATTCGCGGATAGTATGAATATTGATTTGGACTAATACGCGAGCCTTTCCCCGCTTGTACCATTCACATAGAATTAATATCAATTAACACACGCGGGCTTAATTGTGAATCGGGCAGCTCGCGTGCGGCGGCGCCTTTGTCGGCACTAGTGATCCCCCTCTGCCCCACAGTGCGTGTGCGCAACTTTAATTCGCAGCCTAACCCTTTCGCTTCTTCGAAAATCCTAAAATACTGGCGCCATTCTCCGTTACTTCCGTTAAAGGATAATGAACTCTATTCCTATGAAATACAGTTGTAATTAAGAATCATGCTGGTTCTAGGGATCGCGGTATCACGGTACGATGAGCGAAGATCCTGTGCTTGATTGATTGCTCCTCGTTTGAATGCCACTACCGTGTTCGCTTATTGTACTTGTGGTTAATGGTTCTTGTTATTCTTGCTAACTACTGCAAATTAGTTGCAATGCATAGGCACTTGGTGGGCGATTCCGATAAGCAGGAAATGATGAATATTTACAGTTTTTAATATGTACTCAATTTGTAAGCAGCTCTCTACTGAATGATAGCGCTTATTGTAGTATATTTCAATAAGTGACATCCAGCCTCTTCGCTTAACTGCATCCGAAGCAAATTAACAACATATCCAATGGTAGTTTTACGAGCTTTCGTTGCAGGGGTTTACAATGACGCTCGAACAAATAAAAAAATGACAAATATTAAAATTCAACAGCTACTATCAACAGATCGCTATTATCTTAGATAAAATCACCGCGTTTGTGGCGATCATCAATTCTTTGCTTATATCACAAGTTTGACAGGATTATAATTAGAAACTGTCCGTTCTTTTGGGTTGTCCTTTTTAATGTCGCTTGTCGGGTCCCATACTGCGCTCGCATTTCATTAACTCAAATGTTAAAAAATTGGGAGTTCTCATAAAACGGTGTGATTTATGCCGGCTCGGGAGCTAACGAGCGATCGCCACTGGACTGGGGGCGCTCTCCAAGACACGAGGGACTTCAGACGAATTCAAACTTTATGATGCGTACATAAAGACTACCTTTCAAATGATGTGGACAACAAAACTCAAGGATTGTTGATCGGACAATTAAGCTCCACGTGTATTGCAATCGAATGATTCTCATTAACTCTCGAATTGGTTTTGTTTCAGTTTGATGACTAGCTCACTTTGTTGTACGAATCTGAATTAGCACTTGAATTCGATAAGAAAAAAACTTTGGACAATAATGAATCGTCCATCAATGCCTCGTTCCATCGTCGAAGTTATTCGTACAGTTTTTTGGGTCGGTATTATATCTCTAATTAAATTTTAATTGTCGGCGAATTCTTTAATCGTTTATTCGGCATGAATTACCAAACTGTGTATTGGCGAAATGTAATCTTAACGATCTGTTGTGTTGAGTTCGGCGTCAGGCTCATAATAGGCTCTAGATGCGGCGGGTAGATAAGCTTTGAATAGGGGCCGCGCTGCGCGGGCGGCGCGGCAGTCGGGCCTTCGTCGGTCGTTGTCGGTCGCCGACTCTGGTACCCACTGTCAACTAAATTACTGCGCGTTTGTCGGCCCTTCCATTCGCAATTTACGAGCAACAAGCTTTGTGCCACGCGTGAATGCCGCGGCGCCGGCGCCGAAAAAGGTGCTGAATTAATTCCGTACTTTCACCGTAACGACATCCATATTCATTTGAAATTTGAGCTTTTTTACGTAAATACGTATACTACGAGGTGTTTATTCAACGATCGTGTCCAAATGTTGTGTTCATTTTGTCCCCTTTTAGTTAATTATGCTTAAAATGTACATTAACTTTATAAAGAGTTCAATAAATATCTCTAAATTATTTTCCGTGTCAAGTTTCGTCATTTTGTCTGGGTCGACATGCTTTTACGAAATATTTATAGTTTCTCAGATGTTGTAGCTTAACAATAAAGAACGCATCATGATTTCAAGTTCTCGTAGATTCTGGCAAATCAAAGAAAGAAAATACAGAACGGACAGTGACAACACACGAGAGAAAAATTAAATAAAAGTTAACATAAACCTTTAAACAATAAAAATAAACAAACATTTTCACTAAGATAGGAACTTGCTCAGTAGCGGATCCAGGGCTCAACCCTCCCGAAAGTCTGGGTCCACCCCTGACAAATGTCAAATTAAACTTGACATTATCCTACTTTCTTAGTACACTACCTTCCGTACAATTTTCATCACATATCCAATATCCATACTTAATCCATTTTAAGTAGTACATGTTCTCAAATTTAAAATTTCTGAAGGTGTTAACTTTACCCTGATAAAGCTTACCCTCAGCTGGATCAAGGCCCTCCCAAACCAAAATCCTGGATCCACCACTGATCTCACCTCCTGACACCGTTGACCGTACCTAGTAAAAAATTACGAGACTTACATGACATCACATGATAATGTTCCGAATAATTTCTGCAGTGAAAATTTATACTACACTGCAGTATTATCAATGTATAAATAAACATACTGAGATAAAACAGCCGGTGAATTAATTTACTTATGCGGTAATAAAACCAATCGGTGACTGGCGTAAGATCGGATATTAATTGAGGCGGTACCCTTTCAAGATACGTTTACAATCTGCGAGTGGTGTAGTTAAGCGAAATGGGAGCAACTGAAACTATGGCAAATGGCGACTCACTGTGTAAAAGGGTGCCGATGTGTGGTGATTAAACATTTTCAATTTCCGCAAGAGCAGAGTCCGTGTTTAGGGCGGTTGTAAATTTGGCGACGAGATGCGCATAAACATGTCGCGCAGGTGCGCGCGCGCTGCGGGCGTGCTTTGTGTGCGCATACGCGCCGTCCCGCCCCGCGATGCGCCTCCACCGGTCCACCGCGTACTCTCCGACTCTTAGGACCAATTGAAATACTCTTAGCATCTACGACTACTACATATGCCAATTCACCTATAATTATCGAGCACTTGACGCAATGAATAATGAAATGATGCAAGTTTCCGAAAATAATGTCCGAACTGATTCATTCAACTTTATTCCGCATACAAATGTCAGAATTGTATAATTTTCAAATTACGTATTGATATTAACAAGAAATCGATAACCATTATAATCGGGAAGCAGTAAACGCGGCTTAATCAATTTGGTTATGAAACAAGGGTTGCAGAGAGGTAGCCGGTGCAATATTTTTTGTTACCACCTGCCGCTCCGGCAAAAACTAGCCAATAAAATAAATCTTTTTTTAAAGGGATCTTTATGATTGAAGGTGCTGTCGCTGATTCTAAACAAAGGACGACAGATAGACGGTGGCCATCAATATGCTAATACGTCGTTACATCTCCCGAGATGATTCCGAGGCTTTTTTGTGGTCGTGCCCAAATTGGTTTATTTGTTTTGTTACCAGTGTATTTCTTTATAAGTGTAGTTTGTTTGGTTTGCGGAGGCGAGCCCTCGTAGCATATGGGAGTGGTGCGGGAATATTTTTTTGGGATGACATTGAAAATATTTGTGAATTTTAGAGCAAACACGAAGTATTATGAATTTCGACGACAGGAACTTTCCGGTTGGAATCGATTGTATGAATTAGCTGTTACAACCAACATCCTGACCGCCCTTAATGTGTTATCGTTGAGCATTATTGCTGATTCATGGAGTTTGGTTCCGTCTTAACATCCCACTTAAGTGGGATAACAATGAGCGTGCGTTGCGCATGCGCGTGGCGATCAATTTGTGGTTGCGCAAGAGTGACACGGCTATGTCGTGTTTGTACGAACACACACACTGGTCATTACAGCGCATGCGTCGATTGCGTCGTAAGCTGCCGTTTACGCGTTTATAATCACGCAGTAAAAGGTTTTAGCAGTTGTAGTACATTATCTGACCGCACGTCAACTGCCTATCGCGATGCCGAACCATTAAGATAATTTACATATAATTATATAGTTATAGAACGTGAATTACATTTATAGGTTTCAGAAATATTATGCACTATAATGGTTTCAAAAATAAAAGATTGTGACTATTTCGTTTAATTACTAAGTATTTATTACGAATTCAAAGAAGTGCTTTGTAAAAACACAACTTTAATCGCGATAAGCAGTTGACCATTTAAAACTAAAATGAAAATTTAAAAGCAAGAGAAACCTACATTCACGAACGCTAAATTCAAATATTTGTGTACATTTATGTATCAGGCGAGCGAGCGAGATTCACACGGGCCGCTCTCACAGTCCGAGTGAACAATTTGACACTTCCAGGTGTATGGTTTTTTATGTGGCCAGACAATGGCGGAGGTGTTTACCCAGGCCCACATCTGGGCAGACGAAAAAACCGGCCGGACTTCTCGTATGAGCGTTAATAAACGCGGGTTAGATGCTGGATACACAACACAAGTATTGTACACTCGAAAGTTGTTTATCCTTCGAGTTACTCGAACTGAAGCGCAGATGTCCTGAACAACGCGTTGACTGTGTATTAACGACTGTCCCCGCTCTTAACATTGAACTTGACGATAAAAAGCTAATGAAATTAGCAGTAAAGATAACTGCCATTCGAGAGGGGTAGGTTAGTGTCGAAGACGTTCAACAGTGATACATTAAAGTTCAAAGACGACTCGTTTACGAGGAGAATATTTAGTAGATCATGTTCATGGAGATATTATACAGGGTGGAATTTTCGAAGCGTACCTGGAGGAAAAGTACCCTAAATACTGAAGACAGCAAATTATAGTCAAAGGAAACATTCCTTTATTTTTAAAAAGAAACAAAACTGCATTTAAATATTTTTGAAAATACGCTTGCCACATCCGGGAATCAAACCGACTAAAATCCGACTATAATTCCGCTTCGAAAATTCCACCCTGTATATACCTATGATAGATTTATCTTAGGCCACTACATTCGGTTTGCTATGAGCCGAGCAACGTGTGACCGGGCCGCGCTAAACAATCCGCAACGAATCGGTCGCTCTGAACATTTCGAGTGCGGATGCTAGAGCGGATATGCCAGTTTCTTTCCTCGCTGTTAGCGCCTCCGTGCGGCAATTGGCAAGTTGTTACCGATTTACGACCCACTCTAAAGTTTATTCAACGCGATTCTGGTGGTCCCATTGTGTTCTGTAAGTCCCTTCCCACCGCCGAAGCCGCGGCTTAGCGCTCTCAAGAGACCTTTTATGGCGGTCCCGTTTTTATAGTAGGTATCTTTATTTCATTTTCATTCTCGTTTAAACTGTATCGTAAACAAAATTCCATAACATAAAACACTTAAAATAAAAGGCCTGACACGAAGCCTGATTTAACGTCATCACGGGTATCAAACGTTAAATGGCTCACAATCGGGTTATATCTGTTAGTTGTGGAAAATACGATTTAGATAGTGAGTTGATGCGGTAAATTTTTCGTAATATTTTGCGCGTGGATTGTCACCTCTTTGTCGGCGCGCGGAGCTTTCAAATGGCCCGATAAGTGGACCGCGGCTGATAAGAGGCATCTTACGAACGGTAGCCGAGCGAAGGGATTTGTCAGCGTACGGTCAACACGCGAGGATACCCAACAATATTGTGAACACATATTTGTGTTTGAACTGTCTTGTCATTCCATGTTTGGAGGACGTAAGGACAAATGTAAACATGGGACGAGTGCCTTAAATGTATAGGTACCTGCACTCAGGCGACAGTTGTTTGAAAAATAACAACCTATCCGGTCGGGTGAATTTTTATGTTAATAATTTGACGTTTTTTGAGAAAAGTAATAAATTAGCGAATAAAATGGCCTATTAATCAACCGCTAAGAATTTAATCTTGGACAAGATCTTAATTCCGAGTCATCAGATGATGCGCCCGCGCATCAAAACTGAATGATTTACAATGATTTCATGTATCAGTGACGTTTGGTCGCCGTGTGGGCAGAGCGTTGGTGGACGAATCACTTACAATATCCGACACACATTATATGTAAAATTTACGTTGTTTCAAACTTATTATAGGTATATATTTTACATTTTATTATGTTAAATAAAGTCAGTATATGATTATAATTCCCAAAAGCGGATATAGAAAATTAATTATCGGAGTCGTTCCATTATCTCCTTTCCAAATATTCTACTTATTGAATTTTCAAACCAAATACCTAACTGGAACTAAATTTAAAATTTTACCGTTTGGATTAAGAAAATAATAAAATATTTTTAACTGTAGAACATAGGTAAAGTGGGTACCTACAGACTGATGATAGTCTTAGTAAATAAAAAGAACGCTATGTCTAGGCGTCAACGGCGTACAAATATTACCTACTAATGATAAAAGCATACCGATGAAATTAAATGATCAATTAACAATAAGAACATACGTAGACCAAATTATAACACAACATAACATAAGCTAAGGAATAAACACATGGTTACAAAAATAAACTTTAAAAAAAAAGTAAAAACCGACTTCAAAAATACTAAAAGGTATAAAATAATTTTCTTAAAAAACTTTTCAGCTTCTGAAGTCGGTGCCACTATCAAGCTAGGTGCATTGAAGAATTAAAGGCCCCGACTTCAGAAGCTGAAAAGTTTTTTAAGAAAATTATTTTATACCTTTTAGTTTTTTTGAAGTCGGTTTTTACTTTTTTTTTAAAGTTTGTTTTATTTTTCAATTTTGAGTGGCATAAACAATACATAGACATGAGATTACAGCAATCGCGAGTGATGTGCTGTTATTCATTCAAGAGTTCCATTGTCTATCTCCGAAGATCTTCATCAGATCCTCACTAAATTTAAATGGGAACACTTCGGAGGTATACCCTTTCAAACAAAAAAAGAATCATCGAAATCAGTTGGCGTGATATTGAGTTATTCGACCATTTGTCGCGCACATACTTAATGTAAATTTAAGACTTATATGGTTTTCTCATGGATCCCATGGTCAGAACTGGACCAAATTAAAATGGGACCATTCGGGAAGCACCAGCTTTCGAATAAAAAAAGAATCATCAAAATCGGCTCACGCAGTCCAGAGTTATGAGGTAACAAACATAAAAAAAATAATAAAAAAAAACATACGCGTCGAATTGAGAACCTCCTCCTTTTTTTTGAAGTCGGTTAAAAACCATTCTTACGTACAGTCTTTTCATGAACTCTGCACCTCTTCATCGGTGGCAATATCGCCCCCTTTTTATCCCTACTTCCAATTGTTTCGTTATCATCTCAAAGCATGGAGTACAATAACCGTCTCAAAGGGACCTCACGCAATAAGTAGTTCAGAAAGTTGTACTTGTACTGATTTTATTTATTTATATAAATAAGGTCTTATTTATATAAATAAGGTCTTATTTTAATAACGCATAATATTTTAAAGTTAGGCTCTGGCTAAATCTGGATAAATTTCGCCATGTGTGTGCGTGTTATAGAGTAGCCGAGCCCGTCAGGTCATGTGGTCGAGTTCATGACCGTAGTGCCATTCATAATCATAGAGGAATAAAGGTTTTATGCAACCGGCAACATCAATTATTTTAATTAATTTTGAAAACATAAAAAATGTTAATATAATCTTTTTGTAAACCTAAAAAGAGTCTTTGTAACCTATAGATTTAACTCCCAAAAAATTCTGCACTAATATTTTGCATTATTCAAATAAGACCTTATATTATAAGGTTTTCTATTTACTAATTACTTGTCGTCCTGTCCCTACCGGTGTCGCTCACGTAAGGCAGTAGCGACGATCGTAAACTTTAAATGGAGGCTAATTTAGTTTGTTGTTAATTGAGCTTCTGTCGGCGCCTTATCTGCGGCCTGCATTAGTGCCTCCCGGGCGCTAGCGCTCTGCCCTCGCCGGCGCTCGGTCCTCGCTGATAACACGGCTATTATGACTGATGGCATGCCTTCGTGATACGCGAATAAGGCTTGATTTGTTTGTTGTTGGTTGAGTGCTTCACGTCTGTTTATGAGTTTACAATTTGAAAGGTTATTTTGGGGAAGAAACAAAGACACTAGATTTTTGTAATCTCATTAAAAAAATGAAGAAATTTATTGTGTCTTGGAAGATCCAAAAGCCTAACTGTGGACGTAATTCAATAAAAACCGCTTCATTTGTAGGTATAAGAAAACTTCGTAACTTTTTGATAAAACTTTTTGTTCCTTTTAAGTATTAACATTAAATTAACAATCCGTTAAGGGACATCAAAATATATCCAACATAACAGCCATAAAATATGCACGAACATAAGTTTAGACAGAGCTTTCAGACAAAATTTACACTGCCATCCAAATTAACCGCCCATTATCCCAAGCACATCTGTCCAAAGATTAGCCAGCTCCGCGGTAGGCACAAAATAGTTCCACATAATTACATTAGGGAACGGGAATTGTTAAGAACGACCACGGCGGCCACCGATAACGCCGGCGCCAGGAGTATCTACATTTATGACACTCTTATAGCCGAAACAAACGGGTGCCAAAAGCCCTCGTTGGTCACACATTTGCCCCTATCACATTTTTATAAAGCCGATAACACACGAAAGGAATCCCATGAGAGTGCCGCGGCCGCTACTGACGAACCATCACACCAATTGTAATTCTGTTATCACTTTTGTATCAATAATTATGTATTTGGTTTTTAGGAATGTTTCATCAGTGAACTAGCTTTACCAGTCAACTAGCTATTTGTCCTGTTTATGCAATTTGTTATTGCGACATTTTTGAATTAATCATTTATGTTAATTTTGTGATATTTTGCATAGAAATAACAGCATGACATATTCGGTACCTTAAAATTCTGACAGTTAAATCAAACAGTTAAGAATAATTTATTCATCTTATCATAGGTAGAGACGTTGATTTATATTCAAAAAGCGTAATCATTGTTCCTATTTATTTATTTAAAATGCTTCATGTAATGTATAAATGCCTATTTATGAGTAAAAACTTAATCTTTGTGTAGATTTTCTCAGTTTAATTTTCTTTAGGTTCAATTAATTGCATGAACACCTATTTACTAGAATAGAATAGATCTTTATTTCATGTAAGACAGCATAGCGGGACTTTCCACAAAAAATTGGAACTGCCCGACTGGGGAAGTATCTCCTCCACCTTGCGTATCGTAGTCAATCTTACCTATGTTTATAATTCTCCTCTTTTTTACAGACGCATGTTCCCTTCGCTCCGCATCTCCCTGGGCGGGCTGGATCCTCGTGAGGAATACTGCGTGCTGCTGGAATTGTCGCTCGTGGGGCGGCGGCGCTGGCGCTGGGCGGGCGGCGCGTGGGCAGCAGCCGGGGGCGCCGAGCCGCAGTCCCCGAGGCGGCTGATGCTACACCCCGACTCTCCTGCACCAGGACACCACTGGACTGCTAACCCTGTGTCGTTCAGTAAACTGAAGCTTACAAATAATACCATGGATGCGCTAGGACATGTAAGTGCTTCATATTTTTTATTACAAGCTTTTAATTAACTTGCAATGTTTGTAAGTATGTATTTTTCTTTTTTATATAAGTAGTAGGGACTCAATAAGATATCTAAATCTACATTAACTCATCTATCATCTCTCAAAGAACTCAAGAGAGATTTATCTTGATTTCTGAAGACTCCAGGGTTTATGCGAAACCTAGTTTTTTATAGCACGTCTTAAACTTATAATGCCTATAGTTAAAAGTCCATAGGTAATTGAGTTTTTACAAGATGGTTTTAGATTGTAACGGCAGATTGTTTCTCATAAGAAATTAAATAGAACTGCGCCGGTCATATCTGCCGCATGCCGGAGGAGCTATGAGCAAAAACAACCACACAGTGGGCTCCAAACAGTAGAAAACGGCATCGCGGCATGCCAAGAAGGAGGTGGCGGGACGAGTTTCCCTAACAGCAGCAGACAGGGAAAAGTGAAAAGAGGGAAGGGAGGCCTTTGCCCTGCAGTGGGACACCGTAGGCTGATAATAATAATAATAAGAAATTATAATATCTTGACTTGGCACACGAGGACATGTGGGAAGTGGACTCAGCAGTCATAGTGCCGATAGTTGTGACGGCCAATGGCTTAATTGCCAAGACCCTCGACCAACATCTTATGAGGCTCTCGTTGGGGGGCTGGATCAAGGGCTTGATACAGTAAGCGGTACTCCTCGACACGACACGTATTGTGAGGAGGTTCCTTTCTCTGGAGCCCTAGCCGCCGGTGGCTTGGACCCTGTTCCCGATACCTGGGGGTTGTACTACAACTGTTTTATAAAAAAAAAAAAAAAATTATTTATGAATTTTAAAAAGTACCTATTTGACAATAAATAATTGAATAAAGCAAATAATAAGAAATTAAATGCTCGTAACTACTTCAAAACCGCTACATCAATTCTCGCATGACAAGTAAAATCATTACAGTTTTATACTGTAACATACCCTCAGCAAAAACTGCTAATTTAATCCGACTCATGTACTTAATGCTAACAGATCGTGGGAAATCAATCTTAGACAAGACAATTATCAAGTTTATTGTAGTTGCAAAAGAACATGACTTTCCAACGTAATTGGTTTGTAACAGCCGCTCTGCGCAGACGCAATTTGTCAAAGAAAACGCGCTTTAAACTGAGTAGGTACTGCAATGCTCGTGATAATTCAAATCGGTCCAGTAGTTTTCTGAAATAATTTAAACATGCAGACGCATTCAATTAGGTAAAAATGTCGTTATTTGTTTGGTTTACTGTAGTATAAGTACTTACCTACTAGGAAAACTATCTAACCGATAGTTGTTTTTGTCAGCTAAATATTTTACCAACAACACTGTGAAACAAAACAACACATATTTGACATGTTTCAAACTGATAGACTTGTTTCTCACAAAACCACAAAACAGTTGTGTCGTATGACACAAGGTGCAATTTGTCAGTAGCACCATTATCATTACGTCACCAGCCACCCCTCAGATAAGGGAAGTGATGATTTGCGACACTGGCATCCAGGAATGTGTCGTAATTACCAAAAGATACTATTGTTTTGAATATTTGAGTCATTAACAGTTATGTCAATGTTTCTGTCGTTGTACTTTTTGCTCAAGACATGGCACAGAACACAGAAAGTTCTGTGAGTCATGGGGTGTTAAAATTATAAGATATAGTATGATTTATTTACATAGCATCCACTTCTTGTGTGGTCGAGATAATGTATATTTTTGCAGCTATATAGAAATATCTGCATCCACGACAGTGTAATTTATCAAACAATGGAAAGCACAATTAAAAAGCCGTAAACAAAAACTTGTTCAAACTAATAAAAGTATGACGCAAACGGCAAACATTGGGTCTATTGTAAATTATCTGGTAACAAAAAGTTCCAATATTGAATACAGTTACAAACTATAGATACAGCCTTCGTCGAACATTCCCGCGCTCGTGACTCTGCCACATATATCGCCTCTTTCAAAGGAAACGCCTCCCGCGCAACCACTTCCCATAAAAAGTTCAATAAAAAACCGAATTGAGTCTTATGTTTGTTGAAATAAGATTCGAATGCAAACAACCCGTTTTGCGATGCCGTAAAAAAGATAGTTCGCTGCGATACCTCGGTTTGAATTCCGAACTTAAAGCTTTGGTATAAAGGTGAGTGTAGAATATACGAGGCGTCAGTTCATCGCCGCGGGAGCTTGCGTACAAAGACAAGCATAAGCATTTCGTCACTTGAACAAATACGCTGAAAGGCATTGTATGATGGCTTTGTACCGGCAACTAACTGTACTCCTTTATCCGGGCGGTGTGTTTGGACAGAGCGGTTGACGCCTCGATTAATGACGACTGTGATGCTTCACCCTAGGTTCTATAATTTTTTAGATTGTTTGCACTGTATGTTTGTAGAAACTGCCTCGGAGTGACATTTTACGACTGCTCTTGATGTATGTTTGATGTTTGACTGTTAAAGTTTTATAACCTTGGGCCCAGTAAGAGTAAGATAAGAATTTTTAACAATGTATACCAAGATGTATAGCGATAACTTAGTTTTGTCCGTTAAAAGAATGTGTTGAGGAAATTGGAAGTGTAAAAAATCCTAAGCCCAAATCGATTAACTAAACATTTCAATTAACCTGACCTACCTACATAAAACTTGTCTTGTCTATCAAAACAAACATCGTTCATGGCTATCAGTCACAAAGCATCATAACACACATTATTATGACGGGTAGGGACAGCAAAAACTGTAGGCGGGTACGCATCAGTGCGTACGTACGCTTCACCGAGGCACGGGAGAGCGGAGCGGCGTCTTTGTGCACCTACCTTAACAATGCAGCAGCTACTGAGACTGGGAGCGAATTAATTCGCGTGGAAAATATCCTTGGATACTGTGCACTTGAGGATTTACCACCTGTGATAAAAAGAGGCACCATTATACATTGTCTGCACCCTTTGTTGGTAATTTTTTAGCGAATAGGTACTTCAGACGCTCGCCGTGTGAAAGACTACGGTTTTATAAAGACGGATTTGTGCCTCAGGCCCGGACTATATGCATCTGTTTTTCGTCAGTCCGGAGAGGTTTTTTCTCCGTCAAAAGACTATTACTGTTAAAGGATTAGTTGAATTCTTTGACGATTTCTAAGCTAGTTAATTATTAAAATTCGTTCGGGATGAAATCGAGATTATTCTCACGCAATTAGGAATAGATAACCTTGCTTCTTAGAACCAGTTGTAGTAGAAAATTGGGGGTAATAAGGTAATTAAATAGGGAGATATATAATAGTCGCGTTCACGTTAAGATTCATAGATACCACGTCACCAACGATTTTTCATCTAAAGATCAAATTTTAATGATACCATGTTATTTGACGGTTAGTTTAAGTACCATGTTTTAAAAATATATTTGTAGTTCTGAAACTCTATACTGTCAAAATTTATTGATTTTCATTTTGTATTAAGATGTAGTTTGATGCTTATTATATAACACTCTAGCTACTTTCTTCAGCAAAATCGTGCGTTTTCGCGTTTGTTATTCACTTTTTGTAAGCAAAAGGCAGCCAACGAACGCGAAAACCCGCGAGTAGTGTGTCAGTCTCTCCGCTCGATTAAGGTCCGATTAAATTGATAACATAATAGATTTCCAGGAACTGGTGGTCAAAGGGTGGTCCTTAGTCCTTACGAATTGATTTCACCGGCCTGTCAAAATACACTGGAATGAAATATGATTCATTCATCTTCATTATTATTTATTCTCCTCTCGCAGGTCTGCTGGAAGAGATTTCTTTTGTGAAATAAGCAGTACCTTTGTACTTCGTTCTCCTACTTTTAATGTTTGCTGTGTCTTTTCTTGTGTGTACATAAATGATTAAATAAATTATGAAAATCTTACATTAATTAAAGCATGAAACAATAAAACTCCTGCGCGAGCCGTGGAGCGTCGACATCAGTCGCAAAATTAAGTTTTTCTAATGAATACCTACAGCAAATTGCAACAAAAACTAAACTCTATCTTACGTTAAAGTCAAAAGTAACAAGAACTGTAACAAAAACTGTTGTACGTCAAGATTTAATGGCACATTAAGGTTATCGTTACAAGCGATCGGGTTAGCGACGCGGAAGCCTGGGCCGGGGTTCGAACCCGTGCAAACCCTCTTATCTGCATCGTGTCACGGCGATTGTCTTTGATACTAATTAGTAACAAACACGTGTGTATGTCAGATTGGAGATAAAAGATGACGTACGGTCGAGGTTACATGTGTATGGACCGTAAGAAGTGACTATTTTTGGTGCTGTTTTGTTTTGAAAGTTTATGTTACTTATATACAGTGCTAACTATTGCTTAAGATCAATTTGCATTGTACATATTTTGCCTGTATTACATATTATTGTATAAAAATAGGACTTACTCTCATGATGTTTTTTTTTACTATTGAACTAAAGCTGAAATCGCAATAAAAACACCATACTTTTAGTCGAGTAATATTGAATTATTTGTATGGAAAAGCAGGTTTTTAAAAATAAAGAACTATCTTTTTATTGATGAGTATAATGAGTATAATGATGAGTATAATGATTTATTGTTATAGTTTTCAGATCATCATGGCTTGTTAAAGTTTCTGTAATAATTTAAATAATGTATCGCAAACTTTTTCAATTGGATACAAAACACGTTGAAATCTTTCGCACAGAAATTATTTTGACGTTTCCATTCCTTAAATTAAGCGTTCCCTACAAATGATATCTTACTCGAATTGGATAATTTATGCGTTATAATTTATTTAAAAGACGTTTATCAACTTTATTGCCCAAAGCATTCTAAAAAACGTTTATTTATTCGTGAATCAATGATGTTCTTCGCCCCGCCCATAGATATAATCATTACCTTTATCGAGTCAGGGACTTGATAACAGCATAATAACTGTGTGTGGTTTTTGAGTGTGCCATTTTGTATAGAAACACGATATGTTCTTAATCATAGTACATAGCTTCGATCGATATTAGTTATAGAGTTCAATGAGCTCATTGGTGGTCTCATTACAAATATGTATTATTATGATTTTATTCATATTTTTGTCGAGGCTTCAGTGCACCTTAGTGACTATGCCAGCCTGGTAAGTTCACTCGTAAACAGTATAAAGGATATTTTTTTATATAGTGCGCATAATTTGTAGTGATTCAGTCTGTTCCTAAATGCAACCGCAGTGTTGGGATACACTTTGATACAAAACGAAAATTCAAGTTACTTAGTATGGGGGAAACACATAATTTACTAGCGCAAGCCATACAAAATCAAATTTTTGTTTTGTTTTGGAGTTAATTTTAGTACTGCGGTTGCATTTGAGAACGGACACTGAATCACTCTGCAAATTTTGCGCAGTACATAAAAAAAATTCCTGTATAACAAGCTTAACATTACTTAAATTAATAATAATTAAGACAAACTTAAATAACAATGAGAAAGAAGATCTAATTTGAATTCTGCTTTCTGATTTTATAAAGATTTAACTTTTTATCGATATTTGATTGTAATGAAGCGGATTTCGCATAGATCGAAAAGAAGAACCCCGTAAACGAACACAGTATTATCACTTTTTAATCACAACTCTATCAATTTACTGATCACTTACCTGCTACCTAGTCAATCACACACACATACATGTCGCAAAAAACTCCCAAACTTAAAAAGCTCCAATCTGAAGGCTGTATCTCTTTTGATTGAACACTCGTCGTTATGATCGACGAGCTTCCGAACGCGGTAAAGCCTTTGTATTGTCTATCTGTCAATCTGTCCGGCGCGGGCGCACACCTCGGGACATTGTGGGAATATCTAAAGATGATGCAACGCGAAATTATATTTGAAACATCCGGAAAGTAGTAGCGATAGGTAGGTATGCATTTTCTAACACAGGTAGATACAGAGTTTTAGTAAACTGTAATCTATACAAATAAATGAAATTGAAGTGTCTGTTTGTATCTAATGTCAAAATAACAGCTTTTTACTAGATGCATATGAAAGTATATTCGGTATCTAAATAATAATAACAAAAAAATCATTTTTTAAATGTTTTTTAGTCTGTCTGTTTGTTCCGGCTAATCTCCGAGACCGCCACCTATGGCTAGACCGATAAAAGTACAAGTATAAGTGGCAACGTTTTAACGTAAAACACTTTTACTTAAAATACCATTAAACTACACTCGGGAGCAAAGAATCCGGGTCACCAACATAATGAACCTTAATATCTCGGAAACTAAGAATGATAGCTCATTCAAATAAAGAGTATTTTATAGACTATTTAATACTACACAAGTTATAATACGCTTCGAGAGCTTGACATTGCATTGATAGAGGTATGTGAGAATATTCCCCAACATCGCCTCAGACACTTTGTGCCGTATGAATCGCATGACATCTGTATTGACAACACACGGAGGTAATACAAAGTACTAAAAGTGAGAATATGATATAAGTTTCTATAAAAAGTGAGTATATTAAAAAAAAGAAATATTTACACATTTTAAATTAATGTATTTTTAATAAGTAAAATAAATAATAACTAAGAAGTTTTATTAATTTTATTTAAGTAATAGATATTAAGTAGTCTATAAAATACTTTTAATTTGATTGTCCTAACATTCTTAGTTTCCGAGATATTAAGGTTTATTTAGTGACCCGGATTCATTGCTCTCGAGTGTATTTTACAAATCTTTCAAAAACTTAACAGACAATAGTGTGCAAACCCTTCTACGTTTGAAGTGGTTGCAGTCGGCGCCCAAGCATTGCTCAGGTAGCGGTATTCGCGTCAAGTGGCCGATAAGGCTCTTTGCACGAGAGCGACCGACGCGACAGCACTGTCGCCTGTCGCCATACACAGTTAGACCCTACATTGTTTTTCTTTGCGGATGAAGATTAGTGTAAAGCGCAAATTCCACCGTGAGTGAAGCTAAGCTAGGAATTGGGCTAACTTAGTTTAGCTTAGCTCATGTCGCTACGACACTTTTCATACTTTCATTTCAACTACGAGCTAAGCTAAGTTAGAACAGACCGTGGTCAACTAAGCCAACAGCTTAGCTTAATGATCCAAAATAAATTCTCAAACCTTTAAGCTTTACACCAATCTTGGAAACAAATCTAGCAGTCTAATAAGTCTGCATCAAGAAGGCTAGATAAATAAACCAAACCTGATATCGCAGAAAGAAAAATGTGGTTCCCTAGAAGACATTCAGTCGAGTAATAGATATTGAATTAAGTATTTGTATGAAAGCAGCAGATTTTATTTGGCATTTACTGAAATGCCAAATAAAATCTGCTGCTTTCAACACTGGTTGGTCCTGTAATAAAAGTTGTTGATAGATAATTATTATGGGTATAATAACCCCTTAAAGGGATCGGGACTAGAAATAGAGTCTTATCATCAATCAATCAATTCATTGTTGAGTAGTCAATCATGCCATGATATACAGTATTAATTGCAGACCGAACTATTCATATTATGGACCGATAATTAGTTTTAATTTTAGCACAGGTCTATAAAGTACAGCTGAGAGAATGAAAAGTTACTTGTAGGAAGTTACTCGTAAGAATAGAATAGAAAAGTATTTTATCTCTATCTCTACATAGTATAAAAGAACCCTCTCCGTAGTCGGGTAATAAAGTCGCTTTCCGCGTCTGTCTGTCTGTATATCTGCTAACTCCTGTTAAACCACGCAACGGATTTTCATGTGGTTTTCATCATCATTTTGAGCATTTTTTCCGGAAGATTTATATATGTATAATACTTTCCTATTTAATATAAGGATAGTAAAGCGGGGGGCGGGTCGCTAGTTTTTAATAAACCAAAATATTAGGCACATTTAAAACGTGACTCTAGGTGCATGATGCTAAAAAAGTTGGTCCTATGGAGAAGAACCAGCAAGAAACTTCACGGATACTCTTTTCAAATAAAGTTGTGTAACTACTAAGAGAGCTATCACACTAGCGATTCGTGAACGTGTTTGGAGCGAGGCGATTGGTCAACGTTCCCGCCGCGTGTGCTAAGCCTCTTCTCGTGTAGTTACGTAATGTATTCGTCGCGTGTATGTAACGAGCTAAAGAACTTTACGTAGGAAACGAAAGCGGATACAACAACGGATTTGGGAGGATTGCGTCGCGGTGTCGCTGCGCACCCGCGGCATGTTCGAAGCGCGCGCGTGGTGAGCTCGCTGCAAACACGTTCACTAATCGCCTCAATGGAAACACGCTCGCAAATCGCCAATGTGATAAACCCCTTAGTATACTATATAATTCGACGGGGTAGGTACTTATTGGGTTAAAATTTTCGCGTTAAGAGAGAGGTAAGGTAAGGGCATAGTCGAAACAGTTCTTTTTACTATGGTAAGAGGGTTAGCACATGGCAGGCGGCAGACTGACGCGACGGGTCTGTCGCCAATGATACGCTGTTACCAGCGTGGAGACCGGAAAAAGATTAGCACTGTTGTGTTATTGTTTTAGGAGATTTTGAGATGATCAGTATAAACGAGTCTACATTTGAGATACGTACAAACGATATCTAGACAATCATGTAGGCACTTAATCAAGGAGCTATTCAGAATTGGCCATTGAAATATTAATTTCATGGACAAATTTTTTCGTCCGTTGATTTCTAATTAAATACCTATGGAAACTGTTGTATCATAAAGAACTATTTGATTTTAATAAAAGCCTATAGGTATGAAAATTGTTAGTACGACCAAATACTATGTAAATCCGGGTAATTACTGTTACACTGCTGGGCACGGTCCTCTTCTCAGAATGAGAGGACTACCACCACGCTGGTCCATACGAGTTGGTGGACTACACACACTATCACGAACTTTATGGGGCCTCTCAGATATCCTCACGATGTTTTCCTTCAAAGACCAACATTTTAACTCTTTTAAATTATTTTCTTTTTCTATGTTTCTGCTTTTAAACATAATTTAATTAACTAATATTCTTCTCGTTGTTCCAGATGGTCCTAACCTCAATGCACAAGTACCGTCCTCGAGCGCTGGTGGTTCGAGCTCGCGATGCGGCTGCGCTTGCTTGGGGCGCGCCCCACGCCTCCTTCTCCTTCCCAGAGACTGAGTTCATCGCTGTCACTGCTTACCAGGTTTGTACCTATCATATATTATAATACATAACCTAACCATACCATACCAATTATACTATGGTATGGTATGGTTGCTATAGTCTGTACTCTGTACATAGTGCATAAAGTTTAAATAAATAACTTAACCTGAACTACCACCTTTTGGTGCTACGCTACCAATATGATAGTATTTAGGTGCCATAGGTATGGGATGACGCAAAATACAAATTTTCCTAAGATTTATCGACATAATATTCAAGAGTCATGGAATTTCTAGCCGGTTCTCCCCCATAGGTCCAACTTTTTTAGAACCGTGCCTCAGACCAATAAAACCGTGCATCTTGAATCTTAAACGTTTCAAAAGTACCTACCTAATATTCTGTTTATTTGAAATAAAAACCTTTTCTATTCCATTCTAAAATAGGCTATCAATTTAATTTATATATTTACGAATTAAATCCTTTAGCAGATAAAACTGATTGAATAAATCATTCAGTTTATATAGATATTCGGTTATCCTTTATGTTTATTTCCGCCGTAGCTCGTAGCAACAGGTAAAATCACAATCCCTAATAAATCAATGATATTCAATCAACTATCACTAGGATAGCAGGGAATTCCTTATATGATACGATCACATCTAATTCCAAGAATACGTACTACGATTCCAAGAATCCCATCGATTCGCACTTACGACTGACGTCGGCCATTTTTTTCGCTTGACGAGGCGCCAAAGCTTTTACGAACATGCGTTGGTGCCAGTTACATGCACAAAAAATAAGATTGCGACGAACGGTCATTGTGTTAGGACACTGAGATACTCTTAAAGAAAACAATGCCGACTAATTTGGCGTTTTTGTTCGAGCGGCGCTTGTGATGCACATTGTGATCGGATTCAGTCGGTAACTCATGGAAGAGCAACAGACTATGAACTACAGTTAGTTTTTGAAGAAGCTGAACTGTGAATTGAAGCGGTAAATATTACCTACCGAGTGATGTCAGACCTCAGTTACTGGAAACAATAGAGTGCATTTTAGTTCTGTTAAAATCGTCTATTGTATTTGATTGTAATTCACAAGCATCGGATTAAATACTGTAGATACCTAGGTGGGCGTTGATGTCAATATGTGAAAGAAAAAAAGAAAGAAAGAAAACATTTATTTGTGACAGAGGCATGAACTTTGAGTATAGATACTCAAAGAGCATGAGGCACCATCTTAAAATGATATAAAAAGGAGGCCAAATAGGCTTTGTGTATTGCATCTCATATAAACGAACGAAAAACATTGCTCCCAGCCATCTGCTTAGGCCAATCAAGTTACGGTACACTTTTAATTCCATTTATTAAATCTACCCCGAGGCTTTCATGTAAGCAAGGAGACACAGCCCCCCGCTGTTTGTTATCCAACACTAACTACTGCTTTTAGCGTCCAGCGTAGCGTGGCCATCCCTTGCATAATCCCCCGCCGTAATTAACCAGCGGCTTTCTTTGCCCCGCGGCGTCCTTCATGTTGACTGCAACGAGGCGCGAAAGTTTTCTCGCGTCCATTTCATCGGAAGCTTTGTAGGATTATCCGACAATTGTCCAGCTAACGGTACCCACTAACGACAATGGGCGGCGGCGTATCATTGCGCATTATCCCCGACAGGCGACCGCTCGTCGGCTAAACTATTGTTGCAAATTATCAACGAATTAGAAATCTCCTTTGGAATTGCCGATCCTTTATTCGAGAGCGTAACTAGGTGGCACACCAGTTCAATTACAGGAACACAATGCCTTAACATGTTATTGTAAATTCAATAGCGTACCATCATCGTTTTAGCTTGTCATCGCGTGTTTGCTCGTCCACCCGATAATTTGGGCCTATCAGCCAGATAAATAAACCAAATTTACTCAGACCCTAATTACACAGCCCTAAAAAACTGGCGACAGTCGCCAATATGTGAAATAGTCACGCAAAAAGTAAAAGCGACGGCAAGTTTGTTTGGTGACGTCACGGGCGACAGGGCGGACCGGGGGCGGCGCCCGACTACTCTCAAGCATCACGTTTTGCTAACCGACCGACTTAAAAAGTGCACTTTACTCTGCTAATAACTGGCTTTTAGCACTCTCTGCTATATCGTCGGGGTGGCGGTTATCTGGTGGTGCGCGAGTGGGCTGCCGGCGCCGGCGCCGCCTTATCACGCCGGGTAAACAATCGTTACAAGTGACTTCACGTATCTCGAACTCACTATTTGCGTTCAGGATTTCGCTAGATAATTTCGACTTTCGATTGCAAACACATTTTAGGGCGAGACGCGAAAAAAATCATGTCAAATTTCGAACGTCCTTTTCAATTAGGAAATATTGCGACATGGTGTTCTTATATGTCATCGTCACTTACGTACCACATAGGTACCTACCTATTCCTTGTATCAAATTTCATGTTACGCTACTGTTTAGTGTTTTTGCCGTGAAAGTAATAGGCGCCGTAGATACAGTTCGCGCGTAACAGCCGCGCGACGGGCGGGCGTCGTGTACGTCGCGTCGTCGAGGCGACACGCGAACATGCCATGCTAATTGGCTTGTCGCCAAGTCAACGCCACATGTGCCACAATTATCCCTTACAAGCTATTAGCGACACCGGGATGTATGCGGAAACGGATGTTTAAATTGCATTCTGGAAATGAGATAAGGAGATTTCCGTGTGACGCGTCAACGACGAATTTCTGATACGAATAGATGGCTGAGGCTTTGTTTGAGCGGCACTTATCCCTATAACATTGAATAAAGCTTCTATAATCTAATCGCGGTGTACTCCCTATTTGATCCTTTGACTGTACATTTTTTAAACTTATGTAATTATTTCTGCTTGTCCACAGAACGACCGCATAACAAAACTGAAGATTGACAACAACCCCTTCGCCAAAGGCTTCCGAGCATGCGGCCAGTCCAAGTGCAAGCGGAAGAGCACTGACTCAGGCAGTGAAGGCAACCCAGAACCTACCGCTGAACCTAGTGAGGCTAAGAGACCTTGTTCTGACGCCGCATCATCGTGTTCAGAAGAGGGAAGTTTAAGGTCTTCGTCACCTAGATCACCGCCTTTAGTTGAGTCCCCTGCTCCACTTGTTGCGCCGCCGGAGAACATCACACCCCCACCAGCCGCCTTCTACCCGCCAGAGTTACCTTACTTAGGTCCTCTACATATGCCGATGCACCTCGGGCTGTGGCCCGGCAGTCCTATGGCGAGCGGTTTCTCGTGGGCGCCGCTGCCGCCGCCCGCGCCCGTCGCGCCCTCGCCCCCCGTCGCGCAGGCGCCCTGCCGACGGGTAAAAAGCTTCACGATCAGTGCTCTACTCGGAGAAGGCTGATGTTAATATTTACATTTTCTGGATATTAATGACTTAGAATATTAATTGTTGACAAATAATATATTTGTTCCTGCACGGATAAAAGAAACTGTTTTTATGTCGTGCGATGTTTATTTCTAGGGTACTTAAATAAAAGATTAAAGTAACGATTTTTACGCGACGGGGATATTCGCAATACCTACCTACTTACCATAAATTAATGTAAATATGAAACTTAGGTCTACCTACTTATATTTTTATTGTCAAGTATTGTATAAGTTATTGTATAACTACCTCGTTAACATAAGAACAAATTAGGTATGAAATATTTTATTGTGATAGCAGTGCCTTAAGATTGTATAAATCGCTTAAGTTTTAAATAATTTAGTTAGTTTTAGCTATAAACATATTATATTTTCATGTGTACATAAGCATGCATACTCAATAGTTATATAGTTAATGTTAGGCTTACTATACCTACTCGTACTATGTAAACAAAATACTGTACCTACCTGTTGTAAATAATATCAGTCAGATTAGTAATTAGGTACAATATATTTTTTATTTGATTTTAGATGGCATATTTATTGATCCCTTTCCTTGTACGATCCTCTAACATTCTACTGCTATTAGGTATACCGAATAAGGCACTGAG
Organism: Allophyes oxyacanthae; assembly: GCA_932294325.1. Lineage (NCBI taxonomy): Eukaryota > Metazoa > Arthropoda > Insecta > Lepidoptera > Noctuidae > Allophyes > Allophyes oxyacanthae. The sequence continues at coordinate 14,312,677 of OW028613.1, read as the reverse complement.
CAAAACGGCAGTGCAGCACAGCGACAGCAGCGACGCGGTCGGATATTGTTTATATGAAACGAGTAATGTATGAGATAGCAGCAGAAGTAGTTTTAATGACTTTTTTGCCTCCATTGGGGAACAAAACACCCGAGCACTCGGTAGCCAGCCAAAAGGAGCCCCTGTGGTCTGCCCTACAGAAAACACCATGTTTCTCAGTCCAGTTGACCCCTATGAAGTAAACAAAATAATTAAAAATCTAAAAAACAAAAAGAGTTATGGAGTAGATGAACTCCCTCCATTTCTACTCAAACAATGTGCAGACGAGCTTACCCTACCGTTCTATAAACTAATAAATCAGTCATTTGATGAAGGAACATTTCCTACTCAACTAAAAAAAGCTCTAATAAAACCCATTCACAAGAAAAACACAAGAACTGACCCAAATAATTACCGCCCTATTGCGCTACTACCAACCGCATCTAAGATCTTTGAGAAGGCTATGTGTGACCGTGTCTACTTTTTCTGTGAAAAATATAAAATACTAGATGACTGCCAAAACGGCTTTCGTAAGAACAGATCTACAACTTTAGCAGTCTATAAATTTTTACAAGAAGCTCTAAATATTATAAATAATAAGAACTATGCCATAGGTATACTATTAGACATGACCAAAGCCTACGACAAGGTGCAATTTAAAATACTATTAGATAAATTACATGGAATAGGAATACGGGGAACAGCTCATAAATGGTTTGCGTCATACTTAAAAAATAGGGAACAACTAGTAGAGATTGAATATTTTAACAACAACACAAAAGAAATAGTAAAAATTAGATCCGATAGTAAAGCAGTTAACGCATCTATCCCCCAAGGGAGCGTAATAGGATGCCTTTTGTTCTTAATATACATAAACGACCTTCCTAAGACTATAAACGGACCATGTGTTTTATTTGCAGATGACATCTCTTTACTTACCTCTTACCAAAACAATACAAATATAAATGATAAACTCAACTCCCTTCTTTCTACAACGATCAACTGGATGGACAACCATAACCTAGAAATAAACTTCACCAAAACAAAATTAATTACTTTTCATCCCTATCAAAAAGCCCCATTAAATCTCAATTTCATTTATAATGCCACAAAATTAGAACAAGTTAATCAATTCACTCTCCTCGGGTTGTCTATAGATACACACATAAACTGGAAATCTCACATACAAAAAATAAGAGCAAAACTTTAAAAATTCTCATATGCCTTACGCGAAATAAAAAATACCACCAACCTGAAAACTGCACTAGTCACCTACTACGCGTATGCCCAAGCATGGCTAAGCTATGGTATTATACTATGGGGAAATAGCACAGATTCACCTACCATATTTACCTTACAAAAGAAGCTAATTCGGATATTAACCAACATAAAACAAACAGACAGCTGTAAGCCACTTTTTCAAGAACACAAAATACTTACACTTACCTGCATATACATTTTAGAAATATGCAAATTTGTCCGAAAACACCCAGAATTTTATAACACTCGTGAAGAACTACAAACAAGATATACATTAAGACACAAAAATAGATTGAATTTACCAACATCCCGACTTAAAATACACTCGTCTAGTCCCTTAGCTATGTCTATTAAAATCTATAACAAATTACCAAAAGACATTATTGAGGAAAATAAAACAAATATATTTATTAGCAAACTGAAACGTTTTCTACTGACAAAATGCTATTACACAATAAAGGAATATTTTGAGGACAAAAAAATTTAAAATAAAAAATAAAATTACACTCACAACTTACTTACAAATAATAATTACAACTTACTTACAAATACACTTAAATATTATAATATAATTCTATACATAAATAGGTAATCAAATTTTGCAACGCAGCCCTCTTCCTCTCTCCTAATTTTTGCTGTGCCCGACAGGGTCCATAATGATCCAATTTTATACTTTATAGTCCACCTTTGTAACACATTATGGAATGCAATAAAATTTTGAGTTTGAGTTTAAGTCCACGCTGCGACACGATTGCATCTCAGACCAATAAAGAAGGATTTCAGTTATAATATTTAGCCGCATCGCGCGTCCGCTCGGCTGCAGTGCAGTGTCGTTCAGTGTGGTCTTACCTTATGAAGTATTTTATTTTCAGTTTCACACACTCATTTCTTGCCAATGCAGCACCTGGCACGCAACATTAAGCAGGAGGTTGTGGCTCCTAGCCATCTTGGCATTATAACAAAACACTAGGCTAATGATTATACCTACGTCTTCCTGTTTATTGAGAACAGTCAGTCTGTTTTCCTCGTTCCCGAATAATTTGTAGTAGGATCTGGAATCCAATTTGGAATCCCATATCGTACCCATGATAATATACAACGTGTAGGTATCAGAAATGCGTTGTCATATTTAAGGGTGTGGATCAGACTATCAAACTATTAAAGTTGGGACCATCTTCATGATCGATATTTTTTTAGGTAACTAGTTCGAACTTTAGTCTCTCACGATCGCATTGAAGTTTATTACCAGAGTCAATATTCAATACCATTTTCTTACGTGGTAGAGACCACCAGATCTAGGTACAAGGTACACAAAATGATGTATGGACCTGAATGTGAGTAAGTAAGGTACCTATTCCTTGGAGTCGTTGGACTATCTTGTGACTAAAGGTAAGACACATCTACCGATAACAACTGGGTCAGAAGGTTCTAAGGTTTTAAGTAGCGACAACGTAGGTACAGGAAAAACGTCCGTGGGATAATCCTCCGATAAGTGATTCCTGATAAGTGCATCTAGGAAAAAAAAATCTAATGTCTTACTTTGATTCGATACTATTTTTGAGTGAAGTGTGTACCTAATCAAAACTTCACTGTCGGAAATGTTCAAGAAACTACCACAATTATCACAACGTTGTCCTTGGACTGTTCAGTTTAGCTCATATTTTTTTCACTAGATATCTTCCAAAAAGATTGGCAACGGGAATCTACAACTACAACCGTAGTTAGGAATTTAGTTCTGAGGGGTTTGAACCCTGAACAAGAAAGTAAAATAAGAAAAACTTTAAAAAAACTGGATAACTGATTTTGATTTTTTTTTTTTAATAAAATAATTTTTTAATAAAAATTAAAGGAAAAGAAACGGTATAGCAGGACGAATTGTATCTAAAGCTACTAGTTTCGATGTGCTTGGGACTTGGGAGTGCTTAAAAAATTGTTGGCTGCGCTTGTAATCCGGTTGTGGATGAAGATCATTGGGGATGTATAGTAACGCCATCTATTGGGAAAGTACTGAAGTAGTACATTAGTCAGTCCTCTTGGTTTTCATAATATACAATAGCACTCTGTGCTCTTGGTCCTACGAACCACGAACTATGCGGCTGACAAAAGATATTAGTGTTGTAGTACAGTAAGTAGTTCTTGTGTTTCGGAGCCACAGAGTACTAGTAAATATTCCAATCTTAGAATTAAAGACGACAGCTATCATCTTCCTAGCCTTTTCACAACTAAGTAGGTACTCTCACTGGAATCGGCTCCTTGTCTAACCGGATGCAACTGAATATCAGTATTTTACATCGAGCGACCGTCATCTGATATCCTCTACAACACTGATACCCTTTTTTTTTTTTTTTTTTTTTTTTTTTTTTTAGCGTGGTAAAATCATCAAATGAGTCCTCCCGCCCCGGGCAGGGCGGGAGGGACTGTCAGACTTGTACTGACTAAAATCCACGGTGTTCCTTCGATAGCCCTTTACGTTCCGGGGTCACGGTAATGAGATAAGTCCCGCGACCCCGGCAGGCTTCGGCCCTCTACAGGGGGGGCCCCGTCATCTTGCTGACGTTCTTTGAGGCGCGCGTGGAACACAACGCGCCGTCGACCCGGGCATGGTCCATGGTCGGACAGCGAGTTGCCCTTTACTCGCTGTCCGCATGCCCGCGCCTACGGTGGCCGGAGATCGTCGGCCGGCGCCGGACGCCGTGGGCGACCACCACTGCGGCTGGGCTGGAGGGAGGACGCCATCCTCTCCCTCACGCGGCCCGCCTCCTCCTTCGATAGCATGACTGCTTCGCAGAAGGAGGCGACCGCTTCCCACTCCGTCTCGCCCCGCAGCATGGCCTCGACCAATGCCGGGCGCGAGAGGTTTCCGCCTATCGCCGCCCTGAGGACACGTCGGTGCTCTGCCCAAGCGGGGCAGTCTTGCACCGTATGCTCTACTGTGTCCTCAGGGCGATCCTCGCAGTGGTGGCACCCAGGCGTTTCTGCCTTCCTCATCAGACACAGGTACCTCCCGAAACTTCCGTGTCCGGTGAGGACCTGCGTCATGCGGTAGGTCAGGACGCCGTGCCGCCGATCCAGCCACTCCTCAAAGAGGGGTCTTACCGCCGCGATTGCGGCGTGCCCGGCCGTCGGTTGCGACAATCGTCCCCTCCATACTGCCCCGAGATCGCGCCGGAGCTCTTCCCGCCGCGCCTCGACTTCTTGCGGCAGCAGGGATACGCCCCGGCGCTGCGCCTCCACGCGCCATTCATAGACGCGCTGGAGGGCAGTCGCCTCCAGATCCCAGGGCAGCAATCCGGCAAGGAGGTTGGCCGATTCGCCGGCGATCGTGCGGTATCCCCGGATCATCCGGATAGCCATGACCCTCTGGCATGCGACCAACTTTAGTGGTCGCGTCCGGATGCTCAGGGCCCACACGGGGGCCCCGTAGAGGGCCATGGACCGCACGACGCCGGCGTACAGCCTTCGGCAGGAGGCGTTTGGCCCGCCGAGATTAGGCAGGAGTCGCCTGAGGGCGGCTGCTGCCCGGTTCAGCTTTGGGGCCAAACTCAGGAAATGCTCCCTGAAGTTCCACCGGCTGTCGAGGACGAGTCCCAGGTACTTCATCGTCCTCCCGACGCCGATGCGAACCCCCTCCACCGTTATGTGGGACTCGGACCGTGGCGCGTTCCGACCACCATGAAAGCACATGGCCTCTGTCTTGTGCAGCGCCACGTCGAGTCCCAGCTGCCGAATCCTATGGGCGACTGTCGCAACCGCTTGCGTCGCCAGATCGGCCGCCGCCTGGTGCGACTCTCCCTGCGCCAGGACGAGCGTGTCGTCGGCGTAACAAATTACGCCGACGCCGTCAGGGAGGTCGCCGCGCAGCACCCAGTCGTATCCGATGTTCCACAGGAGCGGCCCCAAGACCGATCCCTGCGGGACACCGCACGACATCTCTCGCCGGTTCCACTCTCCCCGGTGACCGGGGTAGATGACGGCTCTGTCCGTCAGGTAGTCCTCGACTATGCGACGGAGGTAGGTCGGCACCCGGTGATACCGGAGTGCTTCCCTGATGCAACTCCAGGGCAGGGTGTTAAAGGCATTGGTGATGTCCAAAGACACCGCCAAGACGACCCTGCCCCGGGATACCGCGTCCCCCGTCGTGAGGGCTCTCACGCGCATGATAGCGTCCACCGTGGAGCGCCCCCTGCGGAAGCCAAACTGGCACTCCGCAAGATCCGGGCCCACCCGATTCAGGTGCCCGACGAGGCGGTCTGCAATGACTCTTTCCAAGAGCTTGCCCACCTCGTCGAGCAGCACAATGGGCCGGAATGCGGACGGAGAGTCCGTAGGGCGCCCGACTTTCTGGATCAGGACCAACCTCCCCGTCTTCCAGCCGAGCGGAAACTGGCCTTTCTCCAGGCATGCGCTAAAGAGCCCCCCCAGTCGAGGCCCGAGAGTCCCCGAGGCCAGGACCCAGGCTTTCCCTGACAGGCCGTCGGGTCCTGGGGCGGTATTTTTGGCCTTGAGCCGTTGTACCGCCACTCTCAAGTCTACCTCGGTCACCTCTGGAGCGTCGTAGACGTCGCCGTCGCTGTGGTCCGCATTTGCGCCAGCTTCGCTGTCAGATTCCGTCAGAGACGGAGCCATGGGCGGGGGAGCATGCTCCCCTCGCGATGGGAACAGGGCGCTCACCACGTCCTCCAAGAACTGAGGCTGGAGACTCTGCGTCAACGGGGGAGCCCAGGGGCGGAGCTTTTCTCGCACCCAATTGTAGGGGCGGCCCCATGGGTCCCCGTCCAGAGTCTCCAGCATCTCCTTACGGGCCAATTCCTTGGCCCGCCAGATCTCGTCTCGGAGGACGGCCTTCGCTGCCCTGTAGCCCTCGTACAGCTCCGCCTCTACAGTCGCCGCATCCGGAGGTCGGGTGCGGCGCCTGCGGAACCTGGTGTACCGGCGTCGCGCCGCAACGCACGCTTCGCGCAGCGCTGCTAGCTCGCGCGACCACCAGTACAGCTGACGCCGGGCGCGTCCTTGCCGGACCCGGGGCATGGCCACGTCGCAGATCTCCGACATGGCCTCCCGGAACCACTCCGCCTCGTCGTTTATGTCGGCAGGCCTGTCCGGTGGTGACACCCAGGCCTGAACGATCGAGGCTTCCAGGAATAGCTCCCGGTCCAGCTGCTTCAGCGCCCATCGCGGACCACTTAGGTTCCGTCGGACCGGCGCGTCTGGGGTCTGGGCGGAGACGTCGAACCGGATATACCGGTGGTCGGAATAGGTCTCCACCTCCTCCACAACGCGCCAGTCGGTGACGCGCGGTGACAGGCTGGGGGTGGCGAACGTAATGTCCACCACCGACTCGCCCGTAAACCGCACGCACGTGGGGACAGAACCCCGGTTCTCGATCACCAGGCCCTGCGCACGGGCCCAGTGCTCGAGCATCCTACCCCGCGTATAGTCCGTGGACCGGGAACCCCAAGCCGGACTTTTGGCGTTGAAGTCCCCAAGGACGAGCGCGGGGAGGGAACCGAGGGCGACGACGACGTCTCCCAGCTCCGTTAGGGAGTCCCGGAACTCAGCGAGAGATCGGTTCGGGGAGAAATAAACGCCTACAACGGCGATCTCCCCGAACCGTGCCGCGACGATCCCACGCCCTCTCTTGACGCGATCGAGGGGCGGGGTACCGGCGGCGGCCGACGAAATGAGGGTCACCGAGCCGTCCAGGTCCGCCACCCAGTCATTCCTGGGCAGGACAAAATACGGCTCGGCGACCACGGCGACGTTGATCAACCACTGCGCCATGCTCTGGAGCAAGAGATCCTGAGCAGCGGCGCAGTGGTTGATGTTCGCCTGGAGGAAGCGCAATGGGGCCATTAATCGGAATCCATTGCAGCCTCCTCCAGGGCCCCTCGCGGGAGTTCAGCCACGAAAGCGGCGGCGGCGGCGGCAGCAGTAGCGGCGGCGGCGGCGGCGGCGGTGGCGGAGACGGCGGCGGCAGAGGGCCTACCTCTGCGCCTGGCTTTGGTAGGTGGGGCGCAGGACTTGCCCCCAGCCCGGTGATCGGCCGGCTTGCCAGCCGCCTCACATGCGAAGCAGTGAGACGGGGCGGAGCACGAGCCGGCCTTGTGACCGGGCTGACCGCAGCGGAAGCACCTATCGCTGCGGTCTACCTCCGAGGTGCACACACATGCCGCATGGTTGCCCACTTGGCAGCGGAAACACCTCAGGGGTCTGGGGTCCAGGACTTTCACCTGCGCAGACACCCAACCAACCAGGAGCCTTCGGCCCTCCTGTATCTTTTTTGCCGCCGAGACGGGGCAGCTAACCGTGATGGTTTGCAACCCCGTGAAGCCAGGACGCAGGGCGCCCGCCCTCACCTGATCGGGAGGGCACCCCCCAGTCCCGGCAACGGCGGCCACCACGTCCTCGACCGTCACGGAGTCATCCAGACCCAATATGCGCACGTCTGCGCGCTTGGTGGGTCTAGAGACTCGGGCCTCCTCCGCGTTTAAGGACGCTCTGAGCCGTTCGGCCAGAGCGTCAGCGGTAGGGCCACTGGCCGCGCCGGGGATCTCTAGCATCCGAGCCCCCGTCGCAGTGACCCGGTAACGGAGGCCGCCGGCGATGCCGAGCTCCGTGAGGTCTACCGCCTCCCGCGCCTTCGCGAGCAAGTCGCGGTACGACACGCCCCTATTCACTGCGTCCGGCTGCAGTGTAATCACCACAGCCGCGCTCTTGGGGGCGCGCAATCGCGCCGCGGCGTCTCGCTCCCTGCGCCGCCGCCGTCTCTCCCTTCGCCTCGAGGACCTGGCCGCGCTTGCAGCCTTCCTCTTCTCCCCGGCCACCTGCCAGTCGGCGCCGGCCAAAGGAGTCTCTGGAGGAGGCTGCTGGGACGGCTGGTTCCCAGCCTGGGCCTTCTCCTTTTTGGCCGCCTGTTTCGGCCCCGCAGGTGTCGGGGTCGGAGGCGGCTTTGATGGGTCCGGTTTCGCCTGACTAGGCTTGGCCGGGGCCGTCTTTGCCTTCGCAGGAGCCGCCGTCGCCGGGGCCGTCCGCACAGTGGCCATCTTCGCCTGAGGCGGCCTCGTCATCGTCGGGGGGGGTTCGGGCGCGGCAGCAGCCGCGTACGAAGGCGCCGCCAGCGGGGGTCGCAACACGCGGCTCTCCAATACGGAGAACCGCTGCCGGAAGGCGGTCAGCTCCTGTCGCACCAGGTCGAGAACAGAGTTCTCCGCTGGTGTGGGCTGGCCTTTCTCCTTTTGGCCCCGCGGCGGCGCCTTCCGCTGGCCGTCTCCCCGGATTGCGGTCAGGTCCGCCTTGAGGGCGGCGTTCTCCCTCTGGAGAACCTCCATGGCGGCAGTCAGGCGGGTGACCTCCGACCGCAGTTCGGACATATCGTCCCTTGCAGCCGGAGCCCCGCCGTAAGTCCGCACGGCCGCCATGATGGAGGCCGTGGCTTCGCTGATCGCACCCTCCTTGCTGCTTCTCTTCCGCTTGAGGTTTACGATGCGGATGGCAGCTACCACGGCCTCTGCTAGTTTGGCCTCGTTCGAGGCCAGACCAGTGTTGGGCTCTCCAGAGGAAAGCCCCCTCCCCGAGGTCCTGCCTCGGCCTTTGCCCCGCACGCTCGCGGGGATCTTGCGGGCCGAGACAGGCCCTTCCCCCGACGACGACGAGACGTCCTCGCGGGAGCGCTTGAGGAACTCCCTCTTCCTATCGGCGCCCCCCTCGTCGCTCCTCACTACGCTTCCAGAAACTACGCTCTGGAAGCTCACGGCGTCTGATGCCGAGTCGGACTCCGACTCGAGCACCAGCGCCCCCTTCCTCCGCGGAGCGGCACTCTGTGCCCGCTCGATGTTCGGTGCCGGTGAGTCGGACGTACTGGACAAGTCCAGTGACTCCTCCTCACGGGCACGTGAGCCTCCCTGGCTCGATGCGGCGACTGCCGGTGCGAAAACTGGGTAAAAGTTGTTGTTGTCCCCCCCAGAGTACGATGGGACTGACCGGACGTGTCCGGTGCGGGATTCCCCAGCTGAAGAGCAGCTGGGACCCGCCTGGGTAGCTTTACCAAAAACTTTGTGCTCCATGTTGTTTAACTTTTTTAGAGAGGTGAGTTCCTCTGTCCCTACACCCCATTTCCCATCCCCTGGTTCACTTCACGGTTACGTCTAAAGATTAGACGCGTACCGGGAGTGAATCTTTCCCCCCTTTGACCCAATCTTTGAGACTGGGCCCCGCGCCGTCTAGAAGCTCGAGCTAACTGCTCGATCCTCCAGGCGGCGCGCCTTTCCCCGGTGTGTCCCTCTTGGTCTGGTTTCTCCCTCTGGGCCCGTCCGGCATGAGTGCCTCTACCGGCATGGCCCCAGAGATCACTGAAACACGCAAGCCCCCCCACGACGACAACGTGGGGACACAGTTGGGGGGGAACACTGATACCCTAAGCAAAGAATACTAGGTAACTATTACTACTCCCTAAGGTTACCTAGATGGTTGTCAGACTTATTGGGCTGCTACTCAGATGTAGAACCCGCGTCATAGTAGTAATCGCGGGACCAACTCGTACTTTCCGAGGCACGGAGAGGTCGCGACGGTCACCCATCCAAGGACTGACCGCGGTAAGCGCTGCTTAACCTCGCTGATCGGCTGATCTGCGTGGTAGGTATGTAGCTGTGTGCTACTTACCTCAGGTCCTGGGGATATAAACAGAGTACCAGAGTACTAAGCTCTGGGAAAAGTCCTCAGGCCAAGTACACTCCTAAGCGCTTCTCACAGGCTACAACAGAAAGTTTATGGAGAAAGCGCTTTCCATGAACAGGAGCCGTATTAGGATCTTGACAAGAACCCTCACTGGGCACTGCAAACTAAACAAGCACCTGCTAAAAATGGGCCTTAGTGACACCACAATTTGTAGATTCTGTCGCGAAAAGGATGAGACGCCCATACATATCCAGTCATATCCTATGCGAGTGTGACGAAGTACACTACACTAGAAGCCAGCGCCTGGGGGGCCACCTAATAACACCAGATGAGATTAAATCCCTCCACCCCAAGAATATAGTCAATTTTATTATTGACTTACGGCTGGAGGGAGTGCTGTAATAATACAAGAGGCGTCACAAACTCACAATAGATCTTCGCAGGTCGCAGTGACCAAGGGGCTCAGTACCTACATATATAAAAGTACTCTGTGCTTAGTACCCTACCTCTAGAAACAAATAATAATAAATGTAGCTGTGAGCAAATTAATGACAACAGCCACTCGAAATTACTGACAACTTCCCACTTTGCAGTTTTATCAGATTACAAATCATAGTAGTAGGTACCAATAAAATTATAGTTAGTAAGTACCTAGCACAGTACGTACTATGCTGTATCTTTTTCCTCTTCTCATGAAGTCATATTATGTAAATGGGTAAATCACAGACCTATTTAGATTAGTTTCAAATGAAAAAACCTTTACCAATTAATAATTTTAATATATTTGTGTTTATAGGATACATACACACTGAAGAGGAAATAACACAATAATTATTTACAGAAAAATCATCTAACAATGTTTTAACCAATAACAAATTTCCTATTACTTTATAATCAGCAAACATAAATACAAATATAATATTTGATGATAGTGGAGCTAAATTGGTCTAAGATACAAAATTATGAATGTTATGTAGACCACTTTTGAGTGTTAATTTGGTTGAAATAGACCCTTTATCATACTTAGATGAAAATTATAAAAATTGTATCATGGACCACCTTATTGCCACCGTCATCATTTGTGATAGTTTACAAAAATATTGCACTCCTATTGAAATATAGAAGAACAGTTTCGTGTCTGCTATTAAATAGTATCTAAATTACAGCACAAGAACATACATCCAGACAGTAAAAAGTGGAATTGAATAATTCTTAATCTGTTAAAGACACCATATTGAATATAACCCTATCCAGCCACAAGGTTTTGTAGCTCAGAACTTAACTCATTTGCATCAATGTTAACTTTAGCAATGGAAGCAGGAGCAGGTGCGCTCGACTCTCTGTTGCAAGCCTTCTTGTGCACAAACCAGTGGAGGCGCTGGCACTCCCTGTCACAATACTGCACAGATTTGCACTTAGAACATTTTTTTGCAGGTTTTTCCTCCCCACAGGTGCTGCAATAGGGGATGGCGTCAACAAATCCTCTCTGACCGTTAATAGTGCAGTTGATTACCGATAATGCTGGTGGAGGATCTTTACTGGTCAAGGAAGACACCATTTGGTGGAAGGTTGTGCATTCTCTAAACGGGAATTCCCTCACACAATCTTTAAGGAATGTATCCATCAAGTCCAACGAAAAGCCATCTTTTCCGGGCTTTAGCAGCTTCTTCGAGAACACCTCAACAATATCATGTTTCTTGTCATCTTTGTCAGAATTTGGTTTCTTATCTCTAATGTTGTGGATTTCTCTAAGAACATAAGCTAGATAATGGTATTTAAATGCCATTACTTCATTGGTATCACCACCCCTCGTCATTTCCTTCTTGCACAACAGCTCAAGTGTTTTTATTACACTCTCAGCATTGTCTAGTAAGGCCGGTATATGTTGCAGATTGAGTGCTAATCGCACTGGGTGGACGTTGATGCCCAGAACAAACTTATGAAGTGGGTCCACTAAGAATGCAGGTAAGTATGGTTCTGTTTGTTGTCCTTGTACGGCACTGAAGTAGGCAATTTCGCTGCGAGGCACGTAGTTGTTGATGGTCGCAACCGTGTGATGGTTCCCAACAAACGCAGCCATCTGTGATGCCGTACGCCCAACGGAGTTGGTTGCCGTGGACTTGGCTCCAGCGGCCAGGAGCAGCTTGCACACCTCAGAGCTCCCAGATAACGCACCGAAGTGCAGAGCAGTGTAATTATACTCATGTTTCCCGGAATTCACATCTGCGCCCTGTAAAAGACAATTGACATACAAATAAGTCACACGAAAACAAATGCGTGTTAAATAATGTCAACGAAAGTTACGTACCCTATCGAGTAGCAGTTGAACCATATCCTTGTTCCCCTTATATGCGGCGTGTTGAAGCGCAGTCATACCATTTTCGTCGAATAAATCGACGGTGCCTTTGTGTTGGGCCAATATACTCTTGAATTCTATCAAGTCATTTTGAGCTATAGCATCGAATATTGTTTTCGCGGCACCTGGCTTTTCTTCGCTTTTCACCTCCATATCGATTTTATGGAAACTTTTATTTTATTGAACGGAAAGATGCTACCAAGCAAACAACCTATAAAGTGAAGTGGACTGTCAAAGTCAAACTGACAGTTCTAGGGCTGTAAATGAAGTAACTTCAACTCTTGGTTAGTGACTTTTCAAAATGAAGTTTATTCTTGTAGTTGAAATCAAATATTAGTCGATTTTATGTATAAAAAAATAAGTTCTACTGTGTATGCATAGAAATACTATGTATTATCTCTATGTGTGTGTGTCGATGAATGAGGATTCTAAATTTGTCACAAACAAGTAGTGTCAACAGCCGGTTGTATGAAATTTTAATTTAATTCTCGGAGAAAATAGTAAATTATCAATCACTTTTTAATTTACCTGCAAGCATGTACTGTAAACCATCAAACAGTTGTAGACTCAAGCAGCATGACTACTTCTAAAGCTCTCTGAAAGGACACCGACTTAGAAGTTAAAACACTAGTTACTGATTCATCATTCTCCTGCCCTTATCCCATTTTATATGGGGTCGGCGCAATATGTCTTCACTAGTTAGGTACTGATTATAAAGTTTTCTATTTTATAACATTATTTGGTATCAATGAAAATAGCAAAAGTTTGTGCATTTTAAGTTTTGATGCGACTCATGAGCGTGATAAATTTTAAAGTTTTTATTAAGAGTTTCAAATAAGAAAACAGATGGACGGGTGCCTTATATTATTGCCCACATCATTGCGGTGAATTTATACAATTAATATGCATTACCGAGTGAATGCTTTTATTTCACTGAAGAGAGTTATGATAGTCATTATTAAAACAACATCACTATCCATCTGTTTTGTTTTTTGAAAGTTATTAGATACTTCTGTCAGATGTTGATTTTTTATTTACCTACATAAAAAACGTAAGTACATACCATTCAATTTAAAAGCTAAAACCATCTGAATTATTCATTATAATCATCATTCTGTGTGGTTTTTATTTTCTCCGTGGTGTGTCTGAATGTAATCTATCATCGAAATGTATATCTACGATACGTTAGCCTCGATACCACCATTACTGACTGATTAATCTTTCCACCACGGCTTAAACGATTCCCATGTGATAACTCGTGCTTACTCGATAGACGAAAGGTAGGAAGACAAGTTTTTAAATAAAACTCCATTATAGTAAGTATAAATTTATTCTAACAATCGGTAGTCATAATGGCTGATATGACTATTGATATAACATCAACAAACTTTAAATACAAGCTACATCTTTAGTACATCAATACGTTTACTAACATCAAGAATATTTTAAGCTAAAACTGCTAATCAGTTGACGGCCTCATAAGTTACAAGAGGTAAATAAAAGCGTAATTTTAATGGCTTGAATTAATATTCGTAACACTGATATTAAGAATTCTAGAAGAAAAATTACACTACTGACAACAAGATTATGAATGACATAAATTCTACACATCAAGTAAGCTGAAGTGTAGCGCCTGTGGAGCGTTTTCATCCCTAACGTAATGGAAGATCCATTGATATCCAAGCATTTACTTCGAAATTGTTGTACAATTCATCAGTCCGCATTGCCCAGGACGGAGTGATGAATAGTAACTTGAACATAAATGAAAAATAAATAAGGTAACTAAAATAAAAACATAAAATAAAAACTGGAGCACTCTAATAAATATAACCACGACATTCAGAGACGAAAATATCAGATTATCACGAGATTATTAAATTAAGAATATACCCATTACCTATAATATGAATCATAAATAGACACAGACTACAATAAACTTAAATTATGTGGGTACATGAACTTTAAGTTCTTAGAATATTAATATCAATTCGATTAATACATTTCATCATTATTATTTTATTGTTTCTATTATCTACACAGCATTTCATTTTTTCTTATTTCTAAATTAACTGCTAGTTTTCTAATAATATAAGTTTAAAAATTTGAATATAATGTATGCTATTTTGATAGGTACCTACAATTAGATAATTACACAATTAGATATTTGCGCCGAATGTTATATTGCGCTAAAATTACTTTTCAAAATTAAGCATTCATCAATCATCTCATTCATCATCATACAGACATAAGATACGTTTACTAACGGTTTACTATTATATTATTATTTTAAAACCTTATTGAATCAGGTTATAACAGCCAGATATTTCAGTTAAAATTACTAACAATACCTAGATAAAGACAAAATCTTACATTATTAATGCTACGATACACGTTTTGAGGTTTAAATATACAATTTTTATTAATATTAAATATTTACTACTATGGGAAGCTACTTAGAATTAATTTTGAATTTATAAGCTCGTACACGCTACATATGGGTAGTCGATTAGTTAGTTTATTTTGCCACGGCCACACTTAGCAGCACTATATTACGTTAAAAAATTATCCAGTGTTGCCAGTTATCTATGAATGAAATACAACTTATTTTCGTTTTTTTTTTCCCAATGAACCCAAAAAATATACATAATATTTTTGCGTCGAAAAATGTAGTCAAAATTTTTACCCAAATAATGAACTGGTGATTGGGTAACTAGAAATCTAATCTAACGTGTGGCAATCTTTGAGTATCTAGTGGCAATGAATACAAATTCAAATGTATAAAACGAATGCAGAGGAGCGTTCAAGAAGCATTTTCTTTCATAATAATAATTGTTCCAGCGTCAACCTTAATGCTTGATGGGTCTATATTATCTAAACTACGGCTAAAACATCGACGGTTTGCTGAATTGTCGGTTTACTTACAGGCGTTTTAAATACTTAAGCGCAATTACTATATTTATTTTAATAAATATTGAATACTTTGATATTTAATTTACAATACAATAAACTTACTGTAGGGTTATTACACTTTCAATAAGTATACATTTTCGCAAAGAAAAAACCAATAGTATAGATAATGCAGTTACGTAAGTAGAATAACAGTAACAGGAGCACACGGTCTGAGCGACTTATTTTTGCTCAGTGACCTGCTCAACCTGTCGAGTAACTCCTAATTTAAATAACTACTTTATAATGTGTTTGTGCTCTAGATCAAAGCTATAATATAATCCATTATCCAATAAATATTATATCTACCTACACTATTAGAAACTTATTGATATTAGATATTCTTAAATATTAGTCCTTCTCTACTTACCCTTTCAATTCCGCCTTCAATGCTTACCTCGTTACAATCTTACACTAACAAAAACGTCTTACGTCACAAAAGCACGAAATTTGAAAAAATAACACCGATTCAATATACTCGAGAGTGTCGTACTCGGAGTAGCAGACGAATGGAGTGCTAATCTGCGTACCCGATGACGTGACGTTGCAACCAAAGACAGAAGTTTCCCTCCCGCGACTTTGAACTTAGGGAAAAACCCCACTCCTCGTTTACTCCTGACGTCTAGACGTAGTAGACGTCGAAGGAGAGCTGTGCTCAGACGAGCGCGGGGGCGGAGGCGAGCGGCGGGGTGGAGGGGGGCTGCGGGGAGGTGGGCGTGTGCACCGCTGACGTCAGGCGGACCCCGCCGCTCTCAGACACGACCATCCCGTTGTGGACCGTGCCGTGGCCTACCGTGTCCGCGTATGGCGTCGTCAAGATGCGTAGGCGCTGCAAAACGTTACAGTCGGAGTTATGGAACTTTCAAATATTACAGATGTGAAAAATCAAATTCAATTAGTGTGAAACTCCTCTGAATATCGTGTAGGTATATTTTACAGATGAGATTCGGGTGACAGTGGTGACCGAGTCATTGAGAGAAGCCAACTAACCATTCCAAATACCCCAGATTGGGGTACCCCAGAAAGGGAATCGCTAAGTAGAATGGAAGCCAATCCCCAATCACAATTAGAATGGAATAGAATGATTGTTCTTTCCGTTCGTCTAACTGGTTCTATGAGTAACCAAACTACTACATACCTCGACGAAGGTCCCCTTGGTCGTAATCAGCTTGTATATAGCCACAGTCGGGATACACATCACACTTGACCCAGCAATGGCCCAGCCAATAGCATTGGCCCATCCAGGATACACGTAAGCCTCATATCTCAGCGGTTCGTAGTCCAGAAGTCCGTAAGCCGTGATGAAGAGTAGGAAGGCCGGAGCGGCGAATCGCCAGCACACGCGCCAGTATAGGCCAGGACGGAAGCCGATCATGTCGCGGATGTCCTCGCAGAAACGCTCCGTACCTGTTGAGAAACAAAGAGGATTAATAGCGTCTCGTCTAGACAAGAGAAAAACGTTTGGGACAGAAATTATTAAGTCTTCCTTCCAGTGTTTTGCTGGCTTCATGACATAATATATGGCTGGCCGTGGCTGGCTTATAATCGGGGTCCACTATCTGTGGTTTGAGCTTAGCAAAAATGTCATGATCTGAGTATATATACTATCTCCATGTGATCTGATTATTAATTTATAGTTAGATGCCGTTGCTTGTCCATCTATAGTCTTGTATTTTAGCATCCAAGGAAAGACAATTAGATACTCATTCTTTGCTGGAAACCAAATAATAGAGCTAGGTTTAGATAGTGAAATATGGATAGTCTAGGTTTCTGAACTTCAGCACGATTTCTGTGCCGTGTTCATTTTTCATTTTTTTATTTCTAATATTATTATTTCCCAAGAGACAAAGGACCAGAAATCAAATAGAACTTAACCATCCCCATCCATGTACATCCAACTCACCATAAATCCAAGATACAGCAATAGCCTCAAAGAACACGGCGATTAGTATGGAGTATCCCGCGGCATATCTGTCGAGCAGTTGGAAGAAGTAGAACCCGCCTTTGGTACAAGAAGCCAGTCCCACGAAGAAGTACAGAGTGAAGAGGCAGGCCACAAAGATCTCGCGGTGGCGGCCGATCGGAGGGAACTCGTCGCTTAGCGCTGTTATTATCGCTTCGGAACCGCCAAACTTGAAGAAAATTGAATGATGATTATTACAATTTATTATTAGAGATTCTAGCATTCTTTCGGTTTACTCAACAAGCTAAATTCTAGTTTTGCGCAAGAGTCCAACAGAGAAGATTTGAATATTTCAACTAACGGTGTAATCGTTGGGCTATTTAAATTGGAATGAGTCTTTGTTGTTTTCCTAACGTTATATTGATAAGTTTAGATAGGAACTTTAAAAGACCTTTATTAAAAAATAAGAATTATTTCGGAACCATTAAATCCTAAATCTCACCAAAAAGATTTCTCAAACCACTTACAGAGCTATCCAATCCAAGAGTGAGGAGCATCATAAAGAATATCAGAGCCCAGAACGTGGATCCTGGCATAGTTGCGATGGCCGCCGGGTACACTACGAACACGAGGCCGGGTCCTTCAGTGGCTACGTCTTGGACATCCCTGCCTGACGCGTGTGCCATATACCCTAACACGCTGAAGATTACGAAGCCGGCTACGAAGGATGTCACTGAATTGATAACGCTGGTCAGGATGGCGTCCCTGGGAAATAAATTATGATGGCGGATCAAAAGACCAGTTAAGTTTGTAAAAATAAAATACTTCTCAGTCAGTTGAAATAATTATTTGTGAATGGTCGTAAGATGAAGGACAAGATGAAGTATCTTATTCTATCCTACTTGTACCTAACTAAGATTGAATACTCACTTGTACACGTTGTTATGATACTTATTGTACGACGCGTAAGCCAAAAGCACTCCAAATCCAGGTCCCAGAGAGAAAAAGACTTGAGTCGCCGCATCCACCCATACCTGAAACCCAAACAATTTAACAAATCAAGTTTACAATCTGTTTACTTACATCTTCTTAATTTTAAAGGTTTCGTCTCATACCTGAGGTTGTGTGATAGCTTCGAAGTTAGGGCTGAGGTAATACTGAATACCTGTTGCGGAACCAGGAAGCGTAATACCACGAACTAAGAGGATCAGGAGAACAGCGTACGGAAAGAGAGCCGTGAACCAAACTACCTGGAAGGAGAAATGATAATATAAATAATATAGTAGACACACGTGACAATATTTTAAAATGGTGTTTATTATAAGGCAAGCACGTTGAAGGGTTAGAGTTACAACTGATCTCCATAATTACTGACAGATTAAGGAGTAAACCGAAGGACGGAACCGATTATGGATATTGTTATCCCAAAACTAGCTTTAGGATTTACCAATACGGTATACCCGGTCTACATTTAAAGGTATTGGCAATAACTTTAAATGTAGACCGGTTGTCAAAATGACTGACTCGTATCAGCCCATGGCGACTGACATAGGTTAACGGCGATATGTGCTCTCCAATCTCAGATGAATAACCCGCTTCCGTCTCCAATGCATCGGACATAACATTTAAAATATTTGTACTAACTTTGCCAGAGGTGCTGATGCCTTTCCACAGAGAAAAGTAGCAGATGATGTAGACGGCAAACAAGCAGAGGGCCATATCCCATTTTATAGGGCCCAAGTCGTGAAGGCCTTCGCTCCCCTGAAGTTCCAAGATGGCTCGACTGAAATATTTACTGACTTTTGATTTTTTGTCTAAGACAAAACACTGTAAGGGCCAGTATCCAATTAGAATTAACTTACTTGAAGTATTCAGAAGCAGCCGAAGTAAAGGGAGTTGTTGCAGGAGAACCGAGAGATAAAGAAGAGCTGTTAAGGCGTACGCGAGTCTTATTTGAAGCTTCCCAAATTGCTTCGAACTGAAAACAAGTCGTCACGTTTTATACAAGTCTCGATGATTAGACCATAGTAGTTGTGGTAAGTATACTTATTGAATTACACATCACACTTTGAACGCTTTGGTGGTCCTAACTTTAAGATAATCTGAACATAATTGATCGTTGGAATATTTCGAAATATTTTGGCTTTCGCCAGAACACCGCTTGACAATATCTCGCATAGAAAAACTATACGCATCATACGCAAAAACAAAAAGTAATTCTTTTAAAAAAAAAACCGTTTCTTTCATGTAGTTACGTAATCAATCTCAAAAATATACTTATTTGTTAGTAAATACTACTTATTTAATTACTTACGGGTCGGCAAGCCGGTGTGTTCCACTCATTATCGCAGTTGGTCCAGGGCAGCATAGTGGTGAAGGACGCGAAGAAGAACCGTAGCGCCCAGGCGATGATCACGTTGTAATAGAAGTCTACGTAGAACGCTATCAGAACCACCGCGTACCCGATACCTAAGTGAGTATGGACATACAATTATTATAAATTGCCTCATTGGTTTATATTAGTCCTAGGTTCGTTTCTCAGATCAGGCAAAGTTTATAAACGTTGACGAGACAAAAAATAGGTATAAAAGCATTGAAAACTTACACCAGGTAAGTCCGTGAAAATTCGTTGGCAAGTAAATTTATATTAAGTACCGACCGGGTCCTATTTCTAAAAGGCTCTTGAATCATAAAATGACCTCGGTCTTAAACAAAAGCTTAAAAGAAAACCGTTTCATTCGTCAAAATTATGGTCAATCGTACGAACATTCTCAATCCATTTCGTCGAAAAAATTATTTCACTCAAAACGGATTTCCACCACCTTTCCAGTCCATTACCAATTTTATTTCTCTTCAAAAATCACATCGCGGCTGGAGCCACTCAGGGAGCGACGTGACAATCGCGTGAAATGAAATCAACGGGCATAAGCCGGGCTCGCAAATCTACCGGAGCCTTTTGAGACCGTATGGGACGAGCACTTAAGGGGAGCCCCGGGAATGGTGTCAATTATGGGTGTTAAGTGCGGGGGGCGACGTCCGACTACCGAGATCTTGTAAATGACGTGTCCCATGTTTTGCATAAAAAGTCTTGAAGTCGGGTGAATTGTTTGTTGAAGTGTTTTATTTCAGCTATAGGTAGGTATAGAATATAGAAATCATCTTTGATATGGTGTAACTTCGGTAATTGTGCCTTTAGCTATTAAAGCAGAAACGTTATACCGTGAGGACTGAGCGTGTATGGACTGAGTTGCTAGACGAAGGTCAAAGTTCCTTATTGCAGTTGAAAGCAATGAATTTATTACTTAAATCGCGATGAATCCAATAAGAAAACACTGAAGAGAGTATCACTATGTATACCCACTTTACTTTAAAATATCAAATACACAACGCCTCTACAAGATCATTATTATACAGTGTCGGATATGCAAAAACAAAAATGAGTGAAAATAGACAAAAATTGATCGACAGAAAAAAAAAACATTTTAGTTTCACCTATTTACACTGTAATTATCTTTAGATCTGAATACAGAGCGAACATAGTGATTTGTTACATTAATTTCATCATCTCTGAAAATATTAGCAATTAGCATATACAACATATCAAACAATCTGTAGTATATTTCGCACGCAGTTACCACAATAGTCGGAAAGCTAAGTGGTGCGGGCAATAAGTCAAGATCGCCAAGTGCGGCGAGTTACTCTATTCCGATGACATTAGCCGACAGGACGTGACCAAGTGCCCCATAAATCTATCGTAGGACTCGCACGTGACCTCATAAAAGTGAGGCAAGTAAAGAGAAATCGGACGAATTTAAAATATGTAACGTAAGTGACTGTGTTGTAAATTAGTCTTTGGTAACATACAGTGCGGCCACCGAGAGAATTCGTTCCTGAGATCTGCCAAAATATATTAGTTTCTAAAAAAAAACATATTTGAACATATTTATTATAAAAGAAACCAGTTAGTTGACAGGTCTCAGGAATGTAATCTCTCGGCGTTCGCACTGTCAATTTAACATAAATCGTGTAATAATAATGAACATAATCATTAATCATGCATAAATGCTACGGATGCCGATTTAGGTAGAGCTACTGGTTTATTAGATATAGATAGTCTCAAGTTGTCCACCTATTGCCTATCTGCATAGCGACTCTTTTCCTTAATCGAATTTCAAGTGTCACGAAGTCTACCTTAGGTATCATTCTATAGCAGACAGGAAGGAAGCAAGGCATCAAATTCTTCTTGAAGTAAAACCGGACCGAAGGACCAATAGATAATATTTTATGATGTCAATGTGGCTTCCGTCGCGAAAATGATTAGTTGAATTGCACTTACCTTTAAAGAGTGGTACAAGTCTCCCCCAGCAGGTGATGGCGCCTTTCCGATGGAACTGCCCAAGTGCCAGCTCCATGTAGAACAACGGGATGCCGCCCACCACCAGCATGATGCAGTACGGCACCAGAAAAGCGCCTATTGAACGAGAAGATATAATAATATTACGGTTTAGTAGACTATTGTCTTATTTTATGTTTCACTTATTACGTATAAGATGAATCTTATCCTATTTTTCACAAATTTTTGGAAAGGTATTGAGCTACTTAATATGTAGAAAATCCAAGAACTTCCCGTAGTTGAGGCCTCCTTTCAACTTATCGCTAAATCTAACACAAAAATATGTTCAATAAACAAAACGATTTCACAAGTAATAAGTTTCCACAGGATTCACGGGTCCAGTCATCACTTTATCGCATAATAACTCAGTCTTAAATTATTCAAAAAGTGCTATTGTTTCATAAATCTCAGCTAATAATTCTATAATAACGTGAATTTTTCAGTCGATTTCCCCCGAAGAGTTCCCTTTCAATCTGAGATCTCGCAATACGAGCAATAATTTCATATCGGCCCCGGGGGAGGGCGACGCAAATTGTACTGTAATTGGCCTTTTAAGGCTCTCGCATTTGCTTCCAATACGCTTTTATTAAACTTGAGATGTTCAAGCTCATTTATGTAGCATAAATGTACATAATATACAATGTCTTGTTAATAAAATGAATTATTAGTCATTCTACGTTACAGTCAAGCTAAGCGTAATATTTAATTAATGCATATATTCTAGCCAATCATCAGCTAAAAAAAATGTGGAGTTAACTTATCGAATTCTATAAACGGGCTTAATATTTTCGCCTATGTTATCGACTGTTGTCGTAGATATTAATAAAGATATATCTATACGAGATTATCCTTTTTAAGTCACATATAATAGAGGTAGAATACGTGCCACCAATTATTTTTGTCTGTATTGTTTGTTAATTAAACAAAAATATCCTTAACATATCAACATACTAAAACTTCGTTTTCGTACTACCTCTGATCAGCTGAATAAAGTGGTGTTAACTACTAATTGCTACCTATACCCATTATTATATTGTATCATGTATTAAAAAGTCGTGTGAACGTTAGTACTTAATTTTCGTTAACGTTTGACGACATCGTTTGAAGTCTTTATTTGACTATCACTTATAAAACAAATGAACCGATTTTTTTTTTCCTACATTCGTATTAGTGATACATACCTCGAAGAAGTCCTCTTAAATTATTTATTTCCGTCAATAAGACTATAATTTCGTAACCGAGAGCTAATTTAAACTCTCTCCGTCCTAAATGAGGCCAGTAGAAGGAAGAAGTAAAATGTCTCGTACACGTGTGTCGACGGGTTCCAAGTAAACAGTAATGAATAACGAACACAATTGCTAAATGACCAGCTTCCGTAGACTATAATTGAGTAAGTATAATACCCACATAACCCACACACTCTCTCGTTATACTTGCAGGGCGCGGCACTAAGCTAATCAGTCATTCATTTTTTTTAATCTTTAATTTTTACTCATGTTATACCTATGTACTTGCCTATGTATTATACGTAGTATCTCTAATTAGTTTGTGCTCATATTTTACTATAGTGATGACATATACTTATTAACTACGAGTAAGTAACAGGACTGTGCACTCTGCCAAAACAGCGAGCCACCTGAGATAGTTACCACAGAGTCATTTTATCATGCTCGGGAGCCCTAATTAATATTTATATGAGAGATGATTACCCAACTCGACAGATCTCTTTAGAAATCATTGCTTTTTCATTATATTTTATGTTATTCTCATGATGTTCGTCCTCTAATAATGTTCTATATAGCTTTCGTTTGCATTTGTAATTATTAATTAATTATGGCAAATTACTAGGTAATATAATTATGTGTGGAAGCTTGTCCTACACAAATCATGTTACCTATTTATAGTTTGTTATTAGTCTGAAAGTTTTAATAAATAAATACGTAAAGCTGTTATCGTAACGTAAGAAAAATACTTCTTTTGTCCAAATGTCCGAGGCTTTGGAATTTATAAAATAAAACTTACATTTTAGCGGGCAATAATATCCTAATTATAATAAAACCAAAATCTCAGTATGTCCAAGCAAAATAGTTCCTAAGTCCGCTGAAAAGGCGCTCGGTTCAAAAAGAAAACTATAGGTACCTACAGAGCTATGTGTCTTAGGTCTCACCACCTCCTAAAGGGAGGCAGGGGGAATATGGTGAGGATTTACTTTATTGCCGGATGCAACAGGTCGCGGATAAAAGGAGAATAGCGAGCATTCCGACCAAGTTTCTGTAAGTCGACGGAGAGAAGTGCCTTCGGAGAATCTTCGTGTCTCTTAAGTGTGGGGATAATGGGGCTTTATGGAATAGCGCGGCTTTTCGCCATGATAGGGTGATTTAATTTTAACTGTTGCTCTACGAGTCGCGTATGATATCTACTGTATTATTTTTTATGAATTATGCAGTTGCTTCTGAAATATCTAGGCCGATGTTTCTTTCTGAATTCAGTCTACGAAAATTAAACCAGGGCCATGAATAAATTTATAACAATATGAAGTTATAATCAATTGTATCACGATACACGCTTTTATTTGGAATAGATTGAATTTTGACAGTTCAGTAATGGTTGCGGTATTCCAATTGTCAAGCGGAGTGATAGTATAGCTAACACTTACTCCCCTTTTCCCCTTTGTTTCGTGTTTACACTTTAAAATCTGCGACGTTTTTGTGTCAACTAACTGAATGAACATATTGTTTTGTCCTTTTTCAGCACTACAAATGGGTCAATTTCATAATTAATTACCTAAGTTTTGAAACTGATCACGTGTCATTTCATATCAAAAATCATCGAATTACGATGGAGCCATAAACCAAAAGAAGAGGAAGCGGAGTGATTTTTAAAGCATACTGCGATTATTGTTATATCATAATTGAATCGATTACGATTACGAGTGTGTATCGTGATTACCCTACAGCTTCCCTACACTTACAGTTCTCATTAATTTACTTTTAAAAATCGTTACAAAAAACATAATCGGCTCACGATTATTTAATTTAGATACATTTTCGTGGATTCTGTTACAATGGTAATCAAATCGTCTCAGTTCCGATAGAACCCGGGAGGTCCCTGCGGAGCGCGGACCGAAGGCCCGGCGGATGATTGGGTATTACGAGATTACCGCCGATAAGAAGGCACCATTAAATCATCCACACCGTAAGGCCGGAATTGTTTCGAACTGTTTACGGATTTGTGATTTATACGTAGACTATGATAGTTTGATTTCAATTATCTGATGATAGCTTTATAATATTACTATGTATTGAGCCTGGGGATATATTATACAGAAAATATTCCTTGAAATTGGTATACGGACTGTTCCAAAATCAACTGTAATTATCTACCGTTCGTGTAATTTTACTTGATCTGCAGCCGAATGTTCTAACTCTATGTCAATTATAGAAACAATTGACTGGTAAATAAATATTATTAAATGTGTACCTGAAGCTCCGAAGCTGTTGATGAACAAAAGCTTTGGAGCTTCGTATTATAATTTGTAGGTAGAGAGGGATGGCAGGATATAATAATATTTTGCTTAGCCTTTTTAGTTTCCTCATATGAAGAGAAAGATTTTAAGAAAAGAAGGAAAGAAAGTGGACCTCGAATGCACTACGGTTAAGAAGAGGTTGATACTGAAAATAATTATGCACTTTATAAATTCGTTACGCTTTCTTCTTTCTTAAAATTAGCAATCGTTAATTACAATCAAATCATTGACTTCTATAAATACAAGGTTGTTTAATTTATTTGAGTGGATGCAATAGATACTTAATCATCATTCTACTTTGTCATAAATCTAGCCAAAAACAAAACATAATCGCACTAGATCAAATTGTCATACCACAAAATAATTATGGCGTAATGGAAGTTGTACTAGCCTACGTCAACAATGATGGATCGTGAGGGTCAAATGATGAAGTGGCGCCCCAATCAATTAGTACGGAATCACTGTTATGACCGAAGGCTGTTATAAATCAGGGACGGGCGGAAGGGTTAGATGTGATGTGGACTAAAGCAATCGCAGTGGTTTATTGCCAAATAATATGAACTAGTGGTCGCCCAGTGGTCGAAATTCGACCGTAATTCATTTTTATGAAATAACTTTTTCTAAGTACACACTCCGGATCGCCCAAGGAGTTTTCAATTCAATTTTTAATCGACTGCCCATTGTCTACGTTGGCGCGCGCTAGGGCGCATGCGAGGTTTACAGCTAGGTTTTGGCGCTATTATTGTTTGTTTATTTAACTTTGGTCTTTTAATTAAATAGGTAACTACCTATTGCATCATTGAGGATATGAAACTGCACATAACTAGGTATTAAAACACTCATGTGATACTATTAAAAACCTCGCCTACACACGTGTTTTAATACCTAACCCATAATCTTCCATTAGTATGCAACAGTTTCATAAACTACCTACTATTGTAGGTACGTGCTGTCATTTAAAACTTACTACGTACTATCATTGAGGTAGGTATCTCTAGGTTAATATTGCAGCCATTTCCAATTTCTCATCGGCAGTTCGGAATAAAGTTCCTCTTAGCTCGAAGCTCAAAGACAAGATCACATTTCAACAGTTCACGAGAATTGCCATTTAATTAGATCACGGGCAGACGCGGCCGGATCGGCCTTTGCGCACCCGGGAGAGGATGACCTCCCTCTCCATTATCTTATTACCCGCCCCATTATTACGTTACTAATTTTCCTGCACATCGAGGAGCTAACTAAGTTTTCTCGGCGTAAAGGGCGCGTTTTGATTGTCAATTACAGGCTCTTGGACGCCAAAGGGTGGTGCACGACGGACGATCAAAGCAAAAGCAACAGGATGCAATTAGTTATGTGGCAGAAACTTTGTTACAAGCGCAAGTATTTTCAACATATATCGTTCACAGTACTTCACTGTTGCTATACGTTAACTTTTGATATTCTTTGGTAGGTATAGGATCCGGATTTTCTTTATAGGGCTTACTGTTAGGGTCTTTGATGCAGAAGTTTCTGAGAGATTTGGTGTTGGGAAAAATTGTCATTAATTTTTGAGTTAGCCCGTTATGAAAGTACGTTGATTCGATTTGGTAGCTGCCGCTGCCGGTGACTATATATTATAAAAAAAGAATATTTAAGCTTTTGTGTAATAATACTTTAAACAAAAAGGATAGGTTTAGGTAGGTAGTCATTTCTGCCAGTACGACGAATACCGAATCATAGAATACACAAAATTTTCTGTGATCTCTGTTATTTGTCATTTTGACAATTTTTTTAATAGTTCATAAAATATCTACATTTTATTTCTCGTTATTTTTATATTATTTTTAGTAGTTTCATAATATAGTCATCATGTCGGACGAGGGAAGTGTAAAAGAAGAGCCTGTCGAAGTTTTATTTGCACCACTGGAGGAACAATTGTCCGAAGATGATCCACCGATGAGTGAGTGGTCATCACTCGAAGTTTCTATCCAAGAGGAAAATAAGAAAAAGTTACTCTATGCAGAAGGGCTGTACTCACCAGGAAGTGGAGAAATATGTTCCAAATACTTAATGGTGTCCGACAGCTCAATATTTAGGCATCCTTATTATAACTACCCAGCTGTTACTGATCCTGGAATAAAAGAAGCTATACTTGCACCACAGCTGCCTATTATATATCCTGACAACGGTAAGGCTCTATATCTACACATATGTGAAGAAATGAATATTTGTCCAGTGAGACTTTTTCACAGAAACTTGGTAGAATTGGAAATTAATATAAGTTACTACGGTATCAATCCGAAAGGAGTTTGCGCTATGGCTAAAGCTTTGGAGTACAACACAAATGTAACCCGTTTCAATCTAACTGGAAACTTTCTTAGCGACGACGCTTGTTACCATCTCGGTCGAATGCTTATTCCTAACGTTACAATAAGAGACCTGATTCTAGACGGTTGTCGTATAGGTGCTTCAGGGATGCTTCGGCTGGGAGATACCTTACAATACAATAGATCTTTGGTATGCCTAAGTCTTGCTAGTAACGAACTTTGTGACCCCGGCGGGATATATTTCGCACAAAATATATTTGACGGTGCTACCGTCCAAGAAGTTAACTTAAGTAACAATCAACTAGGTCGACAAACTGCTTTAGCTTTAGCAGAAGTTTTGGAGTGGAGAAACAGATTTACACATCTCGATCTCTCGTGGAATAATTTCTTTCATGCACCTTCAACTGTGAAATTGCTGGATAACCTGGCAACAAGTACCGAGTTATTGGAATTAAATTTATCTTTTAATGCATTAGAGGGAGAGCGTATGGCAAATGCGATCAAAAATATATTACTGATACCAACACTGACGGTCTTAAATTTGAGCCATAACCGTTTGCAAAACGAGGCAATAGATATAATCATAACCAATTTATTTCAAGCCAAGAAATTAGTAACACTGAATCTTTCTTTCAACCCAATGACAACCCAAGATGCTTATAATGTCTTGCAAAAAATGTTGAGACCTCGAGTGAAAATATGCAATTTAATTATGGAAAGCGTCTGTGTTCCGAAAACGTTCATGGACCTTCTTGCAAGAGTTAAAAGAATGAAATCTCGCAAAAACTTTGTATGTGTATTTGACAGCGTATTACAAGATTGGGATGTAGAAGGACCCGATCCAAGGGATTTGATTTTACAAAGGACTCAGTTCCTTGGCAAGAATAGCAAGAGGAATAAAATCGACACAGCGCTTTATTTCTTAGGTATAGCCAAGGAATACGGCAGACCAGTTCCGACACAAGAACTGGTAGACCGATTGAGTGAAGATCGTGTGCCAATCGATGAGGATCTGGTTAAGGAATTATCATGGGTGTTTGCGGGGCCCAAGACTCCAAAGAGCCGGACTATAGATTTAAACTTAATATGCGAGTACATCCATCGATTATGGCCTGATAAGCAGTTGCCGCCGACGCCTCCACCCGAGCCGGAACCAGAACCAGATGAAGCACCCGTGCCACCAAAAGGTAAAGGTAAAGGAAAAGGAAAAGGCAAGAAATAATTTTCTAGATACCTACTTTGAAATTCATCATAATTATCTTTCCATTTTTAGATTATATTTCTTTTGTAAATTAATTTTAAATAATTTTTAATTCATTGAATGATACCTTTTCTGATAAGTTTTTTTTCCTAATCGTGTTTTAACAAAATGCTATTGTTTTTAGGATGTTATTTTAATCTTGCTATTATTTGTTTTTAATTTGAATACGAGTATATGGCTAACTTTACTGGTTTTATTTACCTGTCTTTAAAAGTTAACTGAATCAGCAATACGGTAAAATACATTACGAAACATCTCCGCACATAATAAAAATATACAAAACTCCGGAAAAATAGCAAAAGTCTGAGCATACGTCGTACAAGCTAAAACAAATCAAACAAATCTCATCCCAGCTGTTTCCGGGCCTTTGACCGTCCAACCTTAGCCTCGAGCGGTTCATTTCCGGTACAGCAAAGACGCGTTAAGTCTTACGATGCTCCTCCATATCGCATCTTGTCACTTGCAGTAGTCTCTCAATAAGATTATCTACATAAAATGTGGGAGTACCAGCCATATTTAAACATTGAAATCTAACTGCGGAAGCAAGAAATATTATAACGTCAATTACTCTCTCTAGCTAGATTAAACTGCAAAAGAAAGGAACACAATACGTCAATATTAGTAGAATTGATATTAGCCCTAGATTACAGATTCCCGTAACTTCCCGTATATTTTAAAATTTCAAAGTCTTAGGATAGTTTTGGAGATCTTTAGTTCTTAAATAACTAAGACTTTTTATTGTCGTTGGGCGGTGGATATCCTCGTGGACTTCCTCTGTCGTAGGGATGACGGCGGAGGAACATACTGGACTCTTACCAGCTAAAACCACCGCGGATGAGGAGAGCAAGGCTTGCCTAGCATTCACGACTCCCAAAATATCTATGACCCGACGGAGTCTCGTACATAATATTCAGACGTTCTATTACCGGATCATTTTTAATTAGTGTGCATAATTTGCAGAGTGATTCAGAGTCCGTTCCCAAATGCAACCACAGAGTACTAAACTTCACACCAAAACAAAATAAAAAATTGATATTGTATAGCTTGCGCTAGTAAATTTTGCGTTTCATCATCATCAAGTGCTGGGTCATTTGTCGGTGTAGGAATTTCCATCTAGACCTATCCAATGCATTTTTTTTTTATTCTTTGTATATTTCTACATTTGCTTTTTCTTTTAGATGATTTTATTTATAATTATTATGTACTAATGTGTATTAGAACATAATAATAATTATAAACCGTAACCATGCTTATTCTGATAAATTGTACTCCAGACTCCGGAACCCCAAGATACAAGCTTTGCTTAATTTGTGGCTCGTTGGCATAAATGTATTGGTATATTTCTGGTAAGTAAACTTTTATTATTATTATCGGGTAAGTTTCTTTTTCTCAGCTCTTGGCTGGTGTTTGCTACATCTACGGGCTGGGTACCAAGTAAATGTAGCGTGTGGTGTGTATGATTTACGATGAGGATGTAATGTGAATATCCTGTATACCTACATAAGATTCCTGTTAGTGGTAACTATACCGAGTTCAAGCTATTGTGTAACGCTATTACAAGCGCACTTCACTCGCACACTGGGCGAATGTGAAGCCTTCAATTAGCAAGCCGCAGGTGTAAGCGTAGTGCAGCCCACTCGAGGCGCTGCACGAGGCGAGGCACAAGGCGTACGATTGTTAACCGCCTATTATGCCTCGAGGGCCCTACACGCGGAGTTAACGCGCAATCACACGGCAAGTCATGTATTCGTGAATCATTTACTCATATGGAATGGAATGAATAATCATTAGAAGTTCGTTTGATGTAATATTAAGTAACTTTCTATCATACTGACAAAAAAAAAAATTGTAAATAGTCGTTTTTTTTTACTTACCAATTCCTTCGAAAGACCAATCGTCTGATATCTACTTTCGCAATGGGAAATTATGGTAAATAATTTGACGTGCTTATTGCTACTGCGATTTGTATGCGATAGTTATGTCGGCACTGTGTGGAAGCTCACCATAGCTTCTGTAAATGCATCTCACATCTAGATTCGAATCTTACAGTTATTGTTGGTCGATATTCGATGGACTGACATACTCGTAGGTACGTTAACTTAATAACAGAGCTGTAAACATGCACTAGTCATGTTCACAGCTGCTGTTATTATGTTACACTTTTTTATTCGTATGTCCATTCGAGGTATGAACTGACAATAATAGTGAGATTCGAATCGAGATGCGATTTGTTCCAAATAAAGTTTGATTATTATTATTATTTCCTTTATTCAATTATGTACATACTTTTTTAGATATATAAATATTTTTACAAAAAAAAAATAGAAAAACATAACACAAACACAGAAGTAGCCCACCGGTATCGGGAACAGGGTCCAAAGCACCGGCGGCTAGGGCCCCAGAGAAAGGATTTGTTTTTATTCTTTCAAAATAGCACCCCTGGTACGATTTCAACTTATTAGTTGTGAAATTAATGCAACGATTAATTTCTTTGATATTTTTTTGTGTGATACTTAAGCTTGCTTTATTACTCGGACTCTAGTTCTTTTTTAAAATCCAATGAAAATTAGTTTTCTTAATATTTGTACAAAGAACCTGGAAATATATCCTGTCCATGATTAACGGAGTAGCAATTACTTCACCTACTATTTTACTGTTTTTAAAATACAGCTGAAATAAAACCAAAATATATAGCCAAGTGTGCTGTCTGAACGTTTATGACGTGACGGAAGCTGTCGGTGAGACGCGAGGCGGACAATTAGTGAGGCAAGAGGCACTTAGAGCCATTGAAGGCACAACCACGCCACTCTAGACACCGACGCCACATCCTAGGCAGTCTAGAAAGGATAATGGGGTTAATTGTGGAGCTGGTGTCCAAAATATAACCGATCGGAAGGATTTGTTTGTTGCTAATTGCATGGCATGTCATGATAATTAATTGTCTTGGTTGATAAAAAATGCATTCGAGTTATTTACGAGTTGCGACAGTGTTCGATCCGATGTCACACAATCTTACAAAACGTCCCATTTAAAATTGCTGGTGCGCGGACAATGTTGCAGATACATAAAAAAATTATAGGATGAAAACCATGATTGATCGTTTACGGTGGTAGTCAATAGAAAAATATTATAGAATAGAATAATATTTATATGCGTAAAAAACATGGTACACTTAAAGGTCTTACAGTTAACATGATCGTGGACTACATGTTTCACCATGGTCTGGCATACAAATATTTATACACAGCACATTCTTGGACATTATTATTATATTAGCACTAAACTCAAACAATCATATATTATCCTAATTATTGACTAGAGTGTTTATTTATTTATTATTTATTTATTTATACTCTTTATTGTACACCGGTAATAAATACAGGATTGAGAATCACTTAAGCTTAGTGTGTGCGTGTGTGTGTGTGTGTGTGTGTGTGTGTGCTTAGTGTTTGTTTACATTGTCCGCAAATTCTATTGGAATGAACTTTATTGTCAGAGCGTCGACGGCAAACATGAGTGGGACGGGTTGTACTTACATCTTCTCTTCCAGAACATTGGAATTAAATGTACCTAACGTCATACGTTGGCTAGATCGACAGCGAACCCGCTGCCGGACAGCAGAAAGTCCACCTTCTTGTCCCATGTTTCTGTTACACCCTAAGTGCTGTAATGTCACTCACCGCCACCATTCTTGTAGCAGAGGTATGGGAAGCGCCACACGTTGGCGAGGTCGACGGCGAACCCGATGACGGACAGCAGGAAGTCCACCTTCTTGTCCCATGTTTCTGTTACACCCTAAGTGCTGTAATGTCACTCACCGCCACCATTCTTGTAGCAGAGGTATGGGAAGCGCCACACGTTGGCGAGGTCGACGGCGAACCCGATGACGGACAGCAGGAAGTCCACCTTCTTGCCCCATGTCTCGCGCTCGCCGACGCCCGGCGTAGGCGTCTTCAGCGACATCCTACTGCCCAGCGACACGAAGCCGCCACACTCTGGGGACAAAATACAATCATCAAACTTAGGTGTAGGTACAGAATTCTCCCCGCTAGAGACGAGAATGCTTTCCTCGCCACTCATTTTAACATATTTTATTTTTGTGTAGGTACATAATTTGTAATTTAATGTTATTTTTCGGATTGTATTATTTTAATTTTATTTTCTCTTATTTTTATGGATTTAGCTGTTAGTTAAGTTAGACTGGAATCGGCTAGTGTGTAAGACTGTGACCATTAATAGATAACATAGTAATAAGTAACCTACTTTACACGCAAGCTGTGGGAAAATCTTATTAAATCAATAAATAAGTCCAATCACTGGTTTTCGCAACATACCTTAGTTGCAAAATTATCGTGGCGAGGAACAAAGTAATAATAAATCATCCTTACCATCTTACTTCTAAAATACTCAAAATTTACTTTCAATAAGTACCGCAAATTACACAATCAATTATTCAAAACATACGATGTATTTATCGCAAATACTTCATTCATACCTACCAACCAAACTACACCACTTGACCTTTTATCCGAGTGTTAATTAACTGGGTAGAAATATCGCGAGTCCTCGTGGTCCTCCATTACGGCCAGAGGCATAATGAAGTGACAAATGTTATAACGCGCCGCGTGACAGAGGGCCCGCACTTCAGCCGACACGCTGACCGCACGGCTTTAGCGCAGGGCTGACGCTATTTAAGAATTATTGTGGTTTATATGAACTCTGACTCTTTTTAGAGGTAGAATTGATAAAAGATTTTTAATTTTAATCAGTAAAACTAACCCTAATATCGTAGAATAAAGAATCGCATTCACTGATTGCGTTTTATGGACGTAGTTTACGATTAATGTTTTTATTTTAGAGATAAGGTTAATAAATTAATTCAAATGCATAAAATACTTCACATAAAATATTTTTTATGATCTGTTTTCTATGAAAACCAACTTAACTCAACACTAAGTTATAGAAGCAAGGTGGATTTCACAATAGATCTCTGTTTCCTCTCCTAAAAAATTATGTTTATCGATTTTATCCAATTTGAAAGTTTTTAAACCGGCGCCAACCCTAGTGCACTCTATCCAGTGCGTCCGAGTGGCTGTCACATCCAGCGAGCGCGGCTCCGATTAACCGATGCCGATTTAGCCACGAAAAACCGCACGTCATCGCTACAGCGCACCACTAGACGACAAATTGAATTCTGAATACGATGGACATTCATTACGATGGAATGGGGAATATTGGAGAAGCAAATAGAGATACATCATACAGCTACTGCATTCTCATTGCGTAGAAACTGAATTATCGTATTTTTATCGCGTTATAGCGAATAGTTATGAAATAA
The DNA here is from genome assembly GCA_932294325.1 of Allophyes oxyacanthae. Taxonomy (NCBI): domain Eukaryota; kingdom Metazoa; phylum Arthropoda; class Insecta; order Lepidoptera; family Noctuidae; genus Allophyes; species Allophyes oxyacanthae. The sequence goes on along the minus strand of OW028613.1, from coordinate 14,278,697 downwards.
ATTTAAGTTTGTGTTGAAGTCGAATAATTTACTAACTATTTAATAATGAGTTCTTTATTACTTATATAAAAAAATTCAGGTGTAAGTCCTAAACTCGATTCGAATTGCACTGCAAACGCATGCACTACCCTGATATGTGATGCAGTAATGACAGTATGAGTTATGTTGTTGTTTGAAAAAGTTAACGATGGAAATAGAGTTATGAAATTAACTAGTAGAAGTCGTACGTAGATCAAACTACGAGTATCTTCGAACTGAATCAAACTAATATTAGGCGAAAACAATTTTTTTTTTGTTTTTGTATGAAACATATGATTTTTTTTTATAAATTATAGGTAATTCATGTTTTTTTTAAATACAATTAAAATATTAAACCAATTAGGATATCGATATGAGAAAAAAATTACGTGTTCTAGACTATAACTAAACTTCTAAAAGGAAGTTCGTAGGACGTAGCAGACGTAGCAGCTACGGCGCCGTAGCAAATAACCGATTTGCTAAAGCTGCTACGCGTCGAATAATAATTCTGACATCTGCATCGATGTTTGATTAATTTGAGAGTCATTGGAAATCTTTGAGGGAGAGCTATGTTCAGCAATTGATATCTTCCGTCTGATATGATGATGATAACTTACTGTAGATTTGTGGTTTTAAATAGTAGATGTTTCTATCATGCATGTTATATTTTTGAGTTATATTTTTGAGTTATATTTTCGATTTTCTAAATGGCGCTATACCATAAACGTAGTAGTAAATAATAAGTTTATGCGCTATTCATGTAGAGGCAGGTCTTAATAGGACAAACTATGGTAGTATGGAAACTGAACGAATGCGTGGAGAGAAAAGTTGGAATCTTGTTGTAATCAAACGGTTCCGGCCGACGGCGAGCGACGGCAATTCCCCGACCTCAGAGCTCTCGTAGACAATTATTATTATTGGTTGTATTAGGTATTGCTTATAATTTTTTTATAATGTAACAAGGATGCAAGTTTCGGAAAAACTCCTTCTCTTGAAATAAGCATAAACAGACGCTTTTTTATTTAATTTATTAATTTGCTTAACAGTTGATATTTTTGCCTCACAATAAAAAATGAGAATTATTTCCCATTCGAGTATCAAATCAAGAAAAATAATGGAAGTTGTTTGATATTAAAATTGTTTTGTCGAAGTTATTGTAAACACTAACTCATAAAAATATCACAGTAAAATTAGGTTGCGCGTGTAAGACGCGACTGCATATTCAGCTAATATTATTACTGCTTGTAAAGATAAAAGTAAAACAATGTAAATTATGTGGCGATGCTCGTACATATGTAATGTATTATGTATGTAAATATGTGAAGGTAAGGTAGCTAAGTTGGTTCATGAGTTCAAGCCACAGTTAAAATGATACTGCGCAGTATGGTGGCACGCCTGGCCAAGGTATTTTTGGACGGGTTCCCTTATAAAAATAACCCTACGCCAATGACACATACATTCACTAAAACTTCAGAAGCTCTTAATATTTACTTCAATATCCGAAAATATACTTCTGCTACATTATTTTAAAATTGGGGTAGCAAATTATATTAATCACGAAAGAGTGCAAGTGTGAATGTGAACGGTGTTGTATCAGAGTTTATTACCTACTTAGCTATAAAACCGTGGCACATCTAAAAACATCTCGCAACGTAATATTATCTAGTAATGCTATGTTTCACAGAAATGTAAAGTTACCAAGATTCTACCTAAATTCTAACTCTACGAAGCGTAGCCGGAGCGTAGCGGAAGTGTTAATAAAATTACTCTTACATCATGCTACGCCGATGCTACGAATCCGAAGATATTTCCAGATAAATTAAACTTTACCATACAATAATCCACACACAACATTTAAATTATTATTGATTAAGTTATTGGTTGTTTTATATAGAAAACGAGTAACGTTTCAGCGAAAAAAGAACTTTTAAAAATAATTTCATAGAGAAGTGTCTACGGATTTATATCTAAAAACTGAAATAACTAACATTTTGAAGTATCTATAAAACACAGAAAAATAATATTTCCCGACAATCAAAAGTTTTCGAGAACTATAATCTAAAATAAAAATATTTTTAACCACAATCTAAAAAGAATAAAACCCACAGACATAATCAAAACCATTCAATTCTAGATTCAAATTCTCACATTCATCAACCTTTAATATTTTTTAAACTATACAAAATAATATAAAGCGTGCTACTCACTTGCGTGCCGGCGGTCTCATTGACGGCGCCATGTCCGCGCGGCGCCGTGCCTGGACCAGAGTGACGGCGGAGCGCCGTTTGACGGCTGCTGGGCGGGAACCAGGAACAAACCACGCCCAGCCAGGATAATGACCATGGAGCTTATCGAACCTGAAACTATGACAGCCAAGTTTCTTGAAAATCTTTGGTGGGTATTAGAAGTAACGTTTCATGAAAATTGTTAAGAATCTTCCGTCTTTATTTAGTTATATCTAGAAGTAGGTCTCACTGAAATCCGAAATATATCTAGGTCACAAGAAATGAAGACGCAAAGACAGACAAATAGGTATTGATGATCTTTTGGATGTCATGAAGTTTGACCGCATCTTAGGTTTTCCGTGTATAAGTACAAGCTACGATACGGTCAAGAATTAATTCCGAGTAAACTGCCAACGGGTATATATTTTTTGTCTTTGTTTTTCTTCCTAATGGGATGCAAAGAGAGCACCCATGAATGATGAAACTTGGGATCGTCTGGTGCTGGTGCACATTCAGCGGCAGTCAGCCTCGAACCAGCCATTGCTGACTTGCTAAATCATTCCAAAACAATCGGCACGGCGCAGCGGCATTAGTGCCCATTTCTAAGTAATCTATAGGTAATCATTCCTTCAAAAATAATTGGATGGATATCTAATTCAAATATTACTCAAAAGTATACAACACCATTTTTTCCCAGACTGCATGAATGACAGAATGTTTAATAAATGTTCCGCTTCTGAACTGAATAGACAAATTCTAATTAGTACCTTATGCCTACCTATAATAAATATTTAATCGGATAAGCTTTGATATGGAATATAATACTTAATTAAGTCTACTTTCTTTATATAAATTTAATATAAGTAATCAATTAGTACAGGGCGGGCGGGCCGCCCTACTTTGCGGCGGGCGGGGCTTGGAATGCCACGCCCAGCCACATTACCGCCCACTCAGCGTCAATCACGGCTTGTCGCTCCAAATGAACACTTCTAGATTCTATTTAAAATGATTTGTCAATGTGTATGATGTATGTGTGTTTCGTTTACAAATAATTTTCACATGTGAAAAAAGACCAATCTTAAGATTCATTAAAAGCCGTGAACGGTAACCGGCTTTAGCAAATAATAGATTTTCTATTATGTTTACTTTTTGTCGCTTGATGCGTTAATTAACTCCGTGAAGTCTGCTATGAAGCATGAAAAGTGTTAATTCCGTGTAAGTACACTCGAAGCAACATTTCGGCGAAACTCCCATATCACGTGTACGGTCACAGAACGTGATACTAACTGGTGTCCACCATCTTCGACTCCATCATAAGATAGTAGTCAATCAAGCTTAGGTATTCAATATAAATAACCTAACCGTCAAAAACCCCCGACTCCAATTAGAAAAAGAGCTGTAACTTTTGAACAGCCGAACAGATTTTCATGAAACACTTTCAATATAAAAAAACTGCATTGAAATCGGTATATTATAGACACACAGACTCAGATACACAAATATACAGATACACATTACAAACTTATAACACCCCTGTTTTTTGTTGGGGTTAAAAAAGAGATACGAGTTTATTTCAAGGATAAATCAACGACCATGGTGGTCGTTGATTTATTAGTTAAAAAAAATAAAAAATGTGTTATTTTATAACAAAAAAATATTGTGTAGGTAATAAGTTTGGCTATGGAATCACGTGTCTTCAATTTAAAATAACGCAAGATTTCATTATTTTATAGAAATAAGTACGGAACTTTCGTTATCAGTTCATACTGGACTGAAAAAATTGATTTATTTTATGTTTTATTTATTTATTAAATCACTTGTACCTACATTTCAAAAATTGAAAACAATGTAACAAACTATAATTTATCAAACTTAATTTAGACTACGTACAAATAAATAAATATATTTGCAAATTTGGTATGACTTGTCGTTTTACTACCGACCCGCTCCCGGCTTTGGACGGGTATGTACCTACACTTTCTCTACTATCCTTACATTCAATATGAAAGTATTATACATACTAGTCTAGTAGGTCTAGTAGGTCGCCCAATGGTCGAAATTCGACCGTAATTTTAGCTCTGCTCTCCTTCTCCATATAAACTTTAACTATGCCAAATCTCACAGTCCTTCGTGCGTGCAATATGCTTAAAAAGGGGTCCAAAGTATTCTCTTCACGTAGATAAACCTTCCGTGAAAAATTATCTGACTGATGATGAAAACCGCATCAATATTAATATACAGACAGAAAGACGCGGAAAGCAACTTTATTTTATAGATACTATGTAGATATAAGAATGCAATTTTTAGACGACATGGTTCCTTCGAACTAGTATCACTATCCCTAGTTTCAGACTTCCTTCAGTCTGAATAATATTATTTTAAATTAAAGATTTTTTTTAATAAGTGGCTGACTAACATACGTCCCACTTGATGGTAAGCGGTTACCGTAACATATGGCCGCTTGTAATACCAGAGGCATCACTTGCGCGTTGCTGACCCTAATCTATTAGAAGGAAAGCCTTATGTTGACGATAGAGACGTATGGAGCTAATTATCTTCTGCACATGAGGCTTCCCTGGTGACCCTACTTGTATTGTTTAACTTATAATGGTACTTATCTTTGTGTTCTTTTTATTTTTTGGAATATTGTGTAAATTCAGGTCGAATTTTGGCGGGGGCCCCGGCCGCTCCCGTGGCCTCGGATATTATTGTACCTAAATTTCTTTTTTGTAAAGAGTAGGTATCCATTGAGTTTCTTGCCGGTATCTTCTTCGACATTTTCGCGTACTAGAAGACCAAGACCTAGTTGCATAGTCCAAACATTTTACTATGCAACTGTTCATTGCATCGTCTTTTGTGTACCTATGTAAATTTGTTTTTATGAAAAGAGGGTCCATGGAGTTTCTTACCGGTACTTTCTCCAGGACCAACCCACTTGGAACCGTGCACGTAGAATCACGACGTTTTGAAAGTGCCTGCAAAGGCCCAGTTGAAATTAAAATCTTTGACGTTGTGTTAGCAGTAGGAGGGACCCGTACTGCCAACACGACCGACGCTTCCCCAAGGAGGACTAGCGACCTTGCTCACCGGAGTCACCGTTAGGAACACAACACTGCAAAAGAGCTATGTTATTTGGCTACAATATTCTGCAAAGTGGAGGTACGTCGTCAATTTTCAGCGGAAAGTCCCACTATGCTCTACCCTATGGCTCTACCTTTCATAAATCTACAGTGAATGTAATATTGGCGCGAACGTTAACAATAAAAAATAAAAAGAAAACTCCTTTTAATTTATCTTAGGAATAATTTGACCCGCAGCACAGTAATACCCGAAATAGATATCTTTCACTTGTCTCTTTTTACGAAACTATGGCAAGTGCGTATATTATTAAGGTAAGTAATTCTTTATAAAAGAAAGTAGAAAAAAATAAAGTTCAATTATTTTTCATTGTTTTCAGCACAATGCAACAGCCCTCGGGTTTGGCTCTCTTTCCTGTCCAACTAGTGATTCCACTGCTGGTTTGTTTCAGCTCCCTACAAAAATATCCTCAAAAATAAGAGAGGATTCTTTAGTCATTGCTCAAGATAACAATGAATATCGGAGAAAATATCTGTAGATATAAAATTACACTTGTAACAAGAGAATTTATTTATGCCTATTGATTGGTCTTTTACTCCAAACCAATTAATTGGTTGTTAATATCTTGTAATGGTTTTTTATTAAAGTGTGATTACTAAGATTAATTCTTTTTTTTATTATTATTTTACCATCGAAAGAATAAATTACTAATATGGCAACATTAATATTTCAAAAGCTGTGCACCCTCATCATTGATTGGATGTTGCCACCCAATTATTTTTCTCAGAGACCAATCACGTAGCTCCAAGCACTCAGTGTAAAAATGTCGTCGCAAGTGTAGCGAAGTGTTCGACATTCCGACAATTTTCTATCGTATATCAAACCAAGCGCAGTTGCTCTCGCTATAAGTATCAATAACTACATAATTTGTTGTGTTTTCCATTATCTTGTAAACTAGTGCTGAAGGTACGCCCAAGAATTTTACTTTCTCTTCTCAAGTTTAGAACCATGACAGATGATCCTTGACCAGTGTTTTTTGTATTTGTAAATAAAAACAAAGATGTGGATTATTTTACTCTTCGTTGCTTGTTACGTCGATTAGGAGGAAAAGTGCTACGTTGACGTAATCACCTTGGGTATTTATTAGTCTGCATGTCAACAGGATAATGAAATGAAATTATCAGTCGAGATTTTAGGAATATCGAAAGTATCGTAGTGTCATTGTCAACGGAGCGATTTCTATGTGCTAATTTTTTGCGTAGATATGGCTGACGAAATGGATCCTTGCGAGTGCCTGTGGAACCATGAGCTGGCGATGCGTCGGCTGATCTCTCTGGTGAGTTAGACGGCCTTGTTGTTGTATGATGAGCTGTTATTATAGAAGTGGGTGGACCGTGCAACATCCACGTATACACTATGGTCATGGTCGTAATAGCAACTTTGTTTCTATTTACCAACATTGTTAGATCAAGTACTTTTACTATAATAATTATTGGAATTACATTGTTTGTAAACATTGCAATGATGATGTGACCTATATTTACCTACCTATGAAAGAATTAAATTTAAAAAGCAATTACGAAACACAATTTTCCATCTACCCCATATTAAGCTGATCTAATTAGTACTCTACTCATAGGGCACATACGGGCGGATTTTTTTAAACGTGTACACATTTTAAAATTGGTGGTCTGATTTTATTTTCTATTTTTCGTATTTTTATTTTTAGATTTTTAATGTCTAATATTTTAAGTTTATAAAAATATTGAAGGTTTACTATAATATCATAAAGTTAATTAATAATAAACGATTAAAAATCATGTAGACGTTTTTTGGTTCCGCTTAGTAACAATTTTAAAACCCGCTCTATTAATTTAAATAAAATAATTTTCTGAAATATCACATTTTATTTTGCTATATGTAAGCTAAATAAATGAAAAACGTGCAACAATATGATATAAAGGAACTAATAACTGCTCTAATCGTATTATTGTCTCATCTGACTAACATGGGACAAATTAGTTACCTATTTTTCTATGCAACTATTTAATTTGACATTGAATGTTCTTTTACAATACCATATAATGACCAACAAATTATGTTTTATGATATAAAATAATAATAATCCCAAATTAACGTAAAAACAAGCAATTAACCCTTATTTTCTTATTTTATAAGTGATGGACACTCACATCAGTGGAATGCTAAAATTACTAAGTGGAAAAGTAAGGCTCTGATTAAAATGCACACATTTTTAGGCAAAATTCTATAGAACTGTAACAGACATATTTGACGTCATCAAGACGTAGAAATTTTGTTCTGCAATTTTTCGCAAATTTCGAGGTTATGTTTACTAGAAAATCTAGGGGTTAGAGATCATTAGCTTTCATATTTTTAAACCAACATAACCTCAAAATGTTCGAAAAAAAAAAGCTAGAATTTCCTAGTCGTGTAACGATTTTTCCGGATTATGATACCCCCCGACAGCACACATTACATATTGATAGTATTATGTATTGTATACTTACCTATTACAAATTTTAATCATAAAGATCACCTCAAACACAATTACTTAGATACATAGGTACCTTAATACAAAGATACTTGACAAACGCTTCACCGTCTCATCTCTAAGACTACGTTCCGCTGGGTTAACCAAAATGTACATTGTGAAAAGAAAATGTAAGTCTTCTGATAAATAATTAAAAAAAAAAACGATATGAAATTGGTACAATTTTTATTTGTAATAATGAGAAGTAATTAAATGTTTAAAAAATAACAGAATCACGTGATGGACGAAATATTCACCGTGCATGCAGCTTTAGCGTTCCACTGAGGTACTATTCATTCCGCTGACTAGCGTTTTTGCCACAATTGGTCAGTGGAATGTAACGATTCCTTATCAACTACACTAGTTATTTGTTTATTTACGTATTTTTACATTAAAAACAACAAAACATTGATACAACTTAGTAAAATATACATTGGTCGATTATATATTAAGTGTAATATACTTGAAATATTGTTAACTTACCCAAAAATCACCGTTGATCAATGGACATTTTTTTTTCTCTCGGCAAATCGTCCACTTTCAATGATATTTCTATCGAAACTGATCCACTGTAGCTAATGACGGATATGTTCTATAGAGTGCTCAATAATTTTGCAAACTAATGAAAAATCTACTATTGCGGTATATCTTTAAAAAGCCGCGTAAAATTGCGTTTCTCAATGGAAATTCCACCCAGGTCAATAATTAAGACTTTTATTTAAAAAAATATTAAAATTCAATCAGTTGATTTACATTAATTATATTATTAATATGAATAAATATAATTTTTAAGCTATCGAGTGATGGTTATTTCGCAATCAATATAGTTATATTTATCTCGTAATTTTAATTTGTTGGTTACAAAAAGAGGGTAGGACAGGGTAAATAATGGCATGTACGTAACGGTATCACTCAAAAATTTTATGAATTAATTAAGAAATAAAGGAAATGAAGAAGTGAAAATGTAGTTAAATATATGTTTTTACTAACGACATCAAAAAAAATTGATTACTAAGATAGTTATCGTAAAAAAAAAATCGAAAGTTGTGGGACATAGCAAAAATGCAATGTACACGTTTATAAAAATCCGCTCATACATGTTCTTATGTATATTTTCCAGATTTGTATTTTGGTCAATAATACTGTTTACATGGCCGTCTATAACTTGTATGATAACACTATAAATAAACACTTTCCTTATGGTTCATTAAAGTTTCAAATTTTCATTTATATACACACTCATTCACAATATTGATTAAAACAATCAGTTACTAGCTATAATAATTGCATTCTAATAGTTCTGGTCGTTATACCGCCACATAACTATTTAACAAAACATCCATGATTATTATGACTAGCTAACTATTGTTAAGGTTAGCAGTTTTATCACATTCTTGTGTTTTCATGCCATTGTCTTACGGCAATAGGTCACATAACTATTACCAAGGAAATTGGTAGTTTTCAACCATGAATTACTACTTCATTCCCTAATTGTTCCTAACCCAGATTCTCAGCATGATTTGATTAATTTACAGCATTTCTGTTCCCATCTGAAAACAGAAAGGTTGGTCAGAGTGTCATCACCAAATGGGATGAAAACATTCTGCAAGGTTTTAGTCCTTGAGCACCTATCTATCTCCCGTGAGGATGGTTAATAGTTAATATATTTCATATTGTTTGCTGAGTTGCCAGTACTGCATGTGATGCTGACTTATAGGCTTCTTAAGTCCCAGAGGATGTCCATTATTTAAGTTTTTTTTTAACCATCCCTCCCTCTTGGTTTGTTGTGGTGGGCCCTCCCCCTCAAGTGATATTTACTCTATAATTTTTAAATACATTTGATATGTTCATATATTTTGCTTCATAGCACTAAATACCTGGCATTCATTTGATGAGATTTTCATTGACCCTTTAAATGAGATTTGGTGAGATCCCCCCCCCCACCCCTCCACCTATTTAACTGACGTAATTAATGGATGCCCACTTGAAATATAGGCCTAGTGATGTGCAGCGACTTGGCAAACACCTAGATGTCAAACAGTGGATATACAAATTTTATAAAGTTGTTTTTTTGTTGTTTGTGTGTAGGGATTAATCTCTGGAACTACTGAACCAAGTCTAAGAATTCTTTCACTAATAGCAAGCTACACTATTCTTGAATGATGTGGCCTTGTTTTATTTTGATAAACAAAATGCACAGGTGAAACCGCTGGGAATAGCTAGTGATACAATAATTTGATTGATTAATAGAAGTAAATAATAATAATAAGTATATTATTTAATGTTCTCTAGTCTTGCTTCTTCGTACAGTATATTTAAATTTAAATTATTGTAGGGCCAAAATGGGCTGATTGATGTATCTAACACTAACTATGAATAACAACTGTACCTACTCAATCAGAAACAATAAAGTTTACTTTATTTTAAGTAACAGCATATTCATATACACGGACTAGACTGCTGATTCAAATGATAATACAGTAAGTAAAATAATTGACTAACAAACTGCATTACATAACATGTAGCCAGCCACAACAAATATGTCAGCAGTGAGTGAAATGTCTGTGAAATTTTGTGTTTTGAAAACAACACAACTATGTAGCAAACATCCTTCTTAAAGTTTATAGACTGTGTACTAAAGGAATCAATACTATGTTTTATTTGGACACAAAAATATTAAATATTTAAGGTCTCTGAAAGACTGGTCAAATGTCAGATCAATTCAAATCTTTGGTTAGCTGCTGATTAGTTGACGAACATCAACTATCAATAGGGAACTTGCATTTATTTTTAGTTTATCGTAATGATTGAAAGCTTAAAATAAATATATTAGAAAAAAGATGCATGAATAGTTATAAAAATATAAATTTCAAATGCTCGCGCCAAAACACAGCGTCACGTGACATGATGTCATTGAATCGATCGTTCATAGCAATCATAGCGTTTGAACACGGTTACCAAGGAAACACGAAAGGGTGACATTTATAAACTCGATGATGGTTTTTGAAATAACGTTTTACTATTGTTTTTTTTTATAATTTCTATTTAACAACCAATCATCTTAGTTGATATGGCATTTGAATGATGGTTAGGTTTAATCAGCATTTTCTATACAGCCTTTAGTAAAAAAAAGTTATGACAATGTTGCTATTTAGGAATAAACCGGACTTTCTCTTTCTTTGCTGCATCTGGGATATAATTATTTGAGATGATGTGTACTTAGGCTATGAGTGGTATATGCAAACGTCGTTAAGTTGTTGTTATGTTATAGTGAAAACAGGTAATTCAATTACTGCAACATTTGGGCACAATATCAACATTTTAGTGGTTATTTTGAAATATTGTAGGAATGTTAACTGCCTTTCACTTGGGCAATATTAAGTTGATAGAGAAATCTGATAAGAATAGCTGTCTTACTATTAAAAAAAATACAATTTTTACTTAGAATAAAGTGACTACTTTTATCCTTTTTTGTTCTGAAACAAATGACAGTTAAAGAACTAGAGTTACACCTAGGATCATCTCTTATTTCATTAATCTCAGGATTCTTAGAATAATCTTGGTTTATTGATAAGGCTGATATTATAGTATCTAGGTTTTATGATAGTCCCGTCTCTTTTTATTATATGACGTTAGAAAGTGATGGATATATTACGAACCTGGGTTTTACTAAACTTGCATTAAACCATCTTTTGTAATATCGGGGTTAATGTTTATTATTAATTTTGTTACAAGACTTCCCCTCAAATATCGAAAATCGATTATTAAAAAGAAATTTGCTCGGTATCTGACAATCTTTTATCAATCGTCAAAAATGTAACAAATGTGGCATCCCTGAATTTTAAACATAAAAATTTCGCAATGTTCCAACAGTTAGCATGGAAATCTATTATAAAGTTAAAGTGTTAACTGGGTCCCTTATCGCGACTGATAAACCAATTATTTCACGCCAGTAATTGAATGCTATAGTAATTGTGTATAACGAAATCTACTGCGTCGTTGTTTTCCTAGCATTTTTGGAATAAAAAACGAATTCACGTAACAACCAAATTCTGAAACTTCTTTAGGTCTCTAGTCCATAGACAGTCTGCTGTTGATAATAGTAGTAGGTGATGCGAAAAGCGCAAAATTAAGGCAAGATTGATAATAAAGAGCGGTGGTATGGTATGATCGCGCCCGATTTGCGTTACGTAGGTGTGATTTCAAGCGGGCGAGCTCAGATGGGTTAGGTTTATAAAAATCGTGCGGAAACCAGAATGTTCTAGAACCATTAAATGTCACTGGGCTCGCGTGGTGCGGCTTACTTCCTTTTTCATAGTGTCTTGCGACCCAGCAGATGAATTATATGTCATCCAAAAAACGACACGAAGCCTTCGAAATGTGGTGCTACCGTAGTATGTATGCTCCGATTCAGCTGGGCTCAGACAGTTTTCCAAACTGCTAGTTCTTCAACGCGTCCGTCCGTATGAGCCGTTGCAGACCATCAAAATGAAAAAAGTTGACTATCTCAGTCACATCCTGTCTTCACACACTAATTTTAACGCTTCCCTTGTATCTTTTTAGTACCTATTCTTAATTGGGTGACTGACTTGAGTGTTAAGTACGCACCTACTAGTATTGTATAATTTTATTATTTTAATGGTACTTATGATTTTTGCTGTTCTTTTTTTTTTTATTGTAATATTGTGTAAATTGAGGTGGAATTTTAGCCGGGGCCGCTCCCGCGGCCCCACATTTGTTGTGTAGTAAGCTTGATTTCTGAAAAGAGTATCCATGGAGTTTCTTGCCGGTATCTTCTCCAGGACCAACCCACTTGGAACCGTGCGCCTAGAATCACGACGTTTTGAAAGTGCCTGCAAAGGCCCAGTTGAAATAAAAATCTTTGACTTTGACTTTGACTTTGACATCTTATGACACCGAAAATACCAACTGCGTCAACGAATAATGATGGGCAAAGTAGAAGACAAACGACGCGTCAGAAGAAGGAAGAAGTCCTAGTTGCGCAACATCATAGAGTGGACCAGTATTGCCAGCGTCGAACACCTCTTTCGCTTGTCACAGAATAGATAGAAATTCTCTGAGCTGACGGCCACGTCCAGTAATGGAGAGGCACATAAAGAAGAAGAAAGTTTTAGACTTGTGATCCCTATTTGCAAACCATAAGTAATCCAGGATTTTTTAGTATAATATTATCATTGAAAGAATGAATTAAGGTTTATTGGTCAACACAATAAATGGTTAAAGCACACCATGTACAATACAGATACACAAAAACCGGCAGTGACATAGCAGTTGCACATTGCAGCAGGCTTACTTCGGCACATAAATTTATGTTATGACATTATATTAGACTCGGTGTGGTATTGCATGACCAAAAGGACTCAGCTCAGCATATGCAGTAGTAACACTACAGCGCTGGTTTTGTTGAAACCTAAGGAGCCATTGAATATGTGCACATTGCTGTCAATCCAAAATAATCATTCAGTCACTTCTTACGACATACGAAATTCGTGGGAACAGATGTTGTCTATTCTTAGTCGGACATCATACGACAAAACGGATGGACAATATTTATCTACTAGAAAATTATGAAGCAATGACAACACGCGCACTGAAACAGTACGTGCATGATCTTAAAATATTGCGTATTATGATATTGCCTTAGAGTTCTTGCGCTAGTAGATAGACCAAAACCACTGGCCGCATAATACCAATCTTTCTACGACAGAAGTTTTTTATTTCCACTGGGCATTTCCAAGCATTTTCAAAACTTCGTGCTTCTAGGTGCACAGTTCCAAGTGGGTTGGTCCTGGAGAAGATACCGGCAAGAAACTCAATGGATCCTCTTTTCATAAAAACAAATTTACACACACAAACGACGATGGAATGAACAGTTGCATAGTAAAATGTTTGGACTATGCAACTAGGTCTTGGTCTTCTAGTGCGCGAAAACCGTTACATTTGGTCGTAGATTGGAGTCTTGTGGATTACCGGTGCAGGGTTATGTTTGACGCCAACGTTATGGATGACCTTGATACGGCAGAATTCTCTACGATTGTAGACCCGTCGCCTTTTGCATGATTATTGTTTAATTTTCTAGAAAGTTTTGTTTCGTCACTTTGGCATACCTACTTCTGAATGAGCACTTTTTAGGACACACAGGACGTCTACAACTTCTTGGGTTATAATGCTGCAATTACTTCACTTGGTAGCTGTAGTATGTTAGCGACAGACGAGACCGTATCTACCCTGTTGAGCTAACATGGACGCCGTGACATAATTTTGTCGTCGTCTTATCTCATGCAGAAACAGGATTATAAAGGCATTTTTTCATGGGATCTTACTACGAACTCTTATAGCAGGCATAAATTGAACTGCCCAGACATTTCCAGTATGAGCTGACCTCGCACTGTATAAGCTTTTCGTACAATGAAAGGTCAGCATATATTGGAAATGTCTGGGCAGTTCAATTTCTGCCCCGCTATAAGATCGTAGTAGACCCCTAGCCTCATCTAGCTGGCCTGCATTGAGAGAAATAGAAACATCAAATACCTAAGTCTATTTTGCAAGACTGGATGCGGAAAGCGGAAGATCAGGTGTTGAGCCCAACTTGGGAGACTCCCTATGTTCAGCAGTGGCCTGCATTAGGCTGCGTTTAAAAATGTCTATTTCATATTGTTTCCAGTTAAAACTATGCAGTTAACGTGTATAGACTGTTTCATTATTAAAAGCGACAGGTACTTATGCCTGGTAATGTTATGATGTGTCAGATAAGATTGCGATATACGAGCACTCATTATGTACACGCGCTTGTACTGAATGTAGCCTACATGTGTACTAGCTAGGACAGTCTAGTGCCAACACGTTGATCGACTAGCTGAACCTGAACTTTGAACAATAGGACGGCTGCCTTGAGCGAGGTCTTTCACCTACAACAGACTCGTCAAGTCAGTATCGAGTTACATGACAAGCTAACAGTTAGGGAAGTTTCCGGAAGTTGCACTCGAGTTCTATTAGGTGTCTTATCTGCAGTTTTCGTATCACACAGCGCTATCCATGTCATGGTGTTGCTGGAGACCGGTTTACCTCGTCTCGAAAAAATGTTGTAAACAAACAAAAATAAAAATAATTTGTGTTAGACAGATCGATCGGAATTTCATAATGGAAACACAATATTGCTAAGTTAACAACTGCAGCCACGTATTTGACTGATACGACTATTCATGTAGGTATACTTACTGTATTTTTGGCAATAGAAAGAATTCTTCACAGATTTTTATTAAAAAATACATTTTGATACGAAATCAAACCAATTAACGAAAACATTTCTTCAAATAGCGCTGACACGTGTATAAACCCAATCTATTACTGCGCTGGAGCATCTGTGATGCAAAGGCAAAATATTTTGGGAAGGACCAATACAATACTTTACTACACACCAGAAAGAGAAGAAAAGATAAAATAAACAGAAAAAGAGAGTGAGAGATAGTGATTTCTATTCATAATAATGTACAGGGAAATAATGATGGCAAGTAATACAAAATTATCGTAGACCGTATAAACTACGGCTTCCTCATATTTTACCCACGACTACTTTTAGATAAAGTTCATATGTATGCATATTACATAGACAGGCATGTCGAATACTTGAAAAAAAAATACTCTGCTTGCTTGTATGTTTGATATGCCAATAATCAATTTCCATCTTTAACATTGCAATTCGAATTCATACAGCTGCTGTCAAATTTACAAATTCCTTTTGTATACCTAATAAGTCCAAGTTCTAATCAAATGGTACGGTTTGAATTCATTTATTTCTTAAAGACTACAAATCACTTAAACAGCAATAAATACTAAACATTCTATACGAATTTATACAATTTGCTGTCGAGAGAGTCGAAAAGAAAAAACGTATTTTATCGATCTCTGTTGATAAGAAATTGGGAAGGTAGTTATCAAAAGTTTTCAAATTATTATGACGCCGCGGCCGTGCGGTGCGGCGATGCGATGACTCGATGTGCGCTTTGTTTTGCTGTTCAATGTAAAGACTCGTTCATAGTAGTTTGTATTTTGATCAATTTTTTATTTTAATTTTTTTTTAACTTTTTTTCTTGTGGCCTTTTAAGATGTGGCATTTTAACGATCTTTTGAACATCAATAATGACTGGTCGCCTTATTTAATAAAAAAAATATTAGTTTCCTGCTTTACCCAACAGACACGTCCGGGATCATTGCTATTTATAATATTGTTACTTGTTTACGATTATTCATACCATTCCACCTTCAGTTTATCAACAAAATACAGTATGAATATTCCACTAACAAAATATAAGAACTTATTTACAAACAAACGCAGGAAATTGATTTCGTCGACAATGATTCTAAAATAATCAAACGTAATGGCATTTATGTAATAAATACGTAAAGTTTAACTACTCTGATAGCAGTTAGTATGTTTTTTTGTCCAGTTTTCCGTGACGTTAAGACTACGTAGGGATACCTATTACATAATTTTTTGAGCACTAAATCGGAGAGATACAACCGACAATTTTTCCAGTCGACCCTAACCCATAAGGCTAAAATCGTTTGGTCCGGCATCCAAACGCCGAGACTCTAATGGGCCGCAGTCGTTTAAAGCATTTTATTTACGAAATGTATCACCGCCACGTATCGTGACTGTAAATAAGTTAGGTTCATGCCTATAATAAAAAAATGCCTTACCAAAAAAGTGGCAACATAGGCATTATGCCAGCTTAATTGGCACGAAGAGCAAATTAAACTGCATTGCTTATTCTCATAATCTGTAATGATTGAGGCAATCAACGGCAGTGACTCGAAAGTTAAAACAAATACTACGCCAGAAATGAATCTCCCGTGCACTCATTTTAACCACGACTTATAATATTCCTGCCCTGGAATTTAAATGCTATAAATTCCGTTGTAAGTTTAATAAAGCTGGAGAAAGAACATGCGATAACGATAGTCGAGCTAAAATGTCTATGATAAAAAATTTTGAATGATACAGATCACTTTTGTATGTTACCTTTGGTTGAATTGACCCTAAATCATACTTAGAACACGTATCATAGACCACTTTTGCTCAACCGTCGTGACCAGTGGGGTGTTCATGCCACCCATGAACAAGCTCGGTTCACAACCTTGGCAGATAAGCGTACCAGAAGACGCCTGAAAACTCCTGACGCAGTCAACCCAATAAAGAGGTGACTTTAAGTCTCCTAAGTAGTCCGTAATTGACGTAAACTTCTATGTCAATGTTTTTCACAAAATTCTTTTTCCTTTTATCCAGCTCCGACAAGGCCAGTCATACTGCACTGACGGCGAATGCCTGGAACAGCTGCCCAGCCTGCCGAGGCCCGAGTCATCCGCCAACAGCTTCATGGTGATGTTCCTCATGATGGCTCTCGCGCTCGCCATGTACGCTATGCGCCCGCGCCGCAACCAGATACAAGACGCCGCGAAGCCCACGCGCAATTCTCAGGTAATTATTAAATAAATATTTTCAGTATTTAATAGGCCAAATAGCTGCCAAATTGAAATGAAATTGGACTAGCCACATCTGCCGCATGTCGGAGGAGCCATGGGCGAGTAACCACAAAGTGGGTCTCAAACGACAGCGTGGCAGGCCTAAAGGAGATTGCGGCATGAGCTGAACACTGATGGCACGGAGTTGGTCATCGCGAGCGTTTTCGCAAAGCAGGCGTGCAAGAGTTGAAAGGCCAGAGTTATGATCCCTCGAAGCATAAACAAGAAATTTTTGAAAAATATAGTTTTGTTCTTGGTTTACGTAAGGCGCTTCATACTTAATTATTTTTCACCAACGCTGACTCGTGCTCTCAAACTTTTTTATCAGGAAAGCACTCGTGTTTATGTTTCGGTTTTAACCCCTCAAGTCCCTCGATCGATGCAATACTAATACGTCAATAACGAATGTCACAACAGACTCGAATAATGAACTAACTGTACCTACCTTTGTACCACCTTTGTACCTTTGTACTTTGTGTTTTTTTGTACTACCTTTTGACTTTAAATATTACCTGAACTCCTGTAATTATCTGTTCACTTATTATATTTCATAATTTAGTACGCAGTCTCACTTATTTGAAAATACTATGATATCATAGTATTCATAGAAAGAGACGTCTAACTAGATGACATCATCTTATTTTTGTCTCTTACGTTCTTTTACATAAAATGAGAAGCTATACTGAGAAGCTATACTATGAATCAATAATAAGAATTTGTTCACCTGCGTAAACAAATTTAATCATGAAACAAAATTCAATGACAGAAGAATAATTGGTTGCATGACGATAACTCGACTGAAACACAGAAACTAATTTTTTCCAAAACTCCTGTTAACTAACCAATTAACATTAATTTATTGTCGTCTTCTTGATCTAGTTTAGTTAGTACCAGGATTTGCGTTCTAAAGCCCAATTCTCGTACATAATTTACACTATCATGATTGAAAGTTGACCGAACTAAGATTATAATTATGAATTGACAAAAAATCGGTATTCTACTCCTCATAAAGTTCAGTATGATTTGAATTCAATCTCATTTTTGACGTTTATTATGAACGAGAACGAGAATATCAATTTTAATATTTGTGTCGGTTCAAAATGTTAGCAGAAAACCGATTCAATGTACTTTCGACCTCATTACAATATCATTTCATGGTTGACGTTGTTTGTTAATGTTGGAGAATAAATACCATTTGTGACATTTATGACATTGATACTAAATCGGAACTATATTTTGAACATTTTTAATTATGAGAATTGGGCTTCTCATTCATTCGTAGCTCTACCTTGCATATATAATTGATAACTGTTATTTCTTATATTCGCCGTAAGACAACACATAAATGAATTGAAATATAAGTATAATTATCACGTTGCCCTTCAATGTACCGGCATTGTGTACGAAGTCGTAAGGCATGGACACTATTGGAGACGTAATTGACAAAATTGCCGACAGACATAATAGAAACGTTTATTTACCAACCGTATTGTGCTATAGTGGACAACATTTAACTGGGTCATGTCGAAAAATGTACAGTTATTTGTTATCTATTTTATTTGTTATAGATATTTAATACGAAACGGCATTGTGGCAGTACACTAATAAGTTACGTAACTTACGTATATAAACACGAAAGAGTATCTACACTAGAGATGAAAACGTCCAGAAAAGAAAGCTTCCTTTTCAAAAGAAGTACCTATTTCTGAAATCTTCCAAAGATTGGGGCAAGATAAAAAAAATCTACTAATAATAACGAATTGGTTGCTTTAGATTCCTAAAACTTAAAAGCCCTAAATTCCTTAAAACTTAGTTAACCTAGTTTACTACATTTTAGTAATAACATAACCCGACAAAAAGTACCTGTAATACATATAAAAACGGTCGATGGCGTGAGAGCAAATTAAAGAAATTATGTTTTCAGCATATTCAATCATACGAAGGCAATAGGCACAATGGAAACATCAAGTGGTGGTATGCCGGAAGTTTTGGAAACATTCATTTTTACCCTGTACCCCGCATCCCTGTGCTCGCTGTGTTCGAATATCAAAAATCTCGCAAATCGTAATATAATTTAAGGTCAAAGTATCCCCAATTGCTGTTTATTGAAGTAAAATAAACATTATGACAACTTCCAAAATTGCCTTATATCTTTGTAAATTGGGAATATTTCCGGAACTTATTTCTTAAACTTCCAAAATTTCGGACACATTCCGTAAAATGACTACCTACGTAGTACGTATATCAAGGAAACTTTAATGCACATACTGGCATATTAATTAATTAATGAAGATGAAAGTTGTAAAAAATTATAGGTAATATCTTTCCGGGTATTTGATACCAAATTTAACCCTAAGCAAATAAAAACCAACTCAATTTTAGTAACAAACACCAAAAAATATTCGGCGATCTGCTGTAATAAACACAAGAATTCGACAAAAAGATTTCTTTTTTACAAATCCTACTTTCCTTGCCCTTTGCTTAGATCTCATTTACGTCGACGATAAAGCCCTAGATGATTCAATCGTACCGTAATTCAAAAATGAAACCTGATCGTTTTTTAATAAACATGATTTTTTTTTTCTCGAGTTAAGCCATTTTTTAACGCTATCAATAAATCTGACACAGTTACATTATTGTATTTAATATTTTGTACATATGGCAGTTAGCCGATAGGAATCAGTCGACTTTGAACGCACGAATATAATATGAATATACCGAATTACTTCCATAACTAAAGTCGGCAACTATGCAAACTTGGTTTGGCAATGCGATGTGATCATATTTTTTGTTCCTGCATCTTAATTGGAAATCCAGTTTATATTTGCATCGATCCTCCGTTGAGGTGGGATGACGTCATGACAATGAGAACCGGTCATTGCCAAATACAATCTACAATATAAAGAAAACATTGACATGTGCACAGAATTCCTTCACAGAGACGAAATGGATTCTATTATACTAAAATGTAGACTTCGAGCATTGCTCACGTGCAAAAAGTTAGACTCGCTTTTTGCACAAGAACAATTTTAAATATTTGCAGATAATCCAAGAAATCTCTTCTACTTCGAACAAGTGTATTAAATACGTTTCGTTTGCTCCAAATATTGTCTTTACCTGTTGCTTTGCGCTACTGGAAAATTATAGGCAAGCACTATCACCTAAATAATCATTTACTTACTATTATAAACACGATGTTTTGCATCATGACACGAAGGTTATTTATGTAACTTGGAAAGTTATTAAACCGAAACAAAACTGACAATTGTAGGGCAAGCCGGTAAAAAAAGGAGAGAGAAAAATCAAGGAGGGGGAAGAGGATAAAACATATCTTTACCGTCTCTCGATTTTTTTATTTGTCTTCTGTTTACGAGACAAAGGGCGGAGAAAACGGGTTTCCGTGGTAAAGATATAGACAAAATAATGTATCTTTATCTAAACAAACAACCGCGATGACATTATATTATGAAATAGACCACGAACAGACGATAAGCGGCCATTCGTGTTTTTGTTTTGTCTCGGGCCACAGAATAACTAAAAGTACAAGCTCGTGATTTTTCCGAAACGTTTACTATAAATAATATCATACATAATAGATTCATTTACGTTACTAGTGTATAATCTGGACGACCGAGTCTGATCTCTGACCTTTGACATTTCAAAGGTTAAAATAATCAAGTTTATAAGGCGAACACCATTGTGTACGCCTTATATACTTAATTATTTTAACATTTTATATGACTTTAAAAAGATACACAATTGTATAAAAAAATATAAACAAAAAACGTTCGTGCATCATTTGTTTTTGTGTATCACCATGGGTTATTCCCCTTTGATGGTTGTGCGCCAAAAACAAACTCGTTTTAGCAATATTCAAAATGATTTAATATCATCGTTTAATGAGTCGATTTTGATGAGAGGACTTGCATAATATCTAGACTGAGATAAAAGTAAAATCCGGTAATATAGCCGTCCATTATAATAATATTGTATCTATTCTTTTAGGGTCTTTGACCCTACTGACTATTATTAAACTATTAGCTGTTGCCAGCGATTTCACTCGCGTCCTCGGACGTACCCGGATAATAACCTAACTGTCAAAAACCCCCGACTCGCAACTACAAAAACAGCTGTGACTTTTAAACGGCTGAAAAGATTTTAACATGAAGCATAGCTAAGATGATACCCGATTAAACTAGCTTTCAATTAAACAAAACTGCATTGAAATCTGTCCATCCGTTTTGGAACTACGATGCCACAAACAGATACACATAAACATATACACCCTACAAACTTATAACACCCCTCTTTTTTTCGGGAGTTAAAAAGTATTCAGGACATATGGTAAATCTGTGTGCCAAACTTCATCCAAATCCGTTCAGTCAATCATCCAAACATCTGCATAAACTTTCACTGTTATAATAGAAGCTTGATGGTGTGACCAATTTCCATGTATGAGCATAATAACTATGTTACGACAGGAGATTAAAAATAATATTTTTTTCGCAGGACCATGACGGTGCGCCTCCTACGCCGCCAAGAACATAATGTCAGGAGTCCATCGCAAAGGGGTCACGCTAACAATGAATTCCAGTAATTGTATTATAAAATATAGTAAAATGTTCCGCACCGAGTTGTGGACAGCAAGCGTCATCACAGCTAAGTGTAGATGTATAAGATCTTGTATAGTATTATGTACTGATAAGGTTCATTATTACGATCAGAAAGTTTGATTATAACCCTTTAGTTTCGCTGTTGCTGCCTTGCCTTTGAAATTGAATTTAAATATGGAGTAGAAGGCGTCAGAATGATGATTCTTATGAACGTAGATTAATATCGTTAAAAATATTAATTTCTTAGTCCTCTGCTCCTTGAAAGTATATTATGTATTTATTGCTTTCTGTATGTTTATCATCTTTTGGTGCTATTTTGTTTTCATCTATTTATATAAGCCTACAATAGTATGCGAGTCTGTTATAACAGATGTTTCTTTGTTTTTCTAATTATTCTGCAAAAGAATTGAAATTAATATTTTCTATTTGTGCATTAAAACATATGTTTAATAACATGACAATATGATTCACATCACAATAAGTGCAATATAATATTATCTCAAATTTTAATCAAGATCTGACTTTAAAGTATTTTAATGATTAGTAAAGTGTTTGTCAACTTTGCACTGCGTACCTTTCGACGACTTGAATTTTGTAATCAATGAAAATCGTTTTGCAATTACAGTTGTACATAACTCGAGTTGCAACACGTTGCCCGCTATTGTTTTTTTGATTATATAATGCCTCTATAGGCTTGCGATTGCCGAACAGCTGCGCATGTTCAGGCCAGTTACATGAGCGAGAAACGCATGTCTGTGGCAATAAAAAGGTTTGTTTTACGAGATCTTGAATAGCTAATAAACGAGGAAATTAAATTTCTCCTCATTTGTGATAATGCCTCCTACTACGAAGTTCATAACTTTGCCTCTACTGCAAATATGAATTTGCGATTTTATTATGAAATATCACTTATTATTTCGCTTGTGTTACTTAGTTTAAAAGTGAGGTGAGAAAAATAAACAATATACTAGTGTCCATCATGAACACATGCAGATTATTTTTCCATAAAACCTGTAATTTTTTATTTTTCTGGTCAAACAAATGCATATTCCACTAGTTCTAGTTAATTCACGTTTGACTTGGGTTGGGTAATATTTTCAACCATATTTAATTTTGTGAGTTACTGTATTGTACTATACATTTTATGTATTTTTATTATGACAAAACCGATCGAGATTCTATTTATCAAGAGAAATAAATATAACTATGGATTATTTATTGTTTTATTTCATAGACAAGAGAACCAATGTTCCTTTTACAATATCCCATGGCCTAAAGTTTAGAGGCTGCTTAATAATGAGGTAACTGATCAAGTATGGCATAGCCAGTCGTCAGGTACGGCTATGACGCAGCCCTGCACCGGCTGATCAGAATCAGAATTTGCACTAGGATGGAGTGAGAGATCTTCCACTCCAGGCGAGGAGGGCAATCTTTCGAAAACGGGACATCCGTGATTTGAAAGTTTTCGTTGGACCGAGAGATACCGAACGGACAACTTGCTCCATTTATAATCAAGGCGGCGAGCGTACCCATTTTTAGCGGTTTAAAATAATTACTAATAACCCAATAACTCGTCTATTAGCCGAGGAAGAGCAGCAAAAGAACACTGCAGCGGCGACTGGTCGCAAGCTTAGACGCACGCGCATGCTTGAGCATGTCCGAGCGTAATATGTGAACACGCCTTATCTGGAATTATCTGCAGCACGATATTTATTTAACTATTTTAGTTGTGATTTAATTCTTTATCAATGAAAATTGTTCGAGCATTTTGCTGCTCAGTCATAGACCACCTCTTCTATGGCTGTCACAGAATGACTATTCGAATCCACGACCTAATTCTGGTAAGTCAAGGCTGCTACTACTGAGCCACCACTACGCGCATGTAAAGTAAAAAGTACGCTATATACTTTAAAGAACTGTGTATTTAGGTGATAGTAAAATGAACACTGCAAATTGTCAACAAGAACGTGAAACTGGCCTATTTAAAACATGGTTCCCTACAAACGGATTATGCCTAAACGCACCATGGTGGTAACTTAAAGCTTGATATTTATTGATTCTCATTCTAAAAACGGTATTATCCTAATGAGTTGTATAAAAATACATTGTCTCAATTTATATAACTCTAACAATTCACTGCATTATAAAATTTTGAAATGTCCTGCCCCCCAAGAGGCGTCTTAGTATCATGAATCCTGTATTCTATCCACTTCACTCTTAACTTTTCTTAATAATACACTTATTTGTTTGTACTTTCCTGTCGAATTTGGAAGATTCTCGAAGTTAATGACGTCACAAATGTCTTTGGCGAATTTTTCATCTGTGGGTAGTTTGACATATGGGGAAGCGACGTTTATAACTGGTGTACCATATAGGGTGCCTTTAACGTGTCCAGGTTTTGATTCTGGAGTGCCTAGTACATCGAGAACGCTGTCTTTAATCTTAATCTCAGTGTCATTATCTTCTAGAATGTTCGATGAAGATGGTTCTGGTATTGATTCACCTGGATTTTCTTCTGTACTTTTGACGTCATTTGGAGGTACTTCGGGTTTCGTTTCCTGTTCATTATTATCAGCTATATTTTCATTATTACTATCGGCACCAGTTTTATCATTTTCTTCCTTACTATCATCTTCCAAATTATTTTTGGCATCGTCATTAGTAACATCCATGTTTTCGTCGATAACTTCAATCGTGTTATCTCCCATGATCTCCTCTGTGGTGTCCAATATACAAATAACAGATGAGTTGGGCGTGCCATCTTCTAAAGCGTTCAGTAGAAGCCGTTTCTTCTCTTCTAAATCGTCTAAGCTTGGACTGCCGCGTCCACTGCTTTGGGATTTATCCTGAAAACAATAAGCAACTAATTGTCGGTCCGAATTGCATAGTGCCGACTTCTGTCATTAGCAATTACAGTAATAATGCACAGACGATTGTGCTCGTCAGTAAATTTAGAAGACAATCAGTTCGATACAACCTGAGGCCTTTCTATGAAAAAAAAAAGTGTCTTATCACGGGTAAACGATGCTGGTCCGAGTCATTCTCATTCAAAATTTGACAAATCGTGATTGTCATAGAGAATAACAACCCAGTTTATGACAACGGTCACTGGTAACACAAGAATTTGATTATTACTTGTGTAAACTTTGAAGAAAAACAGCGTGAGGAAACCTGCACATCTGAAGTTTTCATAAAATTTTCGATGGTGTGTTGTCCGCCAACCCGCACCAATCTAGCGTGATGGACTAAGGTCCCTTCTCATTTTGAGAAGAGCCCCGTGTCCAGCAGGGCTGGATTTATTATAATGATAGGCACACCTCCATCGATTTAGCAAACAGAATATTGGTTAAGATTCTAATCTTTTTTCGTAAATTGAAGTGTACGGAGTTTGATTGGACCAAATTCAACTCCAACTTTACGGCCTGAATTCCTACGCTGATGTCGGTCGAGTAGGACACCTGTGTCGCCTCAGAATTTATGCGCCGCTGACATCAGCATTGCAATATGATGCTGTATTGAACACAATGTGTATTCGTACGCGCGACCGACGAATTCAAGCCTAATAGGTAACAAAATCAAGAAAATAAAATTAATATCAATTACAAGAATCTCATTTACCAGATCACTTACATCATCCTCATCTATAGTAATAAGATCTGCGAGCGGTATGGGTATGTCTCCAACTTTGATGACTTCGACCACTTCGAGGTCATCCCCTGAGTCCTCGGGCTTGGCATCCGAGGGGGCGGGCGAGTCAGCCGGTGGTGGAGGCTGATCTGCGGGGGGAGAGGAGGGAGGGGGGCACGCGGGAGGCGGGGGTGGAGGGGGAGGCGGCGGCGGCGGTGCCTCGTCCGGCAGAGGAGGGTTGGACGGGAACTCTGCTACTTCTAGAAAATTAAAAGACGTATTGAAGCTCAAAACTCAAATTGATAAGTATGTCACAGAAAAATGGCGAAAACTGGGATTTCGGGAAATCCCGGGAAAAGCCAAAATCAATATTATCAAATAAAAAAATAACCGTAACCTACTGAAGCCACGGTAGGTTATATTTTTTATTTTATTTGATGTGAAACGAGAAATATGACGTACTGAAATTGATGAAATCGAAGTGATTATAATAGATAATTAATTTTCGTTATTTATAACTATAAATTTTTACGGAATATAATGTTGACATGTTTCTTACCATCGCCACTATCCAGTTCCATCTCAGCTTGTCCTTCATGCGTGGTATTAGCGGAAGCTGACGGGAAGAACGTCAGCTTCTTACGCTTGTATGCCTTCATAGCGTTCGGCGCAAGGAACTGAAGCATCGACATTTTACTGTCTTGGTCCGACATGGGAGGTAGCCCGAACATTTGGGATTCCTACAAATTGAAATAAGTAAAATTTTGTATATTGATTTGCAAAGCATTTGTACAGTATGACACAACTATGCATTTATATCGATGTACCTGATTGAACAACCAATGGCAGTCGCTCGTTTAGATAATTTTACAACTTATTGCGTCAGCGTAAAGATAGTTCTTTACTGCAGTACTAATAAACATTCGTGGTCTTGAAGACGCAATCAGTTCGGAAGTGATAAGTTACGAAGTTTGCCGATGCGACTGCTTAGTCGTGTCGTACTGTACCTAGGTCTTGTATTAAATGAGACGAAATTTTCAATAAAATTTATATTTATGAAGGTGTTCATGCATTCACATTTATGCGGTATTTCTTGAATACTGGATTTTACGGTATCTACGAAGTGTGAATACCGTCATACAAAGTTAACTTGCACTGGTCTATACAAAAACATTTATTAGAGACAAAGTTTCTCATGTGGACAAGGCCTTTTAAACTTTTGTACACGCAATAATTCCATATTTCTCCACCGATAACTAGAAGATACATTGGTCGAACTCCTCTGGTCATAAAACACTAAACACTCAGAATCTTTTAACTTGCAAATCTGTCCATTCCAAGGTTGTCTGGCAGAAATCGCCAAGTGTGATAAGACCACCCTTGGTACACCATTTTTTTAATATTTATTGTATCTTTTCTACTCTTTCTGGTATGCAATAGTGGTATTGTATTGTATGTAGCAATTACGACGGTCCTATCGGCTGTCGTATTAAAATCTTCCCGTGCACAACGGGCAAGGCAGTAGATGCAACACGTCTTGTAAAGGAGCTGCGCACTATTTGCAGACAAAGGATGATGCAAATTTTGGTCCCACCCTCCAATAGGTACGTGTCATACATTGTTGGATAGGTATTTTTAAGCTGAACAAAAGTTACTATTGCGCAAAGTTCCAAATCTTAGTCCGTTCAGAGTTATGCATTATTAATCCAGGATTTGTATGAACTCTGGTCCCACCCTCCAATAGCTACGTGTCATACATCGTTTGATAGGTATGTTTGAGCTGAACAAAAGTTACTATGGCGCCAAGTTTCAAATCTTAGTCCGTTCAGAGTTATTAAGCATTATTAAACCAGGATTTGTATGAACTCTGGTTCCACCATCCAATAGCTACGTGTCATACATCTGTACATATCAGAGTTCATACAAATCCTGGCATCATCCTTTATGGTTAAGTTATTGGAGTGGCGTAAATGGTTACCTCAATATACCGCGAGCTGGCGGGCACGTTGAACCCAGGGAAATCGAGAATCTTCTTGATGTCGAACTTGTCTTTGGAGCCAGGCTCACACACCTCGCCTTCTTCTTCCTCAGGTTCCAGTATGGCCGTACCCTGTAGATTTAAAAACAAATTATTAATTTTGTTTCATTACAATAGTCTGACCAACGAAAGCTGTCCAAGAAAAAAGACGGCAGTTAAAAAATCTGAAGCTTTTCTCACTGAATATACACATGATACAATTGAATACTCAAGGATTCTTAAATAGTATCAACTGTGTTTATGAAGTGTATACTCAGTGAGGACATCTTAAGAATTTTTAGATTGCCGCCGTTTTTTTTGGGCAGCTTTCGTTGGCCAGACTCTAACAGTCTTTTTTCTTTGGAGTCGACATGGGACGTCATGGGAATCGCTCATGCTATAGTGGTGTGCAATAAAGTGTATTGTATTGGATTGTATAAAGAAAACAATAATTATAATAGATAATCAATAAAAAAAACAAGCCGAAATCACTTTCGTTCCGTGCCTGTGATGCAGATTACGTCACAAATAGCACAAAATATATAGGTACAAAAGACCAGCTCCATACAAGGACCAATAACAGGCACACACACACACACATAGGGGCGTACTTATAGCAATCTCAACTCTAATCAAACGACCGTTCGATTGACTTTGTTTGAGATCGCTGTTCGTACGCATCTGAGTGGGCGTGCGCCTTTTATCACTCCTTGTATGGAGCCGGTCTCCTGTGCCTGGCTATTTTTAACCACCGACAAAAAAGAGGGGTGTTATAAGTTTTTTGTATGTTAACTGTTTGTCTGTCTATGGCATCGTAGCTCCAAAATGGATAGACCGATTTCAAAGCTGTTTTATTTTATTGAATGCTAGTTTAATTGGGAATCATCATAGCTGTTTCATGAAAATCTGTTCAGCCATTTAAAAATTACAGCTCTTTTTTTAGTTGCAGTCGGGGGTTTTTGATGGTTAAATTATCTGCACATAAGCACTGAATTCAGAAAATTTATATTTACCATTGAATCAAACATAGTGATACCAGAGTGTGATATCCTGGCTTCCTCAAGCCAGCCGGGTGGGTACCCCAGTAACCGCATACGGTAGATATGCAAAGGCAACTCATGCCTCTTGAGCCCCAGGGCATGGCGCAGTTGTCCAGATATTCTGCCAGGTATTAGATGCCCATATTTCTGTTCATCTTCCACATGGTATCGTCTGAAATGTGTTAAATATGTATTTAAATAAACTGAAGCATTTTTGGAACTGACTGACATTTTATTTTTATTTTTCTTCTACATTAGTGCCTTTACAACCTGCAAGTTGGGCAGTCTCTTACAAGGTGAAACATTTTGGGGACACAGCAATACTCCTTTTTGCCATTATCTTTTTCATCACTATTAGCATATTGTATCTGTGATTTTTCCTTAACACATTGTCCCAGTATGCAACCCTTGATTTAATTAGACGAATAATGCGATATACGACGATAATAAAGAACAAACTTGTGTGGCAGATCTGTGATATTTCCTGCATTTATTAACTATTGGGGTACATGGAAAGATAGGGAGTATCTAAAGCTGTGTGTCCAATTGGTCGGCATTGGAGGATTTCTTGATTTGTATAGATTCCTATAGAACTGCATTGACTAAATAGGCAAATCCTGTTTCAAAACATTACGCTGTAGACTAATCTTTCCACTACAGCTGACATGACAGAACAAAGGAACAGAACGTAAATTAGCTGAAAGATACCTACCCAACTCTAAGTGAATTCATAGTTTTTCTTTTTTCTGCTATCCTAACATGATCTCTAGGCAAAACACAGTCCCTGAGTTGATGACTGCCATCACAATTGAAGCAGCACGGGCCTCTACGTAATGACGGAGGAGACGGCTCCTTGTCTGGGATGTTTGATATGAGTGTTGATGCCTGAAAACATACAGAATGGAATCAAGTCAGGTACATGCAATTCAGATTTTTTGTTAATGTTGTTTATCCACACATCTGAGAGTCATCCGAGTTGTTAGTCTGCACATCTGAGAGGGCCTCATAAAGTTCTTGATAGTGTGTGTAGTCCACTGACCCGCACCAGGCCAGCATGGTGGACTCAAGGCCTAATCCTTCTCAATCTGAGAAGAGGCCCATGCCCAGTAGTGGGACAGTAATGAGCTGCATTTGTTTGTTGTTTATCCATTTCTGGTAATATTTCCATTGATTCTATTGTCTAGCTCGGCTAAATAGTTTGTGGCGTAGAACAGAGCTTAACGGCAAACAGTTTTTAAGCTAATGACTTCACAATTGTGAGTTACAAGTCTTAACCCGTCAAGAGAAGCCAATTTAACACAATACAAAATCTATTTTCAGGTGGCGGCAACTACTCATAGTTTAATGATTATAATAAAATTTAATTTAATTAGTAATATTTGTTTACTTTTACAAGTCTCAAAGTTAGTTGGCTTAAGTAAGCAAGATGTGACTTCAACGAAAGCAATAATAAACTTGGAATTTGTAATTCATAGCTCAATTCTGTAATACATACAATAACGTATTATATTATTACGCCATGACTCAACAAGTTTAAGGGGAATAAATAGCTCATGACAGCAATAAGACGAGTTAGTCAGTGAGTTAATAGAAGAGTAAACATTAAAAATAACAAAATAAAGTTACAAAATCTCACCTGACTGTACCTAGGTATGTCATCAGGCCGGTCAGCACAGGGGTCCGTATCCACAAAGAACAAGTTACTTTCTTCCTTAACTTCAACGGTGGTAAATTCCTCATCGTTCAGGTCTTCCGGCCAAATATCTAGTTCTAGATCAGTCTCACTATCAGACGCGATCCTCTCTCCTTCGTGGAGTTTGATTAAATTCAACATAAATGCCTTTACCTGCTCCTTATAGTTACTCGCCAATTTATTGTCTCTAAAGCGCACAGTTACTAAGGGCGTTCTGTTTTCGCATCCCTCAACACCTAAATCGCTATTACCAGGAGAATCTATGACTATATCCTCATTAAATATAGTTGTTTTAGAACAATCGTTCGTAATTTTCTTAACGCAATCAACTTCGTCTTCAGTCTTTTGAGAGCTTGTACCTTTTTGAGTATCTCGGTTTTCTAAGTCGTTCGACATTTTCCCTCCATTCTGCTTCTTCTCTGGAGATAAAATATCGACCTCATCTTGGGACGAAATAACTACTTCAATGACTTCTTTACAACTTTCTTTAGCATCTTCGTCATTTTGGGAAGTATTAGTACTGTTTACAGTCTCTAAACGGTTTATTTTGGGTTCTTTAACCTCATCGTCACTGCTGACTACGATGTCCTCATTGTCCAATTCATAAATGATATCGTTCACGCCTGCTTTTCTTTTCGCCATGACGATGATAATAATTCATTCAGACGTTGTCCTTGCTTCAATTAATTAGTTTTTACGTTATCTCTTCTTAAACTGCAGTAAATATTTCAGAATCGAAAATACAAATAATATTTTGACAAAATGGTATTTTGACAATTCAATTCGTCATTCGGAAACAGTAGTCAATGTTGCTAGGCTTAAAATTAAATTCCTTACTTCACCATAGACACAATTCACTTACGCCGACATTTTTGACCGACATGAACCCGGTTAAGCTAAAAGACTAGAGTTCCGACACAGAACATCCACAAACATCCACCAATAAACCAAAACCAAATTTAAGAAAAAATTAAACAAACATTATTGCGGATAGGTTATAATTCGAAAAATAATATAATTTAGCTAAGACCACTAAAACTTTATAATGTCAGTCATATTACGAAAACTAGCGCTTAACAATCCTAGAAATATAATCACTGATGCACAAATACTCGTTATTTCATGTCGCAAATTAAGCATAGTTCCATCCATGTACGGTAAGTATTCACGTAACTGGTTAGTAAAGTATTATTCTTGTCTGAGAATTACAAATTCATCTTTCTTACTCTTCCCAGATGGAGAACAAGACCCAGCACCCAAGTTCTTCTCATCAAATGTCCAAATTTTATTGAAAAGACTGACTCGGCCAGACTTCAACAAAGTGTTTCGTAAAAGGACTAACCAAGGACTTGACATCTTGAAAACACCAACTTACAAGTTCTTGACTAATGAGGAGCTTGAAGAAGAAGTTGCTAAAGCTAATGAGAGGGCCGACAGATTACTTCAAATGCCTCCAATTGTAAAGGTAATAGTGGTCATTTTATATTATTTATAGCAAGTTTTCCACCGACAAGAGTTGAACTAAGAAGTAGAGAGAAAATGTTTTATTTTATATAAATAAAAAGCCATTCAATTAAGTAATAAGCAGACATATATTATTATTGTTAGACTATTTGAATTTAATCAATTTGTCTTCTGTACTCTATATTGTATATAATTATTTTCAGATCCGACAACACATTGATGATGTTCTATCTAAAGACCCGGCTCTGGTTGGGTATGACAAAGATAAGTTTATATTCACAGACATCACATTTGGTGTGGCTAATGAGCACAGATTTATAATTGAAAGGTAAAATTTCTCTTTTCCAATTTGCCTCCCATCTAAATTGTTTTGTGTTTACAATCTTGTGAATGTATGTAATCAATCTGAGGTGAATACACACCAACAGTCACCGCATGAGTCTCTAACCCACAATTCTCATTTTAAATTTATTTATGTATGTAACTACTGTTAGCCTATATCGTCCTACTGCTGGGCTAACATGAAATGCATAATAATTATATTAAGTATATTGATTTAATGAATTTTTCAGGGATCCTGATGGCACTCTCCGTAGCTGTGATCATGATATCAGAAAAAGATTGAACCAGGTATAAAGATAAACCTAATCTAACAATTACTTTTGAAACAATTTAAATTTTAGCTTCAACTCATAAGAATAAACAGCATTTGTCATGGAAAAAAATATATTGACAAAAAAATTAAATCGTTACTTTCTTTTCTTTCAGGTGTACTTTCCTTTATATGGTCGCAAACTAAGGGAGCCAGTGATGTTTAGTGACCCAGATAAATTCAGCAGTTTACTAGAGAGGGAGCAGTATGAGTTTGTGCTGGACCGTGCCTGCATACAGTATGAGCCCGATGAGCCTTCATACCACAGAGTCACCAGCATCACATACCAGCATCTTGACAGCAAGAACAAATATGAGCTTTTGAGGTGAAATGCTGTTTATATTCTATTTAAAGCAGCAATCGCGCATCAGCTATGGTGACAGACCGGACCTCATCCTTTAGGTACTCTATTGAGTGGGTTAGCATTAGGACAAGCTTCCATTAGTGATGAAACATGAAATTGTCTGGCGCACTCAGGGCAGTCAACCCAAATACCAACAATGCTCACTGGCAATTTTTTCTGCTACGGCATGATGAGTTGCCGAGTTGATAGAAGAAGAAGAAGCACAAGCATCTAGATTAATTAGAGGATATTTTTATTTGTAATGCATATTGTTCTTATCAAAGCCTGAAGCATCTTTGAAATTAATTCAGCCTGACATAAATCTCTCATGCTGCACAACATGTTTTCCACCAAAGCCAATATTCTCCCATCATATCTTGCTATGCAGCATAAATAGTGATAGAGATATGATTGTAACAAAAAATCTTTGTGTCCAGATCAACCCGCCACTTCGGTCCGCTGACGTTCTACTTAACTTGGCATCAGAGCATGGACAACTTGATGTTTGAACTGCTGCAGAGCGGAGCTATAAGAGAGGCAGTGCTACTGACCGCGTTGAGGCAGGATATACATGGCGATGTTGCTAACGGAGATGTCGCACGAACTCTAGTACCACAAGTGAGTGTATTGTATTGAACTTTATAAAATTCACCAATTTTACGGGCAAAAACTACGTTTTTCGTTCTGGTAACCTACTCGTCTCGCGATCGTTCGAACTATGAACGCGGAGTTCGTGTCGTGGCTGTGTTGTTAAAACCTGAGCTCACCATTCATACTCCTGTAGGATTGCTCTATACTTTTATACTAAAATGTTTTTAAATGTATAGATGACTGGTTGGTTGGGTAGAGTGGCAAAAGTTGTAGTTGACATTTTGATGGTTATGTTCAAGTCATAGAAATAGTACAAGTACTACCTATATAATATCTCCACGGTTCAAGTAGACTGGCGTGTGAAAATATAACACTATAAAAATAAACACAGTTAGCGAATTAATTCCAGGTTTCTATAAAATGGGGGCTTTATCTTAATCGCGCGTTACGTAGGTATATCATTGTATCTTCTAGCCTAGAAGATATCTATTCACTTGTGACTTGAAGATAATGACGTGAAGCGACCAGCACATTACTGTGTTGTGTTGTGTGTGAAGCAGGATTAGCCAATCAAACGAATCTGTTTAGGAATGCGTCAAATCACAATGAGTCTTGATTGGATAACACTGCGTCAGAAGGCGCCACAACACAACACAACACAATGTGAATCCGGCTTTACTTTATAATAATGTATCACTGAACATCTGTCGTGTTCATTTAACAGATACTACCCACACCAGTACAACTGACGAAGCCCGAGCGCCTGACGGAAGAAGACATCCAATTGGACAGCAAATGTGTAGAATGTATAGAGAAGTACATAGTCAGCAACTCAGCCATGAAGAGCCAGCAGGAGTTGGCCCTGCAGGGCTTCAGAGAACATTACCAACAACTTATCGAACTGAGCAGGGGATTGCAGAAAGCGCACGGCAAAGCGTAAATGTTAAAACGATGATGTGATTAAATGTATAGTTAAGTTTGAATTTGTGTTTAATTTGTCTTCAAGTTTGCTGGAGAATGACTTCAGGCTGGTGATAAAGTAGTCGTCAGTTTTTTAACTCTATTAATCTCGGAGTTATTAAGTACTGATTAACATTAATGTATGAACAACTGCAACATGCTTCCCCAATGAGTGTCAGCTCAGTATTAGTGCATAATCTATGCCAATGAGGGATATAAGTACCGGAATTTTCAGTTCGAGTGGTGTATAATGGGAAGCACACGATAGTCGCTTGAACTCGGTGCATCATTCGCTGACAAGGCGCAACGATAGACAGCAGTTAGGATGATCATCCAACTTGTCCATACTTATAACCTCAGACCGATGAAAGGCATCGCGGAGAGGCCAGGCGTTTGGGGTTCTAGATACTCAAAGGGCCAGGCTTATTAGCGGTCACCATAATTAGGCAAAGTCATTATGTAATGTAACCCTACAATATACCAATTTGGAAGAAAAAGGTCGAAACCAAACTGTCGTTGCCATAGTCTGGTAAAAAAGAAATACATCAAAATACATTGTCAATGTCAGTGCCATTTTATTTATGTGAGGCGATTTGAATTGAATTGAGGCGTTTTTTTAAATAAATCATGCCGTTTTATCATAAACCACGTCAATTTACGCCACTTTTGGTAGCAGCTGAAAAGAAATCTATTAAAAATGGTGTCCATCACGCTATATTTACGGCGAAGTTAGACAGATACGTTGGCGACTGGAAAAAGGATTTGAAGGAAGGTAATATCATTCTTGGAACATGCACGGGAAGGGGTGGAGTTACGGGGGAACCAGGGCACAGGGGGTCTACCCCGTAACAAAATGGTAATGAACATCAGACTCTGGTAATAAACTTCAATTCGATCATGAGAGCCTAAACTTCGAGCTACCTTGTAAAAAAAATACCGATCATAAATTTGGGACTCCCATCTTCATGATCGGTAAATTTTTAAAAGGTAGTTCGTAGTTTACTTTAGTTTCACGATCGACTACTTTGTTACGCGGTAGTGCATGTGTGATGTTCACCCTACCAAAGAGTTGTACCTATCCTCCAACCAAGTGAGGTGTTGTGCCTGGCGCGATGGCGGGCCGAAACCCGACGATTTTCTGATCGGGCGTCTGTATACATAATTATTCTGTGCGGATTTACCGAACATTCATCAAATTCATATGAAAATGAATTGTTTTATGATATTGGTCGCATCATATTTTTTCCATCACGTTGCTACGTCGGTCGCGTAGTTCAAATCACATCATTTACTGCCCTAGATGTCGCTACAGAGTGATTAAAGTAGTAGTTGACACTGCTTGGATTTGTGCCTTACTTCTATCGAAGGTCAGCCGGGAGTTTCCTCAGTAGGTAGGTATATGTATCTTCATCATTTAAAACCTGTAGCTGTCCACTAATGACTATGGCCCTTCAAATTGACCCCTATTAACGGTCGTGATCGTATTGCCATAATCACATCGCTTAATTGGCAAACGGTTTGGTGATCGCAGTAGGTAGGTTACTTAGCTGCTATCGACAAACGCTAGACCTTTTCAGTTTCGAAACCATTTCGCTTGCAAGCAGCGATTATAACTAGTAGCTATATACCGCCCTTAAATTTTGTCTACCAATTAGGGTTACTTTGTTTTAATTACTTTACGAGATTTTTGTGCCGTCCTGACATTCTATTGGTGGACGAAAACAAAACACCAGGGCAGGGTTTCTTCAGTGCATCATGTAGACCATATAAAAAATGCTCTTCAAGGTGGAAAGGCGTCCGTTTTGGTGATAGTACCTACCTACCTAGGTATGTTGTAATTCGAATTTACTATAAGTAGCCTACCAACCCAATTCAAGAAACGAAAAAATTTAAAGGTACCCATTTAGTCACCTTTTACACCCAAAGAAAAAAAGAGGTGGCCTATTCGTTTTTGAAAACAACGCTAATGTCCTCTGATAAGCATCAATGAATTACTTACGTAATGGTACCTACTTGTCCGCAGGCAAGGGATCATTTTTAACAATAGGTGGGAAGTTATACGAAGGGGATTGGTATAAAGGTTTCAGGTGAGTGGTACTATCGTGTGTAGGTATAGTATATTATATTGTCGCGAGCCGTCCCTAGAGTGCAGGAGCGACAGGGCTGGTTAGACGCTACCCGGGCACCAAAATCTTCGAAATTATGACATGACATCCATGTTTCGAAAGTTTTCGTTCGACCAAGAGGCTGATAACGAGAAACTCCACCCTAATATGGCCGGCTAGGGCCGCTGCTAGTCGTCATGCAATGCCTAAAGCCACATTATAAAACAACGAATTGGAGTATCTACTATAACAGCTTTTTTGTATCATCAGACACGGCTTCGGTCTCCTCAGCCGCCGCTTGCCCAACGGCACGTTTACCCTTGAGTACCGTGGCGACTGGGTCCGGGGCAAACCCGAGGGCATCGGCTGGCGATTCTACGAAAATGGTGACGTGTACTTGGGTTTCTGGAAGCGGGGACTTAGACACGGTTACGGCAACATGTGGTATTCTAACAATACATATTACATCGGCTACTGGAATCAGGATATGAAAGAAGGCTTGGGTATGTTCGTGCAAGGTTAGTACACACTACCTAGGTACTTACTATAACTAGGTAGGTACCTGTATCTAGCTATAAGTAGATATGTAGGTGAACTTTCTTCTGAAGTCTTGTATTCGATAGTCTCAGACCAATAAAGAAGTATTCATATTGCGTGCCTCATTTTGAAGAGCGAATGTTCTGTCTAGAGTCGATAGTTTTGACTCGCTGCACTGGTCAGCCCGAATCACTAGCATGTAAAACTAGAATAACTAAGTTGCTTACTACTAGACAGTATCTAGTTACTGCTAAATACTGAGGGCACTGATTAGTCCCAAAGTTTCAAGGCGTTAAATGTTTTCATAAATTGAGACTAAACGAATTGGGCTAATAAATCTAAAATCTATAGGAAAATTTTGAAATCCTCATATTTGTTCCGTCGTTCGTTTTTAACAAGAGGCTCGAGAAGCATAATTTTATTAGGTAGATAGATATCTATAGATATAAAATAAATATTATAGTTTAAAAAAAAACTAAAGAAAACGCTTTTGTCATCCAAACTAAACGTGTATGCAAAATTTCAGCTCAATCGGAAACCGGGAAGTGGGTCAAATTTAACTTCCAAGATTTTCTTACATATTTAGTTAGTTAGGTAGTTACAAGTGAAGCTAATAAAAGCGTTTTAAAAAAACGCCGATTCGTCTTTCGAGACGAATCAACGAACAACTCAACCTTCGCGTAGTACAACATGCGACCACCAGATGTGTCGGTTACATAAACGTTCAACCATGTTAAAAAATACCTTCTTTTGTTCTTCATACAGGCCATTTTATAGTTCCCACGATAAGAACGATACGCACATTGTTCGAAGTTTTTTATAAACTTACCATACCTACTTATCTTAAGTAACCATTCACAGAAAACGGCAACAGATACGAAGGCCATTGGGAGAAGGATAAAAAAGGCGGCTACGGTCGGTTTTACCACATGCACACCGGGCAGCTTCAAGAAGGGTGCTGGGTGGAAGACGTTTGCGTCAAGTCTAAGATGACCGATATAATTATTAGGCAGTTCTGTGATCGACCTACAGAGTACCCCATACCTCCGGTAAGTACCTACACATACATTTCAGCCCGTAAAATCGAGCCTGTTCAGGAAGAACATAGTAAAGCACGTATAAAGGTACCTTTACGTTTTTAATATTTTGCAAGTAATTATGTATGTAGGTAAGTACCATTTCAGGCAGATTTAGGATACCTACACCACGCTGATTCATACGTTGCATTTTAAACTGTATTTCAAAATATTGTCACTTTCTGTAAGAAGAGTAGGTACCTACCTAATATTATTTGGTTATTTTTAAAGAATTTGTAGAATCTTTTGTACCTAGGTAGGTACAAAAGAAAACATTTTACTAGATATGTAAATAACCTAATCGTCAAAAACACCCGACTCTAGCTAGAAAAAGAGCTGTAACTTTTGAACGGCTAAACAGATTTTCATGAAACATAGCTAAGATGATTCCCAATTAAACAAGCTTTCAATTAAAAACAAACGGCATTGAATCGGTCCATCCGTTTT
This sequence comes from Allophyes oxyacanthae, assembly GCA_932294325.1. Lineage (NCBI taxonomy): Eukaryota > Metazoa > Arthropoda > Insecta > Lepidoptera > Noctuidae > Allophyes > Allophyes oxyacanthae. The sequence continues at coordinate 14,240,117 of OW028613.1, read as the reverse complement.
GAAGCTTTGATGCCACAGACAGACACACTACAAACTTACAACACCCCTCTTTTTTGTCGGGGGTTAAAAAATCTACATGGACCTCCCAGATCTCTGGGAAATTAGTCGTCAGGAAGGATGTCACATTCAGGATAGCGTTTCAGCGTTGTGAGTCGGAGTCTTGGTGTAGGTAATCCGCTTTACAACACCCATAGGTTGAGAGGAGTTGGGCCATTATTTTCCAAGAACCATGCGGTCGTTAGTCAACTTATTCCTTATGTGGTCAACTTTTAATTTACAAATGCAAAGGTTACGTCGAGCGATAATGTGTGAAGTCATCACTTATGAAAAGATCACATTGAATAAAACTAAAGGTGGAACTGATATGTTATTGGCTTATTCTTGCAACATGTCAACCTGAGTTTATTATATCGTATCGTAGCGTATGGCACTCGTGGGTTGCAGCTGAAAACCAGCGTCAGGTGGCCAGTATCACTGCCTCCTGACATTATGCTGAGCTGCGGCCTTTTGGCACAACAACTTTTTATTTTATATGTTTTCTTTGTTATTGGTTTTATTTATTTTTTGTTGTGCTAATAAAGTATTTTTCTTTCTTTCTTTCTTTATATTTAAAATTTCAATATTATAAGTAACCAACACCGAGAAAATAATCTCGTAATTACAAAAATTCTCGTGGTAATGTGACAACACAATATTTTTCTCCGTGTAAGTAGAAGGTTCCTACAGTCTGTCAATAAAGTCATGAAAAGGATTGAGGGCGCCACTTGTATATTCTCTTGTTTATTTTTACAATATATTAATGCCGAAAACATTTTTTATCACAAAAAATCTACACAGAATAGTAAATTAAACACATCGTTGTACCCAAACTGACACCTACGGTACTTATTTAGGGTTGCGAGCGAAGAAGAATTTTAGTTACTTCAAAATCCTTTTCATGACTTTATTGACAGACTGTACCTAATGTGGTGTAGACGGGAAGTGTTTCCGGTTCACCGGTTTCGATTATATCAATCCAGATTCAGACGTGACTTCAACCCTTTCCCCTACTTGACTGACGGTCCCCAGACATTTTCTAACCATTCCGTTAGGTACCAAAGCACTGGCACTCCCCTATCAGACCTAATATAGGTACCTACCTACTAGGACTAGGTAGGCGGAATTTGAAAAGTATCTAACCTGTTCTTAACCAAAATAATATTTATTTAGCTAGGTACACTTCAAAACGTGATACAAATACGTGGTTTAATTTTTAAAAATACGTGGTTTAATTTAATGTTGTAACTTCGTCGTCATTATCCTGTATTTCACTCAGAAACTGTTACATTAAGTACCGTAATACACCTAACAATTTCAAACAATGCGCCATGAAATATCGATAACATTGCAAACATTGTTTCGTGCCCTCCAAAACTCTTGCTGTAAAATCCGTCGAGATGAAAAGACCGAGCATGTAGATGGCATGTAGAACGGATTGATCAGCAACTTAGGGACCATCCATAAAGTACGTCACACGTTAAAGGGGGGGTCGACGAAGTGTCAGATTATGTGACAAGGGATGGGAGGTGTCCTAAGTTTCGTGACGTCACATTTCAAAATCATATTAAAAAATAATTTTAATAGAAATAAAACTAATTTTGAAAACTGCTTTTTTAATTTAATAATTTCTAGATGTAAAATTGCAAAATATGTGAAGTCACAGTGGGGGGGGGAGGGGGGTTTCTCACAAATGTGATCAACTGTGACAAGGACGGGGAGGGGTCAAAATATCACGAAATTAGTTTGACGTACTTTATGGATGACCGCTTAGCCTACTGAATGAAATTTAGGCATATGCATAGTTTACAATATGATTATTAAAACCAACGCCACTCATGGGTTCCATCACAGAACACAGAAACCTCTTTTCTGTTTTCTGTGGGTTCCTTTGACGCAATGGCTCAGCCATAGGCTTTCTTCGCTGCGGGTCGCGGATTCCATTCCGACACGGAACAAATAGGTACTTGAATGACATGCAGATATAGATCTTCCATAATATTGAATTTTTTGCTGTCTCTGCTGGAAAATTTAGAGGTCTTGTGCATGAAGCAATCTCAGATTTAAACTGATACTATGTTAAACTCGTATTAATTTCTTTCTCTTGTATGTCTGTTTAGTTTTATTATTACCTTACCACATTATGATCGTGCATGTTATTTAACTTTTTAATAATATGTGGGAATTGTCGTTGGCTATATATTACTAACTCTATAACCGCGAATCCTGTATAATAATGTAATGTGTAGCCTTTTATTTTCGCAAATAAATAAAAATAAAATAAAATATGTAGTTAAGTAGTGGTACCGGGTCTGGGGGCCTAACACGAATGTTTTTGACCTATCGTAACGTTAACGTACCTAAGTAAATTTTGAATAAAAAAAATTACAATATTCTATGGCATTTTTGTTCAATTTTACGCAACATACACACTTGTTTCATGATAATGTAAAAATACTGTAGGTATATTTTCAAAAAATATCATCGATAAAATAAACATGTAGGTATTTTAAATTCTAAATTTTCTTACATTAACTTTACGATACGTCTAACATTCGTGCTCGACTTACGGGACTAGAAAGGTAGGAAGTTGTAGGTATATCTTAGTCTGAGTTTCCGAGTGTGTAGGTTTGTGAGATTTATGGCTATAAACTGCACCTACCCACGATACAGGAGGAATCCTAAAGGCCAGAGCACGGTACGAAAAAAAAATATCATTAGGTAGGTACTATGCACTCTACCGCCTAGACGTTACCAGCAAAGTAAGCAAATCTAGTCTCATCTCTGTTACTAGGTACGACTATGTCGTAAGCCGCAACAAATGGTAGATATCATATGGATGAGAAGCAGCGTTGACTAGCAACGACAATGATGACATCACTCCACGAAAACTTGATTTTTCCAAAGGTTACAGAACCCAGATGGTAGTCCGACCAGTAATCATTTCGTTTTCAACGATTCAACTGATAAAATGGACCAAGGTCCATTTAGCATCGTGTTTGCTAAAAAGCATAATTATAGGATGTTAGTAAGGCACTAGATAACATAAATGCTGTTATACCTATTTACAAAATGATAACTTTGTCACACGTCCCGTTTCAAGAGCGTAATTAATGTTTATGTTTGCAGTTAATCGCAATTTCGTGTAGTTTTGTACGTTATTATATGTGCTACCTAACCACGGAATCACCAGTTTAATGTCTTCACACGTGTAGGTACACCTAGGGTTGATAAAGATCCGTACAAATTTTATTATGGACACCATTCTGATAGAGTAGGCACGCGAGTTTTATTAACGCTCTTATTCCTTCAAGAATGTTAATTCTATAAGTCCTATGGAGAAAACTACACGTTGTTTATTTAATAATAGCTTTTGCGTGAGACTTCGTAGGCGTGGAAATTACAGATAGGTAATACTATCTAGCAGTCGATTTTTTTTAGAATTAGTTACGTAGTGTTTGGTATTTGTCCTTACAAACAAACAAGTTTAACTTATTATTTTTAATTACAGCATCAATTGAAGTTTTCAAGAAGCCTTCTGGAATACAGCGAGTTCTGGGCCCAGCAGAAAGTAGGCGAGATAGACAAACAACTCAAGTATTGTGTGGACCAAATGTAATTAATTCTTTTACAAGATCATTAAATATAACCACATTGTAAATTATCCTTACAAAATTCTACCGGTTACTTTTAGATGAACAATTTATATACTTATTACTAAAATTATATATTAAAAGATTTATTAATGTCATTCATTATTATATCACAGTACTTATTGGATTAAGTAATAAATACAGTCAATATCATAATATTGCCTTACATTAGTGGCTTATTTATTATACTGTATGAAAACTGGTTCTTATCAAAATGAGTTACACTGGTGCCTATATAACTAAATCGATTCAGTAAGGTTGCCATCAATAAAATCACAAATCAAGGACAAAATTACGCAAAACTCCGGATTTTGAGCTGTCCGAACACTACTATTAGTGTTCTTTTAACAATCTCGATTTAACGCATCGACCACTTTCTGCGTGCCAATTGGTCCACTCCGACACTCCGCTCTTCAACAATCGAGCGCCGAACGCAGTCGATGACGACAATGGGAAAATATACACTATCCTCGGAGAATGTTTTACCGTACATATACGTTTGTAAATTTTCGATGGTAGGTTTCAGTCACGGATGGTATAGTAATCTGCCGAAACGCCCTTCAAACTATAAACAAATCCCGGGAAATCCGGACGGATGGTAACCCTATACGTGTCATGTGCCCGTGTATCTTTATTTCTCGTGGACACGATCGCCTTCACGCACTGATAGATAACAATTGAGCAATCGACAGTGGAACGTCAACAATTATTTAATTACCGAAGCCCTTAGAGAAGGAAGTAGACGGCATGTGTCAAAGATAGCCATGATCAGACGGTAACTAATCAAAATAAATTATGTCAAGACGCTCATGAGTATGTAGTAATAATTTCAACAAGTGTCGTTCATCGTGATTGCATGGCTCTTAATACATATTAGCTATCAACTAATATTGTGGCACTTTTAATATCGCCATTTTTAGTTAGACACGTTTACAATGTATTACTAAATACAATTGAGACTTACATAACGATGTCTTCTAGTTACAAGATAATGAAATATTTAATTTATTTATTAATATATATCACTCACCTATTGCAAGACTGACATAATTATCTCAAATTGACAAGATTTTAATTTAACAGTAAAAAACATTCCTTTCGTAATATATTTTCTAGTTCAATAATTATGTAATTACTGTACTGTATTAGTGTATTAATTATACTCTAGAAAATATATTACTAAAGGTAGGTATGTTTTTTTATATGATAAATTAAAATCCTATAATTTTGATAAATGTCAGTATTGCAATAAGGTAAGCGATTTAAACCTTACTAGTAATGATTGAAAAATATTTACTTCCCGCTTAGGTTATCGGTTATTTTATCAAAAATGATAAAAGTAGGGTGCTTCACGGCCTGTGGTTGTAATACAACTCCTTTGACATTTACATTTTACGGTACATTAAGCCCTTCCGATGTGAAGCCTCGCATCACGTTTGACGTAAATGTGTAGTCAGGCGTAGAGACGTTTACATGTAGAAAATGTCAAGTTAAATGATGTGGCATTGAATCGGTTAACATCTGAAGCAAATACGCTATAGATATCTATCCTTCTTTTTCAAATTTTATTAACGCCAACCCGCACCAGGCCCGCGTGGTGGACTTAGGGCTACACTTCTCTCATTTTGAGAAGAGGTCCGTGTCCAGCAGTTTGGGTTTGGGTTTTAATTATTATAGTTATATGATTGCTGTAGCCAACAAATCAAAAATCATGATAAAAATAGCGTGTATGCCTAAACAAGAAAGATTATCTCATCTTTGACACTAACCAGTTCTTTCGGAATATGTACCTATAGGTAACATTTTAATGCAAATGACAAAAATGATTTATAATGTGTTTCAAAGAATACATTGTTGGCTATTCAGGACATTTTAATAGCTAGCTATTTCTCATTTCGACAAAAACTGTGAACAAAAATACCTTTTGCTATTAAGATCAGATGTTATAAGTAGCAAGTAAAACAAATATTTTCTAACTTGTCTAATTTATATATTACGTTGGTACCGGTTTTGTACCAGTCTAGCACAAAAAGAAGACTTAAATATTTCAAGGTTAAGAACGATGTGTGTGAGAAAAAGTCTAGAAAACAATATTGAGAAAATATTAAGAAAAATAAAAACTATTATTCAGGCGGATAGTGCACTAGGCTGACAGGCTGTGACAGGCAATCTGACGAAATTTATATAAAGTAACACAACCGGTCTAGGGGGCTCAAGGCTAACATGCGCCTACAACAGCCTAACTGCATAGTCACTAGTCAGTTAGCGTCAGGTACTAAAACAGCCGAAATGGTCAATTACGGTAACAATTAGGAAAAATGAACCTTAATCCGTCGAGGTATAAAGTGGTCATGTTGACATCATAATTATTTTAAATTTATTTCTTCCGAATTAGTTTTCCTGTTGCTAAATTAATCGCTGTCTGAGTGTATCTGACGCTAACTGTTCGATATTTATGAAACGTCCAAAATTTCAAGTAATATAAAAAGTTGTATGATTGTATTTTACAGAGATTCATTATTTATGCTAAAAATATTTCTACGTCCGATTTGCGACAGTATTACATATTATTATACGTTACATTATTTAATATAATTATTGCGTAGTATTTGAATGAGATTTTATATAGAACAAAATTTAATTAGATACTATACTCGAGATATTATTATGCCTATACTCGAAGTCAAAATATTAGAAATTGCTGCCGAAGTGGATATACATATTCGTATGACCCTTAATATGCTAACTAAATAAGTAAATAGTACTGAAACTATAATGTGACTTTAAATTCCGTAGTAGATCATACGCGACCGGGATAATAACGAGTTGCGGTAAAAACAGTGGAAGATCAAGATTTTTGGAAGCCCCAAACTTCGAGGTCCGCTTAGGAAGTATTGTTGGACGAAGACCGATATTGGCCCGACTTTTGGTTCAAACCAAGAAGCTCCGAAAGACTAGTAACGCCAAGGAGATTAATGTACTAATACGATTAACCAGCAAGTAAGAATATATTGAAATTCACATTGATAGGTACCGCAACAAATAATTATCTCAAAAAAAAAAACGTTGCTAGAGGGCTTAAACATGCGAAACGTAACGTTATAGCAACCACTGTTGATGATCTCATTAGAGCGATGATATTTTAACCTCCCACCTATAACTATACGCTAAGTTACTATAAGCCCTAAACCATATCTGAGCAAAAATAGCCCCATCAACAAGTGTTCTAGTTCTAGTGTAACTTGTATATTGGCACTCAATAAGTACAATCTTATCATAATCTAAGTACACAACTTACCTAAATAATCAATGGTGTACACTCACAAACAAAAGGTAATAATAACATTCCAAAAAGGACATAGGACACACACGTCGGCCATCACACGATGCGGCTTTGGTCAAGTAACGTTAAATTATTCATGCGAGCATCGTGATCGCCCATTTCAATCTGTTCTTTGAGCAATTCAAGTTCTTTTATGCCTGTAGCAGTCACTTCGTATTTGTGCCTCGCTAACGACATGTAGAAATGTATGGCGAATGCTAGAAACACGATCATGACTGGAATCAGTACGACGCAGGCGGACCATGCCGCCGTTGGACTCAAGTCGTAGAACTTTACCCAGCATAGTATAGCTATCTCTATTAGGAACAGTATCAGTCCTAGTAGTGTTGAGAAGGCCCACGCTATTTCGATGTACCAATGGAGTCGTTCGTGCGGAGATTCGTGGACGAGCGATATGCTGTGGAGATTACCAATAGCTTCGATGTTCGGCAGTATACATGTGCTTATCATGAGTGCTAGCATATGAACAGCCACGAGCAGTGTGGTACACACAGTGAAAGCTACAAGCATTTCGCTGGGCACTTTCGTGTTGTCAGGCGGGTTTAGTTGCACCTCCACCATTGCTACCTGTTGACAATTCATTATATCTCATCGGTTTCATTATGTCTCATCGGTTTCATTATGTCTCATCGGTTTCGAATGTAATGAGATTCTCATTATATTCGAAACCGATCTAAATTGCTTTGTTATCTTTAGATGATAAGAAAATAATTAGATTTTTCGTGAATACTACAGTAAATAACGTTAAATATCAAAAGAAAATAGCCCATACTGATTGTAGGTACCGACGATTCTATCCAGAGAGGGCCAAGCACGTTTTTTTTTTACTTATCGTAAGTCGTAACGTTAACTTTAGCAAATTTGGAATAAAAAATACACGTATAATCCGTGATAATTTTTGAAAATACATGCAGTAATTTTAAGTTTTAATGAAACAATTTTGCTTAAATTAAACAAAAATTCGACAGAATTATTGTATTTTTTATTCAAAATTTTCTTACGTTAACGTTACGATACGTTAAAAACATTCGTGCTCGGCACTCAGACCTTCGACCAATTTCGGCTTTTGCCCAGAGCTAAAATCAGGTCTAATAACAAGCTAATACATCATTTCAGTACAACCATTACGTTATCGCAGAAAATACAGCTACTTTACTACATTGGTAACGATATCAAGTACTAATGGGCGTGAGTCGTCAGTTTATTAACAGGCGACACATGTTTCTGGGTAATGTTGAATTAATTCTCATACCATCGCGAATCCAGAGAGTAGTGCTGATGTCTTGCTGGAGGCTTTGAGCTTGGCCCTGCTGAGCTGCAGCTTCCTCCATGACAGGTAGGCAGGTGTGTGGAGCCCGTCCGCCGACTGGATCGGAGTCTCACCCGACATCACGCACTTGTGCTGCTGCCAATATGATAATACATTAACATTTATTACTACTCCACTGCTTATGCCAACACCCAACTATTATAATAGTTTGATTTATAGACCGAAAAATGGGCTTTTGATGGGAAATTCATGTATTAGTTATATAAGCACCGTGATGATTCGTAGAGACATACAATATGAAAACGCGTGCTTTAATAAAATAAAATTAATCCCTAAACTATTTATTCAATTTGTGATGCCAATGATGATATTTGATGATAATTAGAAAAAATCAAAACAATAATTATAATATTTTATAAAGTTAAATAATAATACATAAATTAAATATAAAATACCACATAGGTACATTCAGCGTCAAATACACTGGAACACCTTACGTATCCAAATGGAACAACGAAACATCTTATGTACCTACCTACTCACTATCTTCAACTCAGCAAATGTATTCAAATATAGTGGAACAAGTGTCGTAACAGTTACAAGATGTGTTTGGCTCTATTTGGATGCTTTCCTCGTACAACTCACGTCAGTCCTTATGGCCGCTCTGAATGTAGCCGCGTACCGGCGCCGCACCGCTTGCTCTTCTACAATGTAGTTTATGCTGTTTATGTAGCACGCCCGCCCCTATCAATCCTATCATACGCGTTCTGCGTATCGGCACGCGGCTACATTCAGAGCGGTTCTGACGCTGACTGTACCTATACATTTTAATACGAGTACCTACATAAATTATTTGGTATTTTTAAGACACAATTTTTAAAGCCGCGGCCAAATATTGCTCGGCATGTGCCTCAAATTGCTGCTGTCGGTGATCAATGAGCATACACACACATACTACATGCCTCACGATGTTTACTCACGGCTTACGAACTACAAATAGGTAAACATATTATTTACAATAAGTACAAATAATACACAAAACAACAAACAATAGGTACATTAGGTAAGTACTGACTAAATAAATAGGTACCATCTCAACTTGTGTTACACCAACAATTAAGACATAAATACTTAAACATGACAATGAAAACCCATGAACTCACTAAGAGAAAAGTAAGAAATTGTTAATTTTTTTTACACAAACACCACAATTACTCCAAAATTACTACAAATCTAAAAAGTTACTACTACTACAGTATTTCCAGTAACAAGTTTTACGAGATGAAGATAGTTATAGTTATAAATTGTTCACCGATCAGAATCACTGGTGTCCGCAAATACCATGGAAATATAGCCATCTAGTACATGCTGTCATTTACAGTTTCTTTAAAGGCACTTAGAGCAGTGGTCTCCCAAGCAAGCCCTCACCATTGTGCAATAAGATTTGTATAATAATAACATAATAAGTATATCTTGTGTCATTAATCTAATGTGCTATTAGATCAGCAACAGACCATAAATTCGTAATCTACCAAAATAATAATCACCCAACTGTTGAAATAAAATATTTGTATGTGAAAATAATGTTATTATGTATGTAACTATATTGCACATAATTATATGTATGGATATTGCATATGTATATACACATAAATATAAAATAAATAAGATGTGATACCTCTAAATTGCAGACATTAAAATAACCTTATACAAACTATTAAAAATTTGCCTGACATGTGAACCGAACCATCCAGTTCACTTGTGACCACTAATCCTAAGAGATGTTTGGGGGCAGGAGCATGTTATATCGCTTAAATAATTTGGAGAAACTAATTAATATTTACCATTCCATTAAATGTTTGTAAGTAAGCACTTGCACCAAGCCCTAATTACAGCCAAGTTGTTGTCCATATATCACATTAGTTTATGAATATTTTTTTAATGTCAAGGTTACCTTTAAAAGTGCTACAAAGTTGCCACCTCATCTTTAAATAACAAAAAACAATATTCAGATGAGCTATATTAGGTACTTGTTGAATGACATGCTCAGTCGCATGACCTGGCAGAGAGAGAGAGGACAAGGACTAGACTCAGTTTTAAATATATATAGAGTCAAGCATCCTATAAAATAAATTATATGTGTAAAGTCAATACTTACAAATGAGAATGTTTAAAAATGTTTAATCTAGTATGATAAAGGCATTTTCTGTAATGTAAGTATATTTTATATTATTTCCAATATACAGTTATACATAATAATATAGACTGATTTAAAAATTACAGTTTGTTATTGCTAAGATAAGGCTATGACATTCAGATAATAAATTTTATAGTGTGGTATAACAGTTGAGTGCCCACACTATGAACTGTATGGAGTAGTATGTTCAGTAAGCCCGCAAGCAATATTCTATACTGCACATGATTAATGTACTATATGGATAACTCGCCAAAACAACATAGGGAAGCATCACTTAAGCCCTTCTCCCGATAACATCCAATTTTTAACTCACTGTTAGAAAATGATAAGTAGTACAATCTTCTGCTTCAGTGTACCACAAAACTGATCAACACGCTTGCTAAATACCTGTCATCCACTCCTTTGTAGGACAAAATAAAAAAGAATATCAATAAACAAAATAATCACACTTGGATGTCTGCATGCAATTAAGAAATAGGGTGTAATAGATTAAATATCATAGCTTTTAGTTGGATGGCATAATTTTACAAAATATTCTATAAAAATATAACATGTTAAATTAAAAGTGTTATACTGAAAGGTTAAAAAACAAATACGGATAAAATAAAGAAAATAAAGCATTCAAGTTAAGGACAACATAATAGTATGGAATAATATATTATATTAAGAAATAACATTCCGAAAAAGAAAAAAAAAAACAATCTATTCACCAATTTGAAACAAAACAACACTAAATTGTACACTGTATGGTATGACTACTATCTACTTCTTTTAATTAAATAAACACAAAATTCTCACTACATATGCGTGTGAACTGCGCGCGCCGCACTACTACACGACCTGATATACCAATAAAACAGCTACGAGCGAACGGCGATTACAGTTGTCTTTTGCAATCAGTGTAAGCAAAACAAATGATCTCTCTACATGCCACTAAGTTTTAACATACCTTGCTTAATTTTGAACACCAGTTATTAGAGGAACCGTATTGACCGCCTGGCAATGCGGAGTGGTAATTATTTCCAGCTGTACTGGCTGACCAAACCGACATACCTAAATTATTTGCACGATAGTCCTTCGATTTGAGTCGACGAGGTCACCCTGTGCCTATAAACATTAACTCCATGAAAATGATTATACAATAGAACATCACATTATTCGTCTATTTGAATTAATAAAGTTATCGCTATTTAAGTACGTATGAATTATAATATTTTTTTTTAGTATCAAAAATTTGTTTTAATTGTCCCAAAATGCTAACGTCATATCTCACAACTGTCAATCTGTTTCTGTCAATGTTAAATATGACGTTTTGACTCAGTCAAACTCGTCTTATTTCCTAGGGAATGGTATTCTCGCCATGCAGTATCGTTTCTGCCATAGACGTAGGACTTTGCTTGTGGTTTCTGCTTACCTTACCTACGCTAAAGCATCGTTTACAGTATCGCGATATCAAGAATAGATTTTATTTTTCGTGGAAACTTACTGGAGAACTTTTTTCAGATAAAAGATTTGCATTTGTACGAATATTCGTGTTAAATGGCCAATGTAAAAGAAACCTTTTGTAAACTACACAAATGTGATTGCACGATGTGAAGTGCCAGCATGAGCATGAGCACTGAGCAGTTTTCCACATAGATTATACACCTAGGAACAAGATGCTTGTTCCTAGTTATACACTAATACTGATAGTTTTACAGTAGTCATTTATGGCATTCTTTTCACTCGCTAGATTTTTTTATTATTATTATTTATTTATTCATAACATTATTATCATCTAACAGAATAAACACTCCAAAGCGACTGCAACGGCGTTGGCAACAGTTTTGTTAACAGTAGTGTGCTATGACCGTAGACATTCTACGTTCCCTTCGTTGTTGTTCGTTTGATTCGCTTGTGGTTTGTGTATTTTTACGGTAAAACGCTACCTTTACCTGTAAATAGCAACATAGTAAATATTTCAAAATACGTAACTAACCAACTAACACAAAGATATTAAATAATATAATATAATTTTACAGGATTTTATATTATATTAAACATAGTCAGATTTTCACAACGAAAAATGAATTATTGAACGTAGCCAATACGGACAGTATTCTCTGAATTATGAGTGCTTTCACATTTAGGCGTTAGCATCCCTATATAGTTTGTGCATTTAGGCGACTTTAGCAGCGCGACAGTCGCGCGACAAAAGCGCGACAGCCGCTCCGTCAGAATTTCTTAGTTTATACAGAAGCGCGGCGGACGCGCGCGGCCGCCGCGTGCTCTCAGGCGGCGCGGCGGGCGTCCGGCGATTAGCCAGTGTTGCAAGCGCACGTGACTATAGAAATATTAATTATTGAAATTGAAATACGGCCTGTTTCACAGGACTCAAGAGACGATTACAACAACAGAACCTAGAAAACATACATTGTTTATTCGTATGTACTTGTTTATTTCTGATTTCGAAAATAAAAGTGGGTCCGAAAAAATGCAACAGGTATCTCTTATTATTTTTATTAGGTACCTACCTAAATCATTTTATTTTATTCTGCCACGGTACTTTTCCTTCGGGCGATACAAATTAGTAAGAATCCATTTTTGAAATGAAGTGTGCCACACTGACCTAAACTGCGGCGCGGCAGCCGCGCTGCAGCATGCTATCGCGCGGCTGTTCAAATGTGAAGGTATCTGCTTCTGCCGCGCTGCTAACGTCCTAATGTGAAAGCGGCCTAACGGAATTATTATCACTGAGCTCCACGGACTTTGTCACTGAATGGTCACCAAGAACATTGTTCTATGTACAATGTTCTTGATGGTCACTGAGCTCTATGATACAAGATGTCAGTGAATAAGGATAGCTCTATCTCTTTCTGGTAAACATTAATCGAGAGGAATAGCATCATATAGTAGAAAAGATGTTAAAATTTACATTATGGAACATGGAACACGCTTGTAGACTTGTAGAGATGGAGAAAAAATCGAGTTCATTTTGTAACGGTACTGCGTCTGTACGGGAGTGTCCATGAAAAATCGGACAAACAGGCTAGCGAGAATGATAAGCAAGTGACAAGTGGAAGATTTGTTCGGGTAGTGGATAATGTAGGTCGATTAGCGTTTTGTTTTGGCAATTAATGTGGACTGAGGAATCGGCAGTCTGGTGTCGGTGGTGTGCAAGGAATTTATGCTGAACTCAGTATTGTTGCGGTTGGATAAGTGGCTTCCCACTGCGTCGCGATGGCCGAGGCTGCAGGCGCCGCGAGCAGCAATCCCAACGCGGAGATCATTCGGGGCCAGGTGTTCGAAGTGGGGCCCAGATACACCAATCTGCAATATATCGGCGAAGGCGCGTATGGCATGGTTGTGTAAGTATTGAAATATCTAATCACGTTCATTGAAGCTTGTCAGTTTCATTTTGTTGATAAACTGTTATTATGTAGATACTGCACCATGCTGCAATAACTTTTCTATATTATGTATCTGAAAGTAGAGATAAGTATTGTTTCATGTAAACTTTGTTATGAAGTAGGAACAAGTTTTCTAGCCTCTAGGTTGTGTGTCATATGACATTCACTTTATGTTTTGGTTATATTTGCTCTAAAGTATGTTTGCGGTTTGATTAAAATCTAATTTAAAGGTTCATTGTTGTGTCATACATCTGGAAGATACCAATTAAAAAGTTTGTTACATGATATAATATTTATTTTTAAACGGGAGTTTTATCAATATATTAATTACACAATTTTACCTTAATTTATTATTGTACTGCAGTTCTTATGACAAAGTGTAGGATAATATAGAAATCATGGATGTGCAAGGCTGGGGTTATTCACAATTATGTTATAAAATCATATTGTCAATAGAAAATCTATTAGCGGGCACGGGCACCATTGATTGACTGGTTAGAAACGTCATGATAAAAAGAAATACAAATAAAATAATACATAATTGATATTCTATATTTTGTTTTACAAAGTCGGTAGGCAAGTACTAGGGTTGTCAACTATTATGCTCTACTTTAAGTAGGTCATACATATTATAATCGATTATACTAATAAAGTATGCTAAAATATTATATTTACACTAACTTTTGGCACGAAGTTCACCATGACCATGACCAAAGTACCAGCGATAAAACAATTTTTTTTGTAATAAATATATTTTTATTACTCTGTATCTTTATTTACCCTTTCTGAAATGATAATACAGTATTACTTCTAAAATAAAGTTGGCAACCCTGGTCAGTAAAACAGACCAACTAACCAAATACTGGCCTTTTATAACGATTTATTGAAGGCCAGTATTTGGTTTTATGTCTCTCATATTCATTGTGTGAAACAATGACATAAGTTGATGACAATGTGTTCAACTACTTTATCGATTTTACATTATCTTTATGAGTTGAGATAATTCGTTCACATGCATTATCTCAACTATGCACCCCAAAAGAAATGATACTGAACTGTTGAATAGATAAAAGGAATGATTCAAATATTGTATTGATTTGTATACTTTTGTATTAATTATCTATTTTCCATAATATTTTTGGGGTATTATCTAAGTAAGAAATATTAGAAAGTGTAGGGCTTTTATTAGTATACTGGAAGGATTATAGTCCAATCTCTTAGAGAAGTGGAGTCCCGACTGTGGTAAAAATTAATGTTAGTGAGATCACAAGCTGCTTTGATTTAAATTCTAGATTGCTATTTAGTCTATAGGTAATTAGATGGAAATGACTGCTAGAATGAATTTCAGCTTTCATGATCAATATTGATCGGTTAAAGGCTACTTGTTTTAAGCAATATTTTGTCAACTTTATAGGAGAGCTATTTGAAGTTAAATCTCTTAGAGTTATGTCCTAAATATGCAATGTTTCTAGTGCCAAAAAGTACTGAAATTTGAATTAAACCCAGCTCTTTTGACACAGAAAAATTTGCTGATTCCGGATGTGTATTCTATCGCCCAAAGTGTCGCTTGAAACAAATAGCCTTTCACCCATTGATTATTATAATACACAGGGTTTTCAACTTGTCGTATTACAGTCCACTGCTGGATAAAAAACCCTCCCCAGTTGTGCCACAACATAATTAAGGTTCGCATCTAATCTAGTCCAGCTGCTTTCCCCGTGTCTATGCTCCAATAGCAATTGTCCTTCAAATGATATGGCACACCCAGTGCCAATTCAGCTTCTCTTCATAATGTCATGCTCATTACGGATCTTATTCTTCAAAGAAATTCCGAGCATGACTTTCCTAATGACCTTGAATTTGTGGACAACCCTAACCATAAAGTCCAAATAACGACTTTGTAGATCATGACAGACAGGACACACTGCTTGAAGTCTTTCGTCTTCAGTCTGGGTCACCAAAATATTTGGTGTCTGCTAAATGCTGCCCAGCCTAACTGAATCCTCGCGACCTAGAACTGGAACACATCTATACTATTCAGTAGTTTGTACAGACGACCGAAGAGTACAATCAGCCGTTGTGTATCACATTCGTAGATTACGACAAAAGATTGGTCTTCATCGAAACTTGAACAATTCACGCCCTGAAACGATTATTGACTCGATATTGATACTCGATAATCTAATCGAGATGCTAGTGTACCTACAACGCTACAATGTTACCAGTGTTACCACGAGGATCTAAACAGTGTTCCATTAGAAGACCAATCCAATTGCGTAAACAGACGCTGTTCAGCAACACGTTGATGGACATCAAACCTTAACCTGGACTGGGCATCTACCTACGACCTTCATTACGATGTCTTTGAACGTCAACATGTTTGACGACATCGTCGTATGGAAGATTTTAAATGGAGCCACTTGAAGTCTTGGTCCCGCGGGTCTACCGCGTTAGTAAAATGGTAATGAACATCGACCCTGGTAATAAACTTCAATACGATCGTGAGAGAACGTAAGAGCTACGTACGCGCAAATCTTTATGAGCCCTGAACTGAACTCTGAACTGTCTCTCTCTCTCCTTCTAGCACCTATAATAAGCGTACTGCGTAGCCACTCGCGTTCAACTTCCGAGAGCTAATAAAGTTTTGCGATAACTATAATACCTTGTAAAAAAATTACCGGTCAAGAAGATGGGAGTCCGAACAGCATGATCGGTAATTTTTTTACAAGATAGCTCGAAGCTTAGCCTGTCACAATCGTATAGTAGGTACCAGAGTCGATGTTCATTACCATTTTATACTCCGTTTACTATAGCATTAGAAAAAAGAGGCTCGTAGAAGCAGTAGTGCAAAACCTTTTATTTCAAAGTTAAGTTATAACTTTGTTGGATAAATCTGAGACTACTAAATACTGAGATAAACGAAATAAAAATCATTTTATTTTAAATAATGCTTTATTTATAATAACATCTTCATCACACATTACAAACTTACAACAAAAGGAATGAATGAAACAATAACAAAATCACAATATTTACGTCAATTTCACAGACGACATAAACCGGTAAAATTAGAAAAACCCGGCTGTCACAGCTTATGATGCGACTAGGGACATTTTAGATTTGGTAGAATTATAGTGAAGCGAAAAACGTTCTCGATATTGTTCACTCCTGCTTCTTTTAGGTTTTTAGCATGGACACTTTAATTTTAAGTTGGAATGAAATAATATATCTAAATAAAAGCCACTTAATTTCATAAGATAAATAGTTCAAATCATTACAATGAAGTGTGACAGCTGGTATATAAATAGATATTAATACATTTGGCGTTAATCGTAACTGTAAAAAATTTAATGTACTTTTGTTACAAAGTGTACATTAAAAAGAACCTTTTTTAACTTCTGTCTAATGCTATTGTAAACGGAGTATAGTTACACGGTAGACCCGCGGATGAACGTTGGACATTCAAATAAATGACTTGCAAGGAAATAAATAAGGTATGACTAAGGGTATGACATAACAGCACATCAAAAGCATACTGTCGTTAATCTAAGCAGTAAATATAAAATTTTACCAAATTCTGAAGGCCATAATGCCATAGTCAGATATAAGCCAGTTTATGATAACATTTACGAAGTGTAAATCGTCTGTTTGCTGTGACCTTGCAGTACAGCCCTCTTACCTACATACATATTGTATAGCAGGCAATATCTTTGATATTTTACACCTAGTAGAGCCAAATGACTCATAAAAATATTATTTGATAAGATTGCTTGGGCATGTATTACGTATTTATTTACATTGATAATGATTCGGTTCTGTTACAGTGTCTATTAATAATGTTTGATTATTCTACATTTGTGTTATTAAGTTGGTATTCATAAAGCTGCGAAGGGTTGACAGCGCCAGCCCTCAAACAATATACATGGTTATTTTGTAATTCACAGGCAACGCGAACAAATTTTACTAGGGGACCAACCCTGAATTCTCGAAAGAAAATTGAAACTTTTCATACATTTTGATCGGGAAAGGTTTATCTTTAGTATGAAAATTTTTCGTGGTTTAAATGTTGGTTCCATAATAAAAGTTCTTCATACTGATGGTACATTGCCGGTGAATTACAAATAACCCAGTACATTATTTTCTATTGTATCTACCTATTTACTTTG
Source organism: Allophyes oxyacanthae (assembly GCA_932294325.1). Lineage (NCBI taxonomy): Eukaryota > Metazoa > Arthropoda > Insecta > Lepidoptera > Noctuidae > Allophyes > Allophyes oxyacanthae. Next base: position 14,222,063 of record OW028613.1, on the reverse strand, counting down.
CGTCGCTTTACGGGTTAAAGTCAAAATAGGCAATAACAAGACAACCTGCAGAGCATAGACCCGGCAATATCGCACGAGCCAAGTGCCTAAAAACGGATGCATCAATTATTAACGAAGGAATGTGTGCACTCAGAAAAAACGATACGTCTTCCCCTGTAAGAGATGAGAGTCTTACGGCTCCAGTAGATAGCCGACTCTTCACCGACGCGAACAGTTTGGTTGTAATGAAAAACTTTGGACAGTTAAGTTGGATGTCGTGTGCGCATTCGCATATAGTAGGTAGATTCTAAAACGTTTCATTATGACTAAACTGTTGTGTCGGTGATCAGTTAGCCGTCTGCTGGAGTCCTATGGTCCTACTAGCACTACTGTAAGGATAAGTGTAAAGTACAAAGTTATTGTGGGCAAATGTTAATTTGTAATAGAGGGTTTTTACCAAATACGTTGACGGAGTGACTAATTTGATCCTTGTCCTTTGCGGTCAAATATTGCACTCAAACTTGTCTTTTTGGGTCCCTAATAACTTGGGGTACTTTACATAGCAAGCTTAAACCTCCAAGAATGTATGGTTATTGTAACATTGTTTATTAGTAAGGCTAGAATTGACACTTGATGCCAGCCGACTATAATTAATGCAATCTGTATAGAATATGAAAGCGAAAACAACCTTAAGGTTTAGCGTTTCATATTCTATAGAAATACCTAGAATGTGGTAAGCTTTCTAGGTTCTGTTCCAAATTGCACAGAAATCCGTTTCAACTTCGGTTGTGAGAATGGTCAGCGAGTTCTAATCAACCTAGTTAGAATCAAAAACCAAATTAGATTCAAATCACTTTCGGGACCCCTAGGTTACTTCCAATCTTTGTGAAATCTCAGTTACTTCGTCAACAAAATAAAATTGATCTGGCTGATCATCTTGGCCGCAACTAAAATACAGGTCTCCAAATAAAATCGCTAGATTTTTTTTTAAGTAATCGTACTTCATAGCTATAATTGGACAGTCATGGGATAGAGCCGTGTTCCCGCGTCTTGGCCGTGCGTTCATCTTCGGGCCTATTCTAGTCACGTCTCTTGCCTCACTCAACTCTCCAATAATCATCTTCAAATAACGAATTCTATTGTTTGCGATGGTGCCATAACTGTAAATATGTCAGCTATATGAATAATATTTATGATAAAAAATAATAGAAGCAGACAAAGAATAATATTGAAAATCCTCGCGTAAGAGACCGATTCGTCTCAGATGCAAATTTAATAACTTTTTCGTTAATTATCCCTGCTTCTTTTGTCTGTGCCCTGCAGATTCATTCATGTAATAAGTTTGTATGACCATTATCTATAAACTAGTGGATCTAGAGTGGTAATTTAATTGACTAAGTATAAGTAAGACTAAGTATAGTACTAAGCTCATTTAAAAAAATGAATTAAGTTACAAGTAAAATGAAAACTCCGCTAGTGAACATGTTTCTAGGCTGTATATGGCTCGACTCTCATTTGCAATTCCATATTTCATAAAGGAAATAATTCTGTAGTGGCTTGTTACCGCACCTATCGGTCACCGACTCCTTATAACGATTACACAGAGCACACATTAACAATAGTAAAATTCTTTGTTTCTGTTGTTGCTAAGTAGTTACTTATCAATCTTTATTGAAAGCAAAATATAAAATTGTCAACTATACGTTCTGTTGTAGAAAGTAGAGACAATAATTTGCAGTTATGATATATTTGAACTAGAATTTCGAAGCAAAGGTATAATTGTTTTCTAACTTTTCGATCCGTCGCGTCGTAGCGGTACTCCATAAAGATCCCAAATTCGTAATATTCTTCATGACTTGTTTCGCATTCAAACATTGCCATTGGCAGTTGATATTATAAAAAGTAAATCGTACCGCCTCGCAGTCTTTTGTACTGAAAATCAATATGGACTTTTTAGAATACGCACGTTGTACGCGTATTTCGGGCAAGCGTTTATTGATAATGACGGTCGCCCTAAAGTTGGCCGCGAACGGCGTCATTAGGGTCTAGTCTGTTTAAAAACTAGGTTGCCTAGTAATGATTGAAACGTGCATTTGACTAACAACCTTCCAGTGATGAAGTCGCTTTATCAAAGGCATAAAGCAATTAGGCATAAGTATTTTCAATTGCTACAGTACTGTTAACAGAACTGCATCACTGCAGAATTGCTTCGCTTTCACCAACTGTCTACCATTTCAATATTAAAGCTAAGTGCCTAAACCTGAGTACTGTTAGTGCCGTGGTTAAAAAAACTGTATCTAAGTATTCCTTGTTTATCGCTAGAATATCGTGTGACATTATTATTGGGATTGTGTGTTAGTCACTGCTGTCTCGGTATAACAACCAAATAGTTCGACAATTCCCGGAATTTTATGTGACAAACTTAGCTCATGTTCTTGCCGACCTTTTGATAGCTTTCGACTCCAAAACAAACTCGGCGCATAAACTTACATTACTTTTCTTTCAAACTTCCCCCATTTGTGAAACAGTAATTGAGTTGGGTGCACTTTTTAAGGACCAACTTCTTCATTTATTTCATCTGTCTTGTTCGCGTTAATCCTTTTTAACTAAGTTTGATGACCAATTACGTTTCTCTGCCTCTGTTTTTTCCTTATCTCAAAAAAAGAAAGTAACAGTGGATGGTAAGGAGCCTTTTTAAAAGAAACAGTGGCCAATTTAACATCAATGGCGGCTGGGATAAGAAAGGGCAAAATTGAGTTTTGACTTGATACAATTGGGTAGCAGATAACAAAGACATTGAAAACCTATTATTCATCTTGTTAGGAGCTTTTCGTTTTAGAAGTAAGTAAGATATTGAGTGTGTGTTCTCTCTTGAATGTTGCGTTTGGTTGGCGTCTCCCGTCTCGCCGAGTGCATTATTAATTCCACGACGCTGCTCTTGTCGGTGGCGACCCAGAGGCTAGCCAACTCCCTCATAATGCTCAGCGAGGCATGAACTCTTATTATTAATTTGTAACTTCATTAGCTCTGGTGTCGTATGATTTACTCGCAGTGCACTGCCTTGTAATTATGCATTCGTATGGCAGCCGAATGCAAATTAATAGTTGTTAGTAAAACGAGTTAAGTTTGCGTATTGGGTTCATATTATTACGTAGTGGACAGTGTAACTAAATATGGTGATTAGTCATTCGAGTTATAATAACACAACAGGCTTGGAATTCCACTGATGTTTCAAAAGATAGAAGCAAATGCCTATATACGGAGTATTCATGGTGATACGTTACACAATTGTATTAGTAGGAGTGTAGAAAGCTTCTTTTGGTATTATAAATGGCGATATTAAGACAATGCCTTTATTATTCAATATTCATGGGTCACGAAATATTAGTTATATCCCAATGTTTATGTTATCACACAACTAAGTGTCTTATTCTGTAGTAACTACGCGAGCCCAGACGTCATCAGCATTCAAGTGGAAAAACCCTGCCTTTATGAACAAGAAATCCGTCGATAACTGTCGATGCAGTAGGCAACAATCAAATTAGACGTCGCATTGCATTTAATAAAATCCAAAATAATTTTAGTTGTGTGAAATCAATCGATTAATTTCAAGAATTTTCACTTAAAACGTGATGAATAAAATATGAAACCAAAATAATAGCAACGCAAAATATAAAAAATTATTGACATCACAACGGATTAATAGCGTTTAAAACACGGACAGTTTGTTTCTCCATAACACACCGGAATTTCGATCGGTCCCCTGATGGCTGTCATTGTGGTTATCCAACAGGGTTGTCAAGTTGCATTATCCCTGCGGCGATAACGGCCAGGTTACGGTAGGTTGGGCACGGCCCGATCAAGGTCAACAGGTGAGGGTGATGGGCAAGCGGTAGGTCAAACGACCTTATTATTAGCTACCTCACCGTCTTGGGTCTCCGAAAAGTTTAATATTGAACGTCTAATAAATATTTCATTAGGTAGCACCGGGTCGACTGAATTTGTCTCCTTTTTGTTACGTTTGGAAGCTCGGTATGAATATAACATAAATAAATGGCAGGTTCCTTGGTTTATTGTATTTTTATTCAATTACAAATGATGGATGTATGTTTGCTGTATTTGAAGGGAAAGGTCTCCTCCTGTAAATTGTTATGAAGTACCTCTACTGACTAAGCCAACGATCTAGTATTTACTCTAATCATTAGAAACGTTGTAGTCTATGACTGGCTTTTTACTGCGATCGCTACAATTAGCCTTAATTAAACTAAGTGCGGCACGTCCGCGTCCACCTTGCTGTGACGGCTAATGTCCGCCGTTCGAGCACTGATGGCTGGTTATTAAGCCTATGAAAGGTTGAGCGTCGGGTCTGCCTTTGTTCCCTTTGAAATTGACGTCTGGAATCCAGGCAAGTTAACGAGTGACATTCAATTTATTGCCATCCCGGTTGATATAATGGAATTTTATGATAACGATGGTTACGCATTAATAACGAGGTCGTGTTTACCAGTTTCGATTTTATTACCGTTACCGCGTAGGCGTTGGCATTATTTAGGGCCGGTGTGCACCGTTTACGGAAGTCGCGTCGCCGTGGTGTGTTTGGCCGTATTGCAATGACTCATGCTATTGTAGAGACGCATGACAGTAGTTTAGCTCGTTTAAATGTTTAGAAGGAACGATTTGATGACGCAATTTCAATCAAAAACTCTTGCGAATAGATTTTCCTTATCATAGTGTTGGCTGGTATTTTCCCAAGGTCCACTTCACTTGAAGGATCTGAAAAGCCCATTATAGATAACTCTACATATACTTTGGGTACCTATTCTAAGTTTCATTATCGAATACACATGATATGAAACTAATAACGTGTACCTATAATATTAAATTCTAAAGACAGACTTGCCCAACCCAAAAGGTTTTATATCGGAGAACCCGTCTTTCTTCAAGACACAATTTGGTTTTTCTGATAAGTTTAATCTTCTGGCAATAATATGTATGTTATGTGCCTCATAGCAGTTATATAATTTTGCGGATCTTCGGTTCTAGCCGCGATTCGATTTTTCCTGTTACGCTTACGAGCCTACGGATGTCGGCTACGTGATTCAGCCGCGACCGTCTCGACGACCATTGTTTAATGTTTAGTGTTGCTGACTCATTCTTTTTTGTCTAGCTTAGTAACAAATCCAAGATTTTTGTCTGAGTACGAAGCATTCGCTGTGATTCTCGGCATAGAATAGGCCATACCTTATTTTTCTTGTGCACCGAATTTACAATTTTATCCTGCATAAACAAAAATCTTCTAAATATATACATCTCTTGAATCTACTTTCAATGTCGAGCTATGCGTACGACAGGTTTTATTCGCTTTGGTTGCGTAAAACGAACAGCTAATTAGAGGTAACATTTCCTGCGAACAATTTAAATAATTAATAAATAATTACAAGTGCTCAGAACTTATCTATAACATTCGGGAAAATAAACAGGCAACTAAGAACATTGCAAATAATGTTCCCCATTTAAAACAAGGATGTGTGTATACATTTATGAATTTATTAACTGGGGTATTAAATTATGTCCTCCCCATATGTTGGGACACCCGGTGCATGTTAGTAATACTCGGGTAACCAGCTGGGACTCGACAAGGGTCTAATGCGGGTGTTACACCTTAAAGCCTATACGCAGATAGTTGGTATAACATTAATTCATTAATCACCATTAAGGTAATGATAGAGCTTTACTAAATTATATTCTAACACTGCAAACTTATTGTTGGTTTATTAGTCAGAATAATAGAGAAAAACTGTTTAAAAAATTTAAGGGCTGATTTTTCAATCGACAGAATATAATGTGTAACTCAAACTAATTAAGATAAGTAGTTTATTTAAAAGGGAATGTAAAACATTTAAAATTCTTTCGTTTTTTGAATATCTACTTGTTATCTGGGTAACTTAGTTAAGTTGTAGGTCTCGTTACAATTTAGGATATGCATATTTTTTGGACAGTTTTATTTGTCAAATGCACTGACTTTATAGCACAAAGTTCACTTTTTTACATTACTTTAACATTTAAATTACTGAGGGTGTCTAGAATTGTAACTTTAGGTCCGAGTTGATAAGACACGTCCTTTATAAAGATGTGACAGCTTATGATGATGAATTAAAACAAAAAACTCAAACGCTGCTTAATATGTTTTGCCTGCCATTGTAAATATCTACATAGTTTCTATACTGTTTTTACTGTAAAATTAAATTTAGAGCATTAGTTAATTGGTAACAGTAGTTTTAGTAATACAGCTTGCAAATTGTTTTAGCTAATTAAGGTTAAAATATGATTATTACACGCGATGAACATTTATTTTATAGCACGTAGGTTGATAATTATTATGAATTGCTTATTTATACAGAAGTAATCACTTTACTAGTACATGCGAAAATAGTTTAAAAAAATGCAATCGTAAGGAGATAAAGTGAAACAAAACTTCTAACTTAGAACTTCACACCAAGATTGAGATAAGTATGATGACGTTTGAACTTTGCGCTTACGCACACAAACAGTTTTTTTTTTAAACAATTTAACAAGTAGTAGGTAATATTTTTTATTTAAATCTGTATCTTCAATTTATCTATTACTAGCGACCCGTCCCCGGCTCCGCACGAGTGCAATTTCTTTACTATACTTGATTAAATATGAAAGTATTGTACATATAAAACATCCTCTTGAATCACTCTATCTATTAAAAAAAACCGCATCAAAATCCGTTGCGTAGTTTTAAAGATCTAAGCATACATAGGGACAGACAGCGGGATGCGACTTTATTTTATACTATGTAGTGATGCGGTGTTAGCATTAAAGCTTATCTACTTCGTTGTCATGAATTTATTAGAATTACCGATATTGCAAATAAGTGATTCTTATTCTTATCGATACCTTTCGGAATTCAATAATTATTTCCCTCTTAAAACTTAATTAGTGTTAAGGAAAATTACTATTAAAATACAATTTATGAGTACCACCTTAGGCTTATCGTTATTTACAATGATAAGATATTAGCTGACGTGAAACATTATAATGCGAATAAATTTCGATATCGCGTGGCTGGAACACTGGCGATCAGAAGCAGAGGTGTGGCTCCAAGTAACGGCCTATTAGGGTTCAAGGTATCATGCCGAATTCTTATGACGTTATTATGAACTACGAAACGAATTTCTAGTTTGGGTTAACAAACATACATACTATAATAGTTAATTGTCCTTCATTAATTTTTTGAAAGGACAGTTGGGTGATTGTGAAATAGCTTGTATTAAAAATATGTCTAAGAACTAATTTTGCAATTATTACTGTCATCCTACTCGTATTACAAATATTTAAAATAAATGTTTGGAGGAAATACAGACCGTTCTAGGGATAATATAATGTGGCGACGCGTGATACTTAGAATACTTACATACGAACCATAATCGTCTCATCGTAATAACTCAAGGAAAAACATGAATATTACTTACACAGTCTATCAAACATTATTAATTATTATGGATTTGATAGGTCCACAAAGAAGAATTAAATTACTTTTATATTATAATATTATCTTGTGGAGGATGAACGATTTGAATTGTCCAAATCGTCCACCGTCCACAAGACAACACTCATAAATGGCCTGAAGCCCGAAGTTGCATGTAATTGCAGTGTCACGCAATACTGGTAATCATAGTTCTGGCTTTCCACGACTGTATCGTGGAAAGCCAGACCCAGTGTGGGCACCGCAATCCAACATTGTATAACGGTAAATAAACGATTTTTATTTTCAGTTTTTTCACTAGTACACTAGGGAGTTATCTTTTCCGGAAAAGACTGCTATGTGTGTACGAACTAAGATGGTCCGATAACAGAACCTACTTGAAGACGTAGGTTTAGTAACCCACAAAGTTCACCGAAGCCTAAGAGCTATGTTGACCGGCAATTTATCAGATCTGTCTGAAATCATAGCCTTAATAACTTTTCTAGACTTGAGCCATAGCCGTGGTCGCATGCTATGTTGTGATTTGAGATAGGAATATCTTCTTGTTTTATGCTTTTTAGTTAGTTTATGACGTAATGTGGTTTTAGCTTTTTAATCTTTTATTTTATTATGTCTTAAATAGCGGTTATATTATCAATGAACTTGAGCCTTAAGTATTGGAATCTTAAATCACCACTCAGTCTCCAATTATTGGGCTATCCCACGTTTTGATCACATCCATTGTATTCGATTCAATGTCTAACTCGTGAAAGATCACATTCTCGCTATTATCTCTTTACGTTACAGTAAATACGGATGAGTTACAATGTATTATCATTTTCCTTTCATGGAATAATAATATAAACATTTTTGATACTACTTTTTTGTTGTCTGTTCCTTCACATTTTCTTTTGAGACATATTTAACGTAATTTGAATGACATAAAGTAATCAGACGCGTATTTATTTCAACTTACAGCGATTTGATTTTTACAGTACAGTAAAGTTGTGCCCTCCATAATAAAGGTACACTTTTTTGTTATTTTTATATTAGAATTTCACCGCCGTTCAGTCTTTTGTTTCTTTATCCAACTCGATCCCCGCTCAGCTCTGGAAAAATGGTAAAAACTTTTTCGCAATAATTCTCCCCATTTTTAGATAAAAAACCTGGCTCCGACTTTATTATTTCAAAGCACACGGTATGGATAGACTAATAGATTTTTATATTCTTTCGTAATTAGCATTCTATATTTTCTACTGGTAATATTTTATCAAGAACATCATTTGCGAAGTTAACTTTGTTTACAAAGTTGCCGTTGCTATTGCAGTCTTAGCTAACGATAATGGGCAAAACTTGAGCCTAACTGCTAAGTGTCTGCATAAATAAAGCCTCTACGATTAGCTCGATTACTTTTTGCTAATTTATTTTCAATCTTGAGACGAAAATAAACGCGATAAACAGATTTAACCATCTTAAACTGATTAATCGTAATTCGTAAGGCCCGAATATGCATAATCGTAGGTCGCCAAATAGTGTACCTATCCCTAAACTTCTTTCCGATAACATTATTGTTGTAGGCTTTAAAGCTAATATACAATGTATATTGAGCACATTTCTAGCTCCTGGGCAAAATTGATATTGGGGATGTTTTTTGTTAGAAACATCAACATTAAAGCCCGGAGAGATGCTTGTTAGTTCTAGACCAATTGCCTACAACTTTTCATGAATTCCTGGTACCTTAAGGCTTTATAAAAGTTTCTAAGGACGATCCGTCACAGCGAAGTTTTTGCTATTAAGAAGCTCGTCACGAAATGAATTGTACTGTTAAAAAAGAAATTTCTGGCGCGAGCAATTCTTAATTAAAATCTAACTCTTAAAACAAAGTAAGGCAGATAGAATTAAGTTTATCACTGTCTTCATCTACTTTCACTGTACCTATATTATTAACCAGTGTGATTCAAATTAGACTGTCTATCTTGAATTACAGTGTCTACTTGTATGCTCTTCTATTTCAATCTCAGTGGCTTGACTTAAATTGTCGATATACTCAAGCTAACGTCTGGGAATACTTAAGACATTTAAATAAATTATCCGAAAGCTATTTGTTTGTATAGTAAGTATAACATTTCTATTTTTAGAAATCTCATAAATCAATTAGAAATTAAAAATTTAGCTTATTACTGAAAAGGTTATTTGGCTCATAATACATTTATAAATAAATGTAAAAATGTAGAAAACCATTCACAACCTTTATCTCATAAATGCAGGAAAAATTGAATAAGTTAAAACTTGACTGTGATAGATAGTTGCAGGAGGTTATATGGCTCGTAATCAGTTTTGAAATAAAATGTTAAAAAAGTAGAAAACCACTCACAACTTTAAAAAAATACAATTATAAAAGTTTCAAAACTATCACGAATCTAATTTGTTTTCGTGCGTGTTTGTGGTCTGTTTATTATACACGGATCATACATAATATACCTTTCAGTAAATTAAAAAAGTTAAATAGTTTATTTAACTAGCCTACTAGAATATGAGTCTTAAACAGTTGTCCGCTGAATTATCCTATGATATGAAGGTAGGTACATTTACTACTGCAAACTTGATGCAGCAGTTTTATAATACTTACCTAATCCTGCATGTCGGCTGTATAGTAAATTAATTAACCATTGCCAACACAATCGCAACAAATATTCCATCTCAATTAACTTGCTTGTACTGAGTGGAATTAACTTTGTACCTGTAAGTAATTATTTTGTTGTTCAAACATTTATTTAGGACGGCGGCGGCCGTTCAGGTATTTTCGTACAGTAACGCTCGGGCAGACACAAATGCCGAAAAAAGATCTACTTTAATAAAACGAAAGAGAAAAACAAAATAAAAGAAAACCAAAATGATTAATTTTTGTTTTTCGTAGTATGTAGTTTCATATTGTGGAGCAGGGGGCTTACTACGAGCAGAAATTGAACTGCCCAGAAATTTCCAGTATACGCTGACCTTTCATTGTATGAAAAGTCTATAAAGTGCGAGGTCAGCTCATACTGGAAATGTCTGGGCAGTACAATCTCTGCCCTGCTATAAGAGTTCATAGTAAGCCCCCAGCAATATTAGCGGCCCGCATCATAGTATTACAATGTTGCTTTTGCGGGTAACATTATGCTTTTCGGGCTGACAACAGTTGAAATAGAGTCGTAGTTTCTCGTTTGACCCCAGCAGAGGAAACTTGTTGGTTCCGTAGTTCTATGCGGTCACTAGAACTAAAAAGACGGCTCGGTGAGCGGAAGTCGCGGGTCGCTCTAATTTGTCCTGCCACAAAGTGGTGCAACTTAAGTTTTTAACCGCTCTTGATGTTATATAACATTTTACTCCTGTGTAAAGTTCTGCAATAAATTTTAGTTGCCGCTATAGCTTTGCACTATAAAAGAGATGTACGGCTCAAGTTTTTTGTAATAAATCTAGGACACGGTAATAAATGCTGAATAAGTTATGTCAAGCTTATACGTCAAAAATGTATAATTAAAATGACTTTCTTCATATCATAACTTTATAAAGTGTTTATTATGGAAGCCACACACGCTACGAGAAAACTACAGTTTTGTACGATTTTCTTGAACCTTACCATCGAACTGAACAAAAACAAAAATTGAATTGATAAATCGTTATAGAAGGAAACTGCGACTTTTTATAAATAATAGTCCAACAACAGCTGCTAATGCGTCGTCTACGTCGTCTATCAAAGCTATTGCGGAACGAAATGACAGTTTTACAGTGTTGTCGTAACGTGTGTAGGTAGGCAATAATGTCGTTAAAAGGTAAAGACGACAACCTGTTTCTACTTAATAAATCGAACCTTTAAACATATGAGTTTTTGGGATATTTACTCAAGTACCTTCAACACAGAAAAATGGTGACAACTGCCCCATAACTCAGTGTTACCAACTCTCAGAAATATTTATCCCCAAAGCTAAAGATAAAAACCCCTAAAATCCCCCAAAAAATAATAATAAATAAATTGTAATATTATACAATAATTGAAACATTTTCAAAAAGTTTAGAGCCATTTGCGTCACAATCATTATAAACTTCACAGTAAAAGTCAAGAATAAATAAAATCCCAAAAATACCCCTAAAAAAATCCCAGCCCACTTATTTACCCCCTAAATTTACCCCTAAGTTGGGGACACTGCCATAACTTGTTCATTTCACTCTTGTCAATCCAAAGGTTGCCTGGAATAAATCGCTGTGCGCGATAAGGCCGCTCATTGTACAATTTATGTTCGTGCAAGTCTTATAAATATGTGTATATTTGTTTTACTAGTGTACAATAAAGAGTATTAAATAAATAATGATTAAGTACACTGTTATTAGTAAAAAATAATCAATTATTTTGAGGACCTCCAAATTTCGTATTTCCGATAGGTACACTTATCGTTTCTATAATCATGTGCGTATTAAATATTAAACGAAAATCTTTTCATAAGTTTTAATATTACCTAACAAATAAGTAACTGATGAAACGATTTCTTACGAAAATATGTTATCATGTTCAATATTAAGTATGTTTTGGACTTCTTGATTTTTTAAATTGAACTTGTTGACTAAATATCACAGCAAAGGACGTTCCAGAAATTGAATTTGAAGCATTCGGAAAATATCTTTACAATTTTTTTTCTTTATAGGTATATTTAGAGACTGTCTCAAGATAGTCTCCTCAGTCTCCAATTTTGTATACACGTCAAGTAGCAAATTGCTTTTTTAAGTTATTTATGCTTGTTTTAGTACCTACTCCTTTACTACATTCCGCGTAAATATTGTATGTATTGTAGATTGTGGTATCTACGTACCTAGTAATGTGAATTCTTTAAAATAGATACCACTCAAGCAATTACAACACGTAATCAATTGTATGCTGCATTGTTTATTGATTGCATGAGTGTACATAAATAGTCTAAAACATTGCAAACCGCGTCTAGATAAACAATAGAATCTAGATAGATGTGCAAACAAATATAAAAAAAGACTATATTTCATATAGTTACAACTTACAACTTAAAACAATCAGTTAGATCGATTTCTGAAGAAGGGTTTGCCTCGTGTATTCTAGGCGTTACGAAGCCGCTTTCAGGCCGCTAGTTCTCGGAATAAACATTAATCCATCAGATTTTGTTCGCACTGATAATCCGGAACTGGTTTTCTTGAATTTCATAAAGGAAGCGTTCCGGAGCTGCTTTTATCCTGATTGAATGTAGCGTTTCTATTTAGATCGTATCCGGCTAATGGATCAAGATTAATAGAGGTATATTTGACCTCCATGGTGGATCTAAAAAAAAATTCCATTAAATCATTTCTAAGAATAAGAATAAGAATAATTTATTTGCATGAAATATGGTTACGTCGGTGTTACATTTATGTTGTAATTTGTACAGCATATCTCGCCGTATATACGGCATGCAAAACTGATTTACCTGGTTACTAATTAGGTACCTGCTTATTATAATCTTTACAAAAATAGAAAATAGAAAATTATAAAACTTACAAAAAAGAAAATTAAAAAGTGTATATAAAATTACTTTGGCAAAAATTTAAATAAAGAAAATTAAAATTACATAGCTCGTACTTAAAAAAAAATAGAACATTAAAAAGTTTACCTACCTACGATTTTGACAATAAAATATGTACTTATTACGACATGGTAATTGTAAAATTACAGTTAGATACACCTTAAAATACTCCATTGTTATAATTAAGACATGAATTCTTTGATACTGTAGAAACATTTTTCTGTAAGCCATTTTTTGAGAATATATTTATAGCGTGAAAGAGGTAGTTCTCGAATGGATTTTGGTATTTTGTTAAAAACTTGAATTGCCATACAGCTACAGTTTCTTTTATACAAAGTGGTCGATATCATTGGGAGTTGTAGTTTGCTAGGGTCTCTAAATACAAATCTTTGATGGTCACTCGTTTTTTCAAACAAATTAGAGTGTTTTTTAACGAATACTCCGATTTCAAAAATGTAAAGAGAAGTTACAGTTAATAGGTTTAGCTTTTTAAAAAGCGGTCTGCATGTATCTATTGGACCAGCACCACATATTGCCCTGACACATTTTTTCTGCGATACAAAAATGGCAAATGTATTGGTTTGCGAGGTAGTATTTGCTTTTATTAAATGTACTCTTACCTCAGTTGGTCAGATACACTTGTTCCCCATAAGAAATGAGATCTATTCTTGTAATAAAAAAAAGAAAACGTGACTATGGCCTCTTTTCTCTCAAAATCTGGGCATGCATAAGTTTCGATAATTCGAAATATCTTTAAAAAACATTAACAGTTTCCTAACAACGTTTTCTTGTAACTGCAACGGTTAAAGTAGCTGCTTTTGCTGCCCCGTCTCTAACTGCCATTTGTATAAGCAGATCCTGGCAAAATGCCAGGTTATCACTACCAATGGATGAAGCAATAAAGATTTTTTGCCATGTCAGACTTAAAACTAAAAGCATTCTCCTGGAATTAATGCCGTTTAGTAACTTTCCTGAGATTAATTAAACTAAAAAGAAATTAAAATTACTATCAAAATTTACGCTTTATGTACTTGACGTCAAAGGTTTTAAGCGCTAATAATTTTAAAAGAAACATTTTCGTTATTAGCTATTTAATATTCCTCGGTAAATTGAAACGAGTTGCTCGCTGTACATTTTTAATTTAATCATAATTATCATTAGGGTAAATGGTTTTTTTCCTAATACCATATTTTGTTTGTGTACCTACCAACACGACGATGAGTCATAATAATATAGTAGTGGCAACAAAATTATACGTAAGCACGTTGTTTGGTACCGTTTTTATAAATACTTACCTACATGTTTTAGACGGGAGCTGCCAACAGGTGCTATAGAAAGCTATTTAGGCCCGGAAACTACCAAAACGGAGAGGAGCGCGGATCTTGCTTTTTTTATCGAACGACACGTGTAATCGACATAAATCAGGCAAAATTACTAACTGACTACTGACGGGAGTGACAGTTCTTATTCATAGGATTTAAGCTAGCCCAAAAAAAACCCCGGCCGCAAAAAATAAAACTAAGCGCTCCTTACCGGTTGATGAGTGTGTCCTATTAATAGGGAACTTAAATGTATTTTTAGTTTATCCTAAAGATTGAAGGTTTAATAAACAATAAAAATATGACTCAAATGTTCGCGCCAAAACAGAGTCACGTGACATGATATCATTGCATTACTTGTTCATAGCATGTGAATATGGTAACCAAGGAGAAACGAAGGAGTAAGGTCAAAAATCGATGATGGTGTTTAAAATAACGTTCTATTTTGCGTAATTTATAGTAAATATAATTAGTAAAAAACGGTATAATTTTTGAATAAATCTTTAATAGAAGCGCTTTTCACAACTTTATTATCTATTGATTTTTTGACATAATTTCTCATTATAATTTGGATGCAAGTTCCCTATTCCCCATAGGTTGCAGAAGTCAGTCTGCACCAATACTAACTTGTCCTATCGTAAGTAGTTGCCTAATTTATTAAAGAAGACTTTAGCAATCGGTCTGGGAAAACCCAGATAAAGAAACAGAAAAGATAAAAAGATAAACGCTATAAACTTTTATTGAAATATGTTGCCGTAACGATTTTTCGTTCCACGTTCGCTTTTTGATGATTATGTGCGAAGTTTGACAAAGTACCCCTTCTTACTGAGAAAGTGCGAACACGTTGAGCGTATTATTTCATAAGTCTTCATAGCTTAGCCGTGACCTTTTTATAGCCTTGTTGTATGGTAGATTTCTTGGCCGATCCAACCTATTTTTCATCTGTGATCTCTATCTTAGAAGATTACGTCGCCCATTCGTGAAAAGCCTTATTTTATGTTGGTTGCCTATTCAAGTATTATCGGATTACGGGTAATATATTGGAAAGTTATTGAATGCTGAATTACTTTATGTTATTTGCATCATAAGACTAGCCCTAGGAATATTAGGTGCACGTCTTATGCTTGGTAATCTGTGGAGATAATTACGATTAAGTTTTTTAAATATAATCATAATTATTAAGATCTCATCGGTCCTTTGAAAATTTCCTAGTTAATGCAATCAATTACCTCCTTTCAAGGTATAAACTATGTTCTAAGCATAATCTATAATCGAGCGCAATTCGGTCGTAACTGAATTTCGAAAGTTCTGGAATCTGGGAGTGGTTGAAAATTACGTGGCCAGATAGGAGTTCAAAGAAGCAATTAATAATTGAATCATTCCTTGTAATTTAATTCATGGATTTGTTACCCATTGAAAATTACAGGAAGGAACAGAGAAACATCTGCATTGGTTTGGCGTTAATTAAAAAATCGAGCACAATTGTCAGCTGGCGTATGATAAGGTTCCCACATGCTTTTAATATACATTATTATTAAGCACTGGACTAGATGTACTTAATCAACAAGAAATAAGAAACAGTTGAATAACAAATTAATGTATACTCTATTGATTTCTCTGAAGATTAAAATTTAATCACATTTTAATAAACTACGCACAATAAAATAAATCCCGTAATCAACAATAATTAAACCGCTGCATTACGCTTTGTGAAATTTATTAATTGAAACTAACTGAATATCAATATTTTATTAACAACATTCAATCAATCGTTCAATCGTTTTATAAAAAATAAAAATAAAGTAAATAAATAGAATAGAATAGAAGATTTTTATTTGTCTTTAAAATTACATAGGTAGCAAAGAGATACATCATATAAGAAGGTAAAAGACAAAAAGGTCTTGGACTCAGCATAATAGCTGGCAGCGCGAGGCATGCACAACTGCTGATATTCTGTCCAAGCCAGTCATGCGTTGAATAGAACACAATTTTTATAGTAATAAATAGGTATATCTATACATAAAAATGCCGTAATATAATGTAAACAATGAAATGGGTGTACCGCAAACTCTATAATTTAATAAATTAATTATGTTCTACTTATAACTTAAAATAATCTGTATTAGTAAGTAATCTAATTTAAAAAAAGTGCAGACAAGTAGGAAGTCCTTTACATTCGGAAACTTGTCCCTTTTCAAGATAAAAGTGAGACATTACACAATACTGAATCTGTGTCGGGTTTTACCCTCAGGGATATAAAATAAATAGTCAATTTTTTACGTGAACCCGAACAGAAAAAGAGGTTGTTTTATTATTATTTATCGATATCCCTTTTTGAATTAGGTTATAACCCCAGAGCCTTTGAAAGTGGTAGGGAGCACAATGAGAGAGCTGAATGATTTATAGGCCTTTCCTTCCACAGGTCCGCGCATGACAACATTAAGAAGAGTAAAGTCGCCATCAAGAAAATATCTCCGTTCGAGCACCAGACATACTGTCAAAGGACACTACGAGAAATCAAAATCTTAACTCGGTTTAAGCATGAAAACGTAAGCGTATTATGAGTAATTTTATTAACGCACTTTCTCATTTATCGATGTGGTATAAAGTGCAAAATTTTGGGGCATTAAGGGTGGCTACTATCTGTTACAGTTGAAAGTTCTGGTTTTAGGAAACTTTAGGTCACCCTTTACATCTTTTCTACAACAACTGCACTATAACGATCCATACCAACAAGTGAGATAGAGCCTCTTTTAACTGTGATAAGACCACTGATTCTGACGGTGAATTTTCTCTTACAGATTATTGACATTCGGGACATTTTAAGGGCCGAAACCATAGATTCAATGAAGGATGTTTACATTGTACAATGTTTAATGGAGACAGACCTTTACAAGTTGTTAAAAACACAGGTAATTAAAAACATTTTTACTAATTAAATCAGCTGTATTCCTCAAAGAGTAATTAATCATACCTTAGTGTTAATATTTCTTATTAATTTGAATGTTGGAAACTCCTCTGAATAGAACTCTTAAGTTAATTAACGAAATATCTTTGATTGCAAATGTTAATTAATTAGGTAGGTTCCAAATGACAGCAAACGCAATGGAGTCCTATTAAAGTCCGTTTCAAATAAATATTTTGTTCCAGAAATTAAGTAACGATCACATCTGTTACTTCCTCTATCAAATCCTCCGAGGGCTGAAGTACATACACTCGGCAAACGTACTTCACAGAGACCTGAAGCCCTCCAACTTGCTACTCAACACAACATGTGATTTGAAGGTACGATATAAATACACACTACACCTGGCTGTTTTTATAAACACTTTTATTTTTATCTAAATACACTGCATAATATAACAGATCGTAGAGTTCCAATATTAAACATTGATCATTCGATCGGCAAAGATCGGTTTTGAGGGGATAATAACATTAGTAGTCACACCCACAACTGTCAGGCAAAGTGCTATGCGAGTACCTTTAATATTCAGGTAGAAGCTCTCCGAAGAATTATATAACAACGAGATAATCCCTTTTTCGCTTCAAGCGATGCCCAAGGATTGGTCCTATTATCCGGACTCAGAGCCTAAATGAATGTTAACAATATGCATACAAGCTACCCCGAGATACGAGATGGTACCCCTGTAAAAAAAGTTTGTAACTTGTAAATCCAGGTGTAATTTATTTACAGTATCTATTCAGTCGTGCGCGACTCTCTTCGGTGATTCGGTAAAGTGGACAACACAAAACAAAAAAGAAAATGGTTGAATTTTAGCAGTTAGAAAAATAATGTTCATAATTGTAGCCATCTGCTTAGTCTCCTTTGATATAAGTACACCTTTGCTGGTCGCTTTCGTACCCGAGGGCGTTTTAATATACGACTAATCGGTTCTTAGAATTCAGCCTCAATTCTCAACTGAACATTAAATAAATTTCCCAAAAGGCAACTTAAGCTACAAAGCTTACAGAGATAAAAATTGCTACTAAAATCAGAATCATGTGTTATTCGACGGTAAAAAACTCTCAAAATATTCGTCTTGGAAAGATATTGCTCGTACATAAAGTTTTAACAAAGCCTTCAGCCACACCTCGGATACTCCCATTGTCACTTGTTCTAACTCAAACGGAATTGCAAAGCAACATGGCAACTGCAATATTGTGGTCGCTTTGTAAGTCGACGATCGTTAACAATATAACGACTTATTTTAGGAGGGGGGGAGGGGAAGTTGCTTCAAAAACCTCACTTTATTAAAGGACGACCCCAATTACGTAAATTGGAGGCGAGCGTATTACCATCTATCGGGCACACTTCTAAACTCCGGGCTGCTACTGAGAATTTTGTAACAGACTGACCCAAAACACATTGCCCAACCCGGATATCGAACCCTGAATGTTACGCTTAGCAGCCGTGTTTGCTCCCACCTTACCAATGAGGTATCGAATGAAAGACGTATAAACTTTCATAAAAAATTTGAGTAAAAATCACGTTTAAGACATGCCATTTTATACGTATTGTAGCTTTAGATAATCCCTCATCTGACTAAACACAGACATTCATAATTCTCAAGATCCACCACGGCCGCTTGTGATTAGAAATTTGAAGCATATTTGGTTCCCTTATTGCACCATCTAGCTATGTTTCGTGCACATAAAAAAATACCCGACGAATAGATGCACATGAAAACATACCTGACGAATACACATCAAAACATACCCGATAAGTACCTACAGACGATGTTATAAAGGAAAAATAAAACTGTAGACGAGATTGACTCAGCACCGAAACGGAAGCCGCAATGGCCCAATAGCTGTGGGTTGGCCGAGTAGATGAAAAAAGTAACTTGTCAGATGAGAAAATATTTGTAACTTTTTGCCCAGTAAATACAATTTAAGCTTCAAAAGCTGTCTTGCTTTTCTTACAAACTATTTTTTGTCTCCGAATTTGGCTTATTAAATTATGTTTTAACCTTTTTTTTCTTCTTAAACAATGTTCTGTTGACGGTACACGAAATGAAAGTTCTTTTGAAGAAATTTTAACAAACAAGTAAAGTTGATTTAGCTTTAGGCTTTGTGTTTATGTTTATTTGATTGAATTTGTTCTGCTCGAGGTAAAAACTATTTATAATAATATTATATACTTTCGAATATTATGTGTATCTACTTCTCAAGAATTGTCAGTCTTTTTAGTGTAGAGATTAATGTTATACAAGCAAATTCACAAGCGCGTTTGGGTTACGACATCACGATAAATTTTGAGTAGGTAATAAATAAATACTGCGTAATAAGCAATTAACAATACCGTACTGTTGACAAATTTAATAATCTACGAGCAAAATATTTGTTTTGTCACATCAACACTTGTATTATTCGCCACTAAGAAGTTAAGAATTAATTGTGTCTTAATTTTCCTTGCTTAGTGTCGTTACGATCCGTAGATATGATCTTAGTGGCGGAAAAACCTACCGCGTACTTTAAAGTTAGTCCCAGTGGACAGGGTGAAGAGGGTCACAGAAAATCCTTTTTTGAGATATTTAATACGGAAATCAAGAGTCAAGTGTAGTGAATTACCATAAATGTAAATGGCCATACCTAATACGAAGGATTAGGACCTCCATAAACGTTTAAATGCGACTCATATCATTTAAACGTTTATGGAGAAGTGATTTTATTTTGAGCTCATACACTTCTATTATAGGACATAATAACCGACGTATGAACGTTAAAGCCTAAAATAACACAGATAAGCTTAATAAGAGATTATTTTTTTCCTAAATCGTCAGATTAAATTAGATTTAAAGAAGTTTCATGGCGTCGTTGTGAATTACAGTCTAAATTTATAAGTCACAATTTAGTAATTATCTTTTTATTAGATTGAGTCTTATTTTCACTTACTTCAAGGCATTGCAGGCATGCGAATTACCTAAGCAGGTATTAACATTTGCCAGTTTTGTTTCCACAAGACCAAGGTTTCTCTCCATAATTTTTGCAAAGATATTTTAGATAAGATTTATCGGTAAAATATGATGCATTGTGCCTTGCGTGCTCTGATACATGCACGCAGGAAGAACGAAGTATTCTCGATTGAGCACCTGTTTTTCTAGCACCGATGCATTGAGCACCCAAGATATTCCCATTAGAGCACGAATCAATATTTTATCTTGGTGCTACGTGTGTGGCTGGCCTATCGACACTATATTATAGATGAGTCGTGAACATCTACCATTTGTTTCAACATATTAATAATTAATTATACTTATGGATGCTACTGCGGTCAATGTAGCTAATTTCTGCGCAAGGGCAATCTAGATTACTATCGAAAGAAGAAGAAGATAGTATACAATACAAAACCATCTACATCTATTCTAAAACTGTCATACAAAGACAACCAAATGCTTTACAAGCTTGATGGTGGCTTAGAACCCTCAGATCCGATCTGTGTCACCAATTGTCTGTGTAACTTTGTACTCCAAGCTTTGATGGTAGTGTAATGATAACGGTGCTTTGTCAACAGATCTGCGACTTCGGGCTGGCGCGAGTCGCTGACCCTGATCACGACCACACCGGCTTCCTCACCGAATACGTGGCGACTCGGTGGTACAGGGCGCCGGAGATCATGCTTAACTCTAAGGTACGTAATTCAGCTCCATCATGGGATTCCCAACGGAACTCTGCAATGAACGACAGTGATTCCATATTATTACCTCACTAAAAATTGGTAAGCGGATTGGGAATAGCTTTATTTCTTCTGATTTCTATATCATTCAGGAGAAGAGAATAGAGGATTGGGTTATTCTTAAGGGAACCGCAACTCATGGCAATAAATTGCTAGAAATATATTCTCAAAAAATCTTTGACGTATTTTAATGACACTTATCTCTGAGATATTTTAAGTAACCAGATGAGACGTCATAATCGGCCGAGGCACGAGCAAAAGCTAGTCATTAAAAGAAAATCGTTTACTGGCAGTTCATAATCTACTTTGGCGAAAAGACGCTTATAAATCATCTAGTTTACGATCTGTGCGACTACGTAAACACACCCATGTTTTCATTCCTGACCTAGTGCGGAAATTAACATCGCTCGTACGTTTATTACTCCATATGCACGTAATGTTGACGTAGAACTTACGGTCGCGAGTGTACGTGCACCGAGTATCACGCAACATTACGAGTACATTAACCGTCCGTGCCACGCGAATCCACTTTTGCACCACTGAATACCTATACCTCTTGTACACGAGAAACCTTCTAGTACAGTTGTGACCATTTATTTCTTGTCCTCTAAAGCTCGGAGAAGGATTTGCGTGCATGTTCCACTTACATTGTAGCATAAATTGTCACAATATTTCAGGAAATGCTCTCGGAAATAACGAAGCTAGTTGAAAAGCGAACTAGAAACTTCTGCTTTAGTTTGTAGTTTGTTGAGAATTTTACCTTCAGCGGGTCTAAGTCCTCGATGAAGCACTTAAAGGATTAAGTCTCGTTACTGTACGAGGGATGTGGTTAACCATTTGAGGTGCAAACTAAATGAACGTTTGGCGATTTGTTATATCACTGTCCACAGTTTGACATAGGTCTTTAATAACGTAGTTATCGAAACTCAATAAGACATTGGATAAGGTACCGCAAAAGTATTTGTCAAGATCCACGTATATTAAAACTAGAAGTCTAGAAAATTGTGTGAACATTGAAACCTTCATAATCAAAGCTTGAATTACTCTTAAAATTAAACTAAAGAACTGAGGTACACTTATTTAACGGTGTCATTTTCAGCAGGGTTACCATGATGGGTGGACAAACCCGTATTCTCCACTCTTTGTCTTCATGACAGATGATAAAACAAAAAATCCAGAGAGATAACGGTAAAGAAAAGGTTTTGTCCCGAGTTTTTCTCTTCCCCTTTTTGGCATGCTAGCTCTGCTGGCATGGCCATGATAACCGACACTAGAAATCCGTTTAAAAACAGCGCTACACTAAAACCATAAACCATTACAAACCATTTGCTATTTAAATAATATTCTACATTATCTAAAGTGCCAAGCTTAAGCTTGACGTTGAAAGCAGAATATTATTCCCACCAAAACATTAGATTCCAATTTATGTTCGCAATACATTGCGGTATTCGGGGCCATCTCGTTCCGCGCCATTTTGATAATGCTCCCCTATTTCAGACAAGAAAAGCCTACGTTCACGAATCTAAGCTGCCTGCTTTCCCCGACAACCGACCTTTACGGCTTCTGACAGACGGAACAATACAACATTGTCTGTATTATTAGGTTCGCTTCTCCATTTAGGTTCGTTTTTACGTCATTATTCAGTGTCATTTTGTATAGCCCTTACTCAAGAATAGTATAAGGTTCTTGCCCTTACTACAATCCCTCATTTAAAAAGGGAACGAATCTCAGACGTATAAACAACTGCGATATTTTATGCGTAGAGTTACATGTACATTAACAAAAAAAAAACGCCTTCAGTCAAATTATAAACAATCTTACTATTTGCTTTTATGTTGAAATACAACACTAGGCAATTCAAATTTGAAACAGAACATGTTTTGAAATATTTTAGAGAAAATGTTTTTATTAAGAGTAGTCAAATATTGTTTATATTTTGTGTCAAAACTAGTTGAATAAGGTATAAAAGTAATATTTCAGTATATTTAGCGGATAGTTATGTAGGTATTAATTTGATCTTAATGTCTGCCATAAACGCGTAGCACCGACATAATTTTATTATGAGAAAAAGATAATATGTTTTTGCGGTCAAGAAATGTCTTGGGAAAAGGCGGACTCATTTCTAGAGATTTAGTTGAAATATGACTGGAATCTACTGTAGTAACTTTAGTGTTATAATTTGGTTCTGTTTCTGATATCAAGGGACTTTTATATTTACAATGTACAGTCTACGCTTTTGGATTTTCGCCGTCTAATATTATTACAATAAAATACGTTTATTTTTATATACTAAAGGGGGCGAATACGAACTTACGGTTCACCTGATGGTAAGTGAGCACCGCCGCCCATGAATATCTCAGCACCAGAGGAGTCACCGATGCATTGCCGACCTTTTGGGGTGGTGTAGGCTCTTTTCTTGAAGGTCCCCATGTTCGGGAAAACCACTGATGGTAGCTGATTCCACAGTTATGCTAGGAGTGTGTTCGCGTCAATAATTCAACGAGTGTCCTAACTACAACCCATTGATCTCTGTCCCAGACGCGCCAGCAGTTGAGCCATCGCTACTTTTGTATTTGACCAGTGCTGGAACTTTGACTTTGTGTATCATGATCTTGCTGGTATGGGACACGAGGGCTATTGTGCACCAATGTGCGGTAATTCCTTCACGTCATGGTTTAGCTCTTTTTATGTAAGACCAGAGTTTATCTCCTTTTCTCCTGTCGTATCGGCTCAAGCAATCTCTAGTGATCGCTTATCCCGTAGAGGAAAGATTAGCCACTCAGTATTGGTTGTATCGAGGCTGACTACGCAGGATCCGCCATAGGAGCTCGGAATTCGTCACCCGTGGAGACTCTTGCCTTGTACCCCAGTTAAACTGCTATATATGTTCTAGTTGGGCACTTTTTTATGTAGCAGACTTGACCGTTTCCAGTCTTTTAACCAAGGCCCTCGTCCATATTGCCGACATATGCTGCCATGGTCTGTTCTGCAGCATTCATATACTATAGAAATGTTCTGAAGAGGTGTAAGCAGGAACTAGAGATATAAGACAGTATCAATCTTGTTATATGAAAACAATACACACAGGACATATATTCGATTTCAGTGTCGACCTAGATCGAGCTAAAACTCTTCAGATGCGTTTCTCACCCAGTATTCAGTTACAGATATCGAAGTGAGTTACGATCCAATACCGGTCGTTTGTAATCCTACCTTATATCAGGTGTAACATGATAAAAATGTAGGTTTAAAAAATAACTAACGGACAGGCTTGTATAACCGAAGGGTTGGGTGTCATGCTACAGCCGTACGCGTGGTACTGTCCTGGTGCGATGAAAATACCATAATCCTTTTGCAGATTTCAAGTTATCTCTCCGCCAAAAATCTGAATTTAGTTGTACACTTTAGCCGTGAAGACCTTATAAACAGACTTAGTAATTTTTTTCTTGCCCACCAATTTGCGGGTAAGGATGAAAGATTATCTCTTTTTTTATTCGGCCCCAATATCTTACTGAAGAAATCGATTACCTTAAGGGCCGCACCACAGTCTTGATTGAAGTTTATTAACTCCTGAAAATTTAGTCCACTAGGCAACCGCTATCGCAATTTCGAGACAAGTATTTCCTCATAATAATGTATCAAGCAATTACTAATAAAATACTTATTCTATAGGGCTACACGAAGTCAATAGACATCTGGTCGGTGGGGTGTATCCTGGCGGAGATGCTGAGCAACCGGCCCATTTTCCCGGGCAAGCACTACTTGGACCAGCTGAACCACATCCTGGGCGTACTCGGCTCGCCCAGCCAGGAAGACCTCGAATGCATTATCAACGAAAAGGTACGTTCATGTAACAACGAAGGGATCGAGCCATCCCTATTTATTAGGTCCATTTCCTATGATTGGAATCCCGGGAAATGACCGATACCTTTTCAGTAGTATGTTATTCATTTAGAAGGCCAATATTTTTTACTATTGGTTTACGGGATATCTTCCGTGATTAGATGTTGATATATTTTTTATCGAAAATTAGATTATTATATGTAAAACGTGATCTGTAGGTACGCCGATTTATTATGAAAATGGTCAGCTTACATAGCTAAACTAATAAAACTAAACAACATCCTAGCAGACAATTTTTTATTTAAATCGTCTTAGTCCTTTTAAGCAGTTATTTTATTTAAATTAAAACACTACATAAGTGAAGCAAGTATAGTGTGACATAATAATGTATTAAGTAACTGAACATTAAATTCCACGATGTTTTCCTTAATGGCTTGAAGATGGAAATATGTAAATAATGACTGGAATATTCATATTCTGGTTTTCGCATCGCTCAAAGGCAACTCAACGTTACAACACTACCTATCACCTACCTATCAGCCCACATTAGTCAAGTAGTAAATAACTAGGGAGTATATTAATAACTAGAAGACACTTGAATGATATAGATTGAGTGACTTTTCAAATATGGGCAGACTGATTAATCACCAAAGAAAACGAATTTAGATACCCAGCCAACGCTCATACCTAATCAAAATGGTTTTTCAACGAAAACCGTCTGTTTGAGCAAGATATTTCGTAGCGCGTTCAAACATAAGAACTTTGTTCAAAGTCAATGTACGAACTGTATATCTACTGGACTTTCCTAGAACCTGCAAATTGAAAATAAATATAGCTCTGAAGCTAACACCACAGAGCCGGTGAAATTGATTCGTGTTAAAAGTTTTCGGTCACTGTGTGTTTAGGATCGTCCTATGTCGCATATGAGGACATGAAAATATACGTCCTATACTCCCCGAGATCTAAGAAGTCCCTTTTGACAGATATAAAGAACGATAGAATGCAACTTGACAATGTTACTATATGCTGTGATTTAAAACTATTTTGAATATACACTTGATAATAATTACGAAATTATTAAACAAAAATAGGATACGTATAAATTAGCATGGTATGTAGTTTCTTATGTATTGTTTTAGCATCGAAATATTTTTAAAATACATGTTTATCTACTGCCGAAATATCATAAAAATGGTTACGTTCTCAATCAATTATTTTTTAAATAAAGGGATGTGATCACTAGAATCGTTAAAATCGTTTGAAATATCAGTATAAAATTACGTAGGTATTAAAAACTCTTTAAAGGCTGTATGACACGCACATTATATTATTATGATTAATTTAATTTCTCTATGATCACAATTTGCTTGACACCGGCAGTAATGACGAATGACATCTGTGCAGTTTTTCGCGATTTTTCCGACTAATTGTCCGTTCTCTCTATTTCTCTGATACCTCTGTTTTTGTGATTTGGCTTTGATTTTGGACTGTTCCCGTTTATTACGTTGACTTAGCTTGCTATACTTGGATTCTAATACTGTGATTTCGGCCGTCCGTTATAATATATTTTTTCAAATTTTCTATTTGATTTCGTACTGTGAATAGTAAATCGCGCAACTTGGTTTGGAAACTACGTGAGTACTTCGAATGTGAATCAATCTGGTGAACCATTATTACCGGTACAACAAGTGGATAAATAATTTTGGCATGAAATTATGGATATGTTTTATTATTCTATGAAGATACCTACAGAAATTCGATTTCATATTAAATTCGGTGCCTACTACATTAATAAATTCATTATCAGATGAATTTTTCTCGATTTTTTATTCATAGTTTTAAACGATTATACACTCTTAGAATTTTAAATCGATTTATTATAAAAATCGCTATTTTTGGTTACCGATTTATACGCTTCACATCCCAAATTAACTCAAATGATATGTGTCAAAAGTGGCTTTTTAGATCTCGAGGACTATAAGTTTTTTTAAGGTTTTATTGAAACCATTTCGTATGTAATTTGAGAGAGACTTGGCCTGGTTGTAGGTAGGTATAAATAGTAGGTAACTATAAATGAAGTTTCTGTCAATTATTTTTCTCCTTTCGGTGCTTTTTCTGGAAGAATGTCTCGTAAATATGAAAGAAACTAATGACATAATAAGATAGAGTACAACAAAAATGATAATATTTTTGCCTGTTCTTTGAAACACGGCAAAGTAATTAATAATTATAAGAAAAGACTGCTGGGCTTAAGACTTTTATTTAAATTGTGTTAGAAATAGTCTCACAATGGCTACGTTCTGTAATTGATTTTTCGGCGTGAAAGTCACCCGTGCAAATGTCGCTCGCTCATTGGGAATACATTGAACGGCTTCAGGCGACCCACAGCTGCGATAAGCGAGTGACCATTCCAACGACCTCAAAATATTTGTCAGATCCAATGACTATAGGCACCGGTCAGTTGACAGCAGAGCGCTTTTCATCCTACTATTTTACGGGGTGACCGGAGGAAACAGCAGTTTGGTGAGATCGCCCGGACGATCGGTGAGTCGTCGATCGTCGTCCGCCGTAATAACTGAACACACCCAATGACGTCGTCCATTTTTACAATTTTACTATACAAAATCTGCTAAAATATGAAAATAAGATGTCATGTGAAACTATTGTGACGCAATTGAAATAGCAGACTTGGGGCCCTGGTATTTTTGAATTTTCGTGTTCTCTACTAAGTATAACCCGGTAACCTAAAAGTAAGACTGAAAGGTATCTTCTGCCCTGGTTCATCGTCGACCTCATCCATTGCTTTCCATGAGGTGAGATCGAGGTAAAAAGCGGTCACTTTCAGTAATAATAATAAATATTTTTTTGCGACTCCAAATTTCATTTTTAACATAATTGTAGGTAACACTAGGTCGAGTCAGCTACTTTACCGTGAGGTTTCCTGCCTAGAATAGGCCACCCCCTCATCTCCAGGGTGTGGTAAAAGGCGACTAAGGGATGACGGAGAATGAGTACGCATACGGCATTCTCCGTGTGCGCTCCTAACAGCTGCAAAATCTATTTACCAAGCGTTTAGTGTTAATGTAAATTTTATCTCTCGATTATTAATTAATAGCTGTATGAAGAAACCTATATTCAGCAGTGATATCTGGCATGATACGTCTTTGATGGATGATTCAGTACTGCAAGCGAATAGAGCGGTATTTGTTTCGGCCGTAGGTTAGATACAAATAAACACGCAGAGAGAAACATCACCTTTGTTTAGTTTAGACCCAGTCAAAACATACACAAACGAAATTACATTAGTTGTCTTGCAGTTTTTACTGACAGGTTGTTTATTTATCGCGAATATTTGGCTAGACGGTCTGGGTCTAGCCTACACCATATTTACAATTCTGCATCTGAGATAACTGTCAGACTGCTGTCTGTAATGTGAGCCTCGACAATACCCTGTCATGACTTCTAGAGCTCCATGCATCCAGCGTCAAGTACCGTTAGACCACTGGTTCGCAACCTTTTTTTGACAACTAGGACTTTTTGTTTCATGCTGACCGCAAGGTACAAAATAGAAATTCCGAGAATTTTACAATAAACATCATAACTTTTAGTTAAATATTAAACTTAGATTAATATTTATAAATAGTTACTTTTTAAAAGACTTCAAAAAAGGAGGAGGTTCTATGTTTATAATAGAGAAATTTAGATTTTTGAGCTTGCGTGCTATTCTGGGGCTGTTGCTTAATAAAAATGGAATTATTATATGTTTAACTCGGTTAAGCGGAACTTAATTTAGTTCTCGCGGCCCCCTGGTGGTCTGCGACGTGCGAACCACCGGTTGGGAACCTCTGCATTTGACTAAGGCCCTGGGGTTGGGGCGCATGGAGGCCTCTAGCACAGTATATATATACTACATACAGTAACTCAGCTAAGACGTTTTTGTGACATCGACAAGCGGAGCGCTAGGGATGTCACTAATATTTTTGGAAAATGGTTTTTATTTTATTTAGTTACATTTACCTACTGCAAACATAAATTAATACTAGTATTGGCCCAGGGCTTCGCTCGTAAGTACGTAAGTAGTATGTAAGCTATATGACGATATTTAAACAGGAATTAAAAACAGTGATGATTCTTAAAAAAAAGATGGGAATGGATATTTTTTAATAATTGCGATTTGTTCCTGGTAAAATATCCTAAGCGTTAAAGTATTCTTCAGAAACACGATAATTCAGTGCCGGTTTCTTTACTGAATCATCTCGGAAAATCAAACGAAGCAATTTGGACCGGCTGAAAAAGATAATGTCATCACTATCAACTATCCCACTTTACGCGGACCCTCAGATATTGATTTTGAAAGCAATTGGTCCAGTAACTAAAAAGATAAAAAAGGCGGCAACTTTTTAAAATTCTGACTATAAGTAAGTATTCAGAGGCCATAGGGACTCTCAGATATCGATTTTGAAAGCAATTGGTCCAGTAACTAAAAAGATAAAAAAGGCGGCAACTTTTTAAAATTCTGACTATAAGTAAGTATTCAGAGGCCATAGGGACTCTCAGATATCGATTTTGAAAGCAATTGGTCCAGTAACTAAAAAGATAAAAAAGGCGGCAACTTTTTAAAATTCTGACTATAAGTAAGTATTCAGAGGCCATAGGGACTTTCAGATATCGATTTTGAAAGCAATTGGTCCAGTAACTAAAAAGATAAAAAAGGCGGCAACTTTTTAAAATTCTAACTATAAATAAAGAAAAAAGAAAGAAAGAAAAACGATTTATTTTATACACAAATTACGACACACAAAAAGTAAAAAAAAAATCAAATTAAAACAAATAAAAAAAGAAGTAACAAATGAAGACAAAAAATAAAAAGTAAAAAATTAAAAACACGAACCAAAAAACAAATATATAAAAAAAAAAAAAAAAAAAAAAAAAAAAATAAGTATTGAGAGGCCATATGGACTCTCAGATATCGATTTTGAAAGCAATTGGTCCAGTAACTAAGAAGGTCCAAATTGGCGGCCATTTTTTAAATTCCGACTTTATATATGGATTTAGAGACTATACGAACTCTCAGATATCGATTTTGTATATAATCGGTCCAGTAATAAAAAATATCAAAATGGCCGCCATTTATTTTTATTTCTGACCATAATTACGATTTCAGAGAAGACACGTATTTTCAAAGCAATCGGTCAATATTGACAACAAATTCGTAGACAAATAGTTGAACATTCATTATACCTTTCGATATCAGCGGGAAATTTAAAAAAAACTAACTGCTGATTTTATATTGAGGAGTTCAAGCAGCCGTAAACACTACAATATAGTCCTGTCAATATAATTATTAATATAGGAAAATATGGGAGCAACACAAATCATGACCGACTTTGTCTCGAAGTAACACCGACTGACATCCTTTGAATATTTCGCTGTTACCTAACCGAACCTAACCGAGAAATCCCTGTAGAGCACACGTCTCTGTGTGTGTTTGAATTCGGAACGTAAGTACGTAGCTTACCAACTGTTTACTATATATTTAAACTGTGCCTCTAGGGTGACGATACCAGAGTCCGTCAGCACCCGTAGCATGACCATTTCTATTTCTATTTCTTCCAAGAATAGACAAAGCTCTGTCCACCTCGACATCTAGACTAGCGTTTCTACGTAGACAAAGACAAAATATTCTTTCCATAGCAACAGGGAAGTATTCACTGATGCAATGATATACTCGTAGTTATTCTACCAAATCTTACTAAATACTAAAGAGTAGAAATATTTCTACAATCTGTCATTTTGTCCATTCTTCCGTAGACAAAACCCGTTAACGGAACTTCTACAATTTGTCTATGTAATGTTCATCAGCACATATGAATAATTACATTGTTCGGTTTCAGACTAATTGAAGCTAAGTCAAATAATACAGAACACGTGATTTTCTTAGTAATGATAAATTACTCTCCACTCTAGTACCATTACAAGTAGGTAGTGTAGGCATCTGCGAACTAAATCGTTACTTATTCATGGTCGCGAAATTTTGTGCAAGTAACAGTATAAAGTAAATCTGGGATCTTTTCGATCCCATCCCTATCGGGTCTCCTACATAAAATATATACTTTGACCATAGACCAAATTTCAGTTGGACACACCGAGTTTTGTTAATGGCGGAACATTGTCTCACATTTGTAGCGCATAAAACATTTATAGGTACCTACGTAACGAATTCTGCGACGTATTTTTTTTAGACTATAAATAAAATTACAGTAAATTTATACTCGTAGATAAGTTTCTGTTATCTTGTATTGTTGCTTTTGCTTGTCTGTCTAGGAGCTCTTAATACATTTCGTTCTTTGACATTATTTAAACTAATAAAAAAAAAAAAATGATACGCTTGTAAAAAATCTCCCATACAACAAACGTGATTTTGTTTGCTCGTTGTTTAGATAATGATGATACGGAACCCTTCGTGCGCGAGTCCGACACTCACTTGGCCGGTTTTTTTTTTAAATTTCTTATTATAATTCAGATGCAAGTTTTCTATTTCGCTGCATAACTTTGAGGCCTTTTAATCGATGTGAATTGTTGGCTAATCGTTATAAAGGCTGATGAAATATTAAGCAGAAGCTACAAAGCGTATTTTATGTTAATACGAGGATTCGCTTGGAAAAGAGGGATTACAGTTTTATTAAAAAGCGCAGGGAAAGTTTAAAGACCCATACTTTTTCATCATATCTAATTTTACAAGCCGTATTTAACCACGGTAAAAAGCGAAATAAAAATGTTGTAAACTTCTAAATTATAGCGTTTCATGACTACCTGAGGTCTTCTATGCCCTTTATTGTCAGGGCTGTAGTAACTTTCGTCGTTTATAATAGCCAATTCTGGACCTAAGGTGACCTGTGTTATAAAAATCCACGTATAGCTCGTTCTACAGTACCTGAAGGAAAAACGAAAATATTAATGGCCATAAATAATGATACGTTTATTTTGTTAGGCTCGCGGCTACCTGGAGTCGCTGCCGTACAAGCCGCGTGTGCCATGGACAGAACTCTTCCCTGGCGCAGACGCACGTGCACTTGACCTGCTGCATCGCATGCTGACCTTCAACCCGCACAAGCGCATTACCGTCGAAGAGGCGCTCGCGCATCCCTACCTTGAACAGTACTATGATCCCAACGATGAGGTATGTTTAAAAATATGATAGTTGCGTATATCTTTACGTCCCATCTTTTTCGGGCATGTGTTTCGGCGTGGTATTTCCACTCAGCGTCTTATGGTAGGTACAGACAAATGTTGAGGACATCGATCGGTACTCGCGGTATACATCACGCGGAACATTATGAATAATAACTGTACCTACTCAATCAGAAACAATAAAGTCTTCTTTACTTTACTGTATAATTCATGAGTTGGATTATCATGACAATGCTCCTTTAGATGGTTTCATAAATGAGTGCTCCAGGAAAGCAGCATTTAGGGATGAAGGCACACTTTACAAGAGTGTAACGATTAAGAAATATCTGGTGGATACATCGCTTCTGCCGAGTGTCCCAGCTTTTGTTAGTCTCTCTACCTACCTAGGTGTAATGTAGTAAACATATTTTTTCCTCTAAAAAACCCTCTGCCATTTGTGGATGAAATTAGTAAATGCATGTAACGTATTGAATGCATTTTCCCTGTTCATCTTATTTGCATCTTAAGTGTGTTTACTCACCGTCCAACAATATGGCGGCCACGTCCTTTTAGCTCTTGTCTTTTTGTTATTCCACAAAAAGGATAGCTTTTTGAACTTTAATGTAACTTAAATTAATACCTTTTCCCCGAACATATCCATTATCCTATACAAATAAGGAAATTGCTCCACCAGTTTTGCTGTATGGAAAATTTGGAATAAATTAGCTTATAAAAGATATAGATCACTGCTACTGCCGATTTAGGTCAGAGCAGCTTTGCTCAGGTGATTCGAGTTTCTTTGAATAAATAAGTCAATTAAAGCCACAGAGAGGTAAATGTTGCTAAAAGTGTATGTATGTATGTTTACGTACCGTATAATGTTTCACACCTAATGTGTTGCCAATTATACATTGTAAACGGATAGCGTATACAGCGGGTACAGTTGAAAATCGGCGTCGGGCATTGATGTCTGGCATACGCTGAACTGAAACATTTTGGTGCAGCCGTGAGGCCCACTTGATTGTGGTATAACCAACATACATACTTTATCTAAGTGATTTTTTAATTTTCGTTTTTCTTATTGTTTTTGTTTTTATTATTGCATGTGGTGCTTTAATTTTGCAACCAAATAAATTATTTTTCTCTCTTTCTTTAGTATACACAATATCATGCTATAAAAATAGTACTAAAGCATTACTTGGATTGAATCAAGTTTGCGGTCAATATGATTATGATTTAAATTGTTAGAACCTAAGCTGCTACTGTTATTGCAAGCCTGCTTCATCTCACTGCTGGGCAAAGGCCTCGAAAGCTGCTAGTCTAAGAAAATATTTCTCTTGAATCTCGGGCGGTCTGATCCGATGTGTCTAAAGTTCCAAGGATTTGCTATCATGTCGGATTATCGGATCGAATGTCCAAGTCAGATGTTCCTTCGGATTAAACCAAATACACATCTTACACAAACAATCGGATATAAGTAATGGCCATTTGACAATGTCTCATCCGCCTATTGAAAATTGGAAACATGAGCGTGGCGCGCGCAGTAGTACAATTTTCTTTTTCTTTTAATAACAGTGTGGTACCTATAGCTAGTTAGGTAATGCTGGTAACCGATGTTTTGTCGTTGCCGTAGCTAGGGATACATCATGTTAGGGCCCGCCCCCTACCCGCTATTGTTAGCGGAATGTTGTCAGGCCGCAATTGCGGTCTATTTTAATTGGTATTGTACGCTAGTAGGTATGTTAGTAAACCACATAACTACCTTATTAAAACTTCGATGTTCATTTTGAAACCTTTGTATTTTTAACAATGATTATCTTTTTTATATCCTTTTTTGTCACTTACTGGGCGAAAGCAATTTAATTTAAACCCAAACATTGACACGTTAAGAAGAATATTTTTTTTAAAGTCTAGGATTTGTTTTTCATTCCTGTCGGATTACAATGTCGTAGAAAACTACAGTTAGAACACTTTCCAGCTCACTATAGTTTCTAATTCTAAGCCGCAGAAGAGATTATCCATTAGTTTTAATTATTTATACTTTATACTTAGTACAGCTCGGAGGTGCGCCGGTAATTACCGTTGTACCGAGTCGTACAGGTATTGTGTACACATAGAGCGTGAATGATAGACGTAATCTACGACCTCGCGATACCGCCCTGCTGGGAAATCAATTTAACGCTTCATACGACTCGAGAGACGTGAAATACCCCACAGCTCAATTACCCATATTTCAGAGCAACACATTACCTTCCATTTGCAAATAACCTCCCTTTTGTTACAATGTTTTATTCATACTTTGTCCAAATGATCTCATATATTTTTCACTCAAATTACAAAATAATTTGGATTCATGAATATAGTTGCAAATTAACATTATTTTCGACACACGAATGTCACAAAAAAGACAATTTTATGTTAATGTAATAAGTAAAAGTATAATAATATGTAAACAAAATTAAACACGCTGTCGGACATCGTTCAAAGACGAGTTTTAATTACAGCCAGTTGCGGAGGAGCCGTTCCGATTCGCGATGGAGCTCGACGACCTGCCCAAGGAGACACTCAAGAAATTCATCTTTGAGGAGACCTTACTTTACAAGAAACTCAACGAAGGCGCGTAAACGAGGTGTTGCGGCCGTTATAATAAGATCTACCCTGCCCCCCGCCCCGTTTCGTCAAAACGGCGACCGAGGGGTAAGGTGCTCATTGCATGCGAGCTCTGTGCTCCCAACTTTTCAATAGCTGACAGATGGTGTGCCCTCGAGACGCTACGGTCGCGTCATCGCCACTACATAGGTACATTATATATCATCGACATTTTTATCTTATCTCTCCAGTGCTTCACGATTAGCCGAGTAATACGACTAATTCCTAAGAATATTTGTTAACTTTAAGGATAATATATTTTATATTATGGCAACAGGAAAATATGCGGTGAACAGAACTCGCATGCGAATGTGACGCAATCCAGGTCTAATTATGTGGATGTAGATGATGGGGGTTCAGTTGTCAGATATTCATCGCTCGTAGTCGGTTAACCAAAGGTACATAGTTAACCAATCTGTCGTTTTACATTCATTAGGTATGCGACTTTGTGGACTCGCTACATTTTCGAGTACGCCGTATTTTTTGTATTATACAGGCTATGTAATGTTATGTAAATTATGTATGTTAGGTTCAAAGCCAGTAACGAACACGTGACAGTTAAGCTTCCCTTGTTCTCATCATATAATTTATCCGTAATGCGGTATACGAGCTGCGTAATGACGAACAGATTTAAACACGGATTCGCTTCATGGACATATTTTTTATGCTACAGTGCTTCAAGACCCCTTTTTTCGGTCACCGAACGTTTCCACTCTGAGCCTAACTTACATAAAGGGATGAAAAAAATCCAAACGTTTCTATTCAACGTTGGATACGTTGCTTTTAAAGAGCAGTGTCTACTGTTAATTTCTTAGGCGTAGTCGCTTTCAATGGCGTACAATAAAGTATTTTTGTGGCGGTATAATGCATAATAATATTTTTCTTATTTAAAACTGCCAAAATATGTATAAAATTCGTCGCTTCATTATTATGATTCAAAGCTGTTTACTCCGAAACTTGACGTCTGGATGTAGAATTATGTTCGGAAAATATCGTATCGGTATGATTGGTCAGAGCGTAGTTGTAATAGGTATATATTAATGCGTAGCAAACTTATAGTATCATAGATAGGACTTTTCTGAAATTTATGAACGTTAAACATACCCTAGTCGTACAATTTCTAAATTGTGATGTTCGATCATTGTGTTGACGGGATCGATGTCATCTTAGGTATTTTGCAGTATTACGTGTCGATAGAGTAACGTTTGAGACATCGACGGTATAGGCGATCAGTCTGCACGCCTGCATCGCGGCATCTAAGGGAATACACGTGGATTCAGAACAGCATTCAATGTTTTTATGAATATTTTAGCGTGTCAACAGACACGTATCGGACTCCTCACAGGAGCGATGGAAATATAGAGAGAGCGAGAGTATGAATTATGTAAATGCTACGCGTTCGTACCACTGCGAGCTGCGGCGGACTGTCTATATGGTATCGGGAATAATTTCTTGCATCGCTGAAACGTTACCGACTCACCGCACGAGCGGCGCGCAGTGGAACCAGCGCGACTATACCAAACAATGTGGAGAGCTAGCGAGCGATAATGGACGGCCGGTGTAAATATTTTTACATTTCGAATTAATGTATTTTAAAGTGTCACCGAGTAATCATTTCAAGCACCACGTTATTATTCATTAATTCTGATGTGATCTACTTACGAATAAATGTACTTTCTCTTTAGCGAGCGAAGTGTTCGTTGGAAAACTTGCGTTGTTCAATGATTTTTGTAATAATAATTATCGTCTTCCTTGTATTTGCATGTTAGCGCACAAGACAATTTTAGAATAGTTATTCTTCATATCAAATATTTTAAAGAGATGTTTATAGATTAAAAATTTTGTTGGTGAATGTGCGATTAATGGGGTCGTCGTATCAAGTTTTTCAACGAACGGGTGCGGGCGACGCATTGTGCGTCACGACGCGGGGTGGACGTGCCGACGACGGCAAGCATCTATTGTTACAACTTCATTATTGTCTATAAGATGTTGTTAGGGAGGGTCGAGCCCATTCATTGTCGTATCCAGTGCGGGGCTCACTAACTGGGCGATCATGCTGATCATTAATCTACTTCTGTACTAAGACTTGAATAAAGTTGTTTGTTGAAAGTATTTAGGGAGCATTTTAGCTGTAAAACATTCGTCATTCAATTTTAAATTGCAGTACATATTGTGAAAGGTATTTCGTTGCATCGCAAGAGTTATCTTGAAATGTATTACGTGTTGTATTAATGTAAAAGTCATTGCTTTATGCGGTTGTGGCTACATTCGCGGTAGACTGTTTTAGGTAAATTTAGCACCTGAGTGATTCTAAAATACGGAGCATAACGGCACTTGATGTAATCAAAACAATTCGACCAGAAACAACACCGGTATAGCGGGCGAAATTCAAATTGAGCGTGAATTTGTGTAGCCTATGGGCTGGCTGCCGTGAATTTAGTGATAGCCGTAACCTGGATAATACCGCATTTACAGTACTGTACCATCGATATGATATCGAGTGTTTTTTTTAACTATAACCAAAATAAAGTACCTTGTTTGCAAGGCAATAAGTCTATTTGTACAGTTCTTTTTCTAATTTCTATGTAAGGAACGCTTGGAAATATGTAATTTCAACTGTATTTTTAGATGATACGTCAATGATTTGTAAAAAGACAAGCTTATTTATTGTGACTAGTATTTTAACTAAGTGGAATTCGTCTCACTGACTGCTGTCTAAATAACTTGTTAAACGTTTTCATTGTTAAATGTACCTTTAATAATATTAAAATCTAGAAACAATGGGTTGAGAACTATAGCATTAACAAGACGAGGTGATATTAAGCTACTTACAGATCTGACTCGTTGACTGTCAAAAACCTTTTCGAGTACCTACTTATAATTTATTGTATTGTAAGTTCTTGAACAATAAGAATGTACCATCTTAGCCAGATGAGGCAAAACAGAGAGGTCCGACGTACTATGTACGGAGCAGAAAACGCAATCGTAACACGCCTTTCAGATTAGCCTAGTGCATTCCTTGTATAAGAAGCTTTTAGCTTTCAGTAACCCAGTGCATAAAATAATTCTAAAACACAGCTGTTTTACAATCCCTTGTTTCTAGATAAACTCATGACGCATATTTCAACCATAGTTTAATACAAGTCCAACATTTAATTCAATTATGTCGCGTTTGTTTGTTTGAAAGGTATATTAAAAATGGTTGAAATTATAAAGCTATTATCATAAAACCTATTTCTCCACATGAATTTTCAAAGACGAAAAAAGTTACAGATTCTCGGAAGAACATAATATGTAAATGTGGTGAAGTGGGTGTTTTAATGTCTCCATTAACACACAATTCTTCCCTTGGTAGTTAGTTTTCTATACAACCTCTAAAGATTATAACACCAGAGTACCATCATGTATTTATTGTTAAAATATGAGTGTTGCCATATTTTCTTAAGTCATTATGTACAAATTGGATATTATAAGATCATTTGTTATCTGTCAACAGTTGAATATTACGAAAATAAATCAAATCAATTGAGCTAACTTGTTTAATTTATTCCCGTATAGCTGTATAGTCGGGATCTATTTGGAAATCGTACACCCGCCATTCCGAACGGTACGCTGAAGCCTTATTAAATTGTCTTGATTAACAAGCAGAAAGATATAAAACAAAGGGCAACAGAAACATGTTAATGAATTACGAAGTTAAACAAGCTTCGTTCAATAAACAATGAAGTTTAATAACGGAGTAAAAATTGTTTTCAGAATTACCAGGGAATGCTTTCACATTAATTAGGGTACACCGCCTGGGGAAAACACGATGGCTCGATGAGTAATGAACTCGCCGTGGATACAAAAACAAGACATAATACATCGAAATAATTTAGAAAGACTGCCTTTTGTTAATCAATAAATTACAACCATGTAGGACTAAGTACCTATGCTTTAATTATTTTTTTCAAAATCCTTTGAGCACTCTTGGCTTTATACACACACCGGCAAATTTAGCGGAACATAAAAAAAGGCCCAAGAATTTCAAGATGCGATTTAATTTTAAATTCTATTATTTATACTTCTTTTCGTATTTAAAATTACACCTTTTAAAATGAAAATGGGATTACACTTAGTATAAATTTAGTAAATAAAATTATATTTATGAAAAATTTAAGATTTTGATTTAAGATAAGCAAGGAAAGTTGAAAAAGTTATTAAAAAATTAAAAAAACTATAAATTAATATCACGTGGTTCCTCCACGTGCTCTTATTAAAGTTTCCACCCGCCTAGACATGCTGAAAATGATATTATCTATTGTCTCTGCCATTCCTCAACTACGGCGATTCGTAGTTCACCCACATTGGCAGATGCTGGAATTCTGGATTTTACTTTGCGTTTCAGTAGGTCCCAGACGTGTTCGATCGGGTTCATATCCAGTGATCTCGCCGGCCAGCCTATAACTGTGATATTCACATCATTGAGATATGCCCGAGTTGAACAAGCAGTATGCGACCCAGCATTATCCTACATAAAAACGAAGTCGTCACCGATAACGGGGGCAAACGGTACCACATTTTCTTCTAAAATTTCTCCTATATAGCGATCTGCAGTCAGACTCCCTCCATCGATTACCACGAAGTCCGTACGACCTCCCAAACATATCCCCCTCCCAAACCATTATTGATCCTCCACCATATCCCACTGTGGTTTCAAAATTTGACTGATTCTATCGTTCTCCTTTGCGTCTATATATTCCTTGCCTTCCATCAGTTTGATTTAAAATAATTCTGCACTCATCACTAAAAAAAACTTTACCCCATTGGTCCATGTTCCAAAGTCGATGTTCCCGAGCAAAAGTTAGTCTTTTTCTACGATGATATGCCTCAAGTTTTGGAGCCTTGGCGGGCACGAATGAACCAAAACCAGCTTCTTTGAATCTTCTTCGTACCGTACGCTCACTTATTGTTACACCTCGAACTTCCTCAAGCTCATTCCTGGCTTAAACGGCCGTTAGACGTGGGATCTTACGTACGCCAAGTTGAATAACACGATGATCCCTGCTTGAAGTACGTCTTTTTCTGCCTTGTCTCGGTCTTCTCACAAAAGCATTAGTCTCCCTGAATCGTTGGATACTGCAATGAATTGTGGAAACAGACCGACCTACAGAGTGATCTCCAGAATAAGAATTCTGGAGATCATTCTCTAGTTTAGATCATTTCTCCTCATCTCAAGTGCCCTGGCAATCTCAGTTGGGGTCAAGACGGGCATAATGAAGTCCTTGACTTTTAAAAAGATTTAAAAAATCAAATAATTGTGTATTTTAATGAAAATTTTACAAAATTTCACACCGAAACCATAAAATAAATAATTAAGGAAAAATCACTCGAAACGATGTTTGTTCGAATAAAATTAAAACAATCGCATAAAATGTGACGTTCAATTGTTTTCTCAATTACAAATAATTAGTTAAAAAAGAAAAATAAATAAAGAATTACCCAGGAATGTTACAAAAAAAGATTTTAGATTTTTTTTATGTTCCGCTAAATTTGCCGGTGTGTGTAGTTTGTCGAATAACACTTTATCCCAATGATATTTGGTAAATTCATTAATTTGACAAATTACATTTTCCGTATGATAAAAAAAAAACATAAATAACACTAGAACCTTCAATACTTTTTAACGGAACGATCGTTTGGGAAATGTTTATTTATAAACCAAAAAAATTGTTAAATAAGATGTTTGGCTCCACATGAGACGTTTGCGTCCTTGCGCCCTACGATATCTGTTCATAGTGTATTTTATACTACGATATGTGCTATCTTGCACATAACTGTGTTACTAACGCGAGAAGGATAGAATTTGGGTTCTGCAGGCAGTAGCACAACGATATTCGTATTGAATAATACTAGAGTAACACACGAGTTGGAGAAATATCGGAAGATAAAAACGCAGCTGTGTAGCAAGACCTTGCTACACAGCTGCTGCTTGCTGGGACCTGTCTATCGCACCTGTCTGGTAAAACCTTTAGAGGTTCTGGGCTATTCCTGACATTGAACGAGCGTGAAGGAAGATGTCCATTAATGTCATAGACTAATAAGTTGTCCTATGTCTATGATTAATGTCTACATCGTGTTATTTACGAGGTGCATTCAATAAGTACCTAGCCTCATCGCCAGAGGGCGCTGTAGTTTCAAAAGAGTTTTACCACAGTGTAGCACATTCTTTTTAAATTCTTTTTTCAAATTTTCATTCCAATCCCTTCATTTGTTTTAATTTGACAACTTATGGAAGCCAACGTGTCGATCGGTTTTACAAAAATGGAAAAAGAGCAATATCGTTCGGTGATTCGATTCCAATTTTTGGAAGGGAAAACGCGCATCGAAATCTAAGAGCGCTTGGATGCTGTGTACGGTGACTCTTCTCCATCGATGGCCACCGTCAAGAATTGGTTCAACGAGTTTGCACGTGGCCGTACGTCGGTTTTTGATGAACCACGTCCAGGTGCACCGAAAACAGCTGCTACGGAGGAAAACATTAAAAAAATCCATGATCTCGTATTGGCAGATCGCCGATTGAAGGTTCGGGAGCTAGCTGAGACTGTAGGCATTTCAGAAGGAACAGTGCATCATATTCTTCACGAGGAACTCGGCATGAGAAAGCTGTCGGCGCGATGGGTGCC
Source organism: Allophyes oxyacanthae (assembly GCA_932294325.1). Taxonomy (NCBI): domain Eukaryota; kingdom Metazoa; phylum Arthropoda; class Insecta; order Lepidoptera; family Noctuidae; genus Allophyes; species Allophyes oxyacanthae. The sequence goes on along the minus strand of OW028613.1, from coordinate 14,180,709 downwards.
GCGTTTACTCACACCAGAAAACAAGCGCAACCGTGAGACCACATCGGAGACGTGTTTGGCGCTGTTTAAGCGGAATCCAGCGGAGTTTTTGCGTCGTTTTGTGACCGTCGATGAAACCTGGATCCACTGGTACACACCAGAGACCAAGGAGCAATCAAAACAATGGATCCAGACCGGGGAACGTGCTCCAAAGAAGGCGAAAACTGTAAAATCGGCCGGAAAAGTTATGGCCACCGTTTTCTGGGATTCACAAGGTGTGATCTACATCGATTACCTCGAGAAGGGTAAAACAATTACAGGGCTTTACTATGCCGATTTATTGGGCCGATTCGACGCCGAATTAAAGAAAAAACGACCCCATCTGGCGAAGAAAAAAGTGCTGTTTCACCACGACAACGCACCGGTTCACACGTCTGCCGTTGCCATGGCCAAATTGGTCGAATTACGCTACGAATTGCTGCCCCATCCACCGTATTCTCCAGATTTGGCCCCTTGTGACTTCTTTCTGTTTCCTAATCTGAAAAAATCACTCGCCGGGAATAGATATGGATCGAATGAGGAGGTCATCGCCGCCACGGAGGCCTATTTTGCAGAGTTTGACAAAAACTATTTTTCGGACGGATTAAAAAAGTTGGAGCATCGCTGGGCTAAGTGTATCGAACTAAAAGGAGACTATGTTGAAAAATAAATTCCCACTTTTCCAAAATTTTCGTTTACTTTTTGTAGGCTAAGTATTTATTGAATGACCCTCGTAGGTACAGGAGGATATTACAGTGTTCAGTGTGAAGACTCGTATTCGCAATGTAGGTACTTATTGGCAATTCAATCAACTACCATCCGGTAAAGGTTCCTGTTTGAATTGAAAGGAGAATGGGAAAATGCCTCTCTAAATAGAAATTGTATCATAATTTAGTGCTATGAACGATATCAGTAGTTTCACATTCTTTTTTTTTATACATACCTATATCATGGCATGCCAACGAGCTTACGGTTCACCTGATGGTAAGTGATCACCGCCGCCCATGAACATCCGCAACACCAGAGGAGTTACCGATGCGTTGCCGACCTTTTAAGATGGTGTTAGGAAAAAGGGAGGGAAAGGAGAAGGAAGGGGACTAAGGGAGGAATTGGGCCTCCGGCGCTCCACACTCCCCGAACAAAACGTAACAGTATGCAGTATGTCGATATTCTGTGGGAGGGTAGTACTTGCCCGGTCCTGCCGATTCATCCATGCTGGCATGCCAGCGAGACACTACCTACTACCACCAAAACCACCACCTTGGTATACGAGCGAAGATCGGCAGAGTCTACAGATTGTGTCCATAAAACCAGGGCTTCATCTGCTAACTACATAAGGACACAGGCGTAGGTAAAGGCCGTAAGTAAGTACCATGAAATCCATATTTTATGAAAGTTATTAAGTAAGTAACTCCAAGCTATATCCACGTAAATTGAAATATTACCTTGTAATTCGTTTAAGTGTAATTACAATGATGGCAACTGGTGGCTAATATCCAGATGGTACGTCGTTAGTGGAAGCTGATACATCTAAGAAAATTATGTGGGATACCCATTCCAAAAAATGCCACTCGCCAACAAGCCCCCAAAAAACGCTTCACAGACATTTCCTTATTGCAGACAGTTAAATTTATTAATACATGAAAAAGCATCCATTACCAACTAAAATTGTTTTTAAATGAAAACTTAATCAAATACAGGATTTTAAAAGGGAATTTCAGTTACAAACTTAGGTCTGGTGCTTCGGTCTGGGATAACGACAGGGCTGCTGTTACGCGGCAACCCTTTAATTAGCATCTCTATCGTTATATCCATGTAATAGGATCGTTTATAAAGCCTATCCGTGTACTTAACACGGACCTTCTAAATAAACTTAAAGTTCCAAGCAGTTGTTTTGATGTCATGGTACGAATTAGATGCTCAGGGAGATCATTAGTAGTAGTGCCTAAATTGGCTGGCAAATATGTGTTCATGATACGCCAAGACAGCGTTTGCTAACGACCAATAAACTGGAAAAGCCCGATTCATCTCTGTCCATGATATTCCAAAGTTTTGATTCAAGAAAAGGCTTAATCAAATTATCAACGCGAATCCAGCCAAAGCTTAAACGATTCATAATGGGAAAAGTTTTGTTTAACAGTCGCGTTTGTCCCGTCCCAGGTCCCGGGCGCGAACGGAAAGCATTTGAGCAAGTTTTGTTGTTATTTACAAATTACTCAACATTTCGTAACAATATTTCATTTTAAAACACGCAAAATACCACTCGCCATTAAAATTGTTAGATATTTTCCTCTTTGAAGCTTTTTTGTAGAATTCTGTTGTGTAAGAGCTTAGTGAAAATAATACCTACGTACTTACGTAGGTATTTCTTACAAGATCCTGTGAAGTTGAAATCCTTTTGAGAGTACATTACAAAGGCTATTTACTTGTCAGTAGATAGTGATGCATATAAAATGTAGACGGTGTTATAAAGAGGTTTTCATTTCTACGTCTGAAAGACTCCATATAGTTTAGATACGTTAAGTAAGGTGAGCTATTTTATTTGAACCATAAGTTGTAGATACCTACTCTCACATTTGCGTTTGTCCTTCTATGATCCGCCCTTTCCTATTGCATGAGCTACAAAGCAAAGTAACTCACCATTTATGGATAATAAATGTGTTGAGCGCCTGGTACCTAATGATTAGCTGATCCTAGATATTGACTGATGTCTGATCTAACACATGAGATGAGACTGATGGATGTAAATTGTGAATAGGTATCATGGAATCCGATTTTTAGTAAATGTAACCGCATCAGAACACAGACCCTGGTTTCTGGGTCCGAGGTAACCACCGTCGACGAAGATGTAGGCTAGTGTAAAGACGGTCGTTACCGTTGTGCGCCGAAGAACCGACACAGTTAATAATTAAAATCAAAACCAAGCGTGGGTAAGTGAAGAAACTCCAGCTTCATGAAGATAACATTTCGCCACTGCAGTCTGCCTGTGAGTTTGTGTCCACTGCCAGTGATATTCGGTCACATCACAACGTTGGGAAATAAGAGGTATCGTACCTTTCAATATTTTTATTATAATACTATTTGGCGCAGCCGTGGGATACACAATTCTGTTTTAAATGTTAGTTTAAAGTATTTTATTTTTATTTTTTTTAAAGCTATTTTGTGTTGTCCGATAAGTTTCCAAATTAATGTCTTACATACTTACTTTCTTCTTTATGCGATTAAGACCCGATACAGCGTTTAATCATTGTATCCTTAAGACTTCGCTCGCCACCATTAGTTACCTACATGGGACTTTGGCGATATCGCCATCGACGATATACGTAAGTATTAATAGTATGAAGAGCTCTTCCTGGCTCTTTGGGGAATACAAGCTCAATTTTATTAAGAAAGGCTTGAGGGTTTGGCCCCCATGACACAGGGTAGGCATCCTAGTGTGGGGTCCAGTGAAGTGAACACTTGTACAATTTTTTTTTGAGACAAATAAATGTTATTTTATTCTAAGTTAAGTACCTAGTTAAGTACCTATAAAAACATTGTGGTAGTGTGAGATTTAGGCTGACTTACCGAAATAAACATATGTCGTAATCTAGGTAGGTATTAAATTTGTTTGTTCACCCTGTTTGTTCGGTCTGCAACTTTAACTTAGAGTTTGATTTTGTGCCAAAAAACTTTGCTACTGTTGTCCTGTATAGCGAAACAAATGACGTAGGTGTACTTAATTTATACTCTTTTTATAAGCCTGAGAAAGCATTACAACTTTCCTCTAATGGATAATTTTAACATGTGATAAAAACAACTCAACATTTTTCCAACAGCAAGTCAAAATATAAAACTCAAAGCGAATTTATGTACGTACAGAAAATAATTTTCAAAAGCCTTTTCACGTTGCAATATTACCGAGCACGTGGAGTGTTGGCCCGTATGACGTCCATTAGAGCATTTAAACGGGAAACGTTCCGTGGAAATTTTTCCCTGCCCTGCCGTATATAGGCCTTATAAATTGTTTGCGAGCGTTATTTGAATTTGTGCGCCCTATTTTCGATGTAGCAATAGAGAATATTTTTCGTGTGCGTAAAATGCTTCCATAATACCTCGAAAAACGTCTGCAGGGTAGGCTGATGCTATTTCAGAAGTTTTACTAAACCCCATAAAGTCGCCCCAACATAATTATCTATGAATTTATGGTCGCCACATGCGTAGATTTTGCCACAACCTGCAAAGTGAGTAAAAACGTTAGTGTGAACAAAAATGTGTTGTATTTCTACCAGTTTATGCTCTACGCGTCCCGAGTACACCCTTAGCACGCACGTTCGAACGTATGGTACCCATGGGTTGCAGCTGAAAATCAGCGTCAGGTGGTAAAAGTGTTGCGACATTATCCTGAGCTGGGGGCCTTTTGGGCATAAAAATTTGACTTCTTTTTTAGTAAATACGATGTGTTAAAAAAATTATTGTGCCAATAAACGCAATCTTCTTTGTTTCTTCTTTCTTTCTTACGTAGGTACGTACTCTGAGCGTAAACTGGTAAACTTCCCGTGGCCTAGAGAATTGCGATCATAGAATTGTGAGACAAAGCGACGAGGAAAGACAATACCGCGTGATTAATAGGCTCTCCGTTTGTTTAAATTCGGGACATCTCACAGATTATTTGACTTGAATATTATTATGCCTATATATCTACCTATAAAAGTGTTTTGGGAATACATACATACATATTTGTTTCATATTTTCGACAAGCTTTTCCTCTTTTAGTTATGAAAGGTTTTGCAAGGTTCTAATCTCGGATGATACCATAACTTGATATGATATGGATATTATTATATTTATTAAATAATTTATGTACACTCACGAAAAGACACAGAAAACATACTATATACTACTTATACTTATGTATAGGTAAGTTTGTTTCAAAGATTAGGAGAAAGTGGTAGATCCGGAATTTCATTATCCAAATATTTTCCATTTTCCAAAAAAATAAGATTGCATGTATGTATCTCATTTTTATTATATATTTTATATTACCTTCATAACAACAAATTTAAAGATTTTCTGTAAGAATTCGCCGATTGCGATAAGACCGCCCATTGTACAATCTTAAAATGTTATTTGTAATTAATATGTTCATTGCTCCTTTTCATTAGGTGTAAATTAAGAGTATTTTCTTATCTTATCTTATTTTATTCTATTCTATGATTCCTACGCAAGATAATTATTGTGTCATGAAACCGATACAACAATATGAACACACAGAACGGACATATTTTTTTCAGGCTACACGAAATAAATGGAAAACCAGATTGGAAATTGTCTATCTGTCAATCTTTACCAGCGCAGAAACGTGTCGGATGCCAATCATCGATTTATCACAACTGACATTCGATTATGGTCCCAACTCCAAAATATAGGTTTTCACATAATACCGAAATAGTTATTTATATTCTGTTTTGTATCATCCGAACTAAAATGTTATCTTACTTTGAATGTAATATTTATTTCACCGACTATGCACCAATGATTTTTATTAAGATTTTATTTTAGTTCCAAGATCCATCTTCGTATCAAATCTTAGATATTCTACTATTTTAACTTAAAAAGTTACTTATTCTACACCCCGAGAAAATCCGATTCCAACCATGGCCAAATACATAAGTAAATCATGATCACAATCACATCATCATAAATTAATGTTTGACATTGACCGTAGCTCGCATGCTGCTATCCAGCCTTCCAAAATATTCCTTTAGCTACCTGCTACGACACCCGTGAGACGTGATGGGGTAGTCTATTCGTATTCCAAGCCCACGGCAAATATATGGGCACTTACAAACATGTATGCCTACCACTTAGATCACCGATACATTCGCAAACACCCAAAACGGGAAAATAATTGCTATTTGCAGTTTCACAAACAACAAACATGGTTTCGATTCCCCTTTCCCAACGGAATGCCACAGAATCTATAGGTAGGTACGTGTTTGTTTAAAATCAGTTCCAATATCTGTCGGATATAAATAAGCCTCATATTTTCCAGCAGTCCGGGGCGAAATAGTTTTCACACTCGGATTGCATTTCCAATATCGACGTAATCCGTAGCAACGGCTACGTACGGGCTACGCGTTCCGTAGCTTCGTAGTCTCGTAGCTCGGTGCAGTAATGCTATCGTTTCGCTCGAGTTAGTGAACGCTTAGCTTAATTAAAGCCTCACCTATAAGGGTAGTAAATCTGGCTTTACGAGGAAAAATATCAAGAAATGAGAAGTGGGTGATAAACAGCTCGATGGAAAGATTAATAGGTCATAAATAGGATAATAGCTTCATATTGGATGTTGATATGAAAGTTAGGGAAAAATACAGAATACTTTTTATGAAAGATCATTGCACTTCTTTCATGCCGTCATGAGCTACATTTTATCTGACCAAAAAGTTAGTTAGGTCATCAACACCTACGAATGAGACTAGTAGTTCTGAGGACTCAAAAGTTCAAAGTAAAAAAGAAATATATAATAGGAAAGATGAAAGGTAATAATAAGGATTCAAAAACCTTGACTTATGTTTAAGAGGGTATGCGCCACAGATATTGATAAGTTATACAACATATTCATTCGCAAAAAGGTTGGGTCCAATTTTTCGAGTCCATTATGAAATGGAAATTGCTAGAGCGTGAATGATGTATTAAGGTGAATCGCAGAAAATATTGCAAAGACATTTGTGTAGATTAAGTGACTCGATCGAGAGAATTGAGTACTCGGTTCTTTGAAACAATGTAATAACATACAAGTAATCTGGTTGTCATTGCCTATCATTATCATGATGTAAGTATCAGCTTATTCACATTCACTGCTGTAGAATAGAAAAAAAGTTCTCTTTATTGTACTGACACCAGTTTCGTACAGTTCTGTACATAGGCTACTTTTAAAGATTTCCACAACTGACGGCTATGGGCCGTTTGCTTTGCCCATAAAGCTCCTTTTGTGTATGTCTTGGATATGAACACAACACCACGTTTCTGAGAAGGTTCGTGTTTGAAATTACTAAGAATCAGTAATATATTATAGCGTAAAGTCAAATCCAACTAAATCATGGATAAAGGAAGTAGGATGTATACGACCTATTATTTTTATCAAAACAGAAAAAAAATTGTTTGAACTGCATAAACATAACTGCTTAAATAAAAGAAGGTTGTTAAGGAAACGACATGAATCAGGGGTACTACTTAATATAACCCGCTATTTTTGTTTTAGTCGTGACGATTTCTAAGCTTAGCAGTAATGATATTTTATTAAGCCCTCCGCTCGTAATTAGATTCCATTTTTCGAGACAGCGTTTAGGCCCTTCCTTTAGTCTTCCAATTTCATTAACATTGTTCAGCAAAAACTAATTTAAAACGTAATTTGCTTGCCCAGAGTAACGCATTTTCGAATTAAGCTATATTTTGGATAGCTATCAATTTTATTAATCGACTGTTCTAGGCATGTATCCATTTAAACCCGAGATTTCAATGGCCAAAAATTAATCATTATTTTGCTGTTAATTTGAAATTGGAAGTTTTTGTAAGGATTTCTCAGAGGATATTAAATCTGATGATAAGATGAATTCAGCTAATGAATTATCGGTCCTTTACATTCGTTTCACTCATAAACAGTGTTTGTTGAAAGTACTCATTCTTGCAAGCAGTATTGAAGCACGCTTCTCTCATAAAACCGCGTAACAGTAGGTTTTTATATGTTTTTCACATTTTTATGAATATACATAAACGAGACGCTGTATAACTTCGGTGGGTACGTCGTTTTCTTTGAACACGAGAGAAAACTTCGTGAAATTTCTCGAGATATGTTAGGACTTCTCCATACTATCGATTCTGCAACGGATTTTACGTACCTATATAACAATTATTTTATAGCACAATTAATTTGGACCACTTTCGGATATTTTTTTATTCATATATTTATTTAGGCTTTTCGGATCGCTATCAGGTACAGCCTACTGCTAGGCTGCTGTCATATGACATACCGAAAAGGATGGAAGTACTCGTAGTTAATTGTAGTTGATGACTACAGAGAATCAGCCTTCTTGAATCGATGACGCTGTTGCCTGTCATCAGCCGGGGATATTTAGGTTAAGTTGGACGGTTATTTCGTCATCATTCGATCCTCAGACATTCAACAGTAAGATGAAATCATGTGTTGTGCGCTTCCCCTGTTCACCGCAGTATTAGTCGTACGTAATCCGTGATCGATTATTTTGTCGTTCTAATTCGGCGTCCCGACTGATAGATGAGACTTGGTGATAACTTTGCTAATAGATATTGAAGCCATGCTCTATCTCATAGAAACTTTGACGTCATACTGTGGAACAAAGAATAGAGTACGTGTAGAATTTTTTTACATATCATAATTATGTGCCGCGAGTATTGAAATGATAAAATAATATTGTAGTTGTTTTATATTATTCCGAAGTGCCGATAAGTAATCTAGACGTGTTTTACTGATGGAATGGATTATGTTTGTCGACAACGCCTGCGGTCAAGCTCAGAGCTTTGCATTATACAATTATGTACGTTGGAATTGATTGTTTTATACGCTTTACAAATCTCTTTTTATCGTATTATAATCAAATCAAATCAAATAGAAGACATAAAATATCAAAAGTTTAAAGGAATGGTCGGAACTAAATGGAATGGAAGGTTCGAAAGACTTTCAACAAAGTATGAATAGCATTTCGCCTGAGCTGCCCATATTATCGTGGCGATTATTAGGCAATGTTATCAATATATAGGCACCATTATATTTGATATTACGAGTAGGTACTTATGACTTTTGTAAGTCAGTTTTTTGAGACGATTCCTCAGGGTTCTCGTACGTAGTTTCGCAGAAAACATCTTATTTTAGTAAATATTTAAGAAAGCCTACTATTTCGCAAAATGTCAGTCTTGTGATAAAATTAATTAGGTATAATATAACCTACCCGCGAAACGATGTATATTTATCTCAGTTAGAGACACAACAAACATATTTACGACTACAAAACACATAAATACTCCCGAGCCGGTCTATAAAACCCTCATGCATATGGATACATTATTTATGAAAACTATAAACACTAATGCCCGTTTATAACTTGTATAAACGCTCTTCTTCAAACAGGAATATTGTCGCGTTCTGAATCGACGCGTCAAATTGAATCAAACGAGCACAAAGGGTGGAGCAGCGCCGTGATATACGCACACGAGCTGCGCACACTGCATACGAATGATGTGCAGCATTGGATGACGCATCACGTTCGTATTGGGGTTGCTCTAGATTCTTTATTAGATCAACATTCAGCATTTGTAGGACACAAATACACACACTGTTTGTGCTCATTATTCCTCAGAGTACCAATTACCGTCGAAACATCGTTGGAAACCACTTTTGGAGCCACTTGTTTTTTTAGTTAATTGTGGTCTACCCCTAGATATGTTCTTTGTTTCTAAATTATTGAAACGATGCGACGCGGGTCCGCTGCCGCGATGGTGCGCAATCGAGGGCATACAAATTGGAGACGCGGTGCCGTGGACTCGACGGATTACATAGTAGGTACAAGATTCGACAACGCACCGCCGCAGCAGGCGGCGCCAGCGCCGGCGCCGCACCAAACTGTATTATCCGCCTTAATATTACATGATCGCGAGATACGGTCTCTCTTTTTACTTGAAAGTCTTATCCAATTTCCTGATTGAGTTATTCAAGTACATCATATATGGCACTTTTTTATATAAGATTTATTAAACAGACATCTTTCTTTTTTCTGTCTTTCTTACAATAAAGAATATTATTTTACGTTTCAGGAGGTTGTAAGCACAGATACAATAAAAAGACCTTTCCTATGGTCAGCTTTTTCTATTAGCGAGGGATGACCTAAGTAAACCTTCTGGTTTCGTGACACGGAATGGTTTCTTTCTCTCGTGTCGATACAGGCTATCACATGAGAATCAACTATACTATAGGGCGTTGTGGAATGATTAGCTAGTCAGTACAGGAGAGCTAGCACGGTTGGTAGACAAATCCGTTTTCTCCACCCTTTAGAAAACTAGAAAAAAAAACGGTAAAGAGATGGTTTTGTCCCCGATTCTCTCCCTCCCTTTATTAATTCCCGACGAAAAATAGGAGTGTTATAAGTTTGTAGTGTGTATCTGTGTATCTGTCTGTAGCATCGTAGCTCCAAAAAGGATGGATTGATTTCAATGCAGTTTTTTAAATTGAAAGCTAGTTTAATCGAGTATCATCTTAGTTATGTTTCATGAAAATCTGTTCAGCCATTCAAAAGTTACAGCTCTTTTTTCTAGTTGGAGTCGGGGTTTTTGACGGGTAGGTTATTTCCGTACTAACCCTGTTGTTGGTATCGCAACTTACTGACCAGGGTGCACCAAACGATTTCAAGTTCGTCACTAGTGGACATTCTTTCCTTGCACCCCACGGAATGGGGCGTTTGGACGGAGGATCAAAACAATTAATGGGTAGGATTGCCTATCGATCGCTCAGTAAAGCTCCCGCAATGCTCGCCGGTTATTAATTGAAACTGCCGAGAGTTGCACTATAGTAATCTATATCCGGTTCTAATGGAATTTTAGAAGATCTAATAATAAATCAAACGAATATCTCCGACTTTTAGAATCCATCTGCGGATCAGAATTTTACTATCACTTGCGTTAATGGTGAAAGAAAACAACGTGAGGAAAATGCTCCATAAAGTTCTCAATGATGTATGTTGCCCGCCAATGTCCACCAGGCCAACGTGGTGGACTGAAACCTTAATCTCATTCTGAGAACAAGCCCGTGTCTCTGGGACAGTAATAGGCTGATTCATTAATATAAGCGCCAGTGCCCCTTGATGAAGCGCCTCGTGTTGGCAGAGAGAGGCGATGCTAGTAGAGTCGGCCCCTGGTGTAGCGGGCATCCATAGGTTACGGTAACCGCGTATCATCAGGCGAGCCGTAAGCTTGATAGTCACCAAAAAGTTATAAAAAAAAAATTGCTTATAGGTACAGGATATTTTTTTATGTAGAGTGATTCAGTCTCTGTTCCTAAATGCAACCGCAGTATTGGGATGCACTTTAAAACAAAATGAAAATTCGACTTAGTAGGTATGGAGGACAGGCATAATTTACTAGCGCAAGCCATACAAAATCAATTTTTTATTTTGTTTTGGAGTGAGTTAATTTTAGTACTGCGGTTGATTTGCGGTTGCGAATATGTGAACGAACACTGCTAAACCAAATATTGGGTTTTTAAAGCAAGTTGATTTATGAATTAAAAAAACCGGCCAAGTGCGAGTCGGACTCGCGCATAAAGGGTTCCGTACCATTATCTATAAAATCGACAAAAAATTATGTTTGTTGTATGGGAGCCTCTGCAAAATATAGGCACTACATAAAAAATATCCAGTATATCTTACCTACATATTAACCTACCCGTATTTTAATACCCGTAGACGCCATAATTTCTCAAATGTTGTTATTATTATAGTGTTATGGACGTAGATCCAGATCCTAAATTGTAATTGCTAACTAAAGTATAAGGGTTAAAGAATTTTATTTTCACAAAAAGAAATTACAAAATTTCACTTACTTGAGAACATTTCAATACATTAAACATATTTAACAGCACTTGGACATTGAGACTAAACATAATTACAGACTGAGAGACAGACAGACAGAAGTATAAATAACATACGAACGTAACTTTGAATGAGCTTTTCGAATGCATTCACGGCCCACAAAACCTTAAACGGTTCGTAGAGAGTTTATGTTAGTGGCTGAGCTGTGGCTACCCGAACAAATAAAGTCCGACTCTCAATTCCAATTTCGGTTTATCCCCTAGCGGATGAAACTCTATTTCATTCCCAACTTAATCGACTGTGGCTCATAAATAGTCTGGGATCAGAATATATGCGCTTTGAGGGTATCAGATAGAGATGCTATGCCCGCTTAAACGTACTATGACATAATATGATCTTATAGTGATGTAGCGCGAACTTACCGCTCATCTCACGTCTCAATACCAGTAAATGTATGGTGCGGCGCCTTACATTACGTGGCGTTGCAGTGGCGGAACGTGACTATACAATTACACAGTATAATATGAACGCAAGTTAAATTTGCTCTTTTCTCCTGTATCCTGGATACAGTTTACAAAAATACATCTCACATGCACACACGCTCAAAATCGGGACATCTAGGTATTATGTAGGCCATATAAATATTTGGCACAGAAAGCCAATCGTTAACCACTGCGCCAACCGTGTCGTTAAAATTCTGTAGTTCCTGTTTTCATAAAAAATTGAATGGAATGTCCTTTGCACAAAATAGTTCTCTTCTATGCAAAAGCCAAAGAGCGCTTTGAAATCGAACACCACACAGTGATACCGATCGCAATGGAAAAAAAAATGGAGTTTATAAAATATTCCCGAGGCGGAATGTTCCTATTACTTATCCTACTTTTCCGAAAGTATTCGAGACAAGTTAAAAAGCGATTGGGAACAAATCGGATAAGTTTCGTGCCGTAGTTTTGAGTCTAGACGGGCTTGTAGCCTAATTTGATGTTCTAGTCTAGATTACGATGAACAAACAACTTTGTTTCGAAATTGGCTTTAGACAGGTAGAGCCTGCTTTTTAATGATTAATTTATTTCAATGTGGTTACAGCTGTTTTCAAAGATTGTTTGTAATCATTTAATTTATTAGTGTAAGGAGTATTGATGAGTAAATCCTGCCCATTAGTGGCCTACTGTCGAGCACGGGCCTCTTTCAGAATGAGAAGGGGTTGCAGTTTTACCTATTTATAATTTCTGAGATTCTTCCCATAATAATATTATTATTAATTAGGCTTTGAAAAATAACATACTTAAGTACAAACTTATGCATCGATGCACAAATCCGGGAGGCAGCCTTACAGATTTTGTATAAAATGATAGTTTAGTTATCATTAATAAGTGAAAAAAATAAAAAATATATGTGCAGATGAATATAGAACCTCGTCCTTTTTGGAAGTCGGTTAAAAAAGCGTCAGTCGCTAGCGTCTTGGTGGAGGTAGATGTGAGAAAAAACAAAACAAAAAAAGGTCATTTCATTAAATTTGAACTAGCTGACGAGTAATCCACCACTATTGCGTCACAATAAATCTTCGCAGGTCGCAGTGACAAAGGGGCTTAGTACCCTACCTCTTCAAATAAATAATCCACCATTTTCAATGCAGCTGACTATTATTTTTCTGATCTTTATAACATAATCATTAGTTCTAATAATTAAAATGATTACTTTTTCGATATCTTCTAAATTTTTTCACAGCCAGCTTCACCACTACCGGTGCAGCTGACGCTCAGAACTTTATATGACTGCTCGAGAAGAAACATTTGCACTATAAATTAAATGTTATGATACGATTTTGTAATTTTCAACGCTGCCTCCCGGACTCAGAACTCGGAACTAACTCCACACGGTACTATCGCCTTAATTATTATTTTAGTCTGGGTTTAAATTAATCCGACATAACAATAGAGATATCCCTGTGGGATTTCGATTTGAACGGGTTTCTGTTAGCGGTGTCAATTACTGAAAGCTTATTAGTTATCTCAGTTTGAGCCCATGTTATGTAGAACCAAATTCGTTACACACTGCTGTGTCTAATATTATGAATAAATAATTTCTTATGCTATAGGTTATACAACCTAACCGTCAAAAACCCTCGACTCCAGGTAGAAAAAGAGCTGTAACTTTTGAAAGACTGAACAGATTTTCATGAAAAATAACTATGATGATACCCGATTAAACTAGCTTCCAATTAAAAAAACTGCAATGAAATCGGTTCATCCGTTTTGGAGCTACGATGCCACAGACAGATACACAGATACACACTACAAACTTATAACACCCCTCTTTTTTGTCTAGGGTTAAACAGAAATCACACTAAGCACCCAGACTCGGAGGTTCCGACTTCCGAGTCTGGGTGCTTAGTGCATGTGTAATTGTGTATAATATACTAACTACTCCTAACAGTAGTGCATACTAATGTGGAGTTTCATTTAAAACAAATGGTTTGACGCTACATTTAACAGTTTCCCTCAATTAAACCTTACAAGAAGGAACAATAAAAGGCTTTTATACTTTACATATTTCTATCCCAATCAGCATGGAAATGAAACCGGGTTGTAAGTCAAGATGTTAATTTCAGAAACCCTTGCCGCCCATTTCCTGTGCCGGGTTCTTGAAACAAGCGACATAAAGTGAAAGGGAGTAATGTAGTAAGTACTTCCACCCTTAAATGGGGGATGAGTATTTAATCGTAATACTGCGTACCTACATGATTATGTTAAGTAGACTATCAACTATTACAGCCTTTGTGGTAAATGATGATCTCAGAATAAAGATTAATACTCATAATTATTTATTATACCTGCTTATTCTTTCGTCTGAGACGATGATATTTCAGCACGCAGTTGACGGCGTTTCATGAATTCGCAGTCGTCGCGCTGCGCTGCAAAGGTCCATTGAATAACCTAACCGTCTAAAATCACAAACACAAACAAATATTTGAACAAATATTTGTATGATCTACAGATAGTTGTTTCGGGTCTGGTTGTGTGTGCATGTGACATGTATGTTTGTAAACTGTACCCTCGATACAGGAGAAATCCTAGTGAGGGGCAATGTTTAAAAAAAAAAAAAAAAAAAGAATTAAAAAACTACAATCAAATCAATGAAATCGGTCCATCCATTTTGGAGCTACGATGCCACAAACAGATACACAGGTCCACAGATACAGAGCTACACACTACAAACTTATAACACCCCTCTTTTTTGTCGGGGGTTAAAAACATACAGTGTATCGATTTCGCAGCGCACTTTTGCGTATTACGCGTGTCGAGTGTCGACTGCGCGCGATTATGTCATCGTGCGCGTAAAAGCTCTTAAAGATTATTTTAAATAAGAGGTACCTACCTATGTTTATTGGTAAGTAGATTCTGGCTCTTGTGACACAAATACTCATAGGTATATTGCATTATCCAATAACAATGAACAAAGTTTGTATGTTTACGACACTGCCGCATGTGTCTAGACTGGAAACTTACCCCAACACGCTATACTTGGATAAGTCTAGGAGGGTTGATGAAGACGCTAATTATGTGGTCATGCATGATATACTGCATCCTATACTATAGATATTGACGATTAGCAGACGCAACCAAAGTCGGGCACTTTTATAGTTTCCTAAGGCACGGTGTAATTTCGTACAAATATGTCAAATGTCAGACTAGATGTGGAAGGGGGAGCATCGGGTGTTGTGTCGCAACTTGGGAGAGTCCTATGTCCAGCAGTGAACTGCGATACGCTGAGTTGATTGATATCTTATGTCGGTATTACCAAAGATTCAAGCCAGAAGTCAAAACTCTTTTGTTTAGTATTCGGAGATACCTCATAACTAGTGAAGGGATATTTTTATGGACAAAAACTGAAGTTATAGCAATAATCATTATAACCACCTGCATACTTTCTCCCGCCATCGGAAACCATTTCATCTGGACATAAACTACCATGGCCGACTTGGAAATCTCTTAATAGACTACGATCCCAAGTCGGCCGAAGTAAAGACAATCTTCACAGGTGGAATTTCACAGCTGGATTGGACCTGCAGTGCGAGTGTGGTGTCTCACCGCAAACCATGGCCCACCTTCTATCCTGCGCCGCATGCCCTACCACCTGCACGCGTGAGGAGCTTATGGCTGCAACTGATTCAGCTATTCGCGTGGCGGAATACTGGGCCAAGTACATTTAATTTGCCATCGACACGCTAAGAAGAATAAGAATCATTATAAATATAAAATCTACCGGATGCACAGTTTTTCTTAATTATTTACGTTATTCACGTAAAACGCCAAGTTATTTTAATCTAAGGTGAAGAGCACTTTATGAATGCCTCAGTTGTCCTTATAAGACAATGAGACGCATTTTAATTAGGAAGTCTGTGTAAATTAGGACGATATTAAAAGTTTTTACAGCGCACTCGCGCCGAATTAATGTGCCACTACGTTTGGGAATAATTAAAGAGCTTTCGTGGGGACTAACGACTCTTTGTGATGTCCGGACATTGTTTAATATGTAGGCCTCTGAATGTAGTCGTATGGCCATTGGAACTTTTATCTTTTACTTTGAATTTATTCTTTTGTGAACCTAAATGGAGCAAACAAAGGGAAAAATATACAGACAGAATAACCATTTGCGTAATTGTTATTTATTCTATTGTCTATAAAGTTTACATACTTTTTACTTATATAGAAAAAGTTGACTTATAAATAATGAATTAAATTATTAATCTAAATGATGTGTATAAATCTCAAACATCTGTTTATAAAAGGTTAATTTCGAGGAGCTCAGCATATTACTTAATTACTGCAATAATTTTTTAATAACGTTTATGAATAATGATTAAAGCAGTAAAACAGGTAAAGCGACGAAGGTAAAGGATGGTGCTACCGACTCAAATTTAATTTCGGTTTTAAATGAAACCGTATATCACACACGCTGTTATAAATTATTCAATCCACATCTTTACTGTTATGCAAATAATTATTATGTTCTTTTTTCCTGTTTAATTGAAAACTTTGAGTATCTAATTGAAAACAAACTACGAAAATTTTGATGTTCGTAATTGGTTACAATAATATAGTTCCTGGCTTCTATAAAGGCCACTACTCAGTTCAACTGTATGTTTTTTTATACAAGATTCATATTTTTTTTGTTTGAAAGAGTATTCTCCCTATGGGGTCCCACTTAAATTTGCTAAAGATCTGATGAAGATTTTCGGAGATAGACAACATAACTCTGCAATTGATAACAACAAATCACTCGCGGTTAATGTAATCGCATGATCATGTATTGTTTATGGCCCTCTGAATAGAAAAATAAATAATGAACTTTTAAACCGACTTCAAATAACTAAAAGGTATAAAATAATTTTCATACAAAACTTCTGAATTCGGAGCCTTTAATTCGTCATTGTTTGGTAGTGGCACCGACTTCAAGGGCTGATAAGTTTAGCACCCTTTTTTGCTATAAGAACATACTGCGGGAGGGCACGCTTACGGCGGTTGAGCTATTATAGCATCCCAAGTTGGTTAAGCGCTCTTTTGCGTTTTCTGAACCAACTTCTTTATTCAGCAGTCAGTGAATTCTGATCTCGATAACCTTCACCAAAACCAAAACCAGTACGGGCATTCAGATCTGCCAAATGCTGTAGGTATAACCGGCATTAATATTGCCTCCGTAGATAATTATAAACACAGAGCCCAACACTAGTAATAAAAAAAATACGGCGAACCATGTTTCAAGATCCAGCCGCCAACTCAAAAGCAGTTCAGGATAATGGATTGTGAAGAAACACTCAACGCTCCGTCCAAACTTCAAGATTAATAAATCAAACAAATCGATTTATGACTAAAAGGCTGATAAGTGCGGTCTCTGAAGGGTGCTTATCAAAAGAATTTTAAGAACGTAAAAACTTTGGATTTTTCGTCGATGTTATGTAAATTAAATTAAAAGCTTCCTTTTCGTGGTAAAATAATCGCTATTTAATATATTAAATTAATGGTCACTTTTATAATCACTTTCAACAAAATATTTGTGTTGAGTTAAGTAGCCATCATTTGTGTAAATAATAGCAGCGTTTTACCTGAAATAAAACGCATATTAAAATACTTACCTAACTGGAAGCTTTATATTGAGATAGCATTTCCGTTTCCGTCGATTTCTTACCAGTTTACGTACTTTTATTCACTTTTGCTTCCGGCTCAGTGGCGACACCTGGCGGTTGCGCGTCACTTTAGTTTTCGTTAGCTGTGTCGCGCCATATTGTGTCATTGGCTCATTTTCACCAGGCAGAAATCAAGTGAAAGCTTCCAGTTAGGTAAGTATTTTAATATGCGTTTTATTTCAGGTAAAACGCTGCTATTAAAGTACTTGACCGTAACTGGAAGCTTTATATTGAGACCTGTTTGTTATCGCCTGGTGACGCCACTTGAAAATAATTGTTAGGAACTTCTAACGCCAATGTGATAATATAAAATAACAACATTAAACTTTCATAAATAAATCATTATTTATTTTTAAACAAAGTTGTATTATGCTGCTTATATTAATAAGTAAATCAAAGGTAAAGCCGAACTTAAATTAATACATATTCATATACTAATTTACCGGATTAAACAATTGAGTGACATTTTCTGAATCATTACTACATAATACTTCACGTCTGTAAAAACGCTGAAATGTATTATTTGATCGCCAATTTCCACGAGCCAAGATTTCATCGAGAGGATGATTTTCCAACCAACTTTTCGAAGCGACCGCAGAACGAACGCTTCCTGGGGCACCTGCAATGCCAGCTTCCTTAAATAAGGTTTTTATCCACCCTGCTATGACTGTGCGTGAGGCGGGTTTAGCCACACCTCTAAGTGTCATAAACAAATTAAATGATTTTGCAGTGTTACGTCTTTCATTTAATGATACAATGGTGTTTTCTATCCAGAAAAGAGGATTTAGATTGCGACTTTCACTATTTAAAAGTAGTTTCCAACCGGACTGTCTATAATTATTGCAGTCAGTTTTTGAACCAAATTGAGGCCAAAATATTATACTATCGTCAGTTCTTATACAATGATTAGGATCTATTGTAAGAAGCGTCAAGTCATGAATACGTCTGCCAGAGCAAAGTAGTAATAAAATTGCAGTATGACGTGATGTTTGAAATAGGTTATTGATGTCTATTGTGTAGTTAGCTAGAAATGAAATTACTTTACTGACGTCCCAAATCGGTGGCTTGGAAGCTTTTGGATTTCTCAGAGCAATTGATTTTAAAATATGTTTTACAAGGACGTGTGAGCTTAAATGACTTGACGTTTCAGCGTTACATAGCGTAGAAACGACAGACTTGTGTAAAAGAATTGTATTATATGACAAGTTATCAATTAAATATAAATCAGATAAAAATTTCGCTAACTGCGAACCTGTGGGATTTTTTGAGTCCACGTTATTAGCACTAGACCACGCAATCCAACGTTTCCATGCCACCTCGTAGGTCTTCAAAGTAGACTTTCGCCAAGAGTTTCTTAACAATGATAGTTGTTCAGCGTTCCATGTTTCTATCTCTTTGGACCACCCCCACATTTCCAGACCTCGAGAATGATGTTCTCGACCTTCGGAGGTGGAAGTCCTGTCGACGTGTCGATTAAATATTTGTGTAGGTTTCTCAGGGTTAGCGGTGCTGCAAGTGCTCGGGTTTTGAGGTCTGCCCGCCAAAATACCTTCTCCCATCGAGGCACTACTATCAGATATATCCCTATTGCCTGATTTAGGTGTGTCAAAACTTTGGGGACTAGGAAAGGTGGTGGGAACACCCATGCTAGTGGGTAGTTCCATGGAACACTGAACGCGTCGTGCAATAGGGCTTGCGGGTCTTTCAAGTCTCGAGATACATAATTGTAAACTACATGAGCTGTCTCCGAGGCAAACAGATCTATTATTGGGGTTCCCCACTTTGCAAACACTTTTTCCACACAGGCTGGTAGTAGGTGCCACTCCGGGGGTTGCCGGTGACGTGACAAGTGATCGGCATGATTGTTGTACTTGCCTGGGATATAATGTATGCTGAAGTGTATTTGATATTGGTCTAGTAAATTCAAAATTTGATAGGTTATTTCCATCAGGGCCAAAGATTTCGTACCTCCCTCTTTTCGCAGATGGACGACAGCTGTCTTGTTGTCGCATTGTATGAGGATCGAGCTGTGATGCAGTAAGTGAGCCTGGCTCTGAAGAGCGTGTAGTATGGCGAGCATTTCTTTTTGATTGCAGTGTAATGTTTTCTCTTGTCGCGACCAAGTCCCCGAGAGAGCGAGATCGTTCAATTGTGCCCCCCAAGCATGATCCGATGCGTCTGTTGTCAGAAAATTCGCCGGAGGAGGGTAATGTAGAGGCGTTGATAGCTGACAGTTCTGAGTCCACCATTTTAATTCGTCGATGACATATCGTGGTAGAGGGTACTCCTTCGAAGACGGGTTCGGTAGGGAATTCATGAACATTAACAGTTGTCGATGATTGAGTCGACCCCTTGGAATAACAAAACTGGCAAAATTCAACAGTCCTATTATTTTTTGTAGATCTTTCAGAACTACTTGTTTTAGATCTAGAGCCCGATTTATTTTGTTGATTATTACAACGGTCTTTTCTTCTGGCAGGGTTTTTAAATTGTCCCAAGGTCTCCACAATATTCCTAAATACGTTATGCTCTTTTGAGGACACAAAACCGATTTCTCGAAATTGATTTGCCACCCCAAGTGCTGTAACGTGCGCACTGTGAGTTTGACATGATCGCGTAGTGTCTGTACATTTTGATGTACCAGTATGAAGTCGTCTAGGTACACTAGGATCCTTACATACCATTTTTCTCGTAATATTTGAGCCACCCAGTTCGTAAGTATGGAAAAGGTTTTTGGAGCTGTGCTCAGACCGAATGGAAGGCAAGTCATTTCTAACAGTTCCTGGTTGTATATAAGGCGTAGGAAGCGCCTGTGTGCCTTTGCTATTTTTACGTGAAAATACGCTTGGGACAAGTCTATTTTGCACATCCAGTCCCGTGGTTGGAGGAAGTCCGGTATGCGATACATGTTTATTAAGTGAAACGGTTCGGTCATCACATATTCGTTTAGTGCTTTGAGATTGAATATGGGTCGCGCTGATCCGTCGGGTTTCGGCACCAGAAAAAGAGGGGAAATGAAGCTCGGAGAGGATTGAGCACCTTTTAAAACACCTTGTCTTTTCATTTTGCGTACAATTGCAGACATTTCCTCCGAGACAGGAGTTTGAAAAGGTCCTCTGATTACATTTGGGTAAACAAGCGGGGGCTTTTGAAAGAATGGTATGCGATAGCCCTGAATCAATTTTAAGATTATTTCGGGTGCTCCCATTTCCTTCCATTGTGCTTGGTAGTATACTAAATGACCCGCTTGAAACAGTTTTAAGTCATTGTTTATACCTTTTTTGGTTCCCTCTGGAACCTCTCTGAGCATGACGTCCTCGGTTACTACCACGGTCGGGCCGCGAGCCACGGTTGTGAAATGAACCTCTCCCACTGGTACTGTGGTAATCGTACTGAACATTTGAGGAGTGACCTCTGGAAGGGTAATTGTTATAATGGTATCCACCCCGCGAAGGTGGGTTGCAACAGGAATTTGTGTGCATAGGCAATCCTGGATCATTGAAATTATATTGAGTTCCACGCGATGGAACCACTTGTTTTCGAGCACCTTGCCCCCGCGAGGGGCGGTGGTTAGATTGATTAGGCTTTACTTCACTTTTTGGGGGCCAAAAGGCTTTGCGAACCCCTCCAGCTTTTTCTAGAATAGTCGTGAAAGGTTCCGAATCAAAAATGTAGGTAGACGAAGGAGGTATTCTATTTAAAGAAGATTTTACCAAAGGATCTCGAACTTGACTAGTGATAGTTTCTCGACGCATTTCTATACTTTCGGCTCTGTGGCCACAAACTAATTGTAAAAGGTCGGAAGAAATTCTATGAAAGTCACCTTTTTGAAATACTTCTTCAACCTTCCCGCTCAAATTCTCAAAATTAACGTTTGTTTTCTTAGCCCAGGTAAGAAGTTCACGGATACCTTCCTGCAATGACTCTTTTTGATTTAATACGCAGTAGGTCAAAGCTGCATATGATCTTTCAGTATGTGCCAGGTGACGTAAGGTGTCATATATTTTTACCTCTTCGTTTGTTTCCAAGTCTATGAAACCTGGAGTATGATTGTATGTCTTTTGTGTATCAGCGTATCTTACTTCCGACCAAGAGGTACTACCTAAGCGCTGAACATCAAGCAACTTTTTCAACAAACTATCGGGAGTTTTCGGAACTGATGGTTCCTTTAATTTTGTTTGTATGTCGAAGGTGAAGTCTGAATTTTTTAATTCATAGCCAGGATATTGTTCATCGGCAATATCATGGTTTTCATAGAGCTCTCCACTAACCGCAGAACAAATTGACGCATCATCATGATACACTGTATCGTTATTACTTGATGTGATCATTTGTTTGCGAAGTTCACCCACTTCTTTAACCAATTTGCCCATCATACGTCTAGAATGCCGGGCACGTTTACTTTTCTTACGGCGGTGGCGGCGCGACCGCTTTCCCCGTTTATTGTCCGAAGAGGACGAGCTTGAAGAGCTATCGCTTGACGAGAAGCTGCTGCTGCAGCTACTTCTATCTCGTTTGCGAGATTCTCCACTTGGGCCGGCTACAGCCAGTGGCTCGGTATCCAAGATATTTTGATGATCCATTAGGTATTTTGGACCTATTAGGCTGTTATACCTAGTAGAAGCACACAAGACTATTTATAATCATCAAGTACGAACATAACAGGTAACATTTTTTAACACTAGAGAAATAAGTGACCCGAACGGAAAACCCGTTAATTTATAATTGGTCAGTTATTTTACTAGGTTAAATAATAGGTAAGAAGGTACTTACAGTTTTTCTTCACAATAAATCACTTTAACACACCACACTTTTTAGGCAGTATAATATTTAATATTTAAGTACCTTAATAGATTATAGATTACACTAAAATAAATTCGCAACGGTCGCAGAAATAGAGCTGCTGCGCACAAGTTGCTTCGACGGAATACTAAACGCCAATGACACAATATGGCGCGACACAGCTAACGAAAACTAAAGTGACGCGCAACCGCCAGGTGTCGCCACTGAGCCGGAAGCAAAAGTGAATAAAAGTACGTAAACTGGTAAGAAATCGACGGAAACGGAAATGCTATCTCAATATAAAGCTTCCAGTTACGGTCAAGTACTTTAATAATAAAATAGTTTTTATTACTTCGTGATTCATTTTCATTCTAGCAAGTATATTTAACGTCCTCTCTAACTTGTAAAATGAGATCAATTTGATGTGATTTGTTGATGACCAGCAACAAATATTTTTATATGACATACCGTACACATTATTGTTAGGATAAAAGTTACTTCAAGGAGAAGAGCTAACAAGAACCTAACTAATCCAACCAGGCTTGAAGATTTATAATTAGAGTAATTTATCCCACGAACTATATAAATATACCTACATAATTATGAGTTTGAGTCCATGGTTAGCATAATAATCCGCGTTAATGTAAGAAAAATAGTAGGTACAATTTTGCTTTTCATTTTACAAAAGAACAAATACGCAAAGTAGGTCATCCGCGTGATTGAGGAGGTAATTCGTTTTTCTGGCTAGTGAGTTGTGAAAAAAGAAAACTTACCGAGGTAGTTACTACCTTATAATTAAAAATACAGCTAAACATGAAACGTTTACTTAATTATACCGAAGTCTTTGATACGTCAAGTATCTTTTTGCTCTTTGTTACTGTACAGTGGTCAGGTCTGTGCTATTGAATTTAGAGCTCTCAGTAGGCACAAATGTAATTTTATTTATTGTGGTACCTTTTTATGTCTCGCAATAATAAGCCCTTTTTTTTCTTTTACATAGTGCCTATTAAAATTTTATTCAACGAACGTATTTTACGAATCATCGCATATAGACACAAAATTATGAATTGTTTATACCGGGAAAAACTGATTTCTTGATCAGAAAAATTAATTAATTTTCTTAATCTTATGATGGAGCCTAACCACAGATATCTGAAATTTCCTATTTAGGTACCTGTTTATTTGATCTAATTTGTTATACAATAGCAAACTACTGAACCGTAGATACCAACTTGACACCTCAGGCTCACAGGCCTAAGAGGATTACCAATGTCAACCGATACTAAAGAAATAATAGTAGAACAAATTAATTTTAATGAATGCTCAAACAACGGAGATCGCTTCGTTTCCAAGGGACTTAAGACCAAAGTCGAAAAGGGGTCTAGACACCTATTTTTTTAATTTAAACTGAAGTAACTCTCCCGCGTTAGTGGATCATGTTACAACAGAAACATGATGAAGGTAGTCAGCAGTGTCAGAACATATCGACGACGGTTGAAAGACTATATTTTGTTCTAGGCGAAATTTTATTTTGTATTTATTTTTCAAAATCAATTTATAAAACATTAACAAAATATACAAAAAGTAATGTCGCTTAGAACAAATAGCCTTTCAACCATCTATATAGAACCAGCAGACGTAATATAAATAGTTCGGTTCCATTACTTTCGTGTGATGTCCTTTCTCGTGAATCTATGAAAATTTAATGGTGTACGAGTATCTCTAATTTCGTGGGAAATAACCTATCTGACGGTTCGAAGTAATAAAAATGTACTCAATATGTTGTCAATTTGCCAGTGAGCAAAAATACTTTTGTGTGTCAATATGAACTTATCGGGATTTAAACTAGATTATTTATGGTGACTTTCAGTATTCAATTATAATTCAAAATGTCGTCTAAATATACAAAGATAAACTTTTCTTTTTAAATACTTCTCCATCGCTAAAAAAAAATATATCTCGTATATTTTTAGTGCCACCGTCGCGCAGAATTCATAGGATTGAATTAATATTATTATATGGATAACATTACTCTTAAAATATCATATATTTGTCTCTTTTGTACTCATTAAATATCATATAGAAACCCCCACCTCACCCAGGTGAAAACTGCGATTTTAGGCGCCGCATCTTGGTAAAGTCGTATACTGTTCATGACGCATTGAACGTGATAACTGAACTGTATACTACCTTAGATTTATAGATTTGGTGTCTACGCTGAAAATATTTACTTTACCTTATAAAGAAAATAGCGCGCTGTTCTCTTTATAAGGTGTACTAGATATTTTGGCCAACCCTTTCTTTTTGCTCGGCCCAACTTCAGAAGCAATTTAAAGTCTTGCTCCTTATTTTAGGCGGCCTTTGCGATATAATAGACAAACTATAAATTAATTATTTGCTGTAAACACATACATTTAGAAATCGTGTACCTAATTCATCAAGATTCATTTCTTATAGCTTAAATAAATAAAAATAAAATAAGCAATTCCTATTTGTTAGCTAGTGCCTAAACGACGGCAGAAGAATCTCGTTTTTTATATATTAATTTTATATGTAGACAGTACCTATGGTGTAATAAACAAAACACTCCCTAAGTAATTACATAGAGTAATAAAATGTCTAAAATAACAGAAACAACATTTCTCATGAAATAATAAATTATGTATAAAAATATACGGCCCCAAGCAGCTCCATATAGAATTTGTTAACTTCTGATTACAAAGGCTTGAGGTTGTATATTCAATACGAAGTTATACTTTGCCTCCTAATTAGAATAGCCTCTGTTATAGTACATAACTTTAGTTAGTTTAATATAATGAGAAACTGAACCCTCGAACCTACTACAAACATTATCTTTTATTTATTTATTTAAAATGCTTCATGTACAATGTACAACGGCGGTCTTAATGCCGTAGGCATTCTCCACCAGACAACCTTAGGGTGATGCAGAGACAATGAAGCTTATATCTTTTCAAATTAACGTTAGTATAAAGTGTTAATTATTTGTACGAATATGGAGATCCATGGCTATTCTTCTCCATAAGAAATCAACATTTTGGAACAGAAGCATTGCTTGCTTTATTATGAATTTCATGTGGAGTTTTTTATTGGTTATTGACATTATATTTATTGTCTATTACGAAATTATTGTCTATTGTACTTATTAATACTGTCTTTTGTCCATTACTATAACAACTAAACTATTTTTAATATTTGCATGCCAAATTGTGGTCGAATTTATAGAACTTTTTTAAGTATCTGTCACCTTGATTTGATTTGATGCATAGACTTATTAACTAGGAGCCCTACTTATTATTTCTATGATTTGATGAGAGTCAACTTTTCTTAAGTGCCTGTAAATGATCTACATGAATGAAATATATTTTATCTTATCTGAATCTCAGTGCCGTGCCGTCTTATGCAAATTAGCTTCCACTAATTCGCTATATTTCATAGAAACTCCGATTCATCGAAATGTTTAATGTATCGTTATTGCTGTGACAACTAAAAGAGTGTAGGGTGAGTTGGGGGAAGTATAACTAAAGAATGAGAATTAAACTCCCCAACCTTGTCAACATAAAAATTTATTAAGTCGTAGGTACATGTATGCCCGTCACTAAAATTCCACTTCCTAAGGTGAATGCGCTGTACTCTCCTGGCTCAGCCTCGAAGTGGTGTAGCCCGCCGAGGAGGTGGCTTGCGGAGTTGGTGACCCGCAGATGGTGACCCGCAGAGATGGTGACACGCGGTGAGCCGTGTCACGCGGGAAGGTGGCACCGAGGTGGTGATGGTGCCGATGTCACACTGGTATATACCAGCGGATAAGATACCGGTATCGTGCACCTGGTATAGGGCAGCCGATAGGTGGCAGCCAGTAACAGGAGCCGGAAAGAAGAAGCCGGTAATCCGGTAGGTAGCACCCTGGAAAATCATTCCAGCGTGTGAATAAAGATTTCACCGTCACCTCTGATTGTGACCACCCGAAGCGTAAGCAAAGCGAGAAGTACTATTGCGCTAGTAATGGTGGTGCGTGATCGTCACAATCAGAACGGAGTAGAAAAATAAGAATGTGAGAAGCACTAAAGTTAATACAATAAAAAGATTCTAAGTTGAGGGTAAGCGAAGCGAATTACACATTTAAGAAATGTAGCTGAAGGCTCAAAGATTATTATAAATGACACGTAAAATATAACACATGACTTGCGCAAATGATAAAGCGTTACAAGTCAAATATACCTGCAAGAACATAATATTATAAACGAATACAGTTTGTTCAACACTTACCCAATATGGGGTTTAAAACACTGATTTTACATAATGATAATATATTCCACCAACATGAGCTGTGGGATTGCCTAGAACAACGGGAGAGGTCACGGTCAGAGTCACGCCGCCTTAAAGTAGGGAAGGCGACGCGCCCGTGCCTCCCCCGGTGATGGCAAATCCCGACTGTCGGACCGAATGAATCTAAATCCCAGCTGCGCCGCGACGATACAGCGGTGACAAAACGAGGTAGGGATGGCTAGACCGGTTTACGAATGGGAGCGCCTGAGTCGCACGCTCGTCTAGAACATTCGCAAACCTATGAGTCTATAGCTATGTATGTAACGCTACAACGTTACATTGCGTTTCGTCGTTACACTTCAATTACGCGAGATTAAAAGTACAGAACAAAATAATCTTTATCGTATAAAGTTAGAGGTGATATTTGCGTGTATGTTACAGAAAACTTTTGCGGAGCAACTGTACACGCTGTATTGAGACAATGGCTGCGAGCTGTGAATTTTAAAAATATGTTTTTTGGTACTTGTATTAGCTCCTTCTACGAGAAATATTGAATACGACCACGTAGTTTTAAGTTCATGTTTTATATCGAAAGATCGTGTTAGTGGATTAGCTTATAAATAAAAACCACTTATTAAAAACGTTATTATTCAAAATTCGAGCCATAGATAATTAATTTATTATTACTTATCAGTAATTCCTACAATTTTTTAGCATTTTTTTTTATATAGCAATGTAACAATACGCCCCGTAGCTACGCCGCGTAGCCACCAGATCGGTTATCTGCTACGGCGTAGCTGGCGTAGACGTTATATCTTCGCGTCAGACCACTCACTTATTCTTAAAAGTAGGTACTTACAGGAAGGGAGATACGTTCTCCTCAGATCTCCTGCTAAGAATTTACCTACCTTTACTTACTGTTCTACTGCTGTGTGTCTCCCCCAAATCCTTCCACATCTCTTTGTGCTTTTTTTCCGGCCAATCTAGAATAAACGTATCTAGGTCACGCCACAGTGTTCTAGGTCTTACTCAGCGAGTGGCGCCGCCCGATAACGTTACTTGCAAAAAAGTCAAGAGCCTTTTTGTGTAAGTTGACCTGCTCAACCTGTTCAGGTAGCCGACCTCAAACGTCTGTCTCCAAACCGAACCCTTCTCTTATAATGGATAAAGAAAATGATGGTACACCTGATAACTTATGCTACGGATTTTCGTACTTGAGCAACTGGCAAAAAGTCAGCGTTTAATAAACACCTTCGTTATAAATATTACATAAAAAACCAAACTCTATTCCATGCATTTAGTTGAGTAACATTGATTTATTTGTATGGATCAGCTGATTATTTTTCGGGGATTTCATAGTTGGTCCCATAGTATATAGTTAAATAATAGTTGGCTATAATGATGAGTACAATAACCTCCTTTTTATATCCCCTTTCCGTATAGCCGTGTATAGTAAATAGGTAATTAAGTCACTGACACACAGAAAATCACAGACACTGGATACTATTATGCACAGCATCACCCATAAACCATCAAACAGATCGACTGCCGGTGTCGAGATACTCTATGTTATAATGGATCAGTATAAGGTATAATGATTTTAGATCACTTGCATACAAGGTATCAAAATATTATAACTATATAGAAAATTAAATCTATTACAAAAAAAAAAAAATATATATATATATAATTAAATATTAGTTATAATCTATAAATAAAAAACCTCTTCTAGCATACAAAGATGTTTGCATAGAAAATGTATGGGAAATAGTTTTCTATGTTGTTCTCAATTTCGCGAAGTAAGATTTCGTCAGTTGTTTGTTGGAAACATTACTGTTGGGTAATAGAGTCGATACAGCCCTATTTAAGTTTTTTGAGAAATGATTTTTTTTTCTCTGGCTGTACCTTCTTTCAAAATCGAATAATGGGGTTTTTGATGTCTTCAAAATTCATCTGAAGATTCCTACTCTCTAACTACAACAGAAAGGGTAGTCACCCATAATACCCTAACATTTTGCGCCAACCTGTATATATAGCAAGCGATATTTCGTTCACATTTGTCTATTATTATGTAGATTATAGTCAAACGACCGTCTATTAAACAACACAAATTATTATGCGTAGAAATTAGAGAGAATACTTAAAATTCCCGTTTCGGCACAAAGAGGGATTATCATAGAGATTAATTAAAAGATAAATGATGACCCGTTGTGCGGCCCCTTATTCTAAACGTTTTGCGATACAAATTATATTCGTTTTTATAAACACTTTATGATGAATTATGGCTGCTCGTTCATTTTAATAATGGACCGTCTTTCTTGTTCGCAGTGCTTCCTCACTTTGAATTGTTTGCGGGTAACGCAATATTAAAGCGAGAATTTCATGTGTTTTGCTTCCTCACAACTCTAAATATTCTTCTCGAAGAAGTTTGTTTGTATGTAGGGTATTCTCTGGAACTACATAACCGATTCTAAAAATTCTTTCACTCATAGAAAGCTACACTATCCCTAAGTCATATACTGCCGTGCTAAGCACAAAAACGGTATCTCAAAAATCGTAACGCCGATTTTTATGTCATCGGATAGCTTATTAAACTAATCATTTTTGATATTTTGACCATATGACAAAAAAAATACCCAATATAATGTATAAAATCCATTTAATAAGAAAAAAAAAACAATCTGTAAAGTAAAAAAAAAACTATATTTACAAAACTTCAATTTTCTCGAAACTAGCTTTCCTTGAGATACCGCTTTTGCGTTTAGCACGGCAATAGGCTATAATTTATTTTGATATAAATAAAACGCGCGCATGGAACCATGGGCGACAAACTCTTTATGATAGTTCGTAATTGATCGCAGTGTGATGCTTTTTACTAGTTAACGGGATCTTTTACTGGTATATTTTTATATTTACTAAGGGATTCTAACAACACGTGTGCGCACTAAGTATTAAACTTGCTTTAAAACGTATCTAAAGTATCCAATTAAACTTAAGTGCTAGTTATGAAAAGTAGATCTAATGCTATTTTACTGTAATTCCATAATACAACTAGCGAATTCCCGGAGTCCTACGTAGTAGAGATAATCCTTACTTTGACAATAATGTACTAATGGATTTTACGAGTAATCTGGACTCAGCCTAAGGCCAATCAAAGAAAAGTTTACGTCGAGGCTTCTGACTCCCATAACCGCTGTCATAGTATTCGCAATTATATTATAAGTAAAAGGATGTTGATAGACTATAAGCGCTCCTCGAGTGGCACGTTAAAACTGAGCTAATTAGCTCACCTGAACTCATCGCGTCGCGTCAGAGCCATCAGAAGCGTGTCGTGTATTGAGTGTTCGATTATGTGCTCCAAGACAACCGATAATGCTTCCGATATTAAGACATGCTTCCACGTGTCATCTAATATAGTGTGACATTACGGTTTAACTTTTTATAATATTACGTTATAATAAATATGTGCGCTAGTGTGCCACTTGTGATGGCCGAATGTTGTGTAGGTTTATAGCTACACCTTTTACTTAAAATATCACTGGGTATTCGTATGACAACCGTGACCAACTACTTATTGTGTTTTCCGAGACACGGAGGGGTCTCGATGTTTGAAGAGACGGTCACCCATCCAAGGATGG
This sequence comes from Allophyes oxyacanthae, assembly GCA_932294325.1. NCBI lineage: Eukaryota > Metazoa > Arthropoda > Insecta > Lepidoptera > Noctuidae > Allophyes > Allophyes oxyacanthae. Next base: position 14,150,203 of record OW028613.1, on the reverse strand, counting down.
ACCGCGGCAAGCACGGCTTAACCTTGCTAATCGACTGATCAGCATGGTAGGTACGAGCCCTTCTAAGGGCCGTTTTCACCATCAAAATAACTGATGTTTAAAATAAAATCGGCCGATTACCCATACAAGAATTCATGTTTAAACGGCTGATATTGCTCTATCCGTCTATTATGCTGTCGGTGAATTTGGGCCTAAATAGATCTAAGGACTGATTTTTCAATCGCCAGATAAACTTTATCTGAGGGAATAAATTTCAATGTTTGACAGCTTTCCTATACAAAATCTGTCAAGTGTCAAATTTATTCCATGGATACATACATGGAACTATAGAAATAATAAGTAGGACTCCCCATAAGTCTAGGCATGGAACATTATCTGGCGATTGAAAAATCAGCCCTTGGAAAAATAATAAATAAATAATTGGATAGTATTTTCAATCAGAAGATGGATGGATCTACAGACAGTGATTGAAAGTTGAGGCCTTATATTGTAGATGTTGTTCTTTTGTTTCGTAAAACAAATAAATGGGAATAAAGCGAATAACAGTTTACTTTCGCTCCATAGCGACGGGACCGAAAGTTAATTAACTGATAGATTAAACATTTGTCACCCAATCCGATATTAAAGTGGAACTATAAATTGTAGGCAATTTAATCGGCTGGCTTTTAACTGATTAATCAATTAATGTATCTGCCTACTATAGGTATAAATCGCATTACTACTATTAATACTATTGTACATTAGTACTATTGTAAGCCAACACAACTTGAGCTTACATAATACGTAATTATACCAGTGTCACAAGATTGCGGTTTATATCATTACGATTCTAAGTAATTGGTAATTTGAAGATAACATAGGATATCTCCAGAATAACATCTGCTTATTTTAGGGTAAAATAATGTAAGTAATAATAATAATTAGCAAGACTGACATAAATTAACGTAAGAGCGACTATTACACTAAAAACGTTACGCCAGAGGGCCAAGCACGAATGTTTTTGACGTAACATAACGTTAACGTATGTTATAACATGTTTATTTAAAAAAATTACACATCATACATTCTTATTTCAACTACACTTAACTATGTACACTGCCTAATTATTTAAAACATAAAATAAAAACACAAATATAAAATAGAGTTAAAGTACTCCTCCTCATCGCTGTCAATTGACAACGTGCCCAGAAGACTGGCAGCATTACCACATTGAATGGCAATGCTTATTCTTTGACTAAAGAATAGGCCAGCCCTCGGGTAACGCGTAGGGTCGACCATCGGCTTTGCAATGCCTCTAAAAAGGAGACGTGCATTCGGACCCCATTACCCGAGCTGTGCGACGCCAAACGGCTCCAATACATATATATTATTATTATTCCATGAAAATGTAAAAATAATTTTTAACTGGATATATTTCATAAAACATGGATTAAATGTGTATTTTTAATTCAATATTTACTTACGTTAACGTTACGATACGGCCCTCTGTTACCCGTCACAGCTCGATTGCCATATAGAATTTATGACGTCACAGTGCAGGAAGCGCAATCCCTTCATCCACACAATTTAATAAAAGTGGACGTGCGCTGATCATTTCGGCTTAAGCGCACAGAGGAGCTTCACGACCGAATATAAACGCCGACCCGTCTTCTGAGACAATATTCTGTTTTACCACGAGATTAAGAAAAGCTGGAAAACGTATTACGGCCTCGCTTAGCGACAAATTCTTTTCACAGTTTGTCCGAGCCGTGTTTTAAATTTTCATTAATTAAACTGCGAGCTCTATACGTTCATTTTACACCAGTATTAGCCGATGTTACCACTGCAGTTCATATGCCTCACTGAGATAGGGATTAAACAATCACGTTAGCCTAGACTGTCGTAAACATTGACAATAGCTATGAACCGTATGAGATAGTAATAGAGCGTCCGAGACCAAAACGATTTTAATTAAATTTATCAAAGGGAAATATGAATCAAAGAAATTTTCGTTATTTACGGTATTTATTTGACATATAAACTGTATAATTTGAATATTTAACTATACATGTAAGATATATTATTGTCGATATCGATTCAAAATAGATAAAATGTTTTGGAATCAACCAAATTTTTGGAAATACGATGAATTAACCTTTCCAATAGCAATCTGTGGTCTTGAACAATACTAATGTTTGCGTATCATATTTTTTCAATATTTTATAGTGCGTCAGCGCTTTAATGTTTGGTTCTAGGACATGCCAGTTCCCCGACGAAGTTTACTTTCATCGTTGGAACAGTGGTGAATTGGTGATAAGTAAGGCACACATAAATCCATCCTAATATTATAACTCTGAAAGTATGTCTGTGTTTTTTTTCCTTCTTGACGTCTCAACTATTGAACCGATTTCAGCTAAATTTTGCATACAACTTGGGGAAGAACGGGAAGAACATATGATATTTTTTATCCTGGAAAATAGTTAACTCAGTTTTCCCGATTAAGTTTGTAAGACACGATCCACGCGGGCAAAGCCTCGGGCAGAAGCTAGTCATGAATAAATCGCGTAAAATAGAGTAACTTTTTTATACAGAGCATATCGAGAACACCATTTCTAGAGATCCGTACGTTTTTTGCATACCTTTTCATTTTATTTACTGGAATGAATATCGTGTTCATTATCATCATATGATAACCATTTTAGTAAATAATGTTAACCACATCCGCGCCATTATCCCTCGGTATCTCGTTACGGCACCCTTGGGAAGCGATGAACCGTACTCGTAACCGAAAACCACATTGAGAAAAATACTTTCATCATAAACATTGAGACTGTTTGTTACCTCCTTTTCTAAAACCAATCAATCAATAATATATATAGGACATAGCCCTATACACAATATTTATTTATTTACCAGACTCCCAATAACCAATAACTTCTTATATTTAATCACGTGATGAGTTGAGATCACCTTTATTACTTTGTTGTAGAACGCGCATAGCATTGATGACGTCACTGCTACGATCAACAGTACTACGAGATACATCCATTAACTTCCATAAATAGAAATACTCCATCAAAAGTAATACCTCTGTTGAATCAATAATAGACCGATCCCTGATGTTTACGCAGAAGATTTATTTACAGTAAAGGATAGCAGCTTCTAACCATAACCTTGGGGTGTTAGATAGAGTAGAAACAAAGTAAATATGGAATGTTTTCCAACCACAGACGTTAAACAAGTATGGTTCGATGCAACGGATGCAACCATGTTTGCGGAAATTACCTAACTAAACCGAGAAGGACACTGCGTGCCTGTAGTGTAATTGAATCAGTACCAAACCTTGAGTCTTCCGGGAACGTCGAAACACGTGCAAAAAGGTAGGAAGAAATTCTAAATACGAGTATAAACACACAATATATTGTAATGAAAACAAATTAAATGGACATACCGTTACTGTTTTCCTAACAGAATTTTATTGTTATGCATTTGAATCCTACAATTCGGAAACAAAAGCATTTTACATGGAGTTTTGCTTATTAATAAAATATTATAGTTTAAAAAAAACTATAGAACACGCTTTAGTCATCCAAATTGAAACTTCCAAGATTTTATTACATAGTTAGTTAGTTAGTTACAGGTGAAGCTAATAAAAGCGTATTAAAGTGAACTGCAATAAACCTCTAAACAAAATGAAATGTAAGCCACGAAACCAAAACATTACATAAAACAAGTATTCGTGCTCATTTTCCTGCAAAGCGAACAACATTTCAAGTGGTACCATACTAATTGGAGCACTTGAAACAACTACGTTGTAGACAGGTGCGCAGCTAAAATAGTGCATATGTCGTGTAGGTGTACTGCGAGCTATGAACCAGACAATATTCGAAATATCCTCCTTATATTATACCAATCTTATCCTATTTACAGGCATTTTATGAATGTAAAATGTTTTTCTTGTTAATATTTTTCTCGGTTATATAGGACCCAATCCCTTATTCAACGATGGGAATAAATTACTATTAATAATAGGTATTTCATATTAATGGGAGATGTTTGCTTTATGCTACGTACTTGTGTAGTATGGTTAGTATTATAATATTCATAGGCACGTTAACCTATATTAATGTTTACGCAGCGAGAATCATTTGTTATACCTTCGTGTTACGATAAACTTGGTTATTTCGTGGTAAAATATTTTGAGTCTAGTAATTGTTTACCATATCAAGTCGAACAAGTTTCATGGTCGTGGTTGTGGAAAACTTGGATAGATTGTTGCGTAACAAAAGATGATTAACAATTAGGTTTTTACTGTCAATATTAAAAAAAAGAATATTGCCTAATTAATTCAGATTTTAGCTTGATATTCAATTTTTGCAACTTGATTCTATAACAATCACCGAACACATTAATATTTTTGCTGCATTTAACAGATTATAAGAAAAATAAATATCACTCCATATTCAACTTGTGTTGCTGATCGTACCTAAGATAGCCGTGGCCCGTGTGACCACCCCTCTTAACCCGTAGGAGTCGTCAAAGATTGAAATTTAAAATCAGAACTTTTGTTCAGTACTCTTGCAAAAGAAATTCATTCATTCAAAGCCGAGTAAAGGGTGGTATCAAGAGGATAAGTAAAAGGGTCTTCCGTTGTGCTATTAACAATACTCTCCGATCACCAATCTGCCATCTGGCGACATGATAAAAAAGGAAGTAACCAAGAACATTGTACTTAGAACTGGACGTTGCGGCTAGAAGAAAACAGTGAAAACCAAATAAATGGCCTTGAAATAAATCAGTTATATTTTGCATCTCTTTCATCAGGGTGACCAAGTTTTGAAGTGAAACTTCCATATACATAGACGGGGAGTATTAGGAATTTCTGTCACGAAAAAGCGTTACGGCCGCGTGGAGGAGGTAGACGATATATTGTCCGTTGAAGTTTCACTTCTACTATGTGTCCCAGGTCCTAGCACACTTTTTTTTTTTGCGTTGGGATATTATTAGGAATTAAGCAAATTTATAGAAATTATTCATAATTGAGCACGTATTTCTTTGCTAATAAAGATAGAACTGGATATTGCATCTAGAAAAAATAACTGAAGGGGAGTTCATTCACCTTTAGGTATGTTTTCCATCTCACTCATACTATAATAACAAGATGAGATCAAAAAGACGACCGATATACAAACTGCATTAACCACTTATTATGCCTATGCTCACGCGTGGCTCAGCTACGGCGTAATCATGTGGGGAAACAGTACCGATGCTCCTACACTATTTATTTTATAAAAGAAATTAATCCGTATACTCACAAACATAAATCAGACTGATAGCTGCAAACCTTTCTTCATAAAACATAAAATACTCACCCTTCCATGCATATACATTTTTGAAATTTGTTAGGAAATAGGTATAAATCATTATTTACAAGACGCGAAGATAAACATACTGGCCGATCATTAAGGCATAAAAATATGCTAATGCTACCATCTTCCCGCATAACGCTACACTCCAACAGCCCCTATGTAATGTGTATAAAAAATTATAATAAAATACCAGAATCAATAAAAACAGAAAACAGCGAAACAACATTTACAAACAAAATAAAACAAATACTTATTAAAAAAGCCTATTACACGATTAATGAATATATAAACGATAAACAAACATTTCCAATTAAATTAAATGAATAATACTATAAATAATACAACAGTAATAATAAAACGAAATAAATGAATAGATATAAAAAATAAAATAAAAATACATTAAATTCCATAACTATTAGTAAATAATAATTTATAATAAACTAAATACATATTAGGAAATATTATTAATAAATTAAAAATTATAATATGCTATCCATATTTATTAATAAATTAAAGCAATAAGTAAACATAAGTACCATCTTCCTATTTATACAACAGTAGTAAACATAAGTATCATATTCCTCTCCTATATTTTGCTGTGCCCTACAGGGTCCATGATTGTAACCTACCAAATTTTATTTTTACCACCTTATGTACATTGTGGAATGCAAATAAAGAATATGAATATGAATATATAATTTGCAAGTTACCAGAGTAAAGTAAAAGTTTTCAAGATAGTTGTGCACAAATAGATAGGAATGTTTATGTTGAGGGCCATTTGGTATCCAGAAACTATTTTAAAAGCTTCTAGTATTTTTAAAGTCATCTTTAATTTTTTCTGCCTATAAAAAGGATGTGTTGATTGAAATAATTATTTTATGATATTTAAGTTTACCCCAATTTTATGAATGCATTCCTAGGCTGGTAAGACTGATGGTCTGTAAAAATAATAATTTCAATGACATATATGACATGTCAACATTGTCAACTTTCTTCCACTTCGAGTGTTTGCTAGGCGATTTCGGAGGATATACTAATTATTTAACAGTGCTTAATCATGTAGCGTATATTTAAAGATTGTGGAAGTGTTTGGAACCCAACATCAAACGTTATTTTTCATAGGTAAGTACGCTGATGCCATATTAAAAATTACGCCAATTTGTACATATTTTTACGCAGTTTTAGAAAGATCTGCCTATATTTTTATTTAAAACTGTGTGAAAAACGTTTCTCTCATTGTGAAATGTCACCATTTAGTTATTTATGTGGTTATATCGCATTTAACTAAGGAAACAGTCGCATTATTAGATTGGTCGTCAAGATAAAATGTTAGTAAACAAAGAAGAGTAGAGTGACCATAAATGATTGCTTGAGGCGGAATTTAACGTGCTATGATTTTTCGTGGTTGTGTAATGAGCTACAAAGTCCAACTGGAATTCAAAATCTTCAGAAGTTTTCTTGGTCAAACCTGATCATTGATTGCTAACATCAGTGGACTTTCTTAGATGATTGAAAACACGATTGCATTTGTTTCAGTTTTCCAAGCGATCCAGAGAAAAGGCGTAGATGGTGGTATGGTGGTCCAACATACCTTTGAAAGGAAACTTCTATAAATCTGCAAAAAATTGTTGCCTACACTATAAAGCGGAGCACTATGACATAAGGCTAAACCGACTAAAATTTGGTGAAGATCTGATGAAGACTTTCGGAGAAAGACGATGGAACTCCTCAATGGATATCAGCAAATTAGTCGCGATTACTGTAGTTGCATATTTATGTATTATTTATGCCACTCAAAATAGAAAAATAAAATATACTGTGCTAAAAAGTATAAAATATTTTCTTTAAAAACTTAACAGCTTCTGAAGTAGGGACCTTTAATCCTTCAATGCACCTTAGCTAGGCACTTATTAGTTTTATGAAGTTAGTTTTTACTTATTTTAAAGTTTAATTTATCCATAAATCAACCCGCAACTTTGGACCAAGTGATGACACGTTAAATCTTCACCATGGGTTCACCAGAATTTAGTACCTACCTATTTGGTACATATGGTTATTGTTTTGGTACCTAACTATTAGCAAACAAATACGTGCTCAATTATGAATAATTTCTACTTGCTTAATTCCTAATAATATCCCAACGCAAATAAAAATCTTTGTCACCCTGATGAAAGAGAAGCAAAATATAACTGATTTATTTCAAGGCCATTTATTTGGTTTTCACTGTTTTCTTCTAGCCGCAACGTCCAGTTCTAAGTACAATGTTCTTGGAAGTAACTTTTATTAGACACAACATGACCACAATAAAACAGACACCGAAAATATAAAAAAAATAATTAAAATGTAAAACTCAATCAAATAAGTCATACATAAAAAGGAACACAACACGGAAATAACACGGGGACACTCCACATAATTATACATACTATCCTCCTCAGTCAGAATTGTGGCAATAAATATATTCATGGTAGTGGTTATAAGGAAGCCTATGATCGGCGGTAATAATTAACGTGCTGATGCAAACCGAAACGATCAGAAAAGTCCTTACTTTTTAATCCTATCCAAATTGGTTGATAAAACCGAAATCGTTCGACAGTGCAACGAAACGCGTTTAGTCAGCTGTTCAAACATTCTTCTTTAGCCGGACATCACAACGCTAACGCACTCTTTGCATGAGAACTCTTTTGTAAGAAGAAACCCATAAAGAAATCTGGTGATTGTCGCTGTTTCTGCTCCTGTGAATACAATTATATTTCTCAATTCAAAGGTTTTCTCATTTATATAGCGAGATTAGGTAGTTTCTACAGCTATCCATCAGAAACTATGTAATAGAGCAATCGAAACTACACAATCAGTCTGCATGCGTCCAATCCAACTCATTACCTCCTTGTCACGATAGTGCGGACTCATCAATTTGCTGTCAATACAGCGTCAGTCTCAGCTCTCCACGTCATCCCGACGACGACCCCCAATCCATCAAATTCGACTCGCCGCCACTTCGTTATCACCACCAACGCGATTTCAAAATACTTGGGTAGAAAGGTTGTAGTTCGGATTATAAATGAAGATAAAAAATCGCTAATCTACTCGTATCAGCGGCCACGCCAAACTGCTTGCGGTTGAAACTTGAAATTAAGAACCTACATGTTTTATGACTTGGGACGAAGAAGACGAGGAAGAAGGAGAACGATCTTATTTACCACGTAGACGAAATGGCTAGTATTAAATTAACTTTGCACGTAAAAACCGATGTTACTAACAAACGACGAACCATAGGGAACCACATAAGTACTAAGATATCTAATGACACTGGGCGTGGAGCTGTGGACGTACCGCGTATAAGCTCGCGTTTGACATTCGCAATAAATAGCCTGCGGTTACTCTGACTACAAACGTCTGCATTTCTACCCATTGAGGAATTATAGTTGACAACACAAACTGAAAATGTGTCCCGCGACGGGTATATAGGTACCCAAGCTTCAGTATGATGCGGGATGTTGTATGTTGGAAGATGTTGGACAATAATTCTAAGAATTTTTTTTCATGAAGAATTATACAGGTGGCGCAAATTTTGAGTCATTAAGGCTTGTTACCCTTCCTGTTATTGTAAGTCTTAGGAAACATTAGGCGAATTTTGAAGATATTTAAAACCCCATTATTCGTTTTTGATAAAGGTACAGACAGCGAGAAAATTTACATTTCTCAAAAAATTTAAATGGGGCTTCATCGACTCCCAACAGGAATGTTTCCTTCAAACAACCGATGAAAAATATAAATTGAGAAAAATACAAAAAGCGATTTCCCATACATTTTCTATGCAAACATTATACCTTCATCTGCATGTAATCAAAAATCACTGTACCTTACACTGATCTGACATCCACGTGATTCGTAAATATATTTTTTTTTTCCAAATTATATTTTTTTATTTTATTATTATTATATTTACTTTTAATCATTTATGAGTTTGAATCTGTATGAAGAAGAATAAACTAAATAAATCAATACAAGGTACAGTGATTTTAGATTACGTGCATACGAAGGTATGTTTTATAGGTAACCCTAATAAAAAGGATAATAAATAAATATTTAATTACCAGAAAAGGAGGATGGCGAGATTGGACCCACTGAATATAAAAATTAATGGAGCACCTTTCAAGTGCAAGTATAATTAATAATTATAACAACAAGTTTATAAGTAAGGCGCGCAGCCCTCAGGCGTTTGTTCTTTTTCGTGTTTTTTTTTGTATTCTTTGTATATAATTCAGTTCAGTGATTCGGATTCACTGAGCTCTATGATCGGATAACATTCCAATCCACAATAATGTTGTACCTGCTTAACTCATTTTTGCCTATATAGAGGTTTTCTTAGTTTTTATACATAAAATGTTAATTTAAACATAATTTTGTTAAATATTTATCAAAAACATAATTATAAAATTAATATTATAACGCGTATCAAGGCAAACAATGATTATTTTGTAATCTACTAACAATAATCTGTAATAATATAAATATATGTATATATATATATGTTTAAAAAAAACTGTAGAACACGCTTTAGTCATCCAAACTGAACGTGTATGCAAAATTTCAGCTCAATCGGAAACCGGGAAGTGGGTCAAATTTAACTTCCAAGATTTTCTTACATAGTTTGTTAGTTACAGGTGAAGCTAATAAAAGCGTGTTAAAACCTGTCATACAGTCTATCAATGTCAATTCTAATCTAAGCGTAAGCGGGTTCTTCATCTGAAATTCTAATCGTATCGTATATCCATAAAACATAGACCACTAAATATATAACCATATATCTATACTCTTTTACATTTAGTGTTCGATTCGTCCGTATTTAACGACTTTACGTGGGATTTTATTCTGTTTTTGCGATTTAATGGATTCTCGACGACTTGGCTTTACCTATTGTACCGGTGATTCTGCATCCCGACTTAGACTACCGCATCGATGTCATTTCCCCTTGAATAACGAATTGTAACTGATTTGGACTTTGTTTTAACTGTTTACCACTATGCTATCATCTTTTTTCTCCCAACTTTGTTAATTTACGTTCCATTTACTTTTTAATTAGTTTTATATCGTTCTACAACTAATAATAAGTTTCCATAATAAACGCTACCTCTAATAGCGGTTCCCAAATTACATGCAATCTCGCCATTTTTTTTTAAAGGCTTGTTCTTCTTTAATACATATTCTAAACGCTTTTATAATGGAACCATCTCAGAAATCGAGAAAAAAAACAGCTGTTCCATACAAAAGTGTACCTAACTGGGTCAAAACGTATTGAGTAATTGATTCTATCACACAATTTCAGAGTTAGTTCAAAAAAAATTGTGTAAATTGATGAGCAGAGTGTCCTTATAAACCATCCGGTAATGTATTGGTGTATAATTATAATATTTCGTATTTTCCTGTTCACTTAATTTTCTTCATTCGTTTCAAACGATAAATTTGAATGACTGCGAGAAAAGACTCGGCTACTTTTACAATCACCATTTTTCTATTTCAAATAGCACAGTTACGTGAACAAAAATTTAATTTTGAATATTAAATTCAGAGCTCGTATATCACAGTACACATATTATAATATTGTCTGACTTCTAATATTTAATATTATTTTAAATTGCTACACAATATTTTTATTGGATGATAAACATAAATAATGTTAGAATTTTTTTTTTCAGATAGATAAGAACTATATTTCATTATTTATTTCGGTATCATAATATTTCATCTTATAAATATTATAGTAAGTACCTATCTGAAATAAAAAATATATAATTAAAATCACACCCGATTCATGTGTGATTTTAATAATATATATTTTATTTCGCTTGAATGATTTCAATTTATTTATTTAAAAAAATATATAATATTTTTCCGTATTTGAGAAAACATTAGGATCTCTATAGGTTTCAGTAAAACCTCTTAACTTTAATAAAACTTTTAGTGTGTAGCATGCATGTAGATACTATACGGTAGCATGTTACCACGATGGGTACCACTAATGTCTGTGAACTTAGCAGATCATTTTCCAGCAGATCAAAAAAAAATGTGAGTTCTATTCGCATGCAGCTGAGTTCTAGAGTTCCTGATACTTTTTAGAAATAGTTCTGTCGATTTTACCTAAAAAAAGTTGATTGAAAAAATGATCTGCCAACTTCCCGTAGCAGATCATTTTTTAGCAAACCAAAATTAAAAGTGAGTTCTGTACGCATGCAGCTGAGTTCTACAGTTCCTGATACTTTTTAGAGATAGTTCTGTCGATTTTACCTGAAATATAGTCGATTGAAAAAATGATCTGCTACGGGAAGTTAGCAGATCATTTTTTAAATAAAATCTTGATCTACTCATAATGATTGAAATAATTGGTGTGAATGATGTCATCTATTCTTGGAGGCTAGAACTCTTCATTTTCTCGTAGATCAGTAACAGAACTTTAACCTAGAACTTAATATGTGTCCAGAATTCACGATCCAGAGCCAGCAGATCAAGGAAGAACAGTTGAAATGTCGAAAATTTATAATCTCACTGAATATAATAATCCTTGGAGGGAAGAACTCTTCAGTTTTCTACTGATCAGTAACATAACTATATCCTAGAGCACAAAACATGCCCAAACTCATGCTGAGCTGCCAGCATATCAGGCCAGGGTAGAAAGGATGGAAATCCAAAAAATATTCTATCAAATAATTTTCGTAGTTCTAGAAGGCTAGAACTCCTCAATTTCTAAAAGATCAGAAGGAGAACTTTAACATAGAACCTAATTTGAGGCCACAAGATACGCTAGAGTGTCAGCAGAGCATAGTAGAACAATTTCAAAAATTTCGATAAAACGATTTTAATCAATCTTATAGGGTAGAACTCTTCGGCTTTCCATAGATCAGTGATAATTCTTATAGGGTAGAACTCTTCAGTTTTTTAAAGATGAGTAACAGAACTATCGCTTAAAGCACGAAACATTCCCAGAACTCATGCTCACGTACCAGCATATCAGGGTAGAAAGGATGGAAATCCAAAAAATATTCTATAAAATAATTTCCGTAGTTCTTGAAGAAAAAAATATATTTTAAGATTTCAATAATTATTATAGGGTAGAACTCTTCGGGTTTCCATAGATCAGTAAAAATACTATCGCCTGAAGCAAGAAACTTGCCTAGAACTCATGCTCACGTGCCAGCATATCAGGGTAGAGAGGATGGAAATCCAAAAAATATTCTTGTAAATATTTTTAGTAGTGCTTGAAAAAAATTATTTTATTTTATGCTATCAAACATTCTTATAGGGTAGAACTCTTCGGTTTTCCATAGATCAGTAACAATACTATTGCCTACGGCAAGAAACTTGCCTAGAACTCATGCTTACGTGCCAGCAGATCACGGTAGAAAAGACGAAAATCCAAAAAATATTCTATTAAATAATTATCGTAGTTCTAGAAGGCTAGACTCCTCGATTTCTGAAAGATCAGAAGGAGAACTTTAACATAGAACCTAATTTGAGGCCACAAGATACGCTAGAGTGTCAGCAGAGCATAGTAGAACAATTTCAAAAATTTCGATAAAACGATTTTAATCAATCTTATAGGGTAGAACTCTTCGGCTGTCCATAGATCAGTGATAATTCTTATAGGGTAGAACTCTTCAGTTTTTTAAAGATGAGTAACAGAACTATCGCCTAAAGCAAGAAACTTGCCTAGAACTCATGCTCACGTACCAGCATATCAGGGTAGAAAGGATGGAAATCCAAAAAATATTCTATAAAATAATTTTCGTAGTTCTTGAAGAAAAAAAAATATTTTATGATTTCAATCATTATTATAGGGTAGAACTCTTCGCGATTCCATAGACCAGTTACAATACTATCGCCTGAAGCAAGAAACTTGCCTAGAACTCATGCTTACGTGCCAGCAGATCACGGTAGAAAAGATGAAAATCCAAAAAATATTCTATTAAATAAATACCGTAGTTCTAAAAGGCTAGAACTCCTCGATTTCTGAAAGATCAGAAGGAGAACTTTAACATAGAACCTAATTTGAGGCCACAACGTACGCTAGAGTGTCAGCAGAGCATAGTAGAACAATTTCAAAAATTTCGATAAAACGATTTTAATCAATCTTATAGGGTAGAACTCTTCGGCTTTCCATAGATCAGTGATAATTCTTATAGGGTAGAACTCTTCAGTTTTTTAAAGATGAGTAACAGAACTATCGCTTAAAGCACGAAACATTCCCAGAACTCATGCTCACGTACCAGCATATCAGGGTAGAAAGGATGGAAATCCAAAAAATATTCTATAAAATAATTTTCGTAGTTCTTGAAGAAAAAAAATATTTTATGATTTCAATAATTATTATAGGGTAGAACTCTTCGGGATTCTATAGAACAGTTACAATACCATCGCATAAAGTAAGAATCTTGCCTAGAACTCATGCTCACGTGCCAGCATATCAGGGTAGAGAGGATGGAAATCCAAAAAATATTCTTGTAAATATTTTTAGTAGTGCTTGAAAAAAATAATTTTATTTTATGCTATCAAACATTCTTATAGGGTAGAACTCTTCGGTTTTCCATAAATCAGTAACAATACTATTGCCTACGGCAAGAAACTTGCCTAGAACTCATGCTTACGTGCCAGCAGATCACGGTAGAAAAGATGAAAATCCAAAAAATATTCTATTAAATAAATACCGTAGTTCTAAAAGGCTAGAACTCCTCGATTTCTGAAAGATCAGAAGGAGAACTTTAACATAGAACCTAATTTGAGGCCACAACGTACGCTAGAGTGTCAGCAGAGCATAGTAGAACAATTTCAAAAATTTCGATAAAACGATTTTAATCAATCTTATAGGGTAGAACTCTTCGGCTTTCCATAGATCAGTGATAATTCTTATAGGGTAGAACTCTTCAGTTTTTTAAAGATGAGTAACAGAACTATCGCTTAAAGCAAGAAACTTGCCTAGAACTCATGCTCACTTGCCAGCATATCAGGGTAGAGAGGATGAAAATCCAAAAAATATTCTTGTAAATATTTTTAGTAGTGCTTGAAAAAAATAATTTTATTTTATGATTTCAATCATTCTTATAAGGTAGACCTCTTCGGTTTTCCATAGATCAGTAACAATACTATTGCTTAAAGCAAGAAAGTTGCCCAGAACTCATGCTTACGTGCCAGCAGATCAGGGTAGAAAGGACAAAAATCCAAAAAAATATTATATAAAATAATTTTCGTAGTTCTTGAATAAAAAAAAATATTTTATGATTCCAATAATTATTATAGGGTAGAACTCTTCGGGATTCCATAGATCAGTAACAATACTACCGCCTGAAGCAAGAAACTATCCTAGAACTCATGCTCACGTGCCAGCATATCAGGGTAGAGAGGATAGAAATCCAAAAAATATTCTTGTAAATATTTTTAGTAGTTTTTGAAAAAAAAAAAATATTTTATGCTATCAAACATTCTTATAGGGTAGAACTCTTCAGTTTTCCATAGATTAGTAACAATACTTTTGCCTACAGCAAGAAACTTGCCTAGAACTCATGCTTACGTGCCAGCAGATCACGGTAGAAAAGACGAAAATCCAAAAAATATTCTATTAAATTATTATCGTAGTTCTAGAAGGCTAGAACTCCTCGATTTCTGAAAGATCAGAAGGAGAACTTTAACATAGAACCTAATTTGAGGCCACAACATACGCTAGAGTGTCAGCAGAGCATAGTAGAACAATTTCTAAAATTTCGATTAAACGATTTTAATCAATCTTATAGGGTAGAACTCTTCGGCTTTCCATAGATCAGTGATAATTCTTATAGGGTAGAACTCTTCAGTTTTTTAAAGATTAGTAACAGAACTATCGCTTAAAGCACGAAAAATTCCCAGAACTCATGCTCACGTACCAGCATATCAGGGTAGAAAGGATGGAAATCCAAAAAATATTCTATAAAATAATTTTCGTAGTTCTTGATGAAAAAAATATATTTTAAGATTTCAATAATTATTATAGGGTAGAACTCTTCGCGATTCCATAGACCAGTTACAATACTATCGCCCGAAGCAAGAAACTTGCCTAGAACTCATGCTCACGTGCCAGCATATCAGGGTAGAGAGGATGGAAATCCAAAAAATATTCTTGTAAATATTTTTAGTAGTGCTTGAAAAAAATAATTTTATTTTAAGATTTTAATCATTCTTATAGGGTAGAACTCTTCGGTTTTCCATGGATCAGTAACAATACTATCGCTTAAAGCAAGAAACTTGTCCAGAACTCATGCTTGCGTGCCAGCAGATCAGGGTAGAAAGGACGAAAATCCA
Source organism: Allophyes oxyacanthae (assembly GCA_932294325.1). Taxonomy (NCBI): domain Eukaryota; kingdom Metazoa; phylum Arthropoda; class Insecta; order Lepidoptera; family Noctuidae; genus Allophyes; species Allophyes oxyacanthae. The sequence continues at coordinate 14,134,529 of OW028613.1, read as the reverse complement.
AAGAATATTCTATTAAATAATTATCGTAGTTCTAGAAGGCTAGAACTCCTCGATTTCTGAGAGATCAGAAGGAGAACTTTAACATAGAATTTAATTTGAGGCCACAACATACGCTAGAGTGTCAGCAGAGCATAGTAGAACAATTTCTACCCTATAATAATTATTGGAATCATAAAATATTTTTTTTATTTAAGAACTACGAAAATTATTTTATAGAATATTTTTTGGATTCTCGTCCTTTCTACCCTGATATGCTGGCATGTGAGCATGAGTTCTGGGAATGTTTCTTGCTTTATGCGATAGTTCTGTTACTCATCTTTAAAAAACTGAAGAGTTCTACCCTATAAGAATTATCACTGATCTATGGAAAGCCGAAGAGTTCTACCCTATAAGATTGATTAAAATCGTTTTATCGAAATTTTTGAAATTGTTCTACTATGCTCTGCTGACACTCTAGCGTATCTTGTGGCCCCAAATTAGGTTCTATGTTAAAGTTCTCCTTCTGATCTTTCAGAAATCGAAGAGTTCTAGCCTTCTAGAACTAAGATAATTATTTAATAGAATATTTTTTGGATTTTCGTCTTTTCTACCGTGATCTGCTGGCACGTAAGCATGAGTTCTAGGCAAGTTTCTTGCCGTAGGCAATAGTATTGTTACTGATCTATGGAAAACCGAAGAGTTCTACCCTATAAGAATGTTTGATAGCATAAAATAAAATTATTTTTTTCAAGCACTACTAAAAATATTTACAAGAATATTTTTTGGATTTTCATCCTCTCTACCCTGATATGCTGGCAAGTGAGCATGAGTTCTAGGCAAGTTTCTTGCTTTAAGCGATAGTTCTGTTACTCATCTTTAAAAAACTGAAGAGTTCTACCCTATAAGAATTATCACTGATCTATGGAAAGCCGAAGAGTTCTACCCTATAAGATTGATTAAAATCGTTTTATCGAAATTTTTGAAATTGTTCTACTATGCTCTGCTGACACTCTAGCGTATGTTGTGGCCTTTAATTAGGTTCTATGTTAAAGTTCTCCTTCTGATCTTTCAGAAATCGAGGAGTTCTAGCCTTCTAGAACTACGATAATTATTTAATAGAATATTTTTTGGATTTTCGTCTTTTCTACCGTGATCTGCTGGCACGTAAGCATGAGTTCTAGGCAAGTTTCTTGCTGTAGGCAAAAGTATTGTTACTTATCTATGGAAAACCGAAGAGTTCTACCCTATAAGAATGTTTGATAGCATAAAATAAAATTATTTTTTTCAAGAACTACTAAAAATATTTACAAGAATATTTTTTGGATTTCCATCCTATCTACCCTGATATGCTGGTACGTGAGCATGAGTTCTAGGCAAGTTTCTTGCTTTAGGCGATAGTATTGTAACTGATCTATGGAATCCCGAAGAGTTCTACCCAATAATAATGATTGAAATCATAAAAAAAAAAATCTTCAAGAACTACGAAAATTATTTTATATATAATATTTTTTTGGATTTTTGTCCTTTCTACCCTGATCTGCTGGCACGTAAGCATGAGTTCTGGGCAACTTTCTTGCTTTAAGCAATAGTATTGTAACTGGTCTATGGAATCGCGAAGAGTTCTACCCTATAATAATTATTGAAATCTTAAAATATATTTTTTTCTTCAAGAACTACGAAAATTATTTTATAGAATATTTTTTGGATTCTCGTTCTTTCTACCCTGATATGCTGGCATGTGAGCATGAGTTCTGGGAATGTTTCTTGCTTTAAGCGATAGTTCTGTTACTCATCTTTAAAAAACTGAAGAGTTCTACCCTATAAGAATTATCACTGATCTATGGAAAGCCGAAGAGTTCTACCCTATAAGATTGATTAAAATCGTTTTATCGAAATTTTTGAAATTGTTCTACTATGCTCTGCTGACACTCTAGCGTATCTTGTGGCCTCAAATTAGGTTCTATGTTAAAGTTCTCCTTCTGATCTTTCAGAAATCGAGGAGTTCTAGCCTTCTAGAACTACGATAATTATTTAATAGAATATTTTTTGGATTTTCGTCTTTTCTACCGTGATCTGCTGGCACGTAAGCATGAGTTCTAGGCAAGTTTCTTGCTGTAGGCAATAGTATTGTTACTGATCTATGGAAAACCGAAGAGTTCTACCCTATTAGAATGTTTGATAGCATAAAATAAAATTATTTTTTTCAAGAACTACTAAAAATATTTACAAGAATATTTTTTGGATTTCTATCCTCTCTACCCTGATATGCTGGCACGTGAGCATGAGTTCTAGGCAAGTTTCTTGCTTCAGGCAATAGTATCGTAACTGGTCTATGGAATCGCGAAGAGTTCTACCCTATAATAATTATTGAAATCTTAAAATATATTTTTTTCTTCAAAAACTACGGAAATTATTTTATAGAATATTTTTTGGATTTCCATCCTTTCTACCCTGATATGCTGGTACGTGAGCATGAGTTCTGGGAATGTTTCGTGCTTTAAGCGATAGTTCTGTTACTCATCTTTAAAAAACTGAAGAGTTCTACCCTATAAGAATTATCACTGATCTATGGAAAGCCGAAGAGTTCTACCCTATAAGATTGATTAAAATCGTTTTATCGAAATTTTTGAAATTGTTCTACTATGCTCTGCTGACACTCTAGCGTATGTTGTGGCCTCAAATTAGGTTCTATGTTAAAGTTCTCCTTCTGATCTTTCAGAAATCGAGGAGTTCTAGCCTTCTAGAACTACGAAAATTATTTGATAGAATATTTTTTGGATTTCCATCCTTTCTACCCTGGCCTGATATACTGGCAGCTGAGCATGAGTTTGGGCATGTTTTGTGCTCTAGGCTATAGTTATGTTACTGATCAGTAGAAAACTGAAGAGTTCTTCCCTCCAAGGATTATTATATTCAGTGAGATTATAAATTTTCGACATTTCAACTGTTCGTCCTTGATCTGCTGGCTCTGGATCGTGAATTCTGGACACATATTAAGTTCTAGGTTAAAGTTCTGTTACTGATCTACGAGAAAATGAAGAGTTCTAGCCTCCAAGAATAGATGACATCATTCACACCAATTATTTCAATCATTATGAGTAGATCAAGATTTTATATAAAAAATGATCTGCTAACTTCCCGTAGCAGATCATTTTTTCAATCGACTATATTTCAGGTAAAATCGACAGAACTATCTCTAAAAAGTATCAGGAACTGTAGAACTCAGCTGCATGCGTACAGAACTCACTTTTAATTTTGGTTTGCTAAAAAATGATCTGCTACGGGAAGTTGGCAGATCATTTTTTCAATCAACTTTTTTTAGGTAAAATCGACAGAACTATTTCTAAAAAGTATCAGGAACTCTAGAACTCAGCTGCATGCGAATAGAACTCACATTTTTTTTTGATCTGCTGGAAAATGATCTGCTAAGTTCACAGACATGTACCACTACCAGTAGATCGGTTATTTCTTATGAGAAGTTTCGATTTTTAAATGTGACGTCAGGTTTATCAGGGTAGGTATATCTCATCATTTATATTCAGAAACTACTGTGAGCTCTTTAATCCCATGTAACGAGGTCGGAATCGTCAGATTAAAAATTTATCAACGGAAAACATTTCAAATACAATCCTTTTATGAAAATTAAATTAACCATCCTGAACCATCGTAACTGACATAATAGTATTATACGTCGGAGTACTTAAGTTATACGACTTTGCTACTTATCATAAATTGCATGCAAGTGGCATGCCACTTTATGACCTGCATTTCAACTTTTATGACACAACTCCATCAAATAGCTTGTCGTATTTTGATATCAAATTATGATATCAAAAGATGCTGTTATTAAGTCCCGCGTAATATATGTACTATTGTCAACCTATTGCTATTTAACTGGCACTGCTAATGAAAACTTTCTAACTTATAAAACAACAGGCGATTTGGGGATACTGTCATATGTAGACGTCAAAATGTATTAAAACTATAATCTATTTTGACTAAACGCTTTTTGAATTTTAATTCCGAATTTCGACGAATATAAATCCTAATAAGATTTGAAGCCCTAATAATATACATTTCAGTAATTATTCTTCCATCCAGGTATTACCCCGCATTAGCCTTTGCATTTACAAAGCCAGTAAGCGAAGATAGCAATTACCGGCTTTACAATACCTATTCATAGGTCTGAAATGCAGTGAATTATTATGGGAAATAATCAAGCTTATGTTATTAAACACAGCGCAAAACCGCGAGAGAATTGTTTGAACAGAATACTAAATCAGGGCTCAAAGAGGATTTAATAAATTAGTGAGGATTAACTACATAGCATGGCAAAACCCACGAGACTGCAATGAATTATTTCTGTGGCAATAATAGCCATTAAAATTTAAGTTATGAATAAGGTGATTAATGAAGGCATTTATAATACGCAGTCAATTCGAGATGTTGTATTTGATCAGTGTGCATATTACATCAGCATTATGAATAATGCCCAAAATAACACTTAGACAACATTACGTAGAGAGATGAGTATAAAGTGACAGCGTGGTTTCCGGCCAAGAAAATGCTACTTGTCCTCATAGTGCTTGTCAAACGTGTTTGCGGGACTTCTTTGGATAGAAGAAAGATAGTTGAAGGTGGTACAGGTATAACACGAGCAAGTGGGGCTGCATCGATGAAACGGTGACGGGATGTAGAATTGTAGATGCGTCATTGCATCCCTCAAACAATGTCACATCTACTGTCCTGTCCATTGTGCCCCAACACTTGCACCAAATTTTTCTAATTATTTAAATCTACTTAGGTATATTATATTTGTACGCTGTAAAGCCCAAACACGACTGTATTTTTGTATTTATTAATTTAACATCTTGTATGCCCTGTATGTGTATCATACTCATGTTTGGAACAAATAAATGATGTTGTATCTTGTATCGGTTTATGACGCCCGTGTGAAGTGTCCAGTCAGTTTATATTATGCGAAAGTCAATATTAGTAATAAGATAACGGGTTCGGTTGCATTAAAAAACATATGGGATCATTGATGGGATCCCATTTTATTAACAGAATATAGCGTAATTTTTTTCATTCATGTCGGGGTTAAAGCATTTATGAACTCTAGCAAAACTTTAATAACAATAGTACTTGGAAATGGGAAATATATAATTCTGTATTTCACTCAGTTTGCGAAGTTAAAGGAGTTACTGATGTTGAATAAATATTTATTTAGCCTAATGGACAAACTAAAAAATTCATCCATTTACATAATAATTTATAAAAAAACGTAAAGGAAAAGCTTCTGGTGTAGAACGAATGAAATAAATAGATAAAAGGAAAATATTTTGGCAGGAAGGATTGAAATCTTACAATACACAGTATAATTATTATTTTGATATATCTACTGTACTACCTATACAACCTAGCTTTCTAGTGCCGATCGACGATCCCTTTAAGGGGAATAACCCCTGAAAGGGATCGTCAATCGGCACTAGATAGCTCAGCATTATGAACAACTTTTACTATGGGACCAATCCAAAAATATCTGCTGTTCCATACATTTAGCCGAGTAATATTGAATTATTTGTATGGAACAGCAGATTTTTATTTCTTTCGATTTCTGTTTTGGTCCCATAATAATAAGTAGTTGTTCTTATACTTAAATATTATTTTTTTACATCTTTTAATCAAGATAGCTACGAACAGGAAGGCAAGCCTAGTTTCCCGCGAGATCATCTCGGAATCGAGATTGTACTTCGAGCGCTATTTGACGTTTATGATGGTTCGAATTCAAAATTTACGTCTCGGACGGTACCGACCGTCGAAGCAATTAAAGCCGCTTTCATTCGAGTAATGTCGGGCTCAACTTTACCAGAATAGATCAACGTATATAACCATTTCGACACCACTTCACTCGAGTTCGAGAGTAAGTCGATTGCACGACATCGACAATTGCTCCCAAGATGCGATATTAATATTCAAATACGAGTTTGCCCATTACAACCGCTGACTAATTGATAAGACCCCTGTCTCCCACATCACAGAACTATTAGTTATGGCGATGGCTATGGGGTTCCGTTAGACTACCTCTAACGTAACCCCATATACAGCTATGGAATTTATGGTTGGTTGTGAAGCTCATAAATGTTTAACAGTGGTCGGTACGCGGTCTGTGTAGGTATTAACATACTAATGCAGTCTAATAGGTAGCTCCAATTAATTTAATAACACATTGATATACAGGTTGGAAGCGATAAGTCGATCTAATTGTTATCACCCTGTATATACTACTGAGGCACCGCGACTAGGACTCAATCCGAAAGATCAATTTACTCCTTATTGATAGAATTTTAGAAAATCCTTATTGTAATTCTTAGCCCTCGTATAAAGAACTAACATGCAATTTCAAGTTAATATGTTTTTTACATCCTGTGATTTTGTAATTAATGAATTAGTGGTATCCTGAACTTATAATTACATAAATCAGAATAAGCCATACCTCGTTGAACTATAAACTGACTCCAACATACCATGTAAAATTAAAGCTATGTTTAAAAGGCTAAAAATATAAGAATCTAATACTAAAATCTAGGCTAAAAATATGATCAATCTTCGGGGGGGTTCTTGTCTAGTCCTGACATTTGCGGATGAATAATGATGATAAATTGTGAACATAGACACTGTTTCCCATTTAGGACAGCCTGTAGGAAATGATCATTAAAAAGTTTCTACTCTACGTTTTGTGGTTACAGCCAACCCAGCCCACGTGTCGTGTAATTACCGCACTGAATTTATCCCGCTAAGTGCTGAAATCCTCGTCTTTAGTGATGCGATACGGAACTCGTAATTACACCCACGTCGACTGCTAACCATCCATCATGGCGGATTGTATTTATAAAGTATCCTAACGAGATTAAGTGACATCACAACTTTTAAAATTACGTAGAAGCAACTACAAAGTTGTTAGATTAATATTCATCATCATTATATTGGCCTAAAAGTCTACTGCTAAATATGGCTCTGGGCCTCTTTTAATAAAACAGACAATGAGACCTATTTGTTAAAAAAATACATAATTGTCGAATTGTTACGATACGTGCTATAGACGTAATATACTAAGCAGTATATTACGTTACCTCACTCAATCATAATTCTGTAAATTTGGATAAAAATGTTTATGTATGTGTGTTATGTGTTGACCTACCGGACACGTAGGTAGGTACCATCATTATTCTAATCGTATTAATACGTGTATATTTCTAAAATCAATTATATTATTGCAACACACGCATTATAAATATCTGCGTTGTTTACAAAACTGTATCTCAAATTAAATTTATAAATCTTCTTTTCCTTTAATATCTCTTGTCGGAGGAGTAATCGCAGTGGCTCTCTACCTCTGCCTTCTTTTTGTCCTCTAGATACGACTCAACTCCTACTTTCTCCTTCACTTGTTGTATAAAGCTTCGTCTAGGTCTTCCTCTTCGTCTTTTCCAACGATTCTTCCTTTTTGAATTGTCTTAAAGAATTTTCGGGTCGTATCAAGTGCCCAATCATCATTCCCCTCCATTTCTCATCTATAGTTCATATTAAAAATTTATAACAGCAAACATTTGTTTACCGAAATAATATACATAATGCGATCTTATAATTTTCTGTAACTATAATAACTATGTACACAAAGGTGTATCAAAGAAGTTTAACATTTAAGCTGGCTTTTCACTATGGGATATAATATATGTATATTATATCCCACGATTGGCCTTCACACTGTGATCTTTTTACTTTGTTATCTTTTAACCAGTGTGCGTTAGTTATTGTATCACACCGCATGTGACGTTTATAAACAAAATTGTCTTTCAAACAAAATGGGTATTGTTTTGCTAGATAGCCTCGATAGTTCAATGTTCATTAAATCATTACCATTTTAGTTACGCGGTAGACCCCTAGAAAGGTGCCTCAACAGAAGGATTTGGATGATACAAGTTTACCGAGTTACGAAGAATCAGATTGATTAAAATATCTGTGTAATCATTTATTTGAATTAATAGGTACTCATCTGATTACAGATTACTGCAATTTTCTTTTATTTTATTCACAACATAAAAATAATAATACATAATAAACTATTATTATTTTATTTCTATACATTTCTGATGATACGTAATAAATTCACATCACAAATAATATTGTCCGTTACTATGAAGCAGCAACACTGTAGGACGGAGCGGAACGGTCTGACAGGAGGCGAAAAATAATATGAAAATATCGCTTAAAAAAATATTTATAATTTGAGATGTAATATATATTATATCTCAGTGTAAAAAGTTCTATTCAAAAGTACGGTGAGTAATATAAATTTATATCTCAAGATGTAATATAAATATATCCCATAGTGAAAAGCCAGCTTTAGATTGTAGGTACCGAAAGCTATCTCAACATTATTCATTCATTCTGTCTGTAAGCGTCTTAAATAACCGAAAGTTTTAGGTTATTCAATATTTACTGAGTGCTCTATCTGTAAGACTTCGTTCTACTTTGTTCGCACTGTTCAGGGAATTAAGGGAAATAATAAAATCCAGCTTCTACTCATAATCCCGCGCTATGAAAGTCAAATATGAAACGAATAAACGATGTGATCTGTCACAGCGTTTGCACTGACATTGAATATTGAAACGAACATCAAATATGTATGTATGTTTAGTGTGACTTCGATTTTTATATAGTTGGTTATGAATCTACAAGCAAAAATAGCAAGTAAAGTTTTTATTAATAACAAGTTTCACTTTGTAGCTAAATAAAGTTGTCAAAATCAATAGAATAGAAAAAGCTTTATTGATAAATAATATAATATGAAATTACAGTACATTGATATTTAATCATAATTATGTACTTAAGAAATCGTACCTAGTACTGTCATTCAATTACAATAAAATAATGCAATCACCATAACAAATCAGTTATAAATAAAAAACGGATAAATAAATATCTACCAAATCTATTAGAATTTTATATTATGTTTTCATCGTTGTAAACAAAAATCTTCTGAAATGTGTAGAAAACAAACATGTTGTAATTAAGAAACCCAAAAAATTATTGAAAACAATAGTTTTTTATGTTAATTTGTGAATTTAAAATGTAGGTACGTATCATAAATATTAACAAGATAATGATCTCGTAAACATTCATCCGCAAAAGCAAATTCCAAAATCACTTTTCTCACAACAGTTTTTATTCTATATAAATTTTCTTTCAGACCATCAAAGCACTCTTTTGTCCAGTCAGGTAGAAACGTCTTAAGATCACTGAGGACTCAAGTGGGTACTTGAAGTTTTTTGTAACAAAAAAAGTAACTTACAAAAGCCTTTTTCTGTTCAGCGATCCCAAACAAATGGCGAAGTGCCCGAACGAGCCAAACACCTCTAATATCTAAATTCTATAAAACAAAGTCTGTCTGTTTGTTCGCCTACTGCTTCTCAACTACGCGCTGGATTTTAATGCGGTTTTCACCTTTAGAGAATTTCTTCGGAAGGTTTAAGGGTATAATACGTTCATATTAAAAAAGATAGCAGAGAAATCTGGATATTTTTAGTTAGGCCGTAAAAAGACGATTTTATGACTCCTACATGGCATACACTGGCTTATACATGACTGATAGATACAATTTATGTACTACAGAATTGTAGGTCTAGGTAAGTACCGAATGCCAAAGAAAGCAGAAAGAAAACAACACACAACAACACAGCAAACAACAAACAACAGCAGCAGGAAAATGTTCGAAAGGAAAAGCAAGAAAAATAAAATTTTTGTTTGTTCTCATTCAACAAAAATTATGCCCATCGTAAATGGTTGAATATAGAATAAGTCATGCCATCTGTTTGAGTACCTATGTTTCGCAAATATAAAAGTATTTTAAATATAACATTTAGTGGTAAATGTTGCTGCAAGTACGATTACTATCACACTACTGTTACTATAAGATTTAGGCAACTTATCACGGCAACATCTATGAATAATAATCAACAACTTTTACCAGATATTGCCCACAAACACTTAGAAATGTTCCTCAAAAAGCAACTCCGTTGTGGATGCACCATTACACGTTATGGTCAAGCCGTCAAAAACCCCCGACTTCAACTACAAAAAGAGCTGTAACTTTTGAACGGCTGACCAGATTTTTATGAAACATAGCTGATTCCCGATTAAACTAGCTTTCAATTAAAAAAACTGCATTGACATGGTCCACCGTTTTCGAGCTACGATGCCACACACAGATACACACTACAATCTTATAACACCCCTCTTTTTTATCGCGGGTTAAAAAAGTTTGCGCATTATTTTATTTCTAATTCAGTAGCCACAAACAGTAACAAAGAGCCCAAGGCTATTGTATCTATACCTGTTTTGATTCATAAAATCGATTTGTGTCTCAAAGGCATTCTTTAGTTTCATCAAAGCCTCAGCTTGTCGCAAACGATGTCAATAAAATTAGTACCTAATGAAATTTTTAAAGTTTCAATCATGATCGGAATTCGTCGTACATAAAATGGAAAGGAGGCAGAAGGCTTCACATCACTGCTTTCCATTTTATAATAGAGTTTCAACTTAACATCAATTCAATAATTCTTCAATAAACCTTAATATTGATAATTTCGTACAAATCTTGAATTTTAACATAACATCATCATCATCAGCCTATCGTAGTCGTCTGTTGGTAACAGACCTCTCCCATAATCCAGGTATTCGACATTACCTCTGTGATCCAAGTTACATTCAGTTGCAAAATATGCAATAAAATAAGTCTACGAGTCGTAGCGCGTAGCGGCGCGGCGTAGCTCTAGTCATGTTATCTAATTTAGTGAATCGATTTAACACTTCTACTCCGAGTGATCGACGGGATTTACTCCCAGTTCTGATGTATACCCATTTTATTCGATTTACTTTGTAAGTTGAGTAGACGCTTTTATGTTAGAGATTGCAGTGTGCTTGCTATAGATTATTGTATTATTGTGTAATGGGTATTGTATTATATTAGTGTTTGCTTTCACACCTTCCATTTTCAGTTGCTAGGTAAATGTTGAGAGGTGAATATACGCAAATAACTTTTGTTCTAAGATTTCTGGAAAAAGAGGGTATAAGATAAACGAAACAACGGTAGCTTATCGTGTTTGTAAAGGAAGATGTTTTTACTAATTTCCACAAGTCCTAGAACCAAAGCTTTTTGTTATAATCATAATAGTATAATATAAATAGGTTGTTTGTTTGTTTGTATATAGGGTGTAATCTCTGGAACTAACCGAACCGATTCTTAAAATTCTTTCACTAATAGAAAGCTACACGCCTTTAACCGCGGGCAACAGATATTATAGTATATATACATTTTCCTAACCAATAAAAAATTCCTAATTTTAAAATCGGTTCAGTAGTTCCAGAAATTACCCCTTACATAGAAACAAACAAATTTTACCTCTTTATAATATTATTATATACTATATCACTTAGGGATAGTGTAGCTTTCTATAAGAGAAATAATTTATAGAATCGTTTGAGTAAGTCCAGAGTTTACCCCCTACATACAAACAAACAAATAACTTAATATAATATTAGTGTATTTATTTTAATAAATGTGTATTATTATATAAACTTCCTTTTATAAGTCGGATTAAATGTTCTTTTAGATAAAATACGACGTATTCAGTAAATAATAAATTATTATTATTTTTCGACACTAAATGGACAAAGAGAACTGACGGACCGACGTCTGCTTGTTATCCTCCCGACGTATTTCATAAAAGAATGAATATTTATGATGAATCCCCACAATGGTGTTGTGTAATAGAATGAAATAACATTTCAAATAGCTTTGCGAATTTTCATTGTGTTTTTATCATTTTACATTGAGGAATATAGACGGACGACGCAGGAGTATTTTCTCAAGAGTATTGTGGTGTGCTTGCAGACTAACCAAATGCGATGGAACCCAATTATTCTACACAGAGAATAGAATAAAATAGAAATATGTTTTAAATGAACACAATGAGAAAAGACCTATGAATAATGAATGAATTTTCAGAAAAGTTGTGATTTTATAGCTGAAATTTTAACAGTATAGAAACTTTACGGCTGTTTATTTAACGAACTCGAAGTCAAAGTATATCATTTTGCTGGAATACAGAAAAGTTATTAAATTATGTAGGTAGTAATGACAATAATATATTTATCTTAACTTCTTCGCTAAGAAAGTAGGCAGAATAATAACAAGACAGACTTGCGTTGTAAAATCTTTGTTGCGACCTTCATTTGACATCCAATCCAATGTCGCAGCTCTGCCAAGGCTCTGTAGGCAATTCAATGACATATTATCAAAACGTGGTGATTTGGATATTGCTTACATTGCAATTTCAAAAACAAAAAAGGACTTGAAAATTATTATATCCACTGCAATATTACTTTATAATTTATGAATTGTTATTATTCTTGTATATATTAACCTGAATTGTTATATAAATAGTGAATAATCTCTTACTTTCCTTTTCTTTTCATCTTTTTAGTTCATTCTTTTGAATTATATATTTTATTTTATTTTAACCTTGTCTCTTCGAACCCTTAATTTTGATTCCCCACATGACCTAGCTACGAATTATTTTTTAAATCTTCACGTAATGGCTTCTTCAATTTGCCACACAGATCTGCCTTCGTTAACGCTAAGTCTATGATTTGCCATATTGGTTTTATCAAAATCCATAAAGCCAGTATCATTTGCGCCTATAAAACGAATCTAAGGACACCTCATTTATTTCAATCGGTTCACTTATTTAGCCTCTAAGAGGGAACTTAGACACAGACATACATACAACCAACCAAAATATGACCCTCCTTTTGGGCTTCGCCGCAGTTAAAAAGGATTTTATTCTCTTACAACAACAACAGCCAACTTGTGTAATGTCACCGCAATGCGCACTGCATTATTATTATTATCTTGTTGCTCTCTGACGCTAGAATATCCGCAATCGCATTACCTCTAGATGTACCTCTGGACATAAAAGCACTGGCTATAACCCTCTCCGTAATCGGGTAATAAAATGAGTTATAAACTTATAACGTAGAAAGAGCACCGAGCTTCAACACTGACAAAGCTATGTCCAGAAGGTACCTAAATAAAAAATAAACCATCTCATTTGATTATAACTACGCAAAATAAATACTCATTTTCTAAAAAGCTTTGAATAACCATGTCTTTTCCATAATATTAACAAAATGAACATAATTTTATCAAATATTGACAAGAAACATTTTGATTCAATTAAATTGGAATCGATAAGAATAACGCCTTTAGATAATAAAGACACAAAGACAATTATTGAACACTAATATTAACAATAACATAAAATTAACATTTCTCAAATCTTTGAGATTCTGGAGCAAATATTGGTTGAGAACTTTCGCAATAAGTATGCGAATAGTTTGTAGAGACTGAATACCTAGTTTGAGAAGTTGGTCATAGTCGGCAAATATGTCCGTTGACAACATCAATGTAAATTCAACTACGCGGACTATTTGATCTCCGGGGGCGTTTGTCAAGTTCACCGTTACTAACTTATCAGTGAAACTTACTAACAGATGCGGAAGTGGTTAGCTTATGTTTACTCTTGCCTAAACTACTGTTGATTCTTATTTCATAATAATAAATGACCCTAAAATAGACCATGACCATTTCCGTCGGTATTCTTTGCCTAAGAGGTCAGTTTGATTTACTGTAACTGCCACATTACTTCTTGAAAAGATCTTTCTTTCTTTCAATGCAAGCGCTGAATCAACAGCAATATAAACAGATTATCACAAAAGCTTCTGAAAAGGCCGCTGAATGGACGCTCGTGTAATTTAAGTATCTAGATACTTACTGTGCTTACTTTACTTTCGAGTATACTTTAAATACTTTAGAGTATACTTAAATACTTTTCGAGTATACCCTCCGTGAAATGTAGTTTTTGTGTTAGCTTAAACATTCTTAGAATAGTTACAAAGTCTATAAACCAAAAGGGTTTGGTGAAATAACTCTTGTAAACAAATGTCGCGATGAACATCGTATGTCAACACGCATCTGACATAAAAAAGCAACATGAAGATAAACCCTCAAACTGACCTCGGATGACCTCCCCGGACGCGCATGATGCCAACATAGCTATCAGGCATATAGACGCACGACATGATAGACACCAGTTGTCATGCGCCACAACTCTGTCAACGTTGAGTTCCGGCATCTCCGCTATTTCGATGACACCACAGAATAATCAGAAGACCAGGTATTTTTTTAATTTATTTCTCCATATTGTACTTGCTGGTTCGTAAATACCTCTAATTTATAATTATAAGAAAAAAAATACGGGCATTCTCTCCTCATCATTCTACACAACTTTTATTACGGGACCAAATCTGCAATCGTGAAAAATATATCGAATGCTCCGATCGATATTTAGTGTTTTTATCGATTTCCAAGATGGTCCGACAATATAAATTTTATAGAATGATGCTCATAATTCCACACACAGAGCATACCCTTAATTTTTTCTAGTAATATAAAAGGGGTGTTAATAATTCCTACTTAGGGTTACCAACCATTTTTCCGGTTTATTATATTTTTTTTAGAATATGCTATAGACATAATTATTTGTATTTTACACTTACGTTCTTAAATTTTACAAAGTAAGGGATTTGTTTTTTTTAGTTTCGATGTTACAAAATTCAGATTGATCCATCCAACTGAAATATAGTATTGTGCGCTAAGAACAATATGCAGCAATCACCCGTACGTGTAAAAATCATGTGATAAAACTTACTACCAGTCACTCTGAAGCCTGTGTTCACCAGTGAACATCTAAGGGTTGATAATGGTTTGCAAGGAAGGAGCCTCTACGAGCGATGAAACATGAAATCAACTAGCGCACCCTCGGCAGTCAGCGTCGATACCAAACTGGCTAAACTTTCCACTACGGCGTGAGCAATTCCCATGTCATATCTCATACTGACACGACAGAGGAAGAAGAAGGGTTGATAATCCAAGTGTTAGATGTTCACTTAGAGTTGACCTTCTATTTCGTTACAGCTCTATGTTACATTATGTGTTGTGTTACGTGATGCGGCTGTGTTTGTACGCAAACTATCTGACGAACCTCATTAATTTGAGATACTGTATGCCTATGTATTGAGATCAGGTCAATGTTTACTAACATCTAGATACCGTGACTAATCTACGCATACTAAGAGCTAATGGTCAGTTTCTTTTACTCGTGTATTTTTTCGGTAAAATTAAATAAAATAAAAAGTTTTTATTTATAATCTACCAATATAATTATATTTTTGAAACGTTAAAAACTCTAGGTGCACGATTCCACACAAGTTGGTTCTGTAGAAAAGAACCGGCAAGAAACTCCTCGGATAATCTTTTTTCAGTTCTGCTTTTTCATGAGATTATATTGAAATCATAATATCGTGGAATACTCATACTTTCTACCTAAAATGGTGAATGCCAATTAACAAATACCAATATTCTACTTCTCACAAAATTTTCTCAAGTATAAACCAGAATGGCTTACAGCCGTTCAAGTACTTGGCTAAAGATCATAAATACTGGTCTTAACGATGTTCGATCCCGGGATTTTCAAACATTCAACGTTTATTCGGAGATTCGACGAACGGGCTACAAGTCCCGCAGACGATGACAAAAGGATCGCCAATGTGTCTGGTAAATGAATTTTGGTGTTATTTGCGTTTGCAGAGACCACTGTAACAGAATCTGTATTTACGAATTGAGAATAATAAAAATGTATAAGCACTCGAATTATAAATAGTGAAGGACATAATATGCGGACACCTGTGGCCGACAAAAATACGAAAGTCTGCGTTTCGTCACTTATTGAATTAAAAACTTAGTTATACACTATTACAAGAGACAACATACAGGGTGTAAGTGACATTGTAACGAAAACTGGTACTGGTGGCTTCGGTACGAGATTCTGGAATCTGGACATCTTACTGCTAAAATTAAAAGTCGGTCTTTACAAAAAATTTAAGATTTTTTTCGCAGTTTTTATAACTAAAATAACTGGGAACATAACAGTAAAAATTTTGATAAGACCGACGCTAAATTCTATCGTTGATTGGTCCAGAATCATGTCCTGAATCCATGGTCTCAGTTTTTGTTACGATGTCACTTACAGCCTGTATAGTGACGACTCAGGGCGACCATTATTTTGTTGCACTTTAATTAATGGTGTCCTAAAAGACTTTGTAACGCGAACACAAGAAGCAGCCCTACACTCCATGTGTACGTTTCGCAAGCGTTGTTGCATAGGATTCCATAAGCTCTAGCGTCGCCGTCACGGCAAAAAGTCCGTCGTAAACAAGAGGATTCTTTGGTCATTGGTCGTAAATGAAGGGCACCTTTATAAAATAATAGGGTTGGGGGAATTCCAAGAATATTATAATCTAATATTCTTGGGGAATTCGTAATATTCGTATACACAGTAAGAAAAGTTGTTATTTATTTTTTTACTCTGTTGTAGTTCATTTCAAAATCCTAGACAGTGTAAGAAATAATGGATAATACAACACTAAATAAAATCACGAATTCAAGGTACGATACGAGGCGTAGTGTTCGTGTTTTGATACCGTCTAAGTGACAGAAATGCATAAATTCATATTATAATTGGCAACGATATTTACTCAACGTGACATGTAACACAGTGCTTGCCTCCTAATCAAGTTAATACCGTCGCCATGCGCTTGGCTCAAAGCCAGCATCTCGAGACAGCTTTCGACTTCAACTTGAAAATACCGATTACAATCTTTGGAAGAGCATGACAAAGTTTATTTCAGAAAGGCAATCTTTCCAACGAAATAATATCGGAGTTGATATATTTTACAATTAATATAAAATACCTATCATTCGAAGAAGTTCAAAGTTTATAATTGCTTCTTCTTTTTGGACATATTTTTCCGAAATAAATATTGTTGGGTTAGTGATGATACATATTGAAATGTAATTTCGTATCTCGCATTTTGTTTGGTTTGGATTTAAAAAATATTAAAACCATCTTTGTCACATTTGATTCTTTGGACACATTTGATTATCATTTTGCAATAACGGTGAAAGAAAAACATCGTGGGGAAACCTGCACACCTGAGATGATTCCATAAGGTTCTTGATAGTATGAGTAGTCCGCCAACCCGCACTAGGCCAGCGTGGTGTACTAAGGCCTACATCTTCTCAGTCTGAGAAGGGGCCCGTGCCAAACAGTGGAACAGTACTGAGCTAATTATTTATTAATAATTATTATTCATCATTGTAATAATATATACCTACCTATCATCTACTAAACACACAATATAATATCCGACATAATTAATCCTCAAACAAAAGTAAACCACACGAATAATTTAGCAACAGACAACGTTTCAGATCGGCCTTATCCAATAAATTCTATTATTATGTACCTACCTAATATATTTAATGAGAATGTAATCTTATTTATTACAGTCAAACAACAACTTTACCCGCGGCGATGCTTTTAATTAATTAGATACTTGTATGAGTAGAATATGTTAAATTCCTTGATATAGGTAATGAATTTACCTTTGAATATAATTTATCCTATCATCTGACGAAAACCAGACTTTAAGGCCCAATGTGGCCGTTTGTGATCAAAGAGATGTGCTAGATGTGTAGTTTTTCCCAAGGAAATGAAAGTCTACCTTACAAAAGAGTGACGCGTCAGTCTGCTTGTGACCACAGTCAGTACAACCTTACCTCTACCATGAGTTTTCCGTGCCGTCTAACGTTCACGTTCACATACAATATTTGTATAGTGACTTTAGTTCACTATTTATACCGCTAGAGGCGCTGAAAAAATTTCCATAGGTAGAGGTACGGACGAAACGTCAAGTGATTCAAAGGTAAGTAAGTACGTATTAATTCCCGCAACACGTCTGTTATGGAACAACAATTTTATTTGGCCATACAAATAATTGTTCTATGCGGGAAATGAATCCGTGACCCGTAGCGCAGAGTAAATCGTTTAGCCATCATACCAACTTTACCACCAGAATATTCTCGATGAGAACTGTACCTACAATTGTATGATGTATGGGAAGATATATTTGGAGTCATTAGTTCATTATAGACGGATTAATTGATATCATATTAATAAAAAAAACTAACATTTCTGATTGATTGTGTATTACATGTAACAAAAAGAATGCTTAACGCCAGAATCTAGTTTAGGTGATGTCCAATAAATAATATTAACGATAATAATTCAATATACAGACAGTTTCGCAATTCAATAGTAGATATACTGGTACCTAAATGTGTCCATTTATTACACCTGTATTCTCCCCCAGACACAACTATAGTGATCAATTAAGTATAGGTACATTATTCCCCGGAGTACATTTGTGGATAAATCAGATTAACTAGAGTACGCGGCAATTAGGAAAATAAATATAATGGAACTAATATTACTGTTATTATTATATCAGGCCCTACTTTATTAGCGAAGGTCTTTTTAAGGGGCTACAGTACTCATCATTATGAACAACTTTTACTATGGGACAAACCCTAAAACCGCGAAACAAAAATTGCCTGTTCCATTCAAAGAATTAAATATTACTCGACTAAATGTTTGGATCAGCTATTTTTTTTCGCGATTTCTGCGTCAGTTCCATACTAAAAGTTGTTCATAATGATGAGTACAATACCCCCTTAAAAGGATCTTCGCTAATAAAGTACGATCTATGTATACATTACAGAGGGGGTTGGGGTTCTTCAAAAAGGGAGTGAAAATTTTTTTACAGGGTCGGCAACGCGCGGGTGATGCCTCTGGTGTTGCAAGCATCCTTAGGTTACGGTAACCGCTTACCATCAGGCGGGCCGTATGCTTGTTTTCCACCTTATTTATTTATTTATTTATTTTCAGCCTGGGTTGTCCCACTGCAGGGCAAAGGCCTCCCTCTCCTTTTTCCACTCACTTCTGGTTTTAGCTAGTACGGACCAGTTTTTTCGGTAGTTTTAGTTTTTAGTTTTTTTTTTTTTAGTTTTCCACCTTAGTGGTATTTAATAAAACATAAAAAATAAATTTAGGTGTCACATCTCGTTTTTTTACACCTCATTAGGCGGAAGCCTGATTGCAGAAATTGTAGAACTGGGTTCGAATCTGGGTCGGAAGTGAGATAAAGAACTTATGAATATTGCCCGGTATTAGCGCCTTCTGTACGTTTTGACTGGTCCTGCGGGCTTGTTAGATGCCAACTGACCGATTATTTAAACTACAGACCTACCTACCTCATGAAGAGCCTAGAATAGAGCGATAGAGGTCGAACGGTTTCAGTTTTTTTCTTCTTGGTCCGTAGGTACAGTACTGTTTTTCGTAGTGACGGTATGTTTTGTCAATTCACTGATAAGATTTTTTGTTTTTTTAATCATAGAGAGGGACAACTCTATGATTTCGCCTGGATCGAGGGTACAGTAAACATACATGTCACATGCACACACAACCAGACCCGAAACAACTATCTGTTGATCATAAAAATATTTGTTCCGTGCGGGGATCGAACCCGCGGCACGTAGCGCAGAAAGCTAATCGCTTAGCCACTGCGCCAATCGTGTCGTCTTCTGTCTATCTATTATCTTCGATATAAAATTCTCAAGGTGACACACGAATTATGTGTCTCCAAGCGTGCCATATCTTTGCGGGCCGAATTATCGGCTAAAGTGGGTCGCAAGTGGGCAGCTTATCTAAATAAAATATCATTCCCTCTTAAGTCCGCAACGGAGCTACTTCTATACCAAATATTTTATAGAAGAGATTACATACCTACCCGGAGAACCTTCATTATTTAAGCTCCAATTCACACCTAAAGAATTTTATGGGATTCAAAAGTCTAAGGAATTTCGTCCTTTATATACGTTGATTCCCCTGAAGCTCTACAACGAAAGGTTTTGGATAATGCCATAATCCGTCACCTGATTTTCCCTTTCATCGCCAACCGCAACCACGGGATTCGGGAAGCAATAGAATTTCCAATATTCTTGAAACGCGCGAATAAATACAAAAAAAATATAACACTGAACTCTTACAAAATATCTCGTAAGTATTCTAAGCACGAATACTAAGTTCTGCTTGTTTAGAATTACAAATACTATTGTTTAATGTCTTACTTACTTTGTTGACTTTCACAAAGTCGTTAAACAGTTAAGCACCTACGCGTGTAAAAAGTAAATGGTTTATTTATGACACAAAAAGAGCTCGCAATTTTTCAAAACAAAGATTTTCTTTAAGCGGATCTCAATGATGAATAATTTCGGCTTTTTCAATCATTTCCATGTAACGTAAGGTTCGTTACTTTTCAGTACTTCCACCTTTCGCCGCAAACCATAAATTGACGAAATTTGTGGCCATCTGCGGAGTTTCCCCCCCATCCCTCGAGATGAGACTTACGTGAGAAGCCGAGCGCTTGTATATCGGGAAAACACTATAGATTTTGTTGCAGGGGTGTCAACCAAAGGAAATCTAAAATTTTATTGAATCGATTGATTGAAAATTTTATTTTCATAGATATCCGGAGATGTACGTTTTCGATACGCGTTCAAGTGTCGCCATAAATATCTTCCATTTATTTTGCTCAAAACAACAGTTACAGCATAGTTATCCCTAATATTTTACGGAGACCAATCAAAATTCTGCCACACTAAAATTTTAATCTATTATAGATTAAAATTTACAAAACAGGAAACTCACAGCACGTTTGTTACTAAAGAAGTGTATTCACGGTGTTCTCGCATAGGGTCAGTTTGACCGCAAGTATCGAGGGATATACCCCGAGCGCAAGCTACGTGTCGCCAGCTTGCGCTCGGGGCATATCCCTCGATATCCGTGGAACCTGGCATTCAAACAAATGCTGTTTATTAACTTCAAATAATCTGAAGGTATGGATCATTCACTATCTTATTCTTGAGAAGTAAGAATGACTTGTATTGGCGGATCGGTTATCTACGAATACTACGACCCCGTAGCTGGCGTAGCAGTGACATTAACACGAGCTACGACGTAGCAACGTGAAGAAGGAATCGTTTCGTTAGCATTATAGTAATGATCATAAATCACAATGAAACGTTAACTTCAACTAAATATTTTTTGATACATATACACAATTTCTACCTTTTGTTAAACATACCAAGTCTTTATCGGTTAAATAGAAGCTTTAAGATATAACAGAAGCTTTTTAAAACGTTCGCTTCAACCAAAAAATGTACAACCCTAGTGCAATCGGTTCTACATTATTTACCTGTTACATTGTAATATTTTTCCATAACACGTAAGATCTTCGAGTCACACGGAGAAAGCACTACAGTGATAGTATATATTTATTTATCTGTATTACAATGCCTACCTCTAATACATCGATATATATTGCTAGTGTTGGGACCGTAAATCGACCAACCGAATACGAACCCGGACGATGAGAGATTGCTCGAGATTGTTTGCAGGTCTGTATAACAAATAATGGCCATTAATCGTTGTCGTGTGGGACAACGTCATTGGAGACGGGTCGGCCTAGTTCAAACACCGGAGACCGTTACCAGGTTTCGGAGCTCCACAATCCCGCCTCCATTCCGAAACTAACCATGACAGGAATAAATAGCCATGGATAAATAAGGAAACAATTTATTTTTAGATGAAGGATATTGTAATTTTCCTTATAGGTGTTTATTTTGAAGTTCCTAAAGCTTATAAGTATTCGGATATTCGACAAAGTTGAAGGCTTTGTTGTCGACCCAATTTTTTATTTATTTTTGGATCAAAATCTGCCATACAATGAGCTTGTTTACATCACTTGGGTAATAATATACACCCTAAAGTATAATCATTGAACACATGAATGGATAAATATAGAAAGTATTATAGTACGAAAAATAGGTTGCCGCTGTCTGCTTCTGTCTATTCGTGGGTGACGTTAAGAGTCGACTAAGTGCTTTTACACATGACACTTTTCCAACAATAGGAATAACTGCAACCGTCATCGCTTGTCAAGAATAAGGAGAGCACCTCCCGTGGTATTATACCCATTTTTTTACTACCGTAGAAAGAAAGGAAGAATATTATTTAATTTTTTGCACAAAGGGCCAAAAATAATAAACAATTAAGTTATAAAAACATTGAATACAACTTGATAAAACAGGTTATCACAAAATAGAGAGAACACAGACTTTTTCCAAGCTGGCAATAATTTGGTATCTCTAAGCAGTGTGTGTAATGAGGTGAGGAGCAGTGCAATGTAGGCAACTAAACAAAATGAGAGCAACCTTCGTGGAAATGTTGCATTGTCGCATACAATAGTATCCAGGATATTAAAACAATACAGATAAACACTGCAAAGATAAAGCTGAATGGATGTGTTTGTGTCTCCAGTGCAAAAAATCGGCGTCGATGACTTTATTGTCATTATTTTCATCGACGTCCGTCGTATGACGATATCCATTCATTGTGAACCTTCGCCACGTTCACAGCAGTTCATCATCACAGCTTGAAGTCACGTAGCAATTTGTAGATCATCAGTGATTGGTGGGCAGATCATCGCGGTCGCTTGTGTTTCAATATTTGTGGTTCGTTACGTAAATAAACTAAGTACCAATTCGGGAGGCACGTCTATGTCTCTCATTCACATGTATTCATTGAATACCTATTGTTGAACGTACTTAAGGGGGTATTTTACAGGAATGCCGCAAAAACCGATTTGTATTTACAATTTTTTGAATAGAAATTCTTATTTCTTTGTCCCGAAAAAAATATATATCAAACTTGAAGATGTGACAATCTTTGCACGGTTGTCCGATACATGATTGGATGAAGTTGGCTCGATCAAAAAAAATCGCAAAGTTACCTCTTTTAAAAAAGTGTTTACAAGATTATTTCTAAAACATGATATTATTTCAAATAATTTTTACATCACAATATTGGTCGCAAATATACCAACGAAAATCGGTTGTTATTTTTTTATAATATTACGTATATTGGTCACAATTTGATAAAAACCACAAAATTCGTGATTTCTGTCATCTCTGCCATCAATCAGTCGCGTTTCGGCGCGCATCGAGGTCGGACCTGTGCAATTTTTTTTGATTTTCCTGCGCTTACACTTTATTCAAAACCAAAAGGAAGAATGACAGTAAAATCATTAAAAAAATTATTAAAAAGCAACAGGAAGTATAAGTAACTTGCCTTTTATTCAGAAAATCTAAGTATTTCGTTTATAAAAATCAATATGCTAAAATAATTTCTTGACATCTCCGTCAAGAATTCATTTTATAGGATGTAGTATAGAAAAATCCGTACGACAATTTGTAGTGTTGAGAACAAAGAGTATGAAGTTTTATATACACCATGTCCCAAAATTCAACGATAAGCGGGCACCAGAGGGTTGACCAGCACATGACTACACGAGAACAAAAAAAAAAATTTAAAAAATCTCAATTTTTAAGAAGTTACATAAAAAAATTGAAATCCTTCAAAAATTTACACCCCTTAAGATATTTTTAATTACCATGACCACAATGTTTCAGATATTTCTGAATTTCTTTTTGTACCGGCAACCTAAGTAGCACTGCTATCCACCACAATCGTTAAAAATCCCAGAATGCCTGTAGATTTGACACAAAAATCAATCAAAATTATTTTTCACCCTAAAATTTTGAAAGATTTTTACTTTTGGTGCACTTTCACTCCTGAAATCCTAAGTGGGATGACAGGTGATGGTATGCCACAGACGTACTAGCAGACTGTTGTAGTTGAGGAGAAACGAGGTATAATTTTTAAAAACGTTTTCTTTCCTTCTTTACATACTATCTATCTATCTCTCTAAAAGAGAGAAAAAGTGGACCAAAAGTAAAAATCTTTCAAAATTTTAGGGTGAAAAATAATTTTGATTGATTTTTGTGTCAAATCTACAGGCATTCTGGGATTTTTAAGGATTGTGGTGGATAGCAGTGCTACTTAGGTTGCGGGTACAAAAAGAAATTCAGAAATATCTGAAACATTGTGGTCATGGTAATTAAAAATATCTTAAGGGGTGTAAATTTTTGAAGGATTTCAATTATTTTATGTAACTTCTTAAAAATTGAGTTTTTTTTTTGTTCTCGGGTAGTCATGAGCTTGTCAACCCTCTGGTGCCCGCTTATCGTTGAATTTTGGGACATGTTGTATATTCTATTTACCTACTTTTATAGAACAATATTCATAGTACTTATATCATTTTGATATATCGTCTGATACTATTAAAAATGTAATTTCTTATAAATGCAATTTCTTTTTTGTAAAAAAGCAACCCTGTGAACATACTTAAGTAGGTATGACTACGGAAACGGTAGACTCCTACAGGTGTGGGTGAGAGTAGGTTATTATCTCAAGGCATGGATTTGAGTTGGCTTATTCTTCTAACATTACACACACATTGGCAGTGTCATCAGGTTTGTCATGCCGATATATCGGTTTCGTTACGGCATTATTGGCTTAGTGTGAAAATGCCCAATGTTGGTCGAGACAATTATGTGCACTTGCATAAACTCATACACAATAGGTATGACTGATAGTTTATAAGTAGATAGTTAAATAGGTATAAAATCTACAAATACAAAACGGAGGAACAGATTTTCTAGCGTAATATAGGACACTGGGTATACGATATTATGGATTTATATTTTTCAAGTATTTGCTGGTGTCATACTGCATGTTGCTAATTAATATTGCTATTCTGTGACACGTGTGTCACACAGTCTGACACGTCAATTGCGTAATTGCGAGAACGGAGCTCCCCTAGTGGGTGGGGCTTAGGCTGATACTTCACCCCCTCAAAAGTAAGAAATCGTCGTAAAATACAACCTTAAGAAGTATTTATAAAGAACTAGTGGTCGCCCAGGGGTCGAAATTCGACCGAAATTTTAGCTTTCTGCACTCTTTCTCCATATAAACTTTAACTATGCCAAATCTCACACTCCCCAATGCGCGGAATATGCTTAAAAAGGGGTGCAAAGTTTTCTCTTAACAGCACAAAATATCTTTTATTTTCCCTTTTTTCTTTTAACATATTCCCATATCAGAACGTACAATAAAGTATTTGTGAAAAAAAAACAACATACTTTGAATTTTCCTCATTCGTGGAGTAACATAATACGTCACAATTTATAATAATATTTCGTCATTACTTTGTTTCAATTTCATAAGCAAACAGTGGAAGTACGATAAATTAAATAAATACCTACAGTGTATACGTTACACGTGGCTTCGAAACTTAACATGTTGGATATTACATAACACACGTAAACTCTCCTAATGGAACCCTAAGAAATTACATGTGGGTATAATTTCGTATATTAAATTCCAATGTTAGTTGATTTCGAAGTTACAGCATCAGCATCACGCCTGGATTTTCCGAAGGGTTAGGCAGAGGTACCAATACCATAATAAAGTCCCATGGAATAGCGGGCGAAGATATTACAATCCACCGGGCATAAGCAAAACATTATTTATTCATCACAAGTAAATACGCCGGCGCTGTACTTCGTGATCAATTTTAATTGAAAGTTGTTATCACGGTGACGTCAGTGTATTAATTAATGATAAATGGACTCCGGCTCGGCGCATTTCTCAATTTAATTGAAAAGAGTGTAATATTTATGTATGTAGGTATTTTATGTTGACCTCCGATATGAGGGAACGCCACTTACTTCAATGTTCGGCAGCTTCTCGCTCTTAGCTCGAACCTCCCGAAGATCAGCCTCCTCACTCCAGCGATACCTGGGTCAAACCACGGGACGCGCCATCTTGTCGGTCGGCCCCATAAACTTACATATTTATTATACTAGTATATTCGTCGCCCCGTAGTCAATTTAGTTTTCTGTACTCCTTCTCCATATAAACTTTAATTATGCCAAATCTCACACTCCTCCGTGCGCGCAATGTGCTTAAAAAGGGGACAAAGTTTTCTCTTTACGTATTAATATATAGCGCTCTTAAATGTATAGAGTTCTTCTATCTCGGGATTTTTACTAATTCTCCATCTACCGTCAGGTCTCTGCGCAGGGCCCAAGATTTTTCGTAGGACCTTCCTCTTTGTTACTAGAAGTTACATTTCCTCTTTTAGAGTTAGTGTCCAAGCGTCAAATCCGTACATAAGTATAGGTCTAATTATCGTTTTATAAATCCGGATCTTAAATCTTCTTCTAAAAAGCTTGGACATAGTAGTACCTGGTGTAGGACTGCAGTGCACCTGAGGGTCTTTTTGATACGAGAATCTATTTCCTGATCTCGGGTGTTCGTTTCCGTTATCGTCCTCATAAGTATTAAATTTTTGCGATGCTTTTGTATGTTGTATCTCCAAAATGTAGGTTGATGCGATTAAAGCGAGTGTTTTAAAACTTACATTATTTGTTTTACGCGAAGGCTGTGTAGCAAACGTATTATTTTTCTCATATTATCAGCTAGAAAAACAGTTTTATGAATCTTTTCTTAAGTTTATTGTCTGTCATTTTATGAGCAGTGTGATGGTGAATGAGTAATTTGGATCATTTCTGTGATCATGTTTATCTGTTATTATTTTTCTCTGTATAACAAAACATGGCAAAAATATAGAGAATATTTGACAACAAGAAAACAAAAATTAACTATTAAGGGTTAGGGCATAAGCATAGAAATAATAAGTAGGTCCCCTACATATTAATAAGTCTATGGGCATAAGTCATTGGGCCTTATTCTTTCTTCTAAGAGGTCGAAAATAGATTTCGTTAATGATTCTTTGGTTTGATTTATGTCCTGCTTAATTATTGATTAGCCCACAGCCCATGGTCAAGCGTAATTCAATTTATGCTTTAATTTTTCACCCAACACCACGTCAAAAAATGAAGAGCTATGTCAAACGCAATAAAAGCAATGGACTTTTTAAATTAACATTCATGGATACGACAACGCAGGCTCACAACTTATAATTAAATATAACGATATTTTAAAGCAATATAAAATGTAGTTATCTCTTTTATTGTTATGATGGAAAAACCAATTTTCCTCTGTGAAAAATTAAAGGATTAGGTTTATAAAGTGTATAATTAGTACCTAAATTGATTACCCTATATTTTCTATACATAAGTTAATGTAATAATTAGATTGGCCGTGACTTGACTTACACCAGAATTCATCTGCTTTCTTGTATGATAAACGAAATAGTACAATATAGTACCAGGCTCGTCTATATGTGATGTCGTTGACATTTCAAACGCGTCACACAAGGCCACCTTTTCAGCCTTATTGAGTCAGCGGGTGGTAATACTAATGTACGATAACATCATGGATCAAATAGTGTAAAAGCTCTTGGTAATACTAATATCATACAATTTTTTCATACTGACTGTCAAGCATATTGAAGTAAGATGTTCCAAATTCATTGAAGCTTGATCCCGCTGCGACAACCCAAGGTATTTTTTCTGCTACATTAAACCCACTTAAAATTTCGGGCTTGACTGCTCTTTTGTAATGACGATGACGGTTTCATTTATATTTGTTAAGATGAATTAATTGCTACATACGAATCGCGGACCCGCTAATGAGTTTAGTTGTCTGTCTACATCGAATTACGAGGGCAGCGGACATTCTACTTTGTACTTGCCCTTTGTTACCTTTCTTTTGACCCTTGAGTATTTGATTAAATACTTAATTCTTGGAGAGTCGACGCTTTGACCCTTAAGTAAAAATAAACAATTCTAAGTTTTATTTTGATCAATGTTTATTTTATCGTGTCGAAGCCTTTAACCTTTTAGGTGTTTAATTAATTGTTCCTAAAGCCCTAATTTGCACATCTCCGTAGTATTAGTAGAGTTCGCGTTCCTAAAGGACTCGACGAACGTGAACCAGTAAATAACCAATTTAATAATTTAATTAGTAGTCATACCTAGTTGTTTACACGGGTTGGGCCATTTTAACTGACCTGTCGGAACGCTGTTCATTAGGGAAAGTAGATTTTCAAAGTATTTAATTGGTTTTGTCAGTAATCGTTCATTACGTCACGCTCGCAAAGGTAGAGCCGCAAGACAGTGTAGCAGAAGGTAATATTTTTCACGCAAACAATATAATTGTCTCTTTGCTTTTGCTTACACTGGAACAACGTTTTGTTTTCATTCCAATATTTCTAAGTATAAAATTATTTCCCATGTTTATATATAAAATATTTGACTTTACTTATTGTGAGTAAGGAAGCTCACAGACGAGCTCTTCAGCGCCCGCCCCCGACGATGGTCACATGGCGTGACCGATGATCGACCGTCGTCGCCTACATAAAGTTAGTGTCGCTCGTCTGTGAGCCGCTCACTAAAATCTTTAGTTCTGACTTTTAGGCATAAAAGCCAGATAATAAATGTCAGAACGAAAGATTTATGTATATCTTTAGAGAGTAAAGGGGTTAAAAAGAAGACCGTAGCGGCATAGAGTACTTACGCGGTTAAGTAGTGGACTTGTGATACCTACCTACATTAGCATAATGTGATGTTGGACCTAAGAGTACATCTGTCCTCAGCATGATTTGTTAATGTTTTCACATTTAGGTACACCTAAGAGATTAAAATTACTAACAAATAAGAGATTCTGTGAAAATTTCTTCAAAAACAATATTTCTACGTCAAAGAGGAACATCAACCCAATAATCTTATGAAGACCTAAGTTATTAGTCGGGTATAGACAACGGCCAAATACATATAGCAGATATTCCTTATTTATCTTCGAAAAGGATTCGCCGAATGACAATGAATTGATTTCCAAGGACACAAATGATTCTAGATTTCTTTTCTTTTTTATATTGTATATGCCCACAGTTTCACACGAGCCTAACCTAACCCTTTTATTGCTAAAGCTCCCTCACTCCCTGGGGACGCAATAACTGTAAAAGCTGTACCTAAGTGCTAAAGCCGATAGACGTTGCGAACATAGCAACGATATGCGGTAAGTTTGTGCCGTACATATTATATCGTGAAAACGAAAAAAATATTCTACCTAGTATTTTTATAGCTCCCTCAATGGGTTCCTAACGATGATGAGAATGGGGGGCTCGTGCTTTAATGGCTAGCACTGATCGATTGGTATGCGAGATGCCGAGATTTGCAATGATACTCTGAAGAGATGGCAGTCGCTGATGCAAAATACTTTAGTAGTGGTTTGTTCCAATAACAAAATGCTCGAATCCTTTGTCCATTTCACCAACATAAGTCCCAGAATCTTAAGAGAGAGGAGGAGGAGAGAGAAAAATCGGGGACAAACTATACCTTTACCGTTTTTTCTCTCGAAT
The DNA here is from genome assembly GCA_932294325.1 of Allophyes oxyacanthae. Lineage (NCBI taxonomy): Eukaryota > Metazoa > Arthropoda > Insecta > Lepidoptera > Noctuidae > Allophyes > Allophyes oxyacanthae. The sequence continues at coordinate 14,105,177 of OW028613.1, read as the reverse complement.
TTTCGTTTTGTCTCCTACAAATGGTGGAGAAAACTGGTCTGTCTATCCGCCGTGCTAGCCCGCTGGTACTCTATAATTGGTGGATAAATACTAAGTACTCCAAACTACGTGTTATTCTTGGTTCGAGAGTATTCGAGACTAAAAGTGTTTTTGTAACCGCATGAAGTTCTGTGGTCAAGTTCTGCGGGATATTCAACAACGCTTTGTGTCGATTTTCGTTAGAATTCTGTTCATTCTGTGTTACATAGTTGTTATTACTTTGCACCAACGATTAATTGCGTGATTAACCTATCAGAGTAACCCGCCTTTAGAGACATCACCGCTCTCTCACATATAACGAATACACGACGCACTCTCGTATCGAATATAAAACTCTTTTACAGTACCTTTTCCTCCATTTTATTTCACAGACATTTTACAAACGTACTTTTATCTCGCATAAAAGGAATACACGCACGCTGAAAGCCTGTTAATAACAAACAAACATGGAGTCAATCCGCCCGCCAACTTTCTTTGTTATAGGATTGATCTTATCTCCGTTGAGGGAATAAAGGCTGGGTCCCTAAACACTCGACCTTAGCCATCTTACCAGAAAATGAAAATTAGGCAAATTTCATTGGAATCGTATGTAGAAGAGAAGTGTGATACGTGATCTTATTTCGTGATCAACTGAGTTAGGAGTTAGGTTTTGTTCCCTTTGAATTCACGACACGACGCATAACTTCATAACCTTATGCATCGTGATTGCAGTACCTAGTTTCTGTGTAACTTGCAACGTACATAGTAAGTTGCACTGAGTAAGTTCGTTACGTGTCACGGTTCACGGTTTAAATATATATTAGTTTGTTAGCTCAAGGTGGGTGTTGTGCTATTTCTTCCTCGATAGTGACTGTTTATCATAAAGGCTGGATTAACCTTTTTGGCATTTAATATATTAAGAGTAAACTATGAAGTAAACTTACTTTCCGGCTTACGTAATGATTGTGAAGCTGTCGTAATAGTCAACGTTACGCGTCGTAAGGAACTATAGGCGAAATGTTATCTCTACTGTGCTGCGCAATCAGGATTATGGTCGGCAGTCTAATTGCTTTGGGGTATTTGATCCAAGCTCACTGTCTATCATCTAAGCCTAAGCTCATCTGCTTTAAAACACAACAACAACCCATACTTATAACCAGTGACCAAGCAATCTTTCTAAAACAAATAGGTACTACAACATGTATAGGTACAATGAAATAATCCATAACACGTCTGCGTCATAAGAATTGTAGGTAATTATCTGTATTGTATAAATATAATGTATTATATAAGTATAAATATGACCCTATATTTATATATTATGTAGGTATGTGTAGATGCATGTATCTTTTTTTACTAAATAGGTACCTTATTTGTGTAGTAAAGTTTAAGTTTATGTCGATTACTTTGTTAATTACTCTATTATTCAATTCCAGTTATGCTCTTTTGTAACTTTTTCGTAGTGTTGTTTTTAACCCAAAGGTTGATTGGCAGAAAATACCTCATAGCATTAAAGTCCACCTTATGTACCATTTTTGTACATGACGTATAAATAAATTGAACAACAAAATGTCCTGAAGCCGAAACCTACATCGGTTTTTACTTTTAACGAAGGAAATAGACAAACTTAGGTAATTTCATCCAATTTTCGGGCGCTATAACGTGACAAATGAAGGGCGAAGGATTTTATTTATTTTCTTGTCGGATCGGGATAAGATCGTTGAGCCGGCCACGTTAGCCTCCGGCCAATGAACTCTGTCCCTGGAAAACTTTAAGTAGGTTATGTATTTTCTTGCACATAACCGACGAAACTCACACATTTTCGGCTTAGTATAATACCACTGCTCCGGCCAATAACAAACAAGGCCAGTTGGAGCAGCGGTTTTGCAATCGACTGCTGCATTACCTACATGTTATGGGTTCGATTCCCGCACGGAACAAATATTTGTTTTGCCTACAGATACTTGTTCTGAGTATGGATGTTAGTGTATGTGAAGATATGTGATTTTTTGGTATTGGTATTGGTAAAACGGGCGAGTTTCCGCAACTCCACGGCGATGCGCGTATTTTGCGTATGGGTGGGAATCATTTTATTCCAGCCAACCCAACTCCTCGAGGAAGGCCAGCAAACATTTGATGTTACTGGCGATCTCCCGGAGAGCACTCTGGTTACACAAGATATGTGATTGTAAGCGCACCGACAATACACGAATAATTGAAAGAAGAAATAAAAAAAACACCACATCTTGAAATGATATAAAAACATAAAAAGTACATATTTAAGACCATGCGTGACTCGCGTCTGCGGCAAATAGGCATTCATCATTAGGCAATTCATAGTGAAAAGCAACGTTATTGCAGTCTGATACGTCAATTGCGCAATTTCGTGAACGGAGCTCCCCTAGTGGGTGGGGCTTAGGCTGATACTTCACCCCCTCAAAAGTAAGAAATCGTCGTAAAATACAACCTTAAAAAAATTTAATATAAAATAAATAAACATTCGCTGTATTGTCCGAAGAATTAGACAGACTTACAGACACCCACATTTTACCGATAACGTTATGTAATAGGGCTGGCGAACCTATGACTATTTCCCAGGCACAGAGCCACACTACGAGCTGCTACTAAAAATTTTCTTACAGAAAAACTTAACAAAATTGCCCAATCGTGGGATCAAATATGCCAACCTGCGCCGCGTCTAGACCAAACATGCTCCATGAAGTTCTTTTACTCGAAACCTTTGTTGCCAGCAGCTGGTAATGTAAATTGATTTTACGCACGGAAACTTGCAAAATATACAACTTTTCCTAAGATCAGATGTTATAACAACCAACTGTGTGTTGGTCTAACTTTTGCTATTTATCAAATAAGTTATTGATTAAGGAATAATGTAGTTAGTAAACATAATTTATTATGATTCTTACTTCGATCCATAGAGGTCACGGTTTTCACAATGAGTGTCTGCCATGAAAAGAGACTATGATACAATAACTGCTTATATCTGGATACTAGTTTATGTTACTCAGTGATAATATAGCATTCTGATGATGAAAGAATTTTTAAAATCGGTTCAGTAGTTTTTGAGTTTATCCATTACAAACAAAAAAACATAAAAAATCTAATCTTTTCTCTTTATAATATTAGTTTAGATAAATACGTTACTTATGTGTGCTTTTTAATAATCATTGTAAGTATAGATTCTATTCTTCCGATGATTATTATAAATCTCACGTGCACTCTGTAGGTATTATGGGATTGAATCTGCGACCATTAGCGCAAAAATCAAGATGTTAAGCCACTGCATCAATCGAGTTTGAAATTGAAAGTTTTTAGTCTCATAACACTGCGGAAAACAGTTGCGGAGGTCAGACGGTAGTCGGGGTCACCATTCTTCTAATAAGCGCATTTTCCGTTGCCTTCACAAAACGGATCCTGGCAACCGTCCAGGAACACGCCAGAGTGATGAATGATCGACCGTCAAACATTCTTATCGTGCCTTCACTTACAATGTAGTGCATCATCAGTCACACAATACACCCACAAATAAAGAGAAATTGTGTCACAAGTATTTGGGACTTTCGAGTCGGGGAACAGACGGTCGTCCGGCGTCCATCCGGCGACCATCCGGTGTTTGTCGGAAATACACGACCCACGGGGTTGTTACCGCTCGTGAAATACCTATATGCTGGTTGGCATGCACTTGCGATACGCGAAATAAACGTGTTTGTTTCATGCTTGGCTTTTATGTATTATGGGGGTAGTTTGATTAGGAGTGAGCGGTGTTGTGCATTCTTTTACGTAAGTAATCTTTTAAAATAACAGCGTGATTAATGTAAGACAATAAATTATAATATTTATTTTTGTAAGTAAAACCTTTGGAATGAGTTTTATTATATTTGGTAACTTTTTTCTATATCAAAATTCAGACGTCGAATTAGATGATACCAATTTTAAATAGCAATCTCGGGAGTGGCCGTTTGAGGAAGGAACCTTGGCAGCTTTATGTAAATCTGTCCCGGTAATAAAGAAAATTGCGCACAAAATATTGAAATTACTAAACGACAATCATTGTCTACTTGTCTACCTACTAAAAAGTATAACCTATTCATTTCTCATCAATGTCCTACTGTATCGGACTGTTCATTTTAGCGGTCTATTATGAGGCTTATATCATTGTTGGTTGATAGCCCCATACCGTGCAACTAACATTATTAACTACATACTTTATCTATTTTATTTTATTTTATTTCTCTAGAAAACTTACAGCTAAAACAACATTAGACAAATAATAGTGATCGAAGGCCAATTAAAAGTTTTCACAAATAGCTATATGAATAGAACAGGTAGACAGAAGACAAAAATGTAAGTACAGGACATATAATATAGATAACAATAAGATAAAAGTTGAACTATACTTTGCATATCTATGTAACGATTATGTTAATTTTCGTTTTTGGTTTTTGTAGCCAATTTCTGTTTTCTTTCTTTCTTTCTAAATGGAATAGTTGGTGCGTATCAACCTGACGTACATTTTTCGGAAAGTTTTATGTTTTGTTTTTCATAAGAAACACTCCATTATAAAAAGACTCCAACATTCGGTTCGTGGAGATATCAGTTTTCATGGAAACAAGTAATACGAATCGTTCTTAATTAGTTTTGTTTTGGTTTATAAAACAACCGGCTAAGTTTGAGAAGTCGGCGGGCTTCGTTCCCGGCTTGATTAATACCCAGGTAGAAAGCTGATTGATCATTTTAATTATACCTACAGCTTATATTAAAATATAATATCTATCAATACAATAATATAATAATAGAATTTGATTATCACTTGCGATAACGGTGAAGGAAACCATCGTGAGGAAACCTGCTCATCTGAGAGGGCCTCATAAAGTTCTCGATGGTGTGTGTAGTCCGCCAACCCGCACTAGGCCAGCGTGGTGGATTAAGGCCTAAACCTTCTCATTCTGAGGAGAGGCCCGTGCCCAGCAGTGGGACAGTAATGGGCTGTTTTTTTTTTTTTTTTTATCAATACCTATCGTCTTGAAGCTATGATATCATTGCTAAATTATGTTATTGAATATACCCATCAGAATATATGTCTAGAAGAGATCGCCGCATTGCCATAAGATGGCCGATTGTACATTCCTTTTTTTCTTATCAGTTTTTTTTTTTGTATTGTTTTAAGGTGTACTTAAAATAAAGAGGGTTTTTTGTTGTTATGTTAAATAGTGCTTTATGTATTTGCATCTGAAGTGGGGTCTTTAATTCTTCAGTGCATCTTAGCGTGGCAATCGCACGGACTTCAGAAGCTGTTAAGTTTTTTAAGAAAATTATTTTATACTTTTGACCTTACTTTTGAGTGTTTTGAAGTTAGTTTTTACTTTTTTTAAAGCTTATTTTGAGTTAGAATTTCAAAGTAAATGGTCCTATGAAGTAGGTAACGTAAGGATCATATCATACGAAATTTGTAGTAATAAAGTACTGATATTGTACCCGTCAGTTGTTTTGATCTCATAGGAGCCGTGTTGCTTTGAAAGATTTTTGAATTAATAATCTCTTTGATTATACACAATACAAGATAATTGAAATGTCAAAACAAGATTATAACATTGTAAATGATATTTAATAACCACTGGTTGTTTTTGAGACCACAGGGAGATGATTTTACCATGTCATATTATTAAAACCGATATGACTGGCCCTTCCTTTAGTCTTATTTTATATCCCAGCATTTTAATGTAATGTTTATTCAGTATTAACATTAAAATTAAATCAATTCAGGTTCTCGTTACTTTCCCCACAAACTTTACCTGAATCTGTAACAAGAAGCTTTTTAAAGCTAACACTCGTAGCTTTGTGCGAATCAAATTATGTTTTCAAACTGAAACAAAAGTCATCATACATATATGAAACAGGTTCCATAATGTTTGAATTTAATAAAATTACTTTCATAGGATTCCGAGAAATTATTACCTACAAGAATAATTGTTGTACAAGTTCTTATTAGAAAGTCGTATATAATTTAGTTCAATTTTGTGTAAATTCTTAAATAGAAACCTAATCTCAGAATTTCCAGATGTTACAGTTATACCTATATTATAAACTTAATGGTTTATAATTTTACTAGCGACTCGTCTCCGGCTTCGTAAGGGGGCAATTTCTCTACTATCCTTATATTAAATATGAAAGTATTATGTGGTATAAACCTTCCGGAAGAAATGCTCAAAATTATGGTGAAAACCGCATCAAAATTCGTTGTGTGGTTTAGGAGGATTTAGCGGATATACAGACAGACAGACGCGGAAAGTGACTTTATTTTATAATATGTAGAGACAAAACAAACCCCTTTCTCAACCCGCACTTTCGGATACATTATTTTCTCCATCCGTTATTCCGTTACACGCGTGAGATATCACACATTATCGGTAATAGATATTAGATTGGTTGGCAAACCAATCTAATATACCGATCGGTGACGCTGAAGTATTCTCTTGCTATGTACTTTATAGTTATTTCTTGTAGCGCTTTTCGCTAGAATATAATACTGCTTTTGTTTTGGTTCGAATAGATTTGACTGCTATTATTGATGCTGTCCGGACAGAGCTGATTATGGAACACCCTTTAGACTATAGTTATATAAGTTATTTATTATATATTATAACATTAAAATAAGGGCCCGAGGCATCACAGTCTACAGTAAAAGAGGTAGGGCATAGCGCGACTGTCCGTTCAAAATTGGAGCTGCCCGACTGGGGAAGTAGTCCACCTTGCAGAATATCGTAGCCAAATAACATGCTCTTTTGTGATGTTGCGTTCTTACCGATGAACAAGGTCGCAAGTGCTCCTTGGGGAAGCGTCATATGCGGGAGACCCTACTGCTAACACGACGCTTGTAGTCGGGTCGGCTACCTATGTATGATTATGGTTATGTATGATTTTATTTACCTCCGTCCGTGACTCACTGCAGGGTGCCAACTGAAAACCAGCGCTGGGTGTTCCACACCCAGCAAATGCTGAGCTGGCAACCCTTTCGATATGGGCGTGCTCGTCAGTGCAGTAAAATCAACTATATATTATTTATCCATGTTTGTTTGTTATTATTTCTTATTATTATTTTTGTTTCTTTCTGATCGCTGTGTTTCAATTTTACTTTATTTTTGTACTGACGATGTATGTCATTTATCGAATAAATATTTTCTATTCTTTATTCTTATACCTTAGTGGAACAAAAAAAACCCCTGTTGGATTAGACCCATAAAATAAAATCATATCTACGAGTATGACCAAACTGCCATTTTTAATAAGCATAATTCCCATGAGAATATAATGGCAGTAAAATAATATTAAGTTTATCAAGCAAGAGTAAGTACAATTTTATTATATCGTAATACGCGAAAATTCTATTCTAGAATGTGTAAGATTAAGGATATAGGTTCTAAGAATGTAACTTGCACGATGTTGATATAGCTATGTCTACATAATTATCTTCTCTAATGAGTGTTATATTCTAAATATTAATAGAATACTTTATGAAGCAAACAGACACAATCAGAAGGTTGTGAAAGAGGAGAGTTTATTTTCTATTTTATACAAGTGCTGCATGAGTTTTGCCTTTCAAAACAATTCGTACGTATTTGTGTAAATTGGATTGGTATTGAAACGAATACAGACGCGGTCAAATGTAGCTCTATAAACAAAGCGTGAATTTACTGAAATTAAATTGTAAATGGTAGGTGGGTACCTACAAATTGAACGACAAAAGTTTAATTTGTATTTTGATCATCTCTTTAATTACGATCCAAAATTTAAAAATTTTTATTTTCCATTTCACTTACCAGATACCCAAGTATTAAAACTATGTGTACGATGTTTGTACTCTACGTGAATACGTTCACTAATGTAGCCGTGGATTAAATTCTGCAGTAACCCACACTATGAAAATTACTAGTGAAAATTATTAACTAAATAACAATGAAGAATTTAACTCTATAGCAACTGGACAGCACATAGAGATAGGCCTCTCCCACATACCTACATAAATGACATAAATTCGTAATTTCAATAGCTTAAAGCAATCAAAGTAAAGTATAAGTCTTGTTTAAGTATTTTATTTAATTTTAAACGACTATATTCAAAATATAGACGTTTAAAATTAATACAAACGATTAAAAACGTCATCGAATATTATTGTATTAACATGTAAATCGTTTTGACTACCGAGTTCAAATATTTTTTAACTAATTATTATTTACTGATCCCGGTACTCTTTTCCCATATTGTTAATGCAACGTTTGTAAGTCCTACAATATTTTTATAGTGATTTGATTGACGAAGGTTTAGTGAAGTGCTGTGCCATGAACACGCTCAACCCTTTCATGCCGTATGTGTAGGTACGTACGGGCGTCAAGTCACTTATCATTCTCTTTTCGCTTCATTTCTTGTGCTCTAACTTTCACCCACGTTAACCTAGTAATGGCATCATTAGATACTAAGCACGAGTGTTAGAAGCAACACAACTTATTAACAGCATCGGACTGCGATAGGCTGACTTGATTAAATGCCATTAAAACGGCAGAATGCAGATGGCAAGTAGGTACCTAAAATAGATGTAAATGAAAATTTTAATGTGTATCGTATCCCAAGACGATGAAGTGGAAGCACTACGAAGGATGTAAGTTCATCTTTCTATGAAACACCATCTATGGGCATCGGCCCAGCGTTTAGGCTCCCATAGCGTACGTGTTTGGCCTGCGCTGGCTAAACGCTAGATGCTAGCGCTGACCCGCAAACTCGTGCAACTCTAATATGCACGAGACGAGTCTGACAGAAAATCCGCCGCCTGACGTCTTTGACACAATAATGTTGACGCCATCGGCGGTGGTTGCGGATGTAATTTCCCGATGCTTACAATGGTATCCGAACTTCGGAAGATTGCATCCGCCAAAAGCCTTTCATATAACATGGATCATTGAGGCGTCGATAGACATCGATAGAATTATAGCCGTAGGCCTTTTTATAGATCCGTCTTAAATCTAAATATAACATCCGCCTACGTGTGCAAGGGACAAAAATAAAGTTCGCAGAATTGCGCAATTCGATTTGATTTTTTAGAGTAGTGAATACGCGATGAGGCGATTTTTAAACGAGGTCGTTAGTAACATGTACCCGCCGTAAAATTCGTTTTGCGACGATATTGGTTGTGCAATCTGATCTTACGCGCGGCAACAGTTTAGGTAATTCTTGAAATCGATTTTTAATATCGTTTATAAATTTTTATCATGAAAGCTCTTTTTCGATAGATGATATAGTCTCGAGTAATATTGATGCTAGGCCCGTTATTCATAATAACTTTACTTCAATAGGTGCTCAATAAATCTAGCTTGCCGTTATCGAATTCTTTTGAATAAAAAGAGATGCCTGAGATATTGGAAATTTTACTTATAAAACTTGTTTGGTATGTAGGTTATAAAGAAAGTGTTGGATAGAGGGAAAAGTAATGAGAATGTACTTATCTAATCCCATGAGAGATTGAATGAAAGTCTGCTGAGAAAAATATATACAACTAACAGAAGGTACCTACAGATCAACCTCTTCTCATAATGTAAGTACCTACGGTGTACTGGAGTGAAACTAGAACGCCGTGAATAACAATAACCACGAGAGTTTTAACATCAAATACAGCAGACTTTTAGTGGAACATGAAAATTTACGAGCATATAGTATTTTACGGCATTATTTGAAGTCTCATCGTCTATTCATTGCGGTGCCGCGGACACAGAACATTTGACTTGCTAATTTGACCCACTATTCCGACTGGCCATTTGTACTGGTCCTACGTAACAGAGAATGGACATACGTGGACAATTTAGATGTCACTTCACTTGTTTCGGCTGAACTCGCTCTGCGAAATTGATTTTTAAAGTGGGTTCTGTTTCAATATGCTTAAAAAGGGGTACAAAGTTTTCTCTTCACGTAATAATTAGATTTAATACTTTCAAGTAATTAATGTTTCGGCGTGATACAGCAATTCTGAATATCGGACAATAAATAATAAAATGTAGTACGTATTTATATGAAGTCTTTATTCTGTGTAAACTTAATTTTAATTTTCTGGTAGGTCCACTATAATATGTATTTTGTAGGGCTTTGTCCTCCATTTGTGCGTACACAAAGAAAATAATCAAAATGAAATTGAATTGGACAAATTGAAAACGAACATGTCCCAACCATTTAATAGAGGCATATAAAGCTTTGGTATGGTGAAATTGGAATCAGTAGAAATAATTAAATTTATGGAAAGCTACCAATCATCACGTATTCTTGGAAACGTTGGTATTGACAGAAATTCAATAATTTTATTTTCGCTTCGCTTAGAACGTATTTTGTTGTTCTATCAATTCATATTATTTTTGACATTCATGATCTCGGTCTGTGGCTTATTATTATTTGCTGGCTGTAGCTGTAGGTACCTACTTCAATTTTACGAAGACAAAATCAATTCATAAATTCAATGGAATAATTCATGGGAAAATCATGACTGTGCGTTAGTATGGAGTTAATACATGAAAATTATCGAGAAGAGGTTGTAACGTTGTATGTTGGAGGTTGTAACAGTGTCTCAGCATATCCATTGTCTGATATAGCTAAATTGCTATACAATATTGTTGAAGTTGGCATGCGACGGCGCTTACAGTGTGGTATTTTTTTGTTTAATTGTCGTATTTTTATTTAAAGAAATGGTCCAATAGAGCGAGTTTGTCATGTTTGACAAAGCTCTGAAAATAAAGAGAAAAAAAAAATTTATTCAGATTTCAAATACAAACCTATTATGTAAATACGAAAAAAAAATCAAACCAATCAATAAATACACTTGATCATTGTTTTGTGTACCTTTTAAGTCCTTCAATAGAATGTTCACATTTTCTGTGGACATTCGTCCGCAAACATATCACACTTTGGATTTGCTTCCAAGAAAGCGTTGAGTGTGGTGAGAACCCGAGGTATTGGCGAATTAGCGCGCGTTACGGTGTGGCAAACGGGTACGACAAACAGCTTGTGTCTTTGTGGTAATTATAAGGGACAAACACTCTACACAACTGTTCAGTGATCAAGTAACCCCGTGACCTCAATTTTACCCCTAATATACATTAGTACACTTCTGCCTAACCAGAAAAGCCCTCCGAGGAATAGGCGTGATGCTATGTTGTATAACATTTTAGTTGCCTGTCCTCTCTTAATGACAACAGAGATTTCGACCTAAAAGCAGAACGTTCATTTCAAAGGCTCGTAGAGCGTGCTCTTTACAAAGACCCTTTGAATTTGGTTGCGTAACTTTCAAAATTCCCTTTCGTTATCTTTTTCATTGCTAACTTTTATAGTGTTTTGGCAACTCAAGTTGTTATCATTTCAATTTGCCGCCTCAACCTGCAAAGTTGGTAAAACTATTCAAAAATGTTCTCAATATCTGCGCTGGAGGCAACGTTATGACATTAAATAAAACCACGTATTTGGTATCACGTTCTTTCAATATCAACGATTTTCACGCATGTTATTTTTGCATAATATTTCACTCTACTCTCATTCGTTTAGGTGAAGGGACATCAAAGTAGAAACTTATGTCATCTTTATATATTTTATACGTAAGTATAAATAAAGATTATTTTTGTAAGAACATTTTGGTAAGAACAGGTTAGAGACTTTTCAAATTTCGCCAGAGATCGTGAAATGTGTAAAATTAAAAACATTTAAATTAGTTCCTGTGACTAAACAACACACTGCAGTATTTAGCAATAGTATTTTTTGTATGGGCATAAAAATATATAATAAATTACCTATAGACATTAAGAATCTACATTCACTTGCTATTTTTAAAAGGAAGCTAAAAAACTTCCTGGTTACAAAGGCATATTACTCTGTAAAAGAATTCCTTGAAGAAAAATAATTATTTAATATTAAAATGATTGTGATATTTAATAAAATATGATATATAAATTATAAAAAATATAAGAATAGTATGATATATAAAATTTAGAAATAATGATAATTTGTATAATTCTTAACTGTAATGTTGTGTATGTTTTTTTTTTGTTTTACTTATTTTTATATAAATATTTTTACCCTATAAATTGCAATGCCTTAACAGGCAACTAAGTACTAAGTCCAACAACCTATTGTTAACACCTTTAAAATGCTGTACACTTAGTTCGCAATAAAGAATTTGAATTTGAAATTTGAATTTGAAACAACTGAGTGGATTTGACTGGATTTTTGTATACGGTCACAGAACGTGATTCCAAATACGTGGTTTTATTTAATGTCATGACATCGTCATCACCATCCTTTATACATGAATAGGTAACAGTGGCGAAGAGTCCATACAACCCGATTCCCATCGGCTTCCCTTTAGGAATTGGTTAATGCATAGACCAACGTACCTAATATTATATTATTTACTCATGCAACTGACAAAAAAGGCTTGTTATTCAGTTAGGTCGAGCTCTTCCAGACATGACTATATAGATTTACAAGAGACGGTATAGATTTCGGATGTCTTGCATTAATTGGTGAGTGTGCCTTTTTGGAGGGTTTTTTTAGGACGGCTTCCCCTATGAAACTTGTCACGCTTCGCCACTGATAGGTAAGTTTCATTCGCAGCGTCTCGGTATAAATAAAAGTTGATAATATGTTGTTCCACGTGGTGGTGATGTGGTCACGTAAACACTGAAGGTACCACCTATTTGATCATACCAGCCAGTCTACTGCGTAACTAAAATGGTAATAAACATCGACTCTGGTAATAAACTTCAATACGATCGATCGTGAGAGACTAAACTTTGAGCTACCTTGTAATAATACCGTGGATGAAAAACAGTAGATAGATACCAGAAATATAAATAAAATTAATCTCCAAAACCAAAATAGAAACCTTTTTGAATAAATCACTACTTATTTATTTATTGATTGATCGAGTGTTGTATTGTAACGTTTATTGAAAAGCGTATTCCACTAGAATTTCACAATTGTTACTTCATAGAAGCTTACATAAAAATAACTTCGTTAGGTATGAAAATATTGTGAATAGAAAAGGCAAAAATTACGATTTTTATATCGGCTTAGTATTTACCTACTTATTTTAGGATTAGAATTATGTCAACGTTGTTTCAGTAAAATTGGTAAGTAAGCAAGCAGGTACTCGGAACATAATTCTAATTAAGTAGAAAATGTTTTGGGTTTCAAGGAAATTGTTAAAGGTCACTCTGAATGCTAAATATTATTATAAGCTATGTAAATCTTTGAGTGTTGTACCTACTGGAATCTCTTTTATATACATAGATTAGGTACAACCATATAATATGATCTACTACAAAAATATATAAATACTAGCTTCCGCCCGCGGCTGCCCCGCGTGATATCTTTATAAATTATAGTCACTCAGTGATAATATAGCATTCTGCTGGTGAAATAATTGTTAAAATTGGTTCAGTAAGTTTTGAATTTATCCATTACAAACAAACATTATTATATAGTCCTCGAGATTTAAAAAGCCACTTTTGACATATATCATTTGAGTTAATTTGGGATGTGAAGCGTATAAATCTGTTACCAAAAATATCGATTTTTATAATAAATCGATTTAAAATTCTAAGAGTATATAATCGTTTAAAACTATGAATAAAAAATCGAGAAATTCATCTGATAAGCAATTTATTAATGTAGTAGGCACCGAATTTTATATGAAATCGCATTTCTGTAGGTATCTTCATAGAATAATAAACATATCCATAATTTTATGCCAAAATTATTTATCCACTTGTATCGGTAATAATGGTCCACCAGTTATTGATTCACTTTCGAAGTACTCACATAGTTTCCAAACCAAGTTGTTAGAATCCATGTACCTATAGTAAGCCAAGTCAACTTAAAAGCGGGAACAGTCCAAAATCAAGGCCAGATCACAAAAACAGAGGTATCCGAGAAATACTCGTTGAGAGAACGAACAATTAGTTGGAAAAATCGCGAAAAACTGCACAGATGTCATTGTCATTACTGCCAGTGTCAAGCAAATTGTGATCATAGAGAAATTAAATTAATTATAATAATATAATGTACGTGTCATACAGCCTTTAAAGAGTTTTTAATACCTACGTAATTTTATACTGACATTTCAAACGATTTTAACGATTCTAGTGATCACATCCCTTTATTTAAAAAATAATTGATTGAGAACGTAACCATTTTTATGATATTTCGGTAGTACATAAACATGCATTTTAAAAATATTTCGATGCTATAACAATACTTATTAAATTATATACCATGCTAATTTATACGTACCTCAAAAAATTATAATAAATAATTTCATAATTATTATCAAGTGTATATTCAAAATGGTTTTTATTCACAGCCTATAGTAACATTGTCAAGTTACATGCTATCGTTCTTTAAATCTGTCAAAAGGGACTTCTTAGATCTCGAGGAGTATAGTATATAAGATTTATAAGTTTATAATATTATTATAGATAGTATAGATATGACACCTCAAATCTAAACCCAAAACGATTGGAACCAGTTTCAAAAGTTATAGAGCTGAGTTATATAACAAAGCATACAAAACAATAATGTATGTAGGTACAACATACATCACAAACGGATGCCCCAATTTTGCCGCAAAAAGGCAAATTGCCTATCATCTATCGTATATTTCAATATTATTCGGGTAATAAACGCCACAGGCTATAAATTCGTAACGGTTTTTTCTAGATGCTTCCAAACTCTTCTTTATTAGTCTTTGCTCTCGTCAAGGCCTCAATATTTTATACTGATATCAATTACTTTAACCGTAAGTCAGCTAAAGGTTCCAGAAAGAAAATTTTGTAAAATATATTATGTTTCGTATGATTAAATAATATCACGTATGATTTTTACGAGTCCGTATCGAAAAGGAGGTGAGACCAGCTATCAGCTCCTAAATTGGTTGGATTTATCGAAAACCAATTTGTTGATGTTCAACGAAGGTCGTTTCCTCGCAGCGTGAAGTGTAATCACCGAATTGAAATTCGATATACGGAATTTACAATTCCGTAGATAAGTCCACATGACATAAATTGCCGAAAAGAGATTAATGCTATCTCACCTGTGACGTCACGCGTGGGCTGGCGATGTTCGAGAGCGACGGCTATAATACTCTCTAATACTCACGCGCGATCTGTGGAAAAGATCGAAATAAACGCACGACAGTGCAGCAGTGTCGCATCTGCTACGACAGCGTAGCTAGCATAGTCAGAGCTACGGACCTACGCCAATGCTACGACGCGACATAACTTTCACGTCACGTCGGGCGTCGTAGCAACAATAGCAATCCCAATGCTACGACGTAACTTTACGTCACGATTTTTGCGGTCCCTAGTTTTAATACTTTATAGGGGTTTATCTATTTGAGGTTTTGTCAAAGAATTTATTTTCGTTTATATAAAGTCAGCCATCGATTTTTATAAGAAATATGCGTTGACGTCATTTTGGTAAAATTAAAAATGTCGGTCTGATAAGTACATATTAAAATCATCAAACCGCTTTGGCAACATTGTTTTCTTATTCCTATCAAGATAATATTTGCATACCTACATTATATAAAGCCAAACACAACTTCAAGTAAACTATCACGTTACATTTGATTATAGCAACAACCAAGTAATAGTAGCTTTGTAATAAAGATCAAGTTTGTAATAATAACATTTATAAACAAATAAACAAACTCCTGTATACATACAAAATTATAATAAAATAATTTACCTAGGCATCGTTTTGTATTCAGTCGGTCGAAAAATTTACATAAATCCGTACTGGATATATCTTTTGAAATTAGATTTTGGTATTATTATTATTTATTTGAAGAGGTAGGGTACTAAGCCCCTTTGTCACTGCGACCTGCGAAGATCTATTGTGACGCCTCTTGTATTATTACAGCACTCCCTCTAGCCTTAAGTGAATAATAAGATTGACTATATTCTTGGGGTGGAGGGATTTAATCTCATCTGGTGAGATTAGGTGGCCCCCCAGGTGCTGGCTTCTAGTGTGGTGTACTACGTCACAGACGCACAGAATTTTGGTATACTTTAAATTAAATTAAATGTAGTTAATTAATGATAGCAACTAGGCCTAAAAGCCGGTTACTAACAATTTATGCTTAATTCTAATGTTAGTAAATATATAACAACAACAAATAAATACCAATTAAAAACTATTATCTACTTCGCTCTGACACGTACGGTCACAGCATGAGACGCAGCCATGGCGCATCATGTTGACTATCATGATGAAGTCCCGATCCCTTTAATCATTATTTTAAAGGTTTATTGTACTCATCATTATGAACAACTTTTACTATGGGGCTAAACCTGAAATCGCGAATAAGTATCCTGATGCCAGTTACAAGCAGTAATTTTGTATGAACAATTACAGCTTGCGACCGGCAAGTGGCTGGCAATAAGAGTTGGTATTAAACCCTAAAAATATTTAGCTGTAGCTGTAGTCATCCATCGGAAAAGCCCTTTTACAGTATATTTTTTTATTTACTGCGCATAATTTGTTGAGTGATTCAGTCTCTGTTCCTAAATGCAACCGCAGTATTGGGATACACTTTAAAACAAAACGAAAATTTGAGTTAGTATGGGAGACACGAATAATTTACTAGCGCAAGCCATACAAAATCAATTTTTTTTTTGTTTTGGAGTGAATTTTAGTACTGCGCAAAATTTTGCGCACTACATAAAAAATTATCCTGTATATGTAAAATATTCTGTCTCTGGCTTAATATGAATACACCCTGAGAGCCTCCATTGCCTAATATTTACTATATAAGAATACTCCAAAGTAACATTTTTCATCATCCCGGGGGCTCCCTATTCAGACCATGATAAAATATAACCTATGTTCTTTTCAGTGACACAAGTTTTCTTTCAGAAAACTTTCGGGTCCCGTTGAGACATGATTGAATAGAAAAGAAACATTCTTTGTGTATTTTCTCATCTAGAATTTTAGGATTATAAGTATAGTGCTAGAAATATTTTATAGTTTCATCCATACTGATCTAGAAATATAAAAAGGCATGGTTGTCTTGTCAAGCGACGCAAAGTAGACACGACAGAAAATCTATTGTGTGCGCCAGCGACCTTTTGCAGCTTAATTTATTAATGGCTGCTTATTATCTCAAGTGAGTCGAAAATAAATAAAATGCTGATGGAATAATCAAACTCGCGGCTTCTCACCAGTTACATGAATAGCATTTTTTACAGCAATAAGTGGTTTTTGTAAGCTGATACTAATTATTCATTCAATGACTGAAGTCAGTTGAACAATTTATTGAAATCGGTCAGAAACATGCAGGGTGACTGGTTGAACGAGGGAGGTATTGAAGAAGGGTATATTCAGTATTCGATTCTCGTTCCAAATATGTAACTAACATAACCGTCAAAAAACCTGACTCCAACTAGAAAAAGAGCTGTAACTTTTGATCGGCTGAACAGAGTTTCATGAAACATAGCTACGAGTAAGATGATACCCGATTAATCTAGCTTTTGTTTAAAAAAACTGCATTGAAATCGGTCCACCCGTTTCGGAGCTACGATGGCACAGACAGATACACAGATACGCAGATGATATACAGACACAGACTCACAGATACACACTACAAACTTATAACGCCCCTCTTTTGGAGTTTAATACATATTTCACCTAATTGTCTAATAAAAGTTATCATAGGTATTTTTGGCTGTCCTAGCCTGGTTTGAAATATGAAAGGAAAAGGGATCATACCTCCTACCTTATCAAATTTCATTCGCCGAGTGCAGTCTCGTGAGCAAGGGTGTAGCCACACTTTGCGAATTTTATTATAATACTTTCATTTGGGTCTTTTATTTTTAGTTACATTATCATGTCCTTGAATGTATCTCTCGTTTAACCAGTCATTACGTACTGTATACTTTAATCATATGAGATCATTACCAACAGTCGTTTAACGAGTGTTTGCCCAAGGCGAACAGCACAACGCATAGGGAGGCTGGAGCGTCCCGTGACGTCAGCGACCGTGACCCAGTCGGCCCGCTTTTAGGTTTGTTCCCACTAGTTCTACTAAACAGTCCTACGGTAGAACTAATGGGAATTTTTTTTCTCATTAGTTCTACGATTTGTCTTGTTACAAAATAGTAGAACTAGTGGGAATAGAAATTCCCACTTGTTCTACCACAGTCCTACGGTAGAACTAATGGGAATTTTTTTTCTCATTAGTTCTACGATTTATCTTGTTGCAAAATAGTAGAACTAGTGGGAATAGAAATTCCCACTTGTTCTACCACAGTTCTACGGTAGAACTAATGGGAGTTTTTGTTCCCACTAGAACTACGTTTTGACATATTCCAGAATAGTAGTACTAGTGAAACTTTAGTTCTAAGTAGTTCTACACTAAGACATGTATTACCCAATATGCCAGTCGTCCCTCAATGTCAGGTTTAAAGGAAACTTAAATATTATTGGACACAATAAAACACTATTAATTAAATGGCACACTGTTTATGAAACAAAACAAACAAATACTAAACTACCGAATCATTTCCAAAAAAAAACCCGACTGCTTAAAAAGTGAACTTTAAATAAAAACTAAAAAGAAAAAAGCAAGTCCAGTAGAATTCTAATGCGAAACATACCGGCTTTAACAGTCGGGACCCGTTGAGAAGATTTGAGCCAGTCTCGATTTTTAATGGGTCCCGACTGTTAAAGTCGCTATGTTCCGCATTAGAATTCTACTGGACTTATTTTTTTCTTTTCAGTTTTTATTTAAAGTTCACTTTTTAAGCAGTCGGGTTTTTTGATTTATAATTTATTTATTTAAAACTTTTTAGTTTTATTAATATTAAGTTATTATAATAATTTTTATAATAATTAATTAATTAATTTTATTTTTATTTGTTATTATTTTCTAGGAGGAGGCCTATACTCAGCAGTGGGTAGAAACAGGCTGTCAATGATGATGATGATGATGATATAATATTCTACTGTAATAAGATATATATATTTATGAAAACGTCTCTTGGAGACTTTCAAATGTCACAAAAAAATACAACTGCTACACTTACTGGTGGCAAAAATCCGCCATGTTGTTTTTTTTTTTCATAATCCGTGTAACCAATGTCGCTTGCGATTTTAAAACGAATCTAATCATTTGTTTAAATTTCACTCGTTTAGGCTCTAGGAGGGAACATAATATGGTAATATAATATGGGAGTAACGAGATGCATTCGTGTGTAACGTTTCGTTACTCGTTACTAGATGGCGCACCCGTTACTCAGTACCGAATACATACGGTTTGCTACAGCTTTACTATTTGTGCAAAATAACCTCAGCAATTTTATTTGTTTCTATAATTGATGCCTTTTTATGTCTGAAATTAGGAACTGGTTCATTTACAGCTAGATCCAGTCCTTTATTTCTTATGCTTATTTTATTGTTACATAAACAATGTGTCATTTAATTAATAGTGTTTTATTGTGTCCAATAATATTTAAGTTTCCTTTAAACCTGACATTGAGGCACGACTGGCATATTGGGTAATACATGTCTTAGTGTAGAACTACTTAGAACTAAAGTTTCACTAGTTCTACTATTCTGGAATATGTCAAAACGTAGTTCTAGTGGGAACAAAAACTCCCATTAGTTCTACCGTAGAACTGTGGTAGAACAAGTGGGAATTTCTATTCCCACTAGTTCTACTATTTTGCAACAAGATAAATCGTAGAACTAATGAGAAAAAAAATTCCCATTAGTTCTACCGTAGAACTGTGGTAGAACAAGTGGGAATTTCTATTCCCACTAGTTCTACTATTTTGTAACAAGACAAATCGTAGAACTAATGAGAAAAAAAATTCCCATTAGTTCTACCGTAGGACTGTTTAGTAGAACTAGTGGGAACAAACCCGCTTTTACCCCTAACATGAATCACTACCGCGTGCGTAGGTTGAAGTTGCTATGTGTATTTTGGCTTATTTCATATATGTGTGTAAGAAGTGTAAGATTGTCCCTGTATCCCAGGAATACTGAGGGCCCGGGAGAGATTTTATTTTTGTATTGTCTTAAATTTTCATAAATAAAAATGAGCAAAAATGATCTCCCCTTACAAAGTTACAGATCAGCCTGACACATCGAAAGAAAAAAGATTTATTCTAGACTCGTAGGTACAGGTAATTACTGGAAATTAAAATCATACAGAGAAATTATAAGAACAATATCATTAAATTTTAACCCGAAATGAAGTTTAACGCCAAAGTCAAAGAAATAAAAAAGGTTTCTTTTAGCGTAACGAGTGTTGATACCATTAAAAGGTCATAGGTCATATGGTCTCATCTGTCATCATCGACGGTACGCGACAAGGCAGGAGTGCGGGCGACGTATGAGGCGCGACGGTGCTACATTAGAAACCCTTCCAAGCCTTTATGTATAACGCACGTCTCTCTTCACAAAGGGTTTTTTCCGCGGCACCGTCGCGCTTCATAAGTCGTCCGTACTCCTGCCTTGTCGCGTAGGTATAGGTACTATATGTAAGATCCAGGTGACTAATAAATAGTCACTTTAGTCGCCAACAACTCGATTGGAACTCATAACAAGCGGTAGGGGACATAAACAGCCTCAACGTAAATGGGTCAAGGATGGTACCTACATTGTAGACATTTTACAATCAGCATTACCGTCGTAAACCAGAAAACCACCCTTACAATAATGGAGATTAGTGACACTGGCAAAGACTAGGGGCTTTAAATTTTATGGGCTGGTGCTGATATCTATTACCAGGTTTCCACCGGTTTTTAATGACGAACAAAGACAAGACTGTAAAAGCTTTTACCTTCTACGGCAGACACAAAGGCCAAAAAATTCAATCTTGCTTCTTTTTACTTAAATACTTAGATACTTAACTACCTAAAACTCGTATTTTTTATGTTATTTTAAGCGGATGTATAATAGTATAGTTTGCTGGTAGTTCAATTATGTTGGTCATATCCCACTTTCTTTTAATCTTCTTCGTGTCGATTTCGATTCCAAATTCAAATTACCCTTGACAACTTGATCAGGTCAATAGCGTTCTCTGGGCCTCGAGCTAGGACAAATCGAGCAGGAGAGTAGGTGAGGCATTGTCCGACCAGGCAATGTGTGTATCACATTACTGACAATGACAATGACTTCTTTTAATAACTTTGATGGATCGTACTTATACCTAAATAACTCCCGTCATCATAGCCAGGACCCAGTGCGGCCGTCACGGGAATTCGAAATTTTAGTTACATTAAGTACGTCCGAGGCACCCTAGGCAATCACCTAGCTAGCTGGCCAATCTCCACCACGGCATTAAAAGCGAACTAATTTTGATTTAAATATAGTTTGTAGATGCTCTTTTTAAGTAAATAGTTTGACCGTGAACTAAACAAAAGCAATTAAAACAGCTTTTACGAATCCCTCAGCCGTGATGAACTCGACAAAGTAATTTCGTATTCAATTTAGGTTTGAGTGTCGAAGCGTGAAAATTAAACAATACGTAGATACCGTTCGCCAAACGATTCGTTTGTCAACAACAAACGAATCGTTTGGCGAACGGTATCTAAACGGAGATAGAACCTACAACAATAGAAAACAAATTGTGTACCTACAACCAAAACTAACTTCAATGTATCTATTTGTTTTTACTAGCTAGCCTTTATTATATTCATTAAGTACATAGTAGTATTTTGCTATTTTCCAACTACCGCTGTCTGTTGGAAATAAGTTATATAAAAAGACAAAGACATTTATTGCAGAAACTGTATAGGTACTCAGCCCCTAACAAACCAAAAAGAAACCACCCCCTATATACCTTAAGTTACAGAGCCTATCTACACATCTGCCATCCCTTCAAAAATACAGTTTTGACGGGTGGGTACATAAAAATACACAGACCTGCCTTCGCTACAAAAATACGAAAAATTCTATTGTCAAATTAACAGGCGTAAGCTGTCGTAGGTATCCATAGACGTAATATATATCTACTACTGTCGTATTTATATATTTATATATATTATCTCTATGTATCCTACAAAGTCAAAGTGCAAGTGCTTACGTAGTGTTGAGACTGCACCGGAGAAATCCTCTTATAGCGGGATTTAAAAAAATATAAAATATGAGGAAGCGCCACTTTACTACCAACACAAAGAGATACAGTCAATAAGCTTGTCACACACGGGAAAGATAATATAATATTTTATCTTCAAGGATCTGCGCATAAAAACTTATACTCCATTATTACGAAAGGTGTTTGAAAGCAAGTCTAGTAAAACTCAGGATTTCAATATATCCGTCACTTTCTGACGTCATATAACAAAAAGCTTTGAGTATCTAACAAAAAAAGAGTCAGAGCTATCCTAAAACCTGGGTTTTACAAGTTTTGCTTTAAACTTCGAAGCGAAATCCTACGTCTATAGATGCTTTAAACCATCTTTTAGTACCCGTAGATACCTATTTTGATATTTTATTAACTTTTTACATCTTGGAGGAAGTGCTGCTGTAACTACACAAAAGGCGACACAATAGATCTTCGCAGGTCGCAGTGACTAAGAAGCTTAGAACCCTACCTCTTCTAGAATAATAATAATCTGTACCTAGATATCACACACGGAACATATTATAACCTATGTTCTTATAAGGCCCTACTTTAATAGCAGAGGTCCATTTAAGGGGTTATAGTACTCATTATTATGAACAATTTTTGCTATGAGATCAACACTAATGTCGCGAAAAATAAATCAGCTGTTCCCTACAAATAATTCAATATTATTCGACTGAATGTATAGAATAGCTTGGCCCTCCTGATCCAGCTCGTGATGATTTGAAGGACGCGGGGCGGAGGCGGGTGATACACTCGCTCGGTTATAAACGAAATTCTGATCTTAAGCTAAGGCATACCAGAAATCGAAAATAACTTAGGATATCCATGCCAAACATGGGAATGGAACTGGAAACTACTTACTCAATATTTTGTAAATCAGAAAAGATCAAAACCATTGTAACTGTACATGAGGTATACGAACAGTGTAAGTTGTAATGATTTTGAAATGCAAAGTTTTTCAACTATGCCATAGACAATCAATAAGATCTCATTTTTCGTATCCATGCATTATCCATGGATTCAACTCTTTTGTTGTCTGTCAAAGGGTTCTTGACAGATTTAAGATTTACACTGAGGATTTCGTAGACGGAGGATTTACATTTCAATATTTTTTATATTTTGATAGTAATTTAATTTTTTATGAATATATTTTTGACTGATTATTACGATGAATCCTCTAAAATCAGCATCTCTGCGATCAATAAAATCAATGCGCTCAATGAAGTCGGAAAAATCATATAAATCAACCATGTCTGAAATCGAGGAAATGGACTTTGCGGAGTATATAATGGAAACCAGCATGAAATTTAGCTGTCCAATTCCTATTGCTGTCGGTAAAGATTATCGACACGGTAAGATATCGATATCGATATGTACCTGTGCATTCAAAAATATCTACATAACGTTGCAACCTTAGATTATTGATTGGTTTCCGCTTTGGAGCGGCAGCGGAAACCAATCAATAACCTAAGGTCGGAACAATAGTCATAGCCAGGAATTTAGTTCAAACCTAAGCTGGTTGAAACCTAAACAAGAAAGGGAATTAGGAAGAACTTCAAAAATCTGTTAATTTTATTTGAATGCTACTCGACGGGTCTTATCTTGGGGGATAAAGTGGTGGACAACCATTTCGGGATTGACCTCAACATACACGCTTCTCAAGGCCAATCCAGTTAGACGCGACTCTCCCGTGCTGTTTCTCAAAAAAGTTTTCATTCTATGATGAGCTAAAAGCAATTTCTGGTGTCTAGCCGTTGAAACAGGTAGCGTCACAAGTAGAGTAGATTCAGATTTCATGATATTTGGATATTTAAGTAGGTATAAATTTGCCTGTAAAAGTTTGAAAGAAAAATTCATTAGTTACGGTCAGAGTAATAAATGCGGTTAATCTATTTAATACCTAATATGTGAAGAGAAAACTTTGTATGCATATTGCGCGCACGGAGGAATGTGAAATTTGGTATAGGTAGTTAAAGTTTATATGGAGTAGGAGTGCCGATAGCTAAAATTTATCCACCGTCTTTAGCTCGTTGCATTTGATTTAGATATCTACCTATTTACGGAAACAGAATATTTTCAGTAGTGCTGGGATCAGTTACGGGTCGATGTAATACGAAACCGTATATCTGGAGAAACAGCTTCAAAAATTCAATATCTCTGTTCTCTGTTGTTAATTTTGACTACTTATTATGTATTAAAAAAATATTTAAAAATTCGCTTCAATATTCAGTGTGGAATTATTTTCCTACCGAAGTTCTATCTTCCTCATTCGCATCTCCTTCTTCCTCGTCATATACTCATCCACATCCTTATAACGTATTTCTAATACTTCCTCATCAACACCCTCTTCATCAACCCTACATGTATAATACCTCTGTAGGTTGAGAGGTTACCTACCTACCTACTTCTTTTTTTAAAACCCTGGTGAACAAATCTTTCTACCTCACCTTACCCGCTTACATGCGCTATCTACCCGTTTTCTGCCACTTTCGATGCTTAACGTTGCAGTCAATCAGCTGTTATTCAGCCATCCACATAAGGTTAGGAAATAAGTAAGTACTTAATATCAACCACTTTTCTTTCTTTTTCTAGATTTATTTTCCAAACATACGAAGAGTA
Organism: Allophyes oxyacanthae; assembly: GCA_932294325.1. NCBI lineage: Eukaryota > Metazoa > Arthropoda > Insecta > Lepidoptera > Noctuidae > Allophyes > Allophyes oxyacanthae. The sequence continues at coordinate 14,080,363 of OW028613.1, read as the reverse complement.
GTAAATCGAAATCTAAACGCATGAATATCGCTCCACCTCATCCAGCCCCAAATATATCTGAATCTGAAGTGAAGAACACAGACTCGATCGAACCTTTCGATGATGAAACTTTAGGAATAACAGCCTTATACGACTATTCGAATCATTTAACAGAGATACTGATGACTAAATACCATCGTCATCCCATACCGAGGGTAATAATGCAACTCATAGGTTTAGCTATCCAGAACTACACACAGCTAACTAAGATAACGATAAAAAGATGTCGCATCGACATGTACACCCTACATGAACTTGGTAAGTTGCTACCATTCTCCGTAATCACCGATATATGTCTGGATGACTGTCCGCTACCACAAGGAAATTATGACACAATTTTAAATTTCTCATCACGTCTTCAAAACCTATCGCTATGCAGATGTCGTATAAATGATGTTGTTTGTGAGAAAATTGCTTCAAGGTTAGCCTATTCAGAACCTGCGGAAGAAAATCTGCTCACTTTAAATCTAACTTCAAACAGTATAACGGACGTGGGAGCTAAACACTTAGCAGTGGCTCTCCGGAGTAATAGACATTTGCGTTATTTGAATCTAGCTGATAATCTCATCGGTGACGAAGGTGCGAACAATATATTTAACGTACTAAGAGAGTTCCCTATGACTTATGAAGAAACTATGGACAAGCGACACCGATATATGTTATACTTAAAGAAAAAACTTGCGATATACCTTGAGTGTTTAAAAAAATTTGGTCAAAAAACACCCGTTGAAAGCGTTCAGAGCATTAAAAAGCCTGTATTTCATAAGAGAGCTTCCTCAGTGAAAAGTAAATCAAGTATCAAGAAAGCAAGAACAAGCAGCCGTGCTCTTGCTGATGAAGATATAAACATGAAGGCAGATATGATGGCCGTAGAATTGGTGGGACCGTTCACAGATCCATTTTTTCCGTCCCATAAGGGAATTGAAGGTTACCAATGCAGTATCGGCAATTTCTCGCTTTGTTACCTGAATTTGGCGTACAACAACTTAACATACATGAGTGTTGACAGGTTGCTAACACTTCTTGAGTACCAACGGGACCTTCTCAAGACCACTGGTATGTGTGGTCTCATGAAAGTTGTATTGGATGGCAACTATATGCCTTCGAAGTGTGCCGAGTTAGACACTATAAGTAATATGCTACACAAACGCATGATGAGCAAGCATCTGTCCGAAAGGGGACCGGGATCTAGAAGATCCGTCTGCGAGAAAAGAAACCCAGTAACCAAACAACTATTTTAATAGATAGTCCCAAACTGAATTATTTGTTATCGGTATTATATTATAGGTACCTTAACACTAGATGGATATTGAGTAGTAAATCGTTGTATTTTATTATGTATGTATACTTATTTTAAATAACCTAACCGTCAAAAACCCCCGACTTCAACTAGAAAAACATACGCGTCGAATTGAGAACCTCCTCCTTTTTTTTTAAGTCGGTTAATAAGAGCTGTAACTTCTGAATAGATTTTCATGAAACATAGCTAAGATGATAAGTACCCGATTAAACTAGCTTTCAATTAAAAAAACTGAACCGTTTTAGAGCACCGATGCCACAGACAGATACACAGATACGCACTACTAACTTATAACACACCTCTTTTTTGTGGGGGTTAAAAATGGAGCGAGCAGATACCTTATAGGGTAAGCAGCCCTTATCGCGGTCAGTCACTGGGTGGGTAACGGTCTGAAAACAACTATCCGACCCACCTGGCATAGGTACCTACTACCTACCTACCAAAAATGACTATTGAAGATAAGAAAAAAGAATATTTGGTTCCAGGTATGTTTGGTTTTGGTTGGAGACGAGTCCTGTCGAAGTTAAGGCTTGTTACCGTCGCGAGTTCCGTCTTTGGATGTAGTGTCCGTCGAACGTCAGGCAAACATGGGTACACTCACTTTTTCTCATTCAGCCAGAATAGTTTTCAGGTAACTTTCGGAATCCTTTATAACTGCAATGGGGTTACATTAGGAACAGCGTTACGAGTTCATTTAGTAAGAGGGTACCATCCAGAATGAAATATATTCCGTTTTTGCTTTTTCGGGTAGGCTTCGAAACATAGGAGAACAGAGTGCCACATTTAAATCATTAATGCAATTATACTTGCTAGTATCTAACCAGGGCGAATCAATAAAAATCCGAGTTTATTCTGCATTTACTTATGTATTGTGTATTCTACCTATAAATGATACATTATATTACAATATCTACAATAAGTAGTTGTTACTAAGCTAAGCCCTCCCTCTTCTTCCATTCACTTTTGAGATGTGCCATTTTTTTCTTTTTGTACTCAGATTTTTTAAATTTATTTCCCTCTAGTCGTTTTTTCTGAGCCGCTATACTGTGTTCACCATTTAGGTCTTCGTCTAACTTCGCAATCAACATCTCACGGGCCCTCTTCCTATTATCATCTTGACATCTACTTGTGTGGCATTTAACTACTATACCTGTAATTTTTAAGGAAAGAGTGTTAAAAAGGCTATAAAAAGTTTTAGAAAAACATAAAACTCCCTGGTCTTGTAGTGGTTTTCTGATGTAAAACTACTGTTATCATATTAATGAGTTTTAAGTCCTATAGGGACCTGCTACCTAGTCACGATGCACGCTCGTAATCGGAATCGACTTAAGTTTGACACTACAACAGTGTTCATTGCGTTGCTCAAATCGTAGGGTGTAGTGGTTTTAAAAGCATACCGCGCAATGTCGTTTGTTGGACTGTCAAAATTGAATTGATTCCGATTGCGAGTGTGTATTGTGATTACCCTGCGGATTAAGACCTTGCGAGTATCTGTCCTTGTCCCATGCGTATCTTGCTCTACACACTACAGCCAAAAAGATCTATACAGGCCCCACCCAAGGCATTCCAGGTTCAACCTACTAAACTGCTGTAGTGAGTAGTTGTGAAGGAACATTACCATCGTAACTAAGCTTGCTTAAATTTTGTAATTATAATAACTATAATATGTATATGTAGGTATAATACAGTCACAATTTAGTTACCTGTAGGAACATGTGTAAGAACAACACAATTAGAATTTTTGTTGACAGCTGAGCCTCCCGGCCCACCTCCTCTGACAAACTGTTCGGATAAATCACCCTCATTTATCTGAGGCACTTTGGAGAAGTCTATTGTGTGTTTGAGTGCTATGCACATGCGAGATAGAACTCCAGCATGAAGGCTACTCACTCGGTTGAGCAGCATGTTAGACAACAGACCCACGTTGCAACAATGCTTGGCCTTTCTGGAATTATAAACTACTAATAAGTTATAGGTTTGAACAAGTCTTCTTGTCTCCTGCCATTTTAACAAGGTGTACAATAGTTACCAAGAAAATTCAAATTCGAAATAATATACAAGGTCCTCCTACCTTTTAGGCACAATCCCTTTGGGTACAATATACCCATCATTATGAACAACTTTTACTATAGGACCAACAAAACATATCTGCCATTCCATACATTTAGTCAAGTTATATTTTGAATTATTTGTATGAAACTGCTGATTTTTATTTCACGATTTCAGTGTTGATCCCATAATAAAAGTTGTTTATAATGATGAGTACAAAAACCCTATATAGGGATAGGGACTAGAAAGATTGGATCTTAAATGTAAATAATGATTTTATGAATAAATTATAGAATGTACTCTGGTTGATCTATAGTAAGATAAAACGTGAATTCGGGGGCTTTTTATCTCGAGCAAACTGTGAAGCCTAGATTGTGCACTATGTAGGCTGATCTGACAAGGTGAAAAGTCGGTCATAGTGTCATCATGGAAAGGAATCGGTGTATAAATATACCAACCTAAATGCACATGCAAAGTAAACAAATTTTCGAGGGATAAAATGATAAGTATGTGTTACATATTTGTAATTACCTGATACGCAAAACTTATATCTTCGGGTTTAGTCAGGGATTTGTTATTTTTAAATTCGGTGGCAACTCTCCGTCTAAAGTACGCCGGATCAGTCAATGTCAGTGACTTCGAATACAATATAAGATGTCTGTATAGTTTGAGGATCTCTGTTCTCGTAACTGACATGTTAGTTAATTATGAGATATATTGCGCCTCACGAGCTGTTTTCAATTTTAAATTCAATATAACAAACATAACCTAAAAATTTGACTGATTTTGACAGTTCAGGATTTCGTCAGTGTTACCACTCTCTGGTTATGATTTTCCCCGGACTCCTAGTGAAATTAGGCACATTTCAAAAATTTTAAAACAAAAAGTAAAATAGCCATCATATTTTATTATTGCATTATGTCGTCAAGTACAAGACAGGCACACCATTTAATAATAAGTCATATTTTTTCAGTCTAATTCATCGATTCTTTATCAAGTACTTCCCTTAAATTAGGCACTTTTCCAAATACTCCCTCTAAACATTTGTTTTATTCATTTGGAATATAGTAAAATTACTTGGTATCGTAACCAAAGTATCGTGTACGTACTTTATTTTTTTCCCCAAACAATTCCCCTAAATAATTTTGTACCCTATAAAATCCCCTAAAACTGCAAAAATCCCCTAAATTTAGGGGAAAATACCCTACGGTGCGGACACTGGATTTTGCCTACGCTTTAGTCTGTGGTATGTGCTTTCGTCAATGACTAAGGAATCCTCGAATGTAGGAATACCAATGACCAAAGAAGCCTCTCGTCACTGAGGAATACAAGCAAAATACGCAAATACTTTATTATCTATGGTACTGTGGGTGGGAAACGGAAACGGCAATCCTACGTGGCAATCAATCTAGATCTATGGAGGGAATCCCCATAACTGTCACGATTGACAAAATGTAATGACTGCTTAATTTAGTGATGCCTGTGTTCAAATCGATATTTAATCGATTCAACAATAAATTACTTGAGTACAATTTTTTATAATATTGAAAATAATAACAACTACATAGATTTTGTTGATGTCAAACTATAGTACAAAGAAAATATACTTGTCTACACGACTATCATTTATTAGTAAAAAAATGAAATAGGATAGGTTAGGTACTCAATTATAGAGAATAATTATTACAGACTGCAGCAAAGTTTACAACTGCAGAAAATTTCCTTGAAGAATAGGGCTTCGTTAGATTAATTCATCAGAATTTTCTACTGTCCTACTCTTGGCTAGCATAGCAGCCATGCCCAATAGCACACAATCGGATGGAATCTATTATTGCTTAAAGGCCCACAAGGGCCCACACAACTGCGTTATTGGGTAGTGCATACTGCGTCGGCGTCGCTCGCAATAATCTATGTACTGAAAATGTATAGGTTGATAAATGTAGCCATGCGAATTCGTAATACAGGTAGTAATATTATATTATTGTACTAGTGGTCGCGAAATGGTTGAAATTCAATCATTATATGAAATAAAAAAAACTATTAAACCTGCGTTAACGATGAAGGTAAACATCAAGAGGAAGCCTGCACACCTGAGAGGGCTCGGTTTAAAGACATTTATTTTCTCAAAGAACAAATTACAGTTCACTTAAAGGACTCCATAATGTTTTCGATGGTGGGTGGGTTAAGGTTTGAGTAGTCCTTATTCATATTTGGATTTGTAGAGGACTAAACTAAAGTCTAACCCTTCTCATTCTGAGAAGAAGACCATGCCCAGCAGTGGCAGTTATGGGCTGAATTATTATTAAACCGAAGAATTGAACTTCCGTTTTCAGATCAATATAGGTAGGTACGTAGAAAATAATAGGTACTACAGATTGTTAAAATACAATCGTATGTAAAATCGATTTTACCAAGCGAAGGATCAACACTATTAATCGATCGTCGCGTGACGTATCGATTGTATCAACATTCCAATAGTTTGTGTTGGTTTGTGCATTATTCGTTTGTGATGAGTGTTATTTTTCACTGTTTGTGCCTTCAGTTTTAAGTTCTATCCCTGGAAATGATGCAGTCGGATTCCGAAGCACACGGAGTAGATGCAGAAGCTATAATTGGTAACAGCGACATCATGAATATTGATATGATGTCAGAGATCGAAAAAGAACTACAAGATAATCCTTACGACATGATCTCTCTTGTGTTTCTTCTTTATGATGTACCAGATACTGCACTACAACGTCTGATTGTGTTCCAGCGTGTTTCTAACGATGCCGGCACTTCTCAGTACCTTAACATGTTACACGAATGGTTTCGACATGCTAAACACAACCCAAACTGGAAACATGAATTTGTGGAGGCGCTCCTCGTCTGTCAACTATACAGTATAGTCAGAAAACTAGGGTTCAATGTACCATCGGCTCGTAAGCATTACCAAACTGATAACATTAATGTTAAAATGTACATAAATCCAATGAAAAAAGCTTTGTATAAATTGTGTGACAGCATCAATTCAGACAACCTTTTGAAATTAAAAAAAACTCTTCTGACTTATGATATTGATACAGCAGAATATGACTCCTGTGAACTAATCTTTTTAAAGCTCATGTGTGAAAAGTTTATAACAATTAACCAATTTCAGTACAATAAAAAAGTCTTGGGATATAAAGTTCATGTAGACAAACTTCTTAAAATTGTTGAGAGCTTACCTGGATTAAGGAAATTAGTTTTAGAAATGAAACTATTGCAGCAGTCTATAAATGATGAAACTGAACCAGGTGTACCAGTTACTACAAGTACTCCAGCTCCATCCATGAAAGTGGATGATGAATCAAGTCAAGCTCAAGCTGATCAAAAGTATCACCACATGGATTTTGAAGATGTGTATGAAATGCTTGGTGACTTGTGTCTAGATGACGTGAATCATGAAACATTTAAATCGGATAGAAAACAATTAGGAAATGACAGCTATGAAATTAAGAATAACAAAAGGGTTGGCGTTTGTCTCATCATAAATCAAGAAAACTTTTATCCATCAAAGTCAAGCATAGAGATTACTGGTCAGAGTACTTCATTAGACAAGCGAAAGGGCTCCGAAATAGATAAGTTGGTTCTAGAAAAGACTATGTCATCATTAAATTTTAAAGTAATTAGTCATACAGATTTGGACCACAAAAAAATGATTGAAATTATTGTGTATGTAATACAACATAATGTGAACAAAGATGACAGCATTTTCATGTTGTGTATACTGTCTCATGGAGTAAGAGGACCTGAGGTGTATGCAGCAGATTCTGTGAGAGTTAAAATGGATGATATTCAAAATTTGTTAGACTCAGATGATGCCAGAAACATACATGATAAACCCAAGCTCTTGATCGTTCAAGCCTGTCAGGTTGATGAACCTCCACATCCAATTTTAGTTGCTGATAATCCGAAAAGTAGGTTTAGTAAAAAATCTAATTTTCTCACCTACTATGCAACAGCACCGGATTTGGAAGCTTACAGAATTGAAGAGAAAGGCTCAATATTCATACAGATCTTATGTAAAACGATTCGTAAGTATGCTAAAGAGGAGCATGTATTTGACATTTTCACAAAAGTTAACAACTATGTAGTATCACTTTGTAATAAAATTGGGTATGACCAAGTGCCACAATTTAATTCAACTCTGAGGAAAAAGCTTTATTTACAAAATCCTCAGTAAAATACCATGACTTAAGTTTAAGATTTTACAAAATATCTGTATTGGAATGAAAGAAAAACGTATATATTAATTAACAGATTATTATTTTGACAATTTTTTTTACAATATTTACAATAAAACTTTTACATGTTAGTTTAAATATTTTAGATTCAGGTTTTTTTAGTGTATCATTTATATTTAATCATTTTTACATTAAACTTTTAACATCTAAACTTTATGCAGTAGGTAAGTACCTATACATTAAATTTTAAGATATTAATTTAGTAGGTTATAGAGATTGTACAGCATAATATGAATTAAGTATATTATAATAGGTACCTACTATAACAAGTTGTTAATTTTTTTATACCTTTATAAGTCCTTGGCTATGTTTATTAATTCATTTTTCGGTGTGAAAGTTACTCGTGCGAATGTCTTATGTCGCTCGCACATCGGGAATAATTGAAAGGCTTCGGGCGATCCACAGCTGCGTTACGCGAGTGACCAATCGAACAACCTCAAAATGTCTGTTGGGTCCTATGACTACAGTCGTTGGTCGGTTGACAGCAGTGCGACTTTCACCCTACTATTTTACGGGGTGACCAGAGCGATCGCCCGACGACGCCCGCTCAATTTACAATAATTATCTGAATGGTTTAGTATGATCACCCGGACGATCAGTGGGTCGTCGAGCGTCGTCCACCGTAATAACTGAACACACCCATTAAGCCTACGAGTTTTCAATAAAAACTCAGTACCTAAAAAAATAATGCCTCACAGTCACGGGACCCATAAGGGACAGGATTGCATACCATAGGGTCAAAGTGGAAAGTTTTTTTATAACAACTGGGCCTTTGCAGGCTCTTTCAAAATGTTGTGATTCTATGACCTAAGTGCAGTTTCAAGTGAGTTGATCATATGGAGAAGATACAAGCAAGACACTCCATGAAACAAAACCTAATCATATAGGGTGACTGGTTGATTGAGGGAAACATTGAAGGACCAACACTGAAATAGCGAATGGGAAACAACAGATATTTTTTTGCGATTTTGGTGTTGGTCCCATAGTAAAAGTTGTTCATGACAATAAGTACAATACCCTTCTTCAACCAGTCACTTTGTATAGGATATGAACTGCGTGTCTAAAAATAGTGTCGTCACTGGTGAGACCTTCTTCTATAGGTTTAGCTTCAGTGGGCTAATTCACATAACTAAAGTGCAGTTGCACTAAAATTTTGATCAACACAACACATTTGGTATTCCCTAACTTCAATGAGATATGCTCGCGTTAAGTTTGAGTGTCACTGCAATATGATCAGTGTGTCATAAAATTATGCCTCTGATCTTGTAAATTTTCAAGTCAGTCATGTGTCTGTGAATCAATAGCAAGCATCCTGTAATTAAAGCACCACTCTATGCAATATTTTCTATATTTATGGCAACATCTGTTTTTGTAAAATCTAAGACAGCAGCTTCCAATTTTTGTCGGTCTTCGTCTGTTCTTAATTTTGTCCACATTGAATCTAAATAAGCTCTTTGATGTTTTAGTATAAATTTAAAACTATGTTTTAATGTGGCACCAACATGTAAAGTGTTCAACTTAACATCTAATTTACCAATCTTAGTAATAAATGGAAGACTACTTGTTACAAATCGATGTGGTCCATGTCTGGACCTAATAATTGCTATCCTAGTATTTTCATTACAATATTTGGTCAAAAATCCGTTGGTTACAGCAGCAACTCCAAAATCGCCGTATAGCTGTTGAATTTTGCTCAGTAAAGTATCATGGAATATTTTTGGCCTCAACTGCAATCGTTTATTTTCAGGCACAATTGGAGCAACAATTTCAACTGTAATATATCTGCAAAACAAAGAATATCGCAAAACTGAATGAAATAATGTCAACAAATGCTGCAAATTGTAGGTTAGCCTGCGGCTACACGTAAATATTCCCATTCCCAAAGATTACCACTGCTATAACATACCTATTTTTAAAGCGGACCATTGTTAATTAGACTGCTATTAAAGTATCTTTCTTGATTTTAGATAAAAATGTCTTCATACAACAACAATAGGTACTATCTTCCTCTACAAAAATACAAAAACAAAACAAACTACGGAACTAGGTCAATGTACGGAACGAACGCGAACGTCAAAATGCTAAGAGCAAATCAATGACCAAAGAAGCCTCTGCAGGGTTGCCAGATGGCGACATTTTTTTCTCGTAAAAGGGCTGTCAAAAATCTCGTAATTTGAATACATAATCTCGTAAAACTATTATTTAAATGTTACCTGCTTTTTTTGCAGTCCCTCCTCCCTTTTCTGTTATTTTACTAGGTGGAGTAGATGAAGATTCACTGTCACTACTGGTTATGTTAAATTACCCACTGAATAATTAGCAACAAAAAATACATCTCAGTGGGGATTCCCCGGTCAACGACTAAAGATACATTTAGTGATGAGCCAATGAGGAAATGAATCTAGTGATGTGTTAGGTCGATCGTTTTTAAAAAAGAATTTTTATAATGTTTTTGCATAGACTTAGTGTTTTTGGGTTATAAGTGACGCAGGCAGTCAACATTGTTAAAATCTCGTAAAAAAGTGTACGAGATTTTTATTTTTCTCGTTTCTCGTACAGATCTGGTAAATCTCGTAAAGTTACGAGATTTCTCGTACGTCTGGCAACGCTGAGCCTCTGAGCAAATACTCTTACGTCATTGGCAAATACCTACTAAATGCGAAATCGATAGAGTTGCCCTTTAAAATCGGTAAATATGTACCCAAAATCGGTACTTAGATGAGAAAAATACAAGTAAAATAATAATTTATTTTGAAAAATCACTATTTTATTATACAGGCATGGTCAAAATTTTATATTAAAAACTATATAAACTATTGCCTGAGAGCAGCAACCTTAAATCTAATTAATTTTAAGTATTGTCTTTAAAATTGACTCATAGAAATAATAAGTAGGGCTCCCCCTAGATAATAAGTCTATGAATTGACTACATAAAGGTACTTTTTTCTTTTTAACCCCCTTGCTGCATTGCTGGGACTGATAGAGTTACCCTGGGGTCCGAATTGCGCTAAAAGTGTAATATCGCGAATCCGACCAAAGTCACAAATAATAATAATACTCTATAGCCCTTATATTTTGTGAATATTTTTGGTCTTTTATCGCAATTCGGACCTCAGGGTTATTTATTCTCGCTATCCGTCCCCGGCTTTGCACGGGTGCAATTATTTCTATAATATCCTTACATTAAATACCAAAGTATATACATATAAACCTTCCGTAAAAAAATATCTAACTGATGGTAAAAACCGCATCAAAATCCGTTGCGTGGTTTAGGAGGAGTTAGCGTATATACAGACAGACAGACGCGGAAAGCGACTTTATTATAAACTATTTAGAGAAGATGGAGAGGATATAGAAAAATAAAATTGATAATCACTAGCGAGAAACTTTCTCTTATAACAAAATTCAATAAAAAAAAAAACCGTTAAATCTAAGAGCACCAACATGACACAGGGGTATTTCCCAAAACATATGGAATATTATGTCAGAAACTTCATACAATCGTAGTATTCCCCGTGAAACGGAGAGGTGCTGACGGAGTTTCCGTGGATTAACGTATAGTCCGATTTTTTTGCTATTAAGACTGTCGTCAGTTTTAAAACATCAATTTAATTTTTAAAATGCGAAGCTTTTGTGAAATTGTTTATAATTTATTTTAATTCCCGTTACATTTGAGACTGTAATTTATTAATTATCGAAAATAAAAATGTCCATAGACATTGCATTTTTATGAACAACTCGTGGAAGTACATGCTAAGTACCAACTAACACTTTTATTAGTAAAATATCGGCATATACCATCGTAGGTATTTGAAATAAAGTTCCAGGTGAACATATATATCGTAAAACACTGGCTCGCGTAGCGTGTCCCTAGTTCCCGAAAATAGGAATAAGATAGGAAGTTGTGAAGTGTGCACGAAAAAGAAATTAAATACTAAAAAGCTTTGACTTTGACATAGGTAATTAACTTACTTGAAGATAATTATTTCAAAGTCAAAGTTTTTTATTTCAGCTGGGCCTTTGCAGCCACTTTCAAAACGTCGTGATTTATTTTACACTACATAACTATCCACATGGGAATTAGAATTTTATTTTTTCATTCATTTTTATTACTCTAAAGAGAAAGTTTCTCCGAATTCAGCCGAAGAACTGGGTTCTTCACAAAGCACAAGCACAAAATACCTAGCTGTAATGCAATAGCAGAAAATAATTAAAATTAATAAAATTTAAGGTTGGGCTGCTAAGGCAGTCCATGAAATTCAATGTTCATTAAAAAAATGAATTTCCCGGATTACTATTTTTTTTGTTTTTTAACCGTGCCTGTAAAATAGTATTGGATTTGCATTTTTTTTTATCTATCGATTTTGGGTACCTTAGATTATTTAAACCTAAAGATCAAGCGACACGCACACATCGTTAGTGTGAGAGGGTGGCGAACCTATACATTCGTCTGTAGAAAGAGCGAGAAAGACTATAATGAACGTCGGTAACAACTTTTTTGATATGAGCACATTTGTCATTTAGACATTTTGCAACCAAAATTGACGTCGGGTTGTTGTTATTCTATCAAAAGTTATTAATTAATTAATTTTAACAGCCTGAATTACTTGTTGTGGGTGTTCTTCTGATAGTGTAATCATAATTTGATATTATCAATGTGAACATGGTGGTCTGCAGTGTCCTTGGATGCAAAAACCGAACAAAAAGTGCTGCCGGTAATGTTACGTTTCACAGGTACGTTTTACTGTAATTATATGGTAAAATTGCTTTGTTTGTGATTAGGTGAATGTCCGTTATACACATAAAATTACTAATACAATTCAATTATGTCGATATTACCAATTAATAAGAAATAATAGGTAATAATTGATTCCATAACCTCTAAATCAAAAGTCATTCAGTGTGCTCAGTTTATGGCCTTTGAAATACCCAAAAATACGGGAAATCTGAATTGACTTTCGAATTTTCTATTAAATAAAAACCTATGAACCTTAGTCAGAATTGTTAACAAAATTCAGTTGTTTTTCAATTTTATAGATTATTTTCCTTTTAAATCGATTTATCCCGGTCATGAAAAATATATCTGTGAAGCAAGTAAACGCTCCACATGCGATTAACTGTGTATTCAGTAATAAGATAAACAATTAGATTATCTTCAAGAATAAAATGAAATTTTATTAAGTACATAATTATTTCAAACTTGACAGACATAAAATAACAAGAACAGTACAACAACAGTACAACAGTAGAACATAGTAACTAGGTCTAAAAGATAATCATAGACTAATATTATCTTTTACAAAAGAGGCAAGGTTGGTATGTCTCTTAACAATATCTTATGCAAAAACTTAATTGTCTATACTTTCAACAGCTCTCCAATGGATCCTGCAGTTGGGCCCAGCAGCGCCATGTCGTCTGCGTAGTTAAAGCTGTTAATACAAACACCACCAACCCGACATCGAACACTCATGCTGCTAAGATCGACTATGAGGTCAATAACATATAGGTTGAAGAGCCTGGAAGAGTAAAAAGTAAAAACTGACTTCAGAAACTAAAAGGTATAAAATAATTTTCTTAAAACTTATCAGCTTCTGAAGTCAGTGCCACTATCAAGCTAGCTGCATTGAAGAATTTTAAAGGGACTTCAGAAGCTGATAAGTTTTAAGAAAATTATTTTATACTTTTTAGTTTCTGAAGTCAGTTTTTACTTTTTTTTAAAGTTTATAATGCATAAAATTGATGAATATTAAAAAATAAACTATTCGATACATCTCAGTTTTATTTATGGGAAAATAGGGTTCAATCTGGTAACATTCACACACACATGCACAAATTAAACACCGATATAAAACTGGTTACACTGTCACTTCATCTAGGGTTTACATAATCTAAGTTGGGTACAAATCACCGATTTTTTAAAACGCAAATTATTGTAGTTACCGATTTCGCATTTTGAATTTTTGACTTTCGGGACCACTGTTCCTTAGTCTATGGCTGAAGTTGACAAAAAGAAATTGGAGCGGTTAAATTAAAAGCTATCAAACTAAATTAAAAAATGCTAATATTAATGCACAAAAGCAATTGATTTTGTCGTTTGCCTGCCTATTCGATTGGAAGATTTATCAACATGATCGGTACCACAGGAAAAGTTCAAAGGCAGCAAGGTTATCTGAGACTCGGTATAATTTGTCCGATATACTATTGTAGTCTTTGGTATAATTACTTGATATCATATATCTACAACGTCAAGGTCATTTTATTATGTTGTATATTTTGTCGCAGCAGAATACTAACGTTCACTCCGTTAATTGTAGTGTAACTTGTGTGTGTGTGACTATAAAAGTGAGTAATTATGAATTTCCGTAATCTGCACTATTTTTTATTATTGTTTACATAATAGTAGCAACTGTTTACAAACAATACATAGGTATATTAATTGTAAGTACCGATTTTACTTTCTGAAATATTCATTCCTTCTTATTTTAGACTTTCGAAACAAGAGTACCTACATACTTCCAAATGAGCCAAGAAGTTCATTTTATTGGTGTGGATGTGGGCTCAGGCAGCGTTCGAGCGGCCCTCGTAGATAATAAAGGTCATGTCTTGAATGCTTCAGTTAAAGAAATTCAGACATGGAAACCTAAAGTTGATTACTACGAACAGTCATCTAATGACATCTGGGAATGCTGTGTCTTTACCATCAAGGTAAGTCTTATTTATAATATTATTGGCTTGAAACCATAGATAAAGTTTTACATAATATAAGCTTGAAACATTTGAATGTAGCCCTTGGAGGGTCAGAGTGTCATCTTAGGGGCAGCTATAGTTTCTCAATGCAATTCTATTCTATTCACAATATCTTTGTCAAGTTTCTTTGAATAATAAAAAATATGTCTACATTTTCAGAATGTGATTACAAACGTAAATCCAGCAAGTATTAAAGGTATTGGATTTGACGCTACATGTTCATTAGTAGCATTAGACAAAAATGGCAACCCAATGTCTGTCAGTACTAACAATAAAGAGCAGAACATAATAATGTGGATGGATCACCGAGCACAGGCGGAAGCGGACTTTATAAACAAAACCAACCATGACATACTCAAATATGTAGGTGGAAAAGTAAGCCTAGAAATGGAAATGCCTAAATTGCTCTGGTTAAAGAAACACCTTTCAAATAAATGGGGAGACTTTGGATATTTCTTTGATCTACCGGATTTTCTTACTTGGAAGGCAACAGGTTCGTCAAGCCGTTCATTATGCTCATTAGTTTGTAAATGGAATTATGAATGCTCCATTGAAGGCAAACAAGGTTGGAACATGAGCTTTCTCCGTGATATTGGATTAGAGGATTTAGCTACAGATAACTTTAAAAAGATTGGCAATAAAGTCTTAATGCCTGGAGAGTTCTGTGGAGGATTAACAGCTGAAGTTGCAAATAATCTGGGGTTGAGACCTGGTACTCCAGTAGCTACATCCATAATAGATGCACATGCAGGTGGTTTAGGCATGATAGGTACACATGGTGAAGGTATCGCCAATGAGATGTCTTCCCGTCTTGGATTGATTTGTGGGACGTCTACATGTCATATGGCTGTGAACAAAAAGGCTGTCTTAGTCCAAGGTGTTTGGGGGCCGTATTACAGTGCAATGGTTCCAGACATGTGGTTGAATGAAGCTGGACAAAGTGCTTCAGGGATGTTATTAGATCACATAATAGCAAGTCATCCTGCTGGGATGCAACTTCTAAAAAGAATGCCTTCTGGAGAGTAAGTTTAACTTGTTTACCATTTATTTAACACATCTCTGTCCGTTAATGAAAATTAATTACTATTTTATTAATTTCAGTACCCGAAACCACTTGAGGGGTATATTATCAAAGCTGGCAAGACTGGAAGGTTACAATGACGTAAATTTTTTGACGAGAGATGTTCACGTTTGGCCTGACTTCCACGGCAATCGGTCGCCGTTAGCGGACCCTTCATTACGGGGTATGATCTGTGGGCTTTCAATAAACAATAGTGAAGATAATCTAGCGCTCCTCTATCTGGCCACATTACAGGCGTTATCGGTAAGTTTCACCTTGACTATACTATCGGTATCATACCCATCTAACGTCATAAAACGTTAATACCCATTATCTCTATTGCTAACCATTATTTATATGAAAGTTATTTAAACAAGTAGGATCATAAAACATAAGCGGTATGCACGCTGGCACGCACATTACCTATAGGTATTTAAACTATCACTATGGCACGCACTATATGCTGCTATTTCAAATGGGCGGCATATTTCAAAAGATGTCTGTCACTTCATGTAAGGCAATGGTGTCGATTATGGTTTATAATTATATTGTATTTTATAAATACTTATTATTTACAATTTGAAACATGAGGGATAACATTAACCTTAGAGTATTTAACACACATTAACGCATATTGTTTTATTTTTACAGTACGGCACGCGGCATATTATTGACGCGTTAGTTTTGGCGGGATACGAGCCATTCAAATCGTTGCTTATATGTGGCGGGATAGCGAAAGACCCTTTGTTCGTTCAAATACAAGCAGACTCTGTGGGCCTGCCTATACTAAGACCTCATGAAAAAGACTCTGTTTTAGTTGGATCTGCTATACTGGGAGCCTGCGCTTCCCAGTACTTCAACAATGTACAGGATGCTATAGAAAATATGGGTGGAACCGCTGACGTCATACAGCCTAATTTATGCACTCAAGCATACCACGACAAAAAGTACCGAGTTTTTCTAAGAATGTTTCAAGATCAGTTAAAATATAAAACTATCATGACTTCAAATCTTTAACCAAAAGAGAATGATATACCTATTTACTAATAAGTTAGTGAATCTATAATATAATTTTTTCGGATTTCAGGGTGTTTTAACATGGGAAGCTAATCTCCTGATTATATTTATTGATTATGTAGGTACTGTTTTAAAGTACTCAATAAATAAAAATATGAATTTATGTGTTATTTATGCCTTCAAGATAGTATAAACCACGAAGTTAAATATAGAAGTGAAGCTATTGCTCCCAATACCTAACTTAAATCTCGAGGTCGGTTACAAAGGTACATTTGTCTCCTCCTAATTAGTTAAGCATAGAAAGATACACATTTGAAAGTTTGAAAGGTATCTGTTTCAAAATGGTTTCAGATAAATATTGGAGAGTGAAAACTCCACTTTTATATTAAATAACGTCATGGTATAAACTAATATTTAAAGATTTTGCATTTCTATGGAATACGCGCGTCGCGCGTGCTCTGCACAGATCTTTACAAACAGATGCGTTGCCCGTTGCCTACATAGAAAGGCAGCCGCGCCACGCGCCCGCCGGCCGCTGTGCTGCTTAAGGCGCGTCAGTTAGCAAACGAATTTGTCGATTTCGCTTCCTCCACCCGCGCAACCCGCGCGACCCCCTGTAATATTACGGAAACCGCTCGGAGCATGTCAACGCGAGCATCGCGCCAGACACTAAAAAACTATATAATAAATAGAGGTGGCAATGTAAAATATATATTTGTACATTGTTTCACTTATGGTCTATATAGTAACAGAGTTACTACTACAATGATGAATGATTTTATAAAAAAGGGAAATAAAAAATTTATGCTTCGTCAACGAGCTTCCGAGCAAAAAATGCCCATTACACTTGCCGAGTTGTTAGATGATTTGGTATTAACTAATTATAACTTGCTCTTTTATTTGAAGGATTGCTTGATTCATTTAATATTCACTCATATAAATATATCACGATTATTAGATATTAATACTTACCATTAAACTAAAAAGTGTAAATAATTTTCTTAAATTCTTCAATGCACCTAGCTTGGCAGTGGCAACGACTTCAGAAGCTGATAAGTTTTTTAAGAAAATTATATGTATACTTTTTAGTTTTTTGAAGTCGGTTTATACTATTTTTTAACGTTTATTTTATATTTCTATTTTGAGTGGCTTAAACAATTCATAATCATGCGATTACAGAAATCGCAAGTGACATGCTGTTATTCATTCAAGAGTTCCATTGTATATCTCCGAAGTTCTTCATCAAACCTTCAACAAATTTAAATGCCATCTTGAGAGTACCCTTTGAAATAAAAAAAGAATTTTCAAAATCGGTATGCAATTGGCGGAGTAATAGCGTAACAAACATACAAAAAAAAACATTCAGTCGAATTGAGAACCTTCTTTTTTGGAAGTCGACTATAAATGGGATTAATAAACACTTACTTCATATCTTTGTTTGGTAGCAGTGTTGGTGAATAGTAATATATAAAGTATAATCGATAAGTATTAAAATAAAACTAGGTTGGTACCTACATAGTATT
This sequence comes from Allophyes oxyacanthae, assembly GCA_932294325.1. Classification (NCBI taxonomy): domain Eukaryota; kingdom Metazoa; phylum Arthropoda; class Insecta; order Lepidoptera; family Noctuidae; genus Allophyes; species Allophyes oxyacanthae. The sequence goes on along the minus strand of OW028613.1, from coordinate 14,062,363 downwards.
TATTATTATATATAGTAAAGGAATAGTATAAAGAGAAACAACAGTAGGACGACGCCTTTGATCTCACCGACAACGTCAAGACATTGTGGCGATAGTGCATGGAGGCTAGGGTTGTTACAAGTAGTGTAGTGGTTTTCTACGCTACGTGCCGCGGGTTCGATACGCGCACGGAACAAATATTAGTCTGGGTGCGTGTGCTTGTGAGATGTATGTCTGTAAACTCTACCCACGATACAGGAGAAATCCTAGTGAGGGACAAAATGTTTTATTAAAAAAAAAACAACATTTATTTATTTTAGATCAACATCGTCATCAACATATTATTACTTACTATTTTAAACGTTGATTATGGCAAATTATCAATTCATTAATAGAAGGTAGCTCTGAATTTTGGTCACGTATTCACGTGGTCACGGTTTATATCTTTATATGAATAGACCTCACCAAAACATGAAGTTTGAATACCAACATGATGAGACTGCGTCCCATAGTTTGGGAGATATAAGCTTTCTAAGTTTTGGTCACGTGGCCACATAGATCTCACCAAAACATGAAGTTTGAATACCAACATGATGGGACTGCGTCCCATAGTTTGGGAGATATAAGCTTTCAAAGTTTTGGTGACGTGGCCACATAGATCTCACCAAAACATGAAGTTTGAATACCAACATGATGGGACTGCGTCCCATAGTTTGGGAGATATAAGCTTTCAAACATTCGGTCACGTAGTCACATACTGAATTTGAATTTATGTTTATAGAAAACATCAAAAAGATGGTACCTATATTTTAGACGAAGTATTTTAGAAGATGAAACACAATTTGTATTGACTTGACAGATAACGTGACAGATCAGTGGACTCTATCTATATCTGATTTTACTAAAATAATAATATTTCAAATATGTACTCAAAAAAAATCAAAACATTAGAAGTACATGCCATACTACTGAGGCAAGTTATATAGGTTGCCCCCTCTACACAATATTGTGTCTAGATAGCAAAATAAATTCTGAATTTATAAATCGAACGCGTTAGCCTCGATCGACACGGGTATCCCGTCCGAGAGCCAGCGGCAGACTGCCGCCCGTCGCCCGAACACGACCCTTCAGCTGAAAATTGGCACAGATTTACGTTTAAATTCATAGAAAAATTGAAAATTGACTTTTTTTTTAATGTTAAACGTTGGACTTATAAAGAAAAGAATTATCTATCTATTGCTGAAAATCAGAAATAAATTAAGCTCAAAGTTCCGAAGAAGATGAAGGTTTAAATTCTGATTTAGGTGTTTTATAAACGCCAATTACCATAGTATAAACTAATTTAAAAAAATATTTGAAACGTTGGATTTGAAGTAGAGATCTTGAACTTTAAGACTGTATTTTTGTTTTATTTGTATATGGTATAATTACGGAGGAGATGGCGATATAAAACGGCGTTTTGGTAGGGGTACTGCCTTAAGATGCAGACAAGTCCTTCTTACTATTTTTAACCCCGGCAAAGAAAGTGGTGTTATAACTATATAAGTCTGTAGTGTGTATCTGTCTGTGGCATCGTAGCTCCAAAACGAATGGATTTCGTAAGTGGGTTCTTCATCTGAGACCGAATGCTATGCAGTTTTTTAAAATTGAAAGCTAGTATAATCGGCTAGCTAATCACGATGCCCGCTCGTAATCGGAATCGACTTAATTTTGACACTACAACAGTGTTCATTGCGTTGCTCCAATTGTCGTTCAGTATAATTTTAAAGCATACTGCGCAATGTACATTGTTGAACTGTCAAAATTGAATCGATTTCGAGTGTGCTTCGTGATTACCTTGCCGCACACTGGAACGGTTCGTACAAATGAGCGGACATAGGAATCATAAAGAACGATTAATCGATTTCTGAAAAACGAAAGATGCCAACGTATTTCGCTTAATGATTGTATTCGAAAACAATCATACACATTTTTTGATTAGACTTCAATTTTAGAAGATATTTGACAAAAACTGATTTCAATGTATAGAAAACTACTTTAAAAATCGAATTTCTTGCGATTCCCGCATATTTTCGTGTTTCAGTGATTATAGTGATTTTGTATGAACTATTTGCGAAATATCGGCCAAACATTCTAGGTACCTCTAGCGACCTCTCTGGGCGCTATATGACAAAACATTATTTTCTCCTATTTTCTTTGATAATGAGGAGATAAATTCGTTTTTGTTACATATAGTTCGTTTTTAACTAAGTACTTTGCTACCTACTTGCAGTAGTTTGATCTGGAATTACTAATAAGGGCTTTTGGAGATATCTAGAAGGCAAAATACAGTTTTTCCTTATTTTCTATAACAACATTTTTGTAATGTGGTTCTATCTGGCCTGTTCGTTAAGACTTGTACAAAAGGATATATTCAAATGTAATAAGTCCAAATCGTAATATCCTAATAGGTCAGTTCTTCTTTTATGGTCCTAATTTACGCATCATTAGTATCACATTAAGAAAATAATGATTTCTGTAAAATCGGCTTCGAGTAGATGTGCCATTAGATAATTGCATTCGCCATTGAATGTACTCTTTTATCTTATACCAAGAAGAAACCTACAATTTCTTATGATGTTACTGTCATACTAATAAGGGGAGTTAGTGAAAAATTTAAAGCGAAAGTATTTAAGGACAAATTTCAATAAGCATAATCAGTTATAGTTTTGATTCCCTGCGAGCTTTGTCATTATGACTTTCTGTGGTTTTGTCACTAACTTGGACCTTTTTGTTGCTTAACGCAACCATAAAGATATTTGCGATCACATGTATTTGTTCAATGTTTTGAGATCAAACTCTAATTTAGACCTAAATGAAAGTGAAATACAAGAGTTCCAGAAATGGTGCCGCCAAATCTGCTATCGTATGTATTCAATGTGGAAAAATTCACATCATACTCATGAGCAATTCATAAAAAAATAAAAAAGTATTCATCTTGGCTAGAATCTGAGATAAGGTGGCCACAGATTGTTAAAGACAATATTATGCCAGTTCCTGGTACCAGTGCTGAACAATCTGATTTATTGGAAACAAGTGAATTGCGTCTCCTTCTAAAATGGATACCTCGACTTCTACTGGAAATATTACTCGGAAGGTATTTGAGGATCTTAGCGATCGTCAAAAACGGAGACGAATTGAGCAAGGCGCAAGAATTCGTACAAAAAGTGAAGTTACAGAACTAGTGTTCTCGACTGTTGCAGCTCTTAAGTCAATTGGGAACCAAGAAATTGCTGAAGTATTGAAACACATGGTGGAGCATCCAGAAGCTGTTTCCAACATAAAGAAAAGCATTAAAGGAGAGACACAAAAGTCGCTAACGGAAATATCAGCAGTACAAACACTAACTCTGTATGTTACAATGAAAAAAAATGTCTAAGTGGCGTTATAATACTCTTAGAGAGTTCAAACAAACAAACAGGGTACAACTAAATATCCCAGCTACTACCAGATACAGAATGAGAAACAAAAGTGTTATTCTGACCAAGAAGATATAATTGTGACAGAAACATCCGCTAAAATCCGTTTACAAGCTCTTTTGGATCTCACATCGAAAATACTTGTTGAATCTCTAGCTGATCTTTAACAATCGAGAACCAACAGCTCATATTAGTGAGTAAATGGGGCTTTGATGGTGCATCAGATCAAAGTGTTTATAAGCAGACAAGCAGTAATTAAGATAATACTATCTTAGCTAGCGTTTTTATGGCCAGCTTAATGCCAATAAAATTAACCAAAGAAGATGGAGAAATCGTTTGGCGAAATGAGCGCCCTTCATCCACTTTTTACTGTCGCGCAATTATGTTTAAGTTTATGAAACAGACAGAGTTCAACGTTTTAAGCGAAACTAAATATTTTGAAGATGAAATAACTGAATTGCAATCTACAGACTGTGGAAACAACAGCATAAAACACCAGTTGCTGTTAACCATGATTGACGGAAAGATAACGTCAAAGAAGAACTGACCTATTAGGATATTACGATTTGGACTTATTACATTTGAATATATCCTTTTGTACAAGTCTTAACGAACAGGCCAGACAGAACCACATTTCAAAAATGTTGTTATAGAAAATAAGGCAAAACTGTATTTTGCCTTCTAGATATCTCCAAAAGCCCTTATTAGTAATTCCAGTTCAAACTACTGCAAGTAGGTAGCAAAGTACTAAGTTAAAAACGAACTATATGTAACAAAAACGAATTTATCTCCCCATTATCAAAGAAAATAGGAGAAAATAATGTTTTGTCATATAGCGCCCAGAGAGGTCGCTAGAGGTACCTAGAATGTTTGGCCGATATTTCGCAAATAGTTCATACAAAATCACTATAATCACTGAAACACGAAAATATGCGGGAATCGCAAGAAATTCGATTTTTAAAGTAGTTTTCTATACATTGAAATCAGTTTTTGTCAAATATCTTCTAAAATTGAAGTCTAATCAAAAAATGTGTATGATTGTTTTCGAATACAATCATTAAGCGAAATAAATTGGCATCTTTCGTTTTTCAGAAATCGATTAATCGTTCTTTATGATTCCTATGTCCGCTCATTTGTACGAACCGTTCCAGTGTGTGCCGGTATCTTAGCTATGTTTCATGAAAACGTTTTCAGCAGTTCATAAGTTACAGCTCTTTTTCTAGTTGGAGTCGGGGGGTTTGCTAACATAAATATAATACTTAGAAATATCCATAAAGTTATTATTCTAATAATAACTTTATGGAAATATCATATACATTTAATAATAAGTTTAGGCCATGGCAGAAATATTAGCTTTGCTTGGAACAAAACAATTACTAAAGAATCCTCTCATAGAACAAAACTATGGCTTTTACTTTAGTATGTCGGTATGGTATGATTCGACTATTTATATAGATTATCTGTAATTAAATCGACTACGCGAATGCACATAACAAGTAACATGCACATCACTCGGACGGACAGAGAGGGACGTGCGGGGGGACGAGTAGGTTGGCAATATTTCGGGCGGAGATAGCGTTTTTAGTTTGTTTTCTTCCGCTTTCGTTAGCAAAATGATATTCTTTATAGATTGTTACAAACTTAACATTTTCCAGTTGATTGAGTACTTAAATTAAACAATTTACAAGAGTGTCAATATTGACAAGCAGGTATGCATATAATCCAGCCAAAATAAAAAGAAAACTGTTACCACTTAGCTACAATCTTCTAACCTCTTTCTAATTCGTCCGGGTTATATTGATCAATAGTTTTCGTAATAGGACTTCGTATAAATTTTTGAGATTTGTAGATTTCACTTTTTCCTATGTTTTAGGTCAATATGTCTAAACGTACGGCGGACGACGGCGGCAATGGCAGCAGCCAGCCGCCGATCAAGAAAGTTCACTTTGAACCCCATCTTATTGGCCCTGTGTCCACTTTGGAGGAAATGGACATAAAAGTTCTTCAGTTTCAGAATAAAAAGTTGGCCCAGGTACTAACTACATTGTGAAGTATATAGCATGTTTTGTTACATTTTGTAAGTATCTCTGTGAGTTGTTGTGCAGCCTGCATGAATGAGAAACATGTCATGATCAGCTGTTTATCAACACCTAATTACTAGCATTTATGTACAATGACAACAATGTTAGTTTGATGTTTTAATCCATTGAAGAGTTTTATGTTTATCCGTTGTAAACTTATGCTTGTTTTGACTGCTTAATGGCTAATTGAATTCATTTTGAGAGTAGAAGATGTCATTATATATCTCTCTGTAGGATATTTTTGCTACACAATGTCATTTACATAGAATATTTTTGTAAGTCCCACTTCAGGAAGTACAACAGACAACAAAGGCAACATTCCTTGAATCTAACAGTGTAAAAAGAATAATAGCAATTGTATTTTAAAACACCTTTACTCTTTACTTTGATTACTGACAAATATATACATGACATGACTATTGTAACAGGAAAAGTAATTAAGATTCATATTGAATATTATTGTCAATCTTGATAGAATAAAATATATTGGGAAAATCTTAAGTTAAACAACTTCAAATACAGGAAGCCAATTTGCTTAATTTACCGAATATTACCAATATTTCGGGAATTTGTTACACCTGTACATTAGGCCTTAGTGGAGTTTTAGCGGAACGGGCAGTGTCATAGATGTTGCTGTGGTTCAGTAATATTTTCTAAAGTAGATTACATTTGCATGATCTATTTCAGCAAAACTTTGTGGGGCGAATGTGGCATAAATCGTTTAAAAGTCGGTGCTTCAGCATGCCTGTCCACCATTATTACATATTGAATTTATTTCTTCCAGAGAATAGAACAACGTCACAGATGTGAGGCAGAACTCCGTGCTCGGATTGAACAGCTTGAGAAAAGACAAACGCAAGATGATGCAGTGTTGTGTGTTGTCAATCGGTACTGGAATTTACTCAATGAGGACATTAGAGTGCTTCTGCAACGCTTTGATGCAGAAACCGCAGATGAGTCAGAAAATAAGAGTAAGTTGTAGGCTTAAACTGTTGCTGTTGCTGCAGCCAGGTCATGGATTGGTAATGGTTCTATTACTCATTGCGACCTCCAGGAGATGATCCCATTGCCATATTATGTAATTCATACATCAGCTGTTACTGGAAGAAAAAATTATATTGGTATCCCTCAATAATTCGGTTGAGAAGGCCAGATATCAGAGACTTGACATAAAATGCTTATATTCCGCTGCATCTGGTTAGACTAGAAGCTGAAAACATGTTAACCTGTAGTTTCTTTTTGTTGGGAACTGGCTGGGATGTATTTCTTATGTGATATTAGTGTTGTGCTAACAGTGTAATCTGATTAACATAACTTCGCTGCAGTCATACGATGTGGCTTTCGCCAACTGCCTCAGTGAATTATCTAACTTACACTTCGGGCAGGTCTTGTGTTTCAAAGATGAGCGTGAGAATCATAAATAAATAACTAATATTGAACTATGATTAGATAAACACAACAGTAGGTAAAGGCAATCCTATTTGTCCCCAAGTTGGACTACTACATGTGAAATAGACTTTACTCCAGTACTTTGATGTGGACACATCAGCAAGCCTGCTGCTCGTCCATAATTTAATAATAATAATAATAAGTTCTGTTATATCATATATGCAAACTTGGTAATACATAAAATAAAAATCAAAGATCTAAATCAAGTTCCGATCCCCGCACGGAACAAGTATTTGTATGATCTACAGATAGTTTTTTCGGGTCTGGTTATGTGTGCATGTGACATGTATGTTTGTAAACTGTACACTCGATACATGAGAAATCCTAGAGAGGGGAAATGTTTAAAAAAAAAAAATTGTCTCAACCTTGACCATCAACATGGTCTTCTCGTTGGTTAAGGTCCCATACAATAATAAACAAATTGATCTTCATTACTTCGCCCGCCATCCGAATAGCTATAATGCTCCGATTCTTTCTTGGTGCAAGTAATAACTAGTTAACGAGGTTCCTAACAACTGTCCAGGTCTAGGAGGCTCTTTCAACAATTAATTGATTGGTTTTTAGATGAAAACGAAGCGACCACGTCCTTCCTCATGCAGCTGTCGACATGGGACAAGGAGGAGTTAGACGCTCAGCTCGCGAACCGCGTGCAAGTGAGCAAGCGAGCGGTCGCCAAGGTGTTGCAAGCGTTTGACAGACTCCAGCAGAGAAATGATAAGATCTGGCGCGCTATCAAGGGGGAGAGCGAAGGTGAGCTGAATGGTTAGTTACAAATGCTAAGTATACTTTTGTTTTTTACTTATTTAAAAACTTCAGTGCAGGATTATACCTATTATTCTTTTCTCATTGGCCTACTGCTAAAAGCATTGCTTTGGTTTGCTAAGATACAGAAGTACTTTGGGAGTTCTTAAAATGATCAATGGACATTATTATATTATTCTCGCAGCTCTTACCCCAACATGTGACCCATTATTATAAAAGAGTTTCCATGGAGTTTCCTGCCGGTTCTTCTCCATAGGACTTACTATTTGGAACCGCGCACCTAGAGTCTCGACATTTCATAAGTGTCTGTATTTGGTTTACCGAAAGACCTACAATAAAGACCTATTCTATTCTATTCTGGGCAGTTCGCCTGTCATTAAAATGTAGGCATATATCTTCTACTCAATACTTTAATTGATTTCCTTAAGCATACAGGAGTAACGTGTACTGCAACTTTCAGACGCCACCCCCGCTCCTTCCCTGGACGAGGTGATCCGTGCGACTAACGAAGAAGTGACGGCAGAGAACCGGCGGCTTCAAGCGTTATGTACGACCCTGCATGAAAGCCATCACGCCATGACCCTGAGGGTTGCGCAGCTGCAAGATGCAGTTAACAGCAGGGACACAGAGAATGCTGAGCTGAAGAACCAGATTGATGACCTGCAGTATGAGCTGTTGAAGGTATGTGTAAGATAGCATATAATGAACATCACGCCATGACCCTGACCCGTGCACCTTCAGGATGTCGCCAGAGTGTTGAATACTGTTCAAAATATGCATAGCTTCAGTAAAATTCTAGCTTCCTTTAATTGAGTGTGACTTTTAAGTAATTCAAGTAGCTTCTGTCCAAACACAAGCTCAAGCTTGTGTCTGTGTACTCATAGTCCAAAGGAGGCTAGGATTTAGTATTTTTGCAGATCTAATCCATACAATCAGACAAAATAGTTTCAAATCGTCACATAATTTTCTCAATTTTTTGTTTTTTACTTTTCTATACTTTTTTTTATTCTATATAGGTGCGATCCCGCAACGACAAGCTCGAAAACCATTTAGCGGAAGCGATAGAAAAACTCAAGAGCTACCACCAATCGGGAGCCACGACTGTTCCGACTGTACCGAGCGCAGGGACCACCACCTCCACTCCTCACACGGGAGCCGCTGCTGCCAAGCTGGAGGACATCGCGGCCGAACTGGAGGAGCAGAGGGAACTGGCCAACAACCGGCTCGCGGAGCTCGACCGACTCCACCGACAGCACCGCGACACGCTCAAGGAGGTCGAGAAGCTTAAGATGGACGTTAGTATTAACTGTTACCATAATATAAGGTCCCAACAAAATATCTATCAAATACTCATCATTATGAACAACTCATTACTATGCGAACAAGCCTAAAATAGCAAAAAAAGAACAGATGTTCTATACAGTTAGTCGGGTAATAGTATTAGAGTTCAAAACGGGATATTTACCATGTTTATATCTTGTATTGAGTTCCCGATATTTCGGCACTGTTGCAAGCGCCATGGTCACGGATAAACTTAAAGTATTTGCGGGTGGATATTTATTGGCAGACAAAACGGTCTACCCTCCTTCTGTTACGTTTTGTGCGCTCGGGTCCGGTACCACTATCACTTAAGTCACTCATAACTCGATTCTGTTCTCGACAAACGAAACTCACTGTGTCCGCTCGCGCACTTCTCACTGCACTGTTCCTGTTCTTAAACAATTGAACCACTGGGTTCCAGGCCCCCGACAGTTGGTAAATATCCCGTTTTGAACTCTAATACTAATGTTAGTGACCATGACAGTTTAAAAACTTATGTTTATTAATCGTTTATTAATTAGTAAAGTGGTCTTTTGTCTCCCATTCTTGCATCAATAATTAATCAAACCTTATCTACATCAGATCCGTCAGCTGCCCGAATCGGTGATAGTGGAAACAACGGAGTACAAATGTCTTCAGAGTCAGTTCTCAGTTCTGTACAACGAGTCGATGCAGATGAAGACCGCACTGGACGAGACAAGGCTACAGCTGCAGAACGCTAAGAACTTGCACATGAGGCAGATTGAGATGATGGAGGTAGGAGTTCAATTCAATGTACATCAACCACAAATATAAGGCTAGTCATAATTCTACGTTAGCGCAGACACTAGCAAGCACCCTGAGGGTACGTCTTTTCTTTCTTTTCTTTTATAAAAAAGAAAAAAACTTTGTACCTCACTAGGATTGCTCCTGTATCGAGGGTACAGTTTACAAACATACATCTCACATGCACACACACCTAGACCCGGAACAACTATCTGTAGATCATACAAATAATTGCTCCGTGCGGGGATCGAAGCTGCGGTACGTAGCGCAGAGAGCTAATAGCTTAGCCACTGCGCCAATCGTGCCGTCTAAGGAAGTTTTATAAAAAGTTTTATGAAAACGTCTTTAGTCATATTCGACGTTCCGATTGGCGAAGAGCTCGGAGCGGGCCAATCGGCGCGCAGAACGCGATTAGTGAAGTTACGGAAAAATTACCTATCCATCTCTTCACACTCTCCACTCTTCGATTTTCAAGGGAAGTGGTGCCCAATACCAGGAAAATTATACGTCGAGTCATTCTTATCATCATAACCTTAGTAATCATAGTAATATTATAAAGAGAGAAGTCCTGATTGACTGACTGACTGACTTACTTATCATCAACGCACAGCCGAAACTACTGAAGCTAGAGTCACGAAATTTGGAGAGTAGGTCCCTTTTGAATACAAAAGGGACCAATAGTAATAGTGGTAGTAGGCAAGCAATAAGAAGGGATTTTTGAAAATTCAGCCCCTAAAGGGGGGAAAAGGGGGGTGAAAGTTTGTATGGGAGTCCCTTAATCTATATATAAATACGTGAAGAGAAAACTTTGTACCCCTTTTTAAGCATATTGCGCGCACGGAGGAGTGTGAGATTTGGCAAAGTTAAAGTTTATATGGAGAAGGCGTGCAGAATACTAAAATTACGGTCGAGTTTCGACCATAGACGACCACTAGTGTAAATAAATATTCATATCTTTAATCAATTTCAGAGCGAAGAACTATCACGGCAGAAGACCTTACGAGCAGAGATGATTCAACTAGAAGACGTGCTTGGCCAACTTCGGAAAGAATACGAGATGTTACGCATAGAGTTCGAGCAGAACCTCGCCGCGAACGAGCAGACGGGGCCCATCAACCGCGAGATGAGGCATCTCATCACGTCGCTGCAGAACCACAACCAGCAGCTGAAGGGGGAGGTGCATCGATACAAGCGGAAGTATAAGGATACTAGTCAGGATTTGAATAAGGTACGTTTTATTTTGTCTTGCCTAAACTATCTGATAGTATATTTCACAGGAATTTAAAAATTAATTGGGTGGTTCTAGAAGACATACAGAGTGTCCACTTTCTAGGAAAATGGGGAAAGTCGAGGAAATGTCAGGGAAAGTCGGTGAAATTGAGAGGAAAGTTAGGAAATAAATTAGATTTTACACTGCCCAACACACTTTCCCAGTGATTGTAATTTAATTAAGTATTGTTGGCATATTAATAAACTCATTGCAAAAAATTTATAAAATATGAAAGTTAATAAATGATTTATTATTTATACCTATTACATTCTATATCGATAAATAAAAAATAAAAAGATCTTGCTTTGAAATGAACATGGTTCATCAGGGAATTTTGGCAAAATGGTCATGGATTTATTTTGTATTTACTATGGACGCTGGGACATGCTTTAAGAATCGGCAGTGCACAGTATATCTATATCTTATTCCACACAATCGACCAATACGGGCATTTACGTCGAGCAACCATGCAGGCCTTACTAGGAGAATGGGTAAGGCATATCCATCCCGAGCTGGCACACTACAGCGTACAGCCAGCGCAGTCATTCGGCGCGTTCTGATTTTAAATGCAATCTATCATTTATTTTATTATCTTTCGATGGCCAAAGGTGTAGGAACTTCTAAAAAAAATATATACATAATGCTGCAGGCGATCAAATATTTCTACCGTATAAAGCCCGTCACACACGTAGCTATAATATATATTAATATACTGTGCTATATATTACATTATAGCAAGCCCCCACAGTAGTAGCTATACTATAACATATTTTGATGACGTAATAGAATATATATTATAGCTGCGTCTGAAGTCGCTCGAAGATTACTATGGAAAATATATCGTAATATGTCTTGCTATAATATATATTATAGCTACGTGTGTGACGGGCTTTAGGATCGATCAACGACTGACACAGCGTTTTTAATGTGACGCGATTTCCGCAGGTCCGTAAGGAGTTAGAGGAGGCGGGGACGCGCCCGTCGCTGGGCGGAGACGCGCCTGACGAGAAGCCGCACGCGCTCAAGAAGGAGGAGCCGGACCCAGAGGTAAAAGAAAAGAAAGAAAGAAAGAAAAAACGTTTATTAGACATCACAAAGTAACCGACACTGAAATAATAAAATATAACATAAATAAAAAATAGTTAACGTATAAAACAAAAAACAACAATTAAAATTAATAATATTAGTAAAACAAAACTATTCATAAATATACATAACAAGGACAGAAAACAAAAACTCGTACGTAAAGAAACACGGGAACCCACAGTCACAATATACATACATCTGTATCTACCTATAGGCTTCGTCGGTACGATACTACATCATTATCATTGTAACATTGGGGTGCAAGGGAAGGCCTCTACGAGTGACAAAACATGAGATCGTTTGGCGCATCCTGGGCAGTCAGCCTCGATACCACTATTGCTGATTGGCTAATCTTTCCACTACGGCATGAGCAATTCTCATGTCGACGGTTGGAAGGCTATTTGTACTAAGCGACATTTTTTTAATGTTACTGGTAAAATATTTTAAGGTTCGTTTTTCCAAAAACAATTAAAGAATTAATTTAAAAACATTAATGAAATGTCACTTACTACAAATAGCTTTTCAACCGTCGATGTGATAACTCGTGCTTACTCCACAGAAGAAGTTGCCTAGAAACGTCCACTGCTAGACAGTGACGTGCACAGACATTTCTTCAGGGTAGGCAAAACAACTTAGGCCCGTATTAATAAACCAATCTCAGTTCTGAGTAGCCTCTTAAGTAACCACATAAGATGCTGAACTATATAGTTCCAGCATCTTATGTGGTTACTTAGAGGCTACTCAAAACTGAGATTGGTTTATTAATACGGCCCTTAGTGTTATATTATCAAGTTAAATGATGTTTGTGATTGGCCACGTCACCCTACGACTTCAATTAATTGATATTACAGATATATCAACGTATGTATTACATAATACTTAATTTATCAGGGCAGAAAGTGTATTTTTGTCTTTATGGAATGCACGCCACTCCTGCTAGCCATGGCCCTCTTAACTACCGTTACAATAAACAGTTGTGAGGAAGTATTAATTTGTGATCGATGTATGTTACTTAGCGCCTTCTACAACACGTTTTTCATGGGAATGACGCAGACCGAAATGGTTTAACCGTGTTGTAACACGTAATTTTTGTACGACACGGTTAAAGCTTTACCCTTTTACTAAACGATGATTAAACGTTATTTAAACTAAACTAGCTGTTAAGTCTATTGCCATTTATATTTATTAACAAGGACAGGTTAATCAGTGTTTAAAAATTACAAGTTTTATTAGTAATGGCGGCACATATTTGTCCAAATATTCGTGTTATGTGGCCAAGGCAAAACAAACCTTTTGTTAACTACACAAATGTGATTTTGGTTTGGCCAAATAATGCGAATATTTGTACAAATACGTCAAATGAAATAACGCCATAAGGGGTCTAGAATATTGATGAGTAAGTAATTCGTGTAGTTTCAGGCAAAACACTTAAAATAATTTTCAATTTAAGAATAATACTAACTATATGAGAGAAAATAACACTTTTAGTATATTGCACTTTATAATACACAATACAATAGCACTTTGAGTAACTCTTGCAGTTAAGCTTACTATACATGTGAGGTGACTGTCGTCATGTTTACGACAGGTTCTATAGTAAATGAGATGTATGACAGGGCGAGGAGGGCGGCAGCGGCGGCGCGGAGGCCAAGCCCGCCGTCAGCAAGGAGCACAACCGCGTCAAGCTGCAGGAGCAGGAGCTCATCATCAAGGATCTCAAGCAACAGCTCAAGTTAGTTCACAATATAACCGAAGTTTTTATTTCAAATAAACGAAATATTTTTAAGACTAGACCAAAACAGTTGGTCATCGTATAGAAAAGAACAAGCAAGAAACTCCATAGATACCTCTTTTTAATACGCTTTTATTAGCTTCACCTGTAACTAACTATGTAAAAAACTTGGAAGTTAAATTTGACCCACTTCCCGGTTTCCGATTGAGCTGAAATTTTGCATACACGTTTAGTTTGGATGACAAAAGCGTATGTTTTAGTTTTTTTTAAACTATATATCGTCAGCGGAAAGCCAAAACTACTAAAGCGCCAATTCGTTGCCAAACTAACTTCTTTACATGGGCACATTTTAAAGTTTAAGTTAGTTTGGCAACGATTTGGCGCTTTAGTAGTTTTGGCTTTCCACTGACGATATAATATTTAAAAAAAAAATAAAACAATTTTGTATTACATTTATGTAGGACAATATGATAGAACAATAAATTAAATAATATCTAAATCCATACATAAAAAATTACACGACGACTCTAACGTAATATACTAATTTACAGAAAGGCAGTGAATGAGCAGAAAGAGCTGAAGCTTCTGTTAGACATGTACAAGGGCGTCAGTAAAGAACAACGCGATAAGGTGCAGCTGATGGCCGCCGAGCGAAAGGCGCGCCAGGAGCTGGAGGACCACCGACAGAAGGCTAAGATGGCACAGGTAACTAAAATAAGTACATTATACAGGCTCGTGACGACATTACGACATTCAATGAAACTACGTATTTGGTATTACGTTCTGTGGGCCGAGCACGAATGTTTTGACGTATCGTAACGTAAACGTAACCAAATTTAGAATCAAAAATACACGTATAATCCATGATATTTTTTTGGAAATACATGCAATATTTTTACATTTGCATGAAGCAAATGTGCATGTTGCATAAAATTGAACAAAAATGCGATAGATTCGTTGTATTTTATAATCAAAATTTGCTTACGTTTACTTTACCATACGTCAAAACATTCGTGCTCGGCCCTCAGAAGTGAAGCCGTACACAAAAAATCAACAATTCTCACGCATGTTATTTTTACATATTTCACCATATTCTCATTCCTCCAAGTGAATGGACATCAAAGTTGAATCTTATGACATTTTTATCTAAGTATTCTATGCGTGTAAATGAAGATTATTTTGATAAGAACAGGTTAGAGCCTTTTAAAATTTTACCTAGTAATATGGGTAAAATTAAGAAAATTTGAATTAGTTCCTGTGGCTAATCTACTGATTGGATTTGATTGATTTTTTGTGTACACACAAACCAAAATTGCGCGCTTCCCTGTCACAGACTAAATGATAGCAGCGTTCAACAAAGTTTTGTCGGTAATACAACAATTTATTTTTGTTTCTCTCCTAGGAAAGCAAACGAGAACGCCGGCTTGCGGACGAGGACGCTCTCCGGAAGATCAAGCAGTTAGAAGAACAGAAGTACGAGCTGCAGAAGCAGCTGTCGTGTGCGAGGCCCAACGCCGACCCTCTGCACGGCTTCTCGCGACCCTTCGCGGGCTCTCCGGTATGATGCACGCCACTTATATTATTAGAATAGAATAGATCTTTATTTCAAGTAAACCAGATACAGACACTTATGAAATGTCGAGACTCTAGAGGTCTCATTACAAAAGATTTGTTAAACCTGAGTTTAAGCCAGGTCAATAAGACCAGGTGTCAAATTAAGACCTTGGTTTAAATCCGACTTTATTACAACATCAGTTTTTTCCGAGGTCTACTAAGACTCTAGTTTAGACCGAGCTCGGACCAATCACCATCGAGTATTAGTTTATCATTCACTCCAAACTGCCACAGATAAATACTCCAAGGTCACATACATCCTCGTAGAAATGTTTCGTTTCATGCTTGAATTAAACATGAAATTAAATAAAATAAATAAATTAACAAATTAAATTTTATAAAATATTAAAAAAACAAAAATTAAGAAGTTACATTTTAACATAATGTGAATTTATATAATGCTTTATATATTTATAATGCTGGCAATTCTCTTAGTGTATTTTTACGTAATGTGGTTTTCTTTTGACCAAACAACACGAATATTTGAACAAATACGCCAAATGTAGTGATGTGCGCTAGTCAAGGTGAGAGTTATGTTAAAGAGTAAGGTCCCAGATGTTATACAACTGGCTGCTAGCTCCTTAATTAGTCACAGCTTTGAGAAACATGTTGGAAGTGTACGAAAAATATAACTGAACATGATTTAATACAACGCTAAGTCGAGCGAACGCCATCGGGGGCGATTCTTATCGGTTGTGTTAATGTTCGGCAAGCTTCGCTAGCTTAGCTTTAGCCGGCAAGGACTTAGATCGTGTCCAACACTAAGGTCCGTATTACAGAACAACGCTCAGCGGTGATCTCTATTTAGCTGCGTTTGAGTGACGCATTTGTATGATGGCGGCACTGGACTTGGCATATTTGTACAAATATTCGTGCCAAAACAAAATCACATTTTTGTAGTTCACAAAAAGTTTCTTTTGCATTGGCTATATCTTTTCTTTCTTTATCTTTTTTTTAAAAACGTTGTCCCTCTAGAATTTCCACTGTATCGAGGGTACAGTTTACAAACATACTTCTTACTAATAAACGCGAAATAAAGATATTTCACGAATAATGCCAGTATAACATTTGTATAATTCAGTTCATTGCAGTATAACCATAAATTTTTAACATTTTATATGTTAAAAATATTATATTACTAGTACTCATATAATATAATGTATGTTTTTTATTATTAGTTTTCTTTTTTAATTTATTTCATATGCATGACAAGATTTAATTTCGCGTTTATTAGAACGAGGATTAATGTACAATACTCACAGGTTATTAAAATTATGTGTATAATATGTTATAATGTACATGATTATTGATATAAAATATGCTGTAATTAATTTTTCCACATTTTTTCCTAGGTCTTGCTATATCAGGAGCTAAATAAAAAAATCGGATTGCTAATAAATTAATTTAGTATTTTTCTACTGCGCAGGAGGAAGAGGCTCTCCTCAACGAGATGGAGGTGACGGGGCAGGCGTTCGAGGACATGCAGGAGCAGAACTCGCGGCTCATACAGCAGCTGCGGGAGAAGGACGACGCCAACTTCAAGCTCATGTCGGAACGGATCAAGGCCAACTCGCTGCATAAGCTGCTCAGAGAAGAGAAGCAACTGCTGCAAGAACAGGTATGCACCATCTTTATCATCTTAGCCTCGACCTAAGCATGTTAGTTCGCCTTTCAATCTAACAAGGTGCAGTCTAACATAAGTTTGTTTCAAGGAGCTACTGCCACCTCATGCCATGATCATGTGACACCAGTCCCTAATTACATAAATCTTAATCACTTTTATTTTGTTAATTTAACTGTATTTATTAAAAAGATTTTTTTAATTTCCCTTCCGGGCTGGACATTACAAACAAGGGTCTTTTATTGTTGATGTTTGTTGGGCAGTCCCAAGTCCAGTAGATATTCTATTTCTCATACGCCGTATGTTTTATCTTCCTCAGGTGTTGACCCGCGACCAGCAGATCGAATCCATGGGCGCAGTGGCTCGGCGGCTTGAAGAGAAGGAACGCTTGCTACAAGCGACACTGTCAGCCGTCGAGAAAGAACTGTTGTTACGTCAGCAAGCAATGGAGATGCATAAACGAAAGGCGATTGAGTCTGCGCAGTCTGCGGCTGATCTAAAGCTGCATCTAGGTATGTAGCTTACTTTCGGCTTAGGGCTAGTTTGACCTATTTAATGCATAAAATGCTTCATCACATTCATTAAAAGACTTCACATTTGCATAGTCTTCTCACGATTTAAATAATAAATTAAAACGATCTTAAATGTAAAACCGTTGACTGCGTTATGTATGTACATTTAAAATGGAGTGCTAGCATAAATGCAGAGTCCCGAACTGCAGTACGGTAGGTCGGGACATGAGCTCCGCCCATTCCTCTGATAACTCTCGGTAAATTATGCTGCGAAAACGCGTCGCGCAAGTTTTCGCAGTTTAATTTACGCAACGTGTAGTTGAATAAAGGCAGACTACTAGAAATACCATATCTATTTGAAGCATTTTGTATTGGTATGCCAAAACCCATATATATCATAAATTCAATTTAATAATGTTGCCTGAAGAGGTTAGTAATATTTATTTATAATAATTTATAATGTACAGAGAAATACCATGCGCAAATGAAGGAGGCGCAGCAAGTAGTGGCCGAGAAGACGAGTGCTTTAGAAGCGGAAGCGTACAAAACAAAAAGACTTCATGTAAGTATCTAGTTTAATAGTCAAATCACTCTGTTCCTTATTCTTGAGATTACTAATTAATTATATGGTGAATTACGGTGCACGCCTTTAGTTTGAAAATGTCCAAATACCAGAAAATACGCTTATTTAGCTCACTGTGGACGTGTTGCGATGTGGACATTATGCAATTAGGGCATTTTGAGACGGGTTGGCATTCTGCAACTAAAGGCAGGTAGCGCACCCGCAGGTAGATTTCTCCTACGTCGTGTTACGAACTACAAAGCCTTGTGATGTCATTTAACTGGAAACATTTCTATCTTTTAAATGTGTAAAACAAAGTGATGCATCAACAAATGAAATTTATTATAAAGTGACTTTTGTAGACTTTTATGCAAGCCTTTAAAAACTGACCTTCATCTTTTTTGACCAGCGTATTTAGTATTATTAATTTAACGATGTTTCGCAATCGACAGGAGGAGCTGGCGATACTTCGTCGTAAGGCCGAGCGCATGAAGAAGATGGAACAGGCCGGCAGCAGCATGGACGAAGTGCTGCTGGAGGAGATACGAGAGTATAAGGAGACGTTGACGTGTCCCTCGTGCAAGGTACGCGTGCTTTGTATACAAACCTTGAACTCATTTGCTATGCCTGCTCTTGGTCACTTACCCCCGAATACTGAAACAAAACTCTTGTTAGGACGCTCTTAAAAGTCATTCTGTCGCTACTGTCCACCTTAAAATGAAAGTGACAGCACGAGAGTTAAGGGCAACTTAAACTTGAGATGCGTTTCAGTATTCGGGGGTTAATGAATTAAGGTGCTTTCAATTTGGGCGACATATTGCATCGCAGCTGTCAGCCTGCAGCGCGATCGACGCATCAAACATTCCATACTAATTTTATCGTTGTTAGGACAACGTACGCTAGTGCGTATGCGGTGTTGTTGAAAACCGGCTGCTGCGCCGCACCGCACTGCATGATTTATTATAGATAGATAAATGATTAAAAACTTTAAGCAGGAAATAGTTTGATTCCATTCGATTCTGAGGGTTGTTGTTGAGGTCTTACCATTGCTTAATGTAATCAACATTGTTCTTGCAGGTGAAACGCAAAGACGCAGTCCTAACGAAATGCTTCCACGTTTTCTGCTGGGACTGCCTGCGCACGCGCTACGAGACGCGCCAGCGCAAGTGCCCGAAGTGCAACGCGGCCTTCGGAGCCAACGACTACCACCGCCTCTACCTATCCACCTAGACTATTATACACGTTATATTATCACCCAGAGGTTAGAGAACCTTATTGGTCATAAACTAGATCTTTATTATTATTGTTTTCATCACATAGGCCCTGTCTAACAGTGCGCCTGATTTAGATAAACGTGCAATTTGTATCTCGCCAAAGGAGTTTGGTGTCGAATCGGACGTAGACTCAGTTGGTGAGCGCTAGTAGTTCGTGATGAACCTTTATGTATTGCAGCATTTTGTTGCGGATTGGTAAACTGAGTGGATCAGTAATTTTTTGACTAAGAGATTTTTTTTGTCATAATCGAGATCTCTGTAACTTATATATTTCGGATTTGAATCTAACACTTGCTATACTTTGCATTTGGAATCAAAGAAATTCCGAGATTGGATATCGTTCTTGTGTCGTTACATAGCGGATTTAGCGCGTATGTTATAAATGATTATTACTTATAGTAGAAAAATATTGCGATAAAAATATATATTTTATATTGCAACTGATAGTGTACAGTATTTATTACTAATAGATGACTATTGATATTAATTGGAAAAAGAGCCTTAAGGAAGCCAAGAGCCACGTATTCTTCCCACCGTTACTACGATATTCTTGTACTGGGCTATATCAGGTAACTGACTGGTTAGGGAGATATTGAAAGTTAATCACAATATTTTTTTTTTTAAATCCGAAATCAGTTTTAGTAGGTATGTTATTACTAAAAAATTTTTACGTGCTTTTACTCCCATACTCACCCGTCCAGTTCTATACACACGTAGTACAGTCTGTTGTGCGCGTTACATTGCGAGCTACTGAAAATAGCATATTTTTAATACCTATAAATAAAACTCCCAGCAATTATTTAGCACAATGTTACTTGGTTTAATGTACTGGATGCGTAGACTTCGACTTCTTTAAGGGTCTTTTTACTCCCTGTATTATATCGCATATGCTGAATGCTATTTGATTGAAGCGGCATTTTTTTATGTATTTTTTATTTTGTTATAATTGTTTATCGAAATACAATAAAAAATAAATACAAATAAAAATGTCGCTTACATCAAACAGCCTTTCAACCGTCGATATGTTGTATGTATGTGTTATTGATATACAAAGTTTAGATTGACGTAACTAAGATGACATAATACCAACACGTGGATCTATATGAAAGTTTATTGTAGCCTATCGCAGTCCACCGCCGGACATAGGACTCTATCAGAGATACAAGTGTTCTTAAATGATCTCAGAGCTACCTCCGACGATTGCTTTCCGCGAATGTTCAGCAAAGTATGGCAAGTATTAGATGGGATATTGAACAAATGGATGTTCAAATTGAACATCGTTGGGTTGTGAGTTGTACTGTAACGGAAAGTCTTAGGCTGACTACACACGCAACGATGTTTCTAAAAGTTGTACCTGTTTAGGAAGTCTACCATAGTAACATTAGGTGAGTATGTCACATAGTACATAAATGCTTATGACGCTGTAATTTTCGGGAGAATATGCTCCGGTTTGTCTGTACATCCTAAACAGATATGCCGTTGCGTGTATGATCACCTTTAGTCTGATATTCGAGTGGAGTCGAAGAAAATAGTCCAATAAAATACTATCACTTCAGCGAATAGAGAAATGTAGTATCCTATTGACCATGTTTCTCGTCGCCGCTCCGCTATGGAGCAGTCAGTCTTTATGCCAACACCTTGTATGCCACAAACTTATCTGACCCGGTCATGGCGTCGCTGCCGTCGCTTTTACCAATGTCATCTCCCTACAAAAATTACATTTTGAAGTCATTTTTGTTCCGTAGCGACGTTAGTTCTAATTTTGGTCACCGGGTCAGATAAGTTTGTGGCACTGTATATGTGTTATAAATAGTATAACAGTTTCGAACTCGTTACAGCTTCCAATATCTGTTTTGTGAATGGATGATGAATTGACGACGTCCAATGGTGTTGATGCAAGCTTTGTTATTAACTTCATTGTGCGTCAAAGGAAACGCAGTGTGTAGAAAAGGATATTATGAGGTTATTATTATAAATGTGTCCATGGTTTAGATCATTATAGGTCAGTAATGGTCGCAGTGATACAATTTCTGGCAACAAACTCGTAGTAGCCCCAAATCCTAGGGTACGTAGTTGTTTGCCCGTAAATGTTGTGAGGTCTGGTACAAACCAACTCAATTGTTTAATCGTCGATAAGTTATTAATTTCTTTTACTTAGAGGTAACTTTTGACGTCAATCAAGCATACGTTTTGTTGTATGTACATATTGTACCGACAAACGTGCGCCTCTTGAGACAAGACGGGTGGATATTTTGATTATAGATACAATTGAATTGGACAGTAATGGGTCGCCGGCGGAGGCCTAACAGCCGATAGTCAATATTTTCTAATAAAATTAAACAAGACGAAAGAATTTTGTCTTGAATGCGACTAATATGGAACTTGTTTCACTTGCTTACACAACTTGATAGCAATAAAATATTTGACATAATCATTATAGATCCCACTGACGAAGCTTTTGAAAATATTTATTATATTAAACATTCAAATGCACGTCAATTAAATGTTAAATCTTCATTCCTTGTCTATACATGTTATTTTTGTATTAAAATAAAAATAGCTTTCCATGTTAAATATGAATTACAAAGCGTAAATGTATCTTAAGAATTTAAATTTGCATTTCGCGCCCTTATGTATATTGGATACATAATTTTATTGATGTTGTATATTAAGGATAATATCATGAAATCGAACAAGTGGATATAGTTTATATATCTATATTTAGTAATGAATAAATATACTTATTGTTAAACAAATTCTTGAGGTTAGTGTGAATGTGGAGATAGTGCGAGATGACTTATTTGTACTGTAGTTAGGACAATAGAATTTAGCTTACAGCCCACTGACTGATATATTTGTATATTTTAAGTTTAACACTTTGATCGGGCTTGCAATCCTGCATTAACTAAGCCGTCGACACAAAAGCCAAATATAGTCAGCTTGAAACTACGAAAATTATAAAATGAACTAAGCAATCAAAATTCTGCTAGATTAATTACGACTAAGGAGGTTTTTGTTTAGAAAAATAACATTTCACTAAGGAAACTAGAAATAAAATAATCTTATTAAAATAACTTTTACACGTGCGTGGACTTAATTGATAATGTAATGGGGTTAATTGTATTAAAATATTAATTTACTGTAAAGTTTAACGCAGGGGAACAATTTATTTGACAGTATTTAATGAATTATTATTATAAAATCGCTTTATCTATGCGTTAGTCTTTGTGTTAAGTTTCCACAACTATGCAATAATTGCCCAAGTCCCAGTTTTGCACGCGATTTTTAGTAATTCCTTTCCTACCTATAGTTAGATACATCTATGTTAGTGTTGAAATGTACAAGGCTAGTTTGAAAGGGTGTACACGGAAACCAGTTATTAAACTCATCCTTATAAACAACAATTACTATGGGACAAATACTGAAATCTCGAAAAACGTAGTAAAATTGGTTCTTATGGACGAGTGACAATAAATCCCTTCTGGGTTACTACACTCTTTCCGACTAACCTGTACATACTGGATGACTTTTTACCGTCTAGAAAATAATAACATGGTGTGTCAAGTACGTGGGATAGAAGCAATACATGAGAGTAATTGTTTCATACCATCGAGTTTATCCAAATAGATACATGAAAAGAAACCAGAACTATGGGGCTTGCGTAATAGTAAAATTATGAATATGTACGCATCTAACCGCTCTAGGTTTAGATCGCGTGTTAATGAAAATCACACCATGTTTTATTGTGTAAAATGGGGTATAAATGTGTGTAAAATGGGGTGTGTATTGGTAGAAAGACATCATAATATGATGTCTTTAAAAAAACTATATTATAGTTTCTTTTTTGTCTTATTTTTGCTTTGCCCTAGGCTTCCACTCCTATCACTTATGACACTCCATTTTTCCCCGACGGTAAAAATAGTCAGCCAGTATAATTGTAGCATAATGTACTAACTGCAATTGTTTGGCTATAGTTGACTATTTGAGCATTGTAGCAATGATGCTGTTATTAAATGTATATCTGACTGATCAATGTTATTGTGCACATAACGGTTGAATTACTTCTAGTAATGTTACACCTACATTTTACATAAATACGTTACAAGTATTGTCAGTGTGAATATTAGGAATTATTTCATAAACATTGTTCATAAATCACGTTTTTTATATAATGTATATCTATATATCAGAATATAAACGTGTTAAGCAGTGGCCTTTTCTGTATTTCATAAAAATCAGGTAAGAGATAATATTGGCAGAATTCATTGTAAAGTTAGAAAAACATATTTATTTTTAGTGGAAACTGTATAACTATTTAAAATGTAACATTAATGGACTACGAATAAATGTCTCAAAAAATAAACGCTATTATTATTAAAAATTTAGAAAGTCCACCTCCCCCCTCCCTGATCCCTAGCCATCAAGCAGGTGAAAAACAAACCTGTGCTCCACATCTTACATTACATAGGTAGGTACTCGTGTTTTAGGGATTTTTTTATTTGAACGCACCGGTGCCACTCGGCTTGGTTCCCTTTACGTCGAGTCTATTATTCTGGGATAATAAAGGAAATATGCTCAATTCACACGGCGATTGCAGCAGCCGGCAGCAAAGCATGATCGTAGACACGTTCCCAGCTACAGCTCTCGTCAATCCTTATGGCCGCTCGTAAACTTAGCGTAAGCGGATGTGCGGATGTGCAGAACTCAAGTACCAACCCAGTATTAACGGGACGTAAGAGGTGCACGGGTACTGGCGGGAACAAGGTGCGTCGACCGTTTATCTTCTTGTCAACTCAATATGAAAATGCCATAGAAATAATAAGTAGGGCTCCCCAATGCATAGACGTAACACTAGAAGCCAAAAGCGTGTACCAGAAGTACCTAATAATTCTATTTGCAAATGCGACAATAGACACTTTACACGAGAGCGATTGTCATCCAACTACAAGAGTAAACTTTTACTAGAGGAAAGTAGATAAAACTGGATACCAAAATCAATGTTCATGATATACAGTTATACTCTTTGGTCGAACCCATGACGTATTACAGATTGAATTTATAATATTCTTGAATTTACCAAATTGCTGCAAAAAAAGCAGCAATTTACAACACGTGTTTATGACGTTACAACCCTATCAAACCACCTGTCGTCAATATGGAAAAAAAACACCTGCATTTTTTGTAGAAGCTTGAGGAATACATGATGATTTTATGTATATTGTCGTAAATAAAACGCCAGGATGTCGCTCTGTATATTTTATTTACATACAATAATCTATTTACATCGCAATAATTTTCGATTTATTTCAAAATAAATTCAAGTTCACCTATGATATATTCCACTGACTTGGGCAGTTGGCTATTGGAATAGATTCTGTATCGATAAATTGTTTAGTATACCTAATGATTACGTATCATTAGCACCTGAAGCAAGCGACATGGATGGATGAAGCGTTAAACTCATTTTGTACTATTTACAGAAAGCGTTTGCAATTAATGTTTCAACAGTGAATGTGATGGAATTTTCGCAATAAAGTCATTTGTCTAAAACAATATCATAACACTCATTATACCAAACTTCAACACGGCCGTCAACGATTCGTTTAACGTAAATACAATATCAGTCTCATTTGTTACAATTTTGTCTAACTTGCAACGAGTTTTGATTTAATAAACTGTGTACATAACATACAATACTAATTCTCATTGATTGTTTTATGGTTACCTAAATTTAAATTAATCAAAAAAAGGCAACACAATATTAACTAGATGTATATCGTATGGATAGAATAGCAAGTAAATTTCTATAAAGACAATAGATTTCTGATAATAATTTATAAATGTATATCCAATAAAATATCGAATGTTATTGACTAGATCAGAAAAATAAATATTGTGATATACTTGTGTACCATCCATTTTATTTACATTTCATTTTTATAATATGATAAAAGATATGGATTTTGTGATGTCTGTCGACTACATGTTGGCGCCTTTTCATATATTACGTCACGTTGGTATATATCCGGAACAGCATTGCTCAATTTATCCAAAGCTTTATAAGTAATATTCAGTTGCATACGGTCCTATTTTATTAGCGGACCTCCTTTTAAGGTTTAATATACACTTCTCATCAAAAAAATCGAAACACTACCAACATTTTCTTTCAGGCGACAAATAACCAAAAAAGAGGATTAATTCTTTTAAAAAAAATACATCATTTTATAGCTGGCAGTTTGGCCTTTTCAGTGGTGTATGAGAGTTCCAAATTTGAAAGTAAATTTTTGAATTTTCATCCGATATATGAAATGGAACATTATTTTGAGGCAACGCGTTTAATCGGAGTACAGTTAATTGGTGTGTAATAAACACAAAATAACGATTTATTTTAAAACTTACTTTTGGTAATTTGATTATAAGGCTCTATGGCATCTGTTAACAAGATTTTTTGTCAACACACAAGGATACTTCGCCCGCAGAATCCGCCCAAATCGTGGCGTTGCTGAATTTGGGTCTTAGTCAACGTGTTGTGGCTGCAAGACTACATCTAACCCTCTCGTCTGTTCATAGAGTGTACAAACGCTACCAGGAGACTGGTTTATTCACGCGCCGCTCAGGATCTGGTAGGAATCGGGTCAGTTCTGAGCGAGATGACCGATTTATTGCAACAGTTTCTTTGCGAAATCGACGCCTTAACGCTTTTGAACTGCAGCAACAGCTCCGTGTTGTTCGAAGGGTGACTGTGAGTGACTCTACAATTTAACGAAGATTTAAGGAACGTGGATTGGTACCACACAAGCCAGCCAATGGGTCTAAATTAACAACAGACCATCGAAGAGCGCGCCTTCAGTTTGCACGTGAGCAATTAAATTGGTCATACCTACAATGGAGCAAGGTTCTCTTTTCTAACGAGAGTAAAAATAAGCTGTATGCTAATGATGGAAGGAAGAAGGTATACAGAAGAGAGGGAGAACGTTATTTACACTGCTGCAATGAGGGAAAAGTAAGTTATGGTGGCGGTTCATGGACAGTTTTGAGGGGCATTGGTACCGACGGAAAAACAGAACTCCCTTTGGTACCTGGACTACGCCTGCCTGCAATAAACGGTCGTCGTTACATCAAACAATGTCTTGAGGCTCATGTAGTTCCCTATGCACATTTCATTGGCAAAGATTGCATATTCATTCATGATAATGACAGGGCCCATGCCGCAGAAATCGTACGAGATTATGTTAGTGAAGTCAGTATCTCCGTTATGTAGTGACCAGCAAGAAGCTCGAACATGAATTCCATAGAGCACCTGTGGGATGAACTAAAGAGACGAGTTCAAGCAAGAGATCTTGCTCCAGAGACTGTTGGCCAGCTCAAAAACGCAATTCAAGAAGAATAGAATAACATTCCACAACATGAAGTCATGACTCTCAACCAATCCATGATGAAACGTATGGAAGCAGCCCTAAGGGTCCGGGGAGGGAATACAAAATATTGAATAAATTCTATTTAAACTTTTTTTTATTTTCGTGTTTTGTTTATTGCATTTCATAAAATCTCCATTAGGGTTAGAAGTGACTTGTTAAACAAAACAAGAAGCTTATGAAAATTTAATTTGAATTTGGAACATTATCATATGGAATTCGAAACCTTGTACTATCTACTATTAAATGACATTTTCATTTTTTTCCGAATAAAACATTTTTTTATAATAATCCATTAAAAACATAAATTTGAGAAGTGTTTCGATTTTTTTGATGAGAAGTGTATTAGTGAAAAGAAATCATTTCATTTGAATAAAAAAATATTGAAGTTGGTACCTACTACATAGTTTCTTTAATTTAAAAACTTATTTTTTTCTTATTAAATTATGCTTTGAACTAGATATTCTAACTGTGAGGTTTTGCGTTAATTAAATTTCACGTTGTATATTCACACCTTAAAAGAACCCGCACTAATACAGTAGGACCTTATATAACCTTAAGAGGTGGGAGAATTAAATGGAACGCAGATAAATCGATTTTTCGTGACGTAATATATGGGTGGCTAAATACAGGCGAATAAAATTACATTGAGACCCAAGATCAGCACTATAATATACTACAAGAGCTAACACTAATGGCACTTAAAATACATTTGTCATGGTGTGGGAAACGGATGACAACAGTATTGGACGCGATTATTATACAACGACAAAATAATTCGCTTACAGTGTAACTTAAATGTTCTCACATAATACTTATGTAAATAATACTAACAAAAACAATAGAAAAGTTACGTCTTATAAATAGTACATACATTATATTAAAAATAATACAATACAGTGCAATTGCAATGATTGAAGAATTCAGACGAAACGTTAAATGCAATCAGGAATGAAAATGTTAATGCTTATTCTAAAAAAAATGAACAGAAACAAAAGCAAGTAAATATTATGACACTACATTGTTCTATCGTCAAGGATTTGATCATTGCGTTGTTCGCTGACTACTTCTTGAAGACCTGTTATACATACTTGTAACTGCGGATTGAGATCCATCAAACACGATTACTACACACTCCACGTACCATATTAACATTCCTACTTTTTAATTGTACAGTCATGAACTATCACGACTTAATATCAATCATTCTACGACATTCCTCTTATCTCCATTACTTTTTAGTTAACAATTTTCTTTATGTACGTCATTCCTCTATTCTAGTCATAAGACTACGTAGGACGGATGACGTACTTCCGCGGAGTGCAAATGTAAGCTCCTCGATATAATTAAGCAATTCACGAACATTATTCTCTTTTCCTACTAATTAACGACACAATATGACAAAAATGGAAGTCTCTGGTTCACTCGGAATATCACACGCCGGGATACTCCTTGTCGGCACCTCGATGGCTACGATTACGATGAAGACACTTACAAATTTTAAGGAAGATACTCATAAAGAACCCGGAGCCGGCGCCAATACATATTACTTTCAATGTGGTTGTTTTACTAATATTTCCGTAAATCCTTGTGGTAAGAGTAGTTTCACGGCAACTATGCAACCCCATTGTTTGAACTTACGATCTATTCGAGAGAATAGATCGTAAACGATCGTGATCGTGGTCGTCGTTGTATAGCTTTACAGCAGCGACAAGCTGTAGACCGAGAGGTCTACAGCTTGTCGCTGCTGTAAAGCTATAGCCGTTTATTATAAAAGACAGTAACAGATATTAATTACAATACTTGTATCTGCCGGCTCTGGTTTCGTTCTATAGAGATTGAGCACTGTCCTTTGAGCAAGAGTATGGGGTTGTCAGGTGTAGTGGTGTTACGCGGTGCTCTGCAGCTGCGGCAGCGCTGGCGTGGGGTTGGGCTGCGCCGGCGCGGGCGCGCTGAGCGGCGCGGGTGCGCTGGGCGGCGCGGGTGCGCTGGGCGGCGCGGCCAGCGCGAAGGCGAGGCGCTCCAGGCGCGCGCGCTGTGCAGCCAGGCGCGGCCAGCGCGCCGGCGCCGCGCCTAAGGCCGACAGCGCCGCGTCTAAAGACACGTATAGCGCACGACGCTCGCTCTCGCTGCATGCTGACAACTCCTGCGGGAAATAAAAATATCCTCGTAATGTACTGTAATATTCGAGCTGGATGGATTCGCTCGCTCCGTCTCGTTTGACAAGATTTGGTAAGTTTTTAACAGCTTAAAACATTAAAATTATGAATACTACAAAACAAAACTGATACCTGGTGATTAGTGCAGTAATTTAGAAGTTAGTTCAGAACCTTAATTGATCTAAATCTGAATTTTTACACATCTAATATACTTTCCTATTTCTTTTTCTAAATGGTAAAAAAAACGGGGTTTTTAATGAATCAGGATGCAGCTGAGATTAGCAATTCCAAATACCTACTATTAATAAACTTGATACATACCTCTTCGACCGCTGCTACATCATCCTCCTCATCGGCCTGTGCCAGCTGCCTCTTGAGCGTCTACCAACAGAAAAACAAAAATATTTTTAATTAATAATACAATATAACATAAACTTGATGTTGCAGCAAAAGAATCGCACATTTTCGTGATATTTTCACTTGTTTTTTTACCAGTAGTTTAAATATACATAATATAATATTTACATATAAGAGTATAGCAAATAATTATGTTATATACAGGACTGCCGGTGAGTATATACAGGTTGTGCTTATATCGCGTCAACGCTGTAGCTGCAAGCTATGTAGAATGGAGTCAGTACGTTCTCTCCTACATTTGAACATGTTGTAACAATGGGTTGGACACTGCGGCCAGCAGGGTAATGGGAACCAATTCAATTTTGATAGATCAACAATGTACATTGCGCAGTATGCTGTAAAATCACTTCTCTCGACAACAGGAACAACGCAATGAACATTCTTGTGGTGTCAAAATTGAATTGATTACGAGCGTGTGTTGTGATTACACTGCTGATGGCACCACTTCCGTACGTTTCAAACCAAATGTAAATATGTAAATATATGTTTTATACTATTTAACATAATATCATAGCAGGCAGAAGTGCCATGTTTCAGCGATGCCGTTATTAAGTCCCATGTTAAGCATCTCTATTGCCATATACCGGGTACAATAATTCTAAACTCCGGCTGCCACTGGGAATTTTCTAACAAAAAAACCCAATAACACTCAGCAGTCTCGCGACCACTATACCAAAAAGGCCGTTTCATACTATTCAATTCAGTTTATTTGTTATCAAAAGTTTTACATAAGTTACAAAGAAAGGTGCATCAGGCGTTCATATCAAAGAGACCACCGTGACAAACGGGTGTACAAATGCTATTTATAATGTTAATTTAACTCATTCTGATTGGCTGTATTCTGTAATAATTACGGAAGTGCTACCATTTTCCTTTGCGTTGTCTTCCCTGGAGTCATTTTTGGGTGTTTATGGTGTGAGTGTGATGGAACAATAAACTTAAATAGATAATAATACATTTTGTTTGTGATTGTGAGAAAGGGAGAGAACATAAGACGGCTGTGCATCTATCTATAAGCCGTGATGAAGGCAGGCGTAATATAAATGTATCAGTTTATTAACCTTGGCGCCTTATTCTTGACTCGAGATCGCCAAGCAGGGCCTGAATGGTATAAATACCTGTTTCATATCAAACCAGTTAACGGCACTAACAAAACTTAGATAAATGTAAAATATTGGTACTCACTTCGACGGACTGCCTGTACTGCTCCATCATATTCTTACTGGCGTCCAACTCTGCTAGCTTTTTCACTACTACGTCAGCTACGTTTTTTTCTGTCATGTCTATTTTGTCTCTGAAAATAGCGATACGGCGATTTTTAATGGTGTGAATGAAGTCTTATGAGTTCATTAGCTAACGACTACAATTTAGACGTTCATAAAAAATGATTAAACTATTATTGTATATGTATAATGGGCATCCTTATGGCTGATATGGACAATGTTATATACTCAAATGGTTGGTAGCTGTAAGGACATTAACTTAATTATTTCGTCACAATTTGCTAATGAGTGTCGAGTGATAGTGTCAGTGACAGGTGTCACGTCGATGACTGCTAATCACAGACCAGCCTTCGCCAGTTCAGGTTCTGTGCTGCTAATAATAAATTATACAAGAGGACTAAATAATATGAGACACTACTTGGGAATAATTGTCAGACGGAGAGCTGGGTGTTATCGCCTTAATTTTCTTAGTAACAAACGATGATTAAACGTTATTTATCTAAACTAGCTCTTAAATCAATTGTCATATCTGTTCATTGGCATAAAAATTAGAAAATTACAAGTTTTTATTAGTAAGGGAGTTAATAGTCTATAGATTCCAGATGTCCAGCGCCAGCGCGCCTGCAGCACTCCGCCCCGCTCTCCACTACACAGTGTACTCACTTGAGTGCGGCCGCCAGCCTGGTGGAGTCGGGGTCTCCCCTGGCGGAGGCCAGCGCTGCAGCCAGGCGCAGCGCGTGCAGCAGGCGGCTGAGCCGCGCGTCCAGCGCCAGCGCGCCTGCAGCACTCCGCCCCGCTCTCCACTACACAGTGTACTCACTTGAGTGCGGCCGCCAGCCTGGTGGAGTCGGGGTCTCCCCTGGCGGAGGCCAGCGCTGCAGCCAGGCGCAGCGCGTGCAGCAGGCGGCTGAGCCGCGCGTCCAGCGCCAGCGCGCCTGCAGCACTCCGCCCCGCTCTCCACTACACAGTGTACTCACTTGAGTGCGGCCGCCAGCCTGGTGGAGTCGGGGTCTCCCCTGGCGGAGGCCAGCGCTGCAGCCAGGCGCAGCGCGTGCAGCAGGCGGCTGAGCCGCGCGTCCAGCGCCAGCGCGCCTGCAGCACTCCGCCCCGCTCTCCACTACACAGTGTACTCACTTGAGTGCGGCCGCCAGCCTGGTGGAGTCGGGGTCTCCCCTGGCGGAGGCCAGCGCTGCAGCCAGGCGCAGCGCGTGCAGCAGGCGGCTGAGCCGCGCGTCCAGCGCCAGCGCGCCTGCAGCACTCCGCCCCGCTCTCCACTACACAGTGTACTCACTTGAGTGCGGCCGCCAGCCTGGTGGAGTCGGGGTCTCCCCTGGCGGAGGCCAGCGCTGCAGCCAGGCGCAGCGCGTGCAGCAGGCGGCTGAGCCGCGCGTCCAGCGCCAGCGCGCCTGCAGCACTCCGCCCCGCTCTCCACTACACAGTGTACTCACTTGAGTGCGGCCGCCAGCCTGGTGGAGTCGGGGTCTCCCCTGGCGGAGGCCAGCGCTGCAGCCAGGCGCAGCGCGTGCAGCAGGCGGCTGAGCCGCGCGTCCAGCGCCAGCGCGCCTGCAGCACTCCGCCCCGCTCTCCACTACACAGTGTACTCACTTGAGTGCGGCCGCCAGCCTGGTGGAGTCGGGGTCTCCCCTGGCGGAGGCCAGCGCTGCAGCCAGGCGCAGCGCGTGCAGCAGGCGGCTGAGCCGCGCGTCCAGCGCCAGCGCACGCTGCAGCACTCCGCCCCGCTCGCCCTCTAGCGCTGCGTCGGCCGCTTCGGCCTCGGCCTCCGAACGTTGTCGTTGTGCGATCGCCGCTGATAACGTGCGGAGGGATTCGCGTTCTGACACCGATGCAGATTCGCCGTCTATAAAAGAAATAGGAGGTAACAATTTATGTGAAATTAATTATTGCAATATTACAATTAAATTTGACTTTAGAATAGCAACGACTATACGGTATGACTTTCAAAGACGCATAATCAAAAGTTCCATTTATAGAGCAGAATAAAAAATATAAAACTTTATTAGGTTATATGTAATTTTCCGATGTGAAAATTGAATTAGCTTCATTTTATATTTAATTTTCAACACAAAAAAGGTGACATGTAACTATGGGTTAAAGTATCAGGTAGTATTTGTTACCTTTATCATCTACGTAGAAGTCCCTCTCGGGCGACAGCTCGTCGCCACTCCACGCGCCCGCGCCCTCCGCACCCGACCACCACTCTTCCGCGCATTCTGAGACAAAAAGCAAATAACTAATAACTTTAATATTAACAAGAGAGCGCCCTCTGTCCATCATATCATTTTATTTATAGATAAACTCAGATGTATTTTGGGATCCAATCGCAAATGAAGCTAAATAGATATCGCCTAATCAATAAAATAAAACTTTTTTATAAGGGAAATGCTTGGAAGTGCTACTTGGGAGCAGTGACATCCCAGAGACCTATGGGAGAGCCATGGGTTTCTGGGATGTCATAAGCATATAGTTTGTTTGTCCTACCGGGATCTGTGACAAGACACGGCTCGGTCTCTGAATCCAGCAGGTCAGCCGAGTTGTCATTATCATCAGATACGTGTGAGCGGTCGTCGTCCTTCTGCGCGGGCGCAGGCGGCGGCGGCACGTTGCGCAGCGCGCGCGCCACGTTGGCGAGCAGGCCTCCGCCCGTCGCTTCTTCTTCTGGAGATAGGGCTTCGCCGCTGTCGCTGCGGCTGTTGTAACAATATTACAAGTGAGCGTATAAAGAGATTTTTAATACGGTTAGAAGTTTATTCGGTTTCAATTATTATAATCCTTTCATAGAATTTTTTGAAGCCGTTTTATTTTATTCGTCTTTTTTGGCTCTGTTTTGTTTACCTGTACAGCTCGTTGTGGTAGACGGTGGGCTCGACGTCGCCGGGCAGGCGGTAGGCGACGCGCACGGCGCGCGCCAGACGCGACAGGCGCGCGCCCAGCGCGTCCAGCGCCAGCAGCGCGCGCGCCCCCCCCCGCCCGCGCGCCGCCGCCGCCAGCGTCTCCTGGCGCCGCTGCTCGCACATGCGCACCAGCTGGCGGCACTCTGCGCGCCTGCAAGTCAATACAACATCGTAAAACTGGTTATTCAAAGATAAAATTGTAGGAGGATATTACGACCCAATATATTTTATGCCATATTATGCCTAAAAAAGATTCAGCATAAACGCACATCCAGACGGGATGTGGTGGCGATACAACTAAGATACAAGATTAAAAAATCACTTTTTTATTAGTAATCATCAAATTAATCGAATGCAGTTTTAGCTGATAAAATACCTAAGTAATAAAAAGTAAGACGTACCTCCTCTCAAGATCGGCATTAACCCTGGCTAGTTCCGTCTCGGCGTCTCGTAGCGAGTCGCTGAGCGCACCGGTCTCTGCAGCCAGAAAGTCCTGCATCTCAGCCGCCTCCCGCTCCGCCTCGCCCAGGCGAGCCTCCGCTAGGCGGGCGCTCTCACGGGCACTGCACGATTCCTGAGAATAAGCAAAATTAATTAATATGATGACATGCAACAGAATTTATATAACAAACCTTTGGTTTCGACCCCTAACTCTAAAGCTATAAAAAAAGATCGAAACCAACAACCATATAAGTTATTTACGTAAAGGCCTTATTTGTTGACCGAATCACATTTTCCCGGACGCAATTCCCAAAAGAGCTTCATTTGCTATACCAATGTTTACATCAAACAAGCAGTCTAATAAATTACTTAATTCATTATGAAGCTTTTTCGAATGTTACAACTGGAAACTACAAAATGGAAACAATCTGAATTTCATATATTAAACACATTACACAATAACATCGCGTGATGTCGTTAGGCTGCACTCTGTTGAACCACTAATCCACCTGCCACTTCTTCTGTTTATCGTCAACCAATAATCTAAGTGAATCTTAAAAACAAAAAAACATTAATTCCACTCACAACATGCAGTTTGTTGCATTGTTCCCGCAGCGCATCAATCTCCGCGCGCTGCTTAGCGGCGAGCTCTCCGGCTGAACGTAGTTGTTCCTCCAACGCACGCAAGCACCCATCCGCACCAGCGCCCGCGCCTACCAAACAAAGAGAGTGTTTTATTATTGTTAACTAGCTTTTGATTGCGGTTTCACTCGCGAAGTTCTTTGTATTGGAATAAAATGTGTACTACTACTTTGGTCTAATAAATGAAACCTGTGAAAGTCCTACAAAAAATCCTTCAAGAACTATTTGCGTGATTCTACTACGAACAATATTAGACACAATAAACTATAATATGTAGGTATACCATATTCTTTATTTAAATTGTGTTTTGTTTTGCTCACGCTACAAATGCTAGAAAACAAAAGAAACATTATAACTAGGTATAATTAATTTCTAGAAAAATATAAGGGGGACAGCGTACATACAAAAATAAGTAGTTCAAATGACATGGATATAGAAATTTGGCGCAAATCTCGATTTCAATTTACAACACAGCATTATTTAAGATGAAAAAAAAGTTGGCTACGGCCTAGCGAACAAGATTGATGCATATTCATTGCTTTCCTAGGTCATATTGAATTAAAGGGCGCGCGGGCGATCTGTTAAGGTCGTAGAATGATACCAATAAGAAATAATTCACATTGATAAGTCTTATTTGAGAAGAACATCAATTCGAATTGCCTGAAAATCTTCTATGTTTGTTGTAATTTTTTTTTTCTTTAGATTTATGATATAGGTATTATTTATTAAAAAGTGTATTATTATATTTATACAGATGATGGTGATTGATGTACAATATTATAATAATGAATATGTTATCATAAGTTGCTCAATAACGAAACGAAATTCTTTAATCCTTCATCCAACATAATATTGATAAATTAAACATAATTATGTTTTTAATCATATATTTTTAACTGATAACGATAAATCGACGGAAACATACCTTGATAACCTTACAAAATAATCACAGAATTGCTTTTAAAAAGGTGTTTTTAAGTAATTAAATTTTGGATTTCTGCAATCTGAGTCTCGCCATGACATATAAAGAGGTCGCATCGGTAATTACTCCGAGAATAACCGGAATTGATCGGAGAAAAAATTATACAGGTGTTGACCCCTCCGACCTTATTACAAAGGTCGCCAAATGTTCGCAGATCATGCATTCGTAATTCAAACGTCCGAACGAATTTGAATGAATGAGGTCGGATTTCGCTCATCATGAACACGCAACTTAAATCTATTTCTGGCTATAATAATAGTAGCTACGACTGGCTGGCTCACTCTTGTTATGGTGCCGTTTAGTGTAGGCCAACATAAAATCTTATTGCTGTATTGGTCATAAATGCATGCGTTGCATAGACTGGGTTATGTTCAGAAGACTGGGTAAAAAATACAATTATTAGTTAACGACTTTAATCATCATTAAAACTCACTGTAATTTTAATTATGTTAACGTAATTTAATGATTATTCAATTGCATCTGGTTAGGCTGGAAGACGACTCCAACCAACATATTCTGTAGTTGGGAAAAGGCTAGGAGAATGGTCTTTTTTTCATTTCATCATCCTACAAAAGCAATACTTAGTATTGTTTTTCTCTTTGGACTTATATGTGGCCTAGTTCCAATACAAAGAAATACAAGACAATACAATTTCTAAAGCTAGCTACACAACAGACATTCTACACTCGGCCTGCAAACGCCTTTTACATGACTGCAGAGAAGGAAAAGGGTGTCTGCACAAGCAAAACTTGAAACTATAATAAAGTTCTAGCAAGAATTCTGACTACACAGAGAGTTGTAATTTATGCAAGAGTTTTATTTTATGTCTCCACTGCTTCATTACCACTGTTGCTAAAGTGTTAGCCGTGAGATTCGCTGATGGCCAGCAGTGTACTTGTGTTATTATAAGGGCGTGGACTCACCGGCGCCGGCGAGGTCTAGAAGTCGTTGCGAGTTGCGGTCCAGCTCTGCGATGGCAGCGAGCCGGGCGGCACGCTCCGCCGCTAACTGTGCTTCAGCCCGCTGTCTCCGCTCCCGCTCCTCGGCCGCCGCAGCCAAAGCGTTAGCGAGCCGAGTCGCCTCCACGTCCCGAGCACTCGCCTGCACGCCCCGGTGACAGCGAGTCACTTCCACACGGCTGAGGAGTAAACACGATCAATGTTAGGACTTCATTCAAGATAATGTTTCAACAAGTTTATTTAATCACCGTAAATTATAATAATATTGCATAAAAACCCGGTCTCTACATATTATGGCTATGCACCGGAATTACATTCAAACATATTTCATAATAAATGAGCTAATATACATACGTCCGCTTGAAGTTACGCTAGGTTAAGTGAGCAATGATCATTTAGGTTCTTTTACGAAACGGCACCATTATGTTTTATGATTATGATGAATGGGAAATGACGAATCTTACTTCTCAATATTTGGCACAATCCCCGCCAGCGCCGATTCGATGTCGGTGCCGATCAGCACTGTCTGCGAGGTCTTCTCCGCGTAGATGCGCACTCGGGTCTTGATGGTGGACCGGGATGAAACAGAGCGCGTGACGGTGGGGCGACGCGAGGTGGGCGGAGTACCTTCGTGTTTTGGCGAACCCTCCGGTTCCGCATCACGCCGCCTTCGAGGCAGCGTCGCATATTTATCGGCAGCCACCCTCGTCGCGTTAGCGTCCGCCACCGTAGTCAGCCGTGGTCCATTCGAAGGCCACCTTTTCTCCTCACTCGGGGAATTCGGCGTCCGACACCTAGCCGTCGAGGTCTTGGTGGGTTTAGCGCGCAACGCAGGACTCTCGCGAATGAGATTTGGCAGGTCAGCGGTAGGCCGGATGCGTGGCTTCGGTGTGAGAGGTCGCGGCTTCTCTGGTGGAGTCGGTTTTTCTCGACTTCTGGCACGTTCACGGGTGGCCAGATTGGGGCCGCGCGGCGCCGTCACGGGTCGTGGAGCTGACGCACCGACAGGTGAACTGCGTTTCGGCTCAGTAACGTTGACATTGACGCGACGTCGCGGGCGCGGCGGTGCACCGGCTAGGGACGAGCTCTCGGAGCCGCAGCCGGAGCCACACGACACTACACTGGAGGCGCACGACCTGGACCCGCCACCGCTGCTGAGGGCACGTCCGCAGCCCTCCACTCCACTGTCACTGCCCGCAGCGCCAAGAGCAATTTCATCTCCTGCTGGCAAGCTATCTAGGTCGCCCAATGACCTTGCATCTTCATTTTGTTCACTTGGTTCCTGCTCAGCGAAGGGTTCCTTGAGCACAGGCGTTAGGTTCTTGCCACCCTCATTTACAGTTTCAGGAACAACGGCACTCTCATCATTTTTATTTTCACTTTCTTTTTTGTCAGCGGAATTATCCTTACTATCACTTTCATGATTAATATTTACATTTGTGACACAAATAGAAGGGCCGTCTCCGTCGAGCTTTGTCTCTTTGTTAGGAACTTCGTCATTGGACTGGGTGTCGGTAGTCGGCGGGCCGGCCTCGCCGGTGCAGGCTGTGCTCTCCTCTTCCATGGCAAGTAAATATCACATGTTCTGTAACAAAACAAACGAAGTCTGGTGAGTAATGAATGAATGTTAGTTAGCGAGCGATTGGTGCGCAGTAATCAGTCCGCTGCAGCGGTATTGTGCTGGCTTCCATTGTGCGCCGGCCCTTGGGCACGGCTACACTGGCGCAATCTCGAGGGAGCTCATTGCTATTGTCCCGGGTGTCGCCTATTCAAATACTGTCTATGGTAAAATAACTGTTAAATGACCGTCCTATACTTACATCGAAGGTATTATATTGCCGCGATTAAAATATCGTGATGCAAAATTTACACAACAACCTAAGTATATGACAAGGTTCACGGCTGCGACACAGCTTTATGGCTTCACGTAGCGTTCGCGTCCGTAAAAATAATTGTCCGACTACTTTTACACATACCGCGTACTTACTAGTACAAGGCATTCAACAACATAAAAGCCGAGACGTGGTCGCGGTAAAATGTTAGGTATCGGAATATCAAATGGAGAAACGACCAACAATAGGCAAAACCTATCGACGTATTGTGTAGCAACTATGCAGGGTAAAGAATAGTTCTCATGAACAGCTCGGGGCCTCCAGTCGGCCTCGAGCCGCCTATTCTCTACTAGATGCAATCAAACGTTTTGCATCAGTGTTTCAGAAATAAATACCTTCCCATGTATACATAATACCAACATGCGTGACAAACTGCAGTGAAATTAACTTATCGGTAGATTGTCTTCGTGGAAATTGTCAATAACAACAATATTAAGTTTTAATTATGGTTAAGATCTTTATTATTTCTCATTAAGAATTAACAATAATTCACTTACTGAGAAACTATGTTTACGAATAAACTTATTGTAACGAGCGTATAGTTTTTTTTTTTTTTAAAGAATCTCAGTCCTCATACTTTATAGTATTAGAAACGTCGACCGATAACATTACGTGATTGCTCACAAACAAGTACATATTGAGTAGAACTAGTTGTACTTGATACGTTATCAGCTGTAGATTTAGCAAGAATGCAACATACTTATTATATCAGAAATGGTACATTGGTGCAACTTGAGTCACATCAAAACATTGTATAAGTGGGCACTTCTAATCAGTTCCGTCATCAAATCATGTTTATTTCCATTGTTGAAGTTTTGGAATTCTATAAAGCATTTTATACACTAATCAGCTTCGTAATGTTGCTCAACACTCAACAGTAACATCCTACACAGAACCATTCCCTATGTTTTGTATTGATACGAGTAACCCAGTGGGGATACGGGAACAGGGTCATTGTACTGCGATCCACTAGGGGGCATCAAGGCGTACTATTCAAACACTGAGTTGAGTCTGTAGGCGAGTACACTACGTGTTCCCTATTCAATTTGTCACAGTAGTCATGTACGCGACGCGCCGTCTACTCACCCACCCATAAACATGAGATTTATTTTTATACCGGCGTTACAACAGACTTGTTGCTGGCCATTAATTAATCTAGAAAGGCCACGGCGAAGGTCTAAAGTCGTTGCCTCGCGTTATACGTTAGAAAAAATGCGTTGGCGGTAAACAGATGAGTAATACGTTATTGCATGAAACAGAGAGCTCATCGTTGAGTGTTATGCTAATTGAAGATACGATTGCGATAAAATACAAACGATCGACAAGCTCTCATCAAAAGTACCTTCGTCAATTTCCAATCGAGTTACTTTCTTGTTTTAGAGCACGTTTAAAATACAAATACGCTGTCTATAGCTTTACTTGATATTCTAAAGAGTGCTGATTACGCCATGCCAGAAACGGAGCACGTAGGCATTGCGTTTTTTCTTCTAGAAAACATTGGATTTCTTTTAGAGACGAAGGTAAAAGTACTTTTTATTGCCACTCCATCAACGTTTTACGATACGAAGATTATGATTCATTATTTGCTGCACCTATATCGGGCTATAAAACCAAGATAGAACGTATAAACTCATGCTGGTGTTATAAAAGCAAAAATAATCTTTTTGGCATTATAATCTCCTAAAGGGGCTTTAATTTCACTTACATCTCTATTAAAAATATCTACTAACACAGAAACTTTTGAGAAGTATTTCGTGGCCAACTATTTCCGGACATTCCGTATCAAAACCAACTAAAGTTATCGCCACATTTGGGTTTGAAATTGTTTCCTAACAATAGATACATTATTTCGTTCAAAATATGGGAACTCGTATATTTTCCAACACTAAAGTACCTAATGGTTATCGTGGGAACGCCAAGAGCCCACATGATCATAACCTTTATAATCAAGTACCATGATAAAATTTGACGATGCCATAGTACTAAAAGTCCGTTATCCGGTTATCCGTTAGGAGTTGTCTCAGGTACGAAACGGGACATGAATCGACAATATCGATGCTGTACATAATGTTATGTACACTTATGCGAGGTTCCCAAACTAGACGATCCAGGTATTTGGCTAGCCTCCATCTCTACTTCTCCAGGCGTCATGCGCGCGTTTGCCGACATAGTTCAATTATTGCAACTTAAATCTAGGTTAATGCACGCAATTTGTAAACGCGTACGAAACGACGAACAGTGTGTGTAGTGTACAATCAGCAATATATTTCGCTTTTAATGACAGTTTTACAATAGAAGAATGTTGGTTCTACGTCGCATGAGAACAGTGTTGGGCACAATTCAATTACATGCGTGTCCGTATCTTCAAACGTAACGTTTACAGACTGAATGTTAAAAATAAATCGTTTTCTTTTTCCTGAACAGTTTACTTTAACTCAAATAAATATTTAGATCAAAACAAATGTTTAAAAATACATCAAAGTTCCAGTTTAGTAAACGGTTCCTACTACCATTGCGAGGTATATCTTATACAGATGTGGCAGAAATATAAAAGATTTAATTAACAATTTTATATCAAAGGCGGCATCGTTTAGGCTCTTAGAATTTTTTTTATAAAGACGATTTATGAAAAACTCGTTTGATAATTCTACCTTAAAGGAGAAGATGCGACGATTTAGGAAATTCTGATTAACATAAAAATCTTACACAAACAAAAAACAGATTTGCATACACATTTGTACGCGGAGTGTGTACATATTATATGTTATATACATATAGTGATTATGTATCCGAACGGGGTAAAGACTTTCGCAGTGTTGCCAAAGCGTTGCTTAAAATCATGCTTTGCACACAAATGATAAGTTAAAAGTTGATAAAGTTGCATTCATACTGCTATCGTGCAACTTTGCCAAATTACTGCAAATCATGTAACAAGTACCTCAGCAGTCCAATCCTTGCTTTACGTATAGACAAGATGACAAATCCAAGATTATCAAGGAAGAAACGTTAATGAAATGTATAGGAAATGCATAACATTAACAGATCTCTTGAATGAAAGCTGATATCGAACCCATACATTTCAGGACGCTCTTACACCTTGGCAAATTGTAGATTGAAATCTTGTCTTAGGGCGAATACTCTGAGTCGACCCTTACGATTTGTGCGGGACGTGATATAGACTACTAACAGTGTACATCATTTCGCGCGTATTGTCTTTTAGTCCAAATTAGTGTGAAGGCAAAATATCTGTACGTACATAGACGTATAAATTGTACAAAATACACGTGAACAAGGTCGGCAGCATCATGGAGACCAAACAAACAGCGCGGATGTCTGCCGTTGACACATTGACGAGCTCTTCTCCGAATGGGCTAGTAAACATTTTCCCATTGATTGGCACTACAGTAAGCACACACTGTCGCGAATCAATCATGTCACGTTATTCAACGGAGGTTCTCACTAACTTACCATAAAAAGCCATGCAGTGCCTTAACATCGGTGAATATCTAGGCAACACGTACTGAATAAATAAATGTGGTCTGGGAATAAAAGAATTATAAAGGAATTATTATACTGAGCAAGTTGGAAAACGTAGCGGATGACACCTAGTACAGTTGCATTAGTAGGTATATACTACAGAGCCTGGCTACTCTATGAAAGCGATTTTGTCGAAAACCAAGATGAATGTGTCGGTGCCAAACCAAATGTGGTTTCATTAGTGTGTTGGTTGGCACAAATTAGATCTGTCTTCCCTGTAAAAATCAGCGTTTTTATGCCCTCCACAAATAAACAGCGCATTAGGCAAATATAGCTGAATGGTGTAACAAATCTACATTCCGATTCCGACACAGTTTTTGCTGAAACGTATATTATAATTAACTAACGCAGATAAATGATAGGTTGGCGTGTGTGGTAGTAAAAACGGCATGTTAACAACGAAATGAGATCAACAAATCACAAACAGTAACAACATAGCACAGACCTTGCATTGCAACGTCTGTTAGTAAAAAATACTTGTCGAACTTGATTGCACACGGCTAACAACTCTGTCATTTCTCGATTAGAATTACAGATACATAGCTGCCATAGACCTTAATAAAAACAGGGTTTTAAAGGAAATAGTTTAATGCCAAGTTATATCCTTGTGGCGCGGCTACGGATATTGACAATGGTAGGATTTTAGGGCAAAGTGTACGTAGTTATTTAGATTTTCCGAGAAAATACTCGAATATCACGTGGGGTGTAGGTATACTGTGTATATTTCTCGAAAAAATATGATACCATAAACTTAGGGTTGGGTTATCATCAGCAAACTTGAGTAGGTACTTTACACACTTTCCTTAAATTTTCAAAGATCTGTCAATACAACAAACTGCAAATGAGACTTCAAAATGGCGGCCATTTTATAATCTTGCAATTTGCACGTCCTTCCATGTCATAGGTGGACGAGGCAAGGTCGTTTACACCGGCTTTGATGCGGACGCGTGATTTGGCAACGTTTTTATGAACCATGGAACCGGGGACCAAATTGAGCGAAGCTACATCATCGCAAAATTTAGTTTTCAAATTCTGCGCTCGACTTCATTTACTAATTTTAGTTTGCAATTTCAGGAACAAAATTTGCTTGAAAATATTGAATACGCCAGTGGAAATATTAGGTTACAAGATAATTTTTGCCATTGTTTTCATTGTTACATTCTACTAAACGGATTTTAAGATATCTATCATGAACAAATGAACAGGTAGCCAAGTTTGCCTGTTATAATAAAATTACAATCTTCATATAGGTATAATGTTGATATCATCGAGTCGGATATTAATTTTAAGGCATCCAATTTTATCCCTGTCAGTCATTATTAATTTCTTGAAACTCCTTCGATTCAGTTCAGAG
Organism: Allophyes oxyacanthae; assembly: GCA_932294325.1. Classification (NCBI taxonomy): domain Eukaryota; kingdom Metazoa; phylum Arthropoda; class Insecta; order Lepidoptera; family Noctuidae; genus Allophyes; species Allophyes oxyacanthae. The sequence goes on along the minus strand of OW028613.1, from coordinate 14,018,945 downwards.
AACAAAATTGGTTACAACTCAAAATATTTGCCACAAAATTCATGATGGCCTTCCGGAAGCCACCCTGTCCGCTTAGTTACTGATATTCCATTTTATTTAGGGCGTCTGTTGCCACGCTTAAAATTATTATGACGGCCATAACAGGACTTGGGGCTTGGCCTGTCCCCTAAGGCTCGGCACATGTACAGCTAATGTCTTGTCGTTCATCGCTATCATGAAACACTTCCAATACGTTTTAATGCCTGTTTTATGAGCTGATGTTAAACAGATAATGTGTGAAGCTCAACCCAAAATCTCCACATTCAATTTACATCTCTTTTGTTTGACGGTTTCTTCGAATGCAGCTGAAAATAAATTGGAAAGTGGGTGCAGCACTCAACTTGTGATTTCACTATTTTATTTTGAAGCTTCCGACTTAGAGAAAAGATATGCTGTTCAATACGTAAATACTGCTTACGTTACTGGTATCAATGGTCTAGTAATCAATCAATTTGTTTTATTCATATATTTCAACAACAAAAATATGTACATAGTCATTATGTTTATAGCATTATCTACTTTGGGTATTAAATTAACTCGGCTTCAATAACAAGTGTATAAGTATAGCAACAATAGGGTGATTGTAACCCTTTCGCTTTGCCATTAGCGGATCATAAGGGCGGGACCGGAAATAGCTTGATGTAGCGCCAGTCTAGTTCCATTACATGACTAAATACTTGAATAAATAGCTCGGTTTAGGTTGAATATTGGACGAACATCAACGAAATTCCTGGCACTGTATGTTATCCTTTTGCTGTATACTTTGTTCACAATATAAGAATTTTAATGTAAAAGTTAGAGTTTCCTTCCGCCTTTTGTCAAGTTCCGCTTTCCAAGGAAACTGGTCGAGTGCTGCCTGACTTGCTGCCTTGTCTTTGGTATGACAAGTTTCTGGTTTTAGGCAGAGCAACTGTCCGACTTTCACAACTCCGAGCCATGCTATCAAGGTTCATCAAGTCATGGAACACAACTAGGGTCCTGATAATGTGCCCTTGGAACTCTAACCACGTTCGAAAGCAGAAGTCTTAGAGTATAACCTCTATGGCAGAAGTAAAATAATAAATTCTTTAGGGATTCGCTCAAAATGTGTTGATAGAACACGAACATGGAAACAATTTAACTGGAGCTCTATATTTTTTATTCAGCACGTTAATTGATACATTTTCACGGCACAGGTTGTCGTATAACGCATAAGTTATCCTATCAACTTATAAGCTTCTATCAAAACCTTTTAAACATACTGACGTTTATCCAGAGCTAAAAGGTCTACGTATGGCAATATTGTGCGTGTTTCTAGAATATCTAGTATTCATAAAATTGCTGTTTTATCTTGTTATAAATAACATAATCTTGATACTAAGTGTAGTGACGTCACCATATCTATGATTTAATGGCTTAATGTTTTCTTTTTAAATGAATTTGTAAATAAAAATATTGGGTTCATAATACACTTTTATAACCAAATTATCGAAATAACATTATCGTAGATTATAGCAATATTGATTGCATGTCATACGATATTTTTCATTCCATGGTACATAAAATTCTTATTCTTATTCTTTATTGTACACATAAACACAAATAAAATACATAAAAGGAAAACTTGTACATAGGCCAGCTTAACTCAAAATTGAGTATAACATACATTTCATTACGAATTATTGTTTAATTTTTGACGATATGGATATTAACAATGGTTTAAATATCTTTTAGACATTGTTTATTGAATTATACTTAAAATAAGACTTTAAAAGCTTCCTTTACAGAAAATAAAACAATTTCATTATTAGATGAAATCATCCTTCAATTATATTTTTGCTACCTACGCAATATAATTGAGGAATTTATAGTAAATTGAATTTTTACAGTTGCTCTACAATTCGCAGTTTTGCCCTACAGGACGACCCCCTGTCTGTCCCGTAATACAGCCCGTGACATTTTAACGACCCCTATGACATTATAATCTCATATATAGAAAATATCGCCCCATAGAAATTGTGTAGGTAAACAGCAGTATATTTGTAGAAATGAAATTAGCAATTAATATTATTTGATATACCTAATATAAAAGTTGTTGTGATATAAATAGAATTTGAAGATGACAGATAATTTAAAAAACTAATTTGTAAAAAGGTGCGAGTTATGTTTAAATTAAATAACACTGATGAATATTAATATACATTTGTTGAATTTAATCTTGTTATCATGTTGCATACAGTGGCCTTTTGAATGTTGGGACACACTCACGAGTGATTAAGCATTTAAATGAATCAGTCTGGCGACTGTGAAGCGTCAGAAAAACGAGAAATTCAATGTTTAAACATGAATAAGTCCACAGTTAAAGTAAAATTTATTATTTTGATTGAGTATTTTTCGTTTTGGATTAAAACGTGAGTAGCATAATTGCGCTCTTCCTAAATAAGCGAGTCAATTAGTTATTTAATTTGCTAGAACCGACTTTTAAGTAAGACATGTTATTAGAATTTTTTCGAAGATTTCGAAACATCATAACTTTAGAACGAACAAAGCCAGAGAACCGTAGTCACGGAAATCGCACGCAACCATAAACCAAGTACACAATTGCATAAAGTCTAAGACAAGGTGAAGGCTGTATCGGAGAAATCATGGCGTGTCAAGTTCAAATATAAGTTTGATCGTGGAACAAGGGAATGTTGTCCTAGCCGACAGTTTTATTATTCCAATAAACGCCGAGTTCTAGTCCCCCTCATTCGCCACCCTCACTCTTTAACTACACACTGCGAATGCCAAATTGAGTACTAACATTGATTTTGGGGGAAAACATTGGTTTCGGGCAAAACTTTAACCTACATGTAGCTGTAGTGAATGGTGCAGGAGTGCAGTATTAAATGCATGGTCCATTTTCGCAACATAAGGAAAGCTGTAGCATTCTAGACAATTGGAATAAACCACATGTAACACAGGTTTATGCCACATGTAACAATTAAATAAAAATTTCAGTATAAATATAATTAATATTTAAATATTCAGTTCATAATTAGTGCCTATGTTGTTAATAGGAGTAGTTATCTTTATGCTAAACTCATGAAGCAAACATGTGATCGTTACAAAAATCAAATAAGATCCAAATGTCAAAAAATTAACAAGTTGGTATTCATAATTATGAACGGAACAGAAAAACCATTCTTATGTAAAGTAAATTATTCCTTTATTTTGTAAATTTTTGTCAACATTGTATTAACAGCAGGTAAATGGCTGTCAGATGTTATCAAAGAGAACCGACAATACAATATTTTAGTGATAATGAAGTTAGGTAAAACCCAAAAGTTATATTAGATAACCTTGAAACTTATTTTGAATACCTATGTATTGTGTATTCAAATTAAATGGTCCGATATTGATAAACACATTTTTATCTGATAAGTGATAACAGTATATTCGATGCCGAACTTATTTACCTACATTTTAAAAAGCCAACATCATATTTTGTAACAAAAAAAATAGCTAAAATTAATGACAACATAATTAAGTAATCTTAAAAAACAAATTGTGATGAAACGAATACCAACAAACAATACCTGAAGTTTATAGAACAGAAGCGGTTTAGTCTACTAGACTATCAGCTAATCGAAGGAGTCAAACAGTTTAGAACAAACAAACAACTGAACAACAGTTTCACGGTGAAGTTTCAAGTAGTAAACTGAAAACAAGTCCAGAGGCAAATCTTATCGTAAACACGTCAATATCCGAGACGGGCGCGGATGAAACTACCAAATAAACGGGCGAGCGATGCCGACGACCGGACGGAGGGGCGCGGCGCGCGTCACCACATGGAGCCCATGTTAAAAACCCAACAATACACATGTGCCTTTCTCTATTATCATTTTAAACAAGAAGAATGCAGTCACAACATTGCAACATTATACGTCACCTGAGTATCAGCCAGGCAGCTGTGGACATCGAATTCATATAAAAACAAGAATTCGCATCAAGATAGCAAGGAATGCTTGAATCCCATATTAATCGATGTAGATAAAACCGTGCAGCTTTCCAAGTAACGTTTTCAAGAGAAGTGATAAACTTGACTGACATTATGTCAAGTTGATGCTTAAGTAAAAGATGTTGCCGAAAGCGCTTGATATTAAGAACAGAAAGTTTCTGAAAGATGGGCCTCATTTCAAAAACTTTGAAGACCTGTTTTATCTGAGAAAAAAAGTTGATGGGTCTAACCTTATTCGTCTTATTACGTAAATCGTAATTCTATTGAAGTCATAATGATCTTAAATTGGCAATCCGTTGTGCTTGGACGATTCAATTGCGTGCAGCGTGCAGCACAATGAGCAAGGATTGATCGGATACGCAGAACGATCAGTGCAGATGCAACAACAGATTTGCCGCTAGAATTATTTGCATGTAATACTTGCAAATATTTGCATGAGGATCTTTGAACAAATCAAAATCATCATTATATAAATAAATTGCATAAAGCGGTCCATAAATACTTTGTATTGTTAAAGTTTTCTTATAACATTAAAGAAAATTATGAAGATAAATTATTCAAGACACTCTTCTTATCGTGTCAGACATGGTTGGGGGTTTGGAGGTAAAGAGATGCTGGATTCTGATCCAAAAGTAAAATTAGATTCTTCAGTCAAGGAAAATAGGAAACAAATTATATATTGTACCTATGTTGGATTATAGTAAAGATGCATCAAATTGATCAATTTCAATAAGCATATTGAATGAAACGTATACGTAACAAGTATAAAATAAACAATAATTAAAAGCATTATATGCTAAATAAATAGCCGACCGTGGGAACAAACGCACTACAAATAACAATATACTTATACAGAGAATCGTTTGAATGACTAAATATTGCTTGGAAGGCTTTTAGAAAGTTTGATTGTTTTTTCTAATGTGTGAAACTTTACGTTTAGAAATGACATTTAAAGAGACAGAGCTAAGGATTTCTTAATTCAAAATGAATAATAGCCTGCATAACTAAACGAACCATTTTTCAATAAACGTATATTGCAAACATAATTTTTTTCAAAGCCATTATTAACAAAATGGTTTGATAAAAAAAATTCTTGGTGGTTCTATGAATTTCAAAAAACAGGTATACAGATTTTACTTTGAAATTCACTAACTGGAATAGAGCTGTTAAGTAAAATCAGTGTTAAAACAGGTCCATTAAGTTGTTCAGACAGCAATATCCTGTCCAGTCGAACCTACGCAAATAACGTTAGCAGGTAATTGAATTTTCCTTGCCTATCGCCGCCATCATGGGTTCGGTGTGACACGATTGAATTTTGATTCTGTTCTTTGAGCTTATTGATCTAGTTAATGAGCGGGAAATCCAATTGCCGGTGTGAGAAGGCAGCTGTATCGGTTTGAAATCAATCGCAAATTGCTTTCCAATCACCAGCGAACGTGATTGGAAAAATCATAACTTTTCTCAAACATTTTGAACTCTTGAAGCAATATCGTAATAAGGTACGAGTACCGTCGGCGTTTTAAAAACCTCATAACAGACCTTCATGGAGCAAAATACATAACTGCTTAACGATACAAGAATGAGTGCTCAGAGAGCCACTTAGCGCAGTTTCATTGGCAATTTTATTGGCAATCTGGGTCACAGCGTTTACACGAACACTATTTATCAAAGCTGATAATTTTCCATTGAAATCCTCAAGTGTTTGCTGGGAATGATCGATGCCCTTGACCGGCGCACAGGCCATATGGCGTATACGCTTTGATTCTCAACTGGTGAGACGAGTGCCGTAGATGGCAGGGTACTCGTGATCATCCAGTATGACCTTGCCTGCACGTGAGGTGTCAAACCGGACCGAAAATAAGGTCAGATGGCGATGAGAGTTATTTTAGTATGCAATCGAAACGGTATTTGGAAATTGCTTTCAAGTCACTTTTGAACCAAACACGTAGGTATCAAAATATATTATTGAAATAAAATTCCAATAGATGCAATAATTAAAATATAAATAAATTATCTGTATTGCTATAAAGAATGATTCAATGCTAGAACTAATTGATGGCGAGTGGTTAAAAACAAGCAGGTGATTTGCAAGACACGGTCTCCGGATTAAATTCCTTGATGAAACAGGTCCAAGGAATAGATATGTGCAAGTTGCACATAAACATTCTCAATTGTGACGCAATAGAGGCATTTGATAACAGTTATTGCAAAAGCTAATTAACAGCCCCACCTTACATAACGGTGAACATCTGTGTTAATAGAACGTTTTGTATTTTAAATACTAAAAAATTTACACAAACTCTATCCAAGAATGGAGCTTATACTTTGCCAACATCAACCATATTTTATAATTAACTTGCATCAAAGATGACCTTATTAGGTATGGTCGTAAGTCTAAAGAACCCATTGACCTCTGTGGTGGAGTTCATTGTAAATGTCTTAGCTGTAATTTTATATCTTGTTGCCATTTGTGTAATGTTTTTATCTTATTTCAGACTAATAAATTGGTCTACAGTACCCATGTCATCCAGTAAATGAAACTTATTCAACGTTTGCTGGAATACATGTTTTAAAACATTTTAGGAGTAAATAACTTACACTGTATGCTATTTGTCTTGTTTAATATTCAGTATTTTGTAGATACAAACTCGTTACGAATATAATAGTATTCGTTACAGTATAGATCTAAAGTGAGTCACTGCGCAGCTCCAGCAAGCGGAACGAGTGCATCGATTCGCTTGCGAACTCGATACAAGCAGTTCACGCGACATTCAGACATTGGTCCAGTTGCACTCCGCATCCGTGTCATTGTGTGAAGTGACCTGAGCAAAGCATCGCCTGCAATCAGATCCTCAGAGCACGGTGCGGAACCGAGCCTCCACGGATATCGAATTCAATCATCTATTGATTTATATGGCAAATTGTTGTCACTTCACACGGGAATGCCATGGTGTGTGGCGATAATGGGAAATTACTTTATGCACCTCAAAAATTTATATCCGGTAACGGTATTCTTGTACGATTGCGTGCGTCTACATACGTATGTGTATTAACTGTTACTGCGCTAGTTCATAAATATCTGAAGGGAAAACGTATGATAGCTCCGAGAACCCATATTTTTCCGGAACTACGTTGCTAAGATCCGACATTACACCTAGGTTTTCAATACGAAGTTTCAAGTTGTTAAGAATACTCTGATGAAAAAATTAATATGCCTAAAGGTTCTATGAATAAAACGCTGTTGTTGTTGTTAGCTCTCCAACAATCGCAATTGCAAAGCCTGTCATAAATATGTTTTTTATTTCCTTTTGACCAGCTTGAAGTAATTCTTTAATTAACGGATGACCTTATAAGCATCAGCTATCTAATCGTCGGGCAGTGCAGATAATTGCAACAATTTTTACCCCGGTCCTAGCGAAGTGACCTTAAATGTCACCAGCTCAAATTAACTATAAATTAATAATAAATATGGGTAATTAACACCGACAATTGTTACGCAACCACCACCCTTTCCAAGGCGCTCTGTAACCTTGAGAGTTCTTGACGTCGTCGTCTGGCAACTTCTGCCAAGAAGCCCCTAAGTATAAGAGTTACTGTTAATTTTTTTGTATAAACAACGTCTGAATAAAATGCTATAATTGAACAGCTCAATTGATATTGTCCCAAGTTCTCAACTTTGAAACGAACTAACATAACTTGCTCAAACTTGGCAGCGTAATTTAAAAGAAGTTATTTGATTCCGGCCAGACTAATAAAATTGCTATGGAATTTAACTAAAGGAATGTTAAAATACAGGCCTTTGAAGCAAAATGTCTAATAAATAAAAATATCAACATGAGCTCATAACGGTGAAAACTGAACATATAACTGACAAGTTAGTCAATCAATGTGAAATTTAACATAACGAAGTAATGTTCTAACTTCTAAGCATTTCAAATTGTTCACAAATTTTGAGTGAACACTTAATTTTAATAAGCAAAACGCGCGGTCTAAAAGGAGCAGGATTTACGGGAACGGGTGAAATCTAATTATATCGCTCGTCTCGTCGCGTGCCTAGCGGTCCAATCCTGCCCTGAAGATGGGACACTTGTAAGTATGTTAAAATATCTATGAACCGTCTAGCGTCTGTGGGATGCAAACGAGAAAACTATTATATTAATTGAAGCTGTAAAACTAAAAAGTCCGCAATGCCGTCTAAAGTTTCGTATCTGCTAACTGCATTATCAAGAACTTTAATTCGGTTGGTAGAGGTTCCAAATGTTAATTTTTTCGTTTTATGTCTTCTCGATTGAAAATGAAAGACAAAGATTATCAACCATTTAGCGATCCGGGCCCTTTTTGAGTCAGCTTGTAAAGACCTAATGCTATTGCTCTTGGACAAGGGCCTAGCGATCTATCTCTATTTGAGCACTATTACAATTTTACACTCAACACGTTTTATTATTACTTTACGATTGCCTCCAGCAATTTTAACGGTCGTCAACTGGATTCTGCGCACTATAAAAGGAAAAAGAGCACTTTATACAGCCACATGTTCAACATTCTTGGACCAAATTGCTTATAAGGACGTAACCAAAACAAATTGGTGGCTCAGTGTTGGCTGTCAGCTGTCACCATGTAGGACAACCAAGTCCGGGAACTAATAAAATATGAATATTATAGTTTGGGATGTCGGATACGACGAGGATTAGTGTTCCATCGATATTTCATTTCGGCATGTTTGGACTGGACTTTAAAAAGGCGATGCTCGAACATGTTAAATGCGGCTGCATTTCCGCATACCGCTCTATATTGAAAAGCGTCGTGTTATAAGATGATTTACAACTGGCTTTAATATTTCAACTAGCCGTTTGCCATAACGTTAAATGAGCGTTATATATTAGCGGCTCGGCAGCCGTGAAAATTCAGTGGTTGGGTTCATTGAACAGGTTTAGTTCAATCCTAGGCATGTATATTATGTTTCACAAAATTTGTCGCCAACTGCAAACAGCAAGGGAAAAGTGTGAGGTCATCTAAACATCTAATTAATGGCCTGTTAACTAACATTATACATAAACTACCCATCTATACAGTGTAAACAGGTAGCTGGCACGGCCTAAACTCGATTTAAGTACTTGAATTAGCTTAACCCACAAGGGAAATGACCCGAACCAATTTAGTAGTTATTGGATCTATAATGTAAAATGTTAGGATTAGATGATAAACTTGCCGGGTAGTGGGATAATCGTCGGTGACCACTGCGACGGCGACGGTCGGGTGAAGGCCGGTCTCGCAAGCCGCACTACTTATATACACTTGCTGTTATACATAAGGCTGCTAACACACTAACGTGTAATGTAACGTTCATTATCGTTTTATCAACTGTGAAATTTCTCCGAACGAAACATCTGTCTCTACCGTAAGCCGCCAGAACCAACAGCCGTCGAAATAATACTGTCATCTAGCTTGGCATTACTACAATATTCTAATGTATACCCACGCGAAGTGCTGAAATTCTTAGAGTGGTTTTGTCATAGCAGATACAGCATAACAAGGGTAGGAATGAAACAAGCAACACTGCAGCTCCCTAGTTCATAAAGTGTTGGAAACAAAGACGAAAATGTTCCGCAACGCACTGTAACAAATTACACAAGTACCCCAGTCTCTACGCTTCTAGTCTGTAGGCACCCTAATCCGCATGATTCGCTAAATAACCCACTTCCGTTAGCGCCAGAGCAACCAGTAGCCGGTACCGACCACACGCGAATATCTATTCATTACGAACACTCAGCAGATATTACACGTTGGGAGAGTAAATCACCACGTGGCCTGCACGTGGTGATTTACTCTGTGTGGTTGTTTACTATCGGCTTTATAAACTGTTTGAATTCGAATATACAAGGTCCTACCTTTCTAGTCCGGATCCCTTTAAGGGCTTATTGTATTATATTATTATGTACAACTTTTATTATGGGACCAAACCTGAAAACACGAAATAAACAATCTGCTGTGCCATATATTTAGTCGAGTAATATTGAACTATTTGTATGGAGCAGCTGTTTTTTGAAAACGTAAAACCTTCATGATCTGTCGTTGTAGACTAGATCGAAACGACGCGCAGATGCACAGTGTATGTCGATATCGTTACCGAATTTTACAACATATAGATCCGTCATCTGAAACGACGGATCGGACTTGATAACTATGGTGGCTTTTAGGACACGCAAATAATTCCGTTCAACAGTTTGACCGGTGAATTAAAGAAACTGTTAAAACATAGACTTAAGTCTTAAGATTTCTAACAAGTATTAATTAAGCCCGTACATAACACTACAGTTAAAAGTTTTATAGGGCCCTCTAAAACACAATAAGAATTTCAATTCTAACCGTTGCGTTACTCTTATCATAAACTGTTAATGAGTTATTTCTGATACTATGACGTAAAGCAGTTCAATAACAGGAAAGTCAAATTGTTACCATAAATAATAATGTTAATAAATTATACATTTGTAGGCAATCAACACGTGCACGAATGCTAAGGAATAATGATTGCCAGGGTTCGTCAAAAATATTTTTCAATTAGTGCCTAAAATAGCGCAATGTAGCATGATGCTCATTATTTGGACAAGCTTTTACATTATTACGAGGAAAAGGATTCTAAGCTAACAGGCGACCAGTAATACATACATAACTGCATACCGCATCATAATAATTATCCGTAAACGATTTATAATAAACTTATATCTAACAACCACACAAACTTTCCATGCGTTACGAATAAAATAAAGTAAAACGTACATTGATTGATTCTGAATGAAAGTACTACACGATTCAAGTATTCGATAATTTACTTTGCTGTGAAACTTTAAAAATTACGCAATTTAATTAATAAAATATCCACTGAAAATATTTTAGTTTTTATAGACATGCAATCGCAATTTACACAACAAATTAATACGAACTGTATGATTTCCTGTAATAAAGAAATTCATCTTAACAAATAGATAATAAGCAACATAAATGAAATAAATAAAAATAATTAAATAAGCTAACCGTAACCAGTTTATTTTACTGGAGAGTTTTTCATCTTAATATAGTTTTCACTGTATAACAAAACAGAAATAGGTAACAACATAACTAATTAAAATGAATAACAGCTTATTGATAAACCACACAACCGTTAAGCTACGGTATCCAACATAATTTAATAAACACATGGAAGGAAAAAGCTCATTTGCTGGGACCAAAATAGATGGCCAGCAACTGAGTCAAGAGCACGTGTTTTTTGTATACTAGCAGGGAAACACACGTGTGAGTTGCGACCCTTGATTAAAACATAAACGAGTAAACTGGCAGTCTTGTTAGACTATTTTAGAACCTGCTTCCTCAATTTTGAGGAAAACAGTAACCCTTTTACGGTTAATGTAACTTTTATAACGATGTTTGTGAAGAAAAGCAGACTTGTAGTTGCTTATCGCACTGCAAAGTCTTTAAAGTTGAGAGATAAACGATGTTCTAAGTAGAGGTACTGAGGACAGACTGACATTCAAATAAATTGTGACTAAAATGCAACTAATTCAAATTTTAGCCCATCATACTTTGTAAAGAACCAATTCATTACTGGATTGACCCTAGATGTAACGTGACTGAACCGTAACCCGAAGTTTTATTATAGGATAGTGGAGGTACCGTTATCTATGTTATAAAGTCCTACGGCCCCACCACTACATTATATGAAGAAGGTTTAGTTATACTCGTAGAAGGCCCTGCTACAAAGGCAGGCTAATGCTCGCCATGAGCTACGAGAAATAGTTCCATTTATCACGTTAAGCAGAGCAAATTGTCTGAGATAGTGGTCTGAATTTACTAGATGTTTGGTGAATTTCTGCTCATCTATTTCATCGAGATATCCAAGCTTACCCCGTACATTTTAGTTGCCTATTTCAGATGGATTCAGGAAATGCACTTATAAGTCATCTATCTATGAATGAAACCCAATTTGGCTGTCTAATACTTTGATCATTAATAGTAAACATGTAACAGTTTCTTCAGCAATCAATACCAAAATATAATATCCGAGTCATGTGAATCACTTTCCGCCTGTTCAATTTTGGTCCTAGAGGATCGTTTATGGCAAGGACTCTTCCTCCAAGTTCGTTGCTCCTTTGTTTTGCATTGTACTGCGACCGCGTCTGCATATTGATCAACTATTCTTATATTATTTTCTTTCTGCAGGGTTCAGGCGATTGCACCATGCCGCATTCGGTTACATAAATATTTTTGTAATTTTTTTTGCTTATTTCTTTACTCTCAATGCTCAAGCGATCATTACTGGGTAATGTTGCGTTATTACCTACTGATTATTTACGTGCAATACCGTAAAAGTTTTTTCTTTACTTTAAAAAAAACGATTTAGGCACGAGGTTTACTCTAAATTGCGATCAGTCACCTAAGCTCGTTATACGTTACATCACAAACGATCACAGTGATTGGCGGTTACGAGGACTGCATACAATGGAAGCGCCGAAGGCGCAAAATAGTCGACTACATCCGGGAAAGTGGAGCCGATGGGGAAACGATCCAACCGGGTTGCCGCAAACGTCTCTATCACTACATTATATTGCATTTGCAACAAGTCAAAGAACAATTGATAATAACCAAACTGGATTAGTGTCATGGATCATTTAACTCGCACGTTCGAAGCTTCTAAACAGCGATGTATTTATACATCGAAGCAACCGAGCGTTTGTACCAGATACAAGCTAATAGACTCATAAATATCATCCATGAATACCGACCTGTGCTTTTGTTATGGAATAAAGGTTACCTAAAATGGATACTCCCATGAGGTTTAACGTAAAAGGTCGCGTAACAATAACCTATTGAGGTAAGACGACTTTTCGCACAGGCCTCAACAGTCGCGACGATTTGGCGCCACTGAGTGCTGTCGCGAAGTACAAATTGGGGTATAATGTAACATAGACTTGGGTTGCAGAGAAAGATGAAATTATAGAAAATTAATTTTCCATAAAACACACGGATACCGCATAACGTAAACACGCTGAACAGTAAACCGCTACAGTTTTACGATCTGGCTCCCATTGCTAGACGATAAACATGTCCGTGCGTCTGGAATACAAGATGCCGCACAGAAATACACACGCACACCCGAAAACAAACAAAATTTGCCTTCGACCTGACTTTGAAACTATAGCTTATTATTCTCAATATTTGTATTTGATACAAAAATTGTGTGAAGTATTGTAAAAATATAAACCCTTTATCTAAAATCATTACAGAGTTGGCCCAATTCCAGTGCAAATAGGAAACCGATACACTATTCATCAAAAGAGCACTTAGTGGATGATGCAAATATTAAAATGTGGATATTATAAGAAAATATTAACGTAGACAACATTAATTTAAATGAATATTGCAGCCACTCTCCCAGACAAAGTTCGAAGACAATGAGGCAGACGAACAAAATAATAATTGTAAAACTTATGTATTATGCACGTCCTAATAAATTATAATCGAGTTAAGCTAACGGTGAGCAAGACCACATCGATTTCAGAGTACACTTATGAACGGTTACTCCATATATAGGAGGAAGAGTTTCGGTACCTTTCTCTCTGGATATGGAATGATGATCACACTAAAATAAAAGCGATGGATAAAATTCCATTGCAGTTGGAGATTGGTTTGTAATGATGTTTTCACACTCAAGAGTCTAAAGAAGACAAATTGTGTCGTGACATTTAAGAATATGGCATTGAGCGAAGTGTGGATGTTGACGAGCCAAGTGTAGAACAAGCCTCAGACTCTCTGGCGTCGTCTGTGTTACCCTAGACACGACACCACTTCAATAGAAAATAGGCCACAGAGCCGCGAGAACACTTCGCACAGGAAATTGTGAGGAAAAAGCTTGCGGAAACGTTCTAGCTTCTATGGTAACACACGGGGAATTTTTATAGCAATCTTCCGTAAATACGAGTATTTTTATAAAACATAAATTCGAAACAAGGCAGCTCTTAAAATTAATTTAGAGTGAAGCGTTTGTAGTTTTTTTTTCTGATTTATATCCAATTAAAAGTTTAACAATACGCAGCAATGTTAACAAAAAATTTAACGGATCTAAATCTAGACTCGCTGGAGGCAAAGAGAATGGCGTCATCACTCAATATGGCTTTTGGAACGTGCACGACTTATGTTAGATGAATTATATTTACGATAGTCACATTGATTTCTTAAACCATAATTCTGGGTACAGTATAAATTCGAAAAGAATGGAAGACTGAGTAAACTATGACTGAAGAATGGATGGACTACTGTTTTATTGAGCACGAAGGGAATCAAATCACTTAAACCTAAAATTTTAATCAAGGTCGTCGCTCTAAAACGATCTAACGGGTTCGACGCCCGATCGCCAATGTTGAGTTTATTCATTTACAAACTTCATGCGTACCATAAAAATAAACAATTCTGTACTCTGAACATTAATTTTGTATCTGAACATAAAAAGGTTCATAAAAACAGTCTTTTAATGAGGCAAATATACGAGACCTTTTTCCCGTAATTGCTAATTTCTGAATTGTATTTGATAAATTTCTAAGAATTATAATATGAAAGGAAATCTAGAGTCCTCAATATTATACAGAACTCGGACAATAAGTAGTAATTTGCTTATAATTTGTGGTCGAATAGATGTTCATTTAGGTATCTACTAATAATTTGGCTCATTGTGTTATTACCAGTTATTACCTACCTATACATATTGAATAAAATTCTTAAACACTACATTTTGCATGTTTATCGAAGTGTAGGAAAACATTGTGAAGCAGATGCATGCCTCCATTATGTTTGTAATTATTTACCGATCCGGTTTCGTCAACAAAACACTCACTTTCGAACCGGTCTCAAAACGGGCACCGCACGTCGACTTACGCGGGCTATGCCAAGTAATAGATATCTAATAATTATTGCAAACACCTTATAATATGTATCATTACTAACAAGATACTATTCAGCAAACAAACATCGCTTACTATACAAATAAAAAATCCATATCCGCAATAAAAGGTAAAGATGTAAAAGCTAAATATAAATGAACGGAAAGTACTTACATGACATCAAAAAAATAAAACAACGAATGTTAAGTCCAAAATCCGGTTAGCACTTCATTTAAAGTCACAGCGTAACAAACACAAGCTGGTCTAGTCCTTTAGAACATGAAGTGAACAGCGGAAAAACTATAAACATTAGGTGAAGTAAGAACCACAACGCACGCGTCCAGCGCTGACGCGAGGGTGAACGTGACTGCATGGTTACTGCTGAACTAGCGTTGCAACCAAAAGAGAATTAGACTGCAACTATGACATGCAGACTCCGACGAATACTTTTAACCAAGCACAATAATAAATCAACCAAAATAACAATAATAAGAGGCAGTATTAGATAATACTGAAATAAACAATAAACATAATTCATAGGTCCGAGTTATCCTAAAATGGACCTCTATTTGTGGTATGACTCGTACGCAGTTTATAAAAGAACTTTAGCTGATCTGGCATGAAATTTTGGAACTCCATAGAATTATCGGTCCAAACCGATAGCGCGACGAGAAAAGGAGCAAGCTCCAAGCTAATTTTACCCGGACGTTTGACGGACCGTATCGAGATTGAACGTCGGTCCACATGTCGGCTGATAAACTTGGCCGTTTATTTTGCTTCCCTTTCATGTTATATTTTTGTTATAAATTCGCAAGTTTATAGGTACATAAGCAGTCTATGGTTTCTCGAAATGATAGACTGTTCATATTCCTTATAAAGATTCGCTTTACTCTAGAGACAGCAGACTTCGCGCCAGATTATAATTTTCAAAGGACTATCTAGTCTAATTTTCTGAATTGCCGTAAATTGACCACGGGAACCGATTATGCTCTTTTGCTAAGTTTGCTCAGGAAGCTTACTAGATACCATCTTTTACAAAATCATCATATTTCAGGAATATTTTGTTTCAATGTTTTGCTCCTGCATCACTATGCAGGAGTAAAACATTGTAACAAAATATTCCTGAAACATCACTATGTAAAAGAATGAATGGTTGACTTCGATCAACGTACTAATAACTTTTGATCGAAGATGGTTGAAAATAAAATATATAATAATATCATTGTCATAAACACGCCTGTTTAAAAAAAAATTGTTATTTATTTTGAATCTTGACATTATTTTCGTCTTAGATAAACATGTAAGTAAATGATTTACGATGTCGTCGCAAAACTTCTTGGCAATACATTATTAAAGAAATTAAGGTTAAAACAATACTGCTATACGAGAAGGTGGTAGACCCCTGGTTTCCTTTTGTTACTGACACTGTATTGGAAAGTGCTAAACCCACAGAACACATTCTGTGCTCTGTGGCTTAACCTAATCTTAATAAGCTTTCAAGCGAGCTTCAATGCTTCTTTGTTACATAAAAATGTACTAACTCAAATTAAAACTTCTATGTTCGATCAACGCACCTGATAAAACTAATTGCCTTTAACTACAAGTTTTTTAATGACGTCAGATTTCATAATGGTCGACAAGTGATTGCATATTATTCTAAAAACACAATATACATATTTAAAGTATGAAATCATTGAACTAGTTATTTGATTTGGAACAGGGAATCATAAAACAAAATAAAAATATAAAATGAATAAGGATAGTGAGTAACCAACGCCGAGGAACACGTGGCGCATGACAGGAAATTGTTAAGGCGTTAGTGCAAGTAAATGAACGCATTGTGAGTTTGTGACGAATTCGCACCACATTGGATGCAATCCGATATTATTACAATACAAGCATACATATGAATCTCATGTGATTGTGAATTTGTGATCTAACTTGTAACGCAACTCAACGTGACTGAACGTAAATACCTATATTCGCACATTACGGCAATACGTTAACCCGCAGTTTGCGCAATTCCGGGGAAAACTAATAATACCTTGGAACCCGTAAACAAGGGATAGGGAAACAGAAGTCTTGAGAAATATTACAATTTGATAGTTTTGCGCCTACGTCTTGCAAGAAATGTTAGGGAATTGAGATATTTGAGTGACATTTTCGGGTGGCGCCAGTGGACGGGTGACCCAGATCTGAGGTCTGCGGCGGAGCCTGCGTACACCGCGGCGAGAGGTCAGCGCGTTGCACGCAGCCCAGTCCGTGACACCAAAATAACGCGTTACTTGTATTAATATCGAAACAACGCCTGCATATAGGTGGTTGAACGAGGTAACATGTCGTAAAGACACTAGAGCATGCAATCAGATTTTATCTTACCACCAAGATAACAAAAACTTAATTGCTAATAAGTAAGTTTCATACATAATACATGAATTCCCATAGACATTTACTTCATCGAAATGACGTGAACAGGTATAAATGTTAGATGCATGGTTGATAATTCTCACGCAGGATAAAAAAATCGATTTTAATTTTTTGTAGCGTTGTTACATAGTTCCCATTGTGGTGGGTGAAAGTTCATAATAAAAAGTGTCTTGTTCCGCGTATGAATCGTGCTACACCCAATTACATGGTGTACAATCTATAATTCTAAGTTATGATAAAATCTCTATTTTATTAGATAGTTACTGCATTATATCCGCTACAGTTAATTGATAATAAACATCAAAATATGTAATTAAACTTTTTCAATTTGCTTGTTTGCAAGGTATTTGTTCTTGATGAGAGCATGGTATGTGCGCGAGATAATTTATCAAACTGTGAACTACTTCCAAATAACACGTTTGAGTGATATTCAAATATTCCCACAGTGGTTTTAAACAGCAAGTCATCTCTAAATGTATCACTCGTTGGCTTTCACTGGTGCAATTTGATGCGCAATCAACGCGGGCGCAGATTGTGGGGCAATTAACCAGTGCGGATATACTCGTACGTGTTTATGGCATACGCATCTTCCTGTCATCGAGGAAACGATTCGGTTGTTGCTCGGACTACCCGCCACATGACCCGACTACTTATTTTAATCATAAATATATAAACATGTTCGCAAAATTGTATGTACATTCGGGGAATTTTAATTAAATACTCGTTGGAAAATTTGGAGTTATTAAAATAACATTTACCTATGTCCAACTTGGAGTCAGTGGAACCGTCTGAAAAGTTTTAATATTAATAAAGTTCCCTGAATAAATAATTGCTATTTTAATCATTTCTAATCATTGTTTTGTGATTCTGGTGTGTTTTCACGCAACTTATCTGAACTTTAGAAATCAGCATGACTTGCTAAATCAGTTAAGTTAGTTTAGTTAACAAAACTTTGGTTTAGATAACAAACTTTCCTGTTACCTTTAAATCCATCGTTAAACCAAGTTTATATTTCACGCGAACCCACTCAATTTGCTTAATGGAAAGTGATCGAATTAAACACGCATAATGTCAATGCTGCCCGACTCTCCCCCGTGGAAACTTATCGACAGTAGCGAAAGCGATTAGCAACTCTTAACGTAGTTTTTCCCACATAAAAACAATGGGCTTGCTTTCTATTTTGAAGTAAGATGGAACCCAAAATCTGGTAGAACATTTCTACATCGCGTTTCTTACTTAGGTTTATAACATAGTATATGAACTGCCGGCTAGATTATTTCAACTTAGCATGCAGCAGAATCTTTAACACAGACAAGATTATATTTCAAGCACCAATCCGCTGACTAATATAATTTATTCTATAATATGATATAATCTATAGAAGCCTGCCTGTGTTCAGCAGTAGCTGTCTAAGGGCTGTATATCCGTCGCTTATAAATTCAGTGCAAATTGCAGCAGTCTACCTTGGAATTTCATTATTCTGTTTCTTGTATTCGTGATATATGTATAAGGTGTTCAGGCTTGAAGTTAAGATCATTCTGAAACCTAAATGTCTTGCAAAATTTTATGACTTCGACTTTATCAATTTGTTATTTAAGCCCTTGGTAGCATGAACTTCAATCGCAGTTATCTTGATAATTATATTTAGCACTGCTAAGAACGTCAAATGTAAACCAAACAAATTGAAGTTGAATGGACTGCGTCAACAAACTTTTTTACACTACTTTATTTTGTGATCGGTCGTTGATTAGCACGAACAGTCTAGAACTAGTATGTGCACGTGATTTTCACACCTGAAATAATGATTTAAGAATGAGGAATAGCGAAGATTAGGTACATGATTTTATGGTAAATGCTATTGAAAAGGTACCAGGTATCGCATAAGGAAAACGAAATCTTTGTGTGTGTAATGCCTCAGGGTGGAGCAAGATAGAATCTTAAATTGATGATGTTTTGGTAAATACCAATGAGTCTGCTATCTAACAAGATGACTGACACCCGTTTAAGAATTTCTGCATGTCACCAACTATGACTTTCTAACTTTGGGTTTGTAAGAGGCGACAGTTTTGTATTGCGACAGGGTCAAGCGTGGTGAGTTTTAACTTCCTGAGTCCTTTAGAGGTAACAGTTTCATAGATCCACTTGCATTAGTGGTGGTACATGTACTGATATTTTTGAAAAACAAATCGTGAAACAATCCACTATTTCGCCTGTCATCACAACTGGGTTGATATTCCAGGAACACTGCTGTAGAAAGTGCTAGAGTGTCAAAAGACAGTTTCGCTAATTATAGCCGAGTGGGCGACGTTCCGCACATACCTGCCTCTCCAGCCGACAGACGGACAACAAAACAACACAGATCTATTCACGTCAGATAAACTTTCAAATCAAGCGAGCTGCAAATGAACCATCAATCTTACAGCCTCTTAATATACGTACTAGTGTAAGTACTAGTGTTTTAAATCAATTGTGAAGAGTTACTATTAATAGTAATCACAGTTTGGGCCATTAAAGATAGATACGGTGTTTTGATTACTTTTCAGAGTACATAGGTACTAGTGTGTTGCACAGTGTAGGTGACTAGCTCCTGTCAGTTTACTTCTTTTAATCTCAACCGTTGGGAGGCAATGGTTGGGTACAACAAAGCTCACCGTGTGTTATACTTATAATCAAAGGTTATAATATGGACTAGAGGTCGCGCGGGTGCGCGGGCCGCATGCGGCCCGCGTGGGTTTTTTGGGTGGAGTTTGTAACATAACTAAAAAAAATTTGGTTTTTTGATTTTGTATGGCAGCCATTTTTTTTTGTATGGAAACCATCTTTTTTTCGCCGGCTCGTCAAACGGCCCAGGTTCCTCGACATTTTTAGTTCCGGCAGTGTGGGTGTTCGACTTTTCATTTTCGAGATCCGTAGGGCAGTTCCGGTCAGTGTTCCACTTTCAGGTCATTTCGGACTTTTCTTAAGCTCACAGGACCCCCCTCTATACGACTTCCATACATCACTTTTACCCCCGGCGGCTGCTTCTGGGAGAACAATTGGGTGAAAATCCAAAATGAACACTTGTATGGCGGCCATATTGGAAAATGGCGGAAAGAAAAATTTGATCCCGGATTATGAATCGGTGCCCCCGAAAACCCCCGGATGCCAATTTTCAGCCGGCTCCGACCATATTTTTTTTCGGCCGCCATTTTGAATCCGCCATCTTGGATTTTTATGACCCCCACCGGAAAGCCCCCGTCGTCCTCTATGACATTTGGTCCAACAGCCCCCCACTATCTCCAACGGTTTCGGAACGGTGAGCGTTTCAATTTTGTATGGCCGCCATCTTTTTTTGTATGGACGCCATCTTTTTTTACCAGCTTGTCAATCGACCCAAGGTCCTACACATTTTTAGTTCGGGCAGTATGGGTGTGCGACTTCTCATTTTCGAGATCCGTGGGGCAGTTCCGGTCAGCGTTCCACTTTTAGGTTATTTCGGTTTTTTGCTGAACTCCCTGGACCTCCCTCTATACGTCTCCCATACATCACTTTTACCCCCCGCGGCTCCTTCCAGGAGAACAATTGAGTGAAAATCCAAAAATGAACACTTGTATGGCGGCCATGTTTTTTTGTATAGTAGCCATGATTTTTTACCAGTTCGTCGATCCACCCAAAGTCCTTGACACTTTTAGTTCTGGCAGTATAGGTCTGCGGCTTTCCGTTTTCGAGATCCGTAGGGCTGTTCCAGTCAGGGTTCAACTTTCAGGTCATTTCTCACTGGGCCTCTCTCTGTACGACTCCCACACATGACTTTTACCCCCCATGACTCCTTCTGGGAGAACAATTGCTCCAAAAGATGCGTTTGTATGGCGGCCATATTGAAAAATGGCGGAAAAAAAAGTTGGTCTCGGATTATGAATCGGTGCCCCCGAAAACCTCAGGACGCCAATTTTCAGCCAGATCGGACCATATTTTTTGTAAGCCGCCATTTTGAATCCGCCATCTTGGATTTTTATCACGACCACCGAAAAGCCCCTCTCGTCCTCGATGATATTTGGTCAAGCACTCCCATTCTATCTCTAACGGTTTCGAAACGGTTAGGGTTTAAAAAGCTTAGAGATTGCGCGGTGCTTGGGCCGCTGGCGGCCCGCGGAGGTTGTGGTGGTACTCTTAAATTAACTTAAAAAAACGATTTGGAAAGTGCTTTGACTTTGACTTTGACTTTGACATCGACTTTTACTTTGAATTCGAATTTCACTTTGACTTTATTTTTCGTTTTCTTCCCAGCAGACCCTTTCATTTGATACCCATATCAGGTTGGTAGATAAGAAAATCTTGTCTACCATCTTGGGGCGTCCGCCATTTTGAATTAAGTGTGACGTTATTTTAGTTTCGTACTCTTCTCAGCAAACCCTTTCATTTGATACCCATATCATGGTAGTGCATAATACATAAGTAGTCCGCCATATTGGATTTAGAATGACGTCAGTTATCTAACTATGCATTGTCATCCTATCTAAACGTGTGAGCAAAATCTCACCTCAATCGGAAACCGCGAAGTGGGTCAAAAACTTCCAAAATTTTCTTACATAGTTACAGGTGAAGTTAATAAAAGCGTGTTAAGAGGCGTTTGTGTTGCTGCCATGTTTTTTTTGTATGAAAGCCATCTTTTTTTTACCAGCTCGTCTATCGACCCAAGGTCCTACACATTTTTAGTTCGGGCAGTACGGGTGTGCGACTTCTCATTTTGGAGATCCGTGGGGCAGTTCCGGTCAGCGTTCCACTTTCAGGTCATTTCGGACTTTTTCTGAACTCATAGGACCCCCTTCTATACGACTCCTATACATCAGTTTTACCCCCGAAGGCTCCTTCTGGGAGAACAATTGAGTGAAAATCCAAAATGAACACTTGTATGGAATAGTGTAATAAAATTGTAATAAAAAACTTTGACTTTGAATTTAACTTCGACATCGACATCGACTTTGACTTTATTTTTCGTTTTCTTCCAAGCAGACCCTTTCATTTGATATATATCATGATGGTAGATAAAAAAAAATTGTCTACCATCTTGGGGCGTCCGCCATATTGAATTAAGTGTGACGTTATTTTAGTTTCGTAGTCTTCTCAGCAAACCCTTTCATTTGATACCCATATCATGGTAGTGCATAATACATAAGTAGTCCGCCATATTAGATTTAGAATGACGTCAGTTATCTAACTGCATTGTCATCCTAACGTGTGCAAAATCTCACCTCAATCGGAAACCGCGAAATGGGTCAAATGTAACTTCCAAGATTTTACAGGTGAAGCTAATAAAAGCGTGTTAAGTATCGTTTATATGGCGGCCATGTTTTTTTGTATGAAAGCCATTTTTTTTACCAGCTCGTCAATCGACCCAAGATCCTACACATTTTTAGTTCGGGCAGTATGGGTGTGCGACTTCTCATTTTCGAGATCCGTGGGGCAGTTCCAGTAAGCGTTCCACTTTCATGTCTTTTCGGACTTTTTCTAAACTCAATGGGCACCCCTCTATACGACTCCCATACATGACCTTTACCCCCGACGGCTCCTTCTGGGAGAACAATTGTGTGAAAATCCAAAATGAACACCTGTATGGCAGCCATGTTCTTTTGTATGGAAGCCATCTTTTTTTCACCGGCTCGTCAATCGTCCCACGGTACTCGAAATTTTTAGTTCCGGCACCGTGCGTCTGCAACTTGTAGTTTTCGAGATCCGTAGGGCAGTTCTGGTCACGGTTCCACTTTCAGGTTATTTCGGATTTTTCCTAAACTCACTGGACCCTTCCCTATATAACTCCCATACATAACTTTAACCTCCCACGGCTCCTTCTGTGAGAATAATTGTGCGAAAATCCAAAATGAACACTTGTATGGCGGCCATGTATTTTTTTTGGAAGCCATCTTTTTTTTACCAGCTCATCAATCGACCCAGGGTCCTCGACTTTTTTATTTCGGGCAATATGGGTCTGCGTTTTGCCGTTTTCGAGATCCGTAGGGCAGTTCCGGTCAGGGTTCTACTTTCAGGTCATCTCGGATTTTTCTTAAACTCACTGGAATTTCCACTATACAACTTCCATACATGACTTTTACCCCGCACGACTCCTTTTAGAACAATTGCTCCAAAAGAAGCGTTTATATAGCGGCCATGTTTTTTTGTATGAAAGCCATTTTTTTTTACCAGCTCGTCAATTTACCTAAGATCATACACATTTTTAATTCGAGCAGTATGGGTGTGCGACTTCTCATTTTCGAGATCCGTGGGGCAGTTCCGGTCAACGTTCCACTTTCAGGTCTTTTCGGACTTTTCATAAACTCATAGGACCCCCTTCTATATGACTCCCATACATGACTTTTACCTCCCACGGCTCCTTCTGGTAGAGCAATTGTGTGAACATCCAAAATGAACACTTGTATGGCCGCCATCTTTTTTGTATGGAAGCCATCTTTTTTTCACCGGTTCGTCAAACGGCCCAGGGTCCTTAACATTTTTAGTTGGGGCGGTATAGCATTGCGACTTGTAATTTTCGAGATCCGTAGGGCAGTTCCGGTCAGCGTTCCACTTTCAGGTCATTTCGGACTTTCCTGAACTCATAGGACCCCCTTCTATACGACTCCCAAACATGACGTTTACCCCCGACGGCTCCTTCTGGGAGAACAATTGAGTGAAAAACCAAAATGAACACTTTTGTATGGCCGCCATCTTTTTTTGTATGGAAGCCATCTTTTCTTCACCGGCTCGTCGATCGACCCAGGGTCCTCGACATTTTTAGTTCCGGCAGTATGGGCGTGCGACTTGTAACTTTCGAGTTCCGTAGGGCAGTTCCGGTCAGCGTTCCACTTTCAGGTCATTTCGGACTTTTCCTAAACTCACAGGACCCCCCTCTATACGACTCCCATACAATACTTTTACCCCCACGGCTCCTTCTGGGAGACCAATTGCTCCAAAAGATGCGTTTGTATGGCGGCCATATTGAAAAATGGCGGAAAATAAAAGTCGACCACGGATTATGAATCGGTGTCCCCGAAAACCCCCGGACGCCAATTTTCAGCCAGCTCGGAGCAACTTATTTTTCGGCCGCCATTTTGGATCCGCCATCTTGGATTTTTATGACCACCACCGGAAAGCCCCTTCCATCCTCTATGAAAATGGTTCGAACACCCTCCCGCTATCTCCAACGGTTTCGGAACGGTGAGCGTTTCAATTTTGTATGGCCGCCCTTTTTTTTGTATGGAAGCCATCTTTTTTTCACCAGCTCGTCCATCAGCCCAGGATCCTTGACATTTTTAGTTCAGGCGGTATAGGTTTGCAATTTGTAATTTTCGAGATCCGTAGGGCAGTTCCGGTCAGCGTTCCACTTTCAGGTCATTTCGGACTTTTCCTAAACTCACAGGACCCCCCTCTATACGGCTCCCATACATCACTTATACACCCCACGACTCCTTCTGGGAGAACAATTGGGTGAAAATCCAAAATGAACACTTGTATGGCGGCCATATTGAAAAATGGCGGAAAAAAATTTTTGATCCCGGATTATGGATCGGTGCCCCCGAAAACCCCCGGACGCCAATTTTCAGCCGGATCGAGACAACTTTTTTATGGCCGCCATTTTGAATCCGCCATCTTGGATTTTTATGACCCCCACCGGAAAGCCCCCGTCGTCCTCTATGACATTTGGTCGAACACCCCCCCGCTATCTCCAACGGTTTCGGAACGGTGAGCGTTTCCATTTTGTATGGCCGCCATCTTTTTTTGTATGGGAGCCATCTTTTTTTCACCGGCTCGTCAAACGGCCCAGGGTCCTTGACATTTTTAGTTCCGGCGGTATAGGTTTGCGACTTGCCATTTTCGAGATCCGTAGGGCAGATCCGGTCAGCGTTCCACTTTCAGGTCATTTCGGATTTTTCCCGGACTCACTGGACCTCAAGGTTTATGACTTTATGTATGACTTGTACCCCCCACGGCTCCTTCTGGGAGAACAATTATGTCAATGAGTGAGTGAGTCAGTGGTAATCGAGCTTTATATATTAGAGATTTGCCAAAATTATCCCAAGGGTGAGATTCAATAATAACTATAAATGATGTTTGTTCGATAAACTAATGCATGACGTCCATCTGACGGGATTAATCGGATTTATGCCGCATAGTTATTTACGTGTTTGATTTATACGATTCAATGTTTCTATATTCAGAAACATCGGGTACCAAGGCTATCATAATTATCAACACGTTAGTTTCGTCGAAGATTAGTATTTAATTTAATATTACTGAATTATTGATCGAACTTACTGAAGCATCAATACGTGATTCGGATGTTGGAATGTAGTACAAGTTGTACAGTGGTGTTTATCCGCTTATCGGCGAGTCGTACGTGTTCATAAGAAGAATAGATAGGTACAAGTTTTCCTTATGGCCGATGTTTTAACCCTTGCAAGGCCACGGACGTGCATGGATATTGTTAATGTTTGAATATTTCGAATAAATAAACAATATTTTTCAAATTTTTCATTTCATGGCCTGGTGTTGGATTAGCAATTCATTGAAAGAAAACATTCGTTGGTAATCAAAGGTATGGCTTAATTTTTTTCTTGTCCACAAACTTTCTAAGTCTGTAATTTATATACTTACTGAATAAGAAAATGTGTGCAGCGGGCATAACATAGGTCTTAGGGCGACGACCATACACAATTACACATTTTATAGTTTCTAACAATAAGCCATAAATCTGGGTCTACAATGGTGCAATAGGTACAATGGTGGCAGACCCTCACTAACAGGAAAAGTCCTGACAATTAGCTCAATAAGAATTAGCGTAAAGATTTCCCAAAGCTGGGAATGATTGCAAAAATAAATCTGAATAATATAAAACAGTAATCGAAATGAGATTTATTCGCAGTAAGAGCGAAATATTTAAACTGTTCTGATTCTGAAACGACAATAAATTCGATTTCTCATGAAACTCACTGATGACTGGAAGACACGAAATGTCTGTTTCCAGAATACGTGTTCTTTGAAAAATGGCGTGTCTATCTAACTCCACGTCGTATTTTAGTGCAAGGTCAGGAGAATAAACCATACCTACCAACCATTCATAATATTTTAGGCCGATTTATCACTGCAAATCTCGCGATGAAAAAACTATTATCTTCACAAAAGGGAGAGGCTTAAGCCAGTTGGTATATGCAAAGCACTACAAGCCTTTTTCGTTTTATGGAAAGGAGCCCAGATCATATCAATATCATGATTTAAGATTGTGTTCATGTAGAAAGTGCGTCCGTCGTTAAGGCGCCTTTAGGAGTCGAGGCACTTTGTAAACAATCACAGCTCGCCCACGCCGAGAACCGCCTGAATCGTAATCAAGCCTAAATTAGGAACAATAGCATTTCTACAGTTATTTAGATAAATAATTGTTTTTTCTAAAAGAATCGCAATTTTTGTGTGCAGTAATTGTTTCGCTGGCTCAGTGCTATGAACTCGACGCCTCATAGTGTCAAACATAAATCCCCTGCGGTCTAGAATGCGGCGTCCATGACTGGCGGCCTCAAAATTTGCTGCGCTTCGTCAATGTAAGCAAACGTGGCGAATGGCGAAAGGTTAAACGGAATCGTGAATACCTGACGTCAGTATCGCGTTGTTTTGAAGGCGTCAAAAAGCTTACGGGAGTTCAAAATTCGTTCTACCTATGTTCTACCTACTGTATAAAACGCAGACCGTGTCAGGTTATTAGCCATCCCAAATTGAAACGAGTAAGGAAACAGGTTCCTGGACTATTGTAGGCTTGCAGACTTATCATTTTATGACCTGAACAGTGTAATTTGGAGCTTCTGCAACGTATTGCATAAGCAAAGGTAATCGCATTTTGAGTGCACAAGTTGGAACGAAAATATTTTCCGAACAAATTGCGTTCCATTACCCCTCGGATGACTGCAGCGTCCGTCACGTAACATCTAGCGCCTCACTAATGTTGCGTGTAATTGCTTGCAGGCGACATGACATACACATCTACATCACACTTGCAACATCTGAGATGTAAAATTATAATAATGCACATGTTCATAAGTGTGCTTTAGTAGGACATATTGTGTCTCAACAAGCGTGCAAGTAATGGAGGCAAAGACGTAGCTTTTACTGTGTTGATAGCTACACTAAATCTAGGCCTATTGTATTTTCTTATAAATTATGCATACTAGTATTCGCCAATGACTTCATTCACAGCCTTTGGGATTGCGACAAGGGAGGTATGTCAATGCCAACAGCAAAATTAACCTATTTATCTCTGCAATGCAAAGTTAGCATGAAGCCTCTTGAAGTTTTGAAGACAAGTAGACAGAATGAATGAAGAAGAAAGAAGACTGGAACTAAGCAGTACGACCAGCCCAGGTTATATTATTATACCTATTCAATTGATCCAGATTTTAACTATTTCCTTGAACGAAGCAAAGTAAAAATACAATAAAAATTTGTCTATGAATATAGAAACAGACCTTGACAATAATTGCAACTTGTTCATAATTGACTGATGAGAAAACAAAAGAAACGCAACCAAAACAGTCATGGATCGTCAGACCAGTGATTACCTAGAACAACATTGGGAAAATAACACTTACAAAATTTAACCTCGAGACTCATTGAGAAATTAATAAGTAGATATATCCTTGTCCAAATTCAAATTGCTTTGATAAGTTGGAGCAGACGAGTCCTCGAGTAGAGGCTGTGCATCGGGAAACAGATTGAGACGATAGATATCAGAAATAAGTAATCAATTTTATCTGTGCTGAGGTAACGGGGACGGAGCCATAATATGAACTGACGATATGAAGGCGTCTGGGGTAGACTGGACGCAAAAGGCAGAGGATCGGGTGTTGTGGCACAATTCGGGAGAGCTCCAAGTCCAACAGTGGACTTCGCTAGGCCATTTGATTGATCATTACGTCCCGCAGACCTAATAAGTGGCGATTAGTAGGTATCGTGGATAACAGTTTCCATGTGGTCTAATAAATAATTACCAATTTACCTTCCAAACATGTTGATTATAGCAACCGTTCTGAAGGTTCATGTACCCAGCTGATCTTCAGGAATATCTATTTGTCTCTGTGATATGTGATAAGGAAAAACTTTCGTAGGTACTAAGGAATCCTACGCTAAACTAAGATAGAATCGGGATAATATCTTCTCAGTTTGGAAACTTTGAGAAGCTATTTATCAATGAATACCATTTGACAAGAAGTTCGAATTTATTATATCGGTAACGAAGACATCTTTATGTATGTATGAGCCAAGCGCGTCTTATTCATACAGATTTTAACATAATTTCACGAAGTAGGTTTATTAACGAAATATCTTAATATCCATTACTACGTAAGTACCTAATATAATATGCACTTCGCGAGAACGAAAGACAGATGTGCATAATTAACTAGGACCATTCACTGAGTTAGACAAAAGACCTTCTAAGAACACCCGATAAATCACGATGATAGGTAGCTATGTGCAGTGCGTGCTTCTTGTATAAGCCATATGCTGGTTTACGATGACGTCCTGGTTGGTTATGCCATTTTCCCAGAGATGCTAACTTAAATATACCGGGAAGTGCAATAAAAGTCATTTATATGTAACTCGTATGGCCTATTTCAAAATAGCTGCGAAGAGAACTTCTAGCAGTTAATAGCTCAATTAGTAGCGTAAGTTCGGGCGGGTGTCAGCACAGCGCCGGCTCGCATTTCAGTACGACCGTTATGGACGAAATACGTTATATCGCCTCCAAAAATACGCGCGTTGCGTCACTTCACTAACTATTGCCCTTAATCACGCACGCCACGCGGAAACTACATATGAAATACGTATCAAAACTTATCATTTCGAGACTCGCTTGGTAATAGTCGTTTGCATTGTTTTTATTACTTCCCAGTTAGTACAGATGGTAATGTGAGTACATTTATGAAGATCAGATAAAGCTTTATTCTACTTATGGTACAGAAGCGTGTAATTATGTGAACCGAACTGCTCGGGTGGTATTAGTGGTATAGTCTGAATCTGAATATACGCCTAAAGGAGCTTCAACAAATGCGCAATTCTCATAAAGCGTCGCCAAAATTATGAAATTTAATAAAGCTAGGCGTCAGAAATACGCAACTGTCCTCACTGACGCTCGTTAAGTCTTTCTACTTCTAGATACCTACACCTTAACAATGAATTACCATACTTAAGTAACAATCTGCATGTTTGTTACTTCGTATAGTTAACTGCATAGCATTTGAAACGTAATAAACACAGATGTATTACGACGATTTTAAGCCCCTCCAACAGCCTCCGAAATTTCGTGTAGTGCACAAGCACTATTGGATTACTTAGAAGTCGAGTTGTAATTAGGAATATAGGTAACTTTCATGTAACATTTTAAGAACAACCTGGCTAAATATTGACGTATTGGTTGTATGAATAATACTTAGTACAACATTGATATCACATGAGGATGTGGTTAGTACTAGCATGATAAATGGTTTATTTGCCTAACATAAATTATGCCAGAGTGTACTTTTGGTAGGGAATGAAATAATGAAACATTATTATTTATATGCATATGAAATAATATTATTTCATTACTAGTTACACAAGGTCGGAACCTTCTAGTTCCGATCCCTTTAAGGAGTCATTGTACTCATCATTATGAACCACTTTTACTTTTTGTTTACTTTTAGAAAATAAATCTGCTGTTCTATTGACATTTTGTTAAGTAATATTGTATTATTTGTAAGGAACAGCAATTTTTATCGTAATTTCAAGTTTGGTCCCATACTAAAAATTGTTCATAATGATGAGTACAATAAGTCCTTAAAGGAATCGGGTCTAGGAAGGTTGGAGTTTATATTACATAATTTAGATCAAGGAAAAAAATAATATTTTATAACAATTTATGGTAAGCTTGTGATATGGACTTGCTTGAATCATGATTGTGTGCCAAAAAAAGGACTTTATGACGTTCAAAACCAAAAAAAGAGTGGAGCAGTGTACAGTGTACATTTCATAACATTGTTGTTTTTAATTCACTACAAAGTGTATCAATTGGTGTTAAATTGAACAATAGCAATTATATTGTTAGCTTCAAATTAGAGGAAACAGCAATCAATACTAAGCTCCATTATAGTAATTGTTTACACATAGGTATTTTATAGTCATCAAGAAATATTATAATATTATAAGGTCATTTTAAGGGGTTATAATACTAAACTTTTACTATGCAACTAAAGCTGAAATCACAAAAAAAAAACACTATTCCATACAAATAATTAAATATTACTCTACTAAATGTATGTATGGAACAGCTGATTTTTGGTAGCAATTTCAGAGTTGATTCCATAGTAAAAGTTATTCATAATGATGAATACTTAAACCCTTTAAAAGAACTTCCATGAATGATTGTACTCATTATTATAAAGATATATAATTGTTTTAATCCAGGACATGGTCTATCTGTTCTGTATTCATCCAAATCCAGTCAAAATTTTGTGGATGATTTAGTAACAATCATCTTTACAAACTTTCACATTTATAATGATAAAAATATACAATATAATTAATTACAATAACTTAAATCTATTCTAATACACCAGAAATAGCTTTTTTTTAGTATTGTAATGATTTGCTATAAAAAATTGTTGAAAGCAAATAAAAAAATATGTAGATGAATTGGTAGAAAAAGGAGTGATAGTGCAAAAGAATAATGTTCTTGCTTGGTTTGTTAACACAAAAAAAGAAGTAGATATTTTTTTTTCTCTTGTTTTTTATCCAGTACCTTTGTACTTTGTTCTCCTATTTATTTTTTCTATGTTTATATCATATCAATTTTCTTTGCTTTTATATCAATCTTTTTAGTATAAGTATTTTTTCGATTAGGATTATAATTATTACCAATTTTAAGTATACTTGAATTAATGAATGATAATAATATTGTTCATGTTGAAAAAACGTTATAAATACGAGTTATCATAATAATTAACTGATAAATTTAAAAAAAACAACCTACCTAATGTATGTACTTGTATCGTGAAGTTTAGCTAGGTAGGTGACCTATTGATTTTTTGTATGCAAGAGCATTAGGTATAGAAATTACGTTATAATGAAAAAAATACATAGTGATATTGAACAACTTTGTAAATGGCACCAATTTACTCAAATAAACTTAAGAATTAATATAATATTTATGTTTACAGCTACACGTAAACTGAGTAAGTAATAAATAGGTACCTATATGAAATTAGGAAATACAATCTACAAAATAAGATTATGATGACAGAAAACCTTAATGCAATCTAACTAAACTTACATAGCACATGACGACCTCCAAATGCATCACGATAAATGAAATATTGATAGCAATTTAACACACTAATAATAAGAAAAAAAATCCCACAGTGTGTGCGATACAAAAACTCAAAATCAAAATTCTAGACGATAATGACATTAGACACAGTGTTGCCAACTCGGATTTAAAAAAAGGCGTAGGATTAGTACAATTTGCTTATGAAATATCGTAGATCTATGTACTTTTTTCAATGATTATAGAATCATCTACTTTTTTTCAAGTGAAATGAAGAGGTTAGGCTTAGGGTACGTGAAACGGAATAAAAATAATGTTTTGATAAACAATTTATTTAAATTAATCAAATAGGATTGCTTTTGGATTGCCGATGACAGATGTACCGTACTCTATCGCTTCGCTAGTAACAAACATTATTACATTTTTTACTTTCACACTCATAGATTAGTGGATACGCTGAAGGGAGTTGTCGAATACGAATAATACTGCTATGTTTGTGTGGCCGATGTTGTTTCATTCTTAGAATAAAATAGGCGAAAACATTTAAAAAAAAATCGAAAAAATTGGGTTTGTGTAGGGGATAATTTTTTTGAAAAGTGCCTATTTTTAGAATCTCACGAGGAGTCCGGGGAAAATCAAAATAATAGGGTGGCAACACTAAATTAGCATATTGTCAAATTTAAACGTAGTGATTACATACTCTTTGGTCAAATTGACGTTTAGTTAGCTTGATTTAATTTAACTAATAATTTTATTTACAGAAACAGAAATAATATTAGAAATTAATTTCTAAAGAAATAAGAAAATCTCTATATGGAAGAAAAGTAATTATACCTATTTAATAGCAGTTTTATAATTTATTAGTTATATTCTACTGTCATAATATTTACTACCACAACATTTTTGATGATTATCTTGTTGATAAATTACAGATGCGTGTAAAATAAGCTGGTTTAATAACTTTTTAACGATGGAAGCAGACTCTACCACATACGATGCTAGCACAAAGCCTGAAGCAACAGAGCCGGCTCTACCATTCAACACATGCCCTGGGTAAGGCCGTTTTGGAATGTTTTTAGTACAACATTTTTGAATAACAAGTCTAAAAAATATTCATTGAATCTTTAAATGTTTTATCAGTCACCATGTAAATGCTAAAAATCATTTTGATGAAGATCTTATGCATATTTCCATTTCAATTTCCAGCAACCTGCAACTGTACAAGGAGTTCACAACTAGTAATGGTGACCAGAGATTAGAATGTCAACTGGTAGAAAGACTGCAAGCATTTGGACTGTTGCCTGCCGCCATGAAGTGTCCCTCGGAGAAACCTGGCTGCAAAGTTATTTGTAGAACTGCTAGAGTTATAGACAGGTATTTAAGTTTAATTATAATAATTATAAATCCCCAGAATATTTTGTCTTGTTCTGTTGAATTTATCTGAGCTGTATTAATTAAATGGTGAGTACTTGATAGAATACTAGCTTCCGCCTGCGGCTTCACCCGCGTGATATCTTTATAAATTATATGTTACTCAGTGATAATATATAAATCTGCTGGAGAACGAATTTTCCAGTACCTAGTTTTTCAGTTTATCCATTACAAACAAACAATCAAAGCATCATCATCATCATTGACAGCCTGTTTCTACCCACTGCTGAGTATTGGCCTCTTCCTTTTAATGCCATGTGTGTTGCAATCAAATCTTATCTCTTTTTAATATTAGTATAGAAGAATAAGCACTTGTTAATTTGGAATGGCATTTACAAACAGAAGAATTTATTGAACTCTGTTTGTCATTGATTTTTAAGGTTTTCTTATAATATTTTAGAGTACAATGGATATGTGAGGGCTGCAAGAAGAGGCAGCCAATAAGGGCTGGCTCCTTCTTCTTCCGCTTGCAGTGTTCTATTCTACAAACTCTTCAGCTCATACTAGCATGGTGTGAGGATGCGGACTTGGAGGTAGCTGCAGCACATTTTGGTAATTATGATAACACTGAACTTTCCCAAAACATTGAGGTTTTTAATAATAATTTGCCAAGGTTATTATGGTGCAATACTAATAAGTTCTTATTATACTAATAATGTCATTAACTTTTCATGCTAACAATATAAGTGTTGAGGTAAGTTCTGTATCTAGATATGAATGATGTCTAAGGTGTATCCACACAGCAGTTACTTTTTATGTAGTATCGTTCTGCAACATGATAACAAGTCTCTTTTGCAGCTAGTTGTTGCCATTTGTTGAATGTTGCTCATTGCATCCATACTGCCAGTAACATAGTCATCATCACTGCTGGACATAAGCCACTCCAATCGCACGCCATCTGGCTCGATCCTCGCCTACTCTAATCCAGTTGTTAACAAAACTTATGGAAACAAGTGTTATTAAGTTAAGTTTTATTATAAAAATAATTTAAATCGAAATTAAATTAATATTAAAACAAAAAATATTTGTTGAGCAACATTCCGTAACAAATTTTACGGCACGTTATCAATGCTGACTGTTTTTAAAAATTGGGCAATGCTAGTATCTATTAACAATAAATAACATTTTGTGATTGCACATTGCTCACTTACTTGGAAAAGTAACTGCTGTGTGGATGTACCTTTATATTAGTTCTTTATTTGAAAATCCTTAGGCAGTGTCTGCCACAAAGAAAACCTCTTCGGATAATGCTGATTTACGCTGATCACGCGTCTTTCTTTTTGTCAAGAAATTGAGGTAGTCGCTAACTCTGATAAGAGGCGCCATTTGACCGTAATCGACTGTTTGTCCATGATCGGATCTCCTTAACGCTGTAACGCTGTTCTGGCGTAATTCATGATGTTTGGCTGGAAACAGCGCCAAACGCATGCCTGAAGATTGTGAAACATCATTGTTTGAGCCAAAGTGATGCAAATGACCACATTCACACTTTTTGTGACAACTTGATGGTTTCTCCCGTTGATAAGTGTACTATAGTGTAATATAACTAAACTTATTAATTTACAGGTGTAAAACCAAAAGTCGCGACCCTAATCTTCGACAGACTGGACGAGCTAGCGATAAAGGAGCAAAACAAACGGAAATTAGGCGGCGAAAACAGTGTGGTACTAGCGGAGATGTACCCGGACTGTGTGAACAGACTCTCGCCTGATACCACAGACCAACCACATGTGCACAGGATATTGATGCTTGCTGACACCAATGTAAGTTTGACATCCATTGGTAGGTAATGGTATAGACATGAACTTTGCTCAAAAAAGTATAAGATATTTCAATTAGCATGACTATCTTGGCTAGGCTGTGACAATCAATTATTGTTCAGTTGCAATTTTATTTTACCCTTCGTTCTAAATCTTTTGACGAGTTAATCGTCATCGTCATTAATAAATAATAATATATTATGAAATTAAAATTTAATAATGCACCGCATGGTTCTTTCAATTTGTTCCTAAATCTGATGTGAATAAATAGATACTTGTACAGCTTTGTACTACCCATATTTGCAAAAAGAATAATACATTTTAATTTGATACTCTTGAATAAGTATATTAATTATTATGTATTGGTTTCTTTCAGCATATTCCTACGTCTTACTGGCTGCATGTTATAAGAGATGATAACAAAAATACTTCAAGTGGCAACATTGATACTCAGGTCATTAATTTTATTTCCATAGAACATTTTCATCATGTTTGTTACTATCACGCTTTTCCTAAATTGTAAGGGCCTACACAGACCATAGCATGTTGGTACTGTTACCATAGCATGTTAGTGTGTACCCATGATTTATGATGGTGGGGCAAAAGTAAGAAAACTCGATAAATACTTACTAAAAATATTATTTTATTGATAAATAAGTACTTATTTAACTCAACCGCCTACCCCACCTACGCTAAAAATCTTATTTCAGCCATAATTTACCTGAAAGAGTTTCGACAAAACCTTGCCAAAACTTCTTTTTTCTGCTTCTCCTATGCACACCTACTAGCCAGGGTGGGACAAGAGACCCCCTTGCCCCACTATACTGTAGATGTCCACCGCTCTATGAAACCAATTAAAATGCGCACACTTCGAACACGACGTCTAATAGGCTAAATTGTCGTACGACTATTGGAAACTTTTAGGCATGATGTGGACAAGATATCTTAGACCTGTTTTATTAGAATAATCTTAACTAAAATCTTGAATTTGGTGAGCGCACGCTCTAAATGCCTAAAATAGGGTACATAAGAAGTCTGTGATTTAAATTAGACAAAATTTGGACTATCGTGACTCGCCTGTATCATGAATAGTAACATTACAGGCATTAACATCTGAAGTGGAAGAAGTAGTACGCAATGCAGTTATACCGAACTCTCTGCTGGTGACGGGGAACAACGTACCGCTCATTGAGGGCGCCTCCTCGATACAGCAACTGTTGCAGCACTGCGAAGTTGATATGCAACACTTTTGTAAGTACTGCTTGTCATTTTATGTTTATAGCTATTGTCCATCACCGAGGAACGAGATTATTTCGGACCGAGTTCGGAACGACCGACGTGACTGCGATCGTGTGTCCACCACGAGCCTTCTTGGTGGTTTAGTCTTGCTCTCGACGCATATAACAACAACAACACAATACAAAAATCTGTGTTGGGAATCTCCGGTGTAGTGGACATGTTCACGGTGTTATGTATTTCCGGCTTTTCTGCCAGTCACGATCTCGGGCCAAGTTCTAGCGGTAGTACCGAACTACTCACAGTCTTGGTGGCCGAGATGATGGCGTTTGCGGCAGACCGCGAAGGCGATGGCGGGACGAACTGGATGCCTTCCTTAAAGACTGGCCTGATACAGCGCGGGCTCGCGAGTTGTGGTAGAAAGGGAGTCAGGGCTTGGACCAGGAGTGGGACAGCATAGGCTTTAATAAAGAGCTAGTGGTCACCCAGTGATCGAAATTCGACCACATAAATTATATATAAATATTATTATGACATTATTATTATGTATTTTATTATATTCCTCATCGTTAGCTCCTTATCATCTACCTACCTTGTTTCCTTTAGTTACACACTGTGTCTTCTTTTCTTTTCACTCTTTCCTGTCGCAGGTCTTCTGGCAGAAATCTTTAGAAATAAGCAGTACCTTTGTACTTGACATCTTTACTTATTTTCTTTGTCATGTGTATATGTGTACATCAGTGGCGAAGGGTGACGGTTTTAAAAGGGGAAGCCGACCCGAAAATGTCCTCTAAAAATTTCCGCAATTAATGCTGCAAGACAAAAATCCAAACCGTCTCTTGTAATATAATCTATATAATAGTCATGTCTAGAAGAGCTCGACCTAACTGATTAACAAGCCATATTACGTTGGTCTATGCACTAACCAATTCCTAATAGGAAGCCGATGGGAATCGGGTTTTATGGACTCTTCGCCACCGGTGTACATAAATAATAAATAAATACATTTTAGCTTTCTGCACTCCTCCATATAAATATTGATTACCTATCCCAAATCTCACACTCCTCCGTGCGCGCAATATGCTTAAAAAGGGGTACAAAGTTTTCTCTTCACGTATTAATATAATTATGTAAAATATCTATTAAATCATCTACTACATTGTTCCCCAGTGAGTTCCCGCATCTGGCGCCAGGCAGTCACAGTGTGCTGCGCGTCCCGCTCAGTGTGCAGCGAAGGCCTAGCGATCTCCCCGTGCGCCGCCGTAGTTCAGCGGTACCTCACAACGTCACTGTACAGACTGCGCCACGACGACGGGTTCTTCAGACATGTGCTCAGTACCATCAGTGCAGAGTACACTGATAAGTGTGACAGCTAACCTAATGCTGTATCGCTTTATTATTATTGACAGTACGAATGGCGTAGTTATAAAGCAGCGTTTTAGGTAAACCAGTGCTGACGAAAATACGTCATTTTGTATAAAATCGCTCAAAACTATACACACGTCAGCGCTGACGCCAACAAAACGCCGCGTTAATTTGCCATTCAAAATGGGACATTACTCCGCGTTAGTTCTATGGCTACCTACTGGCGCTAAAGCTTGTTTGAATAGGTCGTTAACATTAGTGCAGTACCAGATAGACGGTATGGAGTTTTCGTAATAATTTTTCCTTTTATTCATACAAACTGCAAGTTTCTGTAGAAAAAGCCGCAACAAGTTCTAGAGTAGGGATATGATTGTGTAGCGACATCTAGTACTACTAACAACATAGCCATAGACTACGCCAGCGCCGCCTATCAGAATATAGCGGTAACTCAGATCCTGAATCACGCAAATAAAATGTTCACGGCGAATAGCGTATACACGACCGTCGGGCTTTGGCCTGCCAGGCAATATCACCTTGCCTGGTCGAAGAATCCTCGCTTTTCAATAGAGGAACATGATACCTCGTTCCTCCACAATTGTAATTGTTATAAATGTTATTATTGGCCTGCCTCATTTGTCGCAAGCGTGGCTGCTGATCGGTAAATTTTGAGTTCGAATCCCGGTTCGGGCAGGTTATTCTTAGTAGCAGATCGAAGTTTGGAATTATGCCCGGTAGATATCATTAGCCTCCCTGTAATAAATAGCGGCATACAGTTATGGCATTATGGTTGCGAAAATTTGGACAGAATGTGTCCAAATTATGATCACAGAAAAAAATGATTCGCTAAATTGTAAAATTTGTGGCACAATAATTGGTCATGTTCAACATTACTTGATGTAATATGAATAGAATTGTAGCAGCTGGAAACAGTTTTTCCAGATTTTTAGAGTAAGCAAACAAAATATCGGTCTGCTTTAAAGCATTTTAGATGCTACCAATTCGGAGGCAGCTAAACAAGTTTCTGAAATGTGTAACTAACTACGTAATTGTTAAGTTTAAACTAAGTTTACATGTGGTAGTGCCTTTGTATTGTTGTAGCAATAGGACTGGCATATCTTCATGATGAAGGTACTGTAAAAAATATGTCGTCATCGGTGAAAAGTGGGTGTACAAGTCCATTACACGTCATGTACAGTTGGTCAAAGAATAGGTCTACTAAGGTTGCAATTTGTTTGCACGCCATTAAAAAAAGGACTACATTCTAATGTCAAAATAACGAAGTTTCCACTTTAACTAGTGATATTTTCATTTGGTAGGAAGTTCTGTTAAAATTGATAGATCTCTTTTGGCCGACCGTAGGTACCTATTTGAGGAATACAGGCTTGATGCTATGTAATGTTATAAATTTTATATTCAAATTCATTTATTTGCCAGAGTGCAGGTGTACAAGGTAAGGTCTTAAATAAGTATGATGGCCCATTTACAGTCTACCATTACATACGGTGTGCAAATATTCATTTTGTTGTGGTACAAACAATTTTTTGTGGTGGTATTCTGTTGAGGCTGAAAAGCAGTCGGTCAGTTTTCAGAATTCTATGCATATCTATCAGTATTATATGTGTAAAGCGACTAGTTAGTGTACGTAGTGACACTAATAATTAATGAATGGACACATAAAGTGTCGATATTTCTTTTTTTAAATATTGTTGTAAGTTTAGTTATATTACTCAGTTATTTATTTTCATTATTGTTAGATTAAATAGTCTGCATGCACTGCAGTAGGAGTAGAAAAAAAGCGATTTATATTAGACAAAAATAGCTCCATGTTGAATTTTATTTTGATACACAAGCCACTCTTAATTTAATAAAAAAAATTGACGTCTACCGTGAGATCACCTGTATACAATTTGTTTCTGTATACTTTGGACTCAAAACATACAATATACTATTGAAATGCCTTTTGTACTCATGTTATGATATTGCTCTAGTTTTAAGTACTTATTCATAATTATTATAGTTATAGAAATTTAGTGCCTTTTTATTATGTATACTTATTTATATGTACTGTCTTCCTACGTGCCTTACGATTGGAAAAGTTATAATTAAGTTTATTTTTGTTTACGTTTATTTTTATACTGATACTTAAGAATGACTTAATATTCAATGAACGAGTTGTGAATTAAAGTTGATATTCTGTTTGTGATAATGATATTATAGATATGTAATTCAAATAAGATATTATGTTAAACAATTACAATTAAATATTTG
Organism: Allophyes oxyacanthae; assembly: GCA_932294325.1. Lineage (NCBI taxonomy): Eukaryota > Metazoa > Arthropoda > Insecta > Lepidoptera > Noctuidae > Allophyes > Allophyes oxyacanthae. Next base: position 13,979,198 of record OW028613.1, on the reverse strand, counting down.
TCGTATTTGATTTCGTTTCAAGATTGTTCATGGCTGTAAATTTAATCGTTTCGGAACTTGGCGTTGCACTATCGTGCATACGCGTCTTTGTTTGGTACCTTTAATGTTAAAGAAAGTCTTCCCACAGTTATTGTAAACGCACTAACGTTTGTAAAAATAACGGCATCAAAGTATTTTGTAAATTTTAACAAGCATTAATAAATAAAAAATATTTTTCTTTAATACGTTTGTTTTTATCTATTGTCAACATTTACGCACACACACGCAAAAACACAGAAAATAATTTTATTTTAGGTTAGCGTACCGAGAGTGTACTGCTTTTTGGATGAAACTGAATAAATAACAGTATTATCATATATTAGGCTATTATAAGCCAGATCACAGCTTAACCTTTGCCAGACACACACAGCATACCTAATAATCTAAACACTTATAGCCGAATGCCGATACTGTAGCACAACAATAGCATAACTATAGCATAGAATAGAACACCATTAAACAACCACCAAACCAAACCATCAAATTAAGATTCTGAGCCGTGATCCGTTAGTAGCGCATAAGGCCAAGCACTTGGTCACTGTGCCAATTACTTAAAATTAATACCTACCTACGCTTTGATGATTAGTAGATACTTAATTAATTTCTTTACGCGACATAAATACACAAAATTAATCTGTTCGGAAAGAGAGCCGTCGCGTCGTAGGATTTGAGGGCGCAGCTGTGCTTAATTACCTTATTTGTTTAGCAAGTAAAACAATATCTAGACTGTTCCATTTGATGTTTTTAACATTTCATTCAAGATGTCCAAAGGAAGAAACCAGCTCCAAATAGTGGAGGTAGGTTGCCATGCAAAAATCATAACGTTAGTTCACTTTTTAACCGACTTCAAAAAAGGAGGAGGTTCTTACCCACAACAGTACAGTACCTACTCTTTACGCACAGACTTTAGTTAACGATTACCGTCTGCCATTTTTACCCATTAGTTGACTGAGACCCGCCGCACCTCTGCCAATCTGATGGGAGCTTAATAAGGAGCACCACGGTACCGTTGTCCCAAGCTTCCTGTTATCTGGACGATTTGCATGGGAATGCACTGTGTTAATAAAGATTCATAACTTTGCACTTTACCTAAATTTAAAAACCAGTTCCGAAATATATATATATAGATATATATACCTACTATCTAAGTATTAGATATGGCAAATATTTTTCAGACTAGACGGCAAGACGACAATTTAGCTTTGCTACCCCACGAATAAAAATCCCTGTGACAGGACTAGTACATGGGGGAGTAACAGTTTTACTGTAGTTAAGGCAATAAAATTATACCTCCCTACTTTTATTACCTAGATAAGATTCCTATTCAACATTATCCTATTGCCTACCTTAATAGAATGGCGACTTTGTACAGAGAGATGCGAATTGACATAAAATAAAACAAGGTGTGGTAGAAAGTGCGCTAGACTCGTTTGTGAAGAGCCAACAGTTTCTAGCACTTGTCTAGAAATCTGCGGTATCGTTAAAAGTTTAAGTTTTATTAATTACGGTTAACTTTACAACCAACTGACAAAAATTGACACACTGGTAGAATTTATGGGGAGAACGTGGCTGGTGATGAATTTTATCCATTTAGATGTAAAAAATGCATATTTAAGAATGTTGAATTGAATTCGTGTTTATATGCCATTTGAATTGCGGTTACGAGGATGGCTATAGTATTTAGCAAAGTCCTTCTTGTGAACCCTATAACAACTTATCTACGGCATTCACCAATCCGTTTGCCAATCAAGGTGATATGTAATGGCAATCTTCCCCTTCTGTTAATTGCAGCGATTTATGTGGGGGGCCATGTATTTATGTCTAGAATATGGCACAATTTAATAGGTAGTCATGACGTCCATTTTCCAGATTTAAACTGTTTATACTGCCTCAGTCGTAGACATACTCGTACCTACCTACTTAATATAATATATCTACTAAGTAGCCTCAGTTAAATATTATAATAATATACGTATTAGGTTATACTTACCGGTACCTACTGACTAATTGCTAACCAATAGGCGTAATTTATTGTAAACGCTAGCTTTGTTGCTGGTTGATTTTACTCCCAGTCATTGGTTCTTTTAATATCTGAGACCCCTGAATCTAAATCATAAACAACAAAGCTTCATAACTTTTATTGGTAGCTTTGTAACATTTGACTATGGAAATTGTTAGGATTTATGGACGGTGAAAAGACTTTTTCACGTTTCATAAATCCTAAATACTCTTCAAGTGACAAATTTATATGCCTCGTAACAGTTCAGTAGGAATAAACAGCTTTATTACTCGATCCCCGAATAATATTAACCCACAAAAGGGCAAATAAAATAAAATGTAACCGTTTTACCGTTTATCGGCAGCGATGCGATGGCCCAACACAAGTAGGTGGTAGATACAGTTAGTTGAAAGCTGTCCGCCGTCCGCGGGCCCGTGGCCCATCCGCGACAGGTCGTTCGACCACCCAATCTGTGCCATCGACCGAACGCCCATTAACTTGTTATTAATTGATATAAACAACACAATCGTGTTGACTAATGTTTGAAGAGGAAAGTTTGTTTGTCTAGAATTTAGGCACGAATGAAAGTACCCCGGTCTGATTTATAGAAACTTTAGTTATCGACAATCTATAATGAAATGAACTATTCAGCTAATGATATATCATGTCTCAAGCGTGGCTCCTGGGTTCGATTCTAAGATCGGGCAAACTGAAAATATTGAGATTCTCTGAGAAATTGACAGGAGCAGCCCGGAGTTCGGAGTTGTGCCTTGTGGGCAATGGGATACAGTGCGGCATCGGCGAAATATGGAAGTACAACATTAAACCTCTGCCTAATCCTCCGGGAAATACAGGCCTGATCAGTGGCGGATCCAGGATTTTGATTTAGGAGGGGCTTACCCAGCTGGGGGTTTGCTTTATCAAGGTCATGTTAACAACTGCATATGGAAATTTGAATTTGAAAAAATACTATGTTGTCCTAATTAACATGGAGTAGGGCACTGTAGATAGCTTATAAAGTTAAAACACACAACAAACCTACCACTGTACCAAAAAAAAGAAAAAAAAAAAAAACTTTGTATGGAACAGTTGTTTTTTTTTCGCGATTTTAGTGTTGGTCCCATAGTAGAAATAGAATAGATGTAAACCGGACTTATGAAATTATGAAATGTCGAGACTAGGTTTTAAGTAGTAGGTAGGTAGCCTAGGTCCTATGGACAAGAATGGACAAGAAATTCTATGGAAACTCTATAAAATAATAGATTACAATAGAGATGGGTTGGGTGATGATATGTCGATATCAATGACTAGGTAAAGAAAGAAAAAAGAAAGAAAGAAAAAGTTTTTATTTCTACGCCCAGTATGACGCACAAAACATAAAAATATCTAAGCTTAATACTAAAAATTGTCATTGTTCTACATGGTACATTACAATGACAAAAATATCGATGACGGGAACAATGACAAAATCATCAATGATTTTTCTCTAACTGTCACCGCATTCACGCATTGCATGTTGTCATGTTGTTATTGTCATGTCATAGCCAAAACCGAACTTCACGTTCATTCAGTCATGATCATTTATCGATCGTTGATTATAGGTATTGCTGATTTTGTCGTTATCACTGCATGACGAAATGATTTTAAAATATCGATGATTTAAACAGGTGACATGGTATCGGATTCTACTCTAGATTACAATCTTAATTAGTAAAATATTGTGGTTAGAGCTGCCAGAATAATGTAGGTAGATAATTTAATGTGAATAAAAAATAACAATAGGGTAAAAATTTAAAATGTCCATTTTTTTAAATTCTTTGCACTCCATTTAGATTTTTCCTGGTACCGTGTGGGTTCAGTTTACACAAACCCAGACCCGGAAAAACTATCTGTAGGCCATACAAATATTCGTTCCGTGCGGGGATCGAACCCGCGGCATGTACTCGTAGCACAGAAAGCCAATCGCTTAGCCACTCGGCTAACCTTGCTGTCAATAGTAACTTAAGTACTATAACCCCGCTAATTAAGTAGGACCTTACAAGTATGTTATACTACGAAGGTTCTGGAGATACAGCGATGAGATAAGGTGTGCAGTAGTGCATGTCAGATGTGTCTGTAACATGCAGGCACGATATAGTAAGAATGCTAGTGTTCCATCGTATATATTTCTTTAAGAAAAGTAGAGCATTTTATTAAAAGTAGTAAAGTACAAAAGGAGTCCAAGAAATTAAGAGTACGCTTCAAAATACTGCGATAACTCATCATTAATAATACTAACAAATGGGACAAAGAGATTTGTCCATCCATGTGTTCTTATAAGTTTTCGTTTGCCAAAAATAACTCGATGTCAATTCTTATACGTCTGGTCTTCTACAGTAGAGGTTAGCAGGTTATTGGGTTGATTCGACGGCCTCATTTAAAATATATATTTAATACCTACTATTCTAAAAATATATTAATAAACGCGTCATTCAAATCATATTAAACAGGATTCAAATCTAGGTACTGTTGAGGACCCATTGGGGGTATAAGATATGTAGTACAATATAACATTAATAAGTTCATCTTAACATAACGGATGATATCCGTATGTGTACTTATACCTGTATTTATTACACAATTCTGTTGTGTTAATACCAGTTTAACAACGACGACGGGTCGTGCGGTTAGTCGGAGCAGTCTGGCTGTACCGCTATCTGGGCAAATAAATAAAAGATGCAGCGGAGAACGGATACATAGCGGGTCCCACAGCCGCAGCCGAGGTTCAGTGCGCCCATAGACATCTTCCGCGATGGTCAACTACAGACGAGTGGTGTGCGAAGTGGCCCTGCTGGCCGTGCTGCTGGCGGTGGCCGGCGCCGCGCCTGCGGCCGACTGCACTCAGAAACACTACGACCAACGCCAAAATGGCACTGAAAACTACAGGCTCAATATCGACGGAGTGGTGATCGCGGTTGCTCCCGCCGAGTCTATAATGTCCGCCCTTGGGGACATGGACGATCTCCTGGATCTCGCCCTAGAAGAGTACAACACCGATTACAAGCCCAAGCCGCCACAGAGCTCGCCCTCACCAGCGCCAGCAATCCAAGTGGTGTCTTTGCCGGTGCCGGACGAGAAGCCTCAAGAGGTGAAGCCGCAGGAAGAGAAGCCCGCAGAGGACAAACCACAAGAAGTAAAGCCTGAGGAACCAGCGAAGCCCGCTGAAGCCGCCTCCCCACTTAGTGACGTCAGTATGGGCAACGAGATGAAGATTCAAAAGAAGGACGCTTCGTTGAGGAAGCAGGAGAAAGCACACAGGTAAAAACCAAATTCTATATCGATTTTAACTTCACGCTAGTTTTTCGTAGAAGTATGGCGATATAACACCTAACAATTAAGACAAATCGAAGTGCGCTGAAACTTCCTAAGTATAGTGTTCTAATTAAAGTCTGTTCTGAAATCCTTGATCTTCATAATTTTGATGGTTCTGCATGATTATTGTTACAATTAGTGCGGGGTGGCAAGAAACTGATACAGAATGTGTTTTTCTTTATTCCCAGATCGTCGTGAAAATATAACAAGTAAAAACCCCTATCAATAAAGTAGGTACGTACAATATCATGCAAAACTATTAAAGATTTTAATCAGTCTATGTTTTATTAGGTATTTCTATTGTTTAATAATCCATCCCATCGCTGTAAGATTATTAATGGTTATTAATATTGAAATATGTTTTGTTCTCTTATGTTGATTTATTTATTTTCTTTTTTACAGACTGAAACAACGCCTGGCAAGCTTTTTGATGCCACTGCTGAGAAAGACCCGCCATCATTAACAATAAACAAAATGTGATCAAATAACGTGTAATCAATAGTTACAACTTATCTTCAGTTCATACTAGACGTAGTTAATTTATTGTATTGTATTGAAGATCAGCGTTAGACGTAGCCATGGAAAGATGCATTTATTTTAGTTATAAGTAAGTACGTATTTAAGAAGTGTGTACATTGTTTCGTTGAAAATAAATAATAATTCTTATTGAAAAATCCCTAATACCTTGTTTTTTTGGTACCCCTGAAGAAAATTGTCTGTTGAACTTGTAAGAACTGAGACTGATATCTTAATATGTTCTATACGAAGTCAGAACAAAGTTATAGATGTACCGGGAATGCCCGAAGCATTTAGCCAAGTTTTCATCGGAAAACTGTAAAATTCGCGACTAAGCTACAATTTTATAAACTACATAAGTATCCAGTAGCTTAATTCATACTGCAGTTCAATTACCTACATGTCGAGAGCTAATTATAAATATCTGGCCAATTATTAAACTACCTATTGATTTGCATGGGCCGTCCTAGTTACCTACCACCTACTACCAAAACGATTTGTGATTGCTAGCTAACAATTCTGTACTGAGAGTACCTACTGAATATTTTTTAGACATGCTTCAATCTAAATAATCTTAAGCTATTTAATTATTATTATTTTTACGAGGGTAACGCTTCTCGTGATTTACCCCTTATAGAGATTATAACCATGATCTTATCCTTGAATGAGTGTAAGCAAATGCCGCGCTGTTTGCGGCTTATTAATAAATAGCTCGATAAAGTAATGCACAAATTGAAATCACCGAAGAACCATAATTTCAGGCAATAAAGTTGTCTTTTGTTCTTTTCACTTCTTCAGGGATGGGCACTGAGTAAGTGAAAAGCGCAAAAGACAACTTGAACCAACAACTTATTACGAGTACGCCAGGAATCCAATAAAAACATCTCATATCTTGTTCGACAGAGATGCTCGCACAGATTTTTAGTTTGTAGAATATGCGTTGACAAATAATTATGAGGCAAATCTTCGTACCTGAATCGATCGATAAACTAAACAACAATACCTATGTAGAACAACAATACCTATGAAGAATGTATCATATTCATTCTTTTGGTTTTAGAATTCAGTAGCTAAGTAAATGTAATATCTATAATAGAAAAAATGGCCGAAGTTAGCGCGCCCCCTCTCGTTTTCCCTCGCTCTCGTTTTCCACTAATGAAAATCTTAGAAGTAGGAATTCTGGTAAGTCAAATTATAACAATATGTTACATTTCCTCATAATATGACAAATATAATGATAGGTACTAGGTAGCTACGTCATTTGTAGAAATAGAATTAGGTACCTATGTTGTATAAATTAAAAGTAATTTAAGTGCTCTCCATCTATAGGTATTGTGTAAATGTACAAAGGTACCTACTTACAATAATCAAGTATCGTTCGAACTGTGAACGATGCGAAGCCGCCGCCGCGACGCATCAAATGGCAATCCATTTAAGTTCTATCTACTACGAACATAAGATCCGTCAGCGACTTCATTATGATCTTTATTACATTTATACAATAACGACACTGACTGGTCTTATATCTCCAGGTCCATGTGTACCGGTAGATTATCGATTATAAACAGACGAGAAGTGCAATTAAAATGCGAACCCTGAATAATTTTGGGATAATTAACTGGTTTTAAGTGGAGCAGGTGCCGCCTAACCTGAACATTTTTCATTATTTTTTACTCATAGAAAAAAATCATGAAAAAGTTTTAACTCAGATATAACGAGCTAACGAGAGGTCACGTCTCTGGCCGAGATCAATACTATAGTCCGTTCTCAGTAAAAAGTTAGTAGGTAGGTCCGAAATTGTAGGTATTGTAGATATTGTTTTTTCTATACAATTTCAGGCTTACCAACTCCTGAACAAAGGAGTTTTTATAGTGAACGGACTGTAATGTCTGCGCTGCGTCCCTAGGTGGATCAGCAGGTGTCTTGCGGGGCTCAAGTACTTATCGACATAATATGAGTAGGTAGGTACTTACAGAATTTAAATATTACCTTTGACATAATATTTGAAACACCGATGGAGAGGAAATTCTCTCGTAAAACCTGGTTTTCAGTAAAATCTGTCAAAGCTGTGTTTGTTAGCGGCTAGATTGAAAGTTATGTACCTACTATGAGTCCATATTAGCCAAGGATCTAGTGATGGGAGTTTGAAAGGCAGATCAGTTCTTTCTAAATCCAGCAAGAGTTCACTGCACGACTTTATAGTATAAGGTTAACTAAACAAACCTCAAATGATACCATCTTAGTATCATTCGTGCTTAGTTTTGTTTATCTGTTGGTATTACCATCACTCTCCTAAAGGTATTCTGGAGTCACCTACATTCTATAAGGAATTTAATGTGAGCGATTAAAATATAAGCACTGTTATAAAAGGCGGTGGTATTATTTTAGTAGAACAAGACATTTTTAGCGATGCACGTCGTCATTGCGGACTAAAATAACGGAACAAAGTATTTGCATCCTGTATAATTCAATTATCGCCTGTTTTGTTCTGCGCAGTTGTAGCGTAGTGCTAAGATCCTATCTGTCTGTACATTGGGTGTGCAGGCGAAACTCGGTTATCGTATCGATGACCCGCGGTCACTGTCACAGGCGAGCCACGCTACGCTCGGGCGCTCCACTGGACGCTACGACACGATATTCACTACTTTCGTGTTTATGTTGATGGATATATCCGTCTCAACGTCCGTTAATCCGGAGCGTGATTCTAGCAAAATGTCCTACATTCCACTGTATGGCCACGATTGAACGATCGAAATCTGATATTCACTATCATTAGAAACAGCACCTTCTGTAACAGTAACAATAGCAAAACGAACTATTCAAACAATAGAACCCTACGTGTGAACTATACCTGACTCATATGTAAGCTAAGTTAGCAAACATTGGTCGCTTTTAGCTGTCATTACATTTTAAATTGATAATGAATACTTAGGCATCATCCGTCGAATTAGGTCCGCACAGTATTCATGTCGTGTTAACCGTTACAGTGTGCTCGTTTCAAGCGCCGGACTGGTTCGCGGGTGGCTGGTAAAAGCGGCGCGGGAGCATGCGGCGCGCAGTCAGCGCATGTGAGATCTGTTGCGCGCACGCACCATGCTCCTAACACTCGCCTGTTTGTTTGTGACCGCGGCCGCCGCGCCGGCACTATACGACCAGCGCCAGGATGGCGAGCTCAACGTGCAGGCCGACGTGCAGAACATCCTGGTAATCCTCGCCGTCCCGAATAAGAAAGCAGTCAATCTCTTCGACATATTCTCGAAGAGCAACAAGCCGCTTAACAGAGAACATGAAATTCAAGAGAGATCAGACGTTCGTGTGATGGAAGCATTCGTCGAGCCCAGCACGCCGTACCGCGTTGAAATCGGTGCCGGAGACAGATCTGCGAGCGACGCGCGTGCCGCTGAAGTAGTGATAGCGGGCCGGCGCCGCCTCGAAGCCGACTCACAGGAACAAGACGAAGATGAGTTTAAATTAATTGGTGCAACAGAAAACTGTGGTCCAGACCGAGTGCGGAACCCTGACACCCTCGTGTGCCAAGATCGATCTGCACCGGTGGAAACTAGCGTCGAAACAGAGTTACTAACAAACGAAAAGGAGGATAAAGTAGAATCTCAGCAGACACCTGAAGTTATTGTTGTTACGTCATAGTCCGATCTCTGTTTTTATATATTTATACTTAGTTAATTTATTTCCAAATAAGTATGTTCGCCATGTAAATTATTTATTCTTAATTTAATAAGTAAAAGTCTTTTATTTTTTATATGTTTTTCATTGTATCTGATGACCACATACTAACAGAACCCTGACAGAAAAAACGAAACTAATAGTTATTTGTTATACAAGAGTGCAAAGTTGCTTTTTAACCGCGTGTTCAATTTTGATGACCGAGCAAGCGAAGGATTCTAAAATTGAATCACGAGCGCAGCGAGTGATTCAAAATTAGAATCCTGAGCGTTAGCGAGGGAATCAAAAGAGCACGAGGTGAAAAATCTTTGCACTCGAGTGCAACACGTAACTTTTCATTCCACCTCAGCGAGGAAATGACTAAATGCAAAAAAAAAACGTTTAATTCACAAACTTAGTGCACACGATGTTCTAAATTCAATTTACTTTATCCTCTAGAGAATAAAAACGGCTTTTCCACTCAGATATTGAAGATTAAAAATACTCTTTCCGAGATGGTGGGATGAAAATTTACTTTATCCTCTAGAGAATAAAAACGGCTTTTCCACTCAGATATTGAAGATTAAAAATACTCTTTCCGAGATGGTGGGATGAAAAGTATCTTTCTCTTTTAAGATATTTCACTAATATGTACTAATTGAGACAAGCTTCAGATTCAAGCTTGATTAATATATCTATAAGCCTTCTCCTAAGGCATTTAATTGTTTTTATTTTGTTATTAAAAACAAGGTCAAAGGCTTCGTAAAGACATCGCCGAAAGTAGAGTATTGCATTGAATAGATTGTTTTCACTCTCGAAACGCCTTCATAACTGCAATAAACAAACCTGACCGATAACGTTGCAATGTTTGCGCTTAGTGTTGTGTCTCGAGTATCTAACAATCAATTTACTAGTACCTACATAGAATATATAATTATGTCGCATCCTATCCCACTCATTATTTTAAATTTAGCTGTGAAGTACAAATTGTCTTAAGTATAGTCATTTCTGTACCCGTAGTGGAAGCCGGTCATATGCCATACCTTTACATATCAACTGCCAATAACTACCGAATACGTCAAAACATTTTTTTTTTAATCGACTTATGTATGTATACTCTATGTCACACAACAATAGACATATAAGGCCAATTTTATCAAGGAAATGTATGGAAAATAATCAACGTGTTTGCTTCCAGGGATTCAACACAGTTTGCTTTTATGAACACGGTCAATCAAGGGGACCTGAAACTCTAGTTAAAGGAATGGTTCAAAACATGCTTGAGTAAGCCATATTTGTCTATTATTATAATAAATGGAGTATAGTGTGACAGAATGAGAATCGTGATGCGATCATTATAAGAACATCACTTACTACCGTCTATAAATTCAAAGTATTCAAATGCTCTTTATTACAGATACCTGAATATATAAAGAAAATCCTTGATATTCAAATTAAATTGATATACGTATTCGAGACGTATTCCTTACCAATTTATTATTATCTGTTCTAAACTAGAATTGTGCAAACTTTCATATCCTCATTAAAATCTAGGTTATTAGCTAGAACTAAATGTTGATTTAATTTATAACATAACGGATCGTCGTTAGCGGTGCACGCAATAGTTATAGCAATAGCTTTCCTTGGGATTGGGAATATAAGCAATAGTTTTCTTTGGGAGATACGAGATGCGAGGTCGAAACTGACTTGTGAGCTTGTCACACGCTTACTTTAAAAGTGAGTTTTATGGTCACTTCATTAATTTTAATGAATGGTTTATATGTGAATTGTAACAGCAAATAGCTCTAGCTAGCTCTAGCATTACTTGTAATGTTGGGAACATTACATTGGGCCTCGTCTCTGAGAAAGGAAATGGGCCGATATCGACATCAGAAAGATTTTATTTGGAGACAGTAAAATCGATAAATATTTACATAGCCAATCTAAGAGGCCATTATTATTTATGTAAATAAGGAAACTGTACAGACGATAATTAGAAAATAAAATGCATTTTAGTTGTATGCATATTTTACAGTTAATTTATTTTGCTATTTATAGAGTTTATTAGCATTCACGAATATTCAATGCATTAGTGGCCCAATGACCATATTCGGGCGGTGACATTGGCACAAAATCTGACAACCGTCAGTGAGCGTGTCACGATCCTCAGCAATGATTATATGATTGAGGAGAAGGATAAATATTTAACCTTATAATCCGTAGAAGGAACACAAATAGGCCTTATCATGCATGGTATCGTAAACTCGTGAAAGGCACACAAATGGGTCCGACTGGGTCCGACTATCATTTTAACTCGTGCGTTTATTGTGGTATTGAAGATGAACCTCAATCCTCCTGATAATGACCCTGGGAATATTCCAGTTGTACTAATCACCATTCACGACGCTTTGATTGCAGTGTTTATGCTCGTGCGAAGAAGACTTTAGTGAAACTTTTGTACTTCTGATAAAGTACAGTAAAAAAGTTTTTGTACATAGTTCAACCCAGTTTTAGATTTTGATAACTTGGTTTTATAGTCCAATTATTTTAAATAACGTTCATTCTTTGGCATTTCACACATTAATGTTTTATGTATGCACGATGTGTTGCACCAGGTGCACCAATTTTTTTTGTTCTAAAATAGTTCTTTTTTATTATTATTTTATTCTTTTCTTTTGTTTTCTTTAGAAATAGAATAATAATACTACCTACAATGCAAACTTCAATCAGTAAGCATCGTTTTGCCATAACTATAATGTTTTAAGCCTACCTACCTTATTCTCATATTTCTCATGCTTCGCAAATGCACGCTTGACGCTGGGTATCTAGAATATATTGTCATGATGAGAAGCAATTCCAATTTTAAGGGTTTTAATGCGAAGAGGCTGGTTTGGTAGACGTAAGTAATTATAATAATTATAAGGTAAAGGTAGGTACTTACTTACATATCTAACGTTTTCGAAATGCATCTTACGCCATCCCTATAATGTTTCACCAAACTTTATTAAACTAGTCGGTTTCCGCTTAAATCAAGAGGTTCTTAGAAAACCGGACATCATTCATCTTATTAGTCGTACACCAGTATCCGGTGACTTGATTATTTGTAGGTAATTTACTTGCAAATTAAATTCTTGTAATTCTTGACTAATCTTACTTAAAACCTTCGATATACCTTAAACAATTTTATCGGAGTAAGGACCTTCATAGCCTCCAGGAGAAATGAACAAGGCTTTACCTCCCTCTTACCAATTTACGAGAGATTTTCTCGACCTCTAAAGTAGTTAGGTACCGTCAAGCCAAAAATTTATGAAAACAACGTGCGTGCACATTTGAGTAAACTTCTATCGAAAACTCGCGCACACTTTTTTCATACATTTTTGTGGTACGGTATCTTGGTCGAATTCGAAAAAAACACGGTATAGGCACACCGAGAAAAAAGTCTCGTTGGAATTACAAAAATCCTCGTTGTCACGTACAACAAGAAGCATCTACAATAATTTACCTTGTTGTTGTAAATTAGTAATATATTATTCATCTCACTAGCTCGGAAAGGCTTTCTTTATTCTTCGAAATCTGAGCGCAAAAGTCTATTATTCGAAATTCGAACGTGACGAACTACGAGTATGGTGTAGAGCACAGTCTGCGCCCCAAGTCTGTTGTAATCACGAGAGCATTCTGCCACGAGTGAGGGGTTGGTGCGTTGGAGAAGTGTAGAGTAGTGAAGAAGAAGAACAACTCAAATATAATTAGGCAGGGGTTGGGCGTTGGACAAGTGTAGAGTAGTGAAGAAGAACAACTCAAATATAATTAGGCATCTAACATTTTCCTCGCTTTAGTGAGATGAAAAGTTGTGTTTCGCACGGCTGCAAAATTATTTGCGTCTCGTGCCTTCGAATCCCTCGCTACGCTCAGTATTCTATTTTACTCTTAGGATCCTTCGCTTGCTCGGTATTCAATACAAGCACTCGCACCAAATAACAACTTTGCAGCCTTGCATAACAAATAACAATTTTTGTAAAGATAACGCATTGGATGTATTTATAAATAGAACATTCAAGGGGTAGGTATACTAACGTTTATTTCATGCAACTTGCTAAGAGACGCCTGTGGTGTTGTAAAAGATAAGTTTAGCGTACCTAGGTATGAAGACTCCATCTGAACAATTAAAAAAATATTGTTACCTTAAAAATGTTAAAGGAAATGTAAGTTAGAAGCTAAAACATGAGGAATAACGAACTACAACTAAGTAATTCAATCAAAAAGTGACGACCATTCTGCCGTAAGCACCTACCTACTGTTAAATTATGATGAGAATAAATCTTAATTATCCATTGTTGCAGCAGCACAATCAGATAACGCAACAAAAAGTCACAGTTTGATGTGTTAGTTAAATGTCCATGATGATGTCCAGAATTAAAATTTATATATTTATTTATTTTAAATATTTTGCCGTCATAAAAATATATCTATTACTTAGTAGTATTCAATAAATCTGGGGGTACCTATATACACGATAATTTTTTATGTAGTGCGCATAATTTGTAGAGTGATTCAGTCTTTGTTCCTAAATGCAACCGCAGTATTGGGATCATAAAGTTATTATTACTTTAATAACTTTATGATTGGGATACACTTTAAAACAAAACGAAGATTCGACTTAGTATGGGGGACACGCATAATTTACTAGCGCAAGCCATACAAGATCAAATTTTTATTTTGTTTTGGTGTGAATTTTAGTACTTACTGCGGTTGTATTTGGGAACGGACACTGAATGACTTTGCAAATTTGGCGCACTACATAAAATATTATCCTATATGTATAGTGTCCTTTTGGTAAAACAGCAGTTACTGAAGTTAGTAAATGCTTTCCCAAACGTATTATATATTTCATTGCCCATCTCTTCTTCACTGAATTTGAAGGTTTTATTTCAGTCTTCTTTTTACGGTTCTTCTTCTTCTTCTTTACATTATACTATTTAAACCCCATATCTTAATTATAGAGGGGCTTTATATTACCAAATAATCTATGTCCTTTTGGTTTGACTTGGACTCGTGAACTCGTTTGGATAGCGGCCAACGACTGGAACTATGCCAAATCGGCGACCGTCCCCCTAGTTGGAAGGTTTATGTTTTTGGTTTAAGTATACAAAGTATTGTTTGCGCAGCTCTATTTTGCTTCCATTTAAGGTGGCTTCTTTCCATTTAGGCCACCTTGCATTGCTCAGTGAAATTGTAAACCACGAAAATATTTTTCTGAAAAGCTTTGCAATAGTTATGTTATGCAATATCACCTACACGGTATTCATTAATAAATAAAGTAAGAAATGTTAACCTGCTCTAGATTTGTACTTTGACTGACCTTTTTGCCAGTTAATCATCATCATCAGCGTCGTTCTCTTATCTTTTTCTTCCATTATCTCTTTGAAACGTCACCGCAGATTTATCTTAATTCTGATTTCTGAGTCATGTCTTTGGTCTTCCTCAACTTCTCTTCTCTCTTCTGGAACGTGCTTTTTATCCCTTTTTTCGGCTAATATTATCAAAGATACTTATTTAATATTATCAAGGATAATTTTAATATTACACAACATTATACCCATTATACCTATTATATTAAAAGACCTTTAATGTGTTGTTAAATTTATAATTTAGGAACCCATTTATTTATACATACATAGGTACCTACTTATTCGGAAAAAATTACGGAAATTTTGGGAAAATAGTCTTGTTTGTGTATCAGCATTCATCAGACAATGGCATTAACATAGATAATATTTAAATTAATTCTTAGATAAAAGATAAACTTACAATGCCATTACATCTGACGTAGGTACCTATAAAGGTGTTACCACACCTACTCGACCGAAGTCTCGATGTCATCGATCGATAGCAAATGAGACCGTTCTTACTACCGACACCAATTAATATTAATTCACATCGATCGATAAAAAATGAGATCAGCCGATGTCCTTACTGCCAAACCGATCAAACCACGTTGGTCGATGACGTTGATCGACGTCAATTGGGCGGGTGTGGTAACACCCTAATAATTAATGGGACCATAGAATTAAACACTAGCCAATTTACAACAAAATATAAACTATATATGCAGTTGTTACCTATTGTTAGTCGTTCGTGTTGCTTCTATTATCACAGTTCTGTTAACAAAATAGTTACGAATACTCTAACTAATTAAGTTTAGATTAAGTAATCTTGTATCTGTTCAACAAATGAATCTGTATTATTTTTGAGAAATAAATATCATTATCACATCTACAATGGAAGAACAAAATCGTTTGCCTTTTCCCTATGATTTCAAAGAGATCGGAGCTGAACAGAAAGCTGAGATTAATAGGTGGTTCAACTGTAAGTATATTTTATTGCTATCTGGCGATATTAATGAGTGAATCTAGTCTAACAATTTTATGTTCTGGTTAAAAAATCACAAGTGAAAATTAACTCATTGAGAAATTAATTCTGATAAATCTATTATGTTCGCAATCCAATCGGACCTTAATCAATCTTAGCATAAAAGAAGTACAAGTACACAGAAGTACAACTATATTTACAATTGTAGCTTTAATGGAGCTTTGTTATAACTTAATTTTCTCTCTCTACCAAAATCAATGTTTTATTAATTCCTCTAATAAATTCGGATCATTATACATAAATAGCTTTGAGTATAGGTACTCAAAGATAAATAGTGTCGATTCTGTTGCGCATTTTGACTTTTGACAGTACTAAACTACTAAACTAGAATAAACGTATCTGTCACTTTCATTTTCTATTGAAATGAAACATTGATTTCGGTAGAGAAAGAAAATTAAGTGATAACCATAGAGATAATACATAGTACCTATAACACTATTTCTATGGTGATAACAAAGCTCCAATAAAGGTACAATTGTAAATATAGGTGTACTTCTGTGTACTTGTACTTCTTTTATGCTAAGATTGATTAAGGTCCGATTGGATTGAGAACATAATAGATTTATCAGAATTAATTTCTCAACGAGTTAATTTTCACTCGTGATTTTTTAACCAGAACATAAAATTGTTAGACTAGTTTCACTCATTAATATCTCCAGATAGCAATAAAATACTTTTATTTAATTGAAATTCAATAACAATTTCGTCATTCGTTATTGAATAACCTAAAGAATTGCTGATATGTTTTCAGACTCCAACCTTGATTTGATCCGAGTGGGTCCGAAAGGCTATATGGTCCTGAGACCCTACAAGGATCATGCAGAGAATATCTACAACTTGCCCATTAGACCTAGTGACGTATATGTGGCTAGCTATCAACGAGCAGGTACCTATGTTAAAACTATAGCTGTGATTTTGGTATTTATGAAATGTAGGAATACCTTTAGAGCGATTTTACTAACGCCATGGTCATACGCCCATGGCCATACCGATTAGCGAACTAGCAATTTTTTCTAGGGGTCACGGATACAGGTTCTACTATGTTGAAGGGCAGTTCTCAATGATACGTAAGAAATAAATGCCTAATAGCCACAGCAACTCGATATCGGTTGGCGCAGGGGGTAAGCTTGCTGCGCTACATGCCGCAGATTCGATGCCAGCACAGAACAAAAAATATTTTTATGGTCACAAATAGCCAATAGGTCTGGGTGTGTGTGCATGTGAGATGTATGTTTGTAAACTGTACCCTCGATACAGGAGAAATGCTAGTGAGAAGCAACGTTTCTAAAAAATAAAAATGTAGGTCTACGTGATACATCCTGAGCCGCTTAGCATTAGGTGAAATGGTGGACAAATGCAGTACAGTACTAGCCAGGGATCTTAATGATTGTACCTCAACTAATTTAAAAAGAAGAATACCCTATGAAAATGTGTGGAGGACACACTGCACACACAGATCATACCTTATTATTTATTTATTATAATTAAATATTATTACTTACCTACACTGTGAATACTACTATCATTTTTCAGGGACTACATGGACTCAGGAGTTAGTGTGGCTGCTCGCTAATGACTTTGACTATGAAACAGCCTTGGCTCTACCGATCAATCATAGATATCCCTTCCTGGAGTAAGTACTGCTCGATTTAAGGTTCTGATTTTTTCTTCTGATTGATTTTCAAGGGCCAACCCAAACGAGTGATTATGGTCCTAAGGCTTTACTTTAATTCCAAGCGGGCGCAATCTGCGGAAGCGGTTCAGAATACATGGTGTTATTTATCTTTGTAATGTTATTAACAGCTGAAACACTCACTATTTCAAATTGCAATACTAAATGTGTCGATAAATTGTTTCTGGAAAGGAAAAACAATCAGGCGTTGATAACTACCAACGCCTGATTGTTTTTTCTTTCCAACTTTCTTTTTAGCAACTGCTAATGCTTTCAAATATCGTCTCCCCGTTTATTTTCCTCTCAGTATCAATTAAGTAAATTATAGCTAAGAGTAAAGATCAGAAACCACTACCTTCAAGATAATTGATGCAAACACTTTGATCATAGAATTTTCATGTACTACAACGACTGGAAGAACAATATTCAAAAAAATATCAATGAAGTGGACAAGGAAGTAAAAAAAGAGAAGTTATTAAAAATGTTGGAGGTGATGGCCCAGCCGGTGACAGAGAAACTGGCGGCGATGCCATCCCCCCGGTTCATCAAGACGCACCTGCCGATGTCTCTCCTGCCTCCGACCATCGTCGACACGGCGAAGACGATATACATTGCGAGGGACCCCAGAGACATCGCCGTGTCCTCCTACCACCACGCTAAGCTGTTCGTAGTTCTAGACTTCAACGGCGAATTTAAAGACTTTTGGAATTTATTCATAACTGATCGTTGTAAGTAGAGACAGATATGAAACTTCACCTATTCTCGGTGTTTGGTTTAATGTAGTATAATGATGGCTTTTTATATTTTTAGATATGCTGACGCCTTATTTAGAGCACGTCAAGGAAGCGTGGAAGATGAGACATCATCCGAACATGCTGTTTTTATTTTATGAAGAACTTTCAAAGGTATCTAGGTGTTTTTTTGATTAATTAAAAGCATTTTTTGCAAAAGCAACGTTCGCTACTCAGTCCTATGATATAATTTGACGACACGGTTAGCGCAGTGGCTAAGCGATTAGCTTTCTGAGCTACCTGCCGCGGGTTCGATCCCCGCACGGAACAAATATTTGTATGATCTACAGATAGTTGTTCCGGGTCTGGGTGTGTGTGCATGTGAGATGTATGTTTGTAAACTGTAGATAGAAGAGAAGAGAAATGAGAAGAAATACTAGTGAGGGGGAACGTTATAAAAAAAATAAAAAAAATGGATATAGTTCACTAACATTTGGAATAACAGGAGTGATACAGATATTCTTATCTATTTAATTTTATCAGGACTTATCAGCGGTCGTACGTCGGGTCGCAGACTTCCTTGGCAAAGAGGTGACAGCTGAACAGATGAGCCGTCTGTGTGATCACCTCAGCATCGACAACTTCAAGAAGAACAAGTGCGTCAACTATGAAGACCTTCGGGATGTCGACTTGTTCACTCCCAACGAAACTTTTATTAGGAAAGGTATGAAAAGCACAGCTGATAGTTATTGATACAATTTGTTATAGTATAGACTTAAATGTCGTTGTTTTATTATAAAGGTTAAGATAGGAGCCATTTACAGTCCAATGAGACTACCACAAATGTATGCTTTATTGAATGATATATGACGATATTATATGACGACACGGTTGGCGCAGTGGCTAAGCGATCAGCCTTCTGCGCTACGTGCCGCGGGTTCGATCCCCGCACGGAACAAATATTTGTATGATCTACAGATAGTTGTTTCGGGTCTGGTTGTTTGTGCATGTGACATGTATTTTTGTAAACTGTACCCTCGATACAGGAGAAATCCTAGTGAGGGGCAAAGTTTTAAAAGAAAAACAGAAAAAAAAAAAAAAAAAAAATATGATCTATAAAATATTTATTTCTCATGACAGGTAAGGTAGGTGGCTGGCGCGACTACTTCGACGAGGAAATGACACAACAAGCTGAGCGATGGATCGCCGAAAACCTGCGAGACACAGACCTGCGCTTTTCAAACTTTTAGAAGACGGCTATACCTACATATTATTATAGTAAATTATAGAAGGCCCAAAAAAAGTATTGATATTTTCTTTCCTTTAAAACATACACATATCTACTACGAGTACTACACATATAATATTTCTCCTGTAGCGCCTGTAAGTGTTTAAGTACACAAATAGACAAGATTCTGTAAGTCCTCCAAATAACTTTGTTTTCCTTATGTGGCGCGGAAGGAATTTAATTCGAATCTTAAGTCCTGCACAGAAAGCGGGCTTACTGCGCCGCCATCTACTGCAACAAGGTTGTGTCATGGACCATGGTATTCAGCCGAATCTGGTGAGACTGAAAGCCTAAGATGAAGTCAGGATACGAAAGGTGGAGAAATGGGTGTTGTAGTTGTGGCTTGTGGCTCAAGCTGGGAGACACCTATGACTAACAATTCCACGCGGACGAAGTCGCGGGCACAGCTAATTAATAATAAACTTTACGACAACATTAAACACGTTCTACGACACAGGTAACTTTTTGTTTGAATAAGTAAGGAAAAATATTTGCTCCATATACTGATAGTGCTTACAATGTATCAGGCTACAATTAATAAAACAATCGACTTAATGAGATGTTTGTTTACTCATCTATACTTATCTAAAGTAATATAATATTATAAAGAGATAAGATATGATTGTTTGTTTGTAATGGATAAACTCAAAAACTACAGGACCAATTTTAAAAATCACTAACATAATGCTTTACTATCACTGAGTAACATAGGCTATAACTTACAAATATATCACGTGGGCGAAGCCGCTGGCGGAAGCTAAATAAATTATAAACACGTTTTCATAGAATACGAAAGAGTTGCATCACCTCATGGTTGTACTCCATGCATCACCATTATGTGAGTCGTTACGGCTTGTGGCTCATCTTACCCTGTGGTAGAAACCTATTCCAACAATTGCTTGAGATAGGCTGCTTTTTTTACGTTGCGGGAAAAACGAATGGATTACTTGAAATTCCGGGAAATGTCCAATATCGCGAGAAATATGACGTAGTATGTAAATCATGATATCGAAGTGATTATAAAATTATTTCTCGATAGGTATTCGACATTTCCCGGGATTTCAGAAAATCCATGGTTTCGTTAATTTCCCTTAGACCTTTATTACCAGTGACCAACAACACTAAGTAGTTTAAAACTTCAGCCACTCTTCAGTCATGTCATGTTATTTATTCTGTACCCCGGCCATTGACTTTATTATTTCACTTGTAATTATCGTGCTCCTGACCTCACCTGACCCTGTTAAAATTACTTACAATAATTATCTAAAGGCAGTTACATAATAATTGTTGAATATGATTTGTCAATAATCGACTCAGAAGTTTGGAATCAAGAATTAAGAGTCTCAAACAGGCATCTGCTTTCTAGTACGTTTTGGTTAGGTACTTCATAATTATATTCAATACCTATTTGTAATTTGATCATTGTTATTGACTTCCGTTTCATTTTCCCTACCCTTAACAAATTATGTGTTGCCATAAGGGCTACTAAGGTATAGTAGTAATACTTTATAAAATAATATCACACACAATAAACATAACCTATGGAAGTCTGCACCCGGCGCGGCGCCCGCGAAATTATCAATTGGGCAATGACCGCGGTAGGAAGATTTATCAACTACAGAGTTATTAAAAAAAAATCGGAACAAATCAGATATGTGTGTATCAGTGTCCTAATACATTACAATAATATGAACCGTATCCGTCTGTCCCTTTGTTAGATGCTTGCTCGGCAGTCAGTATAGTCAGTAATCCCACTGTGTAGTGACAGTTCCCGAGGTTAATTTAAAATTCCTGGCAAGTCGTGTTTTGAGGACAGATTTTTGCAACTGCTGACAACTTTAATAGGACGATCACGGTCATACTAGCGGGCAATAGTTACGATTACTTATATAAATAGTTAATGCGTTTATAATTATGATAAATATATCGTATCTTATCTGTTTATTTTTATAATATCTACCAAACGTTGCACAAGTTACACATTTGATATTTGTTGTAAAGTCGACCGTGGTTAGTTGGTGAGTTCAATTTGTGCAAGTCGTAAAGTGCGGGAGCAATGGGGGACCAAAGTGGATTGCCACCTTTTCCATACGAATTTAAGGAACTTGAACCTGAAGTGAAAGCTGAAATAACGAGATTGTACAAACGTAAGTATTTTAGTTGAATTTTTAACGTAGTAGTCCCCATCAATAATCTGTATCATCGGTTCCAAAAGAGAGCCTCCGCCTATCTACTCGTGGGTGCTGTAACAGTTGACTAAGGCATTATGTCAAGACTGGTGATCAGATCGGTAGCAACCTTCAGTGCGCTAACAGCAACTTATATGCGATCTCCAAGCTGCATGTCAGGACGTGTGATTACAAAAATCCCTAACAAGTCCACAATTCGCAATAGAATTGGTGTACATCGTATGGTTGAGATTCGTAATTATATTTTTTTATATTCTTTGCAGCGACAGACATTGACTTCATCAGGGTGGGTCCTAAGGACTACATACTCCTCCGTCCATATCAGGAAGATGCCGCTAATATCTACAACATGCCGTTGCGACCCAGCGATGTATTTGTGGCCACGTACCAACGATCAGGTAACTAACCTACCGAACCGACCAGCCCCTAAACATCCACTGCAAAGGGATGTTGCTATTCAGCAAGCTTAGCAGGTGGATTGTCGATTTCGGTATAGGTATGGGCCCGTTTACACGAGCTACTTTTAGCATCGGCGACTAGCGATTCAGTCGCTTTTCGTAAGCTAGATGCAGCGATCAATCGCTACCCCGTTCACACGCGATACTTTTAGCAACCACGCTACATGATCAGTAAACATTTTATAAGGTATTTCGAAGTTTCAAAGATTTATTGCTTCTTCTTCTCTCACGATCGTTCATAGTGAACTTTAAGTTTATTGTTCTAATTAATCAGGCCTTACATCGTCTTGCAGGAACAACGTGGACTCAGGAGTTAGTATGGCTGATTGCAAACGATTTTGATTACGCCACCGCTAAAAAGGTTATGCTCAACCAAAGATATCCTTTTATGGAGTAAGTTGAAAAAGTCTATAACTGATTGTTTATCTAGCATGATATACCTATATATTATCCATGTATGAATACATTGGAACTTTATAACTCTTTACCCTTACAGACTTTTTATGTACTTCAATAAGAAATGGCAAGAAAACTTTTTAAACAGTATGGAGGACAAGGAAACGGCTCTAGCTATAATAGATAATATAGCTAAACCAGTAACCGGGAAGCTACTCACAGCTCCTTCGCCTCGCTTCATCAAGACTCACTTGCCGATATCCCTGCTGCCCCCCAAACTGCTGGACACTGCGAAGGTGGTGTATGTCGCGCGGGATCCAAGGGATGTCGCCGTGTCTTCCTACCATCACTCCAGATTGTTCAAAGTAATAGAATTCCCGGGCCCATTTAAAGACTTCTGGAATCTTTTCATGAAGGGACTATGTAAGTGAAAAAAAAAATTGTTACATATCGACACATTCATATAGAACGTATTGTCTCATTCACGGGTTACTATTTATGGTACTATGGGACCATGCTAACATTTAGTCGAGTAATATTGAATTAATTGTATGGAACAGCAGTTTCATTTTCGTGATTTCAGGGATGGTAGTAAAAGTTGCTCATAATGATGAGTACCCCTAATCGGCACTAGAAAGGTAGGTCCTCGCATATATACTTACGTAGAAAACGGTATTTTGATACATGCTGAACGCCCCTAGATGGACCTTAGAGCATTTAACAGTAAGTCAAAGCCCCAAGTAATCATCTTTAATTGTAAGTGTCACCTATAATGAATGGGATACAAATCAGGATCGTTGATATTTGTTAGATAGATATTATTACATGTTGCAGTTACATCGACGCCCATTTTCGAGCACATCAAAGAAGCGTGGGAGTTGAGAAATCATCCGAACATGCTGTTTTTGTTCTATGAAGAACTTTTGAAGGTAAAAAGCGAATGAAAACTGATCCTTCTTAATTTTTATTAGCTTTCAAAAGTCCGGTATGCTGTGGTGGATTTACCAGCAGGCTGAGTAGACTGGAGCCTAGGATTTTAGGGCCGGCAAATTTGTTTAGGCATACCTTACCCCGCCTTATAGTACATGATGGAGCTTTCATTAGCTCAGAAATATACCACAAAACTATTTCTTGTGCAATCTTAGCTTAAATCGTTGGGTTGTAAATATAGTCTAGGAACTGACACATCAATCCCCTAGTTCACAAATTTAATTACGGGAAAAAGGTGGTGTAATAGGGCGATAGTGCACAAATCATAAAGTTACAATTTCATTGGAAAAATAATTGCAATTAATATGATTGTGAACTAGGGTATCGAATTGTAGAGGTCGGTAGGGGCGGCAAAATTTTAATAGCTTACTGGCGTGGCGGCAAATGTGTAATCCATCACTGAAGCGGTGAGCGAGGTGTGAAATAACAATGTTTGGCATCAATAAGTGATTAATTAGACACTATGTTCAAATTCCAGGACTTGCCAGCGGTAATACGTCGCGTCGCAGACTTTTTTGGCAAAGAAGTGACAGAAGAACAGATGACCCGTCTGTGTGACCACCTCAGCATCGAAAAATTCAAGAAAAACGAGTCAGTTAACTTTGAAGAACTCCGAGAATTCGGCATCCTTGCGTCCGAAGAAACTTTTATAAGAAAAGGTTATTAGTTTTTTTTCGCTTATATAAGAAATTACCTAAATCTACTAATATCACCTAGATAAAGAAAAATCTAATTTATGAACTGTATTTACTACCAGGTAAGGCAGGCGGCTGGCGCGACTACTTCGACGAGGAGATGACAGAACAAGCTGAGCGATGGATCGCCGACAACCTGCGAGGGACTGACCTGCGCTTCCCACACATGAATTAGATTTTATACCTACACACTCAGTTTATAAAATATAAAAAATAATCTGAGCCTATTAAATAAAAAAGTTTTTTTTTAAATAATTAAGTAGCTTCTCAAGATTCATTTTTGTTAATTCAAACTCCATGTTTTGAAGTTGTCAACCCATTCGTAGTCAATTACTTAAACATGTTTAATTACGATTTTAATTTAAAATTTGAAATAGGTACGTTTATGTAGATACCTAGGTACCGCAAGCAATATTAAAAAAAAACAATAAAACAACTATTTATTACTAGTTATCGCGGTTCAGACCTGTTTTTCACGAGTAATTTGGAGCTATAGGTACCTTTTATGTTCTCTTCGTTTTGGAAAGGTACATACTCTAGGTCGTTTTCAAGGTTTTCTGTCAATTTTGCTGTAGCCGCTAATATTCGTTCGGATTTAATTAATGAGTTGTAATTTTATGAGAAAATTCTACTAAGCAAGGACGTGATTTACCTACAGTATTTTTATCAATTTTCTACAAGATATCTATTTGTTTATTGCACAGTGTAATTCGATTATTCCAGTGTTACTGATAATGATAAATCTCCGGGTGGTACCTGCAAACCCGTTCGATAACAGAACCAATCGCAACTGATACCTAACTAAGTAAAAATATGATTATCTAAAACTAGATATACCTACTTAGTTGCTACCATAATCTTACATTTAACAGTTGTGTTCAATAACAATGGAAGAAAATAAAGATTTACCGTTTCCTTACGAATTTAAAGAGCTGGAGCCTGATGAAAAAGAACTGGTTAAAAGCATGTTCGAGTGTAAGTACCTATAGTTACTACGTTTTCACATTGTAGGTACCTATCTAAGTAGGAGCCGTGTAATTATAAATTAATCTCATTAAAAAAAACGTTAATATTCGGTAGGTACGCGCTTAAAAAATTTTGGATCTATACTTACAGTCGGTAAGTATAAGTTCTACATTTGAACAACGTAGTACCTATCTAAGTAGATGGTAGGTGCTCGGTAAATAAATATTAACCTTATTTTTTAACAAAAGATCGTTTAGTATTCGCTAGTACCTACGTGCTTAATTGTTTCCTTAATTGTTCGATAACAAGTTAAATTATAGTATTATTTAAAACAACTTCTGCAATTTTAATCCAACTGGGCCAGGGTTCATCGCCGCCCATGCCGCCACGTGCCGCTAGCCATTGATAGCCCTGTGTAACCAATACTCCATTAAACACTTCAACATTATTTAAATGTATAAATATTATTGTGTCGCGAGGGGATAAGAAGCAGAAAACCCAACAAGAATTTTAAGTAGGTGGTACGAATGTGGCTATAGGTAATAGAAGAAGCAGGTCACAGAAAAGATGTATGGTTTAGGTGAAAGTTACTAGGAAAGAACCATAGGCTTATTATCGGGGAGCCCTACTTATTATTTCTATGGAAAGAACCGAATACTGAGCTGACGGGTAAAAGAGATGTAGTAGATACTTTGTAGTAGATATTGCACTGATCATCCCAATGTAAAAGAAGGAAAATAAGATGACAATTTTTTTTGCATTTTATTAGAATAGTTTGAAGTATGAATGAAGATCTAGACGAGCTAGACCAAAGCAAAGATTGATAGATTGTGTGAAAGATGACGATATAGGGCTAGAAGCGATTATTGAGAACAACGAAAAGAAATTAATGGAAATTAACTATTCAGTAGTAAAAGACACAATATTATACCGACCTCAAACAAACTGGAGGAGGTTTTGATAAAGACTGTGATCTTGGAATCATATCAGTGGTTATCAGCACCATTACCTTCACAAGAAAATGTTTACTAAATCTTTAATTTCTATATATTCCTTAGCACATCTTGTCGAACACGTCCGTGTGGGACCCAAAGGGTACCTAGTATTTAAACCCTACAAGAAGGATGCTGCAAATATCTACAATATGCCCTTGAGAACCAGTGACGTCTTCGTCGCCAGTTATCAACGTTCAGGTAAGGAAAACGTTATGTTTTAGTTTTGTATAAATTTTAAATGTGAAGGAAAACTTTTATTTCTTTCCGATATGGGTAGTATCCCAACCCAGTAATGAGTATTGAGAAGCGTGTACGCGCACACACTCTTATTGTTAACACAAGCACACGAATTTAATAGTCCTTTGGGAAAAGGGTTCGTACAAAAAACTACTAAATGTATTTATTTATACTTTATGCACTAAGTACAGAGGCGGACTTAATGCCGTAGGCATTTTCTACCAGTCAATCTAAGGGTGATGCCGAGAAAAAAGTATGGTAGGTGCACGGACAAGATAATTATACTAAAACAAGTAAATTATGCATAGTTACTTATAACTATTTATACATAATTTTTTATATAATATACACTACATATTATATATACACTATTAGTACATAAATAAATATATATATAATTATATAGGTATACATAAATATACTATATATAGTAAGAAAGCGGAGATGATTCTGCCAGTTTGGTGCGAAGATGTTCACGCACTTTTCGACTGGTCGCCGTCCTGATTTCCTGAGGGAGCGCATTCCACTGTAAAATAGAATGGACGAAGAAAGAAGAGTGTACAAGGTCAGAGCGATGACAGGTACAATGTAGGAAACGATTGCTCGAAGAACGAAGACTTTTTTCGTGATTGGAACACACATACGAAAAGTGAGAAGTACGATAAGTAGGGGGAGTGGAAGAGTCGAGAAGGGAGAACAGAGTAGTCAATGCTCTCATAACTCCGCGCTGGCGAATAGGGAACCATTTTAGGAGTGATCGAGACGCAGACACATGATCATATTTACGAAGATTGAATACGAATCGAATGCAGTTATTTAGAAGACGGTCAAGTTTGTTGAGGAGGTCTGCATTCAGGTCATAGTAACACACATCACCATAGTCAATTATGGGAAAGATTAAGGTCTGCATAAGCATTGCTTTCGTACTAGATGGCAGTAAGTTTTTTAACCGATAGAGAGATCGTAAAGTACTTGTTACTCTCTGGCTGACACTTGCAACTTGACTTTGCCAATTCAGGGTAGTGTCGATGTGCAAACCGAGATCCTTAACACTGGGGCTGAGAGGGATGACAGTACCATTAAATATGATGGATGGTAAAGTAGCAATGACAAGCTTACTTATGTTACGAGGGCTCCCTACAAAGATTGCTTGGCATTTAGTAGGGTTTACCGCCACCCCAAACCTATCAGACCAGTTTTTGATGGCTCCCAGGTCATGGTTAATTTTGGTGACAGCGTTAAAAACATCGTCAACATCAGCGCAGCCTGAGAGTACAGTTGTAAGTCGTAAAGATGGTACGAACATTGAAGCTCATGGGTAAGAAGGTTTATAAAAATAGAAAACAAGAGAGGAGAAAGATGGAGAAGAGGATGTATCTATGCAATTATTATTTCTATTTGTTATTGTGTGTGTTTTGTTGTGGATATTATATGTAGTTTCTTTCTTTTCTTTCAAACTAAAGTTCGAATAAATTATCTATGCCTTGCTATATTATTTTGGAGTTTTCATACTCGTAATTTTATTTTTTTACGACCAAAGTTGCGTTAACATAAGTGTCGAAATTTGAATCTTTAGAGGCTCGTAAAGTCGTAACTTCCAAATCAAGATTCTTTTTACAATTTTATTTAGCAATAATCCTAGATAATGATCAGAAAAATCGATATCATGCTAAGTTTTGGGCGTTTAATATTTTGATATACTATTTGTAGTGATGTTATTTAATACCTTTCTACGTTTGTTTGGAAAAATAACAGGCACACGCAGCCTTAACAAAAAAATCTCTTTTTTCAAATAATTAAGAACAATGAGCATCCGGAAAGTGGATTACATGCTTGTAAGAGTCTCCAGGAGGGCTGTTATTCAGAAGGTACTAACTTAAAACCAAGCCGTCTGAAAACACTTTTAATAATTTTGTTTCAAATGAAGATAACACTATATATAGAGACGGTCCCCTCAAAAGAAATAGAATTTGCTTTCGATTGTATTCTGATAAGATTACCTAAATTTATCCTTTAAATGATAAGTTGCTGTATGCTGCGTTGTCTAGATGCTATCATAATATTAAATTAAAACTCCAATTATTTTACTCAGGAACAACATGGACCCAAGAGCTCGTGTGGTTGTTAGCCAATGATTTGGATTATGCTAAAGCGGAAGCTATACCACTGACCCACAGATATCCTTTTTTGGAGTAAGTTCTTACAGGTCTCATATTTCTGACTCGATTTAAAGTCAAAACATTTATACAATTATTAATTGATTTTGACTTGAATTAAAGTTCAAATATAATCTACCTATTTGATTACAGCGGCTTCATGTTCTTCGACGAAGACAGTAAAGAAGAATACGTAAAAGTCATTATAGACAAAGAAGACAATGTTGACAGAGAAAAGTTAATGGAAATGGTAGAATTTATGGCTAAGCCGGCGAGTGGCATGCTGGCCACAGCCCCATCCCCTCGGTTCATTAAGACCCACCTGCCTATGTCTCTGTTGCCGCGCACACTCCTGGACACCGCGAAGATAGTGTACGTCGCGCGGGACCCCAGGGACGTCGCTGTCTCGTGCTACCACCACGCTAGACTGTTCAAGATGATGTGTTTCCCGGGCGGCTTCAAAGAATTTTGGAATCTTTTCCACAGGAGTTTATGTGGGTACCTAGTTAACTAATGATTACAAATGGACTTACACGTATTTCATCCTTGACGGATGACAGTTTGAATTAGCGCTAAAACTCTTCTAATGACGGTGTACCTACCAAATGATATAATATTATATAATTTATTGTGGTGGGTGATTCATGCCATCCCAAGTGATAGTATGCCAATGTCCCGATGAACCCTTTTTCTCTGGCAGCCACACTTTACCATGGAAGTACCTTCATAATTTTAATTTATTTTCAGTTATACTGACGCCATATTTCGAGCACGTCAAGGAAGCATGGGAGTTGAGGAATCATCCGCAGATGCTGTTTTTATTTTATGAAGATATGTCAAAGGTAATTCGGCATTGTATTTCCAAGAATGAGATAGTAGCTTGTACATGAAGTTATGGGAAAAAAAGATGATTTTTTTCAACCGTTTTACTCAATACCTTTTATTTTCAGCACTTGCCAGCTACCATTCACAGAGTTGCCCGTTTCTTTGGCAAAAGTTTGGATCACGAACAAGTGGTTCGCCTTTGTGATCATCTCAGCATACAAAATTTTAAGAAGAATAAGTCGGTGAACTTTGAGGATGTCAGGGAACTCGGCGTGCTTGCATCAGAAGAAACGTTTATAAGGAAAGGTAAGGCAGCCTTGCCATAAAGTGCGCTTAATCGTGACTTCGCGACCACAATAGATCCAGGCGGTTGGTTTAATGTCAAGGGATCCGTCTAAGTCATAAAGTTATTATCTAATAATAACTTTATGGTCTAAGTTAGCTACAACTATGTGCAATACATCTTTTTGTCAGAAAAACAGCGTGATGGCAATAAAGAATTATAATAAAATTTTAAAAATTATTAAAGAAAGTAATTACCAACTAAACATTTTCAAAAGGAACTTGAAAGTATGGCTTCCTGCTATTTTACACTTACCATAAATTAATTTCTGAACTAAGTATAAAAAAAACAGGAAACTAGCATTATTGCGTTGACATGCACACATTGATGCA
Organism: Allophyes oxyacanthae; assembly: GCA_932294325.1. Taxonomy (NCBI): domain Eukaryota; kingdom Metazoa; phylum Arthropoda; class Insecta; order Lepidoptera; family Noctuidae; genus Allophyes; species Allophyes oxyacanthae. The sequence goes on along the minus strand of OW028613.1, from coordinate 13,948,928 downwards.
CTTATTAGACATTGCTCCCTAAATTGTCAATTTGAATTGACTGTTCCATTTTGTACCTAATATACACATAGAAATAGTATAGGTACTATGTATTATCTCTATGAATATACAATATACATACCTATAGTCATAGACTAATACTATGTCTATGCCTATAGTCGTATTTTTAATTAGACGAAGTCAACTGACGTTTGCTGTGTTGTCAGTTTTTGATGAAATAAAAATAGTGTTGTGACAAAGTGAATGATTGAAAAAACTCCTCAATGAATGAAATTGCCTCGATTGTCTAGTGAATAGTTAGTGTGCCGAACTGCCGATACGGGTTTCGAATTTTAGTCGTGCTTTGTACATACCAACGAGTTTTTGACGACTATGTTCCTATAGTATCTACCTATACTGAATACCGAGTGTTTTAAACATTGTAGTTACATACTACTAGTAACTTATATCAAAGCACTTTTATACAATTTTATTGTAAAATAGAAATAATATTCTTTTATAGTTTGAAATGATTAACTATTCACACTTATTGTTCATTCATCTGATTGAACGAGAACTGAACGCATCACTATTACTTTAAATATGGCAACATTATTTTACAAAGTGACATTAGCTACTGTCAGTTGGCTTCGTCTAATTAAAAATACGACTATACCTACCTAGGTGATTTCATTCGCATGCTGAACTAAGTAGGCGCATACCATCTTTTACGCAAATAAAGATCAGCGGGTCTACCGCGTAAATATAATGGTAATAAACATCGATTCTGGAAATAATCGTCAATACCATAGAATAGAATAGAATAGAATATTCATTTATTTGCTCAGAATGTAGGTATTTACAATAAGGTGATTACAATAATGTCAAAGAATCCTTGTACCTTCTACCATTTTGGCATGCAAACATTGATGCAGTTCATCATCAAACTACAAACATTCTTACACAACTAAAATTTATCAGCTAGGAAATCCGATACGGCATAGTAACATTTATTTAATAGAAGCACAGTTAGTTTCTTTTTGAAAGTTGTTACTGGTTCCCCTTTTATGGAATTAGGAATGTGGTTAAAAATAGCCGGTGAAAATAATGAAAGCTTTGTAAAAAAAATTACTGATCATGAAGACGGGAGTCCGAACAGCATGATCAGTAAAAAATTTACAAGGTAACTCGAAGCTTAGCATTTCATCGTTTTGAAGTTTATTACCACAGACGATGTTCATTAGCATTACCATAAATTACCATTTTAGTTACGCGGTAGATCCGATTTCGATTGGTATAAATATTATTTGGAAGCGAAAAATCTAAATAGGATTTGGCAAAATTGAAACAGTTTATTTATAATCTTTATATCCTCATGACAGGTAAGGCAGGCGGCTGGCGCAACTACTTCGACGAGGAGATGACACAACAAGCTGAGCGATGGATCGCCGACAACCTGCGAGGGACTGACCTGCGCTTCCCACACATGGAACAGCAGTAGTTTATTAATTATTTTTTATTAAATTTTGTATAGATAGACAATTAATTTATTGTTTAATTACTCGGCTCCAAAAATATTATTATTTTCAATATTTACTTGCAACACGTGATATTTAATTAGATTTACTTCCACAATAAAAATTTAACGTGGCTACGTTATTAATAATTATGATTCCTGTAAAGAACAATGCGATGTGGCCGCTAAAGTGAATGTCCACGGTCAATTAAAATGGTTTATGTTTGATTTCTATTAACAGAGAGATATATATACTATTATCTATCTATAACTCCGACTGTTTTGTCAATTTTTCACGACTAAACAGCTGAATGAAATTTGACAAAGAAATAGTGTGCATCATGAGGAAGGGTATGGGCTATTATTTTTTAATCCCAGCATCCGCAGTGCACGCCGACGGAGTCGCGGGTAAGTAGGTCGCTTATGTAGGTAGGTCGTCATTTATGTGGTAGACGTGGACCACGGATATCGATGACGTGGACCAACCATAAAGTTATTATTAGTGGTAAAATAATAACTTTATGGGACCAACCATAGAAGGTACTATGTATTATCTCTATGGGACCAACCTACTCCTCTGTGGAATTCCATAGCAAACCTCTTTATTTTATAATTTTTTACACTCTCTGCAATCTTTTTCTGTCGTGTGACCTCTCATAATTGGAATAGCTTTTACCGTAGGTAGTGTAAATATTAGCCACTCAGTTGGTAACGGAGTTGACGCACTTAGGTATCGTCACTCTAGAGAGTTCTTTCTGTACACCTTTTCACAATGAAGATCAGTGTCAAAAAGAAAGGGGCCAATTATACTCCCCAGTGGAATTCCGTAGCAAATAGTTGCACTTCTAGGTCCCTACATAGTGGTGTCAATTTTTACACTTTGAATATGATTCTCTTGGATCCAACTTGCAAACACAACATACACGCTCTGAATACGTATTCAGTTTCATTATATACCTACGCTGACATTTTAAAATGTGTCGGCCTATAGCCATTTCCCAGCGGCCCAATCTAATTTTACTTGGATGCAGTTTTGAAGTTGATTTCTGCAGATAAAATTACCCCCAAATAGATAACTTAAAAGACTAAAGATGTCAAACTGCCAAAAGATTGTAATTATTTGCACGTATGCGGACGACGAAATCACTCTCCGTCAGGAGAAAATCAGGTTAGCTCGGAAAGCTTTCAACACTACACACAACAGACCGTCATACCGTCCTCGCCGACGAGGCCCGTCGCGACGTGCCGCTCCATATGCTCCCCGACCATCGCTCGCGCCAGCCCGTGCTGAGACGATAAACTCAAATTCCCCTAATAATAATTTCACAACACAGACACAGCAAGCCGTCTCTTGTTGCCCCATCAGCGTCGCCCTAAGCCGAGGCCCGTGTCCCACTAGGGGACGCCCTTAGCTGCGTCACGCTTAAAATCACCTAATTTTAAATAGGTCGGAGACCCTTCAGGTCTCACCAAAAACCCGGTTAAACAGCAGAAGCTCAATGAGCTACATGTGAGAGACAATACAAAAAAAAAAAAAACGCGTTTCGAACCCGCGGCACGTAGCGTAGAAAACCAATACACTACTTGTAACAACCCTAGCCTCCATGCACTATCGCCACACTGTCTTAACATTGTCGGCGAGATCAAAGGCGTCGTCCTACTGTTATTTCTCTTTATACTATTCCTTTACTATATATAATAATAAATACTATGTACCAACCTAGTTTTATTTTATAATACTTATCGATTATACTTTATATATTACTATTCACCAACACTGCTACCAAACAAAGATATGAGATATGAGATGTAAGTGTTTATTATTCCCATTTTTAATCGACTTCCAAAAAAGAAGGAGGTTCTCAATTCGACTGTATGTTTTTTTTTGTATGTTTGTTACGCTATTACTCCGCCAATTGCAGACCAATTTTGAAAATTCTTTTTTTATTTCAAAGGGCATCTCAAGATGGCATTTAAATTTGTTGAAGATTTGATGAAGAACTTCGGAGATATACAATGGAACTCTTGAATGAATAACATCATATCACTTGCGATTTCTGTAATCGCATGATTATGAATTGTTCAAGCCACTCAAAATAGAAATACAAAATAAACGTTAAAAAAAAGTATAAGCCGACTTCAAAAAAATAAAAAGTATAATACATAATTATAATTTTCTTAAAAAACTTATCAGCTTCTGAAGTCGTTGCTAGGTGCATTGAAGAATTAAAGGCCCCGACTTCAGAATCTGATAAATATTTTATACTTTTTAGTTTTTTGAAGTCGGTATTTACTTTTTTTAATGTCTAATAATCGTGATATATTCATTCACTTCATATTATCAAGCCGATCACAAAGACGTTTGTCAGTGTCTGCGAATGGCGTGGGGGTTGCGCAGGTTGATACAACCACCTTTCTTGGGTTTGAAATAGACAGGGGCTTGAAGTAGGACAGCCACATAAACAAAACTTGTAATAAGCTGGGTAGTGCGTGCTTCGCTCTTCGTCGAATTGCTAGAGTGGTGCACGAAAGTGAGGTGCGAGCATGCTATTTCGCAACGGTGCATTCACAGCTTCAATACGGCGCAGAACTGTGGGGGCGAGCTGCCCCTAAATAAAGCTATACACAGAGCGTGGCGATGCGCACTCGTACTGTACTCGGCACAAAGATAAATTATCGGTGGTGCCCAGGACACTTACAAAATCTACAAAGTCGACTCATGTTATGGGCCCGACGGTGTACAACAAGCTGCCGGAGAGCATACTGAGTGCCTCAACTCTTTCAAGTTTTAAGACCCATTTAAGGCGCTGCCTAGTCGAGCAAGCGTTTTACACTTACGACGAATTCATGAAATTTAAATTGTAAATAACTCACTACTTGTGTAGTTCTATTTTTTAGGTCTATACTGTATTATTGATCTGTATTATTTTTATGACCTTTATTCAATTTTTATACTTACATTCTTTCATATTTTTAAATAATTTTACAAATAAAAAAATAAAAAAACATTTAAAAATACAAAACAGTAGGTAGTAGGCCACCGGCATCGGGAACAGGGGCCAAGCTACCGGCGGCTAGGGCTGCAGAGAAAGGAACCTCCTCACAATGCGTGCCGTGTCGAGGAGTACCGCTTTCTGTATCAAGCCCTTGATCCAGCCCCCCAACGAGAGCCTCATAAGATGTTGATCGAGGCTCTTGGCAATTAAGCCATTGGCCGTCACAACTATCGGCACTATGATTGCTGAGTCCACATCCCACATGTCGACAACCTCGTGTGCTAAGTCAAGATATTTAATTTGTTTATCTTTCTCGGCTTTCACGAGATTCTCATCATGTGGGATAGTAACATCAACAATCATCGTGCGGCGCGCTGACCGATCTATCACCACTATATCAGGCTTATTGGCAACAATAGTCCTGTCAGTGATGATAGATCGGTCCCAGTACAACGTGGCATGACCATTTTCGAGAACTGGGTCGGGCACAGACCTATAGTACGGTACTTCAAAATCCACAAGGTTGTATTTTAAAGCGAGTTGCTGGTGAATAATCCTGGCTACTTGGTTATGCCTGTGCAAATATTCGCCGTTAGCAAGACGTGAACAACCAGAGATAATGTGTCTAAGGGACTCACCTGGGCGGTGGCATGCCCGACAGATGTCAACCGTGCCGTCCTTCACAATATACCTCCGGTAATTATTCGTCATGATAACTTCGTCCATTATTGCACATACAAAACCTTCGGTTTCCCCGAATAGGTCCCCGAAACGTAACCAGGATACGGACGCTAATAAGTCAACATCGGGCCCTTGAAGGGCCCGATAAAAGCGTCCGTGTAGTTCCTTGCTCTGCCATACTTCCTTGCGATCATTAGTAGTAAGTATTACAGGTTTGCGCCAGTTCTCTTTAGCCAATGAGAGAGGGGTGAGCCCTTTGTCCACTGCGACCACATCTCGGTGCATCCCCACGTCGGCGTGGAGAAAATATTCTCTAAGATTGTACACCTCACAGTTGTGTAGGGTTTTGGCATTTAAAAAGCCTCGACCCCCACATTTCCGTGGGATGTACAATCTCATTACCGAAGAACGTGGGTTATGCATGCGATTTGTGGTCAGCAATGTTCGGACCCTTCTATCCAAGGTATCCAGTTCTTTTTGAGTCCATTTGAGTATGCCGAAGGAGTACATTAAGACTGGCATGACCCAACCGTTGTAGGCGCGCACCTTATTTCCGCCTGACAAAAGACTTTTAAGTACTTTTTTTAGGCGGCCAAAGAAGCGCTCCTTCAATGATTGCCTCATATCAGCCTCACTGATGCCTAACGCCTCCGACATACCCAAGTATTTATAGGTCTCAGTTGAAGAGAGGGATCGTAGGTTTGTGGAATCCGAAAGATGAAATCCATCTGATTCCACAATCACACCTCGCTTCACATGCATGACTGCGCATTTGTCCACACCAAACTCCATCCTGATGGAATTACTGAAGGTTTCAGTTACCTTCAGTAACTTCATCAGTTGTAAGTTGGTGGGGGCAAATAATTTCAAGTCATCCATATATAGAAGGTGAGAAATGACCCGACCACCTCTCCGCAAGCGATATCCTAGCTCCGACTCCTCCAGTAGAGTGCTGAGAGGATTCAGAGCTAGGCAAAACCATAAGGGACTCAAACTGTCACCCTGGAATATGCCCCTCTTAATACTTATCGGTTCACCGTTTCCCAAAATCCGCCAAAGTCGGGGCCACTGCCAAGCTTGCAAGCATTGAAGAATTATAGGCCCCGACTTCAGAAGCTGTAAATTTATTTAAGAAAATTATTTTATACTTTTATTAGTTTTTTTTTTGAAGTCGTATTTTACTTTTTTTAAAGTTTATTTTATTTTTCAATTTTGAGTGGTATAAACAATACATAAACATGAGATTACAGCAATCGCCAGAGATGTGCTGTTATTCATTCAAGAGTTCCATTGTCTATCTCCGAAGATCTTCATCAGATCCTCACCATTGTAACGGGAATACAAAGGAAGTATACCCTTTCAAACAAAAAAAGAATCATCGAAATCGGTTCACGCAGTCGAAAGTTATGAGGTAACAAACATAAAAAGTCGCGCACATACTTAATGTAAATTTAAGACTTATATGGTTTTCTCATGGATCCTATTGTCAGAACTGGACCGAATTAAAATGGGACCAATCGGGAAGCACCAGCTTTCAAATAAAAAATAATCATAAAAATCGGTTCACGCAGTCCAAAGTTATGAGGTAACAAATATAAAAAAATCAAAAAAAAAACATACGCGTCGAATTGAGAACCTCCTCCTTTTTTTTGAAGTCGGTTAAAAAGAGCAAGTTATAATTATTTAATACCAAATCATCTAACAACGCGGCAAGTGTAATGGGCACTTTTTGCTCGGAAGCTCGTTGACGAAGCATAAAATTTTTATTTCCCTTTTTTATAAAATCATTCATCATTGTAGTGATTGTACCACTGTTATTGGTATTAATTTTCTAGTACCTCTGTTAGTATATAGACTATATCTACAAATATATATTTTACATTGCCACCTCTATTTATTATATATAGTTTTTTAGTGTCTGGCGCGATGCTCGCGATGACATGCTCCGAGCGGTTTACGTAATATTACAAAGAGTCGCGCGGGTGGAGGAAGCGAAATCGACAAATTCGTTTGCTAACTGGAGCACCTTAAGATAACGTTTACTAAACGTTTAAACGACGTTAAATTGTTAGTTGGGTAGTCACAGTCAGTAATACCACTGTGTAGTGACAGTTCCTAAGGGTTAATTTAAAATTCCTTTCAAGTCGTCTTTTGAGGACAGATTTTTGCAATTGCTGACAATTTTAATAGGACGATCACGGTCATACTAGCGGGCAATAGTTAAATTACTTATATAAATAGTTAATGCGTTTATAATTATGATAATAATTATTACGTTTTTATAATATCTACCTAACGTTGCACAAGTTGCACGATTGATATTTGCTGTAAAGTCAACCGTGGTTAGTTTAATTTGTACAAGTCCTAAAGTGCGGGAGCAATGGGGGACCAAAGTGGATTGCCACCTTTTCCGTACGAATTTAATGAACTTGAACCTGAAGTGAAAGCTGAAATAACGAGATTGTACAAACGTAAGTATTTTAGTTGAATTTTTAACGTAGTAGTCACCATCAATAATCTGTATCATGGGTTCCAAAAGAGGGCGTCCGCCTATCTACCCGTGGGTGCTGTAACAGTTGAGTCAGGCATTATGTCAAGACTCTGGTGATCAGATCGGTAGCAACCTTCAGTGCGCTAACAGCAACTTATATGCGATCACCAAGCTGTATGTCAAGACGTGTGATTACAAAAATCCCTAAAAAGTTCACAATTCGCAATAGAATTGGTGTTCATGGTATGGTTGTGATTCGTAATTATATTTATGTTATATTCTTTGCAGCGACAGACATTGACTTCATCAGGGTGGGTCCTAAGGACTACATACTCCTCCGTCCATATCAGGAAGATGCCGCTAATATCTACAACATGCCGTTGCGACCCAGCGATGTATTTGTGGCCACGTACCAACGATCAGGTAACTAACCTACCGAACCGACCAGCCCCTAAAACATCCACCACAAAATATCAGCCTTAAGTATTCAGCGTGCTTGGCAGGTGGATTGGCGATTTCATTATGGTAAGCTGTCAAGCCGAATTTACATTACGAAAGTAGTATCGCGAAACCGTAATTGACAGTTTTTTTTTAAGTTTTTTTTATTTTTAACTTGGCCCTCAGTATAATCGTATTTGGATTTTGTACCTACCGCTGTATAATGTTTTTATTTTGTTTTCTCGCGTGACCGCAATTTTTTTATAAGGAGGAAATGCAGCTGTACTATACAGGATGGTGATGACGTTACGACAATAAATGAAACCACGTATTTGGTATCACCACGTATGTCGTATGTGTTCGGGGCATTTGTATTTGTATGGGTGCCAAAAAAATTACCAGATCATAATGGCGCTCCCTCGTAGTGAAATTTAAGTTTCTTATTGTTCTTATTAATCAGGCCTTGCGTCATCTTGCAGGAACAACGTGGACTCAGGAGTTAGTATGGCTGATTGCAAACGATTTTGATTACGCCACCGCTAAAAAGGTTATGCTCATTCAGAGATATTCTTTTATGGAGTAAGTTGAAGAAAGAGTAAAGACTATAAATATAACTGATTGTTTATCTAGCATGAGATACCTATATAATTGTCCATCTATGAATATAATAACATTGGATTTTGTTAACTATTTATCATTACAGACGTTTCATGTACTACAATAAGAAATGGCAAGAAAACTATTTAAAAAGTATGGCGGACAAGGAAACGGCTCTAGCTATAATAGATAATTTAGCTAAACCAGTAACCGGAAGGCTACTCACAGCTCCTTCGCCTCGCTTCATCAAGACTCACTTGCCGATATCCCTGCTGCCCCCCAAACTGCTGGACACTGCGAAGGTGGTGTATGTCGCGCGGGATCCAAGGGATGTCGCCGTGTCTTCCTACCATCAGTCCAGATTGTTCAAAGTAATAGAATTCCCGGGCCCATTTAAAGAATTTTGGAATCTTTTTATAAAGGGTCTATGTAAGTGAAAAAAGAAATTGTTACATATCGACACATTCATTCATGTAAAACGTCTCGTCTCATTCACGGGTTACTATTTATGGTACTATGGGACCATGCTGACATTTAGTCGAGTAATATTGAATTAATTGTATGGAACAGCAGTTTCATTTTCGTGATTTCAGGGATGGTAGTAAAAGTTGCTCATAACGATGAGTACAATAACCCCTTAATCGGCACTAGAAAGGTAGGTCCTCGTATATGTATATACTTTCGTAGAAACACGGTATTTCAATACATGCTGAACGCGGGGACTACTAGGTGAACCTTAGAGCATTTAACAGTAAGTCAAAGCCCCAAGTAAACATCTTTAATTGTAAGTGTAACCTATAATGAATGGGATACAAATCAGGATCGTTGATACGTTAGATAGATATTAATTTGCATGTTGCAGTTACATCGACGCCCATTTTCGAGCACATCAAAGAAGCGTGGGAGTTGAGAAATCATCCAAACATGCTGTTTTTGTTCTATGAAGAACTTTTGAAGGTAAAAAGCTAATGAAACCTGATCCTTCTTCATTTTTATTGGCTTTCAAAATCCGGTATGCTGTGGTGGATTTACCTAGGGTGGCAGATTTTAGGTGCGGCTAATTTGGGGCCGAAATTTAGGCATACTAACCTTTCCCGCCTTATTAGTAGAAGTACATGATTGAGCTTTTATTAGCTCAGAAATATACGCAAAAACTATTTCTTGTGAAATCTGAACTTAAATCGTTGGGTTGTTAAAAATTCTAGGAACACACACACACACATCGATCACAAATTTAATTACGAAAAAGGTGGTGTATTAGGACGATGATGCACAAATCATAAAGTTACAATTTCATTGGCAAAATAATTGTAATTAATAATATTAATATGATTGTGAACTAGGTTAGGTATCTAGAGGTCAGTAGGGGCGGCAAAATTTGAATAGCCTACTGGCGGTAAATGTGTAAATCCGCCACTGACTGTGTAACTCCGTCACTGTGTAATTCCGTCGGCGATGAGCGAGGTGTGACATAACAATGTTTGGCATCAATACCTACGTCATTATTTAGACAGCGTGTTCAAATTCCAGGACTTGCCAGCGGTAATAAGTCGCATCGCAAACTTCTTTGGCAAAGAAGTGACAGAAGAACAGATGACCCGTCTGTGTGACCACCTCAGCATCGAAAACTTCAAGAAAAACGAGTCAGTTAACTTTGAAAAACTCCGAGAACTCGGCATCCTTGCCTCCAAAGAAACTTTTATAAGAAAAGGTTATTAGTTTTTTCGCTTATACATATAAGAAATTACCCAAATCTACTAATATCACCTAGATAAACAAAAAATCTAATTTATGAACTGTATTTTGCTACCAGGTAAGGCAGGCGGCTGGCGCGACTACTTCGACGAGGAGATGACACAACAAGCTGAGCGATGGATCGCCGACAACCTGCGAGGGACTGACCTGCGCTTCCCACACATGGATTAGATTTTATACCTACGCACTCAGATTATACAATATAAAAAAAAACTGAGCCTATACAATAAACAAGTTTTAATAATTATGTAGCTTCCCAAGATTTGTAGGTTGTTAATTCAAACTCCATCTATTGAAGTTGTCAACACATTCGTAGTCAATTACTTATACATAGTTTAATTACAATATTAATTTAAAATTTGAAATACGTATAATAAAAAAGCAATATTAAAAGAATACAATAAAATTACTATAAATTATTACTACTTACTAGTTATCCCGGTTCCCACTATTTTTCACACATTTTCATGGAACTGTACTCAACGACCTTTTCAGGGTTTTAAGTTTTCTGCCAATTTTGCTATAGCCGCTCGTTATCGCGGTATATCGTTTTGGATGTTATCTATGAGTTGTAATTTTATGAGAAAATTCTACTAAGCAAGGGCGTGATTTACCTACAGTATTTTTTATCAAGTTTTAATAAGATATCTATTTTTTTTATTGCACAGTGTATTTCGATTATTCCAATATTACCGATAATGATAAATCTCCGGGTGAAGAAGCAATCGCAACTGATAAGCAAAAACTTGATTATCTATAAAGTCAAAGTCAAAGTCAAAGATTTTTATTTCAACTGGGCCTTTGCAGGCACTTTCAAAAAGTCGTGATTCTAGGCGCACGGATCCAAGTGGGTTGGTCCTGGAGAAGACGTAACAACGACGTAGTAAGTAGTATAACTACGTATATACTACTTACCTACCCAGTTGCTAACATAATCTTATATTTAACAGTGGTGTTCGTTAAAAATGGAAGAAAATAAAGTTTTACCGTTTCCTTACGAATTTAAAGAACTGGAGCCAGATGAAAAAGAACTGGTTAAAAGCACGTTCGACTGTAAGTATAGTTCCTACGTTTTTACATCGTACTTATCGAAAGTAGGTGTTTTGTAATTAAAAATTAACCTTATTTTTTAACAAAAAATCGTTTAGTATTTGCTAGTACGTGCTTAAATTGTTCGATAACTTCTGCTATTTTAATCCAACTGGGCCAGGGTTCATCGCCCGCCCGCGCTACCGCTAGCCAATGATAGCCCTGTGTAACCAATAGAAGACTCCATAAACCACTTCAACAATATTTAAATGTATAAACATTATTGTGTCGCGAGGGGATGAGAAGCAGAAAACCATATTACAAGAATTTTAAGTAGGAGGTGGTACGAATGTGGCTATAGGTAATAGAAGAAGCAGGTCACAGAAAAGATGTATGGATAAGGTGAAAGATACTAGGAAAGAACCGAATACTGAGCTGACGGGTAAAAGAGATGTAGTAGACATTATTGTAATAGATATTGCACTGCTCATCCCAATGTAAAAGAAGGAAAATAAGATGAGAAAAAATAATAGAGCATTTTATTAGAATAGTTTGAAGTATGAATGAAGATCTAGACGAGCTAGACCAAAGCAAAGATTGATAGATTGTGTGACAGATGACGATATAGGACTAGAAGCGATTATTGAGAACAACGAAAATAAATTAATGGAAATTAACTATTCAGTAGTAAAAGACACAATATTACGAGTATACCGACCTCAAACAAACTGGAGGAGGTTTAGTTAAAGACTGATCTGGGAATCATATCAGCGGTTATCAGCACCATTACCTTCACAAGAAAATGTTTACTAAATCTTTAATACCTATATATTCCTTAGCACATCTTGTCGAACACGTCCGTGTGGGACCCAAAGGGTACCTAGTATTTAAACCCTACAAGAAGGATGCTGCAAATATCTACAATATGCCCCTGAGAACCAGTGACGTCTTCGTTGCTAGTTATCAACGTTCAGGTAAGGAAAACGTTATGTTTTGGTTTTGTATAAATTTTAAATGTGAAGGAAAACTTTTCTTTCGTTCCGATATGGGTAGTATCCCAACCAGAGTCCCAGTAATGAGTTTTTAGAAGCGTGTACGCGCACACATTCCTATTGTAAACACAAGCGCACGAATTTAATAGTCCTTTGGGAAAAGGGAGCATACAAAAAACTACTAAATGTATCTATGCAATTATTATTTCTATTGTTATTGTGTGTGTGTTTTGTTGTGGATATTAAATGTAGTTTCTTTCTTTTCTTTCTTTCAAACTAAAGTTATTTGAAATTTCGAATAAATTTATCTATGCCTGTTGCTATATTATTTTGGAGTTTTCATACTCGTAATGTTATTTATTTACGACCAAAGTTGCGTTAACATAAGCGTCGAAATTTGAATCTTTTGAGGCTCGTAAAGTCGTAACTTCCAAATCAAAATTCTTTTTACAATTCTATTTAGCAATAATCTTAGAAAAAGATCAGAAAAATCGATATCATGCAAAGTTTGGGGCGTTTAATATTTTGATATACTATGTATTTGTAGTGATGTTATTTAATACCTTTCTACGTTTGTTTGGAAAAATAACAGGCACACGCAGCCTAACAAAAAATAATTAAGAACAATGGGCATCCGGAAAGTGGATTACATGCTTGTAAAAGTCTCCAGGAGGGCTGTTATTCAGAAAGTCCTAACTTAAAACCAAGCCGTCTGAAAACACTATTAATAATTTTGTTTCTAATGAAGATAGGTAACACTATATAGACGGTCCCCTCAAAAGACATATAATTTGCTATCGATTGTATTCTGATAAGATTACCTAAATTTATCCTATAAATGATAAGTTGCCGTATGCTGCGTTGTCTAGATGCTATCTCCCCTGTGGCGCGCTCAAGCTGTCCCACAGTACGAATAAATAACCTTTGGGCGCGCAATGCTGTCCCACGGCACGGCCACTTGAGATGTTTTTTTTTTTTTTTTTTTCGTCTCCGTTCAAAAACTAGTCGAGGGACTTGAACCAGGGGATTGGCAAACGTTGACTAAATACATTTCAAACAAATCAAAAAAAAATTAGTGACGGTTGGTGAACGAAACCGGAAAATATCAAAATCACGACTAAACAGCGGAATGAAATTTGACAAAGAAATAGTGTGCAGTGCATCATTAGGAAGGACGGGAATGCGGGAAGGACATAGGCTTTTATTTTTTAATCCCAGCATCCGAAGTGCACGCCGACGGAGTCGCGGGTAAGTAGGTCGCTTATGTAGGTAGGTCGTCATTTATGTGGTAGACGTGGACCAACCTACTCCTCTGTGGAATTCCATAGCAAACCTCTTTATTTTATAATTTTTTACACTCTCTGCAAACTTTTTCTGTCGTGTGACCTCTCATAATTGGAGTTGCTTTTACCGCAGGTGGTGGAAATATTAGCCACTCAGAGGCCCAATTCTCGTAATTAAAAATGTTCAAAATATAGTTCGGATCTCATTCCGATCTACTACCAATGTCATAAATGTCACAAATGTCTCCTACCCATAGACATAGGACAACTAGTCTATGCTCCTACCCTAACAAACAACGTGAAACGTGACATTATATAGTAATGAGATCGAAAGTTGAATAAAAGGCAAATCGGTATTCTGCAAGAATATTAGATAGGTATAAGGTTCTTGGTATTCTGCTAACATTTTGAACTTACACAGATAATAAAATTGACACTCTCGTCTATACACAAACGTCAAAAATGAGATTGAAATGGGCTTCAGTTGGTAACGGAGTTGACGCACTTAGGTATCGTCACTCTAGAGAGTTCTTTCTGTACACCTTTTCACAATGAAGACCAGTGTCAAAAAGAAAGGGGCCTATTATACTCCCCAGTGGAATTCCGTAGCAAATAGTTGCACTTGTAGGTACCTACTGTAAAAATTGACATCACTATGATGTCAATTTTTACACTTTGAATATGATTCCCTTGGATCCAACTTGCAAACACAACACACACGCTCTGAATACGTATTCAGAGTTTCATTATATACCTACGCTGACATTTTAAAATGTGTCAGCCTTATAGCCATTTCCCAGCGGCCCAATCTAATTTTACTTGGATGCTGTTTTGAAGTTGATTTCTGCAGATAAAATTACCCCCAAATAGATAACTAAAACTGAGACCTCTAATACCACTGACCAACAACACTAATAGGTAGTTTAAAACTTCAGCCACTCTTCAGTCATGTTATGTATTCTGTACCCCGGCCATTGACTTTATTATTTCACTCGCGATTATCGTACTCGTGGTCGTGAGTGACCTCGCCTGATCCACGTAAAATTACTGACATTAATCATCTAATAGCAGTTACGTAATAATTGAATAGGTATGAATCGACACAGAAGTCTGGAAACAAGAATTTAGAGCCTCAGTCATCTGCTTTCTTCGTACGTTTTGGTTACTTTATTGAATATTTGATCATTGTTATTGAATTGCCTTTCGTTTTAGCTACCCTAAATTATATAATTCGCCGATTTTGTGTTGCAATAAGGGCTACTACCACTATCTAAGGTACAATTATTATATTTTCTAAAACAATATCACAATACACATAAACTACCAAAGTCACCCGGCGGGCGCAGCTAGTTATAAATCGGGCGATGACCTCGGTAGGTAAATTAATCAACTATTGGATTATTACAAAAAAATCTGAACTAATCAGATAAGTGTGTATCAGTGTCCTAATACATTACAATAATATGAATCGTATCCGTCTGTGTCTTTGTTAGATGCTTGCCCGGCAGTCAGTATAGTCAGTAATTTCACTGTGTAGTGACAGTTCCCGAAGTTAATTTAAAATTCCTGGCAAGTCGTGTTTTGAGGACAGATTTTGGCAACTGCTGACAATTTTAATAGGACGATCACGGTCGTACTCGCGGGCAATAATTAGATTATACCTATACCGATACCGACTGTAAATGAAATATTTTCATCTAGTGCGTTCATGGGGTCTAAGAGACCCGATGCCCGATGACCCCATAACCGCACTAGATTACTGATTAGTTGACCTAGTGCAGTGTTCAATGACGACTGTTTTTAAAACTTCTGTTTATCGATATTTTGCTATAAACTACAAAATGAAGCGATCAAGGCTTTCGATGTGTGAAAATGATGTGAAAAAAACTTTAGAATAAGTAAAAACCGACTTCAAAAACTAAAAAGTGTAAAAAAAAATTATTAAAAAAACTTAACACCTGATATCGGTACCACTACCAAGTTAGGTGCATTGAAGTATTACAGGCCCCCCGACGTCAGAAGCTGTTAAGTTATCTAAGAAAACTATTTTATACTTACGTATTTGAAGTCAGTTTTTACTTTTTTTTAAAGTTTATTTTAATATTTCTATTTTGAGTGCCACAAACAATACAAATATATGCTACTACAGCAATCGCAAGTGATGTTATTAATTTAATAGTTCCTTCGAAGGCTTTCATCAGAACTTCACCAAATTCAAATATTATTTAAAAAAAAAACATAATCGGCCCGCAATTGACGGTGAACATACATAAAAAAAGTACATACAGTCGAACATAGAACCTCCACCTTTTTAGAAGTCGATTAAAAAAAAAGAAGATTCAAGAATATATCAACAGGAATGAGGCCTCGTATCTACAGAAAAATCTACCAACGGAGCGAAAGTGTAAGTCCTACTGTTCATACAAGTCCATCGACTGGTCATACGTTGCAAATGCTGCAAACTTTCAGTTGAACCGCTACCTGTACCCACCCGATCCGTTTTATTTAGTACCAAGATACATCCCTGATATTTATCGATAAATATTTCCGGTCAGTGGGTTTACCGGGTAGAAAAGATCCGACAAGTGTATTACATAGTCGGCAGTTCGGCTTCACGAAGGGTAGGTCGACCACTGACGCAGGAGTGAAATTAGTCACACACATTTTAGAATCCTGGGAGGGGTCACAGGATGCAATTGGCGTCTTTTGTGATCTCTCCAAGGCTTTCGACTGCGTAGACCACGATACACTTATCCGTAAATTAAACCACTATGGAATTCGTGGACGAGCTGCTGATCTTGTTTTATCCTACCTATCTCAGAGGCAACAAAAAGTAAGTGTCAATGGTGTCATATCTGAGGGCTCTTTGGTTAAAATGGGTGTGCCTCAAGGCTCAATTCTTGGCCCTTTCTTGTTTCTGGCTTATATTAATGATCTCCCATATATAATGAGCGAAATATCGGATATAATACTATTTGCGGACGACACTTCCCTCATTTTTAAAATAAGTAGAAAAGATAGGGAAGTCTTACATATTAGAGATAGCCTAACTATACTCTCTAAATGGTTCGCAGCTAATAACTTATTATTAAATGCTAATAAAACAAAATGTTTAAAGTTCTCACTGCCAAATGTAGCTCACGTAGGCTTAAATTTAATGCTTGATGGAAATGAACTAAATATAATTAATGAAACCGTATTCTTAGGGATAACAATTGATTCCAAGTTGCAGTGGGGTCCTCACATCACAGCTCTGTCCAAAAGACTTAGTTCTGCGGCTTTTGCAGTTAGAAAAATTAGACAGTTAACCGATACAGCTACGGCCAGATTAGTGTACTTCGCATATTTTCATAGCATTATGTCCTATGGCATTCTGTTGTGGGGATCAGCGGCTGATGTAGATTCGGTCTTTATATTGCAGAAGAGGGCGATCCGTGCGATCTATAACATGGGCCCACGCGAGTCTTTACGAGACTTTTTCAAAGACACCGACATTCTAACACTGCCATCACAGTACATTTTGGAGAATATTATGTTCGTCCGAAGAAACCTGCATATGTTTAATAACAATAGCGATATTCATAAAATGAATACTAGAAATAAGTACAAAATAGTGGTCCCTAAATTTAGATTGACCAAAACAAACAAATCATTTCTAGGTAACGGTGTACACTTTTATAATAAACTCCCAAAAAGTATTACCGAGCTTACTGATAAAAAGTTTAAAACTCGTGTTAAGCTTGTCCTCATAAGGAAGGCCTATTACAGGATCAAAGACTATGTTGACGATAGAGATGTATGGAAGTGATTATCTTCTGCACATGCGGCTTCCCTGGTGACCCACTGCTTCCTGTCTTCACACACTAATTTTAACGTTTCCCTTGTACCTTTTTAGTACCTATTCTTAATTGGGTGACTGACTTGAGTGTTAAGTACGCACCTACTAGTATTGTATAATTTTATTATTTTAGTGGTACTTATGATTTTTGCTGTTCTTTTTTTTTATTTTTTTATTGTAATATTGTGTAAATTGAGGTGGAATTTTAGCCGGGGCCGCTCCCGCGGCCCCACATTTGTTGTGTAGTAAGCTTGATTTCTGAAAAGAGTATCCATGGAGTTTCTTGCCGGTATCTTCTCCAGGACCAACCCACTTGGAACCGTGCGCCTAGAATCACGACGTTTTGAAAGTGCCTGCAAAGGCCCAGTTGAAATAAAAATCTTTGACTTTGACTTTGACAATTAAAACTCTTAATTACTCAAGATGTACTAATTAGATCTACTTACGAACTCAGCTGTAGATTCATTACTTCGTTGGAAATACATTTAAAAAATTAAATTGAAGTACCAGGTAAATACAGTTTTTCACATAGTTCATATTTTTACAAGAGTAAGTCAAACGGATCTTTTCGACCTGATAACGCAGTCAACCTCTCCGAGGTCTGATTAATTTGATAACATATTTCCGATTTCCAGGAACTGGTTGTCAAACAGTGAAAAGTCAAGCATAGGATTTTATGGACCCGATGCAGCAGTAATTGAAAGTCAAGCAAAAATATAAACGCAGTGAACGTGTTAAATACACAGTTAATGCATTTATAATTATGATAAATATATCGTATCTTATCTGTTTATTTTTATAATATCTTCCAAACGTTGCACAAGTTACACATTTGATATTTGTTGTAAAGTCGACCGTGGTTAGTTCAATTTGTACAAGTCGTAAAGTGCGGGAGCAATGGGGGATCAAAGTGGATTGCCACCTTTTCCGTACGAATTTAAGGAACTTGAACCTGAAGTGAAAGCTGAAATAACGAGATTGTACAAACGTAAGTATTTTAGTTGAATTTTTAACGTAGTAGTCACCATGAATAATTATAATCTGTATCATTGGTTCCAAAAGAGGGACTCCGCCTATCTACCCGTGGGTGCTGTAACAGTTGACTAAGGCATTATGTCAAGACTGGTGATCAGATCGGTAGCAACCTTCAGTGCGCTCACAGCAACTTTAAAGCGATCACCAAGCTGCATGTCAGGACGTGTGATTACAAAAATCCCTAACAAGTTCACAATTCGCAATAGAATTGGTGTTCATATGGTTGTTATTCGTAATTATATATTTTTTATATTCTTTGCAACGACAGACATTGACTTCATCAGGGTGGGTCCTAAGAACTACATACTCATCCGTCCATACCAGGAAGATGCCGCTAATATCTACAACATGCCGTTGCGACCCAGCGATGTATTTGTGGCCACGTACCAACGATCAGGTAACTAACCTACCGAACCGACCAGCCCCTAAAACATCCATCGCAAAATATCGGCTACAATTAACGGATGTAGTGATGTTGCTATTCAGCGTACTTGGCAGGTGGGTTGGCGATTTCATTATGGTAAGCTGTCAAGCCGAATTTAGATTACGAAACTAGTATCGCGCAACCGTAATTGACAGTTTTTTTTTTAACTTTTTCGTAATATACATTCAGACGCTGCTGCCGCGACGTAACCCCTTAAGTATTGAACCCAAAGAAATCTAAAAGACCTGCGAGCGCGTGAGCTCTTTCCAAGAGTTGCGTAGTTGCGAGTTATGTTACTTCAAGACCGTTTAATTTAGCGCTATTTTTATAGTATAAGGGGCAAAAGAGATGGTGGTTACCTGATGGCAAGTTTGGCATCCGCGAAACCAGAGGAGTCACCGATGCGATGTCAACCTTTTAGGATGGTGTAGGCTCTTTTCTTGAAGGTCGCCATGTCGTATGTGTTCGGGGATTTTGTATTAGCATGTGAGCAAAAAAAAAATTAAAGGTTTTATAACCAGATCATAATGGCGCTCCCTCATAGTGAACTTTAAGTTTCTTATTGTTCTAATTAATCAGGCCTTGCGTCATCTTGCAGGAACAACGTGGACTCAGGAGTTAGTATGGCTGATTGCAAATGATTTTGATTACGCCACCGCTAAAAAGGTTATGCTCTACCAGAGATATCCTTTTATGGAGTAAGTTGAAGAAAGTCTATAACTGATTGTTTATCTAGCATGAGATACCTATATAATTGTCCATCTATGAATATAATAACATTGGATTTTGTTAACTATTTATTATTACAGACGTTTCATGTACTACAATAAGAAATGGCAAGAAAACATTTTAAAAAGTATGGCGGACAAGGAAACGGCTCTAGCTTTAATAGATAATACAGCTAAACCAGTATCCGGGAAGCTACTCACAGCTCCTTCGCCTCGCTTCATCAAGACTCACTTGCCGATATCCCTGCTGCCCCCCAAACTGCTGGACACTGCGAAGGTGGTGTATGTCGCGCGAGATCCAAGGGATGTCGCCGTGTCTTCCTACCATCACTCCAGATTGTTCAAAGTAATAGACTTCTCGGGCCCATTTAAAGACTTCTGGAATCTTTTCATGAAGGACCTATGTAAGTGAAAAATAAAATATTGTTATATATCGACACATTCATGCAAATAGAACGTCTTGTCTCATTAGCGAGTTACTTTACGTATAAGGTCCAACATTTTTAGCCCGGATTCCTTTATGCGGTTATTGTCTCATGATTATGAAAAACTTTTACTATGGGACCATGCTAACATTTAGTCGAGTAATATTGAATTATTTTTATGGAACAGCAGTTTTATTTTCGTGATTTCAGGCATGTTCCCTTAGTAAAAGTTATTCATAATGATGACTACAATAACCCATTAATCGGGAATAGAAAGGTAGGTCCTCGTATATATACTTTCGTAGAAACACGGTATTTCGATATATGCTGAACGCGGGGACTATTAGGTGAACCTTAGAGCATTTAACAGTAAGTCAAAGCCCTAAGTAAACATCTTTAATTATAACCAAGAATGAATGGGATACAAATCAGGATTGTTGATGTTCGTTAGATAGATAATATTTTGCATGTTGCAGTTACAATGACGCCCATTTTCGAGCACATCAAAGAAGCGTGGGAGTTAAGAAATCATCCGAACATGCTGTTTTTGTTCTATGAAGAACTTTTGAAGGTAAAAAAGCAAAGGAAAACTGATCCTTCTTAATTTTTTATTGGCTTTCAAAAGTTCGGTATGCAGTTTATGCAGGCACTACCCCGCCTTATTAGTAGTAACTCAAAGTCAAAGTGAAAGGTTTTTATTTCAATTGGGCCTTTACAGGCACTTTCAAAACGTCGTGATTCTACGTGCACGGTTCTAAGTAGGTTGGTCCTGGAGAAGATACCGGCAAAAAACTCCATGGATACTATTTTCATAAATTAAGTTAACAATAACATATAGAGCCGCGAGCTAAAATTCGACAAGAATTTACACAATATTACAAAAAAAATAAAAAAAACAGCAAAGATCATATTAAGTACCACTACAATTTAAACAGTACAAGTAGAACTTGCATACTTAACACTCAAGCCACCCAGTTTTCATAACAAGAGAAGCGTTATTAAAATTAGCTTGTGAAGACAGGAAGCAGCTGGTCACCAGGGAAGCCACATGTGCAGAAGATAGTCACTTCTATACGTCTCCATCGTCAACATAGTCTTTGATCTTGTAATAGGCTTTCTTTATGAGGACAAATTTAACGCGAGTTTTAAACTTTTTATCAGTAAGATCTGTAATACTTTTTGGCAGTTTGTTATAGAAGCGTACACCGTTCCCTAGAAATGATTTATTTGTTTTGGTCAATCTAGATTTAGGGACCACTATTTTGTTTATTTCTAATATTAATTTTATGAAAATCGCTATTGATATTAAGCATATGCAGGTTTTTTCGCACGAACATAATATTCTCTAAAATGTACTGCGACAGTGTTAGAATATCGGTGTCTTTGAAAAAGTCTCGGAAAGACTCGCGAGGGTCCATGTTATAGATCGCACGGATCGCCCTCTTCTGTAATATAAAGACCGAATCCACATCAGCCGCTGATTCCCACAACAGAATGCCATACGACATTATGCTGATATGGCTGATTACAGAGCAGTGATGTGAGGACCCCACTGCAACTTGGAATCAATTGTTATCCCTAAGAATACGGTTTCATTAATTATATTTAGTTCATTTCCATCAAGCATAAAATGTAAGCCTTCGTGGGCTACATTTGGCAATGCGAACTTTAAACATTTGGTTTTATTAGCGTTTAGTAATAAGTTATTAGCTACAAACCTTTTAGAGAGTATAGGTAGGCTATCGTCGATATGTAAGACTTCCCTATCATTTCTACTTATTTTAAAAATGAGGGATGTGTCGTCCGCTAATAGAGTTATATCAGATATTTCGCTCATTATATATGGGAGATCATTAATATAAGCCAGAAACAGGAAAGGGCCAAGAATTGAGCCTTGAGGCATGCCCATTCTAACCAGAGAGCCCTCAGATATGACACTATTTACACCTACTTTTTGTTGCCTCTGAGATAGATAGGATAAAACAAGATCGGCAGCTCATCCACGAATTCCGTAGTGGTTTAATTTTCGGATAAGTGTATTGTGGTCCACGCAGTCGAAAGCCTTGGAGAGATCACAAAAGATGTCAATTGCATCCTGTGTGGTCCCAGGATTCTAAAATGTGTGTGACTAATTTCACTCCTGCGTCAGTAGTCGACCTACCCTTTGCGAAACCGAACTGCCGACTGTGTAATATTACGTTTATATTAAAGTGTGTCATCATTTGGTCAAGAAAGTTTTTTTTTTTTAAATCATAATGCAGGAAGTACTGAGATTGGTCTATAATTGGAGGGACTATTCTAAACTCTAACTACATGATTGAGCTTTTATTAGCTCAGAAATATACCCAAAACCTATGAATCGTTGGGTTGTAAAAATAATCTAAGAACTGACCATCGATCCCCTAGTTCACTACGGGAAAAAGGTGGTATAATTAGTAAGTTAGTAAGTAGTAAGTAATATATTTATTTGTCAGAATATTGTTACAAAGTTCTTAAAATAATAAAATGTCCATAATATTCTGCCGTTTCCAGCGTACAAACATTGAGAGTCATCATCATCAAATAAAATTACACTATTGGATAAATTAGGAAACATGTCAATGATAAAATACAGTAATTATTGAATACATTACGAAGATTACGTCATTAAACTTTGAACAACATGCAATGTCAAAAAAAAACATTTAATTAAAATTAAATTTTGTGTCACATTTTGCAATAAGGTAATCGTTAATAGAATAATAGCATTTATGTAATAGAAAATTAAATAATTTGTTTTTGAATGTCATGTTATTAAGTGTCTTGAATGCATCGGGTAGTTTATTATAAATTCGAATTGCCATACAGAATACATTATTGGAAAATAGTTGGATTTTCTGTTTAGGTACACATAATTTATGAATCATGCGACTTTTTTTGTCTACAACGTCATTAAGGATCTCAAATAAATTCATATTTCTACGTACAAAGATACAAAGTTCAAAAATATATAAAGCTGGAAGAGATAGTATTTTAATTTTTTTAAACAAAGGGACACAGCTATCTAACGGTTGAGCTTTACCTATCGATCGAATACATTTTTTTTGTGCTCGAAACACTCTGATTATATAACAGAACTACCCCAACAGAACCCCCAACAGAATTACCCCATATTATAATGCCATAGCGCAGAATAGATGAGACAACCATGGTACGCACACTTAGGACGGTACTGCACAAATCATACAGCTACAATTTCATTGACAAAATAATTGTAATTAATATGATTGTGGACTAGGGTATAGAATTGTAGAGGTCGGTAGGAGCGGTAAAATTTGAATAGCCTACTAGCGGCAAATGTGTAAATCCGCCACTGCAGCGGTGAGCGAGGTGTGACATAACAATGTTTGGCATCAATAAGTGATTAATTAGACTGTGTTCAAATTCCAGGACTTGCCAGCGGTAATACGTCGCGTCGCAGACTTTTTTGGCAAAGAAGTGACAGAAGAACAGATGACCCGTCTGTGTGACCACCTCAGCATCGAAAACTTCAAGAAAAACGAGTCAGTTAACATTGAAGAACTCCGAGAATTCGGCATCCTTGCCTCTGAAGGGACTTTTATAAGAAAAGGTTATTGAATCTTTTTCGCTTACATGATAAGAAAATACCCAAATCTACCAATATCACCCAGATAAAGAAAAATCTGGTTTATGAACCGTATTTTGCTACCAGGTAAGGCAGGTGGCTGGCACGACTACTTTGACGAAGAGATGACAGAACAAGCTGAGCGATGGATCGCCGACAACCTGCGAGACACCGACCTGCGCTTCCCACACATGAATTAGATTTTATACCTACACAAGTACACACTCAGATTAGGTACGGAACATTCTGTATACAATAAAAGTTGTTTTTTAAATAATTAAGTAGCTTCCCCATATTCATTATCTTACGGTAAAAGATTGTTAATTCAAACTCCATCTTTTGAAGTTGTCAGCCCATTCGTAGTCAATTACTTATACATAGTTTAATTACAATTTTAATTTAAAATTGTAAAATACGTATAATAAAAGAGGATTAAAAGAATACAATGCAAAATTTGTGTATCCGATTTGTCTTTAATCTAAGAAAGTATGATCACGTCTCCAGCTTTCGCAAAACTCTCAAGTGGCTCCCAATCCGTCTTCGCCGGAACACTCGGATATTGTGTCTACTTTTTAATATCCTACATAACCCGACAGCTCCTTCCTACCTGCGGGAACGCTTTTCCTACGCTCGTTCTCCTGACTCGTCCTGCAGGCCACACCTCCGTACTCTTCTTACATTCCCATCCCACAAAACTGACTACTATTCCTTTTCCCTATCTGTGCATGGGGTTAGGTTGTGGAACTCACTTCCATCTGAGATAAGGAACTGTAAAACGATCTCATCCTTTAAGAAACGTGTAAAAGAACATTACGAGTATCTCTCCCTGTCATAATATCTTCTGTTTGCAATTTATGTATGTATGTATTTGTATTTATTTATGTATATTTTTATATTTATGTGTATTTGTTTGAAGTATGTATTTTACTTATGTTTTTTCTTTTTTAATAAATTTAATTTGTATCTTGATCTATTCTTGTGCATCGCTGTCTACATTTCATGTTTTAAATTCTCCTCTCGCAGGTCTGCTGGAAGAGATTTCTTTTGTGAAATAAGCAGTACCTTTGTACTTTGTTCTCCTATTTTTAATGTTTGCTGTGTCTTTTCTTGTGTGTACATAAATGATTAAATAAAAAAAATAAAAACAAAATACAATAAAATACAATTTATTACTACTTACTAGTTATCCCGGTTCCCACTATTATTCAGACATTTTCATGGAAACGTACTTAACGACCTTTTCAGGATTTTAAGTTTTCTGCCAATTTTGTTATAGCCGCTCGTTATCGTCGTATATCGTTTGGATGTAATTAATGAGTTGTAATTTTATGAGAAAATTCTACTAAGCAAGGGCGTGATTTACCTACAGTATTTATTATCAAGTTTTAATAAGATATCTATTTTTTTCTGGCACAGTGTAATTCGATTATTCCAATGTTACCGATAATGATAAATCTCCGGGTGAAGAAGCAATCGCAACTGATAAGCAAAAACTTGATTATCTATAACTACGTATATATATACTACTTACCTACCTAGTTGCTAACATAATCTTATATTTAACAGTTGTGTTCGCTAAAAATGGAAGAAAATAAAGTTTTACCGTTTCCTTACGAATTTAAAGAACTGGAGCCTGATGAAAAAGAACTGGTTAAAAGCACGTTCGACTGTAAGTATAGTTCCTACGTTTTTACATCGTACCTATCGAAGTAGGCGTTTAGTAATTAAAAATTAACCTTATTTTTTAATAAAAAATCGTTTAGTATTTGCCAGTAACTTCTGCTATTTTAATCCATCTGGGCCAGGGTTCATCGCCGCCCGCGCCGCCACGCCGCTAGCCAATGATAGCCCTGTGTAACCAATAGTAGACTCCATAAACCACTTCAACAATATTTAAATGTATATAAAAATTATTGTGTCGCGAGGGGATGAGAAGCAGAAAACCATATTACAAGAATTTTAAGTAGGTGGTACGAATGTGGCTACAGGTAATAGAAGAAGCAGGTCACAGAAAAGATGTATGGATAAGGTGAAACAACACTAGGAAAGAGCCAAATACTAAGATGACGGGTAATAGAGATGAAGTTGTAGACATATTGCACTCACTCCATTGTAAAAGAGGAGAATGAGATGAGAGAAAAAAATTATAGCTTTTTATTAGAATAGTTTGAAGTATGTATGTAGATCTAGACGAGCTAGACCAAAGCAAAGATTGATAGATTGTGTGAAAGATGACGATATAGGGCTAGAAGCGATTATTGAGAACAACGAAAATAAATAAATGGAAATTAACTATTCAGTAGTAAAAGACACAATATTATACCGACCTCAAACAAACTGGAGGAGGTTTAAATAAAGGCTGTGATCATGGAATCATATTACCAGTTATAATTAGCAGGTACCCAATTAAAAACCAGGTAACAGTTTTGCATGCCGTTTATACGGCGACATATGCTGTACACATTACAACATAAATGTAACACCGATGTAACCATATTTCATGCAAATAAATTATTCTTATTCTTATTCTTATCAGCATCCTTACCTTCCCAAGTAAATGTTTACTAAATCTTTAATTCCTATATATTCCTTAGCAAGTCTTGTCGAGCACGTCCGTGTGGGACCTAAAGGGTACCTAGTATTTAAACCCTACAAGAAGGATGCTGCAAATATCTACAATATGCCCTTGAGAACCAGTGACGTGTTCGTCGCCAGTTATCAACGTTCAGGTAAGGAAAACGTTATGTTTTGGTTTTGTATTAAAAAAACTGAAGGAAAACTTTTCTTTCTTTCCAAAAATTAAGAGTCACGGATGCCGTGAAGATGAACTCACCGGTGGGTGTAAACGAAATGCTTGCTATTTCACCAAGCACCGTGTGAGAAAAGGATACCACCCACTAATGGGTAGTATCCCACCCAGGGACCCAGTAATGTTTAGTTAGAACACGCGTGTTAGTGCACGCGCACACACTAAACACGAGCGCACGAATTTAATAGTCCTTTGGGAAAAGGGTTCCTACAAAAAATCTACTAAATGTATCTATGCAAACTAAAGTTATTTGAACTTTCGAATAAATTAACTATGCCTATTGATATATTATTTTGGAGTTTTCATACTCGTAATGTTATTTATTTGCGACCAAAGTTGCGTTAAAATATGTGTCGACTGTCGATATTTGAATCTTTTGAGGCTCGTAACTTCCAAATCAATATTCTTTTTACCCGACTACGGAGAGGGTTATATGCTTGACCGGTATGTATGTATGTGTGTTCATTACAATTCTATTTAGCAATAATCCTATATAATGATCAGAAAAATCGATATCATGCTAAGTTTTGGGCGTTTAATATTTTGATATACTATTTGTAGTGATGTTATTTCAGAGGTTCCCAGACATTTTTTCTCAAAGACCACTTTCAAAATTTAGCTGGTTCCGGTGGACCCCCCCTGCAACTACATTTCTACCAGAATCTTAAAACTCTGCAAATGTGAAGATTAAATCTAACTATAGTCACGCCAACGTAGACCCCCGTCGAGTCTCCCGTGGACCCCTGTCCGCCTGGACCACTTTGGGAACCACTGTGTTATTTATTGCCTTTCTACGTTTGTATGGAAAAATAACCGGCACGCAGCCTTAACAAAAATTCTCTATTTACAAATCATTGAGAACAATGGGGATCCGGAAGGAGCATGGAGAAGAGGAGAGGAGCTCCAGGATGGCTTTTATACAAAAAGTCCTAACTTAAAACCAAGCCGTCTGAAAACACCTTTAATCATTTTGTTTCTAATGAAGATAACACTATAGAGACGGACCCGTCAAAAGACATCTAATAGAATTTGCTGTCGTTTGTATTCTGATAAGATTACCTATATTTATCCTTTAAATGATAAGTTGCCGTAGGTATGCTGCGTCATCTAGATGCTATCGTAATATTAAATTAAAGCTCTAATTATTTTACTCAGGAACAACATGGACCCAAGAGCTAGTGTGGTTGTTAGCCAATGATTTAGATTATGCTAAAGCGGAAGCTATACCACTGACCCACAGATATCCTTTTTTGGAGTAAGTTCTTACAGGTCTCATATTTCTGACTCGATTTAAAGTCAAAATATTTATACAATTATTAATTTAGCTTGATTTTGACTTGAATTAAAGTTCACATTATAATCTACCTATATTTGATTACAGCGGCTTCATGTTCTTCGACGAAGACAAAAAAGAAGAATACGTAAAAATCATTACAGACAAAGAAGAGAATGTTGACAGAGAAAAGTTATTGGAAATGGTAGAATTTATGGCCAAGCCGGCGAGTGGCATGCTGGCCACAGCCCCATCCCCTCGGTTCATTAAGACCCACCTGCCTATGTCTCTGATGCCGCGCACACTCCTGGATACCGCGAAGATAGTGTACGTCGCGCGGGACCCCAGGGACGTCGCTGTCTCGTGCTACCACCACGCTAGACTGTTTAAGATTATGTGCTTCCCGGGAGACTTCAAAGAATTCTGGAATCTTTTCCACAAAAGTTTATGTGAGTACCTAGTCAACTAATAATTACAAACGTACTTAAACGTATTTCGTCCTTGCCGGATGTCACAGTTTCAATTACGGCTAAAACTCTTCTTTTATATATCATTTGGTGAGTTTTTGTGGTGGGTGATTCATGTCAGCCCAAGTATAGTATGCCAATGCCCTGATGAACCCTTTTCTCTCTGGCAGCAACCCTTTAGCATGGAAGTACCT
Source organism: Allophyes oxyacanthae (assembly GCA_932294325.1). Taxonomy (NCBI): domain Eukaryota; kingdom Metazoa; phylum Arthropoda; class Insecta; order Lepidoptera; family Noctuidae; genus Allophyes; species Allophyes oxyacanthae. The sequence goes on along the minus strand of OW028613.1, from coordinate 13,920,353 downwards.
TCATAATTCAATTTTTTTTCAGTTTTACTGACGCCATATTTCGAGCACGTCAAGGAAGCATGGAAGTTGAGGAATCATCCGCAGATGCTGTTTTTATTTTATGAAGACATGTCAAAGGTAATTTAGCTTTGTATTACGAAGAATGATATAGTAGCTTTTACATGAAGTTATGGGCAATAAAAGATGAAAAATTAATACATTTTTTCAACCATTTTACTCAATAAGTCAATACCTTCTATTTTCAGCACTTGCCAGCTACCATTCACAGAGTTGCCAGTTTCTTTGACAAACGTTTGGATCAGGAACAAGTGGTTCGCCTGTGTGATCATCTCAGCATACAAAATTTTAAGAAGAATAAGTCGGTGAACTTCGACGATGTCAGGGAACAAGGCGTGCTTACATCAGAAGAAACGTTTATAAGGAAAGGTAAGACAGCCTTGCCATAAAGTGCGCTTAATCGCAACTTCGCGACCACAATAGATCCAGGCGGTTGGTTTAATGTCAAGCGATCCGTCTAAATTAGCTACAACTTTGTACAATACAACTTTTTGTCAGAAAAACAGCGTGATGGCAATAAAGACTTATAATTAAAATAAAAGAAAGTAATTACCGACTAAACATTTTCAAAAGAAACTTGAAAGTATGGCTTAGGTACTGCTATTTTATACTTACCATAAATTAATTTGTAAACGTATAAAATAAACAGGAAATTAGCATTTCATTGACATGCACACATTGATGCACTTATTAGACATTGGTCCCTAAATTGTCTATTAATTATTCTGTGACTAGGTATTCTATTTTGTACCTAATATACATACTTACCTAGGTGATTTCATTCGCATGCTTAACTAAGTAGGCGCATACCATCTTTTAAGCAAAAAAAAGATCAGCGGGTCTACCGCGTAAATATAATGGTAATGAACATCGACTCTGGAAATAAACTTCAATACCATCGTGAGAGATTTATAAAAAAAATACTGCTGATGAAGATGAGAGTCCCAACAGCATGATCAGTAAAAAATTAACAAGGTAACTGGAAGCTTATCCGCTTATCGTTTTGAAGTTTATTACCAGAGTCGATGTTCATTAGCATTCCAGTTACGCGGTAGACCCGATTGGTATAAATATTAATTGGAACCGAGAAATCTATATAGCTGGCCAAAGTGAATCACTTTAATTATAATCTTGATAATTGATATCCTCATGACAGGCAAGGTAGGCGGCTGGCGCGACTACTTCGACGAGGAGATGACAGAACAAGCTGAGCGATGGATCGCCGACAACCTGCGAGACACCGACCTGCGCTTCCCACACATGGAATAGCAGTAGTTTATTAATTATTTTTTATTAAATTTTGGATAGACAATTAATTTATTATTTAATTACTCGGCTCCAAAAATATTATTACGCAATACACATAAACTACCGAAGTCACCCGGCGGTGCAGCTAGAGGGGCGTTCAATGTATTCTCGGTATGGGGGTGATCTATTAATGATATGGGTAATTTGAAAAATTAATTAATTAATGACATTATCTGAGGGTATAAATATAAAATTTCATATAGTTGTGATCATTAGTTTGGTAGTTACCCTTAGTCTACGACAACTGGAATGGCTAACTTGACAATGCTGAAGAAAATCGAGCACCGCGCTGTGATTAAATTCCTTACCAAACAAGGAAAAAGTCAAAAAACTGTTCACGAAGTGATGATGGCTGTTTACCAAGATTCTGCACCTTCGTTATCTATGGTTCAAAAGTGGTCAAGTGAATTTAAAAGGGGCAGAGAGAGTATTGAAAACGACACTCGCTCGGTCGGCCCGGTTACTGCCTCTACGGATGAAAACGTGAAAAAAGTTGAGAAGCTTGTACTGGAGGATCCCGAATGAACACGAAAATTATAGCAGAGATGACCCACCTCTCCGTTGGTACCGTACACACTATTCTTCATGACCTCCTTAACCTTTCAAAAGTTAGTGCAAGATGGGTGCCGCGAATGCTCACGGGCGGCGCCTCAAAAACAAGTCCGAATCGAGTGATGTAGAGAGTTTTTAGAGCTCTGTGGTGAAGTTCCAACTAGTATTTTCGATCGAATTGTTACTGGAGATGAAACGTGGGTTCACCATTATGACCCTGAAAGTAAGCAGGAGTCCATGCAGTGGCACAAGAAGGGCAGTGCCCCCCCTAAGAAATTCAAAGTCGTTCCGTCCGCCGGAAAAGTCATGGCTACGATCTTTTGGGACTGAAAGGGAATTTTGTTGATTGAGTACACAAAAAAAGGTGAAACCATAAACGCAGCTTCCTACTTATTCACTTTGCGAAATTTACATGAGGCAATTAAAGAAAAAAGATGGGGTAAACTGACCGCCGGTGTGTTGCTTCTTCACGACAAAGCCCCAGTCCACACGGCGCGTGTTTCCAAGGCTGCTGTGCAAGATTGTGGTTTCGAAAAAATAAACCACCCACCCTATAGTCCAGACCTAGCCCCAAGTGATTATTATATGTTACCTAATTTGAAAAAAGACCTTCGGGGAAAGCGATTTTTCAACGATGAAGAGCTTAAGGCGGCCAGAAATGCGCATTTTTCAGAGAAGTGGGAAAGTTATTTTTTACGGGGTATTGAAAAATTAATTTTGAGATGTAATAAATGCATTGAGGTAATGGGGGATTAGATTGAAAAATAAAAATAATTTTAATTGAATTAACTACTATTTTCATGCTGAAACCGAGAATACATTGAACGCCCCTCGTAGTTATCAATCGGGCGATGACCTCGGTAGGTAGATTAATCAACTATTGGATTTTTACAAAACAAAATCAGAACTATTTAGATATGTGTGTATCAGTGTCCTAATATATTTAAATAATAATATGAATCGTATCCGTCTGTCTCTTTGTTAGATGCTTGCCCGGCAGTCAGTATAGTCAGTAATTCCACTGTGTAGTGACAGTTCCTGAGTTTAATTTAAAATTCCTTTCAAGTCGTGTTTTGAGGACAGATTTTTGCAACTGCTGACAACTTTAATAGGACGATCACGGTCATACTAGCGGGCCATAGTTACGATTACTTATATAAATAGTTAATGCGTTTATAATTATAATAAATATTACGTTTTTATAATATCTACCTAACGTTGCACAATTTGCACATTTGATATTTGTTGTAAAGTCAAACGTGGTTAGTTCAGTTTGTACAAGTCCTAAAGTGCGGGAGCAATGGGGGACCAAAGTGGATTGCCACCTTTTCCGTACGAATTTAAGGAACTTGAACCTGAAGTGAAAGCTGAAATAACGAGATTGTACAAACGTAAGTATTTTAGTTGAATTTTTAACGTAGTAGTCACCATGAATAATCTGTATCATTGTTTCCAAAAGAGGGCCTCCGCCTATCTACCCGTGGGTGCTATAACAGTTGAGTAAGGCATTATGTCAAGACCAGTCAAGACTCTGGTGATCAGATCGGTAGCAACCTTCAGTGCGCTAACAGCAACTTATATGCGATCACCAAGCTGCGTGTCAGGACGTGTGATTACATAAATCCCTAAAAAGTTCACAATTCGCAATAGAATTGGTGTTCATCGGTTGTGATTCGTCACAATAGATCTTCGCAGGTCGCAGTGACAAAGGGGCTTAGGACCCTACCTCTTCTAAATAATGGTTGTGATTCGTAATTATATTTATGTTATATTCTTTGCAGCGACAGACATTGACTTCATCAGGGTGGGTCCTAAGAACTACATACTCCTCCGTCCATACCAGGAAGATGCCGCTAATATCTACAACATGCCGTTGCGACCCAGCGATGTATTTGTGGCCACGTACCAACGATCAGGTAACTAACCTACCGAACCGAGCAGCCTCTAAAACATCCACTGCAAAGGGATGTTGCTAATATTCAGCAAGCTTGGCAGGTGGATTGTCGATTTCTGTATAGGTATGGGCCCGTTCACACGAGCTACTTTTAGCATCGGCGAGTAGCGATTCAGTCGCTTTTCGGAAGCTAGATGCAGCGAGCGATGTAGCGATTTTGCGATAGCATCGATGCTGAATCGCGATTTAGCCACTCAGATTCTTTTTGATCTTGATTTTAGTTTGAAGTTGACCCTCCTCATTATGATCGTATTTGGATCTTATAGTAGATAGAGACCTCTGTCAAATTATTTTTTTTCTTTTCTCGCTGACCGCATTATTCTTATAAGGAGGAAATGCAATTGTACTATACGCTCTAAATACCAACGATACGAAAGGGACATTGAGGGTAAAGTATACAACGTCAATGTATTGTTTAGCTACACTAATTTCGTAATGTACTGTTTCGTAATGGCTTTACCTATTAGCATAACGATTCGTATAGACGCTGCTGCCTCAACATTACCTCTTAGTATTGAACCCAGAGAAATCTAATGCGAGCGAGCATGTGAGCTATTTCCAAGTGTTACGAAGCAATATTACCTCAAGACAGTTTAATTTTGTACTTTTTTAACTCCCGACAAAAAAGAGGGCTGTTATTATTGTTTGTGTATCTGTCTGTGGCATCGTAACTTCAAAACGGATGGACCGATTCCAATGCAATTTTTTTATATTGAAAGCTTGTTTCATGGAAATCATGTTTCATCTTAGCTATGTTTCATGGAAATTTCAGCCGTTCAAAAGTTACAGCTCTTTTTCTAGTTGGAATCGGGGGTTTTTGACGGCTAGGTTAAGTTAGGTTATTTTATTGCTTAAAATTGAACAAAAATGCGATAGATTTATCGTATTTTATAATCAAAATTTGCTTACGTTTACATTACTATACGTCAAAACATTCGTGCTCGGCTCACTGATCATAATGGCGCTCCCTCATAGTAAACTTTAAGTTTATTTGTCTAATAATCAGGTCTTGCGTCGTCTTGCAGGAACAACGTGGACTCAGGAGTTAGTATGGCTGATTGCTAACGATTTTGATTTCGCCATCGCTAAAAAGGTTATACTCAGCCAGAGATATCTTTTTATGGAGTAAGTTGAAAAAGTCTATAACTGATTGTTTATCTAGCATGATATACCTACCTATATATTGTCCATCTATGAATACATTGAAACTTTGTTATTTATCCTTACAGACTTTTCATGTACTTCAATAAAAAATGGCAAGAAAACTTCTTAAAAAGTATGGCGTACAAGGAAACGGCTCTAGCTATAATAGATAATATAGCTAAACCAGTAACCGGGAAGCTACTCACAGCTCCTTCGCCTCGCTTCATCAAGACTCACTTGCCGATATCCCTGCTGCCCCCCAATCTGCTGGACACTGCGAAGGTGGTGTATGTCGCGCGGGATCCAAGGGATGTCGCCGTGTCTTCCTACCATCACTCCAGATTGCTCAAAGTAATAGACTTCCCGGGCCCATTTAAAGATTTCTGGAATCTTTTCATAAAGGGTCTATGTAAGTGAAAAAAAAAAAATAGTTATCGACACATTCATATAGAACGTCTTGTCTCATTCACGGGTTACTATTTATGGTACTATGGGACCATGCTAACATTTAGTCGAGTAATATTGAATTAATTGTATGGAACAGCAGTTTCATTTTCGTGATTTCAGGGATGGTAGTAAAAGTTGTTCATAATGATGAGTACAATAACCCCTAAATCGGGACTAGAAAGGTAGGTCCTCGTATATATACTTACGTAGAAAACGGTATTATGATACGAGTACATGCTGAACACCCCTAGATGGACCTTAAAGCATTTAACAATACCTAAGTCAAAGCCCTAAGTAAACATCTTTAATTGTAAGTGTAACGTATAATGAATGGTATACAAATCAGGATCGTTGATATTTGTTAGATAGATATTATTACATGTTGCAGTTACATCGACGCCCATTTTCGAGCACATCAAAGAAGCGTGGGAGTTGAGAAATCATCCGAACATGCTGTTTTTGTTCTATGAAGAACTTTTGAAGGTAAAAAGCGAATGAAAACTGATCCTTCTTAATTTTTATTGGCTTTCAAAAGTCCACTACGATGTGGTGGATTTACCAGCAGGCTGAGTAGGCTTGCGCCTAGGGCGGCGGGGCAAAATTTAGGCATACCTTACTCCGCCTTATTAGTCGTAAATGATGGAGCTTTTATTAGCTCAGAAATATACCAAAAAAACTATTTCTTGTGCAATTGTTGCACAAATTGTTGTTGCAATTTTTGTTTATCTTAACTTAAATCGTTGGGTTGTAAAAGTAATCTAGGAACTGATACATCGATCCCCTAGTTCACTTTAATTACGGGAAACATGGTGTATTAGGACGATAGTGCACAAATCATAAAGTTACAATTTCATTGGCAAAATAATTGTAATTAATATGATTGTGAACTAGGGTGTCGAATTGTAGAGGTCGGTAAGGGCGACAAAATTCGATTAGCCTACTGGCGGCAAATGTGTAATCCGCCACTGAAGCGGTGAGCGAAATGTGAGATAACGATGTTTAGCATCAATAAGTGAATTAATTAGAGACTATGTTCAAATTCCAGGACTTGCCAGCGGTAATACGTCGCGTTGCAGATTTTTTTGGCAAAGATGTGACAGAAGAACAGATGACTCGTCTGTGTGACCACCTCAGCATCGAAAACTTCAAGAAAAACGAGTCAGTTAACATTGAAGAACTCCGAGAATTCGGCATCCTTTCCGCCGAAGAAACTTTTATAAGAAAAGGTTATTCGTTTTTTTTTCGCTTAGGATATAAGAAATACCCAAATCTACTAATATCACCCAGATAAAGAAAAATCTAATTTATGAACTGTATTTGCTACCAATATTGTATACTTTACTATCCACTAGTAAACACCAGCCAACTTAGGGCATGCAAGCTGTCACAGTATGCAAATGGCCTAGTTGGACAATTGGCGTAAGAACAGGACGTCAATTTAGGGTGGTAGCGGAAGAACATTATTTGAATGTCAACGGTAGCACTCGCGAATCGAGTCAGTAGGTTCACTGTTCACCCATCAACCCGCATTAGACAAGCGTGATGAGGTAATTGTCTAATCCCCTCCCCAAATATGAAGAAGAACAACAACAATAGGTCCCTAGTGCCCGGCGGTTCCAGTGGAACTGCCGATGACGGTAGGCAGACGCACCCTGGAGCAGGGGGTGCTAAGAATCCCCGGGCGGGATCGATCCCCCGTTCTACAACCCAGGCAAAAGGTTTGCCAAAGAGCCATGGAGCGCAGTATACTAGGTGTTAAATTAACGGATCGAGTTCGAAACACCTTACTGCGCTCCAAAACGCAGATAATTGATGTAGCTCAGAAGGCCGGGCAGGACATGTCTGCCGTATGCCGGTCGAACTGTGGGCCCACATAGCACATAATTGGTGTCCTGAGACAGTAAGACGGGGTCGCGGCAGACCACGAAGGAGATGACGGGACGAATTGAACGCCTTCCTCAAAGACTGGCCCGATACAGCGCGGGATCGCGAGAAGTGGAGGAAAGGAAGGGAGGCCTTTGCCCAGTATTGGGACAGCATAGGCTTGTAATAAATAAATAAAATTTGCTACCAGGTAAGGCAGGCGGCTGGCGCGACTACTTCGACGAGGAGATGACACAACAAGCTGAGAGATGGATCGCCGACAACCTGCGAGGGACTGACCTGCGCTTCCCACACATGGATTAGATTTTATACCTACACACTCAGATTATAAAATATAAAAAAAACTGAGCCTATACAATAAAAAAAGTTTTATTTTTTAATAATTAAGTAGCTTCCCAAGATTCATTTTCCTGAGTTTAAAGGTTGTTAATACAAACTCCATCTTTTGAAGTTGTCAACCCATTCGTAGTCAATTACTTATTTAAAATTTGAAATAGGTACGTATAAGTAGATAGGTACTCATCGCAAGCAATATTAAAAAAATATTAATTTAAATCCAACTGGGCCAGGGTTCATCGCCGCCCGCGCCGCCGCTAGCCAATGATAGTCCTGTGTAACCAATAGAAGACTCCATAAACCACTTCAACAATATTTAAATGTCATTATTGTGTCGCGAGGGGATGAGAAGCAGAAAACCATATTACAAGAATTTTAAGTAGGTGGTACGAATGTGGCTATAGGTAATAGAATAAGCAGTTCACAGGAAAGATGTATGGTTTAGGTGAAAGATACTAGGAAAGAACCGAATACTGAGCTGACGGGTAAAAGAGATGTAGTCGATATTTTGTAGTAGATATTGCACTGATCATCCCAGTGTAAAAGAAGGAAAATAAGATGACAAAGAAAATTGAGCATTTTATTAGAATAGTTTGAAGTATGAATGTTGATCTAGACGAGATAGACCAAAGCAAAGATTGTGTGAAAGACGACGATATAAGGCTAGAAGTGATTACTGAGAACATCGAAAAGAAATTAATGGAAATTAACTATTCAGTAGTAAAAGACACAATATTATACCGACCTCAAACAAACTGGAGGAGGTTTAATAAAGCCTGTGATCTTGGAATCATATCAGCAGTTATCGGCACCATTACCTTCACAACAGGCCGGTTAGGCCGGTTTCTGAAGTTCCAAGTTAAACTCTCACCAGCTATTGATTCAATAAAGTTAAGTTTAAGTAAAACTTCGGTTAGTTGTCAATGCGTTTCTGAATACGCAACGAGCCGTTCAATAAGTATGTGACCGATAGCCAGTTCCATATTATGCCACTAGATGGGTCTCGTCAAGAGATTGAGCCTAAATTTGATTTGATTATTGTAATTCGTGATTATTCAAATTTTTATTATAACCATATTTGTTTTGCAGGTAATTAAGTGGCATAATACTGTTTTAGTTATAAATTACGATAATTCGTTATTTATAAGCGACTGTATATGCACGAAATCATTTTCAAATCTTTAAAAAAGAAAACGTCATAGGTCACGAATACGTCATACCTATAAGTTTGAGCTAACTTGTAAAAAAATTACTTATCATATAGTTGGGACTCTTATCTTCATGATCGGTAAAAAAAATACAAGTTAGCTCAAAGTTTAGGCTCTCACGATCGTATTGAAGTTTAATACCGATGTCGATGTTCATTACAATTTTAGTTACGCGGTAGACCCGCTGATTGGTACTGATTGTTTGTTTTTGTTTCACGCGTCACGCGTGGTAATAATTTTGGTTTAGCAGCTGTTTGATTTTATATTCAGTGGTCTTTTTGGTGTCGTTTGTGATTTTATGCCATAACGGTTAGGTAAGTATAATTTTTTGTAAATTGTTAATACTTAATGGAAGAATACCTAAACTGAAAAACGAAATAAAAAAATTACGAAAAGAGAAGATGCTTCTTATCGAAGAGCCAAAGAATTTGTATGTTGAATTCGCTGAAAATTAATAGAAATATCACGTATTTAACCTAAAAGTTGATGTAGTTTGTCACAAATGAAATTTATTGATGGCAATTCAATAAGTTTAACTTTATTGAATCAATAGGTAGCTAGTAAGAGTTTTTTTAACTCGGAACTTCAGAAACTGGGCACTGTTTAAGTTAAACTAAGTTTAAACGGAGTGTATCCTACATTGCGTTGTTCAGAAACGCATTTCCAAAAGTTATCGAACCGATAGCGCTAACAAATAGATAAACTTCCGATAAAAGACCTCAGAAACCGGGATTACCTACCTAGTTGCTAACATAATCTTATATTTTACAGCTGTGTTCATTAACAATGGAAGAAAATAAAGTTTTACCGTTTCCTTACGAATTTAAAGAGCTGGAGCCTGATGAAAAAGAACTGGTTAAAAACACTTTTGAGTGTAAGTATAGTTACCTACGTTTTCACATTGTACCTACCTATCTAAGTAGGCGCTTCGTAGGTAGGTAATTATAAATTAACCTAATTTTTTAACAAAAAAATCCTTAGGTTTCGCTAATGTATATATATAATGTATATACGTATATATATACATTATAATGTACATATAAATTATTTGATAACAAGTTAAATTATATTATTTAAATCAACTTCTGCAATGTTAATCCAACTGGGCCAGGGTTCATCGCCGAGCCGCGCGCCGCCGCTATACGCTAGCCAATGATAGCCCTGTGTAACCAATAGAAAACTCCATAAAAAACTTCAACAATATTCAAACGACACGACACGGTTGGCGCAGTGGCTAAGCGATTAGCTACTGCGGTACGTGCCGCGGGTTCGATCCCCGCACGTAACAAATATTTGTATGATCTACAGATAGTTGTTTCGGGTCTTTAGGGTAATCACGATACTCACTCGTAATCGGGATCGATTCACTTTTGACAGTTTAAGAATGTACATTGCGTTGTTCCAATTGTCGTTCAGAACAATTTATAAAGCATAAGTACTGCGCAATGTACATTGTTGAACTGTCAAAATTGAATCGATTCCGATTTCGAGCGTGCATCGTGATTACCCTGCCGGTTGTGTGTGCATGTGATATGTATGTTTGTAAACTGTACCCTCGATACAGGAGAAATTCTAGTAAGGGGCAATGTTTAAAAACAAAAAAAAAACAAAAGAAAACATAATATAATCATTATTGTGTCGCGAGGGGATGAGAAGCAGAAAACCATATAATACACTAGCATATTACAAGAATTTTAAGTAGGTGGTACGAATGTGGCGATAGGTAATAGAAGAAGCAGGTCACAGAAAAGATGTACCTAGGTATGGTTTAAGTGAAAGATAACAACACTAGGAAAGAGCCGAATACTGAGATGACGGGTAATAGAGATGAAGTTGTAGACATATTGCAATTGCACTCACTCCATTGTAAAAGAGGAGAATAAGAGGAAAAAAATCTAGCATTTTATTAGAAAATTAGAAGTATGAATGTAGATCTAGACGAGCTAGACCAAAGCAAAGATTGATAGATTGTGTGAAATATGACCTAACTCGTTATCTTTCACACAATAGCTAGGGCTAGAAGCGATTATTGAGAACAACGAAAAGAAATTAATGGAAATTAACTATTCAATAGGACACAATATTATACCGACCTCAAACAAACTGTAGGAGGTTTAGTTAAAGGCTGTGATCATGGAATCATATCACCAGTTATCAGCACCATTACCCTCCCAAGTAAAAGTTTACTAAATCTTTAATATCTATATATTCCTTAGCACATCTTGTCGAATACGTCCGTGTGGGTCCTAAAGGGTACCTAGTATTTAAACCCTACAAGAAGGATGCTGCAAATATCTACAATATGCCCCTGAGAACCAGTGACGTGTTCGTCGCCAGTTATCAACGTTCAGGTAAGGAAAACGTTATGTTTTGGTTTTGTATAAATTTTAAATGTAAAGGATTTCTTTCTTTCCGTAAAATAGTACTAATAGCAAGAATGCCGTGAAGACGAATTCGCCGGAGGGTGCGAACGAAATGCTTGATATTTGACCAAGGACCGTGTGAGAAAAGGATACCACCCACTAATGGGTGGTATCCCACCCAGGGACCCAGTAATGTTTAGTTAGAACACGCGCGTTAGTGCACGCGCACACACTCCTGTATTGTAAACACGAGCGCACGAATTTAATAGTCCTTTGGGAAAAGGGTTCGTAAAAAAAAACTACTAAATGTAGATACCTATTATTATTTCTATTTGTTATTGTGTGTATGTGTTGTTGTGGATAACAAATGTAGTTTCTTTCTTTTCTTTCAAACTAAAGTTATTTGAAATTTCGAATAAATTAACTATGCCTATTGCCATATTAATTTGGAGTTTCGTAATGTCATTTATGTACGACGAAAGTTGCGTTAAAATTAAAATAAGTGTCGAAATTTGAATCTTTTGAGGCTCGTTGAGTCGTATCTTCCAAATCAATATTCTTTTTACAATTCTATTTAGCAATAATCCTAGATAATGATCAGAAAAATCGATATAATGCTAAGTTTTGGGCGTTTAATATTTTGATATAAGTACTATTTTTAGTGATGTGATGTGATGTCAATAAAGAATATTGCCTTTCTACGTTTGTTTGGAAAAATAACAAGCACACGCAGCCTTAACAAAAATTCTCTGTTTTCATTGAGAACAATGGGGATCCGGAGAGTGGAGTGGAGTGGAGAGTGCTTCTAAGAGGAGTATGGAGAAGAGTAGAGGACCTCCAGGAGGGCTTTTATTCAGATAGTCCTAACTTAAAACCAAGCCGTCTGAAAACACCATTAATAATCATTTTGTTTCTAATGAAGATAACACTATAGAGACGGTCCCCTCAAAAGACATAGAATTTGCTTTCGATTATTCTGATAAGATTACCTATATTTATCCTTTAAATGATGAGTTACCGTATGCTGCGTCGTCTACATGCTATCGTAATATTAAATTAATACTCCAATTATTTTACCCAGGAACAACATGGACCCAAGAGCTAGTGTGGTTGTTAGCCAATGATTTAGATTATGCTAAAGCGCAAGCTATACGACTGACCAACAGATATCGTTTTTTGGAGTAAGTTCTTACAGGTCTCATATTTCTGACTCGATTTAAAGTCAAAATATTTATACAATTGTTAATTTAGCTCGATTTTGACTTGAATTAAAGTTCAAATATAATCTACCTATATTTGATTACAGAGGCTTCATGTTCTTCGACGAACACAGTAAAGTAGAATACGTAAAAGTCATTACAGACAAAGAAGAGAATGTTGACAGAGAAAAGTTAATGGAAATGGTAGAATTTATGGCCAAGCCAGCAAGTGGCATGCTGGCCACAGCCCCATCCCCTCGGTTCATTAAGACCCACCTGCCTATGTCTCTGATGCCGCGCACACTCCTGGACACCGCGAAGACAGTGTACGTCGCGCGGGACCCCAGGGACGTCGCTGTATCGTGCTACCACCACATTAAACTGTTCAAGAGGATGTGCTTCCCGGGCGGCTTCAAAGAATTCTGGCATCTGTTCCACAAGAGTTTATGTGAGTACCTTACCTAGTCAACTAATAATTACAAACGTACTTACACGTATCTATTTCATCCTTGACGGATGACAGTTTCAATTAGCGCTAAAACTCTTCTAATAAGATGGTTTACCAAATGATATGGGTGATTCTTTGAACATGTGCATGTGCAATGATATTACGCGGCCCTCCCCATATAACTACTTAGTGAGATATAAAGTTATGTTTATTTTATTTCACGTAAAATATAGTTCCAGCACATAACATATTCCTATTGTTATAAACAACAAGTTACATTCATAGACGTTCCTCATATCTCATCACCATTCCAATTTCTAAATTTTAGCAGTTCATCCTCGAAAAGTTATAAATATACCATATCATATTTTTTTGTAGTAATTTAGATAGTACACGACATGCTTTACCAATTAGCAAAACTATACACATTAAAGAACACTTTTAAGTAATTTGCAACATCTTTGAAAATTGTCCCAACACTCACTACCATTTGTTCACACAGTCGCAGGGTTATTTTTTTTCCGCGTAGTGTATTGGTATTGAAAGGGTAACTCAGCGGTCGCACCCAGTTTCACGTCACGATCACAGAGTACTATTGTATACATATATGAAATATGGTCACGATTCGTGCGGGTCACACATCAAAGAGTGTTTTGGCGTCAACTGTAGCCTACCTTAATTGCCCAGAAATGGTGTTTGGCAAATAAAAATCTCCTTACCATTCGAGTTTCCGTGGTAAGTCTATTATTCTTATTTGTCATTTTTATGCACTGTAATAGTCGCCATAGGATACTCTTTGCTTTGATTAAGTTCCCAAGTTATTAAGTTCTATAAAGAACGTGTAATGTGAGAAAGTGTACAAATACCTAATTACCGTTTATATAATTACCATTTTTCCCGTTCATGTTTTGGCGAACGGTAATGAGTAATGTAATGAGAAATTGAAAATGATAATTAGTACCAGTATAAGCTGGCCTCTTATTATATTGATACTCCTTACTCCGCTAGGCCAGCCCAATGTCCAATTGTTACTACCAATGCGTGATCGATTGTTGGTCGTTCGTTGTGAACTGACACTTCTGCAACAAAATAAACCTACATACTGGCTAGACTACCCATCAACCACAAAATTTTTTTTTCAGAGTAAAAATATACTATGCCCTCACTACTTATACTTATGTGCCTTGGAAGGAACAGCAATCGAAGGAGAAAACATTGGCTAAAGCAATATCGCACGCCGGAATCGATACGCTAAAATCAAAGCTGACCTATTATATACGCCCTTGGAATAGAAAAAGAAAGACAACGATACAAAAAACAAAGAGTACAGAAAAACCTTTTATCAGGTGAAGAAATAACGCCAAGAGCTAGAAGGCTACAGAGCATGAAATGGAGAGAAAACTTTAGAAAACATATGATCACCTAACCGTCGAAAACCCCCGAATTCAGCTAGAAAAAGTGCTGTAACTTTTAAACGGCTGAACAAATTTTCATGACCGATTAAACTAGCTTTCAATTTAAAAATCTACATTGAAACCGGTCCATCCGTTTTGGAGCTACGATGCCACAGACAGATACACACTACAAACTTAATACCCCTCGTTTAGAATAAGAAATGCTAGCTAAAAAGTGTAAAATAAATAAAGGTTAATTTATAAAACCCCGACTGCAAAGTGAACTTTAAATAAAAATTGCAAAAAACCGTCGGGATTTTCATTTTTTAAATTAATTCCCTGCTTTTTAAGAAAATAATTTAAATCAGTATCAGCATCAGCATTCGCTGATGTCAATGATAAAATATCAGCATCAGCATCCGCTGATGTGAAAAACATATGCATCAGCAACAACCCTGGTTCAAATACTGTGCGTTTGATTTATTTCGTTAATCTGCGCTATATCCATAAAAGTTGTACTTGGAAGCAATATTTGAACTTAATTTCCGAATATTGAATATGTCTATCTTCAAATATTCACCCATATTTATTGTGGTGGATGATTCATGCCATCCCAAGTGATAGTATGCCAAAGCCCCGATGAACCCTTTTCTCCCTAGCAGCCGCCCTTTAGCATGGAAGTACCTTCATAATTTAAATTTATTTTCAGTTATACTGACGCCATATTTCGAGCACGTCAAGGAAGCATGGGAGTTGAGGAATCATCCGCAGATTCTGTTTTTATTTTATGAAGATATGTCAAAGGTATGTCGGCTTTGTATTTCCAAGAATCAGATAGTAGCTTTTACATGAAGTTATGGGCAAAAAACGATGAAAAATTATCAATTTTTTCAACCGTTTTACTCAATACCTATTATTTTCAGCACTTGCCAGCTACCATTCACAGAGTTGCCCGTTTCTTTGGCAAACGTTTGGATCAGGAACAACTGGTTCGCCTTTGCGATCATCTCAGCATACAAAATTTTAAGAAGAATACGGCGGTGAACTTAGAACATGTCAGGGAACTCGGCGTGCTTGCATCAGAAGAATCGTTTATAAGGAAAGGTATCAGCTTTGCCATAAAGTGCGCTTAATCGTGACTTCGCGACCACAATAGATCCAGGCGGTTGGATTAATGTCAAGGGATCCGTCTAAATTAGCTATAACTATGTGTAAAACTACCAGCCAATCTAATAATAATAATGCCAGCTAATCTTACCCAGACACTCCTTAGACAAAACCAAAGGTCGCTACAAAATTGCTGCTTCCAAATCCTGGAACGATTTACCACCACCTTTATCACTTGGTACATTCAAATCACGTTGCCACAGCTGTGTTCTGTGGACTCAATTATAGAATTTGGGGCGTGTTTGTCCTTGGATGTATTTGCTTACATTATGTTACCATTTGTACGTAGGTATATAATACTACAAAAATTTTGTTTTATTCCACGCATGACTGGCTTGGACAGAATATCAGCAGTTGAGCATGCCTCGCGCTGCCAACTACTATGCTGGGTCCAAGACCTTTTGTCTTTCACCTTTTTGTATGATATATCCCCTTGCTACATAAGTAAGTTGTAAGACAAATAAAAATCTTCTATTCTATTTAATACAACTTTTTGTCAGTAAAACAGCGTAATGGCATCAAAGACTTTTAATAAAATTTCAAAAGAAATAAAACAAAATAATTACCAAGTAAACATTTTCAAAAGGAACTTATAGTATGGCTAACTGCTCGAAGTTAAGGCTCTTACGATCGTATTGAAGTGTATTACCAGAGTAGATGTTCATTAGCATTTAATTGGTATTGGAATTGGAACCGAGAAATATATGATATTAGGATTTGGCCAAATTGAATCAATGTATTTATTACAGAACTTATATAAAATGTTGATATCCTCATGACAGGTAAGGTAGGCGGCTGGCGCGACTACTTCGACGAGGAGATGACAGAACAAGCTGAGCGATGGATCGTCGACAACCTGCGAGATACTGACCTGCACTTTCCACACATGGAACATCAGTAGTTTATTTATTATTTTTTATTAAATTTTGTATAGACAATTAATTTATTGTTTAATTACTCGGCTCCAAGAATATTATTATTTTCAATATTTACTTGCAACACGTCATATTTAATTAGATTTACTTCCGCAATAAAAATTTAACGTGGCTACGTTATTAAATATCATGATTCTTGTAAAGAACAATGCGATGTGGCCGCTGAAGTGAATGTCCACGGTCAATTTAAATGATTTAAGTTAGATTTCTATTAACAGAGAGATATTATGTGTCTATATCTGTCTGTTTTGTCACATTTTCACAAGGAAATATTATATATATTATCTCTATGCATTTTCACGACTAAACAGCTGAATGAAATTTGACAAAGAAATAGTGTGCATCATGAGGAAGGACATAGGCTATTATTTTTTAATCCTAGCATCCGCAGTGCATGCCGACGGAGTCGCGGGTATGTAGGTCATTTATGTAGGTAGGTCTTAAAGACGTGGACCAACATACTCCCCTGTGGCATTCCATAGCAAACCTCTTTATTATATATTTTTTTACACTCTCTGCAATATTTTTCTGTCGTGTGACCTCTCATAATTGGAATTTATTTTACCGTAGGCAGTGGAAATATTAGCCATTCAGTTGGTAACGGAGTTGACGCACTTAGGTATCGTCCCTCTAGTGAGTTCTTTCTGTACCTACACCTTATCACAATGAAGATCAGTGTCAAAAAGAAAGGGGCCAATTATACTCCCCAGTGGAATTCCGTAGCAAATAGTTGCACTTGTACATAGAGCTGTCGATTTTTACACTTTGTATACGGTTCACTTGGATCCAACTTGCAAACACAATGGCATCCTTCGTGGACACACACGCTCTGAATACTACTTAGGTAACTAGGTTATACTATAATATGTAACTCGGTTCGAATTCCTCAATAAAGTGACTGTTGTTAAGACTACTGTTGACTGACTTGAGTGTTAAGTACGCACCTACTAGTATTGTATATAATATTACTTATAGTGGTACTTATGATCTTTGCTGTTCTTTTATTTTTTAAATCTAATATTGTGTAAATTCAGGTCGAATTTTAGCGGGGGCCGCTACCGCGGCCCCACATTTGTTGTATGCTTGTTTTATGAAAAGAGTATCCATGGAGTTTCTTGCCGGTATCTTCTCCAGGACCAACCCATTTGGAACCGTGCGCCTAGAATCACGACGTTTTGAAAGTGCCTGCAAAGGCCCAGTTGAAATAAAAATCTTTGACTTTGACTAATAAATAAAATGGAATAATAATAATAAAATAGTTATACCTAGATACTTTATAATTTACGTTACGTTAGGTAGGTACTTATACCTACCTAACGTAACGTGAGAATTGACTTATACATAGTTACCTCGCTCCGTCTGTCGTAGCTTGTTTTAATAATTAATATTTATGATGTTTCTATGAAGTATACTTTATTTACTTGAGACTATTCAATAATCCTTGAAAATTTCGGCATTCACACATACCTACCTAGCAATCTTTAACTGCGATAATAGGTTATTGAGTTCCTTCTCATTAACATTTTGAGAAAAACTTTGGTAACTAAAATAACTACATAAATAAAAATCACTCTTGATAATATGCGAGTTAACGGCAATGTTATAACAGTATAAGTTTGTCCAGTCTGAGGGCCACCTGTCTAGGAAGTAGGTAGCTCCAATCTCCAATACAATAGCTTAACGACGCGTGCTCCGATCTAGTACCTTGAAAACCTTATTAAAATGTAACTGCCTGCACTGCAGAGCCAGTTATATATTTACAAGCAAACAAATTCTTAAGAACAAGTCCCGGTAACTGCTTTAACCGAGTGATGTCGACCTTACGCAGTTGCAGTTGATTTGATTCTCGTTTCTCGCAGTACCGTGCCCACGTTCGCGACCGTAGCTTGTGTACGCACTATCAGTTTATCGCGTCAATTACAAATACAACAAACAAATAAGTCTGTTTAGTAAATTATATATAGATTGAGTAACATAGTCATTGAAAAGTGTTATAATGAATGCTGAAAACCAGTTTCCTTTGAAGATAGAAGATGTGGAACCAGAAAAATCGAAGAAATTGTTGGAATATTTTACTGGTAAGTTAATTTGGTTAATTTAGGTATATTGAATTGAGAGCACAGTATAAATTACAGATTAGGTAGTTTAATTGAGTAGGTATTTCTGTAATGGTGAGTGTTTTAATGTTATCGTTTACGTTACCTGCTTTGTTATTTATTAAATAAACAATTTACATAAGTTGTTTTTTGTTGTTTATTAATCCAGAGTAAATTATACTTTCTATCTTTAACGTTATCATTATGTTACTTATTGAACTGCTATTATACCTATCATATCTCACATTAATAATGCCATTTCTCCTGACTTATTAGACACTTGAGTTACTTGTACTGGTGGATAGCCAGCAGACACAAACGCCGAAAATATTGTTTCCGCAGGAATAACCATTCCTGCATTCAGCGATAAATTCAATTAGATATCTATAACGAATCGCAGATATACCTATATTAGTAATATTGTTCTTGGCCACAGGTGTCCCCTTGTTAGCCATTTTATTAATAAATACTCAACACAGTTTCTATAGGTATCTATCTAATCTAAGAATAAATGAGTAGGTAGTATTTAATTAGAGTTGGTAGGACAGCGTATCTAACAAGTGTTGTATCAGTTCGTTGACTTCACGGTATGGTTGACTTATATTTCTTTGTTTACAATTTGTAAAGTAAATAGGTCACTCAAATGCTCTACTAGTTACCACATTTCCACATTTTAATACGAGATTTCCGTTGTTTCGTATCTACATAATCGCATTTCGGCGTGCAGTGCTTATTTAGAAAATAATCTGATTGCGGAGTAAAATATCGCAGACAACTGCAGTAACTACTGCGATATTATATCATAGTGCCTCAGTTACCTACCTGTAGCAGTAATAATTAGTACTTATGTACGTAGTAATAGTTAGTATTCTTTGTAGTGAGAGATCCTTGTGTCCAAATTCCTGAATCTTCTGCGTATAAATATTTTTACAAATCATTCCGTTCTTGGCTCCGAACATGGGCCAAAATTTCGCTGCAAGGAAAACATAACAAGAATAACTCATAAATGGAATAAAATCCTGAAGAGAAGAGAGAGGACCGATTATGCTTCCCTGTGGAATTCCGTGCAAATGGCTTTGTCTTCACTGTTAAATGTGTTGATATTTACTTACATCCTGCGATCCAACAGATAGTTTCTGATACATTATACAATAAACAAAATAAATATACCTATAGGTAGATACCTACCTACTAATTAAGTATTTTCCGCATCTATTTAGAATGTAGGCATGTAATCAAATTATCGAAGTCATTTTCGTGAAAGGATAACAGCACAAAGATATTTTCAATTATAGATATCAGTGCAATTGACCAAATAATTGCATTCAAGTTTTAGCCACTTAGGTACCTACACTAGATATACTTAAATAAACTTACGGAAACCGACTGCAAGGTCTATCAAATTCGTTTCCCTGGTACATTATTTCTTCTCACAGCGATTGTAACTTTTAATTATTACATCAAGGTCCGATATAACTATTTTATAGTCAATAGTTCCATCAATTGATAGATACTTATATTTGATGTAAAATCAGACCTCTGAATGGAATTAATGAAGGTCAGTGACTAATACAAAGGCTAAGGCTAACGCCAAAGCTTCATGCATTTTTTAACAAACTTTACCTCGGTACCGTACCTAAACTACTGCTACAACAATTGAGACGGAAATCTTTATTTTATCACAACAAAACTGCAAAGTTAGTAGAAATTGTTCAGTTTAGTTACCAACGGCAACCAAACTGAACTATTGGTACTTTTTTTTGAAGAAGAATTTTAGTACCTTTTCTTCTCTTTCTTGATGACAGACTGCTATGTATATTAAGAACAAAATTTTCAGGTGAATTTACTGGTTTTGTTCGCGTTGGACCAAAGAAATATTTCTTCCCCCAAAAATACAAGCAGGAGGCTGGGAAAATCTATAATATGCCACTGAGGCCGTCTGATGTTTTCGTCACCAGTTACCCACGATCAGGTATTCTTTTTGGACATTATTCACTGGTAAGTCAGTAGGTGCCCACTTAGGAATTTTATTGAATTACAACAGTTTAGTTTTGTTACAGGAACAACATGGACACAAGAATTGGTTTGGATGATAGCAAACGATTTAGATTATGAGAAATCTAACGATATACCACTCACTGAACGTTACCCCTTTTTAGAGTAAGTTCAAACGATTACTTTTTCACGCTGTTAACCATAGATGTTAATAATGATGTAGTGATGTGGAATTAAAATTAGAAGGTAGTTCAATGTTTAATCTCTCACACTTGATGTTCATTACCATTTTGTTACGCGATAGACCCTCGGCTCAAGTTTTCATTTCCTAGAGCGCCCTTTTTTAACAAAATCTTCGACGCCTCCGTACAATAAGCCGGTAATGTGCTATGGACTTTTTATTTTTATGTCTAATTCGGAACCTGCGGGTTCGAATATATATTGGTAATTTTTTTCCTGTAAAATGTAGTTTTTGCAATTACCGACTTATTGCACGGAGGCGTTGTTATGTAATTGCTACATTTACTAGAAATTACAAATAACATAATTATTTTCATAGACATTAGAAAAATACCAAAGAACTGTAACTGTTACATAATTTTACAGATTTTCAATTTGCGTGCATCCAGAAAACAAAAAGAAATTTACAGAAGAGAACAGTCACAGCAAAGAGAAACTGGAGCTCCTCGGGTTCGTTTGCCAGCCAGGAACTGACCAGCTTGCTACCATGCCGTCGCCTCGGTTCATTAAGTCACACATGCCTTTATCTCTTCTTCCTCCCACTTTGCTCGACACAGCCAAAATGGTGTACGTCGCACGAGACCCAAGGGATGTCGTTGTGTCATTCTACCACTTGAACAGACTAATGAGAACACAAGGGTATACAGGAGACTTCAAAACGTTTTGGAACTTCTTTTCAGAGGGCTTGCGTGAGTTCATGTTTATAATTATTACTTGCACCAAGCTATAAGGAAACAATCATGAGTAACACTATCGATATTAAATTAATTACATCCGTGTATCTAACAAACGTATTTTAATTTTAGATCACTGGACTCCATTCTTTGAACATCTAAAAGAAGCTTGGGATAAAAGAGACCATCCTAATATGCTGTTCTTATTCTACGAAGAGCTTTCTATGGTAAGATTTAGTTCTAAAACTTTAGTACCATTTCTGTGGCTGCAAAGGATAAAATATAAATTATAATTATTGCTCTCCAGGATTTGCCGGCGGCAGTACGCCGTGTGGAGAAGTTCTTCGACAAACAGTTCACAGATGAGCAGGTAGATCGCCTGTGTGACCACCTTAGCATCGAAAACTTCAAGAACAATAAGTCAGTCAATTATGACGTCATGAAGGAGCTCGGCATTCTGATACCCGGTGAACAGGCTTTTATCAGAAAAGGTACACTTTGGCATGTGCCAAACTTAAGTTTTTACTATACCATTGAAGTATGAAGACACCCGAAATAACCGACCGTAGCACATGGTTATTTTGAAATAATCCTAACAAGTTTTTTCTAGTTTATATAGAACATTGTACAAGTAAATATTTTTTTTTTTTACTATAAGGTAAATCTGGTGGTTGGCGCGACTACTTCGACGAAGAGATGACACAACAAGCTGAGCGATGGATCGCCGACAACCTGCAAGACACAGACCTGCGCTTTCCACACATGGAAATGTAGTTAAAATATTTTCGTTTAGAAAGAAAAGAACATAAATGGGTGATAAACATTTATTTCAGTAATATACTATGTTCCAGTTTTCTTTGTAACACCATATTTAAGTATACATGTATATAAAATTTTTTATATGCAAGCACTAGCAATAAGTAAACAAATGTTATTTATTCCAATCGTGTTTCATTATTTCACTGTATCTGGTGTAATAAAAAATTTACTCATAAATAAAACAATGTCTCAGTCCTTCCTCACATTTTATTTAAATAATACGGTTATACAAAGAAAATAAATTAAAAGCCAGATTTAATCAATCATTCGTTGGTAATATAAAATTCTAAAACAGACTTATAATCATTATAATGGATAATAACCGTTTAAAGCCGGAGCGGGGCGAGCGGCCGCGTTCACCCCGGCCGCTCGCTCCGCTCCGCGTACAACG
This sequence comes from Allophyes oxyacanthae, assembly GCA_932294325.1. Classification (NCBI taxonomy): domain Eukaryota; kingdom Metazoa; phylum Arthropoda; class Insecta; order Lepidoptera; family Noctuidae; genus Allophyes; species Allophyes oxyacanthae. The sequence continues at coordinate 13,897,743 of OW028613.1, read as the reverse complement.
AATCGGCAACGTACACGTCTATAAAAAGCGACTCTATAATATAAAAGTGGGAGACGACTCCCGCACCTAACGACTCGCCGCCACGAGCGACGTTAAAACTATCATACACTTATAGAAAATCACAAAATTCAAGCGGAAATAATAGGAATCGTTTGTGTCGCCTACGCAATGACGTCAGGCAGCAGCGCGTTGTCTGCGGCGGGCGGGCTGGGCGGCGGCTTGCTCAGCGCCGCGTCGCCGTTGGCCAGTCCGTTCGACACCACTTCTTTCTTCACACCTTCTACTGGCCTCTTAGGGACGGCTTTCTTCAGCCCTGTGGTCGTCTGAAATTACCAGTAAATGTTATGTCGCAAGTTGTACGAACTGGCGTGCGTTTTTGGTGAGTGGAATAGACTAGACGAGTAGACTATATAAGTATCCCGATCGGTAATCAGACTGAATAGTGGTTGGCGCTCACCTTTGGGGCGGCAGTCCTGGGCGGCGCGGCCTTAGCAGTGATGCGCTTGTTGGCGAGGTCCTTGCTCTGCTTGTCCAGCGGCGCGCGCGGCAGCGGCTTGGGCGCGCTCGGCCTGGAAACAATACATACGGTCACTTGCATGTAGGTATATAGACACTAAATGACACTGCCCGATTATTTATGAATAGTTACAATGACTGCTGCTTTAAATAAAAAGCCATACACCCTATAAATTACGGTCTCATTCCCCTACTGCCAAAACGACGCTAGTAATAGCTGCCAGGCGCGAATTATGGATGCCCCTGGTGTTCCAAGCGTCCATAGGAACGACCTTATGCTTGAAAGCCTCTATACCACTAAGGTGGCTTAGTGGTATAAAAAATATCCTAAAAGTGACCAAACAGACAATGTATTTATAAAAATGAATTATATTATTAAACAGTATTTAAACAGTAATTAATTTTTAATTTAAACAGTATTAGTAACAGTAATTAAACAGTAAGTATTAAATATTAATGTATTAAAGTTCAATTAGTTTTTTTTACTATACTGATCCGATTTATATAGGTACGGTTTTCTTCATTATGATAATAATAATGTTATACGATTATTAGTTACAAGGTCATAATGTCGAAAAAAAAGTTACTGCCTTGGGTTACTATCTTTTCTAGAAAAGAAAGTAATGGTTGAGAATAAAAAAAAAAAAAATATGTACAGATTGTTGTTTAGACAGTTGATTAATTAATCCTTATCAAAATGAAAAATTAAAAGATTATAATATTATTGAAAGTTATGAAAAGCGTCGAATATAGAATGATATTGACAGACATTAAGCGAAAGATGACAAGGCACGTGTTGCAGTTTTTTTTTGTGTATTTTGTCTAAATTCTCTTTGCACGCCTCTGGTTGCTGACCCATTGGTTGGTTTCGGTAGACAAGCGAGAAACAAGCGGGAGTTCAAATTCGAAATTCAAGTTCCAACGCAACTCACCTAGAGGCTGGCGCAGCGGGAGCGGGAGCGGCGGGCGCGCGGGGAGTGGGGCGCGGGGCGGGACGCGTGATCGGAGGGGGACGCGGTGCCGGCCGTGCGGCCGCCTTCACGTCCTTAGCGTCCCCGTTGGGCAGCGCCTTCCTGTCGGCCGGCTTGGGCTGCGGCCTCGGCGCCGACAGCGCGGGGCGCGCGCTCGGCCGCGCCGCCGCCGGCTTGGCGTCGGCCTTGGGCGGCGCACGCGGCGCCGGCGCGCCCGCCCGGGGAGCGGCGCGGGCCGCCGGCGCCGCGCGGGTTGCGCTCGTCGCGGTTCGCGCGGGCACTGCCGCCTTAGGAGCGGGCTTGCTGAGCGACGGGCGAGCGGCGGCGGGTGCCTTGGCGAGCGTGGGCGCCTTGGCGGCCGTCGTGGCGGTGCGGGGGGAGGGCGCGGCGGCGCGGGGCGCGGGCGGCGACGGCTTGGCAGCCAGCGTGGTCTTGGTCGCCGACGGCACCTTGCTGGCGGGCGCGGGCGCCTTGCCGGCGGGCGTGCGGGGCGCGGCCGCGGCCGTGCTGGGCCTCTTGATGGGCGCGGGATTGCCCGTAGTGGTCGGAGTGCGAGCGGCGGTCGCCGATTTTGGAGTGGATCTGGGCGTGCGAGAGTCTAGTTTGGCTATCGGTGTCGTCGGTGATTTCTTGACGGTGGTCGTTTTCGCTTTAGCCGAGGCTACGCCTGCGGCAGCGACCGCACCTCCGACGGCAACGGCGGCAGCTGCGATTGCAATTTCTGCACCACGAGGAGCGTCGGCAGCGATCGGCGTTTCACTGAGGGGCGCGGCATCTAACGTGGGCGCGGGTGGCTCCACCGCAGGGGTGGGAGGCGGCGTCACGGCGGCCGGCGGTTGCACGGCCTCCTCCAATTGGATCTCGCTGGTGACGGGCACGCAGATCTCCTGCGCCCTCGACTCGGGGATTCCGATATCGACGTCGGTGACGAGCTCGACGCGCGAGTGCGGTGCGGGCTCATCTGGCAGCAGGTCGGGCGCGGGCGCGGAGGGCGCGGGCGGGGAGGGCGCGCGCTCGTGAGGGCGGGTGGGCGTGGCGGCGCGCTGCAGCTCGGCGGGCGCGGGAGACAGCGTCGGCTCAGTGACGGGTTCCAGCGGCGCGGGCGACTCCACGGGCAGCGGCGACTCGCGCGGCAGGGGCACGTCCACCGGCAGCGGGGAGGCGGCATGGGCCGCGGGGGAGGCGGCACGGGGCGCGGGGGAGGCGGCATGGGGCGCGGGGGAGGCGGCATGGGGCGCGGGGGAGGCGGCATGGGGCGCGGGGGAGGCGGCATGGGGCGCGGGGGAGGCGGCGGGCGGTGCGGGAGATGCGGCGGGTGGCGCGGGGGACGCGGCCGGGGTGAGCGCGGGAGCCACGTCTGCGGGCACGTCGGAAGCGTCGGTGTCGATGGACTGTGGCGGTTCCGCGATGGTCGGCAGCGGGGATTCGCTCGGCATCGGGGACTCCCTTGGCAGAGATGATTCTCTTGGTAGCGGAGACTCCCTTGGCAGGGACAATTCTCTTGGCAGCGGAGACTCCGTCGGTAACAGGGATTCGCTGGACACTAAGGATCCACTCAGGAACAAGGATTCACTCGGCAGCGGAGATTTACTTAGTAGCAGGGATTCTTGCAGCAACTCTGAATCTGCAGGAACTGGTGACTGCGCAGGCAAGGGAGAGTGTGCAGGCATCGGTGACTCGGTCGGCGGAAGAGTCTCGGCTGGGACCGGAGACTCAGTCGGCGCTTCGGCTTCGATCGGTAACACAGACTCCTTAGGTGGAATGGTTTCGCTCAGTAATGGAGGTGGAGACTCTCTCGGCATCGGAGACTCGCAAATTTGTACTGTCTCAGCCTGCATCAGCGTATCTTCAGGTAGAGAAGATTCTAACGGTAGGGACAACTCTGTCGGTAGGGGAGAGTCACGAAGTAGCGTGTCATCCACTGGCAATTGCGATTCGTTCGGGATCGGAGACTCGGTAGGGAGAGGAGACTCCGTCGGTAATGGGGACTCACTGGGAAGCGTTTTAGCCGGAACAGGAGACACAGGCGGCAGAGGAGATTCGGCTACTAGCGCATCTTCACTAGAATTGAAACCTTCTGGTGTCAGATGTTCAGTGTCGAGTTTAATTTCGGGCGCTTCAAGTGTCATTTCAATTTCGGAAACGTCTGTTTCGATGTGGTCAGTCACCTCACTGTCTTTTGTTATAGTCTCGATATCAGTTTCAATGTGATCATGTAGATCTGCTACTTCCTGAATGTCCACAGGTTCCACTGCAATACCTTCATCAATATCTGTTACTGGTTCTGGCGACGCTGGTTCTTCATGTTTAGTTTCCTCGAATGGTACAGGACTTACTGGAAGCTCATCAGTAGAATGTGCTTGATGCTTTGTAATACCTATAGGTGCAGGAGAGGCGACTCGATCAGATTCAACCAAGTGGTGAGATTCAATTTGTACATCATCCTTCATTAGATCAATGTTCAACTGAGGTTCCGTTTCAGCACATGGTGAATCTTCAAGTTTACTTTCCATTTCAATGTCTTGTGATATTTCATCTTGGGGTATGAAAGGTCTAACGTCTTTTTCACTCTCAGATGGGTCTTGTGCATCATCATTTGTAAATCCTAATTCCGAACTCTTGCCATCAGGTATTTCAGGTATTTGTTCAAAGAGTAATTTGTGAGATTCAGGCGTGTCTGTTTGCAACACAGTGTCTTGATTGATGTTGCTGGATTCAAAGTCAATATTTGAAAAACTTTGAATATTGGAACTAGTTACATTAAAATCTACAAAATGATTTCCCTGGTCGAAATTATCAATATTATGTGGGAGATCCCCAGGCCTGTCGTCAAACCTGATGATGTCATTGTTTGGTTCTTGAACATCTCTTTCTATTCCAAACAAATCTGTGTGTTGACCTGGGCAGATATTTTCTTTTTCGTTCTCATTATCATCTTCACAGACACCATTTGGTTGTATATCTTCATCATCACTGTCAGGTAAGGGTTGGACAGCATTGAGATCAACATGTGATTCATTTTTGGAGACTCTTTCACAAGTGTCATCATCTTTTTCTTGGTAAAAGCTCATACTCATAGGATCCCTTTCTTTATTTTTCAGCCTTTCAAATAGTTCCTCATTGCCTTCAACCGCAAAAGGATTAGTTTCTGCGTGTGTCTGGAATACCTGTAAAAGTATAATTTTATTAAAGATTAATAAAAATAAATGATATCTTTCAATACTGGTAATATGTGCACTGTGCAATACTAAATATTCCTACTACTTCCCTAGTTATGCTAAATAGAAATGTGTTTACTAAAAACTAAAAGTAATATTTAAAATAAACTACTTCAAAATTCTAAACTACTGTTGTTTTCATTACAACTATTTTAATGTATGGTTTTCAGTGTCACGTTTTAAAAATACAGTAACAAGTTGCAATAATTCATAACACAATATACTACATTTCTGTAAATATGAAAATACGAGGTGCATTCAATAAGTACCTAGCCTCATCGCCAGAGGGCGCTGTAGTTTCAAAAGAGTTTTACCACAGTGTAGCACATTCTTTTTAAATTCTTTTTTCAAATTTTCATTCCAATCCCTTCATTTGTTTTAATTTGACAACTTATGGAAGCCAACGTGTCGATCGGTTTTACAAAAATGGAAAAAGAGCAATATCGTTCGGTGATTCGATTCCTATTTTTGGAAGGGAAAACGCGCATCGAAATCAAAGAGCGCTTGGATGCTGTGTACGGTGACTCTTCTCCATCGATGGCCACCGTCAAGAATTGGATCAACGAGTTTGCACGTGGCCGTACGTCGGTTTTTGATGAACCACGTCCAGGTGCACCGAAAACAGCTGCTACGGAGGAAAACATTAAAAAAATCCATGATCTCGTATTGGCAGATCGCCGTTTGAAGGTGCGGGAGCTAGCTGAGACTGTAGGCATTTCAGAAGGAACAGTGCATCATATTCTTCACGAGGAACTCGGCATGAGAAAGCTGTCGGCGCGATGGGTGCCGCGTTTACTCACACCAGAAAACAAGCGCAACCGTGAGACCACATCGGAGACGTGTTTGGCGCTGTTTAAGCGGAATCCAGCGGAGTTTTTGCGTCGTTTTGTGACCGTCGATGAAACCTGGATCCACTGGTACACACCAGAGACCAAGGAGCAATCAAAACAATGGATCCAGACCGGGGAACGTGCTCCAAAGAAGGCGAAAACTGTAAAATCGGCCGGAAAAGTTATGGCCACCGTTTTCTGGGATTCACAAGGTGTGATCTACATCGATTACCTCGAGAAGGGTAAAACAATTACAGGGCTTTACTATGCCGATTTATTGGGCCGATTCGACGCCGAATTAAAGAAAAAACGACCCCATCTGGCGAAGAAAAAAGTGCTGTTTCACCACGACAACGCACCGGTTCACACGTCTGCCGTTGCCATGGCCAAATTGGTCGAATTACGCTACGAATTGCTGCCCCATCCACCGTATTCTCCAGATTTGGCCCCTTGTGACTTCTTTCTGTTTCCTAATCTGAAAAAATCACTCGCCGGGAATAGATATGGATCGAATGAGGAGGTCATCGCCGCCACGGAGGCCTATTTTGCAGAGTTTGACAAAAACTATTTTTCGGACGGATTAAAAAAGTTGGAGCATCGCTGGGCTAAGTGTATCGAACTAAAAGGAGACTATGTTGAAAAATAAATTCCCACTTTTCCAAAATTTTCGTTTACTTTTTGTAGGCTAAGTATTTATTGAATGACCCTCGTATTGCTATCAAATCTATAATGCAAGAATTATGAGTGTCAGACCAAAACATAATGGCCTAACTTGCATACATCTTAGACCATACATCTTCAAACACAAAGCTGTATTTCACTATTAACAAATTATTGCTACATTTGTGACCTCTGATAATGAATGTCAAAGTGTTATTCATAATTTATAATGATCAATTTATTGTAATTTAATTATATCTATTAATGTTATAAATGTTACCTAGTAATTTGCATGCTATTGGCAATAGTTAAATAGGCCTGGACCGACTTTATTGTTTGAACACCTATATAAACAAACTCTATTTACTATGAATATAACATATATTTGTATTCATATCAAATTCCCAAAGTTGGTTTTTCAAAGACCTTTTTTTCATTGGATTTTATCTCAGATCAAATTTGAGCTGTCTGTAAGAATATAAATTAAGACTATTTTATGTTTATTACAGCAGGAGACAGAATATGCATTTATGCAATAAACAATTTTACAAAGACAAATAATTCAGAACAATCTTTCAACGTAAAATTACGAACTAGCCATACAAACAAACTACTGATGTGTTATACACACAACCAATCCCTTTAAAAAAACTGCAAAACCACATTTACAATCCCTTTAAAAACACCACAAAGCTGGCAAAAGAAGAACAATGAAGAGTTACTAACCTGAATATTACAAAAGTCTGTTGTGTCTTTCTGTATTCTCTCAAAGTCCTGTATGAGGCCCGTATCCTTGACTTTATCAGGTTCAATGCCAACATTGAATCCAAAGCCCAAACTGTCCATGTTACACTTATCATTACCATTCAAGTGTTCTTTAACGGCTTCGTCTAGTGATAGATTCTGAAATAAATATTCATATAATATGACAATGGTTTAATACAAATATTTTGTGTTCCAAACAACTGCTAATGTGTGCAATCACTCTTATTTGCTTATCTGTGCTAATAACAAAGTACTGTTGATCATCCAACCTGTCAATTGTGGCAAAAGGATTATGGCTATATTCCCATAAAAACATGAATAAACAAGGTATAAATGAGGTGGCCACTGCTCAGCAGTGTATAATATGGGCTAATGATGATATTTGTAAAATCGAAACTCAATAATTTATCATGCAATTTTGTGGTTAGTCACTGCCTTTAGTCTTATTTGCCGTTGTGAATACATTTTAATGATTCATGAACTATTAGGAAAAACTATACCAAAAGTTAAATAAACCATAAAACAAATGAATGGTCTAATTAGGTTACTACTTAATTAATTATTATAAGACATATAACTGTCTGTGATTTCACTTGAGGTCTTAGCAGAATACCAGCGCTGCTTCTTGACAAAGCACAATGCTGAGCTAAGATCCATTTTTGTCTCCTTTTCTATATAGTACATACCTATATAATTATATTTGTATTATAAGTGTTTTTTATTTGTAATGCTGCCTTTCTTTGTGTTTGGGAGCAAAAGAAATAAATTATCTAGCTTTCTTACTTCATAACTTTTCTTTTGTGCACAACTTTAAAATATTGGATAAACAAGCTGTACTCCTTCATTATTATTTACAGGAAAACCTCACTGTATGATAACCAACAACATCAAAGTTTGTTCTATAAAATATATTCAACAGTTCCCATCAAACTCATGTTTCATTTTATCAGAACATTAATTAGTTTCATTTAAACAAAGAACATGAATTCCCAGCAAACATTAAAACTGCTAATTATACACAACACAAACTGTTTCAGCAACATTTACTTAAAACCTTACTATCTTGGAAGTTTAACATTTTTGTGGGCTATTTCTTAGCAACTGTGTGTAATTGAGTGCCACAAAAGGTTATTAAACTCCCGTCAAATATGTAATCTATTATTACTAATAGGTAACAATTCCACATATGTGATAATACAGCAGCTGATAAGAAATACATAAACTTACTAAACCCATAAGAAATATGCCAACAGAAATTCTAGTATATGTATATCAATGTACTAATGAATAATAGTGAGCTTGAAATTTGGTGTCAAAGTTCACAAAAAATACTTACCTGTTAGGGTTTTATGTACAGTAATACACTGTAAGCTATCTTATAGTGAATGAGTCAAAACAGTCAGCGTGTGTCAACAAAGTACACTTATGTACCTCTCATACAAATTAAAAATTATTTTTTTTGTAATGTTAATAAAATACAAATGGTATAAAACAAATACTAACATGATGGCCATTAAGCTGATCACAGTTATCCAAGTCCAGTAATTCCGCTGGCCTCACTACAGCTCCTGTGTCAAACTGTGCCTCATCTGGGAGCTCTATGTCATCCATCGGCAATGGTTTGCGTGGAGACTCTGCAAGCAGGACATCAGAACCAGCTACGGTACCCGGGATGAATACCGGGGCATCAGGGTTCAGCGGTGAGCTGTTCATGTCTACTGAGCTGCTTTCCCAAGCCGACTGAAATATTATGCAACAATTTGATTAATAACACATTCCCTACATAACCTAAATGATATCTAATTGCTACTTTAGTCACAACTTGCAACACAGATTGAATCATGTAGTTTGAAGGTCATCATGAATAATGTATCACTTCACCAAAGCTATGAAAGTCAATGGAATAAAAATTAATGTGGTCTACATACTATGTACAGAAAGTGGTTGATACAAAGGAACTTTACTTTTCTTACACAAGAGTGTCAGTGTTTCATCTGTTTCGGAATGCGAATGTTTGTTCTTTCACTGTAAATACATCGTGATGTAGAGTCAAAACATGCAATGATTGAGTCAGCAGTATCGTAGATAACTAAAGCGACTCACATTATCTTGGCAGGGAGTGTCGGAGCGCAGCGCCTCGTCGGGCTCCTCGCTAGGATTATGTTCCTCGCGCTCGCCCTCGCCTTTGAAGTAGTTCCACTCGTCTTCGGAGTCCTCGCCGCTCTCAGCTACATTATCCGCCACAGAACCGTCGACGTGGCCCTGCTCCACTACACACCACACCAAAAACACATTGTATTAAATATTTTCAATATACATACAATAGTCCCTGAACACCTGGCGAACACGCAACATTCACCCCTCCTGTCGCAATCACGATATCAACAGGTGACACACCCTTGACGTAAAAAATCTCATACGTTTGATTCGTGAAGAAAAACACAAGTTTTGGGTTCGCCGCAATAAATGATGAACGCCGGTTTTGTTTACGAGCGGCGTGCTAGCAACGATATTTTACCGGTCGCGATTTCAAACTCGCGAGACAATCGCGGACGCCATTTCGAGAACGGCCAGCGGAGACACGCCCGAGATCGAACTTGTACAGTGATGAAAAGTTGAGAACATGTGAGTGAACCTCCGGGAATCCTGCGCTCACCGACGACCGAGGGATGCGCCTTCGGGCGAACCGTTCTATTTCCAGAACACCGCTCCGCATGAATCAACACAGAAATAACCTTTCACAAACTGTTCGGTATGTGAAAATAATCAACAACATTCGCTAAAAACCACGTACCGTGAACGGTAATTTCACTGCACAGATTACTATCTTCACTGGCGGTATACTATTCGAGCTGTAAAAATATAGACAAAAGCCCCGATAACAATAGCAGCGAGTTTTGAGAGTAGCACAGACCGGCTGGACGTTCAATGAGCGACTGCGAGGGGAACGAGGCGAGCGAGCGGGACGGCAGCGGCGCAAAGGCGAAGGGGCGGTGCGCGGGGCGCCGCTTGCACCCGATAGGGATGCCGTGTCATTATAATAAAATTTCTTGTTATTTTATTATCCTCAAAGGTATATTAAACAGGTATTAATATCTAATAATTATTTTAGAGAAATGCGTTTATTTTTGATTTAATTTTAATTAGGCACAGGTCGGTAACCTCTGCGCTTTGATTGCATTGCATACCTACCTACGAGACTCCTATTTCGCGAACTAGGTAGGTAGGTATTGTCAATTCATTGGCATTTTGCCCTGCGGGTCACGGATTTGATGCCCACCCGGAACCAATATAATTGTTGTATAGTTATATTATAGCCTATAAAATTGTGAATACCTACTTACCTACCTACCTATTTGTTTCGGGTCTGGAAGCGTGTATCTACCTAATGTGAATATTATCGTGATAATCCGGTAGTAGGGTAGTACCCTACGTATATTTCATATCAACGGCTCAACTAAAGCTTGTCCCAAATATTTGAATATTTTTAAATGATGCTGATTTTGAAGGAAATCTACTTAGAAGAAAACAAAAACAAATGAGCACTGTATGGATGGGGAAAAACTAAGGAAACGAAACTGCGCATGGAAGTCGGCACGTAGGTGGTAGGTACCGTACGGACTAGCGCGCGACTGCTTCAACTGCTTGACTCTTGCTAAAACAAAAACTGATCGAATGCGATGCAAGTCTGTGCGACTTGCATCGCATTCGATCAGTTTTTATTTATAAAAAGGCGTGTAGTGAATACAATATTGTAAATACCATTTCTAGTAGGTAATAGGTATAATTAATTGTATATTCGTCATGGAAGGCAAGATTATAATGTTGATAAGTATTTTGGACGCTATGAATATGATAAATACGTAGAGCGAAAGCAATCGTTCCGAAGCTCCAAGCTCCCAATCTAATCTGATTCAGCGATCGATTCATCTGCATACAATCGCATCTAGAAACCGTACTTACACCAGCAGCTGCATGCAGACGCGCGGCGTGGATGTGGGTGAATGTAACAATCAATAAAGCGTGACACACACGATTCTTACTTTTTCTTTTGCTCTTATTGAAATGTGGCTCATGCGCCTCGAGATTAGCTTCCTGAACGCATTTCAAACCAACTTTTTATAGTCAAGTAGAATAAATATAATAAAATATATTTTATTATATTTTGTCTTTACCTGGTAATAGAGTTAGACCAGGGTTTTGAGGCTTTATAAAACAACAGGTTTTTAGACTATCCTTCACTCATTCCAATTATAACTGTGATAAAATAATTTAATTAGGTATGAATCTTGATTTATTCATCATCATCAAATATAATTTAATGTGTTCGCCACAGAAAAATCCTGCTCATCGCGTGCCTCCGCGTGACGGCCTACTTTACAAAGTCATTCTGTACAGGTACGGGGTATAGAAAAATAACATGTGACAAGTTATTTGTGCAGTTATTAGGAATTTACGTAAGTAAAACAATAGTACTGGTGTCCGTTTATCGTTCTGATTGCGAAATGGTGAAAGTATAGGTTCCTTCATTTTCCTACGTAACCCTACTTCACCTAACCTACCTATATACATGTATGTAGGTTAAAAGCATCATCATACAATCCCGCGTAGTATGAGTCAGTTGAGTCGGAAGTGGGTTATTACGAGATGTGGGCAATCCGCTGGCTACCTGTCACTTTGTGCATAGCTACGTATTACGATCTTTAACCCGACACGTTGAGTCGAACGTGGCTCCGAATTTTGCCGGATTAAGTATTGATACGGAAGTTTCGAGGAAACGGTAAAAAGAAGATACAAACGTAAAACAACGACAAGACCATTCGTGATGTTTGAGAGGACAGAGTTGTTCCGTATAACAACCACACATAGTGCGCCCGTGACGGTGTTAGGTCAGGTTTTAGGGGACAAGCTCTCCACAGCAGGATGTTTTCACTGAACCTGAGGATTTACCCTAAAGAAACCTTCAGATCATCTTATCAAAAAATCTGGAATATATTTCCGGTCCAAATCCACTAGTAGACTGCGATAGCCTGAAAGGAAAGAAAGACTCACCAGCATGTGCAGGTGGCTTGGGTGGTTGTGGTTCTTGACTCCTTGCTTCCGCGTCTACATCATCTGCATCTGCATCTACATCGACAGCGGTCTCGGGGCCGAGGTCCTCGCTGTCACTGTCCGAGTTGTCTACGCCGTTGTCGCCAGCCTCTGCGTCGGCCTCAGCCTCCGCGCATTCCTCGGCCGCGGCGTCGGCAGCGGCCGCGGCGGCGTCCACCTGCCGCCGGCACGCCTCCGTCTCGATGGTGAACGGCGGAGCGTTCATCATCGCGTTGTCCAGCCTGAATATGAGAGAAGTGTTAGAATAGTGGAAATTGTACAGAACCGGCTTCAGCCTCACGGCGTGTTACACAGGACAGGTATTTTATGCTACCTGTGTACGTATTTTTACTCTACAAGATTGTAGACATATAAATAGTACCAGGTGTCTAACTGGTGTAAAATCTTTATCAAATGACTTGGGAGTTCGATATTCAATTGGTACGTTAAACTGCAGGTAGATTATAATGACAATAAATCGGCTACAGATAAGATTACAAAGTTCTTGGAAATACTAAAGTCCTTGTTTCCGAAATTATAACATAATAAAATTACAATAACATTATAATTATATTTATTATAATATTATCCATGATAATATAATATCTCCATCTATTAGTCCATTGATTTATGAAAGCTTTGCCTGAGCTAAAAATAGGAAATTATTATAACGCCGGGCAAAAAAAATATTAAATTATTCAATGAAAGTGACATACAACTTTCATTTTCCGAGGCTCGTATTAGAAGATAGGCCAGCAGCATTTCAAGGTCGCCTGGTTCAAGATAATGTGACATTAGTTCGTACGTCTACTACATAATGTATGACTTGTAACCAGTTATCGGCCGAATAAGTCTTGAATTTTTATTTTTTACATAATAACTTATAGCTAAGAAACTTCTAATCAAGAAGAGTTGTTATTCGCTAATTAGTTTACATTGTGGATGCCTGAGCTGCACCTAACAATGACATCATAAACTGATAGCGTGTACTAAAAATAGGGATTATTAATATCCGTCCGTTACATGTGTTAATGGTAATAGCGCGCGACACGTTACAAAAATCCTAGAAACAGGTATTGTTCGGTTTAAATTGTTCGTAATCTTTCCAACTAAAATTGTACTGAACTATCCATATGAGCACACGTTTAGAAGAATCCGTGATCTATTATTGCAAAACATGACCCTGAAGCATTCCTTGCGCACTTTCGGAGACCATTATGCACAAAAAACTAACAAGATATTTAAAAAAAGAAATGCGATATGAAATATTTGGAACATGTTTGAAGCTAAGAAACGAATTATGTTTTATTTTTTAGTATTCATTATTATCGTCGAGTAGCCTTCAAATGTTCACTAGTGAAAAAAGATCGCAAAAAAACTTCTTGGTTATGACGACATTGACTCACAAGATTGGTAGTATTATTAATAACAACAAGAATGCTGTTGATTAACTTCCTAATAACATCCCATAGGCGCCATCTATAGATCCCGTGAGAGAACAAATTGAATGGTCTGCAATTCTGCATTGGTTAGGATTGGAGTGAAACAAAATAAAACTACGAGCTTACCCAAGATCCATGGGCGGGCGGTTGTCTGCGGCAATGTCACGCGGGTCCTTGAGGAACACCACGATTATGGAGATGTTGTCGGCGGAGCCCTGCCGCTTGGCCTGCACGATCAGACGCTTCGTCACCGCCTTCAAGTCATCTGCACAAAACAGGACACGTCTTAACCATCCGACATGGAAAACAAATACCAATTAAAAACTTATTAGGCATAGTTTCCACCAGAAAGAACACATTAACGACCGTAAGAATTTCTTAATAGTGTTATTATCCCTAAAATATCTATGTGTCATCTAGCACACAGCTAAGAGTGTTGCGAAGTCCATTATGTCTGCAATTTGTTGCGGCACAATGGTGAATAGCGCCGACGGATATGGAGTAACCATGTTTATGTTTCGATTTGCCACAGCGCTGACTGTATGTGAGGATGTCCTTGTTCTGTCTCAAGCTTGTCGGGCGTGAGTCACTGGCCAGTGCACCGCTATTGTGCCCCGTAATACATGTACGTGATAGGCCTTCGTTAAAATGAAAGCTGCTGCGCCATTCCTTTATTTTACATCGAGACTTAAGCATGTGGTAGTAAAACAATTAAGTCGACCTTGATTCAACCGAGTTGAGTATCAACCTTTATGAAAACACGAGTTATAAATTTGTGAACATTATGTTAAATTCTCTGGAGAACATTGTCGTCAGTCTCGTCAACACGTTAAATAGAAAACATTTTTGTAGGTCATTTAAGAACAATAGACATATTGCGCTATTCGAATATATTACGGGCTACACCTTGTTTTTTACATTTAGGTCGTTATGATAGTTGCTATTGAAACGTTGATATCATGATAGGGACACATAATTTAATTAGTTTACACAGGCTGTTTCGGCGTTTTCATTTTGTGGGACGTAACTCGACCAGTGGGCGCGCCCTATCGCAGGGTGTGTCTGACTGGTATTTAAAATCATGTTGGTACATTCGTACATTCCGTGCAGCGATGTGCTTCAAACCGCCCGTTAGCTCGTCGTCAGCGCACGCCTTGACTTTGCTCGCTATTTCGGGGCGCGGTCGTCGCCGCCGCCCTTGCTTTTTACCCTGTTTGGTCTGGCTCGAAGCCAACCGCGCCCTGTCTACTCTTATTTCTATCTAAGTCCGTGGAAAGTTGTTAATTTGATTTATAGATCCAAAATAATTATATTAAGATACTTCAAAAGCTTTTAAAAATTTAACGAACACCACTTGGGCTGTAGCGAGTTTCATGACGGAAGTGTTAAAAAGTGCACATTGTCGTTTACGTGGGTTTCCTCGCCCTAAGTTGTAAAAAGTACATAATGTTTGAGAAATTAGTTTTTCAAGCGGTGCGCGAAAGCGGTAATTGTTTATTAGTTAGGTGTATCATGTCGATCGTGGCTCAAGTAGCTCGCAGCGGTCGAAGTGATCATTGCGGCGAATACTGCCGCCGGCTAACGGTGATGCGGATGGAATGCACGTCGTCGGCCATTGTTCCCTACACTACAACTCGAAGCAAAAACCGATCACGGCCCATCGGCGCATACTAAGCCCCGCGACCGCGATCCACCTGCCGCCTGACGTTATCCAGGAATGCCTGTAATTACCTATTGCAGTTGTTATTGATAACGTCTAACTGCAAGCTGGTTTGTGAGATAATTTAGGGCTTGATTTATATTATTATTACAAGATTTTATTTAACTTCACCTGTTAGAACGTTTGGCTCAAATCTTACAACTGAATTTTAAACCAGTTCCCCCAACCGATTGAGCTGAAATATTGCCCACACATTTGGTTCTGGTGACAATACAATATACTCAATATTGTAACATGTTCAAAATAGCCGCCGCCGCTCAAGATGGCGGTTACCTTTTTTATTAGAACCCCCTGGGTATTGGTATCAAATGAAAGGACTTGACTAGTAGAAAACCGTAAGGTGAGTGAGGTCACACTTAATCTAATATGGCAGCCGCCTCAAGATGGCGGATCACTTATTTGTCCACAACCTCCTTGACGACGTGGGTATCAAATAAAAGTGTTTGACGATAAAAATACGATAAGCTAAATGATATCAGTCTACGTCTAATATGGCGGACGCCCTACGATAGCGAACTAAACCTTAACCATCTCCAAGACAAGGGTATCAAATGAAAGGGATTCCCAACCAGAATACGTAACGAAACAAAAATTCAAACTTCGAAACAAAAACAAAAACGAAACAAAAATTCAATATGGCGGATGCCCCAAGATGGCGGACACCCCAAGATGATGGACTAAATTTCTTTTACCAGCCTCTTTACATGTTGTGTATCAAATGAAAAGGTTTGAAAAGCAGAACAGCATCACGAAACGCGTGATATTTTTTTTGAAAACCTATTCATTCTTATTTTGGTCAATAAAATACATGGCTTAAGAAAAGCTTGTTTTAAAAAAGGTTTTTATTCAAATCTGTGTTTGTACCACGGCAGTATTTGCGGCCTTTGCGGGCCTTAATTCTCATACATATTAATGGTATCACAACGTAGGAAGATAATTGTTGTAGGTCGGAAATCGAATGTAGAGAGCAGAGAGAGCAGACGGGGTGGTGGGTGCTCGGGGGGAGGAATCAAGTGCAATTTTCCAGCAAGGCTCGGTGCAGCGTGCAAACTTGCAAAGCCGGCTGGCAGACGGGAGACGGCAAAAGATTATTTCCATGTCCGCTAGCTACACAGAACTATCTCATCTGACTCTTTTATGATTACGATTGAGTTGAAAACATTTATATTGAAAACTAAATAAGCTACAATAGAATTCCTTACTAGTATACTATACTGAAATCATTACTTATTGACTATTACACAGAAGATGAGACACAAAATATCAAATGCTAACATTCAAGATTAGAAAAAACTGATCCCAAATAAATGCCTCGAAATCCTGGAAATAAGAGACCTCGAAGTGTTTACCCTTTTAATCACCAAAATGAAAACAGCAATGGTGTAGATTCTGTTGCGAATTTTGACAGTACTAAACTAGACTAAACACATCTGTCACTTTCTTGTTCTATTGAAACAGAAAGAGACAAACGCCCTTACCTTAGTTTAGTTATTTAGTCCTCTCAAAGTGCACAACAGATCGACACCAATGCCTCATGTATGGAGCAAAAGTAAATCCTATAGGTACAAATAAATAAAATTGAAGTGTCTGTTTGTAATGTCAAAATAACAGCTTTTTACTAAATGCATATGAAAGTTTATACAGGAGATACAAAAAAAAACAATTTTTAAGAATTTTGTGTCTTTCTGCCTGTCTGTCTGTTCGTTCCCGCTAATCTCCGAAATGGCTGGACTGATTTTGACGGCACTTTCATTGTGAGATAGCTGATGTTATATGGAACTTAGGTTACATTTTTTTGTTGTTAAATTCCACACAGACGTAGTCGCGGGCACAGCTAGTGAAGATATTAACTAAAACATACAGTCACAAGCTTTGTGATACTTGACAAGACTATATTTAAACAGAATAATAAATATCTGCGTCCAAATTATTTATGGTTTATGATATGATATTCGAGCCAAAATACTTATTACTTACAATTTAAAAACCTTAATTTTTTTATACGCTGCACTACAAAAGCTCGCTTGTATTCAAATATGATTCAGATACGTAGCGGGTTTTATTTTTTTATGCCCATAAAAACCAGAAACTAAAGCTTCGTTCGCATTTTAATATAGCGCAAGCGGCATAACTATACAAGTATACAGGTTACACAGTAAAACCTCAACAAAGCATGCTGGTAGGGCTATCAGCCCCATGAAAGGGAAGAGGGAGAGCTCCCCCCACCCCTTTCAAGGAGAGGTAGCTGCACAAAATTAAATCTATCCAGGTTTCAATTTAGCACAACTTTTTGCAACGAGGCTATATCAAATTACATACCTACCACTATAATTGATAAGCGAATGTAATGACTTTTGTAAGTGTGCTCTTTATCTGAAAGCAGTATCGCATGTTTCAATGAGACAATGATGCATTTGATAAAATCGATTAGTGTTCAAAGAACATCAAAACATCCATAATAATTAAATATTCTGCGAATGATATCAGCTCAAAGAATGATGCAAGACAACGGTAGATTTCTTATCACCGTGGTAATTCAAAAAAATATAGAAATCTATTAGTTCGTTCTCTGGTATGAAGAGTACGAGCAGCGCGTACGGAATGTGTTGTGCAATGCAAGCGGGAATCGAACTCCGGCTACCACGTCTGGGGTCTAACTGTACAGTGAGCCGATTCGCGTTACACCATAACTATTTATAATGGTATTACATAGCATACCACTTCACATTATGCCTGCGAAACGTATCAGCAACTACGGTTCTCCAGTACGCGGCACTGAATCCACTCTAGCGCTGTAGTGTTAATTAAACGTATACGTAAATAAGCTTCTTGAGTGTAAAAGCTGCGAGGGGAGGATGCTGGCTGTTATTTACACAAGCATTATGGTAGGAAAACAAACTTGACAGGACTACTTAGAGACAAACAGACTTTCGACTACGCAGCCTAATCGGCTCCAGACGACGCGACACATGACAAACATCAGGCATTTGTCCTCGCTAAAAGGCCTCAATAGCGTTGACACAATTAACGAAATATGAACTAGACTTTCGATAGTCCAACGAGAGCAGTGAAAATAACTCATCATCTAGTGCCAGTCTTCCTTAGTCATTATCAGATTCCATGTCATAAATCATGCAACGTTCTGCATATATAAAGGCAACCTATTTAGCTAATCAATGAATTAATCGCGATTATAGAAAGAAACCTCTCTAATTGTTAGTGCGCACAGCGAAGCGTAATGAAATTGAGTGGGAACTTTCGTGCACGCTCTACGTTCATCAGTTGGCCGGTAATTGGTTCGCGAGCATGCTTCGAAAAGAGTTTAAATACCGAGTACCGAGATGTACGCGGCCGTGCCACCGGGGGATCCTTCTAATTAAAGCTCGCACCACCCGATACCATTCCTATCGTAATTGGAGGTTCTAGGCTGTCCTTCCGTCGCGTTTACTACTCATAGGCATAGGTTTTTATGGACTAAAATGAATTGAAAATACGATTGTTACTTGAATAAATCATCAAGATCTTCTCTATAACAACAAGGTCAGCGTAGATTATCAATCACATCTGTTTTTTTCACGCGATTCTGAGAACCCTTTGAAAAACTGTGATGAAAGAATATAGACCCATTAAAATAACATCAGACTAAGTGCATTACAAAGTTTGTGATATTATGCGGTTGAAGAGATTGATGGACAGCCAGATTTCTACACTGTGCTGCTTATTAACATGATAGTTTATTAGGTTCTACTATTTTGTTTGAAGTTAGATGCTCCAACTTTGAATTTTGCAACGCTGAATCTTAATGGCAACTGAAGCTAGACTAGACTTAAAAGTCAGGTACCTATCCATTAAGTAAGGCAAGTGCATAATGCAACATTCGCAAAGACTTCCAAGCATCCTGTCCACATCTGGCGTAATTTTTGTTCACTAATCAGTCTAATCATACAGAGGAAATGTGGATCAGCGGGCTGCATTTAAACACAAAGCGACCTAAATTGTAAACCAGTGTGGTGTGAACAGTATAGCCTTATGTGAAAGATGAGAATCGTGTCAATTGCTGAATATTATGTTCCGGGAAGCGGCGTACATTGTTAGAACTCGCAGTGCCCACAGAAATGACGCACATTTGAAATACGGTTACTAAATTGAAATAAATCCGCCGAGTAAACTCGTGTATTATTCCGGGAGAACTTATGTTATGGGTTGTTCTCCAAGTTATTACACCGTTTAGCATTTAGCGCAGGCGAGTGGTCTGGGCGACTGGGCGACAAATCACGCCCGCGTGTCGCATTTATATGCAAAAGTTTCGATCCCACGCAACAAGTACCACTTGTCGCCCTCGATAACCCTGCCCGATGCAATGCATGCCGATGCAGTTCATTCTAAAGCCGCCTGCTCATTTTAATTAGTCATTACAAGTTATTTATATATAAATTATTATGATTGATATGAGCTATTTCGGGAAATGTGATCAATCGATCGTATCAAATCTAAATAAGTATATAACATACGATAAAAAGGTAAAATTGTGAGAAAAACTTCAGGGAAAATGCGCCATTGTTATCCGTCGTGAATCATGGGCTGTTATACCTAGATTCATTGTGTGCCTGTCCAGCTATAGCGACGATAAAAATGCGGCACCGTGATATCGGAGTGAAAGGCATAATTAATGTTATACAATAAATGAAATATTGTGGTTATCTGATAACGCTGCCTCCGCATCTTCTTTATTTCCATTACGGGTTAATAACCAGATAAAATAATGGCAGCTCTACATGCTTCACGTTCTACCACTCGCTAAGTGTCAATGCACTCGCGGCGGACATACTCGAGCATTTTGTGTACTGTAGTTTAAAACAATTTCACATCATCTACCGACTACCTGTGAATGGTTGTTTTATAATGTCGCCGGCTTTGTGACGTTTCAATGGATCAGATAACTGTAATAGATTCGTATAGCTCACGCACCGGCACTACTTAACGAGAAGTGCTCGAGTGTCTACTGTCTTATCACGAACGATGTCCGCCCGTGCGGCAGCTGGCTGACCTCTGGCCACACAATGATATCCCTAATAATATATAAAAATCTACAATGCTACTACCTATCAGATGTATTTTAACGTAAAGAAGGGATCACAATTTCAGGTTATAAATGATGAGAATGATGCTCGAGCCCAAACCGTTCCGACTTCCGATAAGTCTGGTGCCTCACCCAGTGGGTAAAAGGAAGGATCCTTATTTATGGTTAATTAATTAATTAATAATAATGGGATAGTTTAGGACATTAGTTCATTAGGTACCCCTAATGAACTAATGTCCTAAACTATCCCCTTCTGACCCTCCCTTATGATTATGACACAAATTATGCCAGGTGACGATGAGTCAGCTGATGCGATTCGTGGTTTCTTTAATTAATTCCTTATTCAAGAGGCAATTAAACTTGTACAATTCATATCCAGCTATGTGTATTGCAAAAAATGTATATCCACAAAGTGCGCGAGAGCAATCCTTAGACCTACGAGATTATTATTTGTTTGGACGTTTCGCCACCGAGGTCATCTCTGTTTGTCATGTATGATTCATCCATGTGAACGTGATAACACTTATACCTACAGCTATCTGTTAGTTTAGGTCGGATTAATATGTGATATGCAGCAAACGAAAGGCACGGCTCTTAAATATTTTCCATTAAACTTGATTGACTTTTCCAACTGGTGAACGCTACAGTGAGAATACAGCCCAGTTATCAGATACGATACGAGAGTACCATACTATATTGATAAAATACGTACAGTTCAATAAACGCTACGAGCGGTCAGTCCGGTATAGGTGCTAATGCAAAATTCTTGTAGCGCGGCAAATATTTGTGAGGGCGTAGCCTGCCGGGAGGGATGAGGCGTGAACGAGGAGAGGCGAGTCCGACAGGGTTGACAATTCAATCGTGGTGTGTAATATTTTCGTAGCGACACGATATTTCACTCTCCGCATCAATCCTCAAATATTTACCCAACATCCGCAAATGTGTTGAAGGTAAGCTTATAAATAAGCATTGGATTTTCAGTTTTGTTGACTGATGTATGATTATGAGCTTTGCTAAAATTGAACGAAGTATGAAGTTCGATTTTAACTTTCAATCAGTCAATGTTAACGTACTGTACAGCTGCAGCCTGCAGGTGTACATCAACGAGTCAATATGACAGCCCTATCTGTAATTGTATTGCCAATATCAGCAACATGCGCTGGGGCGGGCGCGGGCGGCGCGGCGGCGGCAGCGGCGGCGGCGCAGTGCGCGCCACTTCATCTACTCGGCTGCTCGGCCTAGCGCCTAGCTTCGGCGCAATCATTGCAATTTCCGAATCCTAAATACAGTACGGTTATCGAATTATCTCGACCAAATTGCAGGCTACTCCCCTTGCCAGATTACAATTAAAGATCCTATAACGAAAAAATTGGGCATCACGTCATATTTGTGCATCACGGGTGGTTCATCAGAATTGATGTATTTTCCCCCTTTGACCATATCTCATAATCGGTTACTAGCAAGCAGAAACATTACAAATTGTGTTGACAACAAATAATTTCCATTAATAGATACCACACCAGAGTTAATAATATTGTATTAGGAAAAAGTAAAGTAAGCAAGTTTTTCAATCCAAATCGTTTTGATGATGTACAGAGAACACTCACAAGACATAAACAAACATTGTCTAGAAATAAACGGATACGGCTCGTGGAAGCAACGACCGATGACTGCAAATTCGGGTACCTGTTGCCTGTACATGGTATTAGGACATTTAGTTACTAAGATACAGTTTGATTATGTATTAATAACAGCATTGACCAATCCCACATCGCCTCCGGACGTATTAGCACACAAATTGAAGTGTAACGCCGTCGACAGCTGCGTAAATAACACGCATTGCATTGTGTACTACAAACATTAATTAGACTGCGGCAATGTTTACTTCTAAACAGATGTATTTTTGAGGAAACATAAATTGATATTTATAAGCCGATTTTTGATTAACTAAAAGTGATAATTATCAACTTCAAATTGCAGTTCTTGCAACCTTGCAGGAGGAACATCGGGCCGTCGGTTAATGACCCGTTCGGTTAAAAATACGCTCGCGTCTCCCTCCCACGCCGGGTCAAGGGTATTATGCTATTTTATGCTGCATGATTCTTAACTTCTTACCCGGTTCACAGCGGCCGCAGGTCCACAACGAGATAAACTCGTGTTTTGTCATGTTAAGATGATGGCCCGCTTAATCAAATATCACGACTGGTTAATTACGGACCTTGCATCTATTACTTCTATTAGATATAGTGATGTAAAGGCTACACAAAATTAGGCAGTCATCGCATAGGACTACTAGACCAAATTATTATTACTAAGTACATCAATGAATAACAATTTAATAATCACGTGAATTAACGGTGAAGAAAAACAATTAACATCGCGAGAAAACCTGCACACCTAGGAGGGTTCCATAAAGTTCTCTCATTCTATAAAGATGTCCGTGCCCAGCATTGGGGCAGTAATGGCCCTGAATTATTAATCAATTAATTAAACAAGGTAAGATTCTGCAAACTACATTGGACAAGTGTACAGGAAAATGCTGCTGCACAAACATTTGGTGGTATCCCTAACGAGTCTCAGGGGTGAGATACGGTGGTCTTCAGCTGAGAAAATGTGGCAGTGCTAAGAAAGAACACATTATTTCTAAGTGCGGCTTTCATGGTTTCTGATGTAGCTAGTGATAGTGCTTGAAGAGTTCTGTTCGCCCTATAAGGGAAAAAGAGCGTGAAGTTGAGCGGTAACTAAAATATAATTAATCACACATAAACTAAATCTTAGCTGGGAGTTTAAATGTTAAGATCTAACTGATCTGCTCACGAGTAGAGGAAAGTTATCATTTCGTGGATCTGCAAGACCCTTCATCACGACACAAATCGTGAGAGAAAGACGCGAGCCACCAGATAAACAAACAACACACCGCGTTTACTGAATGAAAGTGAAGCGATCGATTAGAGAATTAATAGATTTAGAAACAATAGGATTATTTTTTGGAAAATGAATGCGATGGCAGTGTTGTAAGAACTGGAAATCTGTCATGAGTTTGACTGCAAGCGATGGGTGTAGATTTCAAATGGTTCACAATGACAAGCAAGCGGTGCTTTCTCGTAGACAGAGTGCGTCGGTGGGCGCTGCGCACTGGGCGCCCGCCTGCGCCTCCTTTACATACAATCATACAATGCTAGCGCCCCACAGCCTAGCGCGGCACAATGCCCACGACGGGCGACGGCCCACATCGCGATTGTCTGACTCACCGCGCGGCGCCGCGACGCATACGGGCTTGTTTACACCCAATAAGATTTAAGTTGTTTCGTGAGGGATTTCATACATATTATTTGGCGAAAGCCACTGCAAATCTGCGCGAGAGTTTACGATCA
Organism: Allophyes oxyacanthae; assembly: GCA_932294325.1. NCBI lineage: Eukaryota > Metazoa > Arthropoda > Insecta > Lepidoptera > Noctuidae > Allophyes > Allophyes oxyacanthae. The sequence continues at coordinate 13,874,076 of OW028613.1, read as the reverse complement.
GACGAATGACAGGCAAAATTTAAGTTGTACTGTTTAATCAATATGTCTCAGTAACTCCATCAATACCAGAAATTGCATGTTAACGAAATGTACTTTTTTTTTATGAAATTGGTGTGTTTGTTTCTTAACAAACACATGTATCGTAAAACGAATTTTAGGCTGCAATTTTATTGTTTCAAAATACATAGACACGCTTTCACCTAGGATTGCGAATTTTAGTTTGGAAATAAAGTACGTATGGTGTGATCCTATAGGTACATCAAGACTTTTGAAATTTCTGTTTGTAGAGACATGAAGCAGAATAAATGTGTTCATCTAAATCAATGTCTCAATCTTTAACCACATACAACTACTTCACAGCCCAGTGGAGCACACTCGTATACTAAATGAGCCGCAACGGAATTGGGTATCCACATATTCACACATAGGTAATGTAAGTTGTTGAGTAAGTTGCAACAAAACGCTTTTGCCTAAAGAAATATTACGCAGTCAGGTGGTGATTCAACGCCATTCTATAATTGCTTTACACAAAAACGAGGTTCGATAACAATAAGTTATCGTTTCGGGCAATTAACGTTGTTATTCAATTTAGAAATATCCGTCGTGATTTATACATTTCTGTGTTTTACCACTAAGAACAAATTAATAGTCTATGTATTTAGTAGATAGGTATTTAATTATTTATAAAGGAGATAAAGAAATTCAAATTAAAAACGAAATGGTTTTACAGCTGTCAAAACCAGTCAAAACCATGCCTTTTGTCAACTTTTGACTGGCTTTGACTTTTTCAAAAGGTTTTTTTTTGTATATGAAGAACTATAAAGTAGAAAAAGATATATTTATTTGCAAAAACATAGATGCTTATTTTAGGTGTAAAATAATAGTTGGAATCAATATGTTTAACCATCACTGGTCTACTGTAAACCGACTATAAACTTTAAAAAATGTGGAACCTACAAGATTGCAGGCTTAATATTATTTAGATGTTGCGATACAAAATCGTCGATTGTAAAGTGAGCAGCGGAAACTGCAAACCGGCCAAGGTGTTGTCGCCGTATCCTGTGTGACGGGTACAGTACTGTACACCGGGTACACTCGACACGCACACTAGCTAACTTTATAATACAACATTGTATTCATACAATATTGCTACAAACAGTGCTAAGATCATGTAAAAATAATCGTTAATGAGATTTTATATTTTTGTACACTTTATAAATTGTACCAGCTGAACTCTTGCGCTTGACCAATTAATTAATTCGTAATAATTCTGACAGAAGTTAACAATTTCTAAAACGAGCTGCCCTATCTGTGAGGAGTCCTGACTCCTGAGATTAGTTTAAAAACTAAACGGCTAAAAACACATGGCACATGATTAAATAACTTGTAAATAACGTCGATGAAGTGAATAAATTTAAACTGTTTCCGAGTAAATATCAATTATATTAATAGGTACCTAATCATTAAATAAATTAGACAAAGAGTTGAATTTGGTATTTAACAATAAAGTGCATTAAGGGTAAAAGCTACATTAAAAAATTGGTGTACATACATGAAAAAAAAAGAAACAAACAAAAACGTGGCGATTGCATAATCTCCTCCTTTTTTGAAGTCGGGTAGGTAATAAGCTTCCAGTTTACGTAAATAAAAAAAAAACAATAGTTTTGTATTGATACAAAACTCTTTTAATAGGTGATCTCAAATTATGAATGTAGGTTATAATACAAGCAGTCATTGCTGTAATTATACATAATAAATCAAATCCTTTCATATTAGTATTGTGAAAAATGTACTTATCCGGTTTCACAATGAGCAGAGACTGCGTTAAAAACTACAGTTCATGATCGATGATCAATCAAATGTTCACTACTGAACATGAGCTTCTGCCATAGACTTAGACGTTACAAAGAATGGTTATACGAAGGGTTATTGCTATAATTACTACGCTTAGAGGATTGCAAATTGTTGATCGCAGTACCACAGAATAGATAAGAGGTTACTATAATTATAATTCGGGACCAGATGGATGCTAGGAGTAGGTACTCATACCTGACACAGTGCTTTTGCTTTAGTCGCATGTATGTATGTATGTACAAATATATCCATTTACCTATATGACATAATAATTATTCGTGACAAGGTGGCTGCTAGGCCTGATAACAAAAATAATTCATGAAAGGTCGATTATGAAGACCAAATATTGAATTTAGAAACGAATTTGAAGTACCTCAAAACAAAAATAACTAAACAATATTTGACATCAGGAAAACATACGTATACGTAATAAATAATTACTAATTACCACGTTATGTTTGTAAGAATTGACTTTTAAGATTACATCGGTTTTACTACTCCATATATTATTACCTATAATTAAGTCGTTAACCCATACTTGTATCCAATAGCTTAATTACGGAGTGTGATGTAATAGTAGTCTACATAGCACAATGATCAGAACTAACCGTGGGAATTCGTGGAATGTTTTAATAACATTGTCCGCTCGAAGAGAACCCGGCGAGAACTTGAAAGTTTGAACTTATAGGTAGTTGAATCGGTCTACGGAAAATCTTATCAAAAATTTGGGGAATCGTTACCGTCACCCGTGCATACATTTGATACTTTTGTATGTACAATCTAAATCATCTTCTCCTGCTTTTATCCCATTTTTTTGCCACCAGCGCAATTTATCTTCTTCCATTTATCTCTATCAGACTTCATCAGAGTTTACTATTATGAAAAGAAAATATAAACATTCGAAATCTATTCCTGAAAAAAATTCAACACATGAAAGTAAAAGGCTTACTTGATAACTGTTATATTTTCGTGAGTACTGATGTTGAGTCTTCTTTTAATATATTTAGCTATAAAGTTATAGTAGTGGTAACTGGTAAGTATTCATGTATAAATGCTTTCTGCGTGATACACGAACGCATAGTGCGAACACTGCGTGCTAGAGGCCGAGGCCGAGCGAAATCGATTCTAACCGACGCCACATTCGGGTCAAATAAGATATTAAAATTACTTTTATTCTTCATGTTTCAGTCAACTTTACAATTTTAAATATTAGGGCTTTGAAATCGAATTATCCGAAACAGGTAACTAATAATAATTGATGGATAACAAAGTAATTTTGATACTTGAATAAAATTTCATTATTACCTCAAAGTTTTAGTTATTCTACAAATTGCAACAGTTTATTAGACACGGGAATTCAATGTTTGCAAATAAAACAATAGTGTAAAAAGTGGAACGTACCTAACCGTTCACCCAGTGAACGTATTTTATTCGCGAGTACCTTTTCATTGTTCTTCAAGGTCATAGAAATATATCTACAGATTTTTAATTATTTTCCAAGATTATTAGGAAGACAATCTAACAAGCGATTGATTTTTATCTTCTAATCCTTTTAACATAATAGTACCTTACGCGAAATATGTAAGAGTATTGAAGAATGAATCGATAAGTGGTTCGAAGAACCAAACCTATGAAATATACAGATAAAATTTAAAGCACGTTTGTCTGTAGACCACTCAGTTCCAATCATGTGGAAAGCTTAGAAAACTATAACAGATCTTTAAACCATTCATATTAATTTCTAATGTCCCAGTTCTGTCCCTCTGAAAAGGTTTTAATTAATGGTTTAGTTACCAGACACGTCCATTTTGATTAGAAGTTACTAAGTTGTCAGTGTAGCTATTATCTGGCGAGTGGGCACTTTAGCAAGCCTGCAGATCCAGTTCCCTCTGTAAAAATATAACCACATCTAGATTTACTGAGCTAAGTAATCTAGCTAAGGCTAAAAGCTCCGCAAATGTATTTACGATTGACGCTTATCTTGGTACACACGTAATTGGAGCCAGTCTACGTAGGGTAACACAAAATTGACATTAATTAACTGAAGTTGATTTATTGATGTATTTTTTTTTACTAATGTAAAAGAATAATTTTATATCCGAATTAATAAATATTACATACAAGTATACCCCACCTTGTTATAAATATTGTATTATGTATTGTTTTAATTATTTATAAATGTCATGTCAGTAAATAATATATTTTTTCTGCATATTTCCTCTTTAGTAAATAGTTTTATAACCGGGAAATATAATAAATTGCATGATACAACTTAATAAAATGTGATTGAAAGTCGAGTAGAAATAGAAGCAAAAGTGTAAGCCGACACGGGTCGTAACGATTAAATTACAAAAGAAAGTCTCTCGTCACACCTCATACAGATAGAAATAATCTAGTTGCAAGATTTGATGCATTCAATATTGAAAGCCGGTTTTAAATAAAACTGTGGCTTCGTCTCCAGCAGCGAAGTGCATTGGTAATGCACTGACAGAATTATCGAAGCGTTCGCAGTGTGGGGAGGCGGTTATTTCTGTACATTTCGCGAGAACTGTCGTTAACATCCAAGATATTATGGCCGGCATAACTTGTGAAACATCTTCCAGCTACGGACTACATACAGGCAACGCTCCATGGTTGCTAACCGATCTTTAAGATTTTCCACCTTTTTACACTAAAGTATGTAACACAACCCAAAAGATATAAATAATACTCTGGACTCTGGATCATAGAAATCACAGTATTCATTACGCATAACAAACATGAATAAAAATAGTCCTTAAAATACAAAACGATATGCAGCCAGCACTTCAAAGCAAAGTTTTACGGCTTACTTTGAACGTTTCTAAATAGAAGTGATAAATATTTGAACACCAGCTAGGTTCCATTTTGTCCTTTTCTGAAAATTTCTCATCCTGTAATTTGCAAGAAATTTAGAATGCTTATGGAAAGGAAACAATCAATTGTTTTTCCAGACAAGACAGCTTTTTATAAAACCACCTTACGCAACCGGTCTTGAAAACTCTTCCCCAAAAGTAAAGATTTGCATCACCGATAATAATAACATCACATAAATCAAGGACAATTTATTGTAATTACGAAAGACTGGCAGGCTGTGCTGCACTGGTGGTAGGATTACGAAATTTGCAATGCCGTTCGGACACAAACTTTCTGCCGAAAGCCGACCAACTGGTACTGTTCAATCTGAGAAATCGTGTCCTTCTAGGGAATGGAGATACAAGTACTTCTTGGAAACATGCGTGCGAGAAAGTATTCGGTACAATTGAAATATACGAGTTGTTACAAGTGAGTATGTAGGTAATATTTATATAGTCGTGTCGTTACACGACTATATAAATATTACGGAGGAGGGCGACGCAAATGGAGCGTGCCTCGATGCTCGCTTCCACTCGCGTATAAACACGTGGAATGCAAAAAGACCACAAGAATCACGGAAGAATGCGTCGCCGCTCTGATGACGACGCCTGCGCCTATTCTACGCAGATACAACTAAATTGAATTCACTCATCCACGAATCATATAATTAATTAACGAAAACACGTGAATTATCATTTATCACTTTTATTAACTTAGAATGTGTTTTTTTGCTATAGAAATATTTAGAAGATTAGTAGATTTTTAGACTTCTTTATTTGTATTTTTTGTATCACTAACTGTACTCGCGCCCTTTTCAAAATTAAAAATGGCATAGTTGAAGCGCGTAGTGATGTCATGGTTTAATTAAAGGAATTTTACAATGTGACAGCGACACCCGAGAGGGCTCGGCTTTACATGTAAAAATGTACGAGCACGTTAATTGCAAGCCACCGGTTGGCCGTCATCAAGGGCGTCTGGCTTTGGATTGTTAGGTAATACCGTTCAATTTAATTACTATTATAATTTTATTTACGAATTATGCTTCCACACCTGTGTTATAAATTATCATCCTATGCAATACATAATATGTTTCGATTGCAGATGGGACTATAGGATCGACAACCTGTCACTTCCAATAATTCAATGCAAAGGATGATGCCAATTTTGGTCCCACCCTCCAATAGCGACGTGTCATACATCGTTGGATAGGTATTTTGTAGCTGAATAAAAGTTACTATGGCGCCAAGATTCAAATCTTAGTCCGTTTAGAGTTATGCATTATTAAACATGTCAGTTTAACAATAGTCAAGCATAATGCTTTCCCCTAATATAATACAGTTTTTGAATTAATACCTACTAGTATTAAATACCCATCTACCGTTATCATCACAGTCGTAAGGTGGGTTTTTTAGAAATAAAACACAATGGTAAGGTATAGTCCGCGCACGAGCTCTGAGGAATCAGCACCTGAGGAAACGGTCCTCCTCGCCTCACACCTCACTCGTCCTTACGACTCTGATGATAACTGTAGATAGGTATATAATACTAGTATTAATTCAAAAACTGTATTGTATTAGGGAAAAGCATTATGTTTAACCATTGTTAAACTGACATGTTTAATAATGCATAACTCTGAACGGACAACGATTTGAAACTTGGCGCCATAGTAACTTTTGTTCAGCTCAAAAATACCTATCCAACGATGTATGACACGTAGCTATTGGAGGGTGGGACCAGAGTTCATACAAATCCTGGCATCATCCTTTGATAATTATTGCAGTTTATCAACTATTATCAAGTATCTACTCGTATTAATCCACCACACAAACGTAAAACGCTTCTTGTGGTTAGGAACTTATTGAATTCTAATAAACTCTTCCATCATCATTTAGCATAAATACAGATGATACATAAATACCGTGTGTATTTTTTCCTTTGTATTATATTCATAGTTTAACAGTGTTTCCTAGAAAATATGTGGCAGCTTACGTACCTAAACAATAACATGGATGTTTTCCTGTGAAAAAAAAAAACTCATAAAACCCACATAACACGGGTATCAATTTGCCTACCGTTTATTCCCAGAGAGTAATCACGTATTAGAATAGAAACTAACAATATTATTAAGATGGTCAATTACTATAACCATGAGTCGTAGCAATAACATAGCAATATAATTTTGTAAGTAATATTGATTGATGATACAAAGTCAATCACCAAACAAAAGTACCCACTGTCTTAGGGAAGACAATGCAGTTAATGAATCCTGTAATCAGGGCCGTCTGCCATGTGGAGACCCCTGGAAAATCGAAACCTGGGGAACCTTAGAAAAAGAAAAGAATCTACATATTTTCACGAAACAAATAATTTACAAATATTTTCGATAGTTTATATAAATTATATTATATAATATATTAATAAACTATACTTCATTAAAGTGATATACACACGTATAAACCTAGCGGTCATGAACCATAAATGGTAACTTTTTCGTAATGTTAGATATTTCCCTTTGGTTGTGACTAAAGATCTACTTCTATGCCAAATATCAGTATTGTAGGGTTATTGGAAGTACAGTAGAATATAGGGGTCGATTGAGCCACACTCCGATTTTTGTCGGTGTATAACTCAAGAAGTACCTATAAGGAGTAGAAACTTGAAATTTGTGGTTCCAGTTGAGTTTACGAATATCTCCACATCAATGACATTTTACAAATAGACGCGTTGCCCGCGCTCTATATTGGCAAGATAAATGCAAGGTAAATGCCCTGCACCGCCTGAGAGAAGGAGCATGCAGCAGCTAATGCCACGTAACTAAACGTCTATATTCATCTTTTTCTAACAACCGACATGGCGTATGGTGGCTTTCATTTTCTTTCCCTTTCTTCGCGTACTGTATAATTATATGAACTGCTATGTAGCTATAGTAAAGTTTACGCCATTTTGTAGTGCATTAATGTTGGTGTATGGCCCGTCTATTTGTAAAATGTCATTGCTCCACATGGTATAAGTTAAGTTTTAACTTGATACATGTCTCCACTGCAAAGTTAAAGGGAATGTTCCTGTAAAGGGTAGTGCGGCAGCGCTCGCGGCCTCGTTCTCGAACTTGGTTGGGCCACTACCGCTACCCCACATACTAGGATAATGCCGTCTAAATTCGTCTTGCGTATTTATTTCCTTATACAAATGTTCCACCCACTTTATTTGTTGACTAAAGTTACATATGAATCACTCAACCACGCGGCTCTATTTGTTAACTCAGACCAACTGAATGATGCATTGTTCTCGCTAAATTATTAAGGATAATACACGCGTTATTTTTAGCACCCTAAGAACTCGGTGTCTAATTTGATTCACCAAGTAATTATTATAATGAAACTTACGTTCAAACCTAGGTAGTAAGTATGTATCAAAAGCGTATGCATGTATGTATGGTATTCTGACTGAATTTACATACTTTAGAAATCCGAATGGAAGGTATAGTGAATACTGAAAATGACTCAGCGAGGGTTATGTGTCGGGTCAGGAGGATGGCGAATATGTGGGCGTGGAGCTAACTTGTAACAGAACCTGTTTGGGTCATGCAACTCATGCGCTTCTATATAAATCCGCGAGCTTTTCTGCAATCGGCTAAATGTAGGCATAAATGCATAAACCGAGACCGGGAGGTGACTTTCGACTATTTATATCTATTGACTCATTTATTTTTCAGTGAATATAAAAACAAATCACACGTCAAACGTTAATACAGCCAGCGCACTAACAATGAGTAGAGTCGTTACCGTTATATCAAATTAGGTAACTGGAACAGATAAGGATATTAAACGATAAATTGTAATTGGAAAATTGCATGATACCGACACACTACGCTGTCTATAAAACTTAACAAATAAACTATCATCGCAGCAATTTCCTTTTAGGATTAGTAATCATCTATCATTGATTAGCAAAGCTTTATGTCATGTCAATAGCTTGGTATAAAGTACTTTGTGCCTGCAATGTATACCTACTAACGTAGTATGTGATGCCATCAATCAAGTCTATAAGCATACACACACCAAAAAAATATTTGAAATTATATTTTGAATATCATTGAAAAGATATTTTGAATACCAAAATTATTTAATGTTAAATTGTTTTCAGTTGTATAAATAAAATCGAATTAAATATTACGTTTTTGTACATGAACACATGGAAATTATGTTTAAATACCCTTAAAAACACACAGACACCACACATACATAAAAACCGTAATTCTTTTTTGTTGACAAACCTCTTTGAAAGCCTACTTTTCAAAGATGTTTGTCAAATATTAGAAAAAATATCCCAACTTCTCAGTGATAAAAAACTTTTGAAGATGTTTGTATAGCATAACATATACTAATAAATCTTTGAGTACCTATTAAACAGTACAGACATTTTACTTATAGGACGCGAGATTCAAAATTTTTTTATGTTGCCCGAACTGGTTATCATATTTGATTATTACACTTAATAACAACATGATTTTCCAGTTCGACACATACCACCGGCGATTTATCAGTTATCACCCATTCGCCGCAACAAACTTAGTAAAGATCGGATAATAATTAACGACGAGCTTTCAAAGTGGACTGCAGTAAGATATTCTGGGGCAGCCTACACGGTTTTATCCTGAAAGTGTCGCGTGGGAGGACAGCGTGAGTTATCCTGCAGTCTCGCAGTAACTAGCGACACGATAGCACTGCCGATACCTCTTATTAAATATATACATTACAATAAATTAAACTGCTATTAAAAACAACGCCTTTATTAACTTTAATAATGAAACACATTTTGCAAACTGTCAAAATTCTTCGACTTGAGTAACTGTACCTGGTCGTGGGACGCATGTAGGAGTTCAAAATTGATACTGAAAGCGGGTTCCGTTCCGTTGAACAGAGAATGTTATGTAGTCCATTGTTTTTCGAAAAAGGTTCATTGTTCTGTGTCGAAATAGCAATCAATTAAGATACAAGTTTCTGATTACATTGCATCGATGTCAGCTTAATATTATAAATAATTTTAATTCTGTGCATGACGAACATCCACACAATAGACAATTTAACCGACAAAATGTGCATTCAGATAGCTTCACAAAAGTTGATAGAGTCAACTGAACCTGAGAGTTTTTATTACATTTAGGTATCTGCTGGCGATAAATAAGCTAGTAATTTTGTTACTACTATATTTTTACGATAATATCACAGATTGTTCAACTCATTTAGAGTACAAAAACGACTAAATTACAGACATTGAAATCGCACTAGCCTATAAATACGGAATACTGAATATTATACTTAGACAGAGCTTCGTACACATATACATGTGAGCGAAGTCTAACATTTCTAGGATTGGTATTTAGGGCAAGTCTTACGACATGTAAATACCAGCACATTATTAAACTAAGTTCCAAAAGCGCTTTACATTCTTGCAGCGTACATCCGCACCGGTCAACGACTTCGATAAAATCGGACGCAAGTGTTTCGCATCTTATAATAACAACATGATATATCATCTGATGATGGTTCAGATACGATGCTGAATGAAAGAGAAACGTAGGTCAATCAGCTGCGAACAAATAAATATATCGACTTCTACACTGGTAATAGAAAGCTGTACTTGAACATTATTGCAATCTTTAATGTATTACGATACATAACGTTTCACTTGCCTAGAACTCTTAGTTGGCTCCTAGAAGAGAAAAGCAAGATATATAGCAAATGTGTATAATTTTTACGTGGGTTTCATTGCAATTGAAGTTGCGGTGGTGAAGCGTTCTGTGGCCACGTAGTAGAAAGTAGGAAATGGGGCGAGAGGGCAGAACGAGAACTAACCTGATGTCATTGCGCTGAATCATCCAATGTAAATTCATGTAGGATTCACAATGGTATGGAGAAATCTTCAGTCATTACGTACGGGCCAATAAACTTGGACGTTGCCCAAAGTAAACTGTATGTAAGAGAATAAGGATACCAGTTTTTAAAACAATCCAAAACGAGATCGTGACGACATTTACTGCACCGAGTGTAGGTCCTTTCACAGAAACGCGCGTGACATTAAAAGTACCCGTGACATGACTCACGATTTCGTCTCTTATTAAATGGAACTTTAAATACGTTTGCTATTTTGTATGCTGAGAGATTGCATAAATTTCACGTTCGCTTTCCCTAATCATATTACTTGCTATCAAAGCAGATGTCCAGGAAAACACAGGAGCTGAGCTAAATAATAACACGTTATTTTATAACACTTCATCCTTGAAATCAATGAGCAAGAAACCATTAACTCCAATAAGAAACACAGAAAATCTAGAGTTTTCACGGAATTAGCGGTTAGTCAGTCGTACCGATAATAAACTTTTTATCTTGTTTCTTACGATACTGACCGACCTCATTAGTTGATAGAAAAAAGGTTTTTCCTTTATTCGGTCGATCTACGTGCAACACTGCATCGAAACGACAATCGGGGATTGACCTTCAATTGTTGCCAATAGATTTTGATAATCGTCCGTAGTGTCGGTGGCGGTAGTGGCCAACGCCGATGGAAAATCAGGTTAGAATGTTCCAAATTTTCTGAAGTACAATACAGTACCTAGGCTTGTGTAATTTGCAGGAAGCAATCAAATATCTTGCATATGGCATAAAGAACGTCGAACGCATTAAATAGATTTTTTTCTTTTGCTGTGACAGTGACGATTTGCAAGTGACGTTCCTTCGTAGATGCCGCTATGTTGGTCGCTCCGCATGTTGTCGTAATTGCAGGCATTAAGATGAGTCACGCTTAGGGACGCACCTGAGCTACGCCTATTTTATTTATCAAACGCGATCGTTAGATCAACGCCTCTCTGCACACTTCTTTTACTGTTCTATGTGACATGTAATAGCTATTCATTAGATTGGAAAGAGATTGTCAAATGCTTTGTTGTTAAAGTAATGTATCTTTCGCGGACATCAAACGTTTCTCGGTTTAGTCAGTTTTGACCTTGACAGGTGGTTGATAGCGGGCCAGCAGGCAGTGTGCAGAGTTGTTGCAGCCGCAGAGAAAGCGTCGGTCGTTGTCGTTTCCGCGCGAAGGCCTCCGGTAATGGCGAGCCGAAGCCACGCTCCCCACGGATGACGTCAGCGCGACTAATTAGCAGGCAAGCGCACGCCACACGCTCATCCAGCAGTGCTTGGCGCAGCTCGCAGGAAATCGCTGCTTACATCATCTTGCTACGTGACCCGTTCGATATTCTATTGTCTATTAGATAGGTATACCTAAATAAGTAGTTAGTGATTTGATTATACTACATTGTTCCTTTTCCAATCCTTTTTATTACTCACAAAATTTTATTGTTATTCTGAATCAATTTCTTGACGAGTCCCAGATGTTAACAAAATGAACGTAATCGTTAAAATTAAATTTTCGATGTTTTATATTGTGTGTCTTCTGAGCACACGGACACAATAACATTATGAGGGCTGGCTGAAAAACGACAACAAGGCGTCGCGAACTCGCGACGGCGACGACGGGCGGCATGCCGATGCCGTCACGCCCTCCGTCCGCCTCGGCACTTTCGGTGTAGACGCAGTGGTGAAGTAGGTACGGACAAGCCCATCAAAGTCATTGCATGCATAGTTCGTCTGATATTACGTTTTAACATAATAACACTCATTATGGACAAATGATAAAGAATCAGAATTTACTTAGCAGTTTAGCACTCAATAATACTGAATCACCTAAAACCCGTTACTTCTGTCTATTTTCAACTCAAATATCGCAATCTTTCAAAAAAGATTGTCGTCTTAGAAGGCAAGAAGAAGAGAGAAAGAGGCAAGTAATCATAGGAGGGTCCTATGATTGAAAACTTAGATGGCTACATTTCAAAATCAATTTGTCAACGAGTGCCAATCTCGGTTCTATATCACAAATTGGCTTTAGTGGACACACGGTGGGCGTTCTGTGTTTCGTCAAGGGGATACTGTGGCATCAATCACCCTCGACTCTTTTGAAGTGTGCCCCACTCCTGAATCGTTATTGACCAACGTAGCTACTATCAATCTTGTCACTTCTGCTGTTTTTATTAAAATATTGAGTGACAGTCAAAATTAAACCAGTCTACTGGGCTGTTTCAGCAGACAGTTTATTAGAAAGTGTTGTTACGTTGAAATGCTGACAGGACCTTTACATTTCAAAAGGCGTTATGTAGACACTGACATTTCCTATGCAGAGCTGCAAAGCGGCGATAAAACTGAGCGTGAAGAAACTCTTCTAAATATGGCGCGTTTATAAATAGCTCGTGACGAGCTTGAGACTGGAGATTTTGAGCGAAATAAGCAGGCGCAGTGCGCGAGGAACAAAATAAAATATCGCGTGACATATGACAGCGCACTAATTTAAGTCCCCGACCGGCGGAGGGCCAGTAAATCAAGCCGCTCCCGTGCACGAAATGTAAATATGGGTATGAGCGAGCACGCCCCACATGCAACAAACACCTCAGATCGCGTTAATAAACCTGACACATGAATATTAATATTCATAGTTTTGTTATCATCATGAATCCTGTAACTAAAAGACATCCTAAGCTGAAAATCGAAACTTTAGTATGAACTTATGGGGAATAATATCAGGGTGTCATCTACATATTACTGGGTATTTATCTATAATTCTAATTTCTCTCAAGTTTTTGTACATTATGACCATATCATAAAAGGTGGTCCCGATATATAAACGTATGTCCACATATAACATATTTTGTCTAAACTAATATTATAAAGAGAAAAGATTTGATTTTTTGTATGTTGTATGTAAGTACACAGTGTGTAAGTAAACAGTATGTAAAACGACTGAACCGATTTTTAAAATTCTTTCACCAGCAGAATGCTATAATTATTTGTTTTTGCTATATTTATTTATCAGCGAGTAACTTCGGCTATAATTTATAAAGATATCATGCGGGCGAAGCCGCTGGCGGAAGCTAGTTACATAATAAAATAAAATCTCTTAAAAGCTTATTTTGTAACAATTGCATGACTTTCTTTATCGATTCGTTTCTTCCGGAATTCTAAGTAACGTTTTCTTAACATGTACGGATTACATAATTATTACGGAACTTACGATCCGGACTACAGATAAATAAAGCGTGGTGTAGAAGGGCGGTGAGCTGAAGCATGCTACGAGCCACGTGTGGAACGCTCGACTATTTTTACGGAATGCAACACTTTTGTATAACTATACATTACACGCCTTAAATCGGAAATAGTTTTACTTTCCCGAAGCACGCTTTTGTGTTGACTCTACTGTCAGCTACGTGAAAAAAAAAAGACGTTAATGGTGTTCTTAAAATATGGTGTTTTGATAACAGTTGACGGCAGTTTTTGATTTTTATTCTTTGTAGTTACTCAGAGTTTTTATTCTATAAGTTCGTTGATTCAAATGCAACAATAAATGTCATGCAACCAAAAATGTGTTTAAAACCAGCCTTAGTCGATAATCTCTGTAGTTTATTTCTCTCTATTTAAAAATGCAAGCAGTTGTGGTCTTGTTTTACCAACCAACCGCTAAAGTATGTTTGGTATGATTGCTTGATATAAAATTTTGGTTATTTGCATAAAATTATTCTTAATTACAAGATCACGTTTTAGCATGTTCATGTACAGTAAAATCGCAAAAAAAGAATGCTCAAATAGAGTTAATTTATATCATGTTAGTCCGGACTCGCAGTCACGACTCGTCTAATACCAGACACCATTACTCAAACGCGTATACAGTCCGACTCCGATCGCGACCGGGATAAAGAAAACTATAGAATATAAATACCACCGCTGAAAGTTATAATACAAAACTAATTACATAAACACACATAAAACACCTTGCAATGGAAGCGCAGATTCAAATTGAAATTGCAAAGTATGTAGGAAATTCTCATGATTACTTCGAAAACCTGTTATTCCATCTTAACAATTTTCGAGTGCAAATGGTACAATTACACTAGTCTCTTTGACTTTATGTAAGTACGTAATAGTAGTGGTTATGCAGGTAGTTGTCGGCAGCAATTAAAACTGTGATCCACTTCAGTTCACTAATGAGCCGCCCAGTCAGCCTCCCCTCGCGATGTTGAAGCTGGCTCGACTCCGTTTGTTAACTATAAAGCCAATTAATGTAAAACCTTCGCACCGTCCATCCGCTCCCGCGTCAGTTGTTTTCCACTTACTTTTACGAATAGACGCTTAGAAAGCTTGTCATTTTGTTTATTGTTTATCGATGACTAAGAAATAAGAAAGCCGACCCGCACTTGCGTGCTAGGCTAGCCTACTACAACGTGTGCTATTGACTCGACTAAAGTGATCCACTTGACTAAGAATATTTTCACAGTAACCACAATCTATTTGTTTGATAAACATTTCAATAGCCGTTGCTTATTGGATGAAATCGTATGTTTTCTGTATTTAAGAGTCAAATTAGGTGCAGCTCTACGTCGAGCCCGTAATCGATAGAAATAGGAGTTCGCGCCGGGGGACATTTCCTCACGTAGCAAGTCTATTGCCAGCCCTCATTCAAGGAACGGTGGATACGTGCATGCAATCCACAATATGCACCCATGAGCAGTTACAGTCTAATGTCAGAATAAATTCGGTACGTAATACCTCGTAATTCTGACGCTTAACACACCAACATTGTTTTACAGTGGTGCCGATTCTGTTACACATCGCATGAAACTAATTTTAATCTCACTACATTTCCTTCTTACAAAATTATTTGTAAAAAGACAGAAAACATTTAGAACTGTCAAATTACTCTATGCCCTTATCTTTTACGGACAATTGGACGCGACCTATAGCGACGGGGCGGCCGCGACTAAATTCACGTTGGTCAAGCAAGTCGACTAATTTGACAGGACTAAATGTTTTCCATCCTTATTTTTTTAGAAAGAGATTATAGTAATACTAAATTAGTTTGGTTGGTAAACAACAGAATCGGCACCATTGTCAAGTAAATAAAAGTTATTTCTGGCTAGGCTTTAAAAATTTGTAACAATCGATGGTAGGAATACGAAATTTCAGCTACGCAATGTGGGTAAAAATCTTTTTCAAGGACACGAAGCTCATGTCTTTTGACCCCATTATCGTAAAACTCAATCATATTAATTGTAAATCTCGGATATCTAATGAAAATAAAACTTGTTGAAATGGTAACAATTTTACCTCATTTAAATGTCTTGCATTTGGAGCGATCTTATCATCTCCATGACTGTTTCTGTGCAACACATACGAGAAAGTTTGTTATAAAGAACTATGTACGGTGAAATGACAAAAACGAAAGCATCTAATTATACTACATACTCTCTTTTATGTATAATCTTGAAGTGTATGCATAAAAGGTGGTATGAATTAGTATGATGGGTGGTGATCACTTCGCGTGACGCTTGATATAGAACGTTGTAAAAGCGGTAAAAGTGCGCGCGATATTCCAGTTAATATTGTATTTACATAAAGTTGAAATTGCATTACATGTATTATGCTTATCCAACCTAGATGGTAACTTGCGCACGTAGATGAGAAATAAAGATAAGTACGATAATACCGATGCTATTAAACAATACATCGAAACATCCAATCAACTATAAATAACTATGGTCGCTTTTAATTAAGAAGCCTAGTATAATAGTAGTAATAGTTTTGCAAGCTGTGTTCGCATCTAGAAGGATACTATCACGCCATGCTGTAAGATAATTTCTTAAATATACCTTTTATGATAGAATTCAGTTTTGTGAACCAAAAAAAAAAAAAAGGAATAGTAATGAAAAATTAAAAAATATTTATTTCCAATATACCTAGCTATGTATAATCCCAAAATTAAATGTGAGAGATCCGAAGTAATTTGTATATTGTGAGTGAAGACAGATCTTATTTGCCGTGGTCCCCACACTAAGCAAGCCTGTATCGTGGGGTAAGTTTTAGAAGTCTTGTGTACAGAGATGACGCGTTCTAGAATCTAGAGTCACTTAGAGCTTGAAGTGTTAAAAGTATTCATTTCAATCTCATTCACGACGCTAGGGAAGAAGGGATACCATTTTCGCATTTATTAACAACAATATAACTCCCACGAGAAATTCCCGGATTCAGGTGGGGTGGCAAAAGCAGGGGTCGCGATATTACACTGGCATCGCCATCACAAAAACATGTATTCTAGGTAATTCCATAAACTGCAGTAAAAATCGATAGCAGTGATAACGGTTTTCCGTACTGATGGTGATATTAAATACAACGCGGTATTTGATTACACCGGCAATCGGTTGATAACAATAAGTCACCGCTAAATAATTAATTATTAACCACTATGAAAATTTTACTGTCGTACGTTTACTAAAGATTTACTAACGCTATGATGTATCTCTAAAATACAGACAATGTCATAGTCTGTCAAGTAATTTAATTGCACAGTGGAAATAATCGCACTGCTTAAGTTACTTAAAATTGCAACAGTCTGGTGTCATTTAGTATACAAATGTTATTGTCTGTAAAAATTATCATGGACAACTATTTTTGAAAGGCCAGTGACATGTGAAATATTAGGGATACTATCTACATAATAAAGTGCCTCTACAGATAGTGAGGCAAACTTGCAAACTGACTTTTTAAAAGCAATCTCTTTTTAATACTGTAGAGTGTAGACCTCAAATAAAATTCAGTGTATTTCAGTGCAGGTTGCCCCAGGTCGGCGCTGCGTTCAGGTCGTTTTATACTATAAGTTATTCATGATTGTAGGTAGTGTTAGTAAGTATTAGATAGGCGCGGCTGAGCGGCGCACTGGAGGGTTGAAGGGGGTCAACGGCCGCGGCGAGACGTGACGTCACCCGCCCTACAGCTGTCTATGACGTCACCTCACCGCCCTGCGCGCAGTCACAACAAACCAAAGCGTGTTCTAGTCCCTAAACTTATGATTCAATCTCGCATCGGCTAACAATGTGGTTACCACATGTCCTCGTGTATGATATTAAAATTCGATATCGTGTGGTTACTTAGTCACATGACGTGAGCGTACACTTGTGTATCGATGAGAACTTTATTAGACTCAATTTGGGCAGCTGCTGAAACAATTACCTGCCTACATTTGTTCTGGAACATGATCAGACCATCACATGGTTTTTAACGGTAAGTGCTTACTCCAAATATGTAACCAATACGTGCATGCGTTTATGTTGCCTGATTGTTGAGAGTTACGGCACCTATTCAAAAGGCTAAATATTTCAATCTTTTTTTTATTATTGTCTTTAACATTCCAAAGTAAAACACAGTACAATACTTGAACACTGTGGTAAGTGATTAATTGACCGCATTGGTAAGACGAAACGCATTAAATGGAGATCAACAGCCATAGAAAGTACCGTAGCGGTGCCTAGCGGGATTGCCGTGATTTCTCATCATAACAGCCGCCGTCTACCGTGCCCGGTAACACCGAATTGTGCTCTCGAATGGAGAATATTTCACGTGCAACTGTATCTAATGACGGTACGAATACGAACGGTAATAGTCTGGGAATCCGGCCCACAAACAAAGTATTTAACATGCAGATACTAGATTATAGCGAATAGATAGCCTAAACAATGACGGTACACAGCTAGCATCAGTATGCAAATGGCACAGAACAATGTTCAGAGATATTACAAAAACCCTCTCACTTGGTGAATCGTTCACATGATCGCGCTGAAGTTTCCCAGAGGTCCCTATTAAAGATTTGAATCAGCTCGGTTCGCATTGGTATGATTCATGGCTGCTGTTTTTGTAATAGCGCCGAATACCTACTGTGTACGACGATGAGCCATCTTGGATACCATATTGCGCGGCTGTGCCCCACAAAAAATAATGCACAAAAGATTTCTCATCTGACAGATTAAGGTTGTATCATTTTATTTGCATTGAATGCTCAGTGTCACGTTGATTTTCTTTATAATGTTTGTCATTTGCACGGAGTCTATTCATCGCCTGAAAATACTTTTCTTTGGATTAATTTAGAGATTCTCTCGAAATTACGAGATATTTGTGGGACATAAAGGCAGTGTAAAGCGCTAGGCAGACACGTTTCGGAGTTTAACGGACAGCAGTAGCGCCGATCGATCAGGTGGTCTGCATTACGACAGATCAATACGGCATACATCTGTCTTGTGCAGTCTGGCCGCAATGAGACCGATTGCACCAACTCAGAAACTGTGATATATCTTTAGAAAACCACGTCACCAGATATGGTTCAACAATATGGGTGATAGTAAAATAACAATCGTAGTTTGAGATTTGGGTCTTTTCAGTAAACTTTTATTACATTTTCCTTGTGTGAAAATTGATTTTCTTTTCCGCAAAAAATGTTTGCGAGGTGTTATGCCGCGACCTTAAGATAAAATACTCTGTCATAACACTATGAATTAACAATTAATTACTTATTATATTAGACTTATTTTAACTCTTTATCAGTAGGGGCCGGGGTTAATATCAGTAATGAATTGAATATATAAGTTACATGTAGTAAATTAATGTTCTTTATTACAGAGAAATTCGTGCAATTTAGATAGAGACATTGTGTGTAAGTAGATAATATAGTCATCTTAATTAATAATTATTGCTTTGTAATTTATATTACATAATAGGTACACATTATACATACATAGTGTTTATCAAAATCGGCTAATTCGGCTTGCATGTGCAAAGTTGTTACGTTGGTGAATTGTTGTTGATCGTAACGGCTCCAATCCTTCCGCTAGTCGGGCTATTAATGTTTACGACACGACTTTATAATTAGAAACTTTTACTATGCAAAAACTGAAGCAGAATTCCAGATGACGCGATTTTAGTCGCGCGACATTTTATTATCAAGAACATATACAAACATAATTAAGCACGCGATTCGCAAGCCGTTCTGAATACACGACTCTCTTTTATTCGATTTCAGTGCGTTCAGAGAAAACAGATTATTCTCGTGACTTGATAAATCTATAGGTAGGTACCTACTCGTGAGTAACAACAGGGTTGGCACTTGTGATTTGGACAAAAATGTAAAATAGTACAGAATTTGAATCAGTTAATCATTACGTAGCAGAACGAGCGCGAAATAGCATTAAGTCCGTCGTGCAATAATCCCATTTCCACGGTAGGTTCGTAGACCTCCGCTCAGACGCGCGGCGGCAGTAGCGCTGTCCGGCGTGGTCCGCCGTCCGGCACGGCGCCGCGGCCGGGCGGTGCTGCGGCCGGGGCTGGCGTCCGGCATGCGGCCAAGGAACGGCCATCATTCTTCATAGTTCTAGTTGGAGCTCGCGTGATCGCGCCTCCGTCCAACGGGAATTGCATTTATTAATCTAATCAAAAACTACCTAACCATTCACTAATACGGTTTGTTATGGCACCGGTGTCTACCATCTTGCTCTATAAGGGATTAGTTTAATTAATTAGTCATGCCACTCGTACCGTTGTGAGTAGACGCTGTCACGCGAAGCTTTAACCACCCAGTAAGATAGCTGACCATTCGTGATTCTAATTGCTTTATTCTTTTTAAACGAAGTGAAGACGCGCACGCATGTTAGCGGACAAGAGATCTCTTAACTTCGTACTTGAAACATTATCAATTTTTCTTAAAGAAGACTTTCTCATAAATTCACTATTGCGATTACACTCCATACTCTATGAGCATTAAACATATGGCTGTATAAACAATTAGTGTGTACCTATGTGTAAGTATTATATACGTATTTATTACAAAAGCTAGGTATGACTATTGCGTACAATTCTGTATTGTCTGTATCCTTACACAAATATTTGCGTATTATTGTAGCTCGTCGCCTTAGAACGGTTAAATCTATCATCACTCAGATGTGCAAAGCATTCCCAAAAATCATCAACACCGATCACTGAAAATGTTAGTTGAAAATAAAAGCACCACAAAGAGGTTATGTATTGTGAAAAGCCGGCCGGCCCGACCGACCGGGCGGCGGCGGCTAGATACCGGGGAGCGATGCGGACGCGCGGCGAGGCGCGGCACGTAGGTGTGAACGCTGTCTAGTGGCTACAGCTACACTCACATGTGTCAGCACAGGGGTGCAAGCGCCGCTGGTCCTGGGCGGGCGGAGTCACTAAACTGAACGTCACGGGTGGGTCGCGAAGCGTGCGGTATCGCGATGGCCGTTCGCGCGGCCGGTGTCTCGGGGACTGGCGAGTGGTGCCGCGCGAGCCCGGTGCAGCGCCCGAGCGCACCCCGCAGCCCCCCCAACGCCCGCGCAGTGCGCCCTCCAGATGCTACCGGCTGTCGCCGCTCACAGAAGCCTCCAGAATCCAATGCTGCATCTTCAAAATCATGGCTGAAGTATCAGATCAGATTAGCTTCTTCTATCAAGAAATTGATGAAATTCGATATTTACCTCCAAATTTGACAACAATGGAACATATTTTTTTGATTACCCACGGTCTATGTCGATACTCACATTTTATTTACATTTCAGAATCTTTTAATTTTCAACCATGTGTTAATGCTCATAAGTTGCAAGATGATAGAATGTACTAACATCGGCGATGGAAGATGGCGACCATCAGCCGACGACCCCGGCGGCCACGCTCCGCCGCGCCGTACGCCGCGCCGCCTCGCCGAAACTTCGCACTTCACTTTTCCACAAGGAACAGTTCAAAGGCGCAAACCGTGAAATTACCGCAAAACTGACGTAACTACAGTCGTCTGTCACTTCACTAAAGCGACACTTGTTAAAAGTTTTAAAACACAAACAGAAATTTGGCTGTATTTTGATTAGCTTAGATTTGAAGAGACCTTAATAAAACGTGCTAAAATACCTTACCAAATGATACTTTAAGATTTCATTTAGATATTATGGTCAATAACATGAATAGTATGATCCTATCATATCATATGAACGTATCATGTAGAAACTATCGTGGTAGAATCTGCCGTCAACGTCATACATACTGCCATCTTGTCATAAAAATAAACGAAACGCCGATGTCCTGGAATAAATTTTAAAAGTAGAATTCTTAATTTCTGAATCAAAGAATTAATGCATTGTGCTAGATTGGTGAATATTAATTTTTCTTGACAACAGAATTAAATTAATTCAAAATGATTCGATACTTTTACTGCTACTGGGGTACAACATGCAAAATGCAATCTTGGCCAATATACTAACTACAAAATTGAATGGACAAGTGCCGTGTATAACTTGCATTAAATTACCTCGCAGTCTACTCTCATGGAACAATTAGCCTTTCTAAAGCCTTGCTTTCGCCAAATACAAAAATAAAAATGTCAGTAACTTTTTGCACAAGCATTAAATTTCCATTTGACATGGGTGATTACAAATAAGGATTTTGATTTTATACACTTACAACATACGTAAAAGGATACGTCATATCGATTTGACAGTCGATTATAGAATGATGGTAGACTTATTATTAAGTATTCGTGGATTGACCAATCTGGTAAACAATGGAGACATTACGAGTTGGCCGGATAAGGTGAAGTTTGGTCCACATCGAGTCGTGCTGAATCCCAATGAGGCAGACGATGTACGAGGCGGCGGCGGCGGCGGCGGAGGCGCAGTCGGCTCCACGCCTCATAAATGTCTAGTTGGAGCTATTATAAAGTCGATATGACTCATGCTTGTTTCAATCAACTCATATTTTGCACAATCCAACCATAAATCCATTGAGCAACTTGTTCTATCCATCCACAATCCTTTTGAATTCACTTCGCGCAGTAAACTCAGGAAATATGTTTCCAAATCCATGTTTTATTAGCAATTAAACTAAAGTAAAATATTAAATTGGACTGAACTCTATTCAATCAATAGTAACGTCTCTATAAATGATAACATTTCTGTACAGTTAGTTGGGCGGATGTCACGGCGTCTTTATTTAGTGGCGATAGCCTCTGTCGCCAATTACGGGACATTACTCATGCGTGTGATATTTATTAATAAGTGTAAGACTGTCTATATTAATGAACAGCGGCAGCACACTATAAGTACCTAATAAATAATAACTATTATCATTAGGATTAAATAGTAAATCAAGTAGACATTTTGAGCTTCTTCACCACTTTTTTTGAGTTATCCAGGTACACAAAACCTTCACTCTAACTTCAGTTCGGTAGGCCGTCCGATCCTGAACGATGGCTTTTTTTATCTCCAACAATAATTTGGAGGCCGATTGTACGAAAATTGTTCGGTCATTGAACTGGCGTTTGCAAAAACAACAGTCTATTGTCGAAGTGCGTCGCACGAACCGAGCCGAACCGTATCGCGGTGGTAAGCGCACACATGCTGGTAGAGCCCGCCTAAAATGATGCTGAAGTAATAGCATCAAATACAAAAAAAACCTTCGACTGAAAAATCCGTGTGAAGATGCTGAATTTCTGTCAGAGATCCTTTAAAATATAAGACGATTTCGCTCCAAATTCAACTCCCATGCCGATCTCACAGGAGATTACAGCGTCAGCGTACTGGCAGCACAATGACAAAACGCAAACATGGGTCAAAACGAACAGAGCTCGACAAACACAGACAGATTAGCAAACTAGTACCATAGCATGCAAATTAATTCGAAAAAAATCCTGCGTTGCGAATTTGAAGATGAAAAAGACCACCGTATACGGTGACAGATTTTAATTTATAACAGATTATCCCTGTGAATCAAGCGACAAGTTAAGGCGCATGACTGGCAGCGTATAATCATTTCTGTGTTTACTTATTTCGTTAAGCCGTAGTAGGCATGTTGTGTGTTCTGCTTGACAACTTTTGCGAACATAAAAATATGTATTTCAGTAATCAACATGCGAGCTGAACACATATGGAAAAAATAATGTCAGTCTTTTTCTATTGCCTTTTTATTCATTTATTTTCTCATAGTAGCTGGAGTACACTATGTAGTATGTGCTGTACTGATGCAAATACATTTGGTATCCATTGGTCGCGTATCTTACTTGATGCAAGAGAGAGCGAGCACCCTATTCTTAGCAGGGCGCCAGACGGCAAAATAATGTTCACCAACAGTTAATTCTTGAGCTTCACAATCTACATTCTTTTCGAGGGTCTGAGAAGAAGCTATTAATTACGCTGAATGCCTTACATGATCTTTAAGAATGGATTACTCCGGCCTATCACGTTGTTTTGTTTTTAAATCTAGGTTTTTAAGAGTGTTTCAGCTGTAGAACTCCACGGAACGTTTGTAAATAAGTGGATTACATTTTACAGGCAGGACGTTCCACGTTAGTCTAGGATGAGAGTGCAACAAAAGATTTGCGCAGACCGAGCGAAACAGCGAAAAGATAATGCGTCTTTTTTAACTCTTCAAGTAAATATCAAATCAGAGCTGTTAATAATTTACTAATTATAAGCAGCCAAATTCTAATCAAGGCAAAATAAGTTACAATAGTAATTCATATTATAATATTAAGGACATATTGAGTTCATATAATTAATCTTTTTCTGTTACCCACTTTAGTTTATTACTACAGCACGTAAATTAATTGAAATAATTAAGCACAATAAAATGACGTAACTGAACAAATGCAGTCGAGCTATGCTGGGAGTGGGCGCGATGCAATCTGCAGCATTGTCCATGTGTGAACTCAATTAAATAGTTTCGCTCTGTTGTGACAGACTTACTTGCCGACCACGACGATAGCAGGACTAATTGGCGAAGAAGAAACGTCGTGATATTACGATGAAGACTGCTGAGCCGACCTGCGCAGACTCCTCGGTAATCCCGCCCACTTTCTCCCTTGCAACATGTAAACCGAGCTTACATTACGTTTCAACACATTACATGTCGTTAACCTCTATACAAATCACTGTTTACATTAGTTACGTACCGCACTTAAAACATCAACTGAGTGCTAATCAACACATCACAGAGCTGCATGTATACTGCAGATAATAAATAGGTAATTGTTGGTGGGAACTACAAAATATAGTGTTAGCTACCTCGAGGTCTCCATTTACAGTTTTGTAGAATGCATGTCTAATGCTTTACTACATGAAGCAAGTAAAACATTGTCTTCAACGTTACTAAATCAACCACTATAGCGATAACTGACAATGGTTATTGAGAGCATAGTTATCACAATGAAACTACAAAGCAGTGATCATGAAAATTCAACAGCTAATAAATAATATCATAATAAGGCGAATACAAACATTAGGGTCAAACGGCAAACCACCTGACAGCGGTGTACGAAGCTCGAAGGGACTCGGTCGGATAAAATGATCGTATAACCGGAGCAGACAGCTCGCGGTCCGTGCCGTATCTGATCCTCAATTCCATTACATAATTTATGGAGGGACTCGTTGCATTGAAAATGTATACGATACCACAAGCTTTGTATTTTCATACAAAAATCTGCTCGTGACAACGATATTCCTCGGAATAATTATTCATGAGCTAATTCTTGTGACAAGAATTGTGCTGGAAAAAGTAGTTCATAAAATAAAAACTTCGCGAACATCGTTAGTACTGGGCTTATTTATTTTCACTTATTGTATAAACCACAACTACTAAAATAGCTACAAAACAAACTTCAAAATGTGAACTTGTGACAATGTTGGTTAAGTCACCGGCTGACACGAGCGCAATGGCTGTAACATAATGATCACACGTCTATCATAATTGCGATCTTATTGCACTGATATCGTTAGTGATATGGAACAGAGCGACCGACTATGCCACCCACGTGGCCCGGAACTGCGTCGGCATGAGAAGCCGTATATTTTGGACGTCGTCCAACAGACAATTTACGACGAAGTAAAACGAAAATGTGCAATGTTTCTATACAACGCGTCATCGACCACTGGTACTCAACATCGTGATGATTTTACACTTTTATTTGGCTTCCCTACGATTCACGCTCAGACAGATTCACATAGCCCGCATAAATTGCGTCTCTGTAATCCCCCGTTATTCGATTGAAAGGATTACGGTGTTCTTTATCAGCCCTCGGAAGGGGACCGGTTGTTACGACAAAAAGAGACAAATTGAGGAAGTCAGTCCTCGTTCTTTTCACAAGAAATTAATGGTTTAATTTTTACTTAAGCCGGACAATATTTTACTGCTGACGGATTGATTATGTCAGCACAATGAGGATACAATGTGACTGAAATAGAAATAACTAATATTCACAATACAAATTCAAACAGGAATATATAAAACGAACAAAAATACCATATAATGGAAACATATTAACGTATGATCATCCCATTTGTATTGTGATAAACTTTTCTATTGTCGTTATCCGAGTACACGGAAAAATAGAACAAACTTCATCAAAAAGCTTTATCCAACTTTCCGCGCTTTGTGTTGCAATATCTACTGGCGTATTCAAACTTTATCAAGAGCCTCTTAATGTATTCTAAATACATCTGTAATTCTAAGATCGCAAGTGAAGTATCGCGGATAAGGGCCAGGGGTTGCGCAATAAAAGTGCGGATGTAAAAGAAACGTGGTGGGCGCGGTGGGTGTAACGAGCACGATAGACAGCCCTCGTGAACAAACTCTGCACTTTTATTGCGAACGCACCCCTCTTGCAGTGCAGCCACTCGACTGCGAAATACATAATCATTACAGATAAAGGATCCCTCCAACAATATTGTGGCAAGTGCACTGAATTATTAAAAAATTGTGTTAATATGATGAGTTACGTCAGATTACGCAGGTCGAATCAACAACTGAGTATGTTATATTAATAGAACGCAGATAGCGTCAATTTTAAAACATAAATAGTAGCATAATACCACTACCACCTATGCACTACCTATGATGTCAACGTTGGTAGGCAATCTAATTTAATTACATAAGGATTTATAAAACTATTATTTTATACATATTTTACACTTTGCATGCCTCATTTTCATATGACAAGACTCGTAATTCAGTCGAGTATTTAATGACTTTCGGACAACTGTTCAGTACCTACCATTAATTGGTTTAAAACATTTCTTTATCAAAAAAGCAATTATGTGTATCAGCATTGTCATCTCTTAATTTCTCTCTCGCAGAAAAATCGTGTATGATTTGCGAGATTTAAAAAAATAATTAAAATCCATTTTTTATTAACTTTTTAATATTGGTATTAGGTAACCTTAAAATTGAACCTTACATCAGTAATCAAGACCAAAGTCTCGTTTCCAAAAATAAGCCAAACTTTACTGCCTAAGGCACTTTCTAAAGAAACTTATTCGCAGCTATTTCATCCATCTATTTTTGCAGCATTCTAAAAATATAATCGACTGGTAGGTGAGATGATGAGCAAGCTATTAGTCAAGCGAGGCATGCGCCGGTCACTGTCGTGTTTACAATGCAAATCATCGAGCGTCGTGGCGTCGCGTCGCCTGGGCACCTCACTAGCGCAAGACTGGCATCCAATCGGCCGACATGTCATGTGGAGCGAAACTACCACTATACTTTCGTAGGGAAAAAATAATATACACTTTCGACAGCAGCAGTAAGAAAGTTTAATGAAGTACACTTCAATTAAGAAATTAACTGAAGGGCTTTCCACTAATTAAGACATACCTAATTAAAAATAAAAGTAATTCAAGGCTTTATGTCTGATTGCTGCTGCTATCAAACTGCTAACTCGTTACGAAATCGAATGCAGGGCTAGGTAGTAAAATATATTTAAAGGAAATTCTAGACGTAAAAAGGTATCGTGGAAATTCTGAATTAAAGTAGTCGGTTTTTAGCGCACCTTTCATTCCATCGAGGATGTAGGAAAGGGCCGTTCTTGTCTACAATCTCTCGGTCGCACATGCTATGCTAATGAGCCCGCGATAGTCCACGGCTTGTTTAGCAACTAGGGCTCACACTTATTAACCAATACATTCTCTCTTTTAATTTAAACGCTACGTTTATTTATCATTTTCTTTTGGTAATTCCAAACAATTTTATACGCTAGCATGTCAGAGCTACAGTAATTGTCTAAACGCACAATTATCTTTATTAACTGTATTTAGGACAGTAGTTCCTGTAATAACCTTAACGACATGACATTACATTGCTTCTTAAAGTAATACGTGTGAATGACACATCAACTAGCTAAACCGTAAAACGGCAGGTAATAACATTGAAACGGGAAGAGCACTTCAACATTTTGGTGGACTGGAGAAAATTGATAATGGGAGAGAGGTATTCAATGAATTCAACACTCCCAAAATCTTAATCATTCCTTAGTTTCCTATAGGCGCATCGCATATACAATCATGCTAAAAGCTTTTGTGGGTTAAACAGAGGTTCAATGAAGTAGTTCCAGATGATCACTTTAGTATAAACTAGCGACGCACCCCGGCTTCGCACAGGTCCAATTTCTCCACTATCCTTACGTTAAATATGAATGTATTATGCATAAAAACCTTCTGGAAGAAATGCTCAAAATTATGGTGAAAACAGCATCAAAATCCGTTGCTTAGTTTATTGGGATGCAAAATTAAGCAAATTATTAATTAAGTTAGCGGATATACAGATAGACAGACGCGGAAAGCGACTTTACTTTATACTACCTATCAGTGGCGAAGGGTGACAGTTTTAAAAGGGGAAGCCGGCCCAAAATTGCCCTCTAAAAATTGCTGCAATTAATGCTGCAAGACAAAAATCCATACCATGTCTTGTAATCTACAAGTACTCTGGAAGAGCTCGACGTAACAGTTTGTCAGTTGGATGAGTAAATAATATAATATTACGTTGGTCTATGCACGAACAAATTCCAAAAGGGAAGCCGACTGCCGATGGGAATCGGGTTGTATGAACTCTTCGCCACTGCTACCTATGTAGAGAAGAGATGTACAGATAACTCTACCTTTTTGCCACTGGTGCAAATATATCAATGTTAAAATATAGGTAGCATGTATTGACAGATTGTCCCTGGCATATTTACTCATACCCCTCCCTTCACATCAGATTTTACGAGTTTCGTGGGGTAATTAGCAGCTGACTCATTTAACTGTTTTGTGCTTAAGCCTTTGACCGGCAGTTCCTGGAAATCTATTATGTTCGAAGGCCGATCTGCCATGCATTGAGTATAATCGATATCATTTTATTTATCTATATCGCTTTATATTATAGTTACTAATAATATTTAACATAATACTGTTTTATGTAGATACTTAGGTATATTCATATCACGGTAATATATAATATAACCGTGGTCATAATGGTGATTAAGTAAATCAATGGTGCTAACAGCCAGAGTTAATATTTTTATGGAGAGTTACTTTTGCTAGATGATATAAATTGTTGCAATTTATACGACACACAGTGTAGCACAGATATCACAATACATGTCGTAACCGCAACACATTCTCATTTTGAAATGATTAATATCCGTATCATATTGCTAACAAGATAATGAATGAAAGTTGGCAGATAACGAGGAGGACTCCAACAGTGTCAAGGTCCCGGGCCGCGTGTTCGACCGCGGTGCCAACTAAAACAAAACACGATGCGTCCACGCATTCGTGATTTATAATAACTAATCTTGTTTAGTCAGATATTCAAGAAATGTTGGACATTCTTGGAGTTTCGAACGTGATTAGGACAAAATAAAATAAAAATATGTGACAGCTAATCACGACAATCAAATGCTATCTATAATTGAGTGGCCGATTTATTTCCCTGATATTATTAGTGGCCATGTGATAGACCAGTGTGGACGGCACAGCGATTGTAGAAGCCTTAGATTAAGATGGCGTAGTCAAAAAACTTGACTTAAGGATCCGGATAATATTGTACTAATCGATGAATTGATGTTCTTTTACAACATGGTAGATAAATAAGTACTTCACCAGTCATTATAACTGTTTAAAGTGTTAATTTATCACATTTCAATATTCTAAGCGTTTCAATTCTATTAAGTTTAGAGTACAAGCAATGGTATGAGCGCGCTGGTGCGTGCTTGTCCACCCAGCGTATCAATCGTTTATCGCTCTATCAACACAATGTTATCGAATAGGGATCACCGCAAGCCCGCAACGCAACCACATACAATTTATACTTAATTTAAGATGTATTGCCACCATAACATATGCATATTTGAACAACAATTTGACAACATTTGATAACATGATAACTGTAGTATGATTTGTTTATACAACCCCGCTAATAGTTAATGTCAACATAAATTCTCTTACATGACAGCCGACTATTAAGTTTTCATGCGAGTGGCGAAGCAAGCGGAGAAAGTGTTACGAGAGGATTTATACCTGACCAATGACACAAAAAGCCTACTTCATTGGACATAATGGTCAAATTTAAACCTTGATATTTCGCAATAAGAGCTAAATTAAAATATTCATAATACCGAGGGCCATAATCCAAAGCCCCGGGGTGTATTAGTGACGACTGGCCTCCCCTATTTGAATACGTCGCTCGCGACAGTTTAAATATTTAAATCGCTTAATCCAATGAGACGGGTCTAGTGTCCATCGAAGCATAAAACTGGAAGGACACGAAAGGATTTGAGAAATTACAAGCGTATAAATTATCGTACCAACGAACTAGAATTTGCAAGGAATGAGATCATCAATTGTTGGAAAGTTAATTACCACGAGAATAGATTGCAAATTATTATTACCTATCGTGAATTATTTCCTGTTCCATTTTCTGTTCTGTTATAATTTGAAAGCAATAGGAAACTGGTGTATTTACATGCAGCTTAGAAAAGTAATGATTAGAAAGGCTTCGTATCGGTGTCGGGGGAAGGCCGGCGCGGCGCGGCATGGCAGGGATGTAACAGGGGGCACAACAAAGTATCCAATTTCTTCACTTCCCCACTTCCGACGCAATTACGACACAATATTGTGGGGCTGTGGCGGCGCGGCCTGACCGCAGCCCGACTGAAATCTAGGCACCGCAGCAATCTCGTTACGGAACATAAAATACACTCTTATTGTTCGACCGGTTTTTTCGCAAGACCTATTCAAACAAAGAAACCTGTGCGCGTACCTAAGTACCGAAGCTATACCTACAGGTGTTTGCTTTCCGTTTGAATAGAGTTGAACCGTAATGACGCCAAACATTTGTCTTCGTAAATTGACAACAACAAAAGAAATTTGTTTTAAAACAATTAGCTGTAACTTGTAAGCTCATAACGTAAGCAATTCCAAAAGTAACTAAACGTGACGTTTCTCATTTAAGTAGGTACTTTCACACGTTTAGTTTTTGACAGTGAAATATTGTTCTCCTCGAAGCTTACCCCATTCTATACCAACAGCATTCTAAGAGGATTTCACGTTCCAAATGACAGTATTGTTAAATTAAATATCTATCCTATTATTAGAATATTGGATTCATTATGATATTGGTTAAGTACAAAGCCACTAGAGGCCCTAACAGCTAGTGAATTCAAAGGGGTCCCTCCATTAAATGCGATGACATTATAATGCGTTGACAGGTCTGCTTGTTATATTTTGGGGTTATTTTTACACCCCTGTCGTTCATATGGTAGATCTAGAGAATGACACAAACCATATTATATAATCGTACTTGTCTACATGCTACCTGGATTTATCATTTTGCATGTTTTTACATGCAATTGTAAACCTACCGTCTAGACGTCTACAAAATAATGAATAAACTATTTCACACCTCAATCGGTTATCTCCTTTTGTTATTAATTTTGTCGACAGCAGGGCTACCACGACAAAAACGGGAAGAGAAAAACCATCTCTTTACCGTTTTCTCTCTAGATTTTTCGTTTTGTGTTCTGTCCAGGAGACACAGGGTGGTGAAAAGGGGTTTGTCCAACCGCAGTGCTTAGCCTGCAGCCGTGAAAAACAGTATTTACGTTCTAAAATGTCTGAGTTTAAAAACCGACGATTGAAGCATATCTATGTGCTCGTATTTGTCAATATGGGCTAAAAAAACACCATAACGCATTTACCTTAAATTACAATTAATAAAAGAAATCTCACACATACGCTATTTTCTCCACATTGCCACAATACAAACTTTCATATTTACAAACAAAGGAAAATTCTTTGGAACAACGAGAAAGCTCTTATCGCCGTAAGCGTCGCGCTGAAGACACTTCACAGAGATTTGAGGGCGCCAAAGTTATTGTTCTAACCATAATACCTAGACCCTCTCCGACTGCGAGCTTCATCGAGCGGGAGAAACGCGGGGGGATAATATGTGTCAAAGATATCGGCTGAATGTTTGAACGAGGGCACTCGGTTCACGAACGCACGCGTCATAATCATGTGACCCTTTGTGACAATATAATCACACTTGATTCGTGCCAACTGATGCCATCAGCCAAATAGCTTTGTTACCCGATCTGTTGTCATTACGCGATAAAATCGATCACCAATACGACACATTAAGAGTTCTTCAATAACAATAGAGTTTTTGTTATGTTAATGCAGCAATTCTGTAATAGCTGAAGCGAATCGTACGTGTTAACGTGTGCCTACCAATATTCATAATATAAGCTCATCAAAACCTTGCAAATTGCCGTGTTTTGACGGCTAATTGTCATTTTATCCTGTCTGGTGAGGTTCGGTGAGTCATGTTATTGTGTAAGTGTTATGAGACTCAAGGTCGGCGCGGTGCGATTGATAGATAGCGAACATTGCATAAACGTAAACAGACCGGTTCCCGACGTAAATATATTGCACACGTAAATGAAACTCATAACACTCACCAAATTATACGCGGTGTTAACAAAATTACAAAATGATTTAATTCTCTTAAGTTAAACTAGCGAAGTAACGACTGCCCGTGCCAATAAACCTCGTTAGGCGTTTCACAACATTGAGTTAAACAATTTATTTTTATAATTTGTGTAATTTAGAACAAGAAAAACTTAGTTTTACGATACGTATTTCGCAATATTTTTTATATTTAACATCCTGTCCCAACTACTCTCATTGAGGGGCACGATAAATCTTAAACCACAGTGTCCGTCTTAAACCGAACGAAAAACTTCTAGTATTCGAATTTTATTTCACCCCTAACGCCCACAAAACTAGGAGCTATTAGATACTTCAGGCAGACTTGGGTAAAGTCTGTCTCCAGAGTAACATACGTATTTTTTTACTAATGAACTCGTTAGTCAACTAACTGAACAAACACACCACTTACCAGGATCCGCAGTCAGTTGCCTGTACACAGACAACGCGACGTCGTCTTCACTTACGAAGTCCCACAGGCCGTCACAAGCTACCACAACAAAGTCTTCGTCGCCGTCTAACTCCACCGTCGCTGTGTCAGGCCGCGCCGTCACGTAGGGCTTGTATTGTGCATCACCTGGGCAATAAAACAGTTTCTTTTTAAAATCACGCCTAAGCGAAGGAATTTACGAAGTCTGGTCAAGGGAAAGGACACAATGTTATTTGCAATATTATTTTATTCAGAAGCAGGAATGCCATCCATCTCCGAAAACAACTTGTTCCGTATCTTAGTACAATGCATTTTTTTATACCTTCAATATGCCAATTAGACGTGCTTTAGCTTCATACAACCAAGCTGTGTATTGGTGAAGAAAATAACAGGTCACTATTAGCTTATCGCCTTCGTGCGCCACAGTAATGGTTTTTCTAACAACTTAAATACACAACCATAAATAATCCCCCATGTACCTACAGTAAAAGTGCAGCGTATGCCTTATTTGGACCCACACCACTTGACAACGGCAGCTATAGGAAAAATATAACAAAGTCTTATTTGGATTTACAAATATTCAAATAACTAAACGCATTATATGTACTTTCAAGCTTTAATGTGTCAGCAAAATTCTAGAATAATACTATTGTGGCTGAATTATGCGCATCTGACATAAGTCAATCCCAAATCCGTACCAAACTAATCTTGCGTGAAAATCTGAGGATAGCTTTGAGGACCGTCGGAGGGGGTTTAAAGTAAACGTTTCGGAGCTTAATCTCCCACGGAATGCGAAATCGATGAGTTTTATCTCGATATTCGTCCCCATACGGGTTCGACAGAGCTGTGAAGAAAATGTCAACATTATTATGTTACTATACCGTCATCGCCCTTTAGTGTCCTTGCTAGAGATGAGACTATCGATATCTGTCGATAATTTCTATGAATACTATTTTTAAGATGTTAGAAACACAATTAAACGATTTTCATTTTGTTCCTAAATATAAACTAACCTTTTCATT
Source organism: Allophyes oxyacanthae (assembly GCA_932294325.1). Lineage (NCBI taxonomy): Eukaryota > Metazoa > Arthropoda > Insecta > Lepidoptera > Noctuidae > Allophyes > Allophyes oxyacanthae. The sequence goes on along the minus strand of OW028613.1, from coordinate 13,840,190 downwards.
ATTTTTTCTTTGCAAATTTATACCTAGTATAATTTTAAATCCAATTTTATTTATCCATTTTCTTTATAAAATATGGAGTTAGATTATATACCCACGGATTAATTAAAGATGTTCAATAATAATTTTCAATAACTAAGTAGGTACATTATTTTCTTAATCTTAAATTGTATAAATATTATAAAATTATCGACACTGCAGCTCCTTGCATTAAGTGCATCCCTACAGCAGTGCGTGTCCGAGGTGATCGATACGTAGCGGTGTATAGAGCTGTGCATGGGGTCTGGGGTTGTTCTGAAGGGAGTGGTGCTACACGCGAGGGTGCGGACTACGCGACACCGCGGCGCCACCCGCCTTCGACATTCATACCACTTTGAAAAGAGTCATTGTAAGTTAAAAAGAAAAACGAAGTCTCTTGTACTTACTATTTTCTTTTTTGGTTTTATAATTATAACAAACGGTTCAAACAGAAATAACACTTTTATTTATTTGAAAATTTATCAAGCTAATAAGAAGCTAAATCAATGGTCCTAGAGAATGCTTGTTGTAGTAGTAGCCTTATTCTTACCCGAAAATACTTCTTGTTATTATTTATTATAGTATTTAAAGTGATACGCTAAGCCCATTGTCTCATTGTATGCATCGACCCCGTACACGTAAATAAATATTCCTACCGCACACTCCATCAATGGTGTCCTAACAATTATATTCAAATACGACACGCATGACATTGATATTATTTTTACCCGACTACGGCGGGGTTATGTTTTTATGAATCATAATTTATTATGTATTGTTCCTGCTAACACTCTTCTTTATATAAAATTTTATTATAAGTATTCATTTTTCTGAGTTTAAAAACCTTGGATCCCTTTCTCATATATTTTTATTTGACTTAACATCTTAATTTGTAATTTTCTATTGACGTAGATAAATATAATATAACGATCATAAGTTTACGCGACATTGGCGAAATTGTGGTCATTCCTTCACAAAAGCCACTAACCGAGAGTTAAAGTTCGTAACTGTCTAGTTGTAATGGTAATATAGTTCCAAATTGCTATAGCACTTAAGTCTATCCTTAGTCCTTACTAATATTATGCACCCGAACTCCACGCGGACGAAGTCGCAGGCACAGCTAGTTAAACATAATCTTGGGCGAACGAACGCTTTTACTAGAAAGATTCTTATTGCTACCTATTAGTACCTATTAATAAAAAAAGACTGCCGTCCTAGTACAAGGATCTTATGCTGTAAATTGTCGTTGAGCGTTGATATTATAAGGGCGATGACCTAATCAACAGATACAGCCGGGTTCACAAAGGATGATTAGATCTACCAGCCGTCAAATCTCATGTCAACTGATATGACTCTCTTCATCTTTCGAAAAAGGTAATAAACCACTCTATTGTAAAATAATACCCACTAACATCGTGTATTCATCACAATTGGTAGCATCATTAGCTTTGTTTCACCGTGTAAAGGTCCACCCCATTGGCGCAAGGGCGCTACTAACAGCTTAATGATCGGCACACGCCGCCGCATCCCGGCAGATCCCGGCAGCCGTGAGAAATGGGCTCGCACCCGCCCGCCGATAACAATAAAACGACCTATTAACTTTCACGTTTACGCCTACAGGGGATCGAGTTGTGAACAAATAAACCCTTTTCAATTTTATCATCTTGTTTTAATGTCAAATGTTTGTGAATAATTATTATATCTGCAAACAAACATAAATCATCTTTATGATTACTAAGGCGGGGTGAGCAGGTTCTTTAAAATGCTGTCAGTGTTAGCTTTAGGAAATACACACACGCATAGTAGAGTTCTGCAATTTGCACAAGTGAAGCAGGTGAGAGTGGCAGCATAAAAATTATAAATAATATTTTATAAATAAATAATTTTTATTTTTCTTATGGTAGCAGTTAGTATTTTATGCACTCAGCTACCCCCTACCCCCCTCGATACGCCCATGAAGATACCCATTAAGGTTGAAAATTCACATGGACAACCGTGCTAATAAACAAGCAATCATTTCTAAGAACAACCAGTTTCACAGCTAGTAATTATAAATTCATTTCGCTAAATCGACCCTAACAACTAGTGCGAAATGATATTCATCTCTTGCACTTAATTTATTTTCCTTAATCTCACAACTGCATGAGAAAAATCACATGATTAAAATAATGAAAACGGCGGCAATTAAACAACCGCTGAGTAATTATATATAAGGTAATTTACGAGTACGTCAACGGTAGGAGCATAATGTTAGTTCGAGCCGCCGCGCCGTTAAAGAGGACGTTGAAAACATGAACGGCACTGTAAAAGTTTATGGTGACCATAAATGCTAAATATCGCGCCGCGGTCTCGTGAAAACGTCGTTCGATACGTAACAACCATAGAAATAATATGTACGGCTCCGCCCTACAACTAGAACAAGCAATAAGCAAAATATCGCAAAGAAAAACAGACCTTATCACAATCGTTTAAGAATTGTATTTGAAGTAAAAGGAGACAAGACCCTCTAGAAAGAGCGACCACGGAGCTATGTGTCTCGTTTTAACAATTGCCAGGATAGAAGTTGGTACATTTTAGTAGATTTGGTACGAAGATTGGAATCGTACACAAAAATTATTAAAATAATGAATTTACAATCTTGCTAGATGTACAATGTTTTTTTAAATTTAAATATAAACAAATTTATCATCATAATTTTTTTTCGTAATCTTATTATTTAAAAAACTAAACCTCCGTACTTTTATGATAGATTTTATTAGTGTATTATGACAACTTCAAAAAAAGCTCGTGTCATTCAATTTGTGACAGGTTGACGGTACTAAATTAATATTTAATCGTATTTTAATATTTTATTTACAAAAATGGTGAATGTGATGCGTGAAAGGTTGTGGAATTGCAAAATATTCTGGCTGTAATAATATCCTTCCACGGGTAACCTTGATTATAATGAAATTTTACAAAATTTGTTTAGGTTGCTCATAGGGTGACAATATTTACATATTACTGTCGGACTTTGGGTTTGTACTAGTGCTACGATTTCACTATATTAATTAAATTAATGACAAATTTTAAAATATAATTATTAATTATAATTAGTTCGCTATTTCGGCATCCTAAAAATTTTGATTACTATAAAATTTGGGAAAAATTCGGTGGCGATGCCAGTCATCATTTTAAGCCAGATGACTTCAATAAGTCATGTTCACGAAAGACATTAACTAATGTACTGACCCGACTGCAATGCCTAATTAATAAATAATATCTACTGTTTATGTTAACCTGTCTTTTTAGCACGCTTTTATTAGCTTCACCTGTAAGTAACTAACTAACATGTAAGAAAATCTTGGAAGTTAAATTTGACCCACTTCCCGGTTTCCGATTGAGCTGAAATTTTACATACACGTTTATTTTAGATGACAATGCATAGTTAGCTAAGTTACGTCATTCTAAATCCAATATGGCAGGCTCCCAAAGATGGCGGACTAGTTCATTAATAAGCACTCCCATGATATAGGTATCAAATGAAAGGGTTTGCTGAGAAGAATACGAAAAATCGAAGTCAAGGTCAAAGTCGACGACAAAGTGCAATTCGAAGTCAAAGTCAAAGCCGATGCCGAGGCCGAAGCCGAAGCCGAAGTTGAGGCCGAAACCGAAGGTTTTTATTTCAACTGGGCCTTTGCAGGCACCTTCAGAAGCGTGTTTTTTGTTTTTTTTAAACTATAATTTAAAAGCTTATTGTATAGTTGCGTTAAAAGTTTTTATAATTTGGTTTTTATATTTTTATTTTACTATCCTGTGTCCTTTGTGCAAAAAAATAATTTATTTTCTTTCTTTCTATTACATAGGACCTACATAACAACGGTATCGGCGGAATGTGGATGTACAATAGTATTACATTTCTGCCTAAACTTTCGGGGAATACATAGACGTGATGCTATGTATGAGATGTTATTTAATATCGTGTGTATAAACGAAATGTAGCAAGTACCTACCTGCCAGTGGCGTGCACAGACATTTCTTACGGTGTAGGTAAAAATAGCTTACTTGTTGTATTGTCAAGTTAAATGATTTTTTATGATTGGCCACCTCACTCTAAGACTTAAATTAACTGATATTACACACAATTAATGTAATTATTATAATATTATTCAATACTATTTTTTTTAAGGTAGGCAGGCTAGTAGGCAGGCAGGTGTCTTTTTTCTTCACGGAGTGCACGCCACTGCTACCTGCATGTTTTATATTATATTCATTTCATGTTTCGCATACCTTATTGGTATTGGCGGTGATAGTGCAATGCTGTGAAACTATTAGGTACCACTTTAAATAAAACCATCCGTCCGTCCGTTGCATCCGTGGGCAAATAAAACAGACCTATCATTATTAGATAAATGGTCCAAGATATTCTATCCTTGGTAAAACGGAATTTTATTGATATCTAAGTTTGTAGAAATCAAGGAAGATTAAGAAAACTGTTTAATTAGAAAATTGATTCTACATAATTATTGTTTACGATATGGGTACTAAATGCGGTGCGGAGTGGATATATTTAACCATATTTACAAGTGTAGTTACATGTAATTAAACAATGACAGACCGAGCCCACCCCGATAATTCCAAAATTCTGGTAAAAGGTATCTGCGTAACTTATTTTTCAAATTCAGTCACACACAAGTCATTACATCACAATTCATCACAGGAAAATTAAAAATGACAACGTCTCACTCGATGCACAAAATGATGGTCACTCTAATAGAGCAAGATAAAATTACTCTGTGGTAACTATCTCAGGTGGCTCGCTGTTTTAGCAGAGTGCACAGTCCTGTTACTTAGATAATAAGTCTATGGTAACAACTAACACGACGTATTTACAATGTAAAAACGTGCTTTTGTTCGCTTGTTTAACATTGAAACGTATGAGTGAAAGGCATGATTTTGAGAGCATTTTTTAACAGCTTATTCTATCTGGGAAATAAACAGATTACAGATATTGAATTAAGATTTTAATTTAAGCATTACCTCATTGCCTATTTTGGATAGGGGTACGAATGACCTCAAAGATACTCTGTTAGCCATAGGTGTAATCAAGATAGAGACATAAAATGTTGCTTTGAAGGGCCACACATTAGGAAGTTTTGGATATGGCATTTATTGACAAACGAGAATTGATTTTGTTCTGTAGATCTTATGAAAATATATTATTGCGTTTGTTATACTTACCTATGTGCAGCGTGCGTATCGTGCAGATATATTGCAATTGATTCAATTCGCGTAAATACCACAAATACTTTGGTCTGTACTTTACACTAAAATGAATACGCTACACTACACATCAACTTACCGATAGCTCTGGAGACGGCCAGTTGTCCGTTGACCCGCCAAGTTCCCCAGTACATCACTGTACCTCCAGAAGACTCTATTCGTTCTCTTTCATCCTGAAAAAGATATGCCATTGTAATCGCTACTCCACTGATATTAATAAATTATTAAGACCTAATGAGTAATGACCAGTGATCGGAATAGGTGGTGCTAATTCACCTAAACTACGAGGCACAGAGACCAAAAGTGGAGACTGCCTTACGACAAAAAAAATTCTGAGACAAAAATTGTCCCAGGTTTCGGGACATCACTTAAGTACATTAATAATTAATGTATGGTATTTTATTAATACAGTTAGCGAATGGAATTGAATTCAGGTTTTTTTTTCCTAAAATTGTCAAAAATACAGGAGACGTTGAAATTGACGTTCTCGTTATTTTAGATTTCTAATTCTATTCGTTTTTACTATCTGTAGAAAATCTGATTAATAATTAGCAATGGTGGCAAACGTGAATGTTGTCACTTAATTTTTGTCAATTCTGGGAAAATTGAATTCGGTTACTGTATTAATTGCATTTTACATATTTTATGTAAATATGATGTTAAGGAGTTAATAAGTATTTGTTAGATAAAAAAAAATAAAAAAATAAAAAATTGCTAGTCGAATGCACGGTAATGCACTGTCAAGCTAGATAAGGATAATATTTAGTTGTCAAGAAAAATGTCTAGTCATCAAAGCGTCGTTACTACTAAATCTAACTATATAGTGAAGTTTGGTGTAGATATTCTAATTATTCAGAACATGAAATTAGTTGAAATAAGTTTGCATAAAATAGCAATGTCGTCTGTGTACAATGTCATTTAAGGAGACTCAGGTCGTCATAAGGCAATATACGTACGTAAGATGACAAAAAATCTTACTATCTAAAATTCGAAGCTGAAGTTCACTAGCAATATGGGTTGCACATTTCGAATTATTCCTGTTGACCCCTCCAACTAAGCTCCACGTCAAATAGTGCGTCGGGTTGACCTCACGACTTCTCCCTTGCCAGTTCGACACCTTAGCCCAAAGAGTATATAATAATACCTTGTGCCTTAGCCGTCAGGCTATCGCCGCTTACTAGGTATGTCATGCCGACTGTCGCCGCTTGACACTCCACGGGCGTTAACCCCATTTGTGTAGTAGCAGACGGAAAAACTACTAATATCATCATGTAGCTATCGGCGGTCCAGGCTTGTGTTCAACAAAGCTAGTGAGTCGCTGGCCAACTGCTATTGACGTCGCAATAATATGTATATGAGTTTCATACCTGTCGCCCAGGTTTGTGCGGCCGCACCAGCTGCATGAGGCGCATGCGCTTGGCCAACAACGCTAGGGAATCGCCGGCCCAAGCAGCTAATAACCGGCGACCGCGCACTGCTACTGCTACTGCTGTGCTACCGCCGCAGGCACGCTAGACAACACGACAAAGACTTGCATCACAGTTCATAAACACTAAAAAAATAGCTTTTGACAAGTGTCAGATTAATTGGAAAAACTATAATTATACCTTATTAGTAATTGATCTTTAAATAAAATAACAGTGAGCACGCCCCCGATACACGGGAACGTACAGGGAATTAAGTACTTAATTCCATATTTTTCGTCACCGAAATTTTGGTGTACATTTTCATCATTAGATGTTGCAAAAAATACCATAAATAGGTTTTAAATCTAAAAGTATGTGTATCTGTAGTGCTATATGCTACATCCACAAGTCTACATTTTAATCAGGTACTTATTTAATCATCCGTAACAATATTTATAGCTTATTTCCACTTTCCTACGTGACTGCGATAATCTTACTGTAGCTCCGCCATGACATATTCAACTATAAAACGAGAATAGAAACAAAACAATAACAAGGTGACTGTTTAGGTAAGAAACTGATTGATTTCCACTGAGATAGACGTCTTAATCAATTTTATGCGACTTTTTGCTAACGTAACGTTGCATTTCAGCGCAGATTATCTGGTTATTCAATGCTAGATAGAGGTTACCGGAATAGTTTTTACATTTCGGGCATTGCCAAATACAGTGTACAAGTTTTGTATCTAATATAATATGTTATAGTCAAATTTCGAAGCTCAATCGCTTCTAGGTTTGGCTAGTCAAACGTCAAATTCCAAACCAATGGGCGTGTTTCCGCCTTTGACTAACGAATTTATGTCTAATCCTAGGAGAGACTAACTTGGACAGTCAAACGCCGATACTCACTCAATACGATCAAATCGAGGCAACCACTCAGACTAAATTAAGTACCTACAGGAATATGTTAGTTTGTTAGACTTAGTAGGTAAGTATAAAAAAACATATTTCTTAATTTTAATGTTTCTTGTTCCAATCATAAAGTTATTATTAGTGGTAATAGAGGAACACAGTGTGCGAGTGAGAAAACGATCTTTACGAAAATCCTACGTGCGAGAAAGAGACACAATTAAATGTTCGTAGGACCGATTTGAAACAATTTATGAACTAGTAGGTACCTGTCAAAATAAGATCTCGTATTATTTTATGATTTTCTTCACAATCGTTCTGTATTTTATTGGATAAATATCAATAATCGAAAAGGTTTCGTGTCCTGTGTTAGACTGCAGTGTAACTTACAGCAATAATGTAAATAAAGAGACCTTTTACAGGTAAATACCGTACAGTGCAATACTACTTTCAGAGTGCATATTTCCATAGAAAATATTCCTAAAATTATTTAGTAATACGTTTATAACATGCAGTAAGCCCCCTATTTTCTAAATAATATATTATTTTAAATAATTATGTGTAAGATAAAAAAATATTGTGTTCGTGAAAATGTGAAAATTAAACCGTTTGGCATAGGTTGTGCGTACAAAATCTATCGATATGTCGATATTTCCAAATTAATTTTTCGTACTACCTAGCTTCGTCCATTGCATAACTTGAGAGTTATTGTTAATCCTTGATTTTTGTATATTGAAAGGTTGATTTAGTTCGGCCCCGCACATTGTCAGAAAATCATAGTCGGAATATTTCTGACGCACCGGAGGGCACTCGACACTATTCACACCATATCTGTACTATTACAACATTTTAATAGTACGTAAATAGCCCATACCCGCATTTTGTACTAGCCCCACAGATGACAGAATTTTCCGAATCGTACGTCCGCTTCTACAAGAAGCAAACTACGATTCCGAAGATTCTGATTCTGTCGCACATTAAAATGCATAAAATAGCGCAATTTCCAGACAAAGAGTAGCCTGGTGAAAAAAATAACTTCATTATATTGACTGGCTAACTTCATAACTTCCAGGTTTCCGGACCACATTTCTCGGCCTGTGTCAGTGTACAAATACAGGGACCTATCACCAGAACCTTCAACATCAAAACCGAAACGTCTGACGTCAAGAAATAATGAATATGATAATTAATGATTACATAAATGTTTACAATAAATTTTCTTTTTACTTAACTACCTATTCGTCACTTTCGGGACGTTAATAATTTTGCCATCCTAATATAAACCTCTATTACGTAACTTTTAATATTTTAAAATGACAGATTAAATATGTCAAATATGGTATTTTAGTATAAAGAACATTTGAAAGATTTAATTGGTAATTTTAAAAGATTATTAGTTAGGTACATAATTTAGCCTAGCAGATTCTAAATGATATTCCACTCCTTATTAGTATAGCCGATTTTGATATCGATATTGCAGGGATATTGTCAATTCGGTGATATTATAATTTCACAATAACACGGCCATATCGATAATGCGGAGACGTCAAAGTCACATCCCTAAACTTCACACACATGTCAAATGCGCTAACATACGTATTTCTTTTTTGGTCTCGCGATAATGAAGACAGTGTTCCTCTATTACCACTAATAATAACTTTATGGTTCCAATATTATAAGAATGGATTGGTATTATTCAAAATAATCAGATTTCTTTATATTTATTTTGTTTAATCCACAGAACACAGAAAAGAGGTTTTAATCACATAAAACGTGAGTCAAGTGGCTGCACGGTTTTTTGTTTATCTTTGGAAATTGCGAGTCGAGCTAAGATTTAGGACTCATCGTCTTTGTTTTAATTTAACAAGTTTAATGTATTTTTGTGATTTGATCTTGTAAATAATGTAACAAACGTTTACTAGGTTTGCCTAAAAATACGTTAGTCAAAGGCAGAAAGTGGAATAATTTTTGGGTTTGGCCAAAGGTGTTCGTCAAACCTAAGATAAACCAGTCATTCCGCGAAGAGGCTACATATCGATCTTTGACTATAACATCTATATTTACTTCAGCAGAGATGAAAACCCGTACATAATCTTTTAGCTCCTCCGTCAAAGCATTTTGATTATGCAAGCCATAAGACATCTATAAATTTTTGTTTGTAAGCGCAAACTTGTCTTCTCGAGCAAAAATGTAATGAGTAAACGAGATAACGTTAACGAGTGAAGGAAATATTGCAAACATTAATGTTATTGTTTTATACAGTTTTTATTTTTGTTTGTAGAGTATCGTATGGTACCGTGTAAACAATCTGTCAAGTACTGTCAACTGCACGAGTACTAGGCCGTTAACTCCGTTGGCCACCTACTGGGGCTATAGCGGATAGCAGGATATTTCTTTATGTAGTTCGCATAATTTGTAGAGTGATTCAGACTCTGTTCCTAAATGTAACGGGAGTATTGGGATACACTTTAAAACAAAACAAATATTCGACTTAGTATACTTAGGACACGCATAATTTACTAGAGCAAGCCATACAAAATCAATTTTTATTTTGTTTTGGAGTGAATTTTATTACGGCGGTTGCATTTGGGAACGGACACTGAATCACTGCAAATTTTGCGCACATCATAAAAAATATCCTGTTTAACATGAAGAAGCTTCCTTGATTATTTAATTTTATGTTTTATTCTATTTTACTAGAAAGCAGCTACATTTGCTGCTGACATGACATGTTAGCTTTCAACATAATTATCATCCCTTGTTCAAGTGACTACCTAGAGTCTCGACATTTCATAAGTGCCTGTATCTGGTTTACATGAAATAAAGATCTATTCTATTCAAAAAACCAGCAAAATGTAATGATGCGTACCTCCTGATTGCTCTTCCGTATGAACTCGGCGTCCGTCCTGAGGAAGGCGTCCCGCATGGCTCGTCGCAGGTCGGAGGTGAAGTGCGGGCTCTCTACGAGGTATTGGTGCAGGTGGGCTGCGGAGTACGTCGCCGCAGCTGAACCTGCGTGCCCGTCGTATACTGCGTAGAAACTCGTCGGCTCTGTCGTCTGAAAGGCACAATGACTTTTCATGAATACAGAACATCCACGCTTTATAGTTATAATGTACCTACTTGCAAAATGCGTAATTTTGGACAAAAACAGATTGGCGTCTAAATCTAAAGCGACATAGAAAATAAGAAATCAGAATGGAAATATGCATATAAATATAGACACTATCTAGCGACAGCAAATCTGTAGACGTGTTTATCTTACGATCTTTGAGGACAATTTTTACAGCAAAAGAAATCATACATTATTTCGTATTCTAGAGATGCACCCGACAAACTCGGTTCACACCTTGTTTGTTGGGTAATGGTAAACGGACTAACGGCATCCACAATGCATGTACTAGTCTTAGGTACCCTACAAAAGCAAAACATGCGCCATTCATAGGTACTAGGAATTTATAAACTTACATCGATACCGAATAGTGCTTCTAAATTGCCGATTTCTATATGTCGGTCTTCCATGACTCGTCGTGAGTTCTTGGTGGCACATGAGACAGTCTTGAGGTCGCGCTGGTCGAGGGGCGGTGGGGGCGGCAGGGTGTCCAGTTTGGAGTTGTCTAAGTATCGGAGACACACGTCGTTGACGCGGGCTGTCACTGCTTGCATCAGCCGGAGGGCTATGTACACTGTAAAGGTGAAGACAAATAATTAGAATACTGTGGAAAAATCAATTGAAGAAAGGATTTATGTTTGCACTAGTAGGCAGAGGGATAGGCGATAAGCAGGCAGCCTGTCACTTCACGTGGCGATTTTATCGGCTTCTAACCCACTTTATTTAAGACCACGTGGTTTCTATTAAGAAATCTAGGGTTTATAGGTGTGTTTTTGTAGGGTATTGCTAACATCAAATCTATGAATCTCACTAAGTATAATGGGAAAACATCGTGTAATCACAACATTAGCTATTTATTTATAAACTAGTTGGACAACAGGAAAACAGCCAATCGATATGTAGGATTGAATATATTCCTGTGTCAATTTAGATTATAGAGAGCGGTCAAACGGGTTAAAAATGCTCGTAGTCGTTCGCTTAGCGATGGCAAACTTCTTTGTGCCATAACTTAATATTGCAATATTATGCAGTTTTTATTAAAGCCGTATCCATATATACCGTGTAGTCTTTGACTAAGTAGGTATGCAACACTCATCTCATCTAATGAATGTCAATGGCAACTACCTAATATTAACCGATTCACAGATTTCTGAATATAACTATTCAGAAATCTGTGAATCGGTTAATATTAGGTCGATGATGAGGTCCGATGTTTCAAGTGTCTAATATAAACTGTTTCGCCTGTGCGTAATATCAAGGCAGTCTATTCACACAATCACAATTTTCTCTTTAGATTTCAGAATATCCATTACCTATCTCTAAGGTTTTCGGAAGTCAGGCAGTCGTTGCTTCGCGTAAGACCAAAAAAATTAAATCTATCCTACTCTACATAGTATCTAGACGTTGCATAACACTGATATATCAGCCCTACTACGGCCTATGGACTTTTAGTTTCTCCATAGACCGCTGTTAAGAACTTAGAGCGTGGCACAATGACAAAAAAATGTCATTGTAAAATGTCATTGGCGTGGCAGACAAATTACTTATAGTCGTTGTTGTACGGCATAGTAAACTGATGAATTTGAATGATGCGCATAAGTAATATGTGAGACTTTGACTAACGCACATAAGTACTTTTCTTACTACTTTTATATATATACTACGCATATTATGTTCATGTGTAGGTAAATTTCCTTTCCTCGTGTTATGAATTTATGTTCATAAAAGACTGCAGCCACATTATAAGCACGGTATGTCAGGATTCGCTTAGTTATACCGTCATTGATGAAGGTGTCGCGTGCTCTCATGGATTAACAATCGGTACTGTATACCAATGCAATACTAAAACGTCCATTCAAACAGCGGCACTTATTGATATTCAGCTAAGGTTCCTTTTCTACTATGAGCATACGACGAAGCTTTACAAATGAGGGTAATTAAAATACCACAACAATGTTGAATGTAAGAGTTTGTATAGGCAATGACTTGAGATTATATGCATGATGCGCTTTCCTGCTATTAAATTTTCGTCCTTATTCAAATGGCCCTATTTCTTAAAGAATACGAACGACGTACTGTATTGTGCTGAAGTGCATTCAAAATTAATCCAGCGAATATCGATTAGATTATATTTAGACCGAGATGAGTGGACCAAGTGACTAGCATAGATGATGTAACGTAATAAGTTAAACATTGTATCATATATTATCATTATCTGTGTGATCCTCGTCTCGGCAGCCTATAAACAATAGCAACACCACACACACGCGCCATGCGACGAGATGGCTACTCGTAAAAGGTTACGTAAGTACGAGTACAAATAAGATTCCTGCTGTTCTTGTTCCTCAATCGATACAATTGTGTTTATTGCGTCTGAACATCTAAACATTTGATAGATCATAACAGTAATAGTCCATTAATGTCCAATTAATAAGAGGCTGCCTCATTTATAAACCACTGAATGTACAATACAATATACATATTACCTATGTGAGAAATTTGGGGCTAATGCTATACTTTTTTATTATGACCTTCCCTGCGACATCCAGGCAAAGAGATCTAATAACACTCTTTACTAGGAAAACATAAATATATTTGATAGGGATTTTACTAGTATAAAATAAACTTAAAAAAAGGTAAAAACCGAATTCAAAAATCTAAAAAGTATTATAAAATAATTTTCTTAAAAAACTTAACAGCTTCTGAAGTCGGTGCCACTGCCAAGCTAGGTGCATTAAAGAATTAAAGGCCCCGACTTCAGAAGCTGTTAAGTTTTTTAAGAAAATTATTATATTGTTTTTAGTTTTTTGAAGTAGGTTTTTACTTTTTTTAAAGTTTATTTTAATTTTCTATTTTAAGTGGCATATTATTTATACATATTTATTTTTCTATTCTGAGTGACATAAACAATACATAAACATGTGATTACAGCAATCGCATGTGATATGCTGTTATTCATTCAAGAGTTACATTGCATATCTCCGGAATTCTTGTTCAGATCTTCACCAAATTTAGATGGGACCATTTCGGGATATAAGTACCTACCCTTTTCGAACAAAAAACATACATGAAAAAATATATATTAACATCCAAAATGAGAACCTCCTCCTTTTTGGAAGTCGGTTAAAAATATTGTAATACATATACATATAGTAAAGGACAAGGACTTTCTTAAGGAGGCCAAACGATAAATGAATATGTAGAATAAGTAGGTAGTAATGGATATTACTTCGCAGCGGATTCAATCGAACGGAGTAACGCATGAAGTTTCCATAAATAAAGAAGAGAGCATGTAGGTATCTCAGAATAAAATATGGGCCGCGTTTATATCTGTCTGCATAGTGTTTTCAAGAATTATTAAACAAACTAAAAGGAATTGGAATTGAGTTTTCTAAAAATCCTTTCTTAGTAGGTACCTCCCCTCTAAGAAACATAATATCTTCCAAATTAGAACTTTCTCGAACCAGCTGGTTTGAGCAATACTTTGATATCGGGTTAATCAATCAGATAGTTAGTTTCTTTTTTTATATTTACAGATGAGATGAGATTTTAGCAGCTTACCTGAATCGTCAGATTTGTACCCAAACTCGTTGGGTTGTTTCTTCGATGCTACTCGCACCTCGTCAAGTATGATCCGCCGCAGCGGAGTCATCAGTGTCAGCGGACATTGTCTGGAAATAAATAACAACGATATTTAACACTATTGTAAATATGGACAAGCGGATAACATTCCTTAAATTGTAGAAGTCTGAAGAGTTGGCATGAAACTGCATATTTTCATAACAGCATGCAAAGAAATGTATTTCTCTTGGTAGGTATGACAAAACAGTTCATAAATTGCCGAACTGTACTTTATAGAAAAGCCACATCCTTTTAGAACTTTTAGCTACCATCGTATATTAGCATTATTAAGACCTATGGGGCTAATTATAATGAATTTAATCGGAATGTACACCTTCTGGGAATTAAAACTATTTGTATTTCTATAAAGCAGCAACAGAATTCCCGGTTTCAAAATTCTGTAAATGGCCTTTGCTGTATGTGTTGTCCATTCCACAAACAGCGTATCCTCTTTGCAGAGGATAACTAATACTGCGTGATCAGAGAACTTAAGAGCTGGACGGTTGATAAATGTTCCAACTTTAAGGTCCGTAAAGTTTTTCACAAACTTTAACAGCCAATGTAACTCAATGTGTGTAGAAAAAATATAGTTACCAAACGTAGGTTGGCTAGGCTATTAAAATCTAATGTCACAAAAAATAAACAAACATTTATCTGCCGTGTAAACTGCGTAATCTCAAGATATTGGCGTCAAAACAATAACGGCAAATGCGACAAACTGATAACACTATCATTAAGGTTAAAAGAAAAGTGCCTATTACATTCAACTAACTATTAGTAATTAATACTACAATAGCAAAATTTGTATTGTAGGCTTCTAATTCAGTTGTACGAATTTCCGGTAGACCGACAATGGCTGAAGGTGCTAAACTGTGAATGGTAAAAAACCGCTCCGTGCGTAACATTGAACTATTATTCGTATTCCCCTAGGCTCACGTTAACACCTCAGTTACGATTTAAAACTATCCAATGTAAAATTCGGTATTATATTTTATTTTTTAAATTATCAATCTCCTAGCTTTAAAAAGGTTGCTGCTGTTTTGCAGGACTTAGGCAAAACTGAACCTGACCCTCGTCATATCTGTTCTAAATCCATCAATCCATTTCTATAAAAAAAGAAAAGAAAAAAGAAGAAATCAAATCATTTACCTAAATTTCCAAAATAAAATGATTTCGTGTTGTAGGTAGGTACTGGGAACTTACTGGGTAGGTACTAAACGATTTGGCTCTAGACAGAACTCACTTGAGAAAGCTACATCGACAAAAGCATCTTTCTTAGGTGTGTTTTACACTGCACTGATATTGAAAGGGCAACTCTTTTAAAATGGTCTTAATTTATATCTAGAACAGACCGAGACATTTAATAATTTGAGTTTTTAAATATGGATAAGGATATCCACTATATCCAGCTAGTATTACGACTACATTGCAACCCACTCTTCCACGTATAGACGAGACAACGCAAATAATATCATTATAATAAATTATTCATGCAACACCCAAGCGTCGAAGATAGACAATTTTAAACATTGTAGGTAAATTTTAAGTATTTCATGTCAGAAAATTAAATCAATATTCTTAAAACTGGTTGTGTTGTGCACGACAGTAATGTACATAATACGTGAGTAGTTAAGTACATAGTTTACAAATGAATGATGTTGATAAGATAAACATTGTTTTCAAAACGGTCAATACCCGTTGGCAATCAGTTGACAACCTTCAGCTGTTGCAATCCATGTGTTTGTATGATTACAATTACAATCAGTCTAAAATTGAGGGAATGACGCTCATTGCATAGTGCCGTGTGGCACCCGGCTAGGAATAGCACAAGTCATCTCTTTCCGTGGGTGGCCTAAGACTTAAGAGGCGACTAAAGAATTCAGGTAAAGGCGCATACAACATCTATCTATACATAGGTACAGGTACTGATAAATTTGCGCAAACCTGTTTTCCTAAAGATTGCTGCGAATAGAAGGCAGTCGTTTCGCATAAAAACATATCGATATAGGATATAGAATGAGTCGTGAATTATGTATGGTGTTTATGAGGTCAAGACTTTCTTATATGTACTCGTATAATTAGTAAAACAGGAATGGTATTAAACTGAAAACTGCTAAAAGAAGAAGACAGTTGATTGAACGTAAAGTATGAGCTGAAAATCAGACAAGCAACAACCGAAATTATAAACCCTCTAGGCAGAAGAAATACATCGTACAGTAGACAAGACAACACAGTTTATATCTCGGATCAATGAAAACAGTTGGTAAACAAACCAGAAGGGCATTCACATCGCAGGAACATATGTTAGTTCCCTCGGTTTTCGATGGCGTTGTAGATATAAAATAAAATGCGGACGTGTACGTCTGTCTGTACAATACATAAAGAGGCCGCTGACCCTGTTCTTGAAATGAATGCAATACAACATTCTCTCTGAGTTGACACAATATTTCAGATATAACTGTCAAATACTAAATATCGTAGATTATATTTATTCAGCAGGACGTTATAGCGCGAGTTAGGCTCGTGCCGGTAGTTCGTAATGTTCAAGTTCAGGCGATATACAAATGAATCGATAATAACCCAGATAGTATTAATTCTTCATTCTAAATATTTATATAAAAAAATATTTTATATAAACAATTTCAATTTCAAAGTAATCAGCTATATTTATTTGCGTAAAGAACTATCCAACCAAAAAATTTAAGATTTCCAAAAGATACATTGGAGATAAATAATTCCATTCGCACTATCCCTAAATTCTCAAACTCGTTTATTACCCAAATTAATTAGATGTTCAGCACTGTACCGTTTTGGTTAGAAATTAACTGTGAATATTTGAGGAGTAAACAGTGCGCAGAGCGTTGACACGGGTTCATGTTACTATCACTAACATCCGCATCTGCCCACGCGGTCTCGCGCGCCAATTTATGCATCGAGGGTACCAATCCTACGACCTCAACCCACAGGCCCTAGACCAGAGAAATTATATTCGCTCTCATACAATCACTATCTTCGTCGAGTGAAAGTAACTAATATCCAAGTGACACAGAATAAAAATGCAATCATATTGTGTTATCCTTGGCCATGCAATCATAGATGACTCGAATATATGACCTCAGTCTTCGAGATTGCCAAGTTTCGCAAACCTATTTTCAGTTTGTTACGTATTAGACATATTGGGCCAATCGATATAAAGCTAGCTATGTAAGTATTCATAATTATGCTTAGACAAGGCAGGTGTCAGTGAAAATTGTGTATACTCTGTCGTCTCACGAGTTTAGAGTTTCATACAAAGCCTTACAAACCTATCATGCTGACGCTTTATTGATATGGCATTCAAATGGTTTTCTCACGAGTTTGGCGTCTCCAGTCTCCTGCGGTGTTAAATTCTCTTAATTAACAGAAGTGCACAGATAGTCTTTCATGCGTCAGTTACTTGATTTTGAACTACTACGTTTCCAAGACGACTTTTTAAGTATACTTCTCTTGCCTTATTCTAGCACAGTTGAATTGAGACCTGCAGAAATATGTCTGTAAATCTTATCTAAGAATTCGATAATCTGCTTGAGCCTTTATACCTTAAATTTCCCGAAGTCGAAGGTTTCTAGACTCATAAAACTGTAGTAAAACTACGTTGATTGATACAGTTCAGTGCAAATAAAAATCGTTACGACTAGCGCATAATAATTTCGCAATTTTATAAATTACAATATTACTGCGGCGGAAGTTAAACAAAGCTTATTTAAAAATATAATACTCTACGTTCATTGTATAGCTGCAGTGAGATTATGCAAGACTAAATGGTCAGCGGCACCGTAACACACAATTTGCTGTTACAGCATACGTTGGGTTAAGTGGAGCGTCTAGTAAATTACATGTTAACTTATAAGACAAGGCGTCATCAGTTCAATAACAGTAGAGGGAAGTAAAGGGCTAGTGCTCAGAGAGAATGGATGCAGATTGTGAAACTAAATTATCACTAGTATAACTATCTATCTGGCAGATAACCCGACACTCCGGTCTGATAAGCCCCTATTGTTTCAGTTTTCGTACTCGCTCCTTTAGATACGCTACCTGCATTAATTTGTCAAAGAAACGAACGCCATCGAGGGAAGTCCCCTTGACTGGACACCGCGAATCGGCAAATGTATTGTGGGTCTCCCCCAGGCCACTAGCCAGATAGACCGATGATCTGGAGAAGGTTGCTGGGATAGACTGGTTGGGAAAGGCGGAGAACGTTGAACGGCGAATGGTGTGACGTAACATGGGAGAGGCCTATATCCAGCAGTGGATTGCGATAGGCTGAGCCGAGAGGGGGAAATCTATAGTTAATGCGATCATATTATATCAACGATTGTACAATCTTTCTAGTCTAGTTCGCTTGTAGACGGGAATAAAAATTAACACATTACGACTAATGACTATACGTAATATATGTTTTGCAATGTTAGCTTCATATCTTGTTTACTTTCCGACCTGTTAAATGACGGATACCTTAGATATTAGGTAGATGTGTGAGATAAAAGAAAAAATACAGCTTTGAGCAGATGTTCGTTCCACCAAGGCCTGCCCGTTTAAGCTACCTACATGGACATACAATACAAGTACATATCGGTAAAGGCACGCGTGGCTCGCTACTATCGTTTTCCAAGTAATCAGTCGCTAATTCGCTTTAGAATAGAATAGAATATGTACTCTTTATTGTACCGTCAATAAATTTTTGACACAAATTATGTCGGCAATCTCTTCCAGACAACCTTAGGATGGACAAGAACAGAAGGTGAAAAGACAAGGGTTGTCTGCGGTGTGGCAATGATGCTAGTTCCGAAATGTGTAGTACTATGTGTATGACACATCGGCGTAGATTTCCGCATAATATTACAGTCGTAAGGTGCGTAAGCAGGTACCCGCCTCACTTGCGGCCGGGATGAGTAACGCGCCCCGTTTGACCCGCCAACCATAAAATTGTTGCGCAAGTAGGAATTACTTTTTTTAAACCCAACTCCATAATTATATGCAACTATGACCACACAGGCCTATTGTTATTCATCTGATATCATGAAATATTTGGTGATGACTGTGTTGTGTCATGTAAACAAAAGAAATACACAGCCAACATAAAATCACCTGATCAAATGTTTAGGAACAAAAGGTGGCCAAGCCCTTGGAAACCTGTACAGGTTAATAGCCTATTGGCAGTTCATTGTTATTATGATGATAGTACTACAAGACTACAATAGATTACATAATATTAGTTAGGTACTGTGGGTATACTGATAAGTAGGTATAATAGGATAAATTGGTATTAATATAATATTGTAAACTATCTTATTTAATTACAACCATCAAAATAGAATAGGGAAACTACATACATTGTAAGTAATCAAATATAATAATTATTATGTATGTGTTTAACAGGTTAACTGCCACTCAGGTCACCGGTAAACTCAAACAATCACTTGGTGACCTCAAACAATTAATTTTCTATTGTGTCTATTTGTCTGGCAGTTAATGTGTTAACATTAAATTAAAAATATATTTTTTGTTTATAGTCCCAATCATATTTTTTTACTTATTTAAGGAACTAGTAATAGTTAAAAGAAAAGTTGGAGGGCAAGACTTTATAACAAAGAATTGAGATCAGGTGGAAAAGAGGCAAGAATGAAAAATGCTACTCAACACTGACATTTAATATTAATGATATATTTTAAACTGTTAATAATGGCTGACAAATTAGCAATAAGCATTCACCTAGAATTAGATAAGCTCTCTGCCATAATTGCCAAAGGGAGCTTGCTAGAAGAGATTCAAGCATGGATGCAGTGGGTCCCAAACCCATGGTACCACTACCCTTCAGACACCTACGCACCCTGGTAAGGCAACAAACGAGGGAAAAAAACAACTTATGGCAGAATCACGGTGAGTGCAGACAAGCCAAAACGGCCCTACACACTATTGACCTCCGCAACATCTCTCTGTTATAGGAGTTACAGACAGATTTCTGTGCTGAGCTTGCATAGAGGTGGACGAAACAGCAGCCTACATGCTTCTGAACTGCCCAGAGGTAGCCTCTTTCAGGGCCAAGAACTGCAGTAACCCGAGTACTATCCAGGAGATCGCCAGCAACATCAAATGTTTACTGGCCTTCCTCGAGGAGTTGGGTTGGCTAGAATAAAGTTATTCCCACCCATACGCAAAATATGTGCACAGTTGTGGAGATGTGGAAACTCACCTGCATTACCAATACAAATATATTATTATTATAAATTGTATGTACTAATCATTTCTAAGCTTAGGACTTTTGATTTTTTTTTTGATAAATTAAAACTAAAACATCTGATTTCCTTTGTTTGAAAATAATAATATTAAAACATTGTATTTAGAATGGGTAATGAATTATAGACTGATGTAAAATAGGATTATGTTGTAATAGGTGGTATTAAAGTAAGATCAATGTTAGTGTGTACTCAAATGTGTCTAAAATTCTGATATAGGATTAGGGGATGTAATACTTAATTACAAAACAATATGTAATTTATATAGCACAGATGATGTAAGTGTGTGCACTAAACACAAACGAAATCACATAGGTAAGTTCTTTCTTCATATCCCCTTATCAAAATGATTCAACAGTGCTGTTAGTTGTGATTGAGCTATCAAAAAGGTTTATCAATTATGCTGAAATAGACTGTCCCAAAAACAGGTACTGCATGCATTTCCATGTCAACAATACTTACTTTTCACTCAAATATTGAGTCGTCCAGTAAAGAACTTCTCCGGCTAGTTCTGACTCGGTGATGGTGTACCCTGCTATGTGCACGGGCAACTGGTCCTCAGGATTAACAGTAGCGGCAAAATTTTCAAAAAACACTCGATACGACGTCAGGTAATCCTCCTTTTCACCCATTTTCGATTGTTATGTAGAGTTAAAAGGTAACTGGATAATATCGTGTAAATAATCGATCAACAAACACTTGCAAATGATTACAAGCTAAACTGGAACAAAGTCGAAGTGTTCCTATGAAATAGAATTGTTTAGTCAATTTGAAGCACTCTTTCACTCAAACATAATATTTCACCACACTATAGAAACCACTTATAATTTATTATTTGCACTAATCACAGGTTTATTTATTGAATCAAAACTTAAAAATCACATCTCGCTGATCTCGCCTTGCTCATAATCATATTTTGCTGATTTGCTGTTGTTGTCCGTCACATCCCCATCTTACCATCCCATTCGTTATCTGTAGGTAGGTAGGTACATAATCTGTCCTAAAAAAAAAAACAAAACCCACACCAGCCCACACCCGTTGATAATTCGAAACATGCAATAAAAAAGCGTTTTAAAAACTGTGATGTTGTACACTAAAGTATAGATATCTTAAAATTTTATTATAAATTTCAATGTTTAATGCCAATCATCATTATATATACAATTACTATAAAACTAAGCAATTAATAAAAAGTTCAAGTTTTAAACTATTTTATTATGTGTTTGCTTCAGACTTACAGTTTCAGAACGACCTTTTATCGACAATAATCTAATGCTGGCGCCTCACATCGCTATTCGGTATTCGGGGTTTTATTCGCCGTTTATTCGGCTATATTCGTGTAGAAGTCCGAATAACTCGAACACACCGTCCACACATCGTCACGAACAGCGAATATGGCGAACATTCACGAATATTTTTGCTATATTCTTGAACGCAAAGTTGGACCTGTTGACGGCAGCAGCGGCTTATTATTTTCTGTATATAGAAGTATTAAAACCAAGAACCTTTTGATTAAAACTCCTAAGTACTAAACTTAATATATTATCTATGATAAACACGTCCGTCCATCCGATATACTATTGTAGTCTTTGCGTCCGTCGCTGTCGCGCACCACGCTCTACTGAGCAAGCCATGTGTGGACGGTATACGAACATATTCGGTATATTCGCAATCCTTTGATATGTGACCAAAAACCGACAACCCGGCGGATACGATGTTCGTGTATTCGCGTATTCGTCTTATTCGTGCAAATATAGGCAAATATAAGCGAATAGAGTGACTACACATCGTCGTATTTGGGCGAACAAGACGAATACGCGAACACGAATAGCGATGTGAGGCGCCAGCATAAGGCTGACATTCAGAGACGACAGAAACGAGCGGAAACAGCGGAAACGAGTATAAGCGTAAACTTACGCTTCCCAGGTCTAACAAATTTTGTCCATGTCAAAATTTGTTCGTAAAATTGACTTATGGAAGCGTAAGTTCACGCTTAAACTCGTTTCTGTCGTCTCTGAATGTAAGCCTAAGAGTTCGGAGGCATAAGGCTGGACTCACACATCCGGAATTCCTCTCTGCATTCGGAATTCATAATTTTGAATACCGGCTAGCTGCCTCACATATATCCTAAAAATTCTGATAAATCAGTAGTCTCGTGTTTCTCGACTCGGGCAAACGTCTTGGATATGGAAAATCGCACTACATTTAGCTTAAAAAAGGTACGCAATCGAATACACTAGATTCATCCCCTTAATGTGAACAGAGTAAGGGAACGTCAGTTCTACATTACGGTCAGAAAATTACGACAGTATCCTGGCAGATTTTTTTATTACTATAGAATGGCAGTAGCATCGTTTGATGTATTATTATGTTTGCTGGGGGATGAAATCCGAAAGAAAGACACACAAATAACACACGTCTAACCGTTACCGCTCACAGTATCAACTGAAATAATTCATAATCTAATACCGGTGTGTGTGCTCCCGTTTTCAAATATATAGAGAAATGTGCGTTTTGAAATCAATCTTATTTATTCTGATCCGGAATTCAGAATGCTCGTCAGTGTCATTCTTACAGATCGATCTGAAAAAATAATAATCTGAAAACATCAGTATGTGGGTGGAGCATAATTATACATATATAGTAGGTATGCAATTCCGGGCTTTCCTAATTAATAATATGAATTCCAACTCCGAATTCAGAGAGGAATTCCGGATGTGTTAGTCCAGCCTAAGCCGGTTTCACACAAGGGCAGGGCAATGGGGCAGAGTACTTAGTGAGTTTATAGTGAGCAGAACAATACCTATTGTTACTATTTGAACGCGCGTGACAGACGACAGTACTGTTCTGTTGCAGCACGCGCATTCAAATAGTAGCAGTCTATAAACTCACCTACCCTGCGGTCCAAATTGCGCTAAAAGTGATAATATCGCAAATCCGACCAGTCACAAGTATTATTATTACTCAATAGCCCTTATATTTTGTGACTATGGTCGGATTCGCGATATTATCACTTTTAGCACAATTCGGACCGCAGGGTAAGTACTCTGCCTTATTAGTCATTGCCCTGCCCTTGTGTGCCCAACAGTACCGTAAGGAGGTAAGGAGCCGTAAAGCCACGGTATTATGGCTTCTTACGTCATTGGGTATTATCGATAACTTTGTTTGCGGATTGCGCACGCATCACTATCGAGAAAACGAACGCGTTGTCACGTTAAGGTATAGATAAAGTTATGGTCTCTGCAGAGAGGCTTCTTTGGTCATTGGGTCTCTGACCCTAGCCTGGCCAACCTTGTCCAACAAAGGGTTGGACCATAGACTTATTATCTGGAGCCCTACTTATTATTTCTATGGTCACCGTTGACCTCCGTAGACAGAGAAACCAATAGACTAATGCACGTTTCCATCTCTTTTACTCCAAAGCGAAAAGCCGGTAAATAAACCGAGTGCGAAGGTGACATAAATAGTTATTGTCTTTATCGCTGTTACCATGGTACTCCAAATCAAATTGACATCTGTCACGTCCTTGGAGTAACAAAATGACACTATTTGAAGGTTTTCGAGATTAATTATAAAAAAATATTTGTTTGCGTAATATATTGTTTGTGTTTTCGATCAGAAAGTAACTTATAGTATGTGTGGCGTATTTAGAAGGCATAATTATAGTGCAGTGCTCGGTTTTAACATGTAAAAACCGATTTGAACCAGGGTTGTGTGATGTTACATTTCACAGGTGAGTTTACCTAGTTTTTACACGATGTTTGCCTGTAAAACTTTAATAAATCATATGTAAAGCCTCTCCTGTAACTGATACTGTACAAATTAGAATAATAAACAGTGAAATAATCCAATTCTAAAATGTAACCTACAAGTACTTAGAAACAAATTTTCCCTACTTTCGCATTTATGTTATTATTGTCTACCTATATTAAAATATACAGGGTTATTTGTAAAACACCGGTAATGCTTTAAGGGGTGAAACTACTCATCAATATGTTTTACAAATAACCCTGTATAAAGAAAAGTCCACAATTATGCCATATGAGTATAAATATAAAGATCACATTATTATGCAACATATCAACAACTAAATAAAGTACTACCAACTTATCTGCGAAGTGGCAGAAAATGGAACTACAACAAATTCATACGATTTGACAGTTGAAGTCTTGTCAAAAATGCTTTTTCTTAGGCACCAGCGCCATCACTCTGTTCACGGATAACGTGGTCGAACTGTAATTTAATATGATTATGAAAATTATGGTTACAGATTCCCGAAAAATGAAGATGGTATGGTGGACGGCCCAAGATAGCGGACTAGTTATTTTTTATGCACTCCTATGATATGGATATCAAATGAAAGGGTTTGCTAAGAAGAATACTAATAAGCTGAAGTCTGCGTTCTAAACTAAAATATAAATTAATAGGAAAAGAAACATTTTTAAAAACAAGCTTTTATTTAATTGCTCTAAAAAGAAGAAAACATATAAAAGCTTGTCGCGTGATTTACTACTACTATCCATCTATACAAGTTAATCTCGTGACAAACTTTTATATCATATTGTGTAATGTATTAAATGGGTTTGATTTGATTTAAAGTTTATTTTCTTCTATTTAGAGCTTAATAAAAGCTTGTTTTTAAAAACGTTTTTGTATTATTATTTTGTAAAGGCTGATTAAAATGAATTGAATTACTTGAGTATTCATTGTCCTATTGTTGAACTACATGCAATTTTAGATTTTACTTTGGTATAATATGTGGATTGTCACAACATGTACGATGTGACGAGTAAATTAGCTAAAAAAGCATACCTACATTATGTACTAGTATTTTGTTATGGTTTTGATGTTGTATTGGTCTGAAGGTATAAAGGCTGATTAAACCAAGTTCCATAGTTCAATTACCATCTAATGATAAAATAGTATGTATCTTCTGACCCTATAAACATTTTGATTTACTAGGTAGCTGCGAAAATATCTCTATCTCATACCCGCGGGTCTACCGCTTAACTAAAATTGTAATGAACATCGACATCGGTATTAAACTTCAATACGATCGTGAGAGCCTAAACTTTGAGCTAACTTGTATTTTTTTTACCGATCATGAAGATAATAGTCCCAACTATATGATAGGTATTTTTTTTACAAGTTAGCTCAATGTTTAGGCTCTCACGATCGTATTGAAGTTTAATACCGATGTCGATGTTCATTACAATTTTAGTTACTCGGTAGACCCCCCGGTTACACTATGCCTGCGTCCATTGGTTTCTCTGTCCACGGTCAAAGAGTATTCACTACGTTTATCCCATAGAGTTAATACATAGTACCTATAACTAGAGAGCTTACTGCTATAATTAGTTGTACGAAATTTTGTGCCCACATGAAAGTCACCCGAGATTCAGCGGTGTCCCTCTCGCACACATGGCCATTACTCATCAACTTAGTAATCTACTAAATTGGTATTTTCAGAATCGTTTTTACATACATATTAGAACTAATGAAACTTCTACCCACGGCTATCAAAATAAACATAATAAAAAATATAATTGACGTGCTTTAAATATTATATTAAATATTATTATTTCCATACGTTATTCAATAATGATTATTACAATATTTGGATACCAGTAGTTAAAGAAGTTTGCATGCGGGAAACACTACATCATTCAAAATGGCTTACATTGTCAACTTAGTTGTCAACCTATTGTCAACATTCGTGGTTTTCATAGTTCAGAAATAAACGTGATCAAACATTATTTTTGTGCCTAGAATAATTTTTTGGCGACAAGATGGTAAATACTTGAGTTATGATTGGGTGCAAGCGAGAATATTATCCTGGTTGTGGAATATCGTTCCATAGGTAAGTTTCATTGAGTAGTGTGACAATATATTTTTATTTTGTGGGATATAGTTGCTCCAAGTACTTATTTTAGATCGTTTCACATAACATACAGTCCACTAAGTTAAATAATTTACGTACTTTAATAAATTTGGATTTGTTTTCCATAATCTGTAATGCGTAGCATATTTTCGATGCATTTATTGTTTTGTATAATTTGAGTGATTCCAAGTATAGTATAAGTATACATACAGGGTTATTTGTAAAACACCGGCAACGCTTTAAGGGGTGAAACTACTCATCAATATGAACAACTTTTACTATGGGAACAACCATGAAATCGCGAAAAAAAAATCAAACTTTTCATACAAAAGATTAACCTTGCTCCATCAAAATGTATGAAAAGTTTGAATTTTTTTTCGCGATTTCATGGTTGGTCCCGTAGTAAAAGTTGTTCATATTGATGAGTAGTTTCACCCCTGAAAGCATTGCCGGTGTTTTACAAATAACCCTGTATATAGTTTAAGTTAATTTGTTGAAATCATTTGTTGTTTGTTGTGCCGAATAGATAATAATGTTTTTTGTATCTCTTATAAAATGATAGACTTTATTAAAATTCCATGTTTGTTTTTTTCAGGATTCCAGCTGATAATAAGCAGAGGGTGTTATGGATAACAGCCACGAACCTTGACATTAGTGTGTAAAAGTTCGCATGTGTTTGTGGCGTAAATTTTAAAGATAATGAATTATTTAACAGCAGCAAAAATAAAATTAAAACCTGAAGCAGTTCCTTCAATATTACCATAGGTACTATTGTAATATGTTTAATAATTATCAGTTGTTGTATGTGTCTGTTGTATAATGTTGTGTGTAATTGTCTGGTCTGTAATAGTTTATACTAATATAAAGTATAACACATTGCACAAACTTAAGATTCACACACTTTGCTTATTGTTTATTTGTGTTTAATATTTTCCTATTAATATAGTTAGATGGATTAAACTTTTACTGGATTGGATATTCTACTTAGATATTGTGCCATAATGAAGATCATTTTTGACATTACAGATAGCCACAAAAAGAAAAAAAAAACTTCTGAGAAAAGTCAGTGCTTTCCGGACATTTTACGACTGCCAAATAAATTGTACGTGCAGGAACATCTGGTGAATCAGGGCATGTAGGATCTTGTAGTAAATGGGAAGATGTTGCAGTTTCCAGCAAGAGGAAACAAGCACATAAACCCAAAATACAACTATAATGCCAACACAATTAAAATTACAATCAACCATTAAGTTTCTAGCCGGTCTCTTCTCCATAGAACCCGGCCCACTTTGGAACCGTGCATCTAGAATCTCAACGTTTTGACGAAACGACGACGACCTTTTTATGCCGATTTGAAATTTAAAAAAGTTTTGCTTTGACTTTCATTCATTGTGTTTTATTGCTTAATGTTGTGAATGATGATTATACTTGAGTTTGCCAAACAAGAATATTATAATAAGTGATATTCGATTCTGCAGCACTAAGCATGGGTTACCCTTTCTGCTATAATAGGAAAGATCTCATAAAGAAAGGTCGTAGGATGGTCGCAAAGCTAAAAGAGAAAAAGAAAAAAGAAAGATAAAGTAGAAGAGGAATTAAATTTGTATCTTAAAATGTTAAAATCTAATGTTTCCTATGACTAGAGCTGCCAGATGTCCGGAATATTCACGCATGACATTTTATTATACACGTAATCTGTGTATAAGAAAATGTCCGGATTTTTCCGCAATGTCCGAAATTTTCTCTAAATTTTCTTTTTTATTATATAGTAACCTTGCATATGCCTATTTATATATTATGCCTTGCCTGTGACTCTAATTATAACCAAAAGGGTGTATGTATATTTGTAAGAACGTTTAGATACACTGTATGGACCGTATATTTCACTATTTACTAGGAAAGAAACAATTCTTACTATTCGATATCAGTAGTTAATTACCTGATAACTATTCTCATATCATAATTAAATATTTCTATCATGTCCTACTTTTAACTAAAATGTATGGTTACCCTATTAGACAAGGACACGGCTACCACAAAGTATTCTCCCTCAGACCGGCTTTACGGCACTATTAAGCGTTCCAGTACTTGTACTATTTCTATGGTTTATCCACAGTTGTCACGTTGGTCTGACAAGTGACAAGTGACGTTCGACAAAATGTTTTGTTTGGATTAATCTGACAAATGCCAATGTTACTTTTTGCACAGAAATTGAAGAATTTAGTAGTTTATACGCCGAATCCACTCCACCACAGGAACAGGATACAGTAATATATACAGGGCGAAACCGCGTGCGTAGTTTTCAATCTTTCCAAGAAGTATTAACATACTCACTTATTTTAGAATAATTTGAATCTATAGGTACCTATTTTTTCACTATCACAGCGTTATCATCCATTATTTGCATACGTGATTGATAAATTACGGTGATAACATAATTATTAGTATTAAATAATTTTGTGTTCATTTGAAGTTTAAACATTGCTTTAGATCTTGGTTAGCTGTTAGCGAAGAAAGAAGACCAACCACTTGAACAAAAATGCCGTTAATACCAGGGAAATATCAACATTACAAAAATGAGGACATTGATGACTACTTTAGTGCTGTAGGTTAGTACTTACCTTTTAGTCATGTACATTTATTTTATCTGTTTTTATCTGAATGATTCTGGTGCAGATAGTCTGCACTGTATATGCATTAATTATTCATACTCATTTTGTGTAAATAATATTTGTGTAATTATGCAAGGTTATTACAAATTCTAGTAATATTGGAACCAAATTAGTAGATTATGTTTCACTTGTCTTGTTTTCAGGTGTGCCATATATGGGACGTAAAATGATGTCGATGTCATCCCCAACAATGGAAATATCAGTTGATGGTGACACAATGACAATTAAGAACTCATCTTTGTTACGCACAGTTGAGAATAAGTTTAAGATAGGAGAGGAATATGAAGAAAATATGCCAAGCACAATACTAAAAGTAAGTGTTAAACCCTAGCGAGCGTAGCATGACCACCGTAGAAATGGGTTTTACCCATGGAAGAATAGACAAAATTACAGAATGTATAAATATTTCTACTCTTCAATAGGATTTAGTAGAATAATTACATCCATAACTACTTCTCTGTTGCTATGGCAAGAGTATTTTGTCTTTATCTACATAGAAACAAGAGTCTAGATGCTGAGATAAATAGAAAGAGCTTTGTCTTTTCTTGGAAGAATATAAATTGAGATGGTCATGCTACAGGTGCAGGGAACCCTTGGTTGAAATACTGAAAACTAAGACAGACCTAACTTAACTTCTTTTCAGAGTGTAACAACTATGATAAATGACAACCAGATGGAAACAAAGTCTGTGATTCCAGACACTGGCATCAACTGCGGCCGGCATTATGAGTTCACTCAAGATGAGTGCATTGTCGTGAGTATTACTAAATTTCCCATGGTATCAAGATGCTTTAAAAATTGTTCCTATAATTTTAAAGGCCCAATAATCTTCAAAAACAAATTGATTAATTTTGTAACTATACAAAGTGGACAAGTTTTTTTTTCTATTAATCTTAATAGAAAAAAAAACAATCTTTTGTCCACTTTGTATAATTTTGAGAAATTCATGTAGCTTAAAAATTCAGTGCACCTATATTTTTTTTTGTAGATTCAATGTAAAAATTACTGATCACCATACCGCCTCTGCCTTGCTTCTGCCTTTTGTGGTCTATCTTTTTCTAAGACCCACATTTTTCAAATATTATTTGCCAGATTATACTTGTATCAATTTCACATGACAAATATGAAATGTGTTGTGTAATGTTCAGCCACAAACAAAATATATAAATTACTTGACAACACATGATAATAATAATTTAAGACTCTGTTACCATGTTCCTATTTTTGTTAACCTTTTGACTGTCGGGTCATTCCTAATCTATCATGCAAATGCCATTTTTTTCGACTCCTTTTGACCTTGTACCTAATCAATACCTATGATTTATTATTTTGAAGAAATAATTATAATTACATAAAAGTCTTGTATTGTATCTGGAACTGGATAGAACAGCATGGAAATCAAGGGGGGAGGCCTTTGCCCAGCAGTGGGATGATACAGGCTAACAGTAACAGTAAAAGTCTTGTTAACCTTTCTAATTACAACCGTACGGCTGTGGCTGACGGGTGTTTAATGGGACAGTGTTATATGAAAAGTTAATTTACTAGGATACTTTTTTCTTTGTATTACCTATCCCAGTACATGTACTTAAAACTTTATTCTGATTTCAGACCTTGACCCACGAAAAAGCCAACACCCCTGCAAAACGCTACTTTCGCAGAGTCAAATAAACAGTGAAACAATTTTGAAATGTAAATATTATAATGATTTGATATTAATTAATTCCAAAGTGACATAGTCAAATACCTATTCTATTCTTATATACATATATAGTACCAATATAATTGGCACATTTATTTATGAGAACTGATTATTTTATTGCTTTATAGGTATTTTTATACGAGATTTTTTAAATTAAATAATGTGATAATTAAAAATATTTTTATTGTTACTTAAATACCAGAGTGCAGTTAGGATGCCCTGACTATTGGTTACTCTATCTACACCTGACTACCATTAAATCTTGACTGTTCTGTAATTAGACCATTTATATATACAACATGCCCCAAAATTCAACGATAAGCGGGCACCAGAGGGTAGACCAGCTCATGACTACTCGAGAAAAAAATTAAAGAAAAAAAAAATCTCAATTTTTAAGAAGTTACATAAACAAATTGAAATCCTTAAAAAATTTACACCCCTTAAGAGATTTTTAATTACCATGACCACAATGTTTCAAATATTTCTGAATTTCTTTTTGTACCTACCGGAAACCTAAGTAGCTCTACTAACCACCACAATCCTTGAAATTCCCAGAATGCCTGTAGATTTGACACAAACATCAATCAAAATTATATTTCACCCTAAAATTTTGTAAGGTTTTTACTTTCGGTCCACTTTCACTCATCGTGGTGTAAAAAAAAGTAAGGACTCTAACATGGCAAGTTTTTTTAAAAAATTGACGCAACTATCCAAGATTCCAAAATACTCTAGGAAAACTAGCCACAAAAAAAAGAAAAACGTACTATTTCTGAACAAAAACCAAATTTCATAACTTTTACTATGTGCCCAAAATAGGTATTTTGTTGTAAATTCTTCGAATTTGAATGGTACATGTGCGTAGTCAATAACATTTAGAAGTTAGAGAGGGATTATACGTTAGAGAGAGAGATAGATAGATTAGATAGATAGTATGTAAAGTAGGAAAACAGACGTTTTTAAAAATTATACCTCGTGTCTCCACTCTCCACAACTACAAGTCTGCTAGTACGTCTGTAGCGTACTTATCTAACATATACAACTGTCCGACATCAACCGTTGGGCTTCGGCCCGCCAGGCAATACCACCTCGCCTGGGTCGGAGGATCCTCCCTTTTCAATGGAGGAACACCATACCTCGTTCAGTACGCTACAGACGTACTAGTCTCTTAGGTACTCGTAAACTTGTAGTTGTGGAGACACGAGGTATAATTTTTAAAAACGTCTGTTTTCCTACTTTACATACTATCTATCTAATCTATCTATCTCTCTCTAACGTATAATCCCTCTCTAACTTCTAAATGTTATTGACTACGCACATGTACCATTCAAATTCGAAGAATTTACAACAAAATACCTATTTTGGGCACATAGTAAAAGTTATGAAATTTGGTTCTTGTTCAGAAATAGTACGTTTTTCTTTTTTTTGTGGCTAGTTTTCCTAGAGTATTTTGGAATCTTGGATAGTTGCGTCAATTTTTTAAAAAAACTTGCCATGTTAGAGTCCTTACTTTTTTTTACACCACGATGAGTTAACGTGGACCGAAAGTAAAAACCTTTCAAAATTTTAGGGTGAAATATAATTTTGATTGATTTTTGTGTCAAATCTACAGGCATTCTGGGAATTTCAAGGATTGTGGTGGTTAGTAGAGCTACTTAGGTTTCCGGTAGGTACAAAAAGAAATTCAGAAATATTTGAAACATTGTGGTCATGGTAATTAAAAATTTGTAAATTTTTTAAGGATTTCAATTTTTTTATGTAACTTCTTAAAAATTGAGTTTTTTTTTCTTTTTTTTTTTTCTCGAGTAGTCATGAGCTGGTCAACCCTCTGGTCCGCTTATCGATGAATTTTGGAACATTTTGGGACATGGTGTATAAAGCTCGATTACCACTGACTGACTGACTCACTGATTGACACAATTGTTCTCCCAGAAGGAGCCGTGGGGGGTAAAAGTCATCCATACAAAATTGAAACGCTCACCGTTCCGAAACCGTTAGAGATAGCGGGGGGTGCTCGACCAAATGTCATAGAGGAAGACGGGGGCTTTCCGGTGGGGGTCATAAAAATCCAAGATGGCGGATTCAAAATGGCGGCCATAAAAAAAATTGGTCCGAGCCGGCTGAAAAGTGGCGTCCGGGGGTTTTCGGGGGCACCGATTCATAATCCGGGATCAAATTTTTCAAGATGGCCGCCATACAAGTGTTCATTATGGGATTTTCACCCAATTGTTCTCCCAGAAGAAGCCGTGGGGGGTAAAAGTGATGTATGGGAGTCGTATAGAAGGGGGTCCTGTGAGTTTAGGAAAAGTCCGAAATGACCTGAAAGTGGAACGCTGACCGGAACTGCCCTACGGATCTCGAAAATGAGAAGTCGCAAACCTATAGTGCTGGAACTAAAAATGTCGACGACCTTGGGCCGATGGACGAGCCGGTGAAAAAAAGATGGTTCCATACAAAAAAACATGGCTGCCATACAAAACCAAATATCATATTTATTTTACGTTATGTTACAAGCTCCACCTAAAAAGCCCTCGCGGGCCGCATGCGGCCCGCGCACCCGCGCGACCTCTAGTTTCTATAGGTGAAATGGTAAAATCTTAAGCTGCGGTTCCACGGCACGTTAACTGACAGGCCGCACCAGACGTCGCACGACTGTCGAGACCTGTCACGGTCTGTGCCGAGTATTCCCACAGTGTGTGTCGGCCTAGTGCGGCCTTGAGGCCGCGATTCCAACATGTCCAGTGATACGGAGCGCATGGCTACGTGCGCAGCCGTTGTGGTTTTATTCAGTGGTCAACATTTGATAAACCAAGCAAAAATAAAGCAGAAGAAACGACGCTGGTGGTTAACGTCATTCAACAAGAGCCGATCAAGGTTGGTAATTTAAACTAACTAACCCCGATTATTTATAAATCTCCAGCAATGGAAACAAACGAAATGAATGCGTGAGATCCGATGCGGATGCGCCCGTACAGGCCGTGACAGGCTCCATCGTGCCACGCCTTTGAACCATCCCTTAGTAGTCTGTGCTTTGAACTAACCGACCTCTACGGGTCGGACGAGCGACGACTGGCCAACGCAGGCCTCATCGAATGCCATGGTTCCCACGGACCGTCGGCCTGGCTTGGCGTGATCGGCCTGTGAGAAAGCGGGCCGTGGGACCTCGGCTTTAAAATTACGCATAGAAAGATAATCTTGCTCCCCACTAAAAACTGAGGCAAAAAACGTAACATGACTGGCTCCCGACAGCCCGACACGCACACATAATTTGTGTTCGCTTATTAGGCTTCTATTCTATCTTAGTATTCTATGCGTTCTAAGGGTAAAATTGAATTTGAGTCTGCACATTGTCTGGAAAGAAAATCACCCTAACTTAGCATTAACCATCCATTAATCTAAATAATTCTAATTTCTAATCATTAGTAATCAATATAAAATCCAAAATATTGTGCAAAATATAATTATACTTTATATAGGTATTACCAATTTCTACTACAGATAAAATGCTTAATTCATCTGGCAACACTGACGCAGGTAAATTTCTAATCTAGACAGATCTTCGGTTTCTCTGTCTACGGATCTTAGGCTTACATTCAGAGACATCTCTAACTAGTCTGTGTCAGAGACGACAGAAACGAGTCTAAGCGTGAACCAATGATTCATATTTCAATGGCGTGAACTTACGCTTCCATATGTCAATTTTACGAACAAATTTTGACAGATGGAAGCGTAAGTTCACGCTTAGACTCGTTTCTGTCGTCTCTGAATGTAAGCCTTAGACTGTCTACGTCTTAGACTGATTTCGACTGATCTAGACCGTCTAAACTAGACTAGAAAAAAGAACTAGAATCCACTGGCAGCACCATAGACTTAGGACTCAGCTTACTGTGGGCAGCACTGACCGATTCGTCCGCATTGTTCGCGCCGAATTTGATGACGTCATCCGAATTCCTCTGGAATTTCGATATCCGAATTTTTCGGTACGGCGCGGATTAGTGTGCGAGGCTTAATAGGATTTAATTTAAAGAATTCTAAAATTCATTTCGTTTGACTCTAAGGCTTACATTCAGAGACGACAGAAACGAGTCTAAGCGTGAACCATAGAGATAATACATAGTACCTACTATTTCTATGGCGTGAACTTACGCTTCCTGTCAATTTTACGAACAAATTTTGACATATGGAAGCGTAAGTTCATGCTTAGACATGCTTGTTCCTAGGTTTTCACATACAAAGTGCTGCCATCTTTCGTCATTATTACTATTCCAATTTAAATTTGACAATAGTGTTACCTCACCAAGTTAGGATGTTGTGTCATTCACTTTCCTTCCCTTTCTTTCTTGCTGTAGCCGTGTAATAAGCGCCATCAGAAAAAAGACACCAATTTTATTGATTCGTACGGTTTCGATTGATTTGATTTTATTGTTTTGAAAGCGCATTGAACGGTTTTGATTTTTGCGAATCCCAACAGTGATAAATATAAAAATGGCAGAATACACAGTTCCTCAAAACCAGGTAAGTGCAAACTGATGTAGAAAATGTTTTGAAAATTTTCATTTCTCGATCAAAATCATATTATCATAAATTTTCCTATTCATTGTAGTTCACTAAAGAGACAATGACCACATTGACACGAAAGGAATCAATTTCATGTAGGGTACATATTAAATCTATTGTTCTATAACTTGAAAATTATTTGTTTTTAGGAGCAGCAGGTGAAAAAGTTAAAGAGATTCTTGGAAGGTTGGCGTATGGCTGTTCTTCCGTTAAAATCGGTGATCTTGTGGGAACAACAGTGGCACCCATGTGCTATAGTTGGCTCTGTCTCCATCCTATATTTTCTCATTTGGCTAATGGATCTAAATTCTCTTGCAACATTCGCTGTTATTGGCCTCTTCCTCAATTTCGTAGACTTCATTGTGCCTGTTGTATGCAATTCACTCTATGGACCCACATCTTGGACTGGACAACATGAAAAAGTGTTTGAAGAAATATGCAAAAGTATTGTAGCTACTTACAATAAATCCTTCCACAATGTGCGCTTATTCTATTCACTAAGGGAAACCAGCCCTTGTATGGTAAGCTCTATTATGTTTTTAATTTTAATTACCTTCATATTATTCAGTGCAGTTCTAATACTGGTCTGGGGAGAGTTGAAGTTCACAGTTTTGCTATTTTGTTTATAAATATTTTTATTTCAACTACAGTAACAATTAAATCTATTGAATGTATTGCTTTCACAACCAAATCAGTCAGTCGGTCCTCACCTACCCTCTACTATTATAATAAAAAGATGCAAGGCAAATTGTTATTATAAGCCAGCACACAGTAGGGATAGTACTGCCATTAACTGGATATTTTCCCTCATCTTATGTACCTAAATTAAAATAATGTTATGGTCTGTTTTATTTCACAGGGAAACTTAAAATTAAGGAAGAACTTCAAACCATTACTTTACTTCAAATTTCTGATTTCAGTACTACATACTGTCCATCAGCCTGCTGGTTACATTGGCATGGGTAGCATCTTCTATCAACAATATATTCCTGCTGTATATCCTATCCACCGTGATGTTGCTTTGGCCTGGAGTTCGACACAGGGGCATTTTTAACACACTACTCTCCATGGTCAACATGGCACCTAAAGCTTACCTCAAATCCGAGTAAAACAAATAATTTCGTGATGTAGCTTTTAATATTAATATGTGATTGGTCTGGTCATAAGTTTTAAGTTTAAGCTTAGCTTATTGTGAGCTTTAAATTACTGTATGTGTGATATACTTTATAAAATTAAAGAGCCAAAGCCTGGCAGTTGTTTCTATTGGTAATGATAAGGGAGCCTTTTAATGATCAACAAGTAGTGTGATGATGTGTGGCTTACTCTAGCAAACTCGCCAATGAATTAAGCAATTTTGATATTGCCAATCTTTGTCCAATTTGTGCCATCATACTCTGGAAGTTATAACCCCATATTATCGAGTTTGTTGGCGTGATCTTCCCGCTAGCATCCTCACCTCCCGTACTGAAAAACCATGGTTTAAGTGTAATGATTTAGTGGCTAATTTGTGATGTTGATGTACCTCAAAGAAACAAGTTACAAGGGGTAATTGGCGAGTATGTTAGCGTTAGCATTTCACATATCTTTACATCTCGAGAATGGCTAATGCCATCATTTTGTAACTGGCGTCCAGATTTAATGCTCAATTTTTAACCAAAAACGGTAAAAAACTCAGTTTAATTTATAGCATAAAAATAAAACTAAAATCACTGTAAACTGCTACGTCTACTCCCTAATATGGGGTACACTAAAGGTTGGCAATATTATGATTGCTTACTTCGATGGTAATTTTGCTAGCGAGAGCCACACTATGATGATCACAATCACCTAGCCTTTTGTCCTGTCTATTGGGGTCACTTTACTCCCCCCTGATGGTGTTACCTGTAAATTGTTAGTTGGTATCTCATCAATTCTTATAGCGATTTTTAAGTGCTAATAACGGTGGGTATATAGAGAAAAAGTAGCGAGATCAACATTATCAATACCTACTCGCGTAGTTATAAGTTAACGTGAGCTTCAACAATACGATGTATGACTATACAGTCAGTATTAGGTGGGATTGTCTACGAAGTGAACAGTATACAATAGATATATGACTTCATTGCACACCAAATAATTTAGTAAAAGGGATTATAAAATAAAAAACATATAAAATATCAATTATTATATTTGATATTGTAAATTCTTATCTAATACATTCAATACTCAACTCAATATCTTATGATTTTTTAGAAAGTTCTATGTTGTTTTGCACACATTCAAGCGGACTGGTAAGGCAGAGGGGATAGCAGTATAGCACAATATATCTGAACAGTAAATTGTTAATAAAAATTAACTAGGTACCACTGATACAACCATGTTTAACGAAATATCATTGATAAAATTACAATAACTTTGTTTAGAACAGCAACTCAGCATACAACTAACCTAGTAATATGACAGATAAATACCATTGCAAATCCTATACAATAACCATTTTATTTACTGTACATACAAAGTATTAATAATATCAGAGTAAGAAATCTCATGATGATAATCACAGCAATTATTGTAAAAATAACAATCTCTCCAGGATGAATATAAAAAAAGGCTGATTAAAACTGCGATTGATATTCTGTGCAAAGCAGAGATTCTTATGATAAAATTACACTGAATTATTGATTTGATACTAGACTTATGTTTCTGATATAGAAAAGCCCGGTTTTACGTTTGAGTTTTTAGCTTTCGTCACTAACGGCGGCGTGCTTGGCTCGTTCGTCGGCAAATTATTGTTTGATGTACTGTCACTAGATGTGCTTGGTTTTAGTAAATCATCAGTCACTAAAGTGGTTTTAAATCTACTGCCGGAAACAGTCGCTTGGGAGCTTACATTGCTTTTTTGTGCACTACTGTCACTATATCTTCTGCTACCATTGTTAAGAATTTCATTCTTTTTTATTTTACTTTTACCGTCTTTGCTTTGCAAATTTAACGAATCAATATTGGCCATATACTGTGTATTTTCTTTAGAACACTTTTGTTTGAGTTCATTATCTAAATTAAAATTTTTGCTACTTGATGGCATGTCTTTATAGAAACATTCTTTAGTTTGTTGTAGGCTAAGCCCGAAGAACTCTGTAGAGCCTTTACTAGTGGACGGCTGATTGTTGTCTAATCTTAGGGAACTAGCTCCACTGTAAGTTTGTGGGCTCAGATCGTTTTTGATCATTTTTACCGGCGAGCTGCACGGGTCCACTGAAAGGGTTTCTTCGTCATCTTCTCCTTCTGCACTCTGAAGAACGAAAGGATATGATTAGAACATTTAATTATCACTTATTTTCAAACTCATCCTAATTAAATACTCGATCATTCTACCAACAATTTATTTGACTGATTGGTATAATTTATTTTAACTGCACAATTTGCTTGTATGTATATTTGTACGCCAGTAATTGTGGTAGAATTATAGATCTACTTATAATTACCAGACTTGTCAATTATGTCGTAATGCAGGTCTTCAGGCAATTATTTCCCCGATTAACATTTAAAGTACATATAGGTATCAAAATTAATAAGGAGTGGTCCACACTGGCTCTGGACCGGATGACCTGGAAGTCATGGGGGGAGGCCTTTGCTCAGCAGTGGGATGATATAGGCTAACACTAATAGGTACATACCAATAGGTCATGATCAGTGATGGAGCCGGCGGTAGCCTCGTTGCTGTTGAAATCCAGCTCGGAGGCTATTGACACCGGGGTCACGTCACCGCTAATAGATGAACCTGCAACATTACGCCCGCGTAATACTTAGTGTCATATCGGAGGTTGGGCTGTCGCTGCATGTACAATATTCATAGCAGTCTATTCATTCATATACTGGTTAATTGGAAACCAGCCCCAACTTACTTGACATAATTACTCTACCTACTTGTATCATGTTCTTCCCGGCTAGATAGGTCTCTTTATGAGAGTATCGTTAACTACTACTAAGGGATTCCATCAAGTCGATAAAATTGCACTGTCAAGCTGTTTGTGAATGGCAGTATGGCAACAAAATAGCTCATTGCAGCGATCTATGCTGTGTAGGCCCATTTTTTATCAGTGGATATTTCGTGCTGAGGAATCTATACAATACCTATAAATTAGTCTTTTCTTCTGAACTTACGTGTTATTCTATTTAGTTAAATCACTTATAACCAATTAGTCTAAATTGTACTGATTGGTTAATATAGGTACCTATGTAAAAAAAAATTTTATTCGTAGGTAGTTACTATGTATGTATAATGTAAATATGGCAATGTGTCGATAGAAAGTGTTAAATAATATTTTTATGAAAATATTACTTGCTCTGTACATATATATTAATTATTAATATATGATAAATAAGTAAAAATAAAGCTATCATGCAAACTCATTTGATTGTTAGCCATTGGTTTTCTCATTTAATATTTCTAAACTAGTTTATCATTCTCAAGGACCCTACGCTTGGAAGTTATTAGCAAAGAGTGCAGCACATGCGATTCATGCAACAATCAATTGTAAATTAAAAGATGTTATACAGAAGTGTTCTTATTCAAATGGAGTATTTTTACAAGCGACGATATTGTGCAACGTTTTAAAATATATTTATGTATAAATATATCCATTGATCAACTCTGCAATTTTTATAACAATTAACAACGCAACGACAACTAACGCGTATAGTTTGTTGTGACACGCTATTTTTATATTTACAAAATGATTGGTACAGTCATATACCTATAACTTATTAGGCTACTAGTACCTAGTATATGACGTAACATTAATTCATAAGGTGTATTGTTACACCTTATGAATTAATGTTACGTCACGTAATTGTATCGCACACAGTTGGCCGGTGGTTGTTCGGTAACACTGAGCTATATGACGATGCGTGAGGTACCTGCTACGTTGGAGTGCGGCATGAATGGGTGCAGGCTCGAGTCCAACGCGCACAACGTCGCTGCCTCGCCCTCCCACTGAGGGAGCTTGCTCGGCACATTTTTACTCCAATTGCTACTGGAATCCATAATGTTTAGTTACCAGCCTTCGTTCGGCTGCGCCTGGGGCTCAACTTAACAAATCCCGACAATGAATGATACAAGCACCAACAATTTGATGAATGAATTTATGTGAATCGTCGCTGCCACACGTGAAAACAAGATGGTTCCGAATAGACTCTGCAAGTGGACGAAACATTTTGACATTTTGTCCACTTGCAGATTGAATGTTGAAAGGCTTAGGTCACAAGTCTGATTCTCAAATGAGATAAAACGAAAGTCCTTTAGATGACACTTTACATTTAAAAAGTAACATGAAACAGAACAGTAAAACTAACATCAAGCAACATTAGCAAATATGAGTGTTTATAATACAAATCTAGTCAAGTGATAGCGCAGTACCGGAGAGAATTTGAAGGCATCTTCCAGAGCGTCAAACATAGGTATTCACCAGTTAACAAAATCGAAGTATAACAAAACGCACAGAAGAATGACCCTTAGATAATATTTGGAAAACGCATTCAAGCTGGTTAAAATCAACTCGTAAAGATTTTACACAAGGACGGAGTAATTTGACTGTATACCTTTCGGTGGAATTAGTCTTATGCTCTGAGTTGGAGGCGTAGTTGGAGTTGGGCGACGACGGGCCCGCGGATGACAGGCCGCTCGGCAGCTCGCCCGACGACGACATCAGCGACGACGGGCCGCTCCAGCCCACACCTGCAGACACAGTGCCATTAGCACGCGGCTCGTTCCAATGAACACGGCTGTATAGTGATAATAGAGATGCTTACTGTTGGTGGGCGAGGGCTGCTTGTGCGCGGCGGGCGCGGGCGGCGGCGCGGGCGGCGTGCCCAGCAGCACGGGCGCCGCCGTCACGCGCTCCAGGAAGGCGTCCAGCTGGCGCAGCGACAGCGCGTTGTGCAGCGTCTCCAGCGGCCGGATGGCCGGCACGCCCCCGAACCCCTCCACCGCCGCTGCCGACAGAACTACGTCACGATCCGCCCGAGCCGGCGGGGCCATGCGGAGGATTCTGACGAGGCCGCTCGCGTTAAGAGTCTCGTTGCCACTATCGCTCCCGCCGACGGCGTCGTCGCGAGCGGCCGCGACACTCACCGTTGCTGGAGGCGGCCGTGGGGATCATGACGCGCAGGTTGGGCGCGGAGCTGGAGCCGGAGATGACGGCCGTGCTGAACAGGCCGGCGGCGGAGAGCTTGCCGCGCGCGCCCAGCCCCAGCATCTTGAGGTAGCTCATCTGGCCGGCGATGCTGTGCCGCTGGCGCCGCCCTGCGTCCTCTAGGCTACAGCGCGCGCCCGCTCGGCCGCGACCCGCCAGGCGCGGCCACGACGCCGTGCGCGCGCCGAACGTGATGGCGGATAGCGGCAGCTCGTTAGTGGAGGACTCGACGCCGTCCACGTTAAACAGGGGGGTTAGTGGGTCGTCGCTCGGGCTCGGGCTCGACACGCGGCCGGACGGCGTCGTCACGGTTAGTGCGGGGAGCGGGCGCGGGGCTGCCCCGGATGGCGGCGCGGTTTAGTAGGGTGTTACACGAACGGGGGATGATATTAGGTACATGGAATGCGAGCGTTGTTAGTGATTGGGGCGGTGATAGAGAGAAAAATAAATTAGTGATTAATATAGGTAGATAGAATAAATAAATATATAGAGAAGTACTTGTCAAAGCGTGCTCGTAGTGGCGACAGAATTGCAATACGAAGATCGCATTTGACATCACACTAGAGATGGGAACCCAACCAGCGCAGTAGTTTGACGATCGTGTGTCGGCCCCTAGAAACGCAACTCTCGACGTCTCATAACTCCTCCTCCTCTCACATGTGGATGTGATCGGGGGAGGAGACAAAGACCAGAAATGTACGTTTGCATAACGTTGAATTGTATCAATATAACATTTAGGTGTAGTATACATCGAATATTGCAGACCATATTAGTGGCGATAAGTGTCAACAGCGTGCATGCAGGTGCCAAACAATAGTCAAACGTGCGCACACACACGCGAGGAGCGAAGATGCAACGCAAACACACACAAGATCGCCGGCCAGAGTGAGCTCAATACAGCGGCGAGGGCGCCCAGTGTCTACAACTCAGTAAGATGTCAAGTAAACCATTACA
Source organism: Allophyes oxyacanthae (assembly GCA_932294325.1). Taxonomy (NCBI): domain Eukaryota; kingdom Metazoa; phylum Arthropoda; class Insecta; order Lepidoptera; family Noctuidae; genus Allophyes; species Allophyes oxyacanthae. The sequence goes on along the minus strand of OW028613.1, from coordinate 13,797,658 downwards.
CACAGACACGACAAACTAGCGTGCCAAATACAACGTTATAAACTTAACTGCTAGACGAAACACGACATTAATCATGAATTATAACTAAATGATGAGAATATTTCACTATTTTATAGTGGCGGGTACCTACTAAGAGTTTGTATCGACAGCTGGACATGCGAGCATGCTTGCTTACCTTTAAATACCTTTCACGTGGACACTTTATTTCGTAAGGGTTGGAATCGATTGACCGACAGAACATGATCATAATTTGTATCCCTACACCGACGATATTAGGATTTAGGACGCGCACACATATAACATGTTGAGTAGCTAAGGCCGGACCACCAACACTTGGAAAGCAGAAAAGCGTTTACCATTGGGTTCAGTTGAAACTAAACGGTTTACTGTACTATAATGGCATCATAGTACGAAATATTGAGGCAGTTTATCAGCGACGTTTAAACTAAAGATCCCACTATGTCGGATGTCGGGCTGACAAAATGTCATCCAGCTGTAACAATTTGTAAGGTTCTAATTTTATTGTGTTGGATTACTAGATAACATTTTATGCGTTGGATTCTCGGCAAAGAATATCCCACCCCCTCTTCTTCAGTTGTCAAAAAAGAAGACTAAACAAATCATATGAAAAGCTTGAACACCAGCATATTACAGCATCATCAACCCGTGTCAATTGTGGTTACATTCCATCGTGACCATTAGACGTTTACATGAGATATTGATGATAATGAAAATATATAAGTCGGTCTGAGCCGACATAGTGGGATCGTGTCAGTGGTAAGTCCCGGGCCACTCGTGTGCACTGACCTGAGCTGGTCACGGCCTGCAGGCTCCGGTAGCGCGCGCCCACGGCGGCCGCCAGCGGAGCCTCCGACGACTCTGTCACGTACACCACACGTGACGTCATATGCACGCATCTCATGTGCCCATGACGAATCGTAGTAAAATATGCTCATATACTACTTTAAATCAACCGTTGTATTATAAACAAACTTTCAGAGAGTGTATCATGCCCTCAATAATATAAGAGTAAAAAATTATCCCGGCAATCTAAGTTAATGAGTCCATAAAGCGGGATTTATAGGTCAGTTCAAGTTCAGAATAGTTTGTCACAGTGTTTTTATTTGTACTGGGCCTTTACAGGTTCTTTTAAAGCATCAAAATTCTAGGTTCATTTTTGCATGTTAAAATACTGAGTAGACAGCACCATTTATTAGGGCTTTAGCTGAAAACCAGCGCCTGGCAACTTTAGTGCCCGGCATAATGCTGAGCTGAATGGCCCAGACGTGAGACACGCATGATCTTAAATTTGTACTTTTTTATGAAGCCTTTTTTATATTTTTTTGTTGTTAATATAATTTCAAGATGTTGTCTTTTGCCTCTGTGACAAATTAATGTTTTCTTTCTTTCTTTCTATTTGACCCACATTTGAAGCTGTCGAGAGTCCCCGGTTGGTGTCTCATTTTGTTTTATAATTAAATTCTAGTAAAACCCTCTGTAGGTATGCTGATCTCATTCCAGCCTTCCGAAAGACTGGAATTCCTTGTTATATAGAGAGTATCTTCATAAAATGGCATTTCACGTTTTTGTTAGAAAATAATACAAACCATGTTTGTACATTAATTGTTTTTTGCAATTCATGTTTGTTTTTATATATTCCACTTTACTATTGAGATAACGATATTTACGAGCATATTATTTTACTACAATTCGTGTACGAAGCAAACTCAAATATTAATAGCAAAGTAATCTACGGTTCGCAAAGGTTTCTACAAACTTATACCAATAGAAATCTATTCAGAAATCGGAGTATACACTACATTGGCTCATAAATGATAATTAAAATAATGAGAATAAAAGGAACACCCTACTAACTGTTATTAGTTTTACTACAATTTTAACATAATTGATAGATGTCGTACTTGTCCAATTTTATGCCCATCTTCTGATAAAATTCTTTGCTGGTTGTAAAACAGTTTAAACCAATTTGCAGGCCACGCCGCCGCCGAGCGTCATTGCTCGTTTCATTGGCAACCATTGTAGATGACAATGTTGGAACAAGTATCCAAGTCCCATTCAATCAAATATGTACAGTAGTCAGATGTACTAGTCAGTACACGTCACTCCACTCAGTTTCCGAGCTGTTAGTGGGTCGGTATTAGTGCAACCATGCCTGGGCCACGTGGCCCACGCCTGCTAACATACTTACCATTGTCGTGGCTCTGCTTATGCTGGTCGTAGGAACGAGCGCGAGGCGGCGCTTCTTCTGCATCTTTGGGTTCTTTCTCGTCGCCCTGGAAGGAATTTATGTTAGAAATTTAGAAATGGCGTCCATTTTTTTATCGCGTTTCGCTGCGTTCTGCAAGTCGCAATCTGGTTTAACGTAAAGCAATAACACTTGCATTGTGTAACTCTTCAACTTTCGTTTTCTCTCAAAATCCTACTATATCGGCCCATCTCTGTTCACGAGTAGGCTTTTAGCAAATTTTTGGGATCAAATAATCTAACTTTTGAATAACCGTAACTCGTCTGCGATTCAGTTGTACAGGTCCGACTAAAAGTCGGTCCTAGAATACTTGTAAAAAGTTATAATGATGACAGGAATAACAAAGCGTGTCTATTATCTAACCTGTGTGTGATCGTGCGGGTCGGTGTCGACGTGACCGCGTGCGCGCAGTTCCGCGTTGAGGCGCGCGGCGAGTGTGGACGCCTCGTGCCCGCTCACCGTGTAGTGCAGGCTGCTGTAATTGTCGCTTGACATAAAAACACACTTAGTATCTAGAATCAAGATTACAATTCAGGTTTGACGCAATATAGCAACAAAGATAAATTAAGTAAGCATAAGGTTTTACAGGCTGTTGTTATTGTTATGCATAAAAGACTCGAATGTAGCAAAGAACTGCGCCAGTTCGGCTTGAACGGATGTGTGGACATGCAAGAAACGATCACATCAGAGGGGCTAAAAAGGCCGCTTTAGATGAATCACGATATGATTCATATTAGAAATGTCAAAATATCTACTTAATTGACAACTCTTAATGTCATCCGCATAAGGTTCATATTGAGTAATCATCTGTTTGTCAGTTACTAAGCAGATCATGAATTGCTCAATGTGGCCTTTTTAGGCCCTCAGGCTCGGTTCAGTCGCTCCGGTTGGCGGATATGCCTGCGATGATACGGATTTACTTCCGGTCAGGCGATGATGATGAACCAGATCGTATATTATGGCGGTCTATAGTAAATTCTGCATCAAGACAAGGATTTCGTGTATGTAATGGCGTGGTCTATAAGTGAAGCTTTTAAACACTCACCAAATTGGAATCGGATCCGAAGGCCTAATCTTTGATTTCGACAATTTCTTAGGAGAGAACGTGTTATCCAGCTCATCGGCATCCTATAACATAAATAAGATAAACTGTTTATCGCACGCAATACATTATTTATTAGAAATAAATTATGTTAGGTGGTATATCTTACAGGCTGCAGCGTTTCTTGACTGGCCATATTGTCATCTTCGCCCTCTTCTTCGATACACTTCACTTCGTCAGATGAACTTTGCTGTCAAGGAAACAACAAATAAACTTTCATTTTAAGTTACAAAATGTTGTTCACATTTTATTCATGGTATAGTAGGTAATGAGCCCTGAAGAGTTGAAAATTGTAAAAGTAACTAAACACAGCGTTCACCAAATGCAAAACAATTAACGACGTCATGATGAAATTAGGAGTCTAGGCAAAACTGGGAAGTTTTACCGGTCTCTCCCTGTATACGAACTTACCGAGTTGTTAGTAGTAGAGTGGTTCCGACTGTGCGGCCTGAAGCCTGGCCCCGGCGGCAAGTTCTTCTGCACGCAGCAGTTCACGCCCGGACTGAAGTGCAACTCTACGTGGAACCTGACGGACAAATGGCTGTTATAGTGACTGTAAGCTGGCGCAGCCGGCGTCAAGAGGATAGGCAGATAAACACCCTTACTGATAACATCGAGTAACGTTATGTCAAACTGAGTTTCTTGCCGGTCTCTTCACCATAGGACCAACTTTGGAACCGTGAACATAGAGATCCGACGTTTTAAAAAAGGCCTGTAAAAGCCCTGTTGAAATAAAAAGCTTTATTATTATCCGAAAGGTTTTTTAACTTAGTTTTAAATTTGCTTTTATTGGTTTCGGTTATTATCTCGGGCAAACCAAATGATTAAAATGTATTTGTTCAGTCACATAACTTTATAGTGTTTATAAGTAAGAGGAAATAAGTTCTCTTACATAAAGCATGAAGATAACAAAACAACATATTGCAATAACTCAGTCCATGGCATGTTATGGCATTTTTCCCTCAAGACTGTTGTTGATTGTAGCGACCAAAGAGTATGTAATCACTACGTTTAAGAGACGGGAGTCCCATAGAAAAAGATGAAAAACGTCACTTGTATGAAACGTGCGCTAGAACTGTATACCAACAAAGCAAAAAGAAATGCAGCCATTGCCGTAAAGGCAGAGTTGCCAACATAATCACCAAATAGGGATGTACTATTCATGCGTAATTCTATCGATAAATCGCTACAAAAATGTAGGGTTCCTATTTTTTTATTACATTTAAGATAGGCTCATTTCCGCCAACGTGAACTCTCTATTTAAACTGAGTAACAATTTAATAACAAAAAGAAGCAAATAAACCTAAGTTCACATTGGCGCAAGTGGTGATGAGACAAATTTCAAATTTCATTGTGCAGTCAAATTATTTTGACTACATAATGAAATTTGAATGATTTGCTGTGATGATGATAAAATAAAACAAAGCTTTGGATTTTATTTTCCTGTGCTCAGCTGCTGCGCTTTCGCTTCGCTTTGTCTCCAAAGGCATAATATATAGATATTTAAGTCAATGCTAAATGTGTGACCGTTGCAAACAATTTTGTTTGAAACATTCGCACACTTGGCATTGATAGAAGTTGACTTGAATAATATCTATAATTATGCCTTTGGAGACTTCTTGTAGAAGGGGCGAGCCACACATTTATTTATTTTAGACCACCGACGACCTCTTGATTTCCGTTTTCCGTTCTTTACAGTTGATTCTATGAGATTTTTTTTCGATTTGAGCAACTTTTTTCTGCAGGCTTTTAATTAAAATGTTATATATCTTCAATTTATTTAAAAGTTTTATTTTCTAGGTGTAAGTAGCTTTTATTTATGCAGTCATCGTTAGTGTTGTTTCTCGAGGTCTTGCATGCGCTATTTTTGCAGTGCTGGGTGAAGGTTCTGGAAAATTTACAAAAAACATGTTAACATAATTAATTAAACGGGTTTTCCTGTGATGTAATAAACAGACAGACAGAAAACAAAAATTAAAAATTTCGCCATAATAGGCTAGCTCTATTTTTAATGTACAGACTTTTCGACTTCTACGATTTTTTTATAGTAAAGATAATTAATCAATTTAAGCAAATGGTTTTGTAATAGACACAGAAAAACCTGTAATGATAACATTATGGCATGTTAATACAGTGAATTAAATGTTAAACATAATTTGAAATTAACATAAGCCTTACCCGCAATAGAACATCTTTTCCTTTCGTTAAATTTTCATCAACCTCTCCGCTCGATTAAGGTCCGATTAAATTGAAAATATAATAGATTTCTCAGAATTGGTGTCAAAGGGCAATGGCAATTGGCAATGGTTCAGCAGTTGATAATGAAGGTACTGTAATATAGAAAAAATGTGAACTGACACACAAGCGAATTTAAATTTAAATCTAATCATGAAAATTTACTTGGGCTAAGTCTTTCCTTTTTATTACATTTTCATTTGCAAACAACTCTGTATTCAACCCATTGTTAACATCTAGCAAACACATTTATTGTATTATTATATAAGCAGCAGTTTTATACTTAAAGGAAAAGAAGGAAAAGAAAATCAAAAACAAAAGTAAATTTATAAAATTTAAAAATGAGAATATCGACAGTCGAGAAAAAATGTCACAACACTATCGATACTTGATTATGATAGGTTATTCTCTAAAATCTGGATTTATGTTATAATCACGTAATTCCTTTTCTGTAATAGCCTAACAATTGTAAATTTAAGCACTTATTTGTAAAAAAAGAATTACCTGTCTTCATTCAAAGGAAATTTTGCCATGAAGATTCGTTTTTGGCCATCTGACCGGCCAGTTGTTATACCACATATTTCGCACGTTTTACAATGCATTACAAATATTAGATACGTCACACGCATACACATACACAATAGGTAACAAACAACTTAGGTATTTGATTATTTAAAAGAACGATGAAAGCAAAAACTTTAATCAAACATGAATCAAACTTCGCCAAACAACTCTTTTGACAACCAAAACAAAAATGGCGGCTGCGTGCGATAGAGTAGAGAATATGTTAAAGCAAGACAGCGATATCCGCCATTAGTCCGCCATTGTCCGCCATTATTTCTAGCGCACGTTTCATACATCAATTTTTTACTAGGGAGTTGCGCCAGACTGGTAGCGACTTCGAATTGAAATAGATCATGTCGTAGTGGAGAAATCTAGTAGCAATAGATGTCGCTACAGAAGCTATCCTAAGATGGTTTGTAATGCGGCTGGATACAGCATCATACACAGAACCACTGGCGGATGGTCCGTGGATTGGGGACGCGGAAGGCTCAGGGGGCGTCAGAATACTGATCAATTTTTATTTAATTTCTTTGAACCAAATGAAATACTAAGGACATGTTAAAAATCACAGTGACAGGAATGTGGCTCTTATTTTTTAGACCCGAAGTAGCAAGTTTAGGGTGATCAACACTTTCTGAAGCAGACTGTACATATTTTATCTGAATAAATCTTGCTTTACATGACACACGACTTACCTCTCCTCTGAATACGGATCTTTGGTGGGGTCCTCGTACAGCATCACCACAATTTGCGACATGTAGTTGAGTTCCGACACAGTCGACACGTACTCCATCGCGCGGCGCCATTGCTCGTCTTTTAATACCTGTAAATTGTAAATATTTATAATTCCCGCGTCCCACAACTGCGCTACGTTGCGTGTTAATTTGAAGCCTAAATGAAGTTAATCTAAGTTTTTTACTTATTTCTAATTTGCCGCTGAATATAATTTTTTCTCAATATTAGTTCGATTATGATACATCGGAGTTTGGGGAATCGGCCTAGGGCGTAGCTAGAACAGATACAACGCTAAATCAGATATCACTACGGTCCGTTTTTCTCAGATAGTACTTATAAACAATCTTATGGTGTCTAGGTAGCGGCCGATTAGTGTTAGTGTAGCAAATCAAAGTTCTTACGTCGAGCAGTCCGCCAAATCTGAGCACAGTGAGTAGCGAGTGCACGTGGCTCTCGCTCGTGAAGTACAGGCGCGTGCGCACGTGACGCCCCGGCGACGACACGCCGTGACTGTACCTGTGGGGGAGGTTACGGTCTACACAAGACTACTACTACGTGGATTTTTTATACATCAGCCCCTTAGATATCATTTCAATCTCCATCCGCCAAGAAATAGAAACGCCAATACAATGTATGGGGATGACAATTAAATAAGGTATATTACACTCGCGGTGCGGTGCCGCCGGATCAAAATATTGTCCGCTTTGTAGGTAACCCGCACAGTGTGGGCACACACATTTTAACCATCATTCTTACCTATAAGCACCTAAGGCCCCAGTTTACCAACAATGTAACAGACGATTTGGACAAAATCTGCCGTTTAACACGAACTTTAGAACTTGTTAACCGTCGTTTTCAATTTAAACATCTGTTATGTCGTTGGTGAACATGGCCCTTATTATAACAATTGCTCCCTACACATATAAGGGCCTCTAAAAACGTGTTGAACGAGAGGTTGACATGAAGCATTCGCTTGTACAGTAAGTCCCAGCAATTATGTGTGTGATTTAATGTCATTGGTCACGACAGAAATACGAACAAAAAAAAGTCAAAAACAAAAAACAAAGTAAAAACAGCCTGTTAGTCATATAAGTAACAGACAGAGAAACACACAAGAAGTCTGTTAACAAACCTGGGATTCAATCTATTGACAGTTTCTTCACCTGACTCTTCGATATTCCTCTGCAGGTCAGCCCGTATCTTCTTTAGAAGCGGTGTACAGATACCTTGTCCTATTGTCAGTTTCTCCTGCATCGTCAGACCGTATTCCTATGAAACAGAAAGTTTATTTATTACCCTGGATAATCCTGGGGATTCTTTTAGATTGGACTAGAGAAACTTTCTCCAATGATGGTGATTGGTGACCATGCATTCGTAGTCGGCCCGTGAGATGTTCTATATCACATCGGCTTAGATTATTTAATAATTGAACAATTTTGACAGGTAATTTTTCAAACCGTGCATTTAAAAAAATCTGCAAGCTTACCAATGAATGTAAATTATATAACTTAAAGTTTACAAAACGTTTACATATAATCAACTAAAGGATTTCAGATTTTTAAAATGTAAGTTTAGTTAAAAGTAATTTCAAGATTGTTTACCTTTAGTAAATTACCTAAACGGACAGCGTATAATATAATATTATAATAATATAATATGGTATAAAAGTCCCAGTGAATGTATCGTATCGGGAACCAGTCATTGTCGATTACAACTTTTGCAGTGGTCTAACATCGGGTACCAAGAACACATTTTTTTTTTAATTGTTTATTTATTAACGACGGAAGCTTGTATTAAGCAGTGAACAGGGGGGCTAAAAAGGCCGCTTTAGATGAATCACAATATGATTCATATTATGAATGTCAAAATATCTACTTAATTGACGACTTTTAATATCATCCGCATAAGGTTCATATTCAGTAATCATCTGTTTGACAGTTACTATGCAGATCAGTAGATGAATTGCTCAATGTGGCCTTTTTAGGCCACCTGCCCCCCGGCCCGGCCCCCTGATGTGAACATCTTTCAAATAAACAATGAATCAGTTTATCGCAGTCCAGTGCTGGAAATAGGCATCTCTTAAATTTCACCATATCGAGGTCTTCCGCATCAAGTCCGTCAGCTAACTGATGATCATCAAGACTACAATAAGTCAATAACAATTTTCCATGAACAAAAGTTAAGTTACAAAATCACTCACTTGAGGGATTACGATATCTGCCAAGTACTTGGCATAGATATACAGTTCCTCCGCCAGGTCGAACTGCAACGTGTGCTGGTTGTGTTGCAGATCGTACTTGATGCAGTCGTAGATGTCCGGGATCTTCGATATGTCGTACGTGTTGTTTTTGGTACAGAAGTCCTTCTCGATCTTGCCCCATCGACGCCCCATTAGCTCCCAGGTTTCACCGTGGTAGAGTATCGTGTCTGGGTGAAGAGAATTTAGTAATTAATTTCACAAAAGCACTGTAATTTCTCCCACTGGCTTCTATAAACTTGTTTCACGAGTGTGTTCGTCTTTAAAACGAGCGCAGATTTGTTGACGCAGGGTACTCGGCGGCACGATACTATATTATTGTGAAAACGCTGCATTCGTCGTTAATTTCCGACAGTGAGTCAGTGATTGATACTGATAAATTAATAGATACCTTTAGTTTTGGGGTCATCTTTCTTGGTGAGCACGATGTGCACGAGGTGCTGTATGAGCGTGTGCACGTGCGCGCAGCAGCGCACGGGGTTCTTGACGAAGTCCATGGCGGTGTTGATGCTGACGGAGTCGCACGGGTTGATGCGCGCGCGGTCCTCCTCGTTGAAGTCGCGGTCCACCTGCATCGCCTCGTGGAGACGTGCCTTCGCCCTATTTGAGGAGCACACTTCATTCTACACCAAATTTTCACAGAAAATAGAATAGTAGCGGGAAGAAGGTATCTCTCAATTAGTTATACAATTTATTCCTTTTTCGGGGCAGTGTTCGAAATTATAATTTCTCTAGTCAGATATCGGCGTTGCACCAGGTTATAATAAAGATATCGGCATAAGGTTTAGACCTTCAAACCTCCTTTCAAATAGGTGTCACAAGTCATGTAGAATGACCAGAAATTGTCACGCCACGGCAAAAATAACACTCACATATTCTGAACCTTCGAGGAATCACAGTCGTTATCCAACAGTCCATTGGTGTTGGCGGACTTGACCATCTGCACCAGGATGGGCGTGAGCTCTCCCTCCAGCGCCAGCAGCCCCTTGGCGAAGGCGGCGGCCGTCATCTGCACGCGGCCCTCGTCCGACGCGTAGATCTTCAGGTCGTGCCGGAACGTGGAGTGCAGGCGGAGCAGACCCAGACCCTGGGTGCCACCTTCTCCTAAAATTGAACAATGGATATATTACACTTTTATAATAAGCACAGTAATTAGCTTGGGAATTAAGTTTATAATAATTAAGTTTGGGATTTAAGCGAAACGAACACAAAATTCAGCGCCTCTAAACGACAGCGCGGCAAGTAAACATCTAAACTAATATTATAAAGAGAAAAGATTTGATTTTTTGTATGTTTATTTGTTTGTAATGGATAAACACAAAAACTACTGAACCAACATTAAAAATGATTTCACCAGCAGAATGCTACATTATCAGTGAGTAACTTATGCTATAATTTATAAAGATATCACGCGGGCAAAGCCGCTGGCGGAAGCTAGTTTATAATAAACCGTGTTACGTGCCTATTAGCCGACGAAGATTTATTAGGTCTACTATCACCTCCCAAATATCTTTTTAGACGAGGATTTGTTGAGCAGTGAACTGCAAATGACTGTTGAACAGTGAAATATACATACCGGGTATGTGTCGGCCCTGTCCGCCGGGATACATGCAGCGGAACATGCGGCCGAGCTCCTCTGCCTGTATGCGGCCGGCGGGCGTCAGCTCTCCGCCCCACTTCAGTATCAGCACTAACGATGGCTCGCCACCGCCCCCTACTGCACAAGTACATTTTGTTAATATGCTATAAAGGTGTGGCATACGCTTAAAGTTAAGCTAAGGGGACTTTTACCCTTGCCTAGATGAAATTTGTGCATATTGCAGTAAGATCGCGCTTGTGGCATGTGTAAGTGTGTATCTAAGTGGTATTAGTAAAAGTGAAAATAAGTATCTAAAACTCTAAAAAGATAACTTTGGATCACCTATGTCGATCGTAAATGAACCAGTACTCAATAAAATATAATGTGATCAATCACATCAATCCATGTCATACAACAACAGTGGCTAATTTCACGCCATTATGAATTTTACATCTACTAAATCTTCACAAACGTAATGTATGGCACATCAATCTTTAAAATGCGACGTTCGATAATCCTTACTAATATTATACATGGGAAAGTACCTAACTCTGTCTCTCTGTCTGTTGCCTTTTCATGACTAAACGGCTGAACAGATCTTGGTGAAATTTGACAAAGAAATAGTGTGCATCATGAGGAAGGAAATAGGTTATATTTTTTCTTTTAAAATCGCAGCTTCCGAATTCCACTCGGACGGAGTCGCGGGCACAGCTAGTTATTTATAAGGTAATTTATATTTTAATGTAGTAACCTTTTTGTAAAAACTACTTTGCTAAGCATAATAACATAATCACACTTTCAAGTAGGCTATTTATTATCAACAGACCTATGACTATGCACTCTAAAGCCATGCTAATGTGTTGCGTCGCAATATACATATCTATGAGCAAACAAAGCTAATAGGTTTCGGTATATCTTGTTATCAACAAGGTAAGAGTCACGGTTATCGCACAGATTAATTTATAAAGATTATCACATGTTTATTAATAAAACAAAACGTTATGAAAATAGCTGATGTCATATATGTACCTACAAGGAATCTGAATTATCAATGTTGTAAGCAGTTTAGTGGCCGTGGTAGCCAATATCGAATCTGGGTCGTTGGCGTTCTAACTCGTATAGAATAGGCTAACGAAAGCCAGCTGGGTATTCGCAACACACACTCGTAATCGGCATCGATTCAATTTTGACAGATCAAGAATGTTCATTGCGTTGTTCCAATTGTCGAGTGAAATGATTTTTAAAGCACATTGCGCAATATAGCTTCAGTCAAAATTAAATCGATTCCGATTACGAGCGTGTATCGTGATAACCCTGCTGGCCTATACCTAGCTTAATGAGTATACTTTCGTATGAGAAGCAGCACAAAACCTTGATAATTAAATGTGCTAAAGCGCTACCGTAAAATGTTCATCATTAGACAACCTATTTAAAGTGTCTATGTTGTCCAAAGCAACAAAATATAAATGTTTTTGGGATTAATATCTCATCTAAACCTACTGCATGTAACTTCAAATTATTTACTCTTGACATAGTACGAGTAGCTAAGCTTTAAATACGCAATGCTTGAGATAATCATGGGATGGGGCGGCACTCCGATTCTAGTAAACAAACTTTACAGGCGTTAGGTGTTGTTGATACTTATGCTTATAACTTAAAAATATTCTGTACTATGCATTGTGATTTAAATCGAATAACTTTCCAAGGACTTTTTTATACTTTAAGCCTTTAAGGCCTTGTCTGTATGCTTACGGCTCTAAAATGTACGAGAACAAAGCGATCCGGCGTCATTACAGCACCGATTTGAAACTGATTACGAGTGATAGGTTCACCTCTACATGGGACCCTCGTAATTTGGTTACTCTCAGTCTACGGTAATAGACTATATTTTCAAAATGTAACAATCCCAATGCATAGTCCAGTAAGCGGTGTATACTGTGCATGAAGCGGACCGGGTTGCGGCGGCGCGTTACCGTCGTCCGAGCTGGAGCCGCGCGGCCGGCCTCGCGGCTGGTACTTCATCTGCACCTTGCGGTTGATGCCCGAGAAGTGCCCGTACCTGCGGAGAGCGGTGGCCGTATTACTGACCACTAGAGGCAGTGACAGGGAACCGGAGTTGTGGAAAAACTTATAATTTGTTTTTACAAGTTATCTGGTAATAAATTGGAAAAAAGAATGGCTCAGGACTATATTTTCTTACAAGGCTTCTTCATCATCATTATCATCAAAAGTTATGTATCGTGGACAGTACAGGAGTACTCCTGGTACGCTCATATTTGGGCAAGAGTTTTGGTGACTGCCAGGTGTTGCCACGAAGTCAGCCCCAGAGAGTGGGCAGCGTCGACGCTGCTGACCATCCCTACTATTAAGGCCTGCAAATTAGATAATTCTATCTATCTCTCGCCATCATTCGATTTTCTTCGCCATTGTCATTCGGCGTGACATGGATGAAGTGTTACCTGTGCCTACACTGCCTCGCAACTACTGTTCACGGTGTCTACAACTTACATTTCTAGTACACTCTTCAATTGTTCAAGTTTGCCCTGCTTCTCTTCAATCTCGGGGTCGGCGTGTCTCGTCTGTATATCAGACAGCAGTGCGCGCGCTATGTCCAAGATCTCTTGCAGCTGTTTAGGCTTCTTCAGCTTAACGTGACCTCGTTTGAAACCATCGTATTTCTCGAATATCTCGAAGAATCTAGAATTAAAGTCGTAATGGTAAAACGTCGCTCGCAGCTGTGATCAAGTGTTAGAAAGTTTTCTTACACCCACACTAAGTTCACCCGTGTAAAACTGCTTGGTCTCGTCGAGTAGCTTGGTCTCGTCGGGGTGGGCCTGCCACAGTCATCATATTTTCAAAGCCAATAAACGTAAGAAATCTTGTAACAATAAATTTCCAACCCAGGATACTTTTACATTGGTACTCTCGGGAAAAAATGTGCCACCATTCAGCTAGTTAAGTCGTACAAAGTTTTTTAACATTAAAATATTACATCTAAACAAGATGTAAGGATCGTAGAACGTGGCGCTCTGTAGTTTCTGCCTACCCTTATTGGAAAAAGACATCATGTCATGTACCTAATATATAAAAATGAATGTTTGTTTGTTCGTCTTCTATGCGTTCCTATACCACTCATCCGATTACGATGAAACTTTTGTGAGTTGGAGAGCGAGCGCGAGCCCGCGGAGATTTCTGATAAATTGTCTTCTGATTGATAAACTGTCTTGTATGTGTTCATAAACCATTCCTCCGATTACAAAGAAACTCTAATGTTTCTGATAAAAAAGACGCATTGCAAGATATGCCGGGCACAGCTAGTGTGTTATAAAATTGCCACTGCAGTGGACCCTATAATAATAGACAAAGCACTAACCTCTGATGTCTCACTTCCACCTTCATCTTCTGCTTGGGCGTCCGATCCCCATGTCGTATAACAGCGACCACACACCTGAGCTCCATCATCTTCCCGAACGTCGTGGGCACAATGGGCGGGTCGTCCAGCTGGAAGGGTACCGACCAAGGGATGTGCAGCGTCGGCGCTAACTCCCGAAGGATCATATTACCCAGGATCTTGGCACAATCATCATAGTACTTGTTCGAATTCTTTACGAATGAAAATCCGTTTACGTCGCAAACAAATGACTTGCCGTTCGCTCTGAAATTTGTGGTCCGATGTAGTAGTAAGTATGCTAGATTTTCAGTTTATTGTGTTGTAATTTATGGGACATTAACGACAAATGGACATGGTCATTGCCAGAAACGCGATGTTGCGTGGTTTGATCCTGCAAGATATGGGCGATTACGCGCATGCGTGATTGCCAACTATTTCTTAATCCTTTATTTCTTTGGCAAATGTGAAACTGTGCATATATTTGAATTTTGGCACTGGACAACTGTGTTAATTTGTTGCTTTAAAGATTTTGCATATTCACGATGTAAATACAACTTTTTGACATCGCAGTAAGTAATCTTATTTTGAGAATTTGGCAATGAACAGGTTTTCACGGTAATCATTTTTATATTATGGGGCTAAAATGAGTCATAATGTGTTTCGGTGGTGGTTAATTAACAAATTGACGACCTTAATTACGTAATAGCGCGTGACCTTCATGTTCTGGGGAGAAGTATCGATCCCCTATCGAAACCAAAGTCTAGTCCATTACTAACTTCATTTATTCCAAATCTCAATATTTTTATTTTGTATATAATTTCACGGCATTAACAACTCAGAGAACCGTAGTGTCCCCCCTTTGAAATTATTAATGTAAGGGGGTAAAAAAAATAGGCAATAAACTTACCTAAGTAAATCAAACCCGCAAACAGTCTGTTTGAAGGCCAGACACACTTTCCTGGATATGAGCTTCTCCTGATTGGACAGTATGACAGGATACCTGATCTCCTTGCCCTCTGAATCACGCTCAACCTTCCCGTCTAAGGCCGGAGACTTGCGCGCTTCCGCGTGTGCGTAGTCGGGACCCACTGTATATACTTTTACATCGGTACCTAGGAGCATTCATATTTGCATTATTTCAATAGCGCAAATAAATATCTTCAGGTCATCTGCTAAGTCTAGCGAGCTTCGCACGCGGTACGCGGGCATGATAGCTTTAAGTGCGCGCGAAGATAACGCACGCGACCCGTCTCATTATGTCAACGGTCAACGTACTGTATTGCAGCGGAAAGAGGAGAAACACGAATCGCACTTTCTGGACAACAGCATTCAAATAAGGAATTTATTAACTGCTACATGAGGTGCAAATTTATATGCATGCAATGGTTTCGGGGGAACTGGACGAGATCCCGCTCGCAACGCGTCCCCAGATTGTTGCTGATTACGCAATATTGGACACTGCCCGGCTTGTCTCGTGCGTATAGTATGATTTAACGCATACGCATATTACGTGCATATTATGGCACGTGCACACGCGCGTACTTCGTGCGAAATGCGCGTGACTTAGTCAGGAGCCCTTTGCTCTTCATAATCTTAACTTTGTCCAAGGGCCGCTTTGTTAAAAAGAGCGGGTTCTACGTCAGTCAGTACACGTATGATCAGCGCGTCTTCGTTCAAACGGCGTTTTTCCGGTCTTACGCGGAAAGGCTGCCATCTTATCTCTGGAACTCCTGGGAAAAGCATGTGTGGAGATGGATGCTTTTGTCAGTTCACTTTTTCGTACATAAAATGTCACCTTTTAATTTTATAGCTGCTTCTTACCATGCCGAGGAAAAGAGATGGGGCGTCCTATTATTCGTAGGAAACGCAAACCTAGGATTATCGACATTTACAAAACATTAATACCTACTTATAATTTCTCACCCGCCATGAGTACTCACCATCAGTCGGCATAAAATCTTCATAAATAAAAGACCCTGTTTTCCTCACTCGTGATTCTGGTGAATATATACTACTTCGGCTTCCTATCTGTAATAGAAGAAATACATACCTTTTTAGCAGACGTTTGTGAACTGAACATGAATCTTATCTGGCCCACCTATTACAATAATTGTAAGGAACGCCAGGGTGCAGATTTCAATGTGACAGGATATGAGCCTGTGGAAAAACGAGGTGTGGTATTCCGCCTACGAAAAGGATAGATCCTCCAACCATGGTCCAGGGTGTTTGACATTGGCCATCTATTACATCGAACCAATGCTTCTTACAATGGGACATTCGAAGCCTATCGTGACGACACAATATTGACGTACTGCGCCAAAATATTACCGATATAAGAGCTTTAACATAATCAATGTTAGTATATTTATACTTTCGGCTTGAATTAAGGTGTTTTGGTGTAATAAAATGCGTACCTACCTTTCTAAACAGTCTTTGACTGCCGCCGCCCGCGGAGGTGGGGTAATAGATGTAAATGTTATGGTCTTCGGCCGACACCGGCTTCTCCACGAACGGCTTGTTGAACACCACGCCGTTCACTTCCACGTGGTCTTCAGACTCCACGAGCTCGTGATCTGAATATATGAAACACCTCAAACACTTCGTCATGTAAAAGTCAAAAAGCTAACTACCGTCATTCTCGTTTGCCTGTAAACTTTCACTTTTGAAGGGCTTCCTACGAACGTAGAGCTATGCTCGCGTTTGAAAGCTTTATTGAATGATCGTGGATAGTTATTGCGCGCTTGGTGGGTGGATTGGGGACTGGAGTTAGATAGGCAAGTATATTAGTAACGTAATGACTGCTACTAATAAACATGCATAAGAACATTTGTCGTCTTTAAGATTTGAACAGAGTCTGTGGTCAATATTGTAAGCTACAGATCACAACACACTACTCGTCTGAACTGAACGTAACTTGTTTCAAAATGTGTCTTTGTAATGAAAACCCAATGCTTTTCAATCTAAGAAATTGAATACGTAGTTAGTAAAACACATGGATACTTGGAACGCCCGTTATAACGCGAAGTTCGCGGAAGTTTCTACCAGGCACATAGTAATATATAAACAACGACTTACGTTTCGGATCCGGGGAATCTCTGTCTAATACTGCATACCTCGGAATTTCTATACCCTCACCTTCTAATATCGCGTATACTTTTCTACGATCCTGTAATTAAAGCGTACAAGTATCAAGTAACAACTACTGACGTCAAATGGACATAATGATCTTGTAACTAGCTGAGCGATACATACCTGAATATCATACTGCATATGAAGATTGTTTATAACATAGGGCTTCCGTATCTTCTCGTACTGTATGGCCTTGTCCAAAGGGAAGCCCTTCGAGTGAAAGGAAATAAGACAATCACAGATAGGCCACTCTTCTACTGGTTTCTGCACAAATATACAAATTGATTATTATGTGGAGAATAAATGCGAATTAGTGAATTAATGGCGTATTGCAACAGTACGTCTTGTGCTTTCCTCGACCAAATGCGCGAGTGTATGAACCCTGAAGTACTGTGAATACTCCATTACTGACTAATTCGCTACTTGACACCATCCACACAAACAAAGCTAGTGTATGTGAAGCCATTCAATGGAAACAGAACATTACAACGTGTTAAGTTAGTATTGTGCACAATATATGTGTGTGTTAAACAATTAATTAGACGATTATAGAAGAATCTAAGAGATGTTAATCATGAACATAAATTGCGTGACAAATAGTAAAACAAAATATTTATATTGAACATCAGTTTCAATTTAACTTTTTAATATTTACTTGATCCTTCGGGCAGTTTTAATATGTTTGCAATTGACATTTAATTATTGTTTTGAAGCTTAAGCGTTTGCAGATAATGTTTAAGCATATCAACTTTGCTGACAACACTAATATAGAACTTTTGTCTTTATACTCAGCCAAAGTTTGTAGTCATTGGAGACATTCAAGCACCCCATATTGACAGTATATTTTGTTCCACTAGTTGTGTTAGACAATGTGGAGAACCTTAAGGATAACCTCCTCAGGGAAGACTAGCATCTTGATGTACTCAAACTCATCGAGCCGCGTGAGGATCTCCTTCATGGGCTTCGACTGCGACTTCTTGGCCATGGCGCAGACGCCGACCACCACCTTCTTGCCCCCGCCATCGCTGTGCGGGTCCAGCGACTCACACAGGTCCAACTCGCCCTAGTTTGAGAAAAGTATTTTCATAAGTGTCTCAATAAATTACATGATTGTGAATTGATGAACATGAAGACTCAATTCTACCCTCCCTGACGGATTGGTCAAACACTGAACTCTTGCCCCACCAAAACATCCTGTTTGCCCGTCAGAGATAAAGACCTGTTGGTCTAAACCAAAAGTTTAAATTACTATTGCCCACAAATGTTTGATTGTGAAGGTAGACCTCTACAAACTCACAAAAAAGTCATGGAAGCTATCAGGGAAAACAACAATAGGAAATTGTCAATGCTACACTGCGTAACTGAATTTCCCTAAGTTTACATATCATTGAACAGTGAACACATAATGTTACACATATAATTCCCGCAGGATTATGCAGTAGCATGGACAGACATTTCTTACAAGGTAGGCAAAAACATATTAGTGTTGTATTGTCAAGTCAAATGATGTTTCTGATTGGCTACCTAACCCTAAGACTTAAATTAACTGATAATACAGACATATTAATGTTAATATTACTTAATTTATTAGGGTAGCCAGTGTCTTTTTATTGTTATGGAGTGCACAACAATGGGATTAGGCAAATGTATATTATATACACTGCACCCGTATCTCCACCATTGCCATTATTAAGTCTCATGCAATAGGAAGTGAGCCTATTGTCATCTACCACTTCACACTCCAGGATGTTACTGAAAATTTCCGAAAAGTAAAACCCAATAACACTTTCATTAAAAAGAAATACTTTGCTTAACCTTGGAATTGAACCTGGGACCTCATGCTGACCAATGTGGTATATCACTAAAATTCGCTAGACCACACCCCCCTTTCCAACATACTTGAACTACTTATAGTTTTACCAGTTTCTATGAACTATTTATTTTTTTATTAAATAAATAAAAAATAAATAGTTCATAGAAACTGGTAATATGGTAACATTTAAAGGTGCTTTATAACATGTTACTATCGCTCAACAATAATAATTAATAGCATCAATATTCTATCCACAATACAAACATTATATATGTAGGTGATTGAAAACAATACACCTGAAGTTAGTCTCACTCACTCACTTGAAGCATCCTCCATAAGAGTGGGGGAGGAGGGGCACACACATAATTCAAGAAGTGAGGAATTTTAGCACATAATGTGTGCTAAATAAAGCCTTTTATCAAAAAACAAATTATAAAACATGACTTTGTAGAGGTTACACGTTAAACAGCAAACAAAAATTTCAACATTTGAATAAATTATTTAAATTATATGAAAATTAATCATGAGTGTCAAAACAAAAGCCATCATCATCTTACATCGGGCAGACAGTCATCACAATAACATATGTCATCATCATTCTGGCCCTTCTTGTCCTTCCTCCATCGTTTGAGACGCCACCAATCTTTGAGCCACTGCCACTCCATCACCACACACTATCAATGTATCACTTGTATCCTATCAAAGCATATGATAAGCATACAGGCAACCTTGCCACCGATTGGTTGACACTACTTTACACTTGATAACTAAGATAAACTTGACATAAATTAACATACAACATTACCTCACTTGTCATTGTCAGCATGTAAAGCTATAAATATTATAATCTATTGTGTCCATATAATATAAGATAATTAGCTGAAGCGGTCTTGCACCAACTTGAACAGTAATGTGCTCAATGTGTTATCAGTGTTTCATTAGTGAGGAAATGGGCAAAGATAATATTAGCTGACCCAATGTTTAATCAAGTTTGTTTCGCACAAGTGACCTTCCTACTAGTTGTTTCGGAATTGTATTTTACATCTGTTTATTTTACTTATCATTTTATTCTGCACAGCAAAAGGTCATTGCTCTGCCAGTTTCTACGTAGTCTTTGTGTTTCACTTTGACAACATCAATAACTACATGAATTGTGAACTTACTGATGATCTTATCGGTACAAGATTTCCATCATCTCCGACATAAAATTGAGGCTGAGTAGCTTGCCGCAACCCTTGATAGCCATGTTCTAGCTCAGTGTATGACATTACCTACATACACCTGCCTATTTATATGTTAATTTATTAATATCATGAAGCAGCACCTAAACACCAATATCAAATCTCGAAAACAAAATTTAAAGTTTAACAAAAATATAAAAATATTTTCAAAAATATGCCCTGCACCCCTGCACCCCTGCACAGATCATACAAAAAGATTTTTGACAGGAGGTGGAACCGTGGAACGACCACGACGAAGGAACATCCCAAATTCCGAACGTCTCAAAAAAAAGAATAGAAATGGAACGCGACGAAAATGTATCTACTTAATGACCAAAGAATCCTCTCTTGACATAGATAAAGTAAACCTCTCTCTTGACCAAACTGAGACAGACTGAGGCTTACATTATTAAGGCTTACATTCAGAGACGACAGAAACGAGTCTAAGCGTGAACTTACGCTTCCATCTGTCAAAATTTGTTCGTAAGTTTGACAGATGGAAGCGTAAGTTCACGCTTAGACTCGTTTCTGTCGTCTCTGAATGTCAGCCTAAGCGTGAACTTACGCTTCCATCTGTCAAACTTACGAACAAATTTTGTCAGATGGAAGCGTAAGTTCGCGCTTAGACTCGTTTCTGTCGTCTCTGAATGTAAGCCTGAGACCAGGGGCCCAATTCTACAACAATCGAAGTAGTCTTCGAATTCGAGTTTCCACTTCGAGCGCTATTTCGACTGTAAAATCTCGCAAGCTGACATTGTGGATTCGAATTTGGTATTCTCAGCACTAATCGAGACGAATCGTGATGAATTTCTACTCGTAATTGTAAAATGTTGCCAATATAAGAGATAACCTACGTGAGTTGCGTTCTGTTTCACACAGTTTCATCCTGTTTTAAAACAGTTGTAATTATTTACCTCGTATTCGTATTTTAAAAAGTTTTTAAGTATAATAAATGTTTATAATGTCAGTCTATACGTTTTATATTAATTTCTATCGGGAAATAATAAGTTTTTCAATTTCTTAACATTTTTTTTTGTATTTAATACATTCCATAGAATAATTGCTGAAACGGAATGTAACTATGTAGATATTTTGTTCGTTCCGAAAGTTTATTGACATCGATTTTAAAAATACAAAAATAACATTGGAAGAGCATAGATAAAACGAAAGAATTATAAATCATAAAAAGAAAACATGTTTGTTTCATTTAACGTTGACCACAATATATTATCATGTTTACATAGGTAGTAGCTGGCGCATGTAAGAGAGGATTTTTTAATCATTGATGTTTTCGAACGCACCAATTTTTGAGTTTGACATCTTGATCTAACAAACATCAAATTAAATTAAATCAAAATAATATCTACAAACCTTACAAACATGTTCTCCCTAAAATTTGAATTTTTTGAACATGTTCTCGTAAATTATGAGAGGCGACTCGCCCCTTTTGCTGGAGTCAAAATAATTGAAGATCTAACTAAATCATCGGACATCAAAAGCAGAACAAGCGCGAGTACGGTGATCATCATAGTATTCGGGAAAAAACGCTATTTATGAGTTTATACACATCGTGCTGGTGTGACGTGGTCCTATCCCGGTATCTTTCATCGATGGTGGACACGGCGGCGAGAGCGAGACTCTTCATTACACAGTGTGCTAACTGTGCTAGCCCGCTGCATGCAGCCCGGGCGACGAGAATTACGCACTAAGTGTTGGATGGCGCAACCCTGTCATTCCTTGGAGATACGGACAAAGGCTGAGCATAACCCTGGATAGTTGGAAACCGCTGACTGAGAATCAATATATCACCTATTTACTTCTTTGTACAAGCAGATTGATTAGTGTCATATGAAGAGCAAGATGAAGTGAAATTATGGTGTTAGTGAAGTGAAATTATTCAATCATAAATTATTGTCAATAATGGTTGCATTTTGTCAGATGTAAACATGACGTGGATTATTATAATTGCAATATTAGGTACTTATAACTTTGACACTTGTTGGTTCTGTTGTAATTCACTTAAAAGTTTGTATTAAAATAATTTATCTAGATTTATGATATCTATGTTTACGCTAGAGTCAAGTTAAAGAGAGAATTAACACAGCTAAGTCCTAATTTTTATCATGAAGTGTATTAGATAATAAGTAACATAATTAAAAGTTATATATTTCAATAATTATGATCTTCATTTTGATATCCTCTTGAATATATAAATTATTATTATATCTTACCCCAGTGGCATGCACAGACATATTTTACAAGGTAGGCAAAAATAACTTGTGTTGCATTTTAAAGTTAAAAAATGTTATCTAATGAATATCTAATATCCATAAATTAACTGATATTACAGACATTCTCTATGGAGTGCACACTACTGTCTTACCCCAACCTGTCCTTCACATAATATTCTCCTTGTTGCTGATGCTGTGGGTGACAACTATTAGCAGCCACCATCAAAGAAGTACAAGAATGATTGGCCGTTTTGTGTGAGGAGAGTGATGCCAAAGCCAGAGTATGCAAGGGAGTGTGGCATAGCAAATGAATGCTCGGAGAGTGAAGACTGCAGCTGTTTGATGAGTTGAGGTTGTGTGACTTTGTATTAATGAAAGGGTGCGACAGAAGGATGCATGTTGTAAAAAGATATTAAGAGAGAAAATTATTTGAAATTTATGAAAGTGTATGAATATCATTGTTAGGTGATGAATGTAAAAAAATATATTATGTAAGTAAATAAAAGTTATTTATTTCAAGTTCTAGTATATATTTATTTGTAAACTTATGACAAACAGTTGATTTAGTACGGTTCATGTATGAACACTACTTATTCTTCTTACTATCATGTTTCTTATAGCTCTGCCCCGAGTTAAATCATAGCTATTGGCCGTTCAGTTTTCCTCCTGAAAAATAGCTGCAGAGAGTTCAGAGATTCCTGACGTTGGCTCTCTATTCCGATTCCGGGTTTGGTACATGGTTTTGCGCTATTTTCAGTCGAGTAGTGCAGAGTGCGGTCTTTATTTAGACAACAACTTTATTCTGGAGCAGCCCAAAAGTATTTTTAATAGGTACCTAGTTACTTTAGGTACTAGTTAGTTAGTTAGTGGACTTTCCTTGGACTGTGGTGTATTTTCCTTGCACGCTTAATTATTATATTCATTAATATCACTAAATTTTAATGGTGTTATTCACTTTAAATAATATTCGTAAGTTTTCTCACTGAACATTTCAAACTGTACAATAATATGTCCGCGTAATTAAAAAGTTCATAAACATGTTGAGCTCAACCCACCGCTTTCCAGTATGCTTTGCATAAATGTCGCAATTACTTCGTCACTCATTATAAATAAAGTTTATGCACTTGTAGTAACCTACATTGTAAAAATCTACCTCTTTGGTCTTGCTAAAAAATATAGGAATTGACACCTATTCTTATGTCAACTTCTACGTCATAAATATATTATTCTTCAACGATTTTATAATGTTTCATATGTGTTTGATTTATAATAAAGTGGCGACGAGAAAATGAACCCGCAACAATGGGAAGAGTTTTTAAAACTTCAAATGGCTCAACAGCAGCAAATAACGGAGCTGCTGAGAGTGATAACTGCACAAAAACAAATGCCAACAGCATCAATACCAACACCATCAACATCAAAAGAAAGCACAAAACATGAAAATTTAAGCAATAAAATTAAAAATTTTACTAACGATAAGTTTAACCCAGAAATAACATCTGTAGAGAACTTTATCGAATATTTTGAAACAAAATGCAACATATATGGAGACGAATACAAAGCAGTACAAAAGCAGCTTCTCATCACATGCTTACCACCGAATGTATTTCATAAGGTAAAAACTGCCTTCTTGGGCTCTTTTGACAAAACTTCATACGAAGACCTCAAGGCAAAATTACATAGCTTCTACCACAAGAAAACCACACGTTTCAAAGCACTAACGGAATTTTGGAACTGTGTGAGGCAAGAAGGCCAATCCATGGAACAGTATGCTAATAAACTCAAAGAACTAAGTATAGACTGTGGGTATAAAGGTGACCTACTAGAAAGGCAATTACGCGATCGTTTCGCAACAGGTTTAAACCATGAAATGCTGGAAATTGACCTTAAACAAAAATGGCCAGATCTAGTGGAACGTACTAGCAATGGTGAGATCATAGACATCACGTTTGAACAAGTATTTGCCGTTGCCCTGTCACGGGAGCTAGCAGAAAACGACAATACTGAGCACAAAATTACAGTGCAACGCATAAAAATGAGGAGCAAGACAATCAAACCAGATACTAACAAACGTCCTCTTGACAAAAACCAGTGCAAGAGATGTGGAAAATATGAAAAACATACATTTAATAATTGTGCAGCCAAAGACCATACATGCAAAGCATGTCAAACAAAGGGACACTTTGAAAGTTGTTGCTTGAGGAGTGGACGAGCGTACCTCTCATTTCACACATTTCAAAAACAGAAACAGACTGTCAACAGTTTATCAAATGGAAACAATGCAGACATAAACAGAAGACCAACCCGAACATATTCTTCATCTGACGATAGTGATGGAGACACTGACACTAATGTCTATAAAATTAATACTAACACTACCAGATGCAAAAAGATAGATCCCATTATCAACGGATTCAAATGCAACATGGACTGGGACCCTGGTTCTATATATTCAATAATAAGCACCGAATTCTGGAAAACCATTGGTTCACCAGAACTAATACAGGGTCCAAAGCTGCGAGCATATGGCAACTACAAACTAAAGCCAAAAGGTCTAGCCGAGGTAACAGTTGAAGTCCAGGGAAAAATAAGAATTTTACCGGTTGTTGTCATCAAGAAGGCAAAGCCAATGCTATTTGGCTTGCAATGGAGCGAAATGTTTGATATGAACTTCCCCAATTCGGTATACTCAATCACAACGCAAAGTATATCCCTCAAACAAATTATAGATCAAAACAAGGAACTTTTTGATGAGCATTTAGGGGAAGTTAAAGACTATTGGGTAAACATCCATGTTAAACAGGGGACAGAACCCAAACATATATCAGCGAGGCCAATCAAATTCGGCATAAGGAAAAACGTGGAGATCGAGTTGGAGCGCTTAACAAAAGAAGGTATAATTGAAAAGGTGGATCCAAATGAAACACCTGTAGAATGGGCAACGCCAACTGTAAACGTTATGAAATCTAATGGTCAAGTGAGAATTTGTGGCGACTATCGTACAACAATTAACCCAGTACTAATTTCACACACATATCCAGTACCACAGTTCGACCATCTACGGCAACGCCTTGCTGATGGAGAGAAATATTCTAAGATTGACTTGAAGGATGCGTACCTACAGTTTAAAATTGCACCAGAATCAAAAAAGTACTTAACAATAGCCACACACAAAGGATACTTCCAATACAATAGGATGCCATTTGGAATAACAACGGCACCATCAATCTTTCAACACTTTCTCGAAAATCTACTACAAAATATACCTAATATAGCTATATATTTTGATGATATCGCAATAACGGGAAAAAAAGACGAAGAACATCTTAAAACCCTGTCAGTCGTACTGCATAAACTGAAAGAAGCTGGCATGAAGGTAAATCTAAAAAAATGTATCTTTCTACAAGATGAAGTCGAGTATCTTGGACATACAATCAACAAACATGGCGTCAAACCAACAAAATCAAAGATTGAAGCTATCCTCAAAGCAGTACCTCCAACAGATGCCAAAGAACTAAGATCTTTCCTTGGTCTGGTAATTTTTTACGAACGGTTTATTCCACATTTGCACAGTATATGCGCCGAACTTCATACTCTTACGGGACAGAGACAAAAATGGAAATGGACTGACTACGAAAACAATATTTTCGAGCAAACAAAAAAATGTATTGTGAGATCCAAACCCCTAGCAGCGTATAATGAATCACAACCTCTATATTTAGCATGCGACGCATCAGAAAAAGGACTTGGGGCTGTTTTGTACCACAAAAGAAATAATAGTGAACAACCGATAGCATTTGCTTCAAGAAAATTGAAACCCGCGGAATCCAGATATTCTGTGATTGATCGAGAGGCACTTGCTATATTTTTTGGAATCAAGAAATTTGATCAATATTTAAGAGGAACTAAATTCACTCTTATAACAGACCATAAACCATTAATTCACATACTAGGAGCAAATCGAAACTTACCAAAAGTGGCAAACAATAGACTGGTCAGATGGGCATTATTGATTGGCAGCTACGATTACGACATTATTTATACAAAAGGAGAAAATAACATAATGGCTGACTACTTGTCGAGAATGCCCAACCCTAACGAAAAACCATCCAAAGCCGAATGCTCAGTAAATAAAATTACACAGCACTTACACGGAACAAAATTCGAAGACATTTATCTTACTGAAGAAACAATCAAGGAACATACTAAACGAGATGAAACACTAATGAAAGTTTATCATTGTTTAAAAACTAATTGGAGCCTATACCGATATAACGATAACGTATTACAACCATACTTTAGAAAACGGAACGAACTCTCTATAGAAAACAAAATATTGATGTGGCAAGGACGGATAATTATACCAGCAACTATTCGAAAAGCAACACTCAAATACCTCCACAGAGGACACCCTGGCATCTCTGCAATGAGGGCACTCGCACGGTTTTATGTTTGGTGGCCTTCCATAGAAGAAGACATTGACAATTACGTCAAATTATGTCGTGGTTGCCAAGAAAATAGACCAAACAACCCTGAACTACCAATATTTTCATGGTCTATTCCGAACAACGTTTGGGAGAGAGTACACATAGATTTCGCAGGACCATTCCAAGGTAAATACTGGTTAGTGCTGTGTGACGCCCTTTCTAAATGGATCGAAGTGAGGCCAATGGTCAGGACAACAACTGATAAACTCTGTGATCATCTCAGCGACATTTTTACAACATTTGGATTACCTGAGATTATCGTATCTGATAATGGCCCACAATTTACATCAGAAGCTTTCAAGATTTATTGCAAGAACAGAGGGATAGAACATATCAGATCATCCCCATATCATCCTCGTACCAATGGCTTGGCTGAACGCCTCGTCCGAACCTTCAAAACTCGCATGGCTAGCAGCTCACAGAAAACAACAGAACAACTAAGAGATTTTCTTTTCACCTACAGAAACACACCTCACAACACCACATTGAAGTCTCCAGCGTTTATGATGTTTGGCAGACAATTGAATTGCGTTTTGGATAACGCACGTCCTAGCACCAAGAAAATGCTACAGCACAGAGAGGTTCGGAATAACATTGCAACTGAAAACCAAATGACACCTAACCATCGTCCGGGCAGTACTATCTATGTACGGACTAGAGAGGATCCTATATGGAAACCAGCTGAAATCGAAAGGAGAACACACAAATATTCCTACGTTATTAAAACACCGGAGGGAATATTACGACGCAGACACGCAGACCATGTGAGACCACGTGTTGTCGACGAAACAACAGTGACGCAGGAGAACACTACGCCTTTCCACACACCTGCCGGAACACCGACTACATCACCTGACACGACCACACTGAGCTCTTCACCTGATGCGACCACACCTAATACATCACCATCAGTAATTGATACGTCACCTCCAGCTCTCCGACGAAGCGTGAGAACAATCAGACCTCCGCGACGCCTTATTGAGGAGCTTTAAGAGGCTGGGGAGGAATGTAGTAACCTACATTGTAAAAATCTACCTCTTTGGTCTTGCTAAAAAATATAGGAATTGACACCTATTCTTATGTCAACTTCTACGTCTTAAATATATTATTCTTCAACGATTTTATAATGTTTCATATGTGTTTGATTTATAATAGCACTTAAGGACTTGAAATAGTTAAATTTAGGCACAATTCAAGAAAAACTCTGAGAACCGATGTTGACGTTTATGATGGTTCGAATTCGAAATGTACGTCTCGAGTGGTCCCGACCAGTCGAAGCAGTTCGAGCGGCTGGCGTTCGAGAAATGCGGAGAAATATCGAACTCGACATGTCCAGAATAGCTCAACGTAATTACCACTCGAGAAAAGTTCGAATTCGAACGTTTTCTCGAATTCGAAGACTACTTCGATTGTTGTAGAATTGGGCCCCTGAGACGAAGTTCGAGGACGAAGTTCGATCGAATGCGTTAGATTTTCTCAAAACCATAAAGATAACATTATTAGAGATTATAAATAATCGTAAAGAATGGATTTAAGCTTTGGTCAAAATCATGAAGATAAATATAAAGTGGAGCTATCACTTAAAATACGGCAATAGGTCAGTGACGTGAGGCTTCTTTGGTCATTGCAATAGGTACCTACCAAGAATATTAGATAGACCTGGATTTTGCGTCTAGAAGAAAACAGTGAAAACCAAATAAATGGCCTTGAAATAAATCAGTTATTTTTTGCATCTCTTTCATCAGGGTGACCAAGTTTTGAAGTGAAACTTCCATATACATGCTATGCTCACGCGTGGCTCAGCTACGGCGTAATCATGTGGGGAAACAGTACCGATGCTCCTACACTATTTATTTTATAAAAGAAATTAATCCGTATACTCACAAACATAAATCAGACTGATAGCTGAAAACCTTTCTTCATAAAACATAAAATACTCACCCTTCCATGCATATACATTTTTGAAATTTGTTAGGAAATAGGTATAAATCATTCTTTACAAGACGCGAAGATAAACATACTGGCCGATCATTAAGGCATAAAAATATGCTAATGCTACCATCTTCCCGCATAACGCTACACTCCAACAGTAATATGTAATGTGTATAAAAAAATATTTTTTTATTAATAAATTAAAGCAATAAGTAAACATAAGTACCATCTTCCTATATATACAACAGTAGTAAACATAAGTATCATATTCCTCTCCTATATTTTGCTGTGCCCTACAGGGTCCATGATTGTAACCTACCAAATTTTATTTTTACCACCTTACGTACATTGTGGAATGCAAAATGATATTTAAGTTTACCCCAATTTTATGAATGCATTCCTAGGCTGGTAAGACTGATGGTCTGTAAAAATAATAATTTCAATGACATATATGACATGTCAACATTGTCAACTTTCTTCCACTTCGAGTGTTTGCTAAGCGATTTCTGAGGATATACTAATTATTTAACAGTGCTTAATCATGTATCGTATATTTAAAGATTGTGGAAGTGTTTGGAACCCAACATCAAACGTTATTTTTCATAGGTAAGTACGCTGATGCCATATTAAAAATTACGCCAATTTGTACGTATTTTTACGCAGTTTTAGAAAGATCTGCCTATATTTTTATTTAAAACTGTGTGAAAAACGTTTCTCTCATTGTGAAATGTCACCATTTAGTTATTTATGTGGTTATATCGCATATAACTAAGGAAACAGTCGCATTATTAGATTGGTCGTCAAGATAAAATGTTAGTAAACAAAGAAGAGTAGAGTGACCATAAATGATTGCTTGAGGCGGAATTTAACGTGATATGATTTTTCGTGGTTGTGTAATGAGCTACAAAGTCCAACTGGAATTCAAAATCTTCAGAAGTTTTCTTGGTCAAACCTGATCATTGATTGCTAACATCAGTGGACTTTCTTAGATGATTGAAAACACGATTGCATTTGTTTCAGTTTTCCAAGCGATCCAGAGAAAAGGCGTAGATGGTGGTATGGTGGTCCAACATACCTTTGAAAGGAAACTTCTATAAATCTGCAAAAAATTGTTGCCTACACTATAAAGTGGAGCACTATGACATAAGGCTAAACCGACTAAAATTTGGTGAAGATCTGATGAAGACTTTCGGAGAAAGACGATGGAACTCCTCAATGGATATCAGCAAATTAGTCGCGATTACTGTAGTTGCATATTTATGTATTATTTATGCCACTCAAAATAGAAAAATAAAATAAACTGTGCTAAAAAGTATAAAATATTTTCTTTAAAAACTTAACAGCTTCTGAAGTAGGGACCTTTAATCCTTCAATGCACCTTAGCTAGGCACTTATTAGTTTTATGAAGTTAGTTTTTACTTATTTTAAAGTTTAATTTATCCATAAATCAACCCGCAACTTTGGACCAAGTGATGACACGTTAAATCTTCACCATGGGTTCACCAGAATTTAGTACCTACCTATTTGGTACTTATGGTTATTGTTTTGGTACCTAACTATTAGCAAACAAATACGTGCTCAATTATGAATAATTTCTACTTGCTTAATTCCTAATAATATCCCAACGCAAATAAAAATCTTTGTCACCCTGATGAAAGAGATGCAAAAAATAACTGATTTATTTCAAGGCCATTTATTTGGTTTTCACTGTTTTCTTCTAGACGCACCGTCCAGTTCTATGTATAAGGTTCTTGGTACCTACCTGGTACTTTTTATTTTATATGTTTTCTTTGTTATTGGTTTTATTTATTTTTTGTTGTGCTAATAAAGTATTTTTCTTTCTTTCTTTCTTTCTTTCTTTTACCTAACTGAAACGACTGAAACCGACATTATTCACTCATCGGGAATAATCGGGAATAATTGAACGAACCACAGCTGCGTTACGCGAGTGACCAATCCGGACCAATCGAACGATCACAAATTATCTGCTGCTGTATCCTATGACTACAGGAGGCTTCTTTGGTAATGAGGTTAAAAACTGAAAGCTCATCGCAGATGGCGCCACTATCGGTTGTTCCTGAGAACCGCCATATTGTTTTTTGTTGTTGTTTGGTGTCCTACTTAGAACCATATTATACTAATAAAATGTATTCTACGTGGAGTGTAATACAATTAAAAGACGAGCTAATAAAGAGGAATGCCTCTGGCATTGCTAAAAAAGCAGCATAAATTGCACGGTAAATAGATATAATTATATAAACAAGTTTGGAGGTTATATTGTGTTCTTTTTGTAAAGCCCTATTTTTTCGTTGGAGGTTAGAGGCCTACGATCGAAATAATCTCATTGGTGTTGAAGACGTGCTTGAGGATGAGACTGTCAACATTCCGGCACTGCATAAGTTCAGGGATGTAAATGCCAGCACAAATCTCCCAACGCTGTCTTAACGCCACATTCAACAGTTTGCAGAAAGGTAAGAATGCTATTTAATTATGATTTTTTCATCTTTCCTTGTGGATTGGCTATATTTTGGATTAAATTCGACATACATGTTGTTTCAGGTGTCAAGTACCGCCCAAAGGAAGATTTCTGTACGAGTATAGAAGTTAGTTATAAAATAATAAAAATATACACTGTAATACGTTGATAGCGGTGCCTAAAATAAAAAGGGAGCATTGAAATGATGATGAATGTTTGTTTTATAAAACTAGTGTAAGAATTTCTCCCCAAATATTCCTCAGGTTTAAAATGGATAGCACTTAACCTCTACTTATTACTAGTCTTCGAATTTTTCTTTCGAAGGGCCTTTTCCCATAGTTTTCTTCTTTTGGCTTATTTAGGGAATATTATGGACTCCCGGATTTTTGCAACCAACGGCTGCTCAAAGCGTCATTTTATTAATTATTCATAAAACAATTCGATTGTTTATAAAAATAGTATGAAAGTTGACAGCTATCTGTCAAATTTCTAGAACAACCGACAGTAGCGACATCTGAAGTGAGCAAAAGGCAGTTTTTTACCCCATTTGTTCTATGTCTATGGGTAATTGCATAGAATTGGCTAATTGGACTACAGTCATTGGTCGGATGATAGCAGTGCGACCCTATTACTTTCTCTTAGGCTTACATTCAGAGACGACAGAAACGAGTCTAAGCATGAACTTACGCTTCCATATGTCAAAATTTGTTCGTAAAATTGACATATGGAAGCGTAAGTTCACGCTTAGACTCGTTTCTGTCGTCTCTGAATGTAAGCCTTAGAGTGCGACCGAGTGCGAGCTTGACTTGAGCGAGCGTCGTCGGACGATCGCTCTGGTCACTCCGTGAAATAGTAGGGTGAAAGTCGCACTCGGTCGCACTGCTAACAACCGACCAATGACTGTAGTCATAGGATACAGCAGCAGATGTTCGATTGGTCCGGATTGGTCACTCGCGTAACGCAGTTGTGGATCGTTCAATTATTCCCGATGAGCGAGCGACATTCGCCCGAGTGACTTTCGCACCGAAAACTGAATTTCTGAACGTAGCCAATGACGTAAGAAGCCGATGCTAACGCACTTTTTTTCTTCTGGCAATCTGTCATCTGTCAATGACATTCGTCGGACTCTGACAGTCTGACAGTGACACTGACAGTGTCACTGACCGTCAAGTTGAGGGGAGCTGAGTCAGCTGTTCTTTCAACGAAGAGAAATCAAAGAACGCTCCAAATTCCAAATACCGGTCAAATCTTCTCTGTCTACGGGTCAAATGGTCTAATATTTCAGTTTTTTTAAATTACTTACCACAGTGTCTTTTCAACCTTGAAGTTGGCAGAATCATCGAATAACGATGGAGCCATTATCATAAATTGGAATTGGAGTCAGCTGTTCGAAACGTAAACAACAAGGAATATAATACTCAGGGGAGGTAAACAAGAAGCGCTGTTCAAAACGTAAACAAGAGTAGAGTGAAAGCAGCTTTGTAATTATCAAAAGCTATGAAGATGACTTCTAAATTAATCAACACTACATTGACACCAGATTCATTCTGGGAGTCTGTTAATATTTTAGTAACGAAACCTCATGTTATCAACAAGAGGTTATGGGGCAGCAAATTGTGGTTTAAATATAGTTGCAAACCCAATTGTTCTACCTGGAAACTACCAACAACTTGTAGTC
Source organism: Allophyes oxyacanthae (assembly GCA_932294325.1). Classification (NCBI taxonomy): domain Eukaryota; kingdom Metazoa; phylum Arthropoda; class Insecta; order Lepidoptera; family Noctuidae; genus Allophyes; species Allophyes oxyacanthae. The sequence goes on along the minus strand of OW028613.1, from coordinate 13,764,563 downwards.
AGCTAAAAGACTTAGTTACAAGTGAGAACAATGAACAACATGCAGCTCATTTTCTTCATGAATTCAATATTGTTCAATATGTTTCTGACACATCAGCCGCTGATGGCGAAATTGAAGTACTTCTTATAGAACTGCTTCCGAAGAACTACACCGATAATCAAGCATATCAACTTGTCTGTTTACAAAAAGATAAATCTATAGTAACATTCTATAATGTAACTCCAGCGAGCCAAGAGCAGAATCTGTGTCCTGCTTTCTCATATACCATATGTCTAGTTAATAGTGAAATTATATTAACAGGCCCAAAGGGTATGTATTATCTATATCAATTGGGTAAGAGATAACAAGATTAAAATTCGTACTACAATTAAGTCTTATCTTTTGAATTCCAGAAGAAAATTCCAAGTCATATCAATGGCTTGTCAACACATTGCTGCCACAACTTGTTAAATGGGGAACAGAATCTGTGAACTTTAAAACCAAGAAAAATTTATGTAGTGAATCCTTGTCACTAGTATCTCAGACAAAGTATTATGAAAAGTATAATGAGCTAAAGCTAAAATATGGAAAAGAAATGGTCAAGGTAAATAATATTTAGCTATAAATTATAAAAAGTGAAAGGAATTACTGTACACAATAACAAGTTGGATGAATTAATGATTTATGTTGTGTAAATAATTTCTTTTAATAAGCTTATAAGTCTTTTTTTAGATCTAGATGGCGCAATCAATAATAATCATTATACTATAACATAATATTATGCACAAGTCGTTTTTATCCCACATAGTTTTCCTAATAGAAATAAATGAACTTTTGAACCTTCTTCTGGTGCAGTATAGCAGTTTGACTTAGATTCTTTAGCTTTATTTCAAGGTTCACAAGACTACCTTAATTTACAGATTTGGCCTGAATGCACAGATCCATCTAAATTCGTTTATGAAGATGTGGCCATAGCAGCATATCTGTTGCTCCTGTGGGAACAAGATGAGACCAATACGAAGAAATCATTTGTTGATCTAGGATGTGGAAATGGTTTGCTTGTTTACATACTGACTAAAGAAGGTCATAATGGCATTGGTTTGGATGTCCGTAAAAGAAACATTTGGGATATATATCCTCCTGAAGTTATATTACAAGTAAGAAAAATTACTACATTAGGATTTAAATATATGGATATCTTTCTAACAAGTATTTTCTTTTCATTTTAGGAAAAAACAATTACACCATCTGATACATCTATATTTCCCGAAATGGACTGGATTATTGGAAACCATTCTGATGAATTAACTCCATGGATACCAGTTATTGCAGCCAAGAGTTCATACAATTGCAATTTCTTTCTGCTTCCATGTTGTGCATACAATTTTGATGGCAGTAAATACCAACGCAAAAACTCTTACAAAAGCCAGTATAATGATTATTTAGAATATATAAAACAGTTATGTGATAACTGTGGTTTTAAGGTAGATACAGATAGACTTAAGATTCCAAGTACTAAGAGAATATGCCTTGTTAGTAGTGGCAGAATATACCCAGAAGGAGAATACAATCACCACTGTAATAAAATAGATGAATTAATAAAAAAAGATACAACTACAACACAAGACAGAAATTTGGATAAAGATTTTAAAGCCAGAGAATCAGTTGAAAAAGTAAGAAATTGCACGCAAATAGATAAGAGTGTGATAGATTCAATAGTTGGTTGTATTAGCAAGTACTTGTTAGAGGAATGCAGTGAGTCTAAATCTGAATGGTCTATTGGGAAGACAGCTGAAATTAATGCATTAGTTCAACTTATACCTCAAGAACAACTAAATATTCTGAAATCTGAATGTGGAGGAATTCAAACACTTTTGAGGAACAATCATAACATTTTTCAAGTTCAAAGTGGGAAAGTCAGTTTGAGGTATCCACAAACAATTAATGAAGTTAGTAGCAATCCTAGGAAAAGAAAATATAAACAAACAAATATAAAAGTACAGCAGAAACCTTGTTGGTTTTATAATAATCATCCACAAGGCTGCCCTTTGAGTGACACAGATTGTAGTTTTTTACATGTAAAAAATCTGATCTAATAAAAATAAAACTAAACTTAAAGACATAAAAAATAATTTATTCTTACTCAGTCCCAAATCAAAAATCTTATAACCCATATTGCCACCAAACAATTACAATGACCATTTATAAAATTTAACTTATAAGATACATAATATATTTCTCAATTGGATAATCAGAATGTCAATTAAAATATAAATATTTACAAATAGAACCTTAGCCCCTAACCAAAACTTGCAATGTGCTCATTAGAAGTGATTGAAATGTTATTCAATTTCAAAAAATCTATTGAGTTCACTCAAATTCCTGTCATCTACTAATTTTGCAACATCATGTTCTCCCATAAATGAGCAAACCATTCTTAATGTTGTCCAAATTGTAGATGAACTGATGTCAGTAGAGGAGGATTCCGGAAACATGCTCTTAGCTTTGTGCTGCTGATTCAGTGCCACTAGGAAATGCTCTGCAGCCTGTCTATGGGCCCCTAAATTCATGCATGTGATTCCAACATTGTACCGAGCCCTAATAAACCCAGGTTCCAAATTCAGAGCTTTGTGATAAGCATCAACAGCCTGCTCAGATTTGTCACTGTTTGCCAAAGTTGCTCCAAGTCTATTCCACAGTTTTGCATTATCACTCGCCACCATCAAAGCCGTCTTAAAACAATCAACTGCTTTATCATATTCTTGACTTATATTGAAAACCACACCTAGAGCATTTTGAACATCTGGATCAATTTGATCCATATTTAATTGTACTGCTCTTAGATACAAAGATTTGACATAAGCCTCTAATTCTTTTATATCTAATTTCCTATGGTCCACATCTTGAGGAAACATATCAGAATATTTAGGACTGGCCCTTAACCAGTCTAATAAAGAAACATAGGCATATTTAGACATATTTTCATTAGTGTATGCTGCTGCTAATGTAATATAACCTTCTAATTGTGTTGGGTTTATTTCTAAAGATTTTTTCAAAGCTGTTATTGCCAAAGGATCTTGTTCATTTTCAGCTTGTGTTGTTCCCAAAAGAAACCAAGCCTCAGCTGAGTCTGGTTGTTGCTGAGCAGCTGCTTCAAAACACAATACAGCACCAGGGATGTCACCCATCTTTAACTTTTCCTTGCCAATTTCAAGAGCACTTTTATTTTCCAACATTACATTACCTTCAGTGAAAGTATATTCTTTTGCAATCCCATTTGCTGCTTCAGTTTCCCAATAATTTGTTATATCACTGAGTTTATCCCATTCTTCTTTATATTTCTCAGCCATTTCATTTAACACTTCATCTCTACTTAATTTTCTTTGGTCTTTCTCAACAGATTCACCCAAGTTAAGCTCTCCAGCACTTATTTTCTTCATGAAGGACATAAACTGATTATATGCCATTTCATCATCATCCTTCATAACATCAACATATTCTTGAGCTTTGGCTTTAACATCATTACTTTTCATATTTTCAATATCGGACTCATTCACATATTCAATCTGAACATTCGAAATGGGATGAGATTGTAAAATAGGTTGCTGCATCATGTGAAAACCTGGCATTATGGAATGTGGCATAAATGAAGTTGATGGACCAGCAGTCCATGGTCTGTTATTGTGAGTACCGAGGTCTGGAATGTACGTCGCAGTGGATGTGCTAACTTTCTGAACATTTTCTGTAGGTAAATTGTTGAGCAAAGCATTCATATTGAAAGTTTGTGGTTGCTGAGAATTCAGTGCCATGAATTCGTTGACAAACCTGTCGGATTGTGAGAGTGTCTGTGGGAGTGCAGCATCGCGACGGACGATATTGGACAGCTGAACTAAGGAGTTGTTGCCCCCACAGTCGCCACCAACCAGTTTATTTAATGACATTTTCAATAAGCTTCAGAACTTCAACACTAAGATGACTCACTGTCCCTTTAAATAACAGAAAGTCATACACAGTCTGACGATAATTCGTGTAATTGTGCAAAGTTCACAAACAGATGCAAAGAGCATATGACAGATGTCAGATGTGTCTGTCTATTCCGGTCTATTCTGTTCAATGGCTACGTTCAGTATTAATTCATTTTTCGGTGTGAAAGTCACTCGTGCGAATGTCGCTCGCTCATAGGGAAATGATTGGGAATAATTGAACGGCTTCGCGCGATCCACAGTTCTTTGGTCGTATTCGCGAGATTATCCCGCAGGGCTATTTAACGTAGAATCAAAGCATATAACACCGTAGAATATATATCATGTTTCTCAGATAATAGAACCCGCTTACGGTAAGTACTTGGTGGTACGGGGTTTTGTTTTTCGGGGGTTTTAACAATGACGTAAGAAGCCTCTCTGGTTCTAACTATTGGATTTTGATAATTCGTAGTCTTAGGGGTATTTTTTTTTAGAACTGGTAACTCTGTTTTTCTTTAAATCAGCAAATCAGCAATCAGCTGACTGTGACACTGTCAGATCCAGATCTGATGTCTGTCAAGTGTCAACACGCACAGAAGTGTCAAAATAATTTTATTTCAAATTCTAAAAGCCGGCCCATTTTATTCAGCACCTACTTATTCGTATGAACTGAATGTATTGATTGGTCATGTACTATAATTGAATATTGTATATAATATATCATACATACCCATTAGTGATACTTCTTCAAATCATGCCCAAATTTTAGAGGTTATATAAGCGAGAAGACGACGAGGTTACTATTACATGTTCTTCTAAAATAATAAATAAAACTATGTCTGAAACTAATTCTGGAAGTGAAAATTTAGAGACCCAAGGAACGGTTGACACCGAAATAGAGCAGGAACCAGAGGATAAGTGGGTGGTCAGTATAAATACATGATCGTTATTCGTATTTTATAATGAAGGTTGAAGACGGGTGACTGTTGACTGTTCGAGTGGCCAGACCTTAGTTCCTCCGGTGCACCTCGGGCAGTCGGCCCCGTGAAGCGTCCCTACTCACTTTCGGCTCGTCCTGTTCGGTTCGGCATTTTTGTGGAATGGCAGATCTAGGGTGGTCTGCCATTCAACAGGAATTTTAATCTACACATTCTACTGCCCAGTTATATACGACCCGAACGGGTACCTTGGAATAAAAATGGGAAGATTATCTCATACATGATCCATAGTAAAAACTGAGGTAACAGACAAATATGCATACAATAAATGGCTGCCAATACACATAATTACGATTTTACAATCAACTTGGCCATTTATGGCTAAGGTTGATTAGCCGCACTTTGCATCTGCGTACTAGGCTTCTATGCATTATTACTAAGGTGTGTATGTTATACAAAAGTAACTAAAGAAGTTGTTGTCTGTTTAACCTATTTAGTTTTGGTCAAACTCATAGAATAAACATTGTTCAGGATCATGATACAAAGTTAGTACTAAGAGGTTTCCATTTTTTTTTTTCAATTATATTATATATATATTATTATTATATATCACATCCTATAAACCTTGACATCTGACTAATATTTCCACGGCATAAGCAACTTCCATGTGATAGCCACAACAGAGACCGATGAAGCAATATGAAATAATATATGCTGCATCAATCAATAAGCTTCCCCTTAACAATCATATAAACAGCATAATCACACAACTTGGTTAAGCCATCCTTTCTTTATTATTTTGGGTTCAGATAAATCAGTTTAATTACCTACCTTATGACCGCTCTAGTCTGATTTATCTGACAAATATTTGTGTCCACTTCACACCCATGATAAATTTATATGACAGAAAACCTGCAATATTGTACTTTGTTTATTGATTTTTTTCAGTGCACAATTATATTTGTCATAGGGTAGTTTTAGCCAGGTGCTAGGGGCACGGCAACTGACCTAAATCAAAGTAGTCAAAAGATTAAGCTTAAGATAGCTAAGTTTTAGAATCTTGAAACCAAACTTTAATCATTTATATTCTATTTACTTTTAGATAAGAGAATGTGAGCTGTACAAGGATGAATACAAAGAGTGCACAAGCTTCCGAGGCCGGTTTCAACAGTATTTTGTGTATGGTGAGACCTTAGACTGCAACCAGTGGAAAAAAGATTATGACAACTGTTGCAAATGGGAAAACAAAAGAGATATGAAGGCTGTTGTAAGTACAACAGATTATACTTGATAAATGAAATAAAACACACCATCTTGAGTAACATAACAAGTTCTGTACTTTTGACATACCCAAGGGTAGAAGGTGTGATGATATGTAGGAATGTTTAGGAAAATTTCAATTGCAAGAAAGTTAATTTATTGTACCTATACACAATCAAGTATATCAACCAATTAACATGAGACTTATCTACATTTAATTCATCAAGTGATGACAGACTTAAATATTGTTCTCGGCCACATATGACTGCTTGTGAGTGGGCTAGTGAATTTATAGCAGTTATTATCCCAATAAAACAGTAAATAAATAAACCAGCACCATATTGACTAAAAGCATCTACGAGTTGAACACATGGTTCACACATGGTTTTAAACTTAATTAACCTTATTTACAGGAAGCTTTAATAGCCAGTGAAAAGGCACGAAGAATGGAAAGACTAAGGGCTCATTACAGAAATGACACCTGGAAAAAACGAGATTCACCCCCAGCAGACTGGGACAAACCTTTACCAGAATGGATGCAAAAGAGAGATGAACACACCCTCCTGGCACAAAAGGCGAAAGAAATGAGAGAAGGAACATATAAAGAAGAAGATAAAAAGTTTTGTACAATAATGTGACCACTGTTTTATTAGAATAATAATTATTGTATGTAGGTAATTTATACTATACTATTTCTAGTGATTAAACATAAGTTGTTAAATTGACATTCAGTTATTAATTTTTTATGATGAGAGAGATGTTGAGATGTTTTAGTAATAGATAGTTGTTGCCTTCTTTCGTCTGTGGTTGTTGCAATTTGTTCTGAGCAATTTAACGTGCGTTTGTCATGTGACACTGGCTTAAGGTTCAAATTAGATAAACTCACAAGCGCTCCCAAAATTATCCGTAATGTAATGAAATCTAATTTTAGATTAGCTATTTTGTTTGATTTATATCTGTGAAACAAGTCGTCCTCTAGTTACAGCCACAGAAAACTACGTGTTGCCGTCATCCCAGGGATCGCTTGATGGGCGCCCGCAACCCAGACAGGGCCAAACAGGCGCAAACCAGGGCCCAGACACCATTAATATACCTTATACCCGACGGACGCACGTATACCAGTTTATAATTTTCTCTTCAGTTGCATTAACCTGCCCTGCTTCTTGGTTTCTTGTTAAGCCCCAGCTGGTTCAGTCTAGGGGTTTCAGTTTTTGCGATTTCAGGTTTGGTTCCATAATAAAAGTTGTTCATAATGATGAGTACAATAACCCCATAAAGGGGTCTGTAGTAGGTATCTATTTTTTATTAATTATTAATCAAATGACATTGTAATTTTTTATTGAAAACGATAGTACCTACGTACTTGATAGTACCTACCTACCTACTTATTTATTAGTTCCATCTTCAACCTTACATCAGTAAATCTTACGGGACATCTGATGCATTATTTTTTAAACCTCTTGTCACTGTCTTTTCATAAGTCACACTCTTTTGTTATCTGAATAAGAAATAATATCTAATAATAATAGACATTCCATAAAATCATCATACTGAATGGTGCAAACGGACTTCGTCAGATAATTATTATCAGAGCATACGGTAGGCAAATGAATAATCGCAAGTAGTGAACTAGGTCTAGAAACCTTCTAGAAGTACCTACCTATATCAATGTTATTAATAGGAAGGCTAGTTTTTACTGTCCACTATCTGTTTTGCCAGGACAGATGCCAACCTCCATGATGATCTTGAACGCGATTGTTTATTTTAAACTTGCTCCTATTTATTAAGTTATTGCCATGTTATTGCATAGATTTCATATCTATAGATAAGAGACCTATATCGGATCTATTACAGGTATTTCGCCGTAAGCTTTCTTGAAATTCTACTACTCTCTAATATTTAACTCGTCAAAGTTCATTGGCATTGCTTTTTCTTTTTAATTTCACGTAAAACACAACTTACTTTATGCCATTCTTATTCTGAGATCGACTGAAATAGAAGTAATTACATGTATTGTATGCTGTGAGAATATTGCTCCGATTGCTCCTTACAAGCAATTGGTAAAAGTTATCAATTACTTCTGACCTAGCAACTGACTTTTTATCAGTCAGATAAGACGTAGCAGTGCCTTTAATTGTTCACAAACATGATAAAATTTGTTTACTGAATATCTCGCCATTTAAATGTATTGTAGGAACGCACCTATTATAGTTTAGACTGTAGTGAGAGGCGCACAAATGAGTCGCGTATTGTGTCGGACTGTGTTGTCTCTGCAATTGATAAGAGTACCGATGGCTCGCAACGCGTCCTCTTACCTCATTGAGGACCCCAAATATTCCTTTTTGAAGGAACTGGGACTAGAAAAGAAGAATGTAGGTGTGTTCAATGGTAAATGGGAGGCCAGCGGACAGGTAAGTTATTTATTATATCCCAATCCATAAATTAATACCTATAATTAATTTCGAGGTTTATTTATTTCCCATTTATGTGGTCACGTATTAGGTACCTATATAATTTGATATTACCTACTTTTTTTTTTTAAAGCCACAGCTATCTGAAATTGGTACGTATTTGACCATAAAAATTCAACGTTCGTAGCTCTCGCAAACTGAAATAGGGTCTGTACCTACTTCTGTAGGTACCTAGATGGTGCCATCTACAGACGATAAGTAGGTACTTATCTACCTATAAATGTGTTTATATTATTTTACCATTCCGTTATGTAAATGTTTAATAATGATAGCAGAGCAAAGATAATTATGTTATTTCATAGCTCAAATAGTAACATATAACATCATTGACTCAGTCTAGAAGCGTAAAGAAAATATCAGTCATGCGCAACTACCCGATAAGTAGGTCTAAAATACACATACGCATTACGCAGGTCTTTAACGTTGTGTAGGTACCTACTATACCTACAGCATGTAGGTTGTACATACCATTATACCTACCTATTCCCTCTGATATGATAGGTACCTAATGATTTACAAAAAACTAGGTAGGTAGGTGCCTACTATTATGTTTATGCATTCACATAATTTATATCAGCCACGATACTTGTTAAGTACTCAAAGCACGATATACCTACAATATTTGGGTATTAGGTACCTATATTAAACATTCATCTGCTGACTACTGTTCCTCTCCTGAAATAAATACTCCTTACCGCCTCTTCGGTCGTGGTCTACTCGAAGCTGAAAAAGTCAACCTATACCTAGGTACTTACTCTTAAAAATTAAAGTGTCTACCACATTCACAAGAATTAGCGACTTTCGAGCCGGATGAGGATCGTTAATGCATAGTGATGCTGAGAGCTTTAAATAACAGCTAAGTACCTACTTATCTTATAAAGTAGGTACTTACTTAAGTAGCTATATAATACCTTAGCCACAGTCGATGTGAAAACTATTACCAACCTTATTAAAACACGCCATTCATAGATTGCGAAAGCAACGCGACAGTGGCTTTGATATAAGTACTATAGTCAGTTAACTCATCCCCTATTTCTCTCAATAAAATTGCGTCAGGCGATAAACAGATGATGATACAATACCATGTTTTTATTGTAATTTAGATAACGTCCAATATAATATTGTGACACGGATTTTATGTAGAGGCGACAATAAACTATGTAACACTTCGACCAAATATTTGCCACACACATAAAAAAACTAGTCAGCATTCTTGGTGGATTTTCTTAGAAAGTTTCGAATATCGACTACCCCAGTCAAAATTGCCTAAACCAAGGCGTACTCGTATGGAGACGCAGGCCACCGCCGCATTGGTCTTTGTACACAATTTTAACAGCGTAGATATAGTATACACTTATAAAAACAAATGCGAAGCGTGCGAAAAAATATACTTACATAACTAGTTGTTATTATGAAAATAAAATATCGGTAGCCTATATCACTCAGGGATAGTGTAGCATTTTATTAGTGAAAGAATTTTTATAATCGGTTCAGTAGTTCCAGAGATTACCCCCTTCATACAAACAAATTTTACGTTTTTATAATATGTATTATTAGCATAGATATGTAGTGGTCTAATAAAAATCTTTCGACTAACATTCTTGATCCTTAGGTAATCCAGTCCTTCAGCCCTGCTAGTGGCAAAATCATAGCGGAGGTGCAAGCAGCCAGCCCGGCTGACTACGAGGCTTGTGCTTCCGCAGCCCAGGAGGCATGGCACACGTGGGCAGAGCTCCCCGCGCCCGCCAGGGGAGAGATCGTCAGGCAAATAGGAGACGCTTTGAGAGAGAAGCTACAGCCTCTCGGACAGCTTGTGTCTTTGGAAATGGGTAAGTTAATAGATGAGCAAGAGTTAAGGTAAAATACCTAGATATCTCGTCAAGAAACTAGGTATACGCTAGACATAGATTTATATACCTACGACTTCCACCGTCCCACTCAGGGATTCCACAATCACACCTTATAGTCTGATAGCATTTTCAAGGATAGGTACGAACTTAGTTTCGGTGAAACAGAGCTACGAGGGTCATTCAATAAATACTTAGCCTACAAAAAGTAAACGAAAATTTTGGAAAAGTGGGAATTTATTTTTCAACATAGTCTCCTTTTAGTTCGATACACTTAGCCCAGCGATGCTCCAACTTTTTTAATCCGTCCGAAAAATAGTTTTTGTCAAACTCTGCAAAATAGGCCTCCGTGGCGGCGATGACCTCCTCATTCGATCCATATCTATTCCCGGCGAGTGATTTTTTCAGATTAGGAAACAGAAAGAAGTCACAAGGGGCCAAATCTGGAGAATACGGTGGATGGGGCAGCAATTCGTAGCGTAATTCGACCAATTTGGCCATGGCAACGGCAGACGTGTGAACCGGTGCGTTGTCGTGGTGAAACAGCACTTTTTTCTTCGCCAGATGGGGTCGTTTTTTCTTTAATTCGGCGTCGAATCGGCCCAATAAATCGGCATAGTAAAGCCCTGTAATTGTTTTACCCTTCTCGAGGTAATCGATGTAGATCACACCTTGTGAATCCCAGAAAACGGTGGCCATAACTTTTCCGGCCGATTTTACAGTTTTCGCCTTCTTTGGAGCACGTTTCCCGGTCTGGATCCATTGTTTTGATTGCTCCTTGGTCTCTGGTGTGTACCAGTGGATCCAGGTTTCATCGACGGTCACAAAACGACGCAAAAACTCCGCTGGATTCCGCTTAAACAGCGCCAAACACGTCTCCGATGTGGTCTCACGGTTGCGCTTGTTTTCTGGTGTGAGTAAACGCGGCACCCATCGCGCCGACAGCTTTCTCATGCCGAGTTCCTCGTGAAGAATATGATGCACTGTTCCTTCTGAAATGCCTACAGTCTCAGCTAGCTCCCGAACCTTCAATCGGCGATCTGCCAATACGAGATCATGGATTTTTTTAATGTTTTGCTCCGTAGCAGCTGTTTTCGGTGCACCTGGACGTGGTTCATCAAAAACCAACGTACGGCCACGTGCAAACTCGTTGAACCAATTCTTGACGGTGGCCATCGATGGAGAAGAGTCACCGTACACAGCATCCAAGCGCTCTTTGATTTCGATGCGCGTTTTCCCTTCCAAAAATAGGAATCGAATCACCGAACGATATTGCTCTATTGCTCTATTTCCATTTTTGTAAAACCGATCGACACGTTGGCTTCCATAAGTTGTCAAATTAAAACAAATGAAGGGATTGGAATGAAAATTTGAAAAAAGAATTTAAAAAGAATGTGCTAGGTACACTGTGGTAAAACTCTTTTGAAACTACAGCGCCCTCTGGCGATGAGGCTAGGTACTTATTGAATGCACCTCGTAAGAATAAGGTAGGTCAAGTATTTTATATAAGTAGGTACTAGGTACTCTCTAAGTTTATACTTACTTTATTTCAATCTCGTGCAGAGCATATTCTCGATTACTTAATTGAGTTTGTTGACTCATCTTATTTTAAACATACCCTTTAATAATAATTATTTCCATATCTACATTCAACAGATTGTAGATAATAATAATATTAAATATCTGATAAGGAACATAATACGTACATACATAAGAAGTAGGTATCTAATAGCTGACACACTGCGCAATGTAAGAATTGATTCGATTACTCTACTGCTCAGGTAAAATCCTCCCCGAAGCCATTGGAGAGGTGGTAGAATACATCCACGTGTGCGACCTGGCTCTTGGTCTGTCTCGCACATTGCCTGGCACCATTTTCCCGTCTGAGCGACCCGGCCACGTGCTCATCGAGAAATGGAACCCTCTCGGTGCCATCGGCATCATCACTGCCTTCAACTTCCCTGTCGCCGTGTTCGGCTGGAACAGCGCTATTGCCATGGTATGTTTAAGTTTAATGTAAAACCCGAACTATTATTTTATAAAGTTTATAAGTACACAAGGTGTAATTTGATAGCGTTATCTATGAGGAACTAAACAAGTAAGAAAAATATGGGTTATAATAAAAATATTATCTCGTTACTGAGTTCAATGATAATAATTATGGCTATAGCGATACCTACCATGATTATGCAACAGAACAATTAGAGGTATTTTTCCTAACGGATTACTAATCTATCAGCGACCCAATCAAAAGCGATAAATAAATTTATAAAGTAGAAGTGCCTATTCCATGAGAATCGTAGTGATTTATGCCGAAATCGAATCCAATAAGTAACTAACTGAAATGTATCGACTAATCGTCTCCAGCACGAGAAACGAGTCATTGGAGCAAAATAAATCAGCCATCATATCGTTCTATTGCCAAGATCTAGTACCAAAAATCACTTGTAGAAAATAATTCACTATGAATTACGAACCAATTCCTCTAGGTCTGCGGTGACGTCAGCGTATGGAAACCATCCGACACGACTCCCCTTATCGCGGTAGCCGTGACAAAGATAGTAGAAAGCGTACTAGAGAAGAACAACATCCCTGGGGCAGTCGCCGCGCTCTGCGTCGGAGGCAAAGACATCGGAGAGAAGATCGTCAAGGATGAGAGGATGAAACTCGTCTCTTTCACTGGCAGCACTGCTGTTGGACAACAGGTATGAAGTCCACTGTTCTATTACCTGTTCAGCCGTTTGGTGAGTTTTTGTCCTACGAATGGGTTTTTAACCTGATTTTAAACGGTTTCATAAATTAATGTTTTGTTGGATGTCTCTATTGATCTCCAGTGGAGGAGATTTCTAAGGTTAACAGTAGATGCAGCGCAGCCACTACTGATATTAGATCCCCTTGGTGTAGTCTGCAGAGATTTCAGGAGCACTCTTCCATCACCTGCTGTGGATGCTGTGCACTAAGAAATATGAATCGGGAAACTTCGATTCTTAACATAACCGATGGGAATCGAAACCTGAATAAGCAGAAGAGAAGAATGCTTTGATTAACTGCGCCTCGAAATCAATAGAAGAGGCCAGTGGCCAATTTTATTTGATGTACAATAAAAATACTCTATTTATGTATACATGTCAGGCAAAACCAAGAGATCTAACTTATTCTCTGTTTTTAGGTGGGCGTTGAAGTGCAGAGGCGTTTCGGTCGCCACCTGCTGGAGTTGGGCGGCAACAACGCGATCATAGTGAACGCTGACGCCAACCTCGACTTACTTCTGAATGCCGCGCTATTCGCATGCGCCGGAACCGCTGGACAGCGATGCACCACCACCAGAAGACTGTTTATACACAAGAAGGTACATAAACATTGACACAAACAAGTAAACATGACAAAAAGGTCAAATACGCAGTACTCGTAATCGACCCGCACGTATGTAGATGAAAAAAAGAGGTATATCCTTTCATACCCCGTAGCACGTGGTGTTCTGTAGTTTTTAACCTACCCCCATGAAAAAAAATTGTGTAATATTATTTGAGTTACTAATTTATGTAAACATGACATTATCAGCGGAATAAATTTGAACAACTCTATATTCATAATAATATTTTCCAGGTGTACAGCGAGGTGGTAACTCGTCTATCAAAGGCCTTCGCCGGTGTGGTCAGCAAGATCGGTGATCCTCTCCTCTCAGAGACCCTGATCGGTCCCCTCCATACCCCTGCTGCTGTCGAGGCGTACAAGAAGACAGTCGCCGAAGCCGTTAAGCAAGGAGGCAAAATTGAATTTGGCGGAAAGGTAAGACTTGTCTTGATTAATAAAGGAAATTTGAATTTTTGAAACTAAATGAAAATCAAATTAGTGGCTTGACTCTATATTCAGTCACACAAGCCGAGCCTTACTTGGTAAGAGGCTATGGTTTCCCTCTTTTTCCTAAGTTGAACTTCCCAAAAGTATCGACAGATTTGACATTCAAACACTCGTAACTACTCGTAAGTATATTCTTTGATTTATTTTATCAGGTTATCCAGCGCGACGGCTACTTTGTGGAGCCGACCATCATCACAGGCCTGCCCCACGACTCCCCGTTAGTCAAAACCGAGTGCTTCGCCCCCATCGTCTACTGCATCGAGATCCCAGACTTGGACACTGGTATTAAGTACAACAATGAAGTGGAACAGGGCTTGTCCTCAAGTCTTTTTACCGAGAACCTTGGAGATATCTTCAAGGTACGTAAGAGTTGAACATGGTGGGACTCAATTACAGTATTTTTTAGTTTGGTAAGCCATTTTGAAGACAAATTTTAACATAAACTAAAACTAGAGCTAGAGAAAAATTTATAAATCTATATGCAAAACCATATACTCCATAATTACAAGAGATGTTTTAAATTCACAGTGGATCGGTCCCCACGGCTCAGACTGCGGTATTGTCAACATTAACATCCCTACTAACGGCGCGGAGGTAGGTGGAGCTTTCGGCGGCGAGAAAGCCACGGGCGGAGGTCGCGAGTGCGGGTCGGACTCTTGGAAGAACTACATGAGGCGCTCCACCGTCACCATCAACTACTCCGGTACCATCAAACTTGCACAGAACATCAAGTTCGGAGACGAATGAAGAGACACAAACTCAAATATAATGGCACCATAGCCACCACGAAAGAACTATTCGTGAGGAGACATAATATCAAAATGTAATTTTAAGTTATTTTGTTATTGTATTTATGTCAATCAATGTACGCAGTATTTTTATACATCAGAAGAATTTTATATACTCTTTATTGCAGCTATGTATGATACTGTAAGACTGACGAATTTATAAAAAAAATAAAAGAAATACGTATTAAAAAACATTAAATTTATTTCAGATTTCTTTTCAGTCCATCTATTTGAAAGTTTGAAAAATATAAAATTCATTTTACTTACAAGTACATAATATAATATTTCTGTGTATAATGTAGAGAAGAGACATCATTGTTAACTCAAACTTAGGAATTGGATATTAATAAGTAGGTAGTTGATGTAAACAGTCTTTAAAGGCTTCAGGAGCTATTCTATTGTTAGGAATAAATAGTTAATTTCACTCTTCTCCCTACACCACTGTATAAATATCAACAGCAAAATCTTACTTACTTATCTAATGTCCGGCGAGTGGCGACACCATTACTGGACAGTCAAAACTTTCATAAATAGTTAATGTGGATGGTATATTCGCCAAATATCAACAGCTATGTCCATAGAATGCTGGCGGTGGAACCTATAAGTCGCTGGAAGTTGATATTTCATTTCAGCTACCACACTACCTTTCATCCCCCAATCCTTGACTTTTTTTTCTATATGTTTCCTAAAATAGAATTTTCAATTATTACAACGAAAATAATAAATTAAAAGAAATATAACATGCTGATAATAAATTAAAAGGTAATAAGTACCTTGTAGATGACTTGTGCAATGAGTAAACACTATCACAGGTGAGGTAAGTGCCCATTCGGAGAAATTGCATGTCAATACCAGCATTGTTCTTGGTGCCAAATGGTGGGTTCATCAGTACTGTATCAAAGTAACCCTCCCACCTGAAAATATATCATCATATGAATGCATGCGGCGCGTTACGCGCGGGCATCAGACATGGCAATAATAATTATGTAAGGCTGGCCAATAGCCATGCAGATCAGGGAGTCTACCATGCAACGAAATGGTAATGAACATTGAATCCAGTAATAAACTTCAATACAATCATGAGAGACTAAACTTCAAACAATCTTGAAAAAAATTACCAATCATGAAGATGGGAGTCCCAACCCATCTTTTCATCATCCCACCAGAGTCAATGTTCATTACCATTTTTTTACGCGGTATACCCGCTGATTAGAAAAGCGCACGGGCTGTGTAGAAGAGTCGCATTCAGAGTAATTCCCTTCTCTCTAAAGTGAAGTCATTTTTAAGTTTTTTATTATCGTTTTAAAATGGCAGGATGATGGGCAACACTCGTAAGTGGCGAGTGCGGTGCGAAGAGGTAATTTAAGACCACGTCTCTCCTGACAATACGACGCGGAATGTTGGAACGATACCTCGCGCGTTTATTACAGAAATGATAGCGTGGAATAACCGCCGCTGACTGCCGCCGTACAATTAATACAGTGACTTTTCACAAACACTAATACACAGCACACCATCCTTCAAAATATTTACCTGCCCATCCTGGAGTTGAGAAAGTCGCACTGTACAGCGTCAATGTTGGTGACTTCCATATCGTCGACATTCTCCTTGAACACCTGCAGCACATCATCATCAATGTCGACGGCGGTGACCATGCTAGCGCCCAGCAATGCCGCGCCGATCGCCCACACTCCTGGCCCGCAACCAGCGTCTAGCACTGTGCAGTTTTCTATAGATTCAAATTGTGTCTGTAATAAATAAAGATAATGAAAATATTACTGAATGTGCTAGGCAACATATTTGGTTTAGCATTTTTGTTGAACAACAAAGCTAATCAAAATCTCGTTCATATTCACAATTCATTCTGCTGCCTGGGCATACCAACTGGTGCTGTATTTTAATGTTACAATAATGCTACTATTAGAATAATTATGTATGTATAAAATCTTAAATTACTCACCTGGATTGTGTAAAGGGCATATGCTGCTAGATGGGCTGGTGTTTCATATTGTTCATACTTTAGTTTTGGGTCAGCAAAACCATTCAAGGTCTCTAAATGTCCCTGTAGAGTCTTCAGCTTCATTACAGCAGACATTGTGCAACTATATTCACTTATTTTCAAACCTAGGTAGGACGGGAAGTATCTGGTTCCCAAATGATGAGTCTTGGGAAACAAAGTAGCCACAAGATGTAGCGTTTGCGTGTTGTAATGCTGCTCGGTGACTTGTGTTTACTATATTTGCTTCAGGCAGTTGAGGGAATCCCTGAAATCCAAATGAATTTTAAAAATCTAGTTTGTTATTGTTTAGAAAACATTTTCAGATACAGCAGCATATTGTATTATTAGTGCACCCCATATAAAAGTATAAAATATACAATTGTACAAATTTTACTTACAGCAGTGGCTGATACAGGTGGAATTGAGCACATAGGCAGCTGGTTCACTGGGCTTGGCTGCGTCAGGGAGATGGAGGTTGCAGTCAGTGGAGCCACGGCACCTTGCTTCAGGAGCATCTGTTTCTTCAACTGGAGCTCCTCCAATATCTTCCTGTTTGTTAACTCTACAACATTGTACACATAAACAGCTCTATAATATGGGTTATTAAACAAATTACATTTTGTGTTATATTATACTAATATAACTATAACACTATACGATACGATAGAGGAAGAATTAAGTAACACAAAAGAATTTTTGACAAAATAGCTAAATAAATCTAACCTCTTTGTGTGTTAGGCTGAGGAAACGCCATCTAATAGTCTGATGAAGAGGATTTTTGTTCCTTCAAAACACATGTACATATGATCGATTAATAGAAGTAAAAGTAATTAATTATATCCCAATAATCAACTTTAGTGAAAGGTGAAAAGACAAGCACAAAACATGTCAATATTTTTGACAAATCATGAAGATTGAAGACATTAGACATCAAATCACGACATGACATTTGACAGTAAATTGTGAAATGAAACGTTTTTGGCCGATATTCTCGATAGTTTAATTGATAGAAATTTTAATTATTTTCATTTTTGTAATGGAAAAAATAAGCTCAAGGATTCCATAATTTAGAAACAGATAAGAAAAATGTATATTACAGTAAAACTTTATCAAGATCACCACGTGACACGTCGACTCGACAAGTTAAGTATATATTGTACTCTTTGGACTCGTCGGTCGGCCGGTCAATGGTAAGAGAGGATTATTTGGTCATTGGTCAATGGCCGGCGATGGCCGGTCAACGTTGACGTTGCAGAATCAACTTCAGAGTCGATGACCATTCAATAATGTAATGGACTGACCGGAAATAGTTTATTACCATGTTTGCCAACTATTCCAATACTAACCGTATTTTCCGGTTGTGACGTATTTGTTTGTCCATACTCCATACCCATACTGCAAATAATAAAGGAAATTTCTTTTCATGGTACCTATTTAACTCACATTCATTTTAAAAACCTTGTATTTTTTATATATATCTTGATTATGTAATTAATCGCATTTGCCTAAAGAAGTGTTTTCTTTGAAAGGTCCATGAAAGGTCATTCAACTCGGTCCGTCGCACTCGCACAGCACAGCCCACCGCTTGATACCAAAGAGTATAGGTAGGTACCAAAGGAAACGAAAGGAATGAAATGGATACGAGATGGCGATGAGGATGTGGCCAAGCAGTAGGTCCAACAGGAAGTCATGGGTCTTCACTCTCCACCATGTGGAATGTTGTAAGGAATAGAATAGGTACTTACTATTTAGGACAGCGATCCGGTGATAATTCGCTTGCTTCATCTCTGTCAGTATTCAGTAGTCATAAGCAAATCACCTATCACCCTAAGGATGGTGTATGCTCACTGAAGACGATATTACGGACCAACGTTGTTCAATGGTTGAACAAAAATGTTGGAGGACTCCGGCGTATATTCGTGCTATCGTCAAATACCAGCAGTATTTGGCAAATACGTTTGCGATAATATGGCCTTGGATAGGAGTTTATACTTTCCCATGTTACTTCACCATTCACCGTTATTGTCGACATCTTATAAAAGCTTCGATTGTAGCAAAGTAGGAAAGTAATATTTCGTTAAATTAATGGCTAGTTATTAGATAAGACAGAAAACAAGGATGGATTTTATATAAAAGCATTTATTTTAAAACAATGTAGGTAATAATATACTTTCTGATTCTTGGCAAAACAGTCTCACATAAGCAAGTCAACATTTGGCCTCTCTTAAGAATAAACATAAGACTAACATGCGCTGCCATAACTCACAAATGAATAAAACTGAAATATCAGATAAATAATATAAAAGGACAAATATAAAATTATTTTCGTACATCTACATTGCAGTTAGCATTGCATCTTGGTTGAGCAATCTTAGATTAATTTGTTTATTAACGTAATTTATTCTAAATAAAAGGGAACATTAACATTACTAGAATTGACTCACAATATTAGCATATATAAAAAAACCATCTACTGTACCTAATTAACAGTTTTCACAGACGCAGACATTACAGTCCACAATGAGTTTGTGGTTCAGTATTGATAAAATTTGATAATAAATGCACAACAAAAATATAATTTAAGTTGCCTTTGTCTTTTAGGTTTATAAAAATATATAACAATTTAGAAATAATTATAACAGTTTTCTTCTATAAACAATTTGGAATAATATTGCACAAGCTCAAAGCTAACTTATTATGTGCATTTTTCATAAATACTATAAATATAACAACAAACCAACACAACACTTCGTAACTCTAGAAATTAGTTTTTATGACTCGTCTTTTAATGACACAATTTAGTTTTACAATCGACAACTACAATCCAGTTCACGTAAAGCGGTTACAGAGTTGTGGCTTCGGACGAACCATAATATTATAGGTACTTAATTTTAGAGAAAAATTCGATTTGTCAAAATTCAGCCGCCACTACACATAGGTACATATTTATATGAATGTGTTCCTACAACTAATCTAACTAATAGAAAAAATAATATCACAGGCAAACGTGTCAATTTTATAAAAGTGAGAATTTTTACACCTAGGCACAAAAGGCTTGGTATACCTAAAGGTTTTGTAACTATTAGTAAACTAGTTCTACGACTGATTCTGATATCTCGGGAGTATTAACAATTCTGATTATAGTTGTCGATCTAATAATTTTAGTTTACAATGTGGTCAGGTTTATAACAAAGAACCGATTTCATAGCGCCGTAGATTCGGCATTTGAAATAATTATATTAAATTGATCGTATCAAATGATGCTAAGAAAATTAAGTGAGAAAATTTCATATTAGGTACTCATCATATTCTACAAGACTAAAAACTAAGAACCGTTTACCGCGAAAATAAAGCGACCACATTGTCCCTCACCACCACCATCACCGAGTGTTGGTTTGTTATACAATATTTTCACAGCACAGGAACAAACACATTCTGGACTAAATAAAATCTGAAAATGATAACAACATTTGTTTTTAAAGACTAGCACGTAATTTTGGCACAACGCTGTGTCCTCTCAGAGCACAGTGGCATCGATGTTGTTCTCTTTATATACAAAAGTTCAAAAGATTTTGCTCAGTGAAAACTAAGGGCCGAGCGGGGCGGACGCGGCTGACGGCGGATGACGTCGCCACGCCACTATCTACCACGCCGCTGCCACGCCGCTGCCTCGCACGGGCGAATCGCGACCGACCGTGTGCCGCTGCCGCCCCGCTCTACATCATTACAACTTTAACGCTTATTAGGGTTTCACAAAGCTTACTACGATCAAGTATCAGGAACAATGTTAATTTCAATTATCATATTATAATAGCAAGCAAAGAAAAAGTATATACTTTTAATAATATTTGTGCCCAATGTGTCATGTTCGATGTATCGTTTTAAATTTATTTATGAAACCCTAAATAATAGTGACCGATTGAATCGTTCACTTAATATGGACAGCTGCCATTACAATCATAAAATGCAAAATAATGTATATTAAATTTAGTACAAAATTATCGTAAATAATTAAAAAAAACTTATTTGAGTAAATAAATTCTCTTGTTCCATTGCTCATTCAGTGCTTTAAAGTCCAGAGTGTAAAAATAATTGTATATCACAGCAAAGGAAGCTTGTTCATGTAAATAGACATTACCCTGTCTCAGGTGGAGGCTTATTAATGCTTTTAATGTTGTTATTATAGTTCAATAAAATAATAACTTTAAATAATGTGTGTATCAAAACTATTCTAGGATGGAATTTAAATATCCAGGACTTGGGTACAATGCGGTACGTTTATTTTTACACCCTGCCTCAATGAGTATTTTACCCCAACAACACTCTTAAATCCAAACAACAATACATACCTAACACTTTCCCTGTATAAATATATTATAGTCTTGTAAAAGAAACCTTCGAAACCTCATAGGTCATTAACACTACGTGAGAAATTACACAAGAGCATTAGGATACAATATATTGCTACGAGTTAACTTATCATTTGGCACTAAATTAACATATTGCATCTCGAGCATTCGTCACAAATATATATACTTGCAAATCCTTTTAACTCTCAATTTATCATTTCTAAATTACAATTAAATTTTCATTTACTTTACTAATGATATAATTTTCATTGGGCCAAAAATTTCCATGTTCTATGTGAATGTGTTATGAACTATAAACGAAATACAAATATTTCATATATTGAGCAATCTGTCCATTCCCTTCTCACTTTCAAATACCTTAAGGTGTTTTAGTAACGGGAATGTGTGCTATACCAAACATTAAAACACGAAATTATTAGACAAGACGCGTTCTCGGCAAGTAAAATTTGGCAAAATTGAGCATTAAGACTTTCAATTGGCATCGTAAAATATTACATAATAGTAAGATTTTACTACGTAGCACTGCGTGACTACTTATATATCCTAACTCTGGTAACTGTAACTTATTCATAGGTACACCAATCTCTTACAGTTGACTGCTAAAGACGTGCAAATAGTGTACTGTGTAGTGTACACGGCTCAGGTCACAGAAACGGCAAAACATTTGTACATTATTTACCATTACATCGCAGCGTATCACGCGAGTGCAACGCGTTACATAACAAGTGCAACGTTGCAGCTATCACCAGTTCGCTGAGCCTCTGACCCATGGAGACTATATCGTATGGCAATCTATAAAACTACAAATAACAATCCCAATTTTGTTCACTCTGACTATGACTCATTTATATCCATTAGATTGCCACATCGACGTCTCTCGAGAGCCTTCCAATGTGTAACCTGCCTGTTTCTATGACCTGATGTTATATGATTATGTTATTTGTACGAGATGTACAAAAGAGTGAAAAAACTAAGTATTACAAATTGATATGACGTAAAAGTGAGACTTTATCATTATGAGAATTTAGTTATTGTTCAAAAGAACTATAAATGACCGTGGACTTCTCAAGAGATCTTTCCAATTTACTAACTACATTTATAACAACTTGGTTAAAATAGTATTTAAAAATGAAATAAATCGCTCTTTATCAAATAATAGTTATTGCTTTTTTGATATGATTAATACATCTGTGCGCAGATGCTTCGCTAGGCCGGGCGGCGCGCGTGGGGCGCTGTGCGCAGGCGCACGCCGCGCCGGCGCCACCGGCTACTGATTACCTCTTACGTCCACCTTACTTACAGACGCACTGTACAATAGTATAATTACGTTATAACTCTTAAATGTATATTTTAAAAATATGACTGCTTTATATCCATCATGATCACAGCTCTCCAAAGACTTTACAATATCCAAACCTTGACGCTCCAAAATAAATTCTTTATTATCATTTACACCTATAAAACGAAATGACTATAATATCTATAAGATAGCTCTAAAAATTATGCCATTTTGATATATTTACTTTGCAATTGCAACGGTCCCTCGAACAGCACTTAAATGCCTCATATACAAATTTTAACGTAACGTTGAAAATGACTCGATTTATATTTAAACATAAAATATAGAAAGCAATAAAACGACTGACTGATGTCTATAAAAAAATTTAGAAATAAAGCGGCAGTGTTTGCGAAAATTCGTGCAAATAGAATCTAACTACAAAACATGTCTTAGGAACCTGATAAATTATTGCTAGAGCTTCGGGCACGACTCTTCTCCCCTTCCTTACAAACGACAAAGTATCCCCGGCGCGGCCGGCAGATACATAACGAGATAAAATCTTATCAGTAGCCAATAGAAAAATATCACCTAAATAAATATGAATATTTTACACGGGCAACTCACCGCCGTCGTTCGTCGTCGCGACGCCGCGCAAATAAATATAAATCTTTCCAAACGATCGACGGGAGCCCGTCCGCGACCGAGCCGGCGCGAGCGTCGAGCGACGAACGCGCCTCGAGAGCGACGGCGAGCGACGAGTTTCTTTATTTTCTCTTCTTTTTTGGTAAAAAATAACAAGATTATGAAATTGATATGCAACACCGTGGCGCGCGGCCATCACTGCGCCTCGCCCCCCGCGTCGTCCGCGCCCCCCGCCCCGCCCGCCCCGCGCGAGTACTCGCCCGCACCCGCAGCCCCCGCGCCCGCCGCGTTCGCGGTGCCTCCGCCTCCACCTCCGCCTCCTGGACCCTTCGAAGCATCGCTACAAATAAAAATAAATGCGATTAAAAAATGTCTTCGTCTTCAATAAAACTAAATATATTCTTATATACTACACATCGACGAATTGCCTGTAGACAAACAAAAAAAAGTTACAATTTGTTAAAGTAACTGGATGGATACGTACTAGTTAGAATATGAGGAGCGTGCACTGCCGCCGGGCGCGTCCACGTCGCAGGGCGGCGGCCGAGCAGCCGCGCTCAGCAAATAATTGGTTGAATCGCTGAAACAGTTCGACAGCCTGCTACAAATTGTATTACTGCCTCGAGTAGCGCGGTAAAAGAACACGGTATAAATTTCAATACAACAGGTATACGCCAGTCATTATCAGTAGGTATCAGCAGCCTATCCTTTTCCCAACTACTTTAGGATCGGATTCGTCTTTAAAACCAGATCACAGATGCTGCTGAATACTAGTATTTTACACGGAGCGACTGCCATCTGATTTCCGCAACCCAATTTAACTTTAAGTTACACAGGTTTTACCACGTAAAACATTAAGGACCAGCTGGACCACTTGCTGATGTCAAGAAAGTCTAAGTAGATTTTATCTGATCTAAATTATATATAGCTTATATATAGATAGCTAAATTGTGTAAAAATTTCATAATAATATACATTAATTTGTCTATTGAATAGATTAATATCAACACACACGTACAAAACTCACGCTCAAACGGATGAAAACACCGCGATGACATCTGTATGTTTTAGAACCATCGGTGTAGATACACATAAACCTCGTATCTGCGCTCAAAAATGTTCAAATCGACTGTAGACTAAAATGCGAAAAAGTAGACTAATCGCGAGTCACTCTCCATTAAGGCTAGCGAGCAACTACACGGCAATGTGTCAGTGCGGTGCAGTCGAATTTTCGTATGATGAAAAGTTGTTGCAAGCTAAATTAGGCATTGTGATGACGACATAGGATTTAAATTAGTTTGTTGATATTTCAAAGTTTATATTATGTAAACTCCGGACACTTTTTTCGTAAACTTTGTACTAGATTTTTAGTCCATGTGCATCAAACATTCGAAGACACACAAGGAAGAAGCAAGATACGTGTGCGGATTACCACAAACGTATCTCGCTGACCACGCCTACATTTTGTTGTACGTACACGATAGGTTTTTCATTAGTGTGCGTGAAGTTGTTTGTTGCTGGCGAGATAACGTCGCGTTTTGTTTATAACATGGGTTGCCAGGTGTCCTTTACTTTAAAGGACGGCCCCATTTACAGCCCTAAAAATAGATATTGTCCCCTATTTTGAAATAAAAAATCTAACCATCAAAAACACCCGACTCCAATTAGAAAAAGAGCTGTAACTTTTAAACGGCTTAACAGATTTTCATGAAACATAGCTAAGATGATACCCGATTAAATCAGCTTTCAATTAAAATTAAAACTGCATTGAAATCGGTCCATCCGCTTTGGAGCTACGATACCCCAGACAAACACACAGATACACACTACAAACTTATAACACCCCTCTTTTTTGTCGGGGTTTAAAAATAGGGGACAATACTCCGTCCATTAATAAATAACTAAGTACTTACTATGGGCTTCAATTAAAGATTAAGATGCGTTGCGAATTAAAAAAAATACTTTTATTATCTAATAAATGTCGCTACTGATACCATAACAGAGCATTCTATTGAAAACAACATTGTGTCCCTTATTTTCATCCTTGGTCCTTTATTTTATCTTAAAAAATCCTCTAAAACATAAAAGTAGCATAGCTTAACTAGCACCAATATTCATCGTGTAAATATATTATATGTCCACCCGCGGTGTAGGGACTCCAATGCAGTACCCTCAATAAATAGACTTAGGGAACATAAGGATGATAGTGTTATTCTTTTGTAATAAACAAACACATAGGTACCAACTATAAGAACTAATATAGATAAAATTAAACACACCCAATAGAACCGTTGATAAAACGCAGAATAAGTAAATACAAATATAAAAATATTCCTATAATTATTCAAACAAACAATCTTTGGCCAATGAGGTGTTACGCCCTATGTGATGGGGCCATTGCGTCATTAGCAACTCGAGTGCAGATTGCGAAAGGTCAATCCGCCTGGGGAATTTTCTAAGTGTAACAGCAAAAACCCAATGATACTTCTGAATGGCCCTGAAATTCCCAAGGTAATGAGCAAATTAATCTATTAAATACTCTATTATTATTATTACACATGGTTTAATCCTACTTTGTATAATTCCACGTGACATTTTTGTTTGTTTTGCCACAAGGTGATTTTGATGCCCATTATGAGTCAACTAGCTTATGTCCACGATTTAGTCTGCATTTGCGTTTTTCCCATACAAACTTCAATACCCGGTTGCACCGTTTAGGGGTTCATTTTCGAAACAATATGTAGCCTTTGTTACAATTGGGGATCTATAATATAGAGAAAGAATTTCCAAAACCTTCTAGAAATTTATGTGATTCAAAGAAGTAACGTTTGTTAGAGAGCTTGAGCCAACTCTCAAACAAGCTTTACTGTTTTATAATTTTAGTATAAAAGAACATAAAAACCAGATGTTGCTTTTTTCTTATAATACTTCTATGAGTATCATTCTAAAGATTTTACTTCAACGTAAAGCGGCCAGTACTAGCCCCCTCACTATCAAGCCTGCTATCTGTATGTTATGTTTTAAAAAAACAACGTTCCAGCATGGCGAAAACATATCAACATTGTATTGTTAATAACATGATTCAACCAATATTTATTATTTATTTGTTCGTGGTGGACATATCATAGTTATACGTACCCACTTATGGCGATAAGCATGGCACAACACATGGTGGGCCACGATAACCTTTTCTGAATCATTTCATAAGATTAAAAAAATAAAGTGATTTTATCAACCACTAAAGTAGGTATTTACAGGTCAATATACCTATCATTGTATTTGCGTATTATTTTTTAGGAGATATGAGTA
The DNA here is from genome assembly GCA_932294325.1 of Allophyes oxyacanthae. Taxonomy (NCBI): domain Eukaryota; kingdom Metazoa; phylum Arthropoda; class Insecta; order Lepidoptera; family Noctuidae; genus Allophyes; species Allophyes oxyacanthae. The sequence continues at coordinate 13,737,858 of OW028613.1, read as the reverse complement.
CAGAAATTACACTAATCCACTACAAAACGATGCTACCGTCGCGTCGGGTTCGAAAGATTTGATTATGTTTATTATGCGTACGATTATGAAATATCACCTTTTTAAAATGTCCAAAAATCATTCAATTTCATAAACTATGAAGAATTAAATGAGACGGATCATTGTCGTGACATTAAGGGAAATAGGATATCAATCGCGAGTTCCAATACATATTTAGATCTACTTAATTCTTGAGAATTTATCAGTTATCTTCTCCTTTTACCGTGACGGCATCGGCATGAGGACTCACGTTGCAAGCTGCAAGAGACTCGCCTGAAATGATTTGCCAACGTCTTGCGTCGGTCCAAGGAGTACAGCAGTTAATTCCGTGAACTAGTGTTACCGGGAGTCGATTCTAGTGGTTGGCCCAAAAAGCGCTGGCTGGATGTTGTGGCAACCGATGTGACTGCCAACAACTTAACCGCTGATGCTGCAAAAGACGTTGTGAAGTTTCGGTTTTATGTATGAGAACGTCATGACGACAAAAGTGTAAGTTCACCTGGCAGTCCTCATCCTGAGCGCGGCGCAGTTCTCCTTGCACTTGTAAGCTAGCACCTGCTTGATCCTGCTGACCTCCACGTCGGGGAAGTGCCGGCTGACGTAGGAGATGAGCGCGTGCACGCGGCGCCGGTCCAGCGGCGGCTTGGTGGGCCGCGACTCCTGCCCCGCGCGCGACCAGCGCTGCCCCGTCACCGAGCACGTGGCCAGCTCGATGGGCGAGAACAGCGCCGCCGCCAGCCCCCGCGTCACCTTGCGGTAGTCGCCCCACTTGACGCCGCGCAACAGCTCCTCTCGGATCTCTACGCCCTCCCCCAACTTTATCTATAAAATCATATAAGCTTCAGATTATTACACACTCACAGCTTGCTGAAAACGGTATTAGATCCTATGTGATAGAGGCGAAATTATATTTACCCGGCAATAGAAATACCAGGAGTACCTACTCCATTACACTAATTGTCAAGTTCGAGAATTGACCCGGAGCCCTACCTCGGCGGCCCTTGCCACCATTTGAACGATGTCGCCGTATCTATAAGATAACAATTTGTAAGGGGCACGTATTTTAAAGACGTACTTTTTTTGTTCCCGTTCGCTACACTTATTGTACTTAGATAACCTATTTTAGCGATAATGGTATGCTGATAACGGTCATGACAAAATGACTTCAAAATTTACATACCGAGATTCAATTAAACATTTGCTGTATCAGCTATATTTTATCAAATACATCAGTCATCAGGTATGTAAAATCTTCTATACTAAAGTTCTCAAGTCTTAACAAAAGTGAAACCATTACAAAACAATAACCAACTGCAATGGATGCTCACCAATATTAAAAATCTATAAATAATTTCGGACCGAATTGCTAATTACATGGTCTAAGATCTGTTTTAAATAAAAGCTGTTATCTTAATTTATGTACCACTATACACTCTACCCGTACAAATTATTCAATTATAATGTCAAAATTACAAATTAAGATAAATATTGTAATTGCACAATTAAATACAATTAAAATAAATCATAATTAGATATATATTTACCCATTTATATTATGCAATAAGTTTGAATAGTGGAATAATTATGGTAGTAAACTTACAAGTCTTGGTGCGGCGGCGCCCCCTCGCTCGTTTTCGCGCTTGATGACGAAGGGCAAGGCGCGCCGGTGCTGCTCCAGCCACACGGCGTCAGGGACCGGACGATTGCGTCTACCGTCCCATCTCCCTACAGCTATACCACACCAAAAATGTTATAGGAAGAGAAAGGCAACATTGGTAAATTCAACTATTTACAAGGATGAATGGACGAAATACGACTAGATTGTTGTCTTGTCTGGAGTAAAGGCTCGCAGGCTTACTGTAGGTTTAGTGAGAGGCGACTTTAAAACATATTTAAATAGCACGTCTTGTATTCAAGAAAAGTATCAAGGTGGAAATGCCAACATGATAACTGAAAATCATAATTACTTCGCAATACTTTATTTTGGATATTTAGTAAAAAATACATTGATGTATGTACACAAGTTTAATAATCTGCACAAAGCGAATGTGCAGATGAACGTAATTACATTTTATTAATTTTCACATTAAAATAGACGAATTAGCAGTCAGTAATTGCTTGAAATACTATGTTTGTAACAGTAAAGTAACAAATTGCTGGAAACCAGTTTAATACAGAGAAGTAACAGTTGATTGACCATGGGTTTAAAGCGGGACAATGTTATAAACGAAACTAAAGCTGATTCGATAAATTGACACTAAACGCCAAATGAGTACATTAATGTTTTATTAATTGGAGTAAATAATAAAATGTATAATCGATTTGTAGAAGTAAATGACACCAATAAACATTACTATCATAATGATAAAATTTCTAGTTTTATATAATTTCTATTTAAGTTCAGCTGTGTCAAGAGATTCATTTTTTTTCTATACATTTATATTTTTCATTTAAATATGTCAATAATAAAAGCTGCACCTTAACTTAGTAATTGGGATTAAAATTATTATTTAAGAAAAGTGCTTTTTAAAATTACTATTACTAATACGTATAAGCGATTATTTTAGAGTAATTATTATTGCAATTAACCTCCGTCCGTAATAGTTTTAATATTATAAACACTGTTAAAAATAAATGCAAAGTCGAAATTTAGAGATCATGGAAATAAAGTCACTTGAGATCACACATTATTCCAATAAGTTTACAATTAAATTTCAATGGATAAACTAATATTGTTACTCACAACCCTAATCATACCTTTAATAAGTGTCCCCTCTAAATGCTTTTATTACAAAATGACTAGATGTGCTTTTTTCATGGCAATCATTTTATATATCTACAAAAAAATAAAGAAATAACCGATCGAAATTTAAAGTTATATAAAAATATAAGTAATAAAAAATTCCCTCCTCTTATATTCTAGTTTGTAATAATGTTGATTCCGTGCTTGCTATGACACTGGGCTAGTGGGATTTATGGCAAGTGAATCGATTCAACATTATTTAGTAAATGATTTATATAACCAACACATATGCTAACATATTACCTACTATGAAGCCAAATGTTTGAGCGTTGTTTCTGTTTTATATCCGTTAAATTATTTTTTTATATTTTCTCGCTCGCCTGTCAATGAATTAGGGTAACGTAGCCTTTAGAAACCTTCGTTATTTTTAATTTTATTGTGTGCATTACGTATGTATAAATTATGCGCACTTTATTAAATCAATTAATCATTAACTGGAATGTTCGTGGCTAATTCATAGAATTTATAGTTTTTATTTTGTATACTGAAAATATCTCAGAACCTGCTCTATAGTATCGGCTCTCAGAACCCTATTACATGCGAGTCCAACGCGCATTTGGCCCACTATCATTATATTCATTTATCATTGTGTAATAAAATCGATCGAAAGCCATTGATTTAATAGAAAAATCAATCAATTAATATTTAAAATGAAGAGCATATAGGTAAACAATGCGCAAGATTTTGTATGGCAACATAAACGTGGTTTTCCACTCTAAACAACTAACATATTGTAGTTATGTATCATTTTAATATACGATTCTGAAGACTTATTATTCATTATATCTGAGATTTTGTACAAACTATTTACCGGGAGCCGTCCAATCACTCAACAATAACATTGTGTAAAGATAAAACTATTGTGTATAAAAATATCACTATTGTAGTTCAGCGCGGGCTTATGGACACTCACTGCAACGCGCATGAGTCCGCGTGGTCGACAAATAAAACGGATATGATCGACGCTTTCTGTCATCTGCGGTACAAAAAAATTATACTCTATTATGAAAATACACCCTATTATTTATTTATTTCTATCTCCGACGGAAAGTGTCGATCAAATGTGGATAACGTGTATAATGTATGTATGTATGTATAATAATTATGTAACCAGTAAATAACCTATGTTATGTTATGTAAAATCAGCACCGGTTGCAACAAATGCTATAACAACAATCAGTCTATTGTCAGAAAGGAAGGTACTGTATGTGTCCCCGTAACGAGCTTCAATTAGTCACTTAACTAGAACCCTTATCCACCATGACTCAATGGTCATATGATCGTTTTATGACTAAATTGTGGGTTTTTCATGTATCATTGACAAAATTCCCGTCACTTCTTGAATGAGGCAAGGATAGAACTAAACAAAAAAATATTAAGAATATGTTAGGCTATTATAATATAATCGACATTACTACTATGTGGAAACTGTTTATTTATATAGAAAACAATCTTCCTCTCATGAAATAGGAAGTAATAAAAGAAACTCGTTAAAGTGACATATATCTGGCACTCGGTATATTATAGAAAGGCACACAATAAGCGGAGAGGTGTGACGGCAAACAGGCCCCCGGCGACACTCCGATCACAGACTAGATATATCTATTGACAGTCTTCGTTACGACTTTATAAGCCACTTCTTCACGACTTCGCCGCGCGAGGAGACACCACGTTACTCCGTGTATTCTATTCTGTATATTACAATATATACCAGCAGGATGCTTATGGCTTCAATGACTGTAGAAAGAGAGCTCGAGTTGCTCTGGATAAACATTTCCACTGATAAATATGTAGACAACAGTTATCATTGACATGTCGTCATAATATGGAGATTGTAGTAACGGGCGGCAAGGTTGCGTCTCCTCGACGGTAACGTTCCTCGAGCGTCAGTAGGAGAGAGCGCGTGGGCGACACCGCGGCTACTGTTGGAAGCGCTGGGCGGGCCGCAGCGCGGGGAGCGGCGGCGGCGGCGGCTTGATACGCAGGCGAGCGGGCGGGTGCTGCGCCAGCGTGTGGCGCCGGAGATACAGCGGCGTCTTGAAGGAGCGGCCGCACGTGGCGCACGCCACCGGCTGCGCCTCGTGGATCAGGCGCACGTGCTGGCGCAGGTTGGACGCGTTGCTGTACCGGCGCCCGCACACCGCGCACTGCACCCCGCCACCCGCGCCCGCACCCCCTCCGGCGCCGCCCGCTGCCAACAACACCACGTTCGCACTCCGCTGCCGTACCGACCGCACGCGACACCCGCTCTGCCGCCCTGCCCACGCCGCGCGCACCGTACCATATTCAAATGCTATTGCAATCGCGGACATGACATCAAAGACAAAATTAAGAGTTTCACTAAGCAAAGAAAATAAGATCATGTAAGTGAACCTAATGTTAAAGACAAAAAGAACTAATAATGTGCCTTAAGCAATGAACATAATCGAAGGTTAAAATAATATGTCCAGTCCAGATTTTATGTCTCGAGATAAAGAGGATAATATTATGATAAAGGTGATAGGTACAAGTTAGCATTTGAATAGGATAACACTAGTGCCGTGCCTGGTGAAGCAGGCGGCGGTACTTGTGTGCGGGCCGTGGCCAGCGCGGCACGGCGAGCGTGCGTCGCGGAGCGGGCCTAGCGTCGCCCGACACCCGCGCGCCTAGCCACCTGACTCGACAGACTACACGAGACCGCGCGCTCTCTTCTATGGCCGATACTTTATTCTCGTCAATTAAGCTAAAAAAGAGGTTCGCCGGGGGCGCGGCTGTCCGAGTCGACGTGTGCGTGTGATAATGACGTGATAGTGAACAGACAAAGAGCATATTTACCTTCCGCATTCTCGTCTCGCAATTCCGTATTCATCCCGGCCATGATATCCATATTACCTGCGAAAATAATGTAAACCATGAGTATCTCAATACTAATAGTTTGGAACATTTCCAAATAAAAAATAAAAACTTTCTACAAACCTTGCAATGCAGCAAATGGATTTGCGAGCGCGTTATTCTCGTTGTAATAGATCTGCGGAAAACTGGAACGCTCTTCATCACTAGCTTCTTGTTCCATGACTTCCATTTTTGGTTCCAAAAGATCGGATGCATTGAATTCTTGGCATTTGTCTGTTCTTTCAGAGTCTCCGGGATCCATGAGAATATCACTCTCTTCATTTTTCACCTCTGTTGCTTCGAGATCAGTTTTTACCCTTAGTGGTGGGTAATTGGGATTTTCTCTATAGTCATCATTATTAGGCCTCATTTGACTAGAAGTTTGAAAAGTAGCTTCTTCATTGAGATTGTTTCTGGCAACATCGGGAGAATTTCTCGTGGAGCGACGACTTGTGCTTTGTTCTTGGTCTTCAACAGAGGTCGTCTCGACATTTTGGTTTGCGGCTTTGGAGGAGGAGGTAGAGTGTGACGGCTTGGCGCTGAGCAAATTACGTAGTTGGGAAGGAGGTGATTTTCGATTCACTTTCTGTAAAAGAAGAAGAGGAAAGAAAGGGTTAGTAAGTAATCAACAAAATGAGTGACATGAGAATGGAACTTGATGAATTACTTTATCGTTGTGTTGTGAACAGTCAGTGAGGCCTCGTATTTGCAGCGCATCGGCAGTACGCAGAAAGGCGCTGAGTTGCGCCTGCGCTATGTTCACTTGTCCCACGTACATAAACTGAAGCAGCGCGCGCACGTGCGACACCTCGCAATCGCGCATGAATATTATAGGGTGAGGACATGGATTGTTCTGAAAGTAACAATGTGGGTTTAATCAATAATAACAATCAACAATAACCGTCGTCATCACAATAAATACAACTGCTTATGTAACCGTTTTTAATTAATTAATTTTAACTCCATATATAAACATATATTTATTTTACTCGGGTTCACCATATTGAATTTGAAATTAAATATTCACCGAACAGGTTAATTTTATTACAAAAGACTAATATAAATATATCAAACCCTAGTTCAAAAACATCATATTAAGTAAGAGTTCATTATAAACATTGAAACTGTATTGCCATCTCATTTCTTCAAAAGAGAATGACAATGACAGGTGATTTTTATCATATGTTTATGGATGTCAAGTTTTTATGAACAAGGGGATAATGATTGAACTTTAGAATCTAAAGGTTAAGATGTCACTATTGTACTATTCCTATGTTGTATTGTGTGGAATAACTATAAATAAAATTGTTAGGCTCATGTTAAAGATAGTTGCTTTACTATCTTTGTTTAATAATGGTGGCTGATCAAATTAGCTCATGCATTGTTAGTAACAAGATAAGATGTAAATAGATAAATAAATTGTGATAGGAAAAAGTGTGGATTGACAATATCATGAGCCGTTATACATAAGCCTAAATCTTAACCTAGAAATTAGAAATGTCTCCATGTAAAGTTATTTATAGCCTTATGATGTAGCACTAAAAATTGCATGCATATTCACCCTTGCATTTCCAAGGGGGACTTCTCAAGGAGTCACATCTATTTTCAGAAATGTTTACCCTTTGTTTAGCAAAAGTGACCACTAAGTTTAAAAGAAAAATGTAATTATAGATTACTAAGTTAAATTATAGAGTCCAAATACCAGCATATACATTTGTATATTGGTAGCTTAGCAAACTGTTGTATTAATAAACTCAACTAATTATGTTCTATGACACCATGTAAGATATTGTAAAGGTAAAAGCTATAAAACCCAATGGTTTAGTGGAGCTATCCCTTCATATTTATGTAAGATAACAGTAAAAACAACAAAATGTCATCTAAGTACTCAATGGTGTATCAAATTAGAAAAGTTAGTTGTCCACACAACAGTAAGTTCATAAAATAATTAGTTTTTATAGTTCATACACATACAAGTATTTTATTTCATTTTAATTATAAGTTAAGTCAGGAATCACACAGACATTGGAAGACAATCAGGTATTTGTAGGTATTTTTTATAGAGTATACTTTTATGCTTGTGACCATATTACTATTGACTTGAATACAAAAAAAGTACTTGAAATGTATGGAATAAACTGATAGGTAAATGGTTTTAATATGTAATGTATGGCTGAATAACTTTCATCATTCATATGGCAGGTCATCTTTATTCTCATAAAGATTTCAGAATCATTGACCCCAGATAAAAGTTGATGTGTTACAAAAGCTTTTGATAATATATTAAAAATTAGGCAAACATATTCATTAGCATGAACAGTAATGGTTACATTATGTGTATAAAGAATTCATTATATGCTTTCAAGACATAAATCTAAAGCCCCAATGGTAATGAGTTAATTAGAAATTGTGAAACAGAATTTTAAAGTAGGTACAAATAAATGAAATCACGAGTACTTAACCGGAACGCGAGACATGGCATTTGTAAGTAGATCAAGTGTTTTATACATAACAACTTTCACTAGAGTCATTGTAATGGTGACACATCAAAGTGTGGGGAGTGAAAGATGGACTTACTTTAAATAATTCCTTGAAATATGGACTACATGCCGACAGAACCACTTTATGTGCCTCCAGCCGATGCCCCTCGCATGCCAGGGTGACATCCACGAAGTCCTCATCATCGCGCAATGCCTCGAATTGAGAAGTTATATTCGCTTGAAAATTGTTCCATCTCAAACAAAATTGCTGGTCGCCACCCAGTTCTGTACCTTCCATTACTTATAGACATAACTCGATATCCCTGCTCATTTAATTGGTTGATAAGAATAGTTAATTATTGAAAATAAATATATCACAGTAACTTGCAATTTCAGTCGCCGTCTGGCCGAAAATCTTATGAAAGAAAACAATCAATAAAATCTCGTACCAATATAAGAAAAATAAAAACTTTTTAATTTGTCATTTGGATGGTACATTCACTTCAACGTTCCGTTAAACGCTTCGGTCCAATACCGGTTTTTGAATTATTTTTTCCTTAAAACATTACTATATGTAGTTATGTGTATAATTTAATGCAAATATTTTTGTTTTTTATTCATTTTAGGAAATCGGCAGTAAAAAAGTTACAACACAGTACAATTTAATTTTGCCAAAATTTAAAACATTTACTCGGTTCTGTTGATGGTTCCATAATTGGTTACATTATTCAATAGTTTAAACTGGCAACCTCAGAGGTCATTAGTATCACAAACTATATAGGGTATTAATTAGTATTTATGGCGCCAAGTATGAAACTGATGCAGGAATTGCAGGAAATATTAGAGTTCGATCGTAGATAGGAGTTGGTTGCTCAATCTTTCGTTAATATTCACTGGAGAATGCTTTGGTATAATTGCTATTCATTTTATGAAATAAAAAAAACTAGTTTTTCGGATGTGACCGTTGTGAAAGTGTGAGGTGTCCGATTATCCGATATACTATTGTAGTCTTTGGCATTTGGTGTAGGGTGATTTCAATTTGAACCACATTTTCTTTTCTTGTCCTCTTCATGATCGTGGTCCTTTTTTGATTAATTAATTTTCTATTACATTCTCTTTCCTACATCTATAAATGTTTTACTTTACTGGCTTCTACGTTATTAATTCTTAAGTTTTTTATATTTTTAATTATTTTTTGTAATGATCCAATATCTGTCGCTATTTATTTAATCTCAACAATATTCGTATACAGTATGATAATTTACTTATTTGTGTTTATAAAATTTTATTACTATTATTTGTGGAATTCCTCATGGATACCATCCATCCTCGAAAAGACGAAGGGAGATGCCGTTCTCTTACTGGCTAAAACCACATGGCGTAAGTCGCATTCGTTCGCAACCCTTGCTATGTCATCTCACTAAAGTGTACCATGACTTATGAAAGGGGAAGGACGAAGGACGTTACATCCCCTTCCAAGGCTGACATTCAGAGACGATTGTCTCTGCCACCGCTATCACTCCTGTTTGTCATTATAAAATAACACTATGATTGTTATATTTCACACATTTTATTTTTCAAAAGTACAGAGCAGTATTATATACCTAGGTATAAACATACAAACCATTAATTATCACTAGGTAAATGTAATAATATGTGATAATTACATGGAATCAATAACATTAATATGATTGAATGAATGTCCCTTCCCTAGTGCAACATTATGATAGGTACATATCAGCTGCTTGACTTCAAAGTCTACAAAAACAACCACATCTCTCCTCCATTCTTATCTATTTACTTCAATATTATAAAAAGTAACATAACAATGTTTTAGCATCTTATCAGCATTTAATTATAGAGCTTGTTCTCCTTCCACCATTTCTTTCAAATTAAGCAATTCAAACTGTCCTGTGCCTTTTGTTTCTGTCCTTATCATCTCATCTAAAATTCTGAAATTGCCAGGATCTATCAAACATATGATATTGGCTGTGCCGGAGTCCCAATTTTCTTCTTCAACACTCATAGCAAGTTTCACAACCTTGTCCTTAGTCTTCCTTGCATCTTTTCCAGTAATCAGCATCCTAACCCTCATTTGGGCCCGCTCTAGTGGGATTTCTTTTTTCAAAAGCTGTATAACATCAAGTGACTGTTGCTTAGCGCCTTTATTAACATTGACAGAGAAATGGAGGTCTTTCATTGCTTTTTCTATAATAGAGACCGGGTACGGCCTCTTTGTTTCAGGATTAACGCATTTGTCTGCAACTGTTGTTGCAATATCTTTGAACAATGAATCAATCTGAGAGTGTCTTTCTTTGTCTGAAACTTGAAGTTCCCCTTTCTCTAATATTTCTTTACATATTTCTGTTTGATCCTCTTTGCCAAATATTTTGATCAGATCCTCTTTCTTAGCTACTTGTCCTTTAGAGACATTTGTAAACACAGTGTGGGTCTGCAAAACTTCATCAATATCTTTTTCTCTGAAACAAAGGTAATTGAAATGTGTAAAAGGTTGGAGTACTGTGTAAACCACTATTTATAGAAGTGACTTACAATTTGTTTCGCCATGATAAAACTTTATTTCTGTAACAAGCTATTTCATATCTTTTGCCACCTTTCTTCAACCTTACGATTGCGACATTAGTTAGACGTATTTGATTAGTGGGTGTGAATATTTTAGACATGGTGAAAGCAGGTAATGTTGCGACAGTAATGGTTTCGCAAAGTCAGTTATTAAAACAATCAAAGAGTAGGTATTTATACAATCAAACACAATCTCAATTTCTCAAATCTCAACGAGTTGAAAATTTTTTTTTTTTTTTTTTTTTTTTTATAATTTAATGGCCTGGTAACTGGGACCTTTAAGCCAAGTCTATTTTTAACATTCACACTATATTTACAGTCCAGATTTATTTATATTGTCTTGATAGTATTTTTTATATATTTAAATAGAGGTTTAAAACACTTCACTTCTTTTAGTAATTGTTCAAGTGGTGGCGGGCGGGAGGAAGAATCACAATTTTGTAAGATATCACTGAGATCACTTGCCAACACTAACCGGTCAATTAGAAATGGTTGACAGTTAAAAATCAAATGTTCCATAGTTCCTTCATTCTCACCACAATGTGTACAAATGTTACTTGCTATAATGCCAAGTCTTGCAAGGTGTGACGGTGCAGAATTATGGCCAAAGCGCAATCTGTTCATGGTGGTTATAAAGTCACGGCTGGCATCTCTCAGTTGGTTATACCATGGTCTACTTGGTAAGTTATCTTGGATGCTTCCATACCACTTTCCTTTCGTCTCTTGATCTTTCTTCCAAAATTCTATCCACAACTTGTCAATGTATTGGTCAATAGAATATAAGAAATCAGTCATAGGCACATCCATTGCATTTTTAGTATCAAGTACATTTACACCCTCATATGCAGCTTTATCAGCCAATTCGTTACCAGCAATGCCCTTGTGAGAGGGCACCCATAGGAACTCAATATTAACGTCTCTCAGATAAAACTGATATATTATTTCTTTTATAAAATATAAAATATAATTGGTTTTAAATTTAACTTTAATGTTAGTTAAACCTTGTATTAAACTTAATGAATCAGAAACTATAAGAAAATATTTATATCTATTTACATCACGAATTCGCTTTAAAGCCTGATAAACTGCATATGCCTCCGTCGTAAATATAGAACAAACTTCAGGCAAAACAAAGCTTTGAGAGAATTTCATTTGTGGGTCATATAATGCAGACCGTACATAATCATTCCCTTTACTACCATCGGTATAAATGACATAGTATGATCTATTGTCTGATAAAAATTGTAACATGTCTGAATTATTATAAATTACATTATTTACAACTTTAATTGGATGTGTAATACTTTGATAGGAAAAGGAGTAGCACGGCCATGGGCACTGTTTTCTAATTCTAGAAAATTTGTTTTGCACTTCCAGTAAAATTCTAGACAGTGGTGGAGAAGTACCACGCAAGAGGGCATCTCCAGTTGTTAATGGCCCCAGAAATCTCAAACCGGAATCTTGACAAGGTACAATTTTATTTATAATTTGCCTATTATTTGAAGAGACAAGTTTAAGACAGTACCTCTCTGCAAGTAGGAGCCGTCTCAGAATTAATGGCATCAATTTAGTCTCAACTTCCATGGCCCTTATAGGAGTTGAGCACATTGCCCCAGATATTGTTCTCAAAGCCCTATTTTGCAAAATATCTAACTTTTTTACATGTGCACTTTCCATATAGGCAAGTGCACTATAGTCAAAATGACTCCGTATAATTGCTTTATACAATATTGTCAAAATTTTGGGATCTGCTCCCCAAGATACACCAGCTAGACATTTGATGACATTTAGTCCTTTTAAAGCATTTTTTGAAATATATTTAATATGCTCTTCAAAAGTTAACTTCTGATCTATGACAATACCCAAAAACTTTTTAGAACTTACTCTATTTATAATTTCACCATTATAAGCAACATCAGAAAGTGGATTATCAATACCAAAAACCATCAGACTACTTTTAGAGGCATTAATGTTTAGATGTAATATGTTATTGTAATACTGAAATAGCTGGTTTAATGCTTTGTTAATGTTTTCAATGGCAATCTGTAAATTATAATTACTGCTATATAGGACAATGTCATCTGCAAATTGTAAAATATTTACATCAGTACTATTTACATATTTACAAATTTCACATGTGTACATATTATACAGTAAAGGGGACAAAGTAGCACCCTGCATTGTCCCCTTTGAAGCTGTTCTTGGGCCATAAAGTGTGTTATTGTATTTTACATATAATGTTCTATTATTCAAAAAGTTATACACCCATTTACACAATTGCCCAGGAATACCTATGTTAGAGAGATTCCTAACGAGGATACCAGGATCTACACTATCAAAGGCTCCCTGAACATCTAAAAATACACAAACTGTGTGTAACTTTTGATTTTTTCCATGTTTCAGGTCAGATATTAATGATGTGAAGCTGTCTGTACAACTTCGCCCTCGACGAAATCCATATTGCACGTGAGGAATGATACCATAAGATTCTACGTACCAGTCAAGACGGAGTTTTATCATATTTTCAAATATTTTTCCAAGACATGATGACAAAGAAATTGGACGATATGAAGAAGCTAGCACTGGTGATTTGTCTGGTTTTAGTATTGGAATAACACATTGTGTTTTCCATGACTGTGGTATTGTTTTATTAAGCCAAAGTAGATTAAGAATATCAAGGAATAACTTTTGAGCAGATTCATGTAAATTCTTAATGAGAATATAAGGAAAATCATCTAAACCTGGAGTTGTATTCCGTCTTGATTGTAAACTCATTGTAAACTCAGACCAAGTAAAAGGATCCAATAAAAATTTTGAATTTCGATTATCATTATTACTTTCAAATAAAATGTTTAAGTTGTCAGATTCTGTCAAATTGCTATTGTCTGATAGTTTATCTAATAACGGGGAAACAAATTCATCATTATAAGATTTATTACCAGCTTTAATACCCCTAAATAATTTCAATAGATTCCAAATCTTACTAATGGGAGTAGTTCTATTAAATGTATCACATAAATTATTCCATCCAATTTTTTTCTGATCTGAAATTGTTCTTTTTTTCAAAGCATCTAATCTTTTATAACCTATATAATTTTCAATAGAAGGGTCATTTCGATATAATTTTAAAGCATTATAAGATGCAATGACGCTTTTTTCGCAAATATCATTCCACCAAGGAGCTGGAGGTCGACTTCTAAAATGTTTAGATTTTGTGAGTTTGGGAATAGTCATTTGCTTCAGAGCGTTCAGACGCGTACAGAAATCTTCGTACGTTGTTAAAGAATCATTAGGGATTAGGGCTAAATCAGTAAATGTCGATTTTGAAATTTCATAATATTGTTTCCAGTTAGCTTTTTTATAAAGAAACCTATCTATTGGAGAACTAATCTGGTACTTGTCTATCAATATTGAAATTTCTGTTATAGTAGGGTAATGGTAACTTCCCATAGTATCATCATGCACAGACCACTCGCAAAAAGGAGCTAGGCTTGCACTGACAAAGCTGACGTCGATGGCAGAAGGATTGCGTCCAGGGCTGTTGACAGTTGTAAAAGCACCATCATTCAAAATACATAACTGAAAGTCGTCAATAACGTCAAACAAATCCTGACCTCGGCCTTTGGTCGACAGACAACCAAACGCGATGTGATGGGCATTAAAATCACCACTTACAAAAATTGGCTTTGGGAGATCTCGAATTATATTGCGAAGTCTATTTATACGTATGCGCCCACTAGAAGGAGGACAGTACACACAGAGAACTGATAAATTACCACTTTCAGTAGATAAAGATAAAGCAACAGTTTGAATGTCCTCATAAAATGTTGTATTTAAAAAATTATATTTTAAATGTGGTTTAACTAGTATAGCTACGCCATTATGAAAATTTCTCGATATTCTATTATAAATATTGTATCCAGGTATTTTAAAGGAATGATCTTTAAACCATGTTTCGTTAAGCAGACAAATATCAATATTTTGTTCTTGTAAAAACTTTATCAATAAGGGTTTTTTACTATTTGCACTTTGAATATTAAACTGCGCAATACGTAATTTAGACAATCGAGGAAGACTTAAGTCCATTATGTAAGGTTTTTAATAAGCATATCTTTAATAGTTTTGGTGGTCGTGGGTGTGCTATCACCCTTATTGCCCAGCTCCACCAACGTCTGTACTAGGGCCATCAGTACATCGTTGTTGGAAATGATCTGGGCCTTGATGTCAATAGGCGAGACATCATTTGGTTTGTTATTTACAACATTATTTACAGAAGATTTATATACAGGTTTAGTTACAGACTTATTTACAGGCTTATTTACAGCTTGCATTTGCAAGGGATGTTTCGACGACGGGAGAGGAGGAAAATCAGGGTGAGATGTTTTGGTTTGGGTAACACTTGCATATGTAATTTTATTTTTCTTTTCTGTTATTTTATTTAACTTAATTGGACATAATTTTGAAATAGCAAGGTGAGGGCCACTGCAATTTATGCAGCAGATCTCCTTTGGTTTGTCACATTCCTTATACAAGTGTTCACCTGAACAGATAGAACATCTTTGCTTACCGTTACAGATTTTAGCAGAGTGATTAAACTTAAAACATTTAAAACATTGTTGTAAAGGAGGTATGTACTCAAAGACTCTGTAAGAGAATAAATCATATTGTACGCTGTCTGGTAAAATATTTGACAAGAAAGTTATGCTAACTGTCTGCAGTGGGACACGCTCCTGTCCCACTTTCTTTGTAAATCTTCTAATTGCAATAATTTCAAAAATGGATGTTAACCTGGTATACAGTTCTTTATTCGAGATATTAGGTGGCACAAATCGAATGATGCCAGTTTTTTCAATGTGTGCTGCAGGTATAAATGCTTTTATTGCATACTTGTCAAGGAAAGTTGAATTGTTTATGAAATTGTTTGCCGTATTAAATTGTTTGAAAACCACCGCTATTTTATTTGCATTCACGCGCTGAATTGCCGTCACACCCTTAACTTCCGTCGTAAAAATGTGGTTTAAATAAATTGGGCTCTTGTTCCCAAGTTTGTCCTTAACATTAATACTTTCAACGAAAACTTTGAACTCCGTGTTTAGAGAGTTTTCAGGATAGAGTCTCTTGTAATTAGGTTTAATATAAGGCAAATAAGAAGAGTCAGTACTCTCACCGCCACCACCATTGTAGTCCTTATTATTTGTAGCTCCGTCCTCAGGCCGAGAACGCTTGTGTGAGTTGGGCGGGTTATCCCCGCCCCCCTCGTTTCCAGTCATTTATGAGGTTTCTCAATGTCCCAATAGTAATTTAGTGGTACTTTCAGCTGAAAATAACGACAAAAACTACGAAAATTTATAATTCGGAAAAAATTGCGAACCGCGCTTTTTCAAATTCCCGCCAGAATCACGAGTTGAAAATAAACAACTGTCAAGTGTCAAGCAGTGATGGACGTAATCGATTATAAATAATCAGTTGCAATCTATTACTATTTACTTAATCGATTATATTCGATTTTAAAGAAACCACATAAATCTCCAGTTTTGTGGTCGAGGTCGGCGTCGGTTCTTGGGCGTCATTCGTCCGCTATCAGTCGTGACCACAGAGTACTTTAGTATATAGTAAAGTCGTGACTTCGTGAAAAAGAGGATTCTTTAGTCATTGATTTTGTTTTGACATTCGTTGTACGCTGTGTACAAAAAATAACGTTTTGTCTGTGGGTTGTGCTGTGTCAGACGCAACGCACGACGTGTATTTCTAGAGGAGTTGGCCGTCATTTTGTTATATTTGTGTATTTTATCTGCGATTTATGTGATTAATCATAGAAATGGCAAAATTAGTTGATATATATAACAGCGAAAAAGATCCTGTAATAAAAAGACGGCAATTGCCGTTAACTATCTACGAAAATCTTACTGTAAGTGTTTCATGCACTTTGACATTACCACAAGCGTAGATAGAATTATCAGGGATAGAATTAATGAAAAATATTCAGCTACTCTTGTTGCTTCTTGAAAAAAGTAAACATTGATTCGCAAAGTCATGCATTGTTATCAAGTTGAATTGTAGTTTTCAATGATGTGATGGCTGTGAAAATTTATCAAAGTTCATTGATTTCATTCAATGAAATGACGTCTTGCAGGTGACCTTATTTTGCGTATATATTCCTTTGTTGAACACTAATGCATCTTGTTTTTGTTTCCAGATGATCATGGATTTAAACACAATGGGTCTAATTTGCGACAATCCACAAGTAAAAGGTCGCGAGTACGAAGAGTTTATGCGCAAATATAGAATCCTTACGACGGACGAACTGAAAGCAGCGCTCAGAGTCGATGCTTCTGATATATTTAATGTATTAAATCAAAGCATTCCTTGTGTAGGCTGTCGAAGAAGGTATGGTTCCATGGGATATAATTGTAGTTTGTTGTTCAAACTAATTGTTTTGCTTTATGATAGCCCAGTGCGTCATTGGAGCTTGTAAGTTAACATTCACAAATTCATTTGTGTACTTTTCTTAACCTGCCCAGTAACATAAATACCCCTTTTACTTAGTTTATTCTTTTTTAAAAATGGGAGTTTTACACTGCATGAACATCATTGATTAGGTTGTATAAGATTGGCGATCAAGTTAATTGAATCCTACCATAATTATATTTAGCTTGGCTGGGGACATTATCAGGAATACAATTAATCTTATTAGGAGAACAAACTTAAAGAAGTACTCGGTTTTAAATTATACAAGAAAAGCGAGGAAGTGTAAAGTAGCTAACAATTAAGTAATATTTCCATTACAATGGAACATGAGTCCCATTTTAATCTTCTGTAATAATTTAAATAAAAATATTATGTTGCTTTTTATATTTCATTATTATATTGTTTTGAAAATCAAAATAGACTGTTTGACTGCACAACTAAAATGGACAAGGATTTACCACAGTAAATCCTAAATGTTATTGAATAATGGGTATGTAAGAATTGTGGCATTCTGTAGTTACTGTGCCTTGTGTTTTGAGAAAACTTTAGTGATCTTAAGTATGATATACAGGTGAGTTTATTTTTAAGGATCTCTATTGCGGGTGTGCTATCCGTTCATCCATATTCATCAAGGCTTTTTGAAATTCAAACCTTTGTTTTAAGGATTTATGGAAATATGTTTTTTTGGTCTAAAAATGGAAAAAAGTCAAAACACATTTTTCTAAAGTTGAAAATTTACATTTTTATTTTTCATACGTTAGCAAAGAGCCATGGCACATGGAAATTATGGAAAAAAGAATATTTTTTGATGCTTTTCCATTTCTGTATTGAAAAATATGTATAAATAAAATCCTTAAATGCAGTTTTAATGTGTTTCAAAGATCTCTAACGGTTATCATAACTGCAATAGAGATCCTTGAAAAAAATCTCACCTTTATAACATAACAAGTGTTCATTAAATAAACATATAAGTTTAAACTGTCATGGTACATTTACTACTACTGTTAGCACTAAAAACAAGATATTTACGATGTATTAACTTTCCTTTGATAACAAGAAAGAGGGTATACTGTTTTGTCTGCTTATAAACATCCACCCATAAATACTTTAGTTTTTCCGTATTCGTGGTCACTGCAAGCAAGTGCTGTAATATCAGAAACTCAAACTAAAGTCAATGGTATAAATCCCATCTCTACCTAGTGTTAATAATAGTATAATAAAATATAATAGTTTAAAAGAAAACTATAGAACATGCTTTAGGGCCATTGTCACCAACAAAATAACAGCTGTATAAATAAAATCGGCGGATTACCTATACAAAAATTCATTGCTAGCTGAAATTTTGCATACACATTCAGTTTGGATGACTAAGGTCCAATTTCACCAACAAAATAACAGAGGATTAAAGCCAAATCAGCTGTTTACATAACAGCTAATTTGGCTTTAATCCTCTGTTATTTTGTTGGTGAACTTGGACCGCCAAATCAGCTGTTTACATAACAGCTGATTTGGCTTTAATCCTCTGTTATTTTGTTGGTGAACTTGGACCTTAGTCATCCAAACTGAATGTGTATGCAAAATTTCAGCTCAATCGGAAACCGGGAAGTGGGTGAAATTTAACTTCCAAGATTTTCTTACATAGTTACAGGTGAAGCTAATAAAAGTGTGTTAAAAAAATGTTTGATTTGGGAGGATCTTAGGAAAAAAAATCTAATTCATTGCACTTTCTTCAACTTACATAAAAGTAGCTTATTTAAACCTGTGTGATTTAGTAAAACAAAATAAAGTCATACTATTCTAGGTTAGATTGCTCAAAGTTCCGGATAAAACTATGTATTATTTTTGTATTAGTATTGGAAAGTACTGGAAGATTTAACTGATAATTTGCTTGATTAGTTCCTTAATCCTAGATATAGCTTTTGTTTAAACTGCAACCATATTGAGGAATAAACTTTATTATTTAAACATTAAACAATCACGTTCAGATATATTAATGTTGAATGAAGAATAATAAGAAAATAATTTATTACTATGTAACTTTGTTTCTTGCAGTGTGGAACGCCTTTTTTATCAGCTATGTAAATCAGGACATCCCACATTGGATCCACTGGTGCTGACACCAGATGAAATAATGACAATCAGAGAAGACAAAATAATACATCCACAGTCCCTAGCTAGTCTACTAAATGGTCACAGGTATTTATTGTTTATTTTCCTATATATTTTCCCCTAGCCTTTTCATCATTTCTTTTGCGGCATAAAAATATGAAGCAATAAATTGATATTGAAAAAATAAGCAATAATGATGACTGAGACAACGTAAAATATGTATAAGACAGGCAAATTTGAAAGTAATATTCATATATTTGGTATAAACAATCAAGATGCATCTTGAGCAATTCAAGAGTCTAAAAAATATAAATATAGCTATGATAGTTAATAATATCAATTTTTTCATTTGTATTTTTTACATCTTGCAGTTATTTATGATTGTGTTTTAAATATCCTGTGCTTATGAGAAGAAAAACAAACAACTAAGCTTTATTTTCAGTTCGGGCATTGAGTGTCTAATTCTCAGTCAGCCTCGGTGGAAAAAATCTCAGCGATGCACTCTGCACTCACTAGAGGCGGGAACGGCTCGAGGCTGGGGCGGGCAGGCGAACAGCGCGGCCGGGGCGGGTGGGGCGGGGACTGCAGGCGGGGCGGGCGCGCCGTGCGGCTGGGGCTGGGCGGCGTGGGGTTGGGGCGGGCGCGCGGCCTGGCGCGCCGCCTGGGACGCCATGCGCGCCTCCGCCCGCGACCACGTCACGCTCGTACACTTCAACACACTGCACGACACGCTCCATAACTATTTGAGGAAACACCGCTTCTGTGCTGACTGTAAAACTAAGGTATGTAGTCTGTGGTTATTTAAACCTTAAATTGTAAGTATCTTTAGTATAATATTGGCCTCCTGATTAAAATAGTATAGCAGGTTTGATCAAGTAAGTCCCTTTACATGCACGCTGTAATGCGATCTACAGCTTTCTGCTTTCTACTGCATGGAAAGAGACCTTAATATGGATTAAATCACACTGGGTAGCAGAATAACGGTGCTGTCTTTGATTTAGGACTAACATTATTCTATAAAAATCCGCAGATGTCCTTAAAAGAAGATGGTTTATACAGTCCATGCAAAATAGTATTCACAGATGTATAAAAAGTATTAAATGTTTTGGGTTCTGTTATCATTCTTCAAATGATATATGATAGTAGATACTCCGAATATTCATGGTCCCTGCTAAACAGTCAAATAAGCTGTTACCATTGAATTAAGTTTAGTTACTGAGTAAAAAATACAAGTTTATAAGGTCCTACCATTCTAGTACCGATCCCTATAAGGGGTTATTGTACTCATCATTAGAATAAAAGTTGTTCTATGGGACCAACCACGAAATTGAGAATAAAATCTGCTGTTCCTACATTCAGTTGAGTAATATTTAATTATTTGTTCCCAGTTGGTCCTATAGTAACAATAGTTCAGGACCTTGTATAATTTTGGTTATTTTGATGTCAAATCAGATAAGTGGTGCATACGTCGAAAAATAATTATTGAATGAAAGTGGAGTATTGCAGAAATCCTAGGACTAGGTTTGGATGATTGGAAATAAGGAAAGAATTTTATAATCATCCTAGCTTTCGCAATATCCTGCGATAATATAACATAAATAACACTTGATAGATGTGACACCCCATTACATGTTACATAACTACAATTTTTTTATCACTTGAAGTGATAACATTTGCAGACGAATCATTGTTATCAAAATTTATTAATTTCTCACAAAAATGAAATCATTCTGTTGCAATATCTCTAGGAACACTGTATAGTTTTGTTTAGTTTTATTTAGTCTTCTCCCTGTTTTATCCTTTTTTCCTTGAATTCTCTAACACATAGATCTCAAGTATATGTTGCCATTACCTTTCGTGCTGTCACTGTCATTTTAAGGTAGACGGTCGCGACAGAACGACATAGGAGCGTCTTTATTCGGCGGTTAAACTCATTATTGCATCATCTAGTTACACCAAGTGACCAAGCATCTTAATATTTAGCTGCCCTCAACCATCGAAGTTGTTTTGATAACCCTATCTTATCAACATCAATATGATTCTGAATTTGATTAAAGTTAATAAAAATTTCTAAGATATTTCTTTTATCCATTATATACAGGGAGGGCCAAATAAAAGTTTATTTTTAAAACTGTAATAAAATGAACCGAAATATTTTTTCATCCTATTAATATAGGATAATATATATATACCTATATTATCATTCCCATTGTTTATGGAACACGATTATTCACGTGGCTGCCTCGGCTGTCTTTGCAGTAAGCGCATCCTGTCAACCCAATTTTGCAAGACTGATTTTGGGCTCTATCGGACGAATGGCTCGGCTAAAATTCAATTTAAGGGTCTGATGTGGATTGTCTGCATAACATTGATCTTTCATGGTACCCCGAAAAAAAAGTCTCACGAACTTTTTGCACAAATATACGAGCAGGCGCGGTGGGTGCCTCACTTTGGCCAAAACTTCTTTTCAAATTTAATGCGCACTGTTTCGGCTACACAGTAGTAATATTAGTAATATTTTTTTTATTTTTCCCTACATTGATCAAGCGTAAATCGATTCATACAGAGACACCGACTGATCTTTTGACAATATATTTCTGAAAAGAGTTATCAGCGTCAAATTACAATATCATAAGATCAAAGCTATTTCTACCACGAAGCGCCTGTTATATTAGATTCACACAGTTCAATCTGTTGCACACCTTGTGACAGATATATCTGCATTGTATAAATACTTTAAGTTTACTGATTCATACATGTTGCTGGAATTTACTCAGAACCAATTTTCATTTGTTTAGTATTTATGTTCATATTGCCTACAGGTACTGAGAGCTTATCAGCTGCTAGTAGAAGAAAAGGAACCGCAAAAAGAGAAGGGATATGTCGGCGCACTCTACGGTGGTATAAAGAGATGCCTTTTAGACAAGCACCTGCACCTGCAAGCTAAGACTGACTACATCGCGCACCTCATAGCTAGAGCTGAGCCAGAACTACTTGGTAATCATAGGGAGAGACATGCTAAGACACTTGAAATCGCACAAGAAGAGGTTAGTACACTTTCATATGTACCATACACTTAAGCAATGTGTAATTTATTAATGAACCCATAATCAAATACAGAACCAATTTCAATAACTTTTAATAAAAATGAAACTACCTGCAAAGGCCCAGTTCACATAAAAATCTTTGACTTTAATACTTATATTAAATTCGCCTAACTGGCGATGGCGGTCGATAGAGCTTAAGATTTTTGCCCATTAAAGGGTGGCAACCTTTTCTGTTATAGTTAAAGAATTCTAGTCTTAGGAAACGTTAAGTGAATTTTGAAATTATAGAAAACCCATCATTAGTTTTTAGTAATAAGGTATGGCCAGAAAGAATATTCACATTTATCAAAAAACTTAAGTGGGGCTCTATCGACTCTGTTTCTCAGCAGGAATGTATCTGTGGTCTTGGTATGCTCTGTACTGATTCCAGATTCTTTACCGAGCGCTTTTATTTCAAAGAGCGCTTCCCGAGTGATCTGTATACCGCGTTCGATACGATCAAGCATATATACCGCATACAGATACCGCACCGACGAATCAGGAAGCGGCCTGAATGTCCCAAAATTTTGAGGCACCCTGTATACGACGCCACGGTTGGCGCAGTGGTTGAGCGATCGACTGTTGCGCTAAGTGTCGCGGGAACAAAAATGTTAATATTATTTTGTTTGATAGGATTGGGATTTTATGCATGCGAAAATTTGTGTTTGTAAATGTACCCACGATAGGTATAGGAAAAATTCCTAGTTTCAATGATGTCTTCTAAAAATGGTACTCTGGAGTATCATGCATGGCCTAAACATTCATACGATTTCCCAGATCAATTATTGTTAGCTAGTGTGATTTCAATCATCTAGACACTTATCACATCAACCAAATTGCATTTCAGGTTCTTATTTGTCTCGGTATATGTATTTATGAGCGACTTCAACGCATCTCTTTGAGGCTACGCGAAGAAGAAGGCACGTGTCAGACTCTCGCCGCGGTTGCTGTAGAGGCACTCTACCGCAAGTTTGAAACTGCTGTTGAGCACAAAACCGGAGTCTCTAAACTGCAACTTTTGTACGATGAAATCACACAAGAGGAACTGACAAGGCAACAAAGAAAGGAACAGAAGAAACTTAAACGACGCAAGAAGAAGGAGCGGCAGGCTGTTGAGAGCAAATGCAAAGTACGTCACACTGACTTGATTGATCGGTTTCTTATTCTATAGTTGTATTTTTTTCTACTAATGATATATTTATTTATATTCACTACAGGAGGCTGATTCAGAAGAACCAGACGAGAAGTGCCAATGTGAGGAATGCTTGCTAGAAGAACGAGACACGCCGACTGATCTACTTTCACCACGAGACTACATCAATCACCAGTGTTACGAGGCCAGTGGCGACGGGTGCCAGTCATGTCAAGATGACACGACGAATAAACGCCGCTCACCCAAAAAAACGGGCAAGAAACGGACCAAAAATGGCAATCTCTCGCCCAATGAGCATTCCCAAGACTGTGGCTACTCGTCCGGTAACAACGGAGGTTGCTGTGAAACCATGTCTGGCTCTTCCTCTCTCATGAGCTCGCCCGAAGGTTCAGAGGTGGCGTGTTCCGACGGATTCTGTAATCATGAGAGAGGCGACTGTTTAGATTTGGCTAAGAACGACAAGACTTTGTGCACAGGTTTTACACTTTCTCTACAAGAAATGTTAATGGTAAGTCCAATTACATTTTCATGGTACTCCAATTATAAACTGCAGCACTATTTTATGGACCTTTACTATTTTTAGGACACTTGTTCATCAGACGAGGAACAGGATACAAGTTATATTCCTATAGAGGAAGTAATGGAATTCAAATCACGTAGAAATATAACTGAAAAAAGACAGGAGTTGCGACAGAACCTCCGCCAAAAATTCGCTCAGCTTTGTGTGAATACGCCGCCGATACAGCCGCTACTGCAAAAACAGGATAAGCAGCCCGCTTAGCTACCCTACTCGACCTGTCTCATCATTCAACTGCACTTTGTAAACCAGTCATTTTACTCAGAAATACATACTATAACCTGCTTCCATGATCTGTAGAATACATTCATATTATATCCAGAACTCCAGTAAAGTCATAAGTCTTCATTATCTGGTCAGTCATTTACTGATTATGATACATATTTTGAAAACAATCCTAGGCATTGTATCTACATTCAATAGAAATTAATTTAAACAATATAATAATGTACCAGGTTAAGTTATTCAGATTTATAATTGTCAAATATAACAAGTAAAATTTTCTTAATACTCAGTACTCAGCATTATTACTCAGCGTAGTTGAAGATTAATAAGAAATCAGGGCAAATATTGAAAGGACTGATATTTCTTTGTAGTGTGAATCAAATTTATTTTGGAATTTATATAGTAGCTCTTTTTGATGAAAAATCCATATACATAATTATATATCATGGCATTGTTTACTGGTTTAATTATCATAAAGGAAGGATCGACGATTATCTTATTTTCCTTATATGCAACATTTTGTTATAAGGTAGCTCCATAACACGTATATTGTAGCCATAATACAATAGATTAGTGTAAAGAAGTTGGCCGTTGCTAAACCTAATATAGCTAATAAATTAATTTGACGGAAAAAATATTTGGGTGTCGAAATCATATTTGGTAACTGCCTAGTACCAAAGCAAAATTGAAAGTGCAAGTTTGAATGATTCCAATGATACAATGGATTGACTGGATAACAACCAGCATTTAATATATTTACTATTTAAATTGTTAGAAAGCTTAGTAATGAAATATTTAAAGTAGCATTTTTTGATCAAATTATTTTATTTCAATGCTTTATGTGACTCAATATTATGTGGTACATGATGAATTATTGCTCGTTATCAAAAAAAAGCTTAAAAAAGCAAGAGGTCGGGAGAGTTACCTTGGCTGTTTCGCCATTGTTATTAAAGTCAAAAAACATTTGTAAACTCAGTTTTAAATATACTATATAATACAGTGATAACATTTTTTATTTACAAAATATACCCAAATAAGGTATTTAGGGCCCATATTGTTTCAGTGTAGGGCTCTGCTCTCACTGAGTCTGCCAACTCTGTTACCAGTACTATCAAGTGCATTCACTGGTTGTATCCAATTTCAAAGTTCCAAAGTGTCTTTTAGAATTTCCCTATACACAGTGTTGCATTTGTGCCTCCAAAACCAAAAGAATTTTTCAATGCTATCCTTTGTTCTGTATCCCAGGTTTTAGGTTTATTAACAACATAATTTAAATCATCAACAGGATCCTCTAAATTGATTGTAGGTGGTATTATTCCATGGTGGCAAGCCAATACAGTGAATACTGCTTCCAAATTACCTGCAGCCCCTAGCAAATGTCCATGAGCACCTTTTGTGGAAGATACTGCAATATTAGAACTATGTTCCCTAAACAAAGTCTTTATGGCTGTTGCTTCAATGCCATCTCCTACAGGTGTAGATGTAGCATGAGCATTAATATAAGTAATACTGTCTTTGTTGACACCACTGTCTCTCAATGCACGACTCATTGACAACACTGCTCCACTTCCATCCTCTCTTGGAGCAGTTATGTGGGAAGCATCTCCTGATAAGCCATATCCTAATATTTCAGCATATATTCGGGCACTTCTCTCTAGTGCATGATTGTATTCTTCTAAAACTAAAACTGCTGCACCCTCACCCATAACAAACCCCTCTCTCTTTTTATCAAATGGTCTTGAAGCCTTTGCTGGTTCATCATTGAATGATGTGCTTAATGCTCTTAATCTACTGAATCCTGCTATGGCAAGAGGACTGATACAAGCTTCAGCACCACCGCATACCATAACATCTGCATCACCATTCCTAATAAATCTGAAAGCATCACCTATTGAGTGTGCGCCTGTTGCACATGCTGTGGACACAGCATGGTTTGGTCCTCTGAAGCCATACTTGATACTTATATGACCAGCTGCCATGTTTGGCAAAATTCTTGGCACAAAGAAAGGGCTGACTTTATTGTATCCTACTTTCAATGCATCATTAGTATCACATACATCCTTTAAGTCGATCATTCCCATCCCAATGGCTACTCCTGTAGCTTCTTTGTCAATATTGGTTTCTGGCAGCCATTTGGAATCTGCTAGTGCCTCTGCTGTGGCAACAAGAGCAAGACATGTTGCAGGAGCCATGGATTTTAAGTTAGACTTGGACAATGCCTTCGCTACGATGTCGTCCTTCTCTGAAGGTATAATGCCGGCTATTCTACATGGTAATTTGGAATATTCTTCACCTTTCAAAGCGACTATACCACATTGTCCTTTTAAAACGTTTTGCCACACTAAATCAGTGCCTGTGCCAAGAGGAGATACAACTCCTAGTCCAGTAACAACGACTCTTCTCCGTGATGAATCTTGTGTAATTGTTTTGATTTGACGAAATAGATTTGCAGACATGGTGTGACAATCTTTGCTGTAACTATCATATAATTATGATTTATCAAAGTATGTTATAACATTTTCATTATTTTATGCACAACTGCACAAGACGTGACATAATGGCTTATAAACTTTTAACCTACAATACAAACCAAAGAGTATGTAATATACAAACTACATAGTACTTATAAGTTTTAACACAGCAGAACATATAACTTAGTTGCCATACATAAAAAAAAAAAAAAAAAAAATACCCTAGGCGGGAAGAATGTCAACTTCAAACAAATAAAGTGGCACCCATAATGCGCGCCATCTCTGTGGTGCCATCTCAAACTTTTTTGAGCGGGAATTTTGAATAGCGTAACTTTTTTTTATTGATTTGACTTTTAACCTAAAAATAAATTCGTAAAAAAATAGAAATAACGTATAAGAAAAAAATGTTTTATTGGGTGTGTTCAGTTATTACGGCGGACGACGCTCGGACAGACTACAAAGAGATACTACGCATATTATTCCCATCAATTCCCATAGACTTATTAAACTCAGTAACGGGAGCCCTACTTATTATTTCTATGATTATTCCCGAGCGACATTCGCACGAGTGACTTTAACACGAAAAATTAATTACTGAACGTAGCGAAGCCAATAGTTAGTGTACTTACGTTTAAAGGCACGCTTAGACTCGTTTCTGTCGTCTCTGAATGTCAGCTTAAGTATTTTGTTCTACTTCTTTTAAAAATCATAATTATTTAATTAATAAATCTGTGATTTCAGAAAACAAATTGTGAAACTAAACGTAATGAACGTGCGATATGCGTCAAGGAAATGCACGCAACGAAACGTCATTTCTTTCGGCGCGGTCGATTCGGTCGGCGCGGACGATTCTTTCGGCGCGGATAGGTGTGCGAGGCCATAAGAAACTTCGTTTCGTTCGGCGCGGTCGATTCGGACAGATATGCGTCCACCTTTAATAATATGGAATATGGTTGTAAATAGCAAAGAGTATGGTACCTAACCACTAGTAAATAGTTTGATTAAAATCAGGTTAGGCTGGAATGGAAAGCTTTCAACTAGTTTCAACACTACACACAACAGACCAACATAGGTACCGTCCTCGCCGTCGAGGCCCGTTCCATATGCTCCCCGACTATGTCCCCGACCCTCGCTCGCGCCAGCCCGTGCTGAGACGATAAATCTAAATTCCCCTAAAAATCATGTCACCTCTAATATTCTTGCACAACACAGACACAGCAAGCCCTCTCTTGTTGCCCCACCAGCGTCGCCCTAAGCCGAGGCCCGTGTCCCACTAGGAGACGCTCTTAGCTGCGTCACGCTTAAAATCACCTAATTTCTCCTAATTTTAAATAGGTCGACCAAAAGCCCGGTTAATCAGTAGAAGCTCAATGAGCTACCTGAGACCTGCATAGAAATAATAAGTAATATTAAGTCTATGGCTACCTGCAACACAAAAAAAAAACAAAAACTATAAGTAGCAGGGTTCCCAACTTAGGGGTTTTCCCCCCAAATTGAGGGGGTAAATAAATGTGATGGGATTTTTTTAGTGGTATTTTTACTCTTGACTTTTACTGTGAAGTTTAATGATTGTGACGCAGCTGGCTGTAAACGTTTTACACACGTTGGACGACACGGTTGGCGCAGTGGCTAAGCGATTAGCCTTCTGCGCTACGTGCCGCGGGTTCGATCCCCGCACGGAACAAATATTTGTATGATCTACAGATAGTTGTTTAGGGTCTGGTTGTGTGTGCATGTGACATGTATGTTTGTTAACTGCACCCTCGATACAGGAGAAATCCTAGTGAGGGGCAGTGTTTTAAAAAAAAAAAGTAAAAGTAATTTTTGAAAATGTTTTATTATATTATATTAGTTAAATTAGTTAGTTGTTAGTATTAGTTATATTTTATATTATTACACTTTTATTTATTTCTTAATTTTAAGTTTTTTTTTTGGGGGACTTTAGGGGTTTAACTTTAGTTTTGGGGATAAATATTTTTGAGAGTTGGTAGCACTATTAAGTAGTCTGTGGTTACTTGTACGTAGTATCTCTAACTAGTCTGTGGTTACCACAGACACAACTTGTTAGGTTATTATTTGATGATTAAATGAATAATGTACAGTTAGAATTATAAATAAAGGTACGTGTCCTCTCCTCACTCCACTCTCCCTAGTCCCTCACAAGTATTCAACATAAATTAAGTCATCATTTTAATAAAATACTGAATTTATTGTTGTGTGTTTCATGCATAAACTTTACTAGTGGTAAACGTATATGGTTTCATGCGTAACGCAGTGAATAATTTCCTTAAATCCAGTTGTCGAATACAAAGGAACTGCTCTTTAGTAGAATACAAAGCATAAAATAATAGGTACATATTTGAAATACGATTCTTGCTACAGGTACCTAGTTGTTATTAGCACAGGCGATTAAAAGTTGAGGGGTAATTCAGAACCTAATAGCGATGGTACTAAAGGCTATTATGAATATAAAATTAGTAATATCAGTAGGTATAGTTATTGGTTCTATTTTGTTTCGAAATGAATTAAAGACATATTATGAAGTTTTTGTAAACGGGTTGGATACTGAAAATAATCCTGATATTTACTCAAAAACAAAATTAGCTCAATTTGATGGGGTCAACCAAAATTACTTGTATTTAGCTGTATTAGGTACAGTCTTTGATGTTACAGAAGGCCAAAGACATTATAAAAAAGGTGCTGCATACCATTATTTTATAGGTAGGTAAATCATAATTAAGTTTTTTTCTAATCACCTGCTTAGATATGCTTATGAGCACAAAATTATTCTAATATTTAAAAATATTTATCAATGTCCAATAAAATGCAGGTAAAGATGGATCACGAGCACTCATCACGGGGCATTTCAAAGATGAGACTGATGAAAAGGACCATGTCATGGATTTGTCTTGCAATGATTTATTTACATTGGTGCATTGGAGAAATACATTCAGAGAAAAGTATATTGAAGTTGGTTAGTACCTACTTACTATGCAAATTTTTCAATGATTCAAAATCAAATAAAATTTATTTATCTTTTCATTGCTCAGCACTTCAGCAGTTTATCTAGATTACAGTAAACCCGCAGTAATCCACCAAATGTTTTGCAAGGTGGTGTCAGATTATCAAATTTGTTGGACTATAGTGCCAGCAACTTTTTGAAAAGAAGTACCCTGTGCTGTGACAAATTATTATAGAAATTTTACAATGTCACTGCAATAAGTGGATGCTGCAAGTAACATGTTATGATGCCATTGGCATGTTGGATTACAGGGGGGGATTACCGCGAGTCAACTGTATACCATATTCAAGTAATGTAGAAAATGTAGTACCACAACATTTTATTACTCTTATTTAAAATAATTATTTCCATTTATATAGGTACCTATATAAATGGAAATAATTATTTTTATATATTTATTATTTTTATATTTTACATTTTTATTTATATATTTATCTCTACATGATATAGTAAGATTATAAACTACCTAACGTAGTGGCACCAATGACCGACAAGAACCAATAACCGACACTTTATTTTTTGATCCAAGAAAATAAGAGTAGGAAACCGTATTTTTAATATATCATTACTGTGCCATGGGCAGCACACTTTTGACTGTCATCTATTAACATTTGAGCGAAATCTGCCGTTTTGTTTGAAAATAGCGGCGTGAGAACTGAGTGCGGCTAGAGATCTGGTGAAAATAACAGAATTTCTTACAGAAATACTTAAGGAAGTGAGCACATATTTTTGTTAATTATTGTAATGTAATGTGAATTACTCGAATTTTATGTTTTTCACGGGTTATTATAACAACCATAGGATCAATTTTTGTTATAACCAAACTTTAAGGTTATTTTGATTATAGTAAATTGTTGGTGTCGATCACTGGTTTTCACAAACTGCCTTTTCCAATAATCGACACGTGTCGATAATAATTTTTTGAAAAACATTTCATTTTACAATCGAATTTGGTTCTTTTTGCTTTACGTATTTGGTAGATATTTCAAATAGATTAATCAAAGTTGAACTACCAGTAATCGACACGTGTCGATTATTGGGTAATAATATGTGTCGATGATTGGTTCTTAGAGTTCTTACAGATGGCTCCGAGAAAAATTATACTCCCGATCAATTAGAAAAGCCGTTGAGGCTGTACAAAATAGTGAAAAGATTGCAGTTGCTGCGAAACGTTTCGGAGTATCTAGATTACGCTCCATGATAAAATTTCTGGGAAAACCACAATTGGTTGCTCTATGGGGCCGAGCACAGTTTTAACTAAAGGGGAAGAAGTAATTTTAGAAAAATTGATATTAGCGCTATCTGAAAAACATGTTCCAGTGACAAAAGATTCGCTACTAGACAGTGTGCAAAAAATAATTATTGATCAAAACAGACCAAATCCTTTTACTAACAATAGGCCTAGCAAGAAGTGGTTTCAGCCGTTCATGAAGAGACATCCAATCTTGATACAAAGAGTGCCAGACAACTTGTCAAGAACTCAAGACAATGTGTCTGAAAATAACATCAGGACTTGGTTTACTGAGATCGAGATAAGTACCCTTATAGTAGCTGCGGAAATGCAGCCGGGTACCCTGCCCTTTCAATGATCATATTTAATTATGAATGAATTCCTTCATCTATAGCTGCGACTGTCCCCGATGAAGGGCAATAGGTAATCCGGAGGGTAGGTGGATGTGTAGCAGCACATTCTTTGAATATATGACTAATGTCTACAATCCTTGGTTAGAGCAAAATAATATTGAAAAACCGGTCTTATTCTTTGTGGATGGGCACAAATCACACCTGACGCTTCATTTATCAAAGGGGAATGCCCATCAGCTATACAAAAAAATGCCTGAAATGAACAACAATGAAATATACGCCAAATTGTAGTACAAATCGTAGGAAACCCATTACTATTTCAATCATTATCAAAAAAATAGGTTTAAAAAAACGTTTAAAACGCAGGTTCAGGTCCGTCGTCAAAAAGCCGAGTCGTTGTTTAGGCGGGTCCAATCGTAAGTCCGTGTTCAAAAATGGGTATCGTGTGTAAAATCAAAATCCTTAAAAAATGGCGACCATCGTCGATAAATATCTTAAAAAGCAATCTATAACTCCAAAACCATGAATCAAGTAAACAATTGAAAAAATTAAATGCAGTAATGTCAAACTGTCAAGGCAAAAGACAGGAATCATGATCATGAAGATGGTATCATGAGGTGTAATAAGTGTCGAAAACTGGGTGTCGGTAACTGGTAACTGTCGATAACTGGGTGTTGGTTACTGGAGATTCAGTGTCGATGATTGGAGATTTATTCACTTTTTTTCTTTTTTTGGATTTTCTTCTAAGCTGTGTATAGTTAAGAAAAATAATACACCTTATTTTTATCTCAAGGATATACCTTACCATACTCAATCTTTACTTTTGGTTTAAATATGCCTCAATGACTTTAACTTTATCAAGAAGCCCACTATCTCCTAAAAGTGTCGATCATTGGTGCCACTACGTTATTTAGTTTTTTCATTCCTTGGATAGGGTTTCAGATGAAACTGTGCCCTCACCTGTTTGGTAGCTAAATTACATTTGAAACTATTTTCTTCATTTTGCAGGTGTTCTCATAGGAAGATTCTATGATCACAATGGGGATGAGACAGTTTATGCTAAAGAGCTAAACAATAAAATAAAGCAATGTGAAATTGAGAAAGAAAGGTCTGAACAAGAACATCAGAAATATCCACAATGTAACATTGCTTGGACTGCTGATGAAGGCACCAAAGTGTGGTGCACCAAATCAAGGTAATTTAAAATAATTACTAGTGCAAAATTTCATGCAACTACATTTTATACAAATCCATGTGATTTACGAGATCTAGCGTTCTTGATTGTCGCAATATTGCAGGTCTGTTAGAAGAGATACCTTTAGTCAAGAAGTAGTACCTTTGTGTAATCTTTCCTTTTTAATTGTAATTATTCTTCTTTCTGTGTGTACATAAATTGTTAAATGAAATTATAAAACACATATTCTCGGGTTTTGCCTACATTGTTTGAGAAAGCTTTTTAAAACATGGTGTAGGCAGAATCTGACTACAGGCGGTATTTAAATATAGGTAGGTACCTAATGAATAAGATTTTAGCCACTTCTAGCAACATTTACTGGCAGAGATTATATAGGTAGGTATATTGTTTTATATTTTCACATTACATATCAACAACTAATTTCCAACTTGAATGTTCGATGCTGATTTAAACTTAATTTTTATTAGATAATTTATATTGTAGGTATTGGAAGAATAATATAAATTTGTCTTTTGAAGGATGTGTACCTACTCCTTGAAACATTAATTATGGCTTAGTAATTCTTTATTTTTGCTAGAACATTATATCCATGTTAACAATGAGACAGCTCTATGTAATATAATGATATTTTTACAGCGGAGGAGTTAGACGAAGCTGGATTGGAGTTCCACGGCAGCTGTACACGCCTGGGGTGGAAATACCTCGCTGTGTGTGCATCAACATTATTGAACAAGAGCCTCCGGGTCTTATCAAAGAATATGATAACTGTCCTCGATCATCAACAGAGTGTATAATTAAAACCTGAATGTATCAAAAAGTATTGTAATAGTCAATAGTAGCTATATTTATTGGAAAAGTAATGACACTATCATCATACATTTTTATTTTTGCACAGATCATAATCTTGAATCTCTGAATTAAGATTACAGACTCAATAAAAATTATCTACAAGACATTATTGGTTTTCTTAGGCCACAGAAAGAAAGCATTGATTGTGTGAGATTTATTTTGTACAAACATAGATACCGAAGGAAAATAATACCATAGGTAAGTCATGTAAAATTCATTAAACATCCTTATCTTTAGCAGGCAGTGAAATTTCTGTTTGTACTACTTCATCCAACTCCAAACATTCAATATTTTTGAGAAACACTTGCATTGGTATTTTCTTTCTATTTAAAAATGTTTTGTTTCCCAGTAGTTTCTTTATTTTGGCCCTGCGTTTCTTTATCTTTTCCTTTGTGTATTGATTACCTAGTTGGAATGTTAGCAGTCTTTTAACTTTTCTCCCACCAATAAACACTTCAGTCTCACTACTTTGAGTCTTAGGTTCTTCATAAATTGTTTCTAAAGTCTGTGATAAAGATTTAACTTTTTTGTTTAGATACAATGCTTCTATTTGTTTAGGATTTGCGTTTTCAGTCATAATACGTTTACTTGGCTTCATACTAACTCTACGGTTTGATGATTTACTTGTTTCTGGCATAGATTTTCTTTTTCGTAATACTCGAGATGTTAATTCAGGCACTTGAGATTTATCTTCAACAGCTTCATTGTTAGGTTCGTCGATCTCCATTATATCTAAATGTGCCATTTTACTCGGCAGCTCGTTGTCTAGTCTGTAAAAAGTATATTACTTAGTTTCACGAGAACAGAAGAACATAATGAATGCACATAAACAGGTTTACCTAGACGCCTCCATAACTTTGGTAGAAGTTATCTTATAAATAACATAATTTCTGTGTGTTCAATCTATATACACGTACTCTAAAACAGGTACCTATATAAAGTTCATGAAAACCGTTAAACAATAATACCTAAGCCAAAACCGAATGAAAGAGCTTCGAAAGCGCGCTGATCGCGCTGCTAGGTGCGGTACTGTCACTGTCACTCACTGTTACCAACTCTCAAAAATATTTATCCCCAAAACTAAAGTTAAAAACCCCTAAAATACCCCAAAAAAAAAAAAACTGTAGAATCAAATTGAAACATTTTCAAAACGTTCACAGCCAGCTGCGTCACAATCATTATAAACTTCACAGTAAAAGTCAAGAGTAAAAAAAAAACCCTAAAAATACCCCTAAACAAATTGAACCCCTAAAAAATCCCATCACACTTATTTACCCCCTAAATTTGGGGGGAAAACGCCTAAGTTGGAACCCTGCTTTCACTTGTCAGACAAGTGCACAGACGTGCACAGATCCCAGATGACAGAAGTAGGTACCTACATGGTACCTACCTAGTAATAATAACTACCGGTACCTACGTACCTACTGTGGACTTCATAAACCCTGCGGTCCGAATCACGCCAAAAGCGATAATATCGCT
Organism: Allophyes oxyacanthae; assembly: GCA_932294325.1. Lineage (NCBI taxonomy): Eukaryota > Metazoa > Arthropoda > Insecta > Lepidoptera > Noctuidae > Allophyes > Allophyes oxyacanthae. The sequence goes on along the minus strand of OW028613.1, from coordinate 13,702,864 downwards.
CAAAGATGCGGTCCGAACCGGACGGACGGTCGGACGGTTTGCTCCTGCGTGAAATTACTGTGAGCCAAACGTCAAATTGACATTTGCACCATTTGACATTTTGTGGAATTGTGATATAAATGGAGAAAATTGCAGTCCCAGTAAGAGATGCAGGTATAAGGAGACAGTTTGCGCTTTATTTGACGCCACAAGAGAATAAATGAGCGAATTCGGGTGAATGGCTTCTGTGGAATGTGTATGGGTTGTGTTGTATACAAGAAAGCGGTCTGATCTTAGGTCCGATTCAATATCACGCTAACAGCGCTGCGGCGCTGTTAGGCTGACATTCAGAGACGACAGAAACGAGTCTAAGCGTGAAATTACGCCACCATCTGTCTAAATTTGTTTGTAAGTTTGACAGATGGAAGCGTAAGTTCACGCTTAGACTCGTTTCTGCCGTCTCTGAATGTCAGCCTAAGCGTGATATTGAATCGCAGCGGACCACAGACCTGCGGACGAATGACTGGCACTGGCAGTGCTGCCACCCTCTGATTTTGATTTTCCCCGGACTCCTCGTGAAATTTCCCGAAATTAGGCGAATTAGGCATTTCAAAACATTTTCCCCTAAACATTTATTCTAAGAATGAAACAGCAACGGTCACATAGGCTACGTTCAGTAATTCATTTTTCGGATGAAAGTCACTTGCGAATGTCGCTCGCTCATCGGGAATAATTGAACGGCTTCGAGCAATCCACAACTGCGTTACGCGAGTGACCAATCAAACGACCTCAAATTATCTGCTGTATCCTATGACTACAGTCATTGGTCGGTTGATAGCAGTTCGACCGAGTGCGACTTTCATCCTACTGTTTCACGGAGTGACCGGAGCGATCGTCCGACGACGCTCGCTCAAATAACCTGAACGGTTTAGTGTGATCACCCCATAGAGATAATACATAGTACCTATAACTAGAGAGCTTACTGCTATAATTAGTTGTACGAAATTTTGTGCCCACATGAAAGTCACCCGAGATTTAGCGGTGTCCCTCTCGCACACATGGCCATTACTCATCAACTTAGTAATCTACTAAATTGGTATTTTCAGAATCGTTTTTACATACATATTAGAACTAATGAAACTTCTACCCACGGCTATCAAAATAAACATAATAAAAATTATAATTGACGTGCTTTAAATATTATATTAAATATTATTATTTCCATACGTTATTCAATAAGATTGATTATTACAATATTTGGATACCAGTAGTTAAAGAAGTTTGCATGCGGGAAACACTACATCATTCAAAATGGCTTACATTGTCAACTTAGTTGTCAACCTATTGTCAACATTCGTGGTTTTCATAGTTCAGAAATAAACGTGATCAAACATTATTTTTGTGCCTAGAATAATTTTTTGGCGACAAGATGGTAAATACTTGAGTTATGATTGGGTGCAAGCGAGAATATTATCCTGGTTGTGGAATATCGTTCCATAGGTAAGTTTCATTGAGTAGTGTGACAATATATTTTTATTTTGTGGGATATAGTTGCTCCAAGTACTTATTTTAGATCGTTTCACATAACATACAGTCCACTAAGTTAAATAATTTACGTAATTTGGATTTGTTTTCCATAATCTGTAATGCGTAGCATATTTTCGATGCATTTATTGTTTTGTATAATTTGAGTGATTCCAAGTATAGTATAAGTATACATACAGGGTTATTTGTAAAACACCGGCAACGCTTTAAGGGGTGAAACTACTCATCAATATGAACAACTTTTACTATGGGAACAACCATGAAATCGCGAAAATAAAATCAAACTTTTCATACAAAAGATTAACCTTGCTCCATGAAAATGTATGAAAAGTTTGAATTTTTTTTCGCGATTTCATGGTTGGTCCCGTAGTAAAAGTTGTTCATATTGATGAGTAGTTTCACCCCTTAAAGCATTGCCGGTGTTTTACAAATAACCCTGTATATAGTTTAAGTTAATTTGTTGAAATCATTTGTTGTTTGTTGTGCCGAATAGATAATAATGTTTTTTTGTATCTCTTATAAAATGATAGACTTTATTAAAATTCCATGTTTGTTTTTTTCAGGATTCCAGCTGATAATAAGCAGAGGGTGTTATGGATAACAGCCACGAACCTTGACATTAGTGTGTAAAAGTTCGCATGTGTTTGTGGCGTAAATTTTAAAGATAATGAATTATTTAACAGCAGCAAAAATAAAATTAAAACCTGAAGCAGTTCCTTCAATATTACCATAGGTACTATTGTAATATGTTTAATAATTATCAGTTGTTGTATGTGTCTGTTGTATAATGTTGTGTGTAATTGTCTGGTCTGTAATAGTTTATACTAATATAAAGTATAACACATTGCACAAACTTAAGATTCACACACTTTGCTTATTGTTTATTTGTGTTTAATATTTTCCTATTAGTATAGTTAGATGGATTAAACTTTTACTGGATTGGATATTGTACTTAGATATTGTGCCATAATGAAGATCATTTTTGACATTACAGATAGCCACAAAAAGAAAAAAAACTGTACGTGCAAAATAAATTGTACGTGCAGGAACATCTGGTGAATCAGGGCATGTAGGATCTTGTAGTAAATGGGAAGATGTTGCAGTTTCCAGTGAACCACCAAATAAGAAAGTAAAGCAAGAGGAAACAAGTACATAAACCCAAAATACAACTATAATGCCAACACAATTAAAATTACAATCAACCATTAAGTTTCTAGCCGGTCTCTTCTCCATAGAACCCGGCCCACTTTGGAACCGTGCATCTAGAATCTCAACGTTTTGACGAAACGACGACGACCTTTTTATGCCGATTTGAAATTAAAAAAAGTTTTGCTTTGACTTTCATTCATTGTGTTTTATTGCTTAATGTTGTGAATGATGATTGGACACTGTTAAGCAATACTGAGTCAACCCACAAAATGGTAAAAAATTAGATTTTGATGCCAAACACTTCTATAGGCGATTATGTACGTTTTTCAATACAGTGTTAACTGATTTAAATTATTTTACTACCAAAAATATTGAAAAAACACTTAAAACAAAACTACAATCTCGCATGTAGCATTTTACAATAATACACTATGTTCCATAACATCAATTTCTTCTTAAAACAGCGACACCTGTCTAAAGTAATAAGAGGTTATGAGGATTAACACATTATTGCTAAACTTGAATCAATCGATTCCAGGGGGGCTAAAAAGGCCGCTTTTGGTGAATCATAATATGATCCTATTACGATTCTATTTTCAAATCACAAAATGGCCACTTATAGCAATTCATATTATGATTCATAATATGATTCCTAATATGAAATGCATCTGTTTGACAGTTTTCTATGGAGATTCGTAAAATGGCTCAATTAATAGGAATTGCAAATGTGTCAAATAGCAGATTCATAAGAAGTTACTTGAAGACATCATATTTCAATTCATCTTTCAGATTTCTTTGAAATCTTAATTAATAATGGCAGATTTAGGGCATTGTTATTGTTATGTCTGAGAATATGAAAAGGTTGTACATAACTTTATCACTCGAACTTCTCAAACTGATTAAAATATCGCATAGGTAGCATAGTACAATTAATATTATTGTAATAGGTATTGAGCTAATGTGGTGAGTAAGCAGTGATAGCCTAGCGGTCGAACGCTTGCCTGCCGTACAGGAGGGTCTGAGTTCGAACCCAGCCCGCACTGACTTGTGACTTTTCTGGCAATTTGACTATCACTTGCGCTAACGGAAGGAAAACATCGTGAGGAAACTTGCACACCTGAGAGGACCTCGTAAATGTCGATAGTGTGTGTAATCAGCCAACCCGCACTAGGCCAGCGTGGTGGATGAAGGCCTAATCCTTCTCATTCTGAAAGGAGGCCCGTGCCCAGCAGTGGGCTGGATTTATTTTATATTTTAATTTAGGTAGTGAGCTTACATTGTTGATTGGTCCAATCATTAACACACCAATCATTAATCTAAGGTAGTGAGTAAATTAATTTGAATGTAGATATTACTATTAGGTAGGTTATGAAATGTTTATGAAAATGAAACAAAGTTTTGAGGTCACAGTACCTAATAGGCACATTTAATACTTTATAAATGGGTGTTGTTGTTATTTATAGTTAATCATGTAGTAGGTATGAATCTGGCTTAATACATTTCAACCTCTCCGCTCGATTCAGGTCCGATTAAATTGAAAACATAATAGATTTCTCAGAATAAGTATTGATGCTAGGCATGGTGAGACAAATCATGTTGACAGCATGAGCAATAGCAGCATTAGCTGCTGCTCGCAAAACGACAGGATTCTGCGAGCTTCATCTAGTGGAGCCAGCGGGCAACCTGAAACAATAAATTTATCATTATTCTATTCTAATTGAATTGGTAGTGTTGTATGTACCATCGTCAACAATAATCAATATCTCAACCTCATTATTATTAGCTCTAAAGATAGTAGGTAGTTCCGTTTACTACGGTGTCGCCAGTCTGCCGAAGCAGAAGTAAAATTCCATACTCAGGGCTGGGAGAAAGTACTATTAAAACTGTGTATTATATAGGTACTCATTATGAGAAAAAGAGACTGGCAAAAACACATTGCCAGACCTAGGAATTGAATATAAGACCTAACGCTCAGCTGCTGCACTCGACGAATGACAATGTCGGTGTTACATAATATACATAATAATGAAAATTTGTTGTTTTACTCACTGAACATCTTCCGACATGAAGTGTAAACATTGTCCATTGAAATGTTTATATACAACATAGTTCCTTTGCAGCTCGTTCCAAAAATGTAGAATTAGTAGTTATTTTATCATATTTACTTTTACAGAAAACGCACATTATAAATGTATATGTAAAGTAACACAACGAATAGTTAATTCCGTTAGACGAGATAAGCGCGGGAAACCTGAACAATCGCGGTCGTGTTTTTTTCTCCTAAAATTTAATTATTTTTTAATTCAATTGGTTTGGATCTTTTCTTTGTAAATATTTTGTATAAGTGTGTATATAATATATTAGTTTAGTTATTTTTGTGGTTCATCGCATTGTAGGTAAGTTTTTATACATATTATGTAGATATGGATCCGCCGGAGGATCCTGGGGGTACAATCCCTGACATAGCCCATTATGTAACCATTTCTAACAATGACACTAGTGTCGACACTGATGGTTCAATTACCCTAAACAGTGTAAAAAGAAAAAGAGTTTCTGCCAGGCCAACAATATGCAAGCACTGCAATAAAAAGCGACGCAAGAATGGCGGGAAAAAAATAAGTGATTGTAATTGTGTGCAAGAGGTAGAAACTCTTGGTCAGTCTACAACTATTGCCACTAATACACTTGTCTCTAATCCCCCACATAACACTACCCTTCATCAAGATGTTTCGGGTAATAAATCTTCTCCACAGTCAACTGTTGCTAGACCTACATATAACTCTACTGATGCTGCTCCATATGTTGTTCACATTATAAGAGAACAAACATCGGAGAATACCTTCGTTAATGCAATTTCTTTTGGGCGGTTTTTAAAAAGGAATGTTTTTAACAATATTGTAAATGGAAGTTTAAAGAAAATTGGCAGAAATAGACTTTCATTGTCATTTTTAACTTATCAGGATGCTAATTTATTCTTAACAAATACTCAATTGACCCTAGAAAAATACAGAGCTTTTATTCCCTCATTTTCTGTTACCCGTATGGGTGTCGTAAGAGGAGTACCATCAGAGTGGTCAGATGAGGAAATTATTGATAACATTTCTGTTCCAATAGGGTGTGGGCAAATATTAAAAGTAAGAAGGATTAAAAGAAAGACAACAATTGACGGAAAGTTACTTCTTAAAAATACAGAAACGGTTATATTAACTTTTGATGGCCAAATTTTACCTAAACGCATTTTTATGTGTTATACAGCATTACCTGTTGATATTTATATATACCCAACTATTCAGTGCTACAACTGCTGTAGGTATGGACATGTGAAAACCATATGTAGATCTAATCCTAGATGTTTTAAATGTGGGCAAGGGCACACTGGAGAGAGTTGTACGGTCACTGAGGATTCAATAACATGTTGTTTGTGTAAAGGTTTCCATGAAGCTACTAGCAGGAAATGTCTTGAGTATGAAAGACAAAAAGCCATTAAGGAGTCTATGGCCAAATCTTGCATTTCCTATGCTGAAGCTTCAAAGCTGCATCCACCCATTTCAAAAGTTTCATATGCTGATGCCTTACTTTCTTCCCCCAAAATTTCAAACCATATTACAACTTCTTTGCCACAGGATTATTCACCTTCGAAACAAAATAAAACATCTTATAAAAAGACAGTTTTTATTAAACCTCACTCTCCTCACAATTTTTCCAAAGGGTATGATCAACAAGCACATCAAGATCTTGTAAGGGATTACAACAATCTTAATACAAAGGATGGCTGTGCTCTGATTTCCAGAGATAATTTATCTAAAATATCTATTATAGATTTAATAATTGCACTGGTGAACTCGTTGTCCCAGTCTAATTTAATTTCACCGTCCAACGCTGCCCCTGTATTTGATGCAGTTTCACGTTTAACCAATAACAATAATGGACAGTCTAGCCAAGGTACTTCAATGGAATTGCCGAAGCTCAATATCTAAAAAATCTGATATATTTTTTCTTGTAAATAAATATAAACCTTTTGTTTTTGCTCTTCAAGAGACGTGGCTTAAACCGGATTCTTTGTTTAAGATTCCCGGTTATGCCTGTCTTAGAGAAGATCGTTCTGATGGGTATGGCGGTGTCGCCTTACTTATCAAACATCCCCATTCTTTTTCACATTTTTCAATTCCCGCTCATAATAATGATTTCTCTATTATTGCAGCGGTTGTAGATAATGTTTGCTATGTTTCTGTATATATTCCTCATCCATCTTCTGTTATCTTTAATGAAATTGTAAATATTCTATCCATTCTTCCTAGACCAATTATAGTTTTAGGTGACTTTAACTCCCAGCATCAGTCCTGGGGTAGTTCTAATTCCAATAGTTATGGGAATGCTATTCTTGATATCGTAGATACTTACGATCTGTGTATTTTAAATACAGGTTTTCCAACTCGACGCACTGCCCCTCATGAAGGTGTCAGTTGCCCTGATTTATCAATGTGCTCTTTCAAACTAGCTTCCTCTTTAACTTGGGAAGTTATGCCTTCCACTTATGGCAGTGACCATTTTCCTTTAGTCATAACATTTCCGTATAATTCTAAACCTATTCCTAAGTGTTCTCCTCGGCTTAAATATAAATTATTAGATGCTAACTGGTCTTTGTTCAGGGAGCAATTAGATAAAACAGTCTCCGAACTTCCTGAAATTAAATTGGGTAATGAACAATTATGTGCTGATGCCCTAACTAAAGCCTTGATTAAAATTGCAGATAACCTATTTCCAATTAAAAATTCAGCACAAGGCAAAATCCCATCGCCACTATGGTGGGATAAAGATTGCACAGATGCAATAAAAATTAGGAAACAAGTAGAAAAAAACTACCATCAAAATTCTACCGTAGAAAATTTTAATATTTTATGTGATGCTATTTCTGATACACGGAAATTGTTTAAACGGAAAAAGTTTGAAAGCTGGAGGTCATTTTGTCTATCTATCTCTCCTAATGTTCAGCCCTCTGTTGTATGGCGTAACATTAGAAGATTTAGATCAGCATTTAGAGATACATCAACTACTTTTCTTCCATCATCGTTAAAAAATCAGTTTTTAGATAAAATAGCTCCTTCCTATGTCCCCGAGGAAACGCCCCCATTATCTATTCCTGTCTCGGTGGTGGATAATCTTTGTGGTCTCAATAGCCCTTTCACTCTTTCTGAACTTAAAGGAGTTCTATGTCATGTTAAGGACTCCGCTCCCGGTGCTGATGGAATTCCTTATTCTTTTATATCGAATTTAAGTGAATCTTGTCTATCATACTTTTTAAAAATGATTAATTCTGTTATGATTAGTGGCAGTTTTCCTATTTCTTGGAAATCTCAAATAGTTATTCCAATTTTAAAACCCAACAAAAGTCCATCAAATAGTTCGGCTTACCGCCCTATTGCTCTTTCGTCAGTATTGTTAAAAATTTCTGAACATTTAGTTAAAAATCGTCTAGAATGGTATTTAGAAAACCGTAGACTATTATGTGAGAGTCAATTTGGATTTAGGCGGGGAAAAAGTACCCTTGACAGTTTAAGCATATTTATCACAGATATTAGGTTAGCTTTTTCTGACAACCTTTCTATTGTTTCAGCCTTTCTAGATATAACATCTGCTTATGACAATGTTGTTATATCTATTGACTATTCTATTGACTATATATATAAAGCTCGATTACCACTGACTCACTGACTCACTGACTGATTGACAGAATTGATCTCCCAGATGGAGCCGTGGGGGGTTAAAGTGATGTATAAGACTCATAAACCTTGAGGTCCAGTGAGTCCGGGAAAAATCCGAAATGACCTGAAAGTGGAACGCTGACCGGAACTGCCCTACGGATCTCGAAAATGAAAAGTCGCACACCCACACTGCTGGAACTAAAAATGTCAAAAACCCTGGGCCGTTTGACGAGCCGGTGAAAAAAAGATGGCTTCCATACAAAAAAAGATGGCGGCCATACAAAATTGAAACGCTCACCATTCCATAACCGTTAGAGATAGCTGGAGGGTGTTCGACCAAATGTCATAGAGGACGACGGGGGCTTTCCGGTGGGGGTCATAAAAATCCAAGATGGCGGATTAAAAATGGCGGCCAAAAAAAAAAATGGTCCGAGCCGGCTGAAAATTGGCGTCCGGGGGTTTTCGGGGGCACCAATTCATAATCCGGGATCAAATTTTTCTTTCCGCCATTTTCCAATATGGCCGCCATACAAGTGTTCATTTTGGATTCTCACCCAATTGTTCTCCCAGAAGCAGCCGCCGGGGGTAAAAGTGATGTACGGGAGTCGTATAGAGGGGGATCCTGTAAGTTTAGAAAAAGTCCGAAATGACCTGAAAGTGGAACGCTGACCGGAACTGCCCTACGGATCTCGAAAATTACAAGTCGCAAACCTATACCGCCGGAACTAAAAATGTCGGGGACCTTGGGCCGTTTGACGAGCCGGTGAAAAATAGATGGTTTCCATACAAAAAACAATGGCTGCCATACAAAATTGAAACGCTCACCGTTCCGAAACCGTTGGAGATAGCGGGGGGGTGCTCGAACCAATTTCGTAGAGAATGGAGGGGGCTTTCCGGTGGTGGTCATAAAAATCCAAGATGGCGGATTCAAAATGGCGGCCGAAAAAAAGTTGATCCGAGCTGGCTGAAAATTGGCGTCCGGGGGTTTTCGGGGGCACCGATTCATAATCCGGGATTAAATTTTTCTTTCCGCCATTTTTCAATATGGCCGCCATACAAACGCATCTTTTGGAGCAATTGTTCTCCCAGAACGAGCCGTGGGAGGTAAAAGTTATGTATGGGAGTCGTATAGAAGGGGGTCCTGTGAGTTTAGGAAAAGTCCGAAATGACCTGAAAGTGGAACACTGACCGGAACTGCCCTACGGATCTCGAAAACGGCAAGTCGCAAACCTATACCGCCTGAATTAAAAATGTCGAGGACCTTACGCCGTTTGACAAGTCGGTGAAAAAAAGATGGTTACCATACAAAAAAAAAATGGCTGCCATACAAAATCAAAAATCATATTTTTTTTAAGTTATGATACAAGCTCCACCTAAAAAGCCCTCGCGGGCCGCATGCGGCCCGCGCACCCGCGCGACCTCTAGTTTTAAAATATAAACTTCATCAATTGGAAGTTCCCATTTTACTTTCTAACTTTATTATAAATATGTTATCTGAGAGGTGCATTAATCTTCTACTCGAGGATTCTAGTTATGAATCTAGAACCGTATGGAAAGGTCTACCTCAAGGATCAGTTCTTAGTCCTTTATTATACAATGTTTACACCCAAGATCTTGAATCATCATTAGATAGTGAAGTGAAAGTTCTTCAATACGCAGATGATCTTCTTTTATACTGCTCTCACCGTTCTATTGCAACGGCAAGTTCTTCACTATCATCGTCTCTTAATATTTTAAAAAATTGGCTTGATCGCAATGGTCTTGATTTGGCCCCTTCTAAAAGCACTGTGGTTTTATTTTCAAGAATGCGTCTTCCTCCTCCCATTTCTGTGTATTATGATGGCAATCTCATACCTGAAAAATCTACTGTAAAATTTTTAGGAGTATTTTTAGATAGTAAGCTTACGGGGATTCCTCATTCCGAGTACATCGTCGCAAAATGTGAAAAGCGATTAAATATGTTAAGATGTCTGTCAGGGGTCTGGTGGGGTGCTCATCCATTTTCTTTGAAGCTGCTATATAATGCATTAGTAAGAAGTGTTATAGATTACGGAACTTTTTTATTAGAACCTGGAAATAAAGCTGCATTTAAGAAATTAGATAATATTCAATCAAAAGCATTGAGAATAGTCTCGGGAGCTATGAAGTCAAGTCCAATTAATGCTTTACAAGTCGAATGTGTGGACCCTCCACTCTCCCTCCGTCGCCAGTATCTTTCTGATAAATTTTTATTCCGATCCTTGCAGTTTTCTAATCATCCACTGCGTTCTAAACTTCAATCTCTTCTCGATCAAATCAACTCTTCTAATTATTGGTCCCAAAAAACTCTGCCTTGTCTTGTTCAAAGCTATAAAAAATATATTGCTTTACAAGCTCCAACTTATCATTCAGTTTCATTGCCTCTTTTTTCCAGTTGTTATGAATCATTAGTGTCCATCCCAGACATTCACTTTAACTTAGGTATAAATAAACAAGATAATTCAGCAAATTGTTCATTTAATTATATTAAAGATAAAAATTGGGCAAATTGGCATAATATTTATACTGATGCTTCTAAGCACTCCATCTCAGGAAATGTGGGAGTTGGAGTATACCATTCTCAATATAATATAGTACAGAAAGTTAAACTTCCACCTGAATCTTCAGTATTCACTGGCGAATGTTTTGGTATTTTTAAAGCTATTGAGTATATCCATATTATGAAATTAAAAAAAACTGTCATATTTTCGGATTCTTTAAGCGCATTGCAAGCTATTAAAAAAATTCCTTTTAAATCCCAAACCGTTTTTCCTGTCATTCTATTTATTAGGAATCTTCTGTACAAATGTTCCCAATGTGGACTTACCGTCTCCTTTGCGTGGATTCCGGGTCATAGCAACATTATGGGTAATGTTAAAGCCGATCATCTGGCTAATGAAGCTGTAGACTGTGGAGATAGATTTCCTTACACAAATTATAGTCATGATCTGGCGAGTCTGCCCATGAAATTCCTTCGGGAGGCTTGGAAGGATTCGTGGGCAGAGAGCAGTAAGTCCAAAGGTAAACTGTACTCATACTTACAATCTTGTATCCCTATAAAACCCTGGTTCTTTAAATTTAATTTTGGAAAGGTTGCTACCAGCTGCCTTATTCGCATGAGGTTGGGACATGTTTGTACTCCAGTGCATCTTGCCCGACTCCATATTACTAATAGTGACCTTTGTGAATGTGGTGAAAGTGTGGGGGATTTGAACCACATTTTCTTTGCTTGTCCTCTTCACGATCATGATCCTTTTTTTGATTCATTGATTTCCTATTGCATCCCCTTTCCTACATCTATTAATGTATTACTGGCTTCCAATGATCCTATATTATATAAATATCTGTCGCTATTTATTAATTTCAACAATATTCGTGTTTAATATCTATTTAGTTTTGTTTATTTTGTTACTATTATCCTGATCCTTTCCAATGATATTCCTATTCCAAATTCCGCATCCTAAATTAAATGATTCCTATTTCTACCAAGTTTCCCCGTTTTTGTTAGTGGCATTGCGCAAATAGCGACTTGCCAAAGAAAAAAAAAAAAAAAAAAAAAAAAAAAAAAAATCCGTTAGACATTTTGTTAAAAAAATATATTGTTGGCCGCCATTGCAGTTGTCACGGCAAACTTACTTTTTTATACCACTCTCACTATTGTTGCCAGTCGAAATGATTATTTTCCAATGACCAAAGAAGCCTTGGTTTCCTAACGTTACTGTTATTTTCTATAATTTATTTATGTATCCTAATTATTTTAATGATTATTAATACCCATCTTTTATTGAAAAATATATTTATAATTACACTTTATTCATTATTAACTTTTTCAAATAAAAATACTGTTATGAAACAATAACCGGTAAAGTGACGGTTTTCATATTTTTAATGTGGCAATAATGACACCTAATACGAATCTGCTAATGAATTGAATTGCATAAAATGTGTGACCATTTTACCAAAATTAGACGAATTGCTAAGGATCTGCTGGGAATTCGGAATATGAATTCGATTTAGATGAATTGCTAAATGTGGCCGTTTTAGCCCCCCAGTTATTGTCAACAATGGAGTTCGGTTTAATAAAGGAATAAAATATCTTGTTATTGTTATAAGTTAATAAATTTTGAGGAAAAGGTGAAAAGAGTGCGGATTTATAATATTATGCTGAAATTGAGTCCAAATATTACGTATTTCATAGGTTTTAGTTAGAAAATCCTTTTCGAGTCTATTTTGCCGGTAAATGAATAAAAAATAGTTCGTACGGTTGTAATGAATAATGTAATTGAAGAAAATATAGTCTTATTTACCTGGAAAAGTAAAAATATTATTATTTTCTTTTTAATATAAAGGATAAACTTAAATAATTCGTTTGACTTGTTATTGCAAAATAGTAAGTAGGCAAAATACTAATACTTGTAAGTGAGTTCTGCAGCTTAACACTTTATTGCATAATAAATTATCACTTCTAAGGTTTAATTTTTACATAAAATTTTCTTTTAAATGCTTTGACATGTTATTGTAAAATATCAAAATAAAGCAATTTTAAATTGTAACACTAGTGTTATTCTTATTAAAAATATTTTATATGTAGGTAATTCAATCAATTAATATTTTTATAACTGCAAATCTCGAATCTTTTTTTACCATTGACATCATTCCAGACTGCTGCTGCCAAAATCAAGGGGCCACATGCTTGTGGATCTCGTGAAACCAAAGGAAGATCTTCCTAAAACCTCTGGAGAATGTCTCATTAGACGGTTGAGCGTCTAATAAGATATTCTCCATAGAGGTTTCAAGTTCCTTACAGATCGATAGTGTTGCAATTAGATCTTCTGATGCAGATGTAAGACCTAATGGTAATGGTAACGCGGGCGAGTTTCCGCAACTCCACGTCGATGCGCGTATTTTGCGTAAGGGTGGGACTAGATCGTTTTATTCTAGCCAACCCAGCTCCTCGAGGAAGGCCAGCAGACAATTGATGTTGCCGGCGATTTCTCGGAGAGTACTTAGGTTACCGAAGTACATGGTCTGTAACTCCTATAACAGAGAGGTGTTTGTTAAAACTACCGTGGCCGGTGAGGGCTGCTGTTACCGTTCCTATCTGTTGTTTCGTCAGTCTGAGTATTTGCCTGGTGACACGGACGTCTACCGCCGGTAGGGCCTCTTTGGCTTGCCTGCACTCACTGTGGTTCTGCCATGAGCTGTTGTGTTTTACCCTGATTCGTTGTCTTACCAGGGAGCGTAGGTGTCCGAAGGGGAGTGGTGCCATGGGTTCCAGACCCACAGCCACCGTGCTAAATCCCCTTCTAGTGAGCTCATCCGCTGCATCGTTGCCTCGGGAGTGTGACCGATGTAAGACCTAATAGTGAGGAATCTATTCTAGCAGATGCTTCATTTCCGTATATGAATATATCGGAACAGGACTTACATACGAAGGTCCTTCGGCTAGTTCACCAGCTGTTATAGAGTTTGTCGACCAAAAACTTCCCTAGCACCTGGTATTGTCCTAGATCTTGAATGAACAGCAGCAATTGAAGCTTATTTTCCACCTTTACAAACTCGTAACATGATGTAGTTACTGATGAAAAATTATGTGATGCTGAATGTTTACGCGTGAATCAAGATAACCATTCAGATAGAGGAGAACGAAATTGGAATATTGTACGAGAAACTATTGATAATGAAGAAAAAGGTAGAAGAGATAAAGAGAAAATGAATTTAGAAGATCCTGATTTTATACCCGAAACCAGAGACGGTGAAGAATCTAAAAGAGATGAAGGAGAAAAAAGAAGACTTAAAAGTGGACGTAAAAGAAAGTATCCTGACCAAAAGGTCAGGATACTTTCTTTTACGTCCGTATTGATTATGTCAGAAGAACCAGATCCGCCTCTACACTGCAGATGATTACATTAATGTAATGGAGAATTTCAGAAAGAAAAACAAAACGGTCACAAAACTTCAAACAGAAACTAGACTAAAAGCTTTCACCCTTTTCAAACGCCCTTAGTTTAGTTTAGTCCTGTAAAGGTGCGCAACAGAATCGACTGATCAATAAAAGGCTATTAATTAGCTGTAAAAGTAATTTTTCTTTACTCTTGACACTATTCCTGCTTAAATTTATCCTAATAAAATATTAATCAATACAGTGTTATATTACTTAGCATATAGCAAGTCGATTTAGAATTAGTTGTTTCCAGTTTACCAATAGTGTGTTATGAGGATTAAAATGTTTTTCAATATTAAATGGCCAATAAATGATTTTGTCATATCATATTTTGCACTTTTTACGAAGAATAAACTACCAGTAACTGTTTATATTATTAGAATTATAATCTTCCTATATAGTAAAATCATAATAAGTTCACATAGTCGATGTTTCTTGTTATTTTACTAACAAATTCATTAAAAGTATATATTATACTTTGAACACGATTTACTCAAAATGGCGAGAATGTGGGTTGACATTGTATTGTTTAACAGCGTCCGATTATACTTGAGTTTGCCAAACAAGAATATTATAATAAGTGATATTCGATTCTGCAGCACTAAGCATGGGTTACCCTTTCTGCTATAATAGGAAAGATCTCATAAAGAAAGGTCGTAGGATGGTCGCAAAGCTAAAAGAGAAAAAGAAAAAAGAAAGAAAAAGTAGAAGAGGAATTAAATTTGTATCTTAAAATGTTAAAATCTAATGTTTCCTATGACTAGAGCTGCCAGATGTCCGGAATATTCACGCATGATATTTTATTATACACGTAATCTGTGTATAAGAAAATGTCCGGATTTTTCCGCAATGTCCGAAATTTTCTCTAAATTTTCTTTTTTAATAAATAGTAACCTTGCATATGCCTATTTATATATTATGCCTTGCCTGTGACTCTGATTATAACCAAAAGGGTGTATGTATATTTGTAAGAACGTTTAGATACACTGTATGGACCGTATATTTCACTATTAACTAGGAAAAAAACAATTCTTACTATTCGATATCAGTAGTTAATTACCTGATAACTATTCTCATAACATAATTAAATATTTCTATCATGTCCTACTTTTAACTAAAATGTATGGTTACCCTATTAGACAAGGACACGGTTACCACAAAGTATTCTCCCTCAGACCGGCTTTACGGCACTATTAAGCGTTCCAGTACTTGTACTATTTCTATGGATCACCCGGACGATAATGCGTCGTCGAGCGTCGTCCGCCGTAATAACTGAACACACCCATAAACATAGCAGCATTAATCGTATTTGATATCTCCCTTCCGCGTATACACAAATCTATGAGCGCGAAAGAGAAAAATATTTATTGTTTGTTGCTAGCGATAGATCTACATCTGTCATGTTTTATTCAAGCCTTTGAGTACTTATTTCAAGCAAACAAACTTACCCTGCGGTCCAAATTGCGCTCTAGTTGTTAAACATACCTTTGAGTGTAAAATGCTCTAAGGCCTTAGATTATTTCTAAGGCTGACATTCAGAAACGAGTCTAAGCGTGAACCATAGACTTATTATCTAAAGTTGACATTCAGAGACGATAGAAACGAGTCTAAGCGTGAACTTACGCTTCCATCTGTCAAACTTACGAACAAATTTTGACAGATGGAAGCGTAAGTTCACGCTTAGACTCGTTTCTGTCGTCTCTGAATGTCAGCCTAAGTATGCCCCATAGATATTATATAAGTGGAAGCCATAGAGATAATATATAGTACCAGATACACTGTATGGACCGTATATTTCACTATTTACTAGGAAAAAATCAATTCTTACCTACTATTCGATATCAGTAGTTAATTACCTGATAACTATTCTCATAACATAATTAAATATTTCTATCATGTCCTACTTTTAACTAAAATGTATGGTTACCCTATTAGACAAGGACACAGCTACCAAAAAGTATTCTCCTTCTAAATATTCTCAGACCGACTTTACGGCACTATTCAGCGTTCCAGTACTTGTAATATATATATATTTTTTTCTTTAATGAATGGCAACTGTAGCCATAGCCTTGTAATATTTCTATGGTGGAAGCTCTGTCTACGGTGGAAGCCAGTGTTCCCAACTTAGGGGTTTTCCCCCCAAATTTAGGGGGTAAATAAGTGGCCTGGGATTTTTTTATTCTTGACTTTACTGTGAAGTTTATAATGATTGTGACGCTGTTGGCTCTAAACTTTTTGAAAATGTTTCAATTATTGGTATAATATTACAATTTATTTATTATTTTTACAGAGTATTATTTTTTGGGGGATTTTTAACTTTAGCTTTGGGGATATGGATATTTCTGAGAGTTGGTAACACTGGTGGAAGCCCTACTTATTATCAGTGTTCCCAACTTAGGGGTTTCCCCCCCCAAATTTAGGGGGTAAATAAGTGGGCTGGGATTTTTTTATTCTTGACTTTTACTGTGAAGTTTTTATTGATTGTGACGCAGTTGGCTGTAAACTTTTTGAAAATGTTTCAATTATTGTATAATATTACAATTTATTTATTATTTTTACAGAGTATTATTTTTTTGGGGGGATTTTAACTTTAGCTTTGGGGATTAATATTTCTGAGAGTTGGTAACACTGCTTATTATTTTCTATGGCGTGAATTTACCATTGAACTTACGCTTCCATCGTGCTTCCATCTGTCAAAATAAAATTGATTTGTTCGTAAGTTCACGCATAAACTCGTTTCTGCGTCAAAACCGGTCAAAACGATGGAGCCTTCCTAATCCTAAAATTTTAATTGAATTGACTTGTTTCTGTCGTCTCCGAATGTCAGCCAGCTCAGAATGTCAGAAACATGTCCTTCAGTCTCAGATGATTTCAGACTTTTGTTACATGTTGTATGTATACCTAAAAGATATTATAAATCAATCTGGCAAAGAAACATAAATGGGTGTGGCGCTGAATGCTGCACCATTACACCTACCTTCCTGAAAAAAAAAGTGATACCTATTTCATGAACAGCTTTTCATATTATTTGTAAAATAAAACACTTGTCGTTTATAACGATTTATTGTACAAAACAATAATACATTAAAATGTACAGGTATGTTTAAACTTTTGGACTCAGGTCCCAAACACTGGACAATCATGTAATTATCCTTCCCTTACAGACACCATATTGCTCGTCGAGGCGTCAGCACTAATAGAAATGACTCGACTCTAGATAAGCAAACTAGATTATAAGATAATAAAAATATAACAATAAATTAATGAGTGCTCTCAACTTAAGTACACATCGTCTATCGCACTGCTTCTGTCGACGGGCACCATGTAGTCTTTAATTAGAACAACGTAATATAACAAATTGATTAAACCTCCTAAGCATACTGTAGTATATACACATTATGAACAACATTATGTCCCCTCTGGTGAACTAGCGCAGGTGAGCAGGTGGACGGGGGCGGCGCCCAGGCCCGCCTCGTCGCCGCATCCACCACTCGCGCCTCTCCTCCGCCGGTGGCCATGCCTATCTAGCCTAGCCTATTCGTAGTCATACGTGACGCGTTTTTTTAAATTGTACACATCTAAAAGCCAATTATTGTTACACCGGGAGACGAGAGCGGTAGAAGTAGCAGAGAGAAGCGGGTGAGGAACTATGTATCGGTGGCGTTTACCACTTGTCAATGACCACCTCGTTCGCTGCAAAACAACGAGAGTGTTAGTGTCGTGTGCGCTCGAGCGGGGGCTGCCGTCCGAACTTACTAGATCTTATGCAGATATCACAACCGTGTCGTAGTTACATTAAATGTGTAGTTTCACTGCGGGATCACAACAAACAATGAGTGTTCATGGAATATGTGCGTGCAGTGGCGCTGCGACGGCGATCCGGAGCTTACAGCTTCCACGTCGGCTGGGCTGGGAACACAGGACAACACCACGTTAGAGCATGCGGGAGCGTGCGCGGTGCGGGCCACGGGCCGTACCTGCCGTGGCGCGGCCGACCAACTAAGTTTTGCAATTCACAAACAATTATTTTGTTGTTTTTATTGCTTGTTAATATTGTTGTAACTATTCTTGAAGGTAAAATATGGCTCTGGTTGGAAATGATGTTCAAATTGTAGCTTTTGTGTTACAGGATGAACCATCACATACAAGAGGGCTGATCATAATTTAGGTTGCAAAACTTGGTATATAAAATGTTAGCAGGAAATAGAATAGTAATATTATTAACAAATTATTTGTACGCTCAGGACGTTTCAACAGGGGGGGGGGTTGCGGTTTTAAATATTTCAAAATCAGGGTTTACTACTGGATAATGAAGGGAAATAATTCAAACATTAATATTGTTGACTATTTTAATATGTAAAATGTATAAACGACTGTACATTTCAATAAGTTATTCTGAAAAACGCAACAAGTTCTAGGAGATTGGGGACATTCACAACAAAGGTTTTTGAGCATGCCCTTGATTGTGCAGTGTCAATGTGGGAGCAATTTTTCAGTAGATAATATTCTACTAGTTTTGTAGAAATTATGAAGGCAATAGGTAGTGTCAAGATATCTCGAATATTTGTAGGTACTTACTTATATCAAGTGTTAAAATTTTATTTTTATTTGTAAAGTATGGGTGACGCCAAAACACAGTCGTAAAATAAATAAAGAGTTCTTACGGTTGCAGTCCTTTCAATTAATAGACGTGGATATACACATAAATAATTTATAATACAATAATATAGTTGTTAATGTATCATATCAAAAATTGCACTCTTCAAAGTCATAAACCATGCAATGTTTACATGCAAATTTATTGTATTATTGTAATAATAAAAAACATAATTATGTACGTACTAACCTTGTAACCACACTTAACTGAACAAATTTAGAATTGGGTTTTATAAACTTAAAAGTAATATTATGTCTCGATGGTAGAATATTCGATATTGTTATTTAAAAGAACAGGAGACAAAACTAAAATAATAACAATTAGTAAATATAGATAAATAAAAGTAACCACACCATACATGGGATCTTTAACAGATTTCAGTTCGTACATACATATACTATATTGCTTTATTTCAATATATTACTTTATAGTCTTCGATCGTACTATTCTTGATCGAAGTTTGTAGTATTAATGTAATAAATAGACATTTTACACAGTACACATTCGTTAATAATAATAATTATATTGAAACAAGGCTTGACATGATATTGTTTCGATGTAATAGGAAGGTCACTTGTAGCACTAGTAATAGATTGTGATGTATTACTGGAGCTACTAAGAGTGTACAGAGACGGACTATAGTTTGACTGCAAACGAATTGGTGCTATTAGAAAGCAGTCGGGCCGGCTTCATCGTCGTAGCTACAAAACAACCGCACAATCGCACCTTTATTGGTACTGCAGCCGTACAGTTCTTATGTAGTGACAATGTAGTCGATCCGATTACATGGTTTTTCAGCTGTCTTGCAGTATAAATGCAATCCGTTTGTGTTCACTTCAAGGCATGATGTTAGTTCAGCCTAGGGACACATTCACTTGTTAATATTAGCTTAGATTAATAAGAGCGCTTCAATATCAAACCAGGTTTGATATAAGAAAAAAAGAAATGCATATAGGAATGTTAAGAAGCGACCACAGTGAAAGGACAGAGGAGAAAGAAATTCTTTTGATAATAGTACTACCTATGCTGAGAGTTGTAACCACGTCCCTATAATACACTTACGATAAATTACACTAAGCTAACAATGCACATTACTAATTAATAGTATGTTTTATAACATGTCTGCTGTCCGTACGGACAAGGTACTGAGCTATGTGCGAGTTTACTATATTATATTTGAATGCGAGCTTCCCATGCTACTTTATACAAAATGTATCAAATGCAATTAATCTAACTTATAAATACCTTTCAATAAAACCAATTTTTGGTGTTTCATTAGTTAGCATTTATAATGAAGGTCTTCACAGCCACTTCACATCAAATAAGTGTATAATATTATGTATATGTACTCAGTAAAAGGAAGAAAAAATATTAGTCGAACTCACGAATTTGTAAAAAAATGAGCTCCAAATAATTTATTGTCTCGCACATAAAAAATGCATAATCACTTCGAGCGGGCCGCATCGCGCTGCCACGGCTCTGTTAGATTTACTCCTAAGCAGTAAGACAACTACAACACTTATTCGTAGCTAAGTGCCGGAACATGTCCGGCCCGTGCGAACGTTTGAGCTGATAGCACCGCCGTAGTCAGTGAGCATCCGTTATTCAAAGTTCACTTGTTCGTTCAATGTCACTACACGCAGTCCTCGCTCGTCCATCACCGCGGGCGCGGGACACGTGCACTAGGGGCATCACTTCACACACCATGTGCGCAGAATTAGCATTCCAAACTGTTAGATGACTGTACTGTGGTGAGCGCAGCTCATAGTCTTATCGGTTTCCACAGTAAAATTCCGTGCGCTACCCACACTCGCAATAACTTATCGATTCACATACGAGAATAGAAAATTTTACTGTAATATGAATAGAATAGGTGGGTGGCGCAGGAATCTATAGGAGGGTATTAGATGTGAATAAAACGGGGTGGTGGCACGGCACACGAGGGCGGGCCGGCTTATAGGGGTCCGTAGATGATGAGGCCAAAGAACACGGCCCACATGAGCACAATCCATTGCATGCCGTCGAGCCAGTGCATCAGCTGCGAATGCTTCTCACCGTCGGAGATCTTGCGCGCCATGAACTTGAGCACCTCGTCGAGCAGCACCACAGGGATGGAGAACTTCATCACCGTCATCCACTCGTCCATCGACAACGGCGTGACTTGGAATACGGCCTGCGGACATCACGTAACCACACACGCATTATTATATGAACTGACGCGAAATCATCCACACGGCGAGTGGACCGAGTGCATCTGTATTCTATAAGTCAATTGTTGAACGCGACTTACCGACAGGACCTCAACATAGAGGATGACGAAGTGGAGGGTGAAGGAGAGGGCCATGGAGCCCACGAGCCACATGTTGGACCAGGGCGGCATGGTCACCAGCGACTGGTTCTCAGACAAGCTGTTCATGGCGTTTAACATCTCAATTGTTACTAGTACGGACAGAGCCATCGTCATAGGGTGAGGGTCAGTGAAGATCTTGCAGTCGACGCCCTAAAATAACAAAAATTTGTTAATTCTTATGTATTTATCACAAAAAATACTACTGGTATAGAAAAAGAATGTCTGTTAGTTAAGTGTTCATGGGTTAACTGATAAAAAGATGATGATTTTTTTATGAAATATGGCGGAAATGGCATGATACCTGGAAAAGGAGGTATGTATCAAGAAAATAAAAACATTGATTCCCACAGCTACTATTAACACAATATTATAGTGATTTGTAGTATCCATACCTTGAACTCGTCACCTCCGCCGATGCACTGCAAGTGGTGGGTGAGCTGCCAGTAGTTCATCTGGGGTCCGAAGGGAGAGTACATGAACCACCACGACGCAGCGCCGACGGTGGCGGCACCGACGTAACCACCGATAGCCATGTACCTGACGAGTTATACAACATCATATTAACAATTCGTTACGAAACAGGTAGTTTCAATCGTTATGTCCCTTTCGAGGGACAATTTTATGCTAGGGGTCGTCCTTAAATCACGTGAGGCTCGAATAGGGGGAGAGGTTAAAATAACATCACGATGGGGGATGTTGTGATAATCACGTGTATATTTTCGTGCGACCACGTGAAATCTTGAGCGAGCGTATTTGTGTCTAAAGAGCATGTAGTGTTTAAAGCTTCAAGTGCAGTAATACTAAATTCTCAACCTGGAGGGGTCAAAAAGTTGCGTAGAAAACCTCACGTGATTAAAGGACGACCCCTAACGGGTTCGACTGGTGTCATATACAGTTTTTACTATTTCACTCTCGATAAAGGTCACATGTCACCCTAAGGTTGTCTGGTAGAGAATGCCTACGGCATTAAGACCGCCTTTGTACATTGTACATGAAGCATTTTAAATAAATAAATAAAAACACTTATGTGTAAGTGTCGTTGTCCTCTACATGAAGGTATAAAATAGCTAGTGAAATTATCGAAAACAAGGCATTCTAAATTAAGCCTTAGGCCATCTGAACTCAGTAATAAAGTATAGTTACAAACCTGAAGAACAGCCATCCAGAGATCAGACCCTCGTCGGCCTTACGCGGGGGCTTGTCCATGATGTCGAGGTCGGGCGGGTTGAATCCGAGGGCGGTGGCCGGCAGACCGTCAGTGACCAGGTTGACCCACAGCAGCTGCACGGGGATCAGGGCTTCAGGGAGACCAAGAGCGGCAGTCAAGAAGATGGACACGACTTCACCAATGTTGGAAGAGATCAGGTAACGGATGAACTGCTTCATGTTGTTGTAGATGGCACGACCTGAAGAGTAAAAATCCTAGGTTATTATAGTTAAGTTACATAAAACACCACTGAGACCAGCGGGCGTAGCATGACCACCATTAAAACTGATTTTGTCTCCAGAAGACTAGATAAAAAGACAGACTAGAAAAATTTCTACTCTTGATGGAAATAATATTTTGTCTAGTCTAGATAGATAGAGCTTTGTTTATTCTTGGAATAATTGAAATGGTCATGCTACGGGTGCAGATAGTATTATTTTGTATTAGCTATCTCTTTCCTCTTTCTGTGGTAGTATATCTGTCATGAATACTTGCCTTCCTCAACAGCGGCGACAATGGAAGAGAAGTTGTCGTCAGCCAACACCATCTCAGCGGCGGACTTAGCGACGGCGGTACCGGATCCCATAGCGATACCAATCTCGGCCTTCTTCAGGGCGGGCGCGTCATTCACACCGTCACCAGTCTGAAACGTCACATTGACCATGTCATTGCCTTCAACGTATTCGTAATATTGTACCAATTCCTCCATGATAAGTTTCTAGTGAGCCAGTTTATAAACACTGTGGCCTTAACGTAAACAGAACACTTCCAATATGTATTACAATGTGTAAACATTCAATAATATTGGCGAATGGTTTAGTTACAGTAAATTATGAAGATATCGTTTACAATTTAGTTATTTTGCTGGCGTTGTGTTCATTGACTAGCATTCTTGGGTTTGTTTCTGCACTATATTGAATATTAGCAGATTTTTAAAGGACACTAGGTTTTTGTTGCTTGATTTAACAAATTTTACCCGACTACAGCCCCGCAAAGGAAGGGTAATGAATGTATGGACGTTCGGTAGTACCTCAAAAACTACTGATCCGATTTTGATGAAGTGTCCATTGTTTCGTCTTTAGTGTAAGAGAGATACCTACTTATCTTTGTTTAAAAAAATACCCGTTCACACT
Source organism: Allophyes oxyacanthae (assembly GCA_932294325.1). NCBI lineage: Eukaryota > Metazoa > Arthropoda > Insecta > Lepidoptera > Noctuidae > Allophyes > Allophyes oxyacanthae. The sequence continues at coordinate 13,679,180 of OW028613.1, read as the reverse complement.
GCTGAAGTAAGGTAGATTTCAGGATAAAAAAAGGTTGATTTATTGTCCAACCTTTCTAGTCCTGCTCCTTTTAAAAGGCTATTGTACAACTTTTTACTATGGGATCAACGCTGAAATTGCAATAAAAATATCAGCTGCTCCATACATTAAGTCCAGTCATATTTAATTATTTCTACATGTTTTACGTTTTTTTTATATTTTTCCGTTATCGGCTTTAAGTTTTTTTTATTGTTTCTTGATATCTTAATTTAAAGATTAAAAGTTTGAATCGTACCATAGCGGAGATTTCGTTCATGCTCTGCAGGTACTCAACGATCTTGGACTTGTGGGCGGGCTCTACGCGGGAGAACAGGCGCGCCCTGGCGCAGGCGGCGCGCTGGTCCGACACGGACAGGTCATCGAATTCACGGCCAGAGTAAGACTTGCCGGTGGTGTCCTCTTCTTCAGTGAACACACCAATACGCCTGGAGTGCATAAACTAATTAACAACTGAATTCTTCAGACATAAAATCAAAAAACTTGAAGTTTGTGTAATTTATTTACCTGCAAATAGCTTCCGCGGTTGCCTTGTTGTCTCCAGTGATGACGATTACACGGATACCAGCAGCGCGGCAACGGACGATGGAGTCGAATACTTCTTTGCGGGGAGGGTCCAACATGCCCACAACACCGACGAATGTAAGGTTGACTTCATAGGTGAAGAATTTGTTGGAGTCTCCGAGGTCCATGTCGTCGGGTTTCAGAGGGTTGTCAGCGGTAGCCAGGGCCAAACAACGGAGGGTATCGCGACCGGTACCGTATTGACGAGTGAGCTCCAGGATGCGGTTCTTGAGGGTAGAGGTGAGAGGTACCTTGCTAGTTCCGACGCGAGCGTGCGTGCAGCGGTCCAGCACACCTTCAGGTGCACCTTTGACGAACAGTTTGGGTCCAGTTCCAAGACGGGAAGGCTTAAGGGGTGTGCAGTAGGTGGACATAGATTTCCTGTCACGGGAGAACTCCAGAGTGAATTCTTTCTTCCATTTGGTTTCGATCTCTTGGCGTACAATAATAGCAGAGGAGCGGCGGTCGAGTCCAGTTTTGGGAACGTTGAAGGGATTCATTTTCTCGGCGAGTACGATCAGAGCGGTTTCAGTGGCTTCACCGACCTTCTCAAAGGCCTGTTTGAATTCGTTGAAGTCAATAGCAGAGTCATTGCACATAATGCAAATGGTGCCCAGTTCGTGGAGAGCCTCGAATTCGGCAGCCTTAATTTTCTGTCCCTTCAGGTAAACATCGCCAATAGGCTCGTAGGTGGAACCAGTGATTTCGAATTCGAGGAAGCTGCTGTCGCCACCTTCGACCTTCTCAAAGATGAACATACGGGAAACAGACATCTGGTTGGTGGTCAAAGTACCGGTCTTGTCGGAGCAGATGACAGATGTGCAACCGAGGGTCTCCACAGAGGGCAGCGACCTCACGATAGCGTTCTTCTTAGCCATACGCCTGGTACCGAGAGCAAGGCAAGTGGTGATGACGGCGGGCAGACCTTCGGGAATGGCGGCGACGGCCAGGGCGACGGCGATCTTGAAGTAATAGACGGCACCCTTGATCCAGCTTCCACCGTGGGCGGGGTCGTTGAAGTGACCGATGTTGATGGCCCATACGGCAACACAGATAACAGAGATGACCTTAGACAACTGTTCACCGAATTCGTCCAGTTTTTGCTGCAGAGGTGTCTTGATCTCCTCAGTTTCGGACATTTCAGTACGGATTTTACCAATGGCAGTGTTGAGACCAGTGCCGATGACGATACCGCGGGCCTTGCCGGCGGCGACATTGGTACCGGAGAAGAGAATGTTCTTCTTGTCCTGGTTGACGGCGCGGGGGTCGGGAATGGCATCCGTGTGCTTGATGACGGAGACAGACTCTCCGGTCAAGATGGACTGGTCAATACGGATGGTGGTCGAGAAAATCTTAATAAGACGGATGTCAGCGGGGATCTTGTCACCGACTGACACCTCTACGACATCACCGGGTACGATTTCTTTGGCTCGGACTTTCTGTACACCGGATTTGTCTCCTCTCATTACTTTACCCATTTCGGGCTCGTATTCTTTTAAAGCTTCGATGGCGGATTCGGCATTTCTTTCCTGCCATACTCCTACTATAGCGTTAGCAATAAGAATAAGTAAAATAACGAAAGGCTCTACGAAGGCGGTGAATGCGTCTTCGTGTTCTTCAAATAAAGCTAAAACCTGGAAAATAAAAATAGCATTTTTAGTTTTCCTATTGGCAGAATTTTGTAACAACGGATACATTTGCAATAATCTCAATACTTACGAATGAAATAATAGCGGCTAACAGCAAAATCTTGACTAAGAGGTCATCGAATTGTTCCAGGACCAACTGCCATATACTTTTACCTAAAATTCAACAGAAACACATTATTTTTATACCCACTTTATATTTTCGTTTCATGAAAATTTTGTAAATAATAAAATCACAGAAAAAAAAGGGAAGTATTTTGAAGGGATTAATTTTTAGGAAAATTAGGGTAGCACATAATTATACAATGTGTAGTTTATTAAAGTGAGTTGGCAATGAGATATTGATATTAACATTGGTGTTTCAGGTGTCAAGATTTTATGGACCCAATATTGTGAAAAAGTACAAAGTCTATTCAATATTCCAGTCATTAATATGTATTGCAAACTTGACGAGGGAATTCAACATACGTGAGTTTCCCAGGTTTTGAAGTAAACAAAAATTGTCTCTTGGGACCTTGACATAGATTTTATTTGAACTCTGGTAAAGTATAGTAAGTTGTAGGTTCTCATGCAACATTCTTGTTGCAAGGAACTATTATACACTTCTCATCAAAAAAATCGAAACACTACCAAGATTTTCTTTCTGGCAACAAATAACCAAGAAAGAGGATTAATTCTTTAAAAAAAAATACATCATTTTATAGCTGGCAGTTTGGCCTTTTCAGTGGTGTATGAGAGTTCCAAATTTGAAAGTCAATTTTTGAATTTTCATCTGATATATAAAATGGAACATTATTTTGAGGCAACGCGTTTAATCGGAGTACAGTTAATTGGTGTTTAATAAACACAAAATAACGATTTATTTTAAAACTTGCTGCCTGTCATTTGATAATTAGGCTCTGTGACATCTGTTAACAATATTTTTTTTCACCACACATGGATACTTCACCCGCAGAAGCCGCCCAAGTAGTGGCGTTGCTGGATTCTGGTCTTAGTCAACGTGTTGTGGCTGCAAGACTACATCTAAGCCTCTCGTCTGTTCATAGAGTGTATAAACGCTATCGGGAGACTGGTCTATTTACGCGCCGTCCAGGATCTGGTAGGAATCGGGCCACTTCTGAGCGAGATGACCGATTTATTGCAACAGTTTCTTTGCGAAATCGACGCCTTAACGCTTTTGAACTGCAGCAACAGCTCCGTGTTGTTCGAAGGAAGACTGTGAGTGACTCTACAATTAGACGAAGATTAAAGGAACGTGGATTGGTACCACACAAGCCAGCCAATGGGCCGAAATTAACCACAGGCCATCGAAGAGCGCGCCTTCAGTTTGCACGTGAGCACTTAAATTGGTCATACCTACAATGGAGCAAGGTTATCTTTTCTGACGAGAGTAAAATTATGCTGTATGGTAATGATGGAAGGAAGAAGGTATACAGAAGACAGGGAGAACGTTATGCACAGTGCTGCATTGAGGAAAAAGTAAGCTATGGTGGCGGTTCATGGACAGTTTGGGGGGGCATTAGTACCGACGGAAAAACAGAACTCGCTTTCGTATCTGGACCACGCCTGCCTGCACTAAACAGTCATCGTTACATCGAAGAATGTCTTGAGGCTCATGTGGTTCCCTATGCACATTTCATTGGCGAAGACTGCATATTCATGCATGATAATGCCAGGGCCCATACCGCAGGAATCGTACGAGATTATCTCAGTGAAGTCGGTATCTCCGTTATGGACTGGCCAGCAAGAAGCCCGGATATGAATCCCATAGAGCACCTGTGGGATGAACTAAAGAGACGAGTTCGAGCAAGAGATCCTGCTCCAGAGACTGTTGGCCAGCTGAAAAACGCAATTCAAGAAGAATGGAATAACATTCCACAACACGTAGTCATGACTCTCATCCGATCCATGAAGAACCGTATGGAAGCAGTCATAAGGGCCTGGGGAGGGAATACGAATTATTGAATAAATTCTACTTAAACTTTTTTTATTTACGTGTTTTGTTTATTGCATTTCATAAAATCTCCATACCGGTTGGAAGTGACTTGTTAAACAAAACAAGAAGCATAAGAAAATTTTATTTGAATTTGGAACATTAACATACGGAATTTGAAACCTTATACTACCTACTGTTATATGACATTTTCATTTCTTTCCCTATAATACAATATTTTTCTATTAATCCATTACAAACCTAAACTTGCAAAGTGTTTCGATTTTTTTGATGAGAAGTGTATTATAACATAGACAGGTTTATCGTACTGGTAAGTGATAGAAAACACTGAAACACTAAATTTAACGCTGATGTGTTATATTGACATGATGTTATAATCAACATTATTATGTACTGTTACCCTGATGTACCTACGTGAGTTTTCTCTAAGGGCTTTTCCATAGGTCTATGCGATAAATTTGATGTAATTTATGTAGTTACATGTAATTAGTTTAAATTTATTGGAGACAGCTAATTGATAAACGTAATTTGACGTTTTCCGAATGGTGGCTTCGTAAATTAGTTATGAAGGAGCCGAGTATTCTAGAACATTATATTTTAGAATGCCTACTGCAGTCTAGTTATTGTCGTTTAATTAGTTCATCTATCTTATGATTATGATGATAGTAATGTGATGTGATAAACTCATCGTTATAAATAGGTAGAGTGAACGGATTAGGAATCAGAATATGTAAGGTAATTTAGGTCAGTAGATAGGTTTGAATTATTTATCAAATCGATGCGCTTACCCTCCTCCGTAGGCAGTTCTGAAAAGAGAAAAGAACCATAATTAGAATTTTGGATAAAAGATCAAAGGAGTTAATGTAACAGGCAATAAACTAGTCAGAACAGGCATGCGATCTATGTCGGCAGTTACGATCGTACATAAATACACCATCGACGCGGCATCGGTCGGAGCGTGCGGCCGCGCCCGCGCCGGCGCGGTGCGAGGTTTTCGATCAACGATTCAGCCAATAATAGTGACGTCAAATGCAAATGTCGGTGCCGCATTTCAACATGCTCTGCACATCGTTTGTCTAGTCCTACTCTACGCAGCTTATTTTGATTACTACGTTATCAGTACGCGCTTAAACTGGTTTCTATTCGGATACTGCGCAAAAATCAACTATTCCAAAACAAAGTATACCACGTGTGATAATATTTACCAGGCCGCTAGCTAATCAATGTACATACACAGTTTTTGCGATACAGAATAATCGCGGTCCCTTGTCATTAACTGTTAATAAAAATGGAAAAGATAATAATATTATTATCCTTCCTATGATATTTATTATACTTGGATGACTTCAACTAACATTTATAAATCCGGTATTTTTATGATCATCGAAAAGGATCAAATAATATATGGTTAAATAGTTATTCCATCATTTCCAAATAAAATAACGTAAGTGTAAAAAACAGGTTAGATTATAATAATGTTACTTGTAACTAAGAGTTTGTACTTTACCTATTGAAAGATTATGGCCAGAAGACCTTGTGCATGTATATTACTAGTGCTACTATGTATTATTTATTATGTATCCATTCTCTTAGATGTTAATGCGTCAGCATTTGAAGTCAATGTTAAAAAACTGGCCTACAAACATACCTTTGTGACGTGTATGTTTGTCAGTATTTAGTTGTTTGTTAAGCAAGGGTCACGGAACTTCGTTATCTACTTACTTGTAAGACATTCAGACAATTTATCATGATAATTATATTAAATCTGCGATTTAAATTTTGCGATAAGAAGGCTTTATTTTGGTTATCTCCGCTATGATGAAGTAGTTGCGGGGCAGTTAGCGGACCACGTCGCTGGATCGTGCGCGACCTGCATGGTGACCTCAAACGGCGCACTTAGTTTATACGTAACAACCACGTCAACGCTCGGGAACTACAATTGCCTTAACATCTGGCTCAGCCTAATCACTACTAACAAACTTCAAAATTGAAGAATTAGAAGTGAAGTTCATATTTAATGCTTAACTCACATACAATTAGAATATCCTCCCATCATGTTACTTCCGGGATACTCCAGTTAAGTGGCAGTACATTTGGATGCCTGTTTCGCAATAAGCTTCTGGGTGTAGTAAAGATAACGTCCATAGGAATTTATGTGGAATGAATTTCATGTTTTCTATGTCTTAATCGTGGAGTGTAATCGGGCAACGTGCGCTAAGTCAATCGTTGTATCGACTCTATTTGCGTACGCAGTTCGGCTGCCAGCCACACCGTGACTAATGTAAGCAATTAGTCAACGCATCGATATCGCCGTGTCAGCATCTGTGCTCACTCGCGGATATCAATAAAACTAACAACGGCACATAAAATCGCGAGGACGTCCATACACTTAAGTGTCACGTCCTGGACAACCAACGTCAATATAGCGTACATTGTATACGTGCCGAGACTGTCAATATTATAACACAATACATAATACGCCGTCACGCTACAGCCACTCCATAAAGATATCAATATATTGGCTTCTAGCTGTAAGAGGGCAAACTTTAACAGTTTACGGAAACAATGTACAAGGAAAATGAGCTAATTCAGTGCTGATATTAATAATACAGTTGCAATAATATCGGGTAATGTCATTGGTAACAATAGTAACAAACCTACAACCTAACTTAACAAGTGGCAAGTGATCACATTGTCTTTGAATTGAGACAACCTATTGGTTGTCTTCACCAAATAATCGGAACAGTAACCACTAACGCAGATTGGTGATGTGAAAAACTTTCTACGTGACAACGGAAGGTGAAAGTATGATAAATAAAAAATGAACACCGATGTTGTTGTTTTGTTTCGTCAGTCAAGTTTTTAGTTTTTTTAGCAATATTGAGAGAAAGGTAAGAGAAAAGCATCACGAATTTGTATCCAGCGTAGAATAATGATTTAAGTGTATCAAAGTCGACAGTTTTCATCTAAAGGTAAGCAAGTTTTTAATCTGAAGATAGTAAATGGTTCATGGTTGTCCTATCTTTAAACAATAAACACTACGCGAAGGTACTGTTTGTTTACAGCTTTAGATTTGTATGAGCAAAGATAACACATTTTCACACCATACAGCCCTAATACGGCAGACTGCTCGTAGTCAGTCGTTTTAGATTTCAGAACAGTGGCGTGCACTCCATAAAGCCAAAAAGACCCTGCTTACCCTGATAAATTAAGTATTAAGTAATAAAAATGTTAAATGTCCATAATATCAGTTAATTTAAGTCTTGGTGAGGTGGCCAATCACAAACATCATTTAACTTGACAATACAACAAAGTTGTTTTTGCCTATCCTGTAAAAAATGTCTGTAGACACCACTGCTTTATAATGCGACTATCTGGAGTCATGTGTTACTGGTTAGTTCCATTTTAAAATAATGTAGACCCTGACGACATCTTCCATTGTAATATAAACGAGTTTAAAGAAGCGCTAAAATAGAGAATGCACGAAGACTGACTTACAAATTCTCTTAATTAATCTTCAAGACAGGTATTGATAAGTTTTTTTTTCGCTAAAAACTTGACGTTTTAGTTATTTATTATACATGAAATAATCAGTTGATATAAATGCCAGAAAACATAAATAGTAATCTAAATGTCACTTGTAGCAGCCACCGAGATTTCGTGTGTAGGTCGATACATCGAAAATCATACGATGCAAAATTGAGTTGTCTTTATGGCTTAGAGGTGAGACTGAGCACAGAAAAGATAAAATAATTTTCTAACAGATAAAATATTGGAACGTGCAATGGTCGTGTGGATCGCGCGTCAGCCGCATTCGTAGACGCAACTCGCCAACGTAGATCGTCTAAAATAAACCTGGGTACCTATATAATATTTCAGCCACTAGGCACTCGAATCTCGCCGCGGGAGCCGACAGCATTCTCGGACTTGCCGTACCGTACCTACACTACTGACTCCATAAGCACTCAAACACTTATAATCCCCGCTGACGCAGCGCAACACTAAACATTCCACCAGTAAATGGACATTTCCTCTAGATCTAAGATTCTATTTCATAACGCAATATTATGTAAAATGAAACTAGTTTAGAATACACTAATGTACATAGTGCATTACAGATATTATAGTTTATCGGAAGCTACTCGAAGTTATTACGTACATAATGTTGGTTTTTATGCTTCGAGGACGAATGATTATTGAACGAGTATCGGATAACCATCGCGTTTTATTAGAATCGATCAGTCTTAGTTCAATTCTGATAACCATTTAACAACATATTAACGTAATGGAGTTTATAAGCGTTTCTATGCAGAATTAATGCTACTTACACTAATATTTAAAAATGCAAATGGAACATTGCTTGTGTATTTATTTTGATCTAATTATGGGGTTTTACAATTAAAAGTAGAGTTTTTTTGCCATTATCTTTCCTTTGAAACAGATTGAGTTAATATTTGGATTTCTCAGAAACAAACGTTTCTGAGAAATCTAAATATTAACTCAAAGCGGTCGAAGACAAATTAGTGTAGGAGGGGATTGCTTTTCATGAAGTTACATTATGTTACGTGGTTCCATCAAGAACATCTTGGTATCTAAATAAATGTATGTTTGAAATAATAGCTTAAAAAAGTTATTGTTTATGTTTTAACCGAAATGACCGAGAATGTTTTTTACCTCTTGTAAGTACTTAGTTGTAGGTTTCACAGATGGTGTAGAAAACCTCGCCCGGACTAAACTAGTACCTACTTGAAATCCGGGGAAAACTGGACGAAAAGTCCAGAAAAACTAGAATATTTCAATAACCGGCTTTAGGATGCTCATAAAGCAAGTGAGGATGAGATGTGGTCTTTTTAAATAAGTGCCAAAGATCACTTATAGGTGATGGCAAACTTGCTTTTAAAATCTATTCTCGCGTGAGGTTTTCCGTATTGTGACCGCGCTTCACCGAGAAGTGACGTGTAGTTTATGTTTTCCGCAGCAAAATAATCGTCAGTTGTACGAAGCCGAGTAAATATACAAGTCTCGCGGGATCTCGCGCTAGCTGCGTATTTTTTTAAACGCTGTTTCATCATCCATCGTCATACGCAAAGATTTTAATACAGGTAAAAGAAGCTTTGAAAATGATGAAGTTATTCATAACATAACGTTTCGTATTCCGACTTTGGCTGATCCTCCGCCGTGGCTCTCGAACATGTTTTGTACATAGAAACGTCACGGTATTTGCTTAAATATCTTTTGTCTAATGTAGTACCTATTAGCATTCGCGTCCGGGTTCATAACTGGTTACTTCATGGCAAACTGCTTATTATCTACAAGGTGTATGTCGTTTTAGCAAGAGTACGATATGGTGTTAGGTAGATAACATGGTCGTTGTCACGCGTGAGGGCGCGTCCCTTGTGGGCTACGTTGTGCACACGCACGGCTGGCAGCCTCCGCCGCCTCAGCGGTGATCGACCACCGTCCTCTGACCCACTATAAATAAACATCACGGTAAACGAACACACCCTCGACCATCGTGTATAAAGAAACTTGCCCTCTGTGTCATATTTTAAGGGTCATATAATATGTAAGTAATTGAGATGATTAAAATAATCTATAATGCAAAACATCAACACGCATTTAAAAAAATATTATTGTGTATCTTAAATAAATCGGAAGGACTTTTTCCAGGGGAAAGCATAACGGTGTATGGTGGCTCATAATAATAATCTTGAATAACAATACAAGATCGATGAATTTGTATATAATAGGTAGGTACAATAAAATATATATAAAAATCTATTTATTTGTGCTATTTAGCACAAATAAATAGATTTTGTTAGGATCTCTGTAAATGTTTTCAGAGACACAACAAACAAGAAAATAATATTAATGATATTTTTGTGTTTAAACAATTACACAAACTATAATTACCCTTTTATCCCTCTTAATATTGCAACAAGTAGATACCGAAGATTGTGTGATATCTGGTTTAATACTTTCCATAATAGTTTGCAAATATTTAGTTTGGAGATAAAAATCCCATTAATTTTATGTCAATACTAACGAGTCGGCCTCTCTGATGTGACAATGGGATTACAAAAAAATACAAATTATTTTGATGATATTAATGAGCTTTTAAGGGTTTTAGACCAAGTTCGAAATTATTCATCTATAAACTAAGTAATCAATTATTTCAGTCTTCCAGAACAGTTCCTAGCAAAACTGATTGCTTTTTTTTATTTTTCTAGCATTTGATAGCACTAAGAAATAGCGTTTAACAACTAACTATTCTTCGATTTGTCTCAATAATATATTGCTGCATATACAGAACGAATGTATTGATGTGCAATAAAGTGGATTTGTATTGTATATTTTTCCAGAACAACGTTATAATAAAGTTAAGAATGTATAAAAAATCTTCCAGAGTGGTTTCCGCGATTAAGCCACATGCTGGAGTGAATCGACCGGGATTTTAGTTTTATAGTGATACTACTGATAGTAAACTATAAAAAAAATTAACACCTTAGTCACAATGTAGTGGCCATTACTTCATCTAGTCTAGAATATAAATAAAAGAAGAAATACTAAGCTCGATGTCGTAAGCGAAATCCTAAGTTGGAAACTATATTTAAGCGCATTGATATTGTAGTCAGTAATAGTATTTTCATAAGTAAAAATACTAGTCAAAATTATGAAAATATCTTTGGTGTTATCTCGTGAGGAGAATATTTCAGGTGGATTCATTTAGCCGTAGCCCCCGCAGCACCGGTTATTTGTGTAATAAGCATAATTAAGTGATAGCCATCTATCGGGATTGCTTTCGTTCCAACGTTTTATCACTTGCAATGTGGGCTAGTCTAAATTTTTTAACTTGTCTAGTTTAACAAATATTTCTTTTATTTTCTTGCCCAGCCAGAAAATTTATTATGCTTAATCGTTTGTAATTTTGTTTTTTCGTAAGAATAAAGACATGTGCTGCAAGTGAAATACTACTTACACGTTGCTGAGTATAAATTTGGACCATTTTCTAAACTATGTTTTTGAGAAATCTCATGATCTGTTTGATCAAGAATTTACTTAAATTATTTATTATTGATTCACTGAATCATAAATTAGTATGGCTGGAGAAACAAACAGACTGAATGAGAGAATAATATAATTATTACCTCTGTAAATGAATAACATAACTGTGTTACAATGGGAGCAATTTTCCTCATTATAATATGAAATCGAGATGGCCAAGGCAGTTAGTTCACATCTTTATGATACTGGCCCTCAATAGATAATGTACTACAGAAATTGTATACCAGGAAAATTTATTGAAATGTAGTTCATCTGCTTATCATACAAACTCTGCTAGGTTGTAACTAATACATATATGACTTTATAATGTAGAATCTAAATATATTTATGATATTCAATTCAAACACATAATTATGACAAATATGCAACAATCTCAGAAACAGGATGTTTGACCTTGTGATATATTGATAATTTGGATAAATTAATTTTACCTACTCTATAATTATTAGAATTACAGATATCATTCATATAATAAATTGTGTTTTGATTTCTATTCATTGTGATGGTCTAGTATGGGGTATGTTCAGCAGTGTACTTATTTATCTATATTCTTTGCGCTTGGAATATTTTACGTATTCCTTACATATATAATGTGCATGTTCGTAATTATTTCTTTATAATTTTATTTTTGTATTTATAGCTTGACAACCTTAATGATTCATGGCCAAGTCCAAACAGCTGGCAATATTTGAAATGACCCTGACTGATAGCCCAGTGAAATGCATGGAATTAAATATAAACTACTAGCAACATTAATCTGAATTCAAAATGCGAAGGACTAGTAGCACTAGTCTAATGTGTGAAGCAGATAGCCGCAACTTAAAAATAAGTATTTCTGGCATCAGCGCACAAATGTTTTTTTACATAAATCTTATTAAATTATCTATATTATATTATATAATAATTATCACGGCAAAACGCCTCAAGTACGGCTTTAAGCGGTTAAATTCACATCAAACCAGAGAACCACATTTTGAGTTGTGTTTATTAGCTTTGATAAAAAAAAAAAATTTTTGGACTTCCTGCTCTTGGCCATACTAATCAGAGATGAAAAGAGAGAAAAACATCAGTTATACTATCATGTAGATCATGAAGTGTAGATTTATTTTAGCCCTATAAAGGCAAAACGCCATAACTTCAATTTAGGCTTTTTGCCTTTACACATTAGTAGTGCTCAATTAGGTTACCAAATCAAGATCAAAATTTATGATTTAGAAATTGTGGCATTGTGTTGACAATAATTTAATTATTAATTGGCAAACAATGCAACAATTTCTTCTCTTACAGAAAAATGTTGAATAAAACTTTTAAATGAAAAAATACATTGGAGTGCATATGTAATTCACACATTATTCTTTTATTAGTACTTTTATGTAACAATTTCCTAAAACAAAGGCGATTGTTGAAGAAATCATCAACTATTTATCGGCGAGCACTATAATTAAAACACAAGAAATAAACTCAGCAATAAAAAGTAATAACATGTGACTAAAAGGAATGGTTTTGTACAATTCTACTTTCAAGAACACATTATTTTTTAAGTCGTTTTTAAGTATACTGTTATTTTATTTGGTTGTTATACTGTTGAGGTAACTAGTGCCCCTTGGAAAAGTGGAAGGACATAGAACCTACTTTTCTGTAACAAATCAAATGATGCAATTACATGCAATTGACTTTTTCTATAGCAGGTACATGTTTTATTTCATTTATTGCAAAATAAACCTATCTGTCATGTCTTTCATAACATCAAATAGGACATAACTGTTCTGAATAGTTTATCACACATGTATAGTTTATCACTTAGGCATGAAAAGAATAATAAAAATGTTTACATGTATCAGGTAAACAGTGTACTTACCATTTGGCCCATATTTATCTTGGTTCCTTTTCACTTGGTCTGCAGTAAGGCCTTTGTCAGGGTCTGTACCAAAGTACCCTAAGACTTCTTCCACGGATTTCGAGTGAGCGTCCTCCATGGTGGAATTACTACGTTGCCGTCAGTTCTAAAAAGCAAGAATAAAATATAGGTTAGAAATGACGAGTCATCATTATCAACTTGAAAGCTTTGAGGTTATGTTACTTTTGTGAGACAAATTCAAATGCGACATAACTAATCCCTGATATTTATTCTAGAATGAATGTGGATAATATTATTAAAGGAAATAACTATAATTTTTCAGAAAGTGAAAAGTTCCACTGCAGATTATGTACATTTCCAAAGAAAATAAATATAAAATATAAAAATTTTTGAAGACCACATTTTTATTCACATTTTTAGTAATAAAGTACGGAGATGAGTAATATAATGAAATTTAACGAGCTATTTCCTAGATCGCAAGCATCCTTTGACCACTGCACCACTCACCAAGAAGTTTTTTTAATACATGAGAGGCGTCTCTCTTATTTAAGTATTTCACTTATTTTTAGCGTTTAACTCTTAATTTATACGGTTATTACTAAATTTTGTACTAATCTAATACTTTTCTCGTAAATATCATAAACGACGACACGAACACGTATCTAAACCAGCCGTCATTTTTTACGAAACTGACGTAGAAGAGGGGTCGATGGCAGCGCCACCTTTTACGCGTGTTATAAACAATTTTTGTCAAATGAGATTCCTTTTATATTCAAATATTTTGTTATCACTCAAATAAAATTCAGCAATCTAGTAATCGTAATGTTGTAACTGTAGGAGCTAGAAATATTTCATATTATTTTAATTTGAAAACTTAATACAATTTACGATCATACATAAATGTGGAGCCATGCTATAGGTTGAATTTATACCACGTGACTCAAAGCTATTTTCGTGCCAAAGGCGCCTACAAAATGCGGTATTTTTAAAATTCTGTAATTTGTTTCGCGTTATGTAACACTTTTATCACTTATTTTATAATCACTAATTTCCTTTTCAAACTGGTATGACACTTAATTTGCACTTGGGGTTACTACACTCACGATTGTTTCGTTTTATAGTAGTATTATGAAACTTACTGAAATATTTTTTTTCGACAGCGTCGGGAAGGAAAGAAGAAATAAGAGTGGCGCGGGAGATGTTTTCCCACCGCGCCCCGAGTAGTGACTCCCGGGCGAAGAGCGACGATTTTAGAGCGGCGCGGGCGCGGTGGAGGGACACCGTCGGAGATTTCTTTAATTATTTTGGCAACAGTACTCGATGGCACAGTCGAGTCGCTTTCCAGGGTTGCATGTCGCACGGCGGCCGTCACCGACCGTCCTATGATGATCTTTTTATAGCGGTCGCTGCCCGGCTCGAGCTCCCGGAGAGTGTTGTGTGATGGTTACTTCTGTTTACGACTATTAAAAAGGTTTTCCTTTTTAATTTAATAGGTACCATGTTATTCATGCGGTTTATAATGGCTTTACCAATAAGTTATTGGATCGAAAGAGCTTTCAATAAATCGTCAATCGACTGTGTCGGGACTCGGTAGGGATAAAAGAAAGAAAAGCTCGCACCATGTGTTTTATCATGATAAGCCAACATTGATCAAACATTAGCTTATCGCTAAAGTGGATTTCAGATATCATTTAGAAATTAAGTTTTCTGAACGTTTTCTGCATCGGTAGCTCGTAAGTCCTGCCTGATGACGTCAAACCGTTTTTATCGAGCTAAATGAAAGAATTACTTTTAGGCGTTGATTATCGGTTGGATAATTATTGCTGTACAATTGGATCGTGGCCGACAGGTCGACATTGGTGTTTGGGTACCTGCAGTTGGCAAAGATAAACTGTCCGATGACGCTGACTGCCCTAACGGATTGGACAGATCCGTCATAATCAAAATGATGAACTTGTAAATATAATCATAGACGCAATAGGCGCGATTGAATTAATCTTTTGGCTACCGAAGTATTTACTCCCAATGCATATATTATAATTATGAAAATTAGGCATTAGAAACATAAGTTCGGTACATTAATAAAAAATAAAAAATAGGCGGTTACTTAGTGGCTCTAGCAATTGCACCTATGTACAAATAAGCCACTAAGATTACTAACGCAGAGATCGGTATAGACCGTGAATTATGTATTTTTCTATATATCGAGTAAAGACACCGGGCTCCGTTAATTTAGAGCTTGATTAATATAGCTTGTTGTAGTAGGCAATGAGACTTACATTTGTGGGTCTCATTTTTATCTCGGTTTTGGAGAATCGTTATGTAGTTGACACGTGTATCTATAAAGTAGGTAATAAATAACAAGCCCTGTGCAATGTCTTTTCAGAATTTAAAAGAGCGAGTTTACGATATCGATTACACGGCAGCCACGGAAAAATGTCAACCTTGTGTTTGAAGTACTTGGAATATATTTAGAAAGTGAAAATAGAAAATCACAGGGAAACAGCTGAATGCCAATGTTAACGTTTATTTTAGCGGCTGGAACTGAAAGTGTTTTAAACAATAGATGTTTTAAAGAATATACTTCCTATTTTTGATTAACTAGGAATATTGAAATAAAAAAAATGTCTCATACAATTTCACTGACTATTAAAAGTGTATTCACGCTCGAAAATAATTCGTAAAAACAGGATTTTATGGCTCATAAATAATATACATCAAAGGCCTATTTCATATGACTACAATGTATGAATGTTTCCTGTGCTTTAATACCGACAATTTCTTAAAACTTTCGAGGGGTATTATCTACTGCCCCATGTTAGATTTCATGTAATAAACTAAAAAATAATGTCATGAAACATATCGTACTCTTTTACTGGCTCGGAAAACTTTAGGGACGACTACTCGTTATTATTAGCAACTTTTTGAAAATATTATTAAAAACATCATTTTCTTGTACAAAACTACCGGTCAACTTGATAAGGTTTTATCATCATCGACCAGCCATTCCTAAACATAGGCTTTCCTCACACAGGTCCTATGGGAAGATGTTTATTTTCTGTTTTTGACTAGACTGCAATGGCCGGTTGCAACAAATTTCATTTACTTTTTACGATTGGTTACGCGAATAAAGTTATGTCAAATGGCAAAAAAATGTATGGTTAAAATGTTGTTATTTGTGTCAAAGCGTACAGCATTTATTCCTTTTCCTGTTATTTAAGTTACACGTTTACTGTCGTATGTCAATTCGTCAAATATCAACCGACAATAAGAGTGAGATTCGGATGGAGATGTGCGATGTTCTTACAGAATAGCTATGCTGTTTGTTTGATGAGGTTGTATGGAAAAATGGTTTTCTTTTGTCACTAGCTGT
The DNA here is from genome assembly GCA_932294325.1 of Allophyes oxyacanthae. Lineage (NCBI taxonomy): Eukaryota > Metazoa > Arthropoda > Insecta > Lepidoptera > Noctuidae > Allophyes > Allophyes oxyacanthae. The sequence goes on along the minus strand of OW028613.1, from coordinate 13,662,684 downwards.
ACCCGCGGCTTTGCCCACGTAACAATATTCGATTAAACTCCTGAAACTTGGACTGAAAGGGCACGGTGTCGGTATGTAGTAGGTACTTCTTGCCTAAGATTCGCATTGATTATAATGTATTACTAAACCGGAAAACAGGTAATATTACCGGAAGTGGTACAAATGCCTGACGTATTTCTGTTTTGTTGCACGGAAAATGATTCCTATGTTTTGTTGTATCGTTTAACTGTTAATTAGTCTTGAATTAGGATATCATTCAGAAGTTTAGTTTCGTGATCCTAATGTTATTATATAAAATGAGTGACTCGTAAATAGTGATTTACTTCGTACCCTTTCATTAAATACGAGGCTACGAAGGTATTGTCTTTAAGCAACAACTTATAACAACATAAACAAACAAGGATCTCCCTTTAACTATCGTCAATTTGTCCTTACAATAAAGGTTAAATAACTGATTAGATTATCTGGGTACAATTTATATTTTTTGATCTCCTGTCACGTTCGAACAAAATCAAACTACAATCCGATTTTAAACTAAAACGGGGTTGTTATAATGATATTCAACATGCATTGTTTTGAGCGATGGTAATAGATACCGCTTACATGTGTGAGCTAGAGCGGATGACTGCTTGGCAATAAATGATCGTTGCAGGTTTAACGAGCGATTAAAAATCACTCTAGCTCGGCTAGCGTACTATTTTATAGCCCATCAATTAATATCAACGTTGTCCGATATTTTAGGATCACTTCGTCATGGTTTATGAAATCATTTAACTAATGTTAGCTCGCTCATTACTGTATTACTACGTTTAGAAGTTACATGGAATATATGTTAATTATTGTTTCGGCAGATAAATTGCGGAATTTCATCAATACTGGACACAAGTTGTACAGTTCTACCACGACAGCATCTGCGATTTCCGATCGCGCAGAAGGAGGCAAATTAAGACAACTTCAAAATTTTAATATAACGCAAAATCATCGATGTAACTTCTAATCGTGCCTTACGAATTCTATATTTCGACAACAATAACGATTCAATCGATTGATTTGTGGGTTATGTATATTTCAAAAAGTTGTCTATAATACGAGTTATTATCTATTAATAAGCAGACATATTTATGTAATAGATTTACTCGTGTAGTATTTATTATTTACTTTATATTTTATTGGTTTGGGAAGCTCAATGCCAATTCTGTTCCGCAGTAAAGCATTGATGGTGCATCATACGAAAATCGTTATCCGTTTAAATGATTGATGGACAGTGTTTAATTTTTATTTAGCTTTGATGCCTGTTTGTGGGTTTAATCCGTTCATATTGTAGCTACGTATAGCTGCAGTATTACTACGCTCGTCGCGTGTACGCATCCGACCCACTTCGTATGTGGGATCATTGACTTACAATCTGAAATGAATAAGTAGGTTTTGTTGATGTTGGCACCTGTATAAATAGTATGCAGTTTTCTGCAACCGAGTCATCCGTTAGCTGCGGTTGTGCCATTCACCTGAGCCGAATCGGTTTGGTTCATCTGATAACTAAACTTTGATAAAGTTTTGTTGCGCGATAATATGGACAAGTGTGTAACGAAAGAAGTTCTCATAAACCGCCGTAATAGAAGGCTGTCATTTCCTGGCGATCGCAGGAAGTTGTCAAAACTTGAAGATTTCGATTAGGTAGGATACTGTGGGGAAACTTAATCCTATGAATTGAAAGGAAGCTTAGAGATTTTATTACTAAGTAGAGCGAGTGCTCTACTTATGACGGCACAGGTGGCGCAGTGGCTAAGCGATTGCTTTTCTGCGCTACATACCGTGGCGTGGGTTCAATCCCCGCACTGAATAAATATTTCTATGGCTTACATAAAGTTCCAGGTCTGGGTGTATGTGCACATGTTCGTAAACTGTACCCCCGATATAGGAAAAATCAAAGTGCGGGGCAAAATTAAAAAAATAACTAATAAAAATGCCTGCTTATTATACCACATGCCATAGATCTTTGCATTTGGCGACTAAATATTTAGTTAGCTAAATTGACGCTGACGTTTTGATAGAAATTAGATTTTCCTTTTAACTTGTCTAGGTAGAAATGTGGTTTGGTGATGAGTCAGTCGGGTATAGGATAAACAATATACCTACCTACAGTCGCCAAGCATTGGACTCTGATTGAATATATATCTTCGTGCGTGTATTTAAAGCTTAACATTAAGATTATGCATCAGGTACCTATTATTTGGACTTGATAGAGATAGATAGATACATACCTACATTGATACTATTGTATTTTATACAAGTTATAATTTTACAGCATAGTAGGTTTAATGAATTTTATGACTCATAAAGAACACAGTTCACTTAAAATGAGCTTAAATTATTAATTATAACTATAGCTATTATAATGTTTTATCAATTCTAGTACGTGTGCTTATATTAGGGAGTAGTCTCTATTGTGATTGTTATACATTCAGAAACGTTAATTACATTAAGGGCGCGTTGTCTGACTCATAATTGACGCTAAGTGGACCCTAATCGTTCATTTATACGCGTATCTAACTAGTAACGACCAATAAGAACATATTCAACTACAAACGGATCGATGGAACGAGCTTTTAAAATTCCTAGATAATTTAACGAGTACCGAGTTGCATGATATATATTATTCTGATATCAAATATACTCCGCGTACCGAGGGAGCATATCGTAAGGCTATTCGTCATCTACAAATAAACGGCCGAAGGTAATAATCAAAATAGAATTATCGTGCTGGGGAGTGTCGTAATCGTCTGCTTTGGCAGGACCGACTTGCGGTTTTGGCGGACTACGGGGGATTTGGATCAAGTTCGCTATGCGTGTTAAAGGAGAAAATAGCCGGTTATAGACAATGTCAGACCGGCCTCGATCCATTTGGCGTTGAGTTTTGAGTGTCAACCGTTTGAATGATACACACTGCACAGCACTTTAATGCGTAGGTATCGAGCATACGTAATAAATGAGAAAAGTTTTGATAACAGTAGCCCAATTATCATTGTTTAGACCCGAGCAATTGGTTGTTGATAACTTGTTACTGTGTGAGATGCCAATGTTTTGAGTATACAAATTGGTTTTAAGAATCTATCGTTTCAGCTATATCTTTTCTACCTAGTTGATATGTAAATTATTACATCGTGCACGCAAAATCGGTTAGGTATTGTTTATTTTGAATTTGATGTTACGGTTTACTAAACTTTTTCTTTTAATAAATTTGAAATAATTTTCAATTCAAATAGATACATATTACATTTACTTTCATTTCTCATTTATTTTAACATTGGCCCGAGTGCGCGGGCGCTTACAGTCACATCTGACAGCTCGTGAGGGTCACAGCGTGACGTAGAGTCGTTTAAAAGACATTTTAAAATACTGCTATGCGTAGATATATATAACATTTATATTGTATTTTTTTATATATAGTATGTTTATGACGGTGCGAATTGACGTCAGAGTATATTAGGTGCTTTGTCCAATATTCGTGGTATAAGAATCTGAAATGAAGAGTATTTTTACAGCTGGCTGTAACTGTATACTTAGATTAAACATCACTATCTATTTGCGATGCATAAGTTGAAGTTAATGTGTTATTGATATACGAATACTTTTTAGTTACATTAGGCTTAGACCTTACCTCTTCTAAAATAATAATAATACATCTTTTATAACCGCTCTGCGTTTTTTTATATACCCACGCCAAGTCATAACTAGAAATATTAAAATTAAAATGTTTTACTCTAAGAAACCGCAATTAGTACCGGAAATTATTAACCTATAATATAATATACACTTCTGATCATAATTATTTATAGTAGTTGTTATTTTTTAATATAATTATTTATATAATAAAACTAAATAACGTTTCACTGACACACGAATATTTTAAAAAATAGCAGTAGTAATAAGAATTTTTACGATTATTGAGTGGTGCCATGTTCAGCTATTTGAATTCCTCACTAAAATATCTTCAGTACATTATATCTAGCACATAATTTCGATTTACGTCATACTGAAAGATGGCGCTCGCGACTACCACACTCCTGCCCATCGAGATGCTATTATTTTTTCAAATTTATTTGTTTTTGACTATGTTATGAGTTAACACAAGCCAGAGTTACTAGAATTTATGTAGGTACCTATACAAAAAGTTAATAATACTTAAATATTACAAGTTTATTTATTTTAAAACCAAAACGGTAAAATCTTTATACTGGTTTAAATAGTACATTAGAATATTTAAACTCTGTAAAAATTCATATTCAAGGAATTTAAAATGTACGGATTGTTATGATTATACCACCTCTATTCAATATTTTCGATCCTGGTAACACTGGCTTATGTAATCAATTCTTCTTTTACGTTAGAGCGGTTGCTATTTTTCAAACAGGTAATTTTTCACATCTCATTTATATCGCATTTGCACTGAAAACGTCCGTTTACTCTTCAAATATGAAAGCACATTCCGCAGGTGGGGCAACACTGAACAGTCACTGCACAGATCACAGTCCTCCGTTGGTGGCACCGGTGAAAAACAAACTTACCGTATCACTTTATCACTTGGTCCCTTTACTGGTTTATATACATAAAAATGTATTTTTTGTTTTGTAGGTACTATCGAGTGGAGGTAGCGCGCCCCATGAGGAAAGCGATGGGAGTGCGCGCGGCGGGCGCGGGAGCAGATTGCCGCCCTCTTTTATAAGCTCCGTTGTGGGCAGCGGGCCCGCTGCCAGCTACCACGCTCTTACCAACATACGCACTCTCGCCCCGCATACCACGCCACGACACGTATATCTTAACACCGCGCGATAGAATTCAAAATCCAACCAGAAATGTTTTTTCTTACGAAAATAAAAGTTGCTAGTTCCGTAGTCACTGATAACATTTGACGTTACCTTTAATTTACAAATTACTACAAGTAAAATGTACATCATTAATTGTTAGCTTAGACCTAAATTGATCTCAGTGTGACGAGAGGTAATTAATTTTAATTACGTAAGTATTTAATTTGTGTTTACTCGTCTTAGCTAACAAAATTGTTAACATAATATGATAATTGAATTGTACGTTTTCGTAGTGTAATGGTCGATTGACGTGTTTCCATGCTATGCTCTACTGAAGAATGAATGCTTATTATGCTACGAAGTGCTACGTCGTAGCAGTGCTTGGCTGAGGCCTTACTTAACTTATTAATATCTGTGTTAATATTGTTAAAGTTATTTCTGTATCTTTTCTTTGTAAGGTGTTACTCAATATTTTATAGATATTGATTGAAGTGAAACCTTTTTTTTTTTATAGTTTTCATGGGTTTCTAGACTGGTGTCTGTTTATACACGTATGAGTCACGTAGACCCTAAAATGAATAGATAAGTACATCAATCAGTGTTGGAATCAGAGTTAGAAAAGGTGCAAAATGCTTTGTTAAGGTATTTGTATAAGCGCGTAAATGGTTACTATCCATACCTCTATCCGACAAAATTTCTGTTGGGATGGAAGAGTTAGTTATGAGAATTTTGATGTTTTTCCTACACCAGCCAATATATTTTTTGCCATAAAACTTAAATAATGTGATGTTTATTGCTAACTATTAAGCAATAAACATCAATTTAGGTGTTCTCATTCTACTTACTACTATTACATAATGCAGGAAATAAGACTTGAATCAGGCCAAAAACGGGACGGAGTGTGAAGCCGAGAGTGAAAGTTAGTACTTAATGATATTATATTAATGAATGATAATAAATTAATAGTAGTCATTTTATTATAGTATCTATTATTTTTAGAAAAAAACGGAATGCCTTTTCTCGTACAGTGTTTCAATTAAGCAAATCATATCTCTCTGGATCAATCTAAGAGTAACAAAACGAGTAAAAAATATCAACGTTGCTTTAATAGTTTTCTGTACACCAACATTTGTCTACGATGGCCTACGTCGTAGCCGAACAGCGACGATATTTGGCAAATTACAATTCACTTTCACGCCACTAGATAAGGAAATATTGAGTGAACAAGAAATTGTCTACGGTAGCCTTCGTTTCGACCAAGTCAGACTAACACGATACAGATTTAAAAAAAATACGGGTCAGTAACGACGTCACTAGATATAAAAAATTGTCTACGACGGCCTACGTCGTAGCAGGACTACGATAATCGTAGTCTACATCTACGCTCAACAAAATAAGGGACGCTAAGGTTGTGCCTCGTAGCAGAACTACGATGATGCTCATCAGCAACACATCATTAGACTGATATGGAAATATTTAAGTAAACAAACATTCGTCTACGACGGCCTATGGCGTATAAGGTCTACGACGATCTTCGTCAAAATACGGGTAAGTCACTAGATCTAGATCTTTTCCTTTTTAATTTTATTTTGCGACCAGTCTAGTGATTATGGGCAGATGTGTTCATTGGACGTACTCACATGCGGAGTAACTCTCCCATCGGGGATCACTCATAGTCAATGGTAGCTCATTGCAAGCTATCCAGGTTTAAAAACTTACGTTTCTTTAAGCGGTTAAACGAGTTTGGAATAGTTAGCTGCACTGCCAGTGGATTTTTATGCCCAGAAGCCGCATTTCATATTTTTTAGAATAGGATTTTATTTCTTCCTTTACTGTGCTTAGTGAACCAGAGTGAATTTGCCATTTTGGTTGTGGATGGAATCTTCAGATCTTTGTATTATGCATACGTTTGAGTCACAGGTAGCTGGATAACAGATCGGCTTGAGAATAGTCACATAACTCCCAGTCCCAGATCCAGAGACAGTTTCCTGTTTCTCCCGAGTAGCTAGTAGAGCCCCCGATATTTGATTTTCAGTTCTTTTCCTTGTGGTTTCTCCAAGTTAGTCTACGGTCAAGGTACATCCTCTTACTTGTCACCGAGTTTGACCGGCGGAGGATCTTTTCGTCTTAGAGTGAATGTGATGTAAAGAAGAAAGAAAGAAAGAAATGAAACAGTTTCATTTTGAACTCGCACAGAAAAAAAAAAAAAAAAATCGCAACCTGTACGAGACCAAAAATGGCCCTCATCTCAGCATAACGCTGCGACATTGGGAAAATGCATAGCGCTGGTATTCTGATGTAGATATAGAAGTATTATGTAAACAATCATTTGTCTACGACGGCCTACGTCGTAGCAGGACTACGACGATGCTGGTCAAAATTCGGGACAGTCACTAGAACTTGTTATTAAAATATTTCCAATGTTATGTATTAATAATTTTCATAGCAATAATTTACGATATTGATTTTATAAAAAATACCTGCTTTAGAAATGTTTCAATAATTCCTAACAACAGCATTCAGATCTTGTTTATTGCGTAATAAAAATATTTTTTTGTTTTTATAAATAACTATGACACTCAGATAGTCAAATAGTTGCTACTTAATATAGTCGGCATGACGTGTGTCTACGTCAGCAAGCTACGTGTTTCTGCGGCTACGTAGCACCAAGCTATCGGCCTTGAATTTTTATTTATTCATAAATACCACAATATCAACAGGCAACTTACAACGCACGATAAAGAATTCATTCTAAAATATCATTTACGATATAGCTAGATGCGAAAAATCTGCAAAGTTTTGTACAACATGCAATGTTATCAGAGTAGTTTTCGGCATGTTAATATTCCTACGTATCACAAAATAAATCAGTATCAATCCACTGCAGTCGGGTATTTTTTTATTGAAAAGGGTTGTAATAATTATTCTGAATTGTAAGTTTATTTTGTTTAAAAACTGTTAAAGTTATTTAGTTTAATGTCAAAACACTCTCTGTTTCCTGTTGGTCGTTTCCTGTATGACATACAAGATCAAAGATTTAAGCATTTGAATGTTTTGAAATGTGTAATGTGTATACGCAATGTTCAAAATTCCTTGATTCCTTCCGGCTATTTATTTGACATAATGTCTCCCGGTATAACGAATTAAATATACGTTTAATGGTAAACTTTATAGTTATTAATTACGTATTCGGAGATTTTGAAAGATTCTTACATTATAATTTGTAGTATAGTATTTGCCTGTTTAAGATATTTTTTAAATAACCATGAGCAAATAGCAGGTTTACCTAATAATATAAGCTCTGAAATTGAAAATGATTAAAATATTTTGGAACTAACGCTCAATATGCCACAATTAGCTTGTTATTTAAAGTTAGCAAACATCCTATTGTGACAAAATATTCGTCGGCACAACATGGTAGGCACAGTGGCTAAGTAATTGGCTTTCTACGAGTCGTGGTTACGACTCTCATACGAAACAAATATTTGTATGGCCTGCCTAGTCGTTCCGGATCTGGGTGTGCATGCTGCATGTGAGATAATTATAATGTCTGTAAACTGGTACCCACGATACAGAAGAAAGTAAGTGTGGGACGACGAATAAAAAAATATATCCTGCAAATTGTTGAAAGTAGTCTCCTCCACAATTGCTCATCTGTAGTGTTCTAACTAGGCCGGCTGGAAGACGCGTATGGATACTTATTTATTTAAAGGGTGTCCAACGAATGATACATACACACAGTGTGTACATTATATGAAAATCGCGCGATCGATCTACGAAGCAACATTGTTGCAAGCAAATGTGGGTGATCGTTCTCGTAAGGAACATCGAGACAGCTTCGAGCCTCGGAGAGTGCGTCGGTCCCGATTGTGTCATACCTAGGTGTCGGGCAGGCAGAAGCTCGAATAGCTGGTCTAAATTTGAAAGATCTACATTTCCTTTTTTCTTGATAACAAAGTGCCGTGTATCAGGCGCGTAATTTTACATATTATAGGTTAGTTCTTTACATTCATCATCATCACAATCTTGTCACAATCTTACCAGACATTAGAATACATCAAGGAGCGATTGCAATTTTGCTCCGCAACCTTACTTAGTTGGCAAAAATGTCGGTCACTTTTTCACTAGGTATAAAAACGATGAACGGACAACCAAAGCCAACGGCTTTCGGAGATACGAAGTGGTCATGAACGGAAAGAATGGTTGCCCATCCATAACGTGACTACAGCTGCGTACATCGATCGAATCGATCGATATTCGATGATCTAAAAAATCTAATGATAATTCTATAAAGTTTTTATTTCAAGTTTGCGTCATTGATGTAACGTATTAAACATTCGTGTCATCAATGTACGTAGAGATACTGTTTCACAAGCACTCACGCGCATATAGGTAGGTACTTACAAACATCAGCTCGTAAAGAAACATGAGGGATGTTGCACGTGAGCATTTTGTGACAATCAGACACATGCGCCTAAGCTCAACATCTCTCTCGATGCCAAGCATTCGGCTTTACTTAACGTACAGTTGACGACAGGTATTATTCCACTGTCTATACTTGAACTTCGATCGCTTTTAGTGTGTTTTTATGATCATAGCTCAGATACTTATACTCGTTTTAAAATAGTATCGTATAAACACAGATTTAGAAACAGCTATAAGTTACGTCAATGATAAGGGTTATTTTGTACACATCTTTATTTTTAACGTTTTAGCGTATGTGTGGGAACGGAACACTATTTTGTAAATTTTTGACGCCCCCAATGGACCGTTCGAACGAAGGACTTGGATTCTGCGATAGCCATCCCACTTGGCAGATGGAATGCAGAACGCGGTCTAATGACTGCTACAAGCTTATATAGTCACTTAGTTACCTCTGAAAACATCCAATGAAAGAGGGAGGAAAAGCGGGAGATATTTTTAGATAGAGACCACGAGGATCACTAAACATAAAATAAACGATACAACTCGTATCTAAATTGACATAATTATACAGTATAATAGATATTTTATTATCCTAATATAGCTGTGAATCTTAGCTCAGCTGGTAGCTAATAGGTAATGATTGTCATTTGCACGTGTTTGCACTGTTGTACTGTTTCCGTGTCATGCATTCGCCAATTTTTGTATTGGTACCTATATATTTGGCAGTGCTATCAGACCATAGATCTGGCTTGGCACGGCCGGTTGAGTCTGCATCATTGCCAGCTACATTGTTCCCCCCTAGACACTTGCGTGTATTGCGCACATGTCTGTCAAGACCACTATTAATCTTCTAAAATACGGAGAGGTTTTTCTAGACAGACGCTTTTCTGGATTACGGCTGAGACATAGTTCAGGGCAAAGTTCCAGCGTGAGGTCCGTCGGTATTTCTATGTTTATACCGTTTTGGCATAAGAACGCATGGAAATATTTTGGCTATTTTGAGCCAAAATGTTTCTATGTTTATTAAATGCTTTGAAACATCACCTTTTCAGTTGGTGTTTTGGAACATTTGATCCTATTATGGTAACATGAGGATAAAAAATTATCAGTCGGATCTTCCCTACCGTAAATCATCCGTTACCTACCGGATGTAAGGTAGACTGGAAATAAATTCACTAATAATAATAACAAGAGCTCATGCACTATTAATAATTTATGTGTTTAGAACACTAACATGTTACGATGGCTTACAATTCTGATCTGTTAACTAAATTGCAATATATTGTGGTATTTTAGATTGTTTTGTATAAAATTAATTTATGGTATAATAAATTCAAAATAGAAAGGAATATCTACAAGTATATTCTTCTGGAGGGTTTAGGTGAAACAGTTGTATTAGCACATACTTGTTTATTGTTCATCATTACACACGTGTTTATTTGCGTAGGTACTGTCGGTTCTAGATTCAGATTTTATGGTTCTATGAAAATGGCATCTACATACGACAATAAGTGCGTTAGATACAGCTGTAAATAATGTTTAGCTTTTATCGGTATACAAGGGTCGGCAGGTAATTCCTGGCGGCGTGCCAAGCTAGCCCACGCACTCGCTCCACTACTGATCATTTTTTAATAAACAAAATTGAACTTTAACGTTCAAAATTTTAGGTAATATTTCTAATGTTTGAATGGCAAATCTTGAAATTGATGTCCAAATCTCTACTGCCATCTGCCTTGAGCTTGCTTATTTTTATTTTATCGCGTTTATCGCTGGGCCATCGTGAGTTGTGTTGGGCGATAAATCACGACTCGCTGAAGTGTTGATGTTACGTGAAGGGAATGTTATGAAAGATTAGTATTAATGCCTTAACATATTCAACAAAACGAATGAGAGATGAATTAAGACGCAATGGTAATCCATCACTTGAATATCAAAAGTGAAACGGAATTAAACGTAATCCCTTTTAACTTACGATAAAGATCAAAACGAATTATATACTACATTACATTTATTCTTATCTATATCATGACTGAGAAATAAATTACAACAATTTATTTCTTGGCTATGTAATAAATAGTAAGTGAATATGATAGTTACTCATTTATTATATAAAACGCATCAAGATAGGTACCATGTTGGGATAATAATAATATTATAATTGATGTATTATGTCACGTTGTGAAGTCTTCGGTTATGTTCAGAGCCCACCATTCTCTTCGTTCGTTGGTGTTGTTCTCCGTAGCCTTCTCTGTTGGTTAAACATAACGGAACGTAACTAACTATATAAGGATTGTGTCATTTGGATTTGCGCTGCAGTCTTGCTAACCTACTGCGAAAAGAAAGACTTCTCGGAGTTGACTCGAAACTTCGATCCTATATCAAGGTGATTAGGTCGTTTTCGACATTCGTTAAGATGCTAATGTCTACAAACTACAGTGCGGTTCATGATACTCTTTAACGTTTCTATTTTTTTTTCAAAACTTTAGTAGAATTCTGTCCGTAGCGGAGCGGAATCAGCCCGAAGACTTATTCTTTTAGTAGTAGATAGTGATGTATATTTGAGTTTTGAAACTTAAGGTTCCGTTACGACATCCATCATTATCATACGAAAATGTATCGACGTAAAAACAGCGTCACGTTACGGGGCCGGCCACGCTCCGGCAACCGTGCGACACACGGTTTCAACTTGACACGTTTATTTGTTCCATTTGTTCCACGCTACATAAGATGAGCTAATCAGAAATAGCGATCGACGGATCGTAACGTAGCAGTTATATTTGGGGCTAATTAATGCTGTTTATAATTAGTGTTGGTGGGCCCTGGTAAGAGGACATATTGGGTTTCTTTGTTTCAGTTTTTCTATTATACTAGCTGTTGCCCGCGGTTTCACACACGCAATTTATTTTTATCAAAATAAAATGTAGCTTATCATAAATAGCTTATCTCACTCAAAAATAGTGTAGCTTTCTATTAGTGAAAGAATATTTTGAATCGGTTCAGTAGTTTGAGATATTACCCCTACATAAAAATAAAATAAAAATAGTTTATTTCAGTAACTAAGTTTAGCTTACAGTATTAAAATATGAAACGTCCTTTTAAGCAAAGAATGCTTGTGTTAGGAAACATAGGTACAAACAATTAAATTTTACCTCTAATAGATAAATAAATAATGTACTGTATTAGTATGCAGCTAAACTATACTACACTATAGCAGTGTTAGTCGAGCGGTTGAACGCTATATTCTTTTTTCAAACACTTTCAGATACCCACACAAAACAAAAAGAACAGAACATCGATGATCGATTTAATACTTTTACGCTCTGAATACGCGAAAACGTAATAACCGTAGATGTTGCGAATAGCAAGCATTAACTACACGCGAAATAAGTAAGATACAGACGTCAATATTTATGATAGCATCAACAGATTCGTCAGTTTTATCATTTTCCGTATGGTTTTTATTTAGGTGCATGGTTTATGCTTTTTGTTTCGTTTCGATCATGCAAAATGGGGCGCTACTAGGAAAATCTATTTCTATACCAATATTATAAAGAGGTATTTGTTTGCATGTAATCACTGTAATCACTGGATCTACTGAACTGATTTTAAAAATTCTTACACTAGTTAGAAAGGGACAGAGAAATAAAATGGGCGGGTGAAACTTCGGGCAACATAGTTGTTGCCCGTAATTTCACCCGCGTAATTTTTATGGTATAGTGTATACCTAAATTTCATCATTTCTGTAGCAGAATTGCGCGTTTTCGCGTTTGTTATGCAAAAGGCAGGCAACGAAAGTGAAAATGCACTATTCTGCTGCAAAAAGTAGAGTATGCTATGGCCCTAAGAGGTAAAAAAGAATACATAGTTTATTTTTGTTGCAAGTTTATTTTGTACACAATTAATCATTAAATACAAGAAATAAAAATTATGGTCTAAAAAATGCATGATGGTTAGGTTAGGTGACTATAATTGAAAATATTCTACATGCAATATAACTGCTTGGTTAAGTAATTCCGGAAACCTGGTACCCAATTTTTATTTCTTCTAAAGTCATAATTTTTATAAACGAACATTTTATGAAACAAGAAAAATATCTGTTCATTAAATAGTTTGGTCTCACTCGGAAGACAGTGTGAACTTTGGTTTTTGAACTTTGATCGTTTCTGAAAGACACTGAATAATATAACATTTAGGTGAAGTTGTTCAAAAATATACTTCTAGCATAACATTTTTTAATTAGTCTTGAATCTTGATACGTCTTCGGCGAGTCACCGATATTGTTTTAGCATAACGGCAATAATGAGGGTGATTTAAGTCCGTTGTATAATTAATACATCTGCTTCCTCCATAAAATTATAAATTAACGGGCTATGCGTAGGTACGCTTTATTAATGCTAAAGGAGACAGATAACCCATAACGACCTTATTCTGCATTTACTACAAAATTTGATTAATTCAGAATATTGCAGTGAACGATTGGATTGTTCCACCGAGAATGACTGACAAGCGGAGATGGAATCGATACGAAAGGATGCTTTTAGACAAAATCTGGGCAATCCCCTGGACTATTTTCGACTGTTTCTATAGATAAATCTTGGATTTACTATTGCAATGTGCAAACAAACGCTCAAAGTCGCATATAAATGTTTCAAGACGCCGATTATAAGATCAAGACCTGGAAATTTTGGAGTTTATTTTTATAAAATGTGACTTTTTCTTTATTAGAAATATATTTAGACAAAGCATATTTACGAAAGGCGAATAGGATTTTTTATTTCAAACAACATGCGTTCTTTCATTTTATGCACGCATGCAAAAAGTGTTTACCTACCTACCAAAGTAGGTAAGGTGTGTTCCACTGATAACATTTTTATGTTCAAAAGTACTAAATTAGTCACATATTATTAAATAACTTCTCTTTTAAAAAAAAAACAAAAAACTTGAAATAAAAGTTGAGCTATCACTAAAAGAACGGCATAGATTTTTCAAGATGGGTAATATTCTGTAAAATCAAAGCGTCTCAGCTGAAATAATAAGTAGTAGTAGGTAATTGCTACCATGTTATGACTTTCCTGTCTTACTGTGTGCCTAATTGTGAATCAATTTAAAATATATCCGTCAGTTGTTTATTTACATTGATCTGTTTGATTAATGACTAAGAAACCTCGGGATACCATCGCGCAATTTGATTTGATTAGAATCAGTTGGCGATTTGTTTTCCAATGACGATTGACGTAAAATTCTTTTCCTATGACCTTCCTGAATTAGCTCTTAGAGAGAGCTTATAGGTACGGAGCGTAGTTACGGCCATACCAATTGCATAAACGTCAAACATGAATGCTTTGTGCATGGTTTATGCGCACACACAAACATTAGGCGTTTAACAATCCATAAACGAGATAGACATGAAATTTTGTTTCCCCTTGTCAAGATTAAGAGGGCAAATCAAACGGTCGTAAATTTCTGTGAGACCGAGAGGTACTCCCACTCGCGGCGGCGTATAATATGAGTGTTGTTATAATAGAATACTTTAGAGACGCGTAAAACAATAATTAATTTAAAAAGAAGTGTGCTGGCACTTGTCCATACAAAAATTCCGCGCTGGGATCGGTGGCTACAGCCGCGTAGCCGTCGGCAACGCGCCTGCATAGTGCCTAGGTAATGTTTGTCAAACTGAAGTAATAAATGATTCTTTCACATGTCACGTTAGTTTATTGAAATCAGTTACTAAAACATTAAGATGTAAATCTTAATTTTACATTTTGATTTATCGCAACGTTATTACTCATTTGAATTTAATGCTTTGCAGAAATACCAAATTGCATCTAAATATTTGAATTTATTTCTTAATACGTTATTTGTATTAATTACTTATAAAACTTACAAAGGTTTTGGATTTTAATTTCTCATTACATATAATTATCGAGTCACGTAAATGCAACCAATAAAGTTTCCTTAGTCATAAGTCCTGTGTAATCTGTTTGCACTCACAGCGATTTCATAATGCCACAATAAATTTCAATGTACACAAACATAGCTTGTAATAAATGCTTACCTACGTCTGTTTATTTTACTTCATGTATGCTAATATTTTGTAGAGGGAAAATTTGTTTGTTTGTATGTAGGGGGTAATCTCTGGAACTACTGAACCGATTCTAAAAATAGTTTTACTAATAGAAAGCTGTAATATCCCTGCGTGATATATATTTTATTTTATTTTGATAAAAATAACAGCTACTAGATATGTATAAAGTTAATTTTATTCGTTTTTTGAAACATACATACTGTAGGTAGGACCTAAGTAGGTATTCTAGCATTCAAACATGATATTTGTAGGTAATTAGTTTTTATTTCAAGTATAGTAATTTATGATGGTCGAAATCAATGTGAAAATGAAACAAAATTAGAATCAGGGTTGCATTGCAAGTTCGCTTCGTGCGTCAACGTGCTATTAAATCAGGAAAAAAAAGATTTGCAGCTTTCTAACTTGATTTATGTCGCTCGTGATTAATGCTAAATGAAATACTACAACATTGAATTCTTGCGTTCTGTAGTAAAATAAACGAGGCATTATAAGCAATATAAATCGCATCAAATACTGCTCAGGATCAAACTTCACTTGGGAAAATTCGTTTGATAATTAATTATAAAAAAAATTATGTAAGTAAGCAGATATGAAATTTTTCCTCATAATCATTGTCCTATCCAAGTTCCCACTACAGTGTTTATTTTTACTTATAAAGAATAATTATAAATGTGTGATGTTATAAAAAAAGATAGATTGTTCATTGTATTGAAATTATGTTGCATGAAGATTGAATGCAGCTGTCAAGCCTTGAAAGCAGAAGTTGAATTGTTCTTGTTGAGTGACCAATAAGCATTTAAATAACATACGTCGTTCAACCGCGTAATTCTGCGTCATTCCGTCAATTTACTCGGACAGGGATACTTATTCACATATCGTCGTTGATAGTCCCATACCGCATAATTAACACAGTTAAATACCGCGGATGTACTACCTAAAAAACAAAATTGGGTTTTTTCGTCTATAGGTAGCTGATTGTGAATGGCAATTAATAGACGCAAAAACTCTTTTTTTTTGTATGTACACGATATTTAACCATTTTAGTTACACGGTATGAGACTATCAACGAAGATATGAATAATAATACATAATAATAATGTAGTATAATAATAATACAGCAGAAATATTAATGTTTTTTACTACACATAATCTCCCTATCTTTAAGTAAGCTAGAAAATATATATTATGTAAATTAAAGTACATACGTAAATACTGACCTGACAAGACGTCGGCAGATTCATCTCGGTTCTGATTTTTTTGTGTGTTTATTATATTTGTATATTCTTATAATACATAATATAAATATATATAATATATGTAATGTAAATTTATGTAGTTGTTTACTATTTTTAGTGCATCTACCTTCATTGTCTATGCATCACACTAAGGTCGTCTGCTAGAATAAAACGCCTTTGTACATTGTACATGAAGTATTTTAAATAAATAAAAATGACCACTTTTTTATTCTCAATACACGATTATAAAAACCGATGCAATACCTATGTATCTTTTTCTTTTTTTCAATGTAATATCAATACTTTCTTATACTTATGTTTATTACTTACCTACTTATTTATTACTTAGGAATTTTGGTGATAAATTGAAAGTTGTGAGGCATACCGAAACCGTGTAATACGGTAGACTGGCAATCTATCACCACATTTGTAAAAAAAATATTGTTATGATACTCATGGAATATTATTGTCACTGGGTGCATCAGCACTCAATAATTTATACTTCATAATAGCAGAACACTTCTTATCATCCCATTTAGGAACATAATTACGAGAGAACAATTTAGTATAAAAATTTAGCTCTAAAATTAATTGACAGGGTACTTGTCTACGGAAACGGAGCGGAGCTTATTATTAAGCTTACAAAAGGCAAGAACACAATGGTTTCGGTGAATCCATTGTAGCAATTAAGTTGTGTAATTGTGAACTGTTGATATGAGAAACTTTATTGTTTTTAAAATTATAATAAATAGAATTTCTATAAGTTCATGAAGAAAGACTGTCTATATTTTTCAAGTATTATAACACACAGCATTCTCAGCATCAGTATAATAAGCAATTGCTTTCTTTAATAATTCTTAGATGAAATCTTTTTGCTAAGATCCTATTTTTGACACAGGTAAAACAATTTAAGCATTTAAATATTCGATAATCAAAATTAAATCCGATTTATTGTATCTCTCACGAGGAAGTAATGTCAAGTTCCTTATTGAAAATTAGACAGTAAACACATAATAATAACACAGTTTATTCACAGTTTATTACACAGTTTATTATATCAGTAAATATGATGCTAATTATTTATGAACATTTCATTACAGCAGCTTGCAACAAATGGCTATATTCAAAACATCAAGACATTGAAATAAATTTATTTCAAGCAATATTAATATTATGTTTTCATAATCGACAAATGTAGCGTGAAGCTTTCCCTCTGTGAATGTCATGAGTACGTAGTTTGCAGATGCACGCAAAATCCAGGGATGTGCACTTGGTATCAGACCAAAATATCTGTATATTATGCAGATATTACATTATGTACAATCACCTTGAGCGTAAAATTAGATAGTTTTACATGTGAGCAAGTGCTACACGCTCGTGGTAAATATTTTTAGTACTTGCACGAGTCCGGCATCATGCTCGTCTCATGTGAGATAGGGGTAATCAATTTTATACCAATATCTGTTTGTGTTGATATAATAATAGTAATATCTTTATTTTGATCTAACCAATAGCTCTTCTGCGCTTTTTCTGCGTAATAATCTAAAGCCTTTTTTATCCTTTCTGAGTGATTTGTAGATAACTCATGCCGCAACGCATCTTTAGTTTGACTTACGTTTTGGTTTCTTAACGTGTTACATGCAAATGGTTATCTATGAGTATGTTAACGTCAGTGTCATGGATGAATTTTTATACATAGACTTATTCTAGCCCTATTTATTATTTCTATGTTTTTATATCACTCGAACCCGCTTACGCTAAGATTTTGCAGATGAAGAAACCGATTACGCTAAGATTTAGTTTATTGTTGTCAGCTCGATATTTTATTTTTTTATCGTATAACGGAACATGCGGTCCGACTTTCTTCAGGTTCCTAAAATCACGTTATTCAATCTTTATATTACAAAAAAATCTATAAGTATCTTTTCAGTCTTATCATATGACACTTTTTAGAATCATAAACTGGCAGAATAACCTACTTTTGTAATAATCTTATATCTTTATCTCGTATCTTTGCAATGTTAGGGGTCGCCGGAAGGTATAGGGGACGATTTTATTGTACTCTGACGTGGCAGCTGAGTCATTAATCGAGTCGCGCATGCTCCTTAGTGAGTGATTGTGGAGGGCGTGTCGAAGGGAACCGTGTGGTAAGGAAGCCATCGTTCGCAAAGCTCTGCGTCACCGAAGATTGATGTGATGACGCCTTAGTAAAGTATGTTAAACTAGTAGCGACCGACGTAGTGAAGGTTGAGACTCGATGATGCTGAAATACTACGTGAGATTTTAATGTAGAACTGATGGTCAGTTGTTGGAAATTCCAACAACTGACCATCAGTTCTACATTAAAAACGTTCCTAACTAATAGATTCCAACTTGGAATCTATTAGTTAGGAACGTTAAATAAACTCTATCCCCCTATAACAAAAGATGGTTTAAAGCAGGTCTAGTGAAACCCAGGTTTTAAATATATTTGTCAATTTTTAACGTCATATAACAAAAAAGGATCTTAAAACCTGGGTTTTACAAGACTTGCTAAACCAACTTTTGTAATAAGACCGTATCTAGTTAGAGAAAACAGATGAATGAAATGTTTGAGATTAATCTCATATCTATGTTTTTACTATAAATAAGTATCCTAGTTGTAGGTAAGTTTTCTGAATAAATAAAATATTTCATGATTCAGTAACTGTTGAACTTTTCAGTCCTAACTACTGCTTGTAGATGTAGGTACCTATATCCACTTAGTATTAAAAATGCTTCTTTATTGTCCTTTGATCATCCTGTAAATCAAATTGAAAACATTAAAATGTGATGACTAGTTCTTCTAGTTCATTTTAATTTTTTTAATTTTCTTAACCGTCTAAAACACCCGACTCCAACTAGAAAAAGAGCAGTAACTTTTGAACGGCTCAACAGATTTTCATGAAATATAGCTAAGATGATACCGGATTAAACTAGCTTTCGATTAACAAATACTGCATTGAAATCGGTCCATCCGTTTTGGAGCTACGATGCCACAGACAGATACACAGATACGCAGATGCACACTACAAACTTTTAACAACCCTCTTTTTTTTGAGGTTAAAAATAAAAATAAAGTTAAACGAATTACTCAGTCGGCTCTTATGGCGCCCTCGGGAAGGAATGGGGTGACCTAATTCTTGTTTGGGGAAACGATAGTATGTATACAAACGTATCAAGTAAGGTTTTATAGATCGTAATGATGCATGTATTATGGTGCGGTTTCCCATAATAAGGTTTATGTGTACAAGGAAAAACCTTTGCTTTTCCGATTGATTGACGAAACAATTGACGTTGACGAAACAATTTTGCAAATAAAGAATAGTTAAATCACATTTAACTATTCTTTATTTGCAAAATTGTTTTGAGCTCTTGTACTTTCATAAACATATAATTATGGTCCTAAAGTTTATAATATTTCCCGTGATTGTACCATTTTAAGATTTTGAAAATCTTATAATGGTATACCTAATCTCGCTTATAAGTCCCGAAGGGGCAGGTTAAATTTTCCTAGAACCTACTCAAAATCAAGAATACTGAGAGACTTATTGTACAAAAGTTCGCGTTTCCCAGGAAAAGAATAAAGTTTCTATTTCTGAGATCTTATAATTAGATTTTTTATATAATGATACTGACATACTTGTGTTTGGCAACATTACCATAACCATCTATTTTCGTATCCAGGAGATAATATCTCCTAAATACAAAAATAGATGGATATGGTCGGTATGTGTGGTGGAGTAATTACCTATTTAAAACCAAATGTACCTATCTTAATATATAAATTCTCAGCGCCCTCTTAATGGAAGAAGTAAATCACAAAACTGTTATCTACTTACTAAAATAAATGGTTCATTTCAGGCAAAAAAATATATTTTGATTTATAGAAGAAATTGAATAAGTTAAAATAAATCTTCAGGTTCTAATGAATATTTGGAGAATAAGCAATAACCAATTTGATGTTATTAAAATACTAGAAATATCCGGACTTATACAAAATGAAGTTTAGATTTAAATTATTTTAGAATTCCAATTTAATATTTTTATCTTCACCCGTCCGTTTTAAAATCATAGCTCGTGGATCGAGGCGTCTATCAAGGTTTGAGGCCTGAGCCCGATCTTCATCTTTTTAATTACGAAAATATTTTCAACACTAAATCTTTTCGTCTAACAATAAGCACATCAAACACATTCCTGACGGTTGACATCTGAAATGTGTCATTCGTAGAGTTATATAATAATGTAATGATTCGGCGGACAAAAGCTAGAGTTAGGTAGTAATTAAATATCTAGCAGAAAACTCTAGGTATATTTTCCGTTCAATGTGGCGACATCTGGTGAGCATCTCTTCAATCTGAGAAGTAATAGCTTTTCCGTTCACAGTTTATCGACAAGACGGTGACTTCTTGTCTGGACTAGTAATTTACCGTGCCCATATTATTTGATGGTTATAAAGTAGTGCGTACACGGTACTAATCACATTTTTATAACTAAAAACTTGCACTTAAAGACTAGACGTGTGTAACTGGGGCGTAAAAAATATGAGTTGCAAGCGGTCGTGTTTTGTTTAATTTGTTAACGATATATTCTAAAATGAGTGTGTTTCGAGAAACCACTTCAGATCAGGCTATGCTTAGCAAATGGCGGGTGTTGAAATGGCGGTCCCTACGGGATATGTGTGATTTATGTAATTAGTAATTATAATGGCAACGCAGGTAGATCGTAAACCTCACCAAAGACGACGTATAGTTTCACTCCCGGCGACCCGTGCTGTCCCAGTATTCATAGTCATTAATTCTGGGAGCCTTTACACTGTCCGACACGTAATCGAATCGCTTCGCAGTCGAATCGCCTTGGAGTGACTGTCGGAATGTTTGATCTTTTTGTTTGAGTGACTCCAAGAGTACCTGAGATAGTCTGGTGTTCCGTGAGCAGTCAGCCTCGATAGGTACCACCATTACTGACTGGCTAATCTTTCCACTTCGGCCCGGGCGATTCCCATTGCCGATACGACAGAAGACCCAGAATCTACAGTGGGATATAAAAAAAAACTGAATTAATGTAAGCTGTCCAATTAATAGTCACGTGGTTCGTAAATGTCAAATCCCATACATTTTGCCGGCGTTTCTATTCTTTAGCGATTGTTCATTGTCAACTTGTTAATGCTGTAAACGTACGGTAAACGATGTGTCCATCCTCATAAGCAATCTTTTATCAGAGCAGATTACTTGATAAAGCTCTATGGCTAAGGCGGCACTATTTTTTACACTACCGATTTTTTTCTATGATTTATCTCAGATCGTTCACACCGTGGAATCTAACCGCAAACGCGCGGGAATGCAATGAGCAGTCTTGCCTTGCTGGTTTCAAAGTAGGTATTCAATGGAAAACATTTCTTGTATCTTTCTTGTTTCCATTCATTCATCTACCATCCTTTAGATATTAAAACGTGCAGGATTAGGTCCTATATGGTAGTATGAACTCACATTAATTGTCGGAATGATGAAAAATTTATACATTCGGATTTCGACAGTGAGGATATTGTCGAGAAAAGTTTATGCTACGTAGACTGCGCGTTTTTTTCTAACCCTACCTAAGGACAAACAAGTCGTGACAACAGAATCATATCTACACACGTAAATACATGTTTATTCATATGTGAAGCTGTACCTATTTCTGTTTGCTCCAACATAAGTGATTGCACACGTCATCTAACTGTTACCGTTTATTTATCTTAACAGATTTAACAAACAATAGGAGAATACTTATCCCTTTGTTAGTTTGTATATTCTTGTTAGTTTCAAATAAAGGAAATTGAGGAAACCACCTAGATATGTATGTAGCTTACGTGTGTAGAGGTCGTAACGGTTCGCACTGGAATAACTTTGTTTATCCGGTAAAGTACCCAGTATCCGGATGTGTATTTTGACGAACAACGCAGAATAAGTGGGTTGACTTTGCTAACGTACACCAGGACTTCTGGCCTGACATTCTGGCGTCCCAAAGATCCCGTAAAACTGTTTGATATAGGTACGATTGGTCTAATTGGGTATCTTTAGGATATCTTAATCATTATTAATTGGATTGAGAAGATCAGTCGGAGGGTCGCATAAATACAGATAAACGTACTGAAAATGAAATAGAATCGGCTCTTTGCGTGCATGTATGTTGTATGCGTTGCTTCCCAGCCAAATGGACCATATGTCCATTTAGCTGGGAAGCAACGCATGCAACTTTTATAGACCCGCGATCTAGACTAAACTGATTTTCAGTATCCAAAATTCGGTACCGCCATGTCAAGCAAGACCTGCGGGTCTACCGAGTAACTAAAATGGTAATGAACATCGACGCTGGTAATAAACTTCAATACGATCGTGAGAGACTAAACTTGGAGCTAACTTGTAAAAAAATTACCACACCACCATTTAAGTTACGCGGTAACAACAACGCTGGTTGGCATCTGATACCAACCTCTTTTTGCAAAAAAAAATGTGTCTAATAATTCGGCAATCGGTTAGTGTAAATGTCTCCCCGGGCTGGCACCTACGCCCAAGGTCCCAGGTGACCGCCACTCATCTATTAATACTTCATGCACGCTCAATGGGGGATTTATAGCCTTCATTACCGCATTTGCCGTTGTTAGAGCAAATTACGTGCGATCTTGAGCCCAGCTATCATCGGCAGTATTTTAACTCCTGCTGCTAGCCAGGTGGTTGTTAGTTTGTCTCCTCTTACTGATATAGACTGGGATTTTTCACATAGAGTATACTGAAAATACGCTATTTTCTATAGAAGCTACAACAGAATCCGAAAATGGGCAAAGCTTTCCGTGAAATAATGATTCCGAAGTTATTATGGTCATAATATGGCATTAATATGTAATTTTAACAATAAAGTTATATCGGTTATGATCTGTTAGGATTTGTAAGTAGGTATAAAAATCAGTAACATTAACATGTATCTATATTACTCGTATATAGTTCGTATAATGCTCGTATAACTCTGATATGTCAAAAAATATCAGATTAGTTTTTAAGTTAAAATTTTATGCAGTAAACTATAGGTAGAATAACGACCAATTTTACTAAAGAGACAGATGTTCGCGAAATACTTATAATTTATTTTTATTACTAACCGATCGTAATAAACTATAATTTTAATGACTGATTTCACGAGCATCGAAGATGCATGATAATAAACGACATTGTTTATATTTCCTCGAAATAATTTGTAATATTGAAGTACATTTTGTAGAACGTAGAGTGTATGACAAAGCAGTTAGTATGTATTATTACATCAATGTCACACTGCTGAATGATATTTCTGGGTGAGCAGACAAAAGGGCTCACTGTAAAATATATTTAGCGATGATTATCGACGGCGTTGGCGTTAAGTGGCTGTTTTTTGTTACATACAAAAATATTACAATATTTATAGATGTTTTTCGTAATCGTTTCAGATGTTGTTAGAATAGAAATTTATCTGAATTTTTTATACATTTTATTATGTTAATATACGACTAACTGGCTCAACGCTCGGTTTAATCTCATGGATTTTGTATAATGTGAGTTGTAGGTGTAATCTAATTTTCTGAAGGCAACCTTTGTAACAACATTTTTACGCGTCATTCATACGTAGAGTCGCGTGCGCATCACTAATGCAATGACGTTCCATAAAGGCAATAAAAACAATCAATGTACATAGTTAGCTACTTTATTAAGCAATTGATTGAGTTAGTTGATCGTTAATTAATCGATTTGCCTACATAATTGTCGATATGAGTCGTTAAGAACAATAGAAAATGTTTATCTTGGATCATTGAATGAGCTCGTAGAAAAACTAATTCTCATGAACGTAGGTCAGATAAAATAACATTAGGTACGTACTGCGTGATGATGGCATCATTTACTACGTCAGAAGAAAATCTATTCAGTACCTATCTATCTAGATACTAGAGGAATACTAAAGCTTTGTGTGGAATGATCAAAGAGGTTCTCATATTGTAAACTTCAAAGCTCACACTGAACATTTTCTATGACTATAAAACTTGAAATCCTATATAATATGATTAATTCAACACCATTTATCATCGTCAGCCTATTAATGTTCTAACTAATGCACCTAGTTTTTAACGTTTCAAAAGTGTCTATTTGGTTTATTTGAAATAAGAACACAGGCCTTTCTGTGAGAGGGCCTGGACGCAGACCCAGCGCCGTTTCTGGGTCACAAGTCTACGAATAGTTAGTTCTAGGAAATGCTAGTTTCTTCCAGAATTTCTCCTTCACCGTTAGAGCCGTGGTGTTGAATAATGCGCCCAAAATTTATTTTTAAAGTAATTATGAGGTATAATCTTTATATTAATACGTGAAGGGAAAGCTTTGTACCCCTTTTTAAGCATATTGTGCGCACGGAGGAGTGTGAGATTTGGCGTAGACCGTAGTTAAAGTTTATATGGAGAAGGAGTGCAGAAAGCTAAAATTACGGTCGAATTTCGACCACTTGGCGACCTCTAGTATACTTTATTGTACACCTGAATATATAAAGTTTGGATAGTAGATTAGAATAATGTAGTACAATGGGCGGCCTTATCGCATAAAGCAATAGTGACGTAAACTGCAAGTTATGGGGCAGATTGTGGTCACAGTAAATATATATGTGCTGTGTTGTGGTGTAGGTACCTTTTGTACTAAATTTATTAAATAAACTAAAAAAACATAATATGCAAAAAAATAAAATACATACCTACGAGTGAATATAATTATATTATATGTAATTCATAAATTAATCTGTTCCATTGGTGCGCAACATTAGTTCAAAGTATTCAATAGTACTGTCAACGAATCACGTGGCTGTACTTGAACCTGTGCGCTGGGATACAAGGGATAATGGTATCGTCTGATATTCCTTGTGTACACAGTTTTGACAAGCAGTTCTATCATTGTTTTGGCAACGTGATCAAAGTTAATAGCGTTTCGTCTCAGTCACAGGCTGATCGCCATTTCAAACAAAAAGTACCAAATTTAGCTACACTGTACTATTTAGAAGTATAGTAGTGTAGCTAGCTTGGCCCGATAAAGTGATATTTAAGTTCATCAGGGATTTTTTAAAATTAAATTGTATTTTTTTTTAATAGATAATAAAACATTAATTTGTAGGATGCAGATATGACAACTGCTAGATAAGATCATACCTAATCCCGAAAGGCCCTATAAGAGGAATCTACCATAACTCCGTTAAAAGTTTTCTATATTTTTTTTGTATTTGGTATTTTTGGATTCTTTCATTCACTCTTCGAAATAGGGTTGTTATAATAACCCACTCTTTTCCAACGATTTTTTTAAACCGAATAAATATATCATTAATAGGCAAGTACTTCCCGGTGGACAGTGTTCTGCGGTAAAAATAAAACAATGTAAGCTTTCAGGAATAGACGCAGTCGGAAATAGCGAGTGCGGACGGTGACGTGTCCTTGGCGGCGACTGGGGCGCACTGCCCGAAATATGTCATTAGCGGGGCGTCATGTCGCTGGGGGAATGTTGGAAACGCATCTCGTCATCGCCGACTGCTGCTGCTTGCTATCAAGTGAGAAAAGATGTTAGCTGAAGGTACAAAATATAACCCGTTCTTGATTGAGTTACCGAAGCATTGAAAATAGAAAACGCTTTAATATACATTTGGTTTGGTGTTATATGCGGCTTTGCATTTCAGGTGTTAATGAAGGGTAAAATTTGGCATATTTACTTGCTTGCACTGAAACAAAACTATTTTATCACAAACATTTAAAGTGACAAGTGACAAAATGTTTATAGAAGATTTCAATTTTCTTTAAACGGAGCGGAACACTTAATCTAATTTGCTCACAGACCTGCCTTCACTACTGTGAATTAGCTGCATTACTTGAAGGTTTGAGCAACCGCGTAAAAGCTCATTCTAGCATTGATGCCAGGCATTTAATTTTAAATCAACGTAAGACTCACGTCTGGTCCCAGCGACCCTGAGAAGTTCACATAGGCGCAGCACCTGCTCGCCATATATATCAAAGGTTGTCGTAACACTATCGTGTGTTTCTCATACTTCGTGAAATGAACGCTCATTGTTTGGCAGCGGCGCATGGGGCGACGCGGAAAATATGTACGCCAACATGTTGTTAAATTGATGGGATTCAGGTTGATTGCTGGTTTTGGACGCTAAAATTAGAAAATATACACGTGAAAACGTCCGTTGTTGCATCCAATGATTTGTGGCATCAATCACGGCCATCACGCTCGTACACGTTCCGTTTAATGCCTCGGATCTGGAACTCGGTAATATTGTGCACCAACTAAAATTTTATCGAACATAACTGGTTATTACAGCTTTGGTGTTTATTTTTGTTGGGGAAACGAGTGAAAACCGTGCAGTATTTTCACTTTGTATTACTATTCAATCGAGTGAAACTGATGACTATGGTCTCCTAGACTGTGGGCCAACAAACAGTCGTAAAATATGCATTATTGTAATTTCAAAACTAAGGATTTGTTGATTTACTGTTTCAGCATGTGTCAACAATTCAACAGACACAGTAAAATATCGTTGCTCGTTGTTGAAATTCTACGTAGGTACCTACGACTCTCCTAGTTTAATAAAACCTTGATAGCGTCGCTGGCACTCTCAGCTAAATTATCATAGCACCTTCTTAGGGACAAGAATATGACGTGACGTATGAACGTGGATAAAACTCACCCCCGGACGACCGCCTAACTGCGGTGTCCCGTAACAGCAATGATTTTACCGGAGTATGCTGTGTCTATATCTGCAGATATATTGTGTGGGTTAGTAAGAACGTATGACGGTATGACACAGCATTTACATAAATGTATATAATATACGTGTAAATGTATTTTTTCGCAAAATTCATAAAATGTATTCAGCGGCTGGCTCAGTTGACAATTTACATGTGTAAAGTGAGAAGTAATACCTACTTATAATATTTATCTGATAATTTACACTTATTAAATTATTCAAATATAACTGAAGACGACCCTGGCCCTCGGCAAGGCGACGGCGGCTGTCTAACGCTAGGAATTAGGAAGTGCGTAGATGGCGGCAGGCGGTGGGTGCGTGATCAAAACAAATATAAACCGTCGGATGGACGGGCGCGCGCTGTCACCGGCGACCGGCCGAGGCGCCCGCACTACCCGGGCGGGACGCCTTGACATAATCTCGCGGAAGCTAAGCTTTCGGATCAAACCACTGTACGGAACAAGAGACTATTAAATTTGAATAAACGAACTGGTTTCTGACCTTTGGCATTGCCAATTGCCGTTTTCTTTTTTCAGCCTTATGAAATGTTGGTAGTTAAGGTTACTTCGAGGGCCGCTTTTCCTTGTAGCCGGATTTAAATAGAGTTATATACATATTCATAGTTTTTATTTTCAAATTGTTTTGATGATAAAATATTGAAAATTGATTACAGATTTTCTTTTTTTTCTATTCTTCTTTGGTTTTTTCCATTCATTCGATATTTCCTAATTCAATGAAAAGATTTAATATTTTCCTGTAAAATAATTTCTCCTTTAAAAGTAAAGAGCGCTGATCTTTTAGTCTTTATTGTAAAGTTCGTGTTAAAAATATTATAATAAATCCCTCGAATTTTATTTTTATCGGACACGACTGTGCTCTTTGTTCGGTGACATTGTATCTTACTGAAATGTGATGTTCTGGTAATTTTATTTATGGTTAAGGTCAGTAGTGAGCAAACGTTCAAACCGTGTTCTGTTCATTGCCTCCAAGTGTTGGGCAAAGAGAAAAAACATCTAATTTACTTCCGCAGAAACATAGTATGATGATATATGGGATAAAATAAGTTTAGGTTGAAAATAAATACCTACGTTAAACAGTTTGATTTTATAAAATCGAGGAAATGGCTACCTACCATAGATAATTTGACAAAACACGGTTTGAATGTTTGCTCCTCAGTCAGACCATCTTCGGCAGGCCTTCAGAGTAATTAATATTAGGTATATATAATCTACAATTGAGTCTAGATTTGGAAAATAGTGTTTCGGATTAGCGTTAGTGAGGTTCAAAAAATTCCTCGATGAGTATTATATTGCAGTTGCTGCCAGGATCGTTAAACTTTGAACAAAAATATTTCTAGATTACCTAAATTTATTTTACACATCAATAAAACAATACGATATTGCATCGCGATCGTAATAAAAATCATCGTCAGTCATCTGCTATATCGGAGCAGTGCGGCCCACGCGCAGACCAAATGAAAATATACTCGACGACGCCTGCTGCCAAAGAAATTAAATAGAGTAGATTTTTCAGTTGGACAGACACGCGGTGAACAATGGGTCTCGGTTACAAGGGAAGGACGGTTGCGAAGAGCAGCGCGTCTGCGCATGCCTAGGGTTGCCAGACAACCGGCTTTTGATCGATATTTTAAGCTTTTTAATTTCTTGTCTTACTAAAATTAGCATATCCGGTGAGCCTTAGGCGTACCTATATAACTAGGTATATTAAACGTATTCGTGCATGGCTTATGTTTCAGACTAATGTAATTTTCAGGCAATTTATCATCATTCATATCTTGTAATGGGAAGCTAGTGAAACAGTTTTCACGTGTACTAAGAAAGAAGGAAGTGAATCGTAGGTGTTCCGTAATGGGGTGCCGAAGTATTGATATCGTTTTGTTCACCCTGCATAACTTCAACGTACGTATCAACAACACGTGTACCTTCATGTGTAGCACCGTAGGTTCTACGCAGTCGAAACGACTATCAACATCAATATTTTCACAAACATCGGACGTACTTTCCTCGTCATCAGTTTAATTAGGATGGAAAAACAAATAAAACTAGAGTCTGGAGATTGGGCATTTCCAGATCGCCTAGATATTTTCAGGATCCTTTTAGTAAAAAATCCGAATGCAGGATTATTTTACTAAAAAGATCGATTCACAGTATTTTCTCAATGTGCTTTGAGACCTGTGTCGTAGTCTTAACAGTCACCGCTAGCAGTAGGTACCGAGTCGATATTTTAAAATATTTATAGCCATTTGCCCATCAACAGCTCAATGCTACGCGGTGTATGCTAATTAATGTAATTTATAGATTTTAATGTGAATTTTATATATTTTTTCACTCATTCATTTTTAAGTGGATAGAAAATTCCCTCGTTAAAAGGTGAGTGGGAAAAATATGTCGACAGGTAATTAAATCGGACGCGAAAAAATATATCGCTGAGAGTAATCCAAATAAGTGTTTCGAGAATCAAAGATCTTCTGAATTATTAAGACGAGATCGCTTTAGTAACTAAATTAATTCATGTTATTAAGATCTACATTTAGCTCTGAATTGTAATGACCTGATAACATTAATCTGAGTTGAATGGCTAGTGCTGATAGTTAAATACATTTACAGGTAATACATTATACAAGCGAAATACCTGAGATTACGTCTGGTTGATTACATTAAAAACTTCATTACGATGTTGAACGTACCTAATCATTTATGTACCTATTTTTTTATTTAGATTTGTAACCTCAATTGACGTGATTACTAATTAACTGTATATAATTATTTACTTACAACTATGACTTACAATCTATCCGTACAAAATAATCCACTGCGAAGCGGATAGAACATTTGTGTCAAAAATGATGGATCTGACAGAAAAAAAGGAAATGAGAGAAAATATTAATGATTAAATACAGGTTAATAATTAATCATGTTGCTGTCGCAGAATACTTTGCTGACTACGTCGGTCTATGAGGCTTATAATTATTAGTAGGATAGGTGCACTTTTTGGGATATAGTTTAGTGACGTTACGAGCTACGAGAACGGGTCAAAAAGTTCGCGGAATGGAGAGGTTAGAGAGGGGAGGGGAATTTGAATTGTTTAACTGTAGTGACGTGACAATACAGCCATAAATACTAAGTTTCGGTCCGATCGGTTCATTAACTAGTCAATCGAGAAGAGAACACGAACTATGGAGAAAATTGAATCTCGTGTCGTCACTAAGCTCAGAAAAACGACAAAGATCATTATGGAAGAGATGCCTGTGTGCAAGATGGGTTCCGAGAATGCTCACACCGTTTCAGAAGCAACAATGCATCGAGTGATCGCACGGGTTTTTGGACCTGTGTAGCGGGAACAGAGATGAATTCAGAATCGAATTGTGACTAGGGGCAAAAGTTGGATTCACCACTATGCACCTGAGTCAAAGCAGGAGTCCATGCAGTGGCATAAAAAAAGGCGCAGTACCGCCTAAGAAGATCAAGGTGTCAAAATTGGTTGGGAATATTATGGCTACAGCTATGTCATTCAGAGGGGATTTAATTAATTAGGTATTTATTATAAAGATAAAGGTGTAAATATCACGGGAAAATAACTGCTTAGCTACTAGATAAAAGAAGGGTAATGTGGTCTCGAGATGTGCTCCTTTTGCACGAGTACGCACCTGTTTTCCAAGAGCCATGTTGCGATGGTTACACAAGTGCAGCTTGGAAATATTAAACCACCTCCCCTATTGTATTTGGCTCTTTCAGATTATTATTTAATCCCAAAAATTTAAAACGAGCGACAAGGAGAGAAATTTAATGATGACGAAGAAGTGAAGTCGGCTATATCTACAAATTATGAAGGCATTGGCAATTTTTTTTATTAAAGGTATTATTATTACCATTTTATAAAAAAAATTAAAGATCTGAGAACTATAAGTAGGTATTACCTATACTTATCGAAAAGTGAAAATAATTTCATGTTTAATTTCACTCCCCTCCCCCCTCGATCCTAGAAATTTTTGACCTCCCCTCGTATGTCGGTACCTTACCTCAGTCCTTTTGCTGATAATTTCGTTCTGAATTTGCTTGGAGTTTCTTCAAGGAATTCCCGAGCATTAAAGTTCGCTCCATAACCCGCTGAGCTAATTTGAATTTGTGGACTAACAGAAGTGTTCGATCCATGGATATTAATGCCCCAGTCTAGTCCAAGGCGTTAATATTATAAATTCTAGTGGTAGGTATCTATAGGAAAGCTACTTCTAAAATAATTAGATGAAAACAAAATTTGAGTTTAAAATAAATCGTATGAAAGCAAACTCCAGACAGTGGCATTTCATTTGATTTTAAAACGTAGTTGTATAGTTGAAGATATTTCTATTAGCTATTTTTCGTGGCAATTATTTCATTATTTCAGACAAGTAGGTATCAATAGATCAGTCTTTTATGGAAGAAATCATTACACACACATATGTGGTTTTACAAGTTGATGCCTCTGGCTTACATTATGAGGTAGGTAATAAGAAAACCATTTAAATATATGTATTAGGTATGTAATTGTATACAGGAATTTTTTTTATGTAGTGCGCATAATTCGAAGTGATTCAGTCTCTTCCTAAATGCAACCGCAGTATCGGGATACACTTTAAAACAAAACGAAAATTCGATTTAGTATGGGGGACACGCATAATTTACTAGCGCAAGACATACAATTTCTTTTTGGAGTGAATTTTAGTACTGCTGTTTTATTTGGGAACGGACACTGAATAACTCTGCAAATTTTGCGCACTACATAAAAAATAGCCTGTATAGGTACTGTGTTATAATTTAAATCTTGAATCTACATAGCAAACTCTAAACAAGTGCGAATGAGCCGGTACGTGATTAAGACAAGCAATAACTCAGAGTGCGTGTATTTGCGGAAACATTGGTAGACGTTAGTGTAAAACTGCTCGCTGCGACCTATTTACTGGACAGGAGACTGCACTGTGCACATGTCCACTAAACAACCATCAATTTTCTACCTACAGATATGAGACGTAAGAGTTATTTCAGGGTTTTCAGTTTGCAGGTGGAAATCTATTTTAATTGTCTCAGCCGATTTAGAGGCCGGTGCTGAGACGACTACCTGGATTATTAGCTGTTTACGATTTAGCCGGGAGGAAATATGAAGATATATCTATGTGCCAAAGCTTTTTATCAACTCCGAGAAAGCTCGCGGAAGAGGCGGCCCATGACTTGTAACACTTCACGTTCGAATTTTCATGATACGTCGTGTATCGCGGATAAAAAATTACGAGAGCTGTAGTTTTCCGTCATCTCGACACTGTTACGAATTCATAGCGAGGGTTTGAAACATGCTGACAGTTTATCTACTCCCGGAAAACATCAACCGTTGAATATTCAGCATTCTTTGTATCTGATATAAGAAACAGACGGGCAACTTTGATATATTATTCCGTCATTACAATACTAAATTATGCATAAAATGGTGGGCGAGCGTATAATTACGTAGAAACAATAAATAAACCAAACATTGTTAACTATTTTACACAGTTAGAGGAATTACAATGTTTTAAATGATGGGCACAGTTTATTACCCCAAGATATTGTAGCTGGAACTATTGCCAGGACGTGGCCTGGCAGACAACGTTATTACCTACGGCGTAAATTCAAATTAGCAGCATATGGCTGGCTACGAATGGCTACGAACGATAGATATTTCTGCAAGTTTTAATATATTTATGACATTGATCTCAGTGCATTTCCCATGAAATCTACACAAGTTAGAAACAATCAAGAATTAAGAAAATTGCCATTAAAGTATATTTATACAGTTTCCCGTGTTGATGGAATCGGCTATCGATTGTTTATACCTACTTCATGGAATCCACATAAGATGCAATTTCGAAAACTAAAAATAAGCGCGTTGTGTTGGCTGGATGCAATAATGAATTAATTTCCAGGAAGTTTGTCGGCACGGGGCGTCGTGTTGTGCAAGTGAGTTGTAAATCAACATAAATCAGGCATGTCAAAACGTTTGCCCGCCTTATTGCGGCCACAGCGGCGCAGGCGCACCGCTGTGTAAGCAACCTAACTCATGCGCTGTTTGCTTTGCCCCGAGTTATAATCTCCCCACCGACATTCACGTGCTCGAACATTACATATCTTGTAAATTAAATCTCATATTTATGCACTATATCGGGGAAGTCATATCTCATTCGCTGACATATCCCGGGGCCCTACTTACCTACTTTAAAGAATCCAATAGGCAGGTTAGGATAATAAACAAATTTACGCTTCCTAGTTTTTATGAAACTACTGTATTTTTATTATGACCATTTTCTCAGCTGTTCTTCGACAACAGATTTTATTTTGTGCTATCAAGGCTGAAAATTACGAGCCGATAACGAAAGCTTCAAATAAAACACACATTACATTTTATTTGTTTTGTTATATTTACATATAACCAAAATAAATAAAGTAGGTATACATTTTTGTTTGTGGCATTAACGAAATAGGAACATTAGTTTTATTAGTACCCTATTGAAAAAAAGTAGGTAGGTACTTATATCTATTCTGTAAACTTTCATTGAAGACCGTGAAAGATTGAATAAACACTATAATTTCTGGATAGGTGCAGCCATGGCTTAAAATGCTTAGGTACTTATACCTATTAATGATGTACTAATATGACCAATTAGGAACTGGGATACGTATTTCAGTAATATTTTTTATACAGGTATTATCGACGATGTAGTGATAAGAACTCCTGACATTTTGGCCTTTGTAAGCTTTTTACGTAAATAGGCTTTTAAATAATCGTTTGCGTAAGCTGGCAAGTACCTACAGCTAACTTTATTTCCAATCATTTTGATGAATATTATCTTAGCAGTTTCCTTTTTTCATCATACCATAAGTTTCAATGAATGAATATCTCTATCCAGCTGGTAATATATCTCTGTCCAGCTGGTAATATATATATGTCCAGCTGGTAATATATCTCCGTCCAGCTGGTAATATATCTCCGTCCAGCTGGTAATATATCTCCGTCCAGCTGGTAATATATCTCCGTCCAGCTGATAATATATCTCCGTCCAGCTGGTAATATATCTCTGTCCAGCTGGTAATATATCTCCGTCCAGCTGGTAATATATCTCCGTCCAGCTGATAATATATCTCCGTCCAGCTGGTAATATGATCACAAACATCTCGTGGGTACACAGATACACACACAAAAATAGACAATCAAATGTTTTCGTTTCGTGGCGTCATAATAATATATCCAGTTAATCCAATCGCAATAATATATCTGTCTTTATCTACCTCCAAACAATAAATTAAGAAGTAATTTCGTGAGTTTGCGAAACATTATCATAAAGCTTAAAATATTATATAGGTACTAAGTGAATGTTTAGTCTATTCATTGTTTGAGCGGCGCAGGAGTACCTATAGCTTCACATTATTTATTCCACGATCAGCCAAAAGACGGCGAGATATTAACAAGCACTTTTGTATTTTATAAACATAGGTAAATATTGAATTTGGTAAGAGCAGTTGTGAAGTGTTGGTTTTTCACTCGTTTACGAGACACCGAAATTTTTATACATTTTATTTGCAAACATTTCTAGGCCATTGACCTCAAATAAAAACGACAAGATCATGACACTCTAGAACTCTCTTGAACACATTTTTTACATCGTAAAATCTAATTAGATACTTTTGAAAACTCTTCGATGTTTATAGATGAACGATAATAAAAAACATAGATACAGATCCGTGATTTATTTTATCAAATACTTAAACTGTGGCACATTATCTCTTACAACTAAACAACAATATTTATTATGAACTTCAAGCATCAGTCAATGTTATAAAGATTTAAAGTACCTAAGTAAGCACCATGTACAACTACATATAACAATAGATATGTATGTACAACATTGTTGTCGTCTTCAATCGTCAAACTACTCCATTTATTTACAAAATAAGTGAAGAAATGTCAAGTCGTGTCGTAATATAAAGCTCACTTGAAACTGATTCCGAAAAATTCTAAGTCAAAAGATAGACGCATTCATGCGTAGTGAATTAAGGATCCAGGACTTATTAAGATTGTTTTTCTTTTAGTGAAACGGAATACAAATCGTGTTGAGAACCTCTGTTAGAACTTTATTTTATAGGGATAGGAATTATAGTGAATTAATATTATAATAACTTGACTTATCTTTGTCTTTGAAGTCGGTTAATCCATAGAAGTCGTAAAAGTCTAGTCGATAGGCTTATTAAAATGTAGTTAACAGTTGGTTGGAAACCTTACTTTATAGTTACATTTTATTAACAATTAACATACTTTAGGAGGTATTAAGGTAATAGTCAAAAGAATAAACCCGCTTATAAGCTTGGTACAGTACAGGTGCACTCGTAAAGTCTAAAGCAATGTGTTCATGATGACAGAGTGAGACAATACTATACAGATAAGCGCTAAAAGGAGAACAAACGACACGCGTCCGTCTTGAGCGCCATTAAGGCTATAATTTAAACGCTCACCAAAATAATTTTTGAACTCACATTCTTTAAGCATATACATACCTATATATTATTACAAAACGAATTAGTAGATATATGCTAACCAAGTTTGTTTTACTAAAAATGTAAATAAAAATAAAGTTAAAAATATTTAAATAATAATATGTCACAGCCAAAACTCTTAACCAGTCAAAAGTAGTTTTGACTAAACACGTTGGTGACTTTTGACTTAATTATCGATCAAAACTACTTTTGATTAAAGTCTGCAGTCAAAAGAAAATAGTTTTGCCTAGGCCTAACTAGTTGGTTAGGTGACCACACAACGCACGAGCCGAGCGAGCTAAGCGAGCGGTGCCGCAGTAGCGGCTGGCTACTGCCAGGGTCTCTTTTTAAGGTACTTTTGACCGTTTTTTGTAGTCAAAAATACATTTGACTGGTCATGAATTTTTAATGCAACATATACACACAAAAGAAAGTTATAGTTATAAAAGATATTTTGTCAACACAATTCGGTGAGCATTTATCAGTTCTGGCAGCAATTTTTTGGCAGTAAAATGGGTACTATTTCGGGTAAGCGTTTAAATATGAGCCATAGTTAAATAACCTACCCGTGTATGTATTTTACTTAAGTATATTTTAACTTTTTGTGAAGGAAATACAGCACCAAGCTCCCAGTGATTAAGGCGCCACTCCTGAAACACAGAGGGTTGTTATAGGCTAGCGTCCTAAAGTTATGTTACATTTACAGTGTGTTACATGTGGGTATAGAATTGCATACCTATACCCTATTGTAGGTATGAAAAAATTATGTGGAATAAACAACTTTAATTGACTACTCCTGTTCAAAAATATCTATAAAAAATATTTAAAATATTAAAAGCATTGTGCGTCAGGGATGTTTGCTGAGACTCGCATCGATGACTTTTATGCAGTCGTGCGTAAGAGGATTGCATCCCTGATACATCGGGTGCGGGTTAGTTCCAACAGTCTTCTGGCTATTGTGGCCCAGGATTTCGAGAGTGTTATCATGAGACACTGGCTGACTATGCAAAAGCCAGCAGCCATGCTTGTCTCAATTAAATAACTTTTATTTTCTTATTTTATTTTCTTAATGTGTGTAAAATGTAATTCTATGGACTGATGTTTGTTCGAAATAAATGATTTATTATTATTGTTCAAAATCTTTTTTTTTTACCTCTTCCTTTTGGGAGGGTCAAAAGCCTTCATACGCGGGTCGGAACCAAGCGTATGAGGGGATGATTATATTGAATATGTGGATGACAGTGTAGAAGATGATAGGAATTTCCTGGTGATGCGGCAAGTGTTAAGGATGGTAGCTTTCTGAAGCATGTGGAGTGTATGTATCGGCATTTGTAAGGTAGTCAAACTTTGTGCTAGGGATTTTGGTATGACACCAGTAGATGAGAGAACTATAGGGACGATGTGAACAGTTTGTGCCCTCCACTGTGTTTTTATTTCTATTGCAAGGTCTTGGTATTTACTGAGTTTCTCTGATATTGTGGTTTGTATATTATGTGAGTTTGGTATAGCTATATCGATCAGATATACGATTCCATTTACTTTGTCATATACAGTGATGTCAGGTCTATTATAGTGTATAGTTTTGTCAGTTATGATTGTCCTGTCCCAGTACATGATATAATTTCTATTTTCTAAAATTAATTGGGGTTTGTATTTATAATATGGTATAATTTCTGTTACAAGTTTGTATTTGAAAGTTAAGTTTTGGTGAATGATGGCAGAAACTTGGTCATGTCGGTGTTTGTAGTCTGTTTGTGCAAGAGATTTACAGGCTCCTGTAATGTGCTGAATAGTTTCAGAGGCAGTGTTGCAATGTCTACATAAGTCAGTTGGTTGATTACGATCTTTTATTATGTACTTTCTATAGTTACGAGTTGCTACTATTTGATCTTGAATCGCGAGCATGAATCCTTCGGTCTCTGGAAACAGTTCTCCTCGTCTAAGCCATTCGTTCGACTTATCTTTATCAACATGTGCTTGACTCAGACAGGCGCGATGTCTACCGTGTAGAGCTTTTTCAGCCCATGCTGCAATTTTCTGCTGTCTGCTTATTAATTGTTCATTTGTTTGTGTGTTTCTGTCCTGTAAGTTTAATGGTGTAAGTTTTCTATCTATTTCGACTGCGTGTTTGTGGAGTGACGAATGTTCGGTTTTGTTGTGGAAGTAGGCTCTGAGTGTAAGTATCTGCTTGTTATGTAAATTATGTATGTCGACCAATCCTCTTCCTCCTTCTTGTCGTGGAAGTGTGAGTCTCTGTATGCATGATTTAGGGTGGTGTTTTCTGTTTTTGGTTAAGTGTGTGTTGACAGTGCGCTGTAATTTTTTTATATCTGTCTTTGACCATTGTATTATTCCGAAAGAGTATGTGAGAATAGGTATTGCAAATGTATTGATAGCTTTTATTGTATTTCTGGAGTTAAGGTGTGTTTTTAAAATTAGGTTAAGACGATGTGAGAATTTTTTAAGTAGTTCCTGTTTAGTAGTTTTTTGTTGGATCTGTCTAGATTGTTTAAAACCAAGGTATTTGTATGTGCTATGTTCATCCATCGGTTCGATCGTTTCACCAGTTTCAAGTGT
The DNA here is from genome assembly GCA_932294325.1 of Allophyes oxyacanthae. Taxonomy (NCBI): domain Eukaryota; kingdom Metazoa; phylum Arthropoda; class Insecta; order Lepidoptera; family Noctuidae; genus Allophyes; species Allophyes oxyacanthae. The sequence goes on along the minus strand of OW028613.1, from coordinate 13,624,199 downwards.
ATATCTATTGTTTTGGATTTTACCTTTAGTAATTGACATAATTTTGCATTTGTCAACTCCGAACTGCATATGAATATCTTGTGAGAAATGTTGTATTGTATCTGCTAATTTGATTAAGGCGTTTCTATCAGAGGCGTACAGTTTTATATCATCCATGTACATTAGATGTGATAGAGTGTATTGTGTGTCATTGTTTGTCAATGTGAATCCTGTGTCAGTTTCATTTAATAGTTGGGAAAGAGGGTTGAGGGCTAAGCAAAACCATAATGGACTTAGAGAATCTCCTTGAAAAATTCCGCGTTGGATATGGATCGGTGCTGTAGTTACTGAAGATTGATTTATTTTAAGTACAGTTTGCCAATTTAACATGGAAGTTTGAAGGAATGATATGATTTTTGGGTGTATTTTATACTGATTTAGGACATGTAATAACCAGCTATGCGGAACTGAATCAAAGGCCTTTTGGTAATCAATGAACATTGTATGGATGTCCTTTTTGTGTTTAATTGCACTGTTCATGGTAATTGCATCAATAGTGAGTTGCTCCTTACATCCCTGGCTATTCTTCCTACATCCTTTTTGCTGTTCTGCTAATATATTATGTTCATCTAAATGTTTATAGACTTCTTCACTTATGCAGGCTGTTAAAATTTTATATAGGTTTTGTAAGCAAGTAATTGGTCGGTATTTTGCTGGATTTGTGGTGTCATTTGTGTCTTTGGGGATCATGTATGTGACTCCATGTGTAATATATGTCGGTAGCGAGTCTGGTGACTGAATGAATGTGTTTAAGTGATTGTGTATATATGGGTATAAGCTAGTAAATTTCTTATACCAGAAGTTGTGAATATTATCCGTGCCCGGTGATTTCCAGTTGTGTGTGCGATTGATGACTGTAATGAATGTGTCGATTGGTATGAACTCAAATTCTATCTCAGGGAATTGTGCAGTTGTTTCGTTAAGCCAGTATGCGTTATTATTGTGATGTACCGGATTTTCCCAGATGTTAGCCCAGAATTCTCGAAGTATTTCAGAAGGAGGTGTCTCTATGTTTTGGTTGCTAGTGTTGCTGTTTGTAGTCAAGTTTCTATAGAAGATCTTTTCGTTGTTGGTAAATTTTATGTTTTGTTCTTTGCGGTTCGTACATGTTAAATATCTTTTAAGTCTACTTGATGCTGCACTGAGTTTTTGTTTTAAAGTGTCTAAAAAGTGTTCCAATTGTGAATTTGAATTTTCGTATTGCGCGTGTATTTGGTACTTTATTTTAATTGCTTCTACTGCAGCTACTACCTTTCGATTTCTATTGCCCCTAATAAACTGTGTTAATCTACCTATATTCGCCCTTAATCTACTAACTTTCTTTTCTAATCTTATCTGCTAGTTTGGTTTTCTATGTATCCAAGTTCGATGTTCGACTTGTGTAAGGTGTGTTAATCGTGCACCATTACATTTAGCTGCCGTCCATGCTGCACAATAAGTTATGTTCTGTAAAGTGTTAAAATCAGTATCTACATTGACAAGCCTGGGGAGTATGATTGTATTTATATATTGTACTATAGAAGAAAACTTTCTGGATGTTTTTTGTTTAGGGATGTATGGCCTATTGGTGGGATAAGTGTCAGCAAAATATTGTTGAGCTTGTTGGAAGGTATCCTCAATTTCTGGGTTGGTTTCTGGAACAGCTTCTAAATGTGTGTGCATGGTGCCAAATAGATCAGCATCTATGGTGTTCAAGAAGCTTTGTTCGTCTGTATTATGCGGTTCTGTAAGTGTACCACTAACGAGGTCATTAAAATTTGAAGTTTGCGTATTAGTTGTCGGGGTAAAGTGTAAGTGTGTGTTTGTGTATAAATCAGGTTCTTCTGTGGGATTAATGTTGTGTCGCTGTATGTTCGATTGTTCATTATTTGTGTTTTCGATCTGCATGTTTGCTTGACGTAATTCATCAGCTACCTGTTGTTTGATTTCTTCTAATCTATCGTGGTTAATATATTTATTATTTATTATTGCTCGTCTTTGGTCAGCTATTCTTTGCTCTGTTATGTGTGCTAGATCTGGATATGAATTTATGAATTCCTCATGAAGATATTTTCTGTATGCTGTTTTATTAGTCTCTAGTTTTGTTATCCTATAATATATTCGAATTATTGCTTCATTGTGTGTGTTTGTCCATTTCATGCGTTGTCCTGTTTGTATTGCTGGTGTTGTATATTGTGTAGACTGCTGCTGAATTTGTGTTTGAATACTTTGTAATTCTGCTTTAACTTCATTGTAAATCTGGTCTATTGATTCTTGTGATAGTAACTTCTTTTGTACTATAGCTCTACGCTGGTCACCTATTCTTTGTCGGCTTACTTGCATGTTTGGGTATTTTTCTACGAATTTGGTGTGGAGTGGTAGAAGATATGCGTTTGTGTCAGTTTCCATATTTGTGAGATGAAGGTAGGTACGTAGGATGAACTTATTCATTTCGATACTCCATTTCCTACGAACTGTTGAAGTGCTAGTGGTGGGCACAGGGTCATTGACAAAATTTGTCTCCTGTGCAACATCCGCTGACTTTATACTTGTTGATGATGATGGTGGAGGAGAAATGCAGAAAGATTGTGATGATGATGGGATTGATGAAAATCTCGTGGAGGATGACGAAGAAAATTGCGAATTTTCATCATTTAAAAGTGGCACATTTGCCACATTATTTTTTTGTTTTGTTTTTGACCTTGTTATCATATTTATCCCACGAGAAGCTAGGGACAAGTCGGTCGACCACAGCAGAGCCCTGCGTTCACCGTGGCAAGGGTAAATAAAACTGGAGGTCCCCTAGTGTCCAGAATTCGCATACTTACGACTAAGCACCCCCTTAGCCATGGAGCCCTCGGCGTATGCTGTTCCACCTTGGCTTGGGTTGTATTTCTCTTGGTTGTAATCTCAACCTAGACCTGTCCGGCATGAGAGGCTCTACCGGCATAGCCCTAAGAATCATTGAAGCACAGAAGCTCCACCAAGACGGAGCGAAGTGTTAGGAGGAAGGATTAAGGGGTTTTTAGGAGGTAGGGACTGTGGGGTAGGAGAAAGGTTAAAGGATTTTGGAGTTTTAGGAGATTGGAAGATTGGGGCTGTTGGTTTGGGAAGGGTAAATTTCTAGATGTTATACGTATCTATATGTATCTCCCATTAAAGGGGTGCAATGCCTAGATGTTCAGGCTATACCTAGATAATACCAGTACCTTGCTTCCCGTAGGCCCCCCCACCACGTCAAGGTAGCCCCTTGGGGGGGTTATTATTATTATTATTATTAATATTTAACAAAAACAAGTTTTTTTTTAAACTTTGCTCCTCTCTTGTTTTTCTCCCACAGAACACAGAAAAGTTTCTGTGTTCTGTGGTTTCTCCTGTATCGAGGGTACAGTTTACAAACATATAATTATTATGTCTCATGCACACACACCCAGACCCGAAACAACTATCTGTAGATCATACAAATATTTGTTCCGTGCGGGGATCAAACCCTCGGCATGTAGCGTAGAAAGCTAATCGCTTAGCCACTGCTCCAACCGTGGCGTCGTGTGTCGTATTTAAAACATTTCTACATGAAAATCGAGTGTTTGATTGCCTATATTTTCGTATTTTACCACAAAACGATCCTAAGATTGTTTATATTTAGATTTTTTGTCCCTTGACTAGGGTAAAATTATACAAATTAAATTAATGAAATCCTTTCTTATAGAGTAAATCTTTTGAATGAGTAAATACATATAAAATACAAAAATTTACGTTCTTCTAAATATGATTACCGTCTAGTTTTCTTTACAACGCCTGTGTAACATAATTTAGCGAGTTCATATTCCGGCAATCTAATAAAATACCCCAAGTTTGTTGTATGGACGAGATATACCAATATGATTTATTCTATTTATATTGAAAATATAGGTAGAACGTTCGCTCAACAAAACACATGTCTGCAACAAACATCTATAATTTTTCCAAACGTGAAACTGCCTCCTAACATTTAAAACATTTGGAATATTTATAATCAGCTGTGCTCCTCGTGACATAGATGAGAACATTTTATTGCGTTGTCTGGAAGTTTACACTTTGAACTCGTTTAATACTATTTAATATACTGCAGTTATTTTTTTTATTTCGACTGGGCCTTTGCCTGCTCTTCCTAAACGTCGAGATTTTAGGTGCACGGTTCTAAAATAAATAAATAAAAGCGGGATGTTTGTCAGAAAAGACCGGCAAGAAACTCCATGGACACTCTTTTAAAAATATTTTCCAATTAAATCTTCAAACTTACATGTTGTTCAATGTACGGTCAGCCAAAAAAGTGGTCTATCAATTTTAATAGAACTTCCTATCAAATGAAAATATCATGAATGTTGAAATTTAATTATTTTCACAAGAGAATGTAGACATTTTTGTTTAATGGCGTAAAACCAAATTGCAACCTTAGGGTTAGGGTTGTACACCAATTATTTGGCCGACTGTACATGCACAATTAATTAATTTAATTTTGGACAGCGCCCCTTAGACATAGGCCTCACCTAAAACGTACGTCTGTAGTGATTACGCTGGGCGTGAAAGTTGGTTGGAGATAGAAAACAGAGTGATCTTTTCGTAAGGCGGTGATCCATGATATGGATCCTTTTCTACTCACTCTTAACAGATTTTAGGATGTGCACCAGTGGCGAAGGGTGACAGTTTTAAAAGGGGAAGCTGTCCCAAAAATTCCCTCTAAAAATGGTTGCAATTAATACTGCAAGACAAAAATCCATACCGTCTCTTATAATCTATATATAGTCATGTCTGGAAGAGCCCAACCTAACTGAATAACAAGCCATTATAATAAAAAGGATAGGTACTCATGAAACACACATTTATAATAAACATGAAATAGTTACCAGATCGCCATAGTCCCAGCTGTCGAGTGTCGGTACACGCTGTACGTTGATATCCTGTATTCTTTGCTATCCTTGAACCGCTTCAAGATTTTCTCAACGCTGCAATAAATTGGAGTTTATTTCCTATTAGACCGTAAACATGGAACGCTATAGTGCTTAGCCGTTAGGGATTATGACCAATGACCATAACCACTTGCCAATTGGCAAACCGATTAATGATCGCAGTTGATGTTATTATGGCACAGGTGGAGTTTAGAACACACGATCAGAAAGTAAGATAAATATTAGATTAATCATCATTGACGTCAGCCTTTTATTAAGCACTAGCGGCCCGTCCCGACTTCGTTCGGGTACAAATTAGCCGGTAGATACTTTTTAATTTTCATCAATTCCTGACCTCTTACAAATGGTTCGGCTCCAAAAAATACGGACTCTCATATAACTATTTCATCCGCTTAGAGGTTGAATTTCGAAAAACACGATACCGATTTTGTTTTTAATTTTAACCAAAAGCTTAAATACAAAATTTCACGTTTCTAACTTCAAAAACATTTTTCACTCCTTTATCGCCCCTATGGGGGATGAATTACCAAAAACGCAGAAACCAGTGTTTCTTTATTTTTAACCAAAAGCCTAAATCTCAATTTTCACGTTTCGCACTTCAAAAACAATTTTCACCCCTATTTCGCCCCTTTAGGGGATGAATTTTCAAAAACGCGGTGACACGTGTTTCTTTATTTCTAACCATAAGCATAAATGTCAATTTTCAGGTTTCTCACCTCAAAAACAATTTTCACCCCTATTTCGCCCCTTTAGGGGATGAACTGCCAAAAATGCGGTATCACGTGTTTCTTTATTTCTAACCAAAAGCCTAAATCTCAATTTTCACGTTTTGCACTTCAAAAACAATTTTCACCCCTATTTCGCCCCTTTAGGGGATGAATTATCAAAAACGCGGTGACACGTGTTTCTTTATTTCTAACCAAAAGCCTAAATCTCAATTTTCACGTTTCTAACTTCAAAAACAATTTTTACCCCAATTTCGCCCCTTTAGGGGATGAATTTCCAAAAACGCGGTATCACGTATTTCTTTATTTCTAACCAAAAGCCTAAATCTCAATTTTCACGTTTCTAACTTCAAAAACAATTTTCACCCCTATTTCGCCCCTTTAGGGGATGAATTTCCAAAAACGCAGAATCACGTGTTTCTTTATTTGTAACCAAAAGCCTAAATCCCAATTTTCATCTTTCTCACTTCAAAAATTAAGGGACTCCCATACAAACTTTCACCCCCTTTTTCAACCCTTTAGGGGCTGAATTTTCAAAAATCCCTTCTTATTGCTTGCCTACAATGCAAAAGGGACCTACTCTCCAAATTTCGTGACTCTAGCTTCAGTAGTTTCGGCTGTGCGTTGATGATAAGTCAGTCAGTCAGTCAATCAGGACTTCTCTCTTTATAATATTACTATGATTGCAGGCTGAAGTGCTGAATATAGGCCTTCACTCTGTGCCATGCTCCTCTAATCTATGTTAATCACATCTAGATTATCTAGTCTCATTTTCAATTCAGCAGGATACGAAAGTTATAAACTTTTCCTGTTTAAATAAACTGCTTGCTTGATTACATGTTTCCTGATGGGTATAAAACTTTTAGTATCGTAAAGTCTGCACTCTGTTAATATACTGTCTACGTTTTATGGGGTAATGACCGTCCGATAGCTGACAAGGAAGTAAAGCTTTATAGTAATGAAAAAAAGATAGCTTTTAACTGAGTGTAGATAATACGTACTTATAAGGCAGACAAGTGGAGAAGTCAGCAGATTTATTTATTTACTCATTCAGGAAACAAAACCCATAGATATCGGTGTAAAAAGACCCTTAGCAAAGTCGCGAGCCAGGCATTCTTCCCATCATTACGAGGATTTTTATTATATTGGGCCATAACTGGGAACTGAGTTGTTATCGCGATATTCAAGGTCAAAGACGATTTTTTTTTCGTTTTTATATTAACATTTTTGAAATGTTATTATTATACTTTTTTAAGCGACTATACTCTCACTCATCCTGTTCTACGCATTACACAGTCACACACAGGGCTGTTTGTTGCGCGCGATATAACAACTGTTTTACATCAAAGAAACAAAAGTTGTTTGCAAAATGTTACTTGGTTTGATGTATAATATTGTAACTATGCGTAGACTTCGCCTTCGTTATGGCTCTTTTCATATCCTGTATATTATACTTTAAAAACTAGGATACATATTATGAACTTATACACTAAACTTGGGATTTGGTTTTGGTCGGGCTTCTCTGTACTCCGGAACACAACTTCTACTGCCCAAAAGTATGCGCTGAGGAAGATAGAGTTATGTGTCGAAGGAATCTGGAGGATGTAGTACTTGAAATTTGTAGTCTTGCTGGACTCCAGTCGCGACAGCTTCAATATCCTCGTTTCCCCTTTATTTGGAACTATATAACCTATTTTTAACCCCCGACAAAAAATAGGGGTGTTATAAGTTTGTAGTGTGTATCTGTTAGCTCCAAAACGGATAGACTGATCTCAATGTAGTTTTTTTTAATTGAAAGCTAGTTTAATCGGATATCATCTTAGCTATGTTTCATGAAAATCTGTTCAGCCGTTCAGAAGTTTCAGCTCTTTTTCTAACTGAGAGTCGGGGGTTTTTGACGGGTAGGTTATTGACGCAGTGAAATCAGTCTTTCGGCGCTCTACCCGCTTTGTCACCTGTCTTCATGTACGACAACATAGTGATTACCCGATATGTGCCTTTGAACTGCTTCTAAGATACTGCTTACTACTACTGACTGACTACTTACTGATACTGCGACTTTAATTGTTGGCTTTGTGTTTGTGGCGTTTAACTAACTTCTATCCTACTCTGTTAGCTTGCTGAACGTCTTCGTATCAGACGGGTATCTATCATAGTAAATAGCTGGGATCGAAATCCCGGTGTTTCGCTACATTTAAAACTAGATTATGTTATACTTACGTATGGTGAGTGCCAGCGGCTATGAGAGCAGCTCTACTCCCATAAGGCTTTATGTCCATGGAACCCAAGCTCGCAAGGTCGGACGCCACCTATAGAATAAATAACAACATCATAACCCCGGCTATCTGTCGCAATGAAATATAGCGACAAGCGGCATTCGTTCTAGGATGAATTTTATTTATATCTCAACCTTAAATCAACCTTGACAGTGGTATGAGAAAAAAAAGAATTTTGTACTTTAGAGAAATCAAACACCGGCCGCACCGGTTAAAAAACGGGACGGTATAAAAATAAAGATCTTTGCCTGTGACACTTGGGCATTATCAATCTGTTTTAACTAGCAACGGGAAATATGTGTACAGCTGGGGAAGTATGTGGTGTGTGTGCGCGTGCGCGTGTGTGCGTGCGCGCTGGCGCCGCGCCAGCCGCCGTGTCGCTGCTCACACACACCAGCGTCACAGTCCGCGTCCAGACCACCGCTCCACCCTGACGTGACAATTATTACTACCATAACCGTTTCTTAACATAGGTACGTACTCCGGCTAAATCTGGCACCGAGGATACAGACGCGGATGAACCCGACACGATGTTTACGATCCGAACAAAAATAGCATTGTTTTCCACCCGTTATGCAATTCCTTTTGAGCTCTGCCAGATCGTGAACGATGCGGTAGTTATGACCATAATTATGTTTTGAAGCTAAAATATTGCTGTTTTGTAAATAACATGCCACGGAATTGTTTAGTGGGTAATTTATTGTACATTGACCTTAGTATTTAGTCGTTACGACTGGGAGCTGTGGAAAGATTAGTTTGCCAAACGTCAAGAATATTGCAAATTTAAAGGAATGTCTAATATAATTAAATGGTGGCTGATCACGAATGCATTCCAGCGTCGGCGCCCGCATCTGCCGTCGGCGTCGTATGCCCAATGCTGTGCGAGATAGTTGAGCATTGTATTTATACCGGGTGTATATTTGGATTTATTTGAACACAGTGCAGATAGTAGATAGTGCTGAAATACATAATAAATTTAACGCCTCTACGGCTTTATAATAATAAATACGGCGTGCATACACTAATGCAAAACCAACGAAAATAGTGTATTTTCATATTCAACGGAACAGCGCTCGTGTGATGTCGATTAACTTGCTGATCCGCCAGCTGTTATTAATTATATTAGTATAAATATTATGTCGGCGAAGAGAAAGGTCTGTACATTTAGGATATTGACGACGGTCTGGCAATGTGTTACTACCCAGCTACTTAGAGCGGCATAATAAACTTCCTAAAATTAATCACAATAATTAGGGGGCCCTGTCATTGTCTATTGTTTTTTTGTCACAGTATGTCATTATTTCAACTTTAGCTAATATTTTAAGTCCTTAATACTTAGCACTGCGGAAAAAAACCGCGTGGTTTTTTTTATCAGTTTTATCGCAATGTAACACACGGAATAATAATTTATGTACTCTCACTGGCGATTTAAAATTCGCGGGGTAAAAAAATCTGTGGGTTGATAGAAATTAGACGCGGGGCGGTGCGAATTTTATTTGTGCGAATATTTATGCAGTATGAAGTAGAATGTCGCTCACCGCATTGCGATAAATTCATGCGGAAGGGGGTGGGCGCTCAGTCGTGCACCGTTATTTATTAATTTATTTAATGTTTTTCATACAAACTCATGATTTATTTAATGTTTTTCATAAAAGCTCTTGCTCATCATTTTGAATGTAGATATAATAGTGTCGTACCTGTCCTACATTGATAGGCCGTCTAGTAAGTGCCTTCACATGGAGAAGTTCGGGCCGGTTCCGAGGCGGGTCGCTCTCTGCGAAATTCTGAAATTACAAAAATTATGCATGTATTTTTGAAGCATGAAAAACTTAATAATTATCAAACGTGAAATATGATGTATAACTTTGAATTTTGGTGATTTTCAAACGGCATAGTTGAGATAACAGGCAGACTGCGGGGTGCAATTGTGTACTGTTAGCAGAAAATATTTCAGCCGTAATTACCTACTAATTATGTACGGGTTCGATTACCGTACGAAACAGATATATGTATCGCTTACAAATAGTTGTTACGGGTCATGTTGTGTGTGCATCAGTGGCGAAGAGTCCATACAACCCGATTCCCAGCGGCTTCCCTTTAGGAATTGGTTAGTATCTACATAGACCAACGTAATATTATATTATTTGCTCATCCAACTGACAAAAAAAGGCTTGTTATTCAGTTAGGTCGAGCTCTTCCAGACATGCATGACTATGTAGATTACAAGAGACGGTATGGATTTTTGTCTTGCAGCATTAATTGCAGCAATTTTTAGAAGGCGTTTTTGGGACGGCTCCTCTTTTTAAAACTGTCACTCTTCGCCACTGGTGTGCAACTGTGCATGTGAGATTTATGTCTGTAAACTGTACACATGACAAAGGCCAGTGTAAAGCGGGCCAACGTTTACATTTTATCAAAAGAGAAAGGAAGAAGCTAGGTCTTCTGAGACGAGAACCCAACATCATGACATTCCAAAACGTTTCAACATTTATAGAATATAAAATGAAGTAGTTAATTGTAATAAATAAGAAGTAACAGAACATAATATATATTGCTTACTGTTTACTCGTTCGTACCGAATAATAGTAAGCAAAGTGGGAACATAAATCATTCGAAACCCATTAAACGGCATTTAGGAACTAGAAGATTAATTTGTTCAGTGGATTTGTTCGAAATAAATTAAGCTAACTGAGAAAATATCTGACCCGGAAATAGAATCCAGGCCCTCAATTTCAGTTTCCTTACTACCACTACATTTTTGTACAACATAGCATTATAATAATGCTAAGTTTAATTTCTGAAATATTATTATAATTGCAGTCTGTGCAGTCCTGTTGTCTCACTGCAGGGCAAAGGCCTCGCTGTCCTTTTCCTTTTGAAATATATGGGAACAAAATAGTCACGGAAGCACTTCAAAAGTATCCAAATCCATGGGAATAAACTGGACAAACGTACGGAATGATTAATAGAAATATCTGGGAAGCGTTACAAATAGTATTCGGATGTTAAAAATATCGCAGTGACGGGGCATAAGATTCCATCAAAATTCTTAGCACAAACGTTACGTGTCTCTCGTCGTGTCATTTCAGCAAGTCTTTACAAGCTGGATCGTTCGAGCGAAGCCAAATGTCGTCAATAAATGAGCAATCACATCGCGATCCCTTTGATTTGTTGATAGATGGAGGTCACGGTTAAAAACATACAGAGGGGAGAGAGGCATCTAATTCACAGTTAAATAGGTACATTTTGCGCATATTTTAACTATATAACTATCAACTATTTATGCCTTTGCATACTCAAAGATTTATGCAATACGGATATATCGAGACACGTGCTCAACAAATATTTTTATTACCTCGAATTTTGCTTTCTATAGCAAACATTGTGATTAAAATATGTAAAAAGTCGATGAAATTATCGTAATTTTTATATAGTTACATATTTTTTCGTCTCCATAAAGTGTCGACCCTATTTATTCCAAGAGTAAAAGCTTGACATTTCGAGTTATTTATCTAGGTACCTTCTCTTGTCCAACAGAATAAGCATCTAATTCACAGTTAAGTAGGTACATTTTTCTTTTAATCCTATATCCGTGCGCAATTACTATCCCATATACTATCAACTATTTATACAATGCAGATATATTTAGACACGTGCTCAACAAATATTTTTATTAGCTGTATAAAATATATATACAAACTTAAAAACCATACATTTAAAGTAAGGAAGCTATAGGTAGAAAACAGTAAGAATACATGGATAATTGCATTATTTCTATAAATGTAAAGAATAAAACTATCTTTCTGTTTATGATCGTCGTAAAAGGCTTGACTCGGGGAATATACCAAGGGAATCTGTATTCTGCTGTGCGCTGATTAAATCTTATAACGATCACTGGTTTGATAGGGATTTCGATTACTGGGGTGCCTATGCATGGACGTTCAGACTCATAGGGGCATTCACCAGTTAACCAATTCAGCCATTTTTACTGTGACTACATGGGGGGGAGCACCCTGCAACCTGATGATACCCGAATTCTTCCGGCAAAGATTTAGCCCACACAATATCCACTTCGGCGTCTACCGGACGAAACTTCCATTGTTCAAGTTGTACACACGACGTCAATAAACTGAGTAAGCCATTTTTCACTGTACATGACGACCATCTTTATCTTTGTCTACCAACGGATGCGCTATGAAATTTTGTTTACGCGTACTTCAAATTGAAACATCCTGTATCTAATATCTAGGTGATTATACATGTTGTTTTGTTTACTCGCTGCCAACAGGAAGAAATAATGATCACTCACTGTCAGTGCCCTAATACAGGATATTTTTTTATGTAATGCGGATAATTTGCAGAGTGATTCAGTGCCTGTTACTAAATGTAAAAAACCCCCTGTTTCCAAATGAGAGTTTACATGAGAAGCGCCTAGGTTTAGATTAAATATTTAATGATAATCTTGATCTATAAATAAGGCTTACGGTTTTTTTTATTAACCAAGACCGTCGGTTTCATATCCCCACAAATTAGGTGGTTGAAGCAAAGACGTGAACTCCTTTTACAAGAAATTGTGTGCTGCTTCTAGCGCCTGATTTCGAGCTGCAACAACCAAACAAAAAGAAAACTCACTATGTATGGTATAGCGCCTCGTATGACGTTGACTTTGTTGATGTAGGGTGCTAGCGCGGACAGCGTCTCTGTGGGCCCCACGGGTCGGTAGCTGCCTCGGTTTTCACACGCCGTCCAGTGACCCAGCCGGATGAAGCAGTAGCCTGAACAAAAAGTTGTTAGTTTACGAAATTCTGTCCTAGATATTTTCCAAATATTTATGGGACTTTCCGCAAAAGGATTTATAAATGCAACTAGATGCAACTAATAAAAAATCATCACGGCGGCGATAATTTGTGTAATCATAAAAATCCGGTTGGTATTGTAGGGGCAGCCATGAGTGACTTTTGCATCATTTTCCTCACTTACTAAGAAGAGGTAAACCGTTTCGTTTACGTGCGATTGAAACAACAAACATCGTTTCCACATCCATTAAAGTCAACTTTGACGTTAAGTTCTACTCATTGGTTTTACGCGGACGATTATTACCTGAACAATATGAGTCCCACCCAGCTTCATGATACGACTGTTTCACATTGAAAGGTCTGCTTACTTTGATGAAATTCACGCCATTCTGCAACTTTTTGCATTTCCCCTCAGAGAAAAATTCATATAAGCTGTAACAAATAATAAACATAATGCCCTCCTATCAATTAAACCTGTCTCTTGTAGATTATTTTCTAACCATTATAGAGTATCTTATATTATGTACTTGTTTGTTTGTCTGTTCGTGTAATTGCTTTAGAGAATAACTAATTTAACTGTTTTTTGATTATTTAACGAAAGCCGTTGTTTATTTTCTTATAACGATTTAAAGGCGTTAAAGTTATAATGATGTAATCGAGCGAGTGCTGTGTAAACGCGAACTATATTTAAAAGTGAATTCGTGTTACAAAATACTTTTCTACAATTAATCAGGGGAAGCTAAATAAGCCGCAACTATTTCTAAAATACTAGTAATATTTATACTTACTCTTGTAAACCGTTCGACTTCCAAACTTCATGGTAGCTAAGCTTCTTAGACATTTCATGGGATATATATTTAGTATCAAATATACTTGGAAACATATTGTTAATGTTTTTCTTGAATACTGAATAACTGTTTGGTAGTGGGCCTATGAACTGATTATGTAGTAGTATAGTGTCTAGGAATATGTTATGTCCTACTATGGGCTTCTGCGAGGTCTCTAATAAAGAGATGATTTGTGAGAACCCGCGCAAGTGGTTCATAAGATTGTCTTCTAGTATCGCCATTGGAGCGCTGTGTGCGCCTTCCACAGTTTTATCTCGGTACACGAGAATCTGCAATAACAGAAATTACTGCTTAGCAGGTTGAAGCTTAGTTATTCTAGTAATTTCGGGCCCAAGTACAATAATAATATAAATATATCTGAAATAGTTACAGTTGATAAAAGTTTATGTAAATATTACAGAAAAATAAAGCTTTTGAGAAATCAATCATCCAAAATCCTTCACATACAAACTTAATTATGTGGTCTCTAAATAGCTTTTTATACGTCCGCAAAGAAAGTATGGAACCCTAAATGCGCGTGTCCGACTTGGTTGGTGTTTTTGGAGTGGCTATTGTAAAATTTTCAAAGTAAGTACTAGGTTAAACAATTAAGCTCGCAAGCGGTTTGATGTATTCCGCAAAAAATGCATATCGCCGAATACCTACTCAAATGCAACTAAACTTTGAGGCTCTATTTCACTGATTTGAAAATATTAATATAGCATAAGACCAAAAGCAGACCTCTGTCACTCGCTTATGGTCGCGCGATATTATGGCTACCGCTTGGCGTACTTTTCACAGTAGGTACGTACAAGGTACTTTAGAGGGAGAGTGCGGTTGGTGGGTGCAGGTGCGTTAGATCACTTAGATCTAGCCGATTCACCGGTAGCGAGCGAAGCAATATGAACTTTAGCGGCGCGGCAATTGAGCTCAAAATAGCGCACTTCCCTCAAGGAAGTGAAGTATCTGTTATTTAATCTGTATTAAAAGGCTACTTAAATAACAGGGAAGTGCCTCGCGTGAGCGCGATTCGGCGGATAGTAATAAAACTATACATATTTCAAATTACACACAAGCAAAACGAAGTCTATTTACCCATTACTCTTAGGCTGACATTTAGAGACGACAGTAACGAGTCTAAGCGTGAACTTACGCTTCCATCTCTCAAACTTACGAACAAATTTTGACAGATGGAAGCGTAAGTTCACGCTTAGACTCGTTTCTGTCGTCTCTGAATGTCAGCCTTAGTCTTACAAACAAACAGTATCAAAATGAGCTACTTGCTTAGATTACCTTCTTGCTATTACCTAAGCTATCTGTAGTGAGCACGTCGGGGAACCTTATCCTAATCTCCATGTGCGTGATGTACCGGAGAATGGGGTTTTCTACGTCCACATACATAGTCTCATCTTTACTCCTTATTAGCCATCTGTAATCAAATTGAATAGTTTTTGATGTAGCTTTTTCTGATTTTTCTTTTATTCCTTGAAACAGAGTTGCAAATTAATAAGTGGCCTACTACTCTTTTATATTTTTAAATGTTTTGTTGAATCTTGATTCTTTGATAGTAATACTATAGCCAGGAATTTGAAAAAGCGTAAGTAGCGCCTATTTAGTTAGAAACAATACAGCATTTCTGAACCAGATGTATTCACAAGTGTGCATGCTGTAACTCTAAACTATATCAAAGACAATGTTAATTATTTCAAAAGGGCCACTCTTTGCAGGCACTTTTAAAAAGCCGTGAATCTAGGTGCATTGTTCGAAGTGGGTTGGACCTATTGAGAAGATACCGGCAAGAAACTCTATGCATGTATGCATTAGACCAGACTGGGCAGATAGGGGGTGCACCAAATTAAGCAACTCAAGGTCAGGTTGGGTTAGCTAGTCTGATTTGCTTAAATTGTTCTGCATGACACAGAATCGTTTCCAAAAGTATGGCTGGTGACTGCAATATCTATCTATGTTTATATAATTATGTCTGTTGTTAGAGTTGCAGTATTATTCTTACTTAGAAACTTCTGAGCAGTACCGCTGCAGCAGTCTCTCATCATCCATATCTACTGTCCGCGCAAGGTCCTTGAACAGCGACTTATCTTTCAGATTCTGACGTACTTTAGCTTCCTCTGCTTTGCTCAGGTATGGAAGTCCTTCGTATGTGAACTGAAAAAATTCATTCCGAAAAGCTTAATAAAATTAAAATGAATAGTAAATTATAATAACTTTGTACAATAAAGAATACTCCATCTATTTAAAGGTCAATATTAATTTGTATAGATAATATATAAAAAGTATGGAATGGTATGAACTAATTTTGAAAACTTTTTATGGGAGTCACACTCATAATATTATCACCTTCGCATGTAACCGGTTAACATGAATTTTCGTAGTGCTATGCTGCTCTCAATGTGTATCCCTTGATTGTATGGGACAATAATAATTACCACCCTATTCTAAGTGAATTGGTTGTATTTAGTTTTCATTAAAGTTTTTGGTACAAAATCAGAAATAAAAGCATCATGTTTGAGTTTCAATTAATATACAAACTTTGCAGGTTAGCTTTGCCAGATGGTTTGACTAATTTGGAAGGGTTGCAGAGAAAATCACTGGAAGAAGCTGGTTTAACAAAGGATGACATTGTGTTGGCATGGCAACAAAAAGTAAACTTTCAGTCAGCAGGTAAAATATGAGCTGTGAATAACGTTGATAATGATGAAATAATCTATATGGAAAATAATTAAAGAGTTCATAAAAAAATGCATACCTTATTAAAATCAAATTTGTATCTACAAAGAAATTTGAGCGTAGAAGCTTGGAATATGAATGACTGGTCAATGTCTCCAAAAACTTGCGGGCACAGATGGAAGGTGTAGCCCGTAGCTATGTACGAGTCCAGGTCTCTGTTGTACTGGAACATGGTTAGCCCCACTTGTGTCATTATCATTTTGCTAACTTCATTCTTTATCCTGTCATATCTTTCTTCACTTGTGTCAAACAATCTGGAAGTAAAATGAAAATTATATAAAAAGTGTAATGAAAGTAATATATTATATATATGTGTATATGTATATATATATATGTATATATTATGTATATATAGTGTGTGCCAATGTGTGTATTTATTTATTTATATTAGGTACACCAACAGTATATAATACTAGTAAGTATGTGTAAGTCTATTTGGTCACATTAACAGTCTGTTTATTAACATAAAATATTTAATGAATTTAAGTGTAAGTATGTTATGAATTATTTTTATTATTTATTTTCCTTTATTGGCCAACAAAGAATTCACATTGATTTTCTTTCTTTTTTGTCCTGTGCACCAGCTCAGCGTGTGATCACTATAAATATAGATTTCAATCAAACATACAATTTAACGTAGATAGAATACTTTAAGTCCACATGTAAAGGTTCATTAAATGTTGGCATGAGAGTTACATATTTTTATTTCTTTCTTGTGCTATTTGATAACTATACATGAAAATATAGCTAGATCACTGATGAGTTACAGCCTGAAGACAAATTACACATTGATGATGATTTGGACCATGTGCCCTTGATCCCAAAATATATAAAATTACAAATATGTAGGTATCTAGCAGGTGAGTATAGGTATAAATAAATCACTTGGTCACACCTGTACCAGAAAAACTGTCGTAATTAGTATTAGAGTTAAGAACTGGGTATTTACTGTTTATAGATTGTTTTGTGCTTAACTCTGTTGTCTCTGTTTGATGTTTTTCTAATGTTAGTGACCATGACAGTTTAAAAACTTACTAGTGGTCGCCCAGTGGTCGAAATTAGACTGTAATTACAGCTTTCTGCACTCCTTCTCCCTCTAAATTTTAACAATGCCAAATCTCACACTCTTTGCGCGCAATATGCTAAAAAGGGGTACCTACAAAGTTTTCTATTCACGTATTAAATAGATAACTGTCGTAATTGTGGAGAGGCCCATGTGCACCAGTTGTGTCAATGTGCTGCGATAGGCTAAGTAGAACTTGAAACGCAGATTCTTAATTTAAAATAGTTTTTCAAATCTCTTTACCTATATTTAAAGCACTCCCCGGATAGAAGGGCAGTAAACTCAGCATCAAAAGCGACAAAACTAGACTTCGCCAAGTCTTTCTCTATATTATCGAGTTCATCTTCAAAGTTTTTCCTTGTTATCTCCATGCTATTGGTGTTAATAATACAATTTTATATCAAATGTAATGTCTAATTCTGTAAAAATACTTTAATTTTAATAGAAAAATATCATCACATGTGTACTATAAGGTGAAAACAAATAACTGTCAGTCACTTGTCAGCTGTCTTTTGACATCTGTCATTCGATAAAGTTTTTTTATTCTTTTAAGCTTGGGAAATTGGGAATGTGTCTTTTGAGATAAATATCTGATATCCTCAATTAATAAAATTATTAAGCGTTTCGTCACGAAACAAGTGACGAAACGCAGACATTCATATCAATGATTAAAGAAGACATGATGTCTTAATTCATGTGTTCAAGGCCGCATGAAATACACTCAACGACCTCATGTGGTCAATTGCACTTTGAAAAGATATTATAAGCTGTAAAATATTGTGACCTACATCATGTAAAGCCCGTGTTTGAGTGGTTTTCTACAAATATTATTATAATACCGCTTCACTTCTTGGGGTATCGTAGAATGCGACTAAGAGCAATCCCCGCGGGATGCCGCTGCCCAACTCAATAGTCAAAAGGCTCAATAGTCGACAAGACGGGTAGCGGCATAGTCTTATCATCTGTGCACTCATCTCAATAAGCGATAATTAATCAATCCGTTTGAGGAGCGGGTCATGGTGTAATACCGTTCAAAGTGCAAATCTCTTTGCCGTAGGTTGGGTAAAGTGCATCTAGGTTTATCAATCACAAAAAGTATGTTCATATTGAGCGCGCTTTTTGCGGTCCAAAGGCTTCTTCAAATATTAAGATAGATAGCTATTTATTGGGTTGCTTAGCGGCAGAAGTCGAAAAATGTACCTTTATGTAGATTGAGCATCCCTCGGTTCAAAGACTACAATAAAATATTGCTTGAATACCTACACAGGTTTAAGGATACAAATTAGTTTCATCTAGGCTTTAGGCCTTTAGGGATCAAGACGTGTTATTATGTTACGATACGCACAGAATATTTTGTTTCAAATTTTAATTAGTGAACCCTCGGTACCTACTTCGATCTCGTTAAAAATCTTGACGTTTTTAATTTCGTCTACATTAGGTCCATTAGGCGGCTCTTTTCTGCATCAATTACACACACAGCTCCAGGGCCAGAGTAACCTAAAGGCAAAGTAGGTAACTGGGGCCGTTGGCCCCGGTTGCTTCAGGGGTCCCAAGATCTGCGTAAATAAGATTTTATTTTATTTTAAATAGGTATATATTTATTTTAATTATATAATATATTATTAGTCGCGATTGCTGTAATCGCATGTTTATGTATTGTTTTTGCCACTAAAAATAGAAAAATAAAATAAACTATAAAAAAAAGAACTACTTCATTTCACTAAAGAAGTGAAAGAATGGTTGTGAATTACATACAGTTCACAAAAAAAAAATACGAACAATCAACTAAACCTTTCGCAGTTCACTGCTGGACATACCTACTGCTCTCAAGTAGCGCCATAACATTCGGTCGTCCGCCTTCCACATCCAGTCCACCCCAGCTACGATTTTCAGGTCGTCAGTCCATCGTGTTGTCCCTCGCTACGTTTGCCGATCTGCGTAGAACTTGTTTGGGCATTCGTTGACATGTTGAAGCAGCAGTCAGAAAGCAGGGGTCGTGTTAATATGGTGTCTGCAATGAAGATGGGTGCTCCGACCCCTTCGATGTTCACTCAGTGTCGTTTTGTGGAATTAAACTACATAATCATTATTGTTTTCCTTACCACCTGATTATTGCACCACTTTAAGGAAAACACCTAATTCTTTGAAACAATATTTTTATATGAATCTGTTGAATAATATCTACATAGAAAAATATTATTATTCCATTCAGAAATTATTCGATTTAGGTATACTTACTTATTTATTTTTGGTATGATTTATAAATAACAATGTGTCATTAATTAGTACTTATGAAAATTTGAATTTATTATTTATTTATTTGGTTACCAACTTATATTAACAGAATATCTACACATGTAAGTGAATTCATTTGAACGAGTTTACGATCCATTACGATTGTATTTTATTTTAACTCAGTAATTTTTTTATGTTCGATGAAGACTTTTTATTATTAGAATATTTTGTGCATCTATGTTATGAATGAAGTAAGAAAAGTTTTATATTGTAGATATTTTATATGTACTGTCTTATATAAAACAATTAGAAAATAAAATAATGTTTTTATTTTTTAAATTTAGGTACTTATATACTGACTTATTGATTGCTATTCGAGGAAATCTATGTTATCATATATATCAGTTGCAATGATGTCAACTATGGGATTATCTAAGTTTAGAGTCACACCGCTGCGGTAGCGGTAGCGGTTCAGTCCAGCCAGTACAAAAGGCCCTCACCGCCACCGCGTGTTTGAAAAGTCCCTTACAAGATAGGCCATTACAGCTGTCCGTGTGTCGCCGCCACCGCATACGGCGGCGATGTGGGCGACGACGCTTAAACCGCCCGGCATCGGCAGCAGCATTCTCCTGGGCAGATAACAATATACCTAATTATAAGTACTGCGATCCCCATTCCGTTTGTCAAGCGTGTTGATTACTTACTTTGTGACGAAGTCATCTATTATCACCTCATTTACCATTTATTCCTGGCAATCATCTTCTATCTGGCCATCTTACCTTCCAAATTTAAATTCAAAAATAAAACAACACAACAACAAATAAAACATTGCGCCTCACATTTCCATTTTCTTCACATTCGACTCGAGACTTTACCTGAAGATAGACACAGCTGTGATCTTCTATTTTAAAATTTATACAAGTTCCTTTATTTTACTATCTTTAATCTTGTTATAACAAAGTTATCTTGCTATTAAATATTATTTATAATATATATGTGAAAGAAAACGAGATGTAAGACTTTAATCAAGCAACAAATAAACTACTGGTTCTCCTGCGAGTCTTCTTTATTCCTGTTCACTCCTATCGTTCCTGTTCCACTTCTTACGTTGTTCCCTGAGTCCTCCCTCCTAACGACTGAGTGAAGCCGAGGCACATAGAGGGAGGATTCCGGGACAACTTTAGGCAATATCATATTCCCATCTCACCACAGAGACCCTTGTTTAGTTCGATGATAGTCTTACGATGCTCACCTTTCATAGAAAATTTCTGGTAATTTTTGCAGAAACTGCTATCGACGTTTATGTACGCATATCTTTTCGTTGCAACGGAAACCTTGCCATTTCCTCATAGTACGTTTTTGGGAGATTCATTATAAACTAGAAGAGGCTGAATACCTGAATATGGAATTTTACACGGAGTGATCATCCGTCTAGCCGCAACCGAAAATACAACAAGTTGAGATATCTTACCAAAAGTTAGTTCAGTTGTTATATATTAGACAGGGTTGAGATTAATTATTGTCATTACTTTAATTACCAAGTATATAGAATCAAGTGTCGTTAATTTCAGAATGTAGTGCTACATTATTAACATATTAATTAATACCAGGGAACGTATTACGTAGTACTGTGTAACACGTAACGCTGTAAGTAGGTGGCCTGCACGGTGGAAATTAATATAAAATGGTTGCACAATATAAAGTTGCATAACGTAGGTACAGAGAGAGTTCATTTTCCCGTCAATTTACTTCCGAATTGGAGCCCCAATCGAACCTGAGGTAATTCGGCGATTCATGGAGGTGCACGATGTTGCAACTGCTGAAGGCGACGGCCTACGACCATACCAGTCGCCACTTGGTGGTCGACTCGCGTGCTCGCGAACACCTCTCACTCACCGACACAATTGAACAAAACTTTTCAAAATAAACATGTAAGCTACGAGTGTTAGACGATAGAAGATTAACTTTTTTTAAATTAATCATGGAGTCGGAAAAAGAGGCGATTCAAGTGCGCGATGTGTCGTTGGTGAAACCAAATTACATGCTTATGTCCTTGCAAAGGATATTCGTGTTAATTGTAATACTAGCTGGAGTTTTAGTCGTGGTTCATTATACGCCGATGCCAGGTACATGATACTTTTTTATTATTTATATTTAATAGATTACTGAAACTCTTTTTGAGAAAGACTCTGATTTCGTATTTATCTATCTGTATAACTTTGTATAATTTACATTGCTTTATAATTTTTATGGTTTGGGATGAATGTACACCTCATACTAAAATTTAATTCAAATAAAGTCAAGTAGGTAATCCACCTTAACTATCGGCCGATTAGTGAGAGCACTCCATTCGTAAATATAATGGTCTTTGTACGTACGGAAATAAGTTCGTAGGTACGTATTGCAATCGATCACCATTTGAATGTTCGTGGAATCGATCACGGACTCGACTTCACAATGGAATAAACTTCAACGAATCAATTTTTAATTTCTCGTACCTACCTAGAACGTCTCTAGTTTTGCTATAATGCGGATTACTATAAATATAACGTTTGTTTATATTTAGGTACTTATAATATAATTGTTTGTTGACATTTTAAACTCGCTGTAAATATACATACTAATAACGAATACATTAATGTTAATTAATTATTATTATTTACAGAGGAGTATTTCGAGAACTGCGACCGAGAATGTCACGAGCTGGATTGGCCAATGATATGCCGTGTGAAACTAGTCATCGAGGTCTACAAGACGCTTAGCAAGTAAGCATTTTTATTTTTACAATTTAATTTGAAAATTATATCTAATACAGTAGAACGCATACATGTCATAATTTTTACTTTTGGAACTGTCTTCATTCTAAGCATAAAAATTTCTTGTATCACAGATCCTGCGGCATTTGCACAGAGAAAGACGGCGGTGAATGTCCGGCAACATGTATTTCTGCAGACGGGCGGGAACGAGGCGTGCTGGTAGCCAACAGGGCGCTCCCGGCACCCACCCTGCACGTCTGCCATAACGACATCTTGGTCGTAGATGTGGTGCATCGAGCTCCGGCGCACGCGTTGTCCATCCACTGGCGCGGCCAACCGCAAAAAGAAACACCCTTCATGGACGGTGCTCCAATGTTGACCCAATGTCCGCAGCCTGCATACACAACATTCCAATACAAGTTCCGCGCATCGGCCGTAGGCACGCACATGTATCACGCACACTCTGCTGCTGATGCCGCCGATGGTCTCGCGGGGGCCTTCATCGTCCGTCAGTCACCCCGCCTTGACCCGTTAAACAAACTATATGACGTAGACGCCACCGAACACACAATATTTATATCCGAATGGGGCCATTCAATGGGACCGTTAGCCGGAGTCATTTCGCGCATCCCGAATGCCGAATCTCTCCTCATAAACGGTAAAGGAAAATCGTCTGAATCCCCAGACGCTCCGCTGTCCTCGTTTAAGGTAGAATACGGAAAAAGGTACAGATTCCGTTTGGCGTACGGTGGCGGATCAAAGAGCTGTGCTATTAAGTTTTCAATTGACCATCATGTTATGGCAATCGTGACTTTAGATGGTCACCAGATTGAGACAGAACGTGTAAATTCTATTGAGTTAGGCAGAGGTGAACGAGCAGATTTTATACTGGAAGCTAAAAATGTGCCCGGCGAGTATAAAATCAGAGTAGCTGCGGTAAAGACTTGTCAAGACAATTTAGAAGGTTTAGCAAACTTAGTGTATGAAAACTTAGAACAAAAAGTGTTGCATAAAGATGACGACACAGTGGATTCTGAAGTGTATCGTGAGTTAACGACAGTGTCTAGTGATCGGTGTGAATCTGACAATGTGATCTGTTTGGACGAGATCCGCGCATCGAATAAGCTTCCTGCAGAGCTGGCTGAGAATCTTGATGAGATGATTTATGTGCCTTTTAATTATTCTACAAGACAAATTTCGGCGAAACGAGTCGGTGAGTAATCCAATTGTAGACTCGCACATTGTTCATAAACTTTCCTTTGCATGCCATTATCTGGTTAAACGTGGTAGATATGTATTATGTACGTATTGTACTTTTCTCATCACCATCTTATGAGCGTTAACGAGTTTTAGATTGATGGAACATTGGATAAAGTAGGCTTTTGACTGTTATCATATAAATTATTTCATGATTGTGTTTTCATGAGGTAATTTGCGAAACAATAACTAAATTAAATATCCCGTTAAAGGTATTATATGCAATAGATTGTCAACACAATCTTCTGTAAAGGCAATATTGACTAACGAAGCATATAAGTAGGTAGGTACCCCCTATTCACATAAAACGGAGTCGACAGGGTTACTGATACAATTAGTATTGTGCTTTGTTTACTCTACATTGTGACATGCAGCCGTTCTAGTTTGGGGTTTTGCAAGATTTGCTCAATAATATTTCATTTTAATTAGATAATTATGTTTAGCTTACTGCCTGACCTTCGCACTTGTACTCGATTCGAGTGCGCCAACTATTCTTTTAACATTATGAAGACGCTCAAGTCTTATTATTTTGACGTTCAGTCATAATATAATATCTAGTCCAGAACTATAGATTGCCTCAATCAACCAACTAACTTAGCATATGACTCGTGGTACCTGCGATATAAACTGATGAGGATAACGCGCAACTGGTTTCTCGACAAAATAAATCTGGGAAGGTTGCAAAGGTCAGACGTCTAGCGGCATAAAACCGAATTTAAGTCGATACAAACACAAACAAATACAGGGCATTCGAAATTTTCCATCAAATTCGTTTCGTGATTCTGCTTGTATACCGAAACGAATAATTTGGAATACTTTATTGCCCTTAAAGCGGTCAATGGTTAGATACGCTGACCTAACGAAATCGAAAGTTCGGCCGAATTTCCATTCGTGTGTATATTAAACGAAGAAAATTGATATCTGAACGAATTTATAATAGGACCAGTAAAGAGAGATTATTCCATATTGAGTAATTTTTTATTAAAAAAATAGTTATGATTTATCAATTAAAATAACAGAGACTTTTAGAAAATAATAGACCAGAATAGGTACATCCAAAATGTTTCGTATTAAAAAAAGTTGTATAATGATTTATCATTTACCTTTATTTGTGTTTTTTTGACAGCCAGTAGAATTTTGGAATCGAGTTTTCGCTTTAATTTGTCTGTTTGTTTTATTAATATTCGAACACTTCGTTATGGTTATCGAACAATTCGTAGGCTTTTTAAGTTATAATCGAGTTTCAATAAAATTTACTTTGAAATAGGCCCTTAATTCTGATAGATTCTAGAAGTAAAGTATAATAAAATCTAAACAAGGGTTGTAAGTACTAAATCCTGAGAGTTAACATTATGTTTACGGAAGAGGAAGCGACAGCGAGTATGTTTGGGTATCCACTATTTGTAGGTCATGTCAAGGTCGTTTTCTTTTAATTTTCGTTATCATATCCACTTGTCAGCACTACCGTACAAGTATAACAAAGTCAAAAGGGTGGACATGTAAAATTTTCCTTATCATAACAAAAGCACTGTAAAAACATAGTTTAAAATGAGATAATATGTATCATGAACCTTTCTGTGAGTGTTATTTTTATATTATTATTCCTGTTTTGGCCACTGAATTCCGTCTAGAACATTCAATTTGCCTCTCAGGTTGTATTTGACGGTTTCTTTGTAATAGCGTAAATTTAATTACTAATCACAATCAGTATCTTGTTCTCTATCAAATAAATAAACATCCGATCTAAATGATGCCAATTTTAGCATTTCATTAACATAAACGTTATGGTCTAGCCTTACGGAAGGACAATAAAACTAGTTTGAGACAACTATTGCATGGTTATAACATGCCACGCTCGTCTTGTGCTATGAGTATTTTGTCTTACGTAACATTTAGCTTAGGCAACAGAATATGTTAGTGGGTCGCGTCACTTATTTCGTAAATATTGCGATATTTAATCGCAGTAAGATACGATATTTTAAGTTTGAAATTATGAGAATAGCTATAATTTTCATTTTTATTGTAGTTTTGCAACAAAAACGCTAATTTTGTTTTGAGTAAACTAACCTCTTTTTCGCATTTCTCAATTGCATTTTTTTCAACAATTTATGGTTACCTAATCCTAACAACGGAACGGTAGCATCCGTCATTACGGCAGAATTCAAGGAAAAGATTAATGACTGCACACACAATGACGATTAAAGATTAGGTAAAGTAAAAACCGCTCCGCTACTTTTAAATATTCTAACATAAGAATTTAAAATCTTATTGAAGTCCGGAATTCTTTTGTCAAGCCGAGTCGCGAACTCGAGGCGTATCTAACGATCTAGAACCATCTATCAATCAGTCAAGCTGGCAGTCAGTCTGGTTAATGTAACTGCTACGTAAAAACTATTTGATCTCTGTGTAATTACGTGTGAGACATTTGGCTCATAGATTGTTGGTAAGTTGATTGACCTCTGTAACCTCGTTTTGTAGGGATAATTGTATCAATTAAAGTCCGTTAATCTAGTTTGAAGTATGATTGGGGTACAGTAGTTACTAGTTAGCCTTTATGAAGGGAAGATGTATTATTATCTACCTATAGGCCAACTAATAAATATATCTGATGTATATTTTAACAGCGGTTATGTTATGGCAATATCTCTTTGACAGATACATAACTGTAGCAGTTAGTAGGAAGCCCAGCAGTAGTGGAAGGTATGATGTTGATACTATAATTCAATTTTGGTATCTAGTTAATGTAGTCTTCGTAGCTCCATTCCACAATTTACGAGTATAGATAGGTAAGTATAGTACACGTTTCCCTAGCTACAATTTTATGTTTTAGATTTCATATTTCTTTGATATAGCTATTTAACATATAATATAGCGACATAACATGCTGTTTATGAAGAAAGTGAAGTAATCAGCGGTCGTAACAGCGTCCGCCACAACCGCAAATAATATGCTTTGAATGATTGCGCTGAACGCGCGCGCACGGCGCCTTTGCGCCTGGGCAACCTTTTACAACCACTTACGCCGGCAAATTACCATTTGTTCATTATTGACGTTTTAGCGGTGATTTTAAACGCCAGAAAGAGGAATAGGAAAACAAAAAACAATAGGATGTTTACCATGATTATTAACATGTTTTGTACGAAAGTTTTCCTTTCACTTGCAGTGGGTAGTTGGGCACTTAGTCTTTGTGGCACGTGAATCTTTCTTCTTAAGAGGTGCCGTTAGATCAACACACTTACATTTGGAGTGGTCAGCGAATTGAATATTTATAGAAAATTGCGACTGCTTAAATCCAAGTTGTAGACATTGACGTAATTTGTACTGTCGTCGCTAGGTAGTCTGTCAGCAGGACGTCGTATTTTTAAGTACGGTAGCTTTATTGCGACATTGTTCTGGACTTACCTTATTTCATTAATTATTTAAATTCATTGAATTCAGTAACTCTCTTTAGACTAACATCGCATTTTTAAATGAAGAAATAAGTATCGCATCAAATAACGAAATGCGGACATTAATTAGTATTGTTCAAGGCCTTGTGTGGCCGGTTGCGATTAGATATATCACTATAATAAGTGATCAAACGAACTTACCTTGTGATGTTCGATCATTATTATACGAAATGCTTCGTTCGAAGATATATGTTGTTAACCATGCAGCTTCCTCGATTTACTCGGCAACTGAACGCAATTTTCAGAGCTAAAACTAAACGGTATATTGAGTGCGTTATCTGTGTCCCTACGTCAACTGTCATTCTTTTTAGAGTCTTGTAAGGTTATCTCAATTTTACTGGGTTTAGGGTGGGTAGGGAACATATATCTTCGAACGAAGCATTTCGTATAATAATGATCGAACATCACAAGGTAAGTTCGTTTGATCACTTATTATACTGCATGCTTCGTTCTCGATATATGTTGTTAACCATGCAGATGTTTAGAGACATGGTAAACTTGAGATGAACCTTAGAATCCATAAGTAGGTACTTATAACTTTTAAGTTTTTTTTTTTTTTTTTTTGATAAAAATCAATCTAGTTTTATTTGAAACAACTTAAATATTTTAAACTTATATAGAATTTCCCATACTTAATAACAGGAAATGTTTATGTTAAATTTTTTAACATAAACAAATAAGACTGATTTTAACTTAAAATCAGTCTTAATTGCTAGATACCTAACAATCTAATTTTATAATAACTGAAGGCAATTATGAAGGCAAGATTGAGATCAATAGTGACAAAAAAATAAATCATTTAAAATAGGTATTTAAAATTATTCTGCATTATGCACAGCATGGGCAAAATCTACTAAAATAACAATTGGTCGGTTATAAAAATATTCAATTATTATAATAAATATTATTTATTTATTATTATATATTATATTATTTGTCCAACCAGCAGTCTGACTGATTACATCTGATGAAATTCCTTGTGTCTTAGCCTTGGCAGGAAAGGCGTGGCGTGTACTGAAGATACTGGTATCAATACCGTAGACAAAAGAGTACTTTTAATCCATCTACCAATGGTAGAAGTAGGAAAAGGTTTATGGAGTTTTTTAAGTGTTAAAAACAAAATAATAATCATTATACACTCTAATATCTCTAATAAATCTTCTGTTTTGGCTGAGCAAATCTCAGTATTTCAAAACAGGGGTAGGTGAAGATTTAGCTGGGTTCGTCCCACAGCCAGAGTTTTAATCATATCAGTACTGGCAATATTGACACAACAATTTTCAATAAGCGTTATATTAGATACTATAATAAGTGGTAAAGTTTGTGCTCATTGAGCTGTGCTTAGTGCAAGCAAAACCACCACTTTCTTTGAGATACTTTTAAGACTTTATGTCATGTTGGGAATCCAGTTTAATAATCAATTTAGAACTTTATTTGGATCCCATATTCTTTGGTATTTTGCCAATAGTGGTTTAGACTTACAGACTCTTTTAAAGTATCTGACGATTTATTTATTAATTATTTAAAATGCTTCATGTACAATGTACCTACAAAGGCTATATACAGACATATACAGACTATCTGTATATCATCCTCCCCAATTTTAGAGCCTATTATCAAAGATAGAGCTGACTTGTGAGAGTTAGTTAGTTACAAAAAAAAATACATAATAAATTGTATAGATGGAGCAAATGGGTCTATACCATGTTCCTGATAAAAGCTCGACCAAGTTTTACATGTAACATTATACTGTTTTAATGTAGGTATTACTTGAAAGGAATGCAAACACGACATACATTTATGTTGGGGGAATAGCCCTTTTCAGCCACGCTTGCCTGATAATCCCGGCAATCAGATTAAGCTGGTGGTGAAGAGGGTGGTGTTATCAGAAAGAAGAACTTCAAAGATATTTTGTGATTACAAATAGATTCGCTTTGAGATTAAAAAATAAATTGATATAATAAATTATATTTATATATTGATTGCATAATAAATAAATTAACATATCCTGCATTAAGGGATACCAGGCTTGTGACGGCCAGTGGGGTGTGACCAAGATATCTGTTGCTTTTTTTTTTTTTTTTTTTGAATGAACGAAAATCCCTAAGGAAATATTCTGTCCAAGCCAGGGTAAAAGCAACAATATTTATTGCCTCTGGATCTGGTTTCCAGAAGACATAGGAAAAACATTTAGTATTAGTGTGAGATGCAAATATTTCTGTATCAGGTTCTTCTAGTTCAGATTATTAAATCTACATAGTAGTAGTAGTAGTATTGTAGTGGTCGTATCCTACATTAGTAAGATGACTGCCATATGGATCTGGCCAAGTAATTTAAATATGGTAACTGAGAACCACCCATTCTATTTATTTATGATATTGCTGTGTCTTAATCTACATGCAATAGGATGTTAGTATTCATAATTCTTTACAAAAAAAGATTAATCCAAAAATATTGCAAGCAATTTTAAATTTAACTTCTCTCCAGTAACCATAAGCTTTATAGTTTTCGTAAACAGCACTAGTCCTGGAGGCATAAATGAACAGTTCAATATCATGTTTATGGTAAGCGATACTTTTACATACTGTACTGATATTATTAGCCCACCCTTGCAGATCTAATTTAATTTCTGAAGTAATTCTATTTAACAGCATAATTTTCATTGCTGTTATCTAAGTATTTATGCTTATGATGTTCTAAAAATTTGGTATATACCATAAACTTATTATTACTAGTGGGTATAAACCCAATCATAATGGTAGCTGAACACGCTGCAATTAATATTCCAATTAACTTTGCTAGATCATATATAAATAACAACTTTCCAGGTGTGACTTTGTCTAAGGGCGATTCTAATGTCACATTTCTTGTATCAAATATAAAACCTAGAAATTGGTAAGACTGTGATGGTATTATTCATCAATATGTATTATTATATATATATTATTTATTTGTATGTACTTTTGTCAAAATTTATAACAAATCCCAAGCACTTTGAGAGCTATTGTTTCTTGAACATTCTCTAAGTATGATTGATAACCAGATCCTATATAATATAATACCAGGTCATCTAGATATTGTACTGACTTGTAACATTTTGTCTAAGATCAGATCAGACTTTTGTCAGAGACCACAACCTTAATAATTTTTGTGAAAATATTAGGTGCAGAGCACAAGCCATAAACACAAATAATTTGTTATATTGACAACATAGGTATTTCTATATCGTAAAGTAATATTTACTAATAATATACCTAACTATGATTCCTTTAAATCTTTTTTTTTTTTTTTTTTTTGTACCATTATTTTTTGGTATCAAAAATATTAGAATAAGTGAACTGGCAGTGGCTTGCACTCCATAAAGACCAAAATACACTTCCTGTCTTAATAAATTAAGTATTAAGTAATACAAACATTAATAAGTCTGTAATATCAGTTAATGCAAGTCTTAGGTCTAACTGTAAGTCTTAGGTGAGGTGGCCAATCACAACATCATTATACTTGACAATACAACACTATGTTGTTTTCGCCTAACCTGTAAGAAATGTCTATTCACGCCACTGTGAACTAGTCTTTACATGACTTACAAAGGGATATAGCTCCCAATTTTAATAAATTGCAAATCATTATATGCATGTCCAGTATCTTCCTCAGCTGATTTTACTGAGTCCCGGTGAGGCATTTATACAAAAGTAATTGAGTACCCTTTGATATGGTCAGGTATGGACTTGTCTAATTTTCTTCCAGCAAGGTAAAAAATGTGCAAGCCTTCCGGCATGACTTACCTCTATGTTTGAGCAGGAGGTTTTTCCCTGTGAGGCATTGTTTTTCTTGGCAGTGGACTGACAATGCTGGCTGTAATGTTACCGGGCCTGCATTGAGGACTGGGTCATCTTGTGTCCGTACCTCGCTGAGTTTCCCTTATGATTTGTTGTAGGCTTCTTGATGGATTGGCCACTTTGTTGGCAAGTTTTCAAAACTTTGAACATATCACTAATTGTTTCCATAGATATAGTCATCTCTTTTACAACATCTAAAAACTTTGTATCAAGAGCAGGGAAGACCAGGTTTCTCCTTGATTTTGTTTGAACAAAATGTAAATCTGTCAGGATCCTATCAGCATCACTGAGTACTTAGATTTTAATCGGTCCACTGTATTAATATTTACCAACAATTATAATGCAATATAGACAATTTTTCAAAATATTGCTCCAAATACGAGCTAAATTGCTATTTATAGCCGGACCATATTAAGGTTTATCTGGCATAAAATTGCCCAGTGCTAACAGTACCTCCAAGCTTATTGTTTATGCTGCTGAGGTAGGCTCAGGTTCAACCGTCGCAGTGGAGATATTTTCTACTAAACGAAGTTCAGATTCATTTGGGATTAGATCTGTCACAGGTCCTGGTGACGTATCACTTGGTTGAATAATTTCGACTTCTTTCGAAGTGTCAATACGTAATAGGTATTGTAATCTGGAAAACGATAAATAACCATACCACTGAAAACAGATTGTACAAGTGATTGATAAAACTGCTTATTGAAGCCTCACGGACTTCACATAAGAGTAGGATGATCTCGTGCGTATATCTCGTATACACCCCGAGTCCAATGAGCACGTCAATGTATCTCGTACACCACCCGTGTCAACCGGTATGAAGGTTATTAAAATCTTTGCGGCCTTGACTGCTATGAAAGCCAGTAGCCGTACCGGTGTAATAGCAATCACAAGACAACGTTTTTAGTACCTGGAATACTAGAACGTAATGTATCACATAAAACATCAGACGAAGAATGATTGTCGTCTCGACAACGCTTCATTTTGCGTTCAATTTTTATTATTTTCTTCTTGTAGTAATGTAAATCCTCTTCATGATGCCTTTTAGGCATAGTTTGAGATTGAATTGAGGACATAAAGTTTTATTATTTCAATGAACACAGAGATACAACGTATCAGTTGCCGCGCAAACGAAAAGAATGACAGTTGACGTAGGGACACAGATAACGCACTCAATATACCGTTTAGTTTTAGCTCTGAAAATTGCGTTCAGTTGCCGAGTAAATCGAGGAAGCTGCATGGTTAACAACATATATCGAGAACGAAGCATGCAGTATAATTATGATTTCGAAGACATGAGTAGGTACATGACTGCTAAATTGGTGGATTATATAAGTACTATTATGTATTGATCACGAATATATTAGAGCTATGCACTTCAATCTTCATCGAGAGCAGAGCAAGCAATACTCGGAACAGCTTGAATATTCTAATAGGCAAGTCGCTTTCACGTAGTAGATGTGATACAGTGGGATATGGTAAAGCTCGTATACAGGGTTGTTTATAATTCACTCATAGTGGATTATAGGATGGAAGTAGGTACTCATCAATATGAACAATTTAATAAGGGACCATCATTGAAGTCGCAAAAAAAAACTATGCATACAAAAACGATCAACCTTATAAGTCCAGCCCATTACAGTCCCACTGCTGGGCACGGGCCTCTTCTCAAAATGAGACGCGTTCGGCCTTAATACACCACGCTGGCCTGGTGCGGGTTGTCGGAGTACATACACCATTGAGAACTTTATGAGCCCCTCTCAGATGTGCACATTTCCTCACGATTCCTTCACCGTTAACGCAAGTGATAATCAATTTCTGATCCGCACATGAATTCATATGTCAGAGGTGCAGGCCGGGTCGAACCCAGACCTTCCTGCACGGAAGACAAGCGTTCAACCGTTAGGTTATCACTATTTGTTCAACCTTGCTCCAAAGATCAACCTTTTTCGATCAAAATGTACAAAAAGTTAGAATTTTTTCGCGATTTCAGCATTGGTACCATAGTAAAAGTTGAATTACAAATAACTACTGTATATTCAAATATTAATAGGCTATGTATACCTATCATTAGAAACCAGAATATACGTACTGACTAACTGACTATGAATGAATTACACAGGTAGGAGCGGTTTAGGACATTTGTATATTTTGCTATAGGTATGTATAATACGGTACTGCTAGATACTTTTTTAACCAACTTACGTCTGGTTTCAGATCATAAACGTTTGATGACGTCTGTTGGTGATTAAACGAATCACCTTTCATTTGTTATACTGTCTGGTACAGAAAGGGCCATTAGGTCCGACAGACCATTACGTGAGTCGGGGAATTATCTGCTATAATAGACTTTATTTCTCTTATATGAAAATTAATCTTCATATCTTTTATGAATGGTCATTCTGGTGCTAGGTATATTCGTTGAAATTAAATTTAAGTGAACATGATTTATGCTAATTCTCTGTCATCTTTAATAAGTAGATAATTTTGAGTAATTTAACATTTTGTGAAACCCAGTTTTAGATTCGATTTTTAATTATTTATACACGGTGAATTTTAAGTAGTTTCCGAATTCCGACACATTCAAGATTGATTGTACCTACTCGTGGTAATGAAAAATTCGGCAAAATAAAATTTATTCGCCGCGAGAAATATTTTCAACTTCTTCTCTACTTCTAAAATAAAGTCGCTTTCCGCGTCTGTCTGTCTTTCTGTCTGTATATCCGATATAATTCTGATTCTGATTCTTGTTCTGCTACCTCTTCTTAAACGACGCAACGGATTTTGATGCAGTTTTCACCATCAGTTAGATATTTCTTTACGGATGTTGTATCTATATATTAATACGTGAAGAGAAAACTTTGTACCCCTTTTTAAGCATATTGCGCGGACGGAGGAGTGTGAGATTTGGCATAGTTAAGGTTTATATGGAGGAGGAGTGCAGTAAGCTAAAATCACGGTCGAATTTCGACCACTGGGCGACCACTAGTACCTACGTATAATACTTTGATATTTAATGTAAGGATAGTAGAGAAATTGCATCCGTGCGAAGCCGGGGATGGATCGCTAGTTGGTTATAGTTTAGTTTGTCATTGGTTAGTTAGTTCTTTTTCTGTCGAGTCAGCGCGATCGATTCCCGTCCCGATGCTCGTGGAAAGATTATCCAGTCGGCATTGGTGGTGTCGAGGCTGACTGCCCAGGGTGCGTCAGACGATCTCATGTTTGGTCATTCGTGGAGGTTCTTCTCTTCCACCCCATTGATAATGTAGATGAACTTGGGCCATAATAAGTTATTGCCAAGTTTTTATCCTAGGCAAAGTTATGGAGAACAGGCAAAGTAAAAGCATTTAATGATATAAATAGAGCCAATAACTCTATGCAAAATGCAATCAGGAAGTAGACTCTACTCCCTAAAATAAAAAATGTCTAATCATTTACAATATTTAGATGTCGTTTCCGTGAGACATTACCTTGCTTACCCTTAACGAATGCTTTCGAAAAAGCATGGGCCGTTCACACGAACCTCGGTTCAATAGATCGTCGTTAAAGTTAATCGTTCGTGAATCAAGCTGCAGTAGTAATTATACGCAACGACCGGCATATTTCTATGTGATATAACACTGAATTATAATATAACATGTATTCGTCCTTCGTACAGCTTTTAGGTGGCTAAATGTGTTGTTTTTTGTTTATATATCTTCGTGTTGTGAGCACTAATTAATGAGTTGCTACTGTAACTACGTAATTACATCTAATTACGAGTATATGCTGAGAATTACTCTGTAACTACGTTGTTTTAAAATTATTATGGAAAAACAAAAATTATCGTAATTTTTCATATATTTTAGCGCTTTATCTCACTGTTCGCTAGGTATGTGCAGGTGTTGGTTTTCTCTTTCTTCCCACAACCTTCCGACAGTCATTATGTAAATGGAGTCGTCATTTATGAACTGGTTTATCCAGATTTCCCAGTCAGGTCATATAAAGTCACCCAAGAGACGGCCTGATTTGTAGGCTACTCTATCGAATTGGCCTTAAAAAGGCACGTAAATTGGCAAATCCTGATTTGATTACATTATCTGTTATGTGATATTTTGATGCTGCTCAAGCAAAGATGACTTATCTTACGAATCAAGTATTATTTTAGCCACGTTTCATTATTCAATATTTCACGCATCATTATTATAGGAAAAAGAAAGAAAAAAGAAATTATTATACTATTTTTTTATTATTATTTTTATTTACCTCATTTTCATTTCTTCCAGAGAGCTGGGGTCAAACCGACGGTCACCGCTTCACGTACCCAGCATCTCCCCTCCTGACACAGGGTGGCGATGTAGGCGCCAACGCGTTCTGCCCTAAGGAACCTGGCCATGGAGACGAGTGTGTGCATGTAAAGAGTGTACCTCTACACTCTACAGTGGAACTGGTCATGTTCGATCAAGGTAACTATTATATTTTGACGTAATATGGTAGGGAAGGGATAACATAGTTCAAAACTTCCCCTTCCCCTATTGATGCAGCTACACCGTAATAACAAGGACCTAGGCAGAGGTCAGCGGCATTTGTGTTCGTTACCTATAATAAGTATCGTTGTACCTGACCTGACATTCTGGTGGTTTATTGTTTGGCTTTTCGTCTTCACACAAAAAATATAAATAACGTACGAATTTCGAATAACGATAGAAAAAGATGAATGAATATTGCAATTTTGAAATTTCGTTGGTTAAGAGTTATATGTTTTTACGAAATCATATTAATCATTAAAGAAAATGCCGTAGAAAATATATCTAATGTTAATCGTAACGTTAACGTTAATCTGCTGTATTGGACAAGAAATAAAGTGCGAGCCTAATGACATCTTAAAACTGTTGATATAACGAGATTATTATATGCATTTATATCTAAACATTAATCATTTCTCGACAACAACGTCGCAGGATAATGAGACTTTTCACTTTCAAGATAGTGAAAGGTGTGCTTTCAGTCATTAAAATTTTAATAATCTTTAAATGAAACTGAACCAAAACAAGAGCCAAGCAAACAAAATCACGGCGACTTGCTTAAAAGTTAATTATAGATATGGATCGAAACGTATCCAAAAGGTTTTAGGAATCGAAATATTTAAGAAAGAAATAGAATAATAATATTTTTCATTATTTGTCACAGCGGTCTATATAAATAAACAATACCTAAATAAAATACAATGTTGTTAAACTAAGAAAGATGTCGGTAACATTAATTCGTTGCAATTTATTTGATATTTTCAATAGTTTAGGCGACAGGCGAGTCGCTGTAAATGCTCTGATACAATCGTACAACGATTTTGATTATAGATTGAATTATAATCAAAATCATATAACATGATTGATGATGAAATTTTGATGATGATGTTTTGATTGAAATTTTACAAGACAAGCATAGAGACTATAAATTGAATGTGTTTAATGTGTGCTTGATTTTTCTTAAAGGTAGTCATCAATTTACCATACATTATAATATCATTCGATAAGGCTATTACGTTTTGAGGTCCAAATTGACATAATTGTTCGGCATCCAACATAGAAATTAACATGCGGAAGGTTTTAAGACGAATTTTCACTAAAATGTTAATTACACGTAGTTCATGTCATATGCATTATATTCAAAAATTTCAAGATGTTCATGAATAGGGGTAACGCCATAAATGCTTAGTGAGTTTCCATATTAAGCAGTTTGTAGTCTAAAGTTTCCACTTTCCTTCACCGAAAGTTAGAAACGACACTTGCGCTAAGATATGTTTGTGCGTCAATATTAGCCTTAGAGATGCCATATATGGCGCTTGTGTTACTTAAAGTTATACAAAGATTAACAAATAGCTGGGAAGTACAGAACATACATTATTTGTCAAGTTAATAGTCTAATATCGGGAAAAACGATGCTACAGTAGCTTAATTATCGTAAGTGAAGATTACATGAGTCTCGATATAAATAACAATATGCAGCTGATGTGGCAAACAGAAGTACATATGGCCATTTATCATGGTGACAGTGATTTATGGTATCCTTTGTAATATGTGGACCAAGATTACTACGCAACGCGGAACACGAAGAAGTTGTCTTATAGGCTAAAGAGAGTGACGCACAGTTGCACACAGACAACACTTTGACGCATGTATTCTGTTTGAAATCATAAATATTGGATAGAATGCATAAGAGAAGTTTTTATTCTAAAGGATATACCTTGAGGAAAAAAAAAACGTTGCCACTCACTAGGATTTCTTCTGTATCGAGGGCATTTTACAAACATACAATCTCACATGCACACACATCCAGACCTGAAATAACAATCTGTAGATGATACAAATATTTGTTCTGCGTTGGAGATTGAACCCGCGGCACGTAGCGTTAGCTAATCGCTTAGCCACTGCGCCAACCGAGTCGTGTTCATCAGTCAAGTAATTTTCTGGGTTATTCACTAAAAGAAAAGAAAGAAGAAAGAAAGAAAATGTTATTATATTTTCGCCCATTATGACGCACGAAACTTAATTAAAACCTTACATCAAGACCACTTATTACTCAAACTTAATCATGGTTCTGCTAAACAAAAAATAATTAAATTAATGTAGTGGCAACAGCGAGTGACCGAGCAAAACAAAAAATGAAATTATAACTCGAACTCCGTCTATTAAATATACGCTCACCACTATACGCTATACCACGCTCATTATCTTAGTACAAAATTGACGCAGATCAGCGCGGTCAAGACACGTTATTGTTATAGACAATGAAGCCCCAGCATAGCTATTCTGTAAGAACATTTCGTATTTCGATTCGACTCGCACTCTTATTGTCGGTTGATATTTGACGAATTATCAAACGATAACTTAATAAAGGAGCTGTGAACATTCTCTAATCATGTTCATAGCTTACTTATGTCCAAACATATACTATATACTTATATCGTATGTGAATTCATCAAATATCAACCGACAATTAGAGTGAGATTTAAATCGAGATGCGAGATATCTTTAAAACGTGAAGGGAAAACTTTTTACCCCTTTTTAAGCATATTGCGCGCACGGAGGAATGTGAGATTTGGCATGGTTAAAGTTTATATGGAGAAGGAGTGCAGAAAGCTAAAATAACGCTCGAATTGCGACCACTAAGCGACCACTAGTTCTTGTAGAATCCCCTGGTGTCAAAACTAGTAAGTTCATGTGTAAAATTAACTATAAAGAATAGTTCAGCAATTTAGAAATTCGACTGATCATTACTTACTTTTGATGTTCACTGTACCCTTCTAAATAATCTTTGCCTACGCATTTGTGTCTCAAAATATTTATTTCTACTGAATAATTAATAATACAAATGACGTTGCAGCTTTTGAACAGCAGCTAATTTAGCAATCAGTATTCTAGCTATATTCATTACTCTTATAAAATAACTAAGTACTTAAGTACTAACAATTAATCATAAAGACAATGAAGGTTGAGTTGAAGGAGATTTATTTTGTGAGTTTCTTAGAATAGTCGTGATTGTGGAACGAATCACTAATGATGATTCTTAGAGTACTCGAACTGTATAGAACTTTCTTAAAGTGTAATTGAACATTTATATTTGTACATAAAATATTGTTGGGATCTTGTATGCAATTATACTTACGTGGCCGACTACCACTGTTCATTCTTAGTGTCTCTAGAAATCTTTATGTAGCCTAATAAAACAGCTCTAAAACAATCGTTTTGAAAAATTATGCCTGACTCCCACAACCTTGATTTTTATTTAAGTTTTTGAAGCAGTATAAATAAGTGTTTTTATTCATATTTAGATTATTGTGTTTCCGATTAAAAAACGCTTGCAATTTTGGTATTAAATCTCAAAATTCTAAGTTAAACAGCTAGAAAATAATAAAATTACATATAGTTAAACAGAAACGTTTGGTTACGCATCCAAAATAAATTCAAATGTGTTTCGAAATCGTGAAAACGGCCTAGTTTATTTTTTGTGGGTTGATTTGCATGATACATTGGTTAGTTAGCCGCAGTAACCGTAATTAGGGGCCGCGTGATATCTGTTATACAACGGTCTTATTAAAACTAGGCCTACTTGTTCTCTGATGCAAGTTTTTTAATTTTTAAAGTTCTGTACTCAAATATAATTCCCTTACATTCCCAATAATATTGCAACTCTAGTTGGTAAAAATATTAGGTGAAGATTTTTTTTTAATTTCTGCCTTTCCTAATATGTATCTAGAAGGTAGATATGGTTTACCGGTTTACC
Organism: Allophyes oxyacanthae; assembly: GCA_932294325.1. Taxonomy (NCBI): domain Eukaryota; kingdom Metazoa; phylum Arthropoda; class Insecta; order Lepidoptera; family Noctuidae; genus Allophyes; species Allophyes oxyacanthae. The sequence goes on along the minus strand of OW028613.1, from coordinate 13,585,002 downwards.
TATGACACAATAACATGACAAATGGAAACAACATGTAGAAATAATTTTTTCATACTTTTACCCCGTTATTAATAAAATTTTGTAATATTTAAACATTGATTAAATTGTACCTGTCATTTTCATTTGTATGCCTAAGTTTAGTTAAATAACGTTTAATCTTCGTTTATGAATAAGTTAGGGGTAGTAGTATAACACGTAGTGTAACATTTTATTCAACCGATGAATAAGACTACGGAACCCTAAGACGCGACACGCACTTGGCAGGTTTTTAACTGGCTCGTTACGGGCCGGGCCCAGGGCCCGCGTATTTAGACCATACCGGACGGGAAGTTACCCAAGTGAGCAAAACCGGAGGCTCGGCAGATAATCTCGTTAAATATCCAAATATCACTCGCATAGCTGAATTCGTTAACCTAATTTAAATTTGGGTATTTAATTGTTCAATTGTTTAAGGTGAGGATTAGTTCGAATGATGACAAGAATTGTATTTATTTAATTACCCGATTAATATTTACGTTTTAAATTCGAGTGATAGTTTGCCGTACACAAATACTTGAAGGTAAAACATAACTATAACGAGACTTAAACTGGGATTACAAAATCCCCGAAATCATACAGGGTGGTTGTAAGGAATGAATTTTAAGGCCATACCAACCTATCAGAATTATTATTCAGACAATTTTTTATTTCGAAAATCACTTCTTATTTGAATGAATGAGCTTGCCGTTTCTACAAAAATGTAGAAAATTTAACATTTACAGCCATAGCTGCGTGATGAAAATAATTTTGAATTTTGAAAATTCTGCCTTCTGCAATGTGATCTCTATTTTTATTTCATCATGGGACACTCTGTGTACGTAGCACATAAGTCATGGCCATGAAGCAATTACAATTTCTCAATAATTAAACAATTTGCCGTTGCAACTTCAGTTATCTTACTTGTAAAGTTGTAACTTTCTACCAATTAATTTGTGGTTTCCACATGATGTGCAATAAATATGTTTTAATGGGATTTTCTAACACTTCTATATAATTGCTTATTTCAATTATAGTTTATAGATATCAGAGAAATTGACATCTTGCAAGTATGCTTGTCTTAAAGTTCAGTGTATTTAATAAAATCAGATTAAATTTCTTCGTACCTATTTTGTATACATGTTTTGCGTTGTTTCTTTTTTAAGAATCGGTATAAATGTGTGAACCAAGGCGGCAGACCTTGATTTATTCACGACCATCTGGGAATAGGATGTTTCAACTACGAAAGAGAATGGCTTTAAAGAATTTCAAATGTATGTATGTACATAGGTACGCGCAAGTATTGCTAAATACGATCGCAATATATATTTATAATAGTAAATTCTGTGTCATTGTTTGATGAAAGAACTGAATAAAGGAATTCTAGCAACAATATTTTCTATAAGAAATCCAATAAAGGGTGACAAAAACTTATTTTGAAGTGTATAATTCACTTATTTTTCTGGCTCTAACTTCTCTAGGATACCATCATTATAACGGAATGATAACCTAAACTGAATTCTTATACATAATACTACTTGGAGTCTATCAAATCGCATTAATGTAAACATAATTATACTGGTGCGATGCACGAGTTGTAGATGAATGAATGGTATTACGTATAAGTTGCATAGTTCATATACGTAAATATACATGCTAATTAAGAAAACCCGTTTGAAGTTGGCGATGACTTTAGTTTTAGATCTATAATTTCTTACTATAAGTATACACATGAAAACATGTATTTAAACGACAATTACTTATGTTTACCTAGAAGATTTCTATAATGAACTGGTATTTAATACCTAATTTCGTAATACCACTAATTGGCAGGTAGATTGACGACAACAGAATGACGAGACGTTATTAATTACACAGGATTATACCTTCCATTCTCTTCTTAATTTGATGGCACGGTTGGCTCAGTGGCTAAGCAATTGGCTTCCTGTATTACGTGTTGCGAGTTCTATTCACGCACGGAATAAAATAAATAAAATATAAAACATGCAAATAAAATGATTTAATTTGATTGAACTAATATTTGTATGACCTCCACATAGTTGTTCCGGGTCTGGGTACACGTATGTGTATCTATATATAAGATTTCTGTGAAGTTGTCTGTACGGCTACCCTGAAAAGTGATATTGGTGTAGTCGCAGCCGCACCAACTAATGTATAATCATTTTATTATGTACTAATAGGTACATTAACACCCTCAGCACCAGACCATACGTGGCTGTTCATTCATTTTTTAACAAAAAAAAAAAACTATTAATTAGGTATATAAATGTCCATATATTTTCTTTGAAAAATAACCCTTTCCCAGATCATTTAACCCAAAAAAATTGTGAAGCCAGGGCTTTAATTTTTGCATAGTAAATGTAAAGAAAACGTGTGCCTAAAAGATACACAGCGCTTTTATCAAGTATACTTTTGGATACACAATGCTCCAGACACTGTGTGTGTGGACATGGTGTCGAGGGTTTTAAATATGTCCAATCGGATAAACTATAATACTCCTGCACATTAGAAAGCCATTTAGGAAATAATACAATTAATTAAGGTTCGTTTCCGACATTTACCAATAACAATATCAATAATATACATACTAATAAAGTTATCCTTTATTACAGGTGGTGAATCGGACCACATATTCCATCTGCATGGATACAGTTTCTACGTGGTCGGAATGAGAGAACTCCACAAGAGCTTCGACAGAGAAACCATCAAGAAGATGAATGAGGAAGGTATATTATTCACTAGGAATCTCATAGACCCAGTCGTTAAAGACACTGTTGTAGTGCCGAAACACGGCGTCGTCGCATTACGCTTCAAGGCTGATAACCCCGGCTTCTGGATGATGAGGGATGAACGGTCTTCACACTGGACCAGAGGCCTGGACTTTATACTAAAAGTAGGCGAAGAGAGAGACTTTGTTCAAGCCCCGTCAGATTTCCCTAAGTGCGGCTCATACGTTGGCCCAGAATATTTTCTGATATAAGATCGGGCACGAGTCGATACTAAAGTTACCTTAGATTGTATTGCTCAATTTATTTATTTGATTTGTGATATGTTTGTTTAGGTCACTCATTTTGTACAGCTAAATTGGTTTTCCAAGATTGGTTCAAATCACGAAAATATAGAGAACGAGGAATTTACTACCTATTAGTTACAAAGTAAAAGTTAGTTCCAAAGTCTGAACTGTTAGGAAATTTATATTTATAAATGTTACTAGTACTGAAATTTTGATAGGACTTGTTATTAGGGCGTAATTTAGCTGTGGACAATAAAACTTAATGAGACTTACTTTAAGTACCCGATACAATTCCATTTACATTTAGCACTGTAAATAAAATATATTGTTACAAAAAATGTGTTTCATTCCTCCGGGAAATACCTACGAGTGCGATTTCTACCAGTTGGTGCCGATACTAACGATCAATCACTCGGTTACCATCGAAGAATGGCTGCTCTGCCGAATTTAGGTGAGGTGCTGTGTAAAAACGAGAAGCCTCAATTTCGGTGAGTGTCCGAATAGTGAAAGTGTGGGGTAATTGGGTCGCAGCTGCCTGCAGCAAATACATGTTTTCATGTGTATACTTATAGTAAGAAATTATAGATCTAAAACTAAAGTCATCGCCAACTTCAAACGGGTTTTCTTAATTAGCATGTATATTTACGTATATGAACTATGCAACTTATACGTAATACCATTCATTCATCTACAACTCGTGCATCGCACCAGTATAATTATGTTTACATTAATGCGATTTGATAGACTCCAAGTAGTATTATGTATAAGAATTCAGTTTAGGTTATCATTCCGTTATAATGATGGTATCCTAGAGAAGTTAGAGCCAGAAAAATAAGTGAATTATACACTTCAAAATAAGTTTTTGTCACCCTTTATTGGATTTCTTATAGAAAATATTGTTGCTAGAATTCCTTTATTCAGTTCTTTCATCAAACAATGACACAGAATTTACTATTATAAATATATATTGCGATCGTATTTAGCAATACTTGCGCGTACCTATGTACATACATACATTTGAAATTCTTTAAAGCCATTCTCTTTCGTAGTTGAAACATCCTATTCCCAGATGGTCGTGAATAAATCAAGGTCTGCCGCCTTGGTTCACACATTTATACCGATTCTTAAAAAAGAAACAACGCAAAACATGTATACAAAATAGGTACGAAGAAATTTAATCTGATTTTATTAAATACACTGAACTTTAAGACAAGCATACTTGCAAGATGTCAATTTCTCTGATATCTATAAACTATAATTGAAATAAGCAATTATATAGAAGTGTTAGAAAATCCCATTAAAACATATTTATTGCACATCATGTGGAAACCACAAATTAATTGGTAGAAAGTTACAACTTTACAAGTAAGATAACTGAAGTTGCAACGGCAAATTGTTTAATTATTGAGAAATTGTAATTGCTTCATGGCCATGACTTATGTGCTACGTACACAGAGTGTCCCATGATGAAATAAAAATAGAGATCACATTGCAGAAGGCAGAATTTTCAAAATTCAAAATTATTTTCATCACGCAGCTATGGCTGTAAATGTTAAATTTTCTACATTTTTGTAGAAACGGCAAGCTCATTCATTCAAATAAGAAGTGATTTTCGAAATAAAAAATTGTCTGAATAATAATTCTGATAGGTTGGTATGGCCTTAAAATTCATTCCTTACAACCACCCTGTATGATTTCGGGGATTTTGTAATCCCAGTTTAAGTCTCGTTATAGTTATGTTTTACCTTCAAGTATTTGTGTACGGCAAACTATCACTCGAATTTAAAACGTAAATATTAATCGGGTAATTAAATAAATACAATTCTTGTCATCATTCGAACTAATCCTCACCTTAAACATTTTTCATGATATGGATGACTGACACCTTGACGTCGTCAAGATTTTGTCGTATTTATTATGATTTTGTATGCAGCTGCTGGCATTTCATGGTATTTTATCACAGGAATGTTTTATTGTAGATGTCAACTGCGTCTTTATTAAATAACAATTATGTTCCCAATTATCACGCTCTCATATACACGAGACCCAATCATAAAACCTCCAGTAATTATCATAAAAGATCCGTTTGCTCATTTAAAGGTAAGTTCACATTACATAATGTTTGTTACGTAACATCGACATTCGCCACGGTCCGCAGAATATGACCTTATTCGATGAGGATATTATTGGCAAAGCTTTTAAAAGGTACTTGTATTATATAACTTCCATCCTCGAGACATTGTATGTAAAAAAGGAACTATTAGTGGCCATGAGCGTAGCATACGGCAAGGGTGGGCATTGCCCATTTTATACAAAAATCGTCACTAAACTATTAGTTCAGTACCTCTACCATGAGTTTTCCGTGCCGTCCAACGTTCACGTGCACATGCAATATTTGTATGGGAATTTTTTCAGCGCCTCTAGCGGTATAAATAGTGAACTAAAGTCACCATACAAATATTGAATGTGAACGATAACTTTAGACGGCACGGAAAACTCATGGTAGAGGTACAGTTCCCAAAACTTCTTCAAGAGATCATCACTATTGCACACTCATGTAGATATCACATCTTGCTGAAAAAAAAGGTTTTGTGGTGAGTGTATAGCCAGAGAGAATCCAACCAAGTTTGGTATTTTGTGCAACAGGAGAACCTGGTGGACCCTTGATAATACCTTCCAATAAAATCTGTCCATATACTTCTGCGCCCAATAAAAGATCAACTTTGTTTGGTGTATCAAATAAAGAATCTGCTAATCATTCCTGAAATTTGTAACGACCAACCTTTGATGACAATAAATAAACTGTTTTCATTCTTTTTACCGACTTCCAACAAGGAGGAGGTACTATTTTTTGTATGTTCATCGATATTTTCGCCAATTGTGAACCGATTTAATTATCATAAAAGATTCAATATTTTTCCACGTAAAATTATTTTATCATCTCCGAAAACTCCCGTTTACCAAATATTATCGAAGTCGTTTTAGCCGTTTCTGAGAACGGTAATGTTATTTGCGGTCACTGATCAGCTGGCCGGCACATTGGCGTAGCTAGGGAGTTTTCCTAGGGGGAAAACTAGGAAAACTCCCTAGCTACGCCAATGTTAGTTGCCTACCTAAGGCCAATAAATTATTCTCCATATGCAGACAGGACATTTCCGTTAGGAAGTTTAAACACATAACAAATTTTAATAAAAAATAAAAATATGAGTCATTCATAAAGAATTTGTAGTAAAGTACCTAGTTGTTCCACATAATCTATAATTTGTAACCAATTTTAGCAATATGTCAATATCATCAATTTAGTCTTCGCCCCAATAACATTGTGTCAACATTATGACACGGTTTATTTTCCACTGTCGATCATAAATCGTTATTATGCCTCCGTCAAAGATCGAGGTTCTAATTACTCCACTTTATTTTGTGCCACTTTCACACATTACTATTATTTTATTACCAGTAATATTTGCAGCAATATTTATATCGTCGTATTGTGAGCTCAAATTCGTCAATAATGATAGTATAAGGAAACGGGCAGGCGTCCCGTGGCTCGCTAATTGTCAATTACCACCGGCCTGTAATTAATGCCCGCCTGATTAGATTGAACACCTTGTTTGCTTAATACAATCGAATTATGTATTGGTTTAAGCGATTTGTGAAATTACTATATAATTTGCTTCTGTGTACTCCCAGCTCGGTGTTCCGAGTACCTACTGGATTATAATAATTTGATCGACGATCGATTAAGGCTGGATCACATCATCTAACACTAACACTTGTAAAGTCTATCAGATCACCTATTATTTTTCTATAAGTACTTGATAATCGTCGCTATGATTGTTATCGTCAAAGTCTGACGATGCAACCCAGACTAAATGTTGTTATGAATAATGCAGACAAATAGTCTGCTAGAAGTATTAAAAAAGTAGGTTTATGCAAGAGCGATTTTTTTTATTAGTCAGAACAGAAAAGCAATGCATATAAATATAAGGTCCTACCTTTCTAGTCCCGATCCCTTTAAGGGGTTACTGTACTCATCATTATCATCAGGTATAAACTTAACTTGCTAAGACTATATATAGTTATTGTAAACACCATCACTTACGCACTACGCACTTTACTATATGTGAAAATCTGTTATTGGCTTTCTGTTTACATCCACTACCGCTACAACTGTATGGTTAGCTGTAGATTTTCCTTCAAATAAATAAATAAATTATGAACAACTTTTATTATGGGACTAATACTGAAATCGCGAAAAAAGTCAGCTGTTCCATACAAATAATTCAATACTACTCTACTAAATGTATGGAACAGTTGATAATTTTTGCGTGATTTCATATTTAATCCCATAATAAAAGTTGTTTATAATGATGAGTACAATACCCCTTAAAAGGGACACTTTGACACTATTATACGTTAAAATAACAAGCGGTATAATTTTACAACTAGCCTTGTTCTTGATAGACATTTATCTGTCTATACTCTTACGGAAACCAGTTGGATAACTGGTCTTTAGTTAAATTATCTTGTCGCCTTGCAACTTGCATACTTGTCATATAATATCAGCAGCATAACTTCGAACAAGATATTATGTCATATTAGAATGTGGTTTATAAGAATGTATCTATCTAAACAAATAAATAAAATTGAAGTGTCTGTTTAAAATGTCAAAATAACAGCTTTTTACTGAATGCACGTGAAAATATATACGATAGTTAAAACAAAAAAATAAAATTCAAATTTTTTTGTCTGTCTGTCTGTTTGTTCCGGCTAATCTCCGAAACGGCTAGACAGATTTTGATGGGACTTTCACCGGCAGATAGCTGATGTTTTATGGAGTAAATTAGGCTATTTATTATTTCGAAAAAGAAAAAAGAATTAGGGTTCCAGGCAAATTTTTTTTTATTCCACGCTGACGAAGTCGCTGTCACAGCTAGTTAAGTAATAAGAAAGAAAGAAAAGTAACTTCATAATATAGTAGTGCGTTACGTTATTGAGTGAAAAGTTAAAATCTAAAAAGAGTTCATGCCTCCATATGAAAATATCCATTTAATAAAAAACTCCTTGGTATAAAAATATCGATAAACCAAATTGTAAATAAACCACTTTAATTTCTTTAAAATTGAATTTTTGTCGCAGATAGATTGCGTTAAAGCCAGTTCGGTTAAAATTCCAAAAACATCGTTATCAGGACGGTACGGTAGAAAATTACATACCTAGCATTTTTATATATCCAACAACGATTTAAATTTTTCTGTGCTTTTGTGTCTTTGTATTCTTATACTTTTAGCTTAACTTTTAGTGAAATCGTTTGACCTTTTGACTTTAATATTCATTAGCTGTTTTTGACAATAGCCGAGGTTTGGCTGGTTGTCAATTATTGAAGAATTCCGCGTGTCCATTGTGCAACACAGTCATAAGTACGAACAGCGTCGTACTTCGGCAAAACGGAACTTGTTTTGCCTTTAGATGGCTTTCACTTTTTAACTTCTGATCAATCTATACAGTTATAAATCGTCTGTCCGTTGCCCACTTTTATTAAACAATATTTTTGTCACGAGGTATACTTTTCACTTACAGTTTTTGTGTCTATCTTTTGGGGTTTTAGTTTTGCATCAAATGCCTACAAATCGTAGCGTTTAGTGGAGCGGACTGTGTGAAATGTCAGCATTTCTGGTTATTACCAGATAGTACTTATGCGGGTGAAGTCGTAAACAAAAGATAGTATGTACTTTATCTATAAGTAACTGTAAGCATTACTCAGCTTTACCGATATTTTTTGCGAAGAAAGGTCACGATGATTTGTGATAGGCTCTGTAACAGTATAGACACCGATTTTATGATCGGCGGGATTAAAATAGATTTCATCGATAGAAAGTACTCATCCGCCATAAAATTTAACAGCTCGTTCATTCTTTGAAGAGTAGTGAAATTGATTGAAATCCGCATTCAATAGACTGACATAAATCTATATATTAATACGTGAAGAGAAAACTTTGTATCCCTTTTTGGGCATCTTGTACGCATGGAGAACTGTGAGATTTGGTATAGTTAAAGTTTATATGGAGAAGGAACGCAGAAAGCTAAAATAACGGTCGATTTTTGACCTCTGGGTGACCACTAGTTTAATGGTAAAGTTATTGCTGTAATCCAATCTAAACAAAAACGAAGCAACGTTTCCTAAGAAAAGTTACCCAGATATCATAATTGACAACCGATATTGGGTTGACCTATTTTTCCTTATTTAGTAAATAAACCAAAACTCAACATCACATACTTCGGTCGTTGGTTATTATAACGTAATCTTATAAGAATGGGATGTCAGTCTTACACAAATCTAATAAACTCGACACAACATGGCTATGAATTTGGGAGGCCCAATTTTCCTTATTGCGCCAGGTAATCGAACTCCCTTTACATTTTCATGTATAAAAATCACGTAAAAAAAGAAAAAGAAATCTCTTAATTTCACGCCCGTATTCCCTGAAGTGGCAGGCAGAGGTGTGTTGCTGATGGTATTAAGTTAAAGCCCATTTAAATAGGCGTAGGTAAGCTTGTATGGGCTACAGTTTATAACAGTAATTAATTTTTATTTTGCCTGTCTTGAGAATCAAACCAAGATCATGTTCTGTAGCTGCGCGTGAGTTCACTAGTCCAATATTGCGGTCTATTATTTTTACTATGTAATCATGTTTTGTTCTCAATGATATTCTATAAAAAATGTCATTGTTGTATCCTATTGTTTCATAACGTATGAATGTTGACATACTAACATAAAAACCTAGTCCCTAGGTACGTAGGTATCTACTTATATTTTTGGGCGATTACATAAAGATGAACAAATAATAATTGGGAGAATTACTTATATATTATGTTTTATTTCGGAATACCAGTAATACCAAGTATCGGCCATCACATGCGAGAAATTACAAGAATTTATATTTTGTAACATAATGGAAATTATGTTACAGAGTGTAGACAATGTGTGTGCAATTTCCTTGTCATTGATGTGGTTAATGATGTACACACGGCTACATATCAAGCTAGACATTTCCAGTATAAGCTGACCTCGCATTATATAGGCTTTCCGTACAATGAAAGGACACCTTATACTGAAAATGTATATCTTGATATATGTAGCCGTGCGTACAAGATGAAAAGATATGCATGTCATGATCATTGAGCTATTATGTACTTCGTACTAGAGGCGACACGGCAAATACACATCATGCGCCACACGCGGGAAGGAGGAGTGTGGCGGGGTGAACGAGAATAGTAAAACATAAGCATGAAGTGCAGTGAATGGGACAGCGTAATGTAGTGCGCTGTCTCCTCTAGTACGTAGTACATAATAGCTCAATGGTCATGATATAACTTTAAGATATGAGCTATTGCTTGTTATGAATAGTATGAAGCTGGAGGAAATGCCCAATCACGTAACGAAATAGCATTTCCATTCTGTCTAGTCAGAGAACGTAGCAATGTGGAAATATTTTGAAGGTACAAAGTTACTTACTTTACTTTAGGTAAAGATACCTTACCTAAAGTACTCAAGATAAAGATAAAAAGAGGAGCTTTATATTTCTTGCTTATAAAAACGCGTTCCCTACGAATATACCTATGTGTATATTTTAAGGGTTGAGCTTTGCTAATTTTCGACTAATTTTGTTTCTTTTTGTTCAACATTAAAGATAATGTTGTTCATTTATGAGGAAGTCCAACAAGAAATACACAATACATCAAAGCTGTGCTTCCTCAGTTACTGGACACACTACTTATTTAAAAAAAAAACCAAAAAACAGTGGATCTACAAAAAAATAATTACAAATTTTCAAATACACAATTAAACAAATTATAATAAATATTAAAGTAAACAAAGAAATGAATAAATTAATAATAAGTAATAAATAATAATAATAGTAATAAGTAGTAAGTAATTAATAATAATAATGTTGTTAATGCTCGTTGACGGCTAATGCTTATTCAAGTAATTAGTTGACCCTGGACAGGGTCAATTCAGGGTCACATCAATATAGTATCAATATAGTACACCCAATATGAGAGAGCTCGTACTGTGAAAGGATTATGATAAGAAGTAAGTAGGTAAGTACTTTTCAGATAGTGCAGGTAACGGATCGATAAGACGTAAGAGACCGGAATGCACTATAAACTGCCTTTCTCCTAAATTTTGGCATGCCCAAAAGGGTTCACAATTGTTACCAATGTTACCAATTGTTACAAATGTTCTATTTTTACGACCTTATGCTTAATATTATGTAAGTGCCTAAACTGCGGAATAGAGATGTGAGCGAGTGATAAAAAGATATATATCGTCAGTGGAAAGGTAAAATTACTAAAGTGCCAATTCGCTGTGCAAACTAACTTAAACTTTAAAATGTGCCCTTGTAAAGTTTAAGTCAGTTTGCCAACGAATTGGCGCGTTAGTCATTTTACCTTTCCACTGACGATATTATATCTTTCCCGAAGAGAATGTATCCGTAGCTCACTTAATTTCAAACTATAATTATCTTTATATCTTCAGAGATAAGGTTTAATTCCGTTAATTATGCACAGTACTACCTTAGATCGACAATATTCGTGAGCGCAGGAGTAAAACGATTGTAAGGTTTTCGTCAGCGTTAGGTGACTCTTTTCTAACGATAACGAATACTGCCAATGTACTTAACTTATAAAAGTAGTAGTGCTGTACGTCACTGTACAATTCTTATCACTAGCGAGCTTTTAATATACAAGAGTTATAGGTAGGTATATATCACTGAGCCGAAAAGATATAATATCTTTTCATTTCATAGATATATTTTGCGTAACTTTACTGTGGAATGCAAATGAAGTAGGTATATGAATAGTATATAATATCCAACTTGCGGTTAGTAAAACACAGGCAAATGTTCCTTTTTTATTACGCGTTCAAAGTCAAAGTCAAAGATTTTTATTTCAACTGGGTCTTTGCAGGCACTTTCAAAATGTCGTGATTCTAGGTGCACGGTTCCAAGTGGGTTGGTCCTGGAGAACCCAAAAATTGTTTCAGCATTAAGGACTAATTTGAAAAATAATAATGCAATTTAATATTTTACAGAGACTGAAAGTGGGCCGAAGTTAGATGTGATAAAAGCTGGAGGACAACAGTTTTATCATTTTGTATAAAACAATAACAAGGCTTTCTTGACGAGGGTAGTGTCTCACGCGTACGGTTTAAAGAAAAAATATTCGGAGAATATTCCGGACACTGGTAAAAAAATCCGGCCATTTTCTTTAAAATTTGATTTGTGTAGCGATGCATGTGTGATGTGGTTATGGCAAGGTGAATCTAATGATTAGTTAGATATTTCATCTATCCGTTCAATTGTGTGAAAATTCCGGACACCTGTAATTCTCCCGGCATTGCGGTCAAAGAACCTAAGTTGGGACATGTCCGGAAAATTCCAAATGTATGGTAACGCCACTTCCGAGCGACATTTTGAAAGTAAGTAGGTAGGTAAGTAATCTTTATTTAAGTACATTTGATATTAATCATTCTGATAGTTGTTGACCGCAGCTTTGTTTGCGCAGTTTTTCATTTGGATTTTCATATTTTTCACTTGGGGAGTCTTTTCTCCAGATGGTGATTAAAACCACGCTCGTAATCGGAATCGAGTCAATTTTGAAATTTTAACAATAATAATTATATTGTGATGTATGCTTTACAAATCACTCCGCTTGACAATATTGGAACGAACAGAAAGAAGACGTATTTATTTATTTTTGTTCATCGCACGAGTGGTCCCATATATAAGATAGCTTTCAAAGCAATCAAAGATGTTATTGCTTTCTGAATTATACTTAACTCGCATAAACGTAAACATAAGTTTGTAATAAAACGAAATAACAACAAGAGAAAAGCTGTTTGCCACAAAAATACTATAAAGTGGATGACCATTAGACATCTACATAACGCCAGCGGGCTTATCGGTATAGTTGAATTATTTAGCGATGTGCCGACCACTTTCGCGTAACAGGGATTTTACGGAGTGAATTATTTATAAAGATGGAAGGTCGACAACATTCCTAGTTACCCTATTTGGGCATAAGCCAATAATATCGTTTTGGGAGAGCGAATCCCTGGGTATGGGAAGTTGTATACTAATCTATGGGTAATACCGTAATATATGTATTCGCACTTAACCCTCTTCTTAAACTTGAAAGCGTGGGTTAAGTTCGAATAACACTACCTACCTATATTATTTATTATTAATGTACATATCTAAGTACACCATTTAGTATTTAACTCACCATACATTGTTCTCTCATATTGTCATACTTAAAATTGTAAGAACTTTATTTCTTGCCGTTTATTCTCCATAGGACCAACTTTTTTAGAACCATGCACCTGGACTCTAACATCAAAAAGTTCTTAACATTTGGTTTATATGAAATAAAAACTTTTACATTCTGTTCTACTGCCATGTAAAAAGTATGTCATGTGTTTGAGCTTCACTATAAACAATCAACCTCACCTATTAGGTTATTGGACAATGGATACAGGCCTCCTCTAACCGAGGGCATCCGACAAAACTGTAGCGCGAATCACGGAAGATCGAATGCACGTTAGTGCGAAGAACTAGTGGACAGACATCACCACGGAAGTGCGATTCACGTCAATTCGACAAAACATAAGATCGACACTACTGTAGATCGAAACCACGCTAGTTGGACAATGTATTTATTCTATATTTTCCTTCTTAGATACTAACTATATGTAGGTAAGTGACACCGTACACAACAATTTTACGACTTACTTTGTTCGCAGTTTAACCCAAAGCCATGGATTCACTAGGCAACAATTAACGCGAAACATGTAGCTCAACAGGTGAGCTACATACGCCATTAATGTGTAAAGAACTACACGTTAAACGGAGACAATAATAAGACGCGCGTCATGTGTTGCACCTCAATTGTTGCCTAGTGAATATATGGCATAATGGGCATAGTCCGCCTTCTGTTTCACCTTTAACAATCCTTAATTAGGTCCCTAACAGATGATGACCAACTTAATTTCCATATAAATTAAAAACCACTTACCCTTTCTACTTTGTTTTTATTTAATTCAAGTGGCAGCATGGAAATTGAATTAATTTTCGAATTTGAAAAAAACGTTGATAAGTGTGATAAGTTACGCCGTAGGAGCAAACAAGGACGAACTAAGTAGTTAAGTATCACGCGATGAAGCAGTTAGTTAAACTTCGGTTAGTTCTTGAGATTAACACGGGGACACGGCGGCGTCGGGCGGTTCAAGGATTTATTTCATAATTTGTAGAAGCGTTTACGTGTTCTTCAATCAGATTTTTTTTATACAAAGCGCTTTCCACCTTTCAGTGTGCTTACACTAAAGCTGTAAGCACCTATTATTAACGCATTTTAGGTAGAGGTCCGTAGGTATAGAATTAATAATAATTAGCCGGTATAATATTATAGTGTACAGACAGACGCGGTTGTGAATTTATTAGATATAAAATCTAAGGATAAGTATATTTAAGAAGCAAATATTATAATCTGTATAACTAACTAGGCCGTCAATACAAACGCATTTAGGCAATTGTTATAGGTACTAATTTTAATTTTTACTCTAAAACAGAAAATACTTAATGCGAGAAATTACACTTGCGGTCTTGAGCTAGTTTTTCCATTAATAAAATAAATATATTATAAAACATTTATTTTTTAAATATTTACGTAGGTATTTCAATTTCTGGCGGAACCTTATGGCGGACCGCGGTCCGGATGCGGACATGCGCCATTTGCCGACTGTCTCGCTAGGGCCTCTAGAGTACATCTACAAGTGGTCTTACTAATAGTAAACATAGATTTATGATTAACCGGAACAAAGTTTTCGAAAAAAACCAAGTAAATATTATGTTTTATCAAATATACTTATAGATACGTTTACATATAAATGACCTAATACTATGAGTACTTATATGGCTAAGCTGGAACAGGGGTCGTCACACGCAACACGCGGCCTTGGCGAAGTAGGTTAATTGTCAGGTGTAGTGGACACTTTGGCGGCTAAGAGGTTTCTTGAGGCGGTTTAGCTTATTATCTTTTAGGAAATATGGCGCCGTCCGACTTTTATTAAGAGTAAGGTTATATAATGTTCGCTTTATTTGAGTTTTGAAATTGTATAGCTCTTACATACATGGTTTATTTGGATCTAGTTTCTGCCCGCAACTTCGTCAGCGTGAATTTCTATATCCCGAGATACACAATAGAGGGGTTGGTTTAAAAAAAAAAACTTTCTACTATTGGCAACATATCTTGCACATCTTCAGCGATTTAGGCTGTGCATATCAGTCAGTTGTTGAGCACAGTTTTATATATTATTTATTATAGGTAAGGTGATGTTAGGTATACCCCAATAAAAACTGAACTTCTCTGAAACACAATAATAATGAAATATAATTATGATTTTTCATTTCTAACAAACCTTTACAGAAAAATATAAAAGTATTCTGCATCGTCGAGTTTCGCCGAAAACTTTATTTATCAAAACATATTCAAAATTGAATTACGTTGCTGGTATAAATTAATATGAAATGAAACAATCAGTATTCTGTTTGAGAAATAAAATTAATAAAAACAACAAAACTGTTAGCTCGTGACAATTAAATATTATTATTAAGTAAACTTAGGTCCAGAATCCTAAATGAGACATTTTATGGTCCGTCGTTGCTTTTACGACATTTCGCCCTTGGAATGGGGCCTTAATTATATTTAAGGACGCAATTTCATTTTCTAAATAATAAAGAAAAATATGGTGTCATCTTAGTGGTTTACTGGCCATTATCATGTTCTTCTTTCTTTAAATCTTCTTTACAGTTTTTGTTCCTCTACTTAGGTACTCTATGGCCAGATTTTTGGTTCATGATTTCTTTTCTTAGGATACTCATATTTTTGGTCCAAATCACGGGATATTGCTATTGGGTCCTTGTCACAAAACTACTGGTTGCTTTGACATTACAATTATCCTTTAGCCGTGTGAGCATTTATGCCTTCGCCCATCTACAGAAAGCGTTGAGGAGTTCTATTCTTCCCTTAAAGGTACTATTCATTGCATGATAAATTTCAAATAATAGCATTTTCCCGCGGTTTCCCTCGTATCCTGGAGGACCTACCCGGATAAAAATTACCTTCTGTGTTAATCCGGGACATGGTCTACCTGTGTGCAAAACATCTTAACTTCTTAAAAAACTCTCGCATTTATAATAGGTACTTATCTCTTCTTCTCTACATAGTATAAAATAAAGTCTCTTTCCGCGTTTGTCTGTCTGTAAATCCGCTAACTCCTCCTAAACTACGCAACCGCTTTGATGCGGTTTTCACCATAATTCTGAGAATTTCTTCCGGAAGGATTATATGTATAATACGAAAGTTTTAGATATACATATAATTCTTCCGGGAGATATTTAATGTAAGGATAATACAGAAATTGCACCCTTACGAAGCCGGGGATGGTTCGCTAGTTAGTATCTAAGATTAAAAAGTAAATAGTTACCAACTACATAAATAATACCTATTATAAGAAGCTGGAAGCGCCGCGCAAGTTTGTGAACACATTGTTAAGTATCGTAAAACTGGTGTTATATCCTACTTTCGCATTTTATTAGTCTCAAGACACAATATTAGGTGTAAATATGACACGTAACCCATTACACGACATTACGTCTTAATAACCTGTGTAAAATGTTACACCTAAGGGAGCTTTCAGACATACCTCACCAGCAAGAATGTCGCTCGGTACCTAGTGATCGCTGCAGATTTTTAAAGTTGCATTGTGCAACCGCAAATTACATGCGCAAGTCACGATATTAGCTTCTTCCCACGTCTTTGTCCACGTGGAAATTTAGGCTGAGATCTATAGAGGGTACTTAGGATTTCCTCAGACTTTGCTATACAATTAGGTATAGTACGACACAACTAAGAAGTAACATCGATAGATCGAAAAACCAATGACAGTCGCTCGTTTAAATAATTGTAGGTACAACTTATTGCATCAGTGTAAAGATCATGTTTTACTGCAGTACTAATAGACATTCGTGATCATGAAGACGCGCGCAGTTCGGCACTGATCAGTTTTACGAAATTTGACGATGCGACTTCTTAGTTTTTTCGTACTTTACTTTGTCGAATGCGTATGCTTATCACAAGTTCAGGATGTTATGACTATTAATTAACATATATACATATATATACTATTAATTAATATATATTTAATTCCAAATCCAAGTATAAATTAAGCATATAAATAAGCTTAGAAAGTTTAAGTATAATCTAAGCTACGCTGCTGCTGTGTTTTTTTTTTTAAATAAATAAGCTAAGTCAAAGTTCTCACTATAGATCTCAGCCTTAATTTTTCCTACACAAATTTCAATACTCCGTTGCACCCCTTAAGAGATGATTTTCGAAAGAAAATGTTACAACACGGATCAATGAAAAAGAAAACCGATATTCAGTTTATAATTCATAAGTAGCGTTTGTTTGTGACTTGTGAGGTTACTCACAAGTCACAAATAAACGTTACTGCGTTATAATGTTAATATAGATAACAAAATTACAAGTAAAGCTTTGAGATCTATTCGTGGTCTGTGAGGCGCTAAACTAAAGCTTAAAGTAGCTTCCATATTCAAATTAAACTTGCGTACAGGCATTGACAGCGAGTTCTGAATACACGTCCAATTTTCGGAGGCGAATAGGTTTAATCCTGCAACGTGTAAGCTTCCTGCGGTTTTGAGCTTCTACGAAATACGTTCATAGAGGCTTGGTTTGAGGCGAATACAAAAGACTCACAATTTGTAGTTTCAAATTAATAGTTTGACTCCTCTCTATGCATGAGTGGCATAAAAGGTGATTAAGGGACTATGTATCTAAAGCATGATTCTCCAAACTTTTTAGCGTATGGGCCGCTCTGACTCCTCTACTAGGTTGTAGGCTAGTTAGCTCATCGGCCCTGTCAGCTGGCTCATCGTACCAACATAATATAGTTTTAGGTTAAGTTTCTTAATTTGTTTATTAAATAAAAATGTTGGATATTATTTTGTATGATTTATTTTATTTACTTGAATAACTATGGCGGGTCGGATACAGGGCATATTCGGGGCGGTACCGCGGGCCCGTTTGGTGGTCTTCGCAGGCCATAGTTTGGAGACCCCTGATCTAGAGGATAGCCATGACCCTTCTTCTGCATGAGCACTAATAAAAACATCCGTTAAATCCGTTTCCCGGTAGTTCTCTCTGTAGTCTCAGTCACTCTCACTCTTCTGTTTCAAGACCACTTTACTTAAGTTCGAACTGACCAAGAGCCCCATAATGCTACAGTAGAAATCTACAGGATGATATTAAGAAAGATTGAGTCAGAAAACATTAAAAAAACAGCATATTCAAATATTGAACAGAAATTCTAAATACTACATTGCGTCACTGTCATTCAAAATTTCAAAGTGCAAAGTCGGAATGGTTCAAGATAAAAATATAACACAATAAGGTTTGGCAGTTAGCCAGCTCGCGCCGTTGTCGCCACCTTGACGTCTTGTTTGAGCTAGTTTTATCAATCCAGCCCATCAGGACGTGGGCTGGAAACTGCGAACTCTATTTACTTAAGTAATACGCTTTACCATCTCGGATAAGCTTGAGATATGAGAAGACGCAGGAAGTCTATGTAAATGTTGTTTTGCATTTACCCCATATAAATGTAGATCGGTTTTCCAATGACTATTATTTACTTAAGATCTGACAGCACCTTGTATTTATGTAAGACTATAAAGAAAAACGTTTTCTTTTTTAGTTCGTAAAGAAAACTACATAATTGTAGCGTGTAGGTAGGTATAGGTATTTTGACCTGTCGGTTTTGCTACTTATCCAAGTTGTATGATGTCGATTAATATTGTCCAAACTTGTTTGTAATTCTGACGTCCTCTAGGCGTAATAACAGACGGTGACACTTGTCGGACCGTCAATATTTAACTCAACGACATCAACAACAACGCAGCGCCTTTCAGAATTCAACGAGCAATTTGTAGCAAAGCGTATAATTTCATTGCGGCGAGCATAATATAATTTTTCTTTCAAATCGATAGTCGTCAAGTCCTTAATGGAGGCAATAAACCTAATTGATTCCGCCGATTAGTGATCGTAGTCTTTAGTTTTATCCCTTGATATCTCCAAAATTACGTAGGTAGGTCCCTTTTTCTTTCTTTCTTTCTATGTATAGAAAAAACAAAGAGATTTATCATTCAATTTAATTCATTAGTATCTAATGATACTTATACTTTCGTATTGTTCTCGTCGTTAGCTATGTTGTCTGCAACAAAAAATACTTACTTACTGGGATAATGCAGGATCTAGTAGACTTTCCAGTGAAGAATATAGTGAATATTTTAAAGGTAATAACAAAAGTGGTTTCGTGTTGCACTTTAGCTCCGTTGCTCCTGTCTTGATTCATAAGCTATATTTAAAGTACTTATGCCAGTAGTTTTTTATCCAGCACTCTAAATCTAACAGCGTATCAAAGCGCTGTAATTCAAAACTGCAATGAATATTCCAGCGGTTGTTTCAAAAAGGCATTTAATATTAACTTGTTCGTTATCTCGTCCACAATGCACAGTGACGGCGCAGCGCTGAGAGCGGATTGCTAGCTTGCTGGTGTGTATCGCAATCTGACGGCTGATTGTGGATTATTTGTGAGTCGCGAGAAATTGTTGTTGTTCTGTACTATCTATTTATTGGTTGTTTACCATTTCATAGTCCATCATTCTTAGAAGTCAGGAAGTGGGACTGTATAGGCAAAAAACGGAACGCAGCTGGAAAAACTTGCACAAGAACAATAAAAAATTTACTAACTTGAAGACTATCTCCACAAGCGAATAACGTGGTTATATTGCCTACGGTATATTTAATGGTAACTGGACCTACAAGTTGATCAACACACGGGCACGTTGACAATTTCAATGCGGCGATAGTTTAAGGCCCAAGTTCACCGATAAAATAACAGTCGATTAGGAAATCAGCCGTTTAAACATGAATTTTTGTATAGGTAATCGGCCGATTGCATTTTAAACATCTGTTATATTATCGGTGAACATGGCCCTTAGAAAATTTAATTTAATAATTTACTTATTTAATAATTTATGTACACACATGAAAAGACAAAAAAAACATTAAATAGGAGTACAAACTACAAAGATACTGCTTATTTCACAATAAAGTGTGTGCATAAAGCATTAAATTAATTTATTTAATGCTTTATGCACAGGTAAAAACAACACTGCACAAAGGCGGACTTAATGCTATAGGCATTTTCTGCCAATCTACCTTAGGGTGACGCAGAGACAAAAATGGTGGGTGCAACGTACTCGTAAAATAAAAGATAACCTGAAAAAATAAAACTAAATTAAATATTAATAATGATGATGATAATGTTGCGAGTCATTCGCCTGTAGATATGGTTCATAGAATATAAACGATTTGAAGGACCCATACATAGTATCTCTTGATTCACACTAAAGTACCAGAACTGAAACGAAAACCAAATAAAGTAAAAACATGAAACTAGTTTCAAAGTGTCAGATTCTTTTGACACATCCGTGATAATGAACATGCAAAGGTCTCTTTGCATGTTCATGTTATCACAATATTTCCATGTCGCTCGTTTCGGACACACGAAACTTCGAAACTTCTCGGTTATACGCTAGTAGTTAGTAAGGGTCGCAGAAGTGGCATTTTATGGTGCAAAGAGTAAAGTTTATTCCTAAAGGTCCCATCTGATACCTTGCCCTTTCCAGTTTGAGTGTATGGAATATGAGTAACGTAACTTTGTGCCTACACCTACGTAGTGTAATCTTTAGTTTACATAAACTGTTGAGAGGATATTTAGCATTCATAAATAAATAAAAAGAGAAAAAAAAAACAAGAATATTCGGAATAGGTTCACTTCATTATTAATATACAATTATTATTTTGTTTGCCGACTGCTCGATAATCGCGGTTAGTTATATAATTTGTACGAGCCGGTCTTAGGTCTGGTAGCTTCAGAAATTGTATGAAATTATATCAAAACGTTGACTGGGTATCTATTTTTCGCAAGTTTGCAAGTCATGACTCAGATTACTGAAACCGTAGCGTAGCGTAGCATGGTTGCTACGAATCGAGAGTTGGTGCGTTTATAAGGTGTATTGGAATATTGCGATATCAATCATTAACATTTTAATTATCAAAGTGTATGCGAAAAGCAAAATGCCGCAAAAATATATTTGATCGTTACATAATATATACACTTAACGTTTTACCCCAGGACTTAACGTTCAGCGGCGCTTTCGGCACTAGACCAATGAGCCAGTCAGTTGTCAGTCAGTCAGAGTTTTAATTCGCTAAAATGCCCTTCAATTCACAGTGACCTTGAACGTGTTAATGTCAGCCCTTCGACAGCTAATGTTTAGTAATACGTAGAGGTAAGTTTTACAAGATTTGCTTGTAAATAATTTCAAAAATGTTCAGATGCAGTAATGGAATTCGTAAGCTAATACGAAGATTGCGTGAAAGAGCTCGCGCACACTATTTAGTCATTAACACGCTCTTATATTGGAGTTAGGTGGTCAATGTCGCTGGTCGCTTGTACGTTTTAAGGACTATACACAGGTATGCTTCGCATATTCACCTGTACAAGCAAACTGTAAGTGAATTTGCAAACACATCTTAGTCGCACGGTATTGTTCTTAGAGGCTGCCTAAGAGGTTAGAAATGTACACTTTCAGGTAGACTCTTTTAGGTAGCCCTTTTGGAATATCTATAAAAAAAACTGCGGCATCTTAATCTAAAATAATACCTGTAAAAGTATAAAAAACCCTTTTAGCTGGGAAAAAATCTTTAAAAGATGTTATCATTGTGATGTTGTCATTGTATATGTAATATACTAACTTTAGATTGTAAGTGTATGTTTTTTTTACTAACAAAATATGAGTCTGTAGATACTTGAAATAAACGATTTAATAATAATAATAATTGTGCGGTTTTTGAGATACAATTCAATATATGAATTTGGGTCTGTTTTTTTGTTGAAATATACGAAAATAACTTTGGTAAAGATAACCGCTGCGAGAAAAATGGGGGAGCTAAATAATGTATTTTAATTATTACATAGGGTGTATAACAAAAAGGCCAAACAAGCGGAGAGCGGGTAACAGCCAACAGTCATTTAAAAGATAAACAATGGTGTCATAAAGTTTTGAGTTGAAAGCCACGGGCGAGATGAGGACAAAACATTGTTCATGACGAGAGCTTAAACCGCATTGCGAGATGGGTTTGTTATGGTGTATAAATTAATGTAAGGAAGATTTATACACCTCTCTACATTGACTTTTTATCTAAGGGACTTTACGCTTGTGATTGTTATCTATAGCCGAAATGTCGTTTTAGGCTCCTTTGACATTGATTAGGATGTTCTGTGTAGACGCAGAACAAGAACGGAATCTCGATTTAACACCTCGTCCGCGTTCGGCGCTCCGATTGGTGAATAGCGGGCCAATTCATGCAGAACGCGGCCCATAAGTAAAATTGAGATTGTAAAAAGAAAACACTAAAACATTATATTGTTTGGAAGTGTTTTAAATTGACTCGAACGATTTACCTAATCTTCCCTTTAATTTCCAAGTGAGAATTTGTTGTTAGGTAATTTATTATGATATAATAAATAAAAAACAAGTGTGTTATTTCTCGCTAATTTAAATCTTCTATTGGATCTGACTGCACAGGGTGTTTTGTTCGTACTTAGACAGGCGCTTCCCGCGCATCTTTTGTAGATACGGCTTCATTTATGTGAATATTATTGTATTTGCTCTTACCACAACATTGTACTGATAAAGATTGTAATCTATTATTTGAAAAGAGTTACCATGGAGTTACTTGCCGGTTCTTCTCCATAGGATCTACTATTTGGAACCGTGCACCTATATAGAGTCTCGACGTTTCATAAGTACCTGTATCTGGTTGACATGAAATAAAGATCTATTCTATTCTATTTGAGTATAATTATGTCCAAAATGTTTACGTTTAATTTATTTTACTTTACTCAATTTCATTAGTAAAGATGAGATTCACAAATATCTCGCGTTTTAAGTAACTTGTTGCTCCCTCAATTTATTCTAGACAATCTCGACGTGAATGTCAAAATCCTTGTTTATTTTTCTTGCCTGAGTGAATAATTTTATAAAATGTTGCTTGTGAACAAGCTTGTTATTTTGTCCATGCATATTTTAGTGCTCATTGTCGTTGGATTTGTGACCTAACCATCGTTTCATGTGACATAGCTAGATGCGACAAACCGGTTATTTTCAACAAAATTAAAATACTTGAAGCATTTGATTTAGAAAACTATTAATAAACGACATAAGGTTGGCTCCTATCTATAAATATATAAGCTCCTACTTTAATAGCGAAGGTGTTTTAAGGAGTTTATAGTACCTACTCATTATCATGAACAACTTTTATTAAGGGAGAAATACTGAAATCATGAAAAAAACTGCGGTTCCTTACAAATAATTAAATATTACTGGATTATAGTATGGAACTGCAGTTATTGTTTCGCGAGATTATAGATATATTATTACAGAACGAGATCTGGGTTGGTTCTATAGTAAAAGTTGTACCTATATAATTTGTAAAAATATGAAAATATAATTCTGATTGTTGCATTTAGGTACAATTTACTTAAGCCTGTGTAGTACTGTATAATATAGTTTACACAATCAAATCGTGTAGCTGCTATGAGTATTAGATACTCATAGTGTAGCTGCATCAATTTTGAACGAGGAACTTCAATACCTGACAAGCATATTTATAACATCTCAAAAGCCTTGGCAGAATCAGAAGGGTAAAGTTAGAACAATCATGAAGCGATAAGACAGTGAATAAATCCTTCGTAACCGCAGCACCCTTCATCTGACAGCAAGATATTAAATTGTATCAGTCGAGATGACAAGCGGGATGAGAGCAGAATATATTTGGTGCACTACAATCAGATTTATTTTGGGTGTCGTACTAAAAGATGGGGAAATGGAATCGAGTTCTGTAATGTCAACAGACACTTACTAGCTTTTTAGCATATACGTACATATTGCTTCGAATAATAACGCATAGGAAGATAATCTCATACGTGCTTCCCACTAAAAACTGAGGCAACAAACGTAGATATGTGTGCGTAAGCGGCATGCGATACATGGCACACATAATAAAATTTTTACGATGGCTAATCAAACACTATAAATAAATAATAAATAATCTTTATTGACATAAAAGAAGTACAAATTTATGTAAAGTCCCTGACTCCTGAGCTAGGTGCAAAAGACCCGTGTTACAGGAGTCAGTGTCTTCTCCCATTGTTGTTGACACAATAAAATTTTATGTAAATAAATGCAGTTTGTGATTGTGTGTGTGTATGTGTACTATGCCTCCGCGAAGTAGGCTTCTATGCGTTATTATCCTAAAACATATTGGCACGATATAAAACCGAAGTTAAGATATTGCTTGGAGTGTTTTAAACGAAAAATAGAAATTCTTTGTCTGACACCTGTTTTTTCTGAATCAGGGTGCAAACTTCTATTTGCCAACTTAACTATGGACACAGCCTAATTATTTAAACTATAAAATAAAAAATATAAAAATATAAAACTGAGCACTAAGGTGTCAAAGTGCTCCTCATCATCGCTGTCAATTGGTAGCCTGCCCAGAAGACCGGCAGCATTGCCACGTTGAATGGTAATGCTTATTCTTTGACCAAAGAATAGGCCAGCCCTCGGATCACGCGTAGCGCTGACCAACTGTTTTGCAATATCACCTAAGCATAGGCAATTAGCGAGCCGAAACGTAATACATTCAACATAGTGCCTATGTTGGATGACGGAAGTGCCTGTCACCAGAGACCCGACTCCCATTCTCCCACAGTCACTCCTGTTTATATTGACTCAATTGTAAGTCACGCTGAAATATATTCTTCGAAGTAACTTTTTATGTTAAGGTTGACTCCAGTCAGAATTCTAAAAATATCAGTCAATACTCAGAGTCAGATTACACAGGCTTTAGAATAACCACAACAATTGTCTGTGCGAAAGTAAATCTGATTGTTTTTACCTTTTCACGACTAAACGGCTGAACCGATCTTGATGAAATTTGACTACGAAATAGTGTGCATCATGAAAAAGGGCTACTTTTTTTTAAATCACAGCTTGCCAATTCCGCTCTGAAGATGACGCGGGCTCAGCTACTAATAATCATACCTGTCCAAGTTACGACCGTAGCAAGAGCCTGCAGATCAATTAATTCGCAAAATCAAAATAGCTCGTTACTCATTAAAGTTAATTAAATTAACATATATCTAGGATAAAGCGTAAATCCTTTACCAGTTTAGTGAAACAAAAGGGGATGTTATCTTGCATTCTCCCACGCGGCCCATTATGGTCCCGAGCGAGTATATCTTTATAGCAAGGCCTGTACAAACCTGTGCTACTAACAAAGAGGCGTCTTGTTTATATTTCGTCTTTATTTTTTTCATGAAAATTCGATGCTTTCAGACACAACAGGTTTAAGGTAGGCAGAAGTGTACCGCCATAGTACTGGCAATCAGCAGCGACTCGCACCTGTAATATAGGAGACTTGTCATTTTCGAGTGCCTGTATCTGGTTTACCTACATGAAATAAAGATATATTCGTTTCTTGAGTAGAATAGATTATAATCTTTTTATTTCGTATGACTTGCCGTGGCGTCGCTGACATTTATTGACGCCACGTCGCCGGCGCTTTCATTACTCATTATATGTTGCGCTATTATATTATGAACTTCGTTTTATTAAACATAAAATATTTTTGTTTTGTGCTATATTATATTTATATATATTATACATTACAGTTTAGGCGACTATCTAGCGTTTAGTACCTAGTAGTATTTTATACTTACCTACACGAGAGAGAATTCAAATTCTCGGAAATTGTACGTAGGTATACCTTTTAAAGACTGCTTAGAAATTCAAGGTAATTTGGTGTGGAGTGAACATTGATCGTAGCTGCTGGTAGCTGCATCAATTAATTTTAACCAAAATATTATAGTACTTTAGTCTCAAACCTCTTCCGTAATAACTGTACACTCAGTCCTATGACGAAGTCATGCACTTCGGCAACCCTCGTCTAACTTCGGAAATATGAACGTACGAAGATGATATTATATCTAAGGGGGTGCCGACATTACGACATTAAATAAAATCACGTATTTGGTATCACATTCTGAAGGCGTACACAAAAATTCTACAATTTTCACGCATGTTATTTTTGCATTATATTTCAGTCTACTCTCAATCGTCTAGGAAAAGGGACATCAAAGTAGAAATTTATATCATCTCTATCTATTCTATACGTTTAAATAAAGATTATTTTGGTAAGAACAGGTTAGAGATCTTTCAAATTTCACTTAGTGATCGAGTTACGTGTAAAATAAAAAATAGTTTCTGTGGCTAAACTACTTATTGGATTTGATTGATTTTTTTTTTTTTTTTTTTTTTTTATTCAAATTTTTATTGAGGCTTCAGTTCACCGTGGTGACTATGCCAGCCTCGTAAGGTCACTCTTAAACACTAAATGACAAAACTAACATTAAATGAAACCACGTATTTGGTATCACGTACTGTGACCGTACACATTGATTTTTTGTGTACGGTCACAGTACGTGATACCAAATACGTGGTTTCATTTAATGTTATAACGTCTTCACCACCTTGTATAGCGATAAATCAAGAATATTATAGAATAGGTATAGTATAGTGACAATGGATCTTTCAATGGATACTTCATAGCACTTATTCGGAAACACGGAAATAGCCGAGCCGCATAATTTTAATCGTAATATGGTATAAAGTTATGTAATGAATAACGGCATTTCAACCATAATATTTATTGACGTATAATCTTGACATAACTTCATTCAGTATTTATTAGTAAAGGAGAAACAGTTTAACCTTCCCTATCTCTCATTGTAAATACACAGACAGATTCTGAACAAATATCTGCAGGCATACATTCAAATATTTGTTTGAGTACAGAAGGGCTCACCCGCTATGTGCACAGGACCCGGTATGTTCCTTAAATGCAAAAGAAAAATGATACTACGATCTACTCTCTTCTCAATTTCACAGTTTTATCAAAAATGCTTGCAGTTTCTGTTTAAAGTGGTTTGATTTAGAATTAACAAATGCCTCACCTTTTGAAAATAATGATATACCTACTGTTACAAATATATTTGTTGAGTACCACGGAGTGAAAAATGCTATATATATAAATTATTTCATATGATATCTCTCATTGAAATGTGTAAAAAATTGATATTTATATAACTTTTCATACAAGTTACCATCCCACTATAAACGAACATTCAAATTGACCGTTGAACCATGTGGACCGTGGCACCAGGAGGCAGGTCGGATATTTCACGTAATAACGTAACTACTGAAGCGAATTAACGATATTTATTATGTAACTTTTTGGTTGAAAATATATCTTTTGGGATTTTAATTGGTACCTATATTGGTAATATCCTCCTCCATGCATCGTTCTCCTGAAAGCTGAGGGTCGTGATCTCCTCTACGGATCACTTTTTGCTTGATGATGTTGAAAAGAAAGAAAGAAAAAAAATGTGATGATGTTGCGCCATCCGGGTCTGCTTTCGGCAGTAAGTATGGCTTTGTGTATATTATAGTGTCGAGTGTATTGCGGTGCGGTTGGCAATATATTCGTGTTTAATGTACTTTGTGTAATTTCCTGTTCTCATCTTCCTTTATCGATCCTTTTCTTAATGCCGTGTTCGTAATACAAAA
Organism: Allophyes oxyacanthae; assembly: GCA_932294325.1. NCBI lineage: Eukaryota > Metazoa > Arthropoda > Insecta > Lepidoptera > Noctuidae > Allophyes > Allophyes oxyacanthae. The sequence continues at coordinate 13,557,054 of OW028613.1, read as the reverse complement.
CAATCTTCAAAATATTATCATATTTCAGAACTGTCTGGCTAGAATGTAGCATCCCTCTGTGTTAGTAAAAATATAATGTGATCACCAACGTTTCACCATAAACGGATTGCTCCCGGTGGAGCATTCAATATTGTTGGTTTCATTTATTTGAAGACTAATACACATCTTCTACTATATCTTTGTAAGAAAACTTTTCTACATCTTTGATAACTGTATCTCTAGTTAATTTCACGGAGCCAGTAGTTTTAGTTTTAAACGCAGCTAATTATAAAATGTTACAGCTATTAGTTTTTTTTTGGTAAATCTGCCAAGTTCCTAGGGTAGTTAGTAAATAAAGGCCAATGTAGATGAGATACGCCGACCACGGACCGACAGTTCGCAACTCCTCTTTTTCCGTTCGTTAGCGCGAGTGGTTTTGACATAAATCATTTTTGATATGCCGCTACATCTTACAGGGACTTATTATAGATTTAGAAATAAATAGATTTCGGTTACGTATTGTACAAACATAATTATAAGAAACGGCATCTTCTATAAGTCATGAGAGTATACTTATAAATAAAGGTTGTAAATAATTAAGTGTTGTAATAATGTGACAAGGTTTTCTCCACTATATCTATAATTAAAATATTAATTACTTCATTAACTGACGAAACACAGACATTAAAGTATTTTTAGGTACTAATATTAACTTGAATCACTCCGTTCAACAATAATCTCGTTCAAAAATAGCCCAAACCTGAATCACGTTGTTTTACCATAAATAAATCTCAGTCGAGATGGTGTAAGTAAACAAAGTGAAAATAATCTATTTGTGTTCTATTTCTGTCTGTTTGCTACAGAAAATATAGAGCGGCCTACGCCGTAGCCGTAGCTTTGCTACGATTAATGACGTCTACTTTATATTCGCAGGTTTTTTCCACTTATACTTTAATTTAACGACATAATTTTTTTATCATATGGGTTTTTATACGGAAAGACTCTACCCAAGAACGTCCAGCACACATTGGGTACAGCCCCGGGGTGGGCAAGGAAAGAGCCTCTACGAGTGGTGATACCTGAGATCGTCTGGCGTAGCTTGGGCAGTTAGCCTCGATACCACCATTACTGACAGGAAAAAAATTCCACTCCAGCATGAGCGATTCTCTCGTGATAGCTCGTGCCGACACGACAGAAGAAGAATATTAACAATTCTCAAGCAAGAGCTCCATGCTGAGCACGACTTAAGAATTTGTCATACATACGAGTACATGCATCACCTAATGTGGCTCGCGGGAAAAATTAAGCCAACCCTCTCTTCCCGTGTGAGTCGTAAAAGGAGTCTAAGTGATAATATCCACAAACAAACATCCTCCTGGGATAATAATGACAACGTAATCGCGTCATTCTACTTTTTGCATAATCCACTGTAAATTAAGTATTCCAACAAGGCACGGTCTGCCTCAATTCATCATTAATGAGCGCGACTTAGCTTCACAAGTCGTAAACCGTAATACTGTGCTATAAAACCAGTAATTTGTTGTATCTGTAATTAGATCTGAAATAGGAAAAACATTGTCAGTCATAGACGGTTGACAGTCATTTTTATTGGTGATATATTTCTTGAAGGTCATGTTTACGTCTTTGTTATAATTAGGAAATTTCGTCCCTCTTGAAAATCTTCCTGGTCATGAGTGGTCTTGTCTGTGCTATAAATAGCCTTCGGAATCAGGTTGGCCAAACCAAGGAAAACTTGTTCAATTGAGGGTTTGTTGACGACTCCAACCTGTAGATACGGTGTGGTTCCACGAATGTTTTTGACTTATCCTAACGTTAACGTAAGCAAAATTTGAATCAAATATACACGTTAAATCCTTGATAAAATGAGATAGAATTATCTGAGGAATTATCATAATTTTCATTATAATTTTGCTTACGTTATCGTTACGATACGTCAAAAACATACATAGTAGGCCCCCTGGCGTGTCCTGACATCTGCACTTCGTAAGAACTAATGGATGCTATTGATAGCGTAGTGCTTCTAGCTAAATTCTGGACTGGGACTATATAGATTGTCATCGGCTCGGTAAGAAGAAGGAAATTCCGAAGGTAATTAAAATATAAAAAATTATCAAACCATGAGAAAAAATATAAAATTAAAATAATTAATTACAGACACATTTCGTCTAAATACATAATTCTAGCCTTTCCTTATTTTATTTGTTTTTAACAATTTATGTACACACTGAAAGGAGAAAAATAAGCAAGCAAGAAATAAGCAGTACCCTTGTATTTTGATATCTTTTCTTTGTCATGTGTATGTGTGTACATAAATAAAAAATAAATAAATAAGAATAATTACAATTAAATAGGAAAGACGACACAAAGGTACCGCTTATTTTCAAAAATCTCTTCCAGCAGGCCTGCGAGAGGAGAGTTGAAAAAAAAAAGAAATGTAGAATTTAGTGTGGAATTATTATAAAAGGATACCTAAATAAAACTAAATATATTATAGTACATCCTAACAGTTAACTATCGTCTGTATCTTTGGCTAACTAGTTTTATTATCTTCGAATCTCTGTTTTGGTATACTAAAAGGGTCGTTAGGGATTAGTTAGATAGCAGCCTATTTCCTGATAAATACTTCCTTTACGACATCCAGTCAGTCTTTCCGGAAAAGGCCTTAAATCCTTAACAAAGAATAGAAGATCAAGGCGGTTTGTCTACCGATATTTATAATGATGACCGATACATTATTGATCTTTGGGACGGATATTGTTCCAGTTTATCGCGTTGCCATGGTAACGCATTGGATTATTTTACTCAGAAGTATTAAAGTTCATTTCGGATTTCGGCGAACGGAAGTTGTTGATGAAGCCTTGCGTTTGATCAATCTGTACTTCTTTACTATAGGTACTGGCTATACAATTTGTTTGTTTGTATGTAGGGGTATTTCTGGAACTACAGAATCGATTCTAAAAATTCTTTCACTAGAAGAAAGATACATTACCCCTGAGTGATAAAGGATAATTATTTTATTTTGTTACAAATAAAATGCGTGGGTGATACCGCGGGCAATTATAATAAATTCTTAATGAAAGACTACAGTAAAATCATTTGAAGGATACCCACGGGTTACTATTACCATTAAAATAAATAAATCTAGCCCATTACTGGCCCAATGCTGGGTATGGTCGCCTTCTTAGAATGAGACGGGTTAGTCCATAGTCCACCACGCTAGTCTGTTACAGGTTGGCGGACTACACACACCAACTTTATGACGTCCTGTCAAATGTGCAGGTTTCCTCACAATATCTTCCATCACCGTTAACGCATAAGTGACAATCAAATTCTACAAAACATTTCATAGGTATCCTCTTTGACCATGGACATAAATTAGCAACTATAAGCTATACAAATAGCGCTACAATGGATCCCGCACCACATGAAAAATTTGCTACGGCCGCCTCTGCTAACTGGCTCTTCTGAAGGACTAACTGAACCAGCTCGACGACTCCCACCATCTGTTGGGAGTCCGAATCTCATTGATCATCGAAAGAGTGCGCTGCATGCAGGTTACACTGAAGCACATTAAGTTTAGCATCCTTACAGCCAATTAAATTAACTAGTGGTCGCCTAGTGGTCAAGATTCGCCCGTAATTTTAGCTTTGTGCACTATTTCTCTATGTAAACTTTAACTATGCCAAATCTCACACTCCTCCGTGCGCGTAATATGTTTAAAAAGGGTACAAACTTTTCTCTTTACGTGGTAATATATAGATTTATTACGAAGTACATTGATTCAAAATCATGTCACCGTGAATATCATTCATGTGAGCAATGGTAACAAGGGCGATTGGCATTGCGGTATTGTCGCTAATTAAGTTGGTTATAGACTGCTGATGTTGATGCAATAGCCAATAGTATTTACTTGCTTAACAAAGTGAGTAGCTAGTCTGATTACTCCCATCTCGTTTGCTTTTGCAAACTAGTTCAGAGTAATCAGAATCGAGACCTGGTTCTCCAGGGACATTAGGGTGACTCTCTAAAATAATTACAATTTCAATAATTATTATTTTAGTTCAATAAACATCCGCAGATTCACTCTAAAGTAAATAATTATAGTGCTAGTGGGAATACAAACTGACATTTGTCTAAGAAGACAAGAAAGATAAAAAGTAGATTCTAAAAAGAAAGAAAAAGTCCTCGTCTATAATATTACGTTCTCTACTTCAAAATATGTGACGTTAAAATGCTGCTATTCATGACATGATATTATTAAAAACAGCGTTTATTAATAGGGTATTAGTTTAGGTTATAATACAACGGGTATCAGAAATGTGTAGTGATATTTAAGGATGTGCATCAGATTATCAAACTGAACAACTTTCTCAACGGGACCAAAATCTTAGACGCGAAAAAATAATCAGCTATCCCATACGTTTGGGTCGAGTAGGTATTGAAGATTTTTTATGGGGCAGCTGATCATTTTTTCGCGATTATAATGTTGGTCCCATCGTATGCTTTCATATAATTAATGGTCTGATCCACACTGTTCTGATACGCGTTGAATAATTTTGACCAGTAAACCACTTACTCAAATTAAGATAATTTTTATCACCATCATCGACCCGCAGGCTAATTTATAGAGGATTTCTTAAAAAAAATAACTTGATTAGGACACCGAAATTTTATTGGGCCCGAGAAATACAAGCGTAGCTAACATAGTTATAAATCATAACATGTTTACGTTGTACCGCACGCAAATTAGTTTCAATATATTTTAAAGGTAAAAATATTCACGCGTCGCAGTATACTCAAAAGATAATTAATAAATGAATAAACAAAGCGTTGAAAACGTGTTATAAAAGTCTACAGCGCCGCTTTGTTGGAAGGTGTTAAGATTAAATTGGAGCTTACTGCTTAATTATAAATATAATACCTTACATAAAGTCCTACTTTATTAGCAGAGGTCCTTTTCAGGGGTATTGTACACATCATTATGAACGGCGTTACCTATGGGACCAAAATAGAAATCGCGAAAGAAATTCTTCTGTTTGATACAAATAATTCAATATTTCTCGACTAAAGCACTTTTTTCTCTCGAACTTTTTTTTTTCTCTCGAACAGCAGATTTTTCTATCGCGATTTCATGGTTGATCCCGTAGTAAAAGTTGTTCATAATGATGAGTACAATACCCTCCTTCAATGTTTCCCTTGGTCAACCAGTCAGCCTACGTATAAACAATAACCGTCATAATCTATTGGACTATCTAGGTAGGTGTGCTCAATTGTTTACTAACTAAATTACTCTATTGTTTAATCGTTTTTGTGCTGTGTCGAATAAATACTTTTTTCTTTTAACTAGAGCAGTGAGAAGTTGCACAAAAATAACAACACAGGGACAGACTGTAAAGACAGTTCCCGTTATAAATTCAACTGCTCTAAATGCCAAGAGACATCGACGTGGAATAATTCGTTGTTCCCAGTTACATAAGTATAACTCAAGTTGTAGATACAACGGCAGGCACCAGTCAAGATTACGTCAACCAAGCATTTCTTACAACTTCCAGTTCTTGAGAAAATAAAGCGGTCTGCTTGTTAAATTTTCACATTAATTTTGGAATGTCATTCTTATCGGCCAATTATAAGACCGCGACGAGCCCCGAAGGTCGAATTTGTTCGTGTTCAATGAATGTTTTGACGAAGGACTTACAATCATCAATGTACAATTTTGTGTAACGTAAATAGCTAATTTCTCCTTTTCGAATGAAGACTGTAAAATTTTTAAAGAGCGATTTAACGTAACAGAAATATTTTCTGTTAGTGTAATTTTTGAACGAATTAAGTTAGATATGTTTTTGTAGCGAAAACGAATATATCTTAAAGTTTAAGACGTACGTACGCTGTTGTACGTTAGATAAAGCTGTGTTATTTTTTAATGCTTGTAATTTGAAGATTTAAAATACACAGTTAATAATTTGATGAAAGGTTCTTTTCCGACTTGATAACTAAAACAAAATAAAATTGAAGCCACTTATTCCACCCGTGCTCCAATTCAAAGTACATACATAGTTACCTAAGACAGAATATTTCAGTAATTCGATACTGATAGGTGTCTTACGATGTCGTTTTCGTGTAAGTGCTGTATATAGTTCAAGTTTGAAAAGGTTCGTTTGTGAACAATGGTTTTAAGTGTCACAAAGGGCGCGAATACTAAACGAATGGAGGCTTCACGGCTTCGGCGAGCGTGGGGCGGGCGGGGACGCCGAGCAGAGCGGGGGACGCGCGCCGCCCATCGGTGATACCAGCGTTATGGATTTCAAATAATTTGGCATAAAAGCTTCATGGAGAAAGCTCACCTGAGCTTCGAGTATGGTATGTTTCTTGCTTTCATTTTGTAATTTTTCAGTTATATCTAGATTTATGGTAGGAAAGGTTTTACTCACGTCCATGTTTTGGAAACACCTGATGTGTTGTAGACTCGAATAATGAAGCTTTCAGTAGAACCCAGCAAAATGGACGCGCGACTTGATAGAGGTAGGTGTAGGTAGGTAGGTTGAATTGGGTACGATAGAGGACCAAGTATTGTGGCGCTACGTGGGACAGGCAAGTTCAGAAGTAGAAAGCTTCTTATGACTTCGTAACCTGTAGGACAACAAGACTATACTGTGTGGCACTGAGTATGTATAGTCACAACTAAATTTTAGAAAAAGTTGACTTAAACTTTTTCACGATTTTCTTTGTCTTTTTATTTAATTATATAGTAGTTTGTCGTAGTCATGATTAATTTAAGTATAAAGTTAAGTTTTGTCATTTATTGTAGTAGAGTGACCTTACGAGGCTGGCATAGTCACCATGGTGAACTGAAGCCTCAACAAAAACGTGAATAAAAAAAATTAAAAAAAAACCAGGTTCCAGTCGTGGACTGCCAAGTATATTTTTACAAGGCTCTTTATTGCATGATTCAAGCAATAAAGAGTCGAGAGTGAGAGTTAGACGGGGGCAACTATCTGACTGATAGATATTGTGTGATTGTTCAATATGGGCATTCGTTCACACTCGATACGTTTAGCAGCAGAAACGCACATTTTCGCGTTCGTTGGCTGCCTTTCAGTGGTGGATTTACCAGCAGGCTGAGTAGGCTGAAGCCTAGGGCGGCAGATTTTAGGAGCGGCAAATTTGGGGCCAAAATTTAGGCATTTACCTTACTATTTACCTTACTCCGCCTTATTAGTAGTACATGATTGACCTTTTATTAGCTCAGAAGTATACCCAAAAACAATTTCTTGTGTAATCACTAAATCGTTGGGTTGTAAAAATAATCTAGGAACTGACACATCGATCAGGGTATTTCACAATCATACTAGTTACGGGAATCAGGTGGTGTAATTAAGACGATAGTGCACAAATTATATAGTTACAATTTCATTGACAAAAAAATTGTAATTAATAATGATTGTGAACTAGGGTATCGAATTGTAGAGGTTGGTAGGAGCGGCAAAATTTGAATAGCCTACTGGCGGCAAATGTGTAAATCCGCCACTGCTGCCTTTTGATTACAAAAAGTGAATAACGTATGCGAAATCGCGCGATTCTGCTGCTAAAAGTATAGAGTGTGAAGGGCCCTAATATAAAGGGACACCGTCAATGCTTTGCCGGTAGTCGTTGTTATCAGGTGGAAGTCACTGTTTTTATATTATATAAAAAATACCTAACTGCCGTTGTTATAGTTAAAAAGCTTTTTTTCAGGAAACTTATGAATAAGTAGTTGATGCTTCATACTACTCAATATTTTCTCGATAAAAAAACGTATAATTCCCTAAATCAGTAGATTTCAGTGTGGCAACACTGCGCGGAGGGCAGACTCGAGCGCGCGATAGCGGCGGGCGAACGCCGCGTCAGCCTCCGCGACCGCGCTGCCTGAACAAAACAACTGGTACAGTGAGGATCTTGTGTGAAAAATGCTGGTTTATTAGTTGTGTGGAGCCAACACTGCCTGTTGCACGACGCGATCCGCTCGCACACTTAAAGGGATATCTCGAGGCCGCGCCTTTACAGGGACCGCCGATTTTTTGTGAGTACATTTTCTTTTGTTGCTCAAAGTTCGGTTAAGTAGCAATTTCAGGCGTAATGTGTCTTACACTGTCGGTTTTTCTTTGTGTATGAGATGGCTCGTTTTACGGTTGAATGATTTTTCAAATTAAACGGCGTATCGCGTCGCTTCGCTTCGATTGCAAACTGATTTGCAATCTTCCTGATAGATGAAGCAGGTGTTAATTGAAAGTTAGAAATACCTACTGTAAATATTAGAGAGTATACAAGGAGATTTGAAATTGTAGGTAGTTTTGAAGAATCTATGAAATCATCACATATATAAAGTTACGTTTCCTTATCTTCTTTATATTTTCTCATAATTGAGACCCTTTTATGACGTAAATGAAACAATATTTTTATCACTATTAGTAAATTTGGTACTAAATAATATTTTTTTTCGATTTTTTGGAACCATACATTCTTTAACGTTTCAAAAGTGCCGAATATTTGGTATATTTGAAATAAAAACTATTTCTATTCTATTTTATTCTATCACCCATTTAAATAATTATGTAACACAGCAGCCATTAATTTTGTGTAGCTCGTATATTTGAAATAATTTCACGGAAAAATCTCTCTTAAGTATTTTAATTTACACTTGAATAGGTCGGAAATTGCACGAGCACAGTTTATTGAATCAGCAGATAATAATGTGGCTATTAGGACGACCGCTATGAAAGTTTGTAACAGTTTCCGGCGGGTACTCTGCGCTGCCTCTATATAGGACAGATTAGCTTCCTGGGACAAAGTTTTGTCAAAAAGTATATTTTTATAGTTATATTTGTCTTGCATAGTTGTTGCGCTATAATTGTATCATTCGGTGGGTAGTTGTATGTAGTTATTGAACTACAAACTGGGCGAATCGTCTAAATATTCACGGAAGCAAAGTTGAGACATTAGCAATGTTACTAATTTCAATCACAGGTTATAAGAACACATAATTTTATTACTGGTATCTCGTTAAAGCCATCGACTTGAATTGTTGCTTTGACCGGTACTTTTTTCATCTCGTTAAAACTTCGTAATACCGCACACTTAGCCAACAAAATAAATGGCGAACAAAGAAAATGCGGTTGTGTAAGGGATAATTTATTCTAAGGGTACGTCACAACCTTCATCTGGCATGGAAGCGCGGATATTCCCCGTTCCGCAGATGAAACCCGCAAACATACACGATCAATTGAACACACAGATAGAGACTAATAGATTCCATATAATATGTACGTATCTGTTATCTCAATTAAAACTTTTTGATATTCTATCTGGGAGCCATTTTGGGCAGGTTGCGGCGAATCTGTTCAGTCTTCAATGTGTATTATCATTGTTTTGGAGGCTTTATTTGTGGCTGGCTGTATCAAATTATTGACTCACAGGCAATCAACTATTAAAAGGCTTTGATCACGTGAAAATTAATTATAGCAGACTATTCTTGATCAAACACCAGGAAACAAAAGAAGAATAAAAATAGGAAATATAATATCTGTTTATATGACATGTATTATACAGACAAAAAAAGACTCGACCCCAGTCATATGGGGGGTAATTTCTTGGCATAATGATTGCAGTAATTGCCAAAACTTGCGACAGTCACCATTTATTATCAGACAAATAGTTAAAATAGGCTTATAAGCACTTGACCAAACAGCTTCTTAACCTGTTATATGGTTTTCAGGAAAACTATTAACGTTCTGTGGACTATAAATAGCAACAAATTGGTCTATTTTATTTCAGAATACAGGATATTTTTACGGAATCGATGTTCTTACATAATATTATTAAAGTATCAACATACTTGGTCCAAAACTTTCACGGCATGCAAAATACGTTAGGTAAGTACTACATCAATGATTAAAAACTAAATACATACTGCGCCAATTCAAAACGCCGTCCACATATAGTAAATTCAAATTATATGTTATCAATATAATTATTACACCGTAAAATCAATAATAAACATGAATATCAAAATTTATACTGTAAAAATTCTTGAATGCTGTAAAAATATTTCTGTGAAAACCACTGCGATAGATGAGTCTTGTATTGATTGTTGGATTATTATTTATTTATTTATTCGTATAAAAGTAGACATAACACAAACATTCTAAAGATGCAAACATAAACTCATTCGAGTGATATTGAGTGTTGTGTTGTGTATATATTATGTTTCCATCAGTGGATTAAGTTACGTTATCATGAGAGTAATTTTAAGGCTTAATCTATTCTGGGGTACTTCCAAGAATAGAATACGTGTGTAATTAAATATTACACCCTAATTATACACGTGGGTGTTACGAGTATATCAGATACTGCGTGAGTGTCGTAAAAAACAATACGGATTATGGTACGAAGGTAAGAGCGTCATTCGTCATATGAGGTATGACAACAATATATATCAACATCTTATGAGGCTCTCGTTGGGGGGCTGGATCAAGGGCTTGATACAGAAAGCGGTACTCCTCGACACGGCACGCATTGTGAGGAGGTTCCTTTCTCTGCAGCCCTAGCCGCCGGTGGCTTGGACCCTGTTCCCGATGCCGGTGGCCTACTACCTACTCTTTTGTATTTTTAAATGTTTTTATTTTTTTTTACATATTTTTGTTACACTGCTATTAACCATCAGCCCGATAAAATAATGTTCTTATGATCGTCCATTGTATCAGTTATTAGGAGACTCAAATTCAGCAGAATGATGATTTTAATGATTTTTATTAATTATTAAGGCAATGCCGTTCATTAAACATCTGTGGTTTGTTAGCGTGAACGGGATGTTAGTTACTAATTAATAAATTCAAATTGTGTTTAAAAAAACAGAGCAAAGTGAATTTATAAATGCCAACAATGTTTATTCAGTTCAGAGCGTTATTAATTAATAAAACTGCGTCCATTTTGAAAAAAACCTGAAATTCAAATGCTTTTTGAATTTTAACACTACGTTAACAAAATTTATTATGAGCTCTCGTGGTTGGATTGTATAAAGATTTTATCGTGAACACTGTTGAGTTTTTAAATCATGATATATAACATAATATCTCGTTTTAAATTAACTTGCAAGTTTTTATTTCTACTAGTTATCGTTAGTGGTTTTTCTTTTTGTTGAATAATATGAAATTACTTCCCCAAAGCTCATTTGTTGCAGTGGTTTATATAACAGCTATTTAATTGTGTTTTGTTTGGGGTGCAAGGAACGAGTCTTCACGAGAGACGAAGCTTGATATCGTCTGCGCACCTTGGGCAGTCAGCATCGATACCAACATTGGGCCATTTTTTAAATTGAGTTATGTACATTTCGGATTCAGGAAAAAAGGCATATATCCAAAAAGGAATACGAAAATCAATTTTGAAAAAAAAAAAGGTACAACCTTTTTTAGTTTCGAGGGCAGAATTGATGATAATAATCCCTTTATATTAATATGCCTACATTGCCCACGTATTCGGTGAATAAAAATGTAAAGACACGAAGCCTTGAAACACGCGGGCCTTGGCAGCAGACCTTAATTACCTGTGTAGGTTGAATCTAGTTGTTTTACACTTTGGTGTAGTAGCTACTCACAGAATTACAAAATGATAACTGGCTCTAACCGTAAGCACACGTTAAACTGTCGTTAGCGTTCTGTGGGCCGAGCACGAATGTTTTGACGTATAGTAACGTAAACGTAACCAAATTTAGAACCAAAAATACACCCTTAATCCATGATATTTTTTTGGAAATACATGGAGTATTTTTACATTTTCATGAAACAAGTGCGTTTGTTGCATAAAATTGAACAAAAATGCGATAGATTCATCGTTTTTTTACAATCAAAATTTGCTTTCTATACGTTACTATACGTCAAAACATTCGTGCTCGGCCTACTGGTAAAACGACTAGTTTTACCGACGCTTATTCAAACACTTCATTACAGTTTAATTAACTCTCACATATTTCTGTGTTAATTAGTGGTAGAGTTTCATAAATTATTCAAAAAGGTCCGTTCTGTTGGCTATTATAATTCACTTCTAAATGATAGCTCTGAACACATACTCTGTGAATATTTGAGAGAAACGGTTTCTTGGTTTCGGTAAAACCGTTTCACCGGATAATACTGTAGAGAATCCTAAATCAAACACTAATTAAGTTAAGAAAAGGTTAGTTACTAATTGAGACCGTACATAATTGGCAATCACAGGGTAACCATTTTAGTAAAAAAACACCTAGCCATAGTGGGTTTGCTAGCTAATTGTTCGTTGGTAAACCATCGTTGTTTTACTAAATAATGGTAATAGTATACGTGAGTAATACGCGGCCCATCTGAGCGTGAAATAGGTAATTTCCTTCGACCATTAAGGGCAAGTATGTTTCTCTCACCGCGAAACACGTTCGCACATAAAAAGTACTTACATTTTTTAACGGAAACACTTGTTGTCTCTTTCTGTGCTGTAAAACTTGTTAAAGTTGCGCTGAATTTTTATTGCATCACGTATATTATTCAGCGGGAATCCGTGTCACAATCATTTTTGATTATTTTATGAGAATGGGTTGCATCTGTTCTCAATATAAACTTATTCCCTATGTTTTTCTGTCCCACTGCTGGGCGAAGATTTCCGCACTACCTCTTATAATAGCTCTTTCTTTATCATGGCCGCAGCCTCTATCTACCACAGCATCTATCATCGACGTCTACAGCGTCGTGGTTTTCGTTCACCTATTCGGGTGCATTTTACAGGCTTGTCCCACCCGTTTTTATTTCATTCTACTAAGTAGGCAAACAATCTTACAGCCCGCCTGATGGGGAGTGGTTACCGTAACCTATGGACGCTTGCAACACCAGGGCCCTTACTTGTGCGTTGCTGACGCTACTACTGGCGTTGAGGAACACGACTCGTGTTCCCCAAGAAGCACTGGCGACCTAGCTGAACGTTAGAAAAACAACACTGCAAAAGAGCAATGTTATTTGACTACGATATTCTGCAAGGTGGAAGTACCTTCCCAGTCAGGCAGCTCCAATGTTGAGTGGAAAGTTCCGTCATGCCCTACCTCTCTTAACTTCTTTCTTCTTCTCTTAATATAGGTAGGCGAACCAAGGTCCTATATTGCTTAAAATTAATAAATAAAAGCGTGACTACAGGTTACTTTAATTTAATATAGTAACGTTTCAAATTTCTCTACACAAGTGCCACAATATGGACGACGCTGCCGAGGCTGGCCCAGAAAAAGGTGGCGAGATGACCTGGGTGTGTATCAGAGGGGCTGGTTTGAGGTGGCGCAGGGAACAAATTGGGGGAGGCCTTAGCCCAGCAGCTAATAAAAAAAATAGTAACATTTCTGGCCTTCTGGGATATGTTTAGCTTTAGACTAATGACAAGTCATTCACCAATAACGCTTTTGTATGCCTAAGTACATCTAAAGATCTAACAAAACAAACGATGGTCTACACCTGCCTAAACCGTTGGGGAATACAGGTGATGATGGTTTCTAATTAAAAGGAAACTACCAATCTGTACGAATTTTCCTAAATACGTAGAGAATAAAGAAAAAATACAGATAGCACACAAGATTAAGTTGAGTAAATTACGTACCACCTTTGTCTCAATTAAGTATTCCAGTCAGTTTTGTCTGTTGGTTACAACAGTAAATTCGCTATTTTCCGATTCTGATATCCCGCTTAATCAAGCGTTGAATAAATTATTTTTACGGGTGCTGCGGACGCTGTTTTGAGTTCTGACCGTAAATCAATTGTGGCTTTTCTGTTTCATTAAATAAGTAAATATGTATATGCCTTTAATGGTTTCAAGAGAAGACTTTGGGTCGAGATATTCTTTTAATTTTACAAGGTTCTACATTTCTAGTCCTGATCCCTTTAGGGGGTTTTTGTACACATCATTATGAACAACTTTTTCCATGGAACCAACCATAAAATGGCGAAAAAAAAAGCTGTTGTTCCATACAAATAATTTAATATTTCTCGACTAAATGTGTGGTACCTACAGCAGATATTTTTTCGCGCTTACAGGTTCTTCCCCTAATAAAAGTTGCTTTTAATAATTATTACAATTACCCATAGGGCTGATCCGTTAGACTAGAAATGTAAGACCTTATATAATAATTATACATCTAAAGGTAAGCATACATCTACGAAAGTGCATCAATCATGCACCTTTTTTGTATTGATACGCGTCGCACTATCCGTTTAGAAGCCAATCTATAAAAATATAATTTTGATCTACATTTCAATTATTTTATTTGCTACTCTAAAGCAAACACGTTCTATTTCTATTACCACAAAAAATCTGGGTCATTGTTTAGTTATACATATAGTTACTTATATTATATGGAAAACATTTTGGAAGGTTCTAGATAACACAGGTCAGGGATGTTATCGTTTCAGTATGCTAATGTGTAAGCGCGAGTCAGGGAGTGTACTTAAATGTGTGTTTAATGTGGCTGTTACAACTTATAGAGATGTGAGTTTTATGATGTCGAGACTAGAGAGATTAGTTTGTGAATTGTAAATTGTACACGAAGGCAATTGCTTTTAAAAGGAAATAATACAAGGGTAAACTATATTGAACAACCAAGTGGAATCTTGTGACATTCGGAATAGAATAGAATAGAAATATGCTTTATTGTAACCCGACATTTAAAAAAATACAATAAAGACAGTGTAAAACAATGCACAATGGGCGGTCTTATCGCTTAAAGCGATCTTTTCTAGACAACCTTTGGATTATGCTTTGGATGGACAAAAAGTTATGGATTAACACGTTAAGTGCGAAGCGAGGCCTAAATCACCCCTGATGCAACTTCTCTGTGGTGCGGCAAGCAAAAAAGTGAATTTCTCTGTCGTGCGAATGGCATAGCTTTGGTTTGGTCCAGTGTAGGAAAGAGATAAATATATATTTGAGATCACTAATGGTTCCGGACTCGGTGGTGTACCTACCTTGGTACCGGATGTCTTAGGCCTCGTGCCGCACTGAATTAATATAATTTTAATGCAGTGCGGAACGAGGCTAAAACGTCCCATATCCCCCCTGACCTCGTACCGCACTCAACGCAAGCTTCCCGCGACCAGTGTTGTGCATCACGTCGATTTTTTCGATCGATTTTTTTTCTATTCTGTGAACCGCATTAAGATTTTCATATACAAATAGAAAGATAAACCTTATGCATAAACCGTAATCCATTATTTTCCAATAATAAGTCTGTAATAGGTGCCTCTTAATGGTATAGAATGGAACGCTTCGTGCGCGAGTCCGACTCGCACTTGGCCGGTTTTTTTTTCTTTATGGCGCCTTCAAGCACAATTTAGATTATTTAAAAAAAAATGTATCCTTTGATAGCTTTGTGTTGTTTTGCCAGGTTTTGCCCTTAAAACGATCTAATGAGATATAATTGATCAAAATCGGTCAAGTCGTTGCGTAGTTAAGACAGTTTAAAAACGTCGATATTATTTTTCCCATCACTAATCGCAGCGAAAATTTGCCCTATTTCAGTGCGTTACGAGGTGTATAAGATCCCATATTTTGTTTTGCTAATAATTCCTAAACTAGCCATCAGATCCCGGGGCGACGGTGGATTAGGGTTCATCAATTCACTGTCTATATCAATAAGGACCAAAATTCTCATTTATCTTTGATTTCGCGCCAGAAAATGGATTTTAGTCTGTAAAAGGAGGTGGGGTCTAATAGACCGCGTGTCGCCCTAACGTCTGGTCACGGTACGGGCCGATTATACCTCGTGCCGCAGGAACGGAAAGTATGCAAAAATTTGTGCCGCAGCTAACGTGTTAAATGGAATGGGGTAGTCTGTGGTGTACGAATTTAAAATACATAAAACGAAAATTCGACTTTAGTATGGGGGACACGCATAATTTACTAGCGCAAGTCGTACAAAATCCAATTTTTATTATGTTTTGGAGTGAATTATAATATTATTGCGGTTGCATTTGGGAATGAACACTGAATCGACTTTGAGAATGAACACTGAATCGACGACATGGTTGGCGCAGTGGCTAAGCGATTAACTTTCTGCGCTACGTGCCGCGGGTTCGATCCCTGCACGGAACAAATATTTGTATGATCTACAGATAGTTGTTTCGGGTCTGGTTGTATGTGCATGTGACATGTATGTTTGTAAACTGTACCCTCGATACCGGAGAAATCCTAGTGAGGGGTAACGTTTAAAAAAAAAAAAACGAAAATTTTGCACACTGCACAAAAAAATATACTGTATATTATCATTGAAGTAAAAAAAAGACATTCACCTTCATCTTGTTAGACTGGGAGCTGATTCTAATAAATCATTATATTCTGTAATCGAAACGTGAAACACGACCGCCGGAAAGAAAGAAACATTTATTTTCAAAAAAGTGCAAGAAAGAAAGCGAAAACGGTTCAAGGGTTGGGTTGGTTTGAAAGGGTTTTTACCCAAAAAAAAATTGCGTTGATTTTGCAATATAATCCTTAAACTAAACTCAGGATTACAACAATGATTACAAGTAGATCCTAATGTAAGTATGAAACTATATATTTTATCCATAAACAATACCTATCAGGAACAAAGCGATTGCTACAAAAAAAACTACGATCGTGAGATGAAATCCGACTATTTTATTTAGCTGGCGGAAAATCTATTTGTTTATGCAAAGTAGCAAGAACCGTTCGTTCTTATATTCATCGGAAAAAAGCGTTATAGTCGGCAAACATCCGCTGAGACTTAAACAAGGATTTAAACAGGCGTTTGCGGGAAACAGAAATAAATTAAATCGGGAGAACTCAGTCAGGCTATCCGGCTAAAATTGTATTTTTTTCCGCTCTTGTATTCCTTCCATTATTTGTATAGGCGCTCAGGCACTCGAATCTGGGCGTAATATAAATTTATATATATATAAAATTTTCGGGACTCTGACTAATGGCTATTACTCGCATAAAGTTTTATTCGATAGTTACTCAATAGCATGTAGATTTTGTCATATGAATAGCAAAACTCACGGGTTGACCGACTGTTTCGGCTTTTATTCGACTATATGTTCGAACTGTTTTACCTTTTGAGTAAAACTCTATGTTAGTACCGATCATAAGACAGCGCATAGCCTATACCGCTGAAACAGAAACATGGGAACTTTAGGACCAACTACAGCCACCAATTATCAAAAAATCTGTTCCATACGGTTAGTCAAGTAATATTGAATTATTTGTATGGAACAGCTGAGTTTTTGGTAGTTGGTCCTATAGTAAATATTGTTCATAATGATGAGTACAATACCCTCCTTCAATATGTCCATTGCTCAACCAGTCACCCTGTATATACCTATTTATCTGTATTCGTATGTTTATGTTGTGTAATAGTTGTTATTCGCCGAGTAAACGTTTCGCGCTAACATGAAATTGAATTTAATACTTTTGAACGAATTTCAATTTCACTGCGTAAATTTACCTTTAAGTTTTTATTTAGAAATGCTGAAAATATTCTTCACTTGAATTCTTAGCTATTACAGTTTATATGTTAGTTGTTGCAATATATGTTACTATCGTACTGGAACATCAAAAAATGGTGTGTTACATTCCTATCCAGCCACAGTGCCAAACAATGTCATGGTTATTGGCTGTAGACTGTAAGGAATAATATGTAACATTTGATCCACAAAAGAAAAAAATATAGTACTACATTATTTCACCACTTATAGCGCATATTTTGTGGCCGAGCTATAGCCACAAGAAGTTAACACTTTCAAAGCCAGTCAGTTTGGTGTTTTACTTACTAAGCCATAACTACAAAATTATGCTTAAAACTAGCAAACTGATGGAGCTTGATCATTATACCAGCCCATAAACGCCATGACGTGCAACATGGGCATTGACGCTACAATCAAGGATCATAGCGAATATTGCCATTAACCGTTTGTTCACACTCGATACTTCTAGCAGCAGAATTGTGCGGTTTTGCTTTCGTTGGCTGCCTTTTGCTTACAAAAAGTGAATAACGAAGGCGAAAACGCGGCATCCTGCTGCTAAACGTATCGAGTGTGGATGGGCCCTATATCATGTTTGGCAAAACGGGGGTCGGAAGATTATAATTCTACAAATTATTAAAAAGTTTTGTAGGTAAACTATATTACTTATTTGCATTTACCGAAGTGATCATTAAATAATAATAAGTAGGTACACCTATTAAGTTGCTAGAAAGTTGCAAAAATCAAAGAAAGTAGGTAATATCTTCGGCCGAGATTTTGTTACCAAGTATTTTTTTAAATATTTTTCAATTAATATGACCTGATTGTTAAACTTACACATGTTTTATCAAATAAATTTTTATCTTATCTTATCTTATCTATGTTGGACTTGATGGATTGATTTTTTTGTATTTTCTACATAAATATTTAAATTATAAATAAATATTAAATGAACAATAAAACGACGTTGTTTAAATAGGCATTATGAAAACAATTTTTTTCTTGGAAATTAAAAATAATGTTTGCTTAATTTATTGATATGTCTAGATACTCAAAGATTGATATACTATACGAGTTTCACTAACGGAAAAGTATTTATTGCTTACTGCAGAAGATAAAAGATAACTCAATAGTTTGAATTCAATAAAATTATTATTACAAATGTTTGTTCAAATTCTACCGACTACCATATTTACCTTAATTATTCATATCTCTTATTTTATAATAAGTGATTTATTGTTTTAACATCCCATGTTACTGGAATATCTCTTTAATTTATTAAAGAGATTCGAGAGATTTCGAGGTTTTAATTTATTAAAACCTCGAAATTTAATTAGTAATGAAAATATAGAGATTTTTGCGAACACAACCAAATTACGTTAGTACCTCCAAAATATTTAGTACAGATCACAAACCCAATTTATATTAAGAGCAAGTTGAGTTGATCTTCTTCATTATTTACTGCTATTAGGGCGTGTTTACAATGGCAGAGAAAAAGTCTAGTAGGTTTGCGAATTATGTCATTGCTAACGTAATAAACACGGTCTAAGCTACTGGTAAAGATACTAATCGGTCTAAATACGCTTCGAGAAATGGTACAGTGGAATGAAATGTTTAAAAAGTAGGCTGGTAAACTAAACTCTACCCATGTAAACGCGCCTTAATGATAGTAATCTGTGTATTATGAAGTTTCAACCATAGGGCTATCAAGGGGATTCTAAATCGTGTGTAACTTACTCAAGTTACAATCCCCCTGTCAATACTCCGTGTGTATTAATGCGTTTGCGAAGTCCCCTGCACTCACACTTATTACCGACTTAGATAAAAACTTTTGTCGCTGAAACTTCCTAGTTAAGTCCCCGGAGACAAAGCTTTGGTACAACTTTATAAAAACTCGGGTTATTCACTTTTGGTAACGTTGCAGTTCGGACAACAATGTACAAGTTTTGATGTTGCAACTTTTAATCTGAACTGTGTTTAGCGTAGTTAAGCAGGTAAAATAGATTCAGAAATTCAACCTCTTGGTGTCGTTTCTTCCGTATTTTTTATTGATAATGTATAATAATATGTTTTTGTAAAGAATGATTATTATAAATATGTATGTTATGTAGGTAAGTGAAATCGTAACGAAAACTGAGACCATAGATCCACCTAGGTACATGATTCTGGAAATCTGGACTGATAGATAACAAATTAAAAAAATTACGATGTTCGCAGATTTTTTTAGTTACTGTAAACATTGCGACCAAAATCGTGTTTTTTTTAAAAGACCTATCTAATTTTCTCCCTCTGAGGGGCCCAGAATCCATGGTATCAGTTTTCGTTACGACGTCACTTACACCCTGTACATAGCTTTTAAAATGTCATTTTACCGAAAGTTAAGTAGGTAGGTAGTATTTATAAATCCCAAAATTAAATTAAACTTCAACGATATGATTCACATAATGAAAAGATGGATGGGCTTCACGTAAAAAAATAAAACTGCTCCCGTCTATTTTTACACGTACGCGTAGACGCGAGACGAGACTTATGACGCTGGCAAAATACCATATGAAAACAAAAATAAACCAGGTAAATTTTAACGCCTAATATTACAGTAGATATAATATTTTTTACAACGAAAAAGCGAAGAGCTTTTTTATTGTTATTTCTTAACCCGAAGAGCCTTAACGTGCGGAAGTAATATACATTTCATGTGTACCTATACTTATTTTTTCAGAGAAACCTTATTCAGTGAATGTTCGAAATATTTTCTCGGGTAAATGCGTGAGGCTCTTCGTTAGTAACGAAAGAGGGTAACGTAAAATAGCGTCAGTTAGCTCCATGGTCCAGTAGTTTGGGTTCCCCGTGGGCTTATAAACTAAGCTTTCGTTATCTTCGGCTGCGTCAGCCCAAATCCCTGTTTGGGGAGAGCTTGCCTCAAAGGTTTTCATTATCAGTAGTTTTATATTGGCACTTTGACGGTGTATTTCTTAGCTTGCGGACGAGGTATCGGCTAAAGAATTAAGTAATTCTGTGAAAGGATAGTTGTGTTACGGCTTTGTACACAATCTTGGCTACACTTCATCTGCGTTGGTATACAAAAGACCTATCAAAGTTATTGGTTCATTATTAATTTAAGTACCTATGTTAAGTTTTGCCATTTATTGTTTAAGAGTGACCTTACGAGGCTGGCATAGTCACTACGGTGAACTGAAGCCTCAATAAAAATTTGAATGAAAAAAAAAATTGTTGGTAATCTTTCATGGAAATTGCAGTGGTAGACGTTAGCCTGTGATTAAACCTGTATCCATTTTAGGAAGGTATATTACCAATACCATAATAATAAAATATTCTCTACTTAAAATGCTGGTGAAGGTCATCAGATTTTTCATTATACCCAAGTCACTCATTTCGGTCTCATAATCGATTCAGTTTGGTAATTTACCGAAGTTCGACCTTTCGTGATCAGGAAGGTAGATCGGTACTCCATCTAATTGATTCCTAAATTTGATTATAATAATTATTTTAACAATCGCTCCTGTCTTAAGAGCTTTGCCAAAAGGGGACAAAAAGAATAAGGTTGCTTTGCCTGTTGCGTAAATTGAAGGAATCGGGGGAAATTGATTCAATAACAGACTATGGTATTCATTGAAGATGGGGTACCCCATTACTAAATGAAGTTATTGGCTGAGGCAAGCAATTTCTATTGTGACGTGCACAGGATTTGATTGTTTTTTTTATTACTATACTATACTATTGTTCGCGGTTTCACCCACGCGTTTTTTTAATAAAACAAAATATAGCCTATATCACCCAAGGATAATGTAGTTTTCTTAGATTATTGATTGGTTGTCGCTGCCGCTCCAACGCGACAACCAATCAGTAATCTAAGGTAGTTTTCTATAAAACAAACAAACAAACAGAGTATTTTTTTTAATCGGTTCTATTGTTTCAGAGGTTACTCCCTACATATAAACAAACCTCTTTATAATATTAGTATAGATTAATGGGCTAGGTGCCGCTTTTTTATCCTGTTCTCATATTTATCCAAATCGAAATAATTCTTAATTTTATCAGATATTACTAGGTTTATTATTTGCAGTGTGTTAGTCAGGAATTTAGTTCGGGGAAGGAAGAGGGGGTTGTTAGGAACAACTTTTTTTCTGTTTTAATATACACTTTGTATATAATTATTATGTTAAAATCCATTTCACTAAAGATCTTTACTATTCATAGATGACAGAAATCTTAATACCAAAACGAATTTCTTACTAAAGAAAAATACTCCTAAAACCGAATGCTTTTACTGACGAAAAAAGCCTTTGTCATCTTTCAGTCAATGTCGGCGTCGTATGTTTATTGTGTAACGCCAAAAGAATTTGATGGAAGGCAATAAATACAAGAAGGTTTGATATAAAAATAAACATAATAGTAAGGCTGTGCGGATTTTATCGGGCCGTATTTCTCGATTCTATTCGCGGTATTCATGTACGACCGTTTCCACATTTTGGAACAAAAGGAATGTACTATGAATAAGCCTGTTAAAAAGAGGATTAATATTGCGGTTAGTGAGTTTAAAATAAAAATTGCGAATGTTGTTGAAATGATTATTTGATATATTCTTTTTCTTTTTGATTTTCTACTAAGACTTGCCTTCTTCAGACCGTCTTTTAATGTTACTTATGATGTGTTAAAGAAATTAAACATAGTGCACCATGTTGTGTTTGAAAACAAGAAGTAAAAGTTAGGGTGGGAGGGGGGGGGGGTGTTACAGCCACAGCGTGCTAGTGGTTGATGGTATAGATAGCCGTTATCTCCTTAGCGACGATGATTAAACGTTATTTATCTTAACTAGCTCTTAAGTCTATTGGCCTCTCTATCATTGGCACACAAATGACAAGGACAATTATAGTTTAATTTTATTGCAAGCTATACCTCTAGCCGTTTTCCTTCCCCTTGACCACCGACATTATAAATTCCTTTTCATTTTATATTTAAAATGGATTGAGTATTGTTTTGATTAAACAATGACAGATTTATAAAATGTTCACCAAAAAAGACGAGACGAGACCAGACAGCACATGCGATTACTTTCCTACTATATGTGTCGGCTTAAATTCCCGCATGCAAATGTAGTTTCAGTAATATCATCTATTCTATTCTATTCTAAATCGACTTTTACCTACGCAACTACTTACATTAACTCGAAATTAGGTTCTTTGACTTTTAATCCACTTTAGCATATACTTACTACAACTTAGAACTTAATACGACCCTGTGTACTAAACTTCTAAATGCTGAAAACCTAATTTCTCTGCGAAACTTCAAATGACAGACTTAAAAGATTAGTAGACCGTGACTAATCTACTTGTGAATATATAAAAGGATTTAATTGGATCACATAATTAAGCTATACATTTACCTAGGAGACATATGTATCCCGGAGCCTCGGAAAGTCTTCACGAACTTTCTGAAATCCGTTGCGTTTGGTTAAAACGATTACAAATTTTGTCATTGTTGTTCTAAGCGATGGTCTTTTGTTCGTATGTTTAATTTTAGATAAGCAAAATGTAGCCTGAATTCTAATAGACATCACACATCACACATGATAAAATGTGAGTAGAGATGATTCTCTGCTCTCATTTCAAAAACTCAACTTAAAAGCTCTGTTAGTGATCTAACAGAGCTTTTGAATAACTTAAAACGCACAGAATCTGTATCGGTTGCATACATATAACGTGCAGAAGGTTTGTCTACATTAAGTAAAATCGCCTATTAACCATAAACTAGTGGTCGCCCAGTGGTCGAAATTTGACCGTAATATTATCTAAATATATATTTTTTAGCTTTCTGCGCTCCTTCTCCACATAAACTTTAACTAGGTATGCTAAACCACATACTCCTCCATGCACGCAATATACTTGAAAAGGGGTACAAAGTTTTCTCTTCACGTATTAATGTATAGATTTTTTACCTGCTCAAACACAGTATCCACGCCAGTCATCACTGAAGATCATGTTAGCCCTATTTGGTAAAACAGCTCCTCCGTACAGGCGGACACTAAGTATTAAACCCATATTAAATTTTGATGAAATCTTTGTTCTATTTGTTAGAAAATCTCTTCCAGCACGTTCTCTTTGTTTCCTCCGTCCGTGTGTTACTGCAAGGGTGCCAACTGATAACCAGCGCTGGAAGTGCCCAACAAATGCTGAGTTGGCAACCCATTCGGTACTGGCATGCCGACAGCGCATGTTTTCTGTGCATTGTCTTGTCTCGTGTCTAGTCCGAATGTTTAAATGCATTTACTTTCTTTCTTTCTTTCTAATGCTGTCACTACTCTTCAGGTCACCTAAAATTATGTTCTTACTCCATTTGTACGAAGCTTCTGGTTTTATATCCGTTGATGTAATACAATCTCAGGGACCCCATTTCATTTTTACGGGTCTCTTATGTACTTTATTGGATTAAAATGTCTCTTCGATGTAAGGTTGGGCCTCGCCTATTTCAATTCGCTGAACGTTGTAAAAGTTGCTCCACTTTAATGATAATGGTCGCTTATAATCGTAAATATATTGTTACTTTAGTTTCAGTTTCGTAAAAGTCAAAAGATTGTAGGTATAGTGACATATAAATTTATTAGACATACAGACACACAGATTTATTTTCTGTACACGTAGGTACACAACACTACAGTTATATTGACAACACCGTCACCTCGATCAGGCTACCTCTGAATCAGCGCTGTCAGGTTGTACGCAACGACAGCCTGGCGGTAGCATAATCTAGACGCGGCGGCCAAAAGTACTCAAGTCAATTTTTGTGTAAAGTATTAAAAAGTCACAGCACCCATGTTTTTGTATTATCCATCGACTGGAATAAGCACGCAATTCACCGTCATTTCATGCAGTCGCAATAGTCGACTGTACCAGATAACCTAAGTCGTACATATCAACAAATCAAGCGGCGATATAAACCATTTAAGTATAGCATATTATGCTGAGCGAAAGCCTTTTTGGCAGAGCTGCGACGTACAAACCATTTTATTTAATTGAGGTTTTTTATTGTTCTTTTTGTTCTAAAATCCGTTGTTTGTTATGTGTCAAATAAATCCTTTTTTTTATTTATTTCTTTAACATAAACGGTTTTTCATTTTCCAACTTATGATTTTTCCCACAGTATCAAAATTAAATAAATATAAATAGAAATTCCACATATTACTATAGCCGGTTTGATAAGACCATTCTCGGTGCTAGAAATGTATTCGACCTAAATTTTTCCCGACATAATCTATTCTGGGATAAAACCAAAGTTTTGAAAAGTAGTTTGAAATAAACGATAAAGTGGTGAATAGCCTAAAATACGGCTACGCTAGAATACGCTCGACCTATTTCATAGATAGTAGAGGTCGATCACAAAATATTATGCAAAGCATCGGTATATAAAAGATTGACGGAGTATCCAATAGAATCTTTTGTAGTTGTATTTATTTCTTTTACGTTCATTTTACGGATTTACTTCGGTAATATATCTAGATGGATATAAAGTGGGAATTGAGATGCGCGTGTATTGTTTCTTTTGGTCCTTGGTTTTTGACTTTTGCTCATTTTCAACAACTGATAAGTCCTTTTAGGTGAGGCGTGAGTTATCTGTCTTCACCTGGGTTTAGACTGTTAGTGTTACGATGGTAAATCTATTATTAGTATTTCATATATCCAGATTTTCGGATCGAAGTAACGAATCTTTACCTCAGAAATACCCTAATTAAGATGTGATAGACACACAGGCCGTTATTATCTTGTTTAGCTCACCTTTATAAGAAAAGCTGGGTTTATTTATGGCTACCACTTATCTACTACATAAGGTGCTTTTCCACTGGCGAGGCGAGATGAAACGAGGCGATATTATTATACCAACAAATATGTACGATGTATAATATGTATATAATGTGCGAGATGAGAATTGAAATATTTGGTAGTATAACATCGCCTCGTCACGCAAAAGCACTTTTAGTCATTATTGTTTTGTGCTTCACTATAAGATAGATTAAGTGCTTGTAGTACCTACATGAAACCGTTGATCCCTGAAGGTGAAGTCACGTAGTGTGAGTACACTACGATTGTTCATAGTGAACCTGTTATTTACACAATCTCACTTGCTTCACTCGTAGTATTAAATTTTGTACAATGGGCTGTCTTATCGCAATCGGCGATTTCTTACAGATAACTTTTTATATTCATGAAAATATTTTTTAAAGGGGTGCCACTCACAGCCTTGGGTTCTAAACTATGGACTACGATATGTATGCGATACCACATCCGTTTTTAAATTGCTTGCAAAGGCCGTGTTGAATTAAAAAGCGTTGACTTTGACTTTGGATCTAGGGGCCAAACTTGATTTCGACCACCCCTGCTGAATATTGGATTTAAACATGATTTTAGATTGTTATTATTAATTTTTAATGATGAAAAAAATAATTTAAAGCTTCTTTATTTTTTCGCGTAAGGCGCCGCTGCCGAGTTTGTTCGGGCCGGCCCTGCGTATCGTAGTTTTCATTTAACCTCTGCTCTTTAATGACAATGAATTGAACTTTAGTCCAGCGACCCGTAACATAAGTTCACATTTTTATTACTTTCGCGACTCGAGCGATACACTGCGGAATTCTAAACTAGCAGATGTTTAAAAGATTGTTCGTAGCGAGAGGGGAGATAACTTTGTGAATGTACTGCAAATGTGACCAAAGATGTGTACATACATAGGTAACTAAGGGTGGGTGTACGTGTACGTGTAGGGTACCTAAAAATGGGGCACGTATGTAGTGTGGAGACCACGCGGCCGCGGTCTCCATTCAATATAAGTTTGCTTTTGGCGCGCTTTTTTTAACGTGAAAACTCCCTAAAGGTTTTTAAGTACAGAGTATAGATACAGTCTCCTGTCAGGGGAATGTCTTTTGAACCTTTCGCTATCTGAATCAAAGTCGAGTCTTAAAAACCGGACTCGGAACACTCCATCCGAAATTCCGAACCAGTTATTCAGTTGTAAATAACAAAAACTTGATTATTTCTAGCTGTAACGTTATTACAGTATCCATCCGAACCAAGTACTTAGTTGTAAATAGCAATAACTTGTTTATTTCTAGCCGTTGTGTTTTTTCAGTAGACAAACCATTGAATTAGGTAGGTAATTGCTGCGTTGCAGTGAAAGACAGCATTCGTTTCGTGCATAATAAAAATAAAGCTTCTAAAGCTCATTATCATGATTGTGTTAAATTATTTTCTACACTAACAAGAATGTATTTTTCTAGCGGAATAAAATAGAGAATTTTCATTCCTTTGTTCAAGAGAACGTGGCTCAGCTTAGCAGAAATACTCTTGAAGTTTTGCAAAGCCAGAGGGTTGCTTCATTTAACATTTACGATGTATTCTAACTTTATATTGGCGGCAAGTGGATTGCACCGAGTGCTTGAGTCAATTTCGCGACAGCCTTCGCTTAGAGTGAAGTATGACGGACCGACGAAGTGAGATACGAAAATTTACGAGTTACCAAGTATTCAGTCTAGTAGTCCAGTTTTTATCGCATGTTGCTGCCAATTTTAATATTTCGAAGGCAATGTAATGTAAAAGTAATTTTAGTTATTATAGTACCAATTAAATAAATAGTCATTTAACATTATTTGTTTTTGAACTGTGAAGTAGGACTTAGATCCATCTCTCCTTTGAGTATTTTTTCTAGAAAATAACTCTAATGATTGAATGGTTTTGAAAAAAATCGACAGTGTTCTATAAAATTGAATATCAATATCACAAGGCTTTTAATGCATGATGCTAAATCAGCAATGTATATTGTTCAAGTGAATCATGTGATAAATTCTGTTAATGCATGTAAAGTCATGTTTGTATAATTTCATTGTTCTTTTAATTGATTGAATTCAGTTATTCATTAAAATTTCAGGAAAATTATAATAAAAATGCAGGTATCAATTAATATCGGCTGGTATTCCTTGAGCATATATTATCAGACTATTTATTTACATGTAGATACAATACATATTATGTAACGTTTAATGATTTTGATTATCAGTAAAATTTATTGTATTGTATTATCTTTATTTATAATCATTTCAAACAATTACAAACTAAACATTGCCGTTTGCTGGCAAACCTGTTTCACAGTTTGTCTGTGATGTGGGAATACCTATTGATATATTTATTTATTATTCATGTACACATATACATATAACAAAGAAAAGAAGTAGATATAGATACTTAAGTACAAAGGTACTAGCTTAATTCTAAAGATATTATTAGATATTATTCATTTATTATAGACGAGCAGCAACTTTGCTGATAAAGATACAATATTATTATATATATATCATTTTTTATTGTATAATACATTATTATATTATAGATAAAATTAATAATATTATATTAAACTTACAGTTTAAATGGTAGAAAAATTATAGTTCACGGTGTAAAAGTCACTATGTAAAAAAAAAGTGCAGTAACAGTTTATAAAATATTAGTTTTATTAATTGTTTGTATGCTATTTCAGTTTATTTATTACACTAGTACCAAATATTAATAAACAATGCTGTTACATCGTCCAGTACACAGGACGTGGCTAAGTTACTGCTATCAAGTCCACGAGTGTTTTGTTAAAACTTTATTACAGCCACAGCCTAGACAACATAAACTTAGTTCCACACCACATGCAGTTGACAATTAAAGCGTCATCGAGTGCCGAGTGCCGCGCATGGAACCGGAAACTTTACAATTAGCGATGCTGCCCTCTATCGCCTATCAACTAGTCAATCTTAATTTTCAAAGTTAAAATAGGTAATTGATTTTAGTAAACGTTCGTGAACATTGAACATTTTGATGTAATTTAGCGGACGTTGAAGTTTAGTTTTGTGATGTTTTGCCGATGCAAGTGAGTTTGGTGGAACGATTACTATTGATGTTTATGAGACACTAAATATTGCCTGTAAATTCACTAGCGCGTTTTATTATTACCAAAATAAGATATACTTAGCCAGTATCCCTCAAGGATAGTGTAAATTTTCTATATGTTAATGAATTTTTAGAATCCGTTCAGTCGAGTATATGTAAATGATATTAATAGAATTATAGATCCAAATAAGAATAAGATTTATTTATATCAAAAAAATATAGTTGTACAATTAACTGGACCCCCCCACTAGGATCTTTTGCGTCGCGGAGCTAGTAATGCGTAGGTGGTATTACGAAGAAGGATTGTAATTAAATATAATGGATTGTTAATTTTGGTTTCGGATAGGCCTTAAAATTCAGCTGCGATCGAACTTTATAATGTTAACAATAAAGAGTTCAGTTTGTTTATTTCAACTGTTGCGTGGAAGGTCCATTGCCGAGCTGTACGAGCTGGGTATGAGAAGAAATAATCTGAATATTAAATTAATCATGTCACAGATTGGCACTCCGTTGTTGCGAATTTAATCAACGTTATGATTCATTAGACCCGGAAATTAATTGAAAGCTCTTTTCTATTGTGATATAATCAAGTAATGATAAAGGCAAGGCCATAACAGCGTGACATGGGGTCGCGACGCTTATTAAAATTGATATCCATAAAACGAACGATGAAAGAAGTCGGTCGTTCCAAAAATTACATTAGGGAAACTAGAACAGCATTTCCTCTATAATAGAAGCACATTTACAAATAAGTCAATAGTTTTTTTTAACTTTGTGTATTACTAATATTGGTCACATATTATTGACTAAGCTTTAATATGCTTGTGATATAGGATTAGGCTAACCTTAATAGTGCAGTGCGATGGGAATGAACTCAAAACTCTCGATTGGTAGTATCGCTATGGCCATTACGCTATTATCGCTCTAAGCTTCTGATCAGGGTTGATTCATGCATAATGTTCCGGAAACTTTGGTCAAACATTTAGATTTTAACCAAATTGATATCTAGATTTTTAAGGAAATGTAAAAATAACAATATATTGGATTGTTTCTTTTTGTAATAAATTATTATCTTATGTTATCTATCTTAAAGACTAGTTAAACTACTGTCCTATTTTTGTAACAACTGTGTGAGTCTCTACACCCATCGATAAACTCGTCGATCTAAGTCAAACTTCTTACTGGATCTGCTTATCAGATTGTACATTTGCTACCAACCTGTCTCCGGGTACATCCAAAGACCGTACGTCCTTTCGTCTGTCGGGTGACGTACCTACACCCCAAATTATTAACGTTTCGTGTTCCAGTAGGTAACTTCATGTTTGACGTATCTACGTCATCAAATGTTGACAGAACGGACAATCAGGTTTGGTGAGAAAGGGACCAACTGTTCACGGAACCAATAAATTAAACCAATTATTGACTGAGATAATATTATGTAAATTGATGGAAGTTACGTAGATATAGATGTAGATAGCGTTATTTGTCACGATACGATCTTTAATTTGATTCAATAACAATAATGAAAAGATAAATTGTTTTTAATTGTACTTTTTTTTGTATATATCTGATTTTGATAGATACGTCGTTTGGAAAACTCGTCTATTTCCAAATCCGAACGTACAGAACACTGTACTATTATTGTAATACTTAGCGGTGTACTTTATTTTGAAGATAATGAAATTCAGGACATGCTGTCATTTGGCCTACGCACCTTAAGGTGCTACGAGCTCCACGTAGACGTAGGCTTTCGTAGCTGCGTAGGCTATTTCTTATGCTGCGGCCAAACTAAGATTTAACGCTGTTATTATCGCGTTAATGGAAACTAGACATAGGTCTTTTTTTGTTATGGCATTCAAGCTACGGCATTATAAAGCCCTTAAAAAATTATCGCGTTAACTCGTGGCTATATGTATGTCTAACGTACATTAACGCGATAATTAACGGCGTTAAACCTTAGTGTGGCCCCAGCATTACAGTATTGATCTACATTAATAAGAGTTAGTTACAATACCGAAAGGTCCCTATGTCTATGCTCATACATTTCATGCATGCGACTGATGCGTGATGCGTCTTTACTCGATTTTAACTATTTGCCCAAAAATGGCATAGATTAGAATACATTCTAATCATAATTATCACAAGATAACTCTATCTCACTAATATTAAAAATGTGAAAGTTTTTGAAGATGATTGGATGATTTACTGAACTATGTGTTAATCCAGGAAATAGTATATCTCTGTGCCTAGCTTGCGAGTAAAACTGCGGGCAATATCTATGATTATAAATAAACCATAAAGTTATTATTACTTTACCACTAGTAATAATAACTTTATGAAATAAACACAACTTCTACTAACGACACAGCGTTATCTTACACGTGATCTATGTGGCTATACATGACTGAATACCTGTATTTTTCACAGGAATGTATTGCTACTCTTCTTTGCAGTCAGTTCGAGTACGGCATACTCAAAAGGCTGGTCGTCAAAATACAGATGCTGGAATCCCGTCCTCTCGTTTGTGCGATTCATTTTATTTTTTTGCATATTTCAACGACATTCAGTTTTTGCTCTGCGTTCGAAATTCGAAAAACAAATGAAATTCTAGGCACCTATGTCAATTTAAAAATTTGGGTTTGTTTTCGTTTGTTTTTAAAACGATAAATTCTTTATGGGAACAAACTTTGTTTCCGTTTACATTATGGTTCGTGATTGGTAATAAAATGTTGTAGTTTACTACAAATTAGTAATATTTAAACGTTTCATGTACCTACCTAGGTGTTATAGCGGCTGACAAACCAATTATTTCGCTGTTTCGCTTAAAAAGTCACAAATCAGCCCGCACAAGTATTATTTGTGGTCAAATAAAACAAGTAAATAATCTACATTGAAGGTAAAGTGAACCTGTCACAATTTATTTGTAATGAACTTTTATTATGTGATTTGAATACTTTAGAGTAGACATTTTCAGTACGAGTAATTATCACGGCCCTACAACCGTGTGAGTCTTCAAGATCAATTTCTCGCAATTTTCTTACAACGCGTCAGTTCTAAGCTTTTAAGGTAACTTACACAAGTTGCCGATGAATTTATACGAGTATAGTGAAATACAAAATCTAATAATAAAATCTTTCTCGTAGAAGGAGTCCAAGTAATCCAAGTTAATAGTAAGAAATGTTTTCTTATGGCCATAGCATAATAACTCCTTTTTGCAACAGAATCGCGGGTTTTCGCGTTCGTTGACTTGGGTGCCTTTTGCTTACAAAAATTGAATAACCTAACGTACCTATTCGAGATTTGTTTTCATGAAATGGGCAGAAATTATTTTTTCAAAACCTACCAATATTTTTTTGTGATTCTGGACTATTTATTTATTTATTTATTTAAAATGCTTCATGTACAATGTACAAAGGCGGTCTTAATGCCGTAGGCATTCTCTACCAGACAACCTTAGGGTGATGCAGAGACAATGAAGGTAGATGCACCAAAAAAAAAAAAACTTAAATGAGAGATATAACTATTATACTTATAAACAACTATATAAACTTACATAAACATTACCAACATAATTTTATATAAATAAATATGCAATATGATGAATAAACTAATTACACATATATAAATAATAAAATACAATTCGGAAAAATCAGAGTCGAGATGAATCTGCCGCCGTCTTGTCACGAAAGTATTTACGCACTTTAAATTTAAATGAGAGCTTACTGTTAGCCATCCTGATTTCAAGAGGGAGTGCATTCCATAGTAGAATAGATTGAACGAAGAAGGTAGAATGAATAAAGTCAGAGCGATGAGAGGGACATTGAAGGAGACGATTGTTTGAAGAACGAAGATATTTGACGTGATTGGAACAAACATACTGGAAGTGAGAAGATAAGTAAGAAGGAGAATTTGGTGAGTAGAGTATAGAGAACAGAGTGGTCAGTGCCCTCATGTTTCTGCGCTGACGAATGGGAAGCCAGTTTAAAAGTGTTCGATACGCAGAAACATGATCATATTTACGGAGGTTGAAAACAAATCGAATGCAGTTATTGAGAAGGCGGTCAAGTTTGTTGAGTAGATCTGCATTCAGGTCGAAGTAGCACACATCACCATAGTCGATTATGGGAAGAATTAAGGTCTGCACAAGCATTGCCTTTGTATGAGACGGAAGAAATTTTTCTACTATATCTTTCCTTTCGCTAACGATTTGAATTAAATGTGTCCTAATTTTGCAAATCTTAAGGCCCTACTAGGCTAGTGATGAAAAGTAGATTAAGCCATAGGTATCTCGTAGAAGAATCGCGAGACTATATAAACAGAATTTACATTTTTGACAGCAACAGCATAACTTATAACATAATGAAATTTTATGTTCGTGTAATAATGTTATAACTGGTAAATAAGTTGCCTAGAATAGTTGACAAGAAGTAATTATATTAAAATTATGGTGTGTAACACGCAAATCACGCAAGTTCTTATCGCAGGCCAATTTGTTATGACCTGACAAAGAAAGATGACGATTATTTCAAATTCACTTATTGTACAACTAATTTTGTTTCCACAGATTGGACGTGGGCTTGGTTAATGTAAATATTTTTTTGGTCCGAATAATGATGGGCAGCTAACCTTTCTAGCAGGGATCGGATTACCGGTAAATTTTAATGAACGTTACGATTATAACGCTATATTTATGTAACGTTATAAAGACAATTAAAAAAAAATTGTAGCGTTAAAAATTACGTTAACTGTAACGTTATCAATAGTGATTTCGCTTTGCTATTTGTGGTCGCTGTTAGTTGCGCACTCCACTCGCGGTCTATCACAGTGTAATTGATTTGCGTTTGTCGCTGGATCGTACCTATGGTAACAACTTTCAAAAGAATTAAATTTAACGTTGGTTTGGAATGCTTCGTCATAGAAATGGAAAAGTTGGAATATGGAAAGTAACATTACGGTAACGTTATAAAATACCGATAATTGGTAACATAATGTATCAGAATTTTTTGGTCCAATACTGGTAAAAAATAAGTAACGTTTATCTCTCTCTGCTAGGCATACCCAGATGTTTTTTTACATTATATTCCCATAAATTAATAACATGGATGGTCTCTTGACCCTGAATTTATTTTTGGTGTTTCATCTTATAGGTGGTCAGTCAGGTACCTAATATTAGAGTTATCTGGACAACAAGAAAAAAAATGGCCACTTATTAAAAATATATGACACGTAAAAATGTTATAAAAATATATTTACACAATAAACAATTTCATTTCTTTTTACATAATTATGGCGAGCGAAAGAGCGATTTATTCAGGTAAATATCGATATCTGCAACACAGTTGTATGTGTGTTGCCATGGTTTTGTTATCCCTGAAATCGAAAAAATGTATTGAAATGTGAAAATACGAATAAAAAATGCGTATTCTGTGGATACGCTATAAATCTGCCCCATTTGTTAGTAAAATATACTGCGCTTCACTTCAGCGAAAAATTGCCGTGTGAATTGATAAAGTAATCGTTAATCGGGGTCCACTCCTGGGTCCAGGTTAATTGTGGGGTGGTTTTTATTGGCTCCACCAGAGGGCGGGGGTCGCTAAGTGATCAAGAATTAGGTCGAAGGGTTACCTTCTATCGTAAAAATGAGATCGGAGGGAATAACACAATTAATGCACGTTGAAAATATTATTGATTTTCGTAAATCAATATACTCGTATTAATACGTGAAGAGAATACCTTTACCTAATAACCCTTTTGAAACATATTGTGCGCACGGAGGAATGTGAGATATTAAATTTTGACCACTGGGTGACTATTAGTGTTTTTAAAATAGCAAATTTTTGCTATGGATTTACTTATCAGTAAGAAATAGATTTAAAAAAATCTAAAGTCGTTTATATTTTTTAAATTATATTACCAAACTGTTTGAGACTTCACGGAAAGGTACCTTTTATGCTTAGAGGATAATAAATAACCCTTAATATTTATTTAACGATCGAAGCTGGTAGATATGCAAAGTTTTTAAAGTTTAAATTGTTGTGTAATTTACAGCGAAGTTTTAACATTAAGCCGGAGCATGAATCGCAAAGGGAAAAACAACTACAGTAACAATTTATGAACAAAGTTTTTGATAATTTGTTATAATTAATTAAAGTTAATTATGACAAATGTATAATATCAAAAACTTCGTATATAAATAATAATGTTAAAAAAATTGTGACTTTGAAATCTGTTATTACGCTTTCAAATAATGCAAGTCAGTTATGCAAAAAATTTATGTGAAGCTCAAACTTATACCAGCTGTTAGAAAGTACCAAATTGTCTTTGTAGGCACTGACAACTTCGTATGTTTCGTAAGTGCGCAAGAAACCCCCTCTTCGCTACCACTAGGTCTGCTCAATTTGTCCAAAGCCGGAATTACATTATTGTGTCGTGTTGTGTCGTGACGCAGGATTGACCAATCAAAGGAATCTATTAAAGAGTGCGTCATATCACAACGAGTTTTTATTGGCTAACACTCCGCTAAAAGGCGCCACAACAATAATGTAAATCCGGCATAATGCGAGTTTGCTCTTATAATAGCTCGTTTCACACGGAATCGAAATCTATAATCCAAGCCTTCGTAATAATCGTTAGTGACCCAGCGATACAACTAAATGGATCGTCTTACATCTCGACAAGACCATTCAGGCGTATACTCAAATTTACATTTCAATTACCCGCCCGAACAGTGTCACTAAAGGCGAGTCGGATGTTCGTGTTTCTGTAGTTATTCCGGACTGGGGAACTCGGGGCCCTACGGAAACGGCACTGAGTTAATTACTGGGGTCGATGCTAATTAGTTTCGCCGGCGAGCGGACGCGCGTTCGGAACTTACCTATCGTTTGCCTCCGTGAATATTGTCCCTCTATATGGTTTATTTACTCTATGGTCGTCCGTGATTTAACTCACTGAAACGCCAAATTAAATAAGCTTGCGTATTTATTTAAGATGTGGATTGTAGATGTAATTGTTTTATTTTTGAATTGATATTCTTATTGGGGTTTAGACTTTTTGGTTTATACATAGGCTGGACTGCGGTTTATATAATGTTTAAATAATAAAAGTTATTGAATTTGACTAATTATTGATGTTATTCGATGACAATCGCGAATCAATTTTGTTAATTAAATTTTTTGGCATAGTTTTTTGGCATTTTACTTTAGAATATATTCTAATATATTGATTGAGGAACCAGTCTGAAGTTTTATCACTACTCATTCAGGAATAACACGAAAATAACGTATTTTTTTTTTCTGTTTGCTTAAAACCTATTAATCTGATCGGCGAGTAATTTTATTAAGGTCGTCGGAGATAGCTTTCGAACTTGTACGATGAAACCTGTAAGTACGAACTATCGCTTATCATGTTCCAAAGTTATACGAATATGAGGCTTCCTCGACGACTGACGTTAACAAAACGAAAACCCAGAAACCGGGACGCTGGCATCCCTAATTGAGGCTCACTTTAAAAATACCTTTACCAGCCTTTTCCCGGCCGCATCAAAAGGCATCAGGAAATGGCCTCATTATTTTATTCTCCTGTGCAACAAACCCCGGTTCGGAACAGAAAACAATCTCTCTTCCACTCCTCTATTTTCTGAAGCTTATTTCCTTACACGTACAGAAAAAATACATTAAGAATAATTAAATCGTCGAGTAAACAATGTGAGGTTAATGTATTCTATCCGACTCACTTGAAAGGTTAAACAACCAATTTACCACCTCTAACTATTAACTAGGCGCTCGATACAAATGTTCCGAGCTCACCTTTGCAAGGTGTATTTCAATGGCCGTTACAAAGCGCTGTAGGAAGTCCTCGGCAATTCGCTTTAACGACCAAATTCATTCAAGAGAAAGGAGTTTAGTGAAACTAGACGCAAATTTGAAGTGTTGCAGTGTGAATTTTGCAGTGGGTTGTTAAATGCGCCAGTGAGTGGTTGTAGATCGTTGTGAGTTCCGTCGTTGAGCTACGTGCGACCAGGGTTGGCAAATATACCTTTTTTACAAACAAATCCAATACTTGCATTCGGACACGTTGTAGCATCGTGGTTGACACACGCCTAAAAAATTCAATTTGAGTGTTGTTTAAACTCGACAAAAAAGGTTGTGTGTGGCAACACGCCAACCCTATTAGCAGAGGGTGCGAGGGTGCAGGCAGCCAGGCGTACAGGGTTGCTCCTACATCCGTCGACGTTCAATTTAGTCGTTGCCACACGCCCGTCGAATCACATGTGCTTGACAATTTTTCTACGTCGGCTTCGATGAATGCCCAGCCGGCTACAGCTTTGTCTTTGTTATTTCGGATTGTGTGCAACATCAATATTTTAGCTTTGGACGATTTATTCTGTGTCCGACTGTAATTTGCCTTTATTCTGCTTTCTTGCAGTTTATAGTCAAAACGAAAATCCTTTGTTTTGAATTAGATGAAATAGGAAGCCACAAAAAGGTGTTAATTCGATTTGCATTCTTTATATTAAATAGTTTTTGTATAATTGATGATGTTTAGTTCAATTAATATCTACCTGCAATGTAGTTGTATATTCATATAGAAAAGGCCATGTTTGCAACTAGTAGCAAGTAGTAGCAGTAGTGTTTTTGCAATTATAGATGTGCAATTTATAGATTAACTGGCGCAAAAAGAATTATACTTTATAGTACCGTTTAAACCATTGACAATGGTGTGCGATGCGTTCCAAAGTGTCTAAGCTAAACATCAAGTTTAAATCTATAAATATTAAAAAAAAAAAAAAAAAACAGCCCCTCGAGCAGCTGCTTGCAATATATATATTTTTGAAATGTGCTATAAGCCCTTTCATTTGATACCCAACATGGCATCATAAATAAAAAATAAAAAATTTGGTCATTACTTTATGTCCTATACAGGGCGCCATATTCAATTTCATGTGACGTCACATAGCCTATAACCAGGGGACAATTAAGACGCTTCCAACGATACCTCATTTGTCGAATTATGATAAGTAGTTCAGAAGTTATCAGGGACCAGATGAACATACATACATACATACATACCATAAAGTTATTATTAGTGGTAATAGAGGAACACAGTGTGCGAGTGAGAAACCGATCTTTACGAAAATCCTACGTGCGAGAAAGAGACACAATTAAATGTTCGTAGGACCGATTTGAAACAATTCATGAACTATTAGGTACCTGTCAAAATAAGATCTCGTATTATTTTATGATTTTCTTCACAATCGTTCTGTATTTTATTGGATAAATATCAATAATCGAAAAGGTTTCGTGTCCTGTGTTAGACTGCAGTGTAACTTACAGCAATAATGCAAATAAAGAGACCTTTTACAGGTAAATACCGTACAGTGCAATATTACTTTCAGAGTGCATATTTCCATAGAAAATATTCCTAAAATTATTTAGTAATACGTTTATAACATGCAGTAAGCCCTCTATTTTCTAAATAATATATTATTTTAAATAATTATGTGTAAGATAAAAAAATATTGTGTTCGTGAAAATGTGAAAATTAAACCGTTTGGCATAGGTTGTGTGTACAAAATCTATCGATATGTCGATATTTCCAAATTAATTTTTCGTACTACCTAGCTTCGTCCATTGCATAACTTGAGAGTTATTGTTAATCCTTGCTTATTTGTATATTGAAAGGTTGATTTAGTCCGGCCCCGCACATTGTCAGAAAATCATAGTCGGAATATTTCTGACGCACTGGAGGGCACTCGACACTATTCACACCATGTTTGTACTATTACAACATTTTAATAGTACGTACATAGCCCATACCCGCATTTTGTACTAGCCCCACAGATGACAGAATTTTCCGAATCGTACGTCCGCTTCTACAAGAAGCAAACTTACGATTCCGAAGATTCTGATTCTATCGCACATTAAAATGCATAAAATAGCGCTATTTCCAGACACAGAGTAGCCTGGTGAAAAAAATAACTTCATTATATTGACTGGCTAACTTCATAACTTCCAGGTTTCCGGACCACATTTCTCGGCCTGTGTCAGTGTACAAATACAGGGACCTATCACCAAAACCTTCAACATCAAAACCGAAACGTCTGACGTCAAGAAATAATGAATATGATAATGAATTCGTCACTTTCGTGACGTTAATAATTTTGCCATCCTAATATAAACCTCTATTACGTAACTTTTAATATTTTAAAATGACAGATTAAATATGTCAAATATGGTATTTTAGTATAAAG
Organism: Allophyes oxyacanthae; assembly: GCA_932294325.1. Taxonomy (NCBI): domain Eukaryota; kingdom Metazoa; phylum Arthropoda; class Insecta; order Lepidoptera; family Noctuidae; genus Allophyes; species Allophyes oxyacanthae. The sequence continues at coordinate 13,518,370 of OW028613.1, read as the reverse complement.
AACATTTGAAAGATTTAATTGGTAATTTTAAAAGATTATAAGTTAGGTACATAATTTAGCCTAGCAGATTCTAAATGATATTCCACTCCTTATTAGTATAGCAAAATCGTACAGCGCTCTCCGCGTTCAATATAACAACGCGTTTAGAATACTGGTGGGGCTGCCTCGTTTCTGTAGTGCGTCAGGGATGTTCGCAGATGCGCATGTAGATTGCTTTTACGCAACAATGCGTAAAAGGTGCGCTTCCCTGGTACGCAGGGTGTGGGGCGGCTCCAACAGCGTTTTAAGCATGGTTGCGAGTCGCCTGGACTGTATTTACGTGGGTCACTGTTGTGCCGTCTCTCACGGGATGTCACAACAGTGACCAATCGTGATTTCTGTGTGTACTTTTCCTTGTTTTTGTTCTGTTTCTGTGCTTACTAACATAGTTATAAGTTTTACTAATAATCTTGTTGAGTCTTGGTTACTCGAATAAAGAAGAATTCTATTCTATTCTATTCTATAGCCGATTTTGATATCGATATTGCAGGGATATTGTCAATTCGGTGATATTATAATTTCACAATAACACGGCCATATCGATAATGCGGAGACGTCAAAGTCACATCCCTAAACTTCACACACATGTCAAATGCGCTAACATACGTATTTCTTTTTTGGTCTCGCGATAATGAAGACAGTGTTCCTCTATTACCACTAGTAATAATAACTTTATGATACATACATACCGGTCAAACATATAACCCTCTCCATAGTCGGGTAAAAACATTTGAATTATTGAGCTCAGTGACGTAAATGTCACTCTAGCAATTTATTTTTCAAATTGCGCACGCATTTCACGTTGTTGTTCTTCAGGTAAAAACATTTAAAAAATGAAATCTATTTGAATATATACCTATTTTTTAAAAATTATGCTGGAATTATATGACTAACCTCTTAGGAATTGGGTTTGTAAGCTGCCAAGTCTTTACAATACTTTGACTTTCATATTAGCTTGAAAGTAACATATATTTAACTTCTTTTTTTAAATCTGGTCCAATGCCTCGATTTTCTCCTGTATCGTTGGTACAGTTTACAAACATACAAGTCACATGCACACACACCCAGATCCGGAACAACTATCTATATTATACAAATATTTGTATGACCTATCATACAAATATTTGTTCCGTGCGGGGATCGAACTCGTGACAATACTTAGCCACTGCGTCAATGGCACCGTCTTTACTAGAAACTTATACTGTAACAAGATAACAAATAACGAAACACCTCGGCGTTCGTTTCGCCCCCGACTTTACGCTCTCATCTTAAAGCAAGTCTAAAGTGGGCGCATTTCCTTGCATGTTAAAAGTAATAGGTAATTCAGCCCACTTCTCGCGTCTAATGAGTCGCAAGAGCAGTTCCAGTCTGATTCCGTTGATTATACGTAAGGGCTCAAACAGACGAGCGACATTGCGACTGTTGTCTCGTATCGATGTCTTATTCACGATTTCCGGTTGAACTGATTGAGTGGACAGGTGGATGTATTGCAATTTGCAATCTGTGATCGACAAAGCTCGTTAATTCTGTGGTGCCAAGGAAAAAGGGGATAAGACAAAAAACATAATTATTTTTTTCACTACAGAGTAAAAAAGAAAATACTTCTATAAATTGTTAAATTAACTAACATAAAATAAATCCTTAATAAATATGTAAAACTAATTTTTAATCATAGGACTTTATCTAATAAAACATAAAAAGTGTTTCCTATTTTAATCTTAGTGAAAATTTTTGTTTTATGACTTATTCCCTTCTTTCTTGGCACCACATAATTATTGGTATTCTCATAACTGACTAATGTTAGTGATCTCATCGACTAATAGAAACTACTTACTGATCAAATCAGCATCTTCCCGTACCAACAATTTTCCCGTACCAACTTGTACGGGAAAATTGGCTTGTTTTGAGTATTTTACCCAAAGTTGCTACTGTTTTTTTTTGTGTTGGTTTGCCAACTTATGGTAAGTGCCTACGATAAATCTATTACTTTCATAAAAAAATGGGAGGTCATAGGATTTTTATTGCATATAAACGCATCATTTTGTCTGTAGAGAATGTTAGGCCGACTTGAAGTCTGTAGTGTAGCTGAAACGTAAGTCGCTTCGGTAACGCTTGTCACAATTTTATGAGTCACTCGTTATGTAGAGAAGATGCTGCACACGTTGCTCTTTACAACACAGCGGCGAAAAGCGCTTTTCCTTATTAGATTCTCATAATTAAAGCGGTTGAACATGTGTGTATACCCACAGATTATAATAAACACATGTATTAGATAGGTCGTACCTTTCATGCCCCGATCCCTATAAGGGATATTTTAAGGGTTATTTTACTTATCATTTTGAACAACTTTTACTGTGTGAACAAACCGGAAATCGCAAATAAAAATCTTCTGTCCATATTATTTGTATGGAACAGTTGATTTTATATTCACGATTTCAGGGTTGGTCTGTAATAAAAGTTGTTCATAATTATGAGTACAATAACCCCTTATAGGGATCGGGAATTGAAAGGTTGGACTTTATATTATGTCTATGGTTTTTCCAGTGTTACAGATTAGATTAGTTAATAGTAAAAATATGTTAATAAAATTATACTTTTAAATAGACATTTTTTTAAATCCCTACTGTAAAAACTAATGCCAATACATTTCAGGATTTCAGGTTTGGAAGCAGAGTCAGGGACTTTTTATGTACCTAATAGCATGTGGAACTAGCGCTTAAAATAATGTAACTCAATCTCCAGTCATACTTGCACATAACCTATTTCTGCACCGTCAGAGATCAGTATTTTAATTTTTCGAGATGCAAAGTAGGTACCCTTTCATTTTCCGGGTTTCAAAGTAAGATTGAAACTTGGAAAGGAAGGCTACGAAAACATCAATTCAATATTTTCCTTCATAAAACGTAATAGTGGCATGTCGTATAGTGGCGAATATGTCGCCTCACATTCACTAGCTAATGTATTAGCTTTACACATTATTACTACGTCACGCGCCGGTTCCGGGTGCTCTGGAAAATGTCTTTGTACACTCTCTTATTAACTAAATGAGGATTTCGGAAAAGCCGAGAGGAATTAAGATGGTTATGCTGTTGCTATGGCGTTTGTTATGTTACTCTTGCTTGTTTATAATTTTGTTTTGATATGGTATCCAGAAGCAGTAAGCAGTGATAGCCTAGCCGTTGAATGCTCGCCTTCCATGCAGGACGGTCTGAGTTTGAAACCGGCCCGCACCTCTGACTTTTCGTATTCATGTGCGGATCTGAATTTAATTATCACTTGCGAAAACGGTAAAGGAAAACATTCTGAGGAAACCTGCACATCTGAGGACCTCATAAATTTCTCGATGGCGTGTGTAGACCGGCAGCCCGTACTAAGCCAGCGTGGTATACTAAGGCCTTCTCATTCTGAGAAGAGGCTCGTGCCCAGCAGTGGGACAGTAGTGGGCTTGATTGATTTATAATAATGGTATCACTTGAAGATAAAGTTACTAAAGCCGTGAGAAAAAACCAACTTTCAAAAGAATGATATAATTAATTAATACAAAATTGTTCCGTAAGGAAACCATAAAACCGATTGAGAATTATGATTGGAATAGAAGAATAAAAGAAAATTGAAGCATCAATTATTTCCCAGGTCGTCCCCTGTTAAGGAGGCAGTTATGTAATTAATTGTATACTTAAGTTGTGGCTTAATGTATAATTAGATTAATTGCCACGATCCACACCTATACAGGGTGTAAGTGACATCGTAACGAAAACTGATAACATGAATTCAGTACAAGACTCTGGACACATGCGCATAAAAAAAAAAAAATTACAGTCTTTTTTTATTCTTTTTTTACAATTATACGTATAAATAATCTGCGAACAAAGTCATAATTTTTTTGAAAAAACCGATGCCTACTTCTTCCTGTAAGCTGTCCAGAATCATCTACTGAAACCATGGTATCAGTTTTCGTGACGAATTCGTTAGTATGCGATGTCGCGTTGCTGGAACCCCTTCAACTAAGCTTTTGTTTGTGCTAGAGATGCTACCTTTACTGTATGCGACGAGTGGGTTTCAACTTACGAACCTCGTCCTTTTGGTGACACAATCCACTGGTCTTTTATAGGCTTCAAAGTAATTTCACGCTCTTTTATGAGCAAAATCGACCTATACATAGAATAATGGTATATATGATTATGAAACCAAATCACTTTTATTGTATTTTTAAGTCTAGACAGACATCTAGTTTTGGTAGTGAAAACAAAAAAAATAAAACTTACGTAGTTTCGAAGTTATCAGTCGAATATAGGCACATGTGGTTTGTTTCTCCAAAGAACAACGTCTCAACATCACAAGTGTCACGGGATTGGCACAAACGAGCCGCGCGCGCCAAGTCATATCGTCAGACGCGTTTCTGTTCTATGTAACTACGTATTAGTATTTTTAAATCGGTTAGTTTGTAAAAGGAATTAAATAAGTAATTGATAATATTTAATAGAAACACTGAATTTAAAAAAACACGCCTTTTTATTCCATATCTATATACTATCCAATCTATATACCCTTTTATCACATAAAAACGTTGGGTGATCCAGTATTTACACAAAACAAAGTTATGTCAACACATATTACTAACACTTTTCCCAAGAATAAGGTTACATAAGTATATATGACTCAAAGACATCTACAATAAAATGTTACATATGCACATAGGACCCCTTAAATTCCAAAACATGGGCTTTAAATCCATTATTTTGATAAATATTTATGCATAATAATGATTAACAACTTCGGTAAAAAAATCAGTACTCTAGAACAATTAAGAAAAAAGTTAGAGCAAATTTTGTGCATGACAAATTTCAAATCGCTCTCCTGTAAAGTAGAGATTATGCAAAAGTAACTTTATTCTACGGATAGGTCGAAATATCTTCAGAACTGATGCCTAAACTGGTCTTGTACACTTTTTTTCTTATTTTTAGGCAAAAGGTAGAAAAAGTTAGATTGGATCAAACCAGCTTACAATAGAACTTGGATTAGGGTCATGAATAACTTAAGTATAAAATATAAAAACCTTGGGAGCATAACTTGAGAAAATGTTGCCTTTCTTACCTGGAAAACTCTAAAAGCCTGAAGGAAGAATGAGCTGTTTCGTATATTTAATAAATGTTTGCTTAAAGTATAATTATCTTTTATCTTATCTTTTCGTTGTTGAAGTGACTTTTAATAAAGGAAAGGCATTTAATTAATAAGTGTTAGAATAAGTAATTACCCTTGTCAACAATAAAATATGAGAACAATGTACAACTCATAAAACATTTTTTATTTCAATAATAAAAAGGACAATCTGAAGCCAGATGATTCCATCAGTAAAATCTTATTTTATCTAACAAAGACGAAAAGCTTCCGTGATCCCATTCCGTCATAAATCAATTGAGGAAAGAGATTTGTACTTTATTCAGAAGTTATAGGTATTAGTGATACCATAAAACCGAAAACCTTATTGTATTGACGGGGTTTTAATCTACGTATCAGCTTGTAAATGGCCAATGCTGAACATAGGCTTCCGACTGTCCGCAGCAATTGAAAAAGAAGAAAAGAAAATAGGATGAGAAGAATTATTTTTATTTTATTACAGACTAAAACATGATAGAGAAACAATAAAAGTATTATTAACAAATTGATAAAATAAAATAAATGATCATCATCATCATCTGCCTGGCCTATATCCCAACTACTGCGACTGCCATCTGACCTCCGCCACCCAATTACTGGGAGACACTGATACCCTAAGGTTAGACAGGTTGTCAAAAAAAAAAAAATCGGAAAATAAAATAAATGATAATAACATAAAATAAAATAATGAAAAACAAAAGAAGGATAAAAACCAGCAGCGCTGATTTTCAGAGACAACTCTGGCCATATTGTTTAAATAATAGGTATGTATAACGACCAACTTTTAGGACAGCGTTCAGTTGTTAACCAAACATTTCTAAACAAAAAGACACGTAATTGTAGTGTTTATTTTAAAATGAATTTAATAAAATTCATGCCTTTACCCTCGAAGAATAAACAAAAATTTTATGCTAAAGTACATTTGCTCCGGGAGCGTAAGTACTCTTTTTTAAGCTTAGTTACCACACAGCTAATTTTTTTCTTAAGTAACCAACATTTTCAGTGTATTTTTATTAACGAAATTTATTTTCTTCTAACATTTTTTAGATTTTTTGTTTTGCTTTTTCTTTGTTATCTTATACTGGATTATCTGTAAAAGTTTGTCCGGGTAGTTATCATACGGATAATTGTAGTGTTTGTAGTATGTTGTTCCTAGCATTAGCATACATCTTGGTCACTGTTTTCCATACTACTGGTAGAACAGGCCAAGTCCCGTTTTCAGAGAGGACCCCTGAGTCCCATCATTGGTAAAATTGACCTGATGATGATTGAATGGAAGGTGGCTCACAGTTCAAAACTTTCGCAAGTTACACTCGGCTAAAATCGCCTAGATCAGTGCCAACCTCGTATGTAACCGGTAACCTTCCTTGAGTCTGCCGGAGTTACGGATATAGCCTTTTCACCTTGTCTAAGGCTTGATTTACTAACGACTTCCAACATTATTATTGGCATCAAATTGTTAAAATTTTTGAGACTAGTAGAAAATATCTCTTTTGTGGAAAATCGGAAATGATAGTTTTGGTGGAATATTACTAGACTTTTAACGAAATTAACTCAATGTGTAAATTATATGGTACAAAATCGTACTACGGTACGATATTGATGTTAATAAATAACAGTTACTGGCGTTTATTTTCTTATACTGAGTTAATCTCGATTATGTGCGAGGCAATAATGCGATCTAATGAACGATCGTTTATAAAAATTATGAATAAACAAAATATTATGTAAGACCGGTACCATAACAATATTTCTTTGGAATAAATCTATCGCTTATTATCACAATAAAATATTTTATTGTTTGCTTCATGTTACACCACCCGCCGCTGAAAACCAGCGCTGTCGGGCTGCTCGCAGCGCGTCAGCTTAAGCTGAGCGGAAGCCTTTTTGACACAGCTGCGACGTACAATCCATTTATTATTTTAGATATTTTTTTTTGTTTTTTTTTTTTTGTTGTACATGTTTTATTCTTTTATTTTTGTTATATTATATTTAAAATTGTTTTTGTGCTGTGTCAGATAAATACTTTTTTCTTTCTTTCTTTTCTTTTTTACATTTATAAATCAGTCCATTACAGTCTCATAGCTGGGAACGGGCCTCTTCTCAAAATGAGAAGGGTTAGGCCTTAGTCCATCACGCTGCTGGCTTACTGCGGGTTGGTGGATTACACACTCCATTGAGGATTATGTTATAACTGATATTGTATATATATATTTAATAATAACAGTAGAAAAATAAATGTGTTCGTACTGATTGTGAATCTGAATTCTGTCATTGAAAATAAATGATCGTTATAATTACCTAATACTGTATAAATTTGTACACTAAAATAACCTTTAAGAGGAAACGCGGGTGCAGGCGTTCTATTCGTATGAACGTAATCCCCAATTTTCTTTCTGGATTTTGATACTAGCGCATTGTTTTTTTATATATGATATAGATATCGACCACTAGCATGTCCCTACGTTTAGCTATATTTGATTAGATACTTCCTGTAGGAGGTATGACCTCCCAAAATTCCATAAAATTGTTTAATTTGAAGGTCATCAACAGACGGTCAATATGTACCTAACAGTGTATTTAAAAAAAATAGTATTGTGTATTATTAGTATTGTGTGTTTCAGTGTATTTAAAAAAAGCAAAACGTGCAGACATACAACAAAGATTAAGAATAAAGAAAAAAAATGGTAGGTATACCAAATCTCGATTTTGACGATTTTATTTAGGTTTGATCAGCCTGAGGTGCAGTTGTCTCGTTCGCACATTGATAGCGCGCTCAGTGAACGGCATACGCAAGCGCGATAGCGCAAAAATATCTATTCTTCAAATGTTTCGGCGACCGCCTTTCCTCTTAAGAGAATGAATTCCAAGCAGTGCGAGTTTCATTCCAGCATCCAGTCGTAAACTGCAGATAAAAATTGTTCGTTCCATCTACAGCAGGGGGGAGTTTTAGAAAATTTCACTCGTTCCATTTAGAAGCGAATTTATTTTTATAAGAAAAACTTTACTACGATAGAGGTGGCAAGACAACGTTCCTCTAGTAATCTTGGGGCAGTTTGCTGCAAGTTCGTGAGCTCAACTCCGTTAGTGGCGCAAAGCGGGTAATGAGTTGCCAACTTAGCAAATAATACTTTGAAGTTTACGTCCAGTGCAGGTGTGCAAAATAATTGTGTTTTAGGTACGTCGAACAGCAGAGTAGCTAATGTCATGCAATTCTTTCGAAGTAACTGTTTCAAATGGAACGTTTAGATTTGTGTTCAGAATCGCAATAAGTCACAATGTTTCAATTGCTAAATGTGTAGGTATTTATTATTGTAGTAAGTACTTGTAATTGAATTTGTAAATATTTATTTAATATATTACCTTAATATACGACGAATAAGGTTTCATTTTGACCTCATCGTAAGTCATTATAAAAGGCAGAATTCAGAAAGGAAAATAAAATAAATCGTATACCATTTATTTAAATGGCGTCCATTTATTCAACTCTTGCTTTAAGAAATAGGTCACCCCATAAGGAAAAATTACGAAATATTGCTCCCCGTTTTTAAGGTTCCGTACCCCTAGAGTTTTGGCTCAGTTACCCGTCCATTTGTGTGTCACCACTACATAGCTTTCAAGAAGTAAATACTATCTACATATATTTCAGGCTGCTATGTAAAAAGATACGCTAAAGCCAGAGTTGGGTGGGCCATGAGACTCGAACTCCCGTTTGCCTAGTGTTTCGTATACAAAGTGCATCAGAAATGCGTGGTTATATTTAAGGGTATGAACCAGACCATCAAACTGAACAACTTTTTCTATGGAACCAACATCATAATCGCGAAAAAATAATCAGCTGTCTCTTACGTTTCGGTCGAGGTTTATATTGGACTGCTGATTATTTTTCCGTGATTACAATTATTTATTGAAGTATTTATTTATTGAAAAATACACAAATTGACATACAATTGGCATAGTCCCACAAAACCGTGTAATCGGTTTGACTGTGAGATCAGTGAGTCTAAACAAATTAGTTAGGGCATCTAAGGTAATAAGTGCTCAGTGGTGGCATTAAGATCACTAACCAGATGATCTCAATCCCACTTACACACCTACTATTTAACACATAATACATAAATAGTATTTAAATAATTTTCTTTGTGTTATGTAATGTTAGTCCCATAGAGAAAGTTGTTAAGTTTGATGTTCTGATTCACACCCTTAATAAATATGACCACGCATATCTGAAACACGTTGTATAATCACAATGTTTACTCATCATTAATATATATAAAACTTAGATTACCATGATAGGAAAACAGTTAATTTCGTGCCACCTATCAGCGAGATTTTACGAAAAATAATATTAAACACGAACATTCGATGCCCACGCCTTAACAGCTATCATATCAAGGTCAGTGAGACCAAAAGCACCATAATCAGCTTAAATCAGAAGATTAAGTAATAATGGGTCTAGTACCCTCGAGCGATGATTACGATCACAGGCACGCGACGGCAGGTGAGGGTTGAAAGGTATCGGCTATCATTTTTATAAGTCACTGTCTCAGCAAGTTTACTTACCGTTTTTAGGGTTTCGCAGGTAGGTATGATCTTTAGAAGCCTTGAGAGATCCACTTACTGTTTTATGTTGAGTAAGAAAATGAAAATCTTTAAGATTGCAATCCGTTGCGGGTTAAGTAGAGTGGAAAATATATAGGGTATATTTTTTTTATGGAAACACATAAAACGTAAACCTTTTCATTTAAAACTAAAATAATTAAAATCGGTTCACAACTGACGCAAATATCCGTGAAAAGTATGACAATTGATTTCCGATTTTCTGAAAAACGGTATGTTTCACATTATAGATGTACGGAGCGACCCCGGAATCTACCTTAATAGAATACAGTTTAAAGCATGAAAATCGGAGCAATCGGAAAAAATACATTAAAAAAAATCCGTAAGCATGGAATATTAGGATCTCTTTTTTTTTAAGTCGGCCAATAACTCTCTATGTTCTGTGAATTTGCCTCTTGAATTATTCTGATTTCTCCAAATAATGAATAATGTATTATATTATAACAACTTTTACATACAATACAATACACTTTATTGCACACCAGTAATAGAAGAAAAGATACAGTAATTAGAAAAAGAAATGTACAAAGGGCGGTCTTATCGCACGTGGCGATTTCTACCAGACAACCTTAGGATGGACAGATTTGCAGGTTAAAAGAGGGGGGTAGTTCACGGTGTAACAATACACAACGGCAACGGTTGTTTACATCAATGGAGTAATATTATGATGTATTGAAATAATTGTGTACTGTTGAAATATATTCCCAAATCTGTAAATTTACCCCACGCAACACGTGTTCTATATCCGCTGGCCAGACTGTTATACCAGAAGAGCAAATAGTGATTGATCACTTCTCACCGGCGGCAGTGTAGCCTACCGCCCGTAATCTCCGACACTACACAGATTGATGTGCTCCCGTCCTTACAAATAGGCTCTTTATCTGCCAACTATGTTGAATATTATGTTATAGGCGTAGACATTACTTTAAACGTGTTATTGAGTATCAGACAAATTTAGAACATATATTTTTGGATGGGTAATATTAATAGTCTTTTATAAAATTAAAATGTGCTTGATTTTATTAAATGTACCTATTAACAAGAAAAATACACAAGAATGTACACAAATATTACAAGAATATTAAGACTTATTCTTGCTTGTGATAGTTTTCTTATTCAGTAATCTTACCAGCAATGTTGTATCTATATATAAATAAAAACAGAAGAAACATTATTATCGTTCCTCAGTCTGTCTGTATAGGCGAGGATCAAGATTTAAGGCTGTTTTATGGGCGAATTGCAGGCTTCCAAAACGATATCCCTCGAAAACGACCAAACTATGCACAAAAAAAAACAAAAGAGACTATAGTAAACGTCGCCATCAAAAAGGCTTAAACTGTGTTGTTTTATCTTAAATAGCTGCAGGGTGCAAAGGCAAAAAACAAATTGAGTTTGAGAAGAAAAATGTTCTTTCTGAAGTACTTACGTGACTTCCTCATATTCGAAATTTAAGATGGATGCAAAGTTTGAGCCTCCAAGTCACAGTTCGTTTGTGATCCGCTTCATAATGCCGGACACGTTTTCCTTCGCAAAACTAATGGCTTATATTTTCAAAGTTTACCCCAGGAAATGAGAGAAAATATTTGTGTCATTTATTTTTTATTGCAACACTGGATTGTTTTTGTTGGTGGCCGTCGTGAATTTTTATGGCGTTGATGTAATTCTTGTTCCATTCTAACGAAGTGTTGTAACAATCCAGATGAGATTGGTTTCGGAATGGCGGATTATGTGTTTTGAGTTTGTTGAAAAAAAGACCGCAGTTTTTTACGATTTAACTGCAATCCTTAAAGTTGTCACTGTCTCTTTTTATTAAACTCCGTATCTGATTCGTATTTTATTAATTTTATGTATCACAATTATTCCTTCAGGCCTTTGCAATTTACAGATAAACAAAGAGTTAAGTGGTTACTTATCTCCTTGTTTTATTGTACCCAGAACTTTATTTAAAAAAAAAACCATTTAAGGAAATATTATCATCTTTAATCTGGTTAGATAATTAATAGACAAAGTTTTAAAAAATATATTTAAAAATGTAAATATATTATATAGTTTATAACTTTACACTTAAACTCTATATCATGTCTTTAAATAATATTTACTAACATAACAAACACAATACATTCATAATTTCCCAAGGAAACTTAATTTAGGTATATCTAATGAACCTGGTTACTAATTTCTAAATCTATAGAGCGTACTGACACTAATATTTATTTTATTATTAGGTACTATGTTTATTGACTTTTAGACTTTTTGTATTGACTTTGTCGGTCTTGGCATATGCCATATGTGCTGAGCATATGCTCAGCACAATTTCAGCGTGTTATGACTATAAATTCCAAATCAAAGTATAAGATAAGTATATAAATAAGCTTAGGTAAGTTTAAGTAAAGTCTGAGCTAAGTCAAAGTACGCACTATTTATAGATGTCAGCTTCAGAGACGAGAATCTAGTTGTAAATTCACTCATTAACATTAATATTAACTTAAATTAAATCAGATGTGTGTTTGGGTGGGTGTAAGATGTTCCTATAGAATAGCTCCCAAGATGGGAGGACAATTTCGAAAATAATGAGCTAGGCCAGATCAATATTTGTGACGTAACATCTAAAGAACAATAATCTTGACAACGATTCACGAAACAGTATCAGCTAACGAAGGGTCGGTAAGCATTACGAATGGTTTCTTATTTTTTCATCAATTATTTTATTTATTTATCCGTCTTTCTGATTTGGATATTACGGCGAAGTATTTTAATTTGATTTATTTCAGTTTGTTAGAATGATATAATATTTATGCAAACATCTTTTATTTTTTAATGATTTGTTTGAGGATGGATGGGCGAAGATATTGTCAGAAAGTTTATGGTTGTGTGAGAGAGATGAATGACTCGTTGTTTACTTATTGGCCACCGGCTGTTCTAGTAATAACTAAAAAAATCATTAAAATACAACACTAAGTTGTTTTTCCCTACCCTGCCAGAAACGTCTGTGCACGCCACTGGTGCATAGAATGTAAAACGCATATATTTATTATACTAGGGAGGGGATGTCTATTGTAAAAAGCGAATGCAGTTTGACATAATACGCTGTCAGTCTCATCTAATGAAGCGACGATCATAAAACAATTATTAGAAAGAAAGAAAGAAAACATTTTATTCTGTACTCGCCAGGAACAAATAAAAGTACAAAAGTACGAAAATTCAACATAAAAAGAATAACAAAATATAAACAATAATACATAGTAAATCTCCACGTACCAAGCAGGTGGCATAACAGGGATTAAAAAATAAAACGAGCTTAGTGAGATCGATGAAAGTGACGTAAGTTCTGCAGTACAATAATCTGGACAGTGATTCACGACTGTACGGCACACAGCGACGGCTAACGAACGGTAAGCTTTAAGAATCGTTCGGCCTTGCGTTTGTCTTTCATTTATTTCCTGAAGCGTTAGGATTTGGATACTACAGCAACCTTATTTTATGATAGATAATTCAATTTGTGGGAAATGATTACCACATTTAGGTATAAAAATTTATGTAGAAAATAAAATTTAATTTCTTCGCACATTACTCGCCATCTGTCTAGTTCATCCAAGAAACATACATATAAACATATAACCCTCTCCGTAGTCGGGTGAAAAACTAAAGATGGGAGAAGAATCTGCACACCTGAAAGGGCTCCATAAAGTTCTTGATGGTGTGCGTAGTCCGCCAACCCGCATCAGCGTCGTGGACCTTAGTCCACCCCTAGGCCTCTTCCCAGAATGAGAAGGGTTAGGCCTTAGCCTAACAATTTTCATTCTGAGAAGACGCCCGTGCTCAGCAGTGAGACAGTTAGTAATGGCCTGGTTTTATTTTGTATATAAAGATACACATAAAGATTGTTTACATTACAAGACAGATAAGAAAAATGGATTGTATATACAACGCTATTTTTTAATTACCAGATTTTTTTTAAGAGCTTTTTCTGTGGCATCTTTGTGAACAATTTTAACTATGGGACTAAGGAATGTCTGGATGTACCTACATTATATGTAATAGATTGTATAACAGTGACAGAATAATATCACACCCTCCCATCCACATTGAATAACACTTGACAAATGAAGTAGGTGACAGAATTACATATAACATGTACTCAAATCGTAAAAAGGAAAAAGATGTATCGATTGTGTCAATCAATATTTACACTACTTATTGTAATGCGTTTATTGATTACGAGTTCCGGAGGCTCCCAATTTGGATTATCAGTGATGGATGACACGACGAAAATGAAGGTATCGGCCATATTTGATTATTCATTCATCACATTAATTTCATCGTTTATGTCATGTTGAGTGTGATATTTTGGAACTTTAGGAGAAAATGACAGGGTATGACGAAGTCATCTCATTACCAATTAATACTAGCAATCAGGATTATCACTGGCCACTTCGTGCTTCCAAAATTGCAATTCGAATTTAGAACGTTGCCCTAGATCATAATTTACCCGTCCCCGGCTCCGCACGATTGCTATTTAGCTCTACTATCCTCACATTAAATATCAAAGTATTATACATATAAACCTTCCGAGAAAAAAATATCTAACTGATTGTGAAAACCGCATCATAATCCCTTGCTCGGTTTAGGAGGAGTTAGCGGATATATAGACAGAGAGACAGACGCGGAAAGCGACTTTATTTTGTACTATGTAGATATAGAGATTATTAAAATGTTTTAGTATTTTTATTAAGAATAAGTCATTATAAACTTTAACCATGCCAAATCTCACACTATTACTAACAATAACAATCGAAGTAAACGTCAACGAACATAATATTTTTATACTCTCCAATTTAATTTCAACCACAATTTTTTACGATTTTATTTGAGTAATTTTCTAAAGCGAACATAAAAAATAACTTAGTTTATTAAACTTTTTACTAAAACCATGTTTAATTCCACCTGCGTGTACGGTTAGCAGGTAATGCTTAAACGTGAATAGGCAACACAAAGTTAAATCCCGTGACAGCTGTTAGCCATCCATCATGCCGCCATGGCTCTGGGGAGCTCAGGTGATGCTTCAAAGATTAAACTGGTTAGTTACAGGGGGGACGTACGACGTACTAATACGACAAACAAAAGGGCCAAGCATGAAGGTTTTTGACGTAAAATACAATAATTCTATCGCGTTTTTGTATAATTTTATGCAACATTACACACTTCTTTTATAAAAATGTAATACAAAAATACTGCATGACGTATTTTCAAAAAATATCATGTGTAATTTTGATTCAAAATTGGGTTACGTTAACGTTACGTTATGTTAAAAAAATCGTGCTTAGCTCTCAGTACTAAAAGCAATACATACACTCGTCAAAATTGCTTAACAACAAATAATGTAAACAGGTTTCATTCCTTAACGGTGGAGTAATCGAGAATGCTTTTAAGCCTTGTTATGTTTGATTAGTATGTTTGCGTTTCAAACGGAAATTGACGACTTTAATCCCGAAAAGCGTGATTGCTTGTCATTTGATCGTGTTTTATAACATCCGTTCGATGTCTTTAATAATATACGGAAGTATTTATTACGATTCGTTTAGGAAATAACATTATTGTAATCAAAAAGAACGAAATCGGCTCGATTATCGTTCGTGAAATAAAAAGGCATGCGAGATAAAACGCAGTCCAATTTCCATCAATGGCATTGGTGTAAGTAGCCGAGACACGTTACGGCTTATTGGCTGCTAATAAAATGGTTCCGGGCACTGAGAAAGGCTTTCACATGCTTGCATGAACATTTCGTGCCGTGACAGCATTCACTGAAAATATTGCTGCAGCGACGTCAATTGTAGGTAGTCAGAGATTCACTCGTAGCGACACCATTTGAGACTCAGTCGAGCTTCAATTTTCGCGTAGAGCAGACGTGGTCCGGTGCGTACAAAATCTATGTTTAATTTCAAAGATACGATTGTAATTTGTCGTCAAGTTTTCTCGTCACGTCGCCGCTACAGAAGTAAAATACAGTTTGTTTATAACTTGCCGTTCGTAATCCTGTGGGAATATATTTCATCTTGGCTTGCAAGTTGTGCAAACTGCGGTTCCACTTTGATGTACCAGCTGAGTTTGCAGAGTCTTGCGGTATGTGGTATATTCATCCAAGTTATCGAGCGGCATTTTCGCACCGAGTCTTGAGGTGAACTTAAAATGGGTTCTATTTGTAACTTTAGACAGTTGGCATTGTAGAGTTAATAGTAGATTGTTATAAGGGAGCAAAATAACATTGTTACGGCAAGGGCGCTACTTTGAATCCTGAGTGCAGCGAGGGATTTTATAGTAGAATCCTGTGTGCAGCGAAAGATTTAGTATACCTACATCGCCCGAGGAAAAATAATTTTAATTTCTCTCTAAGAGAAAAAGACGTAGATCGCGCTTTTTTCATGTTTTTTTTTTTTAAATAAAGCCGGCGCGCCTCCCTTCTTCCCGGCCAGTAACTTGTTTCATACAATATTTTCGATCAATCTCTTTGTTCACGGGACACTGAGAAACAACATTCATGATCTTACAAAAAACTCTTTACTGCCCTCTATGAAAGTCTCTCGGAGAAAACACCTACTTTCCTATTCTATATTATTTATAAAACAATATTTTTAACAGCTAGTGGTGTATCGAACGGTGTTATAAGAACTTTTGAAATATAATAAACTTAGTTCAAGCTTTTCAAGGAAATATAGGTTACGAGAGACGATAGTGGAGATAACAAGTTCCTCGCACAACTTCAGTTTCAGGATTTGTGTCGGTTTTTGCCCGAAGTGTCACCTGCTATCGGAATTGACGAAGCTACGGACAAACTTAGTTTCTCGCATAACATTATCCGGTAACATCCTTTTATATAATACGAACTAAAATATTTCCTTTTAGTTAGGTAATCTGATCGGTCGCTCTTGCGAACGTTCGAGAACAAATCTCATTATGAAGTTATTCATTAAATCGCAGAACGTCTTGTTATATCGCATAGCTCTTTGCATAATTGGATGACCCTTGAGAATAGAGTATTTTCTTCTCTTTTTAGCTATTGCTCTACCATTCGCTGTGGGAAAAAGAGATATTATACCTTTTTACAATTCATTATCTAGTTAGTACTTAGAAATGTTTGAATATTTAAATAGAGTCGCGTTTATAGAAGCACTCTAGATGTTTTCACCGAATAAAGTAAAAAAGTTAAACTTTTTCTCTTTTAAAGCGGAGACTAACGACGTAGGTAATAAGCAGTCTTTACTCGTTGCGTGGAAGTAGGTTACAAGAAAGGGTAATTGGGGTGCCAACGTCCCCCACTTTATGCAAACACAGATGATCCATTCGTTTATTAGTTGCGGTGTTTGAATAATGTTATTTTTAAGTACAGTTTTATATCCGCTTTGGACATTGTCCCTAAAATATTGTAATGTTTTAATATAATTGTAATGTTTTAAATAGGTAACTTTACTTATTTACATTGAAGCGATTGCGGTGCTCCCTATCGGTAACATTTGCCAACAGGTAATTGTCTTATTACTTATTTTGTGCATTCCAACACTTGGTATGAGTGTGTTTTATCGATATCAGGGCATTGTTTGAAGGTTTTTAATTTACTTGTCTTGTTTTTGATAAATTGAGATATTAATTTATAGATATTTTTTAATAGAGATCGTTTTCTTTTGTCTTAAATAGTGATACAATTTTTTTTTTCTGTAGGAGGGTGTACTTTATTACATGTTACATTTTGGCCAAAACGAACTCTTGAATTACTTACTTAAAAATTAATCCACTGGTAATAAAGTCTGAATTATACCTGAATATTGAAGCTGAATTTACAAATTCAGCAGTACAATAGCACATTTTATCTCCTGGAATAAAAAATACATAAATTGGACGTAAAAAGGCGCCGTCGTTACAACAATGAAAATAAAAGGTTCGGCCACATCGCCATCGTGATAATATATCTTTTTATGGAAATCTGTTTTTATACTGTGCCATATTTTAGTGAATAACGTGTTAGACCGTATGTACCTAGTTATTAAGAAATTTCACTTTAAACTAGCAGGGTTTATGTTGTTATGGAACCCCTATTATTATATTTTTTAATATCTCCCGTACCATGGGTACATTTTACAAACATAATCTATATCTCACCTCACATACCCACACAGTCAGACTCGGAACAACTATAGCCAAATATTTGTTGCATGCGAGAATTGAACTCGCGACACGTAGCACAGAAAGCCAACCGCTGAGCCACTGCGCTATTCAGTAATTTTAAACGTACCTAATATAACTTTGATAAGTAGTAGTAGTACCTACTTTCAAGAAATCTAAATTCTCTTTCAATGTATTTCTTATGCTTACTGAAACATAGAAAGCAAAACAAACAACATCTATCGTATCGCATCGTATCTCTAAATCTAAACCTTACATTTTCAAAGCGTTTATCTGTCGATTTTAAGCGTGATATCGAGTATCGATTGCTTTAAAATTGGCTCGTGGCGTTGGCACGGGATCCGAGAGGATTATGTAACACAAGAAAAACAGCCGAGAAGGGAAATGGTGGAAAATAACCGGGTACAGGTGACGCGGGCCGTAAAACGACCAGCCAAAGTGCTACCGATGGAGAATTATGAAAAGTGCTTTGAGAATAGGTAGCACCATTTCGTGACCACTTCAAGAATAACATTAAAGCGAATTAATGATAGGAACGAAATAACCTCTAATTTGGCACTGGAGACGTTAACACGGTTTCAGGTTACATTAATCGCTTGTATTCCGAAGGAGTAGGCAGAATTAATGTACTGTTTTATCTGAAAAGTCGACAATGCATCGGTGATTCCTCTGTTACGGATGTTCATGGGCGGCGGTGATCACTTACCGTCAGGTGAAACGAAAGCTCGTTTGCATAGGGTATACGATAAAAGAAAAACTGTTTAAAGTCCGCGGTTAAACGTTGAGAGTATGTATTTGGTACCATACAATTGATGCTATCGACGCAAAAGTGGAGTAAACCACAATTTGTACTGGTTGCGGTTTTGGTGTAAACTGCATTCCTTAAATCGCAAAAGTGGTGTAACCCACAAATTGCCAAATTGTGGCTTGCACCACTTTTGCGCTGATTGCCTCAATTGAAGGTTTCACCATTTCTCTTTCGATTTTTTGTTTTATCTTCTATCAAGGAGTCAAGGAGACAAAAAGAACCTGGGAGCTCATACTCAATAGGCATTTTTTCGACCAATGATATTTATGTTAAACCTATCCTTGGATTCAGTACTCGAGACGTTAACAAGTCGGTTTCAATTCGTGTATAAATATTTTATTTATGTCAACAATGAGGGTTTTAAGTCTACGACCGACGAATATCAGCCGCCGAAACATCAAAAGTAATGTCGTTTGTCATGCCGGCACAAAATCATTTTCTTTATTACAATTCTTGCTTTATAATTAGTGAAACGAAGTAGCATAAAATAAATAAATCCAGCCCATTACTGTCCCACTGCTGGGCACGGGCCTCTTCTCAGATTGAGAAGGACTAGGCCTTAGTCCAGCATGCTGCCTTAGTTCAGGTTGGCGGACTACACACACCATCGAGATTTTTATGGGGCCCTCAAGTGTGCAGGTTTCCTCACGATGTTTTCCTTTACTGATAACCCAAGTTATAATTAAAGTCTGATCCATGAGGTGCGGCCCGGTTCAAATTCAGACCCTCCTGTATGGAAGGCAAGCATTCAACCGTTAGGCTATCACTGCGACGTAGCATAATTTATTTAAAAAATATACTTCTATTTTTTGTGTCCCTACGTATTTCTCGGTGGTACTAGTATGTATTAGGTACCTAGGAACGTAGGAACCACTTTTTCTTATGTTTATCTATCAGTATTTATTGAAGGTACGGTTTTCGTCGTAAATATTTTTTGTATCCTTTTTTACTTTTGCACTCTTATATCACGTAATACCTACGTGTAATGTACTACATTATCTGTAGTATAAGAACCTATGTTAACTTTATGTACACACCGTCCCGGAGTCCATTTGTCTTGTGTCTTCCCATTTACTGAAGGTCAGCCCTCCTTCGTAAAATTTTCTTTGTCTCGATCGTTACTAGGCGGAACAGGTGTCCACTGTCCAGCCTACTTGGTCTAAGTACACTCAATGATGTGTAATACTAAAAACGAGGACGTATTTTCAGTTTATTCCTCCTGAAATAAACCGGAAAAAATCTTAACGAAACTATGTAGGTACACTGCCGTTTTTGAGTTTGTTACTAAAGTATATCTTACAGTGGATTTAACAAAGGATTAGTAAACATCTCTGTTACAATCCCTTTTTTCATTCAGTCTCTAGGCACCTAGAATAATCTAGATATTTTTTCTAACGCAGACTCGCTTACTATACCTTTTTCTGCCTTTAGGAGCATAAAATTACCTAGAAAGAGAGATTTTTTTTATTTGGTTGCGTAATTAAGGCCCAATAAGGAAAAAAAAAACAAGAAAAACATAATTAAAAACAGAAATTAAAATAGGTAATCATATAGATATTATATAAATTATGGATGAAGGTTATATATACCACAATCATGTGGGCTTATCGACTGCACCAAAAAGGTTCATTTCAGCGTATATGCCAGACATCACTGCCCGGCGCTGATTTTCAACTGAACCCGTTTGTGACTCACGGATGTCAATTAAAACATGCTACAAAACCCTCCTCCCTCTATCTTCCCATCAGTCAAATAGGCCGGTACTGGTATCAAGAGATACGCAACACGATTGTTTGCTAGTCCACCTTAGTGTTCTATCTCGCCTACAGACAAGAGCTAACTTGATCGTCCGGAGGGAACAAGTTGCAGATCGCTGCGGATTTATCTCGGAATCCAATCACTGGGGTAAACATTGTTCTACTCCAGTTGACATGAGTCAGTTAATACAGATACATTTTCCAATAACTTGGTTATCGTTTTAGTTGGTGTTTATTTGACATCCAAAAGGATATTGTCATTTATACATCTCCTCTTGTTTAGCTTCAATAACAAAATTATATTGGTTGTTATGACACATTTTCGCTCCTCTCCGCTTTGTTGGATACCGGGCCTAAGCCCAAGCTTCTCACGTTTAACCTAATCAAACTAGCTCATCATAAAAACATGAAAAGATTTCGTACTATTTGGCACTATGCCAAAATGTAGAAAATACTGTAAATTCGATGATGTAGGACTCATATTGGTATAATCAGATGAAAGTTAAATTTTAAACAAATAAACAGACTCCATCTTTATAATAATAGTGCAGCTGTGCCTCAATTATGAGTAATAATGAGTATACAAGTCTTTACCACAAGTTCACGAGTAAGTATATAAGGTTCATCCTTTCTAGTCTCGATTTCTTTAAGGGGTTATTGTGTCTACTCATTATTAGGAACAACTTTTACTACGGACCAAAAATGAAATCCTAAAAAAAAAACTGCTGTTCCCTACATTTTTAGTCTAGTAATATTGAATTATTTGTATGGAATAGAATTTTTTTATCGCGGTTTCAGCCCTAGTCCCATAATAAAAGTTGTTCATAATGATGAGTACAATTACTCCTTATTACCTACGTTTATAATAACACTGGGTAAGCGAAAACTAAGAGTTCGATCAGGAATATTCTTCTTAATAGGCTCACCTGAAACAGAAGACTGTCGGTTATTTATTGAATTACTATACATGAAGGGACATTATGAGGGGAAAAAAAAGGATAAAGCGTTTAATACTGTTTTCTAGAGTTGTTGGTTTCTACTTACAACTTATTTGTTCAAACTGCTAAATAATTTTAGATTTATTTTTTTATCATTATTTCTGAAGTATTGTGTTGCCTTTGTTAAACATTTAAGTATTTTAAGAGCGTTCAAAATGGATACGTTACCTATATCGGTAGTACGACAGTTTTTGTATAAGAAGCTATAGGAGAAGTTGCTCTATAAAAAACTGTAGATAGTAGTTACTTATTCACCAAATTGGCAGCTCTCGTTATCAACTAGCAATAATTTAATTGCTTTTATGGGGAGTTTTATGTGGACAGATAATAATACTTTTCTCATTATTTCCTTTACATATTTCCGAGATGGTTTTATGTTCTCGTTGAATTTAAAGGTGCCATTAAAAGTAAATTCAGATAATTAAACGCAAGTCAGATGCTTGCAGTTCTTCTTGCACGGAACTTGGCTCTGTGCCAGGTCTGAGCAATGTAATCAATGCCAGGATTTCGCCAGTAAGCAGTGCACTTCCTAGATTTAAAGTCGTTAAGACGACACTTAACTAAAAATATGGGTGTTAAGCAGCGAATTTGCTTTTAAAGCTTAATGATTTTTTACTTACTTACCTGTATTGTAATTATTATGTTTTTTCCTCCGTTTTTTATCATGTTTCTATTCTATTCTATTCTGTTACTAAAAGGGTAGGTACTGCTAACCGGTAAATGAAGTACTTTGCGCTTTTATCTTATTTATAGGACCCTTATGAGCTATGCGCTGTTAAATTTTGACGCGATTCGTATCACGGTCGCGTTACTGATTATAAATTATAGCTCTGGGGAAGAGGTTCTATAGGTATTTTACATTTTTCCATTGCATTAAGGAAGTTTCAATTTACACTGAAAGAATGCAAAACAGAATTATTTCTGCGATTTAGTTTTTTAGTACAGTCGCGCGTCACTTTTTATTTGGGCGAGCGTGCAACTGCGTGGCAATGTGACGGGTGCAAAATTGTTGCAAGCTAAATTAGGCATTGTGATGACAACATAGGATTCTTTGTTTGTATTTCTAAGTTTATATATTAGGTATGTAAACTCAGGATACCTTTTTCGTGAATTTTGTATGACTCGAATTCATTCAAAATCTCCGGAATACCTCATCTACATCGGGTGAGTGGTGGACCCAGTAACTTATTTGTTTGTTCGACTGTATGTATTTTTAACCGACTCCAAGAACGGAGGAGCCGAGGATTCGGTTAAAAAAATACGTACAATTAATTCTTTAATGCTCCTTAGCTTGGTAGTGGCACCGACTTGAGATGCTGTTAAGTTTTGTATGAAAATTATTTTATATCTTTTTGTTTTTTGAAGTCGATTGTTACTTCTTTTAAAGTTTATAAATTCTATATGATTAATGGACAGATTCCAAACTTCCACATTTATTCAATGCACGTATCGTGTAACATCAGCTGTAATCAAAATCGGCTTCATCGTATTCATTTTACGGGTGGAATGTATATTTGCAAATGAATCTGAGTGGGATTTATTTCATAATGAAGCTACTGTTTTTGTTTTTATATATTTATATACATTTTGTACGAACATAATATTCAGGACATCGATCATTTATAGGTACGGGTTCAGTAAACTTTGTATTTTATTAAGTAGGAAAGTCTCTTTGATATATCTAAATTATAATACATTACGATATAAATATTGGTTCACATATTAAGTATGTTTGTTATATCTTTAGCCAAGCTAACAAACACAAATATTTTTGCGTAATTATTATTTTCTACTATGGTAACGTAACTGAATAGAAAGGTATAAATATTCAGAAAACCTTCAACTGCAGATACAGTGCCACAAACTTATCTGACCCGGTGACCAAAATTGGAACTAACGTCGCTACGGAACAAAAATGACAGCAAAATGTCATTTTTGTACGGAGATGACATTGGTAAAAGCGACGGCAGCGACGCCTCTGTTCATTCAATTCTATAGCTTCGCTAACTGTCACTAAAATTTAAATACGTAGTCCAAATAAAGTAGGTATCTAGTAATTGCTTTAATGAGGGAACCTTTTTGTATGATATATCTAAATGATAATAATTACGATATATAAATATTGGTACATATATCATGTATGTTTGTTATCTTTAGCCAAGATAACAAACAAAAATATTTTTGCGTAACTGTTAGGGAACGAAACGAGAATTTCCTCTCTGAATAGAAAGATATAAATATTCAAATAAGCTTCAACTGCAGATAACAATCTTTTCATTCAATTCTGTAGCTTTGTTAGCTGTCATAAAAATTCAATTAGTCCAAATAAAGTAGTAATTGCTTTGATGAGGGAACCGTTTTGTATGCGTAACGCAAAGCCTTTTCAATCTTGCCCGACTAAAATACTGTGGGTTTCCGAATCTATTCGGTATGGCAGAGTAGAGGCGTCTATTGGTTAGAGCGGGACGGAAGGCATGAATTGAACCATCGTGATAGAATTTATTCACAAAAGCACCCTTTTCCAATAAAGGCTTGCCGACAAACATTTGCATTGCAGTAAAAAGGCATAATTGGATAGTTACTATGCGTTTTCGTTTGCTGTTTGGATTCCGACTTTTGGGTCCAAAATTGAAATTCTATATGAGTATTGTGTAGGTATTTCTGCCAAAGCTAAAAATATTTCTGAATATTTCATGTGGTCCTCTATGACTTTTTCATGCCTTTTACAAGCTTCCGAAACTTATTTTGAGCATGTATTACTTTATAAAACTATCATTTTTCTGGAAATTACAAGCCATTTTTATGCAAAAAGCCAGCATCTAAGCAGATTATAATTGGTAAATATGTTAAAAAAAACAGTATGTTTTATGCAGGAATTACAAGTTCAAAGTCTAATTAATTTGATGGACCTTTGGTAGGCAAATGCGTGTCGCGTACAGTCACGATACGTTGAAGTAATACATATCGCAAAGAAAATGCTTTGAACGACTGCGGCCAGCTTAGAGTTAGTACCTACCTAACTTTGCATTTGAATGCCGGGTGCAAACTATTTTAGCCTTATATGATGGTCGACCGAAAAATTGCCGATTTTACATCGATTGTCCCTTGTAGATATGTGAATAACTAAAAACATTTAAAAAATCAATTGCTTTACATTCAATCCTCTAGCGTGTAGGACTCTCCAAGAAGGTCGGATATCCCTCTGCCTGGTGAACCAAACGTAAAATCAATAATTTGTTGTCAAAAATATAGTTTACTTTGTCAGGCAACAAATTATTTAATTTTAAATGTAATTGTCCACCTAGCTTCCATTTTTGTAGGCAATAGTTTTCTAGTTATATCTCTGTAAATAGGTACCTACTATATTGTAAATAAATTATGTAATTAATTCGAAATATCTTTATTCCTTGCTGAAGGATGCCAAGTTTCTGTATCTTTGTATTTTCAAAGTTGTCTTAAATGAACATTTCTCGTCCTAAAGTCCTGGCTTCGGGCACTTCGCAACTGTCCAAGAACAAGTTATCCTGTTCACAGTTTAAGGGTTTGAGACCCGATCTTGTATATGTTTGCAACGCTTTGATATTGATTATTCGAAACTAGCTATTCCCCGTGGTTTTACTCGCATCCTGGGGGAACAACTTCATGTATGTATCCTATGTGTTCATCCAAGTCTATCTGTATGCCAATTTTGTTCAGCCGTTTAGTAAAACATCGAAACATCGTCACAAACTTTTACATTTATAATATTAGTAAGATTGTCTGTCTTATTATTGTTTATGCTGGTCGGCCAGTGAAGTGTGCTATTCAAATAGTTTCGACACTATAGGTTGAGAAATTTTGCGCCGAGTAACATCTAAGATTCTTCTAGGGGCTCCTAGGATTTTGCAAACTTGCACAATGAATTCTTGCCCGGTTGAATAGGCTCTCCGGTCTCGTCGCTTGACCGATTAAGCAGGGAGAGAGCGTAAGGCTCCCTGAGAGGCATACGAGAGACATGAGTCTGCCCTATGGCGTCTGAACTGTGGGCCACCACCATCACGCAGTGGAGCCCTGACACAGCAAACAAACCGGCGACGCGGCAGACCACCAATGAGATGGCGGGACGAACTAGACACATTCAACAAAGACTGGTTTTTATTGACACATGATCAAATAGCATGGAATCAAAGGGGGGGGGGGACTTTGCCCAGCATTGGAATGATAATAATATATAGTGAGATGATAATAATATATACAGGCTAACAGTATCAGTGCTTGCACAGGAGAATGCAGTTGCATCAGACTTTCTTCATTAGTCGATTTTAATGGAATTAATTTTAAATGAAACTACTGTAGGTATATACTGATAACATCAACTCCCATCTAGCAGCTCTAACTATTATTTCTGAAACAACACCCAAACACCACACATCGTAGTTGATTTGGATCAAATAAGATTTGGGTCAGCCTAATCCCAACGTCATTAAAAGTGAAATCTAAGTTGCTTCAAGTTGGGAAGGATTTCCAATTCCCCATCGACTATTGGAAGTTCAGTTCGAGTTGGTTGACGAGACAGTGTTTGGCTATATATTATCGAATGGCACTTTTGTGTTTCTAGAATATTCGATGAAACGAGAGCCTTGGAACGATTGTTTTTCGGGTTTCATATAGTTGAATAAAGTAGAACAGTTTTGTAAATTGTTGTGGATAAAATACTAGGCATGGCTAATATCGCTTTTACTCTGTATCAAATCGTATCTCTGTATTAGTTTATAATATCGGATATCGCATAGCTATTAATTTCAATGTCTATAATTATATTGGTGAAGTCTGCGGTACTCTGAAACGAAAGTGGTACCATCGTACTATGATTTTTTACGTTACGGTTTTGTTCGATATAGGCAAGACGAGATATATATTTTATTTCTAACTGTATACTCGAAATTAGTGAATGATATCAGCTTATAGTCAGTATGAATCGAATACCATAGATATTAGATGCGATACGATATTATTTCGTTGTCATGTGAAACATACCAACATTACCAACGCTAGATATCTGATATATATTTAGATTCTGTGTCGTTCGATACATAGGTATTGGGTTTTGTACTGATATATAGATATTGTATCTATATACGATTTATATAGCTCATGCTTATAAAATACGCATAAAAAGTAATAATGTAACATTACCAGACACGACTTTATTGCGAAAGGCAATAGCTTAGTCTACTCTTTTGCAAAAAAAGTCGTGATAAGGTTTTGTGTGGGTAATGTTTATATCTGAAATGACAGGACCTACTTTTATGTAGGTAGGTACGTTATTTCTCCAAGAAATTGGTAAATTCGCTACGCAGGCGTAATGCGTGCTCCCAATATAAATTAAGTAGGTAGGTATTGTCATATTCAGATATACACTCTCGGTAATTCGCTATAGTCGAAGTGACTCCCACCAGACTTCCGAAACTAACTAACTAACTATTACTGTGGTATACCGATGTCCGAAGATATACCGCTCTACGTTTTCTCGTTATTATTGTAATTAACTGTACAACCTTTGTTTTACCATTATTGTCTTTTATTGGGACGGATTGAAAGAAACTAGATCCCACGACACAGGGAATCCTAGTGTGGGGTTTAGGGAATAAAATTCTGTATGTGACTTTTTTGAGATAATAAATTATTACGGTTGTCAGTTTTCCGGATGCCTGAAGCGACTGTCAAAGGTATTCAACACAACTACTACCGACATCTTAACAAGCATTCTCGATGTGTCTAGAACGGTCTCCAATCTGTCTCAGTAGGGCTAATACGGTGGGTGGACAAACCTGATTTCTCCACCCCTTGTCTCCTAGACAGAAGACAAAACGAGAAATCGAGAGAGAAAATGGGAATGAGATGATTTTGTCCCCGATATTTCTCTTCCCTTTTTCGTCGTGCTAGATGATCTGTAGATCGATCGAACATAACAGCATGATGGTTATTCAATTGTGTCATACACTTCGAAACCCCGTTACGAACGAGTGGTTTTATACTGTCACTACAGACTGACTGACTATAACTGCGAAAATTAAGGTTAACTGTAATCGTCGGTGGTGTAGCTCCATTCGTGACATCGTAAAACTTTAGCGGTGACGTCAATTCGACTCTTCGCATCGTAACTGGGCTGTATCGTGCCATCGGGAACTGTAAGGTACGGTAAGTCGCCTCTGAGTAGGACCTTTAAATACAAAGTGTTAGCAAATAGGCGGCATAGCAACAGTGTCTGAACATTTTTGTATATTCCTTTTAAACCGGGATCGAGATAAACATGAACACGCAAATTCGTGTTGCTATCGCTACGACAAAAAAGGCGTCGTCAAGGTTGAATTTCGCAGAATTAATCAACAAATTACACATAAAACAAGTACAATAAAACTTTTAAACTAATATAGCTCAACTACTTCTGAATCTGCATAATATATTGTTTAAAAAAGCGCGTATAACAGTCATGTCTCATAATCTACATTATTGGTGTGAATTAGAATAATTATGATCTTTTTGTAATTATTGTGGTAAATTATGTAAATAAAGACATTTCAAAAATCAGTCAACAATGGAATGCTAACAGTGGAAACATTAATAGATTGGTGATGAATGTGATGATGATGAATTCTTCTGTCGTGTTGAGACGAGCTATCACATGGGAATTACTCACACCGTACTGAAAAAAAAATTCCAATCAGCAATGGTGGTATCGAGGCTAATTGCCCATGGTGCGCCAGACGATTTCATCTTTCCGCACTCGTAGAGGCTCTTTCCCTGAACTCCTTAATGATTATGAATCAATTCAGCCTATTGTTACCCAAGCCGTTGATGCCTATATTCAGCTATGTTAGGATAGGCTATTTTTTTATTTTTTTTAACTTTGCCCTCACTTGGTTTTCTCCTGTATCGTGGGTACAGTTTACAAACATACATGTCGTATGCACACACAACCAGACCCGAAACAACTATCTATAGATCAAATATTTGTTCCGTGCGGGGATCGAACCCGCGGCACGTAGCGTAGAAAGCTAATCGCTTAACCACTGCGCCAACCGTGTCGTAACATGGTAACTATTCTTGCCATACTGAAACTTCTTCAAACGTGGGGTCAAGGGTAAGGGAGCACGAGTATTGAGATGATAAAATAACAATATAACAGCCGCGTAATTAAATACCGGCGTCTAAATGCCGTAACCCTGTGGCGATGCCGAAAACGTAAATGGGCATTATTTCATACTTCATAGCTTACTTGGTTCAAAAGCCAAGCGTTTTTCACGTAATTTATTACTTTATTAATTCGGGTAATTCATCAGTCCTTTAATTAATATTCCGGTATGAGGGTGGTAGGTTTTTATTGGCGTTAGCCGAGTTATTTTTATACTTTTTTCGTCTTCTGTGTCTGCGTTGAGCGAGATAGAGGAGTCTTTTCCACGTGGCTCAATAGAATAAAATAGATCTTTATTTCATGTAAACCAGATACAGGCACTTATGAAATATCGAGACTCTAGGTGCCCGGTTCCAAATAGTGGGTTGTATGGAGAAAAACCGGCATGGAAACTCTTTTACAATAATAGATTACAATCTTGATCAGTACAATGTTGTGGTAAGAGCTGTGAGAATAATTTAATTTAATGTGAATAAAAAATAAGAATAGGATCATAATGATTTGCCTCTTAAGAAGATTGCCATGGCAGTTACAAGCTGACCAGGCCCAACAGACGGCACCCGTTCACGAGCATGACGCATGCGTCAGTATCGGTAAGCTCAACCATAGTGAAGGGAACTCAACGACCCGAGTTAGACTTTGGAATAAATCATTATCTACGAAGAAACAAATAAATACGCTGAATTTACAGCGCCAGTAATCACCCAGGCTTTAGATTATTATCGAGTTTATTATAATAATTTTCCCGCGTCAAGCTGGTAATTGCTTTGTTAAAAAACTCTGAGCATATTCCGAGCTCCGATGAGAGCTTTAATGGGCTATTTAAAAAGTTTATTGTTTGAGGTACGTGTTGGTAATGACTTGCATGCTTTGCTGCCTCCAATTACTGGCATGTAGCTCTCGCAATCTGTGAAGCTCGCGCATTTTTTCGGATTTTTCATGCCCCGTTTTATTCACGTTCGAGTAATGTTTTTGATTGCATGTGTACGTAAATATGAGTTCATTTATATATTTTTGGCGTCGAGAATAAATTTGAACTTTTCTTCGCAAAGAATGCTGGTGATATTGAAAATCCAATATTTATTCAATATTGGATATTTCAATATTTACTGCATTATTGGTCTAGCGATCGCAAGCGCAGATGGCCAACGTGAGGTCCTGCGGGTCAACCGCGTAACTAAAATAAGAATTAATAATTTAAATCTGGTTATAAAGTTCATTATGATCGTGAGAGACTAAACTTCGAGCTACCCTGTAAAAAATTCACTGATCATGAAGTTGTGACTCTCAATTTAATGACAGGTTATAATTTTAATTAACAGATTTCATGTTAATAGGTATTTTATATATTATTGTTTGCAACAACAACATTAAATACAACAATTATTGTAATCTGTGGCAACTCTACCCTTCCAATTATGACGACGATGGTCCAATACACACGTATAATTTCTCGTCCGCAGTTTTATTTACTCTTCCTCGGCACCACAGCTACTAGCACCACAAACAGCGACCAACATCACAAATACACCGCTGCGTTCTAGATACTCAAAGACCGTTGCATACCTTTTTACTCTTTGGTTCAATTAATAATTTAAAAAAAATAACACAAACACTTAAACTTAAATAACAATTTTGGAACACAAAATGGTTACCTACAAGTTATTTGACAGTGCAATGTATACAAGTTGGAACACAGTCATAATAAGTTAATAGTAATAAATATACAGTTAGTAATTACTGTTGTGCATTGTAAAATGGCAATAGAGCTTATTCAATGGGACCTAATAGGCACCAGTGCATCATCTCTACCTAACTCTTACTATACAAATATTACAATGTTTGAGTGAAACATTTCGTCAGCTTGTATTCTCTCACGCTATGTAGGTACCTAAGTACGCGCTTATATTTAATAATCTTACCACTCCCGGAGTGCTACTTGTACTTAATGCCACCTTTAAGTACCTTTACATGGCTTTAAGCATTTTTAGCATGTATTATGAACACGTTCATGTCGTCGAGAACTATTTTACTTTTTGAATTCTTATAATACGTATTCTTTTTCTCATAAGGATGATACTCGGTGATATAACACTAAGTGCCCAGTACCTACTGTTTCAAACATTGTTAGTACATACTAACACACGTCGTTTCAAACAGTAGTAACGATATGCTTACAATACCTAGGCGCATTATCATAACCCATTCCCTTCAAGTGACACTTAGGATAAACTCGTATTCAACAACAGTCTATAACAATATAGCGATATTTTTATATAGTAGAAGTTAACATAACTGTAAGCCTGTAATTATGCAAGCAATGGTAGCCTAGAGGTGTTGCCTTCCATGTAGGAAGGTCTGAGTTCGAACGCGTCTCGCACCTCAAACTTTTTGAATTTGTATGCGGATCGCAATTTGTTTATCACTTGCGTGAACGGTGAAGGAAAACAAGTGAAGAAACCTGCACACCTGAGAGGGCCTCATAAAGTCCTCGATGGTGTGTGTAGTCCGCCAACCTACATCAGGCAAACGTGGTGGACTAAGGCTTAACCCTTCTCATTCTCAGAAGATGGACAGTAATGGGCTGGATTTATAAGCGTGTAATTCATGCATAGGTCAAAGTCAAGTTTTTTTTTAACTGGGCCTTTGCAGGCACTTTCAAAACGTCGTGATTCTAGGTGCATAGTATGGTAGGTACATAGTAGGGTGATCGTTTATTCACAGTATACAGTTTTATGTCTCTTATGTGATCTTATGACATTTAAGTACCATGTTCGATTTATGATTATTTTTCTCGTCTTTTTCTTACAAAATTCCAATCAAGTGTGATTGGATTTTGTAAGAAAAAGACGATGCTATCGAATCGAGGCGTTTACTATAGACGCTGAGCTTGCGATCTTCAGACTAATAAGTTAGCATACCGTGATAATTCCACGTTTTCGATGCAAGTTCAGTCAATGAAAATACGCGCGCACAATATTTTCATATAATTTTGACTTGACGGTAACTGCGGTCGACCTCAAGAAAATCTCGGTATAGGGGCTAGGGGGGGTACCACCATCTGTTATAAACCCATTATGTTTTGTTACTTAAATTCGTACCCTGACCTTTCCACCCTCAGGTGTCGATGTCAAGAAGCTGACAGATGGTGACAGTTCAGTAGATTCTTTGGTGTTAAAGATCGATTTACTTTAATCCTACCAAAAAATAGGCGCTAAGAGAAAAAGAAAAGAGCCGAATGATTTATGATGACGCCACAAAACTTCTTAGCAATACAATGTTAAAGTAATCTTACTGATGATGATGATGATGTTAGCCTATATCATCCCACTGCTGAGCAAAGGCCTCCCCCCATGACTTCCAGGTCTTCCGGTCCAGAGCCAGTGTGGACCATTTTTTATTAGTTCTATCTAGCTCGTCTCTCCATCTCCTTCGTGGTCTGCCGCGACGCCGTCTAGCTGTGTCAATAATCTTACTAAGGACGTTAAAATACGAAATTTCTAAGTAAGGTTAAAAAAATACTGCTGTAAGAAATGGTGGTAGGCTCCCTGGTCTATTTGATTAGAGTTTACAACACAAGAAATGCCTTTTATTTTGTATTCCATATTTTGTGTACATTATAGAATAGGAATAAGAAATATGTGGGGATTCTATGGCGTGTTATTTAATTACTTGTTTGTTATCTTGTTTTCATTCCTACATGCTTCATTGACAATAGTTCTCATTGATGGTGTTTAAACACCATTGTGATTATTGTAACTAATTGTTTCTTGAGGGGGGGAAAGACTAGTCTTTTGTATAAATTCTAGAATATTTTTTATAAACTCGGCCCTTTCAGTTAGTACAGTGCGATCGGCAGTTGTGTAGTAATTTGACACCACGATCTTGTTACTCGGAATACTTTAATACTGATGAAAAGGTCGATATTGGAAATCACGTAAGTTATTTTAATTTAGTTAGTCTAGTATCTTTTTCTTCTTTCGTTATGGCAATTGAGCCGATGTCGACTATTCTGCCAGTTTCAAGTGAAGACGGACAGTCGTTTAGAATCGATGTGAACTTTTATAAAATTTTTACGTCTATAAAGTTATGTCACTTAAGTCCGATTGTCTGATAACCTTGTCTGCTTCTAAGGGTATTTTAATTTCGGTGCGGGTTCGGTAAAGAATTGATTCTTTTGTCATTGGATGTCTTTGATTGATAAAGTATCTTTTGGAAGTGGAATCACTTCGTTTAGGGAATGTAACAATTATATTTCATAATTTAGAAATTTTTTTACTCCTCATTTTAATGCAACAGGCTTGTTAACTATTTTACGATAGACTTTATTACTTGCTTGATTATGTAAATAAAATATTTAATGAAAGAAATTTCTTTTTGTTAAATATTAATTATTAATTTTTTTTTATAGTTCTCTTTTGATTTTAGTAATAATGTTTGTCTCACTTTTATATGTGTTTTATATGTGTCATACATACATTTAGAGTTATTTGTATTGAACAGCAGATGTTTTGTTTCGCGATTTCATGTTTTGTCCCAAAGAAAAAGATCATAATTATGAGTACAATAACCCCTTAAAGGGATTGAGACTAGAAAGGTTGGACCTTATATGTTTATACTTTTTATTATACATTACGTCTATGGTAAAATATTTTTTCAATAATTCCTGAATCATTAAAGCCATGGTGGAGCGAGGTAAACTTATTAATTCATGTCGGTATGGGGCAATTTTCCCTTCATCCAAATTGTGTAGGTGAAGGAAAATAATAGATACGGTATTATACGTATGTATACTTGTTGTATTGACCCTTATTAAGTAACAACAGGTGATTAATTTATTTATATCAGCCTTTTTTTACTGATAATAATACAGGGTTCTTCGCCTGCTAAAAAAAATGACACAAATACGTAACAATTCTTAGGATTAAAATTTACTTATTTAAAAATATATAAAACTTAGGACATGTCAAGTTTCTTTTACGGATTTATTAATATTTTTTGTAGGCTAAATAGTTATTTAATTATCTACAAGTAGCTATTATTTTTTATTTTATTAAAAAACTCCGTGCAAAAAAGGTTGCCGTAAATGTCTAAACTAATTATTAAAGAATGTTCGAAGTTTTTTGTCTTTTCTTTCCCCCAGTGTATATTATTCTCTGAAGTTATTGGTTTCGAAATACGAGTATGAGATAGATACTGAACATTATACAAAGTTAATATTTGGAAGTAACGCACTTCTTTAAAAGCTACCAACCCCAATATTATAGCTATTATTTGTCACTTATCTGACTTAACACTATGAAATATACGTTATACTAGATTAACCCTTTTACTAACTATAACCGTACGAGTCTGTCCAGTTCATTGGTCAGAGGAAAGCTTTCAAAGGGGAAAGTAAGGAAAAAGTTACATCATATTTTATATTTTCAAAACGTAGCGAGAAATTCTTAATTGAATAATTTTTGTTGCAGGACACGGAACGAAAGCAGGAGGCAAGAGGGTCATAAAGAACGATATAACAGGTAAGCCTCCCAAATTTTGTGTTAAAAAATTAGTTGAGTGCGTGACGAAAGCTCATTATGCCAAGGTTCTGTACCTGTGGCGGAAATAAATAGGTTTTCTGATAGGTATTTTATTTTTCAAAGCTAATGGTTTGTTGTGTTGTTAAGTTTTATATTGACGTAATAATTTCGATGAAGTGTCACAAATGGAGAAGCATTTTTCTTTGGCTAAATATTGGGTTGTAAAATGGCCTTATGTTATGTTGTGTTCGCTTGTAGTTTTAGGAGAGAAGTGTGTCTAGAAATATTCTTACAGATGTTTAGCGGACAATGTGATTGTAAACATTCAAAATATTTTATCTATAATTATAATTTTGGGATGGAACCTTTGAATATTTAGGACGATGGAACTTTAAAATGAAATTTGTATGTGAAGAGATAAATTTGGAAAATGATAATGTTGAATATTCAGCGGAAGCTCATATAAAACCAAACTGAATAGCTTTGTATATTTAAAATGTATTTCAGTGCTCTGAGCTACCGTTACTCAATATACCTAACAAGACATAAATACCTAATAAGAAACACACGCGTTTGTAGAGTTTCTTCAATGAGTTCAAAATTTATTTATTCAAATGTTAGGATGGTACCAAAATAATGTATCGCATTACTACAGTCAGCTTCAGAGGTCATTGTACAAAGTTTTATAAGCATTTTCATGAACAAAAACTTGCAAATTTATTTACTTTTTCTAATTCATTATTAAAGTTATTGTAATGATAGATAACAACAATAATTAACTGCTTTGATAAATTAGTTTCAAAATTACGAATAGTTTATCTACTTATGTCGCTGACTGTACCAGCGTTAGTAAGAGCCATAACACGCTTACTACGAACTCTTAAAGAAGGTCGGAAATTGAACTGCCCAGGCATTTCCAGTATGAGCTGCCCTCGCACTGTATAGGCTTTTCGTACAGTGAAAGGTCAGGTTATACTGGAACTTTCTGGGCAGTTCAATTTCTGCCCTGCTATCAGAGGTCGTAGTAAACCCCCAGCTCCACTTTTCGCATAAAATTATCGATCCATCAAGACATGGTTAAGTAACAGAAAAATATTATTTCTCTGGCCTTCCCAAGGGTACAATGTATCTGGCTGTGATAAAAGGTACACGCAATCGTGTCTGTGTTGTAATCTTTTGTGTATTGCCCTTTGTTTCTTACAGTTGGACTAGTAATACACACATTTTATTAAGGTATAAGCTGAAAGTGTGTGGTGTTCTTTAAGTGGAGCTATTTTTAATTTAAATTACGGTTCATATAACTAGGGCAGTACCATAAAATTAGAAGTGACGATAATTTTAAATGTGAAAGTGCTTTCATAATGGTTATCGCTTTAGGTTGAAAATTATGACTTTTACACTAGGGAAGACTGACCTATAATAATGGACAAAATACCTCTTATTTATACAAAATTAAAACAACGACAATTTTCTACATGATTTTACTTTTCTAATCCCGATCCCTTTAAAGGGTACTCATAATTGTGAACAACTTTTAGGTATTTTACCATTGGACCAATACTGAAATCGCGAAAAGAAATCTGCTGTTCCATACGTTTAGTCGAGTAATATTGAATAATTTGTATGGATCAGCAGTTTTTTTTTTTACGATTTCAGGGTGTGACCTACCTATAGTAAAAGTTGCTCATAAAGATGAGTACAATTACGCGTTAAAGGAATCGGCATTAGAAAGTTAGGTAGGAACTAATATAATTCTATAAGAAGTATAGCAAATTATGGGTGTTTAATTCTTTAAGGTTTCTGGGTAAAAAATCCGGAACTATAATGTTGCCGCTATGCGAGAGCTTTCCAAAGATAATATTTAAATTATCATGATGTGGAATTATAAATAATAATAATTTCTTTCTTTCTTTCTTCATCGATCGATGAATTATATACAGGGTAAAAGTGATATCGTAATAGAATAGAATAGAATAGAAAATCTTTAATTCGAGAACAAGGCTCATAGGGATAATAACAATTTTCTTATACCTAAGTGTTAGTAAAAAAAAAAAAATCTAAACATACCAACATTGTTCTTAAACATGAAACAGTGATGAAAACTGATACCATTGATTCAGTTCATGGACACCGCAGCGTTAGAATATTTAGGCAATCTTTTACGATTTTGTTAGCAGTTTTTATAACTAACTAAAAAACTGCGTACTAAATCGTAAAAAATTTGAAAAAGCTGACTCAATATTGGTACTTATCTATTCAATTACAAATATTTATTCAATATCTAAAAGTATTACGATTTCGAAATTCGAATACGTAGATGTAATCATTCATGGTAATTCGATGCGGAAAAATACTCCCGTTAAAAATATTCGGTACATGCGATTTAAAAATATATTCGAT
Organism: Allophyes oxyacanthae; assembly: GCA_932294325.1. NCBI lineage: Eukaryota > Metazoa > Arthropoda > Insecta > Lepidoptera > Noctuidae > Allophyes > Allophyes oxyacanthae. The sequence goes on along the minus strand of OW028613.1, from coordinate 13,481,720 downwards.
GTGTTGCCAATTTGTAGAGAGATAATATATTTCAATGGAATATTTATGTATGTATGAGACTTCCGATCCTCAAATTGATAGTCTGTAATGACGGCGTTTCCGCCAGACCTCGTTACTGTCAAGTTGAATTGTGCATGCTTTTTCATTGTGCATTAACCTATGAGGCCTTTTTATAGTCCGTTCCGCCGTGCTTAATTGTAACACAAAGGTTCGAAAGCTTTGTTCAGCTTTTGTTCCCTTTTCTAAGTTGATGTTATAAATGATCCTTTATGTTGTTCGTAATAAAATTCAATGGCATATTGGGAAAAGAACGAACAAATAAATAGTATTGTACCTGGTCTCAAGTTTTCATGAACATTTTCATTTCCCATGAAAAGAGTCATGAGAAATGAAAATTGTTGAAATGCAACTCAGTAATGTTTGTTGAGTTTATTGTCAATGAATATTGGAAAATGGAATATTGCGGAGATAAAATTCAGTTTCAGGAATTAGTGGTAGATACCAACAACGAAACGTGACGTCAGATTCAGGAATTCAGGATTATAGTTTTACGATTCAAAATATCCATAGAGCAGATAATTTGTACATATTTAATTTTAAACCATATGGAATTAAATGGAATGGAAATTTTATCAACCAAAATACGGATAAATACTGTTTACAATGTAATAAAAATGTACAGGAATGTACGGTATGGAAATCAAGGGCGCCATTGCCCAGCTCTAGGATGCGACACGCTAACAATTGGTACAGTATATGAAAAAATAATTCACATAGAAAACTAGACAGATTTTTGAAGCGTCGGTCGGCCATGTTGGCGGGCTTATAATTATGACGTCAAAGTATGTGACGGTAGTATGTCTGAAGTCTTTTTCATTTAGGAAGCAGTTGTTTGTTTTCTTTCATTTATACCGTAAAATTAAATAATTTAATTTTGATATCTATGCGAAATTGTTGTTGACATATACCTACTTTGTCGTCGCGACATGGTCGCAACCCATAGGCTTAGGATATTTTGCTATCGCGACCGGTCCGATCTTTGGCGTTTTAACAATTCAATATTTGTGATGTTTTCAGTGACTAAATTAAGATATTAATTCATTACGTTATGAAGAAAAAGTCGAAATAAGTTAGGAAAAAAAAACAATTTGGAGTCTCATGCATAATGACTTATTTCAAAAGTAATCTATTTAAAGCTGTGCACATGACGCTATTGTCCCCGTTATTCAATTTTGTGGCGCACGCGGCTCTAGGAAAATACGTTTAACCTCCCCATTATTGTTTAATAAATCTCAAAGCTTTGACGAACAGGGACTTATATAAACGAGGATTTACTCCCTTATGTAATCTCATGTAATTTTTAATGGCGGCTTAAACGGTAACAGTTCAGGTTTCTATAATTTATAGGTACTCTTTTATTCATTTACTCTTTTATTTATTCATTCAAGGCCGGGTGGCCTTGTAATCATAACTCACCATAATCTGCATGAAATATTTTTTTGCCATCTGTACTTTATACTTTATGAGAGCAATAAAGTACGTAACAATACTGTATTTTATTTATTTTCAATTATAAACTTTTTTTGCGTGTAACTTAATAAAAAATAAATTATTTAAGAATGTAAAGACGCTGTTAAAAAAAACACTATTTATTAATTTTTTGTTGCTTTTAGCAACTGTTAGATGTTGCTAAAAGCAACACAATTATAAATTGTTTTTTTTACAAAATATTTATTATTTATTTATTTATACTTTATGCACTAAGTACAGAGGCGGACTTAATGCCGTAGGCATTTTCTACCAGTCAACCTAAGGGTGATGCAGAGAAAAAAGTATGGTAGGTGCACGGACAAGATAATTATACTAAACAAGTAAATTATGCATAGTTACTTATAACTATTTATACATAAATTTTTATATAATATACACTACGTATTATATATACACTATTATACATAAATAAATATATATATAATTATATATACATAAACATACTATAAGTAGTAAGAAAGCGGAGATGATTCTGCCAAATATCTAGTCGAATACTTTTTTTGACACGTTGTACTTTACGTTTTTACCTTAGAAACGAAAATATACATTATTTGCTCAAAAAAGAGATGGCAATCCTAATAAAAATAGCTGCCACAAATTAATTTGAATGAGAATGATCTGTATACAGCTTAGATCTTGGGGTACGTATTCTTATAGCACAATAACGATGAGATGCTTGAAAAATGAGGGTCTATCACCTGTTGCTACCCGTGACACTGCAAAAGAACCCTTGTTATCGAACCGAACTATTGGTATTTGCAACTCAAATGAATATTGATGAGTTGGCTCGTTGTCAAGACTCGTTTCAACATAATCTTAGACTATCTATTCGGGACTCTTCGGGAGTTGTCGGAACTCTTCGGGGACTTCTTCTTCGATATAATTAGTCATTATATTTAATTGGCATCGGGATCTCGGCCAGAAATGTTCTTTGTTGAAGTGGCGTGCAATATTCAATGTTCGCTCTTGTATTTCTGTTGACAAGGGAAGGCTAAAAATGTCATTACATATAACAAATATTAATGTCAGTTCAAATAAAATGTTCTCGTCAAGTTCATTTGAATAATGTTAAAATGACCTTTCAACTTAAATGTCAGTAGTACTTAAACAGTAGCGAGTCATTGTGTAAATTCAGGTCGAATTTTAGCCGGGGCCGCTCCTACGGCCCCAGATATTATTATTGTAAATTTGTTTATCCATGGAGTTTCTTGCCGGTATCTTCTCCAGGACCAACCCAATTGGAACCGTGCACCTAGAATCACGACGTTTTGAAAGGAAAGGCCTAGTTGAAATAAAAATCTTCTACTTTGACTTAGATTTTGAGTAGATATTTTATTTATAGAACCGCTGGTTTACCTATGATGCTCAGGCGCCCAAAATTTCGGGGATGCTGGTTGGTATCCTAAGATTAGACAGTCAGCGAGCATTTCAGACTGACTGAAAGAACAGTTATTATGACAGCGGATCCATAATAGCTTAACGTTCATATTATACCCAAGCTACGAGTACAGTGTAAGCACGTGTCTTTCAATGTGCTTACAGCACACGAAGAAGCATATTGTGGTAACGAGACTACTAGAACACTTAGTAGCATTAACTAAACGTTAGTAGGTACTCTTTAATATTCTATTTATAAATAAATTCCTTGCGTTAACTTTACAAATTAAAAGTAGATTAATTACAACAACAAGGTAAAGTTTACTAAATTCTTCTTGTTGTCAAATATATAGCAGGAGTTTTTTTTATAATAACAACAATATTTTATTCTCGATGCAGTCTCCACCCAAGGCTTGACAGAAATACATACCAGCTCGTTGGTCATTCAGGCAAGCCATAATACTATCACCATCTGGTCCTTTAATCAGAAAATAGAAAACTTTTAAGGGGGTCCTTTACAGAATTGCCGCAAAAACCGATTTGTATTTACAATTTTTTGTATAGAAATTCTTATTTTTTTGCCCCGAAAAAAATATATATCAAACTTGAAAATGTAACACGGATTTTTCGGTCGTCCGATACATGATTGGACAAAGTTGGCTCGATAAAAAAAATTCGCAAAGTTACCCCTTTTAAAAATATTTTTACAAGATTATTTCTAAAATATTATATTATTTCAAATAATTTTTACATCACAATATTGGTCGCAAGTATACCAAGGCAAGTCGGTCGTTATTTTTTCATAATATTACGTATATTGGTCACAATTTGAGAAAAACCACAAAATTCGTGATTTCTGTCATCTCCGCCATCAATCAGTCGCGTTTCGGCGCGCATCGAGGTCGGACCTGTGCTAATTTTTTGAAGTTCCTGCGCTTACCCTTTATTAAAAACCAAAAGAAAGAATGACAGTATAATTATTAAAAAAAATATTAAAAAGAAATAGGAAGTATAAGTAACTTGCCTTTTATTCAGAAAATCTAAGTATTTCGTTTATAAAATCAATATGATAAAATAATTTCTTGACATCTCCGTCAAGAATTCATTTTATAGGATATAGTATAGAAAAATCAGTATGACAATTTGTAGTGTTGAGAAGAAAGAGTATGAAGTTTTATTTATATTCTATTTACTTATAGAACAATATTATCCAGTTTATATAAAAATAGCGATGGAACTCCGACAAATATTCCCGCTACTAATGAACGTATATTTATCAACTTTTGTAAACCTCGTAATTGACTTGTCTACCGAGAGAACCAGTTGAATTGGATTTTTTTCTATACTATAACATATATTATTTATTAGTCATACAATTTTTTTATACAGACTAATGAAAAATACATAAATAAAATTTAATAAACTATAACCATTTGTTAGGTTTTTCCATGCACCGTTGGTCCGTCGATGGTCCATTACTAGTTGTAATTGTAGACTAATACATTAATTGTAGTAGGTAGCTGAATTCCGGATATTTTATTAAGATTAGATGATTGGACTTTAAGTATTGTTTGTTACGCAATGCAACGCTGCCATTACTGAGTTATATGTGTTACGAGTATGTTAATTGTTTGAGACTCAGTAAATGATTATAAGGCATTCTGAGTTGCTTTTATGAGAATATAAGCTATGCCATGTGTCAGGTGATAGACTAAGTTAGATACCCCTGTGTGTTGTGAGGAAAGATTACTGGATTTTTCATTAAATGGCCAAACTTTCATGGCCAATGTAGTAAAGCCCAAGAAACTATGTTATTTGATTTTGAGTCCATAGCCAATATGAAAGTTCTTATTTATTTTAAATACAACAAATCGGGATGGTTCTTAAAATTTGTTCAGCCGTTCAAAATTTACACCTCTTTTTCTAGTTGGAGTCGGGGGTTTTAAACGGTTAGGTTTTTGTTATCATTATTTGAATTTTTTGTGTGTTTATGTAATTTATTTATACTTTAGGGACTATGTACAAAGGCGGACTTAATGCCTTAGGCATTTCGTGTGCGAGTCTGAAATAAATATTTTTTCTTTCTTTCTTTCAATTTTGAAGCTCTTCACCTGCATACATAGCGAGGAATCTGAACTAGGAATATGGTTTTGAATACTATGAATATGTAATTTCTTTTTTGGTAAAAAAGCAATCCTGTGAACGAACTTAAGTAGGTATGACTATGACTTCGGAAACGGACGACGCCTACAGGTGTGGGTGAGGGTAGGTTATTGTCTCAAGGCATGGATTTGAGTTGGCTTATTCTTCTAACATTACACACACATTGGCAGTGTCATCAGCTTTGTCTTGCCGATATATCGGTTTCGTTACGGCATTATCGGCTTAATGTGAAAATGCCCAATGTTGGTCGAGACAATTATATGCACTTGCATAAACTCATACACAATAGGTATGACCAATAGTTTATAAGTAGATAGATAAATGGGCATAAAATCTACAAATACAAAACGGACTAACAGATGTTCTATCGTAATATAGGACACTGGGTATACGATATTATGGATTTATATTTTTCAAGTATTTGCTGGTGTCATACTGCATGTTGCTTATTAATATTGGTATTCTGTGACACGTGTGTCACACAGTCTGATACGTCAATTGCGCAATACAAACGATATGCGTGAACGGAGCTCCCCTAGTGGGCGGGGCTTAGGCTGATACTTCACCCCCTCAAAAGTAAGAAATCGTCGTAAAATACAACCTTAATTAATAATAAAAATCTATTATCGGTCGCCGGCGCCCGCAAATATAATAGATGTTCTACTGAGTCTCCCTTACAGCACTTGATACGTTATTGATTGACGGGTTAATACGCTATTGATTATAGGAATATCCTGCAACAGTTGCAGTGTTTCTATCAATACGGTAATCAAACAGTGTGCAGCACACTGTTTGATTACACAAATGGGAAGCACACTGTGTGCTTCCCATTTGCATGTCCGAACAGAGTTGTTAACAAGATCTAAATTACGCTCCTAACAGATTCGGGCCTAGATTTATAGATCCATAAACGCTGCATATCTTGAATAAACAGCGTGCACTACATATATGGAAGGCCGGAGAAGGATGAAGCCTGCAAAATTAACATATTATCATCTATACTGAAATAACGTAAGGATTACAAATAAACAATTTATTATCTACTATATACAATCGAATATCTTGGTTCGGATGGAGCCTGCAGTTTTTTTTTCGTGTAGATGCTGATTTTAAATAGAAATAAGATAAAGCTTTCTTATCTGCATAAGATTGCAAAAGATGTGCCTATAATTATAAATAAACGCCATTATTTTCTCTCTGTTTGACACACTTCAAATTTCTTTAAATACCTTCCTCCATTATGCAAGCTTTCAAAACAAAGCGTCTGTTTACCATAAAACGACGCAAAACGATGATTTCCCATCTTATTACAGTCATCACGAGCTATTTTACATTTTATTCGTGAAATATTAAATGTAGGCGTTATTTTCCGTTCTGCGTTGTCAAATTGACGCTTCGCTTACCGGACACGAAATGAAAATGTACTGCGGTTTATGTTAATTCTGTAAATGTGGTACTTTAATTGCGTTCCTGTGTTGTCAGAATGGAAATATGGACGCAATGTTCGACGATATAGCTTTTCGAACCTATGTTAATGCTGTTAAATGTATTTTAAGAGTACGGGTCTAGCGATAGTACCTATTATTAAACCATTTATTCAGCTGACTTTGTGATAGGAAAAATACAGACGTATTACTGTTTTGTTGGCGAAAAAGATTTTCCATATAATTTTTTTTTTTATAGTATAGGTTGATTGGCTGACCGCTGGATATATTGAAGGACGGTATTGTACTCATCATTAAGAACAACTACTATTATGGATACAAATAAGAAACCAAGTAAAAAAAAATTGCTGTTTCATACATTGATCGAGTAATATTATATTAATGTATGGAAAATTCCATTCTACTTTCGATTAAAATTGGTCAGTCGGTGGTATTTAATTAGTTTCATTAGGTCTGTGTCCATTGTGAATATCTAGGTATTATTATGTAGAATTTTCGCCGGAAAAAAGACTACCAAACCAGTTCCTAGGTCCAAAATAGTCTAACTTTATCGTGCGAGAAAAAGGAAACGTTTTTTAAAAGCCTATGTCAATACTAACAATTGATATGGATGTAAATCTGAAGTAAATAAATAATAATAATAAAAGCTTAATGTTTTGTGAATTGAGCCATAATCGAATTACATATAGCTCACAATAATAACAAAATACAAAAAAAACAGTAAAAAAGAAGTTACGTCACTTCAAAATTACATCAACATTTCCCCAAGTATATAATTTACAACCGTATCGTTGTTAAGAAAAATGGACACTGAGAAAATACTGTCATCTATTTAATGCTAGTGCCCATTGTCAGCAGCAGAGAATTTCCAGTTGTTCCCAGGTCTTTAGAGCAAACCTCACCTGTTGCGCTTGGCTGTCTACAATATCCAGTGACATTCACAACAAAAGGCAACTGTGAGACGTTAGCTTTTTATTTTTTTGTAGCACAACTCATAGATAAGACCTTTATTGGAGCGTTAGCTTATCTAGCTGTTCTATTTCTGTTTGATGTTCTTTGGCGCGGGTAAAGTTCATAGATATTCAAACAGAGGTCAAAATGTTGTCTGTATTGTTAGCATGAGACGCCAACGGAGGGCGGAGGACTAGAAATACATATTTTAAATTCTGAATGGTGTTACCATCTTTTGCAAAGGTATATTCTGATAATTGTAGTCTACTTCTGGACCTAAGCCTCTCCCAAGTTCAACTTCAACTCTTGGTTAGTGGCTTTTTTGGAGATACGACCACCTCTCCCAAGTTTACTACTTAGAACACTCGATAATTCACTTTTGAGATCCAGTCTACCCCCTGCAATTTTCAATATGTTTGGTGTCCAAAATCTGGAAATTGAAAAAGATTAAAATAAAGTAAAAAACTGTTCCAATTTTAAACATTATAGAAGGAGATTAAATGTACTGATAGAGGTCACAAAATTGCTTGCTTTCTCAACATAAGTAAGGGCCCGTAGCTCACTAGCTACTTTTTGCAGCAGAATCGAGGGTTTTCACGTTCGCTGTCTACTATTAGCTTACAAAAACTGAATAACGAACGCGAAAACGCGCGATTTTGCTGTAGAAAGTAGCTAGGGTGCATTGGCCCTAAAGCGCTGCTTTTTGGGGCTTGTAGCCGATTTGCAACTCCAAACACAACGCCACGTAATTACGTCTGTATTATGCACTAAATATTCAAATGCTCTCAGACGGAAGCACGGCTAATGGAATTTCAAATTACATACAACATGCAGAGATTCTATAAACCTACATTACCTGCTATTTGTGGTGACATCTTGATCCCGAAATTACAATTTTGATGATCATTAATATAATCTTGCGGTTTTGGCTTTGGATTTAGGTAGTTAATAACCAAATTAGGTTTATGGATCATGGTTAGATTATTGAAACTATTTACTAAATATTAGAGTCATCATCATATTCATGTTACCACTTGAAAGAGGGGCTTTATACAGAGTGGTGGCGACATTATGACATTTAATGTAACCACGTATTTGGTATCACGTTCTGTGACTGAACACAAAAAATATATCAAATCCAATTAGTAGTTAACCCACAAGAACTATGTAATTTAAATTTTCATAGATTTTACACATTCACGATCTCTAGGCGAAAAAAAGTCTCTAACCTGTTCTTACCAAAATAATCTTTAATTACATGTATAGATAAAGATGACATAAGTTTCTACTTTGATGTCCCTTCACCTCATAGATTTATGAGGGAAGCGAAAATATTCTAAGTTTATGTTTCACCTAGAGACGAATGAGAGTACCTATAGTAAAAATTATGCAAAAATAACATGCGTAAAAATAGTAGATGTTTTGTGTACGGCTTCAGGGGGGCTAAAATGGCCGCTTTAGATGAATCACAATATGATTCATATTACGAATGTCAAAATATCTACTTAATTGACAACTCTTAATGTCATCCGTATAAGGTTCATATTGAGTTATCATCTGTTTGACAGTTACTAAGCAGATCATTAGATGAATTGAAATGGCCGCTTTAGATGAATCACAATATGATTCATATTACGAATGTCAAAATATCTACTTAATTGACAACTCTTAATGTCATCCGTATAAGGTTCATATTGAGTTATCATCTGTTTGACAGTTACTAAGCAGATCATTAGATGAATTGCCCAATGTGGCCTTTTTAGGCCCCCAGAACGTGATCCAAATACGTGGTCTCATGTCGTCACCATCCTATATGAGTATAGTTTTCAAAGTACATTTAGATACAACCACATGTGTTTAGACTAACAGCTCAGATGTAATTAATTTAATCTAGTACAAGACTATAATCTTAGTTGGACATTGTACAACTGTCTAGACCTTAAATTTAATTTATGTTCGTTTTAATTAATTAAATCACGTAATCATACTTTAGAAACATTGAGAATCAAATTATGGACCTTGGTGTTCAACAACTAACCAAGAGAAAATTACGTTTAGGGCCAAATTACGGACCGAATCTCATTTATAGCATTCATTATGCCTCTGAAGGGAACTCAAGCACCACTTTAGTATACAGCCCAGCATTAAATACTAATGTAACATTCAAACGGGGCACGGATTGTCTCAAAACAATTCGAATGGATGTAACAGAGAAGTTTGTTACTAAATTCATGCGATTGTTAAAGTTTTATGGGAAGTGCAGCAATGTAGTGTGCGAGTAGGCGGGGCGACTAACTTTGTCTTTCCAGTGGGTAAACAGTGTGAAGCGAGCCAGAGTTGCGGTGGCGCCAACACGGCACAAACGGCTATAGAGGACAGCGTTCAATTCGTACTTGTGGTCGGGATATTAACTTACTCTTGGCTCTTGGCTTGGTATAAATAAATAAATGAGTGGGAATTTTCAGTGAAGCTTTTGACGAAATTGTTTGTCCAGTAGGTATGTCTATTTGTAAATTAACTTTACATACCTGTCAATGCCTGTAAGTCTAAATACTTATTTATTATTTCATAGAACAAGAACACATTGCACTGCATACTACATTGAAGTTGACATTACACCTTTTGCGCTCCAATTCTGAGACATCTATTATGTTCGCAATTTAATCGGATCATAATCGAGCGGAGAGGTCACTCATAAGCACAATAGTTTAGACTATCCTTTATACTAGGACTAGCCCAATATGGCATCAAACAATTTTTTACAAAAATGTGTGAATTTTTTTTATCCTTTTTTTAAAACGCTTTTATTAGCTTCACCCGTAACTAACTATGTAAAAAAATCTTGAAGTTAAATTTGACCCACTTCCCGGTTTCCGATTGAGCTGAAATTTTGCATACACGTTTAGTTTGGATGACAAAAGCGTTTACTTTAGTTTTTTTAAACTATAATATTATTTCTTTTATTTAATATTTCGCTGTATTTGTAAACTTCAGGTAACCACGACACAGGAGAAGTCTTAGTGTAGAACAATGCCTAAAAAAAAAAGATTCTCATTAAAACTAGCTCGACTCCATCCGTGGGGACTTGAAAGCTTTCTCTGGAAAACAGAGTTATTTTCGGGAATAAAAATTATTTTAATAATATGTATCTCTGTTTGTATTTAAGTTGTAGGTATGCCTTTGTTGAAATCGGTTCAGTAGTGGAGGCGTTAAGCCGGAATTAACAAAGCAACAGACAATTTTTCAGATTTATAATATTAGTATGGATACCCAAAACATAAACAAGAATTCTCAGGTAGTATTAATAAATATTCAAAGTTCAAGTACTTTTTTGAACAAATTCTACCCTACTTTGGTTAATACAAAATCGAGTGGTTTCGCTGAAGTAACAATTAAAAGAAATGTACAAGTGTTTCAACGATGACGGCTTGTAATTTTAGAAACAAAGGTACAGTCTGTTTCGTGATAATAGCTATTTTCCCAAAAAGTTTCACGATATCTGAAGGCTTTTTAGAAAATTGCCTTCTCCCTGTATTCCGGAAACGCCTCGTAAAATTCTTATTTAATATCATTTTGTAAGGGAGGGGGCGGATGACGTTGAGACCGGTTTCCAATTTGGAATTGGTGGGGATTTTTAACAGTGTCGGATATTTATGGTGTCCATTTCTTTCGATAACTTAACGCCTATATTTTTCGAAAAGGTACTGTTACACTACACCAGCCATGACTTTGACTTTGACCTGGAAATCGAGCTGAAGACGTCACGCCTTGCGATTACTACATTCATGAGGCGATTTTGCTGTGAGATGAATTTACACTCTTCTTTACAATGTTGCTCTCTGGGATACAGCGGTGCTATGATTGCCCATTGTGTCCAAGATGGGGATAGTGTCGGCAGACAGCGCTTGTAATGCCTGCCATTGTTCGCACAAAGCCCCCAGTGGTACCTATCATGATACAAAACAGGTGCAAAGTATGAGTAACAGCCATGACTGCCGCATAATTTTGTGACTCAAAAAAGATTTCCAATTTCTGTATACAATACAGTATTTGGGTTCAGGTATCAGTATTCTTTTTCAAATATTTATGTTCTTATAACTAAAAATAAATATTCCCGAATTTTCGCTCGTTTTGGTTTTGTGTGCTGTATTGCTGTCCCGTATCTCTTTCTTACTAATAGATCTTATCAGCCTCGGAAAAGTAAGTTATTTTATTGTTTTTAACTGTTGTTTTGTTGAACCATAATATTGTGTAGAATTTATATATTTTATCTAATATATAAATTCCATCTCACGTTTTCACGTTTGCTCAATTTTTATTTATTTCTGACGATAAAAAAAAACTATTGCCATCTGCGACAGTACCTACTCATTTAATCGATAATGTGTTATAATGATAATGTATATACTTTTACTACAATAACAAAAAAAGATGTTAAACAACCGGTTTTAAAATCCTCTGTTCTGTTTCCATATTACATGAACACTATTCAAGGAACGTCGACATCTTTTATATCACAGCTCTTTTAAAAGTATAAAGACCCAAGTACACGATGGGAATGAAAAATGTATTACGCCCAGTTAGTCTGTCCTCGATTTGAATGAGAAACCCGACTGCGGGATTTGCAAAGTGAATAATTTAGTTTCCTATATAGAATTTTGGGAAGTACTTAATTACGAATAAAAGGTAGACGTCGGTTACAGTGGCCCCGGGGCGTCGTGTCGTCGGTTGTACGAACGAATCCGTCGTGTCATGGGCGTCTTCCATCAATGTTTGGGATAAAACGTACAAATGTAATCTGCCTTTAACCGTTGCTTGGTCTATACCTATCTACTTATTGCATGCAATTGAAAGCCGAACGTCGCCGTCGGCGGTTAATATTCTTTGCTTTTAGAGTTGGAGTGTTCAATTTGTATTTTCCAATAAGCTGTACAATTGGAAATTTTTCCGGTTGTCCATCCTTCAGGCTAAAATCGTTTGCGCTCGGCGTCCACACGCAGAATTACTAAGTCTAAGCGGGCCACAGTCGTTTAAAGTATCATAATAACAGCTGTGAATATGGCTAGAGTATGTTCACAGTTCCGTTATTAAGTTATCGTATGTCAGTTCGACAAATATCAGCCGATAATAAGAGTGTGATTCGAATCGAGATGCGAGATGTTCTTACAGAATATATACGTATATTTATATATATTTTGTATATATATATATACAGAATATAATAGCTATGCTGTTTATTATGTGAAACAAAAATACAGACGTAACCAGCACAAAAACTTCCTCGTAACAATTTTATTCGTTTACAACTCGAGTTTCACGTAACGTGGAAGTAGGTCATAAAATTGTACTTTTTACAGCTTTTATGTTCTTGATTTTAAAAGGTCATTATTATGCTGACGCTCTTTTGTGGGGTGATCGGAAATACAATATAAACGAGTCTATTGTGATGTTTGGCTTTTTAATCTTTTTACACGAGAACATTCTGTTTTACTCGTATTTCGTTGTGTAGCCATTTCTCCCGAACCAAAGGAAAGAGATTTGATGCTTTCACCCATACAACTTCGTACTTTTGATTTCGGTTTTAGTGCATTATTATTACCTACATTGATATAAATAAATCCAGCCCATACTGTTCCTCTGTAGGGCACGGGCTTCTCAGAATGAAAAGGATTAGGCCTTATCCCACCACTCTGGCCTGGTGCCGGTTGGAGGACTACACACACCATCGACAACTTTGTGAGGCCCTCTCAGATGCGCAGGCTTCCTCACGATGTTGTCCATCACCGTTAACCCAAGTGCTCAAATTCTGACCTGCACATAAATTTGAAAAGTCAGAGGTGCTAGCCGGGTTCGATCTCGGACCCTCCTGCATGGAAGGCAAGCGTTCAACCGCTAGGGTTGATCTACTTATCATTGATATATCACTCGAAAATGCCGTGCAATGATACATGAAAACACTAATATTCATTCATTTTCAAACTTCGTCCAAAATACCCAATTAACCCTAAGACACACGGTCCAACCGCATATTTTATAGCACTATATTATTAAAGAGCACAGCACAGTGTGCACGAGCTTAAAGTGGAGAGTGCTCAAACTAGCAGACAAAATATGACTTTGAATATTACCGAGAAGTTGTGCCGCCTATCCGTGCTTCACACAACATGTTTGCCTCCATTGCCGAGAAATGTATATCACTTTATGTATATAATCGCCGTTATGGTTCCCACTTCCCGGCTCAGTTAATTAATTTCCACTTCAGTGTATGCAATATACGATACATGATTGTGCTTAACTGCCTCACTGTGTAGTTTAACAGTATTGGACCGTGTAACAATATTCAAGATTCGAAGGGACTTTGAATCATATTATTTGGGAGACAGAAACAGTTGAGAAAAATAAAATAAATCTTTACTAAGTAATATAATAAAGCTGAAGAGTTTGTTTGTTTTTTTTTGAACGCGCAATACCTAATATGAAACTACCAGTCAGATTAAAAAAAATCTTTTTGTATTTGATAGCACAATTCTTCAGGAAGATTCTAGGCTATTTCACATCACGCTAGAAAAAATAAAAAAATAAAAGGCGGGTGAAACCGTGGGGCACATCTAATAATAAATAAAATATCAGCAACTCTCATATTTACGTCACTCAATAACACAATATTGTTCTAGTATAAAAAAAACATCTGTAGTATCGAGTACCCCCCTGTATAAACATTTAAACATCGGAAATATTGCTGAAGCATCGAACACGAGAATAAAACCGAATCCTAGCAGACATGTAAGATAAAAGATAAGGCACACGTTTGAACTTTTACAGGATTTCTTCGAAAAATAGTACAGTCAAGACAGCTGAGGTACCTTATCAAATGTATCTCAGTCTCATCCAAAGCACTGTCGGCTTACTATAATTCATACCTATACAGGGTGACTTCGTAAACGAGAGTAGTATAGAAGGAATAAGTAGATTATGTTTATTAAAAAAAATGTGAAAAAATAGCGCATGTCATCGTTATTCAAATATTTGTGGTAAAAATGACCCATGTTACACATTATAATGTTTTTGTGCAAATGCTTTTTTTCACTTTTTCTAAAGTTGTTACTGTCTGTCATGTGTGAACTACTTCGCTAATTTATTTAATGAACTGTAAAAATTAGCTTGTTAGTTTTGATAACCGCTTCAAGCTGATGAAGAGATTTAAGACGTATTTGAGAATGATTAAGAAACTCTAATCTTCCAAGAAAGAGTGAATCTTGCAGGTGAATTAAATTTTTAATTGGGTATTCCGTTCCTTCCCGATTATGGAACGAAGACGTATTAAATTCGTTTTAAAATTTAAGCTATGGTTATGTTAAACCTTCATGGGTTTTAAGGGTGAGTTTATTGGGAAATTGGCTTCAGGTGTGGTGGCAAGATTGCCTTTAATAGCTCTAAAACGATTATGTTACATTCTTTTCTTTTCTTTTGTTGAGTCGGCACGAGCTTCAAGGCGAAGCGGTCATGCCGGCCGTAGTGAAACATAAGCCAGTCTGCAATGGTGGTATCGAAGCTGACTGCCCAGGGTGCGCCAGACGACATCATGTTTCGTCACTCGTCGAGGCTATTTCCTTGGACCTTGCATTAACCACCTGTAATCTTGTTAAAACCCACAGTCTGCCTTACAGACCTGAGAAATCGAGTTTTAAAATTATTATAGGTAGCCTAGATAAGAAATAAAGTATCTACATAATTTTTAACTTTCTAGCGATATCTTTGTCCAAGAAAACATAAAGTAGAAGAAAAGTTTGAGATTCCATAACTAAGAGAATTTTATCGTCACTGGTTTTATTGAACAAATTATTGAGTAAAATGTCCACAGTTACGTTATAAGGGATATCCCAAGACATTACTTAACTGTGCGGAAACGTTAAATCGCCATCAGCCTTCATTTAATGTGGTCGAGGGGATTGCTTGAAACCGAATAGGGTCAAAAGGAGTTTTACAAGGCGTGTTAAAGTGCCCGGCAAAGTAAAGTACCTACTACAGTCATATTACGACCTTTGGTGAACATTCTTTTAAAATATATTTTAAACTTTATTCTATAAAAATTCAAAGTGTTAAATTAAAAGAGCGGATAAATACTTTCACTAAGTTTCAAGCCGAGTGTACCCTGTATAAGCATACATTAATACATTTACGACTTTAAATTTAGAACAAACTACATGTTTTCTTTATGAACCGTAATTATGGTGGTGTTGTTATTCAAAGCGGAGATGTACATTGTACGTTAGCGGGTCATATTGGTTTTAGAGGCGAATCACAATGGACGAGACTAGATTGCCCCCCGAGCTGTGTAGGTTTAGGACTAAACGTCGGAATTCGAGAACCTTTTGAGGCCCCATTAGTGTTGCAAATGGTGTTTCAGCCAACAAATTCCGGAGCTGTGAGCTTCCGTGTCGAGTTTATTGCATCTAAAGCTTGCTCTCAAAGCAATGGAAGTTATTAGTATTCTACGCCAACACCTAGGATGAATTTATACATTCTAAAGTAAAATGACTTCTGATATTCTATCTATTTCTAGAAATGTTGGGATGTAATCAGAGTTGAGCTTAGTACGCAATCATATAATTTCGTCGACGCACATCTTTGGAAAATTGAAGTGAGTGTGTTTAGGTAATATTTTAATGTAATTACTATGACGTACAAAAATAATGTTAAAACGTGCCCATTTTTGTTAGTTAAACATATTATCTAAATAAAAATAACGATATTACAACAACTCTTGATCAAAGTTCACGTATAACGCAATAACAAGATAGAAAACAATAACCGCATTATTGAAGAATACGAAACTTTGAAATTCAATACCAAAAGAAACCAAGTTTGGCGAGGAGCTAGATAGAATAAAACCCCCGCGTTTGCTGTTTCTATTAGTTAATTAGAGGCAATTCAGTTATTAAACCTGCTAAGTGCTGGACGAGAGAGAGAATAACATTTAGAGAAACTGCTGGTTTCATTTGCGTTAAACTCTTAAGTTTATTTTCTTGTAACGAATAGTTACAAAAACGAATTCGTTTTCTATGAGAAATATTCTTAGCTCATAAGGCGACACAGTGGTTAACAATTAATCTCGATTCGGCTGTATACAAAAACGCGTGCCAGCTTGTGCCTATTGCTTCAAAACACTATTGGTCGTATGAAATAAAGACTATCGTTAATTTAATAAAATCCAATTCAATCCAATAGTAATCTATACAGAAAATTTTGAGGCTTGAATCGGTCTCGTTTCCCTGTAAAATGAAAAGTCTGTATCTATAGATCAGATATTATTATTTTATTAAACATGGTGAACGAAAACATCGCGAGGAAACCTGCACTCCTGCGAGGGCTCTATATAGTTCTCGATGGTGTGTGTAGTCCACCAAGTCGCACCAGGCCACCTTGGTGGTCTTTCTCATTCTGAGAAGAGGTTCATAACCAGCAGCGGGAGAATAATATGCTGAATTATTATTTAACATCATAGAATTAAAAAAAGTATTGTAGCCACATAGATAGTTTGGCCAGACTGGCAAAACATAGAAACGTATAAATAATATATACGGTCATCTAGTGTATACTCCAGTAGGTGATCATTTTATTTGGGTAAGACGGCTACATTTCTTTGTCCCACTGGTTCCAGGCACGTCCGCCAACACATCTTGGGTCAATGAAGTTACTACACGTACGTTTTTTTTTGTTGTTATGAAGTGAGTGAGTGTAACAAAATATGGTCATATAAGGATCCTGGCTAGATATAAGCAAGAGTTCGTAACTGCAACAATCATAATTATAGAGATTTTAAAAAGAGTTAGGTCGTATCGGGACTTTCCACTGGAGAAGTACGGAGACCTTGCAGAATATCGTAGCCAAATAACACTGCTCTTTTGCACTGTTGTGTTCCTAACGGTGAGCTGGGTTGCCAGTGCTCTTTGGGGAAGCGTCTGGTAACACGACGTTAGTAGTAGGGTCGGCAACGCACGAGTGATGCCCACTGGTGTTGCACTTACCAACAGAACACAGAAAAGAGGTTCTTTCTGTGTTCTGTGCGCTTACTATTAGGCGGGCCGTATGTTTATTTGCTACCATAAAGGTATAAAAACGAAAAATGTAACGGAAAGGTTTTTTTTCTTGAGGTTACAGTAATTACGCTATCACGTCATAATAATTATATTAAGAAATTTGTAAGAAGGAAGGTTAGGAAATTTAGTAGGTATTAAAAATACACAAATCTACTTATGTTTACATACCTACTATAAAATTAATATGTGGATTTCATTCAACCACATTACATGCTAGCAATTTTCATAGAGCCACATCCTGTAATATAATATTCATTCTCCCTTCGCAGACATGACAGGAATTTAAATTTTAAAATGGTGTTATCTAAGGGGATCCCTCATTGGACTCTGTATTTTATTTGAACTGTTGTTTTATAGCAGTCGTTCAACTTGTAGAGAGCGCAGCGGTGATAAATGGTCGCTAGTTTTAATATAAATTGAACTTTTTGAATATGTTAGTGGCACCGCATGTTTGTTCTGAAATATTATTATTATATATTACTATTATTTTTGACAACACGGTTGGCGCAGTGGCTAAGCGATTAGCTTTCTACGCTACGTGCCGCGGGTTCGATCCCCGTATGGATCAAGTATCTATTTGTATAATCTAGGGATAGTTGTTTCGGGTCTGGATGTGTGTGCAATGTGCATGTCATATGTATCTTTGTATACTGTACCCGCGATACAGGAGAAATTAAAGAGACGGGAAATTTAAAAAAAATATACTACATTGAACTGAAAACCAAGAAACGGATCTTTTTGAAAATCGAATGTCCGACGGCTGAAGAAAAATCTTCTGCATCTTCAAGTTACGTGTCGTATCGTGGTCTTTGTTTCAAGTTCTTGTCATCGTATTTGGACGAAGCGTCGTGAATATCGGTGCGGCTGCAAATTAGCCGTCCTCGCCGAGTTCAATCCAACGGGCGCAAGAAGAAAAAAATTATAGGCTACGGGACAAAAGAATAATTTCAAAGAAAAAAAGAATAATTTATCATCAGAATAATTTATCATCTGTATCTTAAGGGACGGAGTCATAGAAATAGTACATGTATTATCTCTATGGACGGAGTTAACAACTCAGAACAATGACTAAAGCATAGAAACCGCCACAGTACCTGCAAAACGTACACGGCCATCTGTCAAATCTGTAGCCTTTCAGCCTTTGTAGCATTTTGACGCTACCAAATTAAGTAACCCGCCCATGAGGATCGCTTGTCGAACGCCGACGACATCTTGAATTTTGTCGTATAGTGTTTGTGTCAGTGGTGCGTTTGTTACTTTGGTTTTAATAAATGATTTTTGTGGGAAATCGTATAAATCCTTGATTAAAAGACGATTGCATTTGTAAATAAGAGTGTTCGCTATGGCCTATGTCATTAAAAAGTGTAAATCTCGTATGGGATGTAAAGAAAATCACAAGTGAAAACATCAGCTTCCACAAGTAAGTAGTATTTTTATGTTTATTCATAGATTTCTTTTATACAGACATGATTTTCATTCAATAAACATAAAATAAGGAAAAGCAAGACACTATCTATGATAAGAAGTAAAATAAATAAGTGTGCACTATAAAAATCATAACTATTTATCAATTTAAATTTTTGCCTGAGAGGTTATTATAGGGTTGTAAATTTATTGATCGATAAATGTATCGACAGTGTTATTTTTGCGTTACAGTTACGTTAGTTTACGTTTAATTAATTGACTATTTTGTATTTCATTTAGGTTTCCGCGGGACAAAATTTTACAAGAAACATGGATTACTGCGGTGTCTCGCGAAGTTGGTTGGATTCCAAAAAAACACGACAGAGTTTGCTTCAGGCATTTTACTGTAGCGTGTTTTACTTGTGATGACAAATGGCGGAGACTGAAGGAGAACTCTGTGTCAACATTATACAAAGCGTAAGTAGTTCTTATTAAAATGCACCTATAATTGTTTTTTTTTTTACTAAACATGTGTAATAAATAGCCTTGTTTCGAGGGTTCATCGTGGGAAGAGCGTGAGTGTTAGAGTTTGACACACTCAACACTCTATAATGAACATTATATTGAATACATTAACTTGTGAAATTATGAGTAATGGATACTCGATAATGTATTCAAATATTCAGTATTGAGTGTTCTCAGTGTTTTTTTAATTGTGCTGTTAATTCCAGTCTCAATTTTCGTTTGCCAAACTCTATAACTATATTGTGTGTATCTAATTATGTTTTTTTTTAGTGCATGCCGGCGTCATCTTATTCATCCACTTCAACGCATCAGACGTGGATGTTCACCAATCAAACAACTCAGCCCATCGCAGTCCACTGCTGGACATCAGCATGGACGTTTAGTACCTATGTTAAGTGCGCGGAACATCAAATGTAATAGGGCTCTTAATAAATTGTTGTTTAATTCTTCGCCGGTTTAACCAAAGTTTTTACCTCATTGATCTTTAAAAACAAGAAGATAACGATGTAATCTATTTAATACATGAAGAGAAAACTTTGTACCCCGTTTTAAGCATATTACGCGCACGGAATAATTTGAGATTTGGCTTAGTGAAAAGTCTATAAATGTAGGAGTGCAGAAAGCTAAAATGTATTTATTTTTTATATTTTTGAAATAAATCTGTTATTTTATCTTTGTTTTTATTTATTTATTAAGAAACCTTGACTTGCTAATAATTATTGATTCAGAGACAATTGAATAAATATGGATGTTTCGCATTTCATTACAAATTGGTTTTCATTTTATTTTTTTTCGAAAAATTATTTTGAACGTCCTAGACAGAATATCGATAAAATATATTTTATGCCTGTAAGGACAACACTAAATTATTTATGGTTTTATAGAACCGTGTACAACCTTCCAAAACAACGAATAGCGAATTATATAGGCATCTTATTTTAACTTATTATGTATCTCATATGGGTAAAGAGTATAGATAGATAGAGATTTGTTTCGAATTCCTTCGCTCCTTCTATGCTTTAGTCATTATTCTGAGGTTAACAAGCAACATGTCAACTATAAACAATATAATAAAAAAAAAACTAATTTTACTCTTGGACTTTTTAGATCAATACTTTTTACAACAGGTGAAATCGACAGAACTTTAAATATCAGTTCACCTGTACGAGTCACGCACTTTCCCACGCATAGATTGTTTTTTTTTATAGACATAATATTTATATAGTAGCTTGGGGCTCGTAGTTATGTACATAGCTACCACGCAGATCTCTCGATCGAGGTACTTAAATAATTAGATTAGATTAGATTACCTACAGAACGTGACTATTATTCACGAAAAATTTATTGCTTTCTATGTTTATTATTAAAATTATTGTATTTCTAATTACCATATTATGATGTAACATTCGAACATCTCAACCAATGTGGACATGTGTAATTAATTGGTTCCCAAGTTACAGGCTTGCCTAGTTTGAGGCCAACGGAAATCCTACTATTGTATGTATTTTTTTTGGAAATAAAGATTTGAATTTGAATACCTAAATAATAAAAACAAATATAATGACTAAAACCGACCATAACCTTATAATCTTCGAGTACCAAAAAAATATAAATAAATAAATAAATAATAATAACTTATTTATAATTAAATAAATATTTCAATTCAAAGTCTGATTCTTGTTTCTATTGTTATTTAGTAGGTACCTAGAGAAACGACTTAAACTTTTTTTTTTTTTTTTTTTTTTTTTTTTTTAGTACCTCTTCTCTATGTTCTGTGGTTTAGCGAACAAATTACCAAGATCGTTAACACGTCGAGTCGTAGATAACAACATGTGGTGCACTTACAGATCTCTTAGTCTTCGACAGGTAATGCGTTTACTTGTGTACATCGAGTGTACACGGCGGGATTAACTACTTGCCGTAGGATTAATGGTTGGTTTACACGGTGCCAGTGACTGGATCCAGTGACTAAGATTTTCAGTGCCAGTCATTGAGTTCGTATAGACGTGATCCGTCAGTAAGTCAGTTCGCTGTCGATTTTTGACACTGGCACTCGTGACTATAGTATACAAGAAACGGGAACGCGTCCAGAGAATGCCAGTCGTACTGTATTGACTTGAGCGGCGTGGTGGGGGAAGTAACTGCCCGAAAATAGAACGCCGGGCTAGTCCGCTGGACTGACTTGCGAGCGCGAAGTCAGAAATTAGTATCCACACGAGCATAGTGGCAAGTCAGCGCTGTACTGGGTAGCAACCCAGTACAGCGCTGACTTGCCAGCAACCCAGTTCAGCAGAACTGGGTTGCTGTACTGCCATCGTATAAACTATGGGTTCACAATAGTTAAAACTGTCGCTAGTCAAAATGGTCTTGCAAAAATATGTCTAGTAGCCGTCTACTTTATCTAACACATGTCGTTACCTTCAGGTAATTTCGCAAAAACGTAAGATAATTTAGTTTAATAGACGTCTTGTTCTTTTGCTATGTCTGTTCTGATCGAAACGACATTTTTCTTGACCGCTATGATCTAGAACAGTGGTTCTTAACCTTTGGTCCGCGGACCACTGGTGGTCCTTGGAAGCACCCGAAGTGGGACCACTTAGACAAGGCCATCCTAAAAATATTAAATAAGTGACAACGAGTCGACACCACGAAGCGCAGTGGATTCAGAAGTTCGTAGAGTATGCAGAAACAAAAATCCCACACAACCTCATAAAAAAAAAAAAAATCTGATGGCTTCGTAAAATTTTATGCGTGTTTTATTTATAGATAGATAGAACAACCGTTTATATAAATACATTTACTGCAGGTATATTACTTCCATACAGTTGGTGGTCTCAGCAAGACCGAAATTTTGTGAAAATGGTCCCTCATCAGTAAAAGGTTACCACCCCACCACCACTGACCACTGATCTAGAATCAAGATTGATTATCAGTCGTCTGTGTTCTCCCTTACGTTAAAAAATACCTACCAGTGTAGGAGTGGTGAAAAACCTCAAGTTTACATTAAATTATTTGGAACAGAGTGAAAAGTTTGCAGATAAACAAAGTTTTTTAATGAAAAGCTGTGTCTGGCGTTTGTGCCAAAAAGCCTACCTAATTCACAGGGGAGGAAGCCTAGGCGGAATTTAATGAAATATTCCCTCGCCTCTACCGTTCAACCGTTCAGGGCCTAGATTAAAATCTAAATAGTTTCACTGAAAAATAAATGACTTTCCCGTGAGATATAAAACAAAAGAGCAGAAAATAATTTGTTTTAACAGTCTATAGGATCTACATGGAGCGTTCTCATTAAAATAAATCCTTTATAACCTAACCTAACCGACAAAAACCTCCGACTCCAACTAGAAAAATAGCTGTATTTTTTGAACGGCTGTACAGATTTTCATTAAACATAGCTAAGATGATACCCGATTAAACTAGCTTTCAATTGAAAAACTGCATTGAAATGGGTCCATCCGTTTTGGAGCTACGAGGCCACAGACAGATACACAGATCCACAGATAAAAGAAAACTTATAAAACCTCTTTTGTCGGAGTTAATAAATATTTTCAAATAGGTTATAAATGCCTCGTCACGTGAGGAACCTAAAAGCTAACATTATATTAGTATTACCACAAGATGGATAGGCACAGAATGTCGCAAACTGTCAGCTGCGTCCGTAATCAGGCTGCGGATCTTACAACAAGCAATAACGGGCGCACGCACAGATAGACGCGATCTTACGCCGTACGGCAATATCAACTCTAGACAAACGCTACCATCTCGTATGTCAGTACATAATTATTATTATTAAAGCTAGGAGATACTTTTATTTATAGAAAGATTCTATCGTCCTCTCAATAACCATATTGCGACTGGTTCATGCATAGTGTGGCGACGTTGCTTTTTTTTATTTGTATTTTGCAGCCATCTGCGTTACTAGAGTTCCATGATGATGGGACAGTTTGTTATGATTATACCTATATTTGTCTAGGTGTAGCTCCTATTGTCTATCTAATAACATGAACTAGAAGGAGTGAATTGTAAAGTCATTTTCTTAAAAAAAAAATCTTTCCAAAGCACGATTATATAGATCTTAAAACTCCAGCTTGAAGAATAAAAGATTTAGAATTTGAACTTCTACTTCATTGCTCTGAGACTTTCTACTACAACTTCGGAACGACACAACTTGGCCTATTCACACAGGCCTACAAGCTGATAACTTATACTTACATACATATTAGTCGTAAAAACGTCCCGTCCGTCCCAAGCATACACTTACCAAGATGTATGTATCTAATTACAGATGGCAGACATAATTAAAGGCAACATGTTACGACGCCCGTATACGACGCTCACCCATTCGACTAACCTTATTCTCCAAATTCCCTTCGAAATAATGGGGAGTGAAAATTTTCAAATCCCTTTATACATGCACTGATAGCTAGGGGTATATTTATAAACTACCGCTAATATAAATTTTATATAAGTATGAAAATATCGCTTGTGTCTCGATTTTACTTACTACGATATTACTTCAAAATTATAGTGTTAGGATAACAACACTTTTAAATACCGAGCGGTCTGTGGGAAAACTCCTCTTAACGAGGCCATGGCTGTATAATTATAGTAACTTTGTATTGACGACCGATATCAAAGACACTGATTGATCTGACTTCCAATTCCCCAATATTTTAAAGCAACTTGTAAAATCGTTGTAATGACGGGTATTTCTAATACGATAAATTACAGTATAATAGCGATAAAAGGTCAAACTCATCGACCCCGTTTTAAAACGCCAGACTGAGCGCGAAATTGGGAAAGTGAAAAATGTAGAAGTACAAATAACGTATTGGAAACGTCAAGAAAGATAAAGGTTGACTCAATAAAGTTAATTTAAGAACTTCGCGAGTAGAATTTAAAGAAAGCAATGTATTTCAAAGGTTGTGATATTTTTTACCTTATAACCTTTTTTAAAAGTGGATTTAGTCAATACCTTTTGATTCCGTGTGTATGAACTAGGTTTCGCAAAAGGACAATTTCTTTTTTGCCATGATATATTTAACAGTGACGAAATCCAGTAAATTGAGTAAATTGGGGAATAGGTGCGTTTGTATTAAAAAAAGCCACCCACCCTTCTGACCACATATAAAGTTTGAGTTTAATGCACGTGCATTTTGACAGATTTTCAATTCGCATGTTTTATATTTTCATTGTACTCAGATTGCTGCTGTAATACAATGCAGTGCAGAACTAACTATAATATTCATTGTTTTATACCATCAAAAGTATTTTCAACGTTGAAGCATAGGTATCTACATTTCGTTAAATATTTGTATTCAGGTATATGAAGTAACCTGCCCCAACACCACATCTCGAAAGCATCGATTTTACTGTTTTCACGGCTTTTTTGTACCACGGGTAAGCACCATATAAATATATCGAGAAGACCAGTTGGCTAATGCACGTAACTAAAGAAGTGCAGTTGCCGCGCAGTTGCAGTAAAATTTTGATCAAAATAACACATTTGGTATTCTCTTTATAGCTTCAATAAGATACGCTCGCGTCAAGTTCGAGCGTCACTGCAATATAATCGGTGCGTCATAAAAGCACGCACCAATCGCACTTTGGTCATACGGCCGAATTCCACGGTTCTTCCCTAATCTTCGTAATTAACTATACTTTATCTTCCCTTTTACGGGAGAAACGAAACAAAACAAGAAGCGTTGACTTTTACCTCTTTTTAATATTCGCACAAAACTAATAAACGAACAGTGTAACATGGGGAGCGGAATAAATCCAATAGGTCGCCATGCTCCCGCGGGCAGAGCATATTTAGACAGAAAACAAATAATTGCTTTTGCCTGACATAGGAAATCGAGTTATTCCGTCGACGTGCTTAGAATTTTTGCTACATAAAACAAGTCTGGCCCATTTTATGTTTTATGGTACGAAGTTACCTCGGAATTGTTTATTGCTGCCCACAAAGGTAGTTAATGTTGTTGAAGTAGGTGTGAAACTTCTAAATGAGCCAGGAAGGTTTCCAAAGTAGTTTCAGACTATATTTGCGTCGGTGAGATGAGTTTGTGCTCCTAAGTATAATACGCGTTCGTGCCTCACACGACTATTGTAATTAATAATTTAGTTCGCGGCTCTGTAATGAGTTAAGCCGCTTGGAAACCTACGCAAGTAAATTAACACTTTCTAGTCATTACGAAAATTATTGTACAAATGTGTTAGAGTACACAGGGACTGTTTAATAACAATTTGATGAATTGCGGATAGTCATGTAATTGTGATCCCCAGTGTACCGTTTCCTATATTTAGCATCACCAAAGGTGAGCATAAATGCGTGAGTTAAGTCTCTATGTATGTCTGTTTGATATTTAAGGCGAGGTTATAGAACAACAACACAGACCCAGCAAGCCCTCTCTTGTTGCCCCATCAACGTCGCCCTAAGCCGGGGCCCGTGTCCCACTAGGGGACGCCCTTAGCTGCGTTACGCTTAAAATCACTTTATTTAGGCTCAATAAGCGACTGAGATATTTGTAATAAAAAACAACAGACTTTTTTTTAACTCTTTTAATCTGGTTAATGTAAATATTGCACAAAAACAAAATCTATTTATCAAAATTAAATAGATATACGTTACAGCGCTGTGTAAAGACAGAAACGTGAATCATAATAATTGGTTCGATATAATCATAAAGATTGTCACTAAATCTCTATTTACAACGTTTACCTTGCTAAAATTCCACCATAGAACCATGTAAAAATATTTAGGTCATGCTGAGAATCGATTTTTCTGTTACTTTTTTTTTCTATGAAATAAAAATTGATATAATCGAGCAGTTAGCAGCAAAGCAGCAAAGAAACCCTATTTACGGGACAGTGTACATTGCATTTGTATTTGTATTCATCGCACTATACGAGGGCTATAAGGGCGCTCAATTTCTATGAAATTTGGTAGAAAGGTGCTTTGGAAATGAACATTTCGGACAAAGGTAGGTACCTACTTCACTTTTCATCACAGAAAATTTAATTTTAAAAAAACATGCGCTCTGGGTTTTTACAGTATTCTTGATCTACAGTAAAAGGTCTGTAGGTAAATATTCCTACCACAAAATTATCAATGCTGTTCACTAAAGATAATAAAACATATTAAAATTTAAAACTAAATACATAGTACTTACACAAAATTCAGTGTGCTCTCTTTATTGTAATAATGCTTAGAATAATACACATTTATCTGTAAAATAAAGTATCCGCTCCCTATTAATGTTACATGAACAAAGCCCGGACGGGTCGCTAGTTTTAAGTAAACATTATATTCGATGTAGCCATTGGCGATATATTTTTAATGTCAAATTTCATTGATATTCCATAGCGTTATCAGCCATTCGTTTTCATAATATTCATTGTGAAAACAGCTCAACAAAATGTGCAAAGAATTTTAATGTTGCGGACCTCGGACAACTTTAAAAGCAGTAAAGTCGGGTGGAATGGAGTAATGCAATAGTTGTACAGTTTTCAGAATGCTTTCTTGTTAGATTGAATTGATTGCTACGCTATAACATTCTTTGCCGTAATATCGGACAAACAGTTTTGTATGAAGCCCAAGTTCGATTCCTGCTCGCGAAAGACTTTTTATTCGCAATTTTTTTTGACTTCAATAGATTTATACTCTTCTTGAAGCTAATTTCTAGGCTATTGCGTAAAGTGTAGTTAATTTTTGATTATAAATATGACGGTTAATGTGGATGGTACGATGCTAGGAAGAGCCTTTTTTTGCAAACGACGACATTTTCGCACGCAGTCGAAGAGCGTCAGACACAACTAAAACGCGCTATGAACGCCTGGGGGCCTAAAAACGCCACGTTGAGGAATTCATCTACTGATCTGCATGGTAACTGTCAAACAGACGATTACTGAATATGAACCTTATGCAGATGACATTAAGAGTTGTCAATTAAGTAAATATTTTGACATTTGTAATCTGAATCATATTGTGATTGTGATTTTTTTTGTGAAGCGGCTTTTTTAGCCCCCCAGACAGTCGCGTCAATTGGGCCGCGCAGCGCTGTTGACGCGCGTTGACTGCGAGCGTTTTACGAACTTCGTCGTGTACAAAGCCTTTTAAATTTTCTTCACTGAATATCTGCTTTATTCGTACTTTACAATAGGTATTACGGGCCACACGACTGTTAAAACGATACTAAAATATACAGCTACTTGGATTACGACAAACATAAAATCTCTGGTTTATTGAGATCGGGCATTAAATTCTAGACAAGTACCTAAGATATTAAAGTATAGGCAACTTATCTCAATTATCTGCACAGAAGAGAGCATTATTTTCAATTTTCAGAGTGAGCGCACATTTCTCTCAATTTTGTGGCAAACCGAATTATGGAGAGCGAATTTTTAAACGAAGCCGTTTTATTCGATAAGCAATTCTCATTCTAAGTATGTGAAAAGATTATGACCTTGATAATTTCATGTTTTTAGACTACAAATAAAGTACAAGTCAATACCAATTTTCCATACTCTAAGATATTTCGCTGCCCGCTTTTGGATTGTCGTCATCCAGGCCGTCAAACGAAATAATTATTTCTTTGAATTTTTATTTAAAACAATACACAATACCCTGGAATATATCACGCGTTAAAAAAAATCCTGTACTTATAAACAAAAAACGCGCGTTTCATTTATTTTTCGTAGCCGAGCGCAGTAAAGCCGTCGTCGCGTCGCGTAATAGTCGGACGTTCACGGCACTACCTAAGCTTTATTCGATAAATGTTCGATTAGTTGAATCCCGCTAACTATCTCTGAGGATTTTGTACGCCACGAAAAAGATGAGATAGGAACGTGAGTTTTCTGTGTTTCTTGTATTCTGTCGCAGGGATAGGGTTTAATTAAGTAAGTTTACTATAATATTGTATTGCTAAGAAGTTTTGTGACGTAATCGTAAATTATTCTTCTCGTTTTCTCTTAGAGCAAGGAATAGACCAAACATCTTATTCTTGAAATGTCATTGTACGAATTTGATTTTTTTTAAGTTTAAAACAAAGTTTTCCTGAAATAGGTATGATAGTTTTGTAAAAAATGGTGGTAAGCCCCCAGTACAGTACAGTAACTTAATCCTTCTAGGACTATTTATATATTGTATTAGGTAGTAAATTATACTGTAGTGCCTTGAAACTGTATAATAAGGAACCTGTTAATTATACAACAGTACATATGACATTTATAACTAATTAAATATAGAAATATGCAAAAGTTGTGCAAGTAAAAGTATTTCTTTATTATTTATTGCATGTGGTTTACGGCCTCGGTAATTAAACCAGGTCACAGAGGCAGTTTAGAAGTAAAATAGAGTATTACCGTTTGCATAAAAATTAAAATCTACAAACAATTTATGTTGTCATTTCTATTGTACATTGAAACTATTTGAAAAAGATTGCGCTGTTATGGTATATTTTATTTTAAGATCTGTTGAAAAGAGATCCCACACTGAACTGGGGTAGAATAAATAGATACCAATTACTTATAATTCCACAGCAGGCCTTCCACTGATCTGGGAAATAATTGCACGTACAGGTATATTGATATCCTACGTTGGGTACGTATTGGGGAAAAATTGCACTAAACCCATAATATATCTCGTACAACTCCCGTTGTACTAGATGGTTGCTTTTAGAGGACGAAGGTTAGCAAATGGACTCTACAACTAGTGCAATTTTATAGACTTTTGGCTCTCAAGATTAAAACCCCGATTGAAGTAAAAATGTGCTAAGTACACTGTTTAACCGTCAAATAATAATCGAAATTTCATAGTATTTTTTCAACAACACGCCAAAATTTTGTGAATCTAACGACATACCTACTCATTAAAAGTTGGACAGTTATAACGTGAAATTTAATCAAACGACCACGCTTGCAGCAGGAAGTGTTTTTGTTTAATGTCGAAACATACTGTTCGCAATGTTCTCTCGCGTTGGTTTGTCATCGCTTTGTTTAAATAGGATTTAAAATGTATTTTTTACCTTTTGATTATTTATAAAGGGTAAGGTTAAAAAAACCACAGTAGAAACAGAGATAAAACTGACAAAAATATCAAAAAATATTGCCCTAGGTTTATTATGATATTGTCCGTTTTCGCTCTTTAATTACGGTGGAGAACTCCATGGGAACGCGGAAAAAACAGAATTTTCTTCTAATTGTATTTAAATTTGATGGAGGTCTTCAAAATTGAGCAAGACATTGACATCTTAAGTTGTCAGGTCACGATTCTCACTGCAAAATGTAAGACAGGTCCACATCTGGGAGCTGTGACGTTTATTTATAGGGTCTCGAAACAAGGGTCCTGGGTGGACTGAAGAATTCATAAAGCTTCACTTAATTTGTAAATAGTAGATACGACAAGATGGTGTTTAATTATTAAATGACTTAAAAAAAGGAGGAGTTTCTCAATTCGACTGTATGTATTTTTTCCTATGTTTATTTGTTCAGCGATCGTTAAAATCAGTTCACAACTATTGTGAAATGATTTTTATGATTCTTTTTTGTTTGAAAGAGTATTCTCCCAATGTAGTCTCATTTAAATTTGGTGAAGATCTGATGACGACTCTCACAGATAGATAATGGAACTCTTCAATGGATAATAGCAACTCACTAGCAATTGCTGTAATCGCATGTTTATGCCACTCTATATAGAAAAAATAATAATCAATTTTTAATTATGTAAAAACCGACTTCAATGTCAAAACCATATAAAATAATTTTCATAAAAACTTAGTAGCTTCTAAAATCAGGGCCTGCAGCTTGCCAAGTGGCACCGACTTCAGAAGCTATTAAGTTTTTTATGAAAAGTATTTACGTTTTAGATTCTCAAGTCGGGCATAACTCTTTTTTAAGTTTATAATCTCGACAAACGTGTAAAAATGACTTGTTTTTCCATATTTCATGAGAAACGGTTTTCTTTATAACGTTTGGCGTTCAAGAAATTAATGTAGTAATACATTGTAGTAAAATAATTTCCCTAGTCAAAACAACCGTCAGGAAAGGATTTTATATTACTACTTACCGTTAGCCTGTAATATTTTATAAAGAATAGTGTCAGGGTAAGACTGATTTATGGCTTCATTTATATTGTACTTTATACCAGTTAAGTGCTAGTTTTTCGAACATTTTTTACCTGAACGTTTCATTGAAACTGTTAAAAAGGGTATTCACTATTCAGTCGTAACTCGTTACATTTTAGACCCCGGTCCACAATATCTATTATCCGGGACCATAAAGGCAGTGGAGGGTTGATTTACGCCACCATCTACTTTGTATATTTTATTCTGATGCAGCACATACGTTGGTTGTACTAAATTTGAGCCCGGTGACACGAGCGGGGCATGAATAATGTACAGCACTTTATTTTCTTTACACACGCAAGCATTGTCGAAGAAATTGTAGGTTGGGGACAGTGGGCCAATCTCAACATGTACTATTGACAAATGCTACACCTTTCCAGGTTCAAATCTATTTCGCTAGCAATCAGCGATTGCTTACTGCCTGTCCACCAATTAGGGTTTTTGAAACAGCACGTTTTTTTGTAAAACCCATTTGTTTCTATTATTTTAGGTTTTTTTTTTTATAATATTGTATCGTCTTCTGACAGGGCAGGGCAGTAAAAAAACCATTTCTTTGGTGTATCAGTGGAGATATACAAAATGCAACTTTAAGGTGGAGAGGCGTCCGTTTTGGTAAACTATCACTTACCCCTAGGTACTAACTTACAGTAAAATTATTGATGTGTTTTAATTTGAAAGAAAAAGTACTAAAAATACTAAAATAATAGCCTATATTGGCATAGTTGGGAATTCTGATCATTCTCTATCCAGGTTTCAATTATAGATTTATAATCCACAATATTTTACTATATTTATTTATTTTTGCAAGAAACAGAAGTGTCTCGTAGCTCGTAGCCATTCGTAGCAATTCGTAGCAGAGCACCGCATAGCTGATTTTAAAGTCATATTACTTTACAGTATGATCTAAACATAACATTACTTTATAGATAATTATAGATAATACTTAAGATGGTATATATATATATATACTATAAAACAAAGGAAGGCCATAAAGAGAGTCTATTTGGGACAGATACCTAAAATAGTGGTCCAGTTTTATTAGACCACGACGTATAATAATATAATTATACGAGTATCTTCGTTAATTTTTTAAGACTATTTTAATACATAGGTAGTAAAAGTTTAAGGACTCATGAAAAGGTTCTAAACTATCGCATAACTACGAACAGTATGTTTTGTTTGTACAAAGTTGCCGTGTTGTTATTTGTTTTATATACTTTGTGGTTTTCATAGTCCTAGGAAAACTAATTTCGATTAATCAACTTTGCTAAACCTGCCATAGTTCATCAACAAAGGGGCTTAGTAGTTAGTACCCACCCTGCCTCTTCAAGTACTTAAATAATATTAGTTCATCAAGCACTTGTTTGTTTTAACCATTTTCGATTGGTACAACAGCGTTCATACGATTATTTATAACGTTTCGCAGTTCGCCTTCACCGCGCTAAATGCGAGACACGAAAATAGGAACATATTGGAACAAAAATAATTATTACTGATCATCGTGACTTGTAAAATGAGCGAGAACCGCTCACAAGACTTTATTGTAGCGATTTTTTAATGGCGAGATATTTCAGCAATCCTGAAAAAAAGTTCACCATTAAAATTTGTAAGGCACGATAAGTAGATGCTCCTTTATTTTTAAATAATAAAGACTTTTTACAAATTTCGTTTTGTAACAAAAAAAACATAAGGTACGATGCGGCCTCATCCGTTGCGTGCGTACAAAAACGACCTGTTTTTAATTCTGTATGTATTTTACAGCTTAATTAAGCCGTGTTGCAGGCGTTTGTGCTGTAACAGCAGCACCGTTGTTGTTTTATGTTACACTCACCTCCACCGCATAAACTCTGAAAGAATACCTACTTTCGTTATTTCGCAATTAGTATGTTGTACGTTGCGATTATAACCACAAATAATTTTGAGAATGTGTATAATCTTTCTTTGGAAATCTTTGTGTTTTCGTATTATTTTTGTTAATACTAACAAGTAATAATATATGTGAAATATCTTATAATTACGTATGTCTACGGGCATAATTACACATCTCAATAAAAAAAAATTGGTGCATACCTTCAAGGTATGCACCAATTTTTTTTTTCTGTTTCTGTTTGTCTGGTAGAGAATGCCTACGGCAATAAGAGCCGCTATATTTATTGTACATGAAGCTTTTGAAATAAATAAATAAACATAATACTTACAAGAAAGAATCTTGCTCTGTAATCAGAGCAATTTTTTCTTGTGTTTTTGGTGCAAGTAAAACAAGTGGTATTTATATCGTCTCCTAGAGTAGCTGAGTATAAATTAAGTCAACATTCCTGAAAAAATACTCCGTCTGAAATACGTGTAGGTACTCGATATATCTCTATTCTTTAGCTTACTTTACGGAAAGCGTATTACCTTAATCGTATTGATATCGTCGCCGCATCGAGCAAGTCAATACGCTTTTGGGAATCCATACATCTCTCAAACGTATTGAATTTCAGCTACATCAGTGGGCAAAATCTACACGTTTTGAGGATACAAATGTGATTACCTTTTTATTAAATCTGTATAAATCAAAAGTACACTCGAAAAACCCATTAACTTTGCCAATTGAAAGAAATACTTTTACTTTCCATTCAAGTTTTCAAACATTTCAATCACCCGTTTTAATGAGCTGAAGAAGTAACTCATTTATAAATTAATCCATCTTCTTGCTTATACAAGTTTCTTCAAGGTAATATAAACACGGATGGTGCTCCTAAACTGCATTATTAAGTTAGAGTCATAACAAAAAGCAAAATGCCCGGGAGAGTAATAACGTCAAATAAAAAATAAACTAGGACAATAAAAAAGGAAATATTGGAGTTTACGGCAGTCCGTCTGCCAAGTTATCTCAGGTAGCCAACCGAACGGGGAAAAACTTAACCCGTTTTTAGTATCATCAATTCATTTCCGAGACTCCGAGAATTCTCAGTTTATTAAGAGACCGTATTTTTTGTACTAATTGGTCTCAGCTATCGATTTGCTGGTCGAATCGTCAAGGTACACGAATCGTAAAATAAAAAACAAATGTTGCTAGTACATAGTGAATAACCCTTTTAGGTTAGTTAGTCTCGGTTCTCGAGCCACATATACCAAATTAAAAAAAATGGGGCACTGATTCATATCGAAATATAACCAAGGAATGAAAGAAAAAAAAAGAGTTATAACGTATCTACCACTTATTGACAAAAAAAATATTAACAAATTCTGACTCAATTTCTGAAAACCTTATGCAATCCCGTAGGCAAGATGTGAGTAATACGTTCGCAAAGGCAGCTCGTATGTTAACTTAAAATATAAGGCCAAGGTTTTTAATAAACAGCCGAAAAAACAGAGCGGTAAAATGTGAAGCCGCGAACAAAGCTTGCTTCCAAAATAAAAACGTACCTAAGCGATACATAAGCTTATTCCAACGTGGTATTTTAGGAATATTGTAACGCAATGCCGACGGATTCCTGCTTTCCTGGTTGTTGTGGATTCGCTTGAGAACTTGATCGATCTTGCTGGGGCGATGTGAAAACAACAGTGTTGTTGTGCCATGTTTTATTCATTGTTGTGTTTACGACGGTGGAGGTAACTTCTTCGTTATGTAGCAGTTCCGGTGTTTGTCTGTAGTATGTAACATGCTCGAGGCGATTGCGGTTTGTAGAACTATTTATGTTTTGATAACATCTGAAGTTCGAAGAGCATTGCTTGACCAATGACCTGGCCAAGTTGAAATGTACTGAACGGGCAGGATTTAACATGAATAATATAAAGGTTAGCAGTGATAGCTTAGCAGTTAAACGCTCGCCTTCCATGCAGAAGGGTCTGTGTTCAAACCCGGCCCCCACCTCTAACTTTTCGGATTCATGTACGGATTATAATTAGTTTATCAGTTGCGATACCGGTGGAGGAAAACATCGTGAGGTAACCTGCACACCTAAGAGGGCCGCTTGAAGTTCTCGACGGTGTTTGTCGTCCGCCAACCCACACCTAGACCAGCATGGTGGACTAAGACCAAACCCTTTTCAATTTGAGAGGAGCCCCGTGCCCAGTCGGTGGGACAGTAATGGGCTGGTTTTTTTTTTTAATATAAAGATCATGTTTGTTGACCAACTTTAATGAACAGGTCAACTCAGATTGGTACCTCTAGACAAACTATGAAAACATTTTTTATAAAAGAGCTTATTGCAGGCTAGACATACGCTCTTTTTGAGAAGGAGAACTATATTTTACTTAAAGTATTCACTATGCGTGCACTAGTTTAAAATTAAAATGTTGGTATGAAATAAAATAAAGTTTTTCCCTAGCCTTTGTTTCTTACTTCTGCGTACAATGCAATTGAACATAATATTAAAAGTGTACTTTAAATATAGAGTACAAGCTGCTCCCTATTAAATGAAATAACAGGCTGTCAATGTGCTCGTAAAAGGCTTTTCTACGAAATCAACGTTGTTATGCCTTAATAAAGAACATCTGCGGGGTTTCCAGACCAAGCTATATAGAATGCCGAGACTTTTGGCTGAAATCGTGTAATAAACGCCACGCTGAGATGGGCTATAAAAAGGTTTCCAGAAAATATATCTCGGTGTAAGACCTTCGAGATTTTGTTATTAATCTTTGTAGCAACACAATACAACAGTGTAGTTATGATATTGCCAGTGGTGCCACCCAAGTAGGCCCACGATTGTTTACCTAACGCTGAGCTTTGTTGAAGCATCAGTATGTACTTTTACAGAAGTCTTCATGAAGCAAAGTACAAAATTTGAGCACAAAATGAAAGTAAAACAAAATAATCAATAATGTCCTGCTGTTCTACATAAGAATAAATTGTATGCTATAATGTGGTACATTATGTTCTATAATTGCTTTCATAATCCGAATCTAAACATGTTGAGGACAGATGCTTGTGAAAGAAGCGGGATTTTTCTCATTATTTTGATTAAAACAAGCCTCGGCTTCAAATTACTATTTCATATCTAAACTATGGAATTAACTACCGTACGGAGGCAGTTAGTAACAACATTTTAGTCAATATTAAACCAAGACCCGTTCTTTACGAGCTAAGATAAAAATATAGACCCAATTTTTTTTTAATGTTTTTAATTTCTTCGCGTCTTTCGGAAAGAAAATAAATAAATAGGTATTTATAACATTTTACAATCTATTTATGATCCTGCTAAAATATCACAAATATCTCAACGTATGATTATCACTCTGAGTATATATTATAGTATTCGGAAATAGGCACAAACGGGAGTTAATTACACCTCAGTAGTCATTATGTTTACACGTCAAGCGTTTGTATCTACTAAAATAAACATTTACACGTACGTTATTTTAATTTCGTATGATACTCGTTTTGATTAAATCCTTACACATTGTCAAAATAAAAAGCCATCGAACTTATTTAGATTGAAAATAGCAGTTCTCTATCAAAATCTAAGACCTGTCTTTCTGAAAATGAAATAAGTATTGCGGAGTCAACAAGTTTTCACAATGTTTAACTACTTTGAAATTGCATTTCCTATTTACTACGAAAATTTCGTTAGACCCATGCTACTTGCACGTACGTGGGACAAAAACTCGTAACTTTTGGCTCATGTCTCGTAGGATATTATTCACTTTACAAAAACAGTAACTAAGTACTTCGAAACATTATTTGGTACTACTCTAGAAAGGAAAAACATTGTAAGCGTAGTCGAATGAAGTGGCGCATCTCTAGTTACCAGGTCGCTGTGACATCTTAGTTGTGAGAGTGATATAACCATTTAATATAAAGATTATAAAAAATAAAATGGCCGATTTTTGGCGCCATATTATTATTAGGTAAAAAAAATAACTCAAAACCTTTCGTGTGCGGTATCAAAATAAAAGGTTTTATGGCTTACAGAAATATTTACAACTTATATGTTTAAATGTAATTTAGAATGAGAAATGAAACTAAGAAAATGTAAAATAAAAAAGGCAATTTAAAAAATCAAAAAACCGCCTGCTTAAAAAGTTAACTTGAAATAAAAAATCACTTTACATAAAAACTGAATCGAAAAGAACAAGTCCAGTAGAATTCTAATGCGGAACACAGTAACTTTAACAGTCGGGGCCCATTAAAAATCGAGACCAGCTAATAATATATTTTAGCGCAGTAGTGTTCCATGTTACGAGCTCGACAATTTGATTTGTTCCGATTGAAGGGTAGGAAAAGCTAGTGAAATTACCAGAACACTACAACTTTAGCCTTAGGTCCGCGATGCGTCCATAATCGTTAGGTTTCGGCTCTTCATGTTCCCAGGTGACCCACAAGGTGCGTTTTGCAAAGTACCATACAGAATAACCCTCCTCTTATATAGGTCTTACCTTTCTAGTCCCAATCCCTTATGGGGTTATTGTACTCATCATTATGAACAACTTTTACAACGGGAGGATACCAGAAATCGAGAAAAAAAAATCAGTTCCATACATTTAGTCGAGTAATATTGAATATGGAACAGTTGATTTTTTTTCATAATTTCAGGGTTCGTCCCATAGTAAAAGTTGTTCATAATGATGAGTACTTACAATACCCTCCTTCAATCAGTCACCCTGTATAAAGCCATTCCTTAGATGTCTGTTTATTATTCACACACAGCTTCTTGGTGCACCGAAAATTGTCGCAAGTTCTGAATATTCAACTTGCTGTGTCAACGGAGCTTCATAAAGGTATCTATTATCATAAAGTTATTATTACTATAATAATAACTTTATGTCTATTATAAGGTTTTACTTAAATTGACTTTTGGCTAGTTCACAACTTCGACTTGTATAATGTATGGTGCTGATGTGAAATTAGTTGTAGATTAGGTTGCAATGGTTACTTAAGAGAAGTGTTTATTCTAAAATATGTGCAGTTTGCTTTTAAAGCGAATGCATTGGTTCTAAAAGCAAACTGCCAAAATATGCAATGGCAATGCAGTCCTGTGATTTTTTACGAAACTAAAATAATTAACATTATTTTTT
This sequence comes from Allophyes oxyacanthae, assembly GCA_932294325.1. NCBI lineage: Eukaryota > Metazoa > Arthropoda > Insecta > Lepidoptera > Noctuidae > Allophyes > Allophyes oxyacanthae. Next base: position 13,444,079 of record OW028613.1, on the reverse strand, counting down.
CCCTTCGTTACGGCTAAAATATTTGGTTAGGTAGCAGCATCTGCCTTGTGATAACATAATTATACGTATTTAGATAGTGATTACATAACACGTTCGCAGTCCCATGTACCTCATGTGGTATATGGCGATTGTTTAATGATTGTGTCTGTTGTCTGGACAGTGAAGGTGATAAGTGGCATGCCAAACATCTGTTAAGTAAATAAGTACTAGTAGTCGTAATTCGACCGTAGTGCTTTCTGCACTCCTTCTCCATATAAAATTTAATAATACCAAATCTGACACTCCTTTGTGCGCGCAATATGCTTTAAAAGGGTATGTACAAAGTTTGCTCTACACGTTTTAATATATATATAGATTAGGTTCGTGGTATTTATGTACATTATTTTGTTTAATCAGTAACTATGTATAGTACGACAGAACTAAGAGCAACTAATGGCAGTTAATTTTAGAACTTATTGCAACAGCGTAAAGATCATTTTACTGCAGTACTAATACCTACTAATAAACATTCGTGGTCTGGAAGTCACACCCACTTCAGAAGTGATCGGTGTTACGAAGTTCGCCGATGCGACATCTTAGGTGTGTCGAGTTAATAAACGGTAGACTAGCTATTATACCCTTTCTGACCTAGGTTCAAGCTCTACATATATCTCGTATAAACGCCGTAAAGTGGTAGTAAGCCGCGCCCGACTCAAGCTATTTTTATCCTCAAGAGCTGCAAGAAAAATGTTTTATATAAATGATGTTGTTACTTTTAAATAAAATATTTTCGCAATTCATTCCGTACCTACTTACTAAACTATTTCCGTAATTTGGCGATTAAATCATAGTAATTTAACGAAACATTTACGTTTCTGTAAACGCTAACTTATGCTTTAATTCGAACAAACAGGTTGAAGTAAGTTTGTACTGAAACTGAGCTTGATAGTAATTAACGAAAGCACGCTTACTTCCATTACGTAAATGTTTCATGATTATGTACATTTTAATGCCACTTAATGTAATTAATGTAGTTAGGTACCTGGGGGCCTACCAGCGTCTCTTATTGCAGTTATGTTTATGGCTTGAAATTAATACTTCCGCTTAATCCTACCAGGATGTCCCAGTTAAAGGATTTTTTTAAGTTGACGGAATAGTAAGTGTAATAGCGCTGCTTACAAAAATTTCGTTCACTCATTTTGACGTGACGTTACAATTGACAGTACACTGACATCATACAAACTTATCTGACCCGGTGACCAAAGTTGGAACTAACGTTGCTACGGAACAAAAATGACTTGTAAATGTCATTTTTGTAGGGAGATGACATTGGTAAAAGCGACGGCAGCAACGCCATGACCGGGTCGGATAAGTTTGTGGCACTATACTTAAGTGTCCTGTCAATTTGTCGCTATAATTATGCCAAAATAGTTCACTTGTACGGTCATTCAGCAGACTAAAATCAGACATGATTTAGACACGTCCTATAGTCGTATTTTTAATTAGACGAAGTCAACTGACGTTTACTGTGTTGTCAGTTTTTGATGAAATAAAAATAGTGTTGTGACAAAGTGAATGATTGAAGAAACCCCTGAATGAATGAAATTGCCTCGATTGTCTAGTGAATAGTTAGTGTGCCGAACTGCCGATACGGGGTTCGAATTTTAGTCGTGCTTTGTACATACCAACGAGTTTTCGACGACTATGTTCCTATAGTATCTACCTATACTGAATACCGAGTGTTTTAAACATTGTAGTTACATACTACTAGTAACTTATATCAGAGCACTTTTATACAATTTTATTGTTAAATAGAAATAATATTCTTTTATAGTTTGAAATGATTAACTATTCACTCATTGTTCATTCATCTGATTGAACGAGAACTGAACGCATCACTATTACTTTAAATATGGCAACATTATTTAACAAAGTGACATTAGCTACTGTCAGTTGGCTTCGTCTAATTAAAAATACGACTATAGTACGAAGTGAATACGATTCATATTAAGGATTTTTAACAAAATGCCTTGAAAATGAAGCATTTGCTATTTGACACTGGTAGGCCCCCAGGTGTACTTTACATGTTTCGTTTTAATGGATTATTTGAATCTATCTAGTTTGCTTCAATTGACTTTCATTTCATTTGGATATTTTCACTTAGGTACCTAGTTCAATGGACTTTTTAATAAGGCATAATATTACAGGATAATTTTCTATGTAGTGCGCATAATTTCTAGAGTTTTTCAGTCTCTGTTCGTAAATGCAACAGCAGTATTCGGATACACTTTAAAACAAAACGAAAATTCTACTTAGTAAGCGCAAGCTATACAAAATCAATTTTTTATTATTTTGTTTTGGAGTGAAATTTTGTACTGCGCTGCGGTTGCATTTGGGAACGGACACTGAATCACTCTGCTTTGTGCACTACATTAAAAAATATCCTGTATATATTAATAAAATAATAATGGATCTGAATGAATAAAATTAATACGGTCGTATGTAATGACTAGTAGATACGTATTACGTCGTAAAAAGATTTAAAACACCATGTATATCCCTACGAATATACATTTAATAAGGTTATTACGTATTTCTGATAAACACAATGCTATTTTAATGGCACGGTCAGCCACGTCGTTTGATATAATTTCCGTTATAATGGAAATGTTATGATCCAGATTTAACAATACAAAATGTATGATTTTATAAAAAGCTGTTAATTATGCGAGTACTTTCAAGGAAAATGGCTGTTACAGAGAAACCTATAATTAGGAGCCTTTTGAATAAAACCCTGAATTCTGGGACAAGTATGAATTATGAATGAAGTTGCAAAAGTAGAACAGTTTGTTTTTATAAATTAAAAATTGGATATAATCATGAAAATACTTGTAATAATTATGTAGATAATATGTTAATATAAACTCTATTCTTCTCATTAAAGGATTATTATTTCATTAATGAACTTTAAATTTGTCATTAATGTGCTTCCCTTGTACACTAATTATGTCATTTATTTATTGGATTACCAACGGATGTATCATCAATCATCAATTATATGTAAGAAAACAACCACAAGGACAATACAAAGTGTGGCATCTCCAATTACAGTTGAACACATTATTCATTTATAATCTAGATAAACATTGATAAAAACACAAATAAAATTACAAATTAATACTAATAGAAATGAAATTACAAATTAATAATGATAGAAATTAAAACATAAATCCTAAAAAAATACCTACATGTACCTACTGAAGTAACGCGACAAAACATTGCCAACCTTTCCTCAAAAAACGAATTCATTAGCCAACCTAAAAAAACATTAAACATTTGTTCTACAAAAATAATCTACAGCAATAGAGCTGTGCCAGTCTTAGTTTCTACAATATCCGCTACATCTTTATTACGTAGCAAGGTTCAAGGTAAGAAGACGGAACCGTTGTGTCGAGCCGGAACGTTACCTCCACGATCGATACCCGCCCCGACCTCCACTCCACATCTCTAAAATTATCCGATACAACTTACCCCGACGTTGCTAAGGTTCTGTTCAACTTTAAGTTTATTTTGGACACAGAACATACCTCTATTCTATGTTCTGTGATTTTGGAAATATAGAAGCGGGGGAAGCTAGACTCTTTTGTTATTTTTTGTTTAATGAAACGCTTGGTGTGGCAGATCTGTTTTAGTGGATTTTTATGTTTTATGCTGATAAATGAAATGGATAAACGTGGAACAGAGTCTTCATGACTGATGATATCTGAGGTCGTTTGGCGCAGCCTGGGCAGTCAGCGTCGATATCACCACTGCTGACTGGCTAATCTTGCCACTATGGTATGAGCCATTCCCATGTGATATCTCGGGCCGACACGACAGAAGAAGAAGGCTGTGCTTATTGAGATGTTATTTGCTAATAAATTACATTTTTAATTTGACGATTATCGGTTATGTGCTCTTTGGGTTTATCTTTAATGGGATTTCTTTCAGGCAATGTGCAGTGCTATTTATTCCACAAAACTGACTGCCCCATAACTTATTAATTTTACTCTTGTCCATCCAAAGGTTGCCTGGAAGAAATCGCCGTGTGCGATAAGGCCGCCCATTGTACAATTTACCCATGTTTGTGCAAGTTTTATGTGTATATTTGTTTTACTGGTGTACAATAAAGAATATATAAATAAATAAATAAATCTTTTGGGACAAAGAAAAAATAGGAAACTTTTTAGTGTATTTTCAAAGTAGTTTAAATTTTATGAGTCCCTAGCGGTTTAACCTGATTTTATTAAGCAAGATCCTACCTTTCTAATCTCGATCCTTTTAAGGATATTCTACTCATAATTATGAACAACTTTTATTATGGGACCAACCCAGAAAACACGAAAACAAAAAACTGTTGTTCCATATATTTACTCGAGTAATATTAATTTTTTTGTTGGTACCATAGTAAAAGTTGTTCATAATTATGTGTACAATAACCTCTTAAAGGTATCTGGATTAGAAAGGTAGGACTTAATTTAATAGTTTTATAGAAGTACTTAGTTGAATATCATTCGTCAACGACGTTCGTTAATTCAACGAATGCTAATCAGCGTCAGCAGTGCACTGGTGCGAAGTTTCAATTTGGCTAGTTTCGTCAATTACGGGGTATTTATTAATGCTAGTGAAGCGGTATTGAACGATCCCCGAAGATATATCGTTCAAAAACTTTTCAGTTATTAAATAATTCTATCTTGTTTTATGTTTGTTTCAAAATTATGTTTCGTGGCGTAAACATATTATGTGAGCAGGTTTTTCACTAACAAGGCTTGTCTTAAATCTGATGCCCCTGTTCGGGGTTTTCCGGGAAAGACGACTCTCAGAGTGCCTATCTAATTTTATGTACCTTTCTTTGCTGGGGTCCCAAAAAGACACCCATGTGAAAGATTTACATTTGTAATTTTACGTTTCAGCTACAGTTCCTCGCACAGTGTTAAACAGGTTTTCATTTATTTAAGTTTCGTATAAACACAAACCTCACGTTATAATAATAATTATTAGATCATCTACCATGTTTTTGTCTCTGCATCATCTTTATAGAGAATGCCTTAGGCATTAGATAAATAAATAATAAATAAAATGAAGCATAAAATTGGAAATATCAATTAAAATATTGTTTAGCGAGTTCTTTGCATTGTTTGATACAAAGCATTTTGCTGGAAATAAATGAAACATTCGCAGCAGTAGGTACATTGTTTGAGAAGGTAATCCAAACAAAGTATTCCTCTTTGAGCACAAACATTTTTGAGCACCCGTGGTTTGAGCACCTACGGTGCGGTAGCTACTAGTGATGGAATTAAAAAAAGAAAATATCGATGTTTTTATTTTTCAAAGAGGAATACTTCATCCCAACTTGCTACAGCAATAGGTCATTAATTTTAATGCTGCATAATCTCATGTTATGAAAATAATAACAGTGTTTTGTGTAGTGCCATAAGTAATTGTATAAAAAAACTAATATAAAATTTAATGAAATACCTAGTAGTTTACCGATAAAAATTATCTGCGAACATAGGCTGAGTTAGTTGATGATGATAATGATGACGGAAATGTATCAGCAAGTAGGTAGGTATTTCATTTGTGGATTTCCTAAAATTCTTAATGATTTTCATGTGCTTATCCCAACTTATCGGCGTTAGTTAATTACAATAATTGCAAAATGCACTTGCTACTATGCAGTTGCTATTGGTTTGGCAAATATTTGTAATCATGATCGGATACGTGATCCAATTCAGCGCCCCAGTGAATGGATCGCAGATTGGTTCGTACTAACTACGCAATGGAAAGATTGCGCGGCAATTAAGGACAATTATAAAATGAAGGTAGCTATTACGTTTTTCTCCTTCATAAGGTAAAATGTCTCCGTAACTTGAGGAAGTCTGCAGAGAAAAAGGTCGAAACGTGAGCGAGATAAATAATATTCAATTACATGGTATGGGGTGGTTTTATTCTTTTATGTTACTTTCATTGCAATATTATGTCTTTGTTATTCCCGTCTGATGACGAGTTCACCGACTCACACGCAGAATGGTCACCATTCCCTGTCGACACGTGAATCAAGTTATCAACGACAAAACGATACGACACTTCCTCGCACAACGACTCGGTCCTAAACGGAGGTGGCCTATCAAATGATAATAGAATATGATCAAACGAAGGGGCCTGGACAGTCGTGCGACGTTGTGCGCAGATATATTTGACATTCGAAAAAAACTTGAAACCGTGTGTGTAGACATTTCAGGCATTTTTGCGACTCGTGAGTGCATTTTGCTATAAAATATAATGGTTGATTTTTTCGTTGTACCGGGTAAAAGTGCTTTTAGAGAGAGTGTTACGTAATATTTATAGAATGTTATGATAGGTGTAAGTGTTATAAACTATTTGACAGTGCTTCTGGGCGTTTGCAGTGTGCAAAGTTAACTGTTATTTCTGTACGGCAGTGCGTTTGAGTGGGATTTAAACGGACTCTGAGACTCTTTGTTCGTGCAGCGTAAGGTGATTTGCTTTTACTTTACGGCTTTATATTTTTATTGGAGCGTTTTAGATGTAATGTTTTTAATTGGATTTGGAGCTTTCTTTTGACTTTTCACATTCCGGGAATAGGCTTTTTTATTGGTATAACAACAAAATTATGATTTTTAATCCGATACTGTGGGTGTTTACGCCAAATTTCCCAAATGAAAAATGTACTGTTGAGTCGTAAGTTCTTGTTGACTTTCCCAGGCGCCCAATAAACAATATCTCATGAATACTTAATGAATTTCTCAACAATTCACTCGGAAGCAAATACCTCGATAATATCTACCATGTATGTACTATATGTGTATATGTTTCTAAATAAATAACTTCTATAAGGTCATCCTTCCCAATTGAAAGATGAGTCAAGCCCCTGTCCTGCCCCGCTGTCCCCTAATTATTTCATGGCCGCTCTCAAACTAAAAACATAAGAGCTTTATTTATTTTTGCTGCAGGGCATTTCAATGTTACAACTTTACTTTAGGGAATATACCTTCTCAAACTAAGCATTTTACCGGCGAATACTCAAACGTTTCTCAATTTTAAGTAGTCATTGAGTTTCATGCTGAAACTGTCACTAAAGTCTAAAGGTCTAAAGTCGGCTTTAGCGACAGCATGAATTTTAAGAGTGTCGTAGAATAAAGTATACAAATCTAGGTACCTTTAACAAAGGTTTATGTTATCAACGGTTAAGAAGTAGTTTCTATCATAGTTTTTTGCGTTTTCAATTTTTAATGCAGATAGATTTAAAGTTTATTTTGGCGTGACCCGTTTAGGCGACTATATCAAAACTTTTAAAATTGGTAAAGTTATTCACTATAGAAATGCCATAGTTAACATTTTATTCGATGCAGTGAAACGTTTTTTTTTTCCTCTAAAGTTGACTTTTTTGAGATAGACTCTATTGATTTTTAACCGTCGCGATCGTTATGAGACTTGGTGAAGTCCCAATTATTTAAAATTACGGAAAGTTTTACCTTATGAAACATAGAACTCAGATTGTTCACGGCACTCAAAAGTAATATTATCTTTGTTTGAAGGATTTCAGATACATAAAAATGTCGTTTCTTTGACAAGTAATAACGCAAAATATTCTAAAGCGACGCGCTAACTTTAGATTCGATTAAAATTAGTTGAATATTCATGAGAATTTTAGGTCTATTGTCGAAATACATATTTCATAATATTAACGCGACAAGTATGAATTATAATGGTACATTTTCGACAGCTTTATATTAGCTATATTTGTAACAATAATCTGAATGGATTTCTATATAAGTCTTTAATCTTGTTTCTGCTTCATTGTAGTAATGGTCGGAAGCGAGAGAACAATGGCGTGTGAATTGAATCTGGCTCTTTTCCTAGTACCTAAATTAGACTTCATCACCACAGTGGAAACAATAAATCTCAAATTAACTGCAAACAAAATTGCGCGCGAGCTAGCTTTCGCGTATTGCGTCAAAACAGTAGTTGTCGTTTGAAATAAAGATGATCGTTTCGTCACTGAAAGGCAAAATTGTTTTACCGCCAAATTGGGCGTATTGAATTACATATACAGGGTGTCCCAGGAAACCAGTACCAGCGAAGGTCTGTGGTCAGGGGACACTAATACTCATCGATTGAACCCCCATGTATGTTCTACGATACTTTGTAGTTTTCGAGAAATTTATTATTTTGTAATATTTTCAGACATATTGGCACACATTCTAGCCATAATACTGACAAGAAAAATCTCAAAGAAACGCCACTCAGAAAAAGTTATAACTAAAACCGCCTACAATTTTGAAAAATCTGAAAATATTAATTTTGCTGATTCCGAATATACAGGATATTCGGAATCAGCAAAATTTTCTGCATTGATCTTTTTAGGTAGCATTGCAATCGAAGCATTTTTGTGGCGGTTCAGTAATCCATAGAAGTGCTACGATTGCAATTGTACCGAAATAGATCGATGCAGAAAAATTCTCTGATTCCGAATATGCATATAGCCCATTTTGGCGGTTATGTAATTTTGCCTTTCCAGTGACGGTATATTTAATAATAGTACATTATGATATAAGTGCGGTAAGTTGAAAATTACAGCCGAGGCGATATTGCTAGCCCGAGCCGTAGGCGAGGGCTACAAGAAAGCAGAGGCTGTAATTATCAAAGCGCACGTATGTCATACGACGTTTTATATCATATTTACGAGGAATTTTTAAATAAAAACAATACAGCGAAAAGAAAAAGCGCGCGGAATAATTTTTACTTGTTCACAAATTAGCGATGTGCGCGCATCAGCACTTTTTTTTAAGGCAAAGGCATAAAAACAGCCAGTATTACTATTAAAGTAAATTAATATTTTTTTGTTTTTGTTACAGATAAATGGTTGTAATTTACTGTCAAAATTAATTAAATTAAAGAATTAAACGTTTATTTTTTATATTTTATCTCCCAAAGTTAATTTTATTCATAAAATGTTGACCACTTTTCTGACATAAAAACTCTCTGCTAAGATTTTAAAAAGTACCGTTCGTTTTAGACGGAGCATCTTGATAAACCGTGGGTTTTACATTACAATACCGCACAAGTGCCTAATGAGATACATTACGATATTGAAATTGGTGAAATAAGAGACCATTTACGAGCAAATGTGTTATAAAATAAAATTACCATGTTCAAGTGTGCTTTTAGACTAATCTATACAGAAAATTTAGAGGCTTAAAACGGACGTTTCCCTGTAGAACGAAAATCTCTGTTTATAAAGAGCAGTTTTTATTCTTATCGGCAGTAAAACTTAACCAGTCATGTAAAGCAATTACCAAAATGATGTCTAAGACATAATTTATAAATGAAGTACGTAAATATCAGGTTCCGAATATTTAGTAATTCCTAAAAGAAATTGAGGTCCCTGCCGCTAACATTTTCAATTCGTCGCCATAATGTCCTCACTACTGGGATTTAGGCGTGTTTGTGTTGAGACAGGGATTAGCCCAGTCCAGGCAGTGAGTATAGAACTGTCTCATCAACCTGCATGGAAGCCACAGCTCTCCGAATTTTTTAATGGAATTTCTTGGATCTACGAGATTCCGGATTCCTCACAGAGTTTACCATCATCATAAGAGCAGTGGTGATCAATTGAATCTGTAAATGTACATATTTCCATGTTAACATTTTTTTTTTATCGGGACATCAGAATACTTTACTACAGGTTAAATTAAGTCACACATACAAACTCAGTATGTAGATACCTACAGCCTTAATAAAAGCAACGGATCTCCTTTATCTATACTAATATTACCAAGAGTTAAAATTTGTTTGTTTGTTTGTAATGTTTGGACTACTGAACTAAAAATTCGTACACAAATGGCTACACTATCTCTGAGTGAGATAAGTAATTAATTTATTTTGAAGAATAAAACGTTCGGGTGAATCCACTGATAACAGTTATTTGTTATAAAAAATATTGTAAGCTGGTTTTTACGCGGATTCAGATTATTTATTCATGCAATACAGAACATTGGATTTTCAGTGTTCGATCATATATTATTTAAATCGTAAACATGTAAATTTTAAATTCTTATACGCTCGTTATTTCTGTATCTATAAATGGATGAAATGAAAAATGTATTGTAATCTCACAAAACTGTAATTTTTTCACAAAGTGTAATAAATATTTCACATTATTATTAAACAAAAAGTTTATAATATTATAGGTAATTTGGTATTGCGAGGCTACTTGAGTGATATTATTACTCGAGTGACCCCTGAGTCCAAACTTTATAGCTTGTTAAAATCGTACGTCGATTATCCTAATACGTATAATAAATCTGAAAAGTGAAACTCTTTAGATATTTGTTACTGAATCACGTGTAAACGGTTAGCTAAACCATATCTTCGATAAACACATAGGATACTTTTTATCTGGGCACAGTACGATACACCGGTGCGGCCGGGACGTTTCGGTATCGTGTTATTCTGAGGTGAGAGTAGTAATTGTTGCGTACATGGTATACAAGTGGCTAACATGTCGTATCGGTAATCTACGTAAAACCGATCACTTCCGAACTGAGTCCAACTCCAAGACCACGAATGTTTATTTGTGCTGCAGTAAAAAATGATCTTTACGCTGACGCAATAAGTCGTAAAATTATCTAAGCGAGCGACTGCCATTGGTTGTTCCATCAGGTACATAGTAACTAATTGTGTCGTACTACAGTAAGTCATTTATAACCGAATAGTTATACTCCTATGCAATTAATTACGAGACTCTAGTTACCACAGTTTATGGACGATGGATGTAATGGCTCGATAAACAAAACTTAGGGTTACGCCCTAGCTTGATTGGCAATGAACATGAAACGAGGCCCATGCGTGTTCATAACTTTACGCCGCTCTCTAGGTTTGCTTGCCTTTTCACTACATTTTAGGCGAAGTTTGGTGTTTGAAAGGCTGATCAAATCGTTGATTGGTAAATCTGTGGCAAATCTCAAGTTAGCTGTTATTATTGTTTGAAAATTAGCAATCCATTAAAGAACACATTAAAGAACATGAAGATATTCAAAAAAATAAGTACCACTGTTTAGATAGTGACTATATTTGTGAGAGAACCGATTTGTCGTTTGAACAAAATATAGTAATTCTGAATCGTTACATTCTATTTTGGAAAGTCCTTAAAAACTGCCCGGTAGATACCTACAACAGTATCCTATACTGCGAATGAATGTCTCTCACGGTATCAAATCGCTTCCGTTTTGGCCAAATAAGGTTTTTATCGAATCGTCTACGTCTGCGATTGATTATATTGAAAGGTTGCTATATATAAATGCGAAAAGCTACAGATTTTCGCATTTTGTATGCAAAAAGATATCGAGATTCTTCTTGAGATCCATTTTAAGATGTCGTTAGCGATGTATTGATTTATGTAGAAGGTATATAAAGCAAGGCGCATGTTGGCTTCCTATTTCGTAGTGGAGTTATAAATAAATTCTATGCTAAAACGGTTTTATCAAGACAAGCTTACCTTTCGCCGTGTGAGACCGCGAGTCATTATACTCTATTTCTACACAACAACGCAAAGTTTCTAGCTATTTTCGTTATTGAGATCCAGTTACTGCCTTCCCGCCTTTTTTATCATCGGTTCCGCAACGTTATGGAAGAGGTGGTATATTTTTCAAGCTCACATGCAAAATTTCAGCAACTTTATGTCTTACTAACAAATTTTTGATACGATTGATTGAAGTTTGAGTTCCATTGAACGCCTATAATTGGCTTACAATACACGATATTTTTTAATACAGTGCGCATAATTTGTAGATTGATTCAGTCTCAGTTCCTAAATGCAACCGCAGTATTGGGTGGCAAGCTATACAAAATCAAATTTTTATTTTGTTTTGGAGTGAATTTTAGTACTACATAAAAAATTATCCTGTATATTTGACAAATTCTAGAATGTATTCTCCCTTCTGCAGCTAATAGGTCCGTGAGTGCGTACGGCTCCTCTCGCCGCAGAGTGCCTCATGGTTATGTCTCTGAACTTAGGATCGTATTAAGGCACTCATGCAGAAGGTGATCAACATTTTATTTTGTAGTTCCGTCACAAGCTTAATAGGTGGGTCGTCCTTCGTCCTTTAATCACGTGAGTCTCAAACAGGGGGGGGGGGGGGGGTTACAATAATATCACGATTGATCACGGTGGGGATGTTGTGACAATCACTTGTATATTTTCGTGCGACTACGTGAAAATCCTATTTGTGTCTAAAAATCAATCTAACAACAATATTTAGCACTCGGCTGGCCACCACGCGCTTGTTTTCAATTTTATTAATATTATGGTTTTCAGAATTTTATTTTATGATGAGATTCTGAAAATATAATTAGAATTTATTTTAATAAAAAAATTATCGGAATATATAAGCGTACCTACATACACACAAACAATCTTGTAGGTACGTGTTATTAAGTACACTCCCCATTTTAGCAGCGATAACGAAAACACGCGTACACTCATAAAGTTACCAAAAACATAAGTACGTACAGTCGTGCTCATAAACTTCATAGCAACACGCGTAGGTACAGTCACTCTCATAAACTTCACGACACGCCGGAAGGGATCGTTTCCTTTGTTTTCCGCGTTAATTAACGTTATTATTTCCTCAGTCGTTTGTCCAATTTGAGCTCAAAATGGGAACTGTTTCCAAGAAATAAAGCCGTGAAGACATTCTAGGTCAGTATAGACGATTTGATTGTCCGTACCCGAATTGTGTAGGTACTTATTCCTATACTAATGTACGTTTAGGTGTATCTGTAGTGTATGTTTATCTAGCAAGGTTAATTTATGTTGATAGGTTAACTATTTTTAGCCGTAGAGCAACCAACCTATCATGACCTTTGCTTTGTGAACTGGATACTATAAAGCATAGAGAACTCAAGGTTATGCACACAGGCTTGCTTTCGGGCTAAACTATTCACTACGTAGTCTTCTAAGTTCTAGGTTTCACGTGATGTGCGAATAAAGACAGAGAAACGGATAAAGGTCCGCTGCAAGAGATTTCTTTAGAAATAAGCAATACCTTTGTACTTTATGCTCCTACTTCAAATTTTTCATGTATTTTATGTGTGAACAGATGAAAATCTTAATACTTTTTTAGTACCCATTGTTAGTAATAAGCAGATTGCTAGCTTAGATTCGGTAATATTAAAGTTGAGATTGAACTAAAACATGTACAATTTAACATTGTTAGTTGCCACCTTTAGTTAATTATTTTTATTCATATAATTAAGCCTTAAAATTATTCAAGTTAAAATACATCTTAGAGTCTTACTACTATGAATGAAATTACATTGTTAAATAAGCAAAAATAAAACTATGAAAAACGATAATTAGGTGTATGACAGCTACTTAATATTATATTTTGTAACTAGCTTTTACCTGTGGGATTTCTTTCCTTGATCAAAGTCGATCTGGATCAGTTGAATAATGGAATCATAAAGATAAACAACAAACAAGCTCACTTTGCATTCTGAGATACTCATGCGTCATGCTCGTGAACGGGTGCCGTCTGTCGGGACTGATCAGCTTGTAATGCCATGGCAAGCTTATTCAGAGGGAAATCTTTATTATCCTATTCTTATTTTTTATTCATATTAAATTACATTATTCTTGCAGCTCTTATACATGTAATCTATTATTTTAAAGGAGTCCACAGTCTCTTGCCGGTTCTTCTCCATAGGACCTACTAAGTATTTATTCTACTTAGAGATGTCTAGTTAGAAATTTGTCTATTTACTTAAAAGATATTGCTAAAAGCTACGCCAGTTATACCATTAATCCCATTACACAAAAACGATGATTAATCGTTATTTAACCAAAATAGCTGTTAAGTCCATTAGTCCATGTTCACCGACGAAATAATAGACGTTTAAAATAAAATCGGCCGATTACCCATACAAAAATTCAAGTTTAAACGGCTGATTTTGCTCTAATCGTCTGTTATGTTGTCGGTGAACTTGGGCCTTACTATCTCTATTCATTGGCGTACAAATGTCAAGGACGGGCTAAAAACCCGTTAGATAACCAGCGGACACCTGTGGTCGAGAACAATACTCATGTTAACGGTTCGTCATTTAATTAATTAATAATTAATTGTTTAACAATAACAAGTTTTTTTATGCAAGGGGATAAATAAGGGATAAATGTTTTGGAAATTTGCAAATACCATACAAAACCTATTTTTTTAAAGTTTAGTTTAAAAAAATTGTACTCTATGATTTCTCCTTTTTGGTGGGTACAGTTTACAAATAAATACACATATCACCACACCCGGCACAACTATCTGTAGGCCATAAAAATATTGGTTCCGTTCGGAGATCGAACCCGCGGCACGTAGCGCAGAAAGCCAATCGCTTAGCCACTGCACCAACAGTGCCGTCAATCTATTGTAGGTATCATCCTGAATATCTCTGATATCCGCGAGAAAGCTGCTTCCCACAAATGGGATCTAGTACAGTCATTGACAAATTACTGTGAGTAAACTATGAGGTGCCAAAGAGCTTATAATAAGTTATGTTTAAGTAAGGAATGTTATTACTTATCACATAATTCAGTAAAGTTCTTAAACATTAAACAAATGAACGCTGTTTGTTTTTTAAAACAGCAAACAGAAAAACTCATACTTCATAGAAATGTTACTGTTAGTACTTCATAATGGAGCATGGGTGTGACATAAGGGCGTGCTTAAGCCTTACAGTAAATAGAAAATAACTTACTCTGTGCTGGTCCTAAACAAACACCGTTCCCTTCAGCGTGAAGAAGTATGTACAGACATTACGTAGGTACTTGTATGTATGGAGGTATCTGTTGATTTCCATTCAGATTTGCGAATGAAAAGAAAATAAAGTCTGTGTACTTTCATTTCATTCGAATGTTAGAACCGATTGAGAGTTAGTGAAAGAAAGAAAGAAAGAAAGAAGGTTTATTGGTCAACACAATCACACCATATACCTACAATACAGAAACAGAATAGCCGGGAGTGACACAGCAATAATTGCACATTGCAGCAGGCTTACTTGTGCACACAGGTAAATGTAAGCTATGACATTAAATTAGGCTGTGTGGTATTGCGTGACCAAAAGGCCTCAGCTCAGCATATGCTGCAAAAACAAAAAAAAAAGAAGTGCGCCAAGTTCTGAAGTGACAATGTTTGGCGATGCTAGCTTGCTGTTAGATTGTCTTTTTTTTCTTCTTGCATACTAAGGGTCAATTTACACTGCTGCGGAAGAGAAGCGAAGGGAAGCGTCAATTTCGCCTCGACGAAGGCGCGCGATACCGCTGCACTTCAAGCTAGATAGCCGATTAAGTACAATGAAACTGTCATTAATTGAGTACAGATAGCGCCATCCAGGAAAACGCGCCCCATCCTTTCTTCTAATCGCTTACAGTTTAAGTGTGCAACGTTCTGCTAATGTGTTAGTTCTATTTTTATACACTAATAATCTATGGTCCACATACGCACAATAAGATGAATTGTCCAATCACGAGAAAGCGTCACAGTACTCACAGTCAACTGGAACAGATGCTCTCGAAAAATAATGGGGTGCGTCTTCGTGGCACTATCTGTAGTTAAAACATTTTCTAGTCTAAACTATCATGGTTACTAACATTAGTATTAGAGTTCAAAACGGGGTATTTACCATGTTTATACCTAGATATACTATCCGTGACCGTGGCGCTTGCAACAGCGCCGAAATATCGGAAGCTCAAAATAATCTATAAACATGATAAATTACCCCGTTTTCAACTAATTTTCTATTCTGTTAAATAGGTGTCTAATTGTCGTGACCTCGCATGACCTTCGTGGTAGTTGTAAAACTTTCATTTTCACTTTATTATAGATAGGTACTTCAGTACGTAATGACTTAATGACTACGTTTAAAAAAGAAAGTTTTAATTGCATCCTTGTATAGAATTTATCACGTCCGTTAAAACTAAAGTTCACAACAAACCGGAATCGCCCGTATAATACATCGGCACATACTCTAATTCATATAACAATAATAATATTGTATATACAAGGTCATACCTTTCTAGTCCCGATCCTGTTAAGTGGTTATTGTACTCATCATTATGAACAACTTTTATTATAGGAACAACAAAGTTATCGCGAAAAAAATATCAGCTATAATAATGTAATTACCTACTCGACTAAATGTGTAGAACAGTAGATCTTTTTCGCGATTACACGATGGGCCCCTTCATAAAAGTTGTTCATAATATTAAGTACAATAACGCCCCATTTTAGTAAGGAAATGTAAAAAATAAACAACATATTTGCTTCCTGCAGTGATTCAACACGGCATAATTCTTTTGGGAACCTTAACGATCTTGGTGAGCCTCAGATTCTACTTGAAGAAATGGTTCAAAATATAGGCAATCCTGCCTTGGTAGGCTATTTTTGTCTCTTGTTATAACAAATGGAATTGTTTAGTTTATGTAGCCTAGTGGTTGGAAACTTGCATGCCATGCAGGAGGGTCTGTGATCGAACGTGGACTGTACCTCTAACTTTTTGGATGTATGTGCGGACCCACTTACATTAACGGTGAAGGAAAACATTCTGAGGAAACCTGCACACCTGAGAGAGCCTCATAAATGGGCCTCGATGGTGTGTGTAGTCCATCAACCCGCACCAGGCCATCGTGGTGGACAAGGCCTAATGATTCTCATTCTGAGAATAGGCCCGTACCCAGCAGTGGGACAGTAATGGGCTGGATTTATAACAAATGGAGTATACAGGAGCAGAGTATGTGCTACCTTTTTACTAATAATAAAGATACGAAACATCGACAATCACATTAAGTTAAAAGCCACCCTGTATGGCAAAGCATCTTTTACCCTTCAGGGAGACGAAATTAATAGATTGTGTAGAGGGTCAAATTAATTTAACGAATTATTGTGACACAATGCTCCTAAAGGGTACAATATTCAATTATATGGTAAAAGCATGAATCGAATGGGAGAGGAACTTAACACCCACGCATGAGAAGTATTAATAGGTATTATACCTAATATATACGCAATACATAATATTTATTATTTGTAAACTAGCTGTGTCTGCGACTTCGTCCGCGTGCAATTTAACTAAATTAATTTTTCTACTATAAAATTGAACCATCATTTAACAGACGCAGTGGGCGAGATTTTTATAAACTATGGAACTAGTAATGTATGATAGCTGAATTCCTAATATTACAAATATTTTAAAATAACTTCGATAAATATAAAATAAAATACAAGTTACATAATCATTCTTTCTCTTCAGTTATTTCTACGTCTGTAACAAAACCTCAATGAAATGGAAATCAAAAAACTAGACTGCCAACGTTTTGCATGGCATCCAGCGGGGTTAAAAGCATGGTTCTGACATACACACATTTGTGAAAAGGAGGAAAAATCAACAGTGAGAGCTAACTAAAAGCTTTTGTGTGCGTAGCGGTGTAAGGCTGCGGGCACACGTACTCATAAGCGGATAGGTAGAAGGCAGACAACATACAATCCGAGGCTAATGTAGAAAACAAAAAACTTTAAAAAACAGTAAAAACAGACTAAAAAAATTAAAAAGTATAAAATAATTTTCTTCAAAAACTTAACAGCTTCTGAAGTCGATGCCACTGCCTACCGAGGTTCATTGAAGAATTAAAGGGCCCGGTTCAGAAGCTGTTAATTTTAATTAAACTTTTTAGTTTCTTGAAGTCGGTTTTTACTTTTATTTTTCTATTTTGAGTGGCATAAACAATACATAAATTGCGATTAGAACAATCGCGAGTGATATGCTGTTATTCATTTAAGAGTTCCACTGTCTTTCTCCGTAGGTCTTCATCAGATCTTCTTATGACGGACTGATGGGCTAAATGGCTAAACGATTGACTTCGGATTTCGGGTCGCGGATTTGATTTATAGAACGCAATCAATGTATTATATTATTGGCTACTCTCCTGACAGTTATTCCGGGTCTGGGTTAACTGCTGTGTTTTAAAAAGCGATTACTGTATTTATTTTCTTAAAAAAATTACTGGACATTTTGGCTTTAACGTACCGTCACGATATGTTGCGGTGATACATTTCGCAAACAAAATGCTTTGAACAAATGCGGCTCGTAGTTGTTGTAGTAGTGTAGTTCTAATAACTCTGCTTTTGGACACCGGGCGCAAACGATTATAACCCTATGGATGGTCGACCGGTCCTCTAATTACCGATGTAGTAGATAGTTTGCGATAGGCGTAAATCGCGTGGTAGCTGCTGTCAAACATCACTTTGGTATTACTTACGTATTTTCCGATAGCAACGCGACAGCCAACTCTTACGGTTTTGCCCTCTGGCGGACAATAAACGAACTAAAAAGTGTATACTTTGCGTTGCAAACGCGACAAGTAGCCGCAGGCGGACGAATGCCGTACATAATAAGAATTTGTTGAAAGTTCGCTACAAATCGCGCTCCGTCTGCTGTCATGTGACTGTCATGTCGCTGTCATGTGATTTTTACGTAATTAGGGTGCGGAAAAACTGTCAATTGTACCTGCTCCATCATATTATTGTGGATGCAAGTGTTTTATCATTTATTATCGATGCTCAATAATAGCAAATTTTCCGCTTACAGTTTTACGTGTAATGACTTATAGTGTTACGGCATTTGACTGTTTCGGATTTCACGAACAGAACCCAATTTCCCATTATAAACGCAACCAATATGGATCGGAAGCAGTTATCGTATCGGGCCACAGATCTAGCGGTGGATTCGTATTTAGCAGTAATTTACTGTTCCTGTTAGCTTGCCACATCTCACTGCTGTCAATCTCGTGGTTTTGACCAGATATCCGGTCGTTACAAAAATCAGTCCAATTTATCCGGATCTTTTTCGTGGTGCATTTAGGTGTTACATTGCAATATTTTACAAGGTAGTACCGAATCTTGTTAGAAGCTTACTTAACAGAGGTTTCATTGCACTTTTTACTGTACCTATTTATATAGTATATTTGAATATTGGTCTCTCTTATAGGCATGTAATGATAAGCATACAATAATCACTTCATTGTGTAGTATCTATCACTCAGTTAGCAACTTCAGTTTTTCTTGTATATCAGGTAGTATCTCTTGCGTTAACGGTGAAGGAAAACATCGTGAGGAAACCTGTACACCTGAAAGGGCTCCATAAAATTCGCGAAGGTATGTGTAATCCGTCGACCCGCACCAGGCCAGCGTGGTGGACTAATTTAATTCCTTCTCATTCTGAAAATAGGCCAGTGTCCACAGCAGCGGGACAGTAACTTACTGATTATTATCAGACAGCCTCATTATAAAAGCAAATTTCTTATTACGGATCGAGCGATCTATAGATCGCTCGATGAACGCTTACGGTAGAGTATTACCATAATCACCACACTTGGCAAACGCATTGGTGATTGCAAACCACTTTTTATCATCAATTTATTGCTAAAAGTTAGACAACAATGAATGAATAACGTAGCGATACATTTCCTGTCAGCGTGAACGATCGGTGCGATACATCAAGTTCAAATATCCGGCGCAACAACTGACATTAAATTAACTATTTCTAGCCTCTGTAACTATGCAAGCCTGGTAACACCCGACAAATACGAAGTGTATAAGCTCCACTTTGGAGAGGTGTATATTCAATATCTAACAACAGTGTGTATACACAAAGCAGAAACGTAGACACTGAAGAAGGATGATTGTGACCGCATTGACGCATTTGAGACGTGGTGCTGGATAAAAATGCTTTAGATTCCGAGAACTGCCTTCCGCACCAATATGTCCATTGTATAGGAGCTATATGTTAAGACCTGGCTATCTACCATCTGTCTCCGTAGGATACTTGAGTTTTTTGGTCATATAGCCAAGAAATATTACTAATTTACTACAATCTCAAAAAACAGTAACATGCAAAATCGAGGGCAAACGTTCCAGATATTGATGCTATCAGATGGTCTCACGAAATCCGTAAATCTCTGGCCACCAAATTCTACGAGGCATTCCACGTCGCCAAAGACAGACAGGCACAGGTGGGGCAAGATTGTCATAGAAAAAATGATTCCATGGGGGAATCAAGATCCTCCGTAACGAGGACACGACGCGCGGAGGAGGTATAAATAAATAAACAGTGGACTGCAATAGATTTTGTGGTTTTGTTAGTAAAAGATAAATAATACATACCTAACCATTTCTCACAAGTCATTTTATGTGGTGTACTTGACAATAAAATAATATAGACCAGCGGTCGTCAGACTTTTCTGGTCAAGGGCCACATAGGACAATGTCGGGTAGCACTGTGGGCCACCCACTTATGAAATGGCTATATTAAAAAAAGATCTTCTTTCTTTTTTAAAAAACATTGCCCCTCATTAGGATTTCTCCTGTATCGAGGGTACAGTTTACAAACATACATCTCACATGCACACACACCCAGACCCGAAACAACTATCTGTAGATCATACAAATATTTGTTCCATGAGGGGATCGAGCCCGCGGCACGTCGCGCACAAAGCTAATTGCTTAGCCACTGCGCCAACCGTGTCGTCATCGCCCTGCTATTATGGTGTTGTACTATTTTATGTATTTCTTCTGGGACTACATGCAATCCTCATTGCGTCTTCTAAATTACTGGAAAGGCGATTGCAATATCTGTTTTTTAAGAAGTTCGATTTCGAAAATGAAGCTACACACTCACAGGAATGTCTGTAAGAATATCCTGAAAATAAATTGTGCGCAGTCTTCTAAATAAGCTCCTCCCGCCACCCACTCACGTGCTCTGCATATTCCCGCATACTTCTACTCTACATTTCTTTCCAAAATCAGTTTTGGTCGTCATTGTTTAAAATAACTATTTCGCGGGCCACACAGACACGGACCACGGGCCGCAGTTTGACAACCACTAATATCGACCCTGCGCTTCCCATGAAATTGAATTTCGTTAAGGCGACTTATTGATAATTTCAAGAGGATCAGCAGCATCCTACTTACGACAGAAAATTGTATCCTCTACAATACAATTTTCTGTCGTAAGTAGGATGTTGCTTGTAATATTGAAAAGTTGTGTGTGTGTGTGTATTTGTAAAGGGAGATCTGTCTCTCATCAAGCCTTCAAAATAAACAACGTTTATTAACTTAAATTACACACCAATTTAGTGCTCGTTTTTTGCACACACGTGTAAGCTAGTATACGCCATTAGAGAGTACCTAATCTTTTAGATACACATAAAGTTGAACAAATAAAACAACAAATTAAAGCAAGGACGAAAAGGACAGATGTCGACTGTCCCCTACGCCCCGGACGCCAGACATCTTGCAATTCACTTTCACGCCGTCTGAGACGAATTAGTATTCTTTGTCCATTCTCGGACGAATGTCTGTACACACATACCTGCAGGTCACAAATGTATTTCGAGATAGATGTAAATGTATTATTTCTCTGACCCAAGTAATTTGTAGACCGTTGACACTGCTCGGGATGATAATTCGCTTTTTCTATTGGTAAACGAATTTTGTCTGGCGTCTACCTTTGTTCGGGATTAAAGATAATAAAGATGATTTTTTTATGTTATAATGTGTCTTTTGAAAGGTTTTATTATGACGTAAAGCTTATTATCTCTGTATCAGGTGTCTAAAGTCTAATTTAATATACTTAATGAGGATATTTCTAATAGGTACATTTAGATATAAAATAAATTACATCAGATATATTTTTAACCGACTTAAAAAAAGGAGGTTCTCAATTAGACTGTATTTTCTTTCGTTTGTTTGTTCAGCGATGTCGACGCCAGTTGTATTTTGAAAGATTTTAGTTTGAAAGGGTGCATTGAAGAATTAAAGGCCCCGACTTTAGAAACTAATAAGTTATTTATGAAAATTATTCGTTTTAGTTTTTTGAAGTCGGTTTTTACTTTTCGTTTATAGTTTATATATCATCATTAGGTAGGAAATGTTTGATGTTGATGATTCTAAATCGACATTATTTCTAATTGGCTACGGCGTAGACGGGTTAGAATGTAGCTACGAATTTTCTCGTAGCGCTTAACTAGGTAACTACGATACTGCTTTTCATTTAAAATACACATGTGCTTATTTGGCCTAGCGCGGCGAGAAGGTACTTTACAAAACAATGTTAACTAATGCTATTTATTAAATAACATTTATACACCGGTAATTGGAAAGGGATACATAGAGCCGAGAGGAAGTTATTGTACATCATCATATGGGAGCAACATTAAAATAGCGAAATAATAAAATTGTCACTCCATAAAAATTATTCAATATTAGTTCACCAAATGTATGAAGCCGCTGTATTTTTCTGATTATTATTTTTCTGTAATATTGAATTATTTGTATGGTGTTGTATACTCTAGAAACTATTAACATTCCTGGGTGACATTTATTTATTTAAAATGCTTCATGTACAATGTACAAAGGCGGTCTTAATGCCGTAGGCATTCTCTACCAGACAACCTTAGGGTGATGCAGAGACAATGAAGGTAGATGCACCAAAAAACAAACTTAAATGAGAGGGTAGGTATACATATGGACATTTATGTACCTATATGAATCATTAAAACATACCACAATGTAGTTCATATTAAACTGGCCCAACTTGCGAATCCTGTAATTATTTTAACATTACTTAACAGCTTTCAATTAAATTAAGACCATGCTATTCATTCGTGTTTTGGTACGTTTTGCTCGAATTTCCATCCTTAATGGGATTAACAGATGTGTTTGCGGTACAGAGCTTCTCTTGATGTCGACTGTCCAGTTAAACTTGTTAAGATTTAGGATGAACAGTGTGTTTGGAGGATGAGTATTTACTATTTATGTGGCATTTATGTTTAACATTTTAATTAAGGATTACGTTTGAACGTTGCACGGGTATTTTATTATTTAACAACATAATACAGGCTGTGGATAGAGTAGGCCTATGCCTATGCAAGGTAGACTGAAAATGAAATAACTGAAGGAAATGAAAGAAAGAAATTACTTTTAATAATAAATGTAGAAATAGCCTTTATTAATTAATTATTTGTTTTGTTATTGACTGATAATATTACTTACATAAATTACATTTCATTTGACAAACATGTCTAAATTGCTCCATTATCTTAGTATCTTATTATTTAAATATCATTCAAATAATAAGATACTAAGATAATGGAGCAATTTAGACATGTTTGTCAAATGAAATGTAATTTATGTAAGTAATATTATCAGTCAATAACAAAACAAATAATTAATTAATAAAGGCTATTTCTACATTTATTATTGTATGTATATTATGTATTATTGTTTTCGTTTTCACATGTGTGACCATTTTAAGGTTTTTAACTTTGTAGAAATATTAATATAGGTATATACAATACTACAAAAAATACTTGAATTTTTTTTTGACAAGATACCTCTGGCACGGTTCGCCAGAGTTCACGGTTTCGAGTCCAGCTTGTCCTTATAACCAAGCAAACGAAACATCGTTTGAGCAAGCAGTAGCTATGTTTTCACCTCTTGTTTTTCTTTTTTGTAATTTTTTGCTCAGCCCTTGTCATGAAAAGTTCATGGGAAGTTCGAGTTTATAACTTCAGATATAAAAAACTCCCAATTTGAGCAGGTTCCATCATTTCATGTTACACGGAGACGTGAATTTTAGATAGGTCGCTAACGACGTTGACGTCTGTGTAAAAAAACGTCGAAACAACTGGAATTCCTAACCTTCGTTAAAAAGTTACGTTTGCGCTGTGTGTCAATGTTTTTTTTTTTTAAAGTTTCTATTAGTTTTTCTTTTTGTCCAAGTTGTCGTATCGTATTCGTAACTACTATTTCAAAGTATTGTTTGATTAAGTTTGTGGCGCGCGCTTTGGATAAGGTTCTTTGCATGGGCTACCGATAATTGTTCTGGGTGTTTGATGACGAATCAAAATGGAGCACCAGATTATACTAGGTCATGTTCGCTTGCCGTATCTATTACGTTTTAGTGAAATACCATTGGTCACTGCCCATGTTAAGCCGGGTCTCCTACGACCATATTTTTGTTATTTATTATTATTATTTATTTATTGAAAAATTCACAAATTGACATATAATTGGCATAGTCCCACAAACCGTGTGACTGGGGGATCTGTGAGTCTTAAGACTAATACAATAACACAAAGGGGTCTGTGAGTCTAAACATAGAAATAGGCTCTTACATGTTTTCTAACACACATGGTTATACAAAAATACGCGAACATGTTATTTTGATAGTTTTTTATTATATTTTTGGAGCAGAATCTTAGCTATCTCAGTCGTTCTATATGAAAGGTTAAGCATTACATTTTAAGTCGTTTTGGATACGCTAATGAATTTTTGTAGATACTCATGATAATGTTAATGGACAACTTTGCAAAAGGAAAACTTTTTCCATACGTCAATTTTTTCGGCTTCCCATATTATGTAGGTACGATCAGCTGGTTGAGATCGAATGTTTATTCGAAAAAAAATTGTCTCGATTTTTTTTTCTTTTACCGTGTTGTTCCTAAGCATGAGTATAATCATTCGTTAACGTATCCGAAACTACTCGAGATTCACTGTGGATAAAAGCTTTTTTATAGGTGAATACATCTATTTCAATATTTTTTCAACCAATCATTGTATTTTCGTATATTTTTATGCAAAGCGATGTCCTTTAGGACTTCAACTGGACTATTGTTAGTATCGAGAGGAATGTTGGGAGTGCGGACGAGATAATAAAATCAGAGCGTTTTAAATTTCCCAAAGGAAACGAAGTGACTCCCTGGATTTAATTTAATTTAGACACAAAAAGGACTTTTGCTTTTGTTACATAACTGTTCAAGCCCCGTTACGACTTTGGGACAACCCTATGCATGAAAAAGTAATTTTGTCCACGGAGTATAATTTTGAGGGTAATTCTATGAGCCATAATAAAAAGGCTATAGAATAAATTAAACGGGCTAGCTAATTTGTATAAGTAACAATTCAATGTAAAATAAGAAATAAAAAATAATAAGCAGAAATTAGAAATAAGCAGAAATTAGAAATAAGCAGTACCTACCTTTGTACGTTATGCTCCTACTACATATTTCTCATGTATTTTAAGTGTGCATTAATTGTTAAATAAATAAAAAATGAGAAAATGACTTTTTAGGCTTAATATTAAGACAACACTGAAGTAAATTAGGTCCAATTTTTATTTTACTTTTTTTTATTAGGGCGTTAACTGTTTCCTTCTGTTATCGATCGTTGAATATTCGTTCGTGAATACCGAGTTGGTGATAGCAGTGTTGTCAGCCCGCAGAGGAACGCTATTGCCCAGTTTTTTTGACCAATAACTCAGACGTTTTTTACAACCAGACGGATAGAGATAAAACGGCCTAATTTGTACTGAATATTTCAAGGTCGCAGGACTCAGATGTATTGGCAGCAACTTAATTCGCAAAGGATCTCATAGTACGACCATAATTCCTGTAGCGTCGTCTCTTACAGTAAACAACATCCACCCAGGACATTCTATCAAATTAGCTCGAGTAGGTATTCAATAGTGAGGAGAACAAATACTCGTCGGTCCGTCTGTTGACCGACTAGGCCGAAAGCCGAATGTTTGGCGTTTGTTTCACACTAAATTGATCCAATCTCCGGCAGGGACGGGCCACGAACGACGCCGGTGAACATGACCTAGTGCCCCATGACATCGGCACACCCCTCGCCCCCACACCATAATCGCTCGCCGACCTGACACGCACACAAACTTAAACGTAAGTATTACTTTGTACCTACCTATGTAATCGCGGGGTAACACGAATTCGTGCCGGAATGTGCCAGGATTATCTTATGTTTGTGTTTAGTTAGAATATGTATTATTATTATAACTATTATTTAATATAATAGGAACGTTGTAGCTGCTGGTAAGTTGGTGTACATGTTTAATTATGAATGTACACACACGTTTCCAAGATTTCATTTTGTGTTGTTCAACTCCTTCCTTTATACGATACGGCGTGCATTCCAACACATGGTACCTTCAGTCTTTGTCAAAATTTACAAAACATACGTCAGACCCTTGTTAGAATACGCATTCCAAGTTTGGAACCCATATTTTGTGATCCTTCACAAAATATGGGTTCCAAACTTGGAATGCTACCTATATTACCCTGCTGGAGAGTGTACAAAGGAGAGCCACGAAAATACCGTATGGTCTCCGTCGTAAGCCTTATGAGGAACGCCTAAGAATATTAAAGTTACCTACACTTAAAGACCGAAGAATGAGAGGGAATCTTATTGAGACCTACAAGATTCTAACTTATAAGTACAACCTGCCTAATTTTAGAGATATGTTCCTGTTAGAACAGAAAGCATACTCGTCCCGTGGGCATAGCCTCGCTCTCAACCGCTCATTCTCACACTCCTTGGTGGCCTATCACTCCCTGAATAATCGTATTGTGGATATGTGGAATAAACTCCCGGAAAGTGTAGTGTCTGCTAATTCAGTGAATAGTTTTAAATGTCGCCTAGACAAGTGGCGTAAAGCAAACCCGTGACTGAATATGACTATTTAAATGATTAAAAACAGAATTTTATGCATTGGACTACTACATATGAAATAGACTTTACTCCAGTACTTTGATGTGGACACATCAGCAAGCCTGCTGCTCGTCCATAATCTAATAATAATAATAATAATCTTGCAACGGCAGAATTAAATTAATACCCTAACTTGTCAAATTAATTGAAACTGATACAAGATACAAGAAGAATAACCTAACCGTCAAATACCCCCGACTCCAACTAGAAAAAGAGCTTTAACTTTTTGAACAGCTGTATAGATTTTCAAGAAACATAGCTAAGATACCCGATTAAACATGCTTTCAATTAAAAAAATGCTTTGAAGTCGGTCCGTCCATTTTGGAGCTACGATGCCACAGACAGGCACACAGATACACACTACAAATTTATTACACCCCTCTTTTTTGTCGGGGGTTAAAAAGGGTACATGTAGGATCGTAGCACATGACATTCTGTAGTTACTGCCTTATAAACAAGGACCTACCTTTCTAGTCTCGATCCCTTTAAGGAGTCATTGTACTCATCATTTTGAAAAACTTTTACTATGGGACCAACCCTTAAATCGCTAAATGAGATCTGCTGTACCATATACATTCAGTCGAGTTATTTGTAGGAAACAGCAGATTTTCTTTTCACGATTTCAGGCTTTGTCCAAAATATGTGTGATATGTGACATTTCATCGAAATCCGTTCAGCCATTATATTGAGTAACAAACATCCGAACATGTTCACAAATTTTCTAATGTGGTTTTGTGAGGTCACCGAACTAACAACTTTTTTAGCATAGAGATTGGTATGAAAATCTAATTCTTTTTTTATTAAATAGTACCTACTAATTAAATTATTTATTAAATATTTATATTATATATTAAAACTAATTAAATTAGACGCAAGGAAGCACAAACAAACAAGTTTGATTTGTTTATTAAGGTTTCCGCTTTACGAGAGTTTTAAAACTTTTGAGGATCTGTTGTATAACAAAACAAACCGAGACGAATAAATGGCATTCAATAAAATGCGGTATGAAATGTTATTTTATCTTTGGGGTAAGTTAAATAGCGAAACTCGAAAGCTTGTGATGCAATAAATAAAAGTAAAGTAAATCCAGCTCATTACCGTCCCACTGCTGGGCAGTTAGCGGTTAGCCCACCACGCTGGCCTGGTTTAGTTTGGCAGACTACACACACCATCGAGAACTATATGAGGCCCTCTCGTGCGCAGGTTTCTTCTGTTGTTTTTTTCCTTCACCGTTATCGTATTTACCTAAATGATAATCACATGATATTCATATTTTAGTTAATGTGTTTCGTTAAAAAGACATGTGAAAATGGTTTAAGATAAAACAGAGTATAGATAAATAAGCGGTAAGTTATTATCTCAATGGAAATTACTCCAAATTTTTCGTTGAAGAAGCCATTTGAAGCTACCATTATTAAAAACACTAGACAAGTTTAGTTGTATTTGTCATCTCGCATGAAAACATAACCACGCAGCGGATCCCAAATAGCAGGTAACGGCAATTCGTAAGGCTCAGAAGGAGATGGCTTGTTGAGCTGGACTCCAATCTAAAGGATTGGCCCCAAATTGCCATAGACCGGGAAAAGTAGAATGAAGGGAGGTATTTGCCTTGCAGTAGGACACTACAGACACAGTATAGGTATATTTATGCAAATACTATGCTACAGGCTTGTAATGTACCTAATGTAAAATGTAATGTACGACCTTGAGTCACATTGAAAGTCTCTACTATTGGAAAACAGGCGTATCCCATCTAGCACGCGAAATGGTATTCGAGCGGTTTAAAAGTTTCAAATCGTCCATAAAACGATCACTAAACACGAGCCTTCTCATATGCCGTTCCAAGTGAGTTTGTGATACATTCCCATAATTGTTATGCTTGGAAAATTGATTACTGATCCAGTGACCCCACATTAGGGTATTTTCCCCAATATTTAGGGGATTTTTGCAGCTTTAGTGGATTTTATAGGGGAAAACATTTTCAAGAGTGCCTAACTTAGGGGAATTTCACGAGCACTCCGGGGAAAATCTAAATCAATATTGGTGGCAATATTGCACTGATCTAAGGATGGTATTGAATGTTGAGGATGATGTTGCTCATCCTTTCATAGTCGCCTTATATTTTATGATACCCATCGGAATAGCCGGAGTACCCTATTTACCGACACGAATCACACAACAGGGAGTCTAAACAGGCCGCTTTTAATGACAATGACTAACATTACAAATGTCAAAATATCCACTTAATTGATGACTCTTAATACTATACGTATAAGGTTCATATTCAGTAATCATCTGTTTGACAGTTACTATGGAGATTCTAAAATGAATCATTGTGCCCTTTTCGGCCCCAGGTCCTATACATAATTCAGAAATGTTCTGTATTTATTTGTGATGTCTCTAATGTGTAAGAGAATAACTCATTTTATTGGAAAATAACATAAATAACTATTACTGTCACTTAGACCAATTCTAATAATCATGCATCTAGACTTCATTCGGGTGACTTTTCATTAGTTTAGATAATAAATATCAGGTTGACAATTCTCACTGGAGTAATACTACTTTATCTCTGAAATTAATGGGCTAGTTTTAATTATAACTACTTTAATATTAGTAAGTAATTATTCTTAGCGTGTTGATGGCAAATTAAATATGCTTGGCCCAGTATGCCGCCACGCAAATTGCAGAAGCATAGCGGACATTAGCTCCTCACGTGTGCAGGTGGTAGGGCACGCGGCGCAGGATGTAAGGTGGGCCATGGTCTGCGTAGTATTTTTTTGTAATATCACGATCACTCTTCCATAGATTACATTAAGAAGTTTAAGAACTATTCACAACCGGCTCCAAAATTAGATAACAATCTATCGAAAATATACGAACAAAGGTATATAGCGGCTATAGACAGGGGTGTAAAACAATTGTGAACAAACCGCGACGTTAAGGCCTACGGGATCGATGAATTAATATTCCTGCCGCGTCCACCGCCGATAGAATATTCAGCTCGCCAATATGTACCGAACGAACTTCAATCTAAATGTATACGAACATTATTTTTTGATACGTGCTTCTAGCGGTAATAAAGGGTTGCAGATTTATGGAGACTGAAATAGAATTATGAGATAATGATTTTTTTTTTATTCACCGCACATACTGCTGTGTAACGACCTTTTATTTACGCCACCTTTTTAGGGATGTAGAGTATTATCTTTTTTATTTGTGTCTGGTAGAACGCTGATGCTTTTGACCTGTTGGAGGTGGGGTTAATGATTTGAGGTAGCAGGCTGCTACACAGTCATATTATTAATGTAGCTGACGTGTGGAGTCGACTCTGTTATGACAAATCCCACGGGACACGTCCCTAAATAATAATCAGAACCAGACACAGCAAGTCCCCTCTTGTTGCTCCCTCATCGATGTCCTAAGCCGAGGCCCGTGACCCCACTATGGGGTGAAATAAAAAATATTTTGATTCTGATAAATTTTAATATAAGGCTGGAGGCCCATCAGGCGTCGCTATAGTTCGGTTAAGTAGAATAGGTTCCCAGAGACAACTGTGAGAGATAATTACAAAAAAAAAATACAGCTCTCTAATAAATCTTAAGACTACAAATTCAGTCTTTTTTTCTTGTATATTTCTTGTTAGTACAATAATTCAGTACCGTAGAATTGTGTTTATAACGAGGTGCCTTGGGTCAGATGCTATTATATTTATTTTTAGCGAGTTATGAGCCCCTATAGTCGTCGTTATTTATTTCCTTTGTAATATTCCGCCGGAGAGATAGTATTTAATGGATGGGTCCAGCATAGGTGTTCGGGGAGAACTGTCCTAGATTATTACATTACATAAATATACAAGGTGTATAAATTGTATATATTTAAACAGGATACATAAAATAGCAGATGTTTTCGCGATTTCAGGGTTGGTCCCATAATAAAAGTAGTTCATAATGATGAGGGAATATTATACCTACATATAAACCTTTCGGAAAAAATGCTTAAAATAATGGTGAAAACCGCATCAAAATCCGTTGCGTGGTTTAGGAGAAGTTAGCGGATATACAGACAGACAGACGCGGAAAGCGATTTCCTTTTATACTATGAGAATGAGATAGAGATGTAGGTATAGCTTTATAATTATGTAGTCGTGCGTACTCATGATGCAATAAAAAGTTCGAGTCTTTGAACCGATGCGCAAATTGTTCACGAAGTCAAACTCGCATCTTACAAAACATGAGATGATCTAAAAAAACATATATTTTTTAAATCTGGACCTCATCATGACCGTATTTGATGATAACTTACGAAATGTCCTCTTTATTAAGTAATTTCGTTCGCCAGGTTATCAACAATGGTGCCGCGTTGGTTGCTGGTGTGCTGCGTGGTGCTGTGCGCGAGGCCGGCGCACCCGCAGGGCGCACAGCAGTGTCCGCCACCTAATACGATCACGCCCTGCAGTTGCACCGTCAAGAAGAATGGCCTCGATATACTCTGCGAGTTTACTGAGCAACAGCATATACAGAAGGTATATCAATAATCTATTTAGCCGACTACGGAGACGCTTATAATATATGTTTGACCGGTATGTATGTATGTTCAACTATCCCTCTTAACTTCTAAACTACTTATCATAATTCGACAAGTGAGGAATCATTGAAAGCGTCTTGATTGTCCGATAGTTATATAATACGGGCCATATTTATCGACAAAATAAGTGATGCTTAAAATAAAAACAGCCATCCACCAATATACATTTTAAATGGCCGTTTTCCGTAATCTTCTGTTTTTTTTTGCCACTTTGCCATCAATTTGTTTTTTTTCCTAGGCCATGAACACACTGCGGTCCAAGCCGATGATAATCTTCTACCTGAAGTTGCGGCACAACAATTTGGCCAAGTTACCCTCGTACATATTCCTGGGGCTGGACATCCGCCATCTGACTGTACATAACAGCAGCTTGGCTGTTATAGAAGACTCCTCACTAAGCTCTATTGGTATGTTTCACTTAGTAGTATGTGGTCGCCTGATGAATAATGCAGAAGGACACCATTTTATAATAATGTATGTCTTGTGTAAACGCGTTTTCAAAAGTTAACAAAAAACTGACAAAGTCATTCAAAGAAAAAAATTCAATAATTATTTTTGGCGAAAATTTTAAATTTCGCGATTACTCGCATCATTATCCTGATTTATTTTTAAATTAACCCGATAAAATTTATTCTATTCTATTCTAAGTATAACCCGAAACTACATTGAAACATCTCTCCAAATAATATCAGTCAAAGTAACAGTAACTTCTCGTTAACTTGTAATTAATCACCTTAAAACATTAATCAAAGTTTACGTTCATTTCAAAATATAACAAAAGTCCCCATTCCAACTTGAATCCGCCCGAGGTTAATTCAGGACTTCCCTACGTGAGATAAAATTTGAATGTCGAACTCAATAAATGTGACAATACCCTCAGGTAACAAATTAACGCAGCTCGACGTGTCACAGAACAGCCTGGCGACGATACCGACGTCCTCGTTCACGCATCTCAACCACCTGCTCATTCTTAACATGAACCATAATAAGGTAAGTCCTTGACTTAAGTAGCTTCAAGTACTGTTATTAAAGGAGACGTGAAATGTCGATGTGTATTGATTCTGAGTCGTATCGAACGAAATGATACGCATTTCTAATATCTCCTTTTATTTTATTGTGTCTACTTTTCGCTACGTTAAGGGTGAAGCCCTATAAATTTTAAAATTAAATTAAATTAATTGGATGGGCCCCCTTCAGCCTTACGTTGATTAATGCATTAATTAAAAACAAGGATGATTGAAACGTAGCTCATAAGTATGACACGTTTAAGCTTTGAGTTGAGTACAATGAATACAAATAAGGTAATGACCAATTATGGTTTCTGTATAAGTCATTTTGTCCGGCTATTCCTTGATGTTATCGGAACAAATAATAAGCCGAAAATATTCGTTTCATTTCAAGACTTTTGTGTCATATACATTTATTAGGTATTCTGAAAAAAACTGCTGAACATTTTTGACCACACTACTATACCAAATATAGATGTTACGTTATTAACACGCTTTTATTAGCTTCACCTGTAACTAACTAACTATGTAAGAAAATCTTGGAAATTCTATTTGACCCACTTCCCGGTTTCCGAATGAGCTGAAATTTTGCATACACGTTCAGTTTGGATGACTAAATCGCGTTCTGTAATTTTAATTTATATGATATTTTATTTTAGATGATATCAAAACCTACTTTTTCTAGGTGACAGCTGTCCACAACAGGGCATTCATGGGCCTGGATACATTGGAGATTCTAACGCTATATGAGAATCGGATATCTGTAGTAGACGGGGAGGCTTTCAAAGGACTCGAAAAGTAAGTTGGATTTCTTCAGAGTTATATTTAGTTGTACAGTCAGCGACTTTTTTTTTTTTTTTATAATATATATATTACAAAAAGTATATTCCCAAAAAAACTTATAAAAAATTGAACAACGATTAGCTACTTTTGTCGCTGACGTCAACATGAAACAATACAGCACAGCATTTGTTGAAATTATTAATTTCAGTGAATTCATTTGCTTATAATTAAATACTCCTTTACCTTAATGTTAATAAATCGGTTGCCCTAAATGATTTAATTAAGAAATTAATAATATACAGAATAATATACGACTTATTTATCAAGCTTGTTATTTTATGGACCATTTGTGAGAACAATAACTAAACTAATAACTCAACCCATTTCAAATACAGATTTGTTAAATTTTGAGTCAGTATTTCCAATAGTATCTATTATTTTAGTAAATAGTTTAATAGTTATAGGTCATTAATAAAGGCAGGTTAGAAGTTTATTCGCAATATTGACTTTACAAATTGATAGGTCTTAGACCTACCGTTAGTAAATGAAAATCAACGTTCTAATCTATCCAATAATTTATTAAAATTGTTCAAAAGTTCTCCAATTAGTTAAATTGGAACACTTTTCTGATATAAGATTCGCAGTATTTTGGTCCATATTATTGTTATCATAATAAATCATCAAAAACATTACTTTGATCCATATACAATGGGTGATGCAGTAACAAAGAAGTGTTTAAGCCAAGACTTTTTTCATAAACGTACCTACATAATAATGTTGTGTTATAATGTATTATACATTAAATAAAAGTAGGTAGCTGTACAGTTTCCAGTTCACATCATTGAAGTAATAAGTACTCCGTTGTACTACCTACTTATTTACTTTCTTGGTGCACACCATTTATAACCTACTCAACATCTTTATGCGAAAATCTTTTATTGGCTTACTGTCTCTATCTTTTTGTTATACTTGTTTGTTTAGTTTTAGGTTTTCCATAGAATAGATCATAGATCAAATACAGGCCTTATGAAATGTCGAGACTATTTAGAACCGTTCTAAATAGTAGGTCCTATGGAGAAGAACCAACAAGAAACTCCACGGAAACTCTTTTAAAACACTAGATTACAATCTTGATTAGTACGTTGTTGTGCTAAGAGCTGCGAGAATAATGCTTTTAAATAAGAATGCCATGGCAGTTACAAGCTGACCAGGCCTGACAG
Source organism: Allophyes oxyacanthae (assembly GCA_932294325.1). Taxonomy (NCBI): domain Eukaryota; kingdom Metazoa; phylum Arthropoda; class Insecta; order Lepidoptera; family Noctuidae; genus Allophyes; species Allophyes oxyacanthae. The sequence goes on along the minus strand of OW028613.1, from coordinate 13,409,840 downwards.
ACGGCACCCATTCAAAATAATATAATAAATAAATAAATAAAACATGTTTTCTAAAAATCTGAAAATAGAGACGAATGCTCATATAAAATGCATGTTTTACGTCAACAGTTTATAAAGTCGGAACCACATTATTTTGTTGTGTCGTGTTGTGGCGCCTTCTAACGCAGTGTTAGCAATCGAAACTCGTTCTGATATGACGCACTCCTGAACAGATTCGTTTACAGATGGGTCATTCCTGAGGCCCAATTCTCGTAATTAAGAATGTTCAAAATATAGTTCGGATCTCATTCCGATCAACTACCAATGTCATAAATGTCACAAATGGTATTCTCCTACCCTAACAAACAACGTCAAACGTGACATTATATTGTAATGAGATCGAAAGTTGAATAAAAGGCAAATCGGTATTCTGCTAACATTTTGAACTGACACAGATAATAAAATTGACACTCTCGGTCTATGCTCTCGTCTATACACAAACGTCAAAAATGAGATTGAAATGAGTTTGTAAGAAGATTGAATCCAAATCATACTGGAATCGGACTGAACTTTAAGAGGAGTAGAATACATGACTTTTTGTCAATTCATAATATAATCTCAGTTCGGTCAAGTTTCAGTCATATTATAAATTAATTACGAGAATTGGGCTTCTGGTCACAACACAACACGACACATTAAAGTTTAATGAGCTTTTTAATTAATTAACGCTGTAGATTACGTGTGTATATGTACACAGCCTTCAATGAATTTTTTTGTTACAATGTAATTATTTCCGAAGAAGTACTCGTAATATTAGACAAAAAAATCTGCACTTCTATTAGTTCTACGAGTAAATTTAAAATCTAAAGTTAAGCTAAAGTTCCTCCATGTATTACTTGCAGCTCTTTGCAGCATTTTATGTATCAAGATCTCAATAATCCTAAGTGCAGCAAAAAGAACATAAATGGTGAAAAATATACCATTACCTTTCTTTCAGAAAGCTGAAACGGCTGAATCTTGGCGGTAACGACTTGACAGCGGTGCCACAAAAAGCACTCGCGTTGCTCGAGAATTTGAAAAAGCTAGAGATGCAGGAGAATCGCATTGCTACCATTACAGAAGGAGATTTTGCAGGTAAAGGTTTTCTTCTTTTCTAATTTCAACGTTTGTTGGTTTTATACCATTGATACAAAAACAAGTTCGGTTTAAAGACTCATTTATTTCTCAGAAGACTACATTGTTCACTTATATGAGAAACTTAACTAAACTTAACTTAACATAAGTTATGTGTTTATAACGATATTCGGCTGTATATTTATACAGGACACTTCCTTTAACGTGTTATTTTATACATTATAAAAAAGAAATACTTTTACTATCGGACAAAACACGAAAATGCGAAAAAGAACAGCTATTCGAATATAGTTGAACTATTTGGATGGAATAGCTGATATTTTTATCGCGATTTCAGTGTTGATCCATAGTAAAAGTTATGCATAATGATGTGTACAACAACCCCTAAAGCGGGTGTCCTGTTTATATAAATATCCTGTATTTTAACGGTCTTGTATAAATACATCCTGTATTTAAATGGTGTTATTTGTATCTTTTTTCCATGGGAAGTTGTTTGGCTCTTTTACAAACAAGGCTGACCTATCACTTCCCATGGGTGCCGTAAAAAGCATCCAAGGGATTACACCAAGGGTTGGGCAACATTACTCACACTTGATTATGGGTAGTATCCCTCAAATGGGAGAGGCCTTACGTCCAGTGAAGAAACATTTGGTTTGACAAAGGGATATAAATAAAACTGACGACTTAAATGGTGCAGCAACAGAGCGGTCAGTCTTCTGTGCAAAGAATTATAGATTCTAGCATTGAATCAAATATTTGTATGATGATTTGTTCTGAGTCTCGTTGTTTTCTGCATGTGGCCCAAATCCCACATGCAGAAAACAACGAGACTCAGACTCAGTCTGTATTTTTTTTTTTAATTTTGCCCCTCTCTAAGATTTCGCCTATATCGAGGGTACTTTAATCGCTTAGCCAACTGTACCAACCGTGTCGTCAGAAAATACTAAATTTATATAATTTTCTTGTAGGTTTGCGAAGCCTAGATTCACTAGGTTTGGCACATAACCAGCTCCGAGAAGTACCCTCCCAGGTATTCTCACATTTGACGTTTCTGAACTCATTGGAGCTGGAAGGCAATCTAATCCAAAGGATTGATGAAAAAGCCTTTGCTGGACTTGAAGGTAAATTGACAAATTACTATACCTATGTTGCTTGTTTATAATTATAATAAACAAAAAAAATAGATCGCAGAATTCAAATGAACGAATTTGTTGCTCATAAAATATTACTGTAAAGTTATCTAACTCTATACCTTGTTTATTTATTAATTTCTTGTCTTGTAACTACTTATTGATACAACAATACTATAATTACCTGCATTTTGTAGAAAACCTGCAGTACCTGCGCCTTGGAGACAATCGTCTGCACGAGATCCCTTCGGAAGCTCTTCGTCCATTACACCGCTTGCGTCACTTGGACCTGCGCTCCAATAACATAACTTACATTAGTGAGGATGCCTTCACTGGCTATGGAGACTCCATCACCTTCCTCAATATGCAGAAGAACATGTAAGTTTGTTTCACTACTTTTATGAACCGCAAATATAATAATAATAGTAGATTTATTTATTCCTCTCATATTTGTACAGTGGTTACAAATAATATAATAAAGGTATACAGCTAAAACTTAACCTTTGTGAGAGCTGGAGTCTGCACTAGGTTCGAGACCTGTATGACGGATCTCCAGGCTCCCATCCCTTAATAATCATAAAAATGTAGCAGCCAAAGTATATGGAAAGAATATAGGTACATACGGAAGCTAAGATATTGAGAAACATATGGAAACAAAACTGGGAATAGTAGTAGTGTTTGTATGTCAGGTATGTGCGTGTGTATGCCAGTGTGGGGGTGTGTCGGGGTGGGTGGGGTGTGTGTGTTATGTGTAATGATTTGGTAAAAACCAATAATTAAGTATACATTGGTGGTCAGCTGTTGAATTTATTTTAGGGTCATAATTATGGTTTCTGTCTCACCATAGTCTAAATCCAAGAGCCAATTACTAACTGTTCTTTTGCAATATAATATTAATGGTACCATTAGTAACTAATAATGATGTTATCGGCTTACAATAATCTCACTTTCGCTTGGATTACGTTGATAGATTAGAGTTAATATTGCTTGAATAGCTAGACCACGTTTTGTGTTATTAGGGGTAATCATGATTTTCTTATTCTCCATTTTGATTCTCGACCTATTGTCAGATTTTAATAAAGGTGTAGGTATAGCAAAAATAAAACCAAAACAGAGCTAAAGCTAGAATATTCTTGCAATGCAAAAAATGGGGAATGGGAAAATCACAAAAAAATGGAAGCGTATAGTCATTCTGATAATAACTTCTATTACTGCCAGATAATAAACGCTCCAGAAAGAGATTCAACATTGACTATCTACTGATTTTAACTCATTAGCAACAATATTAGCGAGTAAAGTAAATTTTATAGACTGTTCATCTCAAATCCCAAATACGTAAATAGAATTATAAAAAAAAAAATTGCAGGAGTAACTAATTGAAGTAATATTTGTTTTATGTCGCACGTTTTAAATACCATCCTTCCAAAGTAACTTAATATTCTGCATACGAATCTCAAATTTTATTAGAGCGGAATATTACGGGTTTATGATTAATAAATATTCCTCATTCCGTGAGGTAGTGTTGGCGTTTGATTAATTTCCAACTGTACTATATTTTAATACCCAAGAGATTAATAATTTCCCGACAAAGCTAAATTTTTGGGTCACGTGCTCAATGGAGGGAATAATTTTGTCTAATCCACTTTTATTGCCGATGACTAAGTAATTGGGCTAAAAGTCCTACACGCCTTCTGTTTCACTCTTATATTCTATGTCCAATGGTCGTTGATTAATTTCGATTTATATTTCGAGTGCTGTACAAGTGTACAAGGTCCTTCTTAACATGCTTTTATTAGCTTCACTTGTAATTAACTAACTATGTAAAAAATAAAAAATAATGTAATAACGACCTACCACCGAAAGTTCTATCTATAAAAAAGACCATTACAACGAAGAAGAGCATGAATGACACCATAATTGGTGTTATTCATACATACTTATACATCATTCTACGTCATTCATCCATTACGTGTGTTAAACATTGCTTGGCCTTTAATTCTTCCTAAAATTTCTCTAGGGATATCACGGACTGATTATTACTTCCTTGTTAACTACCAGCCGCTTACACCTATCAAGTGTTGCACCGACTTCGTCCCCTGCAACTTTAACTACGTAGGTTAATTCTACTTAATCTGTTGTAACAGGATCCACCAACTGCCGACTATGGGCTTCGATAACTTGAACTCCTTGGAGACTTTGAATCTCCAGAACAATAAGCTGCAGCATATTCCTGAGGAAATAATGGAGCCAATTTTGGATACTCTTCGGGTGGTAGATATTATGGGTGAGTAATTTACTTTTATAGTATTTATATTGACGTAAACGTAGACAATATTGTCTGTTATGATGATACTACGAAAGCGAACTGAAGGAATCCATGATACCAATGAAGCCCTGATCAAAAAATCTGTGAACATCACTTAATCACCACTGCCAGCGTATTTACACTTATGTTTTGACACAGATAACCCACTGATATGCGACTGCGAGTTGGCATGGTACGAAGCCTGGCTTGCAGGCCTGCGGGACAGGGACGATGAAATGATGCAAAAGAAGCGCACCGTATGCACCATGGTGAACGAGCATCGGGAGTACAGCGTCGCGAAGATGCCTCTCGAAAAGATGAACTGCAAACGAAAACCGGCGTACGGGCGCACCTCCGGAGCGCCCACCTCCTGTCCCGCCATCAGCTTCGCGACCAACGCAATCCTCGTGGTCGCGGTCAGGTGGCTCTAGAATAATCATAGCATTTCTTTTTTCTAAGTTAATCCTAATTTTATTTCTCGCGAAGGGTTACCCTCGCGCCAGCTGTGGCCGGATGGCTCGATGCGTACCTCTTCGCAACGTTTGTATTTTTCGTTCAAAACTTCGTAACGTGATGAATTTGTGCAATAAACTACGATACATATCAAATTTGGGCTGAGAAACAAAATTTAGTAGTATAATACGGAGCGGTAGCTTGGTAAGAAGATGAATTGAAGATGGTCGTTTTTCAAGAGCGGTAAGTTAGTGGTACAGTATTTTTACAATGTAGTAAAACCTCTTGCGGTATGCCTTACTAATAGTAATGTACCAGAATGTAGATGACTACACGTTCTACCACCAGGTATTCTAGTACTAGTAGGTATCACTGAAGGTGAGTATCATCATCGTTACGGTCGTATCATGCTCTTAGCGTGGAGGAAACTTAAGTAAATATGTCAAAAAATGTGATTTCACAATGAGCTAGATATTTTACACGATCTTTAGCAATGAACAATTTTATTTGAAAATTTACATTCCCTATATTTGAAGGAGAATTTCTAATATTTTTTATCGTTTACCCCTGCCTTACGATATAATACCTATAGTAAGCTTTTACGTATTTACAATGTTGACTATTACGATATTATTCTATGATAAATGGGGCTCGCGGTACGAGTATTTTGCCTCACATTACTTACATTTATACTTCTCTAAATAAATAGCAAAGGAAATTAATTGCCGGTTAAAACTTCTCAATAAATGTACGCTGAGTCTTGTTTACAGGCGATTACGTTAGCTTTCGAAATGACACGAATATGTTATCTTGATTATTATATATATATATATTAGTTAGAACCCATAAAATAAATGTTCTATTTGATGTAGAATTAGTGATAAGTAGTTATATAAGTGTTAGATGAAATTCGGTAATTTAAACACTGTTTAGGTTTTGGAGTTTGTAGCTTTTAACCGATCAATGGTTTCGTTCGTATGTCAAGTTTAAGTTCTATTCTTTATTTAATTAATTTTTTTTCATTAAGTTATATTATTTTTTAACATAAAACTTTATAACAGAGTTTTTTTTAAATCTTGTAGGTTTCATTGATTATGATTAGTTATTACTCGATGTTAAAGTTTATCGTTAGTATGTAGTGGAGTAATAAATGTGACTTTGAACATATTATTATATCCTTTGCCTTTGTCACCTAACCTGATGGTAGCAATAAAAATCAACCCTTCTTTGCCGTTACGATACTTACGTTAAAAGAGAAAAATGTTCTGAGCCCTGTGATCAATGTACGACGTGTATTTAAATCATTATCAAGTGATAAAATTGTAACCAAAAACATATCCTTTAGTCTGAATTACTAATTATAAGAATGTTTATAATATACAATATTTAAATTGAATACCTATATTCGAGTAAGAGGTGAAGGCTTGACTTGGCGAAAATGTGGTAAAAATATGTAGAAACTGGTGTGTCACTGCGAAAATACGAAACTCGGAGATTTCAAAAATAATATTTCACGCAGTAGCAACATATTGTTGGGACATTCAATTTTAAAGTGTCCTTCGTATTTCGTACTTTTGTAGTAGGTGGGTGAGGCTTGGTTGACAAGCATTTTGGAACTATTTTGGATCGCTGGATGAGAATATAGAGCGAAGTAATAGCGGAAAGCTTGTTGCAATAATCTTATAATACCTACATTAAACTTTATATTGTTATTATTATATTCATGATTGACATAAGGTAGGACAGTTATGGAATTTAAAATAAGCTTGGAATGAACGATTATTAATTTAATTGAAAGAGTCATTGCAGTCATAGAAATGTCAGAGGTGATAATATCCACTATATCCAGGGGTCTTCGAAATCTTTGGATGACCAAATATTATTATTTATCCCACTTCTCCTAGTTTTTAAAACCATATAATTACTATACACATATTATATTACCTACCTAAAAAAATGTGTTAATTATGTAAGACGCGAGATTGGGTACTTATTGTATTCAATTACATATATTGGCCCATTTTGATGGAAATCATTGTATAATTATGTAGTGTTGATGTTAAAGCTTGAATGTTTATCGTCATAATCATTGTTCACGTATATAGCGGTTTGTGCACTTTTTATATACAAGTATTGCACTTATTGTACACTTAAGTCTTAATAAAAATCAGAGTCGAGACAACCTGAATAAACTTAAGAAATTTCATGAACCGTCTCATATTTAATCGATAATTGTCTCATTATAAACATTTTTGATGTTATAAATGTCGTGTTGCACTGTTTTAAGATGTTCATTATATTTGTCTTTAAACGCTTTTCTTGAATCCGACGCAAGTTAAGGTTAAGAATCGCTTGTTCTAAAAGTTTGAGATGTTACTGTAAAAAGCAATGTTTTATTGTCATCGCGTTACTTTACGAGTTTTTATCTCGGTTTTCTACAATAATGTCTCAAGGATGAATTCTATTCGTATTATACTATATTATATTGTGACTCATTATAATTTAAGTGTTCCTCGTGTACCTACCATGTCAAAATAAAACGTTGCAATGTGGTAAGTACCTAATTAAAATTCAAACTGTACTTCGCCAACTATGTTCCACGCGGCTCGGATTCTATATATTAGAAGGAAAGCTTATTGTCAAACTGTAATCATTCTAAATTTAAAATAACATTCTATTTAAAAATATATTCATGTACAAAATCAATATTCTTTAAATAAAATAAAAAAGAACCAGCATTTAACATATCGTGGAAGTGGTAGCATCGTGACCACATGGGCACCACTGACCTTGCATATCAATATAGGGTTAAGTCAACGTAATTTTATATATCCACTGTTATATAATATATGTGTGTTGTTTATATAAACGTATATTCATTGTTAATCTTTCACTGTTGTATGGATGAATATCGCTTGTAATATATTCTGTGTACCTTAAAGTATTTAGAATTTACTCATGATATAAATGGTTGGTTGGTATTATTTCCAGCAATAATCAATACTATTATGTATATTTTATATAACTATAATCATTGGAATAAATATTGTTTATATATTCATGTTAATTAAAGCCAGTTTGTAATACCCAACCGTTTACAGTCACATTTATTATTTAAGTTAATATAAATGTAGGTAATTTATTTCTAATATTGAAATTTGCTGTAAAGGTGTATTTATTTAATTTCGGTTTAAATAAAAATTTAACTATGACTCCGTTATTTCATTTGATATCTTGAATATAATTTTAGTGCCTTTTGGAAGGGATAGAAGGCTTGATCCAACTCAGTCCCTTCATTAAATTATGGGTGGTTCTTCAAAAGGTCCCAAAAATTATGTGCCTGACAAAAACCACTGTAAATCGTAACTTAATTAAAAATATATTTAATTATTTTTTTTATATAAAATCTATGATAAAACGGATCAAAAAGAGTACGAAAGAAATTTGGAAAAGTACCATAATTTTATTACGTACCTACTACTAATAGTACAAAAGTTCCGTACCGTGACTGGGTTCAAACAGTGTATTTCTAAGAAATGCTTTGTAAGTGAATTCACTTTACGTTTTCGTAACCCCTGGGGAGCAATTCTGTAACAACATTTCGCATCTCGATTCGAATCGCATATTGTCGGTTGATATTTGACAAATGACATACTATATCAAAAGTGTAATATAATAACAGGAGCTGTGAATATAACTAGTGCATGTTCACTGCTCGGTTATTAAGTTATCGTATGTTCATTCTTCAAATATCAACCGACAAAGAGTGATATTCAAATCGAGATGCGAGATTTTCTTACAGAATAGCTATGCTGGTGTATCTTCTTTACATAGTATTAAATAAAGTCGCTTGCCGCGTCTGTCTGTCTATCTGTCTGTCTGTATATCCGCTAACTCCTCCTAAGCCACGCAACGGATTTTGATGCGGTTTTCACCATCATTATGAGCATTACTTCCGGAAGGTTTATATGTATAATAGTTTCATATTTAATGTAATGATAGTAGAGAAATTGCATCCGTGCGAAGACGGGGACGGGTCGCTAGTTGTATATATGTATATCATACAGATTATCAATCTCGACTGTCAGACGTATCTTTCCTAAATGATATCCGCCATATTTTTTACCAAGATTGCCAAGTAAAACAGAATTCGTGTTTGTATTACGGGCTCTATAAACTTTGTGACAGTCATATTAAAGAACGTGGCTTTAATAGGCTTGAAACATGGCCGGAGACTATTTCAAGGAGATGAATATTTGAAAAGCTTGGTGAAAATTTAAAAATGTTATGTTTAAAGAATTTTATTACGTCATTCTAAGTTATGAGGGAGATGGTGGCAGAATTTTTGTGTCGTTTGGGTTTTTTTAATGTACAATAGTAAAAAGTAAAACTAAATGTATGTGCCCGAAGATGAAGGAATTGAAAATTATTATTAGTAAAATTAAAGCAATTAATTTGGCATGATTATTTTTCAAATCAAATCACGTAACAAACTTGGTCGAAGTTTAATTTTAGGTAAGACGTTAAAATAGTCATCTAAATATAGGTACAAGTATATGAGAGTATGATCTCTCTAATTTAGTCCAGCTACGTGGCACGGTTGGCGTACTGGTTAAGCGATTGGCTTTCTGCGCTATGTGTTGCGGGTTCGAACCCCACACAGAATGAATATTTGCATAGCCTACAGATAGTTGTTCCGGGTCTGGGTGTGTGTGCGTATGAGATTTATATTTGTAAGCTGTACCTACGATATGGGAAGAATCCTATTGTCCCGGGGAACTACAATATAAAAGGCTTGTACAAAAGAATTTTCCATGTCATGGTGAATAGTTTTGCTAGTTAGCATGATAACGGCGCTGCATCATAGCCCATAGGTCACCTATCCTTTTCCCAACTACGTTGGGGTCTTTTATTCAACAAACATTTTGGTATAAATATTTCTAAAGAAGAAATACTGCATCATAATGGGGCTTATCTTAACAAGAGGATAAAAGAAAATCAGATTGACTTTTTATTTTTATAAGCTTGTCTCTTTAAGAATATTAATTCGTTCATAAAACCCGGAACATTCCAGAAATAAAATCTAGCGGGCTTGGATTATAAGTAATATTTTAATAGATTTCTGTTTGAAACCATAAATATGTATGTTATGGTAACTTTAACCAAATGATTTATTAATAGTTACGAGTACCATTAATTAACAGTGACCAATTAATCACACTAATCGGAAAATAAGCATGGCTATTTCTTTCAAAATTGCAAATGACACGTTGTGTTATATACAAAAAAAAAGCGCATTAATTATCTTCGCCGTACCAGAAATCTAGATAAATGTATTCCAAAAGGCGATAAAAAATCTCAACACAACACGACACGAACTGTAAAATCGTGTCAATTTATTTGTCAAAAACTGTACGTCAAACTGGGTCAAAACAGATTAGTTTTTCAGCTTGTTGGCGCTATATCAAGTGCCTCCTAATGTTGGATATGTTATTGAGTTTAAATATTAATCAACGAAAGCCACAAGCATTAGCCGGATCGATAGTCCATTAGTGTGCGGTGGCTCCACGAAAATATGACGATAATAAACATTGATTATTAGGTATTCGTTATAACTGGAAGATGCACAGATCTGCTACAGTAAAACGCGCACAAATCTAAATTGTGCACTTGTTTTGTTCAATCTAATTCCAAAGGATATGCTTGTAAAACTATAAAAATATAACGCCAAGAGTGATGTAAGAAGGTCGAGGATTCTTTCTTCTGGTAAGTAACAGTGACTGTCGTATCTGTACTAACTACAGATGATACGGCATGCTCCTTGGGAGTTTTGAGAGAGAACACCTACAATAGTTACATAGTACGAGAGTTAAGCACCAATAAAACATAACTTTTTGAACTTTTGTACTAATAGACTATTAGAAAGAAAAAAAGATTTTATTTTTACGCTCAGCATGACTCACGAAACTTAACCAAAAACTTACACCAAAGCAGTCCACATAATACTAAATCATAGTAGAGTCCAATCCAAACCACAGACGCACGCCTCTGTGACCTAAACATAATTAAATTAATTAAGTGGCAAAACCGAGTGACCAAGCGAAAACTAAATTAAAAATTAAACATTTACAGTCTGTGGAATAACTTTAGGTACGGCTAGTTCCAATTATCTGATGTAAGTACCTACTTATGACCCAGCGTTTATAAAAACGTTCGTAGATAACTGCATCTTTACTTTTTATATCCAAGATAATAAATCGAGTATTTTACTGCATGATCAGCGTAGTTTATGAGGATCGCCTCACACTGTTTCCGACATTGATTAATAGCGTGCTGTCTGCGACAGCTGTTCTCAAACTTATCATTTATCGTTCCTTTTTTCTGGTACATTTTTTCTGTATTACAGTGTGGTATATATTTTAATTTTTCAAGATATTTTTGCTCTAGTGAGGTATGAAAAAGTTCATAAAGCTGTCATACGTTTGTACGGGATTTACAGGTAGTACTTATCCATTTTTTTAACACCCTTTTATTAGCTTCCCTTGTAACTAACTAACTAACTATGTAAGAAAATCTTGGAAGTTAAATATGACCCACTTCCCGGTTTTCGATTGAGCTGAAATTTTGCATACACGTTCAGTTTGGATGACTCAAGCGTGTTCTATAGTTTTTTTAAACTATTATATTTTATTTCTTATCCATTTTCTGATGGGGATTTTAGGGTGTTAGTTTGCCCTCGTTGCTATCAAAATCTTGCGAAACCAAGTAGTGTCGCATGCAATCTACGGCCCACCCGATGCTGCATCCGATTGTGTGTGAAAGGTGTGTGTCAATGTGAGCTGGAATCTTTGTGTAAAATTGTTGTAATTTATACAGAATTGTTGTATTATTAAAACTAATACAACAATTCTGTATAACCATGTGATTACTATATTATTATGATGTTTGTGTGTAGCCATGCTGATTGGATTTCAATCGGTGCGCCTATCGAGACTCACGCGTGAATTGAGGTATTAAAATTTCTCTTCAAGACTCCAAGTAGGTATGCTATTTCAACTGTATCAGAATAATTCAGAATGATATCATAATTCCACATGTTGGCAGATTTTGTGGTAAATCTGTCAAAATGTGCAATTATGATATTATTCTGACAATTGAAAAAGCAGATTTTACTAGCCAAATTTTGAGAAACATACACTAGAAGTTATAAAATAATACAACGTCGTCATAACATCGATGTCGCTGCATTAAAAATGGTAGGTAATTAAAGTAGCCAAATTGTTAATAATTTATGGCTACATCGCGCGTCGCCGTGCACAGTTGCTTTTGTTCTAGACCTGATTAAACTCATCACGGGTGGCCGTCTGAAAATTTCTGCAAGTTTATAATAACATACTCGTACCTAATAGAAATTTTAAAGTGGTTTATCAAAATTTTCGCTTTTTTGTTTTTCATTGTTTTGTTAGAACACACATACTGTACGTTTATTATGGATTTATAATAAAAAATCGGTTAGCTTTTTCGCTAATTCTTAAACTATTATTTTACTAGCGGCCCATTTCGGCTTCGCCCGGGTGAATATTTATTTATATTAAACATGTTCTTTAAAACTGTAGTACCTACATTATTTTGTTCTATCATCAATAGTTTCCGCAGCGCACGCGATGTAAGGAATTTTATAGATATTTTTTTAACACCTTGGGTTACGTTATTGGAGACACCGTAGGGATATCTATTTAAAAAAAATATAGCCTATTTTTCTCAGTGATAAAATAGTATTCCACTGGTGAAAGAATTTTTAAAATCGGTCCAGTAGTTTTTGAATTTATTCATTACAAACGAAAGTACTAATATTTTCTCTATAAAATATTAATATAGATTATTATTACTATTGTATAGTATAGATAGTATTAGTTTAGTATAGATATAGATAAATACACTGAATCATATTTAATATTGTTAGTTACAATAGTAATAATAGATTCCATGAAAGGTATTGTTATGATATTTAGTCATGTAGAAATGAAGCTCGAATTAATTTCAAAGCTTTCATTGTAAGTATGATAGATATTTTCTTAGAAAGCTAAGAATGAATATCTAAAATAGTATTACCTATAAAGAAAGATGAGATCTTCAACAATAGCTTCATGACAATAATTATAAGTTCGCAGTATTGTTATTCTTACTGCTTTGATTCATCTTCAGTGTCTCTGCCTACACTGAAAAAACGTAACGGCTAGAAATAAACAAGTTATTGCTATTTATTTACAACCGAGTACTTGGTTCAGATGGAGCTTGAAAAGTCGTATTTTTCCGTGTACATAAAATTTTAGAAGAAAGTACATTACTAATGAAGACGTCACTCATAATATAACTTTTTTAAACTATACTTGAGACTTTTAAGTACCGCTTGTGTGATATAGTAGGTATAATGTTATGATACGTGTATTTAGAACACGTATCGTACTAGAACGTACAAGGGTATATAAAAAGACTAATGAGAAAAACAAAAAGTGCCGAAGTGTAGGTAAGTAGGTACTTCTGAAGCCCAATTCTCGTAATTAATTTATAATATGACTGAAAGTTGACTGAACTGAGATTATATTATGAATTGACAAAAAGTCACGTATTCTACTCCTCTTAAAGTTCAGTCTGATTCCAGTATGATTTGGATTCCATCTTCTTACAAACTCATTTCAATCTCATTTTTGACGTTTGTGTATAGACGAGAGTGTCAATTTTATTATCTGTGTCAGTTCAAAATGTTAGCAGAATACCGATTTGCCTTTTATTCAACTTTCGATCTCGTTACAATATAATGTCACGTTTGACGTTGTTTGTTAGGGTAGGAGAATACCATTTGTGACATTTATGACATTGGTAGTAGATCGAAATGAGATCCGAACTATATTTTGAACATTTTTAATTACGAGAATTGGGCCTCTGATTGTAACTTTAAAGTCGCATACTCCAAGTTTGTTACACAAGTATTTATAACAATTGAGATCAGAACTGAAGATTTAGATGTGGAACTTCGCCAGTCTACATGTGTATTGTTCTTTTATTACTTTTGAATAACAGCTCTAGCTTAAAATTTCCTTTTTAACCAACTTCAGAAATAGGAGGAGGTTCTCAATTCGACTGTATGTTTTTGTGTTTGTTACGCGATTACTCCGTCAATTGCAAACCATTTTGAAAATTATTTTTTATTTGGAAGGGCATACTCTCGTGGTGGTCCCATTTAAATTTGGTGAAGATCTGATCAAGACCTTGGGGGATAGACAAGTCCAACGAATAATGGCATATCACTCGCCATTGCTGTAATCGCATGTTTATGTATTGTTTTATGCCACTCAAAATAGATAAATATCTTTTATCAAAGTTAAACCCGACTTAAAAATAGTAAAAATTATAAAATACTTTCCTTAAAAAACTTAACAGCTTCTCAAGTCGGGGCCTTTAACTCTTCAATGCAACTAGTTTGGCAGTGGCCTAGTGGTGGTGGTATTAATGTGTTTTATTATGTAATTGATCTAATAAAATATCTAATTTCTAATCTAGCAATAGTAGGTAGGTATTTAAGTGTGCAAATATTTGTTGGTCTGAATTTTTTCCAACTAATCGATTTTAAAAATGTTGTTCTGTATTTACTGTAACATCTTATAAACCATGTTTCTAGCAAATAAATTACTTTGACTTTGACTATACAGCACAGCATAGCCCTTGTTGCTAGGATTTGTTTTCCAACTCATCATGGGCGTAGCCTTCTCTACTTTCTTGGAGTCATGCAGCAACCAGACTAACCAGTTACGGCAGGCATCTAAACTGCCAGTAAGCAGCCAGACAAGTATAGCTATATCTAATCTCCTATGCATATTACGACTACTTAGTTACCTACTTTTATTTTGAATGCAATACATTATTTATTTTAGTATTTTTGCATGTATGTGATCATCTATGTAGTGTATTATTACGTGTCTGCCACCATCTAAAAGACCCTGAAAAAAATAATTTTGTCAAATAAAATAATTCTGATCTCAAGTAAAAAGGTATCGTAAACTTTTTCAGACTTCTAGCTCTAAGAAAATATTAAATACATGATTATAAAACTGAAACAAAACCTAGTTACCCAGCGTTCGCCGTTTATTTAGCTAACGGCCTCTAAGAACTTAAAATTAAAAACATTCTATGTATTAATTAAGTTTTTATCCGTTAGGTCTAATAAAACTTATGATTACATAAAATATTATTAAGCGCCTGCGAAAATAATATTGGATTCTTTTAAGCCTTTAAGGGATGAAAAAATGATTTATTTCGGTGAAAATCTACACGGAAGAATGTAGAACTTAGTTACCCAGCCAGATAATAATTATTGTGAGTGTCAGGATGGCGGGTAGACAGCAGAATTCGCTATCGCAGATAAGCCTATAATTTAGTACCTAATTGGTACTATTTGGTACCTTCAGTAAAAAAATTGGTACCTCCTCGTGTTCCAAAATATAAGGAAAAAAAAGTTGCCCGCCATCCTGACGTCAGGATGGCGGGTAGACTCGTAGATTAGGCAGTTCCACGCTGAATGTCTGCGATCTCTGTATGTGAGGATTTAGTACCCAATTGGTACCTCAACATATCTCAGTTTCAACTGTCTGGACCAAGTCGTTACAAAGTTATGCGCAAAAATATTTTCGAGCAGTAATGAATGCAATTATAATATCATCGAGATATTCTAAGGCTCTAAGAAGGTTTCCATCAAATTACCTTTGATACTAAGTTTGGTAGAAAATGTATCGAATATTTTAAGAGGATCATCCGTAGAACATACATGATTAAAATTACAACGTTTAAGGTGTTGTATCACAACTACAGAAACGTCCCATGAAATATTTTTGCCCATTCAAGTATGGCCCTTATCCACATTGACTTTCAAGTGGTCTAACAAATCAGTACAGTCAGCAAAAAAAGTTGATTAACAGTTTTTTTTTAATGATTACACCTATTTCATTTAAATATTTACATGATGATAAAGCTGAACTCTCAGTTTGAACTGTGTGAACCATGTCGTTAGAAAGTTATGCGCTAAAATATAATAATCCACCAGTCGATTAAAAAGTGTTCTATTTTGGAACACTGGGAGGTACCAATTTTTTGAATGAATGCACCATATAGTCCCTGGTTGGTACCTAAACATATCTCAATTTCAACTGCCTGGACCGAGTCCTTAGGAAGTTATGCGCAAAAGTATAATAATCCACCAATCTTTTAAAAAGTGTTCTATTTTGGAACACTGGGAGGTACCAATTTTTTGAATGAATGCACCATATAGTACGTTGTTCGTACCTTAACATATCTCAATTTCAACTGCCTAGACCAACTCGTTGGAAAGTTATGCGCAAAAGTATAATTATCCACTAGTCGACATATTATGTATTCTATTTTGGAACACTGGGAGGTACCAATTTTTTGAATGAATGCACCATATAGTACCTAGTTGGTACCTAAATATATCTCAATTTCAACTGCCTGGACCGAGTCCTTAGGAAGTTATGCGCAAAAGTATAATTATCCACTAGTCAACATATTGTGTGTTCTATTTTGGAACACTGAGAGGTACCAATTTTTTGAATGAATGCACCATATAGTCCCTGATTGGTACCTAAACATATCTCAATTTCAACTGCCTGGACCGAGTCCTTAGGAAGTTATGCGCAAAAGTATAATAATCCACCAATCGATTAAAAAGTGTTCTATTTTGGAACACTGGGAGGTACCAATTTTTTGAATGAATGCACCATATAGTACGTTGTTCGTACCTTAACATATCTCAATTTCAACTGCCTAGACCAACTCGTTGGAAAGTTATGCGCAAAAGTATAATTATCCACTAGTCGACATATTATGTGTTCTATTTTGGAACACTGAGAGGTACCAATTTTTTGAATGAATGCACCATATAGTACCTGTTTGGTACCTAAACATATCTCAATTTCAACTGCCTGGACGGAGTCCTTAGGAAGTTATGCGCAAAAGTATAATTATCCACTAGTCGACATATTATGTGTTCTATTTTGGAACACTGAGAGGTACCAATTTTTTGAATGAATGCACCATATAGTACGTTGTTCGTACCTAAACATATCTCAATTTCAACTGCCTGGACCGCGTCCTTAAGAAGTTATGCGCAAAAGTATAATTATCCACTAGTCGACATATTATGTGTTCTATTTTGGAACACTGGGAGGTACCAATTTTTTGAATGAATGCACCATATAGTACCTAGTTGGTACCTAAATATATCTCAATTTCAACTGCCTGGACCGAGTCCTTAGGAAGTTATGCGCAAAAGTATAATTATCCACTAGTCAACATATTGTGTGTTCTATTTTGGAACACTGAGAGGTACCAATTTTTTGAATGAATGCACCATATAGTACCTGATTGGTACCTAAACATATCTCAATTTCAACTGCCTGGACCGCGTCCTTAGGAAGTTATGCGCAAAAGTATAATTATCCACTAGTCGACATATTGTGTGTTCTATTTTGGAACACTGAGAGGTACCAATTTTTTGAATGAATGCACCATATAGTACGTTGTTCGTACCTAAACATATCTCAATTTCAACTGCCTGGACCGCGTCCTTAAGAAGTTATGCGCAAAAGTATAATTTTCCACTAGTCGACATATTATGTGTTCTATTTTGGAACACTGAGAGGTACCAATTTTTTGAATGAATGCACCATATAGTACCTGTTTGGTACCTAAACATATCTCAATTTAAACTGCCTGGACCGAGTCCTTAGGAAGTTATGCGCAAAAGTATAATTATCCACTAGTCGACATATTATGTGTTCTATTTTGGAACACTGAGAGGTACCAATTTTTTGAATGAATGCACCATATAGTACGTTGTTCGTACCTAAACATATCTCAATTTCAACTGCCTGGACCGCGTCCTTAGGAAGTTATGCGCAAAAGTATAATTATCCACTAGTCGACATATTGTGTGTTCTATTTTGGAACACTGAGAGGTACCAATTTTTTGAATGAATGCACCATATAGTCCCTGATTGGTACCTAAACATATCTCAATTTCAACTGCCTGGACCGCGTCCTTAGGAAGTTATGCGCAAAAGTATAATTATCCACTAGTCGACATATTATGTGTTCTATTTTGGAACACTGAGAGGTACCAATTTTTTGAATGAATGCATCATATAGTACCTCGTTGGTACCTAAACATATCTCAATTTCAACTGCCTGGACCGAGTCCTTAGAAAGTTATGCGCAAAAAACAATATCCTTAGACTATCTCGATGATATCATAATTATATTCATTACTGCTCGAAAATATTTTTGCACATAACATTCTAAGGACTCGGTCCAGGCAGTTGAAATTGAGATATGTTTAGGTACCCACCAGGTACCATATGGTGCATTCATTCAAAAAATTGGTACCTCTCAGTGTTCCAAAATAGAACACATAATATGTCGACTAGTGGATAATTATACTTTTGCGCATAACTTCCTAAGGACTCCGTCCAGGCAGTTGAAATTGAGATATGTTTAGGTACCAACCAGGGACTATATGGTGCATTCATTCAAAAAATTGGTACCTCCCAGTGTTCCAAAATAGAACACTTTTTAATCGACTGGTGGATTATTATATTTTAGCGCATAACTTTCTAACGACATGGTTCACACAGTTCAAACTGGAGTTCAGCTTTATCATCATGTAAATATTTAAATGAAATAGGTGTAATCATTAAAAAAAAACTGTTAATCAACTTTTTTTGCTGACTGTACTGATTTGTTAGACCACTTGAAAGTCAATGTGGATAAGGGCCATACTTGAATGGGCAAAAATATTTCATGGGACGTTTCTGTAGTTGTGATACAACACCTTAAACGTTGTAATTTTAATCATGTATGTTCTACGGATGATCCTCTTAAAATATTCGATACATTTTCTACCAAACTTAGTATCAAAGGTAATTTGATGGAAACCTTCTTAGAGCCTTAGAATATCTCGATGATATTATAATTGCATTCATTACTGCTCGAAAATATTTTTGCGCATAACTTTGTAACGACTTGGTCCAGACAGTTGAAACTGAGATATGTTGAGGTACCAATTGGGTACTAAATCCTCACATACAGAGATCGCAGACATTCAGCGTGGAACTGCCTAATCTACGAGTCTACCCGCCATCCTGACGTCAGGATGGCGGGCAACTTTTTTTTCCTTATATTTTGGAACACGAGGAGGTACCAATTTTTTTACTGAAGGTACCAAATAGTACCAATTAGGTACTAAATTATAGGCTTATCTGCGATAGCGAATTCTGCTGTCTACCCGCCATCCTGACACTCACTAATTATTAATATCACAGTCTACTTTATGGACTAAGACTTCTGTCAGCACACGAGGAAAGTAGATTGGTGAATACAAATCCAAAAGATCAAAAATGACTCGTAGAAAACACGGGTAAACATTATGCTCCTTACTACTGGCTCCTTCAAGGAACACCCAAGACATTTTTTTATTTTATCAATCAACGTTGCGCCCTTTCCTCACTAGGATTTCTCCTATATCGTGGGTAAAGTTTATGAACATACATGTCACATGCACACGCACCCAGACCCGAAAAAACTAACTGTACGCCATACAAATATGCCATGTTCCGTGCGGGGATCGCACCCGCGGCACGTAGCGCTGAAAGCTAATCGCTTAGCTACTGCACCAATCATGCCGTCAAAAATGTGGCAATTATGTCAATTAATGTTTTAAGGTGCACTCAACAAACTCTCATATAGCCTTCTTCTTAATAGCCGGAAACCACAATATATTTATTATCAATACACGGCTTCCAAACACATCAAAATCAATATCCTGCGTTATTGTCACAAGCTGCGGTAGTTTCCAATACATTACTGGTTGGACAAATACGGCCATAAACTAATGTAAAGCAAGCAGGCAATATCTCTCAGTGACACACTTGATTTATCGTATTTCCTCCGCCGGCTTGACGGTGGCTCTAGGGGAGGAAAACACGTAGTTGGGTGTAATCTATGCTTAATAGACACTTGCGTTCATCTGTTGCTTCACTCGTATTGATAGTTTTAGGAGCAGTCTAAGGGCCATTTTGACCAACAATAAAACAGATGTTTAAAATTAAATCAGCCGATTACTCATACAATAATTCATATTATTATGTAAACGGCAGATTGTGCTCTAATCGTCTGTTAAGTTGTCGGTGAACTTAGGCCTAAAAGTAACATAACCTAGTCGATGTCACTACCTATTTCACTGAAAATTAATTTGGTCTTACCTATCCTACTTCCTAAAGAGCTGGTACTAAAGCTCCAATTACATAGAAATATTATAATAATTATGCAGATAGACTTATGTAGGCGGTATATCTTACAGCTACGTCAAATTGAATTCACACCGATATCCCGTCGTCTTCCGTAATTTACAGGCAAATAGTAGGAGTAGGTACCTATAGCTTGCAATAGCCGAGTCAACTTATCTACGTAAAATATGACCTCATCGCTTCGAGGAACAGTCGACTCGAGGCAATTGAAAAAAATGTACAAAAAATACATAAGCGGGAAACATATTTTTCATCAGGAGCGGGCGCGCGCGCGTGACGGCGCGGCGGACGGAGAAAATATTGCAATCACGGATCCCGCCGCCTAGTTGCTATTTCCAACGTTTTCACGAATAACTAACTGCAGTTTTTGTGATGGTATTTCGCGTCCACACCCACAACCCCACCGTGAAGTAGAAATTGACTTTAGTAATTTAATTTCTGTGTTAGCGCGTACCAAAACAGGTATTTTTAAATTGTTCCTTTTTCAGCAAAACTGGTTTGTATAAACCTTATTTGCATATAAATAGTTTTTCTGAAATCGATTTGTTGCCTTTATTTCTTGTTATTTATGGGATCAAAGGAAAAGTCCACCCTATGAACTGTTTTTGTCAAAATAATGTTGAAGAGTATAAGTAATGATGTTAGGTATATCTATTATGAACAAGAATAAGAATAATTTATTTTGCAAGAGAAATGACTACAGATTGTTGACACAAACATTACATAGATAAATTCCGTCGTCGTTCCATACTTTAGTCGAGTAATCGAACAGGAGATTTTTTTATCGTGATTTATATACTCGTCAAAACAAAATAAGGGCCACCTTATATTGTTGATCTTTTGGGCAAATTATGAGGTTCCTAGGTTTCTAAGTTGTAAAATTCATTGCAATGATTTGTTTTTAATGAAATGGGCTTAAATTTTACACAATCCACAGGAATGAAAAACAATTTTACAACATTTTCGAGAAAAAGTGCAATTTCAGCAAAAAGTACACTTGGACTAAAAATGCAATTAAAAATGAAATTCCACGGCGTTTATTCTTCTTCCTTCTTGAATCAATATCTGGTGTAACCTGCTGTTTTCTGAACATATTCTTGAAGCCTAGAGGGCATTTTCTATCAGATGCCGTATTGTTTCTTGAGAGATTTGTTCCTAGCTCGATTTTAGGACGTTTAAGGGCTGTCTTTCACTGTCCAGTGATCAATTTGTGTCTCATACTCTTCTTTTCAACAGATCTCACATGTGTTCAATTGTGTTCAAGCCCAAACTGTTCGCTGGCCTCGGCAACACTTGTATACAAGCTTCTTCTAGTGTCTCTCTGGTGGCTCTAACAGTATAAGCGCGTGCATTGCCGTGCAACAGCTTGAAATCTGCACCCACTTGCTATGCAAATGGCACCACATAGAGTCTTATGACCTCCTGGATGTATCGTTAAGTTGTTACTGTACCCTGGTTCTGAATTATAAGCTCAGTTCTTCCAGTTTGGCTTATGCCTCCCCACACCATAACTTTGGGCCCCCAAATCGATCACTGTTGTGGATGCAGGCATCTGCAAATTGCTCCCTTTCATCTCCACACCCTTAAGCAACGGTCAACACTAAAAACTTTTACTTTGCTCTCATCTGTAAAAAGCAATGTGCTTCAGTCCCTTACGCTACAGTCCAATTGTTGCCTTGCGGATGTTTATTGATTTGCATGATGAATACTGGTCTATGGAATTCGCACCACTTGACTCCTGGACAATTGCTGGTCTTCTTAAAACTGGTTTCTAATTGTTTGGTCCCTAAGTCACGTGCCTGTGGCCAGGCACAAGCTTGTTTGCAAAGAGCGGGAAGTGACAGTGCTCTCTCTGCGTGCATGTAAGTCTATGTAGCGGTCTTCCTGAGCGGTGATTCCTCTGGCTCTGCCTAATTCCTGACTTCTGACAAAATTTTGGATCTGATAAAAGCAATTCCAGGTATTCTGAATCGCTTGCTACGAAAATCTCGGCTGTAAAACTACAGATCGCTACGAATAGCCTTCTTGGATGAGTGTTATGGTCCTGGTCGTTGTAGTCAAGTCTATTTGAAGTCTAACCTGTGGAATTACGTTCTTAAAATGCCGATGTACGCACTAACTCGACACAATAAACTGTTCTCAGTACAATACAAATGTTAAATGAGCTTAAAGTTCACGTTAAAAACAGGGCAAAATTAATTGGTTTCAATTTTTTTTATAAAATCTACCCATTTTAACGGATTTTCAAGCGGAATGCTGTTGAAGTGTTCACAAACACTCAAGATAATACAAAGCTGTACAATTTACCACATGGATATAGTTAATGATCATTAAATCACCCAGAATGTCGAAATTTGCAAGTGGCCCTTATTTTGTTTTGACGAGTATATTTTGGTCCCATTGTAAAAGTTGTTTTTATTGATGATTAGGTACAATGATCGCCTTTCGGGTTTCGCATATACTAAAAACAACATTATATAGAAATCAGTAGGATATTTCAGCGTCAGGCATCTAAATGTTTGACGCTAAATACCTTTAGAAAGTTCTGATGTTTCTTTCTCCTCTTAGCCTCTTACCCATAACAGAGGGACGACTGGCCACTTATGTCATTTTAATAAGACATTGCTCAAATCGTCCTATGACTCATTAAGTACCTATGTGACTTACACTAAAATAAATAGGTTTTTTTTATGGTTCAAAGTTTTCTTTTTATATTTAATTAAATATAACACTAAAGAGAGGTGTCCGTGATTCCAATTGGGTTTCGATAGGATAAGTATTGATTTATGAAGCATCCCGAGTTGTATAAAGTTCCTTTTAGTGCTTAGGATGGAAACGTATGGGCGGCGAGCAATGTCCTTTGTTGTACTGTTTACACACTTTAAAGCAATTATAATCGAATTAGGCTAATGGTTGTGTTTGGAACTGGAATTGTTTAATCAGGTTGGGTATAGGTGGGTATTTATCGCGGCAATTAAATACAATTTACTTTGGCCGTTTATGAATAGAGACAGGAATCAAAGTTTGAGTTCATTAAAAAGTAAACAGTTTATCATAGAAATGTTTGGCTTCATTATAATGTATAGACATCCCGCCCGCCCCCTGCTTCGCACAGGTGCAATTTCTCTACTATCCCCACATTATATATGAAAGTATTATATGTACATATAAACCTTCAGGAAGAAATGCTTAAAATGATGGTGAAAACTGCATCAAAATCCGTTGCGTAGTTTAGGAGGAATTAGCGGATATACAGACCGACGCGGAAAGCGACTTTATTTTATACTATGTAGAGATGTCTGTGTATTATGTAGCTGTGCGTAGTAATGCTGTTTATGCGGATATTAGCACCTACATCCCAACCTTTGAGACCCCAACATATATTATATTATTATAATTCTAGGTACTATTAACACTAGTAAACACGAAAAAAACATGGTGTACTTGCTTTTAGGGTTGTGTACCAAAAGGTAAAAAGGAATACTGGTGCGACTCCGGCAGTCCGTCCGTCCGTTCATCTGTACCAGCGGCGTCGACCTAGTTCAGCAAATTTATTATTGCTGTCGATATGAAATTTAGAAAAGAACTCATTGCAAATGTAATAAATTAAAAACAAAAAACAAAAAATCTTTTTGAAAGGGGTCGAAATGGTGGTTCGAAATTTCAAAGTTCTCTCATTTCTACTAGTTCAAATAGTTGCACATTCTAAAACTCGTTTTTTTATGCTGCGTAGTTTTCGACTTATGGCGAAAAATGTCAAAACAAATACCATTCGTCCCTTAATTATACCCGAAGTTTGTAAAGCAAAATATCTGAAATAATTATAGTCAATAAAAATTTATGTAAATATTACGGGAAAAATAGAACGATGTTTCTGACTAGCACAAATAACTTTTTATACGTCCAAGGAAGGTACGAAACCCTCGGTGCGCAAGTCCGACTCGCACTTGGCCGGTTTTTTGTATTTAACGAGGACACTAAACAATCTCCATCCATCGTCTACTTTTCGAGTTCTATAGTGGCTACTCAGTTCAAACGTCTGGATTGAGGAGCCACCTTTAACGTCATGTAAATTTTTAAGGGTTTTCCTACAAATTCCAGAATTGGGTCTACAAAATCGGCTAATATCCTACTAAATAATGATAGTATCCGCGTTTAAAAATCACATGTGGCTCCTCAATCCATACGGATACCTTTCAGACATATATATTATATTGTAATGATTGTGTCTACAAAAGACTAAAATGGCGTCTTCTTGCGATAACTAATGGCTTTCACATTTATTCGCTCGCGATATGATTTTTTTTCTCTTTTAGAACATTAATTCAACATTTTTAGGCAGAAACGCGATAGCTCGACACTGATTTAATGTCGTACGGGCTGATAAGTTTGTTAATAATTCAGAATACTGTCGCGACTCTTTGTCGCATTTAATTAAGTAATTTTCTTGAGATTTTGTTCTTAGTAGGTATTTGTAATCGAAAGAAAATGTACGATTTTGAAATTATAGGTAGGTAAGCTATTTACATAATAATGTACCTATTTCCAGTCAGAAATCTTGGATTCAGTAGTCGCAATTTGTAAAATTGTATAAATTAGGGAAGAATATGCCTTCTATTCTGTGGTTTCTGAATTTCGTGAGAAGCAGTTACGTAAGACTCATTAGTAAATCTTGTTTATAACGCAATCATTTTTAAATATGAAAGAGAGGATTATTATTCAAAGGGTAGCTTAATTTTCAGCGTTTATTGCTTTAACTGTGGGTCAAAACCTGAAATAGCAAAACAAAAGTTTACTGTTTCATACAAATAATTATATATTACTCGAATAAAAATAAGGAACAGCAGATTTACCCTTTAAAAATTACCCCGTATAAACAGACGACTACACAGCCTATTTATTACAGATCACTTTTGTGCTTAGCCGAGTAACCTTGGCCCTCTACCGCAAAAGGAACGCTGCTGTCTATTATCACAACATTCTAGGATTAGGCCTACAGGAATATGAGCTGGTAAAGTGTTGGTTATTTATCGCCATCAGTATGACGTCAAGAGCCTTTTACATAATATATCTGTCTTCCAATCACAAAAGCGATCTAGTCATCTTAGTATACATAACAGCCAACCAATGTACTCACGATCGTTGTTTACCCAACCGAGACAAAGGGTAACTTCGGACGCCGTAAGTTTTGATCTACGATACTAAGTTACGACTGGAGCCTGGACGGCCAATTAATGGCTATGGAACTGACAGCTGCGTAATTAAACTTTGGCATCTTAGAGCCCAGTGGAAGCCCTGTCCTAGCAGTGGATAGTTCTCATAAATAATTTATTCTGTTACCATCATGAACTGAGTGTTCAATCGTTCGGAAATTTTGTGTTTTATCAGTTTTCCTAGATACATTTGAATAACATCGATACTCTAAGTAAAGTAGTAAGTTTTAATTAATAATTATTAATGTTGGTCGACGCTAAGACTCGAGAGCTGGCTTATTCTTTGGTCAAAAAATAAGCATTGCCATTCAACGTGGCAAAGCTGCCAGTCTTTTAGGCACGCTGCTAATTGATAGTGATGAGGATGGGTACTTTGACGCCTAGTTATATATGTCTAAGGTTTGTTTCTTGTATTCTATGAAATATTCAAAATATGTATTGAAAAAACTAATTTCAACGAATCCTTTTGTGCAATTCGCAATTTTATTTCCATGCTATGTAAAGCGGAGTATACAAGAAATTAAATGTTATTAGTTACAAAGACATGAAACCGGCCTTCTATGTAAAAGTTCTGAACTTCACAAAAGGGAAAGCTAATTAACATAAGTATCTATAATGTGGGAAGCGACGGTGTGGATTCATACGAATTAGAATACTAGATCTGTTTTAATTACTGGCTACACTTAGGTACACTAAAAAGAGGTAGGTATTGTTATTAGAATAATTCTTTTTAATGCGACTGTTCTTTAAACAACGTGTATCAGAAATGTGTGGTCATATTTAAGGGTGTGGATCAGACCATCAAACTGAACAACTTTCTTTATGGGACCAACATCGTAATCGTGAAAAAATTATCAGCTGTCCCATACGTTTAGGTCGAGTAGGTATTAAAGTTTTGTACATCACCCGACACATGACGCCAACATTTTGTGCAAATTAGTATTTATTATTATTTAATTACAGTATTTTATTACCCAACATTTATATCGTACTGTTTTATTGTATTTTCTTAACTTGACGCCTGATTTAAATAAATAAGTAAAAAAAAACCCATTTAAACGTCATCTACTACGAGTACCACGCACCGCACAAACTATCGGTAGCCTGATACCGTCGATTATTGTTGTTGTACTTCTTTGTTGTTTATGTCTATAAGGGGCTGATCAGACGTTTTCAGGCTCAAACAATTACCTAACTCTATGGATATACCCCTACCTATAGTATTGTACGAGTTTCAAGTTGTTTGCAATGCTAACAACACAAAGCTATGCTAAAATAGATTAAAAAAATAAATGATCATTAAATAGTTTCGGATACTAAACATAACTTGGAGTATCCTGTGGGAAAACCGAGATTAACGAGTGTAATAAAAGTCATACAGAAAAATATGTGGTTCGCACAACACTAACGCGGCCATTTGTATGCTCCGTCGAGTACCAATCGCTTTGCAACAGCGTGAGTGGTTTTCACAGGAACTATACTATCTAAAATCAGATAAGCCAACGGAAAAAATGAAATGTCAGTTTTTCGGATTTGTTGCTATACTCTACCTTCATACTTAGTTCTGTCTGTGCACCTATGTTATTTACATAGACATAGGTATGGAAATTCAACTACCTACCCATATTTTACAAAAAGGAATAAAAATTACAAATAACGAAAATTTGTTTAAAAAATAAGTAAGTTCAAAAGCGACTACTGAAAAAGTATGAAACAAGAAAATATTAATATATTCATAGTGATGTCCAGAGTATAGCCGTGGTCGTTATGCGTTTTAGGTACCTAACAATTTTGTTATTGCGTTTTGCATTTTCAAGTAGTTGCATTTTCTTTTAATTGTGGACACACAGGGTGCCTTATCTACTTTCGTTACAATATACACAATCAATCTTTGTAATGAAACAACCTAAGTTTTTTTTAAATATGACCTCATTCGATTCCCTGTGTCACGTAGAGTTTTTTTGATAATCTTTGAATGCAGTTTTACGAGTTTTACTAACTCAAAAATTGACAATAATTATGCTGTATCTCTTATAGTTTGAGATTTCCCCATATTTATTCATCTTGATAGGTCACCTGTATATTATGTATAATAGCTAACTTCATGTAAACAATATCTGTATATAGAACCTTAATACCAGTCTCTTTTTTTTACTGTGAACAGGAATTATTCCGAAATTAACATAAAAAAATTACAGGGCCCCAGGGTCTTTGTTGTATTTTTTCCATTGTGGCTGTCTCGGCGGGCTTAGTATTCCAATTCTCTATCACTATTCTGTGTTACAACTTACAGCATTAAAAGCCACAGAGGAATTGAACAGCGCGTTCGGAAATATCGTCGATAATTATGACGTATGAATAATGCTCCGGGCATAGTGTACCAGGGAAATGTAATGTGTATATTTACGAATGCACGATAATAAAGCGTCAAATGTATTTCTAATAATTCAGCGAATTGTTGACAGGATTGTTTGTTTATTGTTTTCCGGATCATACGCTCCGTGAGTAAAATAGAATAGAATAGATCTTTATTTCATGTAAACCAGATACAGGCACTTATGAAATGTCGAGACTCTCGGTTCCAAATAGTAACTCCATGGTAACTCTTTTCAAATAAATAATAGATCTTGACAATCTTTATCAGTACAATGTTGTAAGCCTTTTTAGTCTCTTTTTTTTACTTGTATCTTTGTAATTTTTTACACATCTAAAATTCCGATCATTTTCGGAAAGACATTACGAGTAGACCAAAGCCAGCAAATATCTGACATCCGCTCGAACGTAAAGTTATCGGTATTTCGCAGCCATTACCTTTTACTCTCATAAGTAATTCCTGGATTAGGTGCAGTGTGCGGGGGAGTGCTAAGATCGCGTGCGACGGTATTCGGCTTTGCCGTAGAGCCGACTTTTAATGTAAGCTTGAACATTGCTTAATATTGTTTTTTACATTTTGAGTAAAAAGTAGTAATTGTTTAGCCATTGAACGCTTACCTTCCATGCAGGGGTGTCTAAGTTCGATTTTGTAATTTATTGTTTAAGATGACCTTACGAGGCTGGCATAGTCACTTCGGTGAACTGAAGCCTCAATAAAAATTTGAATAAAAAAAATAAAAAATTGTTCGATCTCTGACTTTTCGAATGAATGTGTGGATCGTAATTTGATTATCACTTGCGTTAACGGTGAAGGAAAAACATCGTGAGGAAACCTGTACACCTGAGAGGGCTTAAAGTCCTCGATGGCGTGTGTAGTCCGCCAACCCGCATCACGCCAGCTTGGTGGACTAAGGCCTAATCCTTCTCAATGGGAGAAGAGGCCCGTGCCCGGCCGTGGGACAGTAATGGATTGGATTTATTATTTATTATAATATATTTTAAAGTCAGAGGTGTCTTTAAAGTCGCTCGCCGCGTTTGTCTGTTTGTTCGCTAACTAGGTACCTACTTCTTAGTTTAGCGTAGTTACCTATACAACAGATTTTAATGCTAATCCACACCATCATTTTGAGCATTTCTTCCTGAAGGATTATAGTTCTGTACTTTATTACTTTCATATTAATTAATGTAAGGATAGTAGAGAAATTACCCGTGAGTACCCCAAAGTACCCGTGAGAAACCGGGGGTTGGTCATTAGTATATACATAATAATAATATATAATTATCCTTCTTTCTAGTGTTTCTCTATTCTATCAAGTGACCCACTAAAACAGTTCAAGTTATGTAAATTAAGGCTAAAAAAAATCAGCACCAAAATTCGCATCAATCACATATTATTATATCCAGTTAGCAAGCAATAGGTAAACGCCCTTGTCCGTGAAATTAACCGTTCGATCACGTTTGTGTTTACTAAGTTTATCTCGAAATCGCTAATGGGGCGATAGAGTATCATTGTAATGCTTATCGAGATAGGGATTAGAACAAGCTAATAAATCAGTGGGTTCGCAAAAGTTCGGGCAGTCGTTAGGTGGAATGTGTATCCGTAATTCATTCTTCAGAGGAATGCAGTTGGTTCGATCTGGTTCTTCTTTAGCAAAATCTAGCGCATTATCTTCAGTTGTAAGGTAAGATTGTTAATTGAATACTAATAGAATTTAGGAGCGATTTTTCAATAGCTAGATAAACCTCAGTTAAGTTATCCCTTAGGATAACTCCATAGAAAAACTGTTCCAATTTCAAATTAATAGATAGATATCTTTTATCTGGCCATTGAGAAATCAGTCCTTAATTGTATATAGGTATGTAGTATGATTTGTGTTCCTTTTTGAGTTCAATTAGGTCATTTTTTAAAATTATCTTCGGAATGGGCGTGGTTGTTCCTTTGCCGATACCAGACGATGTATAGCGTATTTTGTGTCAGCATCAATTTAGAATAGAAAAGTTTAGAATACCGGGTACTTGAAAGCAACTAATTTTTCGACCCATTACTGGATGGAATCCACTCTGATGAAAATCCTGCTGTATTGTATTATCAGTACTTTCAAAATTCTTAGAGAAACTAATTATTTGAATAGAATAGATCTTTAATTTATGTAAACCTGATACTGCCTGTATCATTATGAAATGTTGAGACTCTAGGTGCTCGGTTTCAAATGGTAGGTAGGTCCTATGGAGAAGAACCGGCAAGAAATTCCATGGAACTATTTAAAATAATAGATTATAATCTTAGATAATACAATGTTGTGGTAAGAGCTGCGAGAATAATGTAATTTGATGTGAACAAAAAATAAGAATAGGATAGTACCTACGTACGTAATTTGCCTCTGAATAAGATTGCCATGGCAGTTACAAGCTAACGATTTTGTATCATGAAGTTATCAATGTTTAGAGAAAATAATGCTTATTCATGGTATAAAATAATCCTTGGACACTGAATAGGCCATTCACTGTCTGGACTCACATGACAATTGACATGTCAGCTGTTCGATCTTATGGTTTTATGTCATCGATCGACGTGCATCGTCTGATGTTGGTAGTAAAAACTGTAGATCGACATAGACTACTCTCAAATTGATGTCGGTCGGATGGGTATGGTAACAGCATTAGTTGGACCGGACAGTATTGTCATTTTTCAAAATTAATTTATTAATATTTTTGGTCACAGAAATGCATCATGCAGTCGCGGGTGGCTGCGTCTGTTGGTCCAAAGCATATTCGCAGCCGTTACAGTGACAAGCTTCGTTTTGATAGTCTTAATGACAATACCAATGTGGCCACCCAAGAAACCAATAGATCATAAGCCATCCCGTTGCAAACTCAATAACTGCCGAGTTGTGTGCAGGGAATCGCCATTCTTTGGAGATTACGAAGACAATATCATCAACGCAGTATCGGTAAGATAAACTTCATACAAAAAACATAATAAATATAAACACGTTTTTATTAATTTATATACGTATTTATAAGTTAGAATAGAAATATAATTTATTACACGCACAAAAAAATAAATAAGGAAAACAGTAAATGAATCGAGTGGGTTATCAAAACTATAGTAAACATACTTAATATTAATTAGTATGTAGGTATTATGGTATTATGCCTTAAACAGGTTAATTGAAAAAATACCCGAAACCTACTACGTATCATGATCGTAAACAACGTTTGTTCTACAACTTTAACCATAACAAAAACCAAAATAGATAGGCTAGGTTAACCAAAAACATATGTTTTTTGAGTGTAAAATTTACGTAATAAACTACAGTATAGTAAGTAGTAGTTACTAAGACTAGAAGATTTGTAAAAATACTCAATAATTTATTATATTAGTTTAGTTATTGATATATTGCTTTTGCAGTTTAAATTATTTGTAAATATTTATGTAAATTAATATTTTGTATCATGCCAAATTGAATATTGTCTTTTAAGCACAATTTACTTTTAATACATAAAGATATGTTATGTTTAAAGTTTAAATAAAGGAAAATAATAATATTAATAATATGAGAGTTGAAAAGGGATCAGATTCTTTTGGTAATGTTAAACGGTCATAGTACGAGTATTATATAGGGAACATTCAAATTACATTAGGGGTATGTCAAAACAAAAGCTAGATATTACAATTAAATTGCCATAGTATCTTTTAATAAAATTGTATACTAAAATATTGTACAATAACGAATTGACAAGTATTCGAAACTCTTTGATTTATTATTATAATAATAACAAACAGTTATAATCAAATCTATGAGAAAATTTATTTGTTTCAGATAGCGGACGAGAATTGTGAAAACATTTTTCTCACTTTACACAGCCCTATGTTCATCAACAACACTATGCCACCAAAATGGCTATCGAGTCTGCTAACAAATATCCATGCATTGATAATCAGCGGTGGAAACCTGATGCATATACCCCCTGATGCCTTCATGAGTCAATATACTCGAAGTATACGCGTATTAATATTCCAGAATTTAATGATAAAAACATGGACACCGGATAGCTTCGTAGGCCTTTCGAGTTTAGAAAGACTTTATATCAAAGATTGTATCATCGTTACGGTACCAAGAGATGCTTTGAGTGCTGTGGACTATACACTAACGAGTCTGACAATAACTAGAAGTGAACATTGGAATCCCACCAGCATCACAGGTGCGACAAAATTTATGAAACTGATCACCGTGGATTTTTCGTCCAACTTTTTTCAAGACGTCTTAGGGAACACAAGTTTTACTGGTCTTCGTAAGTGTAAGATATTATACCTAAATTCTTGTAGAATATCAGCCATTGGCGCAGGAGCATTCGATCATTTAGATAGTATTGAGATGATATACTTAC
Organism: Allophyes oxyacanthae; assembly: GCA_932294325.1. NCBI lineage: Eukaryota > Metazoa > Arthropoda > Insecta > Lepidoptera > Noctuidae > Allophyes > Allophyes oxyacanthae. The sequence continues at coordinate 13,377,487 of OW028613.1, read as the reverse complement.
AGAACAACTATCTAGTTACAATACCAACAGGATTGTTTACGAATATCATTTCACTCGAAAGTCCTAGGCCCCGAATTAATCTACAGGATAATTTATGGCATTGTAATTGTTCAGCAAAAGATATTCGAGAATTAATAACCAATGATATGTTAGTTACTGATCCAATTTGTAATAGCCCTGATAATTTTAAATATAAAACTTTCACGGAACTTGAATCACATTGCGCTAAAGAATATGATAGTTATTCGAAAAATGTTGGTTTAAATTCAACAGGGTCGTCTGTCAGATCATTGAATAATTCAGAAGATATTTCTGGATTAGTTTATGTAGGCAATGACTGCTATAACGGCAATGAATCTTCGTCAAATTCATCGTTTAAAATAATCTCTCCGGTGTACGGACACGAATGTTCTAAACATAAGTTCCGTATAAAAGGTATTGACAGAGTTGCTTCTTTTGTCAGAAGTACTCGTAATAACCACATGGTGCTCCAAAATAATTGGATAAAGTTTACATATTTCTTAAGAACTCTAAGCTATTCAATGGTTCAGATCGGTGCTTTAGAATCAGATAATTATGGTATTGTATGGTATCAATCTTCATGTCCTAATGAGGTGTATTGCGTCGATGATGTTCCTGCTATTTTGAGGATTTATAACATAGATTTAAATGCTTATTATGTTTTTTGTCCAATATCGTTGAGCTCAGGTACAATTGAAAATAATAACTGCATTTATTTCCATTATCCGACATTTGATATTGAAAATGCTTATAATAAACTCCAAATTCTGCTCTATATTGGTACTGGCCTAGTGTGCTTAGTTTTTGGCGCCATTTGCGTGTATGCTCTGATTCGAAAACATCCTCATCTTCTAAAGGGTAGCAAACGAATTTTGTTTGTTAAACATAAAACCGTTGATGCTTTAGTATTGCCTCCCAAACTTCCTTTGAGGAATGACTTGGTAAACGAGTCTGCACCAAATTGTAATGAAAGGAAAATTTTCATAGTTCCCACAAACAATTTATGTCCTAGTAAATTCAATAGGAACACATCAACGAGAAGCAGTAAAAGCAACACTCCTAGTTACATTTCTGCTCTTCAGCCGACCGAGGATCAACTTGCGGAATGGCGCATTAGGCATCATTTTAATAATGATCTGTCTATTACTACCACGAGGTCGGAACTTTCTACCGTATCTTGGATTTATAGCGATGATGCAATGTACTATTCCCTCGACATCGATGGCGACACGATTTACGAGAGCTTAAAGTAGTTGATTTATTACGACAGATGTAACAGGAAATATTTGCCATTTATCACATCACCTGTCAGGTATCATTTATCATACGACAGGTCACTTCTAGGCATTCCATTTTTATATCCATTAGCGTTCATTTCCTAAGAGCTTAATGCATTTCATATTCTATGAAGGCATTAAGCAAGAGCTTTCATAATATGTGGCTTTTTCGTAAATATTCGAGGGTTTTTCTTAATCCTCTCGGTGACGTTGTAAAACTCGAAAGGTGTTTTATATTGGCGGATCAGCAATTACGCAATTGTATTGATAAAATCTCATAACTGAATAGGTGGATAAAAAAAGTGAAGATGAAAATTATACACGAATTTCGTTGAAAATCATAAGACGATAATTCGATAAAAGATTTTTTTTGTTATATATATTTAATGTCTAAGAAAAATTATTATACAATTAATTATTTTTGTAGGTGTACATAATTTTTAATTTGAGAATCTTATGCTGTAAATTTTTATTAACTCTTCTGGTTCGGCTTTCGCGTTCACCGAACAACTAAAATGTAGTCATCGTGTATCAGATAGCCGTCAAATGTGAGTGTCCTCGCCGTGAATCAATCTGTTACAGCTGTTTCTGACGCGTGCGCCCGCGCCGCCGCGCCGCACGGAGCTCTACATGCATTGTCTTGCCCATTGGACGATTGTTCTATTTCTGCTCGCATTTAAAAACGACTGTAGGCCTAGAGAAAATCAATTAACAATCACGTGTCATACGACCTTGGTTCTTAAGACGTGTCGCAGAAAGTGAAGTGTCGAATGTTTTGACATCAATAAATACATCTCTTGATCAAGACTTGTTTGTTCGTCGTTCTCTTTTGTTAATCTTTGTTTCTTTAAATAAAATATCATATTACTTTAAATGACAATCCGATTTCTTTCAAATTTTAATTATTATACTTACTATGATAATTAAGCTTACGTGCAACAACATGAATATGAATTATTTTTCCCTCAAATTCAAAAATATAGGCATTAATATAATTTGGAATATTAATGATACTTTAATGTGATTTCGAGAATCTAGATAATTAATAATATTATTTTATCAGTGAAATTCATTTTACGCTGTTAGTATAATTAATTTGATTAAGAGGCAAAAATAACTTTATCCGAGCGCTTCCCCGGCCTAATGCCAAAGTTCGGATCAATTAAACAAAAAAGCGGTAAAGAGTAGGCCCTCTATCTTTCCCGTGGATGCCGTATTTAGGGCACATGTAGGGGGGGAAAGGTATTGAGGCGAGCACTATACCCAGCTTCTTGAACCGTAGATCTCTGCATCTCTGATGCGTTCTGTTGTTGTGATTTATGTGGTGTGTTCAATGTATTTTCGCATATAATATAAGCATGTTTTGTTATATTTTTTTATATTAAATAAACAAGTGATCACGAACTCACGGAAACAAAATAATTTAATAATTTACCAACAGAGGGCGTGGCCGCATTACCGACAAAAGATCAGGCTGGTTCAATGAGTTCGAGACGAGCATAGGTACTGCCTCAAATTCGCAGTTTTATTTCTATCGTCTACAAAAGTCCTGGAGGGGTGACCCATCAATCAGACCAGACTGATTACAATAAGTACTTGAGCCTTTGGACCATGGCTGAGATCACTACGGCTAACCTCCATTCAATAATTCGAGGCCGTATATTTTTTTGACCCCCTTTTCTCGCAGGCTTCTAAGGGAGCCTTCTCTGCTTAATAGGTCAAGCGATGAGACCAGAGGGCCTCCAGCCAGTGACGTAATACTTTTGTGATTTACTTAATTTTTTAACACTAGAGTACACGCGCGGCCTACTATAGTATACCATGGTAACATTTTTGTTGATAACTTTTTTGTATCTCTTAATTATTCATAATTGACGGCTCCTTCTCCTACTAGTTATATAAAATAGCTAATTTTCTAAGAGAAGTATACTAAATTAGAGCAAAGTCGTTTTTTGCTGCGAGTGCTGATTTTGAATCTTGAGCAAGCGAAGGATTCAAGGATTGAATCAGGAGCGTACCTAGCGAGTGATTCTAAAGTTGAATCCTGAGTGTGGCGAGGGATTCAAAGGCACGAGATGCAAAAAACTTTGCTCTCGTGTAACACACATAACTTTTCACTTCAGCAGCGAGAACACTTTAGGAGATAAAATATATTACGTAACATTATTGAAACTAGAAATAAATATTTACAGGTTAAATAATTCAGTTTTATTTGCAGTAAATACTTATTTTCGTTTAAATACAACAATAAATTAAAAATTTAATAAATTACACTATATGTTGTCTCTCTCTCTTTCTAATGGCGGGAAAGAGATAGAGTGTGAATGTTTCGAATTGTATGATTAACCCAAGGCTGAATAAGATATTCGCGGCTTTCTGAAAACAAAAATTAAAAAGTTACTTTGTCACACTGATTTGAGGCAGCAAAACCTACACGTTTGAGCTACTGAAGTGAAAATATTATTTCAAATAGCAATTCAACGGATATAAAGGGGAATACGTATTAAGCCAGGATGATACTTAGACTTTTTTTTTTGTCTGCAAACTTTAATCTCTTCGGAGTTTCGAGCCATTTTGCATTGTCATATTGTTTCGCATTGTCACGAATCTAATGACAAGTTTTTATAAGTTTTTATAACAAACTGAGTGAACTTACTTGTTTACTTGTTTGAGTGAGTGAGTAAGTGAGTGAACTTGTTAAGTAGTATATTTATGGGTGCTAGAAAAGAGCCTGCAGGAATGAAAAAACCTGAAGCCGTCTAGCGCATCCATCAGTCAGATACAAAGTCAAAGTCAAACATTTTTATTTCAACTGGCCCTTCGCAGGCACTTTCAAAACTTCGTGATTCTAGGTGCACGGTTCCTAGTGGGTTGGTCCTGGAGAAGATACCGGCAAGAAACTCCATGGATACTCTTTTCATAAATCAAGTTTACAATAATATATGGGGGTAATAATTATACGATAGAATGGAGACTATAGCGTGAAGATGACTTCAGACTGCTCACAAAACGAAGTATCTTTTTTTTTATTTACGTGGTGAAAACCCACCATAGGGCTGTCCTCACCCTGGGGGAGGGGGGGGGGGGGGCGGAGAGGGGTGACGGACTCCTACCGGCTAAATTCACCATGGTGGTCCACTTCAGCACTCGTGGTGGGCTTCGGGTACGCTTAAAAGACCGCGCCGAAGAAAAACTATTATCTGCCCACTGAAGTAAATACCTACCTACTTCATATTGATGAAGCACCGTAGACAAATCTATCGCTTTTTGGAGCGAGGTCCAACATCTCCATGAAAAAAATCCTGTCAGAAAAAGGAAATTAAACTTCAAATTGACGACACGGTTGGCGCAGTGGCTAAGCGATTAGCTTTATATGCTACGTGCTGTGGGTTGGATCCCCGCATGGAGCAACTATTTGCATGATCTATAGATAGTTGTTCCGGGTCGGAGTGTGTGTGCATGATACATGTGTGTTTGTAAACTGTACCCTCGATACAGGAGAAATCCTAGTGAGTGTTTGTTTTCACACAATGTTACAACAAACTTATGTACAAAACACCATGAAATAGTCATGCTTTTATAAATATTATCACTAACGCCAACAATAGCGTCGAAACGAGTTACAATACTATTGGCAGCCCTTGTTTTCCTAGCAGGAACAATGCACTTGGCAATGACATTGTCTCCCTTGGCAGCTGGTAATGACTTTGTCACCTACTGGTCATCTATCATCCGTGAGAGATGGTCGTAACAATTATCATGGGCGAATTATTTTTATTGAGGTTTTAGGTTTATATCTATGCTAGTCACTTGGGAGAAGGTATTGGTTTTTAAATTAGGGGTATTATGGTGTTAAATAATGAAAATAACAGGCATGGTTGGCGCAGTGGCTAAACGATTCGATTTCTGAGCTACGTGCCGCGGGTTGGATTCCCGCACGAAACAAAAATTTATATAGCCTACAGATAGATGTTCTGGGTCTGGGTGTGTGTGCATGTTAGGTTTATGTCTGTAAACTATACTCATGATACAGGAGAAACAATAGTAAGGGGAAATGTTTATTTTATTTTACTGAAAACGATATTTATGATTATATTACACACAGTAAAGTGTGGTAAGTAAGCACTTAAAAAATACTACTGCTAGTGGATTATACAAATCATAAAGGATATTGTGATTGCTTAATTGTACAAAATGGTAATAAACTAGGAAGAATAGGAGATTCCTTCCTGAGGTGAATTAGGGTGAGAAAAACCACAGTCTGTGTTCTGTGAGAAAAACTATAGCTCTACTATGCTACCTATTATAAATTATACAAGAACTTTCTAAATTTAAAATAAGAAAAAAAAGAAAGAAGGCTTTTTAAAATTAGAATCTTCAAATGTCAATAGAAAAAAATAACAATTTCGCAATTTCTTCTTTGGAGCAAAACACAATCTTGCAACAGGTCGCGAAACGGAAAGACTTGAATGAATGTTAATAAAATATTACTTAACTGTAGCCAAGCCAAGTTCTGATAAACACAGATTCCGCAATATATAAAATTTCTGCCAACTTATTCCGTACTCCACAGATGAAACTTCAACGTAGAAAATACTTCTTATACTTTTTAAAAGGTTAAATTTTTCCAGCCAGTGAAATAATAAATTTAAAACTAGGTAGGATGGTTTGTAGAGGTATGTAGCCTTTTTACTTTTTTTATCTAGAAATCTATATAAAAGGTACTAAAGTTTATCAGGTACAGAATGCCTACGGCACTTTGAGTATCTCAAAGCTACGGCATTATAACCGCCTTTGTACATTATACATGAAGCATTTTGAATAAATAAATAAACAATTAATTACCGTTCTCACGGCATACGAGTACCACAATTGGTTAATTATATAGTGACTGCAGTATAATTAAGTGTGGTCTCGCTGCTGTAAAACTAAAATCTGATTATTAACTGACTCGACTGTGGACTGTGTTTAAAATCTGTTATATGTATAAACAATAAATAATTATGATTTTTAAGTAGATATATATTGAGAATACTAAGTAAGTATACTATGATTATTATGTTCCCATTAGAATGCGGAAGAAATGAATGTACCTACATATTTAACTGGATAATCTGCAGATTAACAGGTACGATTCGTTGAAGTGCAAAATTTTACTTAAAGTGGCAGGTATTTGCACTTTACCTAGTTATTCTGCACATTTGCGTATACTTCACCGAATCGCGGAAGATAGACAGCTAAACACTTTCTTCACTTCATCATCCAACATGTTCGCAGCATTGGGCAATTGGCCACCCCAGCCTACTGTGGCAGTGTTGCGAGTTAAGTTTTTAATGTGCATTTAAATATATCCAATTGTTTTACTAATAAGTTCCTGGCTTATAACAGATTTAAAACACAAAACAAATAAATTAATGTCAATGATTACAATGAACTCTAATGTATAATTTCAGAAAAGAACCTTATTCTCTTCACTTTAACGAATGCTTGGTTGTTAGTCTGAATATTATCTAGGCAATCTGCAGATTACCTAGTTAATCTAAGTTAATGTAGTTTCTTGCCGGTTCTTCTCCATAGGACCTACTATTTGGAACCGCGCACTTAGAGTCTCGACATTTCATAAATGCTTGTATTTGGTTTACATGAAATAAAGATCTATTCTATTCTAATCTGAGAACCAAATCAATGTTTCGCACTTTAACGGACTCAGCCCGGTAATCTACAGATTAACCAGTTAGTCTGCATTCTGACTGAGTATCAAACCTGTGTTCCCTGAAGGCAGAGTCGCACTTCCGACCAATAAGATCAATGAGGCAGTATTTTATTTTTTTATAGATTATACGGAGAATAATATTTTACACAATAGTTTATATGCAGGGGACTTCAGAGAACGTTATCAATATTTCTTTACAAACGAAAATGGAATCATTGCAGATTCGCAATCACATCGTCCTTAGAGTATCATACTATAATATCTAGTATCTAGTAGTATCATCTATAAGTCTATGATGATTACTGAGCACGATTCCAATCTCAAGACTGTAATTGAGAATTTTACACGGACAATCTTTGTCTGACCTAGCAATCTAATCCAGGACTCCACGCTCAGTAGTCGTTAATGCAACCAATGCATCACTAACGAAGTTACCACAGTAATAGTTGAGAGGGACATCAAAGTCCTTTATAGTCAAAGAGTTATAGTATATGACTGTGCTTTGAAAGAACAGGTGCAATAGCTCTTAGACTACAAAGGCCAAATATATTACTCTATATGTATATTTAAGAGATCTATCACAGTATTCAGTGATTCATCACCATTCTTGTGTACACACTTACAGTGTGACTGTTTGCATATCGTTTCGGTGACAGATAAAGGTCATTGGCCCATCACTTATTTTTGTTGATACATTTATTGTATTTCCATCCGCATATAAAAAAATGGTTTTTGTTTTTGTGGAGGCCACAGGTTTCATGTACCCAGATAAAATGTATCCTATGTGTTAATTCAAGATATGGTCTATCTATGTGCCTTTCATTCGAATACCTAAGTTTAGCCGTTTATGCGTGATTGACTAACTAACATCCAAATATCTTCACACACTTTTTAATTTATTATATTAGATACGAAAAAGTCACTGCTTTCCGCCTAAACCTGACACCCACATAAATAAATAAAGAAATTTCATTGTTGGACAAAGATCAAACGCCAACTGTGTCAGTGTGGATAATACATGGGGAAAATTTCATTTATAGAATTTCTAAAGATTTAAGAGCTCTTTAAGTATGTACAAAGGACAAAAAAAAAAGGAAAGTTTCATTAGAAATAAGTACATAGTTCCATTGTGCTCATATATCTGTACTATTTTATTACCATGTTTCCTTGTGTGTACGTAAATAAATAAAATAAAGGACATTCCCAATCTTACTATGGTATTTGGTCTAAACGCCGCCCAGAAATTAAACTATCATTTTTGATCGCTGATGTCGACTGTCTGGAAATCAAACCGCAATAAAATCGATCCGAGGATGTCCGTCTAAAAGAAGTAGTAGTACGGCAAAGAGTACCAAAAACTTCTGAAAAACAAACACTGAGTGATCAAAATATCCTGCTCTACTATTCCTTTAAAACAAAACTATTATCCCACATTTTGATACATAGCACGATATCACGCTTCTATTCCCCAAAGGGTTAGGCAGAGTTTTTCTCCCAGAGTTGTGCAATTACATTACAAAGGCAATAAAAGTTACGACCTACATAACTTTATTTTCCCGGAATGTATTATTTTTTGCCCCTAGTGAAAAATTACACCCTCGATGAGATCTATTTAATGCCGTTTTGGTGGATTCTGAGCGATACTTGGACCAAATTCTGGCAATGTCCTTTCAACATATATTTATTACAAAGACAATAAAAGTTACGACCTACGTAACTTAATTTTCCAGTGATGTTTTTGTTTGCCCCTAGTGAAAAATTACTCTCAATGAGATCTATCTCATTAGATAGATCTCATTGAGAGTCACGGAATCCACGGAAACGGCATTCCGTTTCCGTGGATTTTGGGCGGTACTTGGACCAAATTCTGGCAATGTCCTTTCAACATAACATATATATTTCTACCTCGCTTTTATCGTAAAGTTGGGTGATTCAAGAAATTCTAACTTCATCTTTTAAAGTGGAGTTTAACAGGCCCCTGTGGGATTCAAGCTGTAAAAGTTAAAGTGTTACAAGAGCCCTATTTAAGTATCGACTCAGATACTTAGAGCACTCTGGGGTGTCAATATCTGTAATTTTATTTGTAATTTTATTTGAAAGGCTCTTAAAATTCCCGACACGATAAATCTGATGCTAAAGTTTATTTTACTTGAAACTAGCAATCTTAATTAACCTTTATTTTCTTTAAGTCTATGGTGAAGAGATGTCCAGTAATAATAATAATTATATATTTGATTTTGTAAGTGGAGATTATTGACTAGCAATTAATGTGTTGATTTTTTAAATTTATTATTTCTCATAATCTGCTTTTATAGAACTACAAATACAATTTATTTATTTATGTATATCGCCAGAACTGTTCGAGTTCTAATCTTAGTCTCAATAGTCATTGTTTCAAGGCAAATTTATCGTCATGTTGGGCATTATTATCGTGGGCTAATAAATTACAACAGAATAATTTTATCCAAAAAATCTAATTAGTGTTTTATAAGTAATCATATTATAAATCTTTCTATTCGTGATAAATACAATACAACATCTTTTAGAATCAATATTATGTGATACAAAAATACATTTTATACATTTAAATTAACATAAACACGTAAATATTGAGAACTATTTATTTGATTGCTCAAACTATGTTGCTACAGTAAGCAACCAAGAACGAACGGCTATAAATAATCCCACGAATATATTCACGCTATTAATTGCGGAACACCTGTAGCAGTGATTAGGGTACGACTAGATGAAACATTAATTGGATGTGGCCGGCCCACTGCGCGCGCGCAATGCCAAGTCGCCCAGACGACGCGCGACGTCGCGTGTGACGTCAGTCTACAATACGTTATAGTACAAGGAAATGCCTTTAGAGATTTATTGTTTTTTTTTTCTCTTTTATTTATTTATTTTAGTGACTATCGTATAGCAGTTTTCTAAATGATATTCCATTGCTAATTGTTGAATAGTCAGAATGCTGTATGTAAGAATTTAAGAGAATACCTATAATATACCTACCGACTTACTTTATTAAATTATTTTTAGCACCGCTTTTCCAATACTTTCTTCAAAAATGTATTTATTGGAATGTATTTTAAAAATATTAGAATTCTTATGCTTTTAAAACTCTTCAATTCTTCCCTTCGCTACGCTCGAATTTTCCCTTAGGTATTTTTTTCCATTACCCTGCTGTGGTCGCCTGTACGAACGGAACGTACTTGATAAAAATTCAACGTTGGACGAAAGCAAACTGAAGTAAATATTAGTTTTTTTGTATCTGAACAAGCTTCCGGGCAGTAGCTAGTGGTACCTTTTAATTTTAAGTTTTTATTTCATCCGAAAGTAAAAAATTGTGTCATGATAAAAATAAAAGAGTTGCAGCTATTTCTGAGAAGCCAAAATATCCTAAGTAGTTATAGTTATTTCGCCCCGTCCCATTACAAAATGTGGTGGTCAGATTTCAGTCAGAAACTTGAGGAACTTGAAACTTTTCTGGCAGCTGTATAGTTTTACTATCGTTTGCAAAGAACTGTATGTATTTCTGTTTCTATTTTCTTCAGATAGCTATAAAGAAATCTTGTCATTCTTTCTTGTAATTAATCAATCTGGTTATTTCACAAACGAAGTAAATGTAGGGCATATTGTGAAATACCACATTTTAATGATAACGAGCTTGTGTTACTATCAAAGCTTGAACAGCCAAGTAAATATTTACATATGATATTTATTTATTAATATAATATGTATTTCTTTTTTTTCTTTTTTTAAGGGTTCATGTTATATGAAGAGTTGTAAATGTAAATGTTGATGGCTATCAGAGAAGTGGCAGACCAAAGAAAAGATGTATGGACTGTGTTAATCATGACATGAATGCATGAATGTGAAGGAAGTGAATCTGGAAATGGGGGCAGAAAAAACAAAAAAAAAAAATGAAAGAAAAGAATACATTAACGCGGACCCCAAATAAAATGGGAGAAGAATGATGATGACTACAAAATTTTAGAAATGGCGGCAGAAAAAAAATTAAAAAAATTAAATAAGAATACATTAACGCGGACCCCAAATAAAATGGGAGAAGGATGATGACTACAAAATTTTCTTTTACTAAAAAGTATAGGTACCTATATTTTTGTTTTTCAATATAAAATGTACATACATGTAGATAAATCATATTTATTCAACATTTACTGTAAATTATAAATCCAGCATCAGCTTATACCATTAAAATATTACGCTACGTCATCTGTTTTCACACGTGAAGTACAACAAAATAACGTTGCATTATAAGCTCCGTTAAATATTTAACAGCTTTGAAATCTGTTATCGGCTGTGTTAGCGATTTATGACCTAGTAAAATTGCTGGCATACGTTAATAATACATAAATATCTCGCAATTAGCGCATACCCGATAACCTTCTTAATTAACATTGTTTGTGCCTATTATCCACCATAAGTCTTGTTAGAACATTACTTAGTCAATCAATTTATTGACTTTGGATAAGTTGCGAACAAGAATCTTGATGCAGTCAAGTCTTGAATCCTAACTACTTAAGATTATGTAAGTAAAGTTTATGTTATGAAAGGGGATCAACGTTTTTGTATATTTATTTGTAATTGTAATTAGCAACTTGGGTATTTATTATGTAATTATAGAATGTAATAAGTCTGTAAGCCTTCCGTAAAAAATAAAATAAAATTCTAAAAGGCAAGTATTTATCATTAATTTAGGCTTGATTTTAGGCAACGACCGCATACAATAATTGATTGAAACTCTTTAAATTACTTTTAAAAGTAATCTATAAAACAAAATTACACTTATCTTCTCGTAACAAATTACATTAGTAAAAAGTTTGATCAGGGTCATATTAAAAGCAAAAAAATATGACAAAGTAATAATTTTGTTGGTTATACAAGAATTGTTTAAACACTCCCTCATATCATTAGCTATTCTCTGCATTTGGCACCATTGGGAGCAACAAAATATGTCACTGTCTTCGAACAGGCGCACCTGCCCTCCCCCCTCCCCCACCAGCCTCGTTTAGATCATTGCATTTATTTACACTGCATTATGTGCGATAAGACAGTAATACCACTAAAATTATAATTAATTTTCATACCTATAAAATATTTAATGTCAAGATTAGAAAATGGAGTATACACATAGCATCGTAAAAATTTAGTAATTCTATAGTTTTTGACAATCAAAAGGAACTGATTTAAAGATGTTGGGTTGAAACGGCTTTCGCTTTCCGCGTTTGTCTGTCTATCTGTCTGTATATCCGCTAACTCCTCGTAAACCGCGCAACGGATTTTGATGCGGTTTTCACCATCATTTTGAGCATTACTTCCGTAATGTTTATATAATACTGTCATATTTAATGTAAGGATAGTAGAGAAATTGCACTCGTGCGAAGCCGGGGACGGTTCGCTAGTATATACATATAAAAAGCCATTGCGTCAATCCTTATCAAAAGCTTTCACGTACATTGAAGAAGAGAATTCCCGTCTTGCGTCCTCTTTGATAACCGGCATTGATTTTCTCGAAGATGCAGTGGACTTGACAGATGCAGCAGTATCTAGCTCGAAAGCTACATTTGGTTAGAAGAACTTTATTCACACTTTATGCAGTTTGAGGAATTTTCTATCAAAAGATTGCTCATTAAGTAAACTTCATGCAACACACAATTATTTTAATACCCTGTAATGTATTATAAACACCTCATCATTACACAGTTAGTTTGATATTAATTTAGCTTTGATGCTGTATTGTCAATTTTGTGTTCAACATGGTTCAACGGAATGAAATTACATGCGTATTCTCTAATTAATTAGTGCTAGCAAAATCAAAATCATTATACAAAGAGCTCGTTTGCGTAAGACCAAAGTAATGTTTATAGGGAAATTTATTTATCCATGGAATATTGAGATCAGAAAAGAAAAAAAATGATAGGCAAGGTAATATAAGTCACGGAACCTTTATAAAAAAACATGGGGAAGGCAAGGTTGAAGGAAAGAGAGGAAGAAGAAGACCTAGAAGGAGCAACGTGGAGCAGATAAAGGAAAAGCTGGATTTCAAGACGTAAAAACAGAACAGACGTGATAGAACTGGCAGAAAAGAGACAAGAATGGAAAATGCTACACCGACAAAATTAGAGTAAAATTCTTAAATGTATGATGAAGATAGATTCCAAGATTTGAATCTCTGCTTCCATGTCACTAACTCTTCACTTCACTTAAATCAACAATAATCTATAAGGTATGCCATAAGTACATTAGGTAGGTACCTACGTGATTTATTTAGCTACATAAATTGAATATTTAAATAAAAAATGTTACCATCACATAGAGATAATATAGCTTATTAAAAAACAATTCTATTTGTAATAATAGTAACAACTTTCATTACTATTGTTTATAATGAGAAAAGTATTCTACAAATGGCGTGGCAACCGTCCAAACGAGGTGATATTTTAATTAATGTGTAATTAATATCCAAACGGAATCGATTCGTTGATAGTGCAATACGCATTTGGCATCTCGCACATGATGCACATCAGTGCAGTGGACATCCGGCAACTGTTTTAATGTATGATGACCTTAAAGACAACAGTTAAAAGCATTTTGCGGAGCCAAAACTGAGTGACTCGATGCTCGAGGTGTGAAGTAGTGAACTAAGGCACCAACTGTATCAACCTGGGTGATATTTTCGCGCGCCTCGGTACAGTCGCTCATTCCATTCAGATAAAAGGGCTTGTGTTCCTGTTAGTGTGGTTCACTATAGCATACACCATCGTGCAGTTTCTTTAACCCACGAGAACCCGTCGCGCGTAACTGTGAACAATGGTGAGCGGATTTTTTAAGTGATTGTGTTTTTTAGTGAAGTGAAATAAGTGTTTTTAAAATGTTATTTTTTGTGAAGTTTTTATTTTTATAAGAATAATAATGTTAATATATATTTTTCTGGTGATTTCAGGAGGAACTTGACAAGGAACAGATTGGCAGTGAGTATTCTTTATTTACTTTACTTCTTAATTTTTGAAATTAAATAAATATATTTTTATTATTAGTCTTTTGAAAATGTTTTAAAACGTAATTTATCAATAACAAAAATCTGCAAATTCAAATTAAAATACGATCATACGGAAGCGCTATTGTCTAAAGAAGTATAAACTTGTTTTCAGTCCTCAAGAAGGCCTTCGATGCTTTCGACCAGGAGAAGAAAGGATGCATCGGCACAGTGATGGTGGGCACGATCCTGGGCATGCTGGGTCACCCGGTCAGCGACGAAGCCCTCAAGGACATCATCGATGAGGTCGATGTTGACGGTCAGTACCTTTTACTTATTTTTACTTTTATTTCTATGATTTTTGCCGAAAGAGATTGTATTGTCAAGGAGAATAAAAAATAGTTGAAGCAGGGATAGGTCGCTGATTATATTTTTTCATATGAATGCTGGAACTATAATATAAGAAATTAGTTGTAAACAGAGCTGTACAAGTAGAAAAAATATTGTTTCCTCCAACAATTTTACCTCTAACACAAGGGATTTAATACCTTCGCTGTTGTCGTATGATATTTCACGTCTGTTCCCCTATGGGGATCACACAGGTGTGCAGATAGGTTTGAATATAAACAAAATACAATATACTTATATCTATTATAAATGTGGATTCTTATTCTTCCTCACTTACTAATAAACGCTGTTTAGTTATGCAATGAATAATGATATTTTAACCATGAATCGTTTCCCCCTTATTCATAAAAACTTGTAATTTTTAAACACCGATTAAATGATACCTATCGTTGTCATTTGTTGGCAATAGACTAAGGCCATGGTCACCGACCATATAACAGATGTTTATAATGTAATCGATTGATTATTCATACAAAAATTTATGTATTTTCGGCAAATTTTACACTAAAAAACAATTATCATCTGATAATTTGTCGGTAAACTTAGGCCGAGCTAGTTTAGGGACATTTTCACCAACAACATAACAGATGTTTAAAATGAAAACGACCGTTTACCCATACAAAAGTTCGTATTAAACGGCTGATTTTGTATTAAATCGTCTGTTACATTGTTGGTGAACTGGGGCCTTATATGTTTAATCATCGTTTATGAGTAAGGGGGTTTGACTATAAACATGACATATCCTCATTCAGCACTTATTAGAAGAAAGTGGAGTTTTGTTTTAAAAAATAAAATACAACGACGTGTATTATGAAAATATTGGCATATTACCTGTAGGTACGCATAAGTATGTGCGACTTTATATAAAATCTATAAATGAACGAGGACTTTGTGTGTCTCTAGAGACATATTATTCCTAGGAATATTATCTAGTAACCTTTCCCCTAGTTCACTATAATTTGCGTGGGACACATACCAGCTGATAAATTCTATATTCTACCTACATTCCTACTTGGAGATGGTAACTGATAGTTTAGTTAATTGGGGATTTCTGCTATTTTTCTCGTAATCTTTCTACGAAACATTTTATAATTACACTGACAAAAGAGAAAAAAAAAATTAAAGAATTTAAATTCGTCGCTAGGAAAACTTGAACCAGATTTTATCGGTTAAATTATTAGGAACGGTAGTGTAACTGCTGCCAATTTACAACACACTTGGCACTCTAAATTACGAAAACATCTTAATTCAACGATCAATAAATTGTTTCTTTTTAAACACACTCATTATCTTTCCATTTGCGTTCCATTATGGGACAGTTGTGGAAGTGGAATGTGATTCTATTGTTTCTCAACGATTTTATTTTGTCTATGCGTGAGGAAGACTATTTTTAGTCTTGTTTCAGGATGTCTAATATGAATAACACAGTATTCCTATGTTTATGTATTGACATTTCCACCTATTACCTTACTTATATCTACTGAAATAGCCTACTGTCATGACTCTTTCGTAACTCACTCATACGACTACGACTCGTTCATAATTATTTTTGCCGTTTGATATAAAATATTGCTTTTATTATTATTATATTCTTTATTTCACAGACAATTAAAATCAATTTTGTTAGTAACAATATACTTATCCTAGGTTAGTATTTAATCATAGCTATATAAATCCTTCCTCTATTATGTTTTTCTTGAGCAGCCGCAACAAGAACATCGTTTTCCAAGACTTTCTTAAAGCTTTTAATATTTGTTCGTAATGTTATACTACCTTAACATCAACCATTCGTATTCCTGCTAAGAGGCTTTCTAAACAAACAGGGGTAACTAGAACAAAACTCGTTACGTGTGGAGGGATGATTTATAGGAATTTATGCGAATTGCCGTTATTTCAGTCGGCTTACATCTGTTAGACTTTGTTTGAAGATCGTTACTTTGTTTGAAAGTTCCGTTTGAAAAAATATGGCGAGGCATTTGTTAGTTATCTTCGCTTTTTATTACAGTCTTTGTAAAATCCAATAATTGAACCATTTAAACAAAGAACGGTTCTGTGATAATAGGACTGATAATTAGACATACATACATAGTTAGACTAGAAGCCGACCCAAACCAAGGACGAGTTTCTTTTTGAGGACAGAAATGTTGTCACGAAACTGGAGAAAAAGGTTGCGATATCGGTTCATGATATAAAAGATATAATACTTAATTACGATCGACTTCAAATTACAGGCTCTGGTGAGTTGGAGTTCGAGGAGTTCGTGACCCTGGCCTCCAGGTTCATGGTTGAGGAAGATGCTGAAGCCATGCAGCAGGAACTTAAAGAAGCATTCCGGTTATACGACAAAGAAGGTACACATTGTTTTTATAAGACCTATGGTCTAATTTGTAAACAAGTTGGTGATAACGGGCATTTGACTGGATCTCGATTGTTTTGAGACTACAGGATTTAGGGACTCAACTCAAACCATATACACTTCAGGTTTTAATTCTTATATAAAACATGCACAAGAAACATTGTTAGTTCACTAAAAAGGCATAAAACCCACTTGGAACCGTGCGCCTAGAATCACGACGTTTTGAAAGTGCCTGCAAAGGCCCAGTTGAAATAAAAATCTTTGACTTTGACTTTGACTTTGAAAAGGTACAAAAAGGTTTTTATATAAATATTTTAACTCTCATTTCAAACGGTATAAAATTTCAGACACTTTAAATTTTCCGATAAGTATTGTTCATTTTTTCATTTGACACAATTTTACTCGTTCAAAAACGATGATGAAAATTAAATTGAATTTTCTACAAAGGAAGCATTTACTGGCACGATCAGCGTTTCCTTTGACTATTTTATATTATACGAATATTTCTTTGTCCAAAATTTCCTCTGTGACTTCAAAGCAAAAAGATCGGATACATATCTAAAATGTCAAAAACTTCGCATGCATGCACAGATGCACAGTGATATATAGAAAATTAATTTAGACTGAAAATTCAGTACAGTAAAAAGAAGGTCGCAACATCAAATTAAAAAATTCTAGCACTAGGAAGGATAATATAAAATCCTCTCGCTTGTAGGATCAAACAAGATTTAAGCTTTTCTGCGAAAAGATTCAATGAACTGAAACAGAATTTAGTGAGCAATTTCTTTAAGATTACGACCGTTATGAAGATTACACGGACTTAGACGTTTACGTGAAATTGAGTTGCTTTCGTTTAACTTGAGAAAATAATGTCTAATATGTCTATGATCAATAAAATCGTGTTAAATATTATAAACTATATTCGATAACTTTCTTTATTTGAAAAACATAGAAGTGATACGACATGTACTTGTGTGTAATAAATTAAAGCTTCAAATGATTCTCTTTATACATTAAGAATTATTTGGAGCTAAATCAAAATAATATTTTTTAAGCTGAAAAAGTTCCTATTCCGTTATTGAGTCAAGGTATTAATTTGTAAGGTCATGATCTATAAATCAAATGAGAAACATTGAGACAAATATTTAGACTATAGCTTTGTCTTTATTATTCTAAATGCCATTACACGATTTGGCAATGTATCTTACATTTTCAGACGATATGTCATTAATCATATCGTTGACACTCTAATCGGTATCAGGTCAGCCAGACTTTGTTTTCTAAGAATAGCGAACCTATGAGATTATGATCTTCAAAAATGTCTGAATCTACGACCATCACTCCAAAGATACCTTTATACCTTTATTTAAAATCACGGCTTCAAATAGAATCTGCGTAATTAATACATGAATTACGCTACTACGTTTTATTCCACTCAATCATCAACTGAAGTTCAAAGTGTTCGTAAAGTTTTTGTTAATTGACTTGGTTAACCTGGAGGCATTAAGAAAAAATCTATTACTATTCTAGCAACCACGGAATTCTGTCTTGAAAGCCTTTTCACCAGCCATCTGCCAAATGCCTTTGGGGCTGCGAATGATAGCATCGCAATTATAAATACAAGTGTATAACGTTTATAAGACTATTAGTTTGCATGGTTTTTCCTGGGACATCGTAAATTATTTACATTATTCAGGTTGTGGAGCTTATTCTTCTGCTCCAGCAATTTCGACAGTGATCGAAGCAATTTTATTGATAAATATGTACATAATTATTGTTGTTGACAATAAATTATGTTCACAAGCTTATCTTCTATTACATATAACCGAGTTGGCAGCGACAATGATTTACTACGCTATTTTTATACTTTCTATGAGCCTATGATGGGACGTTAAACTTTATAAGTATCTTCCAAAATTGTGTTGTGAACGCATCCATCTGTGTAATATCTTTATTACACAAAAGTTTTGGACGATTGAGATCGTTAACTAAAATGTATTTACCAGTAAATATTTATCACTACATTCATAAGCTAGGATCCAAATTCGTGTTGGGATTGGGATATAATTCAGTAAAACTTTTATACCTGTTTTGCCTGATTGGCAAAAAGAAGCAGTTTTGAAAATTGATTTCATATTAAGATTGTATTTTTCGTAAAAAAGTATCTAAATATTGCGTACTTCTGATAATTAATTGGTTCCAAAATCCCAATGGATAACCTATCATATAAAATTCAAGCAAGGTCGAGACCAACCCGAGTCAAGACTTCGGCGATACGCTTATAAATATGAAATTCATTCCAGAGACCAGTACCTACCTAATTTTATTTCATGACCCTATAAATCAATTTGTATAACCTATTGAACTTTATGAACTAAGTAATGAACCTGTTTGCTCAATTTATTACCTTTCTGGTCATCAAAAACTTGATTAATCTCATTGAGTTTTAAAGGCGTTTTATTCACTAATATCTACTTATTTAGGTTAGGGTCTTGAGTGATCGTACGTGGAATGGCTTTATTTGTTTGTACTTAGGCGGACTTCCTTCGTCAATAACAGGTACAACTCCGTTATAAACAGAATGTATTGGGTAGATCTCCTCAGATTTTTTATTTTACTACGCAAAAGCGTAATTATACCTACCTAATAAAATAAATTGGGTATCGTGTCAAAGGCTAAAATTATTTAAATTCTGATTCCCTATAGGTTTTAAATATTTAAGCATTCTTTTTTTGTTAAAATTAGTTCCCACTGGTTTTTAGAGGCAGGATAATGGACTAAGTTTGTTTTCTTTTTTATCTTTTCCAGGCAACGGTTACATCACAACAAGCGTCTTAAGAGAGATCCTGAGAGAGTTGGACGACAAGATCAGCGCTGAAGAGCTGGACATGATGATTGAGGAAATTGACTCCGACGGCTCAGGAACAGTTGACTTCGATGGTACGTCACTTATCATTAATTATTTAAGAATTAATTAAGAATTAATAACCAAAATTCAAACGTTTCTTCGAGCAAATTTTTTTTTTCATATTGTTATGTCGAATATAAGTAGCCGAAACGTAGAAAATTATGAGTTTATTCATAGAATTGAAAATGAAACGAGGCGCGATTATAATATTTTTTAATGAAAACGAAGAAAAACCCGCATGATATTACTTGAATTTTCCTGGATTCAGGCGAATTTTTTAATAAAAGCCATAACATTTTAGTAATGCTATGTTATTATAAAAAATATTACAACAACAAAAAGTGAAAAACCAAACTATTACTCGTTTTAAATAAGTGCTACTTAACATTTCCCATAACGAGCTGTGAAAAAAATACAACAAATCGTTTACCACTATTTATACAACGATTTGGTAAAGAGTAAATAATAAGAAATTATAATTAATAAATTAAATATTAATCAATGAATTAATCGATTAAAAATTAAATTAATTTCTTTTTTGTTTTTCGTTAAAAAGACTTGTGAATATTATTTACTAAATAAGACAAGTAGGAAACTAGTAAAATTTGTTATCCAATGTTAACACCGTCAAGAACGGTTCAGTGATTCAGAGGTTAATATTAAACGAGAGTAGAGTTTAAAGATAGCCCTAGTACTAAGGCTGCTGACAGATTCTTAGCCAAAACTATAAATAATTTGCTAATACCGACCGTTATATTCTCATTACAAAGTTGTTTTCGAGTTTGAAAATAAATTGATTAAAGCGAAGTAATTTGCAATCTAGTTAATATATTACATATTCTGTGTTGGTAATATTTCTACTATAAGCTGATGTAGCATTTATATACCAGATCAATTACACGGAAAAAACGACTTTGCAGGCTTCATTCGAACCAAGTACCCGATTGTTAATAGCGATAACTTGTTTATTTTTAGCCGGTAACTTTTTTCAGTGTAGATATTAATAGGTTTATTTATAGGTTTAGAGCTGTGATAGCCTAAAGGTTGAACGCTTGCCTTTCATTCGGGAGGGTCTGAGTGCGAACCCGGCCCACGAATTCATGTGCGGTTCAGAATTTTATTATGATTTGCGTTAACGGTGAAGGAAAACATTGTGAGGAAACCTGCACAACTGAGAGGACTCCATGAGGTTCTTGATGGTGTATCTTAGACCTTTTATGTGCCCATATCTAAGTACTGTTGAAACCTGTTTTTCCCCACCCCGTAGGCCAGAAGCTGGGTACGTCCATACCTATGAATTAATCCAAGATGGTCAATGGTCTACGGCCTATCTGTGTGCCAAATTTCATCCAAATCCGTTCAGCCGTTTATATGTGATTGGGTAGCGAACATTTCAAAATCTTCACAAAATTTTTACATAAATTTATAAAATACGAAAATAAATGGTGCATTGCTTACGTATAGGTTTTAAGATTGATCTTTTTTTTAAACAGTTGTAAAACTTAAAAAAACAATTTTTTTGCAGAATTCATGGAAGTCATGACGGGCGGCGACGACTAAGCGACTGATTTACCACCTAAGGGTTCTGCACATCCCAGAATAAGAGATTTTATCGTCACGGATATTGACATGATACAAATTATCATTTGACGTGTCATCGAAAGCTATCAACATAAAACAACGTGAACCAAACATATCTCCATTTATTTAATAAGTTATTTATATTATAATAAATAATTTTGCTAATAAATTATTCATAATTCTGTGTCTGTATTAATGATGATCTCCTTATCCCTGTTGAGTTATAGAAACACATTAATTAACATTCGTGGAAAATGTTCTTAATGTAGACGCAGTGTCGGTTTGATACGCAAATAACTGTCCGTAGTTTTCTTGTATTGTTATTAGAGAAATGTTCTATTCTATAATTTCTCTTTCTAATGAGATCTGTCTATCAGATGAGAGTCTCCATAATAGTTTCAATTTCAATTTCAATTTCAATTTATTTATTTGTGAACATAGGTTACAATAGGTGTTAAAAAAATACAATATCATGATCTCTATATCCTACCATTTGATGGTGTACAAATTATGCGATAGTTACAATATAATTATGATTATTAAATATTAAATTAGAATTTTAAGTAACAAAAAGAAAAGTAATGTCAATAAGTAATGTCACAGAGTTAAAAAAATAATAATACAATGATAAATTAATGTCAAAAACAATAAACAATACCAATACAATAAAACAGACATGTAAATCATCACATCACACATCACATCATAGTGGTTATATACTCTTAGCTAACTACTAGGTATACAAATAATGTCATGATTTGAAAACTTTGTAATGGTAAGTTTTCATTTTCTTATTGAATGCCTTGGAACAAAGTTTATTATCCTATAGGTACTTACTAATATTATAAAGAGGTAACATTTGATTGTTTGTATCTAGGGGAAATTCTTTGCAACTACTGAATAGATTATAAAAATTATTTTACTAATAGAAAATTACACTATCGCTGAGTGATATAGGCTATATTTGATTTTGATAAAAATAAAACACGTGGGTGATACCGCGGGAAACTGCTAGTTTAATAATAATGAAGAATTGTAATTGTCACTCAAATTATTATATTGAATTTCAAATAAGACGTTGACCAGAAATGTTTCTGTGTTTGAAACACAAACAGTTTCTGAAATTTGTTTGTAGGTATGTAGGGGGTATTACTGAACCGATTCTAAAGAATATTTTACTGATAGAAAGCGACACTATCAATGAGTGAAGGCTATATTTGATTTTGACAAAAATAAAGCGCGCAGATGAAACCCCCTAGCCCCTAAAAGAAGGCTTGTATAATATACCTGCATTATTGTAGTCTCTTACGCCCCAATCAGCAATAGCGACAAAATTGTATTAAGTTTCAAGTAGGTATATGTATTCGACTGTGATACCCAATACAATTTGTTATTGAAGATACGGTCATATAACTAGCAAACCGACGACTTGGATTATTGTAGGTATAATTTAAGATATTAGATTAGTTATACTGTGATTACGAGTCCAGACCTAGGTCTAGGTAATATGGTCGGACAATGGATCGGCGTACACATTACTTTTAAGGACTCTGTTAACGATATTCTTTTTCATATTGTCTTTAGCTGTTGCTACCGCCTTTGCTTGCGTAGGTACATACCTACCCTTCGTAGAATACCTCTGGAATGGTATGGAGCCAATTTTTTTTTAATTTTTATCTCAAACTTTTAAAAAATGACAGATTTTTAAAAGCTACGCCCACCTACGAACTTTCATCCCCTACTTATTCCCTTGGACGTGGACTTTCCATAAATCCTTAAACATGTTTTACTTAGTTCCTAACCGAAAGCCAAAAATGCGTTTTTTATTGATTTTAAACAAACTAACACCCCTGTTTTACCCTATTGGGGATAGAATATTCGAAAATCCTGAAACACGTATTTCTTTATTTTTAACCAAAACGTTAAATAACAAATTATATGGAATTAACTTTAAAAATAACGAATTTTCAAAAATTCCTTAGAAATACAATAAAAATTTCAAGTTTCTAGCCCACAATTGGGCTCCATACCATTCCAGAGGTAGGTACCTATTCTACGAAGGGTACCCACGCAAGCTAAGCCGTTAGCAACAGCTAAAGACAATATTATGGGGGTAATCTGTGTTCTAGCCCCAACGGTTTAGGCTGTGCGTTGATTGAACAAGTCTCCTCAATCTTTTTATATGTATAGACTTTTATATATTTATTTACTATTTATGTACACACAAATTCATAACAAAGAAAAGAAATATAGATAATTATGTACCTACAAAGGTACTGCTTATTTCTGAAGACTCTTTCTATACGTAAAGATAATATAAATTTATAATATGAAGAAAATAAAAACTAAACTTATGATAAAGATATATTTTTAAAAGGGACATTGTTCTTTAATTAAACTACTTTTCTTTAAATGACTTCATTTGTGTAGGTATACTACGTCTGAAATTAAAATTGGTGCCAACTTATCTGCTATCTAAAAATTCCGTCCGCCCTAGAAAAGCGTTTATAAAAGAGTCATTAAAACGAAGATAAATAGGAGATAAATGTCGTGTCAGAACTATAAAAACAAACGTCTATTGTTAAACGTAGTCATTAATATCAATTTGATGGGTAGCCACAGCAGCCCGGCCAGCGATAACATCTAATAAATAACTAGATAGGTACTTATCATGAGTACATACGGGCTCGCATATAATTTACTAGCAGTTTCAACCGCGCGTTTTATTTTTATCAAACTAAAATATAGACTATATCACAGGGATAGTGTAGCTTTCTATTAGTGAAAGAATTTTCAGAATCGGTTCAGTAGTTCCAGTGATTACCCCCTACATACAAACAAACAAACAAATTTTACCTTTTAGTATAGATTAGTATTAATATAAATAAGTCATATTTTGTAGTTGCTTATACATCAACATACATATCATTTCGCATAACGTCAATTCGAATAACCCGATTAGGTATTAGGACAGTGTTCACCATAACCTACTGTGACAGTGTTTGACTCCGGTGAAACCAATGTGCTCACAAACAACTTTGACAATAAACAATTATTATTCGAAAATTCTTTATGCCGAAAATTCCATAAATTTCATTAATAAGACTAAATTTTTTATGCGCGTCAGTGGGCATCGACTTAATCATCACGCCATGCTCATCTTATCATCACGCCCTTTTTCCCTGGAGTAGGCAGAAACTATAGAGCGCAACGTACCTACACCTACGTACTGCTTCCATCTAATTCGGCCGCCGAGAGAACGCGTTCCTGACACCTGTTAGTTACACTCATGTTTCTTATAAAAGAAAAAAATAATTTAGTGCTGAAGTTTATCAGCAGTCCATATAAAATACCGTTTTTTTTAAATGGTCATATTTGGCCTCAAACCTACAACCCCTTAATGAAGTAGCAAATATAGCGTAGCATTCTCGTATGAATTCGATATTTTCCGCAAATAGTCTCGAATACCTAAAAAATATAATCATCGTAGGATATATCACTAAAATAACGAAAATAGATACCTAATCGAAGCATTTCCTACGCAAATGATAACTATCTATCAATTGCGCAAATTGTAAATAATCATTGAAGAAAACCAGTAGCGGAAAGCAACAATATTGTTGGGTACAATATTTTTGGATTTCTCAGTAGGTACCGGTTAGTTTCCTAGAAGATGGCGCGCAGATGCGACGTCTCTGCGGGAAACACTGAAGCAAATTATGACAAATCTGAAAATGGGCGCAATGGGCTATAAATATTACAGATGTCACAAAACGTCGCACACTACACGAATAATATTAATGATTCTGAAATACTAGAAACTGATGCTCGGGAGAATATTTTACTTCGAATTGCCGTAGTTGTAGAGTGTAGTGGATGGTTATGTTGAGTCTTGTTCAACATACCTACGTTGTGGTATACCTATGTATTTTTTTTATATACCACTAAGGTTGCTATCAAGCATACGGCCCGCCTGATGGTAAGCGGTTCCCGTAACTTATGGACACTTACAGCACCAGGGGCATCACTCGCGCTTTGCCGACCTTACTAACTAACGTCATAGTAGCAGTAGGTCCCCCCTACGCTACCCCAAGAAGCACTGGCGACCTTGCTCACCGTTAGAAACACAATACTGTAAAAGAGCAGTGTTATTTGGCTACGATATTCTGCAAGGTGGAGGTACTTCCCCAGTCGGGCAGCTCCATTACGCCCTACCTCTCTAAAAGATTATATTTCAATTGTATAGCGGTACATTAAACTATCTACTCTTAGATACTAGACAAGTTACAAAGTACATGCATTAAGTATGGATATAGTGACAAGACAAAACGACTTAAGGTCATGACGATCGATGATAATTATTATTATTATTGATAAAATAACCATTCAACAGCAATAAAATCGGTTCGACAAATCTGGCTCTGCAATCATCAATTTGATTACTAGCCGGGTTAACATGCGCGCCGCGACAGAAGTTTGGCGCCATGACTAGACGAGATAATGCCCCTAAAAACCTGTTTCCGCACGAGATAATGCGACGACAAAATTATCTCGGTGTGGTCTATCTGGTTCTATAATACATGCAATACGTGTTTTGGCAATATTTATCCTGATAGTGGGTGATTTGAGTCAGAATGAATTAATATCACTCAAATGACTATGACGTTTACACGTGGATGCCACGTTGTTACTATTCGCGTCTTCTCCGTCGTTATCTCCGACAAGTACCTACTTATGGATATTGTAGATTAAACCCACCAGGCTATGATGCGATAAAGTCATTATTGGAAACATCAATGAAACCGCTGGCCTCGCTATGATCGATTATTATTATTTCATATTGGTTGAATAAAACAAACTAGTGGTCGCCCAGTGGTCGAAATTCGATTACATAATTTATATAAATTTTAACTTTCTGCACTCCTTCTCCATACAAACTATAACTATGCCAAATCTCACAATCCTGTGCGCGCATTATGATTTTATAGGGGTACAAAGTTTTCTTTTCACGTATACCTATTATGTATATTATAATATTATGTAGCATATAGAGATGGGAAATTCAAAATTGCCCCACAGATCAATCAGATCATCTCCCAATTTTAACAAAAAATACAAAGTTAAAATTAGTTTTAAGTTACATGCGCAAACTTGCACCCCCTTATTATGTACCTACAATCTAGTAAAACCAAGGTTTTAAATACATCCGTCACTTTCTAACATCATATAACAAGAAGAGACGGAGCTATCTTAAAACCTGGGTTTTACTAGACTTGGTTTAAACCATATTTTGTTCTTTTGTAATAAGACCGACACAGTTTTTCCATCAGCTACCCTAGTTTTAACTTCACATAGGTACATTTTGAAATATGCTCGTAAATTGTGTTATTCGTATCAATAATGCAATAAACATAGTAACCTTATTTCGATAAGGTCGGGACGCTAAGTACACAAGCGAGATGCAGGATATTCTGCAATATTTCAAACAAACGCAAAGATTCGTTTTATTTCTTTATTTATTATTTACTAGCGACCCGCTCCCGGCTTTGCATGGGTACACTTCCTCTACTATCCTTACATTAAATATTAAAGTATTATACATAAAATATAAACCTTCCATGAAAAATTATATAACAGATGATGAAAACCGCTTCATAATCCGTTGCGTGGTTTAGGAGTTAGCGGATATACAGACAGACAGACAGATGCGGAAAGCGACTTTGTTTTAGTATAAAACAAAGTCGCTTTCCGCATCTGTCTGTATGTAGAGATGTACATACAAACACATTCATGACAAAGAAAAGCAGTATAGATATCTAAATACAACGGTACTGCTTATTTCTAAAGACTACTGGGTTTTTTTTTTTGTGTCGTACTTAATTTTCTTGTTGTATAATTTTTATCACTTTATTTTCGAATCTGAATACAGTAGGTACAACGAATTATACTCGTACATTATTTTGATACTGGTAGGGCGTTAAGTGTCCAATCACTAATGAAAAAAATATAGATTTTATACGAGGGCGAGTGTGGACAGGTAAGTTAAAATACATTGACCCTTCAGGCTTGACATCGAGCGGCGCCTTGATTACGTACGTAAGAAAAATCTGACAGCCACATCGACCAACAAACAATACATTCCTTTCTCGCTTATAGACGTTTTCATAAGAGGATACGCAATAGGACGTCTAATTGCGACAGCAACTGTCATATTTATCATACGTAATCAGGCGGCCGAAATACCTATCCCATGAGTACAAAATAAGTGGAAGTTGGTAGGTACACTTAGTAGATACCGTGATGTATTGTCTATGGAATGTTTCAATACACTTTAAAAGTTTTATGTCACTCTTTGTTATAATTTCTTACAGTTCGGTCTAGTTCATAGAAACGGAACTTAATGTGAGTTTTTACATATTGTGGTTCGTATGTCACAAAATAACGATGGAAAAATAAGCCGGCTTGGATTATGTAGAGGAACAAGGTAGGTATGGTGTTCCTCCATTGAAAAGTGAGGATCTTCTAACCAAGCGAGGTGATATTGCCTGGCGGGCCTAAGTCCAACGGTTGATGTCCTATGTATGTGTTAGATATGATGATCATATTTAATTGCGCGTAGGGTGCATTGACAAATTAAAAGGGACCACTTTAAGAGAATTTTCTTTCAAACTAAAAAAGAATAGGTACTTATCTAATTAAAATCGTTTAACAATGGCGAAGATACCGCTGATCAAACATACAAAAAAAAACATTTGAATTAAAGAACCTCTTCGTTTTTTGGAAGTCGGTTAAAAAGACATCTCACCTCTCGCCAGAAGAAGAATCAATCGTGTTAATGCCAGTGTTTCGTAAGTCTAAAATAAAATTCTGCAAACAAGCTTCCTCATAGCAAGTAGCTAATTATAAACGGTCATGAAACGACAAACCTAGTGATTCCAATCTAAATTTAGATGTACAATTACTACGTGTAATGCGTTACACTACACCTACACGTCCATCATTTACTGTGTTGTCCATCTTAAACAAACTAAATTATTTCGGGGAACAATATAAAATTTCTTGGACATGCGAATGCAATGTAGTGAAGATAACTGCTTCACAATTATTATAAGCTTATACAATTTTTAATTACCAGCATTTTTTTGAGGGCTCTATTTATTCTGTTCATCATTCCACACAACTTTTATTATGGAACCAACTCTGAAATCGTTAAAAGCTGGAAAAGCTGTTTTTTTTTTAAATTTCGGATTTGGTCCCACAGTGTGAGATTTGTAAAATGATGAACGGACTACGGCGCCACAATTTTGTTGTTTATTAAAGAGTAATGGTATACAGGGTTATTGGTAAATAACTAGAACTGCTTTATGAGGTTACTTATCAATATAAAAACTTTTACTATGGGACCAACAAATCTGCGAAAAAATATTCAGCTGTTCTATATAAATAATTCAATATTACTCGACTAAATCTATGGAACAGCATATTTTGTTTTCGCAATTTCCGATCATTCGTTTATAATGATGAGTACAATAATAAATCCTTAATTATTAATTTTGTTTATTAGTTAACTATTACTCCTCCTATTAGTTAACTACCAATAAGCCTGTATAGCTTCTATAACGAGGTTTGCATTAGATGGAATTATTTCCAAGAAACATCATACGGAGAAATTGTAGAATCAACCAGTGTATGATACAATATTACCTATATCAGCGGAGTCCCGTTCGCGAAAACGTAATACATAGGTATTGAGTACACGTAAATATATACGACATAGCTTTTGAGTAGGAATTCTGCCTGATAAATTATTGAAGCTCCCTTGTAATTTGATTGGAATAGGCTTAGGCCAACTATCTCTCATCTAATTTCAGATAAGGTTGTTTATACAGATCTTTACTTATTCAAGAAATTACGATTATCTTGACCAATTTAAAGATCTTGATCAGGATGTAGAAATTGGAATGATTTTCTTGATTACCTTCTTTTTTTATCACAACGGAGGGTACCTATTGTTTAAATAGAAGATTTAGAGACGGACGTCGGACAGTCGGACACCTATTTAGTAGTTCATTTTAGGATACGGTGTATTTTTGTCATGTCCGGCTGTTCGAGTCTGTCTCTCAACATAACAGCTAGACGCTAGTTCAATAGCAAATCAATATTTATTTTAACCGTCTTTATTTCCTGTAAACCAAACACAGGCACACATAAAATGTCGAGACTCTAGGTGCGCGGTTCCAAATTTCCAAAGATTCCTTTGGAGAAGAACCGGCAAGAAACTCCATGGAAACTCTTTTATAATAATAGATTACAATCTTGATTAGTAAGTACCAACAATGTTATGGTAAGAGCTGCGAGAATAATGTAGGTAATAAAAAATAAGAAGAGGATTTAATACCTATAACATAATAATTATAAAAAATTGAGATATAACATACGACTATTATATACACAATATAATAAATAGAGATGTATAAAAAAAATGTTCTGATTCCGAGTGTCTTTTCATGTGAGACGTACGAGGATTATTGTGAAGAGTAGGTACTCACAATAACATAAATAATATCTCACGAAAGATACAGAAAGAAAGCTACGTTTAAAAAAATAATTATAAGAAACAAATGCAATTTATTATCTAGTACCTAATATGATTATCCGGATTACCCTTCCCACGCCCGGGTTTAACCTGATTACATAGAATACGTAGGTAGGTCGGACGCCCTTAGAATAATAAAAAGATTTTCACGACCTTAATAACTGTATTATTACGGGGACATTTTGGAAGCAACCCTGTATCTCTTACAATCGATTATCGGGTTTGGATACTTCCTTGTCTCCATGGAGTTCAGATGGCCGTAGCGGAAATTACGTCATGAAACGTAGCTACTAGTTTCCGGCACTCCCTGGCTCTTGATTACAGTCTTGGTGTGCAAATCGCTTAACGTTGAAGGATTCAAAATTTGTGTATTCAAATTATAAGAGAGAAGAGATCATTTGTTGGGTACATATCTTTTTAAGATTTTACGAGGTCTCATAAATAATCTTCCCGTATTAATGTGTCTGGAGTTGTACGTACAGTCACGATACGTTGCGATGATACATTTCGTAAACAAAATGCTTTGAACGACTGCGGCCCGCTTAGACTTTAGTAACTCTGCGTTTAGACGCCGGCGCCGAGCGCAAACGATTTTAGCCTTTAGAATGGTCGAATGGAAGAAGAGGAATTTCTGATTATACGTAACAAAGGGACTACTATCTTCATGCGTGGCGACACTGATACACTCAGTTTCAAATTTAAATTCAGGCTGATCAAAAACCAGCCGTCGAATCCGTTTGTTGTTGTCGGTCAGCCAATCACAACAGCTAAGATTTAACATGATCTTAGATTTGACCAGCCTTTCAGAAACCGGGGATTAGTTTGCGACGCTGACTGCTAGCACCAACCCAAACAAGAAACACAAGACCTCACACTCAGCAGACGCTTGCGACTACCAGAGCAATGACGCAGTTCCGGCTGAATTTGTATGGACTATTGATGCCTAATAATTATGTATTATAGAAGACCATAATTTTTATACATTCAGAAAGGCCTAAAATAAGGTAGATATTGTTACGTCAACATTTTAGGAAGTGAGTAGGTGCAATTCTTCCTATCTATATATTAATACGTGAAGAGAAAACTTTCTTCCACTTTTTAAGCATATTTCGCGCACGGAGGTGTGTGAGATTTGGCATAGTTAAAGTTTATGTAGAAAAGAAGTGCAGGAAGCTAAAATTATGGTCGAATTTCGACCACTGGGCGACCACTAGTATTATTTAATAGACAAATAGCCTACTAAAGCTACTTCCTTTCCACTCGGGCTCGGGCTAGAAATGCGCTAGAATAACATAGTGCCAATCTAACAGTTTAGCGATACGTAATGGTAATTTCGCCATGAATCTGACTGTTTATTGTAGAGGACTTTGGAAGGCCCACGGTCAGTAGTCAAGCGGATACTTATTAGGTTGAAAATTACAATATTTTTTTAACGGAACATAGTATTTGTAACGGAATTTAGTATGCGATGCCATACCGCCCTTGTATACAATATACGTCAACACGACGCATAGTCGGGCCACGAGGGACGGTCCTCACACAGAAAGCGCCAACTATTTGTTATTGTTATCACTACAAGTACTTACAGAAACAATTTCGCTTATAGTTGTTTACAGATTTTTTGATAGGTTTTTTAATTGGCTCCATCCCCTTTGCAAACGGTACTAGTATTTCCGGAAGCGGTACTGCTAATAATACCTCTATTTGTTACAAAAAGTAAAGGCCTCCATATGGTTTCGCGAATAGCTTATTAAAGTGTTATAGTGCGCATTATTGTAACTCACATCTACTTTTTGAGAGAGATCAGAATGTACTGTAATACTCGGGAAATGAAGCAAAATTTAATATTTAGGATAATTATATTTAGTTCCTCCAATCCCATCTCCGAATTACACCGTATGTCACTTTCTCAGACATTCTACTCTAAAATATGTCCAAATTATTGATTGCCTAAGATTGCCTATCATTCCTTTTGTTGGCGACGAACCTTTTTTAATATGTTTATTTCTTTTTTTTTACTTATAATATTGACAGTTTTTTGTTTTTCCTTTTTTGATTGTCAGTGTCGTGTAAATTGTTTTACATTAAAGAACTCAATGTGTAAAAACGTAATTTTATTATTTATTCCCAACACCTTTAAAGAGTTTGGATTCTGCCATAAATCCTTACACCTACAGTAATCACCACGCGGGCCCAATGCGGTTTGATGGGTATCAAAAGTCTTCGAAATTTTGCTTCAAGGACTTACCGCCGATTTGTTCCTTCACGATTATAGCTCGACTGTTGTAACCGCGACTCTCCCGATGACTTTCTTTTTGAATATATTATCTGTGCACACCCGCCACCCCGTCCTCAAACCATCGGGAAGGCCGTGATTACAACGATCGGCCTTTATGATGACATGATAATGAAGCATTGATGATGACTAAATTAATTTGCGACTTATGAACAACTTTTATCAAGTTTTCCCAAGCATTCATATTACCTACATGTCATGATTGTGATTTAAACTATTTAAACATTTAAAGCTATTATATCACCATTCATATTATTTAAGCTTCATTTTGCTACAGCTTTATCATTCAATTTTTTAACTTAAGAACCTTCGTTTATCCTTCGAAAGTAATGCTTAAATATTTATTATAAAAAAGAGTCCAGACCTCGACGTAGTTAAAAATTAAAATGAAAAGATATTTAAAGAAAGTCAAGCGAAGATTTCTTTCTACTCGGCTGTAAAATTAAAAAGATATCTCCTTTGTTTGTAAAAAAGCAACAAAGGTTGTTATGATAATGATGTACAGAAGACTGCATTAATTGAGCATACCTATATTAACTTTATATGGAACTATACAGCCGTCTGTACATAATTATTGTTTGATATAATTGACCTCTAAATATTGATAATTAGATAAGGTGTTAGATGTTTTATCTTGATTTTAGCGGGATATTATTCTAAGAAACCTAATTAATTACATCCATCCATCTAAAATTTATATGCTAGGCATTTGTCGGTTTAGCAATTTCCATCTAGTCCTATCCAATGTTATATCTTTTAATTCTTTATAATGTTTTTACATTTGCTTTTTCTTTCAGTTAATTAATGTAGTTTCTGCTTGGTCTTCCTCTTTTTCTTTTTGCCTCTCTTTCCCTTCTATAATGTTGGTAATAAACTTATCGTGTCTAATTAATTACATACCTAATTATAATAATATTTGCGTTGCCGATTTCTTTATCCATGTCTCTTAAGTTTCTTGTTCAGTTCCAATTTCCAATAGCAGTGCCATCAGATCTTTGTGTATGGTACAAGAACCATATAAAGGCCATATATGATAAACGCCTAAATATGCCTTAATGCAAAGATTCGCCAGTCAGTACTGTGTGGTTTTGAGGCTTATTGCCCAGGGTGGACCAAACGATTTTACGTTACGTCACGAATTCACGATAATAGTTGTTAACGATTAGCGTAGGGTGCTGTTTCTTTTTTTGAATTATTCTAACCCTAATTAACAGTCCGAAGAACTAACAAGGAAGGAACTAACAAGAAGTCCCCTACCCCCACCGACCGACCCCGACCACCGAGGCCAACCGACACCGGTCGGAAGCCGACCGAGTAAGCGCAGCCCTCCCAATTGTTTTCGGGACGCGGGGAGGCGGATGTGCACGGATATACCCGGTATATACTGTGATAGATATATAGTGATAATTTTAATACTTTATTATAGGTACTTAGGTACTTTATTTAGGTATTGTTGTATTTATTACAATGGAAAGCCATCGGTAGAGTCGCACTTACGGCGGTAGAGCTATACGAATTAAGATTATGAGAGTGTAAGTGACGAAATATAGTGATTACACGGATAATATTATTATTAGAAACACTGAGGTCGGCCATGTCGATAAAATTGGGCGTCACGAACCAGGTATTCTAAGCAGCATTCCCACATGACAGGCAGGGGTAGCGAACCCTGGAGACAATTAAAAGAAATTTATTAGTCATCAATGTTTGTGTTGAACTTATTGTTTATTAATTCTAAAGCTATACTGTAAACTTGACTGTACGAATAAAGCTGGGTTTTGTTCAGTTTCATAAGTTCACTTCGAATCTATCAAATGAAGAAAAATAGTCGTGCGCTCACTAATGAGAACTCCTTTCAGAAAAAAGAGCATTGCTTTACCAAAACCAGGACAAGGATAAAGAATTTAAGAATTCCTCTAATTTGATGGCACTTAGAAATACGAGATCAAGACAATTTGTCGTCAGTCTGTCTTGTTATGTGAATAAGCAAGTATATATGGTAATGAAACAAAAACTGTTCGGTAAACTTACTTTTTGTAATTTTTTTGTACAGTCGACCTAAGAAATAGGATAAAGACTTTTTTTATAGATAAAAAAAGACCTCGGCTAGTTGTAAAAAGACCCTTCACCTATTCGAAGGCCATGTATTCTTCCCATGATTACGAAGATTTTTTTATATTGTGCCATACCTGGGAACTGACTGGATATCTAGATATTCAAGGTTGCGTTTTTTACGATAACATTATTTGAAATGTTTTTTAAACATTAAACATTTTTTCCTAGGAATTATTTTTTCAAAATGTTACTTGGTTTGATGTAATTATAGGTATGCGTAATCTTCGGCTAGGTGAAAGGATTTTTTATACTCCGTAAATAAATGAATTTTCTGGAATTATTGGATGCATTGGATTAATACATTATATTACACACAGCTATACGCAGCACCTGTCAATTTCCGAACCTGGTTTGACGCAGTGCCGTGCGTCTACATTTAAATAGACATAGTAAAAAACATATAAGACCCCCTCCGTAGTCGGGTAAAAAAATACATCATCAGTCCTGTAGAAAAATTCATATACATGAATAGATATAGACGAATTTATTAGATGAGTAGATATAGATGAATTTTTACCTATTTTTTTATTTGACTACCTTTTGGTCGACACAAAACTTTTATGCATGGCACGCACTTACATGGAAATCATCTGTCATGTCAGTCTGTCTTCGAGGAAAAAAGGGCTCTGACGTCTGGATAGACAGACGTAAAATTGGTTCCATAAACATTTAGATTTTCAGATGTTGGCATATTTTTTAAACACGTCACGGTTTCTGGATGGCATTTACATTATGTAGGTAACTTATTGTTACAAAGAATATTAAAGATGAATATATTTTTTTCAGATTTCTAATCTTTGTCTACACTAACACATAGTTTCATTTGTTACACACAATTTTGTTGAATTACCTTATTTGTTAACTTGGGACTTGAGAAATAAATCGCCTGATAACATAGCATTCAAGAAGATGGCAGTCTTTTTACGATAGTAAGACACTGCAGTAAAAGGGGTTGGTCCATTCCTAGTTGAGGATACACGCCATAATGTTGTACTACGGGTTATAGAGCACCTAGCTAACACAACTTCGAAGGCTATAAAGACTTCTTCATCAATAATCAAGTGATCATAGCACTGGCAACGACAAAAATGTCTAACAGATTATCTCGAGGAAAATTGTAGAAAAGAATTTTATTATACCATCCAAGTAGTCCACGTCCTACTGATAATTAAAGAAGGTAAATTCATTTATATCAATAATATCTCCCCGGGATATAATGTACATTCCACAGCGTTATTATATAAAATCTATAATGTTCATGTACCTACCTATCCTTAAAATAGAACATAATATAAGAAGAAGGATTTTTTTTGAAGCAAATTTCACGATCACAGACAAACTTTCGTCTGTGTCCACGATTATTTAAATTACAACTCTATTTAAATATCCTTGTATAAACAAATGATGATGGTTATATTAGGACCGTTTACTAAGTTTTTTACAGAATCAATAACAACATTTTTAGCTATTCCTGGGGAAGTGAGCGTATACCGTATACCGATTCAAAACAAACAACTATTTGATATATCAACTCTAATGACTAAAGTTTTACGAGAACATTAATATTATGATATACTTACCTACATATATCCCATTGGGTCTGTAAATGGTTCAAAATTTTGTAAAGGGAATTAAATTGCAATCAGAGGTTGGCGATCCCTGAAAAATTCCACCTAGGCGGAACTAAGTCGAATCACAGATATATAATCAGACTACATCTAGATCTTCTAAATCAATACCTGTAACGTTACCTGTTGGTGTTTCAGACCGTGACAAGGAAATAATGGTGTGTGAAGTGTCCAAATGTGATTTGATTTCGGAGTGGGACTTGCAAAATGTTGTTGATCAGTTATTACTTATTTATTTATTTATTTTCTTTCATGTTTGGTGCACAGGATGAACTTGAGAAGGAACAAATTATACGTAAGTGTTTTTGGTTATAAGTTCACGAATTTATACAGACTTTAACAAATTATGCTACAACGGGTAGTTGATTTCTAGAGACAAATAATTTATGTGCTCAGTAGACAGTTAACCATAGTTGACAAAATAATTAAAATATGTGAAAAATGACGGAACTTTTGAAATTTCTATGTGAGGCATTATCCATAATTTTGCCGCAAAATGGAATATGTTTGAAATTTACAAAGAAAGAAAATAAATTTATTCGGACTAGACACTAGACAACATTAACTATGTTGGTCTATTCTTTGGTCAAAGAATAAGCATTGCCATTCAACGTGGCAAATGCTGCCAGTCTTGGCATGATATCAATTGATAGCGATGAGGAGGAGTACTTTGACGCCTAAGTGCTCAGTTTCATATTTTTATTTTATGTTTTAAATAATTAAGCTGTGTACATAGTTAAGTTTAGTTGGTAAATAATGTTAAAAGTTTAATGGATATTATCAAAATTTTATTATTTAGCAGACTTATGATCCAATTTACGTTTGTTCGACTCTAATACATATATAGATTATACGAGTACCTACCTACTTACTTAAATTTCTCTTTTATTTTTTTATTTCATTTTCCATATTCAGTTCTGCAGCATGCCTTCGACGCTTTCGACCAAGAGAAGAAAGGAGTAATAAGCACAGACATGACTGGCACCATCCTAGAAATGTTAGGTCATGAAGTCGATGAAGATACGTTGAAGGAAATTATTGCTGAAGTTGACGTTAAAGGTAACCTTTTATACAGGGTGGAATTTTCAAAGCGTACCTGGAGGAAAAGTACTCTAAATACTGAAGACAGCAAATTTTACTCAAAGGAAACTTTCCTTTATTTTTAAAAAGAAACAAAACTACATTGAAATTTTTTTGAAAATACGCTTGCCACACCCAGGAATATCCACACTCAATAATACTTGGGTATTATTGAGACTAACATAAAGCAATCTTTGCTGAAAACACTTCTTTGACCACCATGTCCAAAACAAGTAATGAAATATCTCTTGTCATGCGGAAATAATACGGTCTTTAACGGTTGGATTACCTGCTGCCGTCTTGATGTTCCCTTTCGGTATCCTCAAGTGAACTTACACTAAATTAAACAAATTAAACATCACTAGTTTAGTTAAAATAGCTGCAAGACTAAGGCAAAGCAATGAGCTTCACGCTCTTAGCGGTCCAGATGACCATTGCCGTGACAATGCCTTCCACGCTGCTTTTAGTAGGTATCTGTTCTATACTCTTCGTATTACCCATAAAGTTATATAACTTATATAACAGTTATATAACTTTATGGTATTACCTATTTTCCTTTGGTCTCGTTTTGCTAACGTTGACTCCTTGCTCAATCACAAATTCACAACCAAGTAGCCAGGATTTTTAAAAAGCAGTCTGAAATAATTTCTGGATTCTAAAACAAGTGCAATATTTTCCGAAACTACTCCTTATTAAACTAACGATGAGTCCTTGCTCAATCACAACCAAGTGGCCAGGATTTTAAAGCAATCTGAAATAATTTCTGGATTCTAAAACAAACTGTACAATATTTCCCGAAACTACTCCTTATTGAAAGTTTTGTTTAATAACTATTAACACGTTAGATGGCGCTAGTTGTCATGAAACTTCTCAAGTTCCTACAAGTATAACGGGTTCAGAAGTGTTGACTATAATAACTAGATGGCGCTATAAACAGAAATGTAAAGTCAATAAATTGAGTTGATAATAAGTAATAATAGGTAATAATACGAATTATAAGAAAAACACCACTCAAAAAAAAAAAAAATACTGAAAAAAATATCTATATACGTTTTTTCACACATATTTACAAACCCGGATCTTGGGCCGTGGGAAATAAACTAGAATGTTATTAAGTTGCAACGATTATAATAAAGTGTTTTATTAACATGTAAAAAAAGAACTACTTAATTAAAAAATAAGCCTCACCGTGACAATGTTTGCACATTGCCGTGACCAGGATTCGAACCTGGGTTACTACGGCCACAACGTAGGGTCCTAACCACTAGACGATCACGGCTACCGAGGCATGTTAAACATGACTGAAATTAAGAATCAGTTTCAACATCATTTTTATTCTTAACTTGTAGTGACGTAAATGTACTTACAGGAACTGGCACGCTAGATTTCTCGGATTTCTGCGCATTGGCAGCTAAATTCTTGACAGAAGAGGTAGATGACGAGGCGATGCTCCAGGAACTCAGAGAAGCCTTCCGGTTATATGACAAAGAAGGTATAGTAGTAATTGAAACAGTAAAACATCTAATATTAATAATATCTAATAATGTTACTAGGACAATAATGGTAATGAGACGTATTTAAATGACGAAAGACAGTAATGTTCAAGGCCTCACGTGGCCGTTTTCGATTAGCACTTACAGCATTAGGATTAAATATACTACGAGTTTTATTATCTGTTGCCAGGAAACGGTTACATAACGACGGAAGTGTTAAAAGAAATCTTCAAGGAGTTGGACAACACCATCTCCGCTGAAGACTTAAACACCATGATTGAAGAAATTGACACTGACGGCTCGGGAACAGTGGACTTTGATGGTAAGGATAACTTATAAATTAAGAGAAGTTAACAGTTACTTACACAAGGAACACCATGGGGAGATTTAGGACAGTCTCATCTCAGGTCACCAATCAATCGTAGATTGATTGATCGTGACTGTAGGCTGTAGAGTAGACCGACTCAGCTTATCAAAATCCGTTTACACCTAGTTGGTGACTACGTACTACCTACTAGGTAGGGTACCCGTTCCTAATAGAAAGAAAGAAAGAAAAAGAGTTTATTAGCAAAAAAAAAAAAACCAATAACAAAGAAAACATAAAATGAGTTATTGTGCCAAAAGACCGCAGCTCAGCATAATGTCAGGAGGCAGTGATACTGGCCACCTGACGCTGGTTTTCAGCTGCAACCCACGAGTGCCATACGCTCGAAACTATCAATGTTATATTATAATAGTTTTAATATTATGATCATCTACTGAATTTGGGCTACCACTGATCAGTCTAGCGAACGAAGGATTTTGCTGGGATTATAGAGTCATAACATCTTGAAGTCACAATCTGAAACAGCTTTCTTGTTTCAGAATTCCTTGAAGTTATGACTGGAGAATAAATCTGGATCAGATCAACCTAACAATATTAAACAAGTTGTAAATAATAGAATATAAATTAAGAAAAATTATATAAGAAAACGACGAAACACTATTTCAATGGCATTTGTTTGAGAATCAAGATGATCCTTTTGAAAATGAAGGTCCTGCAAGATGAGTAGTTATGTGTTTTGAGTAAAGAACTTAAAGTTTAATATAATAAGGAAATTTGATGTAAAATAACTGCGCGCAGTATTTTTATTAAAAACAAAAGTTATTATCGTCTTGTTTTATTTATAGACCACTTGAGATAACGACATCTAGTGAACTTATTCAGAACTACATGAAGTTCTTAACGCTTGCTAGTGTTCAGTGTGATATACTAGATGACAGCATCAGTATCAACATTTCTACCTTAGCTTTTTAATAATAATTCAAGCACGATTGTGCATAGGTATGCATACCGATGTTTTGAATTGCCCCGCTGCTTTACTCAACGCACTTCGGTTCTTTGAGCATCTCCATTACTCAATCCTAACTAGAATAATTATTAGTACCTACCTAGTGCATTGAGCCACCCCGTAGATTTGAGCACAATACATGGTTTGATGACCGACGTCTTCCGAGCTTGGAGATGTTCCTGAGATATTTGACATCAAAATTGTTAATTCCGAATGTTTGATGAATTGAACTCTCACTGATAAATCAACACTTCTTAGAAGAAGAAGTAGGTAGGTCGACTAGAAGGTAGAAACTTGAAAGTATAATCTACTAACTCAGATGGTGAGTAAAACATTCAATATAAGACTTAAGATTCTGTCAGTGCTATATCTAATCAGTTACAAATTAAAACAGTGGACTAAAAAAAAGAACTCGAAAAGGAAAATATACTTACCTACTCACAACAGCATTGCAGTAGATAATATAAAATCTATGCATAAAAGGTTTAATTCAGGTCAAATTCTACTGGCAGATTAAAATTATTATAACATTGTTATGTTTATAACAGTAGGTCAGCATCGACAGAGAACAAATCTGGCCCAAATAGTTGTCACAAAAAAATCTTTTGCGAGTTTGACAAAGACGCTCGACTCGCGAGACAATCCCTATGATTCGCTCGGTGTGATTGTCACTGTAATTTTTTTACTACAAACCGTTTGCAGCTTCACCAAATCAGTGACGATGTTTTTATTGTTAAAAGTAGAAAGGAACAAATTCTGTTTTCTAAACAAAAATTTGGTTAGGTATTAACAAAAGTGTTAGATCGGAACAAGCCTCAACGTAACTTGGTTGAATTTCTTCATTAATTGTATAACGTTCTGTTGCAATGCTTTTACTTTTGTTGTTTAGCTTTACGACACAGCAGCAATAACTGTAATGCTTACAAGTGTCGTTATTATCTCCTCATTTAGATGTTTTCTATTTCTCATAATTTACACTTTTACTCGAGGTGGGCGGTCCGTTGGATAATAACGTGGGTAAAATATCAATCGTGCGAACGACAGTAACATTACCAAATACATGGTTGTGGAATCAGCTCCCCATTGATGTTTTCCCAGGAGACTACAGCATGGGGTTCTTCAAAAAGGGAGTGAAAAGATTTTAACAGGTCGGCAACGCCCGAATGATGCTCCTGGTGTTGCAAACGTCCACAGGCTACGGTATAGGCTTACCATTAAAAGGATCGTATGCTCGTTTGCCATCATAATCTTTATCTCTTTATTATTATCTCCGCGTCTGTCTGTCTTTCTGTCTGTCTGTCTGTCTGTATTTATATCCGCTAAGTAATCCTAAACCACGCAACGGATTTTGATGCGGTTTCACCATCATTTTGAGCACTTCTTCCGGTAAGTTTATATGTATAATACTTTCATATTTAATGTAAGGATAGTAGAGAAATAGCACTCGTGCAAAGCCGGGAGACGGGCCGCTAGTAGTATATAAATAAAAAAATATTGGCACAGCAATACATTAGATGAATTTTGTTTTTAATTTATGGCATGTAGGTTTGCCAAGGTACTTTCTGATATGTAGAATATGTAGATTATGTTAGATAATTAGCTTCTTTGTTTCCAAGACTATATCGTGAACAAAACAAATCACAATAACACGAAGTGATATAGTCCAAATGAATTCTTGGCAATCTAAATGACACATTGACAGTTGACTCCCGGTTTGGCTCGAAAACAAGTTCCGCTGCCGTTTGAGGCTAGAGGTCGTGTCAGCCGTAGGGCATTTTAAAGGTCGCTCAGCAAGTATAGGTTGGACTGAACGATTTGAATTGAAAGCGAGAACGTGGTCCGCTTCTAAACGTCATTTAGGTATGGTAATGTTTGATACACGAACTTAATAGATGTACATGGTCATTGTAAATGTTCTACTCCTCTGCATACTAAGGGTCACCCATATCAATGTTACAAATGATGATACAACACAATACAATAAACTTTATTGTACACCAGAAATACAAAAGATACATTATTTATAAATATAAACATGTACAATGGGCGGTCTGATCGCTGAAAGTGATGTCTTTCAGAAAACCTTTGGATGGACATGACTTGGAAGAAATAGAAAAAGGGCAGTTTGCGGTGTACCATACATATTATTATAGACAAATAAATAATATACATGATTATATTACACTTACATACAAAATAAATAAATATAGGTACAGTGTTCTTATTTAAGTGGTATTGGAGGAGTAGGTACCTAAGTATAATATTTTACAGCATAATAGATAATAACATTCCGACTTAACAGATAGGTAGTGATGTTTCAGCAATATTTTAAAAGAATTCAATGACTGTGCTCTTTAAACTAACGAAATATTGATTGAGAATGCTCTATATTAGATGGTATCGTAGTAAAAACTTTAAAATAGTCTACCAGGTGGACTAAACAAAATTTATGGTCTTAACGGCAATACCGTCAATTGATTGAAAATGCTCTATATTAAATAGCATCGTAGTAAAAACTTTAGCGTTAACTTTAACTTAAGTAATATTGTACAATACAGTTGACCTCTACAACATGAATAATCAAGGGAAACCCAATGATAACTCATTAATTAAATATGAGCGAAAGGCTTTGCATTTTTAA
The DNA here is from genome assembly GCA_932294325.1 of Allophyes oxyacanthae. NCBI lineage: Eukaryota > Metazoa > Arthropoda > Insecta > Lepidoptera > Noctuidae > Allophyes > Allophyes oxyacanthae. The sequence goes on along the minus strand of OW028613.1, from coordinate 13,335,040 downwards.
AGCAGCTTCAATAATGTCATAATCATCACTTGCATATTTATGAGACTTAGGTCAGGTTAGTAACGCGAGCAGTTTAAAATAAAACGACTGGCGACTAACGGTGAGACAATTAATCCAGTTGTTGCCAAACTTGTCCAAACATAGAAACCTGGCGGATCGCCAGAACAAACAAGACTAAGAAAACTAGATAACATTTCACTTTTGACCATATTATATTTTGCGTCATAATTACAAATGACCGATTGCTTTGAATTGGTACCGTACGTGACAGTCTAGGTTATAGCTTTAACTAAAATATATAAAAACTGTAACAGTTTAGAAACAAATCGTTCGCGGTTGTCCTCGTTCACGTAGATATAGTATTTTGTATTTGGTTGCTGCACGGTGTGCTATTGGAATTTAGTGTTTTTACCGGAGTCTAAGTTCTGTTACGTATTGTTACGAGAAATGATACAGTTTCTGCTGCGTTTAGATACATATAACACTTTGGTGCTTGTAATTACGAAATAAATTAAACAATGTCCTATCTTTCTAATCCCGATCCCTTTATGGGCTTATTGTACTCATCATTATGAACAAAAAACAGCTGTCCCATACAAATGATTCAATATTACCTACCCGACTAAATGTATGGAACAGCAGATTTTTTCATGATTTCACTTGAAGTCCCGTAGTAAAACTTTTTCATGATTATGAGTATAATAAACCCCTTAAAGGACTAGAAAGGTAGGATCTTATATACCTAAACTATATTTTGACACAGTTGGCACAGTTGGCGCAGTATTCTGCCTAGCCTTTTCCCAACTATGTTTGGATCGGCTCCCAGTCTAACCAGATGCGGCTGAATATCAGCATTTTACACGAAACCACTGCCATCTGACCTACGCAACCCAATAACTGGGAGACAATTTGCGCAGTGACTAAGCAAATTGGGTTTCTGCGTAACGTGTTGCGGTTTCGATCCCCACACCTTGTTCCGGGTTTCGGTGAGTGTGCATGTAAGATGTATGTTTGTGAAGTGCATCCACGGTACAGGAGAAATCTTAGTAAATAGGGCAAAGTATTACTACTGTTACTGTTAGCCTGTATCATCCCACTGCTGGGCAAAGGCCTCCCCCCTTGATTTACATGCTGTTCTATCCTGTGCCAGTGATGACCAGTCCTTGCTGAATGTGTCTAGTTCGTCCCGCCCGCCACACACTGGAACGGTTCGTACAAATGAGCGGACATAGGAATCTTAAAGAACGATTAATCGATTTCTGAAAAACTAAAGATGCCAATGTATTCCGCTTAATGATTGTATTCGAAAACAATCATACACATTTTTTGATTAGACTTCAATTTTAGAAGATATTTGACAAAAACTGATTTCAATGTATAGAAAACTACTTTAAAAATCGAATTTCTTGCGATTCCCGCATATTTTCGTGTTTCAGTGATTATAGTGATTTTGTATGAACTATTTGCGAAATATCGGCCAAACATTCTAGGTACCTCTAGCGACCTCTCTGGGCGCTATATGACAAAACATTATTTTCTCCTATTTTCTTTGATTATGGGGAGATAAATTCGTTTTTGTTACATATAGTTTGTTTTTAACTTAGTACTTTGCTACCTACTTGCAGTAGTTTGAACTGGAATTACTAATAAGGGCTTTTGGAGAAATCTAGAAGGCAAAATACAGTTTTGCCTTATTTTCTATAACAACATTTTTGTAATGTGGTTCTGTCTGGCCTGTTCGTTAAGACTTGTACAAAAGGATATATTCAAATGAAATAAGTCCAAATCGTAATATCCTAATAGGTCAGTTCTTCTTTTATCGTCCTAATTTACGCATCATTAGTATCACATTAAGAAAATAATTATTTCTGTAAAATCGGCTTCGAGTAGATGTGCCATTAGATAATTGCATTCGCCATTGAATGTACTCTTTTATCTTATACCAAGAAGAAACCTACAATTTCTTATGATGTTACTGTCATACTAATACGAGTAGTTAGTGAAAAATTTAAAGAGAAAGTATATAAGGACAAATTTCAATAAGCATAATCAGTTATAGTTTTGATTCCCTGCGAGCTTTGTCATTATGACTTTCCGTGGTTTTGTCACTAACTTGGACCTTTTTGTTGCTTTACGCAACCATAAAGATATTTGCGATCACATGTATTTGTTCAATGTTTTGAGATCAAACTCTAATTTGGACCTGAATGAAAGTGAAATACAAGAGTTCCAGAAATGGTTCCGCCAAATCTGCTATCGTATGTATTCAAAGTGGAAAAATTCACACCATACTCATGAGCCATTCATAAAAAAGTATTCGTCTTGGCTAATATCTGAGATAAGGTGGCCACAGATTGTTAGAGACAATATTATGCCAGTTCCTGGTACCAGTGCTGAAGAATCTGATTTATTGGAAACAAGTGAATTAACAGAACTGCAAGAAGAGTTAGCGTCTCCTTCTAAAATGGATGCCTCGAATTCTACTGGAAATATTACTCGGAAGGTATTTGAGGATCTTAGCGATCGTCAAAAACGGAGACGAATTGAGCAATCCGCAAGAATTCGTACAAAAAGTGAAGTTACAGAACTAGTGTTCTAGACTGTTGCAGCTCTTAAGTCAATTGGGAACCAAGAAATTGCTGAAGTATTGAAACACATGGTGGAGCATCCAGAAGCTGTTTCCAACATAAAGAAAAGCATTAAAGGAGAGACACAAAAGTCGCTAACGGAAATATCAGCAGTACAAGCACTAGCTCTGTATGTTACAATGAAAATGTCTAAGTGGCGTTATAATACTCTTAGAGAGTTCAGCCTCAAACAGAGTAAAACTAAATATCCCAGCTACTACCAGATACAGAATGAGAAACAAAAGTGTTATCCTGACCAAGAAGATATACTTGTGACAGAAACATCCGCTAAAATCCGTTTACAAGCTCTTTTGGATCTCACATTCGAAAAGATTTGTTGAATCTCTAGCTGATTCTTTAACAATCGAGAACCAACAGCTCATATTAGTGAGTAAATGGGGCTTTGATGGTGCATCAGATCAAAGTGTTTATAAGCAGACAAGCAGTAATAAAGATAGTGTGGCTAGCGTTTTTATGGCCAGCTTAGTGCCAATAAAATTAACCAAAGAAGATGGAGAAATCGTTTGGCAAAATGAGCACCCTTAATTCACTTTTTACTGTCGCCCAATTATGTTTAAGTTTATGAAAGAGACAGAGTTCAATGTTTTAAGCGAAACTAAAGATTTTGAAGATGAAATATCTGAATTGCACTCTACAGACTGTGGAAACAACAGCATAAAACACCAGTTGCTGTTAACCATGATTGACGGAAAGATAACGTCAAAGAAGAACTGACCTATTAGGATATTACGATTTGGCATAGACATACTATGCGATTTGGACTTATTACATTTGAATATATCCTTTTGTACAAGTCTTAACGAACAGGCCAGACAGAACCACATTACAAAAATGTTGTTATAGAAAATAAGGCAAAACTGTATTTTGCCTTCTAGATATCTCCAAAAGCCCTTATTAGTAATTCCAGTTCAAACTACTGCAAGTAGGTAGCAAAGTACTAAGTTAAAAACGAACTATATGTAACAAAAACGAATTTATCTCCCCATTATCAAAGAAAATAGGAGAAAATAATGTTTTGTCATATAGCGCCCAGAGAGGTCGCTAGAGGTACCTAGAATGTTTGGCCGATATTTCGCAAATAGTTCATACAAAATCACTATAATCACTGAAACGCGAAAATATGCGGGAATCGCAAGAAATTTGATTTTTAAAGTAGTTTTCTATACATTGAAATCAGTTTTTGTCAAATATCTTCTAAAATTGAAGTCTAATCAAAAAATGTGTGCGGCGACGCGGCAGATCGCGAAAGAGATGGCGCGCCATCTCTTTCGCGATCTGCCGCGTCGCCGCTTTGCTAAGGGCTCCACTGCGTGGCAAAGTATTATAAAAAAAAATGTTTTTATAGTTTAAATCTCGGAGATTCCCGACCGTAACAGTTTTCTATGTTACGGTACTTATTTTTTTTTCTTACTTCACAACATTTAATGCTGTCAAGTACTATTTAATAGTTTTTGCAAGATGACAAAATCAGTAGACAAAAAATTCAAAAGAACGTTTTGGAGCATCACAGCTGTCAATTCCGACCTCTAAAAATAATCTTAAAATACAGCTAGTAATTTTTTTTACTCTGTTTTACAATAGATAACGACAGAGTACCTATCCATGCGTAAATTGCGAGACGCGTTGGTATGAAAGCTCAAAGTTTCAACAAGTTGCAAACATTAGGGCTTGTTTGTGGTCTAGCCTATCTACCTTAATTTCTTCCTGCTAAGTTCGCATGATTGATATTAATTCAAGACGGAAATTGCGCGCAGAACAAGTTGTTTATGTCATTATAAGAATTTAAACAACAAGAAGTAGTAGCCTAGCGATCAGTGGCGTGCACAAACATTTTTACAGGGTAGGCGAAAACAACTTAGTGTTGTATTGTCAAGTTTGACGACACGGTTGGCGCAGTGGCTAAGCGATTAGCCTTCTGCGCTACGTGCCGCGGGTTCAATCCCCGCACGGAACAAGTATTTGTATGATCTACAGATAGTTGTTTCGGGTCTGGGTGGTGTGTGCATGTGACATGTATGTTTGTAAACTGTACCCTCGATACAGGAGAAATCCTAGTGAGGGGCAATGTTTTAAAAAAAGGAAAGGAAAGGAAAACGAAGTTATAGATATATACAATTCATACTCTATTATATAAAAACCAAACTCCAGCTATGTACACACATTTGTTTCATGAAAATGTATAAATTGAGCATGTATTTTCAAAAAATATCATGGATTAAACGTATATTTTTAATTCTAAATTTGCTTACGTTAACGTTACGATACGTTAAAATATTCGTACTCGGCCCACAGAATAAATACATGTCTATGCTGTGTTCGTGACTATAGTATAAAATTATAGAGTTATAGGTACCTATACCTAGTGGTTACTTATATAATCTTTGCCTATAGCTATTTGCAGGTTACCTACGCATTGAGATAAGACAATCACTATTGCTGTTTATTTCTATTCAACTTGTCCTGATAACAACAATAATTGTTATTAATAAACGATAATTGTTTGCAATAAAAATGACAACTATTTTAAAACATAAAATCCAAGGCTGTTTACTATTCTGAGTCTTAAAACTGTCATATAATCGTGTCAAAACAAATTCTCTATTATAATATGAAAGATTTACGTACATATAAACTATACTTGACAGATGTACATTATTAACGTTTAATACGATTAACAATAATAATGAAATAGATTTCCGTGAACTTCAACATGAAAATAACTAATTGCATAAGAAGACGTTGAAAAGTAAAGAAATACCTATTGATGTATGTAAGTTATGTTATCTCTTAAATACAAGCTTAATTACTGCTGTTAACTTTAAGGCTTTCTTGTTACATTTTTTATGAAATAAATAAATAAATAAATAAGTAACATCAAAAACCTTTGTGATAATTTTTTTTTTTTCTTAATTATTTCAATATTATATACTCGACTAAATGTATGGAACAGCTGATATTTTTTTCACGATTTTTGGGTTGGTTCCATTGTAGGTAAAAGTTCTTCATAATTATGAGTACTAACCATTGAGTTACCTACCTATAATGTACGTACGTAGTACATAATAGTCACTCAATGGTACTAACCCGTTAATAACGGACCTCCGCTAATAAAGTAAAACCTTTATGTATAAGTTGCTTACGGCAAATGGTTATCCAAAAAAATATTTTAGCTTTAAGGTTGTATTTTACGACGATTTCTTACTTTTGAGGGGGTGAAGTATCAGCCTAAGCCCCACCCACTAGGGGAGCTCCGTTCTCGCAATTACGCAATTGACGTATCAGACTGTGTGACACACGTGTCACAGAATAGCAATATTAATTAGCAACATGCAGTATGACACCAGCAAATACTTGAAAAATATAAATCCATAATATCGTATACCCAGTGTCCTATATTACGCTAGAAAATCTGTTCCTCCGTTTTCTATTTGTAGATTTTATATCTATTTAACTATCTACTTATAAACTATCAGTCATACCTATTGTGTATGAGTTTATGCAAGTGCACATAATTGTCTCGACCAACATTGGGCATTTTCACACTAAGCCAATAATGCCGTAACGAAACCGATATATCGGCATGACAAACCTGATGACACTGCCAATGTGTGTGTAATGTTAGAAGAATAAGCCAACTCAAATCCATGCCTTGAGATAATAACCTACTCTCACCCACACCTGTAGGAGTCGTCCGTTTCCGTAGTCATACCTACTTAAGTATGTTCACAGGGTTGCTTTTTTACCAAAAAAGAAATTGCATATTCATAGATCAAAACCATATTCCTAGTCCAGATTCCTCGCTATGTATGCAGATGAAGAGCTTCAAAATTGAAAGAAATAAAGAAAAAACATTTAAATCGGACTCGCACACGAAATTACATAAACACACAAAAATTCAAATAATGATAACAATAACCTAACCGTCTAAAACCCTCGACTCTAACTAGAAAAAGAGGTGTAACTTTTGAACAGCTGAACAGATTTTAAGAACCATCCCGATTAAACTAGCTTTCAATTAAAAAAAACTGCATTGAAATCGGTCCATCCGCTTTGAAGCTTCGATGCCACAGACAGACACACAGATTCACAGACACATAGATACACAGATACACATTATAAACTTATATCACCCCTCTATTTTGTCGGGGGTTAAAAAAGTCCTGCAAGAGGCCAAAGAAAGTCCCTATCTCAGCATATCCTGACAGTTAATCCTGACAGATAAAATAAATACCGCAGCGCTGGTTTTCGGATAGGACCGTGGTGATGCCACGGACAACCACGATAACTAAAAATAAATATAATTTTTAAAAACGTTTTCTTTCCTTCTTTACATACTATCTATCTATCTCTCTCTTACTTCTAAATTTTATTAACTACGGACATGTATCATTCAAATTCGAAGAATTTACAACAAAAAACCACATAGTAAAAGTTATGAAATTTGGTTCTTGTTCAGAAATAGTACGCATTTCTTTTTTTTGTGGCTAGTTTTCCTAGATTATTATACCATTTTGGAATCTTGGATAGTTGCGTCAATTTTTAAAAAAACTTGCCATGGTAGTGTCTGTACTTTTTTTTACACCACGATGAGTGAAAGTGGACTAAAAGTAAAAATCTTTCAAAATTTTAGGGTGAAAAATAATTTTGATTGATTTTTGTGTCAAATCTACAGGCATTCTGGGATTTTTAACGATTGTGGTGGATAGCAGTGCTACTTAGGTTGCCGGTACAAAAAGAAATTCAGAAATATCTGAAACATTGTGGTCATGGTAATTAAAAATATCTTAAGGGGTGTAAATTTTTGAAGGATTTCAAATTTTTTATATAACTTCTTAAAAATTGAAAATTTTTTTTTGTTCTCGAGTTGTCATGAGCTGGTCAACCCTCTGGTGCCCGCTTATCGTTGAATTTTGGGACATGGTGTATATAAAACTTCATACTCTTTGTTCTCAACACTACAAATTGTCGTACTGATTTTTCTATACTACATCCTATAAAATGAATTGTTGACGGAAATGTCAAGAAATTATTTTAGCATATTGATTTTTATAAACGAAATACTTAGATTTTCTGAATAAAAGGCAAGTTACTTATACTTCCTGTTGCTTTTTAATATTTTTTTTAATGATTTTACTGTCATTCTTTCTTTTGGTTTTGAATAAAGTGTAAGCGCAGGAAAGTCAAAAAAAATTGCACAGGTCCGACCTCGATGCGCGCCGAAACGCGACTCTAGTACAAATATATTAATCTGTGACGCGACTGATTGATGGCAGAGATGACAGAAATCACGAATTTTGTGGTTTTTATCAAATTGTGACCAATATACGTAATATTATAAAAAAATAACAACCGATTTTGGTTGGTATATTTGCGACCAATATTGTGATGTAAAAATTATTTGAAATAATATCATGTTTTAGAAATAATCTTGTAAACACTTTTTTAAAAGGGGTAACTTTGCGATTTTTTTTTATCGAGCCAACTTCATCCAATCATGTATCGGACAACCGTGCAGAGATTGTCACATCTTCAAGTTTGATATATATTTTTTTCAGGACAAAGAAATAAGAATTTCTATTCAAAAAATTGTAAATACAAATCGGTTTTTGCGGCATTCCTGTAAAATACCCCCTTAATCAATATTGTGAGCATACACCTAAGAAATAATTTAGATTGTCATATAGTTAACTACTTTATAAATATGAATTGGCCAAATAATACCTTATATTAATTAAAGTTTATTGCATTATAGCCAGAACTACATTATTAGCCAATCAACTAAATAAAATTGATCAAATATTTATTTTAATTAATATTGAATTTAATTCTAAATTTATTACAATCTCAATTTGTCTCAGAACGTGAACAGTGCACGGAATCATTGGAAATGGTCAGTTGACTTAATAGTTAGCAAATGATTTATTGTAACCGAGATAACAGACAGAGATACCTATAACTAGATTCCTGTCATCTGTTGCAATTAACATGCAACTTTGTTTGAAATATGAAGTAAGTCAATTATTTGCATAAGTAGCAAATTGGTATTCGTTTATGTATTAAAGGCTATACTTATAACTAACGTTTTATATTAATATTGTACACGAGGTACTGGGAGTCAGGCCTCCTCCCTGTGAAATGGATAAAACAATATAACCCAATATACCGGATGACTTTTTTTTACAGCCAGGAAAATATTAGTATGTATTGTGTGTGAGGAATAGAAGCTATACACGAGAGATACTTCTTTAATACCATTGAGTTTATAACAGTTCAGAATAACCAAAAAATTACATTGAATAGAAAGCCAACGTCGCGTGTGTGACAGGAACATTAAATTAATAATAACATTAAGTTGTTAATATTAATCTTACGATTATAGGTCTAAACTGCGCACATAAATGAAAATCATAGGTATTTTAAAATGGAAAATTAGCTAGATTATTAGGTACAGTACATAGTGTGTATTGATAGAATGATCTCATAAATCAAGAGATATTTTTTTTCAAATTAGCTTTGCCGTTTTTAGAATTAGGTTTCTAATTCATTTATTACTATCTCACCAAACTTATTTCCGAAGGTAAAAAAGTCATCCGGTACAACGATTATAAATAATAATAAAATTAAAATCAATCTTCTTTTCCAGAAAAGTTGTACATCAATAAACACTTATTACTATAGGATCTACAACACATTTGGAACCGTGCACCTAGAGTTTCGACCTTTCATAAGTGCCTGTATGTGGTTTACATGAAATAAAGATCTATTCTATTCTACTTACAATTGCTTGGTTTCAAGATTTTTGTACATTATAACAGGTTGAGTGTTTCGTTGAACTGTGGTACCTAGGGTAAGATTTAACTAGTATTATAGATACCAAAAGGATTAGGTATTCTAAAAAAAAAAATACCGTGATTAAATGTATTTAATTCAACATCGTTTTAGGTATATCCTTCTTTTTCTGCGCTAAAACCCTGCGTCATACTTATCGAAAAGCAATTTTTGAGTGAAAGTATGAATTAATGATCCAAACAATAGGCATGCGAGAAAACACTCAAGGACAGTTACTGGAAGTCGATTTAGCTTTTAATTAACCGGTTTTTTCCTCATTGGTTGGGGAAATATCCTGAGCAGTTATAGGTAATGTCATTTTGTTTCCTTTGAGGTTATGAACCTATGTTTTTTATTATCTTTATTTAAGTTTCACATACTGACAAATGAATCATAAAACAGAATGGAATTAATAAGCTTTATTTGCAATGCTATACGTCTCAGTTATTCCTTTTTGCAATTTATACCACATTCACCCAACAAAGTTTCACCTCTCATAAAAAAATCCATAGATCTGTTAGGATTTTATTATGCAAGGCGAAACTTTGTGGATGCTAAATTGGATCCTTTTTGCAAAGAAGAGAACACTTACGTATGAAAATGCCATTTTCCATAGACTTAGAATTTCGCTTTTTCACTTCTTCCTCCAACAAGAAGCGCTCCGTGACTAAGAAAACAAACGTGCATACATAAATGAAGTTAAAACCGACTTCAAAAAACTAAAACGCATAAAACATTTTCATAAAAACTGCACAACGTCTGAAGTCGGTGCCAACTTAGGTACGTACATTAAAGAATTAATAAAGGACTTCAGAAGGTCATAAGTTTTAGTCGGTATTTTTTTAAGTTTTTTTAATTCTCCACTTTTAGTAGAATAAATCAAATAATTAGGTTCACAAGCCCATGACTATAAGACCATGCCAAATGCTTATCGCGAATGTTGTGCTGTTATCCGTTGAGTTGTTCCCTTCCTCTATCTCGTACTCCATGATCAGATTTAACCATTTTATGAGATCACATAGAAAGTTAACCCTTTCATTTAAAACAAAAATCATTAAAATCGCTTCACAACTACTGGAGATATATGGTGGTAACAAACATAAAATGACAATCTAGTAAACAGATTTTCCGATTCTCTGAAAACCAAGCCATTTCCGAAAAATCGGTGAATATACATAAAAAAACATACGCGTCGAAAGAACTTCCTCCATTTTAAGAAGTCGGATAAAAATCAGCGAATATATAAATAATATAAATAAGAAATATTGATCAAAACGTTATCAGACAATTATAACATATTCTGTCGGTCATAATGACTGTATATTTTCATTCCGTTCTGTTCATTCATTTTAATTATTGTTTAATGTAATAAATTTTGTGTCGATAACACACAATTATCGAACTTTTTATTCATCAACTTCATGTTCCGGTTCAAAAACCCAGCATTCACAGTAGGGTTGCCAACTTTTTTTAGAAGTAACAAAGTACTTATATCTGATTTCCGAGAGCGTAAATAAATAGTACAGACTTATAATTTTTTTTTTTTTTAATACGCTTTTTTTTGTGTCCTTTCTTGCACCAGTGAACTTTGTACAAAAAAGTCAGATTTAATGTAAATGGAGTATTTTATCGTACTTTATTAATTTTATAGATTATTAAGTAAGTACACCGACTTACATAAAATTGAACACAATACTCTATTTTAGAGTACGGTTGGCAACCCTAATTCACTGGTAAGTCACATATATATTGTATAAAGTAATTAATTCTAAAAGCATTGGTAACGAGAGGCGTAATATATTTAAGTTTATGGTTACGGATCTGGTTATGAAAAGGTCATTCAATGAACTGTTTTCTTTTCAAGGAAAACCCGACGGCAAGGATATACGCCATTATTAAAATAATTGTTGGTATAATTGCATGACAGGTAACAAAACATCGCTTTCTTATATTGTTAGTGAGATACGGATGTGGAACACGTCGAAGAATTCCTCAGTGCCATAATTACTTTCTGGCTTTTGTATGATTGAAGCTGCACTCAGATTGGTGCGATTCCACCCGCTTGCCGCCCGTAGTTTGGCAAGCGGGCAGATTCGCCTCGATTTTTTGTATAGAAATGTAGGTATGAGAGTTTTGAGTTTTCAGATTGACGCGGGCGGGTGAGGCGAATAAACAATTTTATGGAAGTTTTTAAAATATACCTAATAATATTATCTAGAGTTAAGAACGGGGTATTTACCATGTTTATACTTTATTATGAGCTTCCGATATTTTCGCTTACAGGGTTTGGCTTTCGGTTTATTCGTGACCAACAGCAGCAACAGTGCCGAAATATCAGAAGCTGGCAACAAAGTATAAACATGGTAAATACCCCCGTTCTTAACTCTAATAATAATAATTTTATGTTTTATAGTAGATATTATTATTATCGTGAGGAAATTAGGACTACGAATAGATCTGATCATCCTGCCGCGTATAAATATCTTTTCCTAAAGACAAATACAATAATTGTCTTAAAAGGTATATGCCCAGCAATAAATAGTAAATATATACTATATTAATAGGAATCGGAATTTTATTATTAACTGATTATAAAATCATATATCTCATAAAATGTCCTATGGCTATTGTATCCGCCTGTCAGGGGGTCATTTTTTAAATGAATCATATCAATTAGAAATTAAAGCATAGATACATAGATATCTCAAAAATAATTCATCACGAATTCATTATAATTGACACATACAAAATATGATTAATCTAAGTTGATCCCGAAAAGAACAAAGGTAACAATTTTAAGGCCTGCGTGAGGCCAAACCGAAGGTCACGCCGATAAGCTGTCAACATGACATGACCATTGACCATACTCTATCGAGGTCACCATACACACGTCTTACTGTTCAAGCTATAGAGTTCGGATTGGCTTAAATGTAAGAGACCTAGTTCCAATTTGTGCTGACATGTTTATTAGACCAGTGGCCATGTATGATTTGTATGAGATCAGATAAGACATAATGCATGGTTTGGAGGCATGTTAAGTGTCTATGGTGCTAATCATTCATTCCGGAATGGAAAGGGTTCTGCCGGATGCAGGAAATTGTTCAAATAATAGATACTTACATAGTTTTAAGATACCTTCCGCGCTTTTAGTGACGTATGTAATATAATACATTATAATTAATTGACGGATATCTGGATAATTTTCTTGAATGCTTTTTGTATTTACAAGGCTTAAAGAAATAATTTATAACATCTGTTAATTTTAATTTACACGAGAAATATTAGAATTTTACTATACGTTGTCAGAAAAAAAGGGTTAAGCTTTATTGCAGCAAATGCCACAGTTACTCTTACCTGCAACAAAGCTTTTAGCATTTCAAAAAGAGAACATTTTGACTTTTGGGAAGTCATCGTAAATGTTCATAAAACAGTCCGAAAGAATCTTGAAAGTTCGAAATAAATAAATCAATCCGCAATATTTGCATTTCCATTCATACATTGAACAAAACATTATGTAACAAAAATGCAAATGCAGTTGAAATAAAATTATTTAAGTATGTAGAGTTCACCGTGAGCATAGTGTCAAGTGTGCTGGAGTCAATGTTGAACGCTTTATCTTTGGTACAGATATTCGATTGTACAGAGAGTATTCATATTGTACCTATGTAGGTAGATCTGCTTCTATTTTTAACCTATGACAGAAAAAGAGGGGTGTTATAAGTTTTATGCTTATGGTATCGTACACTGAAAAAACGTATCAGCTAGAAATAAACAAGTTATTGCTATTTACAATCGAATAACTTGGTTTGGATGAAGTCTGCAAAATCGTTTTTTCCGTGAAGCTCTTAAACGGATGGACTGATTTCAATGCGGTTTGTTTAAATAAAATGCTCGTTTAATCGGGATGTTTGTTGTATATTTCATGAAAATCTGTTCAGCTGTTCAAAAGTTACAGCTCTTTTTCTAGTTGCTTTTTGGAGTCGGTTTTTGACGATTAGGTTAGTAGCAAGTGTAGCAACTGTGTACTGTGTAACGTGTGTATTTATTGATTACATAATAAGTCTATAGCTTCACAAAGATTACCCTACGACTACGACCTTAGAGTTTATCGTAGATCGTTATGTCAAGTGTGGTAGAGTCACTGTTGCACGCTTCACCTTTGACCGGAATATTCGGCACTACGTACAAGATCATTTATAGACAGATTTTTTCGTTTTTTTTCGTAGATAGAATGGTTCTACGTATTTTACTAATCACTTTGCTAGAATTTATACAAATAATTCACATAATTTATTTTAAATAATACCATTGCTAATAACGAATAACATGCACAGTAATTGCACAACCACAATATCATAAATACTGACAACTATTCGCCCTTGAACACCAATGAGCACATTTAATAAAACCAGGCTGGATTTGTGACGTGACATGATTTTAATCTCGTAAATAGCAGCAGCAGTTCATCAATCAATCCAGGTAACTGCTGTCAACTCCTCGAAAAAGCCCCTCCAATTTGCGCGTCAAGTCCTGACCCCTGAAGAACAGCCTCTTCAGGTCACTGTTTCTGTTCATTGGTTTTCAGGCATTTCCATATTTTCAGTAGAATTGCCTGAAACTATCAACTACCTATTGAACTTGGCCTCTTCGTAGAATATGCCTTTTCTCAATTACCGTATTGGGGTTATCTTTGAGTCACGGCTGAATATCAGTATTTTAAAGGAAGTCATAATCCGTAGATGTAGGTAATCCATATAGACTAAGAAAAATGTAATTAGTAAGGGCCCATCCACACTCAATATTTTTAGCAACAGTATCGCGCGTTTTCACGTTGGTTATTCACTTTTTGTAAGCAAAAGGCAGTCAACGAACGCGAAAACACACGATTCTGCTATTAAAAGTATCGGGTGTGAACGAACGCTAATATAATCCTCTTTTTTTAATCTTTTTCTGTCGTGTCGGCACTAGCTATCACATGGGAATCACTCATGGCGTAGTGGAAAGACCAGCCAGTCAGCAAAGGTGGTATCGACCCTGAATGCCCAGGGTACACCAGACGAACTCTGGGTTCGTCACTCGTAAAGACTCGTTCCTTGAAGCCCATTTTTTTAATAACCTTTCCGCTCACATTGATTGCTCCTGTAGTGTAACATGGGAACAGTGGGATACATCTCACATGCACGCCTAGAACCGAAATAGACTTTCAATAGATCATACTAATATGTGTTCCATGCGGAGTTCAAATCTGCGACACATAGCGGTGAAAGCAAAACACTTAGCCACTGCGCTAACCATCCACGATCCATTATCATTATTTTAAAATCGCTAGAGAAAGTCGTTAAATTTATGGGTATCAGTTGCGTACGTACGCGTATAATAATTTTTCTTCCAACAATTTTGCATTTTTAATTTAAGTACCTTAGTTTAGCTTGTGCTTAGTGTACCTTTATTTTTCTAGATCAAATCTCAAACGGTGACCACGCCACGAGAATAACATGAAGGTCACTTGCGGCCAAGAGCAATTCTCCTTTCGGTAAAAAAATGGGTGACTAGACAGTTTTTGTGCAATCTTATAATTAACTACTAAGTCTTAAGAATGTATAACCAAATTAAGACCTAAAATATGTACTTATTTATAAACGCTCTAAAAAAAAAATTACGAGATGGTTGGTATTTGGGGGTGGTTAGTTAGTTGGTTGATAGTTGGGGGTGGTTAGGGGGTTGGTTGGTTATTAAAGATCAGTAGCAATGACGGGCAATTTAATCAACATGCAGCGTTGCATACATTTGCTTCAAGATAGTATTATGTCCAAAATAGCATAGTATTATGCTTTTATTTATACCAGTAATTAGCCTGTACATATTATGTGTACTATAAGAAAAGGGCAAAATTGTCAACAAGCAGCTGCCCACACCTTGCACGTACGTTTCAGACCTTATGATGCAGGAAAAAAACGATTAAGCAGGTTCCATCCGAACCAAGTTGTTCGGTTGTAAATAACAATAACTTATTTATTTCTAGCCATTACGTTATTTCAGCGTAGATATGTTAATTTTGCAGGCTCTATCTGAACCAAGTACTCGATTAATAATAGCAATGACTTGTTTATTTCTAGCCTACATTTTTTCAGTGTGTAAACACTAAACATCCACTCTCAAATATACTATTGGCTTTATTAACTTACTGTTTCATTTATGTAATACCACAGTAGGGCTAGTACTACCGATGTTATCTCAGCCATAGTCAGCCCCTTTGACTGAGCAATTGATATTAGACGTATAAGGAACTGAGAACGAGTGGAGTCGTGAACATAGCTAGTTTATAATGGCAGCAGTGACTAAGTAGTCGCCACGACCCGGTAGATCTTATCGGCCTTGTAGACAAGACTTAGTTTGACTTATCTGTGTTTTGTAACACGATATTATATTTTATTTTAGTCATGTGAATGAGTGTGGATTTGTGGAATGTAGTTTGTAAATTGTAACAGAGATTATGTAATGCTTTTTAGTCATGATGACAGATAGAGACTAGATCGCTCCTCCTGTTCTGTGGATGTCATGATGCTGAACCCAGAACACAGAAACTTCTTTTCTGTGTTCTGTGATTCTGAAAGAAATGTCAAGAATAATAATTTATCTCTTATGAACATGATGCTCGTCCTACAATTTACGGTAAATATACTTACAAACTTCATAAATGCAATGACCCTCTGGTAGTACCTCAGCCATACGCCAAAAGAATATAGGTATAGTACTCTCAAATCTTTATGAACCGTGAACTGAGCTCTGAACTCTCTCTCTCTCCCTCTAGCACCTATAATAAGCGTACTGCACAGCCACTCGCGTTCAGCTTCCGAGAGCTCATAAAGTTTTGCAATAACTATACTCCATATCCATACATCAAATTGATCGTGGCAAAATTGTGTGAATGAAACGTGTGAAATTCTAACTTATGTTAACAGTCAATATTTTACGTACCAACTTTTTTTGTTACCCACAGACAAAAAGAATGCACTACAAATAATAAAAAATATAGTGTAGAGGAGCGGATTTAATTCATTTTAATGTTTAACGGTTTAACGTAACGTTCAAATGAATAAAAAACCCATCACAAAAAATATTCAGATTTCAATGTCAGTTGCAAAATTAAAGATAATTTTGAAACTTACTGTTTAGAAAGTATGTAAAGAAATATTCACAACATAAATAATGTCTTAAGTAAATTATCTAATTGATACTTTCATTTCTATGAATGATAGATACTTAAACGAACCGTAAAATATTAATCTACCTTGATATTAAACGTTATTGATCGACAATATCGTAATAGCAACCTTTATTCGTCGAAATCCTTTCAGAAATTTTCGACTAATTCTGACACAGATATTATGACCATAATGCCTTAGATTTAACCCAACGGGGCATTAAATGGAGTTACAAAGCTATTAACAATGAAATGTATACAGAGCGTTAAGTTAAAGTCAAGAGTCCATTGTACGAGGCAAGGTAATGTTACGAAACGGCGATAGGGTTGCTACAGTTTGCCACTGAAATAATTGGATAGTGTTGAAAAACGTTTCTTAATTCGACGATTTTATTTTGTTTTTCATTTGTTATTAATACAGTTTAATAACACCTATCTATTTCATTTTATCAGTTCAAATCTATGCATATAAAAACTGGTTTTTAGCTGATATAAAAACAGAGCTATTTTTGTATCTGTTACTTACTAAACAATTGATTATACCTATCTTATGAGCGATCGCAATCAGTTAAATTATACGAAATATACAAATTAATAATTATACGAATAATTAATTATACGAATCGTCGTATTATTCGTTGGTCGTTTTATTAATTATACGAATTAAGCAATCAGTTATATTATTGTTATTAATCAGTTGTATTTTATGGATTTTTGTACATTTAGATATCCCTAAAGTTAACTATGACAAATAAAATTAAGAAAACTAAAAGAAGAAAATGAAAATATCTAACAGGTAGTAACCCTAAATTTGCAAATTGGAAAATATAACCTCCATAACCTGAAATAGTGGGCGATTATAACGCTGCTTTGCTATGGTTTTTATCAAGGGTCTGGGTGCTGTGGGCTAATAAAACTTATTCGTTAACGTCCAGCTACCCAACTTTGCCCAAACTCCTAACTTTGCCTGGGATAGAAAGCCTTCAACTACTTAGGTACTTGTCATAATAATGGCAACGGTTAGTATTGAAATGTTGAAGGTAAGTACAAGGCAAAGTGACTCCTAACTCAGGCGCGCAGATTTACCGATATTGTACTAGGCAAAATTAGGATTCTAGGCAAAGTTGGATAGTTATACCGGTACACATAAACCGTCAAAGCGAAAAAAGTAACTATTTTGCTCTCACTGTCTATGTAGATACCAAATTGTAAGTAAAGAATATATTAATTGGAATTAGATCGGTAAATTGAGTTATCTGAAGAGAAAACTTTGTACCCCTTTATAAGCATATTGCGCGCACCGAGGAGCGTGAGATTTGGCATAGTTAAAGTTTATATGGACAAGGAGTGCAGAAAGCTAAAATTACGGTCGAATTTCGACCACTGGGCGACCACTAGTACCTAATAGGTAATGTGTTAGGTTTTAGGATCACATCTTTACAAGGTCCTACCTTTCTAATCCCGATCCCTTTAAGAAGCTTCTGTACTCATCACTATGAACAACTTTTACTACGAGACCAACCCTGAAATCGCGAAAAACACTGCTGAAATGCAGAACTGAAACGATTGTTCAATATTACTCGACTAAATGCACCAGGCCAGCGTGGTGGACTAAGACCTAACCTTTTTCATTCTGAGAAGAAGCTCGTGTCCAGCAGTGGGACAGTAACGAACTAGATTTATTAATTTTATTTAGAAATTGCGGAAGAAACAGGTCAAAACGATTAAAAAAGATTTTAGCTATTCGGAAACAGTATTTTGCTAAATTGAAACTATATTTATTTTTTCCAAACTTGTCAAGCACTTAACTTACATAATCTTGAGGATAACGTAAAAATTTTATAACATAAAATTGAGATAATTTGCCAAACACAAGGTTTTACCCAATTTTTAACCTATTATTTAAAATTAGTAGAATATTAAGATGGATTAAGTTTAGCAATATTTATGCAGCGAATAGAGTTTCTATGTTATTTTAAAAATGATTCACAAAAATAAATTAACGATTAAGTAAGCGATTCTAATTATGACGTAGGTGTACCAGCAGTATTTTTCTTTGCAAGTCATTCAAAAGTAATAGTTCGACGAACCTTTAGCTTACATTTCAAATATCAATATTTTATGACATCACGTGTTTGCCATATAACGGAGGAACTCTTGCAGGTGATATTAAAATAAAATTATTATAGATCAATAAACGTACTTACTGCTGATTTTTATCGATATGTTATATAATTATATTTGATGAAGTCCTGTTTTTTTTTTTAATTGGAATAAAATTAATACGTATTTATTTATCTACTGTTTCACGAATATCACCAAATCAAAATTTGGATTGGTGCCCTTCGAGAAATAGTTTTCGTGGTACATCGCGATAATATGATGATAAAATAAACTTTAAAAAAAAAGTAAAAACCGACTTCAAACATAAACTAAAAAGGTGAAAATAATTTTCTTAAAAAATTTAACAGCTTCTGAAGTCGGGGCCACTGCCAAGCTAGGCGCATTGAAGAATTATAGGCCCCGACTTCAGAAGCTGTTAAATTTTTTAAGAAAATTATTTTCACCTTTTTAGTTTATTTTTGAAGTCGGTTTTTACTTTTTTTTTTAAAGTTTATTTAATTTTTTAATTTTGAGTGGCATAAACAATACATAACCATGAGATTACAGCAATCGCGAGTGATGTGCTGTTATTCATTCAAGAGTTCCATTGTCTATCTCCGAAGATCTTCATCAGATCCTCACCAAATTTAAACGAGAACACTTCGGAAGTATACCCTTTCAAACAAAAAAGAATCATCGAAATCGGTTCACGCAGTCGAAAGTTATGAGGTAACAAACATAAAAAAGTCGCACACATACTTAATGTAAATTTAAGACTTATATGGTTTTCTCATGGATCCCATTGTCAGAACTAGACCAAATTAAAATGGGACCAATCGGGAAGCACCAGCTTTTAAATAATAAAAAAAACATCAAAATCGGTTCACGCAGTCGAAAGATATGAGGTAATAAACATAAAAAAAAAAAAAAAAACTTACGCGTCGAATTGAGAACCTCTTCCTTTTTTTGGAAGTCGGTTAATAATTAAGATATCCTACTCCAAATTTATCAAGACAAAACAAGCATTTAATTAAATTAGAAATTAAATTTAAAATCGTTATTTCCAAAGAAGCACTTGCTTGCCTTCTACTAAACGTTCAATTGGTGGGACAGTTATAAATTAGTCTACCTATCTACATCTTATTAAAAATAAACAAGTTGATCTACGTATTAAATCTG
This sequence comes from Allophyes oxyacanthae, assembly GCA_932294325.1. Classification (NCBI taxonomy): domain Eukaryota; kingdom Metazoa; phylum Arthropoda; class Insecta; order Lepidoptera; family Noctuidae; genus Allophyes; species Allophyes oxyacanthae. The sequence continues at coordinate 13,315,078 of OW028613.1, read as the reverse complement.
ACTTAATTATCTCTGTGTGAAATACATCATTTTGGTAGTGGACATATTAAAAAAATAGGAATACTAATTAAAATTAATCGAAAGAAACTAATGAGCAATTAAACTTTTAAAGATTGATGTTTTGTTTGCATAAGATATTTAAATAAAAGATAACAATTTGGTAAGTGTCGCCGTTTTCAAGTAGGTATGTTGCAGCACGGTTTAGCGCAGACATAGGTAATTACGCAATCAGAAGAGGTATCAGGTTATAATTTACAGTTATTCTAACAGGCCACTTTTGACAGTTATTGAACTGGTTCTAGTTGTGAAATGCCTAGCGAAAATAAAAATAGATATGCAAAATTAAGTCACACGACGCATAAAATCGTGGCATCTAGAGTCTGACTAACTTGACTATTCATAAGTGCCATTAGCTGATTTACATGAATAATTAAAAACTAAAAAGGTATAAAATCTTTTTCAAACAAAACGTAATAGCTTCTGACGTCGCGTCGGTGCTACTATTAAGGTGCAGTGAAGAATTAAAGGCCACTTCAAAAGCTGTACAGTTTTATATCTTAACTGCTTCTGAAAGTTCCACTGCCAAGCTGAAGCGCATTGAAGAAGAAAGGCCAATATAAATATTGGCGCGAACATTTAAAAGTAATATTTTTATTTGTGACATTTTCATTATTCGCGTAGTTATATTTTTTTATTTATTTTTCTAATCTTTACGATAAAATAAAAATAAACGTAAGTTCTCTATTATAATAGGTTGGCTATTATAGTAGGTAGGCTTTATAATACGTTGACAATGTGAAATTAGTAGAATGTTTGACTGTAGGTACCTACTGAGTAGATATTTTCAAACCTTGTGATTGAAGCTTATTTCGTAATATTCAAAATTACCACCATTTAAAAAATGAGATAATCCCCAATATGGACATGTGAAAGGCGATAAAAGCATCAATATTTTTAATGGTAAAAATGACTTAAGTCTAATAAATATGGCAATAAATATAAAGATTATCAAATTCTAGACTCGTACAAAATTACTAAACTTTGTATCGAATAAGTGTCAAAAATCACCAACATCCGGGAAGTTGACACCCACGCGCCAAAATCAACGTCTCATTTATTACATCAACGTAAATGTAATAAATTCCACATAAATCAACCTAATGACCGCTAGATCACTCGATTGACAACACTGCTCACGATTGTACACCTTCACACTTCAAATTGAAAATTGTTCCAGTTGTACTCAAATGTTTAAACAAACCATAACCAACCTTATACCAACCTGAACAGAGTATAAATTAACTTTGGGAAAGATATTATTAAGCCTAATCCACCTGTTTAGTTTGTGAGCGTTTAAAGTATTTGTTCACGGGATATCGTGATATTGTGAAAGACTAACGACCTTATTGTTATGGGGATATAGGTCAGCTACGGACTATGGCTATACCTACAGCTATGGCAATACAATGGCCAGTTAGATATCAAATCGACAGTTACCAAGTTATTAGTTTGGTCCAAGGATGGGAACTATTGAAGAGAGCAAGCCGTGAATCATGATTCTGAGTTTGTTTATTTTTTATTAGCTGGCAGCTGAAAGATGGATTAATACCTTCGTTATTATTGTCGTAACTACAAATACAAACATTTAGTGCCAAGAAACATAGTTTTGACATACACGAACGAGAGTTCCGTTTTTACATTATGGGGTACGGAACTCTTAAAGGACAAGTTAGCATAATACTAACAATTATGCTGGCAATCATAACTGTAAATAACTGAGCATGATACAACTATTATTTAAAACGAGCATGATAATGATATTATTTGAAACGGATAAAAAAGGAAAATGAATTTTGAGCATAATAGAAGCATAACGAAAACAGCAGACTAATCGATTATTACCAAAAAAAAAAAAATAATAAAAATGCATTACGACTTCCGGATTGATGGTTCAGTGAATTCGTTGTTTGTTACACTAATGCACCATGTAGGTATTGTATTTCATTCAAGCATTGATATAAAAACCTTAGATGCACAGTAAGTGACTCAAAAAGTAGAACTAAATAAATATTATAGTTAAAAAAAAAAAACTCCTTTGTCATCTAAACTGAACGTGTATGCAAAATTTCAGCTCAATCGGAAACCGGGAAGTGGGTCAAATTTAACTTCCAAGATTTTTTTACATATTTAGTTAGTTAGTTACAAGTGAAGCTAATAAAAGCGTTTTAAAAACAAATAGGTAGCATAAATCGAAATTATGCGCCTAAACCGTTTAGGCTTAGAATAAGTAATCGTACAAAAATATTAAAATAAAAGAACAATATTCCAAACCTCCAAAATAAACGATGCTTTTATATACGTATGCATCTTGAGTTTCTATGTCAGTTACGCATTCAAATGTAAATTAGAGGTATTCCACGAATAGCACCGATCTGAACGGCACTAAAACGAATAGCACCAACGCTATTCCACGAACGGCACCGATCCAAATTTTGGTTTGGTGCGATTCGTGGAATAGTAAAATAATATTAATTTTATTCCACGAACGGCACCAATGTAAAATTTTCTTCTAGTGATGGGAACTATTTTTTGTTCACAACATTATTAAATAAAACATATCGATATAAATCAGCAGGAAGTACGTTTATTGATCATATTATTTTTTTACGTTATTTTTTTTTATTAATAGATCTAACAATCAGTTTTCTTAACTATTTGGGTCACTTGCAAAAACAGCCTTAAGTTATTTATTACCTACTTACTATAAATACCTAAAATCAAATCACATTCTTTTATCACAATTTCTCTTAGTATCACATTTTTTTCATATAAATAAACTTTTTTCTACTTATAATTTTGTATATATTTTTTTACTTTCTACTGTATAATAATTATTATTATCATATGTTAAAGTATTTCAATTACTAAAATCATCAATACCAGCCTTGCATTTGGATTATTTCTCAAGTGACTTTGAAGAAGCCGCTGTTAGAGGAGTGCTGGCAGTGTTTCCCAATGTTTTAGTAAAAGGATGCTATTTCCATTTTAAAAAGGCGTTGAAAAAGAAGGGGAAGGATCTAGGTCTCCATAAGAATAGCATAGTCAGGAAGCACGTTGCTTTGTGCACCGTCCTACCCCATCTGCCACCCGAGGTGCTGGATGATGCATGGCTTTACTTCATGAGTGAAAGTCCACGACAGGAAAACGTGACAAAGTTTAACGGTTATTTATGGTCACACAGTGGATCGAACACAGACTGTGGTCGAATAAATGGTCTTGTAAAAGATGCTATTTTAAAACTGAGTTGGTTTGCAAGAGGAATACTAATGGCAATAAAAAAAAACAGTAAAATGTTGTATAGGTAGATAATACTAAGAAAGACTGATATTGTAAACGTTAATTGTGATAATAATAATTATTATACAGCAGAATGTAAAAAAAGAAATATACAAAATTATAAGTAGCAAAAAGTTTATAGGTAGATAATACTAAAAATGACTCATATTATAATCGTTAATTGTGATAGTTACAGGAGCCGAATTAGGATCTTGACAAGAACCCTCACTGGGCACTGCAAACTAAACAAGCATCTACAAAAAATGGGCCTTAGTGACACCACAATTTGCAGATTCTGTCGCGAGAAGGATGAGACGCCCATACATATCCTATGCGAGTGTGACGTAGTACACCACACTAGAAGCCAGCACCTGGGGGGCCACCTAATCTCACCAGATGAGATTAAATCCCTCCACCCCAAGAATATAGTCAATTTTATTATTGACTTACGGCTAGAGGGAGTGCTGTAATAATACAAGAGGCGTCACAATAGATCTTCGCAGGTCGCAGTGCCAAAGGGGCTTAGTACCCTACCTCTTCAAACAAATAATAAATAATAATGTGATAATAATTATTATTATACAATATAATGTAAAAAAAAATACAAAATTATAAGTAGGTAGCAAAAAGTTTATAGGTAGTTAATACTAAGAATGACTGATTTTGTAATCGTTAATAGTGATAATAATAATTATTATACAGTAGAATGTAAAAAAGTCGTATAATTATTATACAGTAGAAAGTATTAAAAAAATACAAATTTATAAGTAGAAAAAAGTTTATTTATATGAAAAAAATGTGATACTAAGAGAAATTGTGATAAAAGAATGTGATTTGATTTTAGGTATTTATAGTAAGTAAGTAATAAATAACTTAAGGCTGTTTTTGCAAGTGACCCAAATAGTTAAGAAAACTGATTGTTAGATCTATTAATAAAAAAAAAAAACGTAAAAAAATAATATGATCAATAAACGTACTTCCTGCTGATTTATATCGATATGTTTTATTTAATAATGTTGTGAACAAAAAATAGTTCCCATCACTAGAAGAAAATTTTAAATTGGTGCCCTTCGTGGAATAAAATTAATATTATTTTACTATTCCACGAATCGCACCAAACCAAAATTTGGATCGGTGCCGTTCGTGGAATAGCGTTGGTGCTATTCGTTTTAGTGCCGTTCAGATCGGTGCTATTCGTGGAATACCTCGTAAATTATATTGAAACTAGTTTCTAAACTGATCTAATCATTTGATTCATACTCAAAATACTAGACTGTAATATTAATACTTGCTTTCTCTTGTAATCTTCTACCTCCGAGTTAATGTTTTTTCAGCTCTTCGTATTTATAAATACGTTGCAAACTTTGTCATTGGGCCTTTGCAAAAAAATATGCATTCGAATAGTTTAGTTTTATAGTTGATCTTTAGCTAGTATATTGAATTACTGAAATCTTGCAAAATAAAATGCTTTTATATTGAAATCAAATATTTTATAGTTGGCCCAAATATTTATGTGTAATCTTGCTGCAACATAGACAGATGGGTCCTACTCAGATATTTCTTATGAAAATTAATAATAGCGCTAGCTAACGGCCAATTTTTCAATAGCTATGTAAAGTTATAAGTTATTCCTCGTATAAGTCTATCAAAAACTGTTCCAATATCAAATTAAAATATAAATTTTAACTGAATTTTCTATTATACTACTAAGGTGTCAAACAAGCAGCCCGCCTAATGGTAAGCGGTTACCATAACTTATGAACGCTTGCAACACGAGAGGGTATCACTACGCGTTGCTGATCCAACGACGTTTCCCCAAGGAGCACTGGTGACCTTGCTCACCAGTCACCGTTAAGAAGGTTCACTGCAAAAGAGCTGTGATAATTGGCTACGGTATTCTGCAAAGTTGAGGGGTAGCTTCAATTTTGAGCGGAAAGTCCTGCTATGCCCTTCCTCTCTTTTAAGGCCATTCTAAAATTGGGCCTCATCAGAGCAACTTTTTAAATTTGTAGCAATTTGTAGCATCTTTATTAACATAATTATTATTTTATTAGCACAGGTATCTTTTACTTAAAAGGAGGTCTCTACGTAAGATTTACTGTAAAAGTTATTCAAGGTACCTACTGCAATAAAAGTTTATATAAAAAAAAATGTAGCGTTTTGTAGCATCTTTATTAACATAACCAACATCCGCAACGGCCTAAGACTTTTCTTATCGATTATTTAATTCGTGTAATCATTTACATTCCGCGACTAATGGCGACGATCTACTCGACATAATAAGGAGTATTTACTTTCTTCGATCAAACAGATTAAGTTTTCATTACACGCGTGCATAATACGATGATGGGAGAAAGTGGAAGCCATAAGCGTAAAGATCACCGGACACCGCACGTAGGACATTGATGGATTATAGTTTAAGTTCGAGACAGCTGTGAATGATACTGCCGGATTTATTAAATGTATTCAGGCAGTTTTGTTGTTTTAATCGATTGTTTAGCTAAGAGAACTGGTTATATAATAGAAATCATATACATGGTGAATTTTAAGTCGTTTTGAATACATTAACGAATGATTATACCATAAACTTATTATATTTTACCACTAGTATAATATGTTTATGGATTATACTCATGTTACATGTACTCATGTACAATTTTGCAAAAGGAAAACGTTTCTATGGGATTTTTTTTTTTCGGCTTCCCATATTCGTATTGGTACGATCAGCTGGTTGACATTGCATGTGAAGGCGAAAAAAAAATGCGGTGAAAAAATCTTCTTTTGCAGAGACGTTCATTACCATGATTACAATCATTCGAAAGAAATTAAAATTCACCGTGTATTTTGAAAACGAATTATGTAACTAATCATTTTGGATCCGTGCGTTGCATATCGGCCTGTTGCGGAATTTGGAATAACTAGAAAGGAAGAACCAGATTTTTTGATAGCACTTGGAGACATGAGTCCAACACTAATTTAATATAAATTATAGAACACAGCGAAATGGATGACACAGATGATGAATGGATGGATGATTTTGGTGTGTGTTTACAGTTTACCACTCTTTATAGTCGCCTGATTAAAAACAAATAAATATTCTAATTATTATCATTATGAGCCTGTGATGTCCCACTGCAGGGCAAAGGCCTCGCTCCGCTCTTTCCATAATGAGATGAGCTGCACACTTTACGTAGATAAAGGATTGACTCCAGATCGGAACGGACCGGCAAAAATAAAAAAAATATTCTAATGATTCCAAAATAAAAGTTGTAACATTTACACCCGCCGCATTTATTAGCAGCCCGTTTTGAAACGCCTTTTCGATGATTGTAACGAAAGGAAAAACAACAAGCTGTTATCTGGCCCGCGGTACAAATTGGCCCAGTTTTATGAAATCGATGACATAAGGTGCAGTCAGGACTCCGATAGCTTTAGTCCGAGAATTGCATCTAGGGCTGTCCTACCATATTTTATTATCCCTTATCTCAAAATGTACCAAAATATAGGTATAACGTGAGGCTAAAATCTTATAAATTAAAAGAAAGGAAAGAAAGAAGGAAACTACATTTATTATCTACAACAACACACACACAATTACAAAATATAATATACGATAACAAATAAATAAATAAACAAGGTTACAGAAAAACAAAACAATAACACACTACAACACACACATACAAATGAGAAAAAGAAAAAAACAAACAATCAACTATCGTAATATCGCACGCCTCCATCCCTGTTTCATGTGGGTTTATTACAGTATTAATTATTTCTCGTTAATTACTAGGTGGAAGTGTCCAGTACAATATGGATTTATACAAGAAATATCACAATTTACACAGTTGTATTTCATGCCTTATTTAATAAATATCTATTGCTATGCTAGATCACAATAATTTTTGCCTCCACCGAAACATGCTGCGGTTCTGCATAGAATGCTTCGATCGTTGTGTGTTTCACCAGAGACCATCAAATTAGTAGTAGAGAAATTAGCGGATACGATAGTAAAACTAAATAATAAGTGGAAGTTCATCAAGTATAAATTTGATATTTTTACCCTCAAAGAAAAAGGTACTCAGCTTCAATGATTGCTGATTCCAAAGGAGGAACGATGCGTTTGACGAGTATAGTACTGTAGACCTCCAACAGACAGGCCATTTGGCTGAATACCCGCTAGATGGACCGACAACGAACAAAGAAGAATAGTACTAGACAAATGACAAGGGTGCAAGCATGGGATGGCTTTACATCGAACAATTCACTGCTATAGGCTGAAGAAGAAAACGGCTTTGTAGAGGAAGAGAAAAGAGTTTTCATGTTGGGAGCAGCCCTAATTGATTGCAGTGTTGCAAGCGCCTGTTTCGTGACCAAACACGAATGCCCGGAAGTCAGTGACCCACTTACAACTCATTTTTCGTGGCCACGATCACGTTGTATACAAATAATTTATTTACCATCAATAAAACCGACCATTTTGTAATAATTACTATGACGTTTTAAATTGCCGACGGATTGATTTAAAATGCATATTATTTGTTTGGTGCAAAACGCATATTTATACTTAGTTAGCGTGTCATAATTTTTGACTAAACTGCGATTTGGATTTTTTACAAATTTTTAATGCGAAAGCATCATAATAACGTTTTATTTTTTATGAAATATATTAAATGATGGATGACAATGTATAAATATAAGACTTACAATGGGATAAGGATTGGGTAAGAAGTTAAATTTTAGGATATTATTTATAAGATTGAGGGTACCACGCTTGCGGGAAATATATAGTAATTAATCAAGTAAGTTAGTACCTATGTTTCTCAATTTGGCGTCATGTCATGTTGAAACATGGACCCTCTCTAATGAGATTGAGAAAGGCTAAAAGTATTTGAAATGTGGTGTTGGCGTCGAATGGAGAAAGTGTCCTGGCCAGAAAAAGTGATCAATGAAGAAATAATAGGAACGGTAAAAAAAAAGACAAGATAGACAGAAACACATAGATAAAAAAAAGCATGATTGGTCACTTGATTAAATACCATAAGTTCATTACCAACACTATAGAATGAAAAATAGAGGCAAAAAGAAAAAGAGGAAGACTTAGAAGAAACTTACATTAAACAACTGAAAGAAAAACAAATGAAGAAACATACAAAAAATTAAAAGATTTAACATTGGATAGGAACATGGAACTACATGAAAATTGCTGCGCTGACAAGTGCCTAGCACTTAAATTTTGAATGGAAGATCATGTTAAAAGAATTCAGTGCGAAAAATGCTATTATTAAGTAACCATACCCATGATTAAGACATTATTTAGAACACATTTCACACCATAAAGATTCCGTTCCACTATTTTGGACGCTTTTTACGTTACAAAATTAGCAGTAGTATACAGGGTGACTGGTAGAACGAGGGAATCATTAAAGGAGGGTATTATTCTCATCATTATGAACAATCGTGAAAATTATTCTGCTATTCCATATCAATAATTCAATATTATTCGACTAAATGTACGGAACAGCAGATTTTTTCGTGGTATCACGTTTAGTCCCATAGTAAAAGTTGTTCATAATGATGAGTACAATATCCTCCTTTAATGATTCCCTCGTTCTACCAGTCACCCTGTATACTAACGGAACTTTGAGTTGCGCCACATTACCAATTATTGTACTTATTGTCATCAATATTGGGCAACGAAATTTTTTAACCATTTTATTGTTCAACAGGGCCGTCTGACTTTAAGATCTTGACATGATTACACGGTTTCGTTTACAATGGTGTTACATTAATTACGATTGTTACAAAAAATAATGGGCTTAGTTTTTAATATTGTTCATATTTTCGTAAACTTCAAATGTTATGATCAAGGTTTTACGGTCAATTCTATTGTATTGTATATTTTTCTCGCTCTAATTCAGGTAAGCTTCGAATTGTATCATGTATATTCGAACAACATAATATGTTTGCTACATGCATTTGGGAGCCCGAAACGAACTAATTGTTACATGATATTCTTTTACTTTTATAGTCTCATTACGCATTGTGGTGCATCTAGTGATAAACGAGATTAAACAAACAAACGTCATCATCATCAACCTATTTTATGTTTCCAAAGCTGGGAACCAGACTTCCTCTTTGAGAGACAAACAATACTCAAATGATGTAATACCTCAATTCATAAAAGTAGTCTACAAACTAAAAACTATTCAATCAACTGGAAAATACGTAATTTTATTAAATTTAAGAGTTATGCAACGTTTCCTTTTTGTGTATAGGTATGAAAAATTACGAAATGAATATTATTTATTTTTATAAGTCGATATTTTAACTCAGTTATAGGTAGGAACATTCTATTTTTCTTGCTAACAAGTGTGAAATTGGTTCTTGCAAAATAGTTTGATGACTAGGATGTATGACATAAACTCTGATAATAACTTTTCCAATTAGACTAAAAAAATATCGATTCGTGCTCTCAATTACACAGCTAGTCATATACACTCACGTTTCATGTTTAATAGAATTAATAAATTTAGATACCTTTTTGAATATATCAGTAACTCTTTAGATTGATTTATTTGATTTTATCTTGTTAGTATCATGATAAACGATAACTCTATAATAAAGATAAGCTTAATTTGATTGCATATTGACATCATCTTCATCATCAAAATGATCGATTAAGCATCATTATCATTATCTTATCTCGCACGTATCTCACTCAAATCTGTTCTACCGAAACGGCTTCACAGAAACATTGTAATTATTCAAATAAAGCTACTCAAACTATATCACTTTCCAAATATCTAATAAATTTGCATACGGAGCGCCGATTTTTTTTCCCACGGTACCCGATGCATGCCGATGAATGCCGAAGTGTAGGCGGAACGCGTACGGCACGTGAGCACCGCAAATTGACATGCCACGCGACACTTGAGAGCTGATTTATGGGCCACCATTATGTTTTCTGGGAAGCTAAGTGAATGTGTGGGTTAGGTTTTGTATGTGGGTTGAATTTTTGGGATACAAGTAGGTCCAAAATGATATTTTCTAGTAATTTGGTTAGAAATGTGACGCTTCAGAAAAGCAATAGAATAAATATTATAGTGAAAAAAAAAAAACTAAAAAAAAAACTAAAGAAAACGCTTTTGTCATCCAAACTAAACGTGTATGCAAAATTTCGGCTCAATCGGAAACCTGGAAGTGGGTCAAATTTAACTTCCAAGATTTTTTTACATAGTTACAGGTGAAGCAAAGAAAAGCGTTTTAATAATTAAAAAAAAAATGGAATAGAGAGAATGCATTCAGCTATACTAACATTAATCAAGTTCCTTTTGTAACCTATATGTAGGTACTGTAGGTAGGTATAATAAAAAGTGTCTTAATTAAAGGATTAAATTTTATAGAAACGTTTTTTATTTCTTTCTTCTATTGCACTCTTGTAGCTGGTTCGTAATTTACCGTGTTGAAATACTTGGACATAAGTTACTTTATTTATAATTAATATTAACAGTTGATCGATCAGCATTGACTGAATGAAAGTCTAGATAAAATGTCTAATAGACTTTGATTAAATTCTCTCTCTTGCCCAAGCAAAGCTTGCTCTAGACCTCGCCTCAATAGACGGCCTGTTGATATGTTTTTAATAAAAAGTAATTCGGGTCACGAAACAATATTCGTAGTAAGATTCCATCAATTACAGATTATATTTTAATAAATAAATGTTATCAGTAATTAACAACTTTGATTGACAATACAATCATAATTATTGTGAAAGTTTATTTTATATAAAAGAAATAGCTCATGATTTCGTAATATTTTTGTAATAGATATCTCGTATCTCGGTAAGGCCAAGGGGAGGGGGGGTTGTCTTGAGAAACACTTAGCGATAAGACCACCCATTGTAGGTGCATGTTTATTTTAATAGTTAATGTAACTTTTGTATTTGTGATATACAATAAAGTTTATTGTATTGTGTAAATATGTACTTACAGGATATTTTTTTATGTATTGCGCATAATTTGTAGAGTGATTAAGTCTCTGTTCATAAATGCAACTACAGTATTGGGATACAGTTTAAACAAAACGAAAATTCGACTTAATATACACGCATAGGTAATTTACTAGCGCAAGCCATACAAAATCAATTTTTTATTTTGTTTCGGGTGAATTTTAGTACTGCGGTTGGGAACGGACACTGAATCACTCTGCAAATATTGCGCACTACATAATTTTTTTTCTTGTATATCTATACAAATCAAATCAAATAATTTATTCAATAAATTCACGTTACAAAAATAAACTAAAAAATACAAAGTCTAACTTATATTATATAGGTATATATAACACGTGTACAAAAGAACAATGAACAACAACATTTTGTATTCAGTCCGATAACCATTTGATAAGATTTTAACATTAGGTACACGGTCAAAGAGTATGCGATACATTTTACTGTGAATAGACGACCGAACGAAGATGAAAAGACTCAAAAGAAAGACCTAGAGAACGTGCACGCTTGGCTTCCTTACTTACTTGGCAGTTACCTTAAAGTAGATATGCTTGTAACAATGAAGATATACATACTCGTAATATATTAATACATAGTATATTAATACGTACGTATATTGTGTCGTAATAATTATGTGTAAACTGAGAGTCTCGAGTACGCACCATGGAGTAATAATTGCTCCGTTGTACGAAGTAGTTATTGCTTCCTTAGGGCTCACCATATACAATCTACTCAACATCTACAAGCGAAAACCTGTAATTGGCTTACTGTTTCTATCTTTCTGTTTTACTTGTTTGTTTAACTGTAGGTTTTCCATGTAATAAATAAATAATAAATATGAGATTTAACTCACCTGTACCTTTCTTACAAACCACTAACTTTTCTTGTCTGTGAAGCGCGTTAAGCCTGGCGTTCATCTTAATATCGATGATGGACGGTGTTTAAGGTCAGAAGCCTGAAAATGTCTGAGTTTGAATATCGCTTTCCCCCACTTACCTAATTGGATTGCCGAGGTCAAACGGCAGCCCGCATTTAGAGAGGATGTGAACTCCAACATACTACGATTAAAAAGCTTAAAAGAAAAAAGAGGTGGCGATTACTATTAGTTACCCGATTTTCATCGCGATGTACTGGTATTATGAGACGTGAGGAAGCAGTTTCACCTAACCTCCCATCCAATAAGGAGCCAACATTGTGAGAGAGAAACCTTCAAAACGCTGCTGACTACCAAGGAAGCAGACCGATCCCAATCAGCACATATAGAGGGATCTTCGGTGGCACTGAAGAAGTTGATATCAATGTAATTTCAATCAGGTTCAAATATCGCACAGATGGCGCAGTGATTCAGCGATTGGGTTTCTGCGATACGTGTCGCGGGCTCAATCCCCGCACTTGACAAATATTTGTATGGCCTGCAGATGGATGTTCCGGGTCTGGGTGTGTGTGCTTGTCAAATGTGCGTTTGTAAACTGTACCCACAATACAGGAGAAATCAGATGATCGGGCAAGGTTTTTAAAAAATGATATTTATGAATATAATATGCATAGCGCACGGCTTTAAAATTCATAAGGAGTTTATGGTAGATACCACGAATTTACTCGTATATTTTAATAAGAATATACAAATTATAGGCACGTAGTAACTTAAATCGACTGTCAATTAGTTTGGTTAACGGACCATGGCATAATCGTGGATAGAATATTAAGCATACAATTAAATACTAAATACATTATAATAAGTGGCATAAACTATTCTTTAGGTATAGAATCAGTTGTTATTTCATCAGAATTTTATGAGAATCTTATAAACAAAAAGCTTTCAATAATATGTCAAAGTCAAAGTTTTTTATTTTAACTGGGCCTTTACAGGCACATTCAAAACGTCGTGATTCTAGGTGCACGGTTCCAAGTGGGTTGTTCCTATGAAGAATATACCGGCAAGTAACTCCAAGGATTACTTTTATTAAATAATAAAAGAACAATATCTGGAAATTATATGCAAATATAAATTGATGTATTAAAGAAAAAATACCTAATTATGTATTCATTAGGTAGGCCTCTTTTAGTCAGAATTTTTATTACGAACAGATTTCTAAGTTGATTCGAGAAAAGTCGGAGCCTCAACGTCACCAAAGTATCTGTGACCTACATACTCAAATTAAAATCCGCAATTTTACGGCACAGATAGTTAATTCGTAAAAAGTGTAATGGCATGGAACACTATGTTTACACAATTCATTTGTTCTTTGTTTCACAATTTTAGCGTTTTGACTCAATGTTGTGATAGATGAATAAATTCAACGATGCAATGAAAAATCTAAAGTAAGGTGTCCCGTGGATTTATCATTACTATTCACTATAAGACTTGGTAAAAAGTAATTAGGCAGGTTATTTTATTTTTATACTATTGTGCCACACTTTGTCTGTTCTGAAAAAAGCAAATTGCTCGTGAGCTTGTACAATCGAAGTGTTGTGATTTTGTTATACAGGGTGTAAGTAACATCGTAACGAAAGCTGATACCATGGATTCAGTACATGATTGTGCACCTCACAGAGAAGGATGGAAGAATTTACGGTTTTGTTCGTAGATTATTTAGTTAGTTGTAAAAATTGCGAACAAAATCGATATTTTTTAAAGACCTTCTCTATTTTCTCGCTCTGTGGTGTCCAGAATCATATACTGAATTCATGGTATAATTTTTTGTTGCGATGTCACTTACACGTTACACCCTGCATACAATTTGTGAATAAAATACATAACAGCTGCTTGGCGTCTATTGCTAAGGAAGAGCCTTAACCCGCTTAGTTTTTGAGGGGATTCTTACTTCAATAATCATCACACCAGATCATCGGAGATGGCCATTTAGGCAAATGCAGGCCAAGATTTGTTTTAAAGATTGCCCATATCTATGGTTTCGCATTCGAGAGTACAGTTTACAAACATAGGTGTATCTCACATGCACACATACTCAGACCTGAAACTACTATCTGCAGACATACAAATATTTGTTGCGTGCGCGGATCGAACCTGCGGCACGTAGCGCAGAAAGCTAAACTCTTAGCCACTGCGCCAACCGTATCGTCAATTACTTTAGTTTTTTCACAAGAACTTTAGACTTGACACAATTACTTAGGCAACACCATATTAAAAGCAAACTTTATCAGTACTTATTATCAGATAACTTCTCATAAATTTAAGCTTATCTCGTATAATATCAGTTAATGGTATCAGTCAGTTTTGTGTAAGAGTTCCGAATTAGTCAAATAGCTCGTTGTTTTAAACGGTGCCGATAGCGCTTAATTATAGTTTAACGGTTAATTCATAGCCTACCGATACTTTACAGGTAGTTACATTATGCAATAGTTGACATCATGAGTTAATTTAGGAGTTTGCTTAATTGGAGGTAGATATTAATAAGATGTTAGTAGTGTAACAAGCGTATAAGCTTGACCATTCTCACGCTTTACGCGGTGATTAGGGTTGGCAAAAAAAATTCGGCTGATTATACTATTTTTCAGAATAAGCCATAAAAAATATAGCTCAGTTCAAAAAAATATCATATTTTAAGGAAACTGGATAAGGTAACTATGTCTGTTACTTATTTATTTTTATAAAAACTATATTTTTTGCACATCTTGCTTACTTTTAGGTATCGTAGACAAAAAGTTGTTAAAAGTTAACAATTTTTTGTCTACGATAAAAGTGTCATAATTAAGCTTTATCACATCAATTTCTTTAATTAATAAAGATCAAAAAATATTCTTATACTTATAATAAGATTGATCCATCCAACTTAAATAAAATACTATATTTTGTCATAAACATGTACATTTCTTCAACGGTACCTATACAGTACCTATGCAGACCCGAAATACAGTACAATTATACTATATATATAATTATAGTACGGTTGGCAACCCAGTAGTAATAGACTGTAAAGTTTCCTCTATAAACCGTAATAAAATACCCGTTTCCATTTCTAATAGTCTCAAGAGAAAGTTCTGGGTTGATTCGTACCCGTCTAGTCAGGGGAACCTACAGGAAGCCCAGGCACCGCTAGTCATAAAGCCACTATGAGGGTTAAAAGTCCAAACAAAATGCACGAGACGGAGCAATTTCAAGATAACCTAACCTAACCGTCAAAAACCCCCGACTCCAACTAGAAAAAGCGCTGTAACTTTTGAACGGCTCAACCGATTTTCGTGAAGCATAGCTATTATGATTCCCGATTAAACTAGCTTTCAATTAAAAGCTGCATTGAAATCGGTCCATCCGTTTTGGAGCTACGATGAGACAGACACACTGTTACATAGTTATACTACCAGAATAGCCGCCATCGGCTCAGTTGCCATATTTTTTTTTTTAAAAATTGTTATACTACACAGATACACACTACAAATTTATAACACCCCTCTTTTTTGTCAGGAATTAATGACGAAATTACTAATATAACAGGCTGCGAACTCGAACAAGTACTCGTAAGAACAGTTCTCATGTTAAAATGTGGAGCAATCGGAAGCAATTGATACCTACTAATTAGCACATTTGCGCAAACATAACTAGCTCCTGGCATACGAGTTATAATTTCTCACATTGATTAACCTACGCAGTGACAGTTTCCTTGGCCTAATGATCAGGTAGGTTCCGGAAGCGGAAACTTTAAGTACCAATCAATGACGTATTTTGTAACCACAGTCACATAGATTAACTGGAACCGAATGCCTAAAATCTAGTTAAGATTACAGCTATTAAGTAACTGTTGGATTTTTTGTGTTAGATTTAACAGACCCAGTTAACTAACTTTTACGACAATTTTAATTAGGTATTCAAGAATACGACACTGCCCCAAATGTAGACGGTAGATATCGCAAGGTGACAACCCGATTTCTAACATTATGTTAAATATCACTATTAACATTAAAAACGGTATTTAAACTTTGACGTAACGTAGATGATGATGTACAAAAAATGGCACGCTTGATTTCTATATAACTTTACAAAGTCGCGTTATACAGAATACTGATGTTTATAAGCAGTAAAGATAATTTACAAAGTGATCCAATATTTGTTCCTAAATGCAACCAAAGTATTGAACAGACTCCGTGGCAGCCCCAATAGTACCTATTCTACGTGTAATAGGCGACTGATTCGACAGCCCATTTGTAGGGGCGCTCGTCAATCGCACAAAATCGCTGTTTATGATTAAATACTGACCTAGGATAAGTATATTGTTACTAACAAAATGAATTTTAGTTGTCTGAGCAATAAAGAATATTATTATTATAAAAATTCAAAATCAAAACGAAAATTTGACTTAGTGTGGAGAACACGCAGCGCAAGCCATACAAAATAAAATTTATTTAGTGCTGCGGTTACGTTATTTAATTTTGTTAATTATAAATGTTTAATAAAAAAATTTAAAAAAAAAAACTTATAGATCCTACAATTGGCATCATATCAAAGAATTCCTCACAACACATTCGTTGCTCAAGCGGTAGAACACACCCAGAGAGGCAAAGTCAAATAATTCTAGTTATTAGTTAAAAAATGCAGGTTAAATTTCACCAGATTAAATTAATATGGTGCAACTTAACCTGCCCGAGAGCTATCTTTCGTCACAAGATTGTGACAATCATAAACTTTACTTATTAATAGTTAAAATTACAAGACCTCAATCTAATTAAGGGGTTATATTCAAAGCTGTGGTGAAATAGTAACCAATTATTAGTGTGAATTAAAAAGTTGTATTTAACTTGACTAGTTGATTAGAGAGTGAACATAATGAATAAATTATATCTAACAAGACCATATTATTAACCAATGTAGTATTTCAAAAAGCTATTAGGTATTATAATATGCTGTTATGTGTTTCTGAACGGAAACCGTAAAGGATCCGGTAGACGTGGTCACGCCATTGGATGTCGGGAAATTTTGAAAGCCTATATACGGTTAGTCTTAAAGAACCGAAAGGAAGTTATTAAACTCATCATTACGAACAACTTTTACTATGGCAACAACCCTGAAATCGTGAAAAGAAAACAACAGCTGTTCCAGTCATTTAGTGATATTGAATTATTTGTATGGAACAGCCTGGTGCAGCCTGAAGGGTCCTACTGATTAACAGTTAGCCGGCGGATATTAGCCTGTCAGTTGACCTTAATAGATCAGTTTATACGAACTGCAAGTGTGTGGCCCTCGGCGACGCGAGTCTGCGTCGACAGGTATTGACCGAATAACTGAGCGATGCTGTAGTGAGAACTGCCGACTGTCACCTGCTAGTGCGAGGACATGGATAGTTACAGAGCCGGTATTCGTCCATTGCAGGCAGGTATCAATCGCTTTACTGAGTGGGTTATGTAGACCTAGGATGACAGGCTGCTTAATAAGACCAAGGACTGCAGGAGAACTGATAATCAGTGAGGCTCTTGAAGATAAACCTCCGAAACTAACATACCCGCCGCCGATAACCTGCCGTTTTCTGTAAGAAATCGCCGATTGCGATAAGACGCCCTTGTTTATTGCTCTTCTTTTATCAGGTGTATTGGTATTGGTGGGCGAGTTTCCGCAACTCCACGACGCGGATGGTGCGCTTATTTTGCGTATTGGTCGGAATAAATTTATTCCAGCTAACTTAACTGTTCGAGGAAAGCCAGCAAACATTGATGTTGCTAGTGATCTCGCGGATAGTACTCTGGTTACCGAAGTACTGAAAGAGGCTACCTCTGGGCAGCTCGGAAGCATATCAGGTGTTTAATAAAGAGTATTTCTATCCTATTCTATTCTATAAACCGAGTCGAAAATGGCGGTCTATAACGGGGCCCTTACATAATCTGCAATTCTGCACAGAATAATAGAATCCAGCCTGTCCCATAACAACAAATTTTAACGAGATTCTCCAAGCTTTTAATCTTGACTTTGAAATCTGTGTGGACTTAATGCTTCTAATTGGCGGTGTTGGAGCGCCGCAAGCCACGTCCATTTGCAAACAGGTTTCAAGATGCTATCAACGTTTATTTGTGTGTCGACGTTTCAATGGATTTTGATGTAGAATTTCTAACATGCTGTGGATTTACTGAGACAGTTATTTTAAATGCCCTCAGGCTTAAATCGACAACTGTGATGAGAGAGTTATGTAAATAGTGTAGGTAATATTTTGTGTTAGATAAGCGAATGTGTGTTCATCTACTAATAATAATTAATAAAACAAGTGAAACCACAGTCACAGACTACTTTATTACTTTTTATAAATCTATGAACTAGAGTACAATAACCATAGGTACTTATTTTTATATCCTTAACATATCCCCTTATAAAAATAACTAAATAATCCCAAACAAAAATAAAAGAAAAAACACAACATCCGTAAGCATAAAACAATAATAATTTTAAGAATTATTAATTTTAGAGATACCTAATTCATCTAAAAATTTATTATGTTTAACTGAACTTAAACTTTTAGTGAGTATATCTGCAGGCATATCATTAGTCTTTAAGTAATTAATTTTAACAACATTATCTTCAACAGCCTTTCTTACAAAATGATATCTCACATCAATGTGCTTGCTTCTTTTATGAAATAAACAGTTTTCGGTTAACTTTTTTGCACTCTGGTTATCATTATATAATATTACAGGTACATTATCTCTACACTTCAATTCAGATAAAAGATTTTTTAAGTAAATTGCTTCTTTAGTGGCCTCACATATAGCCATGTACTCTGCTTCGGTACTAGACAGGGCAATAGTCTGCTGTTTACGACATTCATGAGATATAACACTACCACACATCTTAAACAAATACCCTGTATAGGATCTCCGATCCACTGAGTCTGATGCCCAGTCTGCATCAACATAACCTGTTAAATCTAAATTATCTTTTACATATTTCAAACCATAATGTTTTGTGACTTGTAAATATTTTAAAACTCTCTTAGCTTGTTTCCAATGAACTTCACTATAGTTATTATTAAATTGACTCAAGTAACAAACAGCAAAAGATATATCAGGACGGGTAAGTATAGACAAGTACAATAAACTTCCAATAAGTTGCTGATACGGATACTGACTGCAACTGGACGTATCTTTTTCAAGTTTTAAATTTACTTCCATTGGTGTATTCATGCCCTTACAGTTTTCCATGTGAAACTTTTTTAACAAATGATCCACAAACTTCTCTTGATCTATTGTTATAAAACTATTCTGTTTTCTGACACGCATACCCAAACACAGTCTTATCTCCCCTAAATCTTTTAATTTGAATTTTGACCTTAACTCATTTTTCAGGTTCTCCGTTTCTCTTGAACAATTCGAGAATATGAAAAAATCATCAACAAACAGTGCTATAAATATCATAACATTATCATACTGCTTGATGAATAAACAAGGTTCATACATAGACTTCTTGAAGTTAATCTTACATAAACAATCATCAACTCGCTTGTACCATGCCCTAGCTGATTGTTTAAGACCATAAATTGCCCGTTTTAACTTTAACACTTTATTACCCCTATTTTCACATATAAAATGATCTGGCAAATTCATATAAACAGTTTCAGCTAAATACCCATTTAGAAAAGCAGTAGTGACGTCAAGATGGGTAGTCTCAAAACTATACTTTACACATAAAGCAAATAACAGTTTTAATGTTGAATATCGAAGTACTGGGGAAAAAGTTTCTTTATAATCTATCCCAGCTTTTTGGGTGAAACCTTTGGCAACTAACCTGGCTCGATATCTCACTTTGTTATTGCTGTCCATCTTCTTCCTGAAAACCCACTTACACTGCACCACTGTACCTTGCTCTTCTCTGGTGACAACTTCCCAAGCTTCATTTTCTTCAAACGATTTTAGTTCATCATTCATAGCTTTGTACCATTCTTTTGACTCTGGACCATTCAAAGCATCTTCAAGTGTTATCTGGTCTTCAAACAAGTTGAATTCAGTTTCTACACTTAAATTACTATACCCGTATCTGTCAGGCTTACGCCTTTCCCGACTTTCACTTATTGGTTTTTCCAGTTGTGTTATACTTTGTATTTCACTCTTGGGTATAGTGTCGAAGAATTCATCGGATGAGCTGGTTAAAGTCGTCTCGTCTTCTATATAGGTACTATCTTCCACTACTGTGGATGACGATGATGATGATGAGCTATCTATAATTCCTGAATTATCACACTCCTCTTTAGTATCTGATTTATCTATAAATCCTGAATTATCACACTCTTGAGTGTCTAATGAGAATTCTGTATTTTCTTTAACAGCCTGTATGATTCCAATGTCATCTTTAGGCTCCATTATAATCACATCTCTACTAATGACAACTTTCTTCGTCACAGGATTGTATAACCTGTAACCTTTCACATTATCAGCATATCCCACTAGATAATGACTTACTGCCTTTTTGTCCCACTTCAACCTCTTTTCTTTTGGAACATGTGTCATGACTTTACTGCCAAACATACGAATGTGACTAATGTCTGGCTTCTTCAAAGTCCAGAGCTCATAAGGTGTTCTGTGTTCCAAACCTGAAGCTAATGACCGGTTTTTCAAATAGACTGATGTATGTACTGCTTCTGCCCAAAATTTCTTTTCCAATTTTGCATCAAACAGAAGACACTTTGCTCGTTCTACCACTGTGCGATTAAAACGTTCACACAAGCCATTTTGCTCAGGAGTGTAAGCATTGGTTCGTTGATGAATAAACAAGGTTCATACATAGACTTCTTGAAGTTAATCTTACATAAACAATCATCAACTCGCTTGTACCATGCCCTAGCTGATTGTTTAAGACCATAAATAATAGTATCGTATATATAGCATCGATATATATAGGTAGCATCGGCGTCCGCTAGCTTGTTGATGTCAATGCCTTCCAAAATCAGGAAATTTTCCGCCGCGAATGCCCACTCATCGTAATTTTCACGCCCTTTGAGTTTTGGAACGTTTACGATGTAATTCGAAGTCATTTTACACACAAAAACCAATAATTTTTCAATAAAATCACGGGACTGGGCCCATAACCTAATAAAACAAGTGAAACCACAGTCACAGACTACTTTATTACTTTTTATAAATCTATGAACTAGAGTACAATAACCATAGGTACTTATTTTTATATCCTTAACAATAATAATATGGTAATCTACTTCTGAGAGTGTCGTAAGATACGACTATAGGATTTAACTGAACAGCAGTCGCCTATAGACTGCGTAATCCTAGTGTCCAAAGCATTTTAATACCTCAATCGACTTCGCATAAACCAGAAACTGACCATAAATATATACATAAATAGGTATATTATGTAGATACTTTTATCTCCACAGCGTGGATCAGAAATGCGTGGTCATAATGCAGGGTGTAGATTAGACCATCAAACTGAACAACTTTCTCTATGGGACTAACATTGTAATTATGAAAATATAATCAGCTATCTCATACATTTGGATCGAGTGGGTATTGAAGTTTAGTATGGACTGATAATATTAAAAAAATAAAGAACTGTTTATTGCTCTTGCGCATTACCTATTGTATGCTTTATCTCTGGTTGATAAAACCAGTTTTTTGGCACAGTTGGCATATTTTGGAATATTTTATCAGTGGAATAATAAGGAGGCAATGGTAATTTTAAATGATACATTGTTACTTGATGATACAGTAAAGACATGAATCCAGCCAAAGATCGTAAAGCAAGGATGTAAAAGTACCTAATCCTGATATTTTATTACCGCTGCAAAATACTTTCGAATCCACCGCCTAATTGCTGGTGAGTTTTCTAACTTGGCAAAGTTATTTGCAATCGCGGATCCTATTTGTAATTCTATTCGAAATGAGACACTATAAATTGAAGTTTCAATGAAGACAGCTCCAGTTGCAATTGTAGTATTTATTGGGTCAGTTTTGTTACGACAGCGCGACTATCCGTGTACTGCTGGATGCCTATGCAGATCTCTGTCGCCGTTAAAGGAATTTTAGCAGTTAAAACTATTGAAATGTTAGTTATTTGAACTGCTTCCCGTCAGTAACGTTTCAACGAATTCTTTACCTGCTAATCGCATTTCCTAAACAAGAAGTGTTGATTTAAAGCTTTTTATAACATCACATGCCTTGAAGGTTTTGAATTGAAATTCCAAATAATGGATACTAATGTTTTTCGTGATACAGTCTGATGCTGAGTAAGGTATATTTATACAGAACTGGCTCTACCGGGGAGGAACCACGTTATCACAGATGAAAAAAAACAAAAGGAAATATCACTAGATTGCTAACATAACTAGTGTTAAGTGTTGCATGCTGCGTATTGTAGGTACCAGAAGGCCAACCCACTTCTTCTCCTCACTCACATTTCCTTTCTACTTCCCATCTCCGCCTAAAGGTTAGCAATGCGACAGCAACTTCTCACGTGTTGCGGATGTTACGCTCGTTTGTATCCCGTTAATAAAATAGTAGTTTATGAAATTGTTGTATAATATATTATGTTACACTCGTGTGATACTATTAAAAATCTCGCCTGCGTCTCGATTTTTAAACACACACTCGTGTTTTAATACCTAGTTATGTGCAGTTTCTTACACTACTTTATCTAAACTCATGCAATAGGTAGTTAACACAATATTAATGTTTTTTTTTTTTTAAAGACGCCTAATCTCTGTAGTTTCCGCGCATGCGCCCTAGCCGCGCCACCACAGACAATATGCGGCTGCTATAAAAATTAAATTGAAAACTCCTTGGTGGAACCGAAGTGTACATAAATACATACATAAAGTCTGTCATTATAGTACTATTTTTGAATTCATAATTAGAACTTTACGATATGAGTGTATAATATATAAAAAATATATCATAATATATTCCGATTAAAATATAAGACATGAAAATTAATATCAAAATTAGCCTTTGACCCTAATAACACCTGCAGCAGCTGAATGAAATCATTATTTCACAAAGAAAGTCAATCTCCTATTCAAATAAGTTTTGGAACATGACAGATTGTTTCTAATCTTATGAAAGCTATGAATAATAGCTAATTTATTCATTTATATGCACCGCCTAATGGCGTAACTAAAAACTAAACTAATTAAGCTCAGACGGTTAAGAATTTGCATGAAGTGCATAGGTGTGATTGTAATGTCGCAGACAGAATGAGTTCAGTTATTGTTTTCACTTTAAACAAAGAAAAAAAAAAAAGTGAGAATACATTTATTTGCAATAAAACAAGACACACTAGAATGCTCAAAGTCAAAGTCAAATTCAAAGATTTTTATTTCAACTGGGCCTTTGAAGGCACTTTCAAAACGTCGTGATTCTAGGTGTACGGTTCCAAGTGGGTTGGTCCTGGAGAAGATACCGGCAAGAAATTCCATGGATACTCTTTTCATAAATCAAGTTTACAATAATATGTGGGGCCGCTTCCGCGGCCTCGGCTAAAATTCGACCTGAATTTACACAATATTACCAAAAAACAGATCATAAGTACCACTACAATTTAAACAATACTAGTAGGTACAAGGTTTTCCCAAAAGCATGGGGTTCCCCAAAAAGGGAGTGAAAATATTTCTAAAGGGTGGACAACGGGCGATTTATGCCCCTGGTGTTGTAAGCGTCCATAGGCTACGGGAACCGGTGAACATCAGGCGGGCCGTATGCATGATTGCCAGAATACTGATAAAAACTTAATTGTAAGTACGTACGTACGTACGTTATACTTGAAACGTTAACTCATTGTCACGAGGGCAGCCAGAAACGAACGAACGAACGATTCTTGCTTATTACTTCCCATATTTTCTCCACTCATGCAAACTATCAGTAAGTTCATGCGCACTGGATGCAGTTGCTCCAGACAGGTAAAAGCCATCGATGCTAAGGTCTAGAACTAGGAAAAAGGAAAAAGCATACCAAAAAACGGTTGTCAATGTCAATGCACTATTTGTGTTTTTTAGAGTTCCATATTTGAAATGTGCTTTTAAACTTTTTGCTTATTTTAACAATCACACGATATCTTTCATTGGAAGGTTGGCAGTATAAAAAACCGGAAGTAAATAATTCTGCGAAACAGTTTAACACTGTTGTTCAAATATTTTATTTTTCGAACAGACAACAATTTTTTTACTGCTTTTAGACATCGATGTTCTAGACGCATTATAATAATATACCACTTTTAAAAAGTGACTGCATAATAATAAGTACTTAATATATAATTTATGTTTAGAGAAATATGCAGACAGAATTATTTCGCGCGTCGATTCAATTATAATTATAATTAATACTGTGTTATAATTTCTAAGCAATAAGTAGTCGTTTAGACACTTCATAATTTGTTATCAAGTCATGTCATGTAACTATAGGTAGCTATATTATAAGCGGGGATCGAACCCGCGAGGCGTAACACAGAAAGCCTCGCTTAGTCGCTATGGCTATTGTCGATGGATAGATTTAAAAAGACAAAAAAGAGGTACAAGATCTCAAGAACAGTCTTTGATATACCCATAGATAAAGTAAGCGTTACTTTATTTATGGGTAATTATCATCTATAACTAGACTTTATCTTGGTGTTCTACATAACGCATGGCGGGTTCGTTCCCCGCACGAAACAAATGTTTGCATGACCTACAGATAGTTGTTCCGGGTCCAGTGTGCCATGTGAGATTTATGTACCCACGATACAGGAGAAATACTAGTGTGGGGATAGTTCTTTTATAACTCAAGGATTTCAAGAACGTATTAGCCTTGGCCGTGTTCTACACTCAATAATCAACAATAACTTCTAAAACTGTAGATAACTCGGTTTTCTAACATCGTTCAGCAGGTAGGGAGGCACTTTTAGTACAGTAACCTATTTCCATCGGAGCACTGTTATAGTATTTTTACTTATTTTTTTGGTAAAAGTAGAAGTAGTAAAATTTACTAAGTTATGAATTGAAATTGACATGGGTCAATTTGTATCAAAACTGATATTCCGGAAATAAACATTTATAAAAATGCCATAAATCACCACTCGATAATGACCATGACTGAATGACGTAAACTTCGGTTTCGGCTGTGACATGACAATGATAAGATGACAAAATGCAATGCGTGAATGCAGTGACAGTTAGAGAAAAATAGTCGATGATTTTGTCACTGTTCCTGTCATCGATATTTTTTGTCATTGTTATTTAGTAATTGATATCGAAAAATCATTACTCAGCCCATCTCTAGTGCAAAGCAAGTTTCAAATCAATTCCTAGAGCGTTAACTTTTGAACGATCAGCGGTATATTTTATAACTCTGTTTTACGTGATACATAAAATATACCACCATTTATGGCTTCCGCAGTATTGCGATAGGTATGCGGACTGTTTCGATTGATAATTTAATTACATCGATAAACACTGTCTTTAGTCTATGCTAATTGATTACACAACCACTTTTACTTTTAGGTAAATTGGAGCAAAATTTTAATTCAACAAAGTTCTTCCTTTTTAGAGTTATGTAGTCGAATGTAGGCAAGAACGGAATTAACCCTGACAATTCCCACAGAACCTTCGAACTTGTTAATTCTCCAGTCTAACAATACCATCATACTCTATGTTCTGTGATCATACTCGTATATCAACCATATCATTATCATCATTTTAAGAGTTTGATGGTTGGTGTAGCATTTTCCGTTCTTGTCTCTTTTCCGCCAGTTCTTTCACTTCTTTGTACGTCTTGACGTCTAGCTTTGCTTTTATCTGGTTGTAGTTCCTTCTCGGTTTTCCTCCCTTTCCTTCTACCTTGGCTTCCATGATGTTTTTTTTTATAAAGGTATCGTGACGTATCAGCTGGCCTATACAAACAACAATATATTTTTATAATTCATAAAAACTCACTTAAGATTCTCTTAGAAAAGTACCTATTTTCCTTCAGAGTTACTTTTAAAGGGCCCTTAACCCTTACTTATTAAGGGCCTGATTCAGAAATCAGTAGGTACTCCTTGACACTGCGCGCATTGTTAAGAGTTTTCTCTCTCTAGAGCCCTGACCACCGGTAGCTTGGACCCTGTTCCCGATGCTGGTGGCCTACTACTCTTTTATATTTTTAAATGATTTTATTTATTAAATTTAATTGTAAAAATATTTTTAAATGTCAAAAAGTATGTAATTTTTTTTAATAAAGTGAGTTGTAAGCAAATCATCAACAAAAAAAGGAATTCAAAAAAATGCTGCCACAATCTGGTTGAATTGTGTAAATACTAAACCTATGAAGTGATGGCTAATAAGTCTATTCTATCTACGGAACCTAAGTGCATGTCGGACTCACACATAACAGGTATTTGGAACCACATGTTATGAAATTGAAAATCGTCGATGATTAGTAAGATTGTGGCTGCAATATTATTAATAATATGGATAAATGCATAAAAGCATAAAAAATATTGCGGTATAAATAAACTACTTATTTGTTAATTTTGTGTGTAGATTGCTTAAACTAGATCTATTCTGAAACGGTTTTAATCATCATTTCTACATGTTGGTTAAATGTTATGTTAGTATTCATGCATCTAATCAACTGATTAGCTAATCAGATGATTTCGGATGATACCGCTGTCCGTCTTTAACAAATAATAATCTAACTAACGAATATTTTGGTTCAGTTTATACTTTTAACAAAAAAGGTACTTGAATATTCATTGTTTTTTTTTTTTTTAGCGTGGTAAAATCATCAAATGAGTCCTCCCACCCCGGGCAGGGCGGGAGGGACTGTCAGACTTGTACTGACTAAAATCCACGGTGTTCCTTCAATAGCCCTTTACGTTCCGGGGTCACGGTAATGAGATAAGTCCCGCGACCGAATATTCATAGAATAGAAAAAAAAAAATTGTCCCGATACCACTACTACTTTTTTTAATGTTTTTTTTATGTTTGTGTAAAAGTATTTTAAAATGTTATTTATAATATATTGTATCCAAATGAATAAAGTAATAATAATATCATATTAATATCCTATTAATATCCTATTTCATGGATTTTATTGGAAGTTCTACACCAATTAACTAAGTTGAAACTACCTTAGTAGAAATCTCCCTCGATTTATATTCATGTCAGCTAACAAATACGATGATAGAATTTGTAACATTGATATCTTATCAATATTAATAAGCATTGATTTATCGTATTCAAACAAATAACTGAACTCCAAACCTGCACTATGTAGGAAATTAATTAAAATTTATACATAGAAGTCAACAGGGAGACATTAATATGCCCAATATTTTATTCATTCAACAGCCGCTTGATTAACTTAATTTAATATTGGACTGATATGTACAACAGTTATAAATGTATACATTGGACCAATAAGTTACAACATTATCTTGGTTTTGTTTCATAACGATCCGCTTCAAGAGACTTATCTGCTTTAACTTACGAATACTTAAGTTAAACTACATATGTTAAATTAAGTACTTAATTTATACTACTAAATTTAAACTACTAAACTTAAAATTCTAAAGAGCGTCCCCGAGTGACGTTATTACCTTCCTACTTACTTCCGGTGCACTCAAGGCTATCATTTTCGTAACAAACGTTACTGATTGGCTAATCTTTCCACAAGGCATGCACAAGAAAGAAGAAAGATAAAAGTAAAAGGGAGTAAAAGTGAGACCGATACCACCATAGAAGTATAATACGACTAAATTTCCAAAGACTGGTGTTAATTAAGTAGCCTCCCACGCAAATTGAAAGAGTTATCTGAGTAAAATGGGTGACCAATTTACTCTTGCCCCTGGGCGATATACAGCAACCTATCATTAACCGACAAAATTGGGTTTTAATGCAATCCATAGGAACATAAATTCAATTGAATTTGCCTAATAAGTGTACTCTGTAAGTCTGTACTACCTATTAAAAATTTGAGGGCAGGGTCATTGTTGACCAGATAAACTGGCCAACTGTCTAAAGCACATGAGGTACCTATATATAGTGGGTACCCTAGTTATACTATCTGCATAGGTCGGAGACCCTTCAGGTCTCACCAAAAGCCCGGTTAAACAGTAGAAGCTCAATGAGCGAAAAGTGAGAGAAAACTAAAAAAAAAAAAAAACTATCCGTGATAAAGTTTATTAGTAAGAGTGTTAAAATGTAGCGGGTGCAACGCAGGAACTCTGTATGCACCCGACTGGACCTGATTATCGCGCGTCAGTCGTCAGCAGATCGAACATTGCGTTGCCTGCAGTGCGTGCTTGCGGTCAACTAAAGAATACTGATAGATTGTGAAGTCATTGTCCCCAACTGTCATTGCCAGTATGAAATCTACCTCCGTATCTATTTTATAATGTAGTACGAGGTTTTTCAATTAGTGCTAACATACATAAGTACATGCAATAAGTACCGCCCAGAGCTTCTTGAGGCAATAAAAATTCTCCACAACCCATAATTCTAACACTGAAGTAACGCTTACGGCCAGAATTAACAGTTGCTTAATAAAATAATTGTTTTAAATAAACGTCCATTAAGCCAGATTGAGTCAGTTAAGGTTCTTTGATTTATAAATATTGACATTAACGGCAGTACTTTGAACAAACTTCGTAGCCTAAAGCTGTTGAGCGGAGTTTATGTTCAGGGGCAATTTAATGGGCCAATAATGCCGTTAATGGAGATATTTCAAAAGATGTCGTAATTTTGGGCAGTTTTTGTCTATTTCATAGTTACCTTGTAAGTAATGTGCTTATTGAAAAGCACGCTATTTAATAAGCACATTATATTTCAAGTCAATAAACACCGCAGTGTTTATTTATTTATTTCCATATTAATAGTATAGCTTATTAAGCGGAACTACCTATTTAACGCTAAAATTGAATCAATAAAACTTCTGAGATATAATAAGATTAAAAAATTAACATAGAAAACGAACTTAATTATGTAAAGCCTGTTTAACATGGTCTAATGACAATCCTAATGTTATTAGATTTTATATATTTTTGATTATAATATCATTTCAATAGGTACTAATACACTCGTTGCAATGAACGAGAAACCTTGACTTTTAGGTACTTCAATTTGATTCAATCTTGTTTTATTGTTTCTATTGCACTTTAATAGTGCATTGCAACGCTCTATTCCTTTATCCTATATTTACAAAAAATATTCTATTAGATAATAAACGTTACATTACAGTGAATTTTTATAGTGCAACCACAAGATTCCTCGCTTAGTGACCCATGCCATTTGAGATTAAAATGATCTAAGGAGCCTGTGCGTAATGAACCCATGACACCACAAATACCTGCCAAATTACCCGGTTTTTCTGATTTAGTCCGTGAGCAACACAAACTAATATTTACTATTAGTAGTATAATTTGTAATAGGTAGTATTCGTTCGCTATTTAAAACCACGGAACATGCCTTCATATGTAGCATTACCTAAGAAGATCCGTCGCACCCTGTACAGTCAGTTACGCTACGGTTCTTGATGACTGGCTAACATTTTCACTACAGCATAAATGATTCTCATACTTCTTCTTTGTGTCGATTTTGATCCCAAGTTAATATCATTATCCCTGGCCTTTTTAACAGTACAAGTGTTAATACATAACGAGTAGGATAGGATGCACGAGAAGAGCCTCTCCGAGCGGTGTCCAGTTTACGCGAAAACTTGCGTAAACGCCTAGCACATCTTTGTAACAACTGGGACTCGATAACAAGTCCTCCTAGGCTAATATGCGCACCGCGACAAAAGTCTGTCGTCATGATAAGACGAGATAATACCTCTAAAAAAATCTATTTCCGCACGACATAATGCGACGAGAAAATGATGACGCGGCGCTCATATTAGCCTGACAGTTCACCAATCTCTCCTCGGTGATCCTACGAAGTCCTCAAGACCATGACCAACGGCTCTTTTCAGGGCCACCATAACTACAATCTCATTTGAGAGCTCATTCCGATACGATAGAATGACTGAAGAACCAAAAAATAATATTAAAACTTCCACCTGTTACCCTATTGTTAAAGTGCCGCGTGAACAACAAAGACACTATTCAAGAGCGTCTTAAAGATTATGAACCATGACCTCAACAACATAAAAGCTTATTAACGTATCTCTCTGTTATAGTACCATCCGTAGGTCACTGACATTGACACTATTTGATATGATATATCACCCATTGTGATCCGTGCGAATGATCAATCAACTTGAGAATTAAAATTATTTTTTTCATAATTTAGGCCTATACAACAATAGGTTCACATTACGATTACTATTATTAGATTATGTATCTCTAATTTAGGCCAAAAAGTGTGTTATGTGAGCCAGATTTAGATGATAAGGAATTTGTATTATTTTAACGTCACCTAGGTACTTGGTGGTATTTTTAATTTTTTGCTGACTGCGCTATGATTTATGTGGCCATTAGCCTCACTTGTTCGCCATATATTCCAAAAGTTTCCTTATTTATCCTATGTTAATTTTTTCTCCTGTTTCACCCCACATTATCTATAATACGTACTAACTCGTAAAGTACAGTTGGTAACATACTGAATTAAATTTTCAACGACATGATGAGCGTATTGACTGAGCTATTGGCTGCTGCGCTTACGGGTCACGGGTTTAATAAATATTTGTATGATCTGTTCATCTAGCCGAGCCTTTTCCCAAACTACGTTAGGGTCAGCTCCCAGTCTAATAAGATGCGGCTGAATATCAGTATTTTACACGAAGCGACCATCGACCATCTAACATTAGATTAGACTGGTTGTCAACAAAAGTATATTATGAACCACCAATAAATTATCGATTTATGAAAAAGAAATTCAATTATTATTTAAATCTCCAGACGGTTTAATTATTTTTAGTGAAACTAATATTGATGTTTATTTTGTTGAGAGTTCTGTGGTTTATTCCAATAACGATTATAGCAATTTTTATAAATTATTAATATGAAACCACTTACGGGTAACTTAGTGCCTAGATTGGGTATTAAAAACCCACAAAGTCACGCAAAGACACACACACATCATAAAGTTTTTATACTATTAAACTGCTGATTTGAATTATTTTATAGAAGTTTTCAAATATAACTTATATAACTACATGTACAACTTACAAGCTCTTTTGAAACCATATGGACTTATTTATTACATGCAATTTATTTGTATCAACTTAAAAGAAATAAACGTTTTATCAACCGATATATCATTAAAACGGTACATTTTATGTAAGGTTTGTTTTATAATTCAAGATAGTGATTTGACATTAATTTGTAAAAAGTCAAATTGATCATTTGAAATTTGAAATAAAGATAATATCATGGCGTGATTTGTCATTTTCACCTGTATAAATTCAATCTGGGATAAAATATAGACTATATTGAATTGATATATATCAGAATTTAAATAAAAATATTTTCATGAAAGTAGCAGTTAACAGAAGAAATCACATTGTATCTGTTGGCTCGCACAAATTGCATCCTCCTAAAGACGCGATTATTCCTGTGTCAGCTGTGTGATAGAACGCGCTTGCAAGACACAAAAATAAAAAACAATATATAGCTTAGGTAACCGAATTGAGATCAAGGAATAACAAAAAGAAAAGAAGACAAAGTATCTATAAAGTTTGATGAAAGAAAAAAAAAGAGAAACAGCATGATTCACAAAAAAATGGAAAGCTTTTACCACTATTTCTGTTTTGGACCGTGTATTTATAGGAAGTATTTCTACTCAGGTATTCCTTCAAGTAGACTACTAAAAATCCAAGTGGACAAGAACAATCATGCAAGTACAGTCACGACCAAAAAAATGCTCATACGCCCACTTGATAATTCAATTAGATCGCATGGATCGATCGTTAAAGCTCAACGGTCAGGTTAATAAAGTATTTATTTAGTATAAGCTGTATTAACTGTGAGATATAAGCACGACTTATACAGTATTATGTTCACTTTGCACCTGATGAAGGACATATTCTGTCAAACCACAGGTGAACAGGCCGCCCACCTTGTTTCAATCATTTTGTTGCGCAAGCGCTGTCGTTGCAATACCATTGATCAATTTTTGTGTTACTTGTACAGTGTGATACAGAGGTGCTTGGTAATTATTAAAAGAAAATAAATTATGAGTTTTATTCATTGTTCAGCAAAAAGACACGCAGTAGGTTACTCAAAAAAATCTGTCAAGATAAATAATTTCAATGGATTTCAGTGTCGTTTCAGTTTTCTTTTAGCAGACAATAAAAGTCAAAGTGTGCTATGTAAGTCTTTCAAAAACATTCATTTCAAAGATGCCATTTGATGATGCTCGTGATTCGTTTGTAATAAATCTATACCTATACTTTTATAAATACTAATATTATACAGAGGTACACTTTAACTATCTGTTACAAAAAATGGTTTAGAATAGAATAAAATATAAGATTTTTATTTGGCTTTCAAATAACATAGGTAGCAAGGGAACAACACATCATACAAGAAGGTAAAAGACAAAAAGGTCTTGGACTCAGCATAGTAACAGTAGTTTAAAGCAAGTAGTAGTAGTTTTAAGATAGCCCCGTCTCTTTTTGTTATACGACGTTAGAATGTGATTTATATATTTTAAAACCTGGGTTTTAATAAACTTGCTTTAAACCATCTTTTGTAATAAGGGGGTGATTGTTTGTATGTAGGGGTAATATCTGGAACTATTCTACCGTTTCTAAAAAATCTTTAAATAATAGAAAGCTACACTATCCCTGAGTGATATAGACTATATTATATTAATTTGATCAAAATAAAAATCACGGTTGAAACCGCTGGCAATCGCTAGTTCTTAATAATTAAGAAGAGTAAAAGCTTTTGTCGTCAAATGTACATTCAAAACAGGATCCTCGGGTCAGTTTTGACCAATTAATTGGTTATATCCAAATAGAACCATTGGCACGTGATAATGCAAATTAAATTGACTACTTACCTGCTTTACTGTTTTTAGATTCGATTGGTGAATGTATCAAAGTCAATAGTCTAGTATTATTGACATTACCCTTATTATTAAACGATGCTAAAACGTAATTTAACTAAAATAGCTCTTAGGTCTATTGCCATCTCTATTTACAAGATGACATATATTAAATAGTATCAACATCGTTTATGCAGTGTCAGTCAGTGAGGACAGCAGCTTCAGATTTTTTAAATTGCCACCGTTTTTCTGGAACAGCTTTCGATGGCCAAAATCTATAATTATTTATTTTCTTTGTACTGTGTTTATTTAAGCCTTCAATCTTTACGATAAACTAAAAGTAAAAATACATGCAGGTATTTAATTAGTGTTTAAAAATTATAGGTTTTTATTAGTAAGGGGTTTAGACTTTATGGATGCAGCAATTTTCTTGATGGATACCGCTATAAGCATACTCGCACGGCAAGTTATGTAGGTAATTGGCAGATCAAATTGCTATTAACTTTTGCATACACATTCACGGAAAGCAATTAGAACGGGCTGACCAATTTTAATTAAATTTTATAATTTTATCATAAAATCAATTAAAATTCTTAGTTACTACCGATTAATTTATTTTTTATCTTGGTCCTTACTTAGGATCTACTAGATACGATCAGTGATCATTAAATTTACCAACAAGTGAATTTACGAATGGAATTCTTTATGGAGTGATTATCACGTGGGCGGCGCACGCGCATATCGCCCTTGAACTGATTGTTGTATCGACTATTATTCATCAATTTTTGGCAACAACCATTTAGATAGATAATTGAGATTAACCGGATACGTACTTGCAACTATTAGTGAGTTACAAAACAGCTGTCTATATTTATAAATGAAATTGACTTTATGTGTCAAGGTTACGGCAGCGGAAGAAAGGGTTAGCCGTATTTATTTAAATTCGTATATCGAAGATCAAATAAATAATTTATTACACATGTACCTATTCCTCCAACAATATGGGAAACGATTTAGAGAAAGGTGCGGTCAAGACAAAGTTCGATTCAAATCTGATCCCAGCGACCAACATGGCTACAAATATTATTCTGACAGCCGGAAGTGCACACCGCCACGTGTCATATTTATTTGTTTATTTTATTAAGAATCATATCCTTCACTGTACTTTAAGTATATTTATTTTATGTAACACATATTTAATTGTTTAATGTAATAATTATAAATAATTATATTGTTTTTTTTTTCCCAATTTTTGTGTGCAGTCACTGCAGAGATGCCGGCTGCAAATCAGGGTTGGGCTCCCTGCGCCCAGCAAATGCGGAGCTGGCTACCCTTTCGGCATCCTTTCGGCTTGCTTTCGGCTTTGCAGCATGCTTGACAGCGTACCTTTATAATTTAATTATTTTATATTTTATTTCATAATTATCTCTTTTTGTTTTATTTTTATCTTTATTCTTCTCTCTCTTGTGTTAAATATTTTTATGGTTGCGAATATAATATTATATTAATATAATAATTTATTTTAAAAGAAAACTCTCGCTGCTTTCACTATTGAGATTTTTTTAATAAGAGTAAAAAGAAACCTTGTATGGTAAATTTGTTGCGCTTTGCACCTGATTAAAAGTTATAGATTATAAGTTATTTGTATAGATAAAGTTATTTGAAAATTATGCTTTTATCGACAAGTATTTATATATTTAATTATGCTTATAACTTTGAAAACTAAATATATTCATCAAATTAGTGCCTACCTATTCCTTCTCTGTAACAAAATGGAGAATGCAGTATTTGAATTATTGAATGATTATATCTATAGAGAAAGGAGAAAAAATCATGCTTGTTTAATAAATGATTATAATATAAATGATAATTCTACCTACTCCGTGACACGGCCCGCATTGTTAGGTTTCTCCAGGGCCGCGCCGACCCCCACAGCGCCTGTGTGTGAAACCTATGAACCGCCTCTTTTTTCACGAATCTTCATGTTTCAACTTATTTTTTTTATTATTTGTTAATTTTGACCGATATAAATGTTCTCCAGTTTTATATAAGTAAGTGTAACAAAAAAATAATTTCTATGGCGGCGCCTTATTGTCTTGGCGCCTGTGTGTGCCGCACACTTCGCACACAGGGGCGGCGCGGCCCAAGGGTTCTCCTAACAACTTATTAGTATTTAGTTGCATACGTTTAGGTCTACCTCAAGTAATTGGGTGAATTTAATGGGCAGCTATAAAATACAACGCAACTTCCTCTATAACGAGTGCATGAATTTAGGTTACAACTTCGTGTAAGTAACTTTAAATCAAATGACCGTCCTTGCAATTTCCCTGCGACCCACTAATAAAGGCACATTATTATAAGAATGTGACACTTTTAAAATTGAAACAAGGCCGTACCTAAATAAAAAGCAAACCATGTACGATTATGTCGCAATAACGCTTTTAATGATTTCTTTTATTTTAAACAAGCAAGTTGGCGGCCATGATGAAAAAATTAATTACGTAATTGTGTATTACAATCTATGCGTACATGCGACAAATATAGTTTGCAATGTTTTTATAGCGGGTCTAGATGACTATAATTTTAAACCAATCAATTTTAGACTTGTATTATAATAAATAAAAAGTCCTTTATTTTTTTCTGTCCGTTTGTTTGTTGTCAATCAATCAAGGAAGCAATATCAGTAATGAAATAAAATGCTTTAGAGCTATGGCTTAGTAACCAAGACTTCCTAACCCCTAGCCTATTTTAAGTAAAATTGGATAGATTTTACAAAAAAAAATAAAAAATATAATAAGTAAAAATACATGCAACTTCTCTTTTATTATCTACTGTATTTGATTAGTTGCTTCTACATAGTTTTATACGAGGAAATATATTTGGATACACTTCAGTTAAAAAAATCGTGTTTCAATCACCAAAATAAAGTTTAGCTCTATAAAATATGAAATATTCAATATACCAATAGGTATTCATAACACTCGTAGGTAAATTATTACTACCTACTAAAATTAATTCACATATGCATACACAATCATTTTAAAACGCAAGTCAGGTTTACAATTTGCATGTCTAATAAGTCAATCAATCTATGTTAGCGGCTAATCTCTTATATCCACCTGTTTATTACATTGAAAGATAAAGATTTATAATCACTAGTATGTTTGTTCCACTCCGATATAAATTGAATGTTTAGTGCCTGTTATACAATATGGTGATCAAGATCTATCAACAACCTATCTAACTCAATCGGTGGATGTATAATTATAAGGTCCTACTCTATTAGCGGATGTCTTTTTAAGGGGTTATAGTACTCATCGTTATGAACAACTTTTACTATGGAAACAGCACTGAAATCGCGGAAATAAAATCAGCTGTTCCATACATTTAATTAAATTATTTGTGTGGAACAACAGATTGTACTATAACCCCTAAAGGACGTCCGCTATCAAAGTACGACCTTATATAATAATAATAAATAAGGAAAAAGGCTCGAGCAGATTCTTTAAAAGGCTCTCATTGGTTGGGGGGTTGTATCAAGGGCTTGATACAGAAGGCGGTAAGTACTCCACGACACGGCACGCATAATGGGCCAGGTTCCTCTCTCTGGAACCCTAGCCACGGTCGCTTGGACCCTATTTTTTTTATATTTTAAAAAGATACGAAATATGACAAGAACCATGAGTTTTGACAGTTCAGCCCATTACTGTTCCACTCTTGGGTACGGGCCCTAACCCTTCTCATTCTGAGTCTTAGTCCATCATGCTGGCCTGGTGTGAGTTGATGGAATACACTCATAATCAATAACTTTTTATAGTCCTCTCAGGAGTGCAGGTTTCCTCAAGATGTTTCCCTTCACCATTACAGCACGTGATAGTCTAATTCTGATCCACACACCTGGACGTATATTTCTTATATTTTATCAGCACTCGTCCACTGACGAATGCTAGAAGTCTAACTCTTTTCAATGAGTGTACAAACTAGATCCGCCATGCACTAACGACTCCTCTGGTTTTGAAAAGGTTCAAGGACGATTGCCCCATAATATACAGGGTGTAAGTGACTTCGTAACGAAAACTGATACCATGGATTCAATACATGATTCTGGAAAATTAAGCGAAAGAATTTTGCACCGGTTACGATTACAGTCAAACTAACTAAGCATTCTGCGAACAAAATCGTAAATTTTTTGAATAAACCGGCGCCAATTTATTTCTCTTTGTGGTCCAGAATCATGTACTGATTTTATGGTATCAGTTTTCGTTATATTGTGACTGTATATAAAAAAAAAAACAACTGCAGCAACTCTAATCGATCTGCGTCCTAGTCATTGAGTCAGTAAGTGTAAATCGACCTAAAAACATGACAGAATGAGCTTCTAATAATGTGGTAGGTATCCGATGGCAGATTACGTCAAGCTATACGATATATTATTTCCTCTTAGGTACGATGCATTAATTTGAAGATATTAAAAACAGCAGACAGATTGACATGGAGGGTCAACGATCTGCTAGCTTTTATAATTTTTTGAAGTGAGGCATACTTAACCCTTTCACAAATCAGGGCCTATGTGGGGACCCTGTGACCCTGAATTGAACCTGGGCTGTGAAAGGTACTTGCTTTTACCACGTGTTAGCTAACAAAATATTAAGGTTTTATTGTGTAGTTAGACTGTACGATTATGTGTGTGTGAGGTAGATCTTGTCTTCAACAAACTAGGCACAGTCTACATCAGTTATTTTTAACTAGGTAGGCACTCCAATGTACATCACTTGAGTAACGAGTAGAGAATATTCTATCTAGATAGCAGATAGTTTACAGTCAAAAATCTTAACCGGTCAAAAGTAGTTTAGACTGCAAAAAACAGTCAAAAGTACTTCTAATTAAAAACGTCGGTCAAATATAGTGACCCTGGTACTTGCCGGCGCATGCCGCGGCACCGCTCGCTTCGATCGCTCGGCTCACGCGTTCTGTGGTCACAGTTCTAACCTAACCGAGTAGTTCAGTCAGAAAAAAGTAGTTTTGACCAACATCTACGTAACGTCCAAGATAAGAGTTTTGACTGGGAAAGATATATTGCCACAATCAAAAGCCAAGCTACCGAGTGCAGCCACAGTCAAATCCAGTATGCCATCAAGCAGTTATTCCATATGGGGAAGCGGTGTTTGCTCTAGAACTATCATTTGGCAGATCAATTATCTTCAATCATATCGCAATCCACACGAGTAGTCGAGAGTCGTGCGGCGATTACCAAATGAACTGAGATGTGGACGCGACGCGCCACCCACAACGTATCGTAACTTACACGTCATTATAATTATATTAAACGTTAAAGGGAAGTGTAATTCGGTATGTATTTTTTTTAAATAATCTATAATCTTCAAACTTCTTTTGACCTCAGTACCAGCAAAAGTTTGTAGAAATTTATTAAAAACAAAAATAGTAAAATAATACCTTACTGTACCTGTACCTTATGGTACATAATTATAACTACTGAATTTATCAAAAAAATAAAATAAAAAAAAGATTTGTTTTGTAAAATATGCAGTACCTATACTTTGTTCTCCTATTTAATGTTTTTTGTGTCTTTTCATGTGTTAATTTTTCTGCTAAGTACCTACACGTGATGTCGATCTCGCTTTTGTCAACATAGGTACATACAATGGGTTCTACACGAGGAACTTAGCTTTTAAACAACAAGTAATAATAATTATGTTAAATTTTTTAAGTAGCTATTGTGTATAATTTTGACTCATATTTAATGTTCATAAATTTAAAATACATCGTAAAGATATTTATTTATTCATTTCTTAATCAAATATTTTATTTATTATGGTTTTAATCTTTATTCATAGTGACTTATCCATTCATAAAGTTTATTGTACCTCATTGAATTTAAATGGTTTGGTTTATTTTACCTCAATTTAACTTTATAACCCTATCTACTATCAAATAATTTATTGCTTTTACTACAAAGCTAATTTTTGTTAATCTGGTTATAAATTGGAATTGAGATAAGTCCTATAAAAATTATTAAGGCTAGTTAGTGAAGTAGTCGCCTTGATTAAAATTTTAATATCTTACAATATTTGAACAATAGATCTACAAACTATCAGTCTTCGCTTTAACCGTTTATTCAAAGAATGTTACGTTTATAACCGCACCTTTAAAAAATAGTTAAAATATAACATTGCAACAGCTTTGCCTAACTGATTGTGCATATTTGTTTACATAACCCCGCATTTGCGCCAGAGTCGGTTAAACTTGTCGTATGGACTATTATAATGTGGGCTAGTTTATGTTAGTTTTAACAACGAACGGCACCTAATTGAGTATTCTCGTAAATGGTTCACGATTGTAGGTAGATGATATTCATAAATTGTATTTTATTACAAAATAATTGTAATAAATGTATACAATTTGTGACTGAGTAAGAAGTAACCGTTTTGGTATCGACATGCGATTAGGATGGATGGAAATTATGTAATTAAGAAGATCTCTAAGTATGAATGTGGATGAGGTAAGAGAAGAGGCAGACCCAAGAAAAAGAAAGAAAGACATAGGTTTTACTACAACATCTTGAAATTAATGATTTATAATAACGAATAAAAAGTACAAAATGAAAGATAAATACAAAAATACCGGTCAAACATATAACCCTCTCCGTAGTCGGGTAATAACGTTGGATGTACTGTGTCAAATTTGACATGGCTTATAAGAAAATAAACTTTGAGATGACGTCTAATAGAGAAGGATAGAATAGGAAGAAGAAGACATATTTCACCGACCTCAAATAAAATGGGATAGGACAGGAGAATGATAATATAAGTCCATTTTAATATCTTGTTCATATACGAGGATTATACGCTATTTAGCTATATATTTAGTTATGATAGCTCTTAAGTCTGTCACTGGCATACAAATGACAAGGATAGGTATAATTTAATCAGTGTTTAAAATGAAAAGCTCTTATGAATATTCTTCTAACAAAACATTTACCCCCTGTAAATGTTTTGTTAGAAGAATATAACATAGCTTCACGCCTGTATTCCCCGAAGTCTTAGGCAGAGGTGAGCAGTTGTACACTAGGGGGCAAGAATATTGCAATCGATATAATGAGGCCATCGGTACAGCAAACATCAGTCCGAATTCCATTGCGGAGCTTCTTGGAATAATCTAATTTGTATGAAACA
The DNA here is from genome assembly GCA_932294325.1 of Allophyes oxyacanthae. Lineage (NCBI taxonomy): Eukaryota > Metazoa > Arthropoda > Insecta > Lepidoptera > Noctuidae > Allophyes > Allophyes oxyacanthae. The sequence continues at coordinate 13,274,660 of OW028613.1, read as the reverse complement.
TGTCGGACAGATTACGGCCAAGCGCGGCCTTATTCCGGCCTCGAAATTCCCCGCAGCGATAATGCTGACCAACGTGATTCACAGAAAATGTACAAAAAAATAAACACTACTCCGTTTCCGGCCTGGTGCGCAGAACAATTTCTACAAGCCTATACCATATGAACATGCGCATTTTTTAACAGAAAGTGCTTTTACAATTACGCACTGTATAATAGACGTCAATTGACGTCATGCAAAAAGTCCAAAACGACTGTAACAAAGAGACCATATAATTAAACATTGAAAGCTCCGCGGTTAGAACCCAATAGAAATAAAGTGGCAGCTGCAAGCGAGTGTAGAGCGGTTATTAAATGCTACATACACATTAGCTACTGCACAGATCAGCTGATCAATATATTTTCGAGGTTAAGTTCTTGCGACCAAGTTTCGCATTGACCGGTCCAACACATCGATAACCTTCAGTGTCATGGAGAGCACAGTAAGGCGTAAATTCCATTTGTCATATGACTTGTTATTGTGACAGTCGTCATGAGCAGTCAGAAGGTCAATAGCTAGTCTGACAACCAGTCAAACTATGTGTTGGTAGGTATGACCCAAGTAATTGAACTGCAAAACTTGACGGCAATCATTCCGTTAAAATACCGTTATTCTTGCCCCTAGCGTCTTTTACTATTATTTTGCTAATTTTGGTTTGATACCTATTGCATATAGATAAAAATGTATGTATATTATCCATCCAAATACACATTAATTATGTATGTATCGTTTAATCTGGCACACTGGGTGACTAGTATAGGTACAACGTGTATTAGACATGCGTGGTCATATTTAAGGGTGTGGATCAGACCATCAAACTGAACAACTTTCTCTATGGGAACAACATCGTAATCGCGAAAAAATAATCAGCTGTCCCATACGAAACTTCAATACCTATTCGACTTACTCAAACATAATGGGATTTCATTGTTGACTGCTTTTGTAATCAAGAACCTAATTAAATACATGTTGTATCATATTGTTTAACTAAATAACGAATTCTAAAGCTTTTATACTCAAATCGAAATTTCCTACCACATAACACGATCAGAACAACCTATAAACGATTTCGAAGTCAACAATACATACACAACACGCTCGCAAATCGGACTTCTGTTACCTTTCACTTAGTTTTTTCCTCTAGTTGTTATTCTTGTTCTTTTTTGATATACCTACTTCAATAATAACACTGACAAACACATGCTTTCTATAGAGATCGACACAAAATCAATATATAACATCTGGGTTAAAATAATTAAAATTATTTTGACTAAAATGCATTTAGATGATAAGTAAGATAAAAACTTGATACTTTCAATATAGGGACATAAAATGAATCGGCTATCTGTAAAATAAACTTTTACAATCACGTGATAGACTTTAATATTTAAAATATTGCTCTTTAGAAATATTTAATATGTTGGTCTAGAATAAAACCTATTCAAATAAATGGTGAGATGCATAACTGCCGCCACCCGTCAACCCTCTGCAAAATGAGATCTCATACAAGAGTACATAACATTAGTAAATACTACATAACAAACTATAGGAAATTTTCTCCCTCGCCACCTTTTCATATAATATTTGAGAATAAGACAAGATTGAAAAAAGTCTTCAGTAATCATTTAGTCATTAACTTTATTTCGTTTACTATTCTAGAAAATCTCCAAAAATTCCTTAAACCTAATACCTACCACTCTGCCTCGTGTCGACTACCACTTCGTTAACGACAGTTTACAAATCAATTAACAACATACGATCAATGGACCGTTAGCGGGCGGCGCACGCGCACCGCTACGCACGACTAGCTACCGGCATGCGCGTAAAACCTTATTTACTAACTTACTGTTAGGCTACCCGCACATGGCTAAACCATAAACCAAGCCAGATTATGTAGAATGTACAAATTAACAAGCTCTATGCCTAACGATTACAGGTAGGCCGTAAAATAATTTAAGGTTGTTGAAAATGTCTCTATAGGTTGCGGTTACCAAAAGGTCGCAGGTTAATGTACGGTTAGTTTAGGGTGAGTCATTTACTACTTATGGTTAATTGATGCTACATCCGATCTGTGTAATGCGGTCATTGGTTAAATATTTGATTATTTCTCGAATTATAAGTCAAGTTGCGAAAGAAAATTATCGATCATCAACTGCATGTGGAATGTGAAAGGCTTCATAGAAATAGTCAGCAGAAGCGACAAAGAAAGGGAATCATTAGAAACGACTAAATCAGGAGGATCAATTAAAATGGAAACCGGTCAACCAACCGGTCGTCACTTGGAAAATGGATTGCTAATTGCAGTAAGATACTAATGCATACGTATTGAGGATGATTTTAACATCCTCTTAACTTGATCTCTAAGTCGCCTTTTACAGCACCCACAAAAAAGACGAAAATACACTTATAATTGCCGGATGGAGCCACCCAGGAAATCAAAATCGGAAAATTCAAATAACAATTAACAAAATATAATAATATCCCGACCTTAAAATAATAAACGCATAAAGATAATCTCATACGTGCTCCCCACTAAAAACTGAGGCAACAAACGTAGATATGTGTGCATAAGCGGCATACGAAAAATGACTGCCGATGCACGCACACATAATTACGTTTTTACGATCAACTTAGCCGTTTATGGCCCAGGTTGATTTGCCTCACTTTGCATGCGCGTACTAGGCTTTTATGCGTTATAAAGCTACGATCCTATAAAGGTTGAACACACTGCAGTAGTAATCAACGTGTCAGTAAACGTCGGCCGTGTGTTTGAGTCTTTAATTCAATTAGATAGCTATTTAGTCATTATGCAATTATAATTAATAACACAGTAAGACATCGCCATTACAGATCTATTATGACCCGAGTACGATCACACTAATAGTTGCATTTACCAGATAATTTCACACTAGGAATGTCACGAATGGTAGAATATATTAAAATGTTCGATTTACCTTTGTTTTAATGTATACCTAAATAATTCTTGCTTTCTGTTCATATTATTTTTATCTCTGACTAGTGACCCGCCGCGGCTTCGCAGCAGCTGATGCAGGTTTTGTACTATCCTTAAATTAAATATGAAATTATTATACATAATAAACCTTTCGCAAGAAATGCTCAAAATGATGGTATAACCGCATAACATAGACGGTACCGTTTACTGCCATCTCATGATAGAGCTGCAGTATGAAACAAAAAGGCCGCATTGAAGCGTTGCTTTTTTAGCATGCATAGGTATAGTTCGATGTTCGTTTTCGCATGCTATTAAAAAGCACGATGAAAGCATGCTTTATAATACATAATTCATCACTTTGCTTTTGATATCAAACGCACAATTTGACAGCATACGAGCATGCAGCCGGAAATCCCATGCTGGTCATATACTTTCGTCGTGCAGACAGCAGCATTCAGCCAACACGTATGTTTAGTAAGCTTCGTGTATGATCAACCCTTTTATGACGTCATCATAAAAACCGCTATCAGTAATCAATAAACTGTAATTGAAATCATAAATATTCAACTTAGTAGCGTTCAGTGTCTATTATGAAGAGTTTTTTTTTTTCAATAGGCATGTTGCAACTGGTTTATAAACGTGTTATGCGGCAATTTTCCAACAAAAACGCTGCAATAAGGTGTAAACAAACACTGATTATTATCTGAGTACTGCAGCCGTATGCACATAATTATTAAAGTTACTAATGATTTTTTTACGAAATGTTCCCCCAGTTACGCGCAAAATTCTTAGCAAAACGTTTCACACGCTACAAAATTCTGCAAACGAATGTTGCTAACTAAAGTTGGAGAAGTGTAGTGGGCCATTTACGAGTATATAGGTACTTAATTATTCTATGTGATGTAAAATTTATTTATATGAAATAGAATGTTGTATGTAAAAATATTTACAGAGATAATATAAAAAAACGTTATTTTAATGGGCCTCGTAGCAAGCGGTGCCCATCATACTTGCTGCATTAAGTACCTCTTTGTTCGTTGTTATATTTATTTAATTCTGTGACGATGTAACTTTTCATTTGATATTTTATACAACGAATGAAACCTGATGATCGTGAATAAAAACATTATAACCGTATGTTTCATTACATGTCTTCTAAACATGTAATAAAACATTCGGTTTAAGTAAAAAGAGGAAACTAAAACGAATACTTAACTATGTAAATGATTTCTCATTTATTTTCCATCAAACGTTTGCGCCTGTACTATAACTAGTCCTACTTGTTGCAATATCTGTCAACCGTTTATAGTACACTCGGAAGCAATGAATCCGGGTGAATAATAAACCTTAATATCCCGGATACTAAAAATGTTAGCTTAATGAAATAAAAAGTATTTTATAGACTAGTTAATACTACTCAAACAAAAATAATAACACTTCTTAGTTGTTATTTGTTACACTTATTAAAAACACCTAAATTAAAAGTACGTATGTATTTAAATTTTATCCCAGTTTTTTTTAATATCCATAATATTCATATAATATTTTTTTTTTCACGTTTTAATACTTTGTATTACCTCCGAGTATATTTAATACAGATGTCATGCAATTCGGTACCTATACGGCACAAAGTTTCTGAGGCAATGTTGGCGAATATTCTCGAATTCCTCTATAAATGCAATTTTTAGCTGTCGTAGCATATTATTTGAGTAGTATTAAATAGGTCTGTAAATTACTTTTTATTTGAATAAGCTATCATTCTTAGTTTCCGAGATATAAAGGTTTATTATGTTGGTGAACCGGATTCATTGCTTCCGAGTGTACGATTTGTAACTGTCAGTTAAAAGGAAATGTGGAAATTCTATAAAATGTAATTTGACACCTCCACAGACGCCTCTGACCAACGCCTAATAACGACTTTATTCATACCCAATGGTTGAAGTTATTTAATTAAAAAACATGATTTTCTACATTTTGCTACACAATTTGATTCGCTTACATTCGTTTGCTTCGATCTAGTTGCGAAAACGTTTCCTCTTGTGAATTTAGTGATCCGTTGATAATTGGTCAATTAGGAAACACAGATTGATTAAAATGAGGCTTAGATTGCGGATGATACTTGTTTATATCTACAGTATGAGCATTTAATTACTAAGCACATATTACATAATATTTCCAAGTACAGTAGGTATAGGGTATAAATATTTCAAAAGGTTTCACCGTCTATAATAAGGAAAACGAAATTGGCTTCAGGTTTCTTGCCGATATCTTCTCCAGGACCAACCCACTTGGAACCGTGCATCTAGAATCACGACGTTTTGAAAGTGCCTGCAAAGGCCCAGTTGAAATAAAAAGCTTTGACTTTGACTTTGCATAATAAGATCTTCTCTTTCGATCTTTAAAAAAAAAGTTTCTCCTGTAGGTATCGTGGGTGCATTTAAAAACATAAATCTTACAAGGACGTACACCTAATTATACATACAATTATTAGATAGGTACTCCTCAACAATTTTGAAATAGGTACGCATAGAAGTAGGTACGTGAAAAGATTAGATCATTCTGAATAATACTGATACTAATGCTAAAACGCATTCTACTTGCAACAGCAGGCATACCAACATGCGTGAGTGCCTTAATAAAATAGAACACGGAAGACTTAGCGATAACAGAGCAATATAGCCATACATTCTCATCACGTGGCCTGGAAGTGACACAACGAGAAACTGGATCTGGACTCCTGAAGTAATGGATTACTATGATAAAAAAAGACCTAAAGCGAGAACTAGATTTCATAAACTTATAAACAAAAGTAGGTAAGACAGGTGTTTTATAGTATTTATGAACCAAATTATTTTCTTAATAATTATTATTGTTACACCGTGAACTATTATTATAGAGTTTGCGGTACATCCATTTCATTGTTTACATTATATTACGGCATTTTTATGTATAGATATACCTATTTATTACTATAGAAATTGTGTTCTATTTAACGCATGACTGGCTTGGACAGAATATCAGCAGTTGTGCATGCCTCGCGCTGCCAGCTATTATGCTGAGTCCAAGACCTTTTTGTCTTTTACCTTCTTATATGATGTATCTCTTTGCTACCTATGTAATTTGAAAGACAAATAAAAATCTTCTATTCTATTATAACTACCACTCTCTTTTAAACTGCAAATCTATCCATCCTAAGGTTGTCTGGTAGAAATCGCCAAGTGCGATAAGACCGCCCTTGTACATTTCTTTTTCTAATTATTGTATCTTTTCTTCTATTACTGGTGTGCTTTTTCTAATTATTGTATTGTATTGTAAGATGAATAATGGGATGCCTCCGTGCCAGATGGATCTACTGATGATGATGATGTGATGGAACTCAAACTGGATGCAGAAGCCGGAGGACAGCGTGATCTTTTTATTATTATTTTTGTGACAAAACTTGACTCCGATGTCTGAATTATTGAAATTTCGATAGTTAGTTTAGAGCTTTCGTCCAATGATTTGGTGGACGCCATTCGTATTTATATACGTATTGTATTTATATTTCATTGAAAATTTTGGGGCATTAAGGGTGGCTACCCTTTCTGATATAGATAGAGAGTTCTGGTTTTAGGAAACATTAGGTGAATTTTGATGATATTAAATACCCTATTATTCGTTAATTGAAAAAAGGTGCAGACAGCGACAAAATTGACTTTTCTAAAAAAACTTAAGTAGAGCTTCATCTACTCTATTTCCCAACAGAAATAAAATATTCTGCATAAAGCTTGTAGACTCTTTTTGCTCAAAAATTTCATCTCATTTCACATTATGAATGAATTTCACGCTTACCGAGTTTTATTAATAACTATTTGACACTTGCAATATCAGTTGAAATTATTTTGAAATCGTGTATCTATGCATTATTTTATAAACTCATTATTTACCTATTACGTATGTTTCATGTAACAGTGGTTTTGTATAACGTAAAATTGTGTTGATTACATTGATATAATAATAACACCGACCAATTTACCAGAATCCATTTGATTAAAATTTCTTTGAAGTTTAATCTACTTCGTGATTGGCCTCTTTATTGATTGAAAAACTTGGACCTGAATTAAATGGTTTGGGTACTATTTATATCTATTATTATTTAAATGCTTTAATCTATTATGTATTGATTTTATAGATATTACAGTAGTTTACACTCATTACTTAAGTGCATATTTTGATCTTAATATTATAATTATTAGTATTTAGATTCGGATAATAAAATCCATGTCATTATTATGCCAATAAAATACATTAAATATATCATTGTTAGTATAATCTTAGTTGGTTGACTTAATCCTATTTGCAGTGACACCCACATCACCTAATTTGGACAGTTTTCACGTTTTTTTTTTTTTTTTTTAATCTGGTTTACATGAAATAAAGATCTAGGTATTGTATTCTATTCTAAAAATATTAGTAATTATATATATATGTTCTATATATAAAATGTGTCTATGATTTTACTGAAATTATTTTGACATGATAGTCATCAGCGATGACTATCATCTCAATTTAAAATTGAAAGTTCCAAAAAACAGACATGAATTGAGATCAGCAATCAATTTCATTTAGGTCTAATTCAATTAAGATGATTGATTAAATGGAGATGAGCAGAGTCTGTGCGTAAATTGCACAATGTAATGGTTATGTTGAAAGTAACAAGCAAATATCTGACACGGTTTGTCTAAGTACCTCATTTGTTAGGTTAGTACGTGCAGACAGTACTTACTAGGCTACAATAACATTATCGATACAAACATTTAGAATTAGATCTGGTCATGTACCAACAAATAGGTTTTTAAATTTAATAGGCAGAACACCATCACCGCTTTGTAATACTTGTCATTCTACAGTAGACGATTTGTATCTTAAATTGGTACAATGTAGTGAAATGCTGATATTAGAGAGAGGTTGCTGGCAGATTACATTGGCACAGAGATTCATATTGGAGAAATTTATTTATTATATTTATAAGACGATCTGATTAGGCCTAATTTATTAATTACTGACTAATTCTAATTAGATCCTTTTACATACATAGACATTTACATACATATTTACAAATATTTACAAATAAATTAAAAATTAAAAATTAAAGATAAATAAAAACTAAGAGGGAACACTTAGGCGGCGTCAAAGTACTCCTCCGCATCGCTGTCATCCGGGAACGTGCCCAGAAGACTGGCAGCATTGCCACGTTGAATGGCAATGCTAATTCTTTGGCCAAAGAAAGAGCCAGCCCTCTGGTCACGCGAAGTGTCGACCAGACGGCGAGAGATTTCCTTAAAAAGGTGACGCGCACTCGGACCCCATGACCCGAGCGTTTCGACCCCAAATGGCTCAAATCTGTAACAACCATTAAGGTTACAGTATTTGCGCCGCTTGAGGGTCTCAGCAGCTGCAGCAGCAGCGCCTGCACAGCCCGCCGTACTTGCAACGTGAGATTAGATCCTTTTTGTCGTATTATTTAAATAACTATACCTTATAAGTACTTTGTCGCAATTATAATTAATTTAAGTATAAATGTTAAGATTTGTTAAACAATGTATAAAAGTGACCTTACAAGCCAATAGGCACCAAGGGGCACTGAAGCCTCGACAAAAATATGAATAAAAAAATCGTTTTTAAATTATTCCATAGTTCTTACATAAACTACTATTAATTTATAAATATTTTTTTATGCTATCTACTTTTTATAACTGTGTATTTTTTCGTCAGTGTCCTACATAATAATGACTACCAAAGTGTTAGATAAAGACATAATTTAAGTGTGAATGATATTAGTCCAACTCGGAGCTAGGGCCGCGGTGCGACCACCAATTATAATGATTGCAACTTGGCACAGTTTAGTTTACGTGTTGTTTTTAAAATCCGTTCTTAGATAACTGTGACGATTGAGTTATATATTTATGGAATAAACCTGTATTGTTTTCAAAATGGCTATTGATTTTGCAAAAACATGGTACGGTTGGTTTTAGGAATTAGCTTGAGGTTCATAGGTTAGGTTTAACAGCAAAAGATAAACTTGTAGAAAGACTGCATTTGCTTTCTTGGTGCTCATGCGAAAGGCCAAGGAGTGGAATTCTCTGCCACCGTCTGTCTTCCCCGATTCATATACTAAATTTTGGAGTCCTCAAGGCGAGAGTGAATAAGCATTATTTGAGTTTACGTGATCCATCCTCGGCAGCATCGTCACTTACCGTCAGGTGAGGGGCTGCTAAACGCAATCAAATCGATTTATTTGAGGATTGTTTATTAGTGAATAGTATATTTGTGTAATTTATAGCTTCTCATTTCTTCCGACTGATGGAAACCACGATACGAAATAACTGTGTCCAAATTATGAGATACCTCAAGGTCGCTGTTTTGACTAAAATAACATCGTCATTTGAAACTCAAACTTACACGAAGAGAGAAACCAGAAATGAATGTTTCAAATGATAAAAAGGAAAGAAATAAATAAATAAAAAGAGTTTATGAGCAAAACAAAAAATAAATAAAACCAATAACAAAGAAAACATAAAATAAAATGAGTTATTGTGCCAATAGGCTGCAGCTCAGCATAATGTCAGGAGGCAGTGAGGAGGTACCGAGCTTCTAGCCTATAGGCTATAATGCCTATACTTATAAGTATAGGCATTATAGCCATACAGTTATGTATTTATGTACAATTTAATTTACTTGGCTACTAGGCTAACTCTTGCACTAGCAACACTAGCTTTATAATATTTACCTTAAAAGTCCGCCAACAGCGTCTCAATTTATCATTTACGCCGCTTGAGGCAAATGTGTTGTATTTATTTCAAATTCATGTAATTTGTCTTATTTCATTAGTCTCAATTACTCAGATGATATCAAATTTACAAATCGTTTCGTTAAGCGAATCATTTAACATAATAATTATATTATTATGATATACGACGATTGCCAATCTAAAGCTTTCAAAATTGTGTTTATTTGTTTGTTCAAGCAATGATTTAGGACGAGTAGAAGTAGGTATTAAATATGCGATTAAAGAAATTTGTCGATTATTGGCCTCTGATTGAAATGATTTGATTAAATAATGTAAATCTTACGATGGATTGAAACCATTGGTCTTGGGAGAACCTCTATCTTACAATAACAAAAAAAAACAGCTTCTTCTTTGTTACTCTTATTTGTCTGTTGGCCTATTTATATTCCATAAATAATTATGATTTAGGTAGGTACATTATATTATGTAAAATAAAATATACTTAAACTTATAATAATAAATATTAATATTACGTAGGTATTAGCCAATAAATCACCTTCAATTAAAAATTATGCGTACAACCAAAAATAAAAATCCTAAAAAGTGCGTTTAAAAATATAAATATTCAACACTACAGCCTTTTACACACTGATTAGCACAACATTATTAAATAACCAATCCTTTAAATACTAAATATAGGCCGAAACTATTTCAAGAACGACTCGGTAAATCTATATACTAATTTAGTTAGTTTTTTGTGGTTTTTGCATCGTTTTTAATGCCATATGTTGGTCTTAATTCATAGAGCTCTTAGCTATGCACATTAAGTAGATCATGAACAGGTTGAAATTATAATGTAAGTTTAAGATTTATGTTATATAATGGAGATAAGACAAGAAAATTGGCGTGTTTGTACGTTCGTATTTCAACAATTAACACGCTTGTCAGTTGTCTGGCATAGTTAGACCACCAATCCATTATCCAAGAACTGGCGACACATGTTTGGTAACACGTTCTTTGGATGAATTTAACGAGACACATCTAACATACTTGTTGGTAATCTTTACATAGAAAGCTCAAAATTGAGTTAATTTTGTTGTTTTGTTTTGAACTATTAAGAAATTAATTTTAAGTTTCTTTTGTAGAATTACATTGTTCAATACAGTATTGAGTAGAGCAGCAATCCTAATCTAACGTAGGTAGGTACTTAATAAAAACTAAAAAGCTAGTAATTAAAAAACATTTTCGCTGCACATAACCACAAATATAGTAATTATCTAAGAGTTATCGGATAGTGACGGTAAACATGAATTCAGGATAAACAAGATTGTACCCGTTCACATAAAATCAATGAAATTTCCTATAATAATATAAACATAGCAATAGAAGGGTTTAGTTTAACGTTTAACGAAAGCCTGGGACATATTGTCGTGAATGGAAATGATTTATGTAAATAGAAAGGTATTCGAATGAAAGGACACCTAACTTAATAGACGCACAAGCATTCGAGTTACACTACAAATTAATGTAGCCTTGATTGTGGTTTCTTGTGGTGTAGTAATAAACAATTAATTACACCAGGTGCGGAGGTCGTACATAGAAAAGTTTACCATGGGACCGGACAAAGAGCCATAACCAGTGGCATGCACTCCATATATAGAAAGAAAATATTTTTTTTCAGCACGGACAGTGACAACATACTAGAGAAAAAAATTAAATAAAATAAACAAAAGAACAGGCACGTATGAGAACAAAATTGAAGGTAAAAAAAGAAAAGAATAAAAAGAAAAAACATATATAATTATTATAAAATATTATATTATGTACCAACACAAAAAAAACACTGCCTACCATTATAAATTACACATAAACAATTTTTTATAGATTATAATAAATTAGTTTAAATAATTATATTTTTTCAATAAAATAGGTTAACGTATTTTATTTTATTGATTACATTGATCAATAATTTTGATAGGTTTTTAATTTATCAGAGTAGATCGTGTCTTTTTGTCTCTGTAGAGTGCACGCCACTGAACATAACCAAAGAAAAATCTGTACTCTGCAGTGGGTAGACTGAGGCTGTGGAGGCTGATGATGATGCAAGAGCAAAATCATCTACCTGAGGACCCAGTGTAAACGGACAACTTACTGTACAACCATGTTCTATATCAGTAAAAAGGTTGTCTGTAAGAAATCCGGCCTTTGCGATATTGCGATGACACCACCCATTGATCTTAAAATTTAAATTGTAAATACTTGTGTACATTAAAGACTATTTCTATTCCATTCTATAATGTATATTATGCTATGGGGTTAGATAACTATATTTTTATGTATAAAAAAAAGAAGTAAGTGTTTCAAGAAATTACCATAAATTATTGTTTAAGTGTCCATTTAAAAATCAATCTAAATTCAATATAGTTTTTGCTCAAAGCAATTTGTCAAATTAATTAAAATCAATCGTATGTACGAATATTATAAAAAGTAAGGTGTTTTTTGTATAAGGCTGGTATAAAAACTGCGTACATAATGTTACTGTAAAAGCTCGATGAATCGGCAAATGCTAAGATATTTCAGAAGAAGTAAACACTGCAGTATTTGTACCTACCATAATAATTAACAATTAGTCGTTAAACGCTTAGATATCAACATTACTAAACCCACTCTATGCGCTTAAACGAATTACTTATTAATTTATGTGAACCCCGAGTAGTTTTATCAATTGGTGACCCCATAATCTTGAGCCAAATACAAAGTTGAACACCCGTAAAAGTATCATCTTTCTTCCTTGTATTTCTAAGAATTTTGGATTGTTTTAGGTTTTAGGCATGGATTACTTTGCCAGTAACACAAGCATGGCCCTTTTTTTTATAGGTTTAATTAACGTCTACGCGATCAAATCCACAAGGCTCGCTAGTTTAAAAATGCATGTAAGCACCACCACGTTCACGTTACACTGTATAAATATTAATCCATTCCATTTAAGTGACAAAATAAACATAATTATTTCTTGTCCGTTACCAGAAAGTGACCGGTGTGGGTTCCAATCGGGCGTTGTCACAGACCTTGGTTAACTGTGGCAGTGTCAATGGAGCATTTAGGTAGGTATGTGGTAATAATGACCAGTTTAACCGCGTTGTGCACGACTTGGGATGGGTTTCACTGCAAGCGGTACCATAATTTTGACTCTTATGGATTTTCCTAATTCTGTGTCGTCGGGGTTACCATTACTCACCTAATCATGCTTACCAGGACATAACTTTTGATAGAAATTTATGGTACTATCGATTAGTATCAACACTTTATCCAGAAAGAGATGATTGCTAAGACACGGATTGCTGTTTTGTTAAGTAGTATTATCTCATTAGTGCGATAAACTCGTACAGCAAAATTCGCACAAAAACTTGACCGGTGCACGCCCTGCCTTACCAAAATCTTGTTTTGTAACCAGTTACTGATTATTCCACGAGATATACGTAACAGACACACCCTTTATTCGACCATCAACCGTCATTCATAAAAACGTTGCTACGCTTACAGTAGCACCGGACCTTCACACATTAAGTAATGCTACCATTAGAATTCCCACGCGGCACCTGATGACCGCCGTGCCTCATATTTGGGACTTGTTACGTTTATCTTTTATGACGTGGCAATATAATTTCACTTTGATTGAAGTACCTATGTGTGTCAATGAATAACTTAGGCAATCAGGAGTGGCGTCTCGTTACCTCCAATTAACGGAAAAACAACGTAATTAATGAGAGATGAATGGATTAGAAACACCATGTAATTAGTTCAAAATAAATTGGTATTATAAATACATAATAGGTGAGATTTATATGATAAAACGATATATTAAATCACAAATGAAGGTTAATTTGGAGCACAAATAGGTACGTATATACATACCTACTTACCTTGTTTTAAATGGGGAGAGTTACAAAACCGATATAATGATTTTCTTTAATTAATCGATTTTGATTACAATTTTTCTCACATAAATATATTTTTATTGTAGGCCCTTGGCTATTAGAGGGTCACCACATTTAATGGATGGTGTAAGAGGTGTCTCTCACTATAATGAAATTATTTTTATATTTAGTTAAGTACCTGTGTCGGTTGCAGCATCTTATTCACTGATAATCTCATGTTGCGTAAAACGATTAATGGGTTGTCAGCGGTCCACCACATATCAGTGAAAAACTGGTTCTCTTGATAATGAAGATACAACCACAACGATAGCGGGTAATATCTACACGGAGTGTTATGAGAGCTTTTTTATTTGCACATTATACCAATGTACGATCGGCCAAAAAAGTGGTCTAAAAATTTTAACAGAATTTCCTATCAAATGAAAATATCACTAAAGTTGAAACTTCATTAATTTGAAAAGAGAATATACCAGACCATAGATATAATAGCGTACAAACAAATTGCAACCTCAGGGTGGTAGACCAACTCGTTGGCCGACTGTATCTAAACATTTCCAGATACCATGATCTATACTGTGGATATCAAAAAGGGTAATTAATGATAACATATTTTTGTTATTTCGTCACAACCGTCGATAGTTAGCGTTCTATGATATGGCCCGTGTTACCCCGGCTCCACACGTTGGTCCCGACATTGGTGCCAAGGTTGGTTGGTAATTGTGCTTTGCATCCAAACTCGTTGGAGATGATGTTAAGTCTAGGCAGAGCCAATGTGAAGATGTCAGATTGAAAAATTGCTGTAAGGTGCTTTTATGATACTTAGATATCACTACCTATTTTTTATTATTGGAAAAAAAGAAAAAGCCACGCAGAAAATAGTGGGTTATCAGGTTATCACGCCATATAAAGTATGCGCGATGCCGAGGCAAGACTGAACAAGTCCAGTCCCAACGTGTGGAGGCATCGCGAGTATTTTATTTGAAGGAACCGACACAGATCAGCCCACTACGTTGGCGCAAGTGTTGGGGCCAATGCTATTTTGTCGATCCACAATTAGAGCAACCAATATTGGGCCAGCGTTGGAGCCAACGTGTGGGCCCTAGAGAGCTACGGGCTGATATTAATATTACCTATGATGATGCTTATTTGGAAATCAGGAGATGTTTGTAGGTCAAGTGGTGCTAACATCTTTAGGCATTCTTTGAAGATAATTCTTATACAGAACAGAGGTACGAAATATCACAGTTTGCAGCTGAACGGGTTTCATAAGCCTACATCCTGTGTGGTATGTAAAAAGCTGCAAAACCTGCACCTAACTCAAATTAGAATATATTTGCCCAGTGTCCAAGCTATAATAATAGTAATCAGTAGTCATTGAAAGTAAGTAACTATATAATTGTAACAAGCTTTGCCCTGCGGCATTGCTTGCCTTTGGAATGGGGCAAAAATATTTACGGCCCGCTCAAGATAATTTATAACTGATTAGATTTCGAGCGCTGGTTGTAAAGTAGAGATAAAATATGTATTGTAGTTTATATTTATATTTGCATGGGACAGACATTTTATTTAAATAATAATCTACTTATATAGGTAGGTATTTAGATATTTATGTACCTACTTATTATGATTAAGGACATTAATTAATTTTGAACAAGATTTTGAACTGCATTTAGTAATTTATTTGATTGATACAAGCAGAACATTCAAATTACACATTTTTTTAAAAACGTAATGCATACGGCCATAATCTGAAAAAAAAATTAGCTCAAATTAATATTTGTGTCAATCAATACACAATTACACACGTTGCAAAAACTATACGTAATTTTTTTATATGCACCTTTGAATTCAAGTTCGAATATTGCGAAACATTTCACAAAACTTGATTGATCGTTTACGAATTGTTGAATTGAAAGTTAAAGTAAACATCTACTAACACAGTTTAAAAGACGTTTGTTACCCAACAATGGTGTTTGGGCCCTACCATTGTTTCAATACGTTCACTGTTCGTTACTTAGACAATGTGGTTATAGCTTCCTATCTACCGTAACCTAACACGGATTTGTTTTTGAACGGCCGATGTAATTGTCAATTTAAACGTGCTCGGACATTGAATATCGTATTTCTGGGTTCATACTACGTGTTCGATACGAGTGGCTGGTTAATTCGTATGAATTGATGATGAAAAAAATTGTACAGATCACGTTACGATTATGATGAATTGATGAAAGTTTCAGTAGGTTTCAGTCTACTATCAAAAAATTATATTTTATGAATCAGGTGCAATAAAAAATAATTAAGTTCAGTACTTACATCTACAACTAGACATGTAGCCTCAGCAAATGAATGAATAGTTTCCATTCAACGATAAAAAAAATAGAAATGATTTCGTTTTATGTGAATAAATATTTTTATTTCAATTTCAACCGGTTTACTTTGGTAGGCGCAGAACATTGTAAATTTTATTATTGTGTAACAAATGACATGAATTTATTTATCTGAGCAATCAGACAGATGTCAGGGTGACGAGAAGCGCTGGCGCAGCATTCATTACAATGGACATTAAATAACAAATTACATAAGCGCCATAAAGTAAACATATCTATATATATTTTTAAGGTAACTTTATCAATGTACTGTTATATGTTTTACTAGCGGCCCGTCCCGACTTCGTTCGGGTACAAAGTAGCCGAGGTATTCTTTAATATTTAACTAAAAGCCTAAGTACCCATACTCATATTTCTGACTTCAAAAACAAAGGGACTCACATACAATTTTCCTCCCATATTTCACCCCCTGCGGGCTTGAATTTCCAAAAACATGTTAACACGTAACTCTGAATTTTGATCAAATAGCGTAAATAATAAAGATCAACTTTCTCTTTTAAAAAAAATACGGACTCTCATATAACTATTTCATCCGCTTAGAGGTTGAATTTCGAAAAACACGAAACCCTTTTTGATTTTAATTTTAACCAAAAGCTTACAATACAAAATTTCACGTTTCTAACTTCAAAAACATTTTTCATCCCTTTATCGCCCCTTTGGGGGATGAATTACCAAAAACCCAGAAACACGTGTTTCGTTATTTCTAACCAAAAGCCTAAATCTCAATTTTCACGTCTCTCACTTCATAAACAATTTTCACCCCTATTTCGCCCCTTTAGGGGATGAATTTCCAAAAACGCGGTGACACGTGTTTCTTTATTTCTAACCAAAAGCCTAAATCTCAATTTTCACGTTTCGCACTTCAAAAACAATTTTCACCCCTATTTCGCCCCTTTAGGGTATGAATTTCCAAAAACGCGGTTAAATGTGTTTCTTTATTTCTAACCAAAAGTCTAAATTTCAATTTTCACGTTTCTCACATTAAAAAAAAAAATTACCCCTATTTCGCCCCTTTAGGGGATGAATTTCCAAAAACGCGGTAACACGTGATTCTTTATTTGTAACCAAAAGCCTAAATCTCAATTTTCACGTTTCTAACTTCAAAAACAATTTTTACCCCTATTTCGCCCCTTTAGGGGATGAATTTCCAAAAACACACAAACATGTGTTTCTTTGTTTGTAACCAAAAGCCTAAATCTCAATTTTCACGTTTCTCACTTGAAAATCAATTTTCACCCCTATTTCGCCCCTTTAGGGGATGAATTTCCAAAAACGCGGTAACAAGTGTTTCTTTATTTCTAACCAAAAGCCGAAACACCAATTCTCTCGTTTCTCACTTCAAAAACAATCCCAATATTCACGTTTTACACTTCAAAAACTATTTTCACCCCTATTTCGCCCCTTTAGGGGATGAATTTCCAAAAACGCAGAATCACGTATTTCTTTATTTGTAACCAAAAGCCTAAATCCCAATTTTCATCTTTCTCACTTCAAAAATGAAGGGATTCCCATACAAACTTTCACCCATACAAATTTTCCCCCCTTTAGGGGCAGAATTTTCAAAAATCCCTTCTTATTGCTTGCCTACAATACAAAAGGGACCTACCCTCCAAATTTCGTGACTCTAGCTTCAGCAGTTTCGGCTGTGCGTTGATGATAAGTCAGTCAGTCAGTCAGTCAGTCAGTCAGTCAGTCAGTCAATCAGGATTTCTCTCTTTATAATATTACTATGATATGATATGATGATATTAAATGAACGCATTTAAATAATTACGAAATTTTTGCATGTTATAAAAAATTGCGTAAAATGCTAACAAAATTAAAGTTATATATATATATATTATTATGCCTGCCATTGCATACTTTATTACGCAGTAGGCCTAAACAGCGTTGTTATTTGATACGATACATAAATAACTGAAACTCTTAACGATAGTACGAATTTGGATCGGCCTTGTCTTCCAAGGCATTTTAAAAGTAGGTGGACAGGCTTATAACATTTTTAATATAGCAAGTGATATATATTTCATTAATAGATAATAATTTTAAAGCCTATGTCGAAGGTTGGAACGTGGCTTTACAGATTATAATCGCCTTTAGTTTACTTAGTCGCAATATTTGATTAATTTGCATAATAGCAATTAAAAAGCAAGGTTTCATTATAAATACCAGAAGCTTAACAGAGTCTTTGCACTCGTAGAACCAAAGTCCTTCAATGAACGCTGCGAGTTGTAAGGAAAAGTTACAGCGTTTAGCAAAAGACAAATACAAATACTGTTACTGTTAGCCTATATCATCCCACTGCTGGGCAAAGGCCACCCCCTTGATTTCCATGCTGTTCTAACCTGTGCCAGTGATGACCAGTCTTTGCTGAATGTGTCTAGTTCGTCCCGCCATCTCTTTCGCGGTCTGCCGCGTCGCCATTTTGCTGTGTCAGCGCTCCACTGCGTGGTTATTTTGGCCCACAGCTCACACGGCATACGGCATACAAATACATCTTAATTAATTTAAAAATAAGTGATAAGTAATGATAGGTTGAGATGGGTGGCAGAGGTCAAATGACAGTAGTTTCCGGTAATACCTATGTATTCAGCTGCATCATGATTAGACTAGGAGCCAATCTCAACATCATTAAGCCAGGCAGATATAGGTATGATAGATATAGTATATTACAAAAATATCGCCGGCAAAAATTTAATTATAGGTTGTTGCAAGATTCTCTACTTTATTTACATAATAATTCTCTTATCCATAAGTATTATATTATCAGAATATAATATTATTTTATTAACTCTACCTTTTTAAACCCCGACAAAAAAGAGGGGTGTTATAAGTTTGTAGTGTGTATCTGTGGATCTGTGTATCTGTGGCATTGTACCTACCTAGCTCCAAAACGGATGCACCGATTTCAATGCAGTTTTTTTAATTGAAAGCTAGTTTAATCGGGTATCATCTTAGAGAGGGAACTTGCTGGAGCTGCATAATGATATAGTAAAATTTAAAAGGGTATAAATGAATAAATAATCTTTTTAAAAAAACAAAAAAACAAAAATCATTTGATTGTATCGCTGCCAATTTACAGACACAAATGTAACACAGAAAAAAGATATCAGCATATAAATGACATTAATAATCCATACCCTACCGCACAAAATACTAGTTATAGCGATCAACCATGACCTGGTCAATAAGTATATTTTATTGCATAATATTACGTTATTGTTTTACATAAATGTCTGGTGAATATTGTAATAATATGTTAATTTCTTATTTCACTAAACTTAAAAAACATATTCGGTTAAGAAATTAATGATTTCGATAAGCATATATTTTCATTTCCGTGTTCAACTTGAGATAACGGCTAGTGGATTCTTTTGTAATAACGGAGATAGCTACCAAAATAGTTTTCAACTCTCAACACGCGAGTTTCTTTTTTTTTTGTCAATGGCCTTTTGCTGATAGCTCCGGGAGCTCGATCTGCGTAACCGGGCTCATCAGGCGAGCTATTTATTTATATAAGGTACACCAACAGAATATTCATCACTTACATTTATAAATTTAAAGAGTACAGGAGCTGATGCGTATACCAATTATAGGTATACGCAACGTTCTATATTATTATCATGCAACATCTTAAAAAAATATATTTAATTCCAAAATAAACTTAACTAACTAACTAAATTTTATTTTAGTTATAGTATATTAATATTGTTAGAAAGTATGTTTATCTTCTGTTGTGCACTTGTGTCTATCCTCTGAACCTGTTTTCTTTTAATTTTTTTTTGGTTTGCTGTAAGAAAACTCAATTTTGAGTTAAGCTCGCCTATGTACAAGTTTTTCCTTTTATGTATTTTATTTGTGTTTATGTGTACAATAAAGAATAAGGAATAAGAATAAATTATTAAAGAAAAAGTAGTGTAGTAGTGAGCTATTCTATAAGAACATCTCACTCTTATGGTCGGTTGATATTTGACGAATTGATATACGATAATCAACGTGTAACTTAATTAACAGGAGCTGTGAACATGACTGGAGCATGTTCACAGCTCCGTTATTAAATTATTCGCATAGTTAATTCGCATCCATCACGTGGGTCACTCGACCAGAAGTAGGCCCGAGATGGCGGCGCGTATGTGTCCACGCGCGCCATACAATGCGAGACGAGAATAGAATAGAATAATCTTTATTTGTGAAAACTTAGGTACATAAATAGGGTGTGAAGTTTCCGGTATGTTCTGCCATACAAGACTCGCCGGGGCATTAATTGCGGGGCCGTATATAGAATAGTTATGACTGTATATAGTCTGTATAGTTGCTGGGCCAAGATCTCCTTCATAGCCTTCCAAGTTCCACTCGTTTCTTTGTGAAGTCTTCTCTGGCTGGTCTTGGGTAAAACAATCTATCAACCCTGGCTATAAATATGACCTAAACTAAACCACTGCCCTTTCTGCATCACAAGTCCGTTCCCATACCTGAACACGATCACACATAAATCGTCAAAGGGTTTGATGACAACATATTATTACGAGTCCGGACATAAGGCGTTGTTTGGTAAAACAAATGAGTACACTACATTACCACCAATATGTCAATGCAATTTCGAAAGGGTGCGGAACAAATGCCAAACGCTACGATACTGTTGCAAATAGCCGCAGTTAGAACAATACCCACTGATATCTGGTGTATAGGCTCGGAGACAGCAATGCTCGACATAATAAATATTATTACAATACTAATTTTTACGTTATTTGTTCGGATTTTCGCATCCGAATTGCACAACGATATTTTCAGCACGCACATACCTATAATATGATTCTCGTTTATTTGCATATTTCAGGTCAAAACAATATAGTTTCATATCGACTAATTGTTTAGGACACAGAACTTTACTCTAATCGAGTTTACAAAGTAGCTTAGGAGGACTGATTGTTCTACGATTTTTCTTCGAAAATGCTGGATTTTCAATGTGGGTTTTAAATTTTTTTTATGAAATCTAGCCTCAGAAATATAAAAAAAGCGTTACTATTTGGACCAGACTGGCAATTATTTAACTATTGAATCCTCAGCAATTAAGGCCAGAACTCATTATTGTTATCTAACCGATTAACTTATCTTCTCTCATAAACAAATCTGTAACATTAATGTCTCCTAGACTATTAAATCTAGTAATTTATTGTCATTCTGTAATAATACTAAACGGATAGTGATTAAAAGCTTTCGTTTCCTTTACAATTGGACCAAGGACTATTGACTTAACAGTTGTTCAGTTCTAAACGTGTGGGTAAACAATGATTTTAATTACAGATTACGGTCAAGAATTTATTTTAACTTAGCAGAATTATAATGTCTTGCTAGGCATTTTACTAATGCCCTTGTCTCACGAATAATAAGCGTTAATAGATAATACAGACAACGTAAGAGAAGTGTGTGGACCAAAGAATAGGAGCTAGTAAGAGGTTGCGACTGCTATCAAAGGCAAATATGCTTTTAAAATACAAATCTATCTCTATAATAATACGTGAAGAGAAAACTTTGTACCCCTTTTAAGCATATTGCGCGCACGGAGGAATGTGAGATTTGGCATAGTTAAAGTTTACATAGAGAAGGAGTGCAGAAAGCTAAAATTTACATATAATATTGCGGTCGAATTTTGACCACTGGGCGACCACTAGTATTACATAATAACAGCTCTCTGTGCTAACATTAACTGCTATTGACTTTTGAATTACCTCCTTTATCCGCTAATTAATAGTTACTCACTGATATTGGACCGGAAAAGTGAAACTAAGTCGCTTACCTCAAAGAAACCGCCAGCATTTATGTCCAACGGTGGACAGCCACGATGTTGATTGAAGCTTATTTGCCATAGATGATTTGTGCCTTTCTATTACTCTCAGATCACAGATAATAACGGCAATCAAACAAAATCATATTTTCTCAGAGAAGTATTTCTATGGATCATAGTAATTTTCTCTTTCTCAACACGGACACCGTGACATTGTCGATCATATTAACGGAAAACGGATCGGTATACGTCACTTTTACATGAACCTAGTCACGATGTAAAAGTTATTGTTTTCCTTGCTAAACCAGCTATTAAAGAAATTGCTTTATTTATTATACCCTCCGCTTTACACGGACATGAAAAGCCTTCGTTGTGAGACTCACTTATTGATTCCGTAACGTGTAAACCCCTATTTATCTGTAGTAATGTTGATTTATTTACAGCTCCTCAGAAAATTATCTGCTCGCTGTCGGAACTTCATGATAAATGTGTCTATATATCAGGAATATTCCGATAAAATGTCATCTTATTATAACAGGAACTAAGACATTATCTATATACGTGAAAAGAAAACTTTGTACCCCTGCATATTGCGCGCACAAAATATGCCAAATCTCACACTCCTCAGTGTGAAATTTGGCATATTTAAAGTTTATATGGAGAAAGAATGCAAAAAGCTAAAATTATGATCGAATTTCGACGACAGGGCGACCACTAGTCTTTAATTGTTTCAATTATAAAACGCAGCTTTATGGAAGGGGCGAATTTTGTTTTATTTTTAATAATTAGAATTTTCTTTCTATTGTGGCTAGGATACGATATTTTACAAAAATGTCGTCATCAGGCACAGTTTACGCAATTCGTTGCTTTACAGTAAGGGTTAACAGACACGCACAATTCCACGTATCTAGTTAATTTGTATAAAGCACACGTATCATCATCTAGATCCGTTAGAACTTTCATTTGTAAATCTGAATGTTGGGCACGATCTGTTCTATTGATTAGAAATTGCCACTCAGACTGCTGATGTCACTGGCAAGCAATGCGATTATGTTGCTCGAGTTACTTCATAGAAAAGAAATGGTTTCGTTGCATAAACACGTAAGAATGCATTCTGCAGATGTAAACATAGGTGCATAGGTGGTTGTATGTGCATGGGTGACTTAAATGTGGTCGCATAGCGTCATGCAGTTCCTAATAGATTCAACCAACGCATTTGGCAGTACCTACCTCACCTGATCATCAGTGATGACGCTGCCGAGGGTGGATCACACAAGCTCAAATAATACCTACTCACCTTTAATTATCTTAATAATATTTTTTTTTTCAGTACTAATTGACGTACCTATTTTAAATTATTATTGAGTTTATATCCTCGGGTAGATTTTAATGCTGTTTGTTTTCCAGGCATAAGTTTTAGTTTATTTATTTATTTGGCCCAAATCCCATAGGAAAATTGTATTATATATATAATTTATATTATAACTAGCGGTTGAACGCTCGCCTTCCATGCAGGAGGGTCTGAGTTCAAACCCGGCCCGCACCTTTGACTTTTCGGATTCATGTGCGGATTAGAATTTGATTATCACTTGCGATAACGGTGAATGAAACCATCGTGAGGAAACCTGTACATCTGAGAGGGCCTCATAAAGTTCTCGATGGTGTGTGTAGTCCGCCAACCCGCACTAGGCCAGCGTGGTGGATTAAGGCCTAATCCTTCTCATTCTGAAGAGAGGCCCGTGCCCAGCAGTGGGACAGTAATGGGCTGAATTTATTAATTTATTATATATAATTTGTATTATGTGAAGTAGTAACGTAATAATGCGTGTCCGAAGGTTATCAAATATCCATATTTGTACTAATAACTGACGGCACGGTTGACGCAGTAGCTAAACGATTGGCTTCCTGCGCTTCGAGTCGTAGGTTTGATTTCCGCACGGAACGAATATAATTATGGCCTACGGATAGTTGTTGGTCTGGGGGGTGTGTGTGCATATAAGATGTATGTTTATAAACTGTACCCCTGATACAGGAAACATCCTGGAGAGGGGAAACGTTTTATTTTTTAAAGAGAAAAGGGAAGAGAAGTAATGGTAAACGTACACTACATATTACACAAATATTGATAGGCGGCGGTAATCACTTACCATCAGGTGAACCACAAGCTCTTTTAACCCATATATTATTTTAAAAAATTACCACATCAAGTACCTACTAGGCTGTTACTAATAGCTGCAACTACTGCCACTTATAATTCTAATCAAGTCAAAAGGGAGAAAATGTAGCAATACATACCTTCACGTTACGCGTTTCCTTTTATTTATGAATCAGATGCTTTGATTCTTATAATGTCTCAGATTCCTGCTTCAATTAGTTCCGTAATGTTGAAATTGAAAACAGATGTGTCAGTTTAAAAATAACAACTAAAGTCACAAATCTTAGGGTTATAGGTTAATTATAATAAATAACGTGTATCAGAAATGCGTGGTCATATTTAGGGATAATTTATTGTGGCTCAGACTATCAAACTCCAACATCGTAATCACGAAAAAATTATCTACTGTTCCATGCGTTTAGGTTGAGTAGATAGGTATTGAAGTTTTGTATGGGATAGCTGATAATTTTTTCGCGATTATGATTATGGTCCTATAGAGAAAGGTATTCAGTTTGATGGTCTGACCCACAGAACACAGAAAGAGTTTTTCTGTGTTCTGTGGTCTGACCAACACCCTTAAATATGACCACACGCATTTCTGATACCCGTTGTATTTCCAAAGTACCTACAATATTTTAAGTCCATTAATTTCCCTATGTAAACAATTTTTCATTGTTCGGTGTTTTAAGCGGGGTGGTCAATATTAATATCACACATAAGTATCATCCTTTTTTCTCTGCCTCAAGGTTGACTTAAATAATAACACTGTATATTTATTTATTTTGTATGTAAACGTGTAATATAAATATTATGCATACTATTTGTCTGTTTCTAATCATATGTATGGTACCTACACCGCAAACTGCCCTTTTTCTATTTCTTCCAAGCCATGTCCATCCAAAGGTTGCCTGGAAGACATCGCTTTTAGCGATCAGACCGCCCATTGTACATATTTAAATAATGTATCTTTTGTAGTACAATAAAGCTTTTTGTATTGTAAAGCATTAAGTCCGCCTCCGTACATGGTGCATAAAGTATATATAAATAAATAGAGGTTCCTGGCTTTTGTTTTTTGCAGTGATAGGAAGTGTGTTTGTCCACTAACCTATTCCTAGCCGAGAACTGCAATAGCTACGTAATATTTATGCAATATATCGTTATGTATATGTACCATCAGATCGACTAGTATTGGAAATGCAACCCACGTACAAAGCCTGAGGGCAAACAACTAGTTTGAGATTATTAAGATCAGATACATCTTTTACCATTTGTTGTGTCACTCTTGCGTACAGCTGCATACTAGATACACACTTCTTTTGATTTAATCTAATGACAACCTAATAGTTTACGAAATATTGAATCAGTTTTGTATTCCTCTATACTTAGTAAGCAAAGACTGTCCATTATAGTTGCGACCGACAAAAGAACAGTGGGCCGAGCACGAATGTTTTCGTAAACGTATCGTAACGTAAACGTAACCAAAAATACACGTTTAATCTATGATATTTTTTTGGAAATACATGCAATATTTTTTAATTTTCATGAAACAAGTGTGTTTGTTGCATAAAATTGAACAAAAATGCGATAGACTCATCGTATTTTATAATCATAATTTGCTTACATTTACGTTACCATACGTCAAAACATTCGTGCTCGGCCCTCTGAAGCCCAATTCTCGTAATTAAAAATGTTTAAAATTATAGTTCCGATCTAGTATCAGTGTCACAAATGGTATTCTCCGACACTAACAAACAACATCAAACGTGAAATGATATTGTAATGAGGTCGAAAGTTGATTGAAGCCAAATATACTGAAACAGGACTGAAATTTATGAGGAGTAGAATACCGATTTTTTGTCAATTCATAACATAATCTCAGTTCGGTCAAGTTTTAGTCATAGTGTCTGTTTTTGTTGATGAAAAATTTATATTACTTTTAATTTTTTCTCTCTTATGTTGTCCGTGCTGAATAAATATATTTTCTTTATTTCCAATTATGAATTTATCTATCGTTGCGTATTTATAATTGTAGAGTTTCATATTAACATCAAAGAACACTCAATAATATGGGTTACAATTATATTTTTGTATTAACACGTGACATGAGTCTGTAATCCGATTTGTTCCGGGAATTACTACAACCGTACGGTTGTAGTAATTTGACGAAATCACTATTAATAAATAGTGTATTTTAATTATTAATAATGTTTTTTTTTGTCATCCTATTATCTCTAAATGCCTATTTACCTATCTACTATATGTTTACCTAGTTCAAGTAAATGGTGTGATTTTCTGTAACTGCATGAGCACAATTCTTACATAAATACCTATTTTTGTTTAAAAACTTTGATAGTAGGTATATCTTTTGTCAAACATAAAAAGTTAATTAATTAATGAGATGGTATGGCAGTACCGCAATAATTGCAATATCGATAACTTCACTTAATCCAAATCATTCGAATAACTCGGTATAATACTAGCTCACAATTAAATAAATCAATAATCATTTAAGGAATCCGTTCTCGCTAACTAAAATAACTCAAATACTGTCATTACTGGAAAGCGATACAATCTCGCCGACTTCGCCTTTTTGGGACGGCTAGGCTCGCGAGAGAATTGGTGCATTTACAAATACCTCGTTGCTGTAAATAAAATATGGTGAAATTCGTCCAGTGTGTAATAATCTAATGCTTAAAAGGCAAAGAAAATAAAGTAACCTACTTATATGTTAGCACAGTTCCACAGAAACAGATTCCGAAATAATTTCATTTATTATTCCACATTTTGATATTTAGTATTTATGTAAATTATATATTTTATGATTTGTTACTTTTATTGTCAGCGGTTAAATTAAATTATTATTGTCTTTCTAAAAGTAAATTATGAAATCTAACTTTCGTTTATTTTATAATATATTTAAATTTCGAGTTACGAAAACAGCCAGCGGGCTTTAATGCTATTCTCTTGTTTATGCTGATTTTTTTTTAATAGCAACTGTTATCGATTTCTGCCAGCATAATGTCTAGAAAGTATTAGTAAAGCAGGTAAAATGTCAAAATCCCGCCAAAGTTGAACAGTCAAATCAAAACGATGATTTTCATACATTCAGTACCTAGGTATAAACTTAGAATATTTTGTACATCCTGAATCTATGACCTAGGTAATATTTATAAAAATTAACTTTGCATGTCACTCTGTTTTGATTAAGCGTTCTTGCTTGCGAGTTGATATCCATCCATAAACGATTTGCTAAGGCATGACGTATATGATTTTGTTTAGGTTCAACCATAGAGATAGTATATGGTTCAACGCAAACATTTATCTTTTTTTTTTCAATATTAAATCACTTTCAATTAATAGTTAATTTTGGAACAGATACTACCTACGCAAATCAACTATCAAGTAAGTCTATACTCGCAATATTTCGGCAGTCACAATTCAATGATCTACATACCATATTTAGAACAGGTTAACCCAATGGTGACCTTAGACGCAATCGGTTTCCTCTACGATACTTTCCTTTGTGTTACTTGCGTAAAAACAAGTCAATCATAACCGTATTATGCCTACTTTGCATTATAATTTGGTATGAGTGTAAAATTGTCTGTCGATGCCAATTAGCTTGAAAATTAACATAGTCACCTAGGCTTTTGTGGGTTAAACTTATTGCGAGCTTACGATCATGACGAAATCGGCGCAGCGTATAGATGGTAATTGTTAGAGAATAGACTGTAAATGTAGATGATGAGTGTAATAAACATGAAGTTACCCGCTAAAATATTGTATTTTCTCATTATAATAATTGCTCTATGAGTGTTTCGCCAGCTGAGAGTGCATATTCAAACATAAAAATCCCGAATCAAAATTTTACTTCATACTTTTGTATATTTTTAACATTATCAAAGAATTTAAAATAAATTATAAATTCATTTAAAAATGTAATAGAGTAAGTAGTCGCCCACCGGAATGGGGTCCAAGTTACCGATGGTCAGAGATCTAGAGAGAAGAACCTCCGAACAATGCGCACCGTGCGTGTCAAGGAGTACTGCTTTTTGAATCAGGCCCTTGATCCAGCCACCTGGCTTATTATTATTATTATTCAGCCGTTAACGTCCCACTGCAGGGATGCTAATTTCAGGGTGCCACCCTACCCTCCTTCCACTCCTCTTAGTTTATGGAAATCTACGGCCAATCCTTCTCATAGGTATCTCGTCCCGCCATGTCCTTCTGGGCCTGCCGCGACGTCGTCTAACGTTGTGTGGGCTCCACTGAGTCGTTATAATTAGTTCACTTTCCCATCCTGATGATTATTTTACCTTTTTTCTTATTTTCGGGTGCATCCTGAACTATATACCTACTCTTTGGCAGACAGTAACCACCCAGAAAAAGTTGATTCTAAGTAAGAGCTTTTTCGTGTGGTTGCTTAGGGCATAAATCTCAACAGCTGCGGTCGAAATGTTACCGTCATTTGGAGTTATCATGAGTTGTCAAAGGTACACTTATGATGGATAAAAAAATAAGCAATTTATTCAGTTCTTTGTTCAGTTTAGACAATTTATTACAAAGAAAATACCTCATAAAATAGGTAATGACTTAATGAAAATCGTAAGGTAAATTCTAATCGGTGAACTGCTTTGGTTCGAGTCTAAACAAAGCAATGGCATTGACTGTATGGGAAATTAAGTTTAAATTTTTTAAACTTAATTCTAGCTGTCATAAGGTTCAAGTTTCATTATAATAATCATGTTTATCAAGCTTCCTATACAACGATAAGTATCAATTTAGGTCCGACTAGGAACAAATATCCCAAGGTCTTACGCTTTCGTACAATATCCGTAACTGATTTGACAAGATTGATTTAACGTCAGACAGTTTAAGGGGCGTTCAGTTAAGCCTACCGGCATTTTGTATAATAACACTGGTTAAAAAAACGGACATATTTCATATTAAGATAATAAATGTTTACATTTTTATAAACATTATTTTAGATTAAGCGACCCTGTTGAAAGAAAAACGATTTATACCGTCAGGATGAAAAAAAAAAAACAAAACCGGACATATACAAAGTTTGCTTAGGTACAGCCCAAAATAATTGCTTTGCTGATAATTTTAATTATTACTCGTATAAATTGTCGGAACTGAGTACTTTTCTATTTCCATAATTAATTGTTCTAAATTGCAAATGAGCCCCTTAAATTACTTTATTTTATTCAATTAGCAAAATAATAGTCACGGTTTAACGATTTGAAAACTGCATAGTATTAAACTGCAATTAGAATAAATTTTCTGCTACTTAATATTCTGTATATTCATAAGTGAGGAGGTACTTACTAATAACTTCATTTTGATGAGTAAAGCTAAGCCTCCATTGCAAGATTAATAATTTCGTAAATACTCAGCGATGCTAAGATTTAATCATTCTTCTGCCCTTATCCCATTTTATTTGGGGTCGACGCAATATTATGTATTTTTCTTCCAGTCATCTCTATTAGACGTCATCTCAAAGTTGATTCAATTTTCACACAATCCATCCATCTTTTCTTGGGTCTGCCGCTAAGCAAGAGGTATGCAAGATTTAAAAAAAAAAAGTTCATAAAGTAAAACCCGACTACTGAAAAGGTATGAAACAAGAAAATATTAACACATATTCATAGTCATGCAGGTATTGGTGAGGCAGAAGTGATTTTATTTGCACGGCCGACGTATTTTTTTAGTTTTACTTTTGTTTTTTTATACTTTTATAGCACTAACATAGTTCATAAGTGCGTGTTAACTAACAAATTGGATCTCTGTTGTCTAAATAAATAAATAAATAATTATTATTATTATAGTGATGTTCAGAGGATAGCCGTGGTCGTCTGCCACTTTGCCCTAAAGCTTATGATCGCTTACTATTGTTAGACTGTATTGTTTTGTTAAGGTAGCTGTAGGTCTTCTTGTTTCATACCTTTTCAGTAGTCGGGTTTTAGTTTTTGAAATTACAAAGCATCAATCAATCAACATGTCCACTCCGAATTTTCTAAGGACCATTTACTTGCAGAGATAGTGACATCATGAGCCTTAACGACAACTTAAAATTGCCGTTTATCCTTTGAGAATTCATTTGGCGGAAAACTTTTGTACCTATTCATAGTGAAATTAGTTTCGTAGCTAAACTATAACATTTTTTAAGCTTGCGTTAAATACGAAACCATATATTGTATAGAATAATAATATAATTATCTTACCTGCTAGGGATATTATTGTTATGTCGCAGTATTGCTTTCTGTGGCACATCGCCTTAACCTGCAATGCGCACCTAAATTTCTTCACGAATTCTAAATTAAGCATACGTAATACGACACGTAATTTATTCTGCTGTGATTTCGCTTGGTTTAATTGTTCATCTTGATACCTTCATGTGATGATGGTTTTATTGTTGAAGTTAAAGTAGTAGATAGTATTATTTATGGATATATCGTGGTATAGGTGAAATAAAGGTAAGCGAATATAAAATAAAATATTCTAGAACCATTTTTACCTGTAGGTGAATAAGATTTATTAATATCAGTATCTATTGGTAAGTTAAAAGGAGAGAAAGAAAGAAAGAAAGAAAGTTGCGTTTATTGGCACAATTATAATAAAAACACATAACATTTAATACATAAAATTAAGTATATTTATGCCAAAAGGGCCTCAGCTCAGCATAATGTCAGATTAAGATGTAAGATGTGAGAGCTGTAAGAGCCTCAACGAGTGACGTAACATGAGATCGTTTGGCGCACCCTGACTAGCAAATATTTCCACTACGTCATAAGCTATTCCCAATTCCCATATGATAGATATGTCGGCAGGTGTCCCTGCCTACTCGACAGAAAGAAAACAGTAAAATGCAATTTTTGTATCTTCTCTAGATAGAGAAGATACAAAACGCGGAAAGCGACTTTATTTTATACGATGTAGAGATCTACATCGTATAAAATAAAGTCGCTTTTCGCGTCTGTCTGTGTGTCTGTATATCTGCTAACTCCTCCTAAACCACGCAACGGATTTTGATACGATTTTCACCATCAGTTAGATAATTTTTCACGGAAGGTTTATAATGTACAATACCTAATTTGATATTTAATGTAAGGATAGTAAAAAAAATGCACCTGTGCGAAGCCGGGGATGGGTCAATAGTATAATATAACATTGCTTTCGACAATGTGCCCAACGAATTGGAGTAGGTACCCGTGGCCAAGAGTCCATACAACCCGATTCCCATCAGCTTCCCTTTAGGAATTGGTAAGTGCATAGACCAACGAAGGTAATATTATATTATTTATTCATCCAACTGACAAAAAAAAGCTTGTTATTCAGTTAGGACGAGCTCTTCCAGACATGACTATATACATATAGATTACAAGAGACGGTATTGATTTTTGTCTTGCAGCATTAATTGCAGCAATTTTTAGAGGGCATTTTTGGGCCGGCTTCCCCTTTTAAAACTGTCACCCTTCGCCACTGGTTGGTACCTATCTATCATACGGACAAATCTGACGGCTAGTTTAATAGTCATGTTTAGTAGAATGTAAGCAATGCGATTATGTATAACAAGCGATAGTTTAAGCAATTACCGAAACACTAGATACCTATTTATATAAATGATGCACCCAAGTAAGCATGAAATATTTCACCACATTATAAAATGATTATACAGGACGTTTCAAGTTTATGTAACATACGACTTCAGACAATTAAAAAGCACATAATAATGAATATGTAAAATCATAAAATATTATATTTTTAATTAGTTTTTCAGTTTTTTGATGGAAGTAATTATTTGTTAAACCTTTGCTTTTACAAGATTTCTCAAATGAAACCGTTTTGATGCAGTTTTGTATAAATAGGTCACAAACAGGATTAAAAGAAACTTCTAGTAGGTACAGTCACGATACGTTGCGGTGATACACTTCACAAATAAAATGCTGAGAACGACTGCGGGTCGCTTAGAGTTAGTAACTCTGCCGTTGAACGCCGAGCGCAAACGAGAAAAAGATTAAAGATGGTCGACCGGAAAAAAATCCAGTTGTACCTGCCTGGTTTACATAGCTCATACATAATAACACTCATATTATATCAATATTTTATCAGCCACTTATTCTCAAAGTTTTCCCGAAGTAAGAACGTTCACAAAGCAAAGATAAAGATTAATTGAATAATTTTAAAATAGGTATGTTTAATACATTACGTTAATTTAAAACTGCTTCATGGCCTAGTACCTAGTCGGCAGCGCCCGACCATGGATAAAAACAAGAATCAACAATATTCATAAAAGTTTATTTTTTCTACCAGTTCAGCATACGGAGCACCACAGCTAATTTTAACCTGCTGTAACACTGTTACTTATACTCTCCCATTACAGATAGTCCCCGAAGTTGCGCCCCACAATTTTTCGAGAGCATCTGTTCCAGTTGACTGTGACGCTTTCTCGTGATTGGACAATTCATCTTAATGTGCGTATGTTGACCATAGATTATTTTATTATTATTATTAATAGCCCGTAGTATCCCACTGCAGGGCAAAAGGAAGGAAGGGAGGCCCCCTTCCCTCCTTCCACTTCTCCCGATCTATAGCAATTTGGGGCCAATCCTTTAGATAGACGTCATCACGCCATCTCCTTCTGGGCCTGCCGCGTTGCCGTTTCTTGCAATTTGGGACCAACTGTGTGGTTGTTTTTGCCCAAAGCTCCTCCGGCATGCGGCAGATGTGACCTGCCCAGTTCCATTTTAATTTTATTATATTCCATTATTATTATTCCATTGTTATTTCGTGTAAACCCCTTCCCAATATGAACCACAATCCATAGATTATTAGTGTGTAAAAATAGAACTAACACGTCAGCAGAACATTGCACACTTGTACTGTCAGCGATTAGGAGAAAGGGTGTGGCGCGACTTAGGGCTATGTTCACCGACATTATAACAGAGGATTAAAATGAAATCGGCCAATTACCCATACAAAAATTCATGTTTAAACGGCAGATTTTGCTGTAATCGTCTGTTATGTAGTCGGTGAACTTGGGTCTTCGTGGATTACACTATCTGCAGTGACGCAACAATAAAAATACAAACGTTTAATAATAGCACCAATTAAGAGAGCTGAATGTAGAGTACCTCAATTATCGATGCTGAAATAAGGAAGCAATCGGTATGAATGGAATATTACAAGTATAAGGTTCATTCAAAGATAGAATGTTTGGTAAGAACACGGGCGAGGCGAGTGCGTTGCGTAGGTTTCCGTTACCGGCTGATCAAGGATGCCTGCGCACCAAAATGAGCCTATAGCTATGTGTAAATTATTATAATTACTAGTTGCTAAGTCGGTTATGGTCAGTTACCAATCTTGGTTAAAACAGGTGGTCAGTTTCTGATGGGCCCTTCAGCAGGCGTGTGACCATCGTGGAAACGGGTTTTGTCTACGGAAGAATAGACAAAATGACAGATTGTAGAAATATTTCTACTCTTCGATAGGATTTGGTATATACTATCTCCATGGATTTGGTACAATAACCACATAACATAGAGATAATACATAGTACCTATATTTCTATGCCACATAACTACTTCCCCGTTGCTATGGAAACAATATTTTGTCTTTGTGTAGAAATTTGGTAGAAATGCGAGTCTAGATGTTGAAATCATAGATATAGAGGTTGAGATGGATAGAAAGAGCTTTGTCTATTCTACAAGAATAGAAATAGAAATGGTCGAGTTACGGGTGCAGCTATCGAAAAAAATATGAGCATTCGTAAAGGAAGGAGAGGACGGTTTTTGACATGCAATGAGAAAACTCACTAAACAATAAGAATAGCATTTAAAAAACTGAAGAAAGAAAATAATAAATGAAACAATATCACAATGTCATTACCTGAATTTTGAGTTTTAAAGGTATTGTTCCTTTACCTTCATTATCTACTAGTATCAAAAGTACAACTAGATGCTGTATTACCAGGTGCGAGATTTTCTTGATCTCGACCATAGTTAGGGTCATGTTCACCAACAATATAACAGATGTTTGGCAGATTTTGCTCGAATCGACTGTTATATTATCGGTGAACTTAGGCCTTAGTACCGTAAAGCCAAAAATATTAAAAAACTGTGCCCACGTTTTCGATAAAACTTAAAAATGCGCGCGCACGTTGTTTTCTTACATTTTTTACTTTTAACTACGGTCAACGCCGAGGAAATCTCGGAATAGGGGTTCTGATCATAGATAATATCTTAAGAATTATTTTCTTCAAGTAGCTTTTTTTCTTTAGTCTATATCAAAGGAAATTTTAAAAACTATAAAGAAACAATTTTATTGTCACAATTCTGGTATTAACAAGGTATTTCACCAGCAAGTAATAAGGAAAATACCTATAATTGCGTGAATAACCATCAAAACTGTGAATAACAATCAAATTAATGCCGAATTAAAAAAAGTACTTCAAGTTCCTACAATATGTAAAACGTTCGACTTTTATCCTTCAAGCTTCGAAGAAATGTAACTATGTATAACAAAGGCTCTATAACGATCCAATATGGCGGTCGAATTCACCACTTTACCTTGATTACGTCACACCAATCACTCAATATTTTGACGTAAGCATTTTACCCTAAGGCGTTTTCACACCAGTTTTAATTCAAAGAAAACCGTAGCAGACCTTTATGAATATGTTACGTAATTCAGTTATCAAGATTTATTGTGAAGTTTATTTGACTTTACTTTTACTGTATGCGATTTTGCAATAGATACTACTTGTTTATTGCCACCAATGTAAAATTGGTGTAAACTATAGCGCATTAGAAAATAACACACAACAAAATGGGTTACAACTGACCCCTCTCCAGCTACACAAAGAAAAATATTGTGATAACAAGACTACCAGCTAGGCTAACATGCACACCGCGACAAAAGTTTGTTGTCATGACAAGACGACATAATGCGACGACAAAATTATGTCGTGGCGCGCATGTTAGCCCGACAGGACGCTTAGTAAGTTGCATAAACTAACCATTAATACTCCATAATGAATATCTATTTATAAATAAATCAATTGCATAAAGTTGACGAAAAAAAAAAATTACAACAACAAGATTTTAGTAAAAAAAAAACTTGTCGTTGTTCTTGTTGTCACATTTAGCAGTAGATTTTTTGTAATTACGATGAGGTTTTCTTTCTCGGTGTATAGTTTATTCTAGAAGTATACTTGTACTATTAGTATATTCTGGTATTTTGTGGTATGGCCTCCAACCGCCTCTCTAGCCATCCCTATCCTCAAAGTAATAATACTTCGTTTTGCCAACAGGATCTATAAATTACCGACTCATCAGATTTATTCAACACGCTCATGTTTAAAATTACATTATTAGACAATATTCGTTAGAGTTTATATAATAATTATTGCTTTCAACCAAATTAGTTTTTCCCATCGATTTGCTTCCCACGTACCTATGTCTCTAAACCTCTTTTGTTTCTAACCGATCGATGGCGCCACTCGCAGTGTAAACCATTTTAACGCATTTTAAATTCCTTTAAAATAAAAGTACCGCACCATAGCGACTTTGGCCTACATTCTTATATTATTTATCCTTTCACAATTTTGCTCTTATTTTTATATTTTTTAAAATTTCTCTGCCAATGATAGATTAAGTATTGGATTTCTCTAAAGGTGAACTTTAAGTGCGGAAGAATTAAACGGATGAGCTATCAAACAAAAAACATTAGCTCATATTTTGTTTTATCAATAATCTGGCCGAAGCAAAACACAATGCGACAGCCATAAAAATATTTCGTGAAATAATGCGGCATCAAAGGCGTTATAAAATTTGAATACAATAATGTATGACCGGTAGAACAACAAAGTCTGCTCGTTTCGACCACAGATAACATCAGCCACATTTCTATTTACACACAATACAGATAATGTGCAAATAAAGAGAGTATGCGTTTTGTCATTTCGTGGGAAATGAATGAGCTAACTGTGTGAACTATGGCGCGGGTATAGTGGGCTAATGTCATGAGCACGAAGCACGGTGGTGAAATATTATATTTATCTTTTATTTTTTTGACACTACTGTGTAGTTACAGATTAATGTGGAAGATAAACGTACTTATAGTAAAAAATCACTGGTCAAGGTCTTTCCTATGCTTAAATATCATTTCTAGTAGGCCCTTTTCGTAGCAAGCAAACATAAATAAATATTAAAACTGGACAGGTGGCATTTCAGTTATTATTGATTATTAAACGTGCCTTTTCGGTAAAATTACGTAATTTTGCATCGCTACCTGTAACATGACTTTCAATATTTATAATTCTTATTTGAGATAGTTCTTTCTTTATTAATTTTTATTCTTTGGTTTTGATTATTATCATGTACAAGAAATTAAAACATATCTGGTCGTGTTAAAATTTTAACAGGAAAACATAGATAGATAATTTTAAAACTGTCTGTATATTTATTTGTCAAATGTCAAATGTTCTCCCAAGGTCCGATTCCTTGCCCAACGACAACTAGTCGCTAAACATACAATTATAGAAACTATGTTATTACTTTTTATGGACACTAATTGCGTAGAAGTACATTCGCTTGCTCAAAACATTTAATTTACAAGTGGTCCTAATTTCATGACACTCAATTCAAATTGCGTATTAGCTACAATTTATAGTTTTCAGAAATGTTAATGGCAAATGCCTACATAAAGAGGAACGTAAACAATTTTGTCCGTTCAAGATTGTAATTAATTAGCGTGCTTGGTTTATTGTCTTAATAAAGTTATTAAGCAATTAGCTTTTGATAAAACGGTAGGGTAATAAAAGGACACAAACCGTACGGTTTTGGTCCTATAATTACCCTACCGTTTACAATACTGTTAGACTGGTTATTTCGAATTAAAGTGCGTGCCAATGCGTTTTCCACTATTGTGTATACGTATTTGCTCCATTCTCTATTGTAATAATGTACATTATTATCATTATCACCATGGAAATATGCTATACGGAATAATCAGAACTGTAACCACAGAAATAGACAGTGATTGCGTGTAATTTTAACCACTCCTAATTCTTAAATTATAGTAAATATTACCTCTATATCGATGGATTTTCTTGTCCTCAACCGTAGTTACCGTCAAAGCAAAATTTATGAAAACAACGTGCGCGCTTTGAGTGAACTTCTTCCGAAAACGCGCGAACATTTTTTTTTTAATTTTTGGCTTCATGGTAACTACGGTCAAGGTCGAGATAAATTCAGTATAGGAGCATGCAGTAAGCCCCTAAACTATAATAATATAGAGACTTCCAGCGGAATAGAATATTATAGAATTCTAGCACTCTCCGAACAGAAACAGATACTTGCTTCATCATCGATTCCAGAAACTTGGTCACATACCTTATTTGTTAATGCACTGTTAAGTGATTGAGGCAGATCACTACTATAAATAAAATAACCAAAATGCCACTGGAACAGAAACGCTATGAGAAAGAAAGTTATAAAGATAGCAATTGACGTTAGATAGACAGCGCTCATTCTAGCTGATATCGCTAGTATGTAAGAACACCAAATTATGCTCAAAAACCTTATGACTAATAACAGGCGTAAAGAAGCCAAATTTTTATACCGTGCGAATATTTTCAACTCTCAGAAAAAAAAACATAAAATGACCGCACAAACAATTGTGAATACATTTTTGCATAACGGAACTAGATTTGGCATTGATTAGTAACAAAGTTAAATGTAGTCACGATATCTAAACTGCTCCAGATGTGTATAAAAACACACGGATTTGCCCGCAGCGACGCTTGCAAAATAATTACAAGTGCCGATGACAAGTTATGATAAATTGTGATCTTTCTGTTAGATAATAAGCTCTAATCTAATCTGATTAGGTATGTATTATTATTAGGTTTAGATTTAGGCATGCAATGTAGACTTCGCTGCCTAGCAGTACCGTGCACAGACATTTCTTACAGAGTAGTTAAAAACAACTTATTATTGTATTTTCAAGTTAAATGACGTTTGTGATTGGCCACCTCACTCTACAACGACACACCGACCTAAATATCTTTAAACTAACTGATATAACAGACATATTAACATTTGTATTACTCAATACAGAATTTATTAGGGTAGACAGTGTCTTTTTGTCTCTATGGAGAGAACACCACAGCTGCCTAGTGAAGTCCACATCGCATATATTTCAATTTCCACACGCCCGCCGCGCCATGCTTCAATTCAGAGCTCTAAGCTATTCTTGTACATAAATATTAAACTTATCTCGTTATCTTCATCAGAATCTGCGCCACGATGATTTACGAAGTTATCGCATAAACTAAATGAATGCTCATCCCATGTCTCAGCTGCATTAACTAATACCTAGAAGATAATATGTAAATGCGTTGGAGTCCTTCGATGTCACAAAATGTTCTTTTACTAGATACTTATAATAAAACTTACATAAATTATCTACTTTTTAAACAACTTCAAAAAAGGAGCAGGTTATCAATTCGACTGTATCATGTTTTTTTTTGTATGTTTGTTACACCATTAATCCGCCAATTGCCAACAAATTTTGAGAATTCTTTTTTTGTTTGAAAGGGTGTAGGTACTCTCGAGGTGGTCTCATTTAAATTTGGTGAAGATTTGATGAAGATCTTCGGAGATAGACAATGGAACTCTTGAATTAATAACAGCATATCACTCGCGATTGCTACGTGCCGCGGATTCGATCCCGAATTTCCGACACGGAACAAATATTTGTATGATCGACAGACAGTTGTTTCGGATCTAGGTGTGCGTGCATGTGAGATGTATGTTTGTAAACTGTACCCTCAATACAGGAGAAATCGTAGTGAGAGGCAAAGTATTTTTAAAACAAAAAACAGAGACGCGCCTTATACTATGTTGTTTAAGTCACTGTATTCCAACCAAAGGTTGCCTGGAAGAAATTGTTGAAAGCGATAAGGCCGCCCATTGTACTAAATCATATAATAATCTACAATACAATACAATAAACTTTATTGTACACCAGAAATACAAAAAAAAAACATTATCATAAATATATACATGTACAATGGGCGGTCTTATCGCTAAAAGCGATGTCTTCCAGACAACCTTTGGATGGACATGACTTGGAAGAAGTAGAAAAAGGGCAGAAGGGAAGGGGGGAGGGAGGGGAGGGGGAATCTACTATACATATAAACTTTATACATTCAGGTGTACAATAAAGTATATAATAAATAAATAATATGAGTGATTGCACATATTACACCGATGGAGACAGATTTGTAAATAGCTAACATAGATCAAATTAATTAGATTACCGGTGCACTTAAAACAACACCTATACCTACGATTATTTTTAATGTAGTGCGCATAATTTGTAGAGTGTTTCAGTTTTTCTTCCTAAATGCAACCACAGTATTGGGATACACTTTAATGGGGACACGCAAAATTTACTAGCGCAAGCCATACCAAATCAAATTTTTATTTTGTTTTGGAGTAAATTTTAGAAATTCGGTTGCATGTGGGAACGGTCACTGAATCACTCTACAAATTACGCATACTACATAAAAAAATATCCTGTAGGTATATTATGTAACCAGGTGTGTTTAAGAACAGAATGTTATTAAAGTTTCTATTAGGTAGGTATTATTACATTATCTGTGAGCAGTAATTGTTGTAGACTAATAACTATTATTTATCTAAAACAATTATGGGCGGTATAAATGCATTACAATTGCAAAGCCTGTATTACGTACATACCTACACTATACTTTTATATAAGTATCTTATCATTATTATTTATAATAAACGAGAATTGGGAAATTAATTATTGAGAATTATGTTAGGCCGACGCACACGTCTGAGACGTCTCACACGTGTAAGGTTAGTTTGTACACTAAACCGACGCTCGTCGTACCTACACGTATGTCGCAAAATTTAATTATGCAGTTTAAGTTTTACCTAAATCGGCCCCGAAACGCCTTTAAGTATTTTTCGTATTTTCTTATCGTTTCGGATTTGGCCATCCGCGCACACTTGGAAAATTCATCCTGTATAAATGAACTTTTCAGAAAATTATGATGGATTTTGTAAAATAATGTATACTTACATAATTATGTAGATAGTTCCACTATGTTCAATATAATTATTATACAAGGTTATTTATATAATTCACTAATAGTGCTTTAAGGGGTGGAAGAGTAACTACTCATCTAATAATCAAACTTTTTATATATTTTGATCGAGCAAGTTTCCCCTTTCGTATGAAAAGGTTTTTTGCTATTTCAGGGTTTTTCATATTGATAAGTACTTCCACCGCTCAAACCACTATTTAGTGAATTACAGCCCTGAATAAGGTACCTATTGGAATACATCCATAACTTCCTGAGAAATCTTCTTGTATGATGACTCGGATACTTATCTCTGTTTTCCTCTCCTGACCAACCTCTCTGCAGAATCCCTTAGTAAGTATCCGTGTAATATGACACTCAAGAAATGGCATAAATGCACTGCCATAAACTACGCAACCCGCTTTAATAAATAAATGTTAGTACAGAGAAATATAGGTAATGTGTATCGTTTATTTCGAGTAATGTGCCGCGTGGTTTCGCGGTAAAATATTATTAATAACTATTTATGGTATAACTTATGCAGCAGTCAACATAGAGCTGATAATTACGATTACACTAAATGACACGACACTCTAGCACCAAATCTATAAGTATTTTAATGGTTGTGTCCTTACATAGGTTTAGTTCACTCAATCGGAAACATATTTGCAAAATTAAAGGGCCGCCATTAAGCCGAGGCACGACATTGGCTAACAATACCTAACTCTGACATAACTAGTCATTGCAACAATTAAATCATGTTTTATAACAAAACTGTTAACTCTTAAGTATGCACTAACTTCCGGCAGACCTCCGGGTAACCTTGCGTACACTTTCTATGCCCGAGCGAAGCAAAATAGGTAGAAAACTCTTGACACCTTCGCGACACCTAATTACGATATTTGACTTCCCATTTGTTCAGCTTTCAATTATCTATAGCTCTAGACGTCGATCGACAAAAAATTCAAGAGAATTTTTCGAGATTTGAATCAAAGAATATTCAATTAAATCGAGTAAGCGGCCAGTATAGTCGATATTCAATTTCGTCTCGACTTATTTCTATTATTACGTCACCGTTTTTTATTGCAACAAAAAGTAAATTAGGTACTCGGATAGGTATAGCACGTTTCTCCGTAAGATTTTTCACTTGAACATGTGCCATAGAAAAACGTCACGTTTTATCACTACATAGTACTCGTATAAATAAAATCGCCCGCCGCGTCTGCCTGTTCGATCAAAATCCGCAAAATCCGCTGTGCAGCACAGCGGATTTTGAAACGGTTTTCACCATCATTTTGAACACTTCTTCTGGAAGGTTTATATGCATATATACTTTCATATTGAATGTAAGGATAGTAGAGAAAAACTA
Source organism: Allophyes oxyacanthae (assembly GCA_932294325.1). NCBI lineage: Eukaryota > Metazoa > Arthropoda > Insecta > Lepidoptera > Noctuidae > Allophyes > Allophyes oxyacanthae. The sequence continues at coordinate 13,233,148 of OW028613.1, read as the reverse complement.
GGAGCACTAAATAAAACAACAAAAACATTACATTTTAAATCGGTAAAGGGATATGCCCATTCTTTAAGGAGGTTTTGGCCAAGTGGCGTCCATAAATACAGCAAAACATAGGCATTAGAGTTGACATCATAGATACAAAATCAACCACAATATTTTACATAGAACTTGGACAGAATTTTAAAATTGTATGAAAAAAATTCAAGGTTCATATAAAACAAACATGGAGTTGACTGGCTAGACAGTGTCGTCGTGGTAAGCCGGTACGGAATCCAATGTAAAGCCAAGGTTGTCATCGCCATAATACTAATCAAAGTCATCGGATAGAAAATAGCAAAACCGTGTAGGAAAAATCACAATTCACAAAGCACAACAAACAATCCGCAACAAACAAAATGTCAAACTGTCAACACAGACTGTCAATTTCAATTATCATTGACGTAGTGATGGCGATTCGGCATCGATTTATCAAAAACCGATGTTATAGAGCTATGAATCGATATTTTTAATAAACTTGTACCAGCACTGCATAGATTTCGGAAGACAATCAATAGACATTTATTTTACCTATTCCATAGAAATTAAACGTTTTAATATAGGAAGCGAAACAAAAGAAAAAAGTTTTTCAGAAGATCATTCAGTTCTCGATTTATTTGATTTCGATTTTTTGTGACATTTGCCATCACTACTTTTATAAGATTGACTTAACGTGCGGAAATGAAGATTGCATCACATGCATGATTGATTGAATGTCTTTTTAATATAAGTTTTTAATTCCCGAGTGTTACAAACAAATAAATAATAACAATATTTTAGTTACTAAATAAGATATTTTTTTGTATATTTCACATTGGTGTAACGAACCTGCCTACCTACTGGCCAAGAGTGGGCATTACCCTTTTTGTGTATTTAGACCTGTCTGGTTTATTGCATAATTTCTTAGAACGTACTTATTTCATTTTATTATTATGATCTGTTTCAGAAGCGTTCGTTATGGAAATCTATGGCAGGTTTGGCTAAAATGATGATGAAATGTACTGAAAAACAGAATGTATTCATCTACTTTTCAGTTTGTCCAAAATTTGACTGCAAAATACGTAGCAGTGTTGTAGCATCTGAAATAAATAAACATGTCAAAGGGTTTATCAACATTACGATACGTTTTTTTTATCCTCCGTATTACCTACTCCGGCTTTTAGTAATATCTTAGAAGATCTAGCAGCAACTTAAAGACATTTACTCTTAAAAGTGAGATTAATAACGGAGACGGCACGGGTTCGATTCCCGCACGGAATAAATATTTGTATAACCTACAGATAGTTGTTCTGGGTCTGGGTGTGTGTGCATGTGTCATGTATGTTTGTAAACTGTAGGTACCTACGATACAAGAGATTAAAAAAAAGAAAGATGGATACTGATGAATAAACACAAAATAGAAAATATAGCAAACACACACACACTATTACAAACACGGAACCCTACAACGATTCGAGTTGGACACGAACTTGACCAATATTATTATCAAACTATTTATCTGAATACCAGAGCCCAAAGAGCTGTTACGTCACAAATATGGCTGAAATACTTGAACGTGTATGGCAAATTGTTTCGGTTTCTTTTAGTTATGCAATGCAATTTAAATTTCTTGTATTCGTTACGTTTCCTTCGATTATTATTATTTGTTACTGAATGACTTTAAGTGGATCGTAATGACAATGCATTTAGAACAGTAACTACTATACAATCAAATACTATATTTTTAAAACACTTTCCACCTATACACCTATATTTGGTGATCAGCACCTTATAGCGCACTAAATTTTCGAGAAAGATAGTTTTTTTTTTCTCTTATTCAAAGTATCTTTGCGTAATTTAGCAAAATAAAGACAATCAAAACAGTTTTAAATGTTTAGGCAACCTACTGAAAAATATAAATATACATAGAATAAAACGCTTGCAACAAAATTCGTGATTAATTTTCATAATAATCGGCGTGACAATGCTGCTAAAATTCTTTATGTACATTTTATGAGATGAAATGTTACCCAAATTAAAACAACACCATGACAGTTCGTGCAGATTTAATCAGTTTAAAAATATATTATTTGCATCACAAGGAAACAAAAGGCCTTACGATAATATGGCCTCAAGACAAATAACTTTACTTGAAGGGTTTGGAAATATTTGAAAACGAGGCAAATATTTTCATAACTCATCCTTTCCCAGTCCACAGCTGGGCCAAAGCCTTTTCAAGATATGCCACAACTAGCTGCTACCCGCAATTTCAGTTAGATGGAAATAACTTTATTTATCCGGATAAAAAGTATGCGCCAAATTTCATTTAAATCCGTTTAGCTGTTTATGTGAGATTCAGTCCGCACCTAGTCTCGATATTTTCAAGTGCCTATATCTGGTTTAGATGAAATAAAGATTTCTAATAATCTATTCTATTGTATATTCTATTCTATTATATATTCTATTCTATTCTATAAAAGCAGGTAAAGAAAATCTAAACATCTTTAAAAACTTTCATATTTATATTATGATCAAGTGTGATATGATACTCGGCTCTACGTCTCCTGCATCCAGTTAGTTCTCCCAGCTGCCTTCTTCAGACCGTCGATCTAACCGGCTGGTAAACATTCCACTTACTGAAATGCGGTCACCACTCAAGTTCTCACCTGCCCGGTAATCAGTCCTTCGACAGACATGGACATTACATTACATCCAAATATGTTATATCAGAAAGGAAGAGACTCATATTCACAAATAAAATGGGCCTTTTCATACACTACAATAATGTTGCCAAAGTCGGTTTACCTAACAATAAATCTGCAGATACGCAACGCGATAAGAACGTAGCTTTAAATGATACTAACTAGTTTGAAACAGGCGCAGGCGCAGTAATATATCACACTGCGCCGGCCGATCAGCGTGCTTGTTATAAAATGGACCCGCTCGAGATTTACACTTTATTTATGTCACTGTGAGCTACGAATCATTTTTTAAAGTTGGATATTACCGAAAATGGTGATAGACCCGTTAATTTTAAAGTTTTTTACGTTTTATATTAATAGACGTGAGTTAGGTGCACTTATATTTATGATAAATTACATTAAGTGTAAAATTAAATATTTTTAACTCTCCTCGTACGGGTAGAATTTCTACTCATATAGGAAATCTACTCATACAGGTCAGAATATGAAACCAGCCTCCGCCCGTCTCTTGTCAAGCAGTGGTTTGACGGACCACGCTTGACAATCGGTACCCCAAGATACCGAGATTTTCTCAACCGCAGTTACCGTAAAGGTAAAAATATATATATGAAAAAATTGTGTAGGTACTGTAAAGATAAAGATAAAATCGTTTGTTAGGTCTCTTATTCTGCCTTAAGTTTTGGTTTCTTTTTACATTTTTTTTTACACAAGCATCATTGGCTTACTTGATAGAAATCTCACGCTGTTCTTTTCCATAAAGGGCCGCCCCTTTTACCTTGATACCAGAGTACAAGGTCTGAAACTAAAAAGTAGTTTCTTCATAACAGTTTTTATCCACAATGCTCTACTTTTTAAAACCGGCACATTAAAGTAAATGTAGAACTTTGTAAATGCTCTTATTAAATGAAAAGTAAGTAACGGCTTGTATTAATTTAACTTAATGATTAAATCAACAAGGGAATGTATACAGGGCTCAATAATATAAAATGCAATTAGATTGATACAATTGCAGAGAGAGAAAGAAAGTATGAAAAAAGTATTTAATTGACATAGCACAATAAACAAGAAAAATAAAACAGGTAATATAAAAATAAATCTTAAATAAAATGGTTTTTACGTCGCAGTTGTGTCAAAAAGGCTTCCGCTCAGCATTATGACTGCTGCGCTGCGTGCAACCCGACAGCGCTGGTTTTCAGCGGCAGTCTCATCGAGAGAGGCAATTGAAATTATATTCGTCTATACAACATAGTTCTAAAAGTTTATCCGATTTAACTTTGTTTTCTTCCTTTGTTAAGTAAACCAATCTACTGAACTTATCGCAGTACAGTGCTGGCCATTAGACGTATCCAAATTGCACCACAACACCCGGTTGTCTCCAATATTATTCCCGTTGAAAGCAAATTAAATAGCTGTATCTATCAGGACATTAAATGAATGTTTCAACACGACCATGTGTTTCAATTTCCTCAACAGTGTTCATGCGTGACCGCACATGCTTGTAAACATATATCTTAAATACCTGTTAGACAACAATATGAATCATTACATGAAACAAATTACAAGCTTTTTCTTCGGTTTATAATTATTAAACTAATAATTGGAGTCATACTTCATGATAATTTCATTTGATGAACTCGTGCGCTGCTAAATGGCTACCAACCGCGTAGATCGTTAATCGATCACGACGTTGTATTGCAATTCTTGGATGTTTGACCGCTAACAACACCAAACCTCCATGTTTGGGGGAGCAAGAGTTTAAAATCTGACAGACCTTTCTGAACCTAATTGGTATCCGGGACAAATCGGGTTGCTAAGATTAGGTGTTATTACGACAATCAGCCAAATATTCGAAACCAACCTCAACTTTCGACTTGTCACATGAAATGTTATATAATTTATAATGATGTATAGGTATGTCTTAGATTAATTTAAATTTTATAGACCGATTTGATTTATTTGTCTGTGTGTATTTCTCTCATATTTAATTAGTTTATTTTTGTTTATCTAGTACAATCATAATAAGTGCATGCTCTGGTCTCCTATAGTTGGAGGCGCACAATTAATACCAACCAATGAATGTTGGAGGTCCTATAAATAAATCACAAGGTTTACTTCGCATTTATTTTATTTTCATTACCTACACTACTAACTTGGAGTCCATAATTATTTTATTGGCAACATATACAAAATTCAAAAGTAACACATCTATGATTAGTAGCTTCACGGTGCTAGCAATTTGGCAAATTCAGTCACTATTACAGGCCAGAAGAAATTTATCACTACCGCTATGGTTATTTAAATCACATACCATTACCTTCCTAGCCACACCGCATTGGGTAACAACGGTTGTGTGTTACATTTTCTTTATGGGAGTCGACCCACTTTGCGGGAACTAGGTATAATTGAACCGGCCAAAATTAGCTGACTGATGACAGATGGTAATTACGTCAGGTCGGACGTCCCAGTTGGGTGTCTCAGAAGATAAGACTGAGTGATGATGTCCAGAAAGAACAAAGCGCCCTGGGCAAATAGTGGCGCAAGACAAGGACGATTGGAGGATTTTGGAGTCGGAGACCAAATCCTTCGATCATTTCCACTTCAACTTGTTAGTCCTGGAAGCTATGTCAGTGACTTTACTTCTTCTACGGATTATATCGCATAAAGAAATGGCGAGCATAACTGTTTCCATCTCGTTGAGTAACTTGGAGCTTTTTAAGTAAGCCGACACTGAGTACGTTTCAGAGACGTAATAGTTCTAAAACCAATGACCTCAAAAGCCTTTATTTTGGTCTTTAAACAATGAGGTGTTTAGGATGAGAAGATCCTACAACGTTATACAAAATCCCGAAAGTATCAGGCATAGCTTGCGCCAATACCGGTGCCGGGTGCGCAGGTAATTCCCGGGATTTTCGGTACCGGGTTTTCCCGGGACTATGCCCTAATCAGCACTAACGTTAAGTAATCATAACACTCACATCTACGACCGTGAAGAAAAAACTACCTCTTCAACTAATGGGTGTTGTGAAAAACGAAGACTTCTTCTTCATTTTTGGCTGATAATAATCTATTGGGCGGTTTCGCAAATTTTTAATATAGAAGAAACTCGATGAAGACTTTACAAGTTAGAATTTTAGCACGGTAGCAAACAAAACCACAGTTTAGGAAAGGCTGAACTAGTGTAATAAGTTCTTAGATCAAAATGATTAAATACTGGTCTGGATCAAATAAAACGGTTAGAATATAAATCAACGGCTTGATTATACAATTAACAACAAAGTATACAGCGTTAACAATTATTTGATTTGCTCGATTACATTATACATTGGTAATACTTCATTGTCTATTCATGATTTGGCTGTAGTTAAATATGAGATTTATAGTGTATCTGTTACCGTTAGAATACGGAATACGTTGTATTGCTCTTTAACTAGGTAATCTGCCATGCTTGGTCGTTAGTCTGCAGATTATCTAGTTAGTGTAAAAAATGAAATAATTTTTTCCACTATAACGTTCTTAACCAGACAATCTGCAGATTAACAAGTTAATCTAGATAAAATCTAGATAAAAGATAATTACATTAATAAATAAATTATTACATTATATTAATGTTCACAGCTCCTCTAATTACCTAAGTTACACGTTTATTATATTACTAGCGACCCGTCCCCGGCTACGGCAGTGTGCAATTTCTCTATTATCCTTACATTAAATATGGAAGTATTATACATATAAACCTTCTTCTTGAATCACTCTATCTATTAAAAAAAACCGCATTAAAATCCGTTGCGTAGTTTTAAAGATTTAAGCATACATAGGGACAGACAGACAGCGGAGAGCGACTTTGTACTATGGAGTCTATTTGTCAAATATCAACCTGTCTGTCAAATATGAGTGACATTCAAATCGAAATCGAGATATTCATACAGAATAGTTATGCAGGTATATTATCAGTGCGTATTACCGAACTGACATAATTACACGATAATTAGCAACCACGCCTGCAAAAAAACAACAGTACGGTGTAATTTTTACTTTTTATGCCGTCCATCACATAACATCTCTTCGTACCGAGTCGATGGACCATTTAATAACTCGATTACGTTCGCATCGAGTTGATAATCGAATGTATGTTCCGTTATGCCTGGAATTTCCTAAGACCCCTTAGGAAATTCCAGGCATAACGGAACACACAGACAGAGTTGTGTTTTCATAGACAGACCTATTGTTTAATTACTTAAAAATTAAATATTAGTGACAGTACCTTCATTAGGAAGTTCTTATCGGCCTCAATATACAAAAATTAAGTTTTTCGCCATAGACAACACACAATTGATCAATCAAATGTTAGCCTGGTAGGAATTGAGCCGAAAGTGTATTTTTGTATGAAAAGTTAGTTTTTTCTCACGATTTCTGTGTTGGTCCCATAATAAAAGTTGTTCAAATTGATGAGTACTTCCACCTCTTAAAGCATATTCAGTGAATTACAAATTACCATAAGGTCCTACTTTATTAGCAGAGGTCTTTTTAAGGGGTTATAGCACTCATCATTATGAACAACTTTTACTAAGGGACCAACTTTGAGATCGCGAAAAAGATGTAGCTGTTCCATACATTACATCGAGTAATACTGAATTATTTGTAGGTATGTATTTCGATACTTACTTTTCCTATAGTATATATATATATATATAGTATATATTATATATATAGTATATATTATATATAGTATATATAGTATATATTTTCCTATAGTATATTATTTGTAGGTATGGAACTGTTGGTGTTTTTTTCGGGATTAAGTATAAGTTGTTCATAATAATGATTACTAAAACTCTTTATAAAGATCTCCCCACCTCATATATGTAGGTATAGTATTGTATAGGTACTAATATAATTAATAGGTATGTATTTCGATACTTACTATTACTATAGTATAGTATCGAGTAATCGAATACTCCAATACGAATGCACGACCAAATAATTGACACTTGAACTTTTGATTAGACCGCAGAGACTGGGTAACACTTGAATTGCCATCTAGTTCACTTTAATGCGGTAAAGTCAATGAGCTGGAATGGTCGTATGCAAGTGTGTGTCTTTTGAAGAAGTATATAATTATAATGACGGTAAAAGCGTTTGACAGCTAGACCCAGTCAAGATAAAGAGCTTTTTTACCTTTCTTTGTAAAATTATCCGACATCGAATGTAATCCATATTATATCTGGTACAAATAGATAAATAAAAGAAACTAATCACAAATTCTTACAAAATGGTTTCTACACCGAGATAAATAGGATCTTTATAATTACAAAAATTCTTGTGGTTTATGTGACAATAAGAAGCATCTAACATCTAATAACCTTTACCCTGTTGTTGTAATTAATAATAAAAAAAATTGTAAAGTTATCGCAAAGGATGTACATATTTATAAATAGAATATTCATTATGTAGTACTAACGTTTAGTTGATGCAACTTACTAAGCGTTCTGGTAGTCTTATCACACTATTTTTCTCCGTGTAAAAAAGATGTAGTAAGAAGCTTAATTCAGTAAAAAACAACGCCGCCCGGGATTGCATCTACTTTGAGCAACTAATTAGCTACGGAATCCGGGCAAATCCTTCACCTATTCACAGCAATCAGATTTCGACGGCGTGACTAAAAGGGAGACACAGTTTCATTGTAGTATTATAAAACATTACGGCGCTTGCGCTCTATATCTCGAGTTTCGTCAAATATGATTTCGCGCTGTCGCACATTTTCGTGTCGCCAGCGCAGGCGCACCAAGGCCGATATAATAAAAGACGGAATCGACCAAAAAAACTGTAGCAATCGTTACGTAAACGGTCGAGAAAGTTGGGTGTGAGGTTGGGAAGTGAATATCCACACACTCGCTCGCCCCATTACCCGGCCGAGTGGAATGGCCGCTCCAAACAATACATCGGACAACCAGTCATTATAAATACATAATGTTCACAGCTTGTGTGCGGAACTAATATTTTAATTAACCAACTAGAGTTGAATTTGTTTCACGTTGAGAATTTACGGAATGAGATTACGTCATCCGGTCAGTCTGCACCTGGATTGAAATGTATACGCATTCGCACATTGTAAATAACATTTGACATGTTAAATTGATTAATTAAAATTTATTATAAGAATATCTGCTGCCGTATCGTCATAGAAACATTTTTTTTTAAAATATTATATTGCGTGTGCCGCAGCTTTAGAAATTGTGTAAGATACAGTGCGTGTAAAAGTAATATCGTCGCTGAGGAAGCAGGGTCTAAAGCTTAGGCTAGAGTAGGCTAGACATATTAGCTCCCAAGGCGTCACCTCTATTCTATGTTCTGTGGCGTCGAAGAATCAGAATCAGAATGTCGAAGTTATTGTTTTTTATGACAAATGTATCTCACAGTTGGCTCATGAGCCTTTTCTGTTTAACCGAACTTGTAGTGAGGCCTGAAGAGCCTCCAATCTTATATATATAAAAAATATCTAAACGACAGTGCAGCTACGAGCGTCATAGTGGGACACGAGCCTCGGCTTTGGGCGTCACTGAGGGGAAAACAAGAGAGGGCTTGCTGTGTCTGGTTATTATTATTAAGGGGTATATTTGTTACTACCAGCTCAGCACGGGCTGGCATAATTGAAGGTTGGGGAGGAAGAACAGTATCAAATATACTGACGTCGATGTGCCAAGAAAAGTAGGTATCAAATATACTGACTTCGTGCCATCCGCTGGATACAAAAATTCTATACCTGTGTAACCACAGACAACGTAAGCTACACAGAGCTTATCTATTTCGCTTAGTACTGTAACTTTCTTTATATGCCACGTATAAGTCTTGCCATAAACGTGGACGGAAGGATATCACTGTTTTTACTTATTGAGATATCCCACAGCTCCAGGAACACATCATGTATTGACCACACCTGAGTCAAATCATTCCACTTTTATTAAAATTATCATTACTAATGAATAAATCATTTTCAGACATGGACACCGATTTTGGTACACGAACTCCATCTTTCAAATATAGGTACTTTAACTAGCTTTTGCCCGCGGTATTGCAGGCGTGGAAATCGATATTACAAATTTAATTAAAACAGGATAGAATTTTAAACAAACTTTCGTACCCTATTGTGCCACATTAGAGGTAGAATTTTCGAATCACAACACGTGTTTCTTTATTTCTACCAGAAACGCCAACAACCAAAGTATATGGATCTAACTTTAAAAATTATGAAAATCTTTCATCCCCTACTTTACTCCCTTAGGGGAAAAAACCCTTTTTAGTGGATGCCAACGTCATTAAAAGAACCTACTGTCATAATTTCAACAAGTATTTATATATGTATAGAAGTCTTTTTATAATTAAGTAGGTACCTATATATAAATAGATATCCAAAAAAGGACCAAGAAATCAATCATAAATCTTTTTTATTTTAAATGGTGCAATCGAGGGCAGTCGTAAAAGTAAGGTTTTGCAACCATGCCGACTGGTCTAGACACGAAATATAAGTATTGCCCATGTAATAAAATAAATTTAACTTTATTACCCGAATGTTTGATTAGCTCCCCTTTCTGTTCTGACATTTGTGTATTACACAAATATGTATCAATACTTCATTCGCTTATGCATTGCATACTTTAAATGTAACAGGTGGTTGCTGTGTAGGTACTTATCCTCAAACAATACCGCTGAAAGCCTTAGGGCAAGTGCACACTTATCAGCCGCAGGCTGTTTGGAGTTGATGTTTTGATTACGCTTACATGCGTATCTCAGTTTAATGGAATGCAACCTACGTAGACAGTTGTGATGACGTAATTACATCAGCCAAAAACGACGAATTTCATACATGAAAGGGGATTTTATGAGTATTTACATAAATACTTTCTATGTTTATATAAAGCGTAGTATTTCACTTTAAAACAAAAATAAAAATACCATAAAGACTCGCTCACAAATGAAAAGATCGGTGTTTTGAAGAAATTTTTTTCATTAGGCCCAATTTGTAAAGTCTCTAAACCAGGCAGGTAAGGATAACCAAAAGCGACTAAAACATTATTAAAATAAATAAGACGTCGTGGTTGGTCTTTCTGTGTTACATTTGCGGGTTCGATCCCCATGTGGAAGGAATTTCCGTATGGCCTACGGATAGTTGTTTCGGGTCTGAGTGTGTGTGTTTGTATGTTTAAAACTGTACCCACAATACCTGAGAAATTCAAAGGACAACTTTTACATTCAACGATATTAAAAAAAAAGAGAAAATAAAGTTTTTCAATCGGTTCTCAAAATTCCAGTAAAATATTTTTGTAAATCATCAGGTCATTTGATAAGCTTAGAAAGCAAAATAACTTAGAGTTACATTAGTTTGCAACAAATAAGTATAAAGTAAGCAAAAAAACTAAGTTAACCTTAACCTTTTATTAATCTAGCGTTACTTCGTAAGTAATACTTTACGGTCTAGACTCCATTTTTCAAGAGGTTTCGTAGTGCAATAACGGTCTAAGTTAAATATAATTGGTTAAAAATAAATAAATTGTAAAGTTGTTTTTTTCTCGTACTTTTATTTACTAGAACCTACCTAGTACCTTTGTACTTTGTTCTCCTATTTTTAATGTTTGCTGTGTCTTTTCTTGTGTGTACATAAATTATTAAATAAATAAATAGAATAAATATTTTCTGAAACATTAATATTTTAAAGAAAATTTACACAACAATCGTAACAACATTATGATTATTGGTTCAACACTTAATGATCACTTAGTGTTCAAAATATTAAATGTGTTGAAATAAAACTTTGGATGTTCGAAGTAATTGAAAACAAAAGTATTTCATTTCTTATAAATACCTACATGATTGTTATTAGAAACGCCAATCAAGCTTGACAACTTTATACAATGATTAATATAATATATTGGGTCAACCAGCTCATGACTACTCGAGAAAAAAAAGAAAAGAAAAAAACAACTCAAATTTTAAGAAGTTACATAAAAAAATTGAAATCCTTAAAAAATTTACACCCCTTAAAAGATTTTTTAATACCATGACCACAATGTTTCAATTATTTCGGAAATTCTTTTAATACCGGAAACCTAAGTAGCCCTGCTATCCACCACAATCCTTGAAAATCCCAGAATGCCTGTAGATTTGACACAAAAATCAATCAAAATTAAATTTCACCCTAAAATTTTGAAAGGTTTTTACTTTCGGTCCACTTTAACTCATCGTGGTGTAAAAAAAAAGTATGGACACTACCATGGCAAGTTTGTTAACATATTGACGCAACTATCCAAGATTCCAAAATAGTATAATACTCTAGGAAAACTAGCCACAAAAAAATAAAAACGTATTATTTCTGAACAAGAACCAAAATTTCATAACTTTTACTATGTGCCCAAAATAGGTATTTTGTTGTAAATTCTTCTAAAAAAACATCTAATCTAAATAAAATATCCGGGATTCAGCTATCTACTTTCGAGTCAAGGTCAAAACTTTAGGTATTTCTATGTAAATAACACAGAAATAAAACATTTTAAAAGTCTAAACTAGTTTGATGTGTTAAAAAGTGCATTTTTAGAACGGGATATTTGCCACCACTTTTCTCGGAGTGCTGCAAGTATCTGCAGCTGCATTTTTTTTTTTCGGTAGAGAATGGTTGGGACTAGACCGTGTCCAAGCCACAAACCTTACATATTGTTACATTTTGAGAAAAAAAATAAAATGAGTTTTTCTCCATACAAAAAAATCTTTTTTTTTTTTTTCTCCGATCATATCCACTTTTCGAAAAATCACGAAAGAGTAAAAGTTGCTTGAAGTGTCATTATATGTAATACAAAAAAATATCAGATCGATATTCCACAACTAGACCCTAAGACCACGAAATATCAATCTGGTTCCACTGTGTGGCGACGCGCGACTGGTCGCTGACGGACGCAGACGTTTCCGACGACATTATAATGTCATATCCGTGCTACGTCCACGTTGCGTCTACTCTACGTAAAAATGTAAGAAATCGGAAGTGTGTGCAAGCTTTAAAATTTAATTTTTTATATTGTAATATGAAATGCTGTGTGGTTTCTTACACAGAATAGACTGCCCCCTTCACTGCTTCAAAAGTCGACAAAGGATTACAACGAGAAAATAACTACGAGCATCCCTCGGGTGCTAAATATTCCTGGCCTGACCCATACATTTTTAGCACTAGGTAGAATAGAAAATAAATATTTTAAATTTTTATTGTTTGCGCACCACATTTTTGCGCTATGTGGAATACTATTGGTGCGATTAGAATTAAACATAAACACAACAGAAAATGTATTGTGTCCGGGACATCGTATCCTGCTGTAATCTGAAGGAAAAAAAGCGATTAAAAAGCACGTATGTTCATATTGATGAGTATGTTAATCAGTAGGTAGGACGATTACAGGCTGTTATAAAGTAAATGTACCTCACAACTAAATTAAATATGGTATACTAAAACCCACAGTAACGACTTAGCAACAGAATTTTTAACGTTCATAAATATTAAAATAATTAATAAATAGGATACGAATGCACAAATTATTCTGATCTGTTTCGTGCCACTAAAGATTTATCTGGGCAACGGTGATTGTAACAGTATTAACATAAACCCGACCGACCTTACTGTGTAGGTAGGTACGTTATGTAATGTACAGTAAGTATTTTAGCAAATACTACGTTTTTAATAAAAGCCTGAACGACTGAGATATCGTATATTTATGCTTTAGTTGTATTTTCCTTTTATACAAGATGTAAAACGAAATACCCCACGGGGCGAATGGGTACACCAACATTGTCGCGCCGTAAGGTACGAGTGGGACCGTCAAAACGGGGGCGAGTGGAACATTTTACTAAAAGGGCCGAAATATATGGGGCTAGTGGTGCGTACACTGTTTTTGTCGCCCAAGAGCCCCAGATAACAAGCATTTTCACTAACATATCATTACGCCTATTTACCCTGAAAGGTTAAGCAGATTTGGCCTGTTTTACACAACCACATTTCGCCAATACTGTTATTGTTTCCTGTTCATAAAAGGAGGTGACCCTTTTACCATCTATCAAGCACAATTTTATTGCGGATTCCGAGCTGCTTGCTCGAACTGCTATGGCACTTTTCTCAAAAGGTCATGTCAGATGCTACCCTACGTTGTTCTCACATAGTGCATTACAAAAAATTGTCTGGATTTTAAAATAGACCGTGACTCCTAGGTTTGTTTCTTTGTTTCTTCTCAGAGATAATCATAAAAACGCCGGCGACATCTAACATATAAAAAAGACCTGTAAAAGTCATTAATAAATCCCAATTGCAGAATAAATAATTTCATTTAATTTCATATTGCTACATACAAAAAAACCGAATATCACGTTGCCGATGGTCCTGAACAGGGAATTGAATGCAGAACCACATGCCCAGCAGCCACGCTCAGGACCCTTAGACCAATGATGGAGTCATTATTCTTACAACATTACAAATATGATCAATATTGTACTATACAACGAAGAAATTACTTGAAATGAGCATAAAATTATAATGTTAAATCTATTTATTTTAAACCTATTTTCAGACCCCGCTTGCTATAGGAAATTGCTCTATTTTAAAAATTAATTTATTAGATTGCATACCTTGAAGCACTTAATTTTAGCCTCGTTTATAACTCTCAAGTTTAAACTGTGCTGTTTTTTTAAAGGTAGAGTCTAAAAACCTAATTTATATTGAAACAATGAAATGGTTACATTCTATTGCCTTGGCCTTATAATAATTTATCTTTAATATTATTACATGTACACAAAAAATGCATTATTTCATATAAGCCGAACACAAAAACATTGTAACTACTTACTATAAATTAACTTGTCGTATATAATTGAGATTTTTTGCATGACATACGCCATTTGCAAATAGTTAGCACTTTATGATACTGTCATTATCTTTAATCTCATTAGTAACACGTATTATGAGCAATATATCATCTTGCAGGCAAGGATGAAGATTCGTCAAGAAAAAAAAACCAGGAATGTAGGATTAATTTGAAACGAAATCTAAGTTTAACTAAATAGAATGTCAGTAGGTTAAGTCTTCAAACAAAGTCATTAGAATTGGCAACATTATAGCGGTTCGGATTAGAGTCTGAAGTTGATATTAATTATAAGACAGCATGAGCATTAGTAATTATATTTTTCCAGACAGGACAGCATGAGCATGAGTAAATATATATACGCGTTTTATGCCCCTGGTGTTGCAAGCGTCTATAGGCTACGGTGACCGCTTGCAATATAATATAATATGATACAATACAATACACTTTATTGCACACCATAAATAGAAGAAAAGAGACAATAATTAGAAAACAGATGTACAAAGGGCGGTCTTATCGCACTTGGCGATTCCAAGCTTACCATCAATTGTTCCGTATACTTTTTTCCCACCTTAATGGTATAAAAAATAACCCCAGAGTGACTTTGTAGAAGTTGTAAAGGTGTTAAAATGATATACTTATACTATACCCAGAACTTTAATATACTTCTTCATCTTCTTTCCTTTGCCTTATCCCATTATCTGGGGTCGGCTCTCCTTGTCTATCTTCTCCGTTTATCTTTATTCAGAGCGTTTGCAGCCTCTATTCCTCTCCTTCAAGTCCCTCTCGACTGTCGTCAGCCAAGTGGCCCCCGGGTCTTTCGCGGTGTCGTATCGCATCGGCTATTCGCACCATGTGGTCTTCTAGACGGCGAAGCACTTGTCCATACTACCGAAGGGGTTGCTCTCTGACCTTCTCAGCAATTAAGCTATTATATACTATATTGAATTCCGAATATATAGATACTTACGAGTATAGTATTATAAATATTATCTGTGCCCGATTTTTCTCTAATTTAAAGCATTAATACTTATTACTCATTAGTGAGTACTACGAGTTGATACGACACTCTCGTCTGCTCTCACTTTTACACAATTAAGTATGTGTGAACGACAAAAATGGAGAATTTTATAATGTTAAAAATCTTGCGCTTACATGCAATCCAAGCCTACAATCATCCGACACGTGAAAATACTCTTTATTGTGTGAACAATCTTGTATTCGGCATCTACAACTAACAAAAGAAAGGCTTTTCAAACCGTCACTTCATACACATATTTTAGATTAATTATCTTGAGACCTGTCCCACGAATTAAAACTTTCGAGATTTAATAATCGCTATTTCTTTGTAGAAAATGCGTTTTATACTGAATGGCTACGAAAGCAGCTTGAACATGAAAATCATGTCGTGCAAACCATTTGGCGATATAGCTGAACATTTTGTAAAAAAATAATTAGAAATACATATACCTACCTATGTTTAATTTTACACAAAGTAATAGGGGGCACAATATTTTAATCAGACTGTTAGTTAATTATTGCAACACCTATATAAATGTCCTTCATGTCTAGGCAACTGGTACCATGATACACTAGCGATAATAGTAAGTACTATCATTCGCTCGTTTCGGGGAACAATAGTAAGTGCTGTTATCGTTTAGTGACATATACTTGCCATACTTGGTAATGAGGTATGAATGTCCGCTATTGTCATGCAGAACTTTATAATTCTATATTTAGGAAAATAACAATTAAGTAGTATAATCTACTTATCATAATTTCTTAAATTATTGATAGATTTCAATTTCGATTTATGGTTAAATCAACCAGAATCAGTATCAGAATTAACAAAACAGGTATTTTTTCGGCTTTGGTTACCTACTGAACTGTATTTTCACCTTACCTTTACAAAATAATCATTTATGATTGACTTTTTTTTACTGCTAAAACTGTTAAACAATATCGATTCTAATAAATCGCTTTAAAATACATACTACGAAAATTCCGACAGCTATTTGTATAATAATTTGGTAAAAATTTAGTAATTTCTCTGATACCATTTGCCTCGTAGCCCAACACTACCGATTACGGCGTCTTTGTTTATGTTTGTCCTAACTTCTTGTACGCCATTAACCACTGCATGTGCAGTAACAAACGATTTCTTGTATACTCCATTTCCTTATTCATAACAAGGTATGGCGGGCATGGACATACTGGTGGTTTTAACTAACTCTTGAGATTTCATAACTGTCTATTGTAGGCACGACATTTTCAAGGGTTTCGAGCATGATTACATAACATGCGACATTCCCTATTCCTAAAGATAGATCTCCCCATAATCCGATACAATGATTGATCTCTGGTATTAATGTAAAACCACTATTATTTCCATTCATTAATAAAACACTTCAGACTTGAGTCATCTTTTACGCAGTATGAGAAAAAACCGGCCAAGTGCGAGTCGGACTCGCGGACGAAGGGTTCCGTACAACTATCTATAAAAAAGGCAAAAAAATCACTTTGTTTGTATGGGAGACCCCTTAAATATTTATTTTATTCGGTTTTTTAGTATTTGTTGTTATAGCGGCAATAGAAATACATCATCTGTGAAAATTTCAACTGTCTAACTGTCACGGTTCATGAGATATAGCCTGGTGACATGCAGGCAGACGGATAGCGAAGCGTTAGTAATAGGGTCCGGTTGAACCCTTTGGATACGGAACCCTAAAAAAGGTTGTGATTTTTGCCCCCAGAGACCACAGTATTAAACACAATGAAAATTATTTTTTTGTAATATAATTAGTAGTTTAAGTTTTGTTTTACTATCATGTGAAAACAAAACTTAAACTACCTACTATTAATCTAAATGCAAGAACAATTCCTTAAATTCCAACAATCGCAGTAAATAATATAAATCTGAATAGCAGTTGTCTTAGAACACGATTTTGGTATACATTGCATACTACCCACGACAGCTGAACAAGACCAATAAACTACAATACGTTTTGTATAATTATACTTATAGTATTACAGACATTTCCCCTTAAATTGTGAGAGTGGTCTCACACGCAACAATGTACCTTTGTTTAATAAAAAGTCCACAATTAGTTCATTATTTAAACATAGAGATCGTCAGCTGATAACTGCTAAATGAAACTTTTTCAAGTAAAATGTATTAATACATCACAAGTTAAACATTTGTAATCATTTTTATGTGAGATTTTTTTGCAAAGAAAGACGTTGTGTAACAAGAAAATCTCAGCGGAAGATGTTTGGTGTTTCAGTTATGCGAAAAAAATGTAGATTTCGCTTACAATATCTGCACTGTTCATTTTGTTACGAACTCAACAGAAATCTGCGGAATTCTTACTTATAAGCATTGGTATTCTTGAAGGCGAATGTTTGTAGGTATACAACGTGTATCTGAAATGTATGATCATATTTAAGGGTGTGGATCAGATCATCAAACTGAACAACTTTCTCTATGGGACTAACGTCGTAATCGCGAAAAAATTATCAGCTGTCCCATACAAAACTTCAATACATGCTCGACCCAAACGTATGGGACAGCTGATTATTGTTTCGAGACTACGATATTGGTCCTATAGAGAAAGTTGTTCAGTTTGATGATCTGATCCACGCCCTTAAATTTAACCACGCATTTCTGATACACGTTGTATAACATCAGCTTAAAAACATACGGACAACTCAAACATGATCTCAGTAAGCCTGATTTTTACACTATCACAACAAAGCCAACTTGACACTTCAAGAAAGCAATTTAATCGGTGTACAATTTCAAAATTGAGATCGTTCTCTAACTCCATAATTACGGTCTTTATGAAAATTAACAAGATACTTCATACAATAATTTATGGTCTTGCTTCAATGTCAAATACGAGTGCTGTGAAAACGTAAAAGTTGTTGGCATAAATATTTTAACGCAATCAGCATTTTCCAAATCAACATTGCTTATTAAAGGAATAGGTATATTGTATCACAACCTCCAAATATATCGATCATTAAATAATTAAAAACTTGTATTACTTTTCGACATTCAATACAAACTAGGGCAACATAATTGCGTAATACCTGAAAGTTTTTACGGCTTCCTCGAGATTACTTTGACGTTATTACGCCATTTCTTTCCAACAAAGTTAAGCACTTTTATTTTGAGGGTAAATATACTGTATTTCAGTTTTTTGACTTATAAAATACCGGTGTACGATATGGCTACAGTACAGGAGTCCGATATATAAACATCAAAAATAATAATCTGTCGGTCAAATGCACGTCACAGTACGTTTGATCGACACATTGTTATTTGTGTGTTTGTGCGTCGGACTCCTGGTAAACGGTAAATAATAAACATGTCGAAGTTTAGTATATCGCTAAGCATATCATACTATCGAACTAAAGTAGTGAACAAAAAACGTGAATATTATCAAATAGTCCATTATATATATAGGACTACGATTGGTTGAGTTGATTGATTTCCTTTTCTTGTAACATCCAGTCACACCCATGCCTCTATCTAGCATTAATATTGTTGCAATTTTTCATCACTGGCAATGGAAAGCGGGAGTGCATCCTAAGCATCGCAACGTAACATACCACGATACCACCAAACCAACATTATTACCGGGCGAATCCAATTTATCTTCAATAAAACCGCATTCCGTGAAAGTGGCGTTATCTACATGGTCGTGGAACATGTAACAGCCCCCACGGCTTCCAGGTACTGATACGATCTTATGTACTAGGAACATAACACCGGGTGTGGTCGTTGAACACCCAGCTTGGCATAAAAGTTTATATTTGATTAAGGTGTTCTTTTTAGAGAGAATATGCTGTAGATGATGTGTAGAATTACATTAACGCATGTTGATGTCGTTATATACCTATCTCAATTTGAATATATCTGTACGCGCAGTAAGTTCTAAGTATCCTAAAAATGGTAGCTCCCTAAGGGTCTTGGCCTTCTGCCTTGAGTGGTCCGCCGGAGATTGTTCCAAAGATTACTACAATTATTATACTTTTTATGTCGATTTATGTGGATACTCGGGACTAAGCAATTTTTTTTTTTTTTTTTTTTTATAATGTACTAATTATGCAAACAAACATACGGCCCGCCTGTTGATAAGCGGTTACAATGACTTATGGACGCTTGCAACACCAGGCGCAACACTCGGGCGTTGCTGAATATTAGCATCTTGTGCACATGTAACACGACGCTTCCAAAAGGAGCATTGACGAACTCACTCACCGTTTAAAACACAACTTACACTGCAAATGACAGTGTTATTTAGCTACGATATTCTGCAAGGTGGAGGTTCTTTGCCAATCGGACAGCCCCAATTTTTTTCTGACATGCTTTTTTCAGATATGGTTCCTTCAAGGCTGGGTCAGACTATGTGCAGAAGGTGAAAAATCGTGTTGTGACTACTTGAATGATGCCTGCATATCCTGCAGTGCCCTCAAGGTGTGAACTGAATGGATAGAGTTTTGGTGCTCTTGTTGTAGATTAATACTTTGGTTTTCTGGTTTGTTACACAATCTCGTATTTACACAGATCTTATGGTAACAAAGATACAGTTTTTCTGACATGTACTTCTTAAATACCATTATTGCTGAAAATTAATCCATTGCAGGTGCTGATTTATATATAATTTTCCTTTGACGAATGAAGACGGGACTGCTACAATAAAAGCTAACGAACTTATAGCAAAAGTAAGAGAAGAAAATACATTAATTCTTCTCTTATTTTCGCTAGAGTTCGTCTAACACTTGGTGGAACACACCCTCCCTTATAATACAATATCCGTCGCAAACCAAACACATTAGGTACCACCGCTTGTTATCACAGATGTAAGTCCAGAGATTGATCGCATCGGTGCAATGTACCACCCATGTAAAGATGGAATGATTAACTGATTGACTAATAATATGTCGACGATAAATATCGACATTTTGAGTAATGTACTAAAATTTAATGCAGTAACATGACAGGGAAAATTAATATCTGTCCGACAATACCTAAGGTGATATAAATCACGAATTTGTAGTAAGGAAGTAATTTTACTGAGAACGGAATGTGCTTAACAACTCAACGTATAATTAAACCAACTATTCTGTTGTTAGCCTAAACTTAAACCTCTAAAGTAGGTACGTATAAATCTTACAGTTACTTGTGTTGGTGGACGTCGAAGTAAGTACTATGGTCACGCGAGCTACAGCGATTTGCCTAAAGGTTACACGTATTGTTTGATGAATTTTTATTCTTATTTCCTTGGGATACGGAATCAATGTTAGACAATTAATGCTAATATTCATATAGCATGCATTTATTACTCAGAGATGAAGAAAATTGATCTACACAAGACACTCTTACGAGATTATCGTATGTTGACCGACAGGATGGGACAAAATAAAACTGATCTATATTTATTGTTATAAAGAGGTAAAATTTGTTACTTTGTTTGGATGTGGGGGAAATTTCTGAAACTAAAGAACCGTTACTAAAAATTATTTCATTAATAGAAGGCTCGATGATGTGTGTAGTCCGCCAACCCGCACTAGATACACACTACAAACTTATGACACCCCTCTTTTTTGTCAGTGGTTAAAAAAGGAGCAATGAACATAATAATTACAATTATCATTTTAAGATTGTACAATGAGAAGTCTTATTGCAATTGGCGATTTCTTACAGACAACCTTTGGATGGATAGTACAGCATGTAAATAACGAGAATAACCCGCAGTGTAGCATAAACTAATTAACTTCAAAACAAATATTTTAAAATCAAACATAAACAAGTAAACAATCATCCTGCTAAAACCTTCTCCATAGGACCATCAGGAACCGCGCAACTAGTCTCGACATTTCATAAGTGCCAAATCTATTCCATAATAAAAATCTATTCTATTCTATTCCTTAATCGCTCACTTCTCCACTAAATCCGGGCCTTACCAATAATTCAAACTGTGCCTGATAAGGAGTAAGTGTACACGTTATTTACAAATGTCAATAGCTGACCCTATTATTGACCTCAACATTATAGAGACCCTTTAGGGCTAGATATGTTAATGTGTAACTAATTTACTAATACTTACCGATTTCGTTTGAGCCTATTTTGGTATTCACAGAATATTGTACGGATATTTACACTATCGAACGGTATCAGTGAAACAGTGCATAGACATTTGAACGAAGTAACACAAAAGAATCCAAACCAGATTGAGCTAGTTGTGAGATATTTGATTTTAAAGCTTACCTACATTACATAGTAATTCTTTATTGTTGCAGTGTTGTTTTGTTGGCTTTATTGGAATTTAAGGGCAAACCTATGGTTTCATATATTTTATGATATTTAAAAATATCTTAAAACGAACTGAGGGTGGATTTGAATCCTTTTCATTTAAGTACGTCTAATTAAATTATGAATTTAGATCACGTAGGCTGGTTCTTAATTTTAAAATAAATAAAAGAACTAAAGCCTCCACGATAATTTGATAACAAAAAAGAAGACCATCGCTTACTTTCTACTGCGGCTAGTCTCACCGCGAAAAATTTAAGTTATTCAATGTTTTGGATAATAAAAGTATAGATTTTTGTTCGGCAACTATACTACCGTAACGTTTAAAATTGGAAGAGTTTAGTGTTCTTTCATACACTGGTTATTTTATACCTATATGCGCGAATATAACGTGCTATTTAGTGATGCAAGGCACTGCTACGCACGTAGCAGCAGGCCACCTACGCGCGTTGTCTCGCTGATATTATGCTGTGACATGTGCGTGCAGAGCGTAGCAGACACACGTGGCCACATAACAGCGCGCGTAGACGCAAGATGATAATATCGTTGCGTGTAAAAGCAACAGGCTAGGCGATTCGTATAAAAACGCTTCAAATACAATTGTCAAAGGAATCCATAACTACTAAATACATTTTTGAACTTAATGTTTATTAATTTGTCTTCCATTAAAATCGGTCCCTAATAACTATCAGCCCAGAGGTTCACATTTTGTAATGACTTAAGTTATAGATCAAGAAACCCTTCACAAATTTAATAGACCATTAAAATATCGTAAATAGAACCTACAGATAAAAACCATATTAGTGATAAACTTTATGCTTTTTTTATGAGACCGTAGTCTCATAAAATTTTAAATAAATACCAGACAGGATGTAATTTACAACACTTTGTGACGTAAAACTTTCAAAAGAGGTTACACAATACAAAATCATTCGTTTCCCAAAATGTTAGAAAAGCTCTTAATTTTGAATTCCAAAACCACACCTATAATCAGCTTACGAACATTAATTTCCTGTAATAAATTATACTTCATAAAAACTACGATTCCATTGATATAAAAACTAAAGATTCGCAGTTTCAATCAAAACTTATAAATTAAGTAGTCATAAATTTATACCGATGCGATACAAATACACTTTTAATTACCAAAAATAAGAAATGCCGTCCGTTTTTACGCAATAACTGTGCAGTTTTTGACCGCGCGTCACACAATTTCGATTTGTGAGCATATTTTCCGCAAACAGTTTTGTGTCGCTAAATGTGCATCTGCAGTTTTTATATCAATGTACCATTCAATATAATTACGTTGGCTGTTCTCACAAATCCATGTCCAGGTAAAGTCAGGTATTAGAGAGACAATGTAAGTTTGACAGACCGTAATTTTATCGCATGGTCATGATGTCATAATTCAATCACGGCGCTCGTGTTAATCAATTGTTAGCTTCAAATCGATCACATAGATCATAGAATTAGGGCAGGCGCAGTTGCCAAGTTTAAGCTATAGATTATAGTGTGGGTTTCAAATGCTGTGAGCAACAATTTTCCTGGGTAGAGTATGATATGATCAATGCAGTATTTCAAGTTAAATGTTCCTGGTTGAACCTAATCTTAAGACGAATGGCGAACTAAGCTGTCAAAATCGTAGTTTAACAGCACCCAGCAGTGCAGCGCAGTTTACCCTCGATACAGGAGAAATCCTAGTGAGGGGCAACGTTTTTTCTAAAAAAAAAGAAAAAAAAAAGAAAAGAAAAGAAAGAAAAGAAATTTAATGGGCTTAGCACCCTAGTGGCGAGGGTGTAGTCTCTAGCATAGAAAGTTACTACCTACTTATTATATTTATTTTAATAATTTAAAAAATCATGGGGGCCAGTTTTTTTTTTATCTAATCTAATAACGTACATTACTGCTTCAATTCAAAATGAGAATGAAAAGGCACTATGATTTACTGAACAGTGACACTAGAAACTCAATTATGGGACATAAACATTTATATATCATTTTGCATCTGTTTCTATACCTTTTTTCTGTCTCCTTATCAACTAGATAATCTGAAAATTGTTTCATACGTGATCCTACTCAAGATTCAAGCATCTTGTTATACCCGACTCCATGGAGTGAGGTCTTGGTGATCTGTCATACAACAGATCGATACCTACAGGAAGTATATTTAAACAGGATACCTACCTGCTTTAAAGGCTTATTGTACACATAATTATGAACAACTTTAATTATGGGAACACGCTGAATCGCGAAAAAAACTATAAACACTTGATTGTGAATTGTTTCCTTAAGTTCTTGAATTTTTATGATAAAATGTTAAGGGTCCTAAGGTTGTCTGGCAGAGAATGCCTGTGGCATTAAGACCGCCTTTGTACATATTTGTATGAAAAGCATTAAATAAATTAAATAAATAAAATGAGGTCTTATTTTTGTGGGGAGAATAAAGATAACTTAATTCTTTCTTAATTTTTATTTCTTTATATAGCTACCTATTTGTTATCTATTGTTTCTCGCTAGCAGTGACACCGGCCTTAACGTCACTCGGCCTTTCTTACACTTCATTGCCTTATATCACGAAACTATTTCAACTATGTGACCTTATCAAAAATGTACCATGTTCGAAGTGTCCTACGTCTTCCAAAGCAGTTAACTGTAACACGAAGTTACGTGTTCAACCAGTAATTTGCAACGCTGGCTTTCGCACCGGATCCCATCTGGAAGAGTTTATATATCTTTCAGTATAGTCATAATATTGTATCAAAGTATAATTGAAATAAAAACCCAATTAAAGACACATGAACAAAGTGAATTCGCCTTAAGAGACGTTAAGATATCGCCAGTGAACACATTATTAGAAATATTTTTACCAGCAGTATAAGTTAATATAAAAAGTACTTATTAGTCTTGTAGGCTTGATCGTATTAATATTGAGATTCTAATTTTAAATTAAAATCTTAAAGAATACTCGTAACGAAAAATAAAGTTACTTTAGGTACTTGGTGTTACGTCCGTCGTAGGCTTTGCGTACGTTTTTAATTTCCGACTGAGAAAATTCTAACCCCTTTTAAAATCTTATCCGAGATATCCAGTGAAAATTTACGATGCCTAGACGAAATGAAGGTACGCACGTAGTACGGTAATGTAGCCTTTGCTAGGCTCAAAAGAACCAGACTACAGTATAGTGGAGCAAAGAACAGTACAAGCCGCACAATACAAATCCCTTCATAATTTTCCCCGCCATTATTCAACACAAAGTTACCAAACATTATTATGTTATTACCTCTAACCTTGTCATAATTAACTACGAGCTTTAAATCTAAACTCAGTCGTATACCTACATTGTACTGAAAGGGCAAACATTTCAAAGAAGAGAAACTTGCCGCTGGGAAACAGTCTAAACGAAGCACGGGTGACTGTCAACCTTTAGTAGTTACATTGTACTGGATCACGCGAGCAGTGCACCGTCGAATAGGTCGGGTGTTAGGTACTCGCAGCTATTGAGTTGGTAACCTTACCAAAATTAAGTTCACGATATACGGCTCCCTGTCGACTGGTGAACGTGTCCAGGATGGGGAGATGCGATATGGATGAATAAAGTCACGTAAGATGTTATTTTCTTCAGAATAGGATTAAGTACTATTTCATTTATGAGCGATAAATTGACGATTGTGCAAGAAAATGATTGTATTTTGTTAACACGCTTTTATTAGCTTGACCTGTAACTAACTAACTATGTAAGAAAATCTTGGAAGTTAAATTGGTCCCACTTCCCGGTTTCCGATTGAGCTGAAATTTTGTATACACGTTCAGTTTCGATGACTAAAGCGTGTTCTATAGTTTTTTTTAACTATAATATTTTATTACGTAACTAGGTTTTTACAGAACTATTTACGATCACCCAGCAATGCAGTGAGCAGATTCATAATTCAAATCTTTATGAATAAAAATTCAGCTTCCGTATGTTTGTGTCCGCAAAACTCGAAAAGTAGTCGATGGGTTGACTTGAAAGTTTAATACAACGTTGCATTTTAACAGAAGAGTGTTCTTATATACTTTTTATTCCGAAGTTCTTAAGGAAACGGGAAATTCAAAGCATGTTGTTTAGATAAAAACAATTTGAAAAATAAAAGTATTTCAAAGAATTTGATTTTTAATCCTATTGAATACTTTTTAATCTTTCAAATCCTTTAAAATACTACCTCTTATGGGTGTTCAGCCACAGCGAAGCCTGCCCGAGTTAACCTAGTAGGAAATAAAATTACAAGCATGCTTACACATTGAATTTTTTTTTTTTTAAATAAACATAAAAACAAATACTAGCCAGATCCTGTCATCATAAAAGAATGTCGGTAACACATTACCATTAAACAGTAATTAAAACACATCCTTTTCCATAATATCCGTGTGTTTACTATCCCGGATTACCTAACTTACAAGCCGGAACTAAATACCCGGCATAATGAAAACACACAACGTCACCGCGGTCACCTATCTACCGCCGGAGATCAAATCCAGGCCTTACCTTGAAGCTCTTGTAGTGACCCGGTGAACACTGTCGACCGGTTATCGACGATCAACATGTCGACTATTACTTAGATAACATGTTTAGCTTACGTTATTTGGGTCACGTAGTATTTGTAACAAGTACAGCGTCTGAAAATGTTGTCAATGAAAATTAAGTAGCGTCTTGGAGATCTCGGTTATTCACGGTGTAAAGAGACCTGAACAAAGCCGAAGTCTATGCATACAGTAAATCAAACAAAGTAACATTTTGAAAAAATAATTTCTGGGAAACTACTTTTATTTTTTTAGGTATTATAACCTCACCGTCAAAAACTCCAGCTAGAAAAAGAGCTGTTACTTTTGAACGGCTGAACAGATTTTCATGAAACATAGCTAAGATGATATATGATTAAACTAGCTTTCATTTAATTATTTATTTGTCCATCCGTTTTACAAATTTATAACACCCCTCTTTTTTGTCGGGGGTTAAAAACATGTTATATTGCACGCAGCAGACCGGTGTGTGTGACTGTGTAAACTGTGAACGGGATGGGTGTATAGGCGCTTAAAATAGTTCACTAATAACATTTCAAATCTGTTATCGTAAAAAACGTAATAAAAATCATATCTTTGATCTTCAATATCTCGATAACCAGACTTCTCAGGTGTGGCCCAATACAAATAAAAACCATCGTAATGATGGGAAGAACTTTTGGGTCTTTTTACAATGAGTTGCAGGAACTTTCTTTGTAATAGTAAATTTTTATGTAAAGTTTGTGTGGGTTATTTTTTACCTTTATTCGCATCGGAATCACAAAGAAGTGGTGTTTGAATAATATATTTCCCTATAAATGATGGTACAGGATACAAAAATAAGCGATGAAAATCCAATTATAGGGTCATATTAAACATAGGGCACTATGTTTAATATATACCTATGTGTTTATTGGTTAACAGTGGATGTCGGACATTTAATGTGATGATGAAATGACGAGCAGGAATTGAAACCAAAACATCAAAAACACATCAATAATATGCTACTTAAAGTCATTCCCAAGTGGGTAGCAACAAACTCATACATCATACATTAAGCAACGTAACACAACCTTGTAACACAAGCCTTGTATCAATGAACATATCAGCTGCGCATGACTCTCAATACGACATTAATTACTGTTTTTAACTATTCAAAACGCATACCTCAAAGGCACCTGTAATAACGCCAACGCTAATGCGTCCGTAGCCTTCAAACAACAATAAATCGAAATGGTTCCTTTGAACAACCTACAAACATTATCAATTAATAATTAATCGGTCCGGGTTGCACGCCCACCTCTAATCGTACTTTTCGGCAAATCCGTGTGAGTCATGATTTGAACTTCGAACCATGAATTCTATGTACAATGGAAGATTACAGGCTGGTGATAATGGATTCCAATTTTTTCTTTCTCTTTTACATCAATTTAATATTTCTCAACTTTAAATTACATAATATAAAGTAATAATATATTAAACACTACATTATTTTTATTTTGAATTATTTAAATGTAGGTTAATTTACGAATTGACTGAAATAACTGAATATGTATAACCGTTGCAATGTAGGTTTATTTAACATTTCCTCTAGAATATACCAATTAAAATTAATTAAGAATAGGTACAGTTTTTCGTCAGTCAGGGATAAAGAATAGGTAATTCAAGTAAAGGACCAAGTTACGTACGCACTTTCATGATAAAATCTGGGCGGATTAATCTCGACTTTGATTTATCTTGATATTAAATACCTATACATACAATTATGTATTTATATTATTTTTATAGTATTTAGGTACGTGTATGTATTTATATATTAATGTAGGTACGCATATGTATAATATATACCTATATATATTTTAATGTATGTGTGTATTGAATTACTTAGGTTCCACTTAAGTATATTAACCTCACCTAATAGTAATAATGACGTTTGACGTACCTTTGGGTCGAGTAGGTATTGCAGTTTTGTATGGGACAGCTGAATTATTTTTGCGCGATTACGATGTAGATCCCATAGTTAAAATTGTTCAGTTTAATGGTCTGATCCACACCCTTAAATATGAGCACGCATTTCTGATACACGTTGTATAGACTCTAACAATAAATAATTCTGTAAAAACGTGACACGCGAACAGCGCTGAAATAATGCTGGCATAAAGTTAAAACCAATTAATTCCCTTTCATATTACCAAGGTACTGATATAATATGCAATATATTTGCGTTAATGCGCCTCGACGTGCCAAATCCTGTTTGAATAACATTTTCCTCATAAACTAGGCTCGTCCGCAGTGCCGGGGCGTAACGAACGATATTTACATAATTAAATTATTAAACCAACTGGATGTTGATAACCGATTTGATTAAGTATTCATTTTCACTTCATGAAACTCGTTAAATGTGAATATTATTAGTTTTTAACTTGCGATTTTGACAAAGGAGCCTTTACCTTGTTACTACTACGATAGGTACTACGAATTTATGAGCCTCGGCCATTTTCGTCTCTCTTCGGAAATACGAACGCGTAATGACGAGATCCAATATAGTGATAAAATTTAACTTATATTTGCCAACTAAACACAACTATGTACCTACACAGCCTAATTATTTGAAACATAAAATAGAATATAAAACTGAGCACGTAGGCGTCAAAGTAGGTACTCCTCCTCGTCGCTGTGAATTGGTAGCGTGCCCAGAAGACTGGCAGCAATGCCACGTTGAATGGCAATGCTTATCTATGACCAAATAATAGGCCAGCCCTCGGGTCACGCATATTATCGATCAAACATTTTGTAATATCTCTAAAAAGAAGACGTGCATTCGGACCCTATGATCCACTCATTTCGACGCCAAATGGGATCTAAAATATAACTACAAAATTATGGAAACAATAACAAAAGAATATCTCGTTACTGGGAAGATGCGGACGGCTGGACATTGGTGGCTATATTCGCACTGAATCGGAAACACGAAGATTGCCGAGGCACATAACTTTAAGAGCCCATCCACACTCGGTATTTTTAGCAGCAGAATCGCGCGTTTTTGCGTTCGATTTTTACTTTTTGTAAGCAAAAGGTAGCTCACGAACGCGAAAACGCGCGATTCTGCTGCGTTTGAACGATCGCTAATCGTGGCACTGTAATTAGTCTATAAGTCTTACAAAAATAAGTCTGTCTTAATAGACGTCAGGCGTCTTCTCTACCAAATGCTGTTTCACATTGAAGACAATTTAGCCTATCAGTGGAAGACGTTTAATAAGCTAACACTTGGAGCTAGACTATGGTCGCTGCTGACTACAAAATAACTCACAAACGATCTATTTGCGAGTATAAGGCCGGTAAGGTAATTTTGCTATGTGCAATCTCGTCGATTGGAGCAATCGTTTCTGTCAAATAAACAGTAATATCTGTCAGACATATAACTACCTACTACGAGTATTGTTACAATCTTCACATGATGACACTTACCCTGCTTTTTCTTACTTGTCTTATACACAGGATAAATTTGTATGTAGTGCGCAAAATTTGCAGAGTGATTCAGTCTCCGTTCCCAAATGCAACCATTGGTAAACAATTTGTTGTATTTTATAAATGATTATTTTAACAATGAGTACTGTGAAGATTGTTTATTGGATTGTTTTGTGTTTGTTTACAAGATAGGTACCTTGAAGTATACGTCGGCGTATAGTCCCGCAAGGTAACCAGCTACCTAATCACGATGCACGCTCGTAATCGGAATCGACTCAATTTTGACACTACAACAGTGTTCATTGCGTTGCTCAAATTGTAGGGCGTAGTGGTTTTAAAAGCATACCGCGCTATGAAGTTTGTGGACTGTCAAAATTAAATCGATTCCGATTGCGAATGTGTATCGTAATTACCCTGCCGCTATCTGTGGTTTGACTCCTGTCTGATCCTGAAACTTTCGAAAATATTATGAAACCGGGACCAAACCGTTGTATATTCTTGAGCTTGGTTTCTTGTTAAACTTTTCAAAACACGTCCAATAAGTTTTGCAACTAGTGTTCTTATCTACTTGTTGCAATTTGTTATTAATAAAACTTGCATCATTTTCAGAGAAAATTAAAAGCTAGTTAGTGTGTGCAATCACTTGTAAGTTCCGTTTGCAAAAGGCCATCAAAGTAATTGAAGAACTATCAACGTTTCTTTAATGGCTCATCATCTAGCATCTCATACATCACCAGTGGCGTGCACTCCGTAAAGACAAAAAGGTACCACACATGGAAACCATACATGGTTCCCGACAATAAGTCACCATCATTTTTGTTGTGGGTTTAGTAAAAGGTCACTAAAAGATTTGGATCACACGATACCCTTATAAAAAATCTAAGAACAATTTGTTTGCCAAGTATGATGACTGACAGCATTCAATCAAGAGTTCTTAGGAGTCCAGTATTGATTTTAAAATATAATTTACTAACTGTTCCCGGGTTCACCCGCGCTTATTGTTTTTATTTAAATAAAATATAGCCTATATCACTCAAGGATAGATTAGCTTTCTAATAATGAAATATTATCTTTTTAGAATCGGTTCAGTAGTTCAAGATATTATCCCCTACATACAAACAAATAAACCTATCTCTTTATAATATTATGTATGGATGAGTGCAGTCACTTTGATTTTGAGATTGGCAGTGCATCACCGGCTCCTCTGGTGTTGCAGAAGTTCATGGGCAACGGTGATCACTTGAGATCAGGCGACCGGAAAGCTCGTTTTCAATTCTCATTCATAAAAAATAAAAAACTTTATAGTTAGTACCAAATAGTCCATTCTGCGAGACTAGGTCAACAGTTCAAGATCAGAAAGAGTGACCTTATAAAACCGAGGCCTATAATCTAGATAGATCTCTAGATAAAACTTAAATAAATCGTACTAAGCCTGTCTTAGAAACCAGTCTATCACGTTGCAGAGTGAGGTCACATTCATCAGCTTCCTCTTGGTTGCTCAATGGAAGATCGCGCCGGAACGCAGAGCACGCGAGCTCGCGTGCGGCCATCGATACCTACTCTATGGAAAGATGGCTCAATTGAGCAATATGATGCAATCCTTTAATAGCTGATGTTTTCCTGAGATATTGCTTGTCTTTAAGATGTGGATATTTATCTGTCCCCAGGAAATGTGTCTGCACGTTTGATTGCTTCCAAATATTGTTACAAATATGGCTCAATATCATTCAGTCTAGTATTAGTTTAGCTAGATTTCCATTTCAACTTTATACGATTGAGTATCAAATAATTATGAGTGGATATGATTGAATATCTCGTTTTAAAAGATCGATGAAGGCAATTAAGAAAGTTAAATAAAGAAATGTGTAAAAGTAGATGTTATATGTGGATGTTGTTTTAATATTGTGTACTGATTTAGATTTATGTTGAGTGTCACAATGCTATGGTAAATCATAAATCAATTTATTGGTAATTTCCATTACACGTCAAATACATTATACATTATAATCATGACATAATATTTAAGTTCACTTCAATTGTGAACGTTAATTAAATATTGTAACTATTATGTTCATTGCTCCTTTTTATCTGATGTACAATAATGGGTATTTCATTCTATTAAATTTCTTTTTAATAATAAATAAACAAGTACATAACATGCTATAATAATAATTTATTTTTCAGTCAGTTCGCTGAACTCGTAAAACGCTTTCTCGATAAGCCAGTTTTTTAATCTCATTTTAAAGACTGTCATGCTAGAAGCAGACGTCACAGTACTTGGTAAACAGTTATACACCGTATGTCCCATTATATGAGTTACCTTACTAGATTTAGTTAGCTTGTAGCAAGTTCCCACTAGTTTTTTGGAGCCTCGTGTATTATATGTGTGTACATCCCCGTGTGTCATGTAACTACTAAGATTTTCTCTTACGTATATGGCGACTTGCATTATTACTAATGAAGGTAACGTGAGAATCCTGTGCATAATGAAAAAAGGCTTTGCGTGAGTTGTTTGGGTTGCACCAGTGATTGCTCTCACATCTCTTTTCTGCATCCTAAAAACTCGTTCTCTATCCGTGGCACGTCCCCATAATTATCTAATTATGGGCGGTAATTAATCTAGCCATTAGATTGAGTCCTGTTGTAATCTTATAAGCATTATGACAAAACGTGCCTAAGACAATAGTCATCGTAAAGAATGTTAGGCACTCAACATTTTACGACATAGTGTCCAATGACTATAGTGACTCACAAATAATGCATATTAAGGAAACTAGTTTCGAACTGGATTATTTCAGGGGTTATGGAACTTTTTACATTTCCTGGTGATGAATCAACTCCTTTTGCATCTCATAAGGGCGAAGGTGCAGTGCCTGCGTCGTATCTTCCCTAGCCGTGTTGTTGGTTTTATTTAAAAAATCGCTAAAAACGATGGGACATCCCCTTTGTACATTAATCAATACACTCTGTTTTCTTTTTCTCATGGTGTGCAATAAAGCATATTTCTATTCTATTCTAAAATTCTTTTTCAATATTACCGCTTCTTATCCATAGGGCCAACTTTTTTGGAACCGTGCACCTAGAGCCTTAACCTTCTTTCTACCTTTCCATAAAAATATTTGATAATTCGGGCACAACTTCCTTGTCTTTTTCCTGTCATGCGGATTTGCGCCTGCGTGTGTCTGGACCGCAACCTACAGTTTTATAGTCATGATTTTCCTGTCCTGCATGTGTATCACGCATGCGCGCCAGACCCCATCGATGATATAGGCCAGACACGCACGCGGGCGCAAATCCGCGTGACAGGAAAAAGGCCCTAATAGTCACAGGAGGTGCCTGTCAAACTAATTATAGCCTGTATTTTGATATCCAATGAATTTATACACTCAAACGGGTATTATAGTGAGAATTAAAACACTTATACTAATTATAGAGATATTACTCAAATTGCAACAATTTTGCGCATAATTGTATTTTACGGAATAACTATAAATATCCCTTTTAGCAGGTATTTGAAACCAATTTTCATATTTATTTAATGTCTGCGTTTCGCTTGAACAATCTCTATAGGTATTCGCTATCGTGTCTGTACCTCATAAGGTGTGACTTACTTTGATCGGGTAGTAATATTGTGGTTTTAATTCATGTAGGTAAGCAATATGCATAATTGAACTCAAATTACTAACGTAGTCTGTAGCAAATTTAAACAATAAGGAGCGAGCAGTTACTTGATTATAATAATTAATATCTATTCATTTTACATTAGGTACCGGTTAAACTTCCTATTTTTGCCTAAACTCTTAATTTTGCGTAGTACAATATCGGTAAATCTGCGTGCCTAAACTTGGAATCACTTTACCTAGTACCTACCTACAACATTTCTAGACTATGCGTTGCCATTATTATGACAAGTACCTAAGTAATTGAAGGCTTTCTGCCCCAGGGAAAGTTAGGACTCTAAGCAAAGTTGGACAGTTTTACTTTAAATTATATGATTATCTTTACAGCACCCAAACTTATTAATTTCTACGCTTTCATGAAACGCCCACGCGCGTTTCGCCCTCAAAAGTTATAACAACCATAATTTCAAAGATTGATTAAGAAGAATTATGAAATCGGTCCTTGCTTGCACTTTCATGTCACCTCGTTTTGGTTATTTCATAACAGAATTCCAGTTTTTAAATAATAATACGAACAAAAATCTCGAGCAGTTTTGTTGAAAATGCGTTGCGTGGCGTTAAACAAGACAGTTCTACATTCACTTACTTTTGTTATACTAATTATATAATTGTGTGTAGGTATTACGCATGTATTGATACGCAACTGATATTGATCAGATTTACATAAAAACTATTTTTCATTACTATTATTCATTATATTAACGTTATGCGTAGTCATTCTATTATTAAATGACGATTGATCGTTGCAGCTTTGTTCTGATTGTCATCTACATTTTCGCCGATCGATGGCGTTATGGAATCCTGACGCCATCTACCGGGCACTGTTGGCGCAGTGGCTAAGCGATTGGCTTTCTGCGCTACGTGCCGCGGGTTCGTTCCCCGCACGAAACAATATTTATATGGCTTACAGATAGTTTTTCCGGGTCTGGGTGTGTGAGCATATGACATGTATGTTTTTATGCTGTACCCACGGCCACGATACAGGAGAAATTCAAGTGTGGGGCAACATTAAAAAAAATGTAAACCCTGGGCTGTTAATAGAATTATACAGAAAAATGCAATAACACTTTGCTTAACAAGGAAATTGAATCCAGAACCTCACGTTCCGCAGCCGCACTAGTGACCACTATACTTATTAGGCGATCATTAGTCTATAAGCGTATTTAAAAAAAAACCATCTTTACAGAATCTTTTACGAGTAAATGCTAAATACATAGAATGGTTTCATAATATTTTATTGTTATGGGAACATACGGCTCGTTAAAACTAAAAATCTTGAACATAACAGCAGCTCAGCTATGACTAAAATATTTTATGTGAATTATGCCGTTTCAAGAATTTGGAAAGCAGCTTCAAAAAGGCCACCGTTGCATCTTTGTATTGCATGTCCGTACTATCATGAAATTTTATTACATATGTCAGCTTTCCAATTATAATTTGGAAAAAATATACTAGAAATCTTTTTAATGTTCTTTGCCTACTAGGTTATCTAAACCTAGGATGTTTTAATAGGTATAATCCGGCACAAAAAGCAATTTGATGATTTAAATCAATCTAAGTCTATGAGATCGATAGGTGGACTGTATGCAAACGTGTTTGAGATGTTTAAAAATGGTTTATTGCTATAATGGTAAATTAAATGTGAAGAAAATTGGCTAAAACAAAGCTCCTGTCACTAACAATCATCTCACAATGACAAACGTAAAACAATCCAAATAATAAGCAAACAGTTTGTAACACGAAAAACTAAACAAAATTATAAACATGAACAGATTGGCAAGTTAAAATTATAGTATGGAATATATTGCGACTTGTTGTGAATATAATGCACTGAAAACAAGTGTGGCTAAATTATGAGGTGTGACTCGTAGGTGGTGATTTAACACTAATAAATTGCTCCGTAATTCATGGCGTAATTGCCTTTAATGTAGCACCAGCTACTTATTTCTTACATTCCTGAGAATCCCCTATAAGCTTCACACATTTTATTTCACCTGGTATTGTCGTGGTGTTGGTAGCAAAATGGAACTCAAAACAGACGAAACTTCAGAGAAAAAATATAAAGATTTTAATGGAACATTCAAATTGTGCGCTTTCTCGCTCGCCTTCGCTCTTCTCTACCCAAACAGGACAACTGCTCTCAAGAGATGTGTTACTATCACCCTTATCATCACTTTCTGCGGTGGCCAACTGTTCTGGTTCATCACTTACACCTTCAAATGCCTCTATACTTTAGACATCTACAACTTCGCCAGAAACATGACATTGGCCGTCGTGCTCGTTCTATTCTTTATCAAAACGTATTACGTGATTTATGCTACGAGCAAATTTGCTCCTTTGCTCGACAAAATATCTGAAGATCTTTTGGAGGCTAACAATCTGGATGAAGACTGTCAAATGCTTTACGATTATCACATTAAAATCGCAAAAGTTGGTGAGATTTCCTGGTTGCTTATTCCGACGATCATGAGCGCCTTGTTTCCTATATACGCTGGATGTTTGATGAGCATAGAAAGTATTCAAACTGATGACTACGAGAGGCGCATGGTACACGATATGGAGCTGCTTTTTGTGGAAGATATCCAGAGTGAGACGCCCTTCTTCCAATGCATGTTTGCGTACAATTGCGTGCAATGCGTTGTTCTGGTGCCGAATTACTGCGGATTCGACGGCTCTTTCTGTGTAGCTACGACACATTTACGTCTGAAATTGAAACTGTTGGCTTTAAAAGTACAAAAAGCCTTCAAATATTCCAAAAACCATCAGGAATTGCGATCAAAAATGAACGAGGCAGTCAGAGATCACCAGGACGCACTGGATTTTTATGTTCAGCTTCAAAATGTGTATGGGCCTTGGTTATTTGCTGTTTTTCTACTAACATCTTTTATGATATCTTTCAATTTGTACCAAATATACCTGTTGCAACGGATTGACCCAAAGTACACGTCATTCGGGGTGGTCGGAGTCCTACACATTTACTTGCCTTGTCACTACGCGAGCACCTTGACGATGGTAAAGCGATTGATTTATTTTCTTAATTAAGTTCGTGTGCTGTTTATATAATTACCCGTAGGCAAGTGTTAATCGGCGGAAGTGCTGCTTATATCAGAAATATCGATTTACTGTTGTAGTTGCCTACGTGACCTCACTGTTGTTAGGAAATAGGTACAGGAAAATTCTGGGTTTTTCATACTGATTGCATTTCTTATTGCAAAGGAATCAAATGTATTCTACGTGTAATTTAATTATAACAACACCTCACACACCCTAATTAGAATATCCAGATAAAAGCATAAATCAACAACCAAAACTTTAGATTTTTTTTTAAATAAAGATTTTTTTATTATAATTAAATACTTTTGAGCCTAGCATTATTTACTGCATTTAAATTTGAGTCTTGGATTCTTGGAATAGGATTTAATTTTCTTTGGCTCAATCAGGCGTTCATCTGTTTCGATTTATCTTTTTTTTTTAAATACCCTTATTAATAGTTACTGAAATCGTTTCAGTTGTCAATTATGAACAAAGTATATTCAGGTTTCGCAATTATTCAATTCACCCTGTATATATAGATATTTTGAACATGTATGAGTGTAAATAAATATTGTAATACTCATTGCTGTGGACATTGACTGACAACTGACAAGGATATAATATACTAACGCGGCCTCTGTTAGCTGATCAAAATAGATAGTGTTGTACCAGTAGCTAATCATTACTTGCTGGTAATGAGAGCATTAGTGAGACCGTGCGGTAGGTTATATCGACTATCAAGATGTGAGAACGGGCAATGTTAGCGCTAAGGTTTATTAAATTAGCGCTTTGAGCTCGAGCTCCGGTAATATGCGAATGAAATTACTCTATTAAGTTTCATCGGTGGGATTTCTCCATTTCTCATGGGTACAGGTCAAGAATATGTATTTGACGGTACGGTTAACGCAGTGGCTAAGCGATTGGCTTGTTGCGTTACGTGCCACGGCTTCGATCCCCGAACGGAATAAATATTTGTATAGCCTACAGATAGGGTCTGGGTGTGTAGGAATGTGAAATGTATGTTTGTAGACTGTAACCACGATACAGGAGAAATATAACGTTGGGGCAAAGTTAGCGGAGCTACTTTTTGTGTGTAATGTGGGCAAGAAGCTAAGTGCTAAGCACTACGCCAACTATTTCCTCTCGTCTCATAAATATCTCTCAGAATATATTAAAATCAATAAAAATATTTCTATGTAATTTAATAAAAATTTAAATTTTCTGAATGTCATTGACATCCAGGGGACTAGGGGTATTTCGTTACTTTAGAAAAAATGAAATTACCTTAACTAATTACCCTTTTCAACATTTTTCTTTTATTCCAGATAATGATAGGATTGGAATTGTTTGTGCGTTATATTTCAGATTAACGAGGAGATACCTAACGATCTGTACGTGGTGCCATGGGAGGCCTGGGCGGACCCCGTGGTGACCAAGCTGCTAATATTCATGATCGCCAGGGCACAGAAAGAAATAATTGTCACCGGTATGGGCCTGATCGTGTTCAACATGGAACTCTTCAAATCTATTCTGCAAACTTCTTATTCATTTTTCACTTTGATTACTGCTTAAATAATTTTAATATAGATCAAATAATGATCAGATAATTAATTATTCAACTTAACTTAATTCTCTTACTTATTTAATTAATTACTATAACTTACTATGCTTAACACATTTTTTTTTTTAATTCAATTTTTTATTAGAAGTTTACCTATTTCTCTTTCTGTGTTTCGTTTATTGTGAATGTTTAGCTGTCATTATTCTGTAAAGAATAAAATTATTTGTCTTTCTTTCTAACGTTATTTATTTCTAAGGAACTAATTAAATCAAGCATTTTGGGCGCGCGTCCCTCCTCGACCCGCTAAGATATTTTGAGAGATTCTATAAAAAAAAAACAAAAAAAAAACTGTATTTTGGGCCCTCATAGATGGCGACTTGAACATTCATGTCACACATTCATCTTCAGTTGAAGGACGTAGAAGAATAGTCATTGTTTTTCAAATTCTTATCAGAAACAGTTTCAAAGATATAGGTAGGTACTTTTAATTCAACCAAGCAAGGCACTAATTTTAAGTTCTATAAAAAATAAAAAATAACATTCCGTACTTTATTTAACTTCCGTTAGAGAACAGCAATGATTACTTGTTGCTATTTTAATATTTTGACCTTTTGTTCTTGTACATCTTAAAGTTAGATATCTGATAGATATCGCTGACTGCAATAAGTCAGGCATTTGTATAATATATAAATAGATAATACTCTATCCTTTAGTATTCTTTTTTTCTGTAATAACAACAAAGAGTATTCTAATCTGGTTTTAAAACTGTCAAAATGATTACCTATAGTAGGTACCTACTTAAAATGTGTACCTATCAACATAAATGTATTTTCTTGGTTTTACGATATACGAGAACATCATTATCGTTGGGTAAATATCTCCCAGAGTTATCAAAGTTAATTGCACCGTCATTAATAAGCTGATTAAATCAGACCAGTCGGACTATAACTGAGATGTTAGCACCCGGCAGTAAACACGGCATAATATATTTTTTATCATGCCGTAACTCCCAAAGTGCACCATCAGGAAAGCGGACCACCGTGGAGAGTTCAGCCGGTAAGAGTCTGGCAGACCCTAGCGTCTAGGTGGAGGATAACCCATTATGGGATTTTACCACGCTAATCAAAGGGTAATGACTATGAGCAAGTAATAGCTGGACGGAACGGACCCCAACCAGCTAAAATAGATTTTACCTTCCATTAAGAAAGAGTTTTGACTATTGCCTTCCACTGCAAAAGAGAAATGAAGAACGAGTTCGTTATTAACTATTTTTACTCGTCTAGTCCTCTCCGCTAGACTCTTTATTGGTGGAAGCACTTTTATGAAGTTTACCGTTGCGAGTTAAACGGAGTCCGTACGGAGCCCGCTCCGCTGCCAGTGGAAATCCGGATTATGGGTCATCATGCCGTAGTGAAAAGATTAGATATAATCTGTAAGGTGACAAGACTGACTGCCCAGTGCCCAGGGTGCAAAGGACGTACTTCGATATCGTTGATCGGAGAGGCTATTTTCATCTATAATTCAGTCAGAAATCTTCACATTTTGTAGTTTTAAGGTTTTATTTAGCTGCTGAAGATATCACTTTAACCCGTCTATTATATTATTTAAATAAAAGAGTAACGAACCCTGTTCATAGAAATAATTATAACTGATATTATCAATCCGTTAAAAATTGCGGAAGTATATAAAATATTGTGAAAAATTAAGGCAAAAACTGTTAAATTGCAGAGACAAAACGTTGGAGAAACATTTAATGTAGTAAGTAGCTACTCTATCTATGTACACTATCTTTTAGAAGGTTAAACAGGCAGTACAAACAGACCATGCAGCACTCTACATGGTGTATTTTAGTGCTTGTTTAATATGCCAAAGTGTCTACATGGAGACCATATAGCACTCTACATGATCTCTATGTAGACTCTCTACAGTACCTACTATAAGGACGTTTCTTATTCCTTAGCTACTCCTGACATTGCCTGGAAGGCATCAGTCACATCACTAATTGCCGATTCAACAAAATAAACAAATGTTAATAAAATTTCTAACGCAGTACTTATGTCACTAAAAGTCAAAGTCAAAGTTTTTTATTTCATCTGGGTCTTTGTAGGCACTTTCAAAATGTCGTGATTCTACGTGCACTTTAATAGCGATTAATAGAACTTTTTATATAATCAACTTGAAAAACACCCCATGCATGCATACCTGATGCAGGCTTTAATTAGACACTTCTTTATGGTAACTGGTATCGTCGTTGACCTTCATTCCGGTCAAATTATTAAAATATCTTGTAAATTAAAAACTATACTCTTAACTTACGTTACTTATGTTGTGAATTACATATATAAGACGAGCGCGCTCATAAATTATTCAACCATAATTAAAATATTTTAGTAAAATTTCACGATGACAAAGCGCATTTTAACAAAAAAAAACTAGGTAGGTACTTAATAATTATAATAATGGAGACGAATCATCTCGTCTTACTTTGCGCGTACGCATTTTACGCTTCAAATTACGTAAAAAGACTTCCTGGTTTTTGTGTTTTTACGATTTTGTAGCATTTTGCGAGCACTAATTAAAATGTTCGCATGTAGGTTCCGTATTTTTTTCTTTAGATATTTAAGACAACAGTGTTGCAGTAGATAAAAATGAGTTTTAATATGTAGGTAGGTATTGATGACACCAATAATATAGAATATATCTTTATTTCTCATCATCACAGAATCATACATTAATAAAACTACACGTAAAATAGAGACTGGTGTCTGATGTAGGTAGAACCTGTATTAGAGATCACCAGGCTAATCCTCCATGGAGACACATATAAATTTAATATATTGTAAGTAACTTTACATGGGCACTTCAGAGATGCACCGCACTTTGAATTTTATAATAAAAATTTCTAGTGTTAAATTACGTAGAGCCTCATCTTTGGGCTGGAGGACGTATTTAAGTGCATGCAGTTTTGGGAAATACTGTATCTGAGTGCTTGTTAGATTAGCGCCCTAGTATTTGGGAATGTGTATGACTGTATCCTTTTTAACCGACTTCCAAAAAAGAGGAGGTTCTATGGTCCTCTGTATGTATTTTTGATATTGTTGACTTGCTATGATTGAGCACGGGCCTCATCGAAAAAAATTTGGAGCACTCGCAGGTGTGCAGGATCTAAAATGGTCCTCACGATGTTTTCCTGCAAGTGACAATCGAATTCTGATCCGCACATGAATCCAAAAAGAAAGTGGTGCGGGTTCGGATAAAACACGGACTGTGCATGGAAGGCAAGCGTTCATCCACTAGGCCATCACTGCTTTTTTTTTATCTAAATACCGTAAACGATTCGTTTTTGCGCGTCAATCGCGAGTTCGAGTGACGTAATAATCGGTGCACAACGGTACAGGCTACAGCATGATAGCTATCGCACGCCGTCGATAGCAAAAGTGTCTGCCGACCCTGGCGTACCCCCTCTACAGGTGGAGGGGGCCACCAGCTCCCTTCACCTTCGCGCCACACGCCGCGCGCGACCAATGACCGCCCGCCCCGGCCCGGCGAAAGGTTTTATATACAAGTGGAATTCGCACTGCCAAATTGCTATAAGTCAAAATATAGGGTAGTCGGGCGGTTGAGTCGTTCGTAGTGCTCCGCTCGCATGAGGCTGTTCCGACGTCTTCTATCGACAAGTTAGTGCACTCGTGCGCGTGATACGCGACTTGGGATTATACGCGGCCTGAAAACACGAGCCAACGGGCCAATGCACCGTCACTGGAAGCCATTGTAGTCATTCGTTTTATAAAGGCATCAGACTTTGTGTGTTAACATGGGGTGCAGTGGAAGATATTATTTTCTGACTCTTGTTTTGTGCGTTGTGACTGAACTTGCGATCGGTGTGAGAGTGGTGCCCAAGAGAAAGAAAGGTAAATAAAATTTTATTATCTACAATATTGTATGAAGCTTCCGTCATTTGCGTGATTTTATGTTCTTGTTGTGCAAAGTTTAATTATTTAGCTGTATATAATCTTTTATATGAGGGACTATAAATTGTTCGTTATGCACTAAAACGTCTTTAAAAGCCTTACCACATGCGCTCAGGTCGTAGATAAATGTGCAGATTTCATATTGCAGCTGTATGAACCAAATGCGGCCACTCTTACTTACACAATGTTTTGGTTCATTATTTAACTCTACATGGTAATATACATCACATACTTCACAGTTCAAACAAACCTGTATGCTGTACAATATAACAAGGATTTAAATCACATGCATTTCTGAAGTTCTTTTAGGAAACTCTTGATTGATAAAAGTATTTTCTATGCATTTTTGTTAATAGTAATCTATGTTTTTATGCATCTACGTATATTTAATAAACTTAAATCATTATGTTTATAATATACAAGGTCCTACTTTTCTAGTCCCGATCCTTTTAAGGGGTTATTGTACTCTTCATTATGTTTTTTGTTTTTACTATGGGACCCTTTGTCGCAAAATTATAATCAACTGTCCAATAATTTTAGTCGACTAATATGAATTATTTGTATGGAACTGGTGTTTCTTTTTCGCGATTTCAGAGTTGGTCCTATACTAAAAGATGAAAAGGATTGTTAAAGGTATCGTACCTTACATATTAATAAAAACAACCAGGCGTATTTATGTAAGTCGTTCAAAATCGCGATTAAATAAAGCCTGTTTTGTAAATCGCCAGATAACTTTATCCGAGGGAATAAATTTGAATTTTTAACAGTTTTTCTACACAAAATCTGTCAAGCGTCAAA
Organism: Allophyes oxyacanthae; assembly: GCA_932294325.1. NCBI lineage: Eukaryota > Metazoa > Arthropoda > Insecta > Lepidoptera > Noctuidae > Allophyes > Allophyes oxyacanthae. The sequence continues at coordinate 13,190,184 of OW028613.1, read as the reverse complement.
TTTATTCGTGGGATATAACATTATCCGGCGATTGAAAAATCAGGTCTAAATATAATATTAATAGATTAACGATAATTGTCCCACATTTAAAATTCAGAAAAAACCACGGATCACATCAGCTAACGATTTCTGAAGGACAAAGAAAAATATAGAAAAGGTGTACATAATACATTCATAAATTAATTTTACAGAGGTCTTAAATATAACGAAACACCTCTCAAACTTAGAAAATCTTCCAGGTACTTCGTAATAAGAACCAATAAATATTCAAAGTCATTTGACAAGAAATTAATTCTTCAACAGACCCTAGTTAAAAAAATTCAAATCACTGGATTCCGAAAACAATTATACTATCCTGCAACTAAAACAACAGTTACGTAGGTATTTTATTTTCTTTTTGCAAAAATGAAATTCCTTCCATTTAATTTTTAAATAAATAGAAATTTCCTTCAAATAACGTAACATATACTAGGTAGTTCCGATTCATTTAAGGGGTAATTGTACTCACCATTCTGAACAACTTTTACTATAGGACCAATCCTGAAATCGGGAAAAAATAACAGCTGTACAAATAATTCTATATTACTCGACTAAATGTATGGACCTTCTATACTATTAATCTGACGAAGATTACAACTGGCAATTTTTAAACTCAATAATAATTGTTATAAAAACTATAAAAGCTTAGCGTAAGTACTCAAATCCACCGTTACCCGTCCGAATTATGAGAGAATTAATTATGTGTAACTCACCTTGACAACGAACATTTTTTCACATAAAATGCTCTAAAACAAAGGTTGTAGTAAATATTTTACCGTTGCATGAACAGTTGTTTTGGTTTTATAGTGATTTTTAGCCAGACAGTTGCCTGGTTGTAAAAAATTAGGTTACTAAATAAAATCGGTATTCTGTACACGCTATAGAGATCACAACAATAGGCTTCTTTCACACAAAGTGCGTGACTAACTGTTAACGTTAAATCCTCATTTCCGTATTTTTACTGGCACTCAGCTCCTGACTGGCTTGTTAAAGTAAAATGCAGCATGGAAACTGATTATGCTTCGTTTGAAATAAATTTTTGTTTTGCAGTTTATCAGAATTCGCAAATAGTATCAAAATATGTATTAAAAGATATATTAATTTAAGTACTAACTACAACATCAACTATGAATTATTCAAATAATTTATTTATCAAGTATGTGTGTACGTGGTAATTATTGTAGACATGGAATAAACATCTTAAATTCTCCAATTAAAAGTAAACTTCCTTATTACAATATAAAGAAACGTTAATATAATTAGAATAAAAATATGTTAAATTCCAGCCACATTCATTTTGGTACCGCAATGTTCTACAGAAACTAACGATAACTTTAAAACTAAATTAAATTAGAAACCTAATTATTTACTTACGGTAAGCTAGATAAAAAAATTGGCAACATTTTTTAGTTTTTAGCAAAGCGAGATATTTCGATTCCATATACATAATTTATAGAATTTACTTGAAACACTAGTACGTTAGAAACCTCAAAACGTGTTCGCTATTCAAAATATTCAAAAAAAAAAACTTTGGATAGCACAGATACAAGAAATAAGTAGCCAAATGAACGGTAAATTTAAAAAAAGCTGCGCTGTCCCAAGCCGGGAGTATGAAGACAAGATATAGAGTAACAGAGAGGCGCTACGCTAAAATATTATGTTATCGGATGCTATCGGTTGTTAAGCTTGCGGGTTCGAATCCTGTCCACAATATAATTTTGTATGGCCTACAGAATTTTGTTTTCTTATTTTGGGGGTGTTTGTTAGGCATAGAATTTGTACGCCCCCTATAGAGGAGATATCTATATCGGAAGAGTCGTAAGAGACTTGTTGAAAGCAACATTATTTCTCGTTAGACTCATGTTATGGTACAACTGTCAAGAGTAATAGCTAACTGTTTAAAAAAAAACAAAGAGTAAAATTTAAATGTGTCAATTTAATTGTCTAAATCAATAGCCACTACTCTATAAATTATCTGCTATACTTACATAAGTCAGAACAACTGAATAGCGCTCAACAGCTTTCATTCATACTCTGACTAAAGTTTCACCATAATTAATGGTGAATTTTTGGCGTTACTCCCATTTTCTCACTTCACTAATGAACGCCACAAGGTTGCGCGTAGTGTTGCAACATGAATTTCTCAAGTACCACGGCTGTTCCCACACATCCTGTATCGATTGAACGTTGCCACATGCTCGTGAGATTCGTAATTTCCGATTTAATTATCAGTTTCTCAGTATAATACCAGCCCGTGGAGTACCTACCTCCTACTAATTAATGTGCACTAAGCGAATTCTCAAACTCAATTCCCGCGACTTAAATACCAATTTAAATATGTTTCACGATCGCTTTTATTTTTTATAGTACCTATATACAAGGTCCTACCTTTCTAGTTACGATCCTTTTAAAGGATTATTGTACTCATAATTATGAACAACTTTTATTGTGGCATCAATCCTGAAATCGCGAAAAAGCAACAGCTGTTCCATACAAATAATTCAATTTTACTTGACTATGGAACAGATGATTTTCTTTTCGCGATTTCAGGGTTGTTCCGATAGTAAAATCGGGAAAAAAAATCGGGACTTGAAAGGTAGGACCTTTTTTATACAGGACTTTATCGTATTTTAATCAATTAAATTATCACATCAATAATAATAATTAAAGGACACTTATTTTCTTAATTTTTTACGTTTTCTTGTCTTGAAGGAGCTGGTCAACATATTTTTATTCTGCAACCAGCCTACTTCCCTGCGAACATTCGAATTATACGGTCATATTTTTTTTCCAGACATGAATCTTACGTGTTTTTACCAACACAGAATTTCCCATAAGGCTTTATAATTATGTTAACTACATAGGTACTCAGCATTATTTCCTACCATTTCTGTTCCAACGGTATTTGCACTCCACTACAATGTATGGTAGAAAACGTTCAAAGAACTAGGACAGGCGTGTAACACTCGTTTTTAATCTAGTTTCTAGAGTATACTGTGGCAGCTATTCGTCCGGTATCCGGTATTTCGTATCCCGTGTCTCTTAGCATCCGGCGTCCACTAATCACGAACCATTCTCGTAACGTGGACGCGACATATTTTTTCTCTCACACTTTTGCTAAGAAATGTGAGAGAGAAATTAATGTTGCCTTCACCAACAAAAAGTGAGATTTTAATACCAGTGAGAGTATCCCGGGTGGTCGGCTCTCGCGTGCCTCGTCCGTTTTTACACGTTTTCCAAATAATTAGTCTCAATTACATCTTCTCAACATACTGGAAAATTAGTCATAATCTGTGTGCCTTTGAAACACCGCCATCTGATGTGTTGTAAATCTCCTCTTAAGTAATTAATGAGAAATTTATTACACACGATGAGCGGTATTAATCTACGCAGTGTAATTCCAGCATCTTCAGCATGCATGACATTTTAGGATCCGTCGTATTTTCCGGTTATCTAATGATTTACCGCTGTTCTATATAATCTTTCGTCGATAATGCAGTTATGTTTATGTTTATGCCTCATGTTTTAAAATTTCACGAGACTCCTGTTAATATTTACGGTATTACAATAATCCTTGAATCTTTATTTATTTTATAACTTCATAATATTTACCTATTTATAATTACCGACAGACACTATCTTTCTTTAACTTTGTTTTAATACTAATTATTAGGGCGTGTACCTCGGAATTATTATGAAATCGCTAATTATTCACAACAATCGCTTGTTCCGTAGCCGGAAGACGTTGTGGTAATAAAAAAAGTGTTGCCCGCATAAAATAACCATTAGTGCGCTATCTGTGCTGATGCCGCTAAATTTAAGCTTAATTAATATGATTAGAAATAGTTATTAACGAACTGTTAATTGCGGTTATCTGTAACGTTACCCTGAAGTTTTAGAGGTTTTTAACAAGGGCTAAACGAGCAATGTTAATCTTATTTTTCTGCGTTAGTCACAGATTAAAAATATACTAGCATTGTGCATTTTTAAGGAGGGATCGCCGAGAAAAGCTATATTAGCTACTTATGTAACTGACTTTTCTGCATCATTACAAATCTCAGTTCTTAATTAATTTGAAAAGACGTAACCGATCGACAAATACTAAATGCGTGTCAAGGTTTGAAAAATCAATAACTTATGTGTTTCTCATTTCAGTTTAAAATATACCCTTTTTCCGCATTTCGCCACGCGCCCATCACTCATTTAATGATGTCCAATCATTGTGCAATCCGAAAGAGAAACTGAATGAAAACGTCTCTAAGTTAGTTACGTTTTCCTCACATAAAACTGGTAGTAAACATGAATTTACATAGTATGACATCGTTGAGTCGCGTGCTTGTAATATCATATTATGTCGTTAATGTATCTTCGTTTGTATTTGTAGGCAGCTGTTACAAGCTCATATTTAAATATCCACGATTTTGGTCTAGAGAAAATCGCAACTAGGTACTTCAGTTTAGCTGTTCTAGATAAATTTCATAACAAAAACGGAAATATATTTATATTAAATTTAGAATTATAATAAACCGGAATATATTTCAGGAGTCATTGAAAAATAAATATTACTACCGCTCGAGATTCGAAAACGATATCAAAACTTCCGAATACATGTTCTACTGCAAGGCTTCGTACAGCCGAGTTTCGCTAGGTCACCGCAACAAAACATCAACATTCTAACATCCGTGTCAATATCAGCTGTAATTTTTACAATCGCATCAATTTTTTGTCGGCTGCGTAATGTCGTAATTCACAGGTGGCTAATGTGTTATCCGCAGTGAACCACGTGTGGGTACTAGAGAGCGACTCATTCCGATTCACTTCGCGCACCGACGTTGAATCGTTTATTTTTTTATTGTTTTTGTGGTGCCAAGGAAATAGGGGACATTATCATAAAACAAAAATTTTCATTACAGAGTAAAAACTATTTCTTCTTTGTTTAATTAGATTAAAGTCATATAATATAATATATTAAAATCCTTAATAAATATGTAAAACTAATTTTGGGTTTTTTATTATAGGACTTCAATCTAATAAAACAAAGAAGTGTTTTCTTTTTTACTCTGTAGCGAATATTTATGTTTTATGACTTATCCCATTTTTCTTTGCCTTCACAGATTTATAGTGTACTTAGTCATCCATTAAAATCATCCATTAAAAGCCCCCAGTATTAATAACAAGTGGCGTAACACAGCGCTAGACTCTTTGAGCTAATTATGGCTAGATATATCTGGATATTTTTAAATCGTGAAAGAAGTAAGGTGATAAAATATTCAAAAATCTTGTTAAATAACTAGGTTTCCGAATACTTAAGTACCAAGCACTACATACATATTATAGATTATATTTGGTTTATAATTTATTCGTCTGAAAAAATAACTGTATCTACCTAAGTATTACCTATAAATAAAGCTTGTTCTCAATTTTCTAATCATTTGCAATACTAGTTTTTTTTCTTTCACTTTAAATAAATAAATGTTTTTAAGTAAGTAGTTCTAATTATTTATTTCCATTATCAGCACGAAGTCTTTGAACTCTATTGCAATTTACGAAAGTACCAAAATACATATAGGTTATTTGGTTTATAATTTATTCGACTGAAAAATTAACTGTATCTAAGTATTACCTATAAATAAAGTCTGTTCTCAATTTTCTAATCATTTGCTATACTAGTTTTCTTTTTTCACTTTAAAATAAATAAATGTTTTTAAGTTGTTCTAATTATTTATTTCCATTATCAGCTCGAAGTCTTTGAACTCTATTGCAATTTGCGAAAGCACCGAAATACATATAGGTTATTTGGTTTATAATTTATTCGACTGAAAAATTAACTGTATCTAAGTATTACCTATAAATAAAGTCTGTTCTCAATTTTCTAATCATTTGCAATACTAGTTTCTTTTCTTTCACTTTAAATAAATAAATGTTTTTAAGTAAGTAGTTCTAATTATTTATTTCCATTATCAGCACGAAGTCTTTGAACTGTATTGCAATTTACGAAACTACCAAAATACATATAGGTTATTTGGTTTATAATTTATTCGTCTGAACAATTAACTGTATCTAAGTATTACCTATAAATAAAGTTTGTTCTCAATTTTCTAATCTTTAATGCAACACTAGTTATTTCACTTTTAAATAAATAAATGTTTTTAAGTAAGTAGTTCTAATTATTTATTTCCATTATCAGCTCGAAGTCTTTGAACTCTATTGCAATTTAAGAAATTACCAAAATGCTAACCCCATTTTCAGCTATAAACCTGTAATAAACATTGATAACCAGTAAAACAAATAATTTAAGCAACTTATTTTCATTGGATTTCTATTCAGGCCAATCCGTCTGTGACGCTGCCTAAATTCGCAATATTTCATATAAATTAAACGGGCAAAACCTCGGTAATAACTGTACATAGTAACGTCATTATTACTGTATACTATATTATATACGCCGATACTTAATGGGTTGAGTTTTTGCATGATATTTGAGCAACGTCGTCTGCATCCGCCGACATCGCCGAGAACCGGCTGCGTGCCTTAGCTCACCAAACGGATGACTAGATTTGCTATACCTACTGACCTACTTGCAGAATCATTGATGTTTCTCAGGCATGTCAACCAAGTTTAATTTATACTAAGCCCAGCGTGATTAATGTTTTGATGAAAAAAATTACAAGCTCAACTATGTTCATAATTATTTTGACACGTACAAACAACAGTGAAACAGCCTATTCATCGGTGACTTTTAAAATTTATGTTCATAATCCATTAAGTTACTGTTTTCCTTTAATTGACCAGTCTAGGAAGGCAAATTTATTGATCGTAAACGAAGCTTAAAATCTAGTTTAAAAAATCGATTACGTTTTAGGCAATCAATCATATATTATTAGATAAGCATCGGTAATTAGGCTTAGCGTTTGATAGGTTGAATCAAAACCTGTAGTTGTTGTGATGGCTCCTGATAGGCCATAAATAACTAACGGGTTAGGTTAGTCAGTTACGTTAAATGTTAGCATAAGGCTTTTGTACGTAACTATTAATTTATATGTCTTCAGATCTAGCTGAGAAAGAGATCGTATTTCTGGCATGCTCTTGCGAATTAACAACGGTTTCTTAATGTTTCTGTCACATGTAGTGGTAATTGCTTGAATGCAATTAATCCACATTGCGAAACAAAGTAATAGATGACTCTTATCGCTTTTACAATGTAACATTTGGAATTTTAAATGAATATTCCTTTAAATAGCAGTACAAACATGCTACGATAGTGTATATCTTGGATGCACTACTTTAAAAAAAAACATTTAAAGTAATCATTATCAGACCTCATTTATTGTGGCGCTGTTGCAATCACCTGTTACTATACCCATTTAGGTAAAGGTCTTATAATTTTATAACGCCTTTATGTTAATTTGAATACTGTAGGTCGCTGTTTTAATTATCATATCACAACACAATTTTAATTAGGCTCAAAATAACAATGCGTTTTAAGTTTCATAGTCAAATAAAATTAATATCAATATAAAATTCAAATGTGGAAATGGAGGAAGCTGTCCAACAGAAGTTGTAAAAACTTAGTAAAATTATGATACTCGTAATGTTAATCTATTGTCAAAACACGACGCGACGTCAGTAGATACGTACTATTATTAAATTATTAGAATTAATATCGGGATGTTTACCCCGATATCCAGATTTATCTGGATATCCCGATTTACCCCCAATATTACGACTAACTCCTATATGCCGATTTACCCCGATATCCCGATTTACCTGGATATCCCAATTTACCCCCCCGATAACCAGATTTACCCGGATTTCAATTCTAATAATAATGTTAGTGACCATGACAGTTTAAAATCTTATCCTACTATTATTATTCGCCAAGTCACAGAAGGACACTGGACGGTGTCCCACAATAGAAAATCTATTGTGTCTATGTCACTAGTATCCGTTACAATTTATAATTCTTAACGCAAACGCATCATAATATTGGTTAATATATTAATTTTATTCTGACAGTGAATCGTTGTGGTTTTATATACGACCACGAATAGTCATTTTGTAAGTAATTGAGCTAATGAAATATTAAATTTAAAATAAGTTAGCAAATAGATTTCTTTTAAAAAATAGGCATATTATATATAATGATTAATAATAAATGGAAACATACGGTAATTAGGTAGTTAATATTTAAATTTAAATTTTATGAGCCTAGTGCATTCAAAAATTTCACGGACGTAAATTTAACCTATGCAAAATCAATAATTATTGATTTGGTAGAGTTATCATACTATCTGCAATTTCAAAATCGACTCTGCAACTTTATTATGTCATAAATCATAGCATAATAAAATTCAAGCCAGATGCAATTAATATTATTATATCAAATAATATTAACACATTAATGATACTGTTTATATAATAACAATCAATCATTCGTCTATACTGTCTATAGCTTGACGAGAGAAACCAACTCCACTTAAATAAAAACTTATGTTACATAACATTGGAATTCCATGTGGGTAGTAGGATATACATTACGATATCCTGTCGCGTATCTTAGCTTAAACAGTCAACAAAAGTTTTAATTGTATGCCAAAGTCAGATCAGAAAGTGTAAATATACAGAATGATTCTAGGAACATGGATCAAACGAAGCAGGGTTCAATGGGACCTATATGTGCACCCAGTACACCCCGTGTTTGTTCTGCGATATTGGATAGTTTAGAAAATAATTAACATTCAGTGTCATTTCAGTATACCAGTAAATCGAGCCAAAAATTCCGCTATCCTGACAAAACCGCTTGTACTAGTGCGTTGATATTTTTTATGAACCTAGTCTAATAGTAGATAGTATTTCACCTAATTGTCTATTTTTTTTATCACAGGTATTTTTACCTGTCCTTAGCCAGGTTTGAAGTATGAAGGGAAAAGGGATCATAACTCCCACCTTATCAAAGTTCATTCGCCATGTGCATTGTGCAGTCGCGTGCGCAAGGGTGGCACACTTTCCGAACCTTATTACAATATTATTTTTATTAGGGTTTTCGTCGTGATTTATAAGTGTTTTATTTTTATTTACATTTTTGTTCGATACATGTTAGCAAGAATGATCATGTCTTGAATGTCTTGAATTTAGTATCTCGTTTAATTAGCCATACTGACAAGGTACCTATATCGAAATTAATTTTGGCATCAAACAAGAAATTAAGGTCGAATAAAAATATAATTCATATCAAATCAATTTTACAATTTACAAATAAATCATTGTTACAGAATATTTCATTTTGTGGTAATAGATTAACAATTTAGACCGTTATTCATTTATTATCATTCGTGAAGCGTTATTTATTATGATATACGTTCATACGCGTAGTAATTAATAATTTTCAATTAATTATTCCATAATATTACATAGATCCAAAAAATAAAAATAAATATATAGTAGATATAATCGGTAGTATAACAGCAGCAACTGATATATTTTATTTTGGACACGTGAACATTACTCCAATGTCTTCTACTTACGAAATAGCATCACGTTAATTATTGTTCTTGACTTGTTCGTAACTGGACCACAGAGGTGGACAACAAATGTTCTTTCCACACACGTACATGTAAATAAGCAATTAGTCTGTAAGCCTGTCTGCAAGCTGTGCACGAAACCCCAGATTAATGACACGCACAGACTCGGTAATTCATCACGTAATGGGTGCAGAAACGAATTAGACGCTTTCTTTTGATCGATGTCGATATTCTAATCACATTGCATGTTTTCACCGAAAAAGTGACAAAATACGCCTTTCTAGTCAATGGTTATTCATTGCTCGTTGCCACGCAAACAGAAGGAGACAACGTTTTGTCTTAAGGGGTAGAAAACGTTGAAAGTGAGTGAAAACATCCTACAGTAGTAATGATGGATGCAGTCTTCAACTTCTGGACATTGCGATTTCTCTCTATTAACGTCTAGGTATTCCACAAAGAGCACCAAAGCTATTCCATGAACAGCACCAATCAAAATTTGACATCTTTACAATGAATTTCAAAGTAAAATATGGAAATCAATCGTATTTTGATTATAGATTAGGTAAGACTTGGATTTTGGACTCTTTCAGCTACGCATTACTAAATATTAATGTGCAATGCAATTTGATATCTTTCAAGTGCCAGAACTTACGTTTTATTACTAGATGATAAAATTATGTATGTAAATAGCACTCAAAAATAAAAGCACTCATAATTAAATTAAGTATCTACATATCACAAAATGGCAACTAAGTCCATTGCTTAATGCAATTAAGATACAAAAATAAAATACTATCACAAACATATGAATTTCACTTTTATTGCTGTAAGCTAACACCATTAGATTTATAGAAATTGCCATAAAATTGAATATCAATACTTATACTGAAACTATGAAATTATCATTATATCAAGATCTAGCCTTAGAAAGTAGGGAAGCTTATTACAAATCTATCAGTCAGAGCTTATCGCTCTCCAGAGGTTCTACCGCGTAACTGAAATGGTAATGAACATCGACTCTGATAATAAACTTCAAAACGATCGTGAGAGATAAAACGTTAAGAAACCTTTAAAAAAAATTAAAATGTAGCATAATGTTTCACAATCGTATCGAAGTTTATTCAGCACCAGAGTTCATGTTCATTACCCCTAAATCCCTGAATTCAATTGAGGTTGAATTGAGGTTTAATTGAGGTAGGGGTTCAAGGGATCCCGTGGGTGGACCCAGATATCGCTGGAAGGCTTTAGTAGAAGCTGATATGCGGACACTTCGAGCTACAGATTGGCGAGAAACTGCCAAGGTTGACACGAGTGGCATTCTTATCGGAATCCAAAACACACTCACACAAAATACAAACGCTGAGCCGACAGAGTAAGTAAATAAGTAGGTATTCTCTCCATGAATCGCCCTTCTTCGTAGCGATCTGATAAAATCCGTTATATTCAGCAGTGGAAACCTGATCTGATGCAAAATACACTTACTAGAAAACTGCATGGATAAAAAAAAATCTATACAAAAAAAATACCTAAATTTCGTACCTCCGTCCGTAAAATCTAAGTCAGATAGCAATTAACTTTTCACGGTTTATTAATTGACTAGAAATACCTTGTAGATAAGAATTAATGGGTGTATCTATCTAATATCTGTGAAAGATTATCTTAACACTGGATCATTAATATCCTTCCAAGCCAACAAATTAATTATTGTAAAAAGTACGTAACAACTAAGCAATAGATGGCAGCTTCAAGATAACTTGGCATGTTTTAACTTACCGATTAGTTTGTGTTGGTTCATTTACTTAACGTTGCCTCAGTACTTATAGATTTTCGAACTTAATAATATCTATACAATAATACGAGAAGAGAAAACTTTTTAAGCATATTGCGCGTACGGAGGCCTATGAGATTTGGCAAGTTAAAGTTTATACGGAGAAGCAGTGCAGAAAGCTATTTATAAAATTACGGTCGAATTTTGACCACTAGTATTAATTCTATATATTATGAAAAGCTCAAAAACCTTTAAAATAAAGCTTTGTTTCCAAAATAGAGCCAAAAACACCTACTATAAAATGAACCCATTTAATTAAAGAAAAAAACGGTGTTACTCAATCAGCCTTTAACCCTTTATGAAAGGATCACCTGCCAGTCTAACTCAACGCTACTTAATATCAATATTTATTTATCATTCCAATACGTAAGTTAATTACACTGTAAGCTTCTGAATGAATGAACAATGGCGCTGCGGTCAGCGTAGGGCGGTGCGGGCGCAGTGCCCGAACCGCGAATCTTGCGCAATGCGCCGTAATCATTGTACATGTCAACTTATGTAGATTGATGGAATACATTCGGTTGATTAATTAGACCCAGTTTTATTGATGTTTTATTTTAGTTTTGACTTAATACTGAAAGAGAAAATTTTGTGACGTTACATAATTAAGTTTGTACGTAAATTATCTCATTAAAAACATCTGCTTTCCTAATAAGATACATAGGAATATTTTGAGTAAAATAAATTTTCTACATTATCATAACTAACGAATCACATGAAGACATGGTAGTTCTGGTACCTATAACTTGCAATGTAACGTTTATGCAACAAACTACCAGTGATGTTAACAATAGAATTATCGTAATAACTGCCGTTTCCTGATTTAATTATGCTGACAATATCAAGACTAGCATTACCATCACGAACCTAGATAAACTATTAAATAATTTACTTAAAAAATGTTGTTTCACATTCCGATTTATAAACTCAAACAAATATGTAAATAAAATAAATCATGTATAAAACATGGTCAACCCGACACCCATTAAATAGACAGAATCTCATTCAAGTGTTACACACACTATGTTATGACAAGACAGCGAAGCATAATCAATCTTTCTGACACGTCAGATCACGTAATACAAACAAACAGACAAACACACAGTGAAAACTTTTTTTGTCAAGTTTACCACGCACGAATGCCCGACACACATTAGTGATAAACTCACCTACATAAAACGCATTGAAACCCACACAAAACGCAATGGGGCGTGTTACACTATCAATACCGTATCGTGATATTATTAACGTACTGCGATAATGTCAATACCATCACACTCGATACAAGATCGCGATATCGCGTATCGTGTGATACTATTGATAGTGTAACACACCCCATTAATACATCATAATGTTATACAACAAAGTCAATATCGCTATAAACATGTGCACTCAAACGATTAATTAACGTTACCGATTCGATACATGACATAACGTTAACTCGTGTCAAACTATGAAGACCATAAAATTGTGTAACATCGAAATCTTAACTTTCTACAGTTAACGAACATCAATAAAGCTTACAGAGATAGATTGAGATTATCATTCGATTACGCACCGACAAATTCCTGAACATCGAATAAGATGTCCTTATTAACGATGGTTCCACTTGATGAGCAGATTAATAAAACGATACGCACTTAATCCGGTTTAAAATCTTTCCTGATTAACTAACCAACGTTATTGATAGTAGAAATTACAGAAATCCTAGATTTAGAATCATGATATAATCGAGCTCAATGAAACCGATAACCGACACGATGACAGGACTATAGAATTACATCCACGCCTATGAATAAATATCGAACAAATATTTTCTGGTCTGTTACTTTCCTTAATCGATTATTTTATGGAGTAGATCGAATGGTTATGTGAATCGAATAGCATCCGTTGCGGAGTTAGCATCCGTCGCCTGCGCATGGTCTGTCGCCGTCAATGTTACCAGTTTACTTACGTATAATTTAAAACTTTCTAAAGAGACCGCTCCAGCTAGGTAAGTAGTTGCTATTGCTTCGGTCAGATTTCCCTTTCGTACGACGAGCTTCATCAGGCTTATTATTATAATATTTGCTATGCGATAATACGATGTACCTTATTTCATTACGGCTTACCAACCGGTTTGCCGGTGTTAATGTAAATAGTAACGAGAAACTATGAAATGAGAAAACCTTGCGTCTAAATATACTATAACTAGTCACATGACTGTGTGATATCTGTATATTTCTTTTAATAAACTTATCGAGGAGGTATACTTTACTTGATAAATGTTTTTTGTATTATTTTTTTCCGATGGCGAGATGGTAATCAATGTAGTTCACAATTCATTGAATAAGTGCAAGTCATAATAAATAATTTATGTATTTTAATTAATAAAAACTTCATTACACTTATTCATATTAAAAAGTACATGAAATGTTGGAAGTCGAACAAAAGACTTCATACTGCATTATAACAATTCGACGTATGAAATCAAATTTAATTTGATTCTGTCGGAATTAATTGAAATAATTAATTATTTATTTTATTGGTTAATTGTGCGCATAAACGCGGATATGCGCAGACAAATTCCGTATTCCAAGCGCTCACGTAGTTTTTTAATATTATGATTGTTATTCTAAACGCATAATGAAATATTTTGCTTTGAAATACTTCTAATAACATTTATATTTGTTGGTAAACAAGACTATAAAAATATAATACATTATAGGTATGTATATCAAATGCAACTGCATTCCGTTAAGGTTTGATTAAAAGTCTCTTTTTACTTTATTTTTTTAGCCTTTATGCGCCCACCTAATTCTACGTAGCAGTCCAATGAAGGTCATTTTTAAGATTTTTGATTTTAAAACTCATTAGTTTCCATATTAATTACTTCAGACTACTTCAGAGTATGGCAAAACTAATATTTTCCTTATTGAAAGTTTCAGCATTACAAATGGCTGGAGTATCTCTCATCGAAAAATCGATTAGTGTGAACCAAATAAAATCATAGAAAGCAATGTCAAGTTCGGCGGCGATCTTACCGAATAAATTATGAATCAATTACAATCATTTTGCGGTTTTAATCGGTTGTTTACGACTGGATGGTACGTTTCTTTCTGTGCCTACGCATCGGTGCAGGCGTGGGGTAGGTCAAGTTCGAAGCTTGGCCGTGGCATCGAATACTGTAGTTCTCGTCACTCGTCTCGGCTGTCATCGAACTCGATTCGACGAGTTAATTGCGATTGCGTACATAAATAGAGTGCGACTCAATCGCAATTTAAGTCGAAAACGGAATTTTATGCAGATTTTATTCAGGATAATTATTAGCCAAGCTAATTTTGTGCTAACTATTATTTGCATTTAATTAAAGATAAGGGTTTGCGTGATTAGCATAAAGGCCATAACACACTAGGTACTGTTTAGAGCAGAATCGTGCGTTTTCACGTTCGTTACTCATCTTTTGTAAGCAAAAGGCAGCCAAGGAACGCGAATAAAGTTAAAAGTAGTTAGTATGCCATGGCCCTTCTGTAAGCCTGTTATCAATCAATGGATCCCTTATTTAATTAATATGGGTGTGATTTAATGATTCCTTAAATAAACATACATTTTTTTTTAAATGTTGCTATTTTATATCTGTATCTGAATATTTATAAAGAATTAATCAAAATAATTGTAACATACATTAAATTAATACTTACACATTAATTAAATATCTTAAAATGGAAAATGTTATTTTATGAACTTATCGTTGTTCATTCATATATTTTATGGGTTCAAATTATCGAATCGAATCAGTAATATTGGAACGCTTATTTAAAATAAATACATCTCTATGTTTAGATAAAGAACTTATAATTAAATAATCGTGATGTTCCAATTTTTCAATAATTGTACTTACTGGAAAACCATTTAATATACAAACAAAATCATTTAAAAATCTTAAATATGTATTCCCAAAACCGCTCGCACGTAGCAACTAGCAACTTAGTGCTTATGTACATAATTATGTTTATTTCTTAATTGGCATCTGGACACATAAAAGGCATTAAATTCAATTCAGTAATGCGATTCGGTATTTATTGGAGCGATCTAGTTGCTTTACAATAATGAGAACAGCTGGTGCGCTAGAACCCTGTTCCCATGACTACTTTGTTGCATACATTCGACGCAATCTCGTACCAAAGTTTACATTACCTGTTTTGTTTATCGAAAGCAATACATAATTTGTCAACATGCGGTAATGGATAGCGAACATTATATTAAGTAACTATGGGAACTTGTTGATAGATTTCTAATCTGGGTCTGGGTTTTGTGTAGCAACAGACTACGACAATTCGTAGGCAATAACTACTTGTATCAAGTATTACACTTGCATTATTAACACTTTCACTACGTAATGTAAAGGCGCCGACAGATTGCTATTAAGTGACGCTATGTACGTGATGTTGGTCCAACAGAATTCATCAGGTTTCATGAATATGATACGAAATAACACAATTCAGAATAATAAAATATTATAGTTTAAAAAAAAGAACTATAGAACACGCTTTAGTCATCCAAACTGAACGTGTATGCAAAATTTTAGCTCAATCTGAAACCGGGAAGTGGGTCAAATGTAACTTCCAAGATTTTCTTACATAGTTAGTTAGCTAGTTAGTTACAGGTCAAGCTAATAAAAGCGTGTTAAATAAACTTGTGTTTTTTGACGTTGCTGACACTTTCAAACATCATATTACGTGGTGCCACGTCACTTAACTCGAGAGATTGAACTGCTCGTATTTTTATTTCATAGAAAAAATAAACGACTATATTAAAATATTTTCTCAACATGACTTAAAAAATAATAAAGCCTATCTTTTGATTTAGCTTTTACATGGTTTCGTGATGGAATTTTAGCAAGGTAGACTTTTTAAATAGCGATTTAATGTCATCTTTATGTTTTTTTTTATCAATCCTATTATTATGCTTCACGTTTCTGTCTTCACAGAGCTCTTGACCGAATGTTCAAAATGTTTTTTTTTTGTCGTTAGATTTACAGTTTCGAAAAATATTAAAAGTACTGTAACCTCGCCTTAACAGATTACTAGGTAGTCGCGTAATAACGTTATCACAAGTAAACAGTGGAATTTTCTTTCAATAAGTGTAATGTTTATTTAGGAAAGAAGCGCTCGAGTGTTTGTTTAGATGGAAACGGTAACAAAATAGCACAAGTGTTTTCCAAATACTTGACGATCAATTAGGCTCTTATCTAAACACTTTAATATTAATATCAACAAGTAAATAGATCAATATAACTATTTCCTGAAATACTAAATTCTCTGATGAAAAATAGTTCAACGTTGGCTTTCCAATGACACTACACAACACCTAAATTATATAACGTGATGTGACGTCATTAGACAATAAACGAAAGTGTTATAAAAAAATCTGAAACCTTATAAAAAAGTGACGAAACTCAATTTACGGATAAAATTACTCGATTGTTAAAACTGAGTTCATGAAACGTTTTGTCGAAACGTTTAATAGCTTTTTGTGTATCGTAACAAAAAAATTATACCCCTTCACAATCTGGTGCACTGGTCTTTATTAATACAAATAAGTTATTTAAATATAGTAAATAGGCTTTATCGTGCATAGTTATTTAGTATGGAGTTCATGTAAAAATTCAGACGCTCCTTGTGATACGATCCATAGAACACAGAAAAGATTTTTTTCTAAACTTAATTATTGCACTAATTTACAACTGTGCTAAAGAAAGCCTGAAGAATATACGAGAGGTATTTAAAATATTTGCGTGTTTCATACATAATTATCCATATATAATCTCGGAATGAAAATAAGTTTCGTTTGCCGTTGCAATTGAAAGTTCACATTCAGCCGAGAAAGTTTTATTTTCGAGATTTGTGAGAAATTCACATAATTTTTAACAAACAGAGATAATAATATTTTATTATTTTTGTTACTTTCTCACACTGAGATTCACAAACTAAACATAAAATTTACGCCTCGTAGACCTACTAGGAGGCGTTAATTTTATGTTTAGTTGCTCATTACTTTTCATAAATTAATTATACAATGCGCTGAAAGTTAATACACGGACATGTGTTTATAAATCATATATTGTAAGCTACTTATACCACCTTACTTAGATTGCTGATTAATCGGAAGTTAATCAATCAACCGAAATCATACCTAGTGGGTATTTATTCTGTTTCCGATATAATCGGTATATTATTCTAATTCACTAGATAATTATAATATTAGTAACGTAAATCGTTTTTATGTTCCATTAAAATACTGAGTTGTCGCAGACCAATCTGCGTTCTTCTTTCAGAACTTGCTACCAGTGCGTTTGAGACCTCTTAGAATTCGTAACGCCCGCATAACGTATGATAAATATGACAGTTGCTGTCGCCAATAAACGTCCTATTCTGTATCCTCTTATAAAAACGTCTATAAGCGAGACAGGGATGCATTGTTTGTCGGTCGCTGTGGCTGTCAGAATTTTCTAACGTAATCAAGGCATAATCTTTACTGCAGTGCGTACGAGACCTAAACAGCCCCAATTTTTTTATAATTACGTCTTTAAGTCAAATTTTAAGCGGGAAGTTAGTGTGTATATTTGTCTCCGTCATACACATAGAAACATAGATGTTATGGCTCCCGCACAGAGAAGGACAGAATTATGGGCGCCGCATTGCCTGAAAGATCCGCAAGATTTTCTTTAGATCTTCTAACGCACTGAGCGTTTTTAACTTGTAAATGTCTATGAAAATATATTCCCTCTCTAATTTCCTATAATTACCCCCGGTTTGTGAAAAGGTGATCAAATCCTTGATCATGTTAAATCTCATGTTAGCTGTTGTGATTTGTTGATCAATCCAATAACCTATCATATCACTTGACATGAGATTAAATGGCTGGTTAAATTTGATCAGCCTTTGAGAAACTGGATGTCAGACTACGAAAGTGTCTAATTGACTGGTTGGACTGCTTTTTATTTTCCATGTAAGTACATGTCCAGCGGGTACACCTTTACACGAATGCTAGGTACCTTATTTCAATGCGTCATAAATCAATCAACCTTCGTGGTTGGTTCCCAACTCGTTGGAAAGAAAAAATGGATGGATAGTGGTCGGGCTATGTCTACTTTTCTATGCTTTTCCGTCATACTGTCGGAAATTGAAAGGGCTGACTTAGTCCTGTTTAGATCTCTCCTTTCCGAGTTTAAATGGTTTTTGCTAACCTTTTTTCGCTGCCCCCAGTTTTCCTAGTGTTTAGTTTCAAGCTCAGCAGCAAGAACATATTGGTTTAATCATAAAGGCTAGACCACACAGCCACGTTATTATCGGTCGAAAATATCGCTGCGTTATCTGTTTTAGTACATTTTGTATTAGGACGCATTATCACAGCAGTGTGTAAGATCGCATGCGTTCTAATACGAAATGTACTAAAACAGATATCTGCGATAATATCGATCGATAATAACAAGGATGTGGGGGGCCTTAATAGTCTTAATAGACGGTACTAATCAACTACGGAATAACCATTTCCTTTGTTAAAACCTATTACTAAATATACAGGATGGCAAGTAGCGTTCGCCTTACGATGGTAAGGCGAACGCAACTTGCTTTGTAAAGAGATGTTATACAGTATAAAATCTCTTTATATTTCATTGTAAAAGTGACCTGTAGAGTAAACAACATTTTACGTAAAGCGTAATGTAGTGGACAATAACAGTACTGGTTCAAGAACGAGTGCGTTCGCAGTGACTTTTACTTTCGCCAAACTAGTGCATGGAGTGCATTGACTGGTGGCGCAACGGGTTTGCTGTACTGGAGCACTGGTGACAAGGTTGAGAAATAACATACAACTGGTTTTACGCATGCGTAACTATTACCTTTTCATTTATTAACTTCCAATAAAAAATATCAAAGGAATTTCTTACCGCTTTTTCTGCTTCATTAAAAACCCGTTACCTACTATTTGTAGAAATAAGTTATTATCTGAAACGTAGTGCACTTTTAACGAAATTCTTGCTAATTAACTTTCGTTTTAAAACTATTACAACTAGGTTTCCTTTCTGAATATTTTACTCCGGTAAATAACGATCTCTTTATGAAAGACGTTTTGTAATAAAAGCCGACGCGTATAAAAGTATGCTAATGATCTGTATAACTTGCCTGCGTAATACATTTATTTGTCGGTTACGAAATCCCACCTATCCAATTCCGGCGTCCTGCGCGGGCGCAACACTACGACCGCAAAAACCGAAATTATATTACACCAAACGTACAGTCGACGACAAAAGGTTTATAATTTCCGGACCATTAATGGTGTAGCTCAGTGTAGACAAGGCCACCTCCGCGAATGTACCGACCGACTTGGTTCACGACAATTGCATTCCATATTACTTCTCCACGAACGAATTTAGCAACTCGGCCTCAGGTGTTAAAGTTAATTTTATTACGACACGTCACGGTATCAAACCTTTCGTTGTATGACAATTTTAAAAGCGGATCAAATCGATTTCAGATCGCAAACAAACGTCAGATACGGATGTCGACAACGCCCTTGTCATAGTTATATCGATCAGACTTGATAGTTACCTATTCAGATCAATCGGCTTCGTTACTGACAGTAATTTAGATTGTTGATACGCTAGGTTTGTAACTAAATTCGCCACGATATGTATCAGGACTTTCTGAATAATATTACTTAACTTTAATAGCAGGCGCCATCTGGGGCTCCTATAAATAAAAAACAATTATAACACTTATAAACGAATTTGATTAAAATAATAAATTATGAGTTAGGGCATTTTTATACAAACCTAACAATTATTATGAGTATCTGTACATGGGCCACCCTAATCGTTCATAATCTATGGACTTTTGATTTCTATTTCATATCTTATAATCATATTCCATCTTATATCTTCTTATACTTACTTATCTTATAAACCAGATTCTATTGTTATTTCTATTTGCAAACATTTCAACAATTATTCAAACTTATAACGGATTTATTGTACGAGAATTAAATTAAATTAAGTGGAAAACCGGAGGCTGGCTGATAATTGTAATGATTCATTATGGAAACGGAACGTTCGCGCTGTCGAGTTCAGTAGAACGTGATCGCTGCCCACTGATTGTAATATATCGCTGGTTTATTCTCATTTGCACCTTTGAGTTCCTTAACGTGATAAAAGAGATGAAAAATACTGAAAAAAAAACCGTCGTTACAGCCAATGGCTTAATAGCCTAGAGCCTCGACCAGCACCGTATAGGAGGCTCGTGTTGTATAGCTGGGTCGGAGCTTGATACAGAGGGTGATTAATAAAATTTATTCAATCTTTTTGTGAATGTATTTAAAAATGTTGTATTGTAATGTAATTAAATAAACAAAGAAATTGTTATTGTTACAAAAAAATCTTTTCAATTTTGAGAGCAATTTTACAAATTTTTCTTATGAAAACAAGACGATCTTAAGTTTCTAAAGCCTCTAATTTATGAATTAATAATTCATGCCTTAACCAGAAAGAAGACTGCGTTACAACACTGTAAACAGAAAATAAACTTGTTACAGTGCTTGCAATTTACAAGCGGGCGTCGTGTGACTTGTATTACATTGATTTAAGGTTCAAATTGGATTGATTCACGCACACTCGTGAATTGATACAACTAGGTAATTATGTACAAAACCAATTATATATTATACATGTTGATGACCTGTAGATGTCCTTAACATTACTATGCATTACCTACATTAATTAATAATTACTTCAGATTTTTTACACATTCACGTAAATATTCAAAATCCAAGTAGGTAGGTATTATAATAGACTAGCCCATGATTATAACTATGAAAAGTTGGCAGGGTAAGGCGTCAGGTTCTCTGGGGGAGGGCATTCTAGGGTGGACCTTGCCCCCCTGTGCCCCTTTCTAACAACGCCCTTGATTATACCTACAAAAAGTTGGCAGGGCATCCCTTTTCAAGAGATATTTATAAAAGCATTATGTTTTTCTTATGAAAGCGCCAGTTATTCTGGAGGCAGGCATTCTAGGGCGGATTGTGCCCTCCTATGTTCCTTTCTAGCTATGAACATAATTATAACTATGAAAAGTTGGAAGGGAATCCCTTTTTAAGAGATCTTTGTCAGAGCATTTTCTTTTACTTATAAAGCCGCCAGGTTTTCTCCAGGGGGCACTAGGCATTCTAGCCTAGCTACGCCCAAGATTATACTTATGTAAATTCAAGGTTTTCAACGCTGTTAGTGCAAATCAAAAGCTAATAATTTATTAGCTAAAGGGCCATATTTAATCTAGGTCTGACAATCAGATTTAGATACGGACCATTGTTTAAAATAAAATACGATATTAGGAATGCAATCAATCGTTTTTGTTTATGTTGGCCTGGCATTTATTTGCATAAGTTGAACGTTATCTCCGGGTAACATGGCCATCTGTCTTGGAAAGGTATTTCAGTGACCACACAGAATTGTAACGAAGTGGATATGTACAAGATGGTGACGAAGTTACGAAATTAAATGAAACCACGTATTTGGTATCACATTCTGAACCCAAACACTAAGGCTGACATTCAGAGACGACAGAAACGAGTCTAAACGTGAACTTACGCTTCCATCTGTCAACATTTGTTCGTAAGTTTGACAGATGGAAGCGTAAGTTCACGGTTAGACTCGTTTCTATCGTTTTTGAATGTCAGCCTAAGACACCATCAAAGTAGAAACTTATTAATAAATACGTGTCAATAAAAATTATTTTGGTACCTATTAGGTTAGAGACTTTTCAAATTTCAAATTTTCTGATTGGACTTTTCAAATTTTCTGATCGGATTTGATTGATTTTTTGTGTACGGTCACAGAACGTGATACCAAAAAAACGTGGATTCATTTAATGTCGTCACCATCCTGTATACCAACATAAACGTATATTAAGGTACACTTTTGCTTTCATAAATAATTTGTAATAACTTTGGTGTTATGTTAAACATTGGTTCTTCAAATACCTTCGATTATTTTAATTATTAAATGCCAAGTACCTATACTAAGTATACATCGTTATAATATATATATGTAAATTCAAACTTCAATTGCTTATTGTAATTATGGAGCCCACTCATCATTAAGTGCTACACCTTATAACTTAGCATAAATACATAACTATTTATATCTAGCAGTGACGATCAACGGGGCTACGATTTTCAAAAGTTCGATACACTATTCTGATATATATAAATCTGATATATAAAAAGTTAATCCTTCCAAAAGCAGAGATATCATGAACTTCTTAAAAACACCACCAAGTTCGCAGCCATTACAATTGTAATATCTACTTTATAATCAAATGTCAACATAGGTTATATTATAAGTCATACAATTTCGAAATACATAAGTGCCTGTGCTTGCGCACTGACATTCGTATCCTATTATGCAGACATATGAATCGCGGATCATCCGAAATGCGTTCACAAGATGATGTGAACACGACAAACAGACAATGTGACAAACTTTCTATGTCACTTCACAAAATAATAACACTATGTGGAACTAATACGTAATTAGTGTTACGTTTTGACAGTGACAACATTGTGACATGAGAAATATTGTTACATATTTTGTATGAAGGTGCTAGAACAGTCATAACGACTGGTTGCAAACTCTAGAATTATCTCTCCAGCATAATTTCGCTTTTAATAGTTAGGCCAATATCTATGCGTATTACGGAAATCTCTCATAATGGAACTGTTAAAATCATAATTAAGTTTTATATGCAATCTTTCTAAAGCTATACACTTTCCAATATATAATATTTACGATACAAGACAATCGAAATGTTAAGGTTAGCACACACTTGAGCATTAACATGTAACAGAAAATCGAACCGAACATTGAGCACGACGCTCGACGTATTGTTACAACTTGATTTTATAAACAACGAGTGAATTTGTGTTACATTTCATCAAGCAAAGGCGTGCGACGCGGTGTGAGGTGCGCGGAGCAAGGGGCAAGCACGTCGTTACTTGGTCAAGTTCACTTAGTGGGGTTGCACGTGCATTTTAATACAACACATCAAAATAAACGCAGCACACGCGAACTGCAGATCCAACATTTCAACGAAGAGTAAAAGCAAAACAGAAAGTAATGTAGGTAAATGCTTACTCGCTGTGAGTATTAGTACGAACACAGCGTTGAGCATTCACAGGAACGTTACATTACATGGAAGTAGTCTAGTGTGTACTCATCTTTAAAGATAAAGGTAATGGTGTACAAAAAGTTCGGATTAGAGTGTGTTTTGTATATTTTGTATGCATAAAGTCAGGTTTTCTTTTTTGTAGCGATGGATTTGTTTGTGTCTATTAAAGCTTAAAGAAACTACCTGATAATATTCTAACAGGAAGAATTCTCAAGCAAGAAACGCTTCGCAGCCATGCATAACCGATTATGTCAATATTCCGTAATATTAAGTTATTCAATCTTGTGATGATAACTATAAATTATAACTTACTTGTACGCTAAGTGTAATTAAGCTACGATGGAAACAACAATCGTTACCATATCTGATGCGCTCCGTACCATGAAAAACTGAGAAATAAGTTAATAAATCAACTGCATTTACACGCTGAATCCGTTTAACAACACACTATGCTTAAGTTTCTAGAACCTACGAAATATTATGTAAATTTTAACACATACACAGGAATAACAGTGTAGAGTATAGTCTATTAATTGTATAAACAAGGAGCACCAATCAGGAGTTTTTTTTTTTTTCTCCTTTTTTCTTTTTCATTATTTTATTTTATGTAGGTATTAGATTTTCTGTTATCTTTTCATTTCTTCTGCCATGTATGTATGTTTGTTTGCTTCTTTGTCTATCCAAAGTAACCCTTTTTTTTTTTCTTTCCTTAACCTGGGGCGTTATTCTCTATGACATCCGCTCGTATCTTGCTAAGATCTATCAAATTTTGTATGAGAATGACGCAATTCAGCGTGTTTTAGCAGTGAAAAGACAAGTTATTGTCAGGGAATAATGCCCCTGAAGTAACAAGGTTTCAACATGTTTGCGGACCAGTATGATAACCCAAAATAACAGAACTCATGAACTCTAACTTTTCTGAAGACTTCATTCGACTAATGGAGTACCTACCTCAGTAGATGGTGCAATAAAAAAATAAAGAGCGTAAAAGAAGTAGAGTCAAATGTCATCGCCTGTAACCAGACTTAAATACAAGAACCGGTGACCATAATCCTACTGTCAAATTCCTTGCAAAAGTCAGCCTTGACATATGGGTAATAATGTTAGTACAAAGTGAAACAGAAGGACTAAACGCACAATACATTGCGCAATAAGTCGTGGGGCATGGCCTTACGAACTTGGGAACTGCTAACTGGATACTCAAAACAATAGCTAAATACTAAAGTGAGTAGGAGCTTCTCTTTAGAAATGAAAAGGCGTAGCGGATCAGTTGATTAATGATCCTAATTATCGCATTTGAGCGTGTGGTAAAGATTAGCACAGAACCGAAATTAGTCTTATATCTAAGCGTTCGTTCACACTCTATACTTTCAGCAGCAGAATCGCGTATTTTCGCGTTCCTTGACTGTCTTTTGCTTACAAAAAGTGGATAACGAACGAATGCTAAAAGTATCGAGTGTAGATGGGCCCTAACATGACTACATGCAACTTGACTCCCGTAGAATTAATTACCAGACCTTACTAGAAACTCTTTCATATGTAATAAAAGGAAGAATATTTGATCAGTAGTCGATAGCTTCATTTGATAATAATCTATAGTATAGATACAGTAGTAGATATAGTATAGTATACATTCTAAAGAGTTAAAAATGAACTACTGAACCGATTATAAAACCTAAACTAATTATAAAAACTATTTTACTAATAGAAAGCTGCACTATTCTTGAGTGATATTAGGCTAGATATATTTTATTTTGATAAATCCAGAATCCGCGGGGCAACAGCATAACACTGGATGCTATGCAGTTGTCTTTTTTATCATCACCTTGAGTGTGATTATGATTATTATCAGGGGACAGACAGAGACAGATAAACTAAATGCTTAGAACCCCTGCTTCCTTGTCCAGCGCGACTTTTTCGGTTGATCTCAATTTCACCATACCAGTAATTAATACGGGCATTGCGAACCTACTGAGCAACATGTCAACCGACCCGTTCCTTAGCCGATAGGTGACATAGGAACAACTTTTACTACAGCCACCCAAACTGGGAGGGACTGGTCCATTTGAGCTTGTGAGTTGACTTAGAACTAATTAGTATTCTTATAAATGGCGGGCGCCTAGAACACGATGACATGTCGAAACATGGTGACATGTTTGAGCACTTGTTGAAATAGTTGATCCTGACACCTTTTTCCTGATATTTTTTTCTTTTCCTGATGGGAAATGACACTTAGTTTTCTTTTTTAAAGTCAATCACACACCAAAGATATATATATTCAAGTAGCAACTTTATAATAATTCATTAAGCCGCGCCATGTGGCTGGCACCATCAAACAATAAATTTATCATTCTGTTTACGTTTCGTCACTTAACAAAGTGACACAAAAAGAACAATCAACTTATCAACTCTCGATACTAAAAACTATAACGACGATTGTAAGGTTAGGGAGTATATTATTATTATTTATTCTATGGTAACAGCACTAATATATATGCATTAAATCTTTTTTATTACTGCGCTATCGAATTTTAAAATACACTATCACTTAGTGTAGCAATTAATATGTAAATCAGCGCTTTTATCTAAATATGTAGATGATCAAGATTCAAGACATGATCAAGAGAATAGAAATAAACGGTCGCTTAGCAACTCATTTGATATACCTACAATTATTATAAAACATTTATTTATTGATTTAGCAACCATTTATAATCGATGTCAGTCTCTTGATTAGCAGAATAAGACCGGATAAATGTAGATCAAATTATAATATACCGTTATCGGATAATTTTATTCATATTTTGTCGTAAATAACATAATCCGCTTAATATTCAACCTCTGTGATACTCACCGATCGATCATGCATTGTGTTCGAGATTTATTAGACTGTCAATTTGAGATCTGACAACAGTTTATTGAATAATGGGTAACAATATTATTATGACACAAAGTAATCGGCAGGAATCATTAAATGTGTGGTTCTCAGCTCAAGATAGACGAATTATACTTAGCGCCATTTTGTGATGTACCTCCTTAAAAGTTATTTTTATTATTAATATACGGTCCCACCTTTCTAGTCCTAATCCTTTTATGGGGTTATTGTACTCTTCATTGTGGACAACTTTTACTATAGGACCAACACAAAAATTGCAAAAAAAAAAGTATCTGCCGTTCCATACATTTAATCGAGTACCTAATATTGAATTATTTGTAAGGCACAGCAGATTTCTTTTACTGATTCGATTATGTGTGGTATTCCATACTAAATAAATTAAAAGAAGACCAATAAATCGGATACAATGTTTCTGTCACAAACGTAGAGTTAAACAATACCTAACTATACCGAGACAAATTGTGTGAAACATTGCCATTTTTACAATAACACAGACGTTACGCACATACAGGAATCTGTTTTTATATCAAGTCATAATACCTAGTAGATGTTATGAGGAAGAAAACAATGTAACAGTGATTGTGAAAGTAAATATTTTTTTTACATATAGACCTACTTTAATTATAATTATTTATTAATTTTAATATTCTTCTTTCCAAATAGACCTAATAGAGAAAAGAAAGCCGCATTTAATACATTTTCTAAAAATTTGCTAGATAACGATAGCGATATTATGAGAAGAGAAAATTTATAAATTAAGGATATAAAATACCGATAATAGTAATTTTATGCCGGTTTAATATAAATGACTTGTAAAGTGTTAATGTAAGTGACGCTGTTTTATTCAAAGTCGTAAATGTTAGTGCGTTCGATGCAACCACAAGTGATGTCGTGAAGTATATACATGTATCCGTCCGGCATCCCTCACGTTGTCATAATTTACATAATTCTATTTCCCACATCATTAACGTCGAGTTTTCCTTCCTATTTTCTAATATTTCCAGACGAGAAATTACACGATTTTATTTGAAAAGACTAGGCTTCACGTAGTTTTTTATTTTGTTGCAATTGACGTTTTCTCAGTAGTTTATCTCAAGATCTATGGTGTTACCAAAACAGGCCGAGTGAAAGTAAAAAACAAAGAGCTAAAATAAGATTAGATCTTCATAGCGTTATTACAAAATGACCAAAAAGGGCCAGTGAGTCATTGTTCGGACCAAAGATATTGGGGAAAAAGACTCAACAACACTTTAGCGAAAGTTAATACTCGCTCCAGATACAAAAATAATGTCTATCGGACAGTGAAACCACTTGAATTAAGAACGCGTACAGAAAATTAAACTGTACGGTGAACGTGCCAGTCACGTTCTTTGGGTGCTCTTGAACATATGAACATACGTGGCTAATTTACTGAACAAAACCGATTGAAACGAATACTTCAAAATACTATACAATCTGTGTTACTATAGATATTTTAGAAAAGAAATAAAACAATATTCGCGTGTTCATTATTTACAAATAACATATTTGCAATGCAATACCAGTTTAAGCTTAACGATATTGAAAGCTAGAATACTGAATGCGGAATAGGAAATTTATTGTATGCAAGTAACGTCATTTAGTTAGCAACTATTTCATTACATACTAAACTTAAATGGTACTAACTTTAATGGAAGCTACACGGAAACAATAGTGTAGAACAGGGGTGCTCAAACAGTTGATCCCAATCGACCAGTAGATCGCGGGAATCCCCTAAAACTGTAAAATAGTTTACCTTAAAATCTCGCGGCGGCGATCGCTCATACAACGACACCTGCATAGCTATTCTCTAAGAACATCTCGTATCTCAATTCAAATCTCGAATTGAGATACGATAACTTAATAATGGAGTTGTGAACATGCTGTAGACATGTTCACTGCTCCTGTTATAGGTTACACGTTTATTCTCCCCTGCTAGCCTAGCTCCCTTGTAGTCTCTTTTTTACAATGCCTGTAGTAATGATATTTACGCGAATTTATGTAAAGACACATAAAACCACTCATTCTATTCCACCAAAGTCATTTTGACATTGTGTTTTTCTATCGTAGGTAGGTAGTAGTAGGATGTCAGTCGATCACTTGCTGCCTAAATATTTTGTGGTAGATCACTGCCACTAAAATTTTGAGCACCCCTGATGTAGAATGTAACTCGTATTTAATGTGCTGCTTGTAAACAGAGGTGAAAACGATACAGATCCGAATGTAACATGATAAGGCAAGAGTCTGCGGAGCTTACCGCCGTCATGTGGCAACTGAGGCGTGAAACGTTCATTATTTCGAGTTAAGTAATATTAATTGCTATCCGACTTTATAAAGAAAAGATTGTGTTGCCAGTTTGCAACCGATTAGTCTGACACTCGTTAGCCCACCATTGACGCAACAAAACAGTTGCGAAAACCCTAATCGGAAATGTTAGAAATATAGTGCAGTTTAATAACGGATTCCTGGACCTTGTAATTACAGAAAGAAATAAGGTTTATTGGTCGATACAATAAATAGTTAAATCACACCATATTATGCAATAGAGAAACACAAAAACCGGGAGTGACACAACAGCTGTTGCACATTGCAGTTATAGGCTTCCTTCGGCACATAAAATTTATGAACGAAATTATGATGCGTGTGATGGACAGGATACTATCGGACATCCTACAGAGCTAATACTGGTTCAAGAACACTACTTATCTTCGCTACACAGTGCAGATTACTTCAATTCAATAGAATATACTTGACTCTCGACTCCGGAATGACTTTGCATTGTGTTTTATAATTGTTGAAATCGATTTTTCCTTATTTCAAGCAGTTTCTGTAATTTACCCACATAGCTTAGCCAATTTTGTTTTCAACTTAAAATCCGGTATCCTCAATAATGAAATTGACTCGTGTCAATATCCACATTTTTAAAATCATTATGGCCAATTTTAGCCCATTTAGCAAGCTAATTGTACATAGCGTTTATGTTTTTACGTGATTATTGAACCGTCGATATTACGATTTATTCAAGTACATGCTTCATTAGACGTGATTTCTAGCTTCACTTATTATTATTATTTACGTGTTTATATAAAACCGTCGCTTACTTCGTATGCAAAGATGATTTTTTCACTTATACATCCAAATTCTGGTTATACTATAACTTTGTCGCTGTAAGTTACGTTAATTATGTTTGTTTTGCTTTTAAAAAATGTCATACAGTTTGACTGCGACAGTTTTTGCAAATTTTGAGTCATAACTCATTCTGAATCAGTTTTGAATGGTTGTATGGTATTGGAGTCAATGCAAGTATCACATGTTCAAAAGGTTACACGAGTTAATTAAGTCGCGTATCTTGAAGGAATAGTGAATTAATACATGTATTGCAAAACTCGTTTCCGTTGGTTGTATCCGTGATTACATGCATTGCCGTAACATATGCACAAGAGTGTCGACCGAATGTCGTTGGCTATCTCAAATGACTTAGTTGACGCATTCATGACATGATTTTCAATGAGATCTACTTTGAATAAGTAAGTTAGCTTTCGATTTTCACGCTGAGAATGAATGAATATGGCGAATTAAATATGTTAAGCGATTCTAAACACCATTTATGTCGAGCGCCAGTATTACAAGCTACAAAAACACCTTTTTGCTATGACTCGGAATTGATCTTCACCATGATCCGTATCTAATTCAGAGAACTTCCTGACAAACAATGCCTATAAATAAGTCTGAGATTCATGATTTCAAAGTATCACTGTAGTAGATTACTTTGTAAACACTCTACAATTAACAGTATAAGAATGTACACTACAAGATAATAAGCCCGTCAAACGACTTTGGAACTAATGAAGTTATCAACCTTAATAAATCATTACGTTGCAACACTTTCCCACGCTCCAGAGGAAAAGGAAACAACAAAAACCACGCGTATTACAATACAGAAAATGGCCAATTACCATGTGTAGGTAATCATTTCATCACCTTTAATAAAATTGGTCGGTTGTCCGGCCTTAGTCCGTGGCCTTCATCGCCGACTTATGGTCGCTTTGTTTTCATATAATGCATAACGTGCGAACGATTTTGCAACTGTGTTATTGTACGTTCTTCAAGGTATTTGGTCGCATGTCTACTGCAGATTAAGGGCTAGGAAATGTTTCAGGACATAAGTTACAGTTTCCAGTCGGTAGAACAAATATTAAATTAATCTTGCTGCAATAGGCACGGATGCACTGATTGCGACCTGATGAGGGTCCATACCTAAACATTCTTTATTAACACGTTCACTGTCCAGACAGCAGACACAATAGCTAAACAACCGCCATATATCACATAGGGTACACTGGACTACTAACGTGTTACCTTTCATAAACTTATTTCCTCTGGAAACAATTAAACATAATTGCAATATTATGCTCTTAGATTTGTTAAGTTCGTCGTCACACTCTTCCAGGGTTCCATGTTAATTTGTACTTTCGTATACTCGTAGTTTTTTTATAAGAGCCTTGGTGTTGCACTACGGAACAAAAACCCTCTTTCCTATATTCACTTATTTATTGCGATCTGGGCCATTCCGTTAGATAGGAGTCATCTTATCTCACCATCATCTTCTAAGCCTGCCGTGTTACCGTTGTCTATCTTGTAAATCTGTTCTAGCAGACTTGTACATATTGCTGTTCTCATCGGTGCACAACTGCACACGCATTAAGTAACCCACATTTCTATGATAGGTATGCCTGTCGGCCAACAAGCTTCACGCGTAGTTAATTCCCATTACGAGAATGGCCATATCGACTGGTTTAACTAATGTCTTTACAGCCCTGTTTCGGTGGTGAGTCAAAGAGCCCACGGCCGGTCACGCCGACATCGCAAGCTTGACAACGTTATGACATCTTCCGCTGTTGCTATATCGGCCACCGATGCGTGATGTGTGCGCAATGCACGCTGGCTCTTAATTCATATTTGATCTGTAAGTTTGTCATTAGCATTAGTATTTCTACATGCTGCGTCCTTCAGCTGCTGTATTGTTTGTTTAATAAGCCAAGTTTAACTGCAACACTTTCAACAAGATACCATTATTGTAATAATTACTTACTAGATCCTTACGTACTCCGTAAGTGCATTATAATATCCCAATTTGAAAGCGTATATTATTACTTCGTGATTCATGATCATGATACCCAAATCGATCTAGACCAATGTCGCAACTGCTTGTACTTATTTGTATCCGGTCACTGAGTCAATGACTAGTAAAAAATGGCAATCTGATATACCGGATAAACTAATATATACCTACATATTTATATTAAATATATCTCTTTTGACGTCTGACTAACATAATATATCCTGCCCATTGTCATATTTGATGATTGATAATAATTATTACATAATTATTATGTCATTGATATATTTGGAATTCCCAATCGTCAAAATTGGACACAATTGACCATTCAAGTTGCCAATACAGTCGATGCGGTCAATTTTAACTTTCGCAAAACTCCTACGCTATCTCCAATGTATGTCAGTTATATTATTGTTTTTGGTATTACACAATTTCAAAGGACTTTGTAGCTTCCTCTTTATATTAAATTCAGTCAAATATCATTTTCTATAAAGCTGTTCGTGTACTCGCAATATTGTATCACATTTTGTTTTTATAATGGATGAACTTGACATCTTATCTGATAGTAAGATACCCATTGTTTTATGTAACTTGCAAGAATGTACAAAGGAAATAATTTAACCTATTACAAGTTAGTCTAAGTTCAAGATTTTTCCGTGTCTCCTTAACCATTATCACGATCCATTTGATCATCTTTCACATTACAAACAACATGACTCTCTTATTACTGTTGTAATTAAAAATAAAACACAGCAAACATTACATCATCATAATACCTTGAAAGGAAATCATTGAATGGCTCATCATTTGTTTAGTAATTTAAGACAATAACTTCTGTTGCAACTTAACACAAACTGAATTTTGCACCTAAATCACTGTTGCATATGATTGCACCTCAGAGCAAGTTCTACAGAGGATTACACTTACATCAGCGATGACATTTGCATTATGCATTATGAATTAGCATCGCAGAGCTCATCTGTACTTATGCAAAAAAATTACTTTACCAAGATAATGCAATCTTGTGGCTACATTTCTTACACATAAAATATAAATTATGATTTGTTCTGATGATGAACATATAATGTTCTTACTAATTTCACAAAGAGTGCACACGGTTGAAATGAACAATTAGAAGATACTACCAATTCTAAGATTAAAAATATTGCAAAAATTTACAAATTAAGGTCAACATCACAACGCTCTATAATATCTGTTGCCTTTGTAGCTTGCACCTTGTTTATTTCTATACGTTCAAAATGAACTGTTTTAATACCTCTTTCTGCATTCGTATTCGTAATAGCTATAAGAATCCCTTCACAACGCCCTATAATATCTGTTACCGTAGCTTGCACCTTGCTTCATTCTATATGTTCAAAATCTATATTATTTAAATTAACTATTTTAATACCTTTTTTTGCATTCGTATTATTAACAGCTACAAGTATACCTCCACAACGCTCAATAATATCTGTTGCCTCTCTAGCTTGCGCCTTCTTTCTTTCTATACGTTCACAATGAACTATTTTAGTACCTTTTTCTGCATTCGTATTAGTAACAGCTACAAGTGTTTGTCGCTTCATGACTGTAATAGGTAGCTTTATTCGTAAAACATACCTCGTCCGATCTCTTACACCAAACTAATTGTACAACTTCGATAAGAATCTCGATCTGTGTTCATTAACCGTTTCCTCTATCTCAGATGTCATATAAATTCCCATTAGAATTGAGGTACGTGCTAAGGTGCAGTTCTCAAGACAAGTTATACAATGGATTGTGATCAATAACTTTAATCGTAAAATAATCAATTTCCATGTTTTCGTGTGGGTGTGTAGTAAGCAATTAAAGATGGAATATATAAATTACTTATCACTTCATTGTATATTCGCCTGAACTTGATTTTATTCAATCCTAATAAAAAAAAATACCTAGTAACTTTGAAAATATATTTACAAGGTTATTAAATATATCAGTGTTTGTTCTTTAACGCACCACTGGCACTGCTACCAATTAGGTTACTTTAAAATTATGTTACGCGGTTAAAATTCATATTATCTAATAATTGCTTGCTGTTTTTCACTACATTATTTAATAGATACGAATTTCCGTACTTTTGCCTCTGTATCCGGTAGGAAACAAAAAGATAATTGCATTACGTATTATTTTAGAGGACAACCCGAACGGACAGGTTAATGAACGAATAGAATGGAATTTAAAAACTGAAAAGGCTACCATTCTACTTAACTCAGCCTATTACAGACCATATTGCTGCTCATTGGCCTCTCCAAGAAAAGCGTGTTCGCCATTAGACAAAAAAAAAAAACCATGTTCGATTTATACAACGTGCGAGGTAAAATATAAGGGTGTGTATCAGACCATCATACTGAACAACTTTCTTTATAGGACCAACATCGAAATCGCGAAAAGAAATCTGTCTCATTCAAAATTTCCCTAATAGACACAAACGTATGGG
The DNA here is from genome assembly GCA_932294325.1 of Allophyes oxyacanthae. Lineage (NCBI taxonomy): Eukaryota > Metazoa > Arthropoda > Insecta > Lepidoptera > Noctuidae > Allophyes > Allophyes oxyacanthae. The sequence goes on along the minus strand of OW028613.1, from coordinate 13,156,090 downwards.
ACCGTTGTTTTTTTTTTCGTTTCACGTTGTGTGATCGCGAGACGCAGTGGCTAAGCGAGTGGCTTTCTGCGATAGGTGTCATAGGTTCGATCCCTGCACGGAACAAATATTTTTATTTAGGACCTACAGATGGTTGTTCCGGGTCTGGATATGTGTGCATGTGAGATTTATCTCTGCAAACAATACCCAGGATACAGGAGAAATCCAAGAGTAAGACATAAAATATAAAAAGAAATTGGGAACAAAAAAAATTAAAAAATCAATTTCAATAGCGTCCTTTTTCGTAATATCCTCTTAATATCGAAGTATCTACCAGAAGCAAAACAAAATCGTGTATATGTTCAAAGTTCGCCGGCGGCCGGGTGTTCCTAACTATGAATCACAGCAGTCTTTCATATTGGTCCCAGTTGGTAATTGTTGGAGGCCTGCGAGGCGTAATTGTGTACAGAGCCCTGCATACCTAAGGTTACCACCCACTAAGTAACCCAAGAAGCTGTTTAGATTTGAATATTAGCAAATGCCCTAGAAAGACAAAGGATTTATTGCCTATTATTTTATTAGATAATACTATACGGAATAGCAAATCTAAAATTCTAATATTCGAGATCAAAACTGGATCAAACCCTACCAAATACAGAATGCAGGCAGCCCTATACAAAGGACGTCTAATGTTATTATGTTGTTATACGAACACTAAGGCGCTCATTATTTTATTATCGTGCTAGGGCCGTAATTTATATCGATAGCCGAATGGACTAAAGCTGTGACGTTAATTTGATATCGACTTATCACGACTGAATTAAATATTTCGCTCGGGGCGTGTCGCTACTTGTGCTTTAAATTAAAATGGACCGAACGCTGCCCGATATAGATTCTCGATAGCGATTATACATGAACTTTATATCGAATTGCTATTAAATTTAAATCGTTTCCTAACACCATTATCTAATTTTGTATTCACTCTACTTTTGTGGGTGGATTCAATTAAAATCGAACACGGCTCAAACATTTCTCTCCATTCCAAACGGAATGACAGGTAAATTGACTAGCTGTCAGAGAAATCGATACGCTATGCAAAAATCTTATGTATATTATGCCGAAGATACCAATGAAATATGTATTTTTGAGTGTTAGAACAACGTTATTTAAAGCGAAGGCAATTTCGATAAACATGATATGCATTTATTATTATGATGACTTTATGAATGAATATTGAATATGTCTCGAATGACTTGTGTAAATGTTGGCGTAATTGTCTAGTGGTCCGAACCAAAGACAAGTTGTCGTGTGACGAAGTCCTCCTTTATCATCTCATTACTAATTTAATACTGGCAGGCTCCTTCATCATCTCATTACTAATTTAATACTGGCAGGCTCCTTCATCACGTGCCACTTCATGGTTATAAAATCTCAATTCGAATTTAGAACTTTGCGCTGAATCATCATTTTTCTTTTTCTTTTTCGTCTTCCATTCTTTAAGACGTATATAATATGCACCTCTATTACAAATAAAAGAGACCGGAGCCACACGCCACTCACATTCCCATAACATTTCTCATGCAACCGATAGCCTCGAGGCCGTAACAAATCGATGGTGACCATAAAACAATGCCCATGAACCACCAAACCGTGTAATTAATAATAAGCGACTATTAATTGCATCTACCTGTATGAAACTGGCGCAAATATAAGGGTGACCGTGAGTTGCGAAAGCAATGGCCGCCGTGTCAAGGTCTGCCGATACAATCGACATGACAAACGATTGATATTGAACGATATTTCGATAGTGTATCGCTGGTAAACGTTTGTATTGTAAATTAATTGGTCCGACACATTTCGTGGTCATCCGATATAGAGCAGGAATTATTGGCTGCGAATAGATCCGGTTCGTCGTACTCACATACAAGCAATAATTGAAAAATGAATAAATATCTTATAAAGGAATTTCCTATTTTTAACCCAACTGCGGCGAACCCTAAAAGAGAGGTAATATTTTCAACAATCAAGTTCATTTCCCTCTTTCAAAATCCACAATTTTTTCACACAGTCACATGAATTTATTTCTTTCAAAAGTTACCTAAATAGGTGATCGTTTTATTTTAATGCGCATTCTAACAACATACTTACATTGTTTGCTTTACTATAACATTGTTTTACATACAAATTCCTAATCTCATATAATCAGAGAGCTTTATGGCATTCAAAAAAATACTACAATGATAATAGCGTTCGCGCAATCCGCATATTTGTATAACGCACTCAATTTACTGAGTCGACCACCGTCCTACAATTGTTTGGGAACTAACGATTGAAAATATCCTATATGATGAAACCAAAATTAAGGTTGAGGACGGTGGTCACTTATGAAACGCAAGCTAGTTATTTTTTGTTACCTACTAAAAAGTAGTCGACCTCAACTCGCGAGCTATTTTCAACAATATAATTATTATAATTCCACGTGATTTTTGAGAACCTTGGGACATTTGGGCAAAACTAAACGACCAAAGTAGCCTGCTGAACTAGGTCGTCTTAAAAAAAGTCACACACATCGTTATCTCATGTGACACACAACACAAAAAGTAATAAACTGTTAAGAAATCATTTTGGAACTCAATAAACCACTGGTCTTTTGTTTTTTAAAAGTAACACACATTAAAATTTAAAAAACAAAAGAAGTCGACGTATTAATAGCAATTATTGCTCAAGATAGAGCAGAAAGATCACGTTTGTCAAAATAAAAATGACGAACACCTCCACACGATTAGTAGATTAATCCTCATAAGTACAGAACAAACAATAATGTGTTACCCAATCACTCATAAGTTGGCAATTATAAAGCGTGCTCATTACAAAGTAGAGCAATAAAATTGCTAAGCGCCATAATCGTTTTTAAAGCTCATTATTTTATGCAAGCGCTTCCCTTTATGTTTCAAAACAGTTTAGCTCTTTTGTTTTTGTACAATATAAGAACAAGATAGAGGTGGCAAGCGATAATGTGTAAACTAATTACCGTAACAACTATAGGAGTGAATAAAGTACAGTTTTATCGATGTAGTCAATTTCTCAGTAATTTTTATGATTCGTGTTCAATCTACATATTCTACCAAACTGTAAAACAATTTATCGGCAGTTGTTCTCGCAACATATAAACGCTCCTAAACGCTGCCCAAGAATAGAATATAATTATCTTTATTTACTCTAAACCAAATACAGGCACTTATGAAATGTCGAACGAGACTCTATTTGGGTGCACGGATCCAAATAGTAGGTCCTATGGAGAAAAACCGGAATGAAACTCTATGGAAACCCTTTTAAAATAATAGATTACGATCTTGATTAATGCTCTGTTGTGGTAAGAGCTGCGAGAATGTAAATTTATGTGAATAAAAGCTAAGAATAGGACAATTATTATTTGCCTCTGAATACCATGTTAGCTACAAGCTGACCAAGCAGAATCGTATGAACTTTATTAAATTAAATTAAATTAAAAGTTTATTTGGAACAAAATTACGGTTTACATAATACAGAGGAAACGAAGATAACTACAAAAGTAAAATACTGTGGCTTATAACTTATAACTTATATTGAAGATACGATAGTAGGTAAATCCAATTAAGTTAAAATATTTATACTGGTTCCTTCACGCATAAACGTTCACCCGCTGTCGCTCATAACTCACACATCGAAATACGTTGGGCCACAGTGCGCGACCACAATTTCACGCGTGTTACTCTTACGCACCTCCACTGCTACTCATTACGGGAAAACGTTACAAAATATCACAATACCCACTTTATATAAACATGCAAATTATCGCACTTATATTTAACTTAAGAATTTTGAAATCAATTAATTCAAGAGGCCTCTTTCGTAAAGCTTACCTTTCACTTATTTATAAATGCATGCATGCATAAAGTAATTAATTAACATAGAATTAGGAATTATATATAAATTATATACATATATGACCTTTGCTGGAACTTCAAGTGTAGTACATAAATTGAAGTAGTAATGGTCTGTGAATTCATAGCCTTAACAAAAGATCGTTAAGTTTGAAAAGTCAAATAAAAAGCAAGTTCATATAATCCTAAAGATCAAAGTTATTTAACTTTGCGATAGTAATCTTAACGATTTTATTGTACTAATTTAATGGTCCATTCAACCATGGAAATAATATTATAACTTGTTAACATTTTTTCTGTTTAAACCAACATTAATTTCACGCCATTTTCCCATGATTGTAGGTATAAACTATTAACGCTATGTAAATAATTTGTGAAGCTATAATCTAATAAATTTTATTAAATTCTACAACATTCACGCATCTCTTCATAAATTCGAATCGGATCCGGAAGCCGGATGTACACCTGTCCTTTTAAAGTTATATAATTAATTATGTAAAGTTATGCCCTTCTTTAGTATTTTCGCTTATTTATTTTATTACATGTTTCTAATCACAATTTATTTATTTACAGGTACGTTGATGACCACTGAAACCAGATTATGCCTACGCAGCCTTTGGTAAGACAAAAAAGCCACGCTCATAAATACGGTATTGGAAGATAAAACTTTGATACTACATTTTATACTTAATTGGCACTTACGCCTTTGTATAAACCACATTTAAGACTGAAAAACCAAACAAATCAGTGTATGATTTCATTCACAAACTCGCGCAAGTATCATGTATCATTCATCTAATCGTCTAACAAGTATACGCGGAGCATAATATTGACATTAGCCGCAATACAGCTAATACGCCTACCGAGAAACGAGCAGGTTCTCATTCCGACATTTCATTAACTAAAACAGCAGCACTAAGACCATATAGGCAAGTACTTTAATTCAACGTAACCCTGCTAATTGTCGGGCCCGTGAGAAACGCAGCGTTGGCCAAACAGAGAGCTAATTATGCGATTTCCAAGTGCGAATAAGAACAAACTTTTGAAAATGCCAAACCTATGATAGGTACTGCATTATCTTTGGCTTTGTTTTTAGTTAAGAAATTAATCAACATAGATTTATGCAACCACTTTTCTTATTGTGCGTCCCTCAATTACACTTTTTAACGTTTTTGTTTATAGAAAACCTTATGCGCTCTTAAGAAACGTAAGGAGCTAAATGTAGGTACTTATTCAGAGGTTTTGATTTGTTGAGAGTCATTACTTTGCTATAAATAACTTTTATATGACTAACCTATTAATCAACAATTTGAAAAATCGATACAGCAATTTTGTTAGGTATAAAAAATAAGTGACTCAGCGTATCCTGTAAATAAATTTATTAGAATTATCAGCAATACGAGGTATTGTAGGCGGAAGTAAAATAAGATAACGAAAATTGCGTCCGATACTGGTTCAAATTGTCACACCCAACTTTCCGGATTTATTTTATCTACAAAGTAGGCTGTTAGAAGCTGTTAGCAAATGGAAAGCTATTGGGTAAGAATTTGCAAGTCTAGATTTGAAATTTACATAAAATATGAAATTTTTACAGAAGCAACATTACTATAAAACAAAAATTTAACTAGGGCATTTGATGTTACATAATAGGTACATAAACATTATACAATATACATAAATTATAAAACAAACCTGTAGATATTGCACTTATAATAATAGCAAAATAAGAAGTAGACCATGAACCGCTGTTCTATGACGTAACAGCAACATACCTGTGTTTACAACATTAATTAGATATGTTTCACAAACACATCAATATCCGTCGATAAACAAGGCAAATAAATCTTTAATGATTCAGATACAACGGTTTGAAACTTATTTATTTCTCAAAGATTGTACAATAAATCACTTAAACGAAAACAAATGTTACAAAAAAAGGGGTAAACTTATTTATTTCGATTTTTTAAAATATAATATAGCTACGTGAATACATGAACAGAAGCATGAACATAATGAAGGTAAATCGTAAATATAGATTAGTTTACAACATGTAACATAATAAACGCACAACCCAATCCACCCCAAATAAAATATAGATTTAAAAGCATAATACAATAATTAAGGCTGAAGATTTTATTATTATGAAAATAATGTTGATCCTAGCATTACTTACTGCTTTTAAAATTCAGTTGAAGAAAAATTTTCTTTGGCTCTTTGATTGAGAGTTAGGCGAATTTCATGTTTTTTGAAAACGGATCTCTATTTACAGTTACTGAAATCGATTTAGTAGCCGATTACATTATATGTTGTATTAAAGCTGTTTCCACAACAATTTTCTACCCGGAAACTAATCTAAACAAGTTTTCACATAATTCAATGCTTCAAGCGATGTCGAGGCGTGAAATTGCCCGTCAAGTGTCCTTACCTGTCCATTATTAGGTATGAACATTTTCACGAACTTAAAATTGTTAATAATAGCAATTATCAAAACGGAATTACGGCATTAGAGCTGAAGTTACATGGCAACTGGTGGTGTTTGAACAATAGTTCCATGTATAGTTAGACCCGTAAGGGCGGACCTCCCGACGGCTTTCCATTTGAATAAAAACAAAAAATATAATATATTATTATAGTATTTTATTTTTAACTACATATACATCAAAGTATAATTATGCCGTGTATATCCGTACACACCCGCGCCACCCCGCGTCCCGCGCTTGCGCGTTTGGGAGGGTCGCGCTTACAGCACGACCTATAGTTCATTATTATCGTCGCACTGCACTGAAAACCTCGTGATTGCATACAAAGTAATTACAGTAGAAAATTCAAAATTGTCTGGTGAAAAAAATTTTTGTGTAAATGTAATGTTCTCAGGATAAAAATATCGTTAGACAAATATGAGAACTGTGCACATTCGTTTTTAATACGCGTTACAAAGTTTTTTCCAAACAAATAAATACAGGAAAAACAATTAATTTGTGTTTTACGAGGTTCTCACTACACGCCAACGATGTGTAGGTACGGAGATGTGATTCATATACGGCGGCATCGACTCACTTGCAGCGGAGCTTTGATTCACTAATGGTTTCTATATCTTTTTTTATTATTTGTTTGAAGAGGTAGGGTACTAAGCTCCTTTCTTTACCTTACCAACTATTATTGTTTTATAATTACGATTTACGCATCTGTTTTACATGTGTAGCAATAGCAGATAAATATAATTGGCTTCTTTATAGGACCAGTTTTGCACTACCGACGACGTCGTAAATGTGTATTACCATTCGGAAACAAAACGATTTCTTTTTTCTGGAACTAACACAAAAATTAGCTTAGAGAAAACTTTACTGGGATGTTCTGATGATAATAACTGAAGCAGAAAAAATCTTCAGTACTTTGAAGAGTCTTCCTGTTGGTTATTGACTCTATAAAAGACTAATATGTATCATTCACTTGAAAGAATCTGCACATAACAACTGTTAATATAATAACATTTATTATGTGAGTCTATTCTAAGAAACCTTGTGTAAAGGTTATTTGTACACGATTTATCGGTACTGAATTCCTTCTATTCGAGGATTGGAACTTATAAATGTCTAGATCTAAATCTAATCGTGAATCAAACATCAAATAGCTATGTTTGGCTTGATAACATTATTAAATAATTTGAATTGACAGCTAAAATGCCTACTAAGTTAATAATAGTCCACGGTATAACTGTCTATACAGTCCATCACCTTTGAAGTTATAACAAGATCGTCACAAGACACTACCATCAAATGAAAATGAATATCGATTCCAAAAAAATTACTGCTTTGAAAAAAGGGGCACACCAACCTGAATATCATGACCCGAGCTGTAGTGTGGCGACTCGGGATATATCATTTAGGGTCACCAATTTCTCTCCGCAAACTCCGTATGAATTCTCCGCATTTCATACCAATGTGTCAAAAGCCTACTAGACATTAATCTCAACACACACACAGTCAATGGTACACTTCGAACTGATTTGAAAATTGATCACTCAGACCTTAGAAGCGTAAGCGGTCCGAAGCAAAAATTCGTTTTCACTAGAAATATGAAGCGATTAACATTCATAATTCAAACAGATTTGCAGATCACATCGACCACATAGCAGTTAACAAACCATAATAGGTAATTTCCTCTGTATAATTTGATTCTTTGAGTAGTATTCATGCGTGTATTTACTCTTAACTCGGTCTAGTGGTCACCAAGGTAAATAGTGTATATTTACGATAGCATGAATGGAGTTGCCTAATGAATAGGTGCTAAAATTCCGCGTTTTATGATATATTATATAGACTTATGTTAATGCCAATTAAATATCAATTTTAAACAGATTTACATATTTTTTTATACTAATATGACATTTATTTAAACATAAATAATAAACTTATAAATATGTCACTAATTTAAATACAACGAATTAATAGAAAGACGTTTAAGCCATAAAGTTATTATTACTAATAATAACTTTATGGTTTAAACAGACTCAATAATTATGACACATAGAACTATTGTCAAAATATTTAAAAATGGTATAATAAATAAATCCAGCCCAGGCCGGCCATTACTGTCCCACTGCTGAGCACGGGCCTCCTTTCAGAATGAGAAGGGTTAGGCCTTAATCTACCACGCTGGCCTAGTGCGGGTTAGCGGAAAATGGTAGGTATATAAAACATAAATCAATTCCAACGTTGAGAGACTAAAGAATCCGCGTTGAATCATAGTATTTATAGAATATAATGAATAATCATAGTCATTAGTGATGAAACGATTACTAAGATTAGTCGTAATTGTCGATTATCATTGGGAATATTTAACAATTATCTATAAGCACAAAATACTCTACGATTACCATATCCACCATTATCTTATACCATTTTCATTTCATTAACTTGAATTTTTCTTAATTTTAATGCACGTTTTATTTAAAGTTGATAAAAGTTTGTGGTAATCGTAATCGTAATCGTCGATTATTGTGGCCGATAACCGTAATCGCTAAGTTATAATAATTTCATCACTAGTCTAAATATTGTAAGAATATTTTCAAAACCGAAGGTAATTCAGCCAGTCAACCACAATGCGATTGCGTGGTGAGCTAAAATTAATAATCTTTGTTACAAAACATAATGTCTGACAATTCGTGCATGCGCAGTTCTGATAATCTTAAGAAACTATTTAGTAACATTCAGAAGAGATCTGATAATAAAACTTATCGACATCTTGTGGAGATAACGCACCATTGACATGGAAATAAGAACAAGTTTGAACCGCAAGTACTGAAAGCAGGGCTTTGATCCGCAGATGTGGTCAGTTTCGGAACAAAAGACCAACAAGGTACCGGTAGGTAACAACAAAAGACCACGTGCGTCCAAATTAGTAACGTTTTTGAAAGTCACTGACTTTCTTTCAAATAGAGCTGTTTGCTAAAGTACACTAACTTTCTATCAAAAAATTCATTAAATTTATACGTTGCTATATAATATTGCGTGCTTTGACTTTATATGCGCTTAACATGACATAGACACATAAATTGGATGAAAGTGAAAATAAAAACTGCACCTGTAAGAAATCATACAAGTTTCGACGTAAGCTAGCATCGTGTTAACAGTCACTTTGACTAGAACTAGAAATTCGGCATATCATAGATGAAAATTCTGTCATATGTCTGTGAATAATAACTACCAGTTTTTTAAAATTACGTATAAGTACTGGAAAAACAACTAAATGGATATAAAAAACCGCTAATAATAGAAAAATCGCCCGAAAACGCTCGAAAGTAGTGTTGGCGAAATGTTCACATAACCGTTATAACATTGTAACTATATCAATAACAACATAGACGAATTACCTATATGGTCGTAATAATTGTATGGAAATGATTTCTTCATCGAATTGTTTTATCACCAATTATGCTATAAAAATCAGCCCGTGCTGAGCTAATAATAATATTACAACACATACACAGCAAGCCCTCTCTTGTACCCCAAGCGATGCCCTAAGCCGAGGGCCGAGTCCCATTAGGAGACGCCCTTAGCTCTGTTCGCTTAAATTCATTTTAATTTAATTTTTTCGGAGGCCCTTCAGGCCTCGGCGCAAATCCGGTTATACAACAAGGCTCATCAAGCCAAATGAGAGACATTAAAAAATAAAACTTTCATGTAACTAGTACTACTCTCCGATGTATTTCTTATTGATACTGCTCATTCTCACACTACTCTAAGTACTCTGTAAAAATAGAAAAACTACTTCAAACACTCTCTGTTCTCGAATATCAATCCCACATGGTGGTGGGGTCAGCCTTCTTTATATTTCGCTTCGACTTCGTTCTATTGACATCCGTGTCAGAAACTTTGCATGTCGCCATATCTCTATGCACTACATCCATCCACCTGATTTTAAGTATCCCTCGAGATCTCCTACCAGGTAAAAAACAAATAAAGCAACAACTATATTAAATTATTCGGTTATAAACACGTTCATGCAAACTTGCGCAATTTAAAGGAACAATGCGTTAACAAGAAACAGTATTCTAGTGAAAGTTAGGTGATGATAGTAAAAGAGCCACCGGGAGGTGCGTGCGCGCAGCTAACAGATCGTAATTATACGCCATGCGGTTCGCGTTGAATATTAATGGCGACATTAAAACATAAGCTCTTAAACACATGATAATATATTCTCCCCCAATTAATTTAGTTGTAATTAACGACAGACATCGGCTTAGTACATAAATGAATGCAGGCTTTTATATTTTTAATCTTACATCGAAACTTAAATCTGCTGTCACTTAACATTTTAAAAAACTCTTACGATGAGAACTTTTTAAATATGAAGTATAACTTAGTATTATTCTTGCAACATAGAAGCATAGAGACGTTATTTAAAATTGGAAAGAACTTGAGATTCTTCGTCATCTCAGTTCCGCTAGTCATTTACCACTTTCCAGTTTACGGTCAAGTATAAGCAAATTCTAAGCACGAAAAGCATATACGACGACACGACACAGCTATAACATTGATGTACCCAATCGAACAACCATGGCAGGCGCTCGTTTAAATAATTGGATAACTTACTGTATCAGCGTAAAGATCATGTTTTACTGCAGTAGTAATTAAACATTCGTGGTTTTTAAGACGTGCGCAGTTCGGAACTGATCGGTTTTACGAAGTTTGCCGATGCAACTTCTCAGTTGTGTACCATACGTACCTAATCTTAAATTATGAAAACTAATTAATAAGACGAAGAATCTAATTTCAGTACAGAATGATGAATGTCAATACATCCTATTAATCTGTTACCACATTATTAAATGATACAATGTAATGAAAAGGAAAATCGATTAAAAAGGAAAGTATACAATCTAACTTTCTCCGTTCCCGTAGATTGTGATCAAAATCGATTTAATTGTTAAATTGCATGAAATAAGATTTAATATAATCAAAGTATGTCAGCCCTGTTTGATTTCACCTTTCGTCACCACTTAGATGATAATTACATGTTTGCTTGGTAAACTGACGATTATTTAGTTTATTTAACTCGCTCTTAGTGTTATGTTAAAATAATTTTCACTGAATTGTTAATGCGTTTCTGTTCAAATATTCGAATTTTGACAAGTCAGCCTACAGTATATGCAAAATTATTGAATTGTTTAGTAACGTTGTCTAGACAAAATGTAAGATTAGATTCAGAGGTATTTAGGTACCTACAATACGTACCTATTGTGAAATCACAAGACTATTAACACGATTAAATCAGGTCATAATGTTTAGAAACTTTAAAACTTCTTATATTTACCTATAAGGTTGAGTCACGGAACTAATATTTGTATGGCCTACAGAATCTGATATTTCCTCTGAAAGTTGGTGTTTGTGCTTACGTTAATTGTGCCTATGATACAGGAGAAACCCCGAAGTAGAATTTTTTATTACTACACTTTGGGGTTTCTCCTTATAGAAAAATAAAAACAATAACTCGAAACGAGAACGCTAATCTATATATTAATACGTGAAGAGAAAACTTTGTACCCATTTTTAAGCATAGGTATTGCGCGGACGGAGGAGTGTGACATTTACCATAGTTAAAGTTTATATGGAGAAGGAGTGCAGAAAGCTAAAATTACGGTCGAATTTCGACCACAGCGACCACTAGTTGAAAGAAAAAGAAGATTACGATATCTAGATTCTTCGGTATCGTAGCAAACATAGGACCTAAGTCATAATCGCGCGTAATCACCCAAGCTTTAGGTAACCTACATAAAGCAACATTGTTTGAACCTAAACTTATCATAGGAGCCTTGGACACGATCTGACATGTGAACTTGCCTAACGTTAATCGTGCTTAGATCATGAACTTACTCTGCTAAAGTCACACCTGTGCGGATCAGATTTCTGCATTGTATGGACGCAGAACAATCCTAGAGCAAGTAGATACTCGTACCACTACATATTTACATAATAATATCTAAGTAAACTTAATTTTGGTTTTTTTTACATTGTTTTGGCAAAAGCTCATCATGGGAATCACTCTTGCCGTAGTGGAAAAATCTGTCAGTCAACAATGGTGGTATCGAGGCTGACTGCTCAGGGTGCGTCAGACGATCTCGGTTATCATCACTCGTGGAAGCTCTTTTCACCCCATAATTTTGATAAAAATAATACTTAGGTATAGTACCTATACCCAAACAATAACATAAGGGCTCAAAAAATAAGCAGGAGCAAGCTAGCACAGCAAAATGGGAAGCGACAAAAATCAGGGACAAACATCTCTTTACCGTTTTTCTCTCAATTCTTTTTTGTCTTCTGGTAAGGAAATAAAAGGGTGGAGAAAACGGGTTTGTCCACCTTCCGTGCTAACCCCACAGAAATGAACCAATAGCTATGCTAAGAAACATTATGTCCTAACTGTAAGAATGGTGTACCAAAATATACGAAAAGCGATTCTGCTTCCTTTTATTAATTGAGTTGTGTGTTAACCAATTCCTAAATGAGAGTGTATGGACTAGATTGTGCATTTAAATCCGTTTAGTGCAAATATTAAAGTAGACAGACAGTATAAAATAAAAACAGTAAACTTAAACTTCCCGTCGACGTGCGATCTGTTCTCTATTACATAAAACCGATCTAAATAAACCTCTCTCTAGTAACTCTGATTTAAATCGTTTATTTGTAATTGATACAGTACTTGCGGAGCAAGCGGCGTGACGGCCGGTTGACATGGCACAGCGAACAAATATATCACTTACGGATATATTGTCATTACGTTGAGAGTTACCCCGTTTGCTTCTAAAGCGTCTGTTAAAGAGGGACTTTCACTGTTTCCGCATCAACGAACGCGATTGTTAAGTTTCAGGCGAAGAAAATCCTATTCCTTACTTAATAATAGCGCCTTACTTCCCAACATTAGCGTAATGTCTATTTTAGGTAGTGCAACAATTTTCTGACGACTTTCTACAGGTAATAGTCGGTTTATCCCATTAGAGATTATTTGGAAATTAAAAAAGATAATAAAAGTCTTAAAATTTATAAAAAACTAGTTATTATTACCCGCTATTTCAGCCGCGCATTTTATTTTTATTATTAAAATAAATACAGCCTGTATCTCGTGTACCTTTCTATTAGTGAAAGAATTTTTAGAATCGGTGTAGGTAGTAGTTCCAGAGATTACGTCCCTACAATAATAATAACGTGCGATAATTTCGAATGTGAGTACCAATACAAACCATCTTGGTTTAATGGTACAAAACAAACCTGTAATGTAATTGAATGTGTTTAAATAAATGATAAAAAAACATACAAACAAAAAAAAATTGCCTCTTCATAACATTAACTAAACTGCAGTACCTAGTTTCTTTTCTTTTTGTTTCTTTTCGTATAAGACTAACCTAACGCTAATTTCACCAAATAAAACAAAATGCTATCTAAAGCTGTGTTCTGTCATTTTCATCTGTTTTCCCGGCTGAATACCAAAACGTACCTACACTGCCTGAATAAATCCGGATTTCCCGGAACTCAACTAGAACTAGCCCACGTCCATTCTAAGCTTTTAATTTAATCCATTTAATACTTTAATCAACCAGTAAACAGGTTGATTGACGTGCGCAACTTGGGAGAGGCCTATATCCAGCAGTGGCCTACGATAGGCCGAGTTGATTGATTGCAATAAGTTGAATAAAATTGTAATCAACGAAAAGCTGTCACAAGTAGTGCACTACCGGAGTGTTGTAACAAATACCTTATTAATATACAAAATGTGTTATACAACCTATAATAACGCAGTACAAACTCTTTAATTACCGTTTGACGTTATCTTATATTTAATCATTCACTCAACTCTCGTTTTAATATCGGGTTGTGAGGATAATCATCGATTTCAACGAACGGAGCCGTGGGCAGAAATATTGCAAGAAATATGAAATGACGGAACATTTCAAAGCTTTATAGCTAACGCAATAACATTCAAAACAGTAAGTACTCGTATATCGACTTTTATATCAGTTTTCTAATACTGTAAGCAATAAATCCTAAATATAGGAAATAATTAAATAAATACTTAAATTAGATACTTCAGTTATGGAACAAAAGTGAAAACTAGCGCAATCGTCTTTTCAAACGTCAAATTAATTATCTTTTTATTGTAAAATTGTAATCTTAGCTAAAAGGCGTGTAATATCCGATGGTACGATTAAATGGCTTCAAGTAATTAACTAAATTATAGCTAAACGATGAAATGAGGTATTCCACGAAGCACACCCAAACGAAGCACACCCAGACGAAGCACACCTAAGGTATTCCACCTAGCACACCCATAGGTGGGCTTCAAATTTTTTTTTTTAATAATTAATTTCCTATTCCACGAAGCACACCTACGAATATCACTCGCATAGTGCGGGGACTAAGAAATAAAAATGTCGATAGGAGAAAATATTTATTATTTAAAAGACTAACTTAAATTTCTAACATCATTCAGTTTCATTATAATGTGATACAATACTTGTCATTTTCATAGTGTTCATATATAAATCCCATAGATAAGACGCGTTGATTAAAATGAAACTAGCGGTAGATATGTTACGTTCTTACGTTAAGTATTCAAACAGTGACTCTTATACGTACACATACACATTTACTTACACAAACAATCGTTATTATTACACGCCAACAAAGAAAGGGACAGAATAATGCACAAAGGTGGCGTGCGACCAAGACGGAGCATCACCGCTCTTCGTATTACTTCGTTAGTACTCGTGTAATAGTCAACCAACCAAAAAATTCCCGAGCCAACCCGAATTTAGCCGAGCGCTCCCGGAACTTGTTTACATGCTTAGTTCTCATTACAATTATTGCAATTGTGCGCCGGTCTTGTAATTGTTATTTTTTCTGTTTTTCGTGCAATTTATTCAAACAAAATAATGGAGCCGATGGCAGGTCCAAGTAGTAGAAATAACCCATCTATTAATTACGTACTTGGCCGGAAGGGGACACAAGTGTTAGTGTATAATAACAAACAATATAGTAAACACAAGATTTATACAAACGGTAATGCCTTGTGGCGGTGTATTAAAAAAGGGTGTAATGGCTTACTCACATTAAGTAGCATGGAAGAAGTTGTTAAAATAAAGGAACATAAATGTGCCTCAAACGTTTTGGAGACCCAAATTAAAGAAGCAATGCATGAACTCGAGCAGCAAGTAGTTTCCACCATGGAGCCCATTCCTACAATCTACAAGCAAAAACTGAATGATACATTGGACCGAGGATTGAATTTAGTCAGTGATATGCCACAATTTAAAAATGTTAAGTCCGGCCTCTACAATAAGAGAAACAAATCTCTCGGTGTAAATAGATTGTTTGCGAAGTCACCTATAGATGTACAAGTAAGTAGAGTTAATATTTCCTTAGAATATTATGAAAATATTGAAACATGGAATCTATGCTTTTTTTTAAATTTGAACGTTATTGTAATAAAATAGAGAACTCATGTAAGAGTTTGCTAATATCTTAGCAAAGAAATTCTTGCATGCCATTTTCAATTCTATTTTAATGGGATAAGGTTGATATTTGATTTCACTTTGAAAACATTTCTGTTTTGTTAATGTCGTGACCAGTTTTTTAGTCGCAGATATTGAACGATTTATGGAGTAACTATCTAACATGACTGCTTTTATTTTGTGAAAGAAAGAAAGTCACGGTTGTTTCAAAAAAAGTCATTTGTTTTACCTTACTTTCTTCAATATATGCACATCCTATGTACTCATATGTAAATATTTGTGACAATAAACAATTATTATTATTATTTAGTTTAGTACAAATGATTTGAAATAAGTATTTATTTGATATCCAGGTACCTCAACCGTTTCAAGATTTTGTACTTGCTGACTATAACGACGGAAAAACGAGAATACTTTTATTTGCTACACAGAAGAGTAGACAGGAACTTGAAAGCTGCGGTCATATATACTGCGACGGAACTTTTAAATGCGCGCCTAAACCATTTCTACAAATTTACAGCATCCACGGTGAGGTTGAAAATATCGTTAAACCTTTAGTCTATGCTTTATTACAAAACAAAAAAAAAACGACTTATAAAATATTATTTCAATTATTAAAAACAAAAATACCCAAAATGCAAATCAATGTTTTCACAAGTGATTTTGAGGAAGCTGCCGTCAGGAGTTTTACAGCAGTATTTCCTAACGCACAGACAAAGGGATGCTATTTTCATTTTAAAAAAGCAATTAAAAGAAAATCTAGGGACTTAGGTTTAGATAAGAATAGCATACATAGAAAACATGTTGCCTTATGTACGGTTTTGCCACATTTACCGCTGGAAGACTTGGATGAGGCCTGGCTCTACATCATGAGCGAATGTCCTCAAGGAGAATCTATTTCTAGATTTAATGATTACATTGTAACTCAGTGGCTCGAACATAAGTTATGGCACGACAAATGGTCGTGTTATAACGTAAAAAATAAAACTAATAATTATACAGTCTCATTACTCTGAAATAAATAAAATTTTCAATAAAAACAGAGTCATAAATCTGGCAAAACTGTTAGATTGCTTCCAAAAAAATTGCAATAATTATGCCGAAATTAGAGTAAAAATGGGTTATTCAAATCATCAAAAACATGCTGAAATAAAAAATAATATAATCGAAAATACAATAAAAGATTATAAAAATGGCTTAATTTCAGTTGGACATTGTCTAGAGAAATTAAGATTCTGATTAATAATAATTTATTTAATTGATAAGTTTAGATACTAAATTGCCCATTTCTTCAAGATTATTTAAGAATCTTAAAGATTGTGATTTGTGATTTTAAACAGTCTGTGATTTTACATAAAACTAGAGTATTTTTATTATTAGGTTAAAACTTCAACATAGATCTGCATGGAAAACTATATTTACAATGTTTTTGATATTTGTCCAAGTTTTTATTGTAATTATGAAACAATCTGTGATTTTTTATGTTAAAGTAGAGTATTTTTATTATTCACTAAACAGGTAGCTATAAGAAAACTTCAACATAGATCTCTATGGAAAACTATATTTACAATGTTTTTGATATTTGTCCAAGTTTTTATTGTAATTATGAAACAATCTGTGATTTTTTATGTTAAAGTAGAGTATTTTTATTATTCACTAAACAGGTAGCTATGAGAAAACTTCAACATAGATCTCTATGGAAAACTATATTTACAATGTTTTTGATATTTGTCCAAGTTTTTATTGTAATTATGAAACAATCTGTGATTTTTTATGTTAAAGTAGAGTATTTTTATTATTCACTAAACAGGTAGCTATAAGAAAACTTCAACATAGATCTCTATGGAAAACTATATTTACAATGTTTTTGATATTTGTCCAAGTTTTTATTGTAATTATGAAACAATCTGTGATTTTTTATGTTAAAGTAGAGTATTTTTATTATTCACTAAACAGGTAGCTATAAGAAAACTTCAACATAGATCTCTATGGAAAACTATATTTACAATGTTTTTGATATTTGTCCAAGTTTTTATTGTAATTATGAAACAATCTGTGATTTTTTATGTTAAAGTAGAGTATTTTTATTATTCACTAAACAGGTAGCTATAAGAAAACTTCAACATAGATCTCTATGGAAAACTATATTTACAATGTTTTTGATATTTGTCCAAGTTTTTATTGCATAATTATGAAACAATATGTGATATTATTAAGAACACAAAAAAAGGAACATAATAGAAAAATAAAAAATAATTTTTTTTTTGGAAAAATAATTATGAAACAATCTGTGATTTTAAATAGTAAGATTACAAAAATGACAAATATTGTGTCACATTATTATAATGAAACTGAATGATGTTAGAAATTTAAGTTAGTCTTTTAAATAATAAATATTTTCACCCATCGACATTTTTATTTCTTAGTCCCCGCACTATGCGAGTGATATTGGTAGGTGTGCTTCGTGGAATAGGAAATTAATTATTTAAAATTTTTATTTGAAGCCCACCTATGGGTGTGCTAGGTGGAATACCTTAGGTGTGCTTCGTCTGGGTGTGCTTCGTTTGGGTGTGCTTCGTGGAATACCTCGATGAAATGTGTTGAAATGAGTCAGTGGTCCGTGTACATAGACAAAAGCAAACATAATCTATTTCTTTTTTTGTTTTCATAGTTAGTTCTTTTTAAGTTTTTGGCTTTAGCTTCGTTTTGGGTGCTTTAGTAATGCCGCATTATATAAAATCCTACTTTACTATCGGAGGTCCTTTTAAGAGGTTATAGTACTAAACTTTTACTATGGAACCAATCTTGAAATCACGACAAAAAATCAGCTGATCCATACATTTAGTCGAGTAATGCTGAATTATTTTTATGGAACAGCAGATTTTAATCATTATATTTTCTTATAATGGAAAAGTCGTCTTTCAATCAATCTTTTATGGACCAATAGATCTCTAAGGCATTCTTTGACTGTCGCGACTTCCTTGTCTTGTCTGACCTGGGGAGCTATTCTGTAAGAACATCTCGCATATCGATTCGAATCTCACTCTTATTGACGGTTAATATTTGACGAATCGATATACGATAATAAACACAGAACACAGATTTTCTGTGTTCTGTGATAATAAACGTGTAACTTAATAACAGCTGTGAAAATGCCTAAAGCATGAAATTCTAAAGTTCTTAATGAGTTAATTAAGCCCGACATACTTCGCCATAATTTTGTGGCATGCAAAATTTCTATTAACACTGTTCACAGCTCCGTTATTAAGTTATCGTAACTTATTAAGTTATCGTGTTCTTACAGAATAGCTATGTTGATAACCCTTAATAGAGAGCACACAGCCTGATACGGAGAAGATTATTCCATTAAGTCCTACGATAAGAGTTAATAAATTTATTAAATGAAAATTAAAACTGTTTCGAGCCCTAATTGGAGACATTGTTGTGATTGTGTGTTGTGAAAACAACACTAATGTGACCTAGTGTTGTTCGATAAAAGATATCTATAGCTTTATCTACATAATTTGTATCCCAGAACAAGAAAAAACCTTTACACATAAATTTTATAATTGGCAAGTCAAATTGTAAATATCGCGGCTCATAAACCCACATGGTTAACGGCGTATGTAAAGGGGCTGGTTGAAACAATCATGTGTAACGAGTGAAGATTGATTCATGATTCATTCATTGCACAAACTCGACAAACATATCGTTCTATCAACGGGTGGGTTGCACACAATAGTTACAAGCAGATTTTTTTATCATAAACTATTAGGTATGAAGTGGGCAGTTTATTGAAAATCGTTTACTTGTGACCTTATAGTATTAATAGCTGATATCAATCAATTTCCGCCTACAAATAAATTTAAAATGCACGCAGTAATCATACTTATGACACAAAATAGATAGGTACCGAAGGCTGATTCCATACAATGAAAGATAACAGGCGCACGCACATAGTCGCGTACACATGATTACATAACAAGCTACACATTTTCAGTATAAGCTGATCTCCCATGGTACGGAAAGCCTACATAATGCGAATTCAGCTCATACTGGAAATATATAGCTGTGTGTACGTACGGCGATCTCAAATCAAGTCAAACGAAAGTTCATTTGACTAGAGTTAAGAATTCCATACGAGCCGGCCTTCTGTACCTATATGCTTATGATCTCATGATCATAAGCACAAAATAGATAGGTACACTAACTTTAACAGTCAATAAATAGTCTGTTTAAAGTGTGAATAAGAATTGCCGATTGGGTCAACTTCAAATCAAATAATCTTTCAAATATTAGCTTAAATAAAAAGCAAGCCGCGAGCGTAACCACTGGTTACGCTCTTTTCGCTTTTTTTATTTTCATATACAACTATTCAAAGATGTTTAAATATAGTGAACAAAATGTCAATTTACACAATCTATTTGTACAAGCTACTGTACGGTTTCATTAGCAAATAGTATATTCAAAAAAAATACCGGACAGACTAAATATGCAGTTAAATTTAGTCATTCTGTCTCTAACATTAATATAACAACATTCTTTATAGATTGTATAGATTATTAGAGTAAAACTAAACCGATATACTTCTAACGGATACAGTAAAAAAGCCTCATTCTAAACCATTACTTGTATGCATGATATCATCACAAAAAGCGCTATATGAAGATAAAATAGATACCTCTATCTATAAAAACAATCTTATACAAAAAACATAACATAACTGTTATTAAGCGCGCTTATAATGTTATCATTTTACTAAACACATAAAGCGGCGTAATCACGTAACGGCAGAGTAATAATGATAATAAAGCTAATAATCCAGTGAACAGATGTGCTCACGACGGCGATTAGATGAATGGAACGAGTCATCGCCGCGGCGAATCGCAAACAACTGGATTGAATGCAAACACGATTCCTTAAGCACGCCCATTGATTTATACCAACATTGCCAACACACCATCGTCTAGAAACCTACTACAAGTAAGATTATGAAGACATTTTACGAACCTTTTCAAAACAAATTTTATTTTATTGTTACTGCCTTGTATGGATCAGAATGTTGGGCCACAAAAGGGACGGATGAAAGGCAATTGCATGCAGCGGAGATGCGAATGTTGAGAGGGATGTGTGGTGTAACAAGATTGGACAGAATCAGGAATAAGAATATTAGAGGAAGTACGAAAGTGGTACCAGTTACAGAAGAGCTGCAAAGTAACCGATTGTCGTGGTATGGACATGTAATGCGGAGAGATAAAAATCATGTTATAAGAAGAGTTGTAAGTATGAATGTGGATGGCTATCAGAGTAGGGGCAGACCAAAGAAAAGATGGGTGGACTGTGTGAAACATGACATGAATGTGAAGGAAGTAAATCTGGAAATGACGTCTGATAGAGATGAATGGAAGAAAAAGACATATTGCGCCGACCCCAAATAAAATGCGATAAGGGCAGGAGAATGATGTTGATATAATCTAATATTTCTACGATGTATACGTTATCATGGGATAGTTTCATTTCATGAAAATTTTGATATTGTTCCAAGTAGTTTTTGTGGCTAATAAAACCAAAACTTTGCAATTCAATGACCTAATCAGTCGTGTCTTAATCAATTTCATTCGAAACGAATTCTGAGACCAGAAAATCAGGTACAAAAACGAAACCAATTTCAAAACGTTGCTTGATCTAGTACATTTTTATAACGACTACATTTCACGTAAACAATTTACGTCAATGACTGAATTATTACGTGCACGTATGTATGAAAATTGTAGATGTTTAAGTAACTAGAGTACTATTATAGATTGGTCAGATGCAATTTTTCCGTAATCACGCCGTAATCATTTTAAAACATTTCCGCGTACGTTTTTACGCATTTATGTTACACATAACTCCTTAGTATTGTATTTGGACGAGGGAGAAAGAGAAATTCTCGAGAGCTGATTGCAAACCACAGAGCGACCGCAGCTGGCCAGCTCTAAATTAATCTGAGATTAGATAGCAACAAAGTAAGACTTATAAATAAGTAATAAACTAGGCCTAAGTAACGACACAAACTTATTAGGTGGCAAATTTATGAAACTAATGAGCGGGTTTTGTGGCACTAAATTAGTTCTGATTGCTTGACTTTCGAATGGTGTGAACAGCTCGGTTGCATTTTATATGTACAACGCCTTTTTAGGTGCAAGTTTTAGAGCAAATATTCTACCCAAGTAAGTGTAATTACAACGCGTGCAAAGTAACTGGAAAACACTAAATTCACTGATAATATTTAGACAGATTTAGTGTATTTATACAAATATATGTGTTGCGTCACTTATTGAATTAATAGTATTAATTAGCAATGCAATACAAGAAGTACCTAATCTTTACGTACATTGCTACACTATACACGATCAAGCTATTTAGAAAACCAAACACGCGACTCGTAATTTCAAATAATAACCCCTCTGATAACTCGCTCGTAATCGCCGGCGCCCGCGCCGTAACGAATTGCTAACCAACGTTAGTATTTACTAATAAGGAAATAAAAGTGTACTCACCTCAAGGCTTTTAGTCCTAAACGGTCTCACAAAAAACGGCCAAGTTCGTATCGAACACGTATTGTTAAGTTCCGCAACCAGAATAAAATTGATCATTTTTGCATGTCCCACGAGTTACTTGTCCATAATAATGTTTGATTTCAAACTTTCGTGACTTGTACAGTACACATTTTTTAAATCTATCTGCTCTGAAGATAATATAATATGATATGCTACCCTATGCTACCTATAATTTCTTACTACTTATTTAATGAGGGTAGATTAACGCTACCGTATTCCACAGTGCACTAATCGTCGGAAATCAAGTGGTATCGTACCTTTTAATATTTTTACGCAAATTAGACCCGATAGCGTAATAATAATCAAAAAATTACTCAGTGAAAGAGATATTAATGTGTGTTACAAAATCCAACCAGTTCATAGTATGCAAACTGATATTAACAATTTAGCACCCATTAGCAGAGGAACCCTAAAGATTTTGTAACAAAGCTGGTAACACATTAATACAAATATTGAGTAAGCGATTATAATAATGTGGTAACTAAACGATCGTATCTGACTGCGTAATGTTCAATTAACATTGTGAGAAAACTGTAACAGCCGATAGGGAAGTAAAAGTCCTTTAATTTAAGGACGCAAGTCCCTGGTCCGCTGTTACGAAAGCGATGTCGTGACAACACGGACTAGTGCCCAGTATCTGTAGGTGTATACACTACAGAATTTGCATTAACGCACCTGTCGAGAACTACAAGCGACTTATCTAATAAACTAATCGCTGGTATATTCAGACACTGTCAGCTCTTGGGAAAATCGTTCCAGATTCGCGATACCTACGTTGTTCGTTGTTCGCGCTGCGAATAGCTTCCAAATGTTTGAAATTTACACACCTGTTATCTTTATTGAGAAATCTCGATTTATGAATAATAATAATGTATGTTTATAATCTTTAGTTCTAAGCTTTGATTTTGTGATAGCTTGACTTGGATTTTAAGGTTTTGTGAGTAGGCTGT
Organism: Allophyes oxyacanthae; assembly: GCA_932294325.1. Classification (NCBI taxonomy): domain Eukaryota; kingdom Metazoa; phylum Arthropoda; class Insecta; order Lepidoptera; family Noctuidae; genus Allophyes; species Allophyes oxyacanthae. The sequence continues at coordinate 13,132,629 of OW028613.1, read as the reverse complement.
GTGAAATAGTCGTGTAGGAGTGTATACAATTATAGTATTATTCATCTCTGTCTAATTTTTTTTCGTATAATGTTGCTATACTTACATGCCTAAACTTCCTATAACAAGCCATAATTAAGACAACCATTAACTTAATAATCATCAAACAAAATATTTCGATGACGTTGTCATTGACCTGTGCTTGTGGCCTTAATAGTAAAATTCAATAAAAAGAATTGGAAAATTCAACGCCTCAATTTTCATTGTGGTCGCGAATACAAAATTATTATTTGAATCTATTACGTTTGTGTCTGTTTTAACCACTGACTTGAGACAAAAAATGGGTAATTTAAATGAACTTCCAAACAGACCGAGACGACCTCCAGTCGTCACCTTGTACCGAACTTTCAGGCCAAGTATAGACATAGAGATGACTTACTAGTATTATCTAAAACAAAGTTTAAGGTTTTGATTTTCCTGGATTTAAAAAATATTGATAACTAAGTGAAGAGCGGTTGTATGGCACTCGTGGGTTGCAGCTGAAAACCAACATCTGGCTGCCAGTATTACTGCCTCCTGACATTATGCTTAGCTTAGCCCTTTTGGCACAATAACTCATTTTATTTCCTTTGTTTTGCCTTTTATTTTTGTTGTGCTAATAATTCTTTCTTTATATTGATAATCTAAGTCCTCATTCGATCATATTTGATAAAAATTCTTATATGAATGTATCTCTTCCACAGAAGCCATAACCGCTGCGGACGATCAATCGACGTCAGCGTCATGGTGGCAAGCGGGCACAGCCACACCGTTCCGCGAGAGCTCCAGCAGCGCCTTCTCATCGACCCACGGCCTAGTCCAGACGCATCCATCAGGCAACGATCCCTTCTCCTTCGGTAGCATCGGCAGTACTTCTGGACCTTCGTCCAACCCATTCGCGTCAAGCGGCAGCGGTCCGTTAAGCGGTGGCATCCGGAACAACCCTCTGCCGGCTTTGGCGAGGAATGCCAATGGGAAAACTTCCCTGAAACATTTGGACTTCACAAGCAGTGCGACAGCTGAGCTAAGGAGGAATCCTGCGCTCTCTGCCCCCGATGAGTGCGCTCGCGCCTGCAGAGAGAATGAACCGCCAAGGATTTGCTACTACCACTTCACTTTGGAATTGTACACGGTTTTGGGAGCGTAAGTATTGACTTTTGTTTCTTAGCCACAATGCGTTGCGATTGTGTTGCGATCGTCGTTTTTTTATTACCTAACACTCAGCACTCAGCACTCAGCACCCTGCACTCTCAGACATCGGCAATATGCAATTATGGTGTATGTATATCTTGGAAATAGGACAGTATCTGTCAAGCACGCGTATCTGTCTCTATGTAAATAGTTGGAGCGTTAATCGTGCGTAAGTATCGATGTAGTTACGAAAGTATTCGCTTGGAATACCTCACGCTGAGCGTAATACATCTTATGTTCGTTTTTTAGTGTCAGTCAGTAGAATAGATATAAATTATAATAGTGTATTTATATATTTCATAAGTTGGTAGTTTTTAAAACGTTTGAGTAAAGTAGTTTAGATATTATTCATTACTAAACCGTCAAGTTTCATAATCAATGCAAGAAACAAACTTGAATTTCTTTCAAAATTTGGTTTAGAAATTATTTGATAAAAATATACGGTCTGTCAAAAAAGTGGTCTATTTTTAACAGAACTTCCTATCAAATGAAAACTATCACTAAAGTTCATCTTCATTATTTTGTCAAGACATTTTTTTTTTTGTTTATTGGCGTTCTTACAAATTGCAACCTTAGGGTGGTAGACCAATTCTTTGACCAACTGTACAACTAGAACGGATAAGGAACATTTGAGGTAGATTTCCCAATTAGCATGAACTCTATACATGTACTAATGAAGCTTGTTTCCTTCGTATCTACGGATACAAACGAATCATTGTATTTGTTCAACGGAAATAGAGTAATTTCGAAACTGTGTTACAATATTACGATAGATCATCCAGTGACATTGAATTAGTTGTCTTTCATAACAATCTTAACTAGCTCTTTGTTCCTCATTAAAATTACAGCAGCTAACCAAGTCGGAAGCCTATTCAATTATACCACTATAATGGCAGGTTTACTTTACAATCACTGTTATCGAATTATATCACAGTACCTACAGTTTAAAAAAAGACTTGAGGCTTGAGTAACTTCTTACCTCACGGCATTTCGTAAGAGCTACGCCATCCGCGCCGCGATCCTGAGATAGTCCAAAATATTTTTGAGATGCTCACGCATAGTCGTGCCGCAGGAAAAAACAGACCCAGTGACCGACTTTTCCATTTCGCACATTTTACGCTTTGTTTCACACGAACTGTTAGCCGCATCGGTTTCAATGCCGCACTCAATTATATACCGAGTGATCCAAATTCCGTTGGGGCACGTAATTGATACTTAGGTGACGACAGGACTTATGCAAACAAGTTCTTTCGCGAAAGCCTTCGTACTGCCTGAAGGAATTGTGGTGTAAGAGATATTGATAAGGAAATAGAGCATAGCTTATGTTATACTTAAATACATTATATTTTCAGGGCGTGTCAAGTATGCACTCCGAATGCGACGAACGCGGTGTGGTCTCACTGCCAATGTGTACTCGCCGATGGTGTTGAGCGAGGAATCCTCACAGCAAACAGAATGTTGCCGGGACCGTCCATCCAGGTGTGCGAGAATGACAAGGTAGTCATCGATGTAGAGAACCACATGGAGGGTATGGAGGTGACCATCCACTGGCACGGAATCTGGCAGAGAGGCTCTCAGTACTACGACGGTGTACCGTTTGTGACGCAGTGCCCCATCCAGCAAGGAAATACGTTCAGGTATACTTTGATCTTCAGATACCGTTTTTAAAAATGATTATTAATTAATTTATTGGTATTTTTTTTATTAATATAAAATAATATTACATTACAGATATCAATGGCAAGGTAACGCTGGTACCCACTTTTGGCACGCTCACACTGGACTTCAAAAGCTGGACGGTTTATATGGCAGCATCGTCGTCCGTCAGCCTCCATCCAAAGACCCCAACAGTCACCTGTACGACTACGACTTGACTACTCACGTAATATTGCTCAGCGACTGGTTGCACGAAGACGCCGCTGAGAGATACCCTGGCCGTCTGGCCGTCAACACTGGACAGGATCCCGAAAACGTACTGATTAACGGAAAGGGACAATTCAGAGATCCCAACACAGGCTTCATGACGAACACGCCCCTGGAAGTGTTTACGATCACGCCTGGCAGGAGATACAGATTCAGGATGATAAACGCTTTCGCGTCGGTGTGCCCTGCACAGGTCACTTTCGAAGGCCACAATTTAACCGTTATTGCGACTGACGGCGAGCCAGTGCATCCGGTACAAGTAAACACCATCATCTCGTTCTCAGGTGAGCTAAGCACAAGGAAGCAATAAAAATACCTGTTTACGGTTTACCTTTCGAACCATGGCAACTTGTAACGTAGTATAGGGAATATTCCGTCGCGACCTAGCGTACATAGTAGCGGTCCATGTTCAGTATTAGGCGTTAATTGGGTATAATTACTTTCTACTTGTGGTATGACGCATGCGCTAATTCACGGCTGCATTCAATGTTGCATACCTCATGTCATAGTATTGCGTAATACCGTTTATCCATCAATAGATTGCATTTTTTTTTTCTTTTACATAATAAATTTTTACCCCACACTAGGATTTCCCCTGTACCGTGGGTACAATTTACAAAGATACAAGACACATGCCATGCAAATATTTGATCCGTGCGGAGATCGAACCCGCGGCACGTAGCGCAGAAAGTCAATCGCTTAGACTGCGCCAACCGGCCGTCAAAGTTCAATTTACTGGTGGAATGTTACCCTATGTTGAAAGCGCAAGAGGAAATGCTTAATCACCATGCATGAACAACACTTATTACATTTCATGCCACATTATATCGGGAGTTATTAGACTCATGCATGGTGATTATGGTGATGGGTAAAAGAAATAAATTAAACATCATACAATTTGTTTATGACATCCATATTAGTTATTATAATAAGTGTAATATTTCATAGCAAAAAAATCCTTAACGAACAGATAGTACCTACATAATTATGATAATCGATTGCGATTTTTATTAGGCACGCCTTTGTGTTGTAATATTGTGTTTAATTAAGTAGTGCGCCCACTCGACCAAAAACATTGTATAACATACGTGCTTCCTCTTTCACAACATTAGCAAATTATCAAGATCCAAAGAAATTCTTACTAAAATATTATAACACGTGTTACAGGCGAACGATACGACTTTGTAATCGAAGCGAACAACATTCCTGGAGCCTACTGGATCCAGGTCCGAGGTCTCGGAGAGTGCGGTATTAAAAGAGCACAACAATTAGGTATCCTCAGATACGCAAGAGGTCCCTACCAGCCTTCCTCACAGCCACCCACGTATGACGTTGGAGTCCCTCAAGGAGTGGTGAGTTCCGACGCCCGGTGTACATTTCTGCGATACTGTAATATATTAAATACCACTCGTAGATTCAGTAGAGGATTGAAATTATAATGTAAATACATACAACTCCCATTTTGTAGTATTAGAACTTATAGATGAATGCAAAACACGTAATCAAGGTATAAAATTCTAGCGGTAGTTCCGTGCTGTGGTTTGGAGTCCACGGCGCATGTCACGAAACTACCCGCCTTAATTATTAAACAGCGGATATTGCATACTGAATTCTTGGTACCGACACGACCACCTCGATTAAACATGGTCGAACTGACGACTTTATATGTACCAACTCGTTGCTCAAACTTTAAATACTTACTAGTATCGAGCTGATATGAAACTAATTTCGCAGCGCTGAATAAATTAAAGCAAAAATAAAATTATAAGTAGCCGTTGACGAATTAGACCATGTACAGTGAGGTAAAAGAACTACCGGTAGTGTACCGGTTCTGTAAATATATCAATACAAACTTGTCTCAGTAGCAATTTTAAAATGGATTAAGTACATACCATTATAACGGTTTATAACTAGTCTAAGGTTTGTGTTTGTACTACGACTGGATTACTGGAAGAGTGCAAACAGCCAACGAGTAGTTTAGTAACCGTAGTAAATTAAGTAGTAATGTATATTTGCACGTAATATTAGTAATTGCACGTAAATTTCTCCTCACTAACTATCCAGGTCATGAACCCGTTGGACGCGAGGTGTAATATATCAAGGAACGACGCTATTTGCGTCAGTCAGCTGAAGAATGCCAAGCACATTGACCCGGCCATCCTTCAGGAAAGGCCTGATGTTAAAATCTTCTTGCCTTTCCGTTTCTTCGTCTATAGGCCCGAGATGTTATTCCAGCCCAATACTTATAACCGATACTTAGGTAAGTTATTCATTCTAATGGTTTCCATATTCACTTTAATTACATAATAAGAATGAATCGATATTAATATGACGCCAACTTTCACAGTTGCTCCTGGAGGAGATCACGTGATCAGTTTGATAGATGAAATATCATATATGGCCCCGCCCGCGCCTCTGATCAGTCAGTATGATGACATCAACCCAGAACAGTTCTGCAATGGTGACAACCGACCTGCTAACTGTGGACAGAACTGCATGTGCACTCACAAAGTCGACATACCTCTAAATGCTGTTGTTGAAGTTGTATTGGTAGATGAAGGTATGTATCTTACGTCATAGTAAACAACCCGCTAAAATTGCCCTATTAAGTTTGGTATAATTAAAATCAATCCACTTATAAAGTCTTTAGAACACGGTATTTTATTGATTTTATCATCAGGTAAATCGATTTATTTCTTCGGTAATTATACCAGGCCTGAATACAATAACAGGAAGTTATGAATCACGTATAGATTACGGTAATTATAGATGCAAATTCTTGATTGTACTTTCCATTTTCCAGTGCAAATCGCAAACTTATCTCACCCGTTCCACTTGCACGGATACGCCTACAACGTTATCGGTATCGGTCGATCACCTGACCAGAACGTGAAGAAAATCAACTTGAAACACGCTCTCGACCTCGACAGAAGAGGTTTGCTCGAGCGTCACCTGAAGCAGGGAGACCTCCCACCAGCGAAGGACACGATTGCCGTCCCCAACAACGGCTACGTCATCATCCGTTTCAGAGCCGACAACCCCGGCTTCTGGCTCTTCCACTGTCACTTCCTCTTCCACATCGTCATCGGCATGAACCTCGTTCTCCAAGTCGGAACCCAAGCAGACCTGCCGCCCGTCCCTCCCAACTTCCCCACATGTGGCGACCACCTCCCTCCCATCACGCTCCACTAAATTCGTTCCTAGAAAATTGCCCCGTTTACGCATGTGCAAATAAAAGTACAGCACACAGCTATGTACAGTTGATTTAAATATGTTAACTAAGTGTAAATTTATGTTTGTTTTGTGTGATGTGTCGGTGGATTCGAAGTGCTCGATTCTGCCGTTTGTGTTTATTTTTTTACTAGAATGATTCAATGGGAGTTTATGATGGTTTGTGATTTTATTTAACGATGATGCACTGTTTCTACGAGTTGACTTCAATTTTATTTTTATGCCATATTCGGTGATATTTTCTTAATTACGTTTTAATTAATATCGCCCATAATATGTACTTTGAGGCTCTTGAACCAACAATATTATTTCGCGTATTGAGTATAGTTTTAACAAGACTTGTTCGTCCTGTAACTAACAACTTGCCATTATAATTTTATTTTCACCAATGATATTTATTACTTGTATATATAAAAAAATATACTTATTAGACCTACTTGCTTAGAATTTTAAGACATTTGAACAATTTCCAACACAATATTGCATGCTGTACCGTTTATGATAAAATGTAAATAACGTACTACTGAACTTTTGTAAATACACAGTAGTATGACCATTCTGTATCACACTCCGTAAACAAACGAAGACTGTATATTATTATGTAGACTATAGATATACAGAAAAGTACATGTGAAGTTACCATTAATTAAGTTTGTTTATTATTACGGCTACTAGAAGTCAGTGTGATTGTGCCAACGGAAGTTACAACCAATATGTCAGTGTGCCCTAGTCGGCTAAGAACGACAACACACAACTTACAACGAACATATCTCGCAGCGAAGTAGGTATATTTTGCTATAAAGTAAAGAAAGCAAAGCATTACGATTTATCATAAATAATATAAAATTACTTTAAGAATGTAAAATTTTATACCATTTAATAAAATTTATGAAAAATAGCTGTTTTCATTATTTTTCTAAGCATGAGTAGTATAATGAGGTGATGGTAATATTATTATGATTATTACTACAAAGAATTGCAGTATAAACACACATCAGTCTCAAAAACTGTTGTATATATTTTGTATATAACGCACAATAGATTACAATTTTGGAATAAATTATTCGCATGAGATGTTTTGTGCATGAATTTGGAGGGCAAACGAGTAGACCTCTAGATACTTCACATCAAGAACACAGGTTGTACATTTTTATTTTCAACATGTTATATTGTGTATATTACTTGTATTTAATTAAATACTTATAATGCTAACAACAGTTACTAAACAGATTATTTTCAAATATTGTAAAGCTTTTCGGCACATTTCTTTTTAATTGCTTCATTAATTAATCGGCTAAACTAATAAATTAAATATTTTATGCAAAGCTGAAAGTTTCATGTTTCTAAAATTCAAATTAAAAAGCGATGCACTTTTATGTTTACATGTTTTTTTTTTAAAGATTTTCTTTTTAAATTCAGCACACATTGCTTCAGGGTATTTTGAAATATTATATGGTGTTTTTAACCGTAATGAATTGTATAGATTTTGAACCCCTTGGACGCCATCTGTGATGTAAAACGAAACGACGCTGTATGCGTCAGCAATTTGAAATCGGCCAAGCCGGTGGACAAGGCAATATTGCAAGAAAGACCCGATGTCAAGATCTTCCTGCCATTCAGATTCCACTTTTACAAGCCAAAGGATTTGTTCAAGGAAAATACTTACAGGAACTACTTAGGTAAGAACTAAAGTATAAAACATTCAATATTTGCGGAATAAACGTTACTTAGTCGAGCGTAATAGTAGAAAATATTTTATGATTATGTATGGAATCCATGTTCCGCTTGTAATTCTCAGAGTATTACGTTACACGTAAGTTTACTACAATCGTAATTGCTATTGATTTTATTATTAGACCAAATCACTTCCTGCATCTTTCTCTTTGTCGATGTTTAGTAAAATCTAAACACCGTAAGTTTCTGGACTATCAGAAGAAAGTATAATTATCATTTTTATGTGAGCCCTAAAACATAAAAACAAAAACACCTTTTTGAATTCCGTCATTATTTTTGTTCTGGTTTGTTGCCAAGTCCAGCTACGATAATAATTATATGATATGATTATTTTTCAATTCCAGTTGCACCCGGTGGAGACCACGTTCTAAGTTTGGTGGACGAGATCTCATACAGAGCGCCTCCCGCGCCGCCCCTCTCGCAAATGCACGAATTGTCTCCTGAAATCTTCTGCAACGGCGACAATAGGCCTGCCAACTGCGCCGTCGACTGCCGCTGCACGCACATGATCGATGTGCCCCTAAATGCCATCGTTGAGATCGTGCTTGTTGATGAAGGTGATTGGACACAACATTCTTATGTCAAAAAAATTGTTTTATATAGGGCCGTATTAGTATGTCCAAAGCGAAGACATAAAATTTCCTAATGGCTAGCACTCCAAGGAATAAAAGATCTTGTTATTGCAACATTGCTTTGAACAATAAAGAAAAAAACCAATATCGACTATTAATCTTCAATAAGATGTAGACATCTTCCTTATAAATTCATTGAAACTGGGTCTAATGCAATTTCTAGGAAACTTAACTGAGTGCACTCATACTAATAAACCAAACTCCTTTCTTTTTAGTACAATCGCCAAATTTGTCTCATCCGTTCCACCTTCACGGCACTCCGTACAACGTGATCGGTATCGGAAGATCCCCCGATAAGAATATCAAGAAGATTAACTTGAAACACGCCCTCGACTTGGACAGGAAAGGTCAACTGCACAGACAGTACGACCTGCCACCTTTCAAGGACACTCTTGCTGTGCCCAACAATGGATACGTCGTTTTAAGGCTAAAAGCTGATAACCCAGGTAACTTAATCCTGTTAAAAACATTAGTGTCGCTTCTGTTGCGCATTTCGAATTTTCGCCAGTACTAAACTAGGCTAAACGCATCTCTGACTCTCTATTTCTATTGAAACAGAAAAAAACTAATGCCCTTAGTTTAGTTTAGTCATGTTAAAGTGCGCAACAGATTCGACAGCATTGTTTCATTAGTACAAAATTACGTTTCGCTCAAGCCTTCTTCTCAAGAAATATTCAGATAAAAAAAGTACATACTCATATAAAACTTTATGGAAATCTAAAAAAAAACACTTTCATAATTATTTCATGCAAAGGAACAGCCTCCACTAGGAACAAAACCTGAAATCGTGCACCTGGCTAATCTTTGCATAACAACTCTCGATTCTCATGTGATAACCCGCGTCGACCCGACAGAAAGAAAGAAACGGCTTATTTATCAAAATTAATTTCAATATATTTCCAATTGATTAAATGAACATCTTTTATTACAAAGTACATAATTGTAAAGACACCATTCTTTTTTTTACAGGATACTGGTTGTTCCACTGTCATTTCATCTACCACATAGTAATAGGAATGAGCTTGATCCTTCACATCGGAACCCAGGGCGACCTGCCTCCCGTGCCTCCGAACTTCCCTCGATGCGGGGACCATCTCCCTGCGATCACTCCACCATTCTTCCCGATACACTGATACTATCGAGAATTCAAATGTAATCGATAATCGTAATCGATTTGTGAAAACTAAACATGAGTGAAAAGCATCGCATACTGCCATATTTTGTTCAGTTGTTGAAATATGAACAACGTGCGAATGAAATAAATTTTATTTGTTAATGTTGTCTTGTAAATAATGTTGTAATCTTAAGGTGCTGTTCTTAATAACTAACCATCAATGTATCACATTAGAGACCAAAGTATTTAATCAGATCACTATCATAATTCATAGATATAAGAATTCGACTCGACCATGTGATCGAAATGGCGACTAGGCTTCGCCATTAAATTGAATTCCTTTGATTTATTTGAATGTTTTTGTTACTCGTTTTATAATTTTGTAAATAAAGTTAGATTAGATAATGTTAAGCTTTATATAAGAAACGAGATGATCGTAATTGTAATGTTATTCCTAAATAAAACAGTAAATGGGTTAAGTGCAAATATGATATTACCAACTCGCAATATTTAGATTGTTAAAATAAGTAATTACTCCTTCCGACATAAATGCACAAACTATTTCTTTTGTCTGGACCTAAAACCATCCACTTTGCTTAAATTTTTTATTTAGAACATCTGTCACTGTCGGGAGAAGTCGATAGATCTTGATAGTTTTAAAAATGTATTTTAAATAATTTCAACTCAAGTTAGTATACCAGCTTACTAAACTTGAGACCGTAATTCGTGTTACGGTATTGGATATATCTCTCTGCCACGGTTGCAATGATATCATAAGTTAGTATCGTGATTCATATTTAGTATTTTAGTTCTGCAATCCATGTTCACTCTTTGAGATGGATGTAATGTGCTCACGAGCTATTCTTTCACTTAAGATAAGGACGTACATTTTGAATAATAAAATAGATTCCCTACATACCTATGTAGTACCAGCTTACGCTAACAAAAAAAATCTTCTTACGAACTTTATGCTCGTTTATGTCTGCTTATGAAATAACTTTCGCTTTTACTTCATTTCCCTTCTTTACTCACACTGATCTATTAATAAACAGCTTATTGACAATATCATATCTTATTTACAATATAATAGGTTATACTTAATTATTTAATTATATATGTAGACTATATTTTGTAAATCATTAGCAATCATTAGTTTATTTTATAAATATCTTGACAGAAATGCTTCGTTCATTTGTTTCTTCTTTCTTTTTCGAACTTCTACTCAACCAGTATTCTGTATTTCTTGACTGCCTGCTACCATACGCTATATATTCGGACTTTTTAATAGATATCTATCAGATTACTAACAATATAGATAATATTACAAATATTTGTTTTAAGTTTTATTTATCTTAATTGAAAGATTACCTCTAAGCTATCAACAAAATAGACACAGGGTAATATTTTGTTATAAAATATACACCTGTGTTTGGTTTGCAACATGGAAAGACTCCACTCTTTTCCATCATTTAACTCTTTTAAATTATTATCTAATTCTTCGAACACTGTGTTTTATATTTAGGAAACAGTCATTTTATATTGAAAATAAATGTTTTGTAAAATAATTCGGTCTTTGCTTTCTCTGTTTTTCCTTCTAACATTACGAACCACCATGAAATGTATTCTTTGATAATATAAATATTTTTTGAATAATTCAATGTTGAATCCGCAAATAGAAGTAGTGAGTAAGATATTTTATATAATCCGTCGAATATGGCGCCCCCACGATCACGTTTTGTATCTGTAAAACAAAACTATCGAGAGCATACGGGTATATAAACATTCTCTTATATCAATACCTCTCATTACATTCCATGCTTGTTGATCAATAGAGCACATGGCGCTTTGAAAAATATCATGAAATAGAGGAATCTCTCTCCGTGCTTCCGCGCTATAGTAGTAGGTACGTTGGAGTCCACCTAGGGGAGACCACATTATAGTGTTGCCGAAATGTGTCCTAACGGGCGTAGAACCGTGGTGGGTTTCAACACGGCCTTTAATAGTTCCCGAAATCCATCATCAGGTGCCGCAAGCAGATAATGGTGGTGAGTTTAGCCGGTAGGCGTCCGGCATACCCCTCCGTTCCCGCCAGATAGAGAATAGCTCATGATGGGTTATTACCACGCTGGGTGGAGTCCGTCGAGCCTGCCTTGCCCGGCTGCTTACAATCACCCGACTGGTGTAGAATAGCAAATAAAGTGTTCATCACATTCCGGGACACATAATGGAATACGATCAACAAGGCTGATAATCATGGGGAAAGTGATTATTGATGCGTTGCCAACCTAAAGCTTAGTTGATGACTTGTGTTCCGGTAACAAGTTCTTCACCTGAAACACAACTACCTTTACACATAGTTGTTATGGCGGGTGAAAAAAATAGGACCGTAGTACCACCCCAGTCTACCACTTACTTGATTTGAAGAATGAGATAATTATCATAATAATCTTAAATCACTTTTCTGTCAGGCACTCCTCGCGATAACTCGTCCTACTCCAATATTATAATGACCCGTATGGATGATGAAATACTAATTTCAAGGTATGCTTGTCTCAGGCGTTCCCAACAAGTTATTATTTTGATAAAAATCCAAGACTTTGATTGTAAATAGATAGAAAGATTAGTAGAAACTTGAGTATCAGATAAGATATATTGGGAATTGGGATAGGTCTTGCTACTAGCATTTGGCAACCAACATCCGGGGTCTACTATGCCTACAAAAACTGCAATAAGTTTTTTGAGAAATAATTTATACATAAAATAATTCATTAATATTTTTATGTACAAGCTTTTTTTATAATTGATATTTTTGTCCATATTTTAACATAATAAGAATGGGCAGTCAACCTCGGTATCACCATTGTAGACTGGCTATTTTTTTCACTACGGCAAGAGCGATTTCTTACTTAGTAATTAATTGAGACAGCAAAATGTTGAGCTTCTGCAAATATGAGCACTGATAACGATTTATCTAAGTCCAATGTTATATAACATTGAAAAAACAATAATTCGCGAAACAAGTCCTCCGCCATCATAGCAATGAACTTAGTTGTGGGTCTTCTTCTGATTCTATTGAAATGTTTATTTTTCACTACAGGTAGGTCAGATTTACTTCTTTATAATCCCAAGAGAAGCTTTTGATGAAATATAAATACATCTAAGTTGTTGGACAATTTTGCGATTTGTGTTTAGTTTCACTAGCTCAAATTAAACACTTGCGTTCCTCAAGTTAATATTTCGTATCCATCTTCCTAGTAAACACAAAGAGTTGGACTCCTGAAAGTAAAATTGTGGGTGGTCACGAAGCGAAACCGCACAGCCATCCCTATCTTGTGTCGCTGCAGACCAGATTCTTGTGGGTGCGTGTACACGCCTGCGGTGGAACTATCCTCACCGAACAATGGGTGAGTAATTGCAACAATTTGTACTATAAATACTCCTTGTTCTATTTATTATCAAAGTATTTTATATATATTAACTGAGCCCGCGACTCCGTCAGCGTGGACTTTCTGGAAATCGGAGTTAATTTACGGGATAAAAATCCTATGTCCTTCTCGCGGTTGCATTTAAGTTGTAGGTATGCCAAATTTCGTTGAAATTGGTTCAATGATTGAGGTTTCAAGAAGGAACAAACAAATAGACACTTTCAGATTTATATTAGTAAGTATTAGTATGGATGTAATAAAACTCTTTTCTATTCAATTAATAATAAAGGCAGTGTCAAATGTACTTGAAATGTTTCCAGTAAAAGGTAGGTATAATAGGCAATTATGCAAAATTGCTTGCGTCCTCGATCTCAAACTTTGCTCCTGATTAGGAAGCTTGAGCACATTTTTAAACTAACGATAAGCTTGCCATAAAGCAATAAAGTATTTCTAATAAAATATTTTTTCGTAAAGATACCGCATTCCATTAGGCTCTCCTACTAATTGGTATTTTTTTCCTTCCTCAATTCAACGAAAGTATCTGCCTAGAGTCATATTCCATACCTATTATTATTTTCTTTAGGTGACCTAATCGAATGCGGTATGTACCTATAGTAAATCTCCATCATAGATTGTATTATTCAATGCTGTTTCCTAGGTATTATCAGCTGCCCACTGCGCCGTGGAATCGTGGTTGACAAGATGGCTGCCGATGGACGTCGTAGCTGGCATACATGACATCAATAAATTTGGAACACGCGCACAAGTCATCAAGATTAACGAACGACTACCCCATCCCTTATACGACGGGTACGGTTAATTAACCCTTATACTAGTTGTGCGCGACATGCATTGCAATGCCTCTTTATTTCAAAAACCTTCCCGCACACGTGGTCATGTCAGTAATTCACCTAACGTCGTAACGTAATTGGATGAATGGTAGAGGAACGTATAAAATACTTTTTTTTATCAGAAACCTTCCCGTGCTCGCGCACAGTAGTTCACCAAAGTTTCATTGTAATCGGATGAATGGTATAGGAACGCAGAGAAGACGAACAAACAAACATTTATTTTTATATATTAGATTACAGTACGAAATTCAGTACAGTCTTCAGAAAAAGTCCGTCTATTGATATTACTTCAGTAGTTATTTGTACAATTGATTCTTCATTCTTACCTGCACCATTTGTTACGAAAGTTAAAACAGTATCACACTCTAATGAAGAATATTTCATACAATAATCTATATAATATGTAATTATTGTGTAATTTAAATCTTCTTTTTTGCAGTGGTATAGGCCCATACGACATAGCTGTGTTTGGGACCGTATCTCCTTTCATATTTACAAAGTATGTCCAGCCTGCCAGACTGCCAAATAACTACAAAATTAATGGAGGACCTTTAAATTTAGCTGGTTGGGGTGTCTTAAAAACTACCATTTTCATACCAGACCTGCCTAGCAGATTACAAGAAGTTAAAGTAACGTACATCCCTTATGATGGTAAGTCAGTGACCAACTCATCGGTAATCAGAATTGTCGCTGAAATAACTTCAAGTTTCCCAAAGTATAATACTATAATTCCAATTCCTTTAGTCATACAGTCTTATGTTCAGTATTGAAATATTTATTTCAACAACTATTCAAGGAATGCTTTATATCATTTTTGTTTGGACAGAATGCTACGAAGCCGTCGAAAAACTAAAGGAAGACGATGAAAATAACCCATTGGACAAAGAAGCTAACATATGCACTGGACCCATAACTGGAGGAGTTGCAGCTTGTAACGGAGATTCAGGTGGCCCTCTAATACAATACGTTTCCAGCATCATTGCAGATCCTAACGATCCGGTAGAAGAAAACACAGAAAAGTTAAAAGCGAGTAACTGTGATGGTAATAATGAACAAAGTACGGAAGAAATTGAAGATGCAGAACAAGTCAGACAGTATGTAGAAGAATTCGTTCCAGTCATAATTGGTGTGGTCTCATGGGGTGTTTCGCCTTGCGGAGAAAAAGGAGCACCCACTATTTACACCAATGTCTCGACATACATAGATTTTATTAATTATAATATAGGGATGTATAATAAAAAGTGATTATTTGGTTTAACTATCTTTAATTTCCTTTCAATAAATACTTTACCACGTTTATAAATATAAATTCGTACTAATACCTTTAGGAATATTCCATTCCATTTCATATCTCAAGCTATGAGGATATACATTGTTTTAGATTTTGATACATTTTTGAACAGCTCACTTAAATTATTTTAGCAGCTCCATTTCTATTAAATCATTAATCGCCAGCCTAGCTATAAAATAAAAATATAGCTGGATCATCATTTCTTATTTGGAAACAAATAAACCTAGGCGTATTTCATTTTGATTATTTTTTTGTATGAAATATGCCTAAGTTTCCGATCGGTCGCATAATATTGCTATATTATTCATATTCTATTGAGTATTGTTTAAATCCGAAGATTGACTTAAATCTACGATAACTAGGTCTATCAAATTATAAGAGAACTAAGCTCCTAAAGTTTACTCTTTATAATAATACTTCATAATTGTTTAACTAACACAAAGATAGGAGACTTCCTATGCTGTGAGAATTGGCTTGTCGCCATCTGCCGCATGCCAGAAGTGTTATGATCAAAAACTACCACACAGTGGGTCCAAAACTGGACTCCTATATAAAGAATTGTCCCTAAATTGCAACCGGGAAATATGGAAGGAGGGAAGGAAGGCCTTCGCCCTGCTGTGAGAATTTACAGGCTTTTCATAATAAATAAAGTATCAATAACCGCTTCAGACATTTTGAAATACTAAATTACGTAGGTACATCCTAAAATCACGAGACAAACTGTACACTATCAGTCTTTTCGAAATATCAGTTAAGCAAAACATCGGGAGGCCTGTAATTCCCGCACTTGGGTAACGAGTCTACGACGGACTTTGGTATCGCCTGGGGCGCCCGGATGACGACGGCAGCTGGCACCGAGGACAAGGCACAGGACCTGCACTCCAGCAGCCAGCTTCCACCACGATCTATCTTGATCATCACGATCGTATAGCCTTTGTTTGGCACAGTCACTGTGTCTTTTACAGGTGGATTTGTAAGATTTCTGAAAAACGAACATGTATAAATTAGTTATGTGAGTACATGTCTTGTAGATTAGGGGTGGTTGAGACAGGCCTGTGCCCAGAATACAGGTACACAGGTACAGGTTGTACAGGTGGCAGGTATTCTTGTCTCAGAAAAAATAAGCTTTAACTCAATAGCGACTAAGTATCGAATAATATTAGGTAGTCCGGTGCGGTGGTAGCACTAAGTAGGTACAGGCTACCTCAGGCTTCAGCTGAAAACCAGCACTGCTGATAATGCTGAGCTGAGACCTTTTATTCAAACAATACCACACTGGGCCTACCAATGCCTTACACTGAAGGCTTACAGCACCATTACACTATGTTGATTTTTCAGTGATTTTGGTGTTTTGTTAATGTGTTATTTATATATCTATATTATTTATTGTGTGTGCCGAGTGTTTAATAAATCAAGTTTCTTTCTTTTTTTCTTTACTTATATTATTCGTTAAAGGTATAGACGTAATAGAGGTCTTTACGAGGGACCCCTTAGTAATAGCATTAGCAATAACGACAAAACTCGTTCAATACCATATTAAAATTTCATCTACAGACTATCTGCCAAGTTTATAGTTAAACTAAACTCGTTCAATACCTTCTTAAAATTTCATCTACAGACTATCTGCCAAGTTTATAGTTAAACTAAACTCGTTCAATACCTTCTTAAAATTTCATCTACAGACGTTCTGCCAAGTTTAGAAATAATTATTTCTGAGCTTGACAGATAATTACTTTTAAACTGATTAACTGACATACCGATCCAAAATATCCGAAACTCATAAGAAAGTCATACTTGGTAAATATCCCATTTTTGTGATAATATTAATATATACTCGTAGATACATAATTACTTGTCATCGCCAACACAGACGCCTACCATTTCCTCAATTTACAAGAAATTTTATAGCAGTAGGTAGTTTGCTTTACTACACGTGATATTAGAAACGCATGGTGCTAGTCATGTGGCCGCAAGCTTGGCCTCACCATAAAAGAGAAAGTATAAGAAACCAGATGCAAGTCATAAAAATGTTATGGTAGTTTCATTTCATACATTTTCTTTTATACTACTCCGTTATATGGGTATAATTATTCAGGTACTTCAACCAATAGAATTATAATATCGGACACCTAGATCAACACTAAGACAACTAAAAAAAATACCATTTCCAGTACACAAAATAAACAAATACTCAATTTAATGTTGCTAAAGTTATGAAACAAAATAGCATTTTAGGATTTTTTGAGGTGCGATATATAATAATATATGTATTTATTTCTCTCACAATGTAGTAGACACTATAAATACTTGATTATAGATATCTGCATTGTGAGAGCTGATGCCTGTTGTAGGTTTGTAAAACAAACCTGTATTACAGGTCATCAGGCCCCACGAGGCAATTGCATACAATCTAGGCCTTAATAGTTACCTTAAGATTTTTCCATCCTTGTTTAGTCTTTCGAAGTCTTGTTTGGAGATGGGCTTATCCTTGGGATTCTGCCAAGTTGAGATAACTTGCATGCTGTAGCCATGCATGTGGAATGTGTACGAGTCGTTGCTACCGAATCCTGGAAATTAATAACAGATACTGAAATTAGACCACGATAATAATTCAACTCACCGAAAAATTCAATGCTGATAAAATTATATACAACGTGTATCAGAAATGCGTGGGCATATTGAAAAGTGTGGATCAGACCATCATACTGAACAACTTTCTCTATGGTACCTTACCTTGGTATGGTAACTTGGCGAAAAAATTATCGGCTGTCCCATACGTTTGGGTCGAGTACCTAGGTGTATTGAAGTTTTGTGAGACAGCTGATTATGTTTTCGCTATTAAGATGTTGATCCCATAGAGAAAGGAGTTCAGTTTGATGGTCTGATCCACATCCTTAAATATGACCACGCATTTCCGATACACGTTGTAGATGACAGGAAACCTCAAACAAGATCAATGACCTTTATTACATGTGTAACATAGGAAAAGGATGCATTTGGTAAATCTTTGTTAGTTTTGAGCTGACGAATAGAGGTGCTATTCCGATGGCGACTGCAGAATGGAGGCCGCAGGCGACATTCCTCGTTTGAATGAATCTATATAAAATACGACGCGAATACGAGCGCGGCGACAATTTCTTTTGTGGCCGGAATGCATTACATATGGATTCTGGTGTCACCTGCGGTCTACAGCCATCGTAATAGCACCTTTAAAGACACGAACTACAATACATGCTCTTAGAACGTGCGCTCACTATAGTCATGACTAGTTAGCCAGACCAGGCTTACGAAAACAAGTCTCCCGAATAGAAGTCTATGAGTCGTCTCCTCTACAAGCCGCAGACTTGAAACGATTTCGCATTAAATAAAGCGGTACCTAGCACAGATTACTTATTAGTTGCGGTAGTCTAACTTATGTTGAATATGGTCTGCACAGACCCTTAATAAGAGCATCATTCGTCCACTGCTAGACATAGGCCTCTCCCAGTAAGCGCCACTGAACCCGATCTTCGGCTCTCCGCATCCACTTTGTGCCAGCCTCCTTCTGCAAATCGTCGCTCCACATGGCCGGGGGGCGCCCCACAGTACGTCTGCCTACTCGCGGTCTCCACTCGAGAACTCGTCTACCCCAACGGTCATCGGTTCTTCGGCTTAGGTCACCAGCCCACTGCCACTTCAGCCCGGTAATCCTATGGGCTATGTAGATTAAGGTATGGTAACATAATTGCACTTGATCGGTTCAATTATACTATAGATAACGAACATTAGGACAAGATGAAGAAGATTTTAACTTGCCTTCATTAACCAGAGCAATTTCAAGTATGTCTCCTTCCACCGCGTCTATCACTTGCACGCACTGCGACTCCACCTGCTTGTCCTCCTCCCCAACTTTGCAAAACATGTCTGCGCGCACGTCACGTGGCCTCAATAGGATAGGTATGTTAGGGTATAAGAAGCTTTTGCCGTTTATTTGTACTACGCCGTTTTCTTGTAGAGCTGGAATAAAAAAGTTCATCTCGTGAATTGGTTCATAGCATCTGTGGTTCATAGGCAAAACCTGATGAGATTCTTTAAAAAAAAAAAAAAATGTTCAGGATGGCCGATGACGAATGTTTGTAAAATATCGTAACGTTAACGTTAGCAAATTTTGATCATAAAATACAATGAATATTATCACTAATTTACAATAATAATAATTCAGATTGAGATAGATTGAGAGAGATTTGATTTGATTTGAGATTGTGATTGAGAGAGATTTGATTCAGGGTTTACACACTTATTTCATGATAATATAAAAATTCTATACGGATTTAGAAAAAATATCTTGTATTAAACGAATATTCAAAATTTGCTTACGTTGACGTTACGACACATCAAAACATTCTTACTCTACCGACTAGTATGTCTTTTCAATAAGACTTTACTTACCGAAGGGCGCAGGGTAGAACGGCTTCTTAATAGGGATAGCATCACTTATGTATCTAAAATCTACATCGCTGTCCTTGACTTTGATCATATTCCTGTCGATGCCCAAGTACACAGACTTCACCTCCGACTCATGACTCTGATCTTGAAGTGACTCCAGCATTTGACCACCCACGACCAGGTCAGATTCCCAACTCGTATGTTGATTAAACTCGTTCTGAAAAATGCAAGAAAGTTAAATAAGCAAGAGAATTTACGCCCATAAAGCTATTTGTCAACTATACCGCAAAAAAGGGCACGCGCCCGCGCCGATGCAAAAATAAATAGTATTGATCTGCTTTTTTTATTTTTTATTACCAGAACGTAGGATTTCTGGGGGGCTAAAAAGGCCGCTTTAGATGAATCACAATATGATTCATAAATAACGAATGTCAAAATATCTACTTAATTGACGACTCTTAATGTCATCCGCATAAGGTTCATATTCAGTAGTCATCTGTTTGACAGTTACTATGCAGATCAGTAGATGAATTGCTCAATGTGGCCTTTTTAGGCCCCCTGTTGTACGTTTGTAGGCCATACAAATATTTGTACGGCGCGGGAATCGAACCCGCGACAGGTAGCTCAGAAAGCTAGTCAACTACCCCAATCCACACTGCACCAATCGTGTCATCGAATTAATATCTACTTATGTGCGAGAATTGCTATTCATTCTAGATTTCAAAACGTGTTCAAATATTATAACTTTGTACCTGGTTTTCTTGCAACATGGAGGTGTAGTTGAAGCCGGAGTAGATCAACATCGCGTTGGCGGCGAGTCCTGCGCAAGCGCTGATACCATGCGCTCTCACCCAGTAGCCGCCACCTTCCTGGGATGCTCGAACGACCACGTCCATACGCTCGCCTGTAACGTGATATTTTTTATAATCTATTATGGACTAAATACATAAAATGTTGTTTTGTGCAGAATAATAGTAAACTAAGTGATTTTCACACAAGATAATATTTTGCGTATAGTTTCAGTTGCCCAAAATTAACATACTGCTTTTCATTACGAATATGAGGAAACTAAAAATAGAGAATAATAATGCAATCACATAAAACTACTAAAAATTACGGGTTAGAAGCGTTATGACTACCTACTCAGACTGAACAAAAGCAAGGGTTTTCTTTTTACGCGGAAAAAAAATATGTTAACGACTGAATATTGGATTTCGTCAAAAATCATTCGATTTTATACAGTAGTGCCATCGAGTACGTTGGCTGAGGGGTTTAAAAAAGAAGCATTCATGATTTTAACAAATTGCTTTTTCGAGCCTACAAAGAAGCGCAGTGGGTAAGCGATTAGCTCTGCGCAACGTGCCACAGGTTCGATCCCCACACGGAATAAATATTTGTATGGCCTACAAAGAGAAAACACGTCTCATTCTCGTCAATTAAAATTAGCATCAAATCAAAGTAAACTGAAATATTAAT
The DNA here is from genome assembly GCA_932294325.1 of Allophyes oxyacanthae. NCBI lineage: Eukaryota > Metazoa > Arthropoda > Insecta > Lepidoptera > Noctuidae > Allophyes > Allophyes oxyacanthae. Next base: position 13,111,318 of record OW028613.1, on the reverse strand, counting down.
GTTTACAATGAGAAGAATAAAGATCACTGCATGGCATAGGTACTCTTCAATACATAAATAAAACACTGCGATCATAAAATTGCCTTCAATTTAAATGAGCCCAACAACCTTGCTCTATTCTATTTTCTTGAAAAGAAACATTTTATGTATTCTTTGATTTACTGTAATGAACCCTACGGTCTCCACCATAATATCCACTAATATTCATTACGACTAAAAAATAAATCAAACAACTAAATCGCAAGTAGGTTAAGATAATAATATTTATATAACAATATCGATGTCGATCCGATGCCGGTGGGCTACTACTTTTTCATATTTTTAAATGTTTTTATTTGTTTTGTATTTTTATGAAAATATTATGTAAAAATGTTAATTTGTATGTTTTATAAATGAATAAAGAAATATAAAAAATATTCAACGCATATTAAACTTACAGACATTTTCCAAGTATCAAAGGACCTAATGGCAAATATTATTTCAGTGTGAAAATACCGCAATAAACCGCAAACATAAAAACAATAGAAAGTGAAATAATAATATCAAATGAAACTGGTTAGCGGTGACCTTAAAATTTTACCAAAAGTAACACGAACAAGATGAATACCTTTCTCCTCTTACTCAAGGTAGTGAAAATGTTTTCGAATCTTATGCCTTATGATTATGTCGATTGGCTCGATTCGTCCCATAACAATAGCCTTATGGACATCGGGGCGTGATATTTCATCGGTAAACGAAGTCTACGATGAACATAAACCCATGTTCTGCTAAGGACCGGTAAACCCAAAAAATTCATAGGTAGGGTATGGTATGGTATGGTAGGTTTCTAAGAGAAAACTGTCCACATTTTTAGAGAAATTGCGCGCATGGAGTATTCTGAGATTTGGCATTGTTAAAGTTTATATGGAGAAGGAGTGCAGAAAGATATCTTATGTATAATATACGGTCGAATTTCGACCACTGAGTGACCACTGGTTTGAATTATCAATTGTCGGTCATCTCAATTTTCTACTAGAGTAAGATGACTCACAATAGTATTTATAAAACCAGTTTTAGTGAATACCGCTTTTTTCATGAGCATTCGTTATTAATGAAGGATATCTACCCACATGCTTAACCCAATTATGTATGTAATCTTTGAACTTATTATCGTCTTATCGCTATAAATAGATAGCTTGTACAAATCTGTCAGATTGAATTAATAGAATCTAAAATTTATTTTGATATATTTTTTGAACGAGATTTTAAGTAACTAATGGACTTAAACCAACCTTATACAACACCTACACACCACGTGCTTGTGATTCACAAATCAATAAAACTTGTCGGCTCATATTTTATCAATTGCTAGAAATAATTAATGGTTGACGCGAAGCATCGCAACCAATTTTAGTAGTTTCTCCGGATTACTTTCTCCGGAGTAAAAGCTTTTATCGTGCAACTATATAGCTAGTTCCGTTCACTCTCTTGCAATTACCGCTTCACATCGCATAGTTAATGGTCTAAAGAGACTATTAACTATTACTTTTATTGCGTAAACATCAAAACAAACAATATAAACTAAACGGATTACTGTTTTAAAAGGTCAGGTGTGTTTTCAAAAAGGCAATTTTGCCTTATTTTGTTATATAACCTACTTCAACAACAATTATTTAGGTACATTTCAAGTGTAGCGTTTGGCCGGTCAGACATTCTAATCATATACGGATATAATTTACGAAGCTAATGAAAAAGGTAAATTACAATTGGTCCATCATGAGTGGAGGCCGACTTGCAACACATTTGTGCAATATGTGTCGGCAGAAGGCTGAAAACAAATGTTTCAATATTCATAAAGACAAAAGTTAACAACACAGACTATAATGATAAATAGTAAGTAAGTGATTTAAGTTTAGTATTTATGAAGATGGATGAAACATTTGAGGATTTCGAGCATCGATTAGTGTTCATAAATAAACCGTAGACCGCAAGCTCGTTTGTCACCTGAAGTACATTTTTTCATTTTTTATTACTTTGCTATATTTATATAATATTGTGAATATTGCGACAACATCCTCAAACCCGATGTTTCTAGAATGTTTACCTAATCTAATAATGGCACAGACCTACCTGGGTACAATTCTACGTTTCTAGCCAAAACTGGTTTGGTAGGTTTCCCGTCGCTATCTATGACTATCATTTCGTGATTTTCTATGTTCACTACAACGGGACACTCGATTGCAATTGCATTTATCAACCTTAGCCTGTAAGCGAAGCCTGCCATAACGAGTATTCTGAAATAAAAAAACAAAACATTTTTGTATTTGTGAATACAGAAATAATGCGTCTGTTTAGTATCATACGGAAGTAGGGACCGTAAGTAAAAACAAAAAAAAGTTGTAAAGTTGTTGAAGGATTATTGTAATGTCATATTAGTAATAGACACACAGTAATAGAGAAAATGTAGTAGATTCGTTAGACAATTTGCTAACCCCACGTAGGTACCTATGTTTGTATACTCCATTTTCTCTCTTATCGCACAATTTATTAGGATTGATTTCCATGTTATGACGTAGATACGCCTGTTATAGTAGATAATGATTAAGAGCAGTAAGGGCCCCCGCTGCCTGTTATATTTTTTCACCAAGTCGAGTGCTATGAAGATATATATAATCAGCATTCCATTACCACTAAGGTAAACAAGCATACGGCCCGCCTGATGATAAGCAGTTTATGGTTGATGGATGGCTAATGGTTACCATAGCCCATAGACGCTTGCACCACCAGGGACATAAATCGCGCGTTGCCAACCCTGTAAAAATCTCTTCACTCCATTTTTGAAGAATGCTTACTTACTTTGAGATATCTCCATCGCCGTTTATAATTAAAGCCTCAGGTTTCAATCGGCTAACATCTTCGAGTTTAGCAGTCAGCAGTTCAGGGAATTTAGCTGCTATAGTCAGTGTGTTCTCTCCGCTTCTGTCGTAATCGTACAGTGAAGAGTGAGGTTCTAAAGGCTGAGGTTGATTTACGATCAGTGGCCCGTACACGCCGTCACTTTGGTGAGTCACTGGAATAAAATATTATGACATTGAACATCATAAATTTGACATGTATTAGGCAAGACATGAAAGAGCTATAGCTATTTTATTGGTAAAGCCTTAATTCAAATTGTCAAGAGTCGGAAGTATTTGATGGAGTTCTATTATTTGATCATTTCCGACAAGTCGTCAAAAAAGTATCAATGATCGACTCAAGAGTTCATTGGTGACTCTTAAAAATGTTTTAATCAATGTCTGACTCGGAATATTAAATTAGATATTTTGAGAAAAGTTGGTATGAAAATACAAGTATGTATTAATTATGATTTTATATGGATAAGTATTGAATCTGCATTGTACCTGATAGGCCTCAAACTGCTGGCTCCATCTTCTAAAATCACACATAGGTAAACGGTAAATTATTACAAAAATATTACCTGAATCGGCATGATAGAAGAATGTTCCGGGCGAAGTCGCGACAAACGCATACTTGAACGTCTGTCCATATCCAATAGGGCACTGAGTAATCATCGGGACTCCATCCATGTAAGGCGTTCCTTTCTGATCGACCCCATGCCAATGGATACTGATATCTTGATCTAGGATGCTGTTCTGGACTTCAACGACGATGATGTCGTTCACACAAGCCTGTATCGGTGGACCTGGAGTCATGCCATTGATAGTGATGGCTGGCCGACCATCTTCCTGGATAGTAGGCTCTATTTTGAAGCTATAGTGACACCGTTTCGGCTTCACGTGGAACTTGCAAGGTCGGTAGCATGATACTTTGTCTGCAAGGTAATCATATTCTATTGTTTCACGAAATTAAATTACAGATTAGTTTCGAGTAAGTGAATTAATGAGTTGTGATATAATCGATTGGAGTCATGAAGTGCCAATTATAAATCGAAATATAAATTCGTTTCCGAAAACAATGTTAGTAAATACATCATTACTTAGCTCCCGACTTTAATTAGAATTTTGCTCATACGTAATAATAAAAATAAAGTAACACTATCCCTTACCTAAATTTTTCGTAGTATCCTCAAAAAGTATGTTAGTTCCAGATGGCGAGAAGCTCTCAAGCGAGGCTTTCCCATTATTGCTTATATTTGCTATAATAAAAAGGCAACAAACAACCACTTTCATTGTTCACGGATAATTTATACAACTACCTAGTAAAACATTAATCGTCAGTAATAAATGGTACGTGTCACTGAACTACCGGCAGCACTCCGTGCGCGAACGCTACGACAGACGTTTCGTACGCAACTGGACAAACCACGAAAAAGCGGTTTCACAGACATGTGTTCGCGCCCTCTTACCACGAAACTGTATTTTACTAACTTTTCGCGTCGCTTAACATAAACAGCTTGGACTAAGGGCGAAGTATTCCTCTATAGTAAAAGTTATAGGTAGGAGGATAAAGTATTGTTTACAAACCGTTCCGTTTGCCTGCACCGTAGACCCAATACGTTGCCATTGGTATTGCTGAAATATAAGGAAAGTAGCTAAACTATTTCATGGCGACCCTTACTGCAGCTAAGTTTGTTTGCAATGTCTTCAGATACTTAACAAGAAAATGCGAAGTAATAACTGATAATGATTCACATTTTTAAGGCTTACTCACTGTAGACAGTATACTAGTACTTATGTTGTATTATCAGTAGTATTATTTGCCCGTTCCCCTGTGGCCACACTACGGTTAACCGCGGGCGGTTTTCACCCGCATGATTTTGTGATTCAAAGAAATCATACAAGTGAACGCACTGGTGGTTTTTTCCGGCATGTATTTTGAGCGGCTTTGCGCTTAGCAGGTACAACCGCCGGCGGCAGAAAACCGTAGTGCGACCTTAACTATCTAATTTAATAATTTCCAGTAGAAATTAATGAAGTAGAAAAATGTTTAATATTTCTTTATTCTCTTTAGTTAATAATACAATTGAAAGAAAGTACATATATTCAGCACGGACACAGTGACAATACAAGAGAGAGAAGATTAAACATAAAATAAAACAATATTTTGTCTGTTATTGACAATTATTCTATTATAAAACATAATTATCTACCTATGCTGTCAGGTATCCCCATGCCGAAAGACTAGCTAGCCCGGAATTTGCTGGGCCTCCGCGTCAGCCCAGCGCTGATAAAATACGAAATAATAATAAACAATCTACTATCAACACGCTTTGCAATATAATTGACGATACGAAAATTCTGCAGGCCATCACCAAGACATCATATCAGAAGCACCTTTCACGAAACTAGAGGATGAAGAACGAAACTAGCATGCAGAGAGAAGGTGCCAAATTATATGCCGAGGAGCCACACAGCACCGAAATAGTGAAGCACTATTATTATATTCAATGTGTGCAGTCCCAACGTTGGGCAAAGGCATCTCCCTGCATCATCCACGTAGAAAATGAAAATGAGGACAAACAATAAAGTTAACAATAGAGATTGGTAGAACGGCTATACTGAAGACAAAAATAATAATTCTAGTGTGCTCATGTCTTGAATACCGACAGTTTGCAACCACAAACAAAAACCAGTGGAATATTAAAAATGTAACACATTTTGCAACTTCGTTCCGCACTTGCAATCTTCAAAGGAAACCATTTCAAAACTTTCAATGCAGTGGATTATGTATGTTAAGGTCGCCTTCAAATGCTAGAAGGAATTATTGTTTTAACGCTTTTAGGGTTATAGTGTTCACACCAGACCGCGGAGACGACCACCTAATCGTTGGGTAGATGACATTCGGCGATATGCAGGTCCGGATTGGAAGGCCTACACCCAAAAAATTACCGATCATAAATTTGGGACTCCCATCTTCATGATCGGTATTTTTTTTACAAGGTAGTTCGAAGTTTAGTCGCTCACAATCGTATTGAAGTTTATACCAGAGTCGATATTCATTAGATACCATTTTGTTATTAACTTCACAAGGACTATGTAACGCTTCATCATCATCATCATTTCAGCATGAAATCAAAGAGAATGTTGTAAGGGAAATTGAATTTTATTTGCAAATACTTTACTTACTTTGTTGCTACATCAGAAATTGCTACGTTATCATCATTATGTATAAGAACAAATATGCTTCGATGACAATAAGCACTTACAAATAACTTGTAATATGTAACATACTTCTATATAAGTTATATAACAGTTTTGTCATGTTAAACCTAAAGCAAAACGTTAAGCCATTAGAAAGTGCAGGTAATTGACTCCTGACGCTCTTCATCTGCGTAAAAACACCTAAATGTGAATATAATTGACTCTTACATTTGTGTAATAACAATATCATTGTTTTCCATCTTACTCTATTCTACGCTCACAAGTGCTTATTTTGATACACTTTTGGCTAGTAGGTCTTCTTCGGTCAAATTGTTGGTACTTTCGCAAAGTTTTTCTTTCACACAAAAATCAAACATTGTTTCGCATTCATGCACTTCGCCCTTGAGCCAACCTTGTGAACATTGCTTTATCATTATAACCGTTACTAAGAATATTAAAGTGCTTTCTAAAATTATAGCTTACATTTTAGGAGCTAATCAAATTGCTACAGTAGCTCACGATAATATTTTTCTTATGAAATAGGTATGCAAGTGCAATAATGCAGGTTTGCAATATATCGTGTGAAAGTATGTAGACAATCGAAACACCTTATCCTCTATCAACATGTGAACTTACTTCAAATTAATTTTATAATTCGTGGCATTTTTGCAGTGTAGCTGCATAAATGTATTATGAGATTCAACTAAGTTACCATTGCTTATTTTGGTTTAGTTATTGTTCTGAGGGTTCTCCCCCTGAACGTCATCTAAAACTTGACAACAGTAACAAACTTAAACATCGCTTGCAATGTAGTAGCGAACGTGTAGATATTAACCGGTATTATATTGGCCGCTAACAGCTCTATAGGCTTTTGCGACTGACGTAGCATCACATATACCAATTTCTTCTCCCTCAGATCGAAGTTCTCCCACCCACAGCAGTAGACGGACCTCTCGAAAACTTCCGAAGAGTTTATCAACCTCTGACAAAGAAAACAGTACAGAAAGAATACTAAGAAGCAATAAACTAATATTGGTATGAATTGAAGCCATTCCTGGAGCGGTAAGTAGAAGAACAAGGACATGCAAACAGCATTAGACCCAAAATTTACACCTATAGGGACGCTGTACAGGGATTTCAGTTTGTCAATCACATCTAAAGTTAAAGCATGTCTGCTAATCAGGGAAGGTAGCATCTCTTTCGCCAAGTCCTTGTTCTCTTCTTTATTTACGTTGAGGGTCCTCATCTCGTAAGACAGCATCTGATACATAACGGCGGTGTGCGCTATGAGGAATAGCAGAAGGGCTTGGTAATTAAGAACGACAGTCATGATGGATATTTCTTGAGCTGCGAGGATTGTGAGACAGATTTCGCGGTTGGGAGATGCTGTCAGTGGCTCCAAACCTTAAACAAAACGAACCATGATGTCAATATAGACACAGAATACTATTTTTACTTACCAATTTTTTTTTTCTGTTACTTGGCGTCTTATACAGTTGATCATAAAGATAAGATAAGGGTGTGTGTGCATGTGACCTGTATAATGTTTGTAAACTGTAGGTACCCTCGATACAGGAGAATTAATAGTGATGTCGTTTTTTTTTTAAAAAGAAAGAAAGAAATAAAATATATTATAATGTATGAATACATAACGGAAAATAACTAACCCGTCGTCGAATGTTAGAAACATGTACCTAGTTATTTATGTAATTCTAAGAAAATGAATATAGTAATTACCTATAAATCTTTCGCGTCATCTCGCGAAAATTCGTGACCAGGAAACATTATATGATTTGTTAACAAAATGTCAAACATATTCTTTACCTTTAGATCGTCTAACTTTCTCTTCCGTGAAAATAAACTTTACTAATGCGACTCGATTTAACATTTTGTAATAAACAATATTTGACAGTTAGATTGTAATTTTAGCTGTGTGAAGGCATTTCATTAATAAACGGTGAAGAAACTAAATATAATAATAAATAAGTAATTGATCTATTAAACTCTTTTTTGTATTTTAAAATACAAAAAAATCGTAGAATCAGAAACCAGTAAAATGTTGATATATAAGCTTACTCAGCCTAAGGTAATATTAATAACTTTTGCTGGTTGGGAATGTCCTTAAAAACTGATTATCGTAATTATAGTTAAGTTTATAGGCCCTATATTTTCTATTCGCCTTATTTGTTCAAAGGACTTACCAACACAGGGTGTCATAGAATAGCTATTCAAGACATCAACACGGTGCGGCAAGTATATAAAGGCAGCATCAACCACGTTAAACCCGTAGAACATGAGAACGATTCGTTTGATGATCTTCAATAATTTCTCGTGTTTCATCTGGAAGAAGCTGGAGCGTCGGGCCATACGGTCATTCTTGTTTATCTTTTTCAAAAGTGATTTTAGCAGAGGTCTGTAATTTAAAAATATATCGCGTGATCACGTTTTGTTCCCCCCTTAACTGATGTTTAATTGAACTAATTAAGTGCGCAGCAGATGCTATGGACTACGCATTTCAATTAACGTCAAGATTCAAATGAGGTTTGTAGAAATAATTTATCTATCTAGCTCATTATTTACTAAGAGTTATAGACTGCTAGAAATGCTATCAAACCTTTTCGTGAGGAACCACCAGCTGTTGTTAGCAACAAGGATCAAGAGGGAGACGTTTACGTAACTCTTGATGAAGTCTCCAGCCCCTTGAGCATGTTTCCACTGATACACGAAGCTGCCGACGCCATAAACGTAGAATAGGAGAGACAGGTGGAGAAACCAAAACCAAACTGCAGGATAGTGTTTGGTAAAAAAATGGGCAAACAAATGACGATATTATAATAAAAATTGAATTAAAATATAATAAAAAGCTATATCTAGGTATTCTCAGACAAAAACTAATATCGCGTCTATTATTTTTCTTTAATTCCACTTATTACAAATATTAAATATATTACTCTCTTTTAAAATTAAAACAAATGAGTTCAAACCTCTTGTTTTGTCTTCTTCCCTAATAGAAAATCCAGCAGCGTTTGGAACAATATTTACAAGCCATACCAAACTATCAAAACTATTCTCTTTGATTCGACTTTTAGTATTTAATAAAAAATGTTTCAGATAACTGAACAAATTCATTTTAAAATCAATTTCTTGCCTGGCATGTAGTAGGTCACCAAACGTGACAGACAGCGAGAAATGTGTGAAATATAATACAATCAGAAGTGCTAATGGTACCTATATTTAATTATACACCATAGCATCATAGAATTAGCTCTACAAAGAGCTATGACTTTGTCCACTGCGAGGTTTTGCATACCAATATTGAAAATACTTCCTTTTTTTTTATTCTAGCTGTCATTTGAGCTTTAAACATACTTATTATACTAGTGGTAAATTATAATTATTTTTATGGTTTTAAATATCAACCCAATACCTGGTTAGAAAATCTCCACCTACCTTTCTTTTTGTTTACTTATAGTGTATTCCTATTTTATAAAATGTAAAAAAAAAATACAATTTAGAAATAAGTTTTAAAACTGTCATTATTTATTATTATTTTAGAAGAGGTAGGGTTCTAAGCCCCCTTGTCACTGCGACCTGCGAAGATCTATTGTGACTATCTATTAAAACTGTCATGGTCACTAACATTAGTATCAGAGTTCAACGAGAGTGGGTATTTACCATGTTTATATGTTTGTGTTTAGATATAAACATGGTAAATACCCCGTTTTGAACTCTAATACTAATTTAGAAATTAAATAATATTAACAACTTTGACAGTAAAATCAAGGAAATTCAGTTCAGATGCTATTAATTAGCTTCGTTTGATTACATCGATCAATTAATAAGAAAGCAGTCAACGTAAATATCTTTAGCCATATTTAAGATAGACCAACCAAAATACATATCCTGATAAATGTAAAAAAAAAAATACGTACACCCCGAAAGCCGACGGAAGCCTTAATTAAATGCTAATCCTCTTTCATTAAAATCAAAGCACCGTATATTATTATAATGTAGATTTAATTATCAAGATCGTGAGTTGTAAGCCACTTTTATGTAGGCTAATTATTGTAGTTTTGTTTAAAGAAACTTTTTTAAGGCGAAGAGCCAATTGAAATATATAACTAGCTCTCCATTTTGTGGTTTATGGAACCTGAAAAGTCTACAAAGACTTTTATATTCTAACATGTAGTTAAAAAAATAAAAGTTACTCGTCTACTAAAGTAAGTGAATAATATAATGAGCTTGGGTGATAATTGTAGAAATAATAGGTACTAAATTAGGATTTGATAAAGAATTTATTTACGTTAACAGGAAAATATCATTACTATTATTATATTTAAGAAGATATATATTATGTTTATATTTATTCTAAATTAATTAGTTAAAGTAATACAAATAGGTTCTCTCTTCCTACATCTTAAAAATCGTAACAAACTTGTAAATAGATTGCATAGTGCTAGCGAAAGTGTGAATGCGTATTGGTATCACTTTAGCAGCGTACACGATGACCGGTCTCTGTACTTGCTTTAACATGAAGATCACATGTCTTCTCTCTTTCACACGCAAATTCTCCCAACCGCAACAATACACAGCCATTTCAAACTTTTCTGAAGCTGTTGTAAGCCTCTGGCCTTGATAACAATACAAGAAAAATATGAAGAGACTGTGGTAAATCAGTGGAGCAAAGTTGAGACAGACGTCGAGTGGCAACACAAAAAATAAGCAAAAAGATATCGCATCCAACCCGAAGCCTATGCCTATAGCGGTACTGTAAATTGCTTCAAGTTTAGCCACTGTTTGTAAAGCTAGAGAATGACGAATAATTAAATTCTTCAAACGATTTTCGATTATGAAATAGTCTTCATCAGAATCTTTGCAACATACGGTTATATCGCTGAAGCCTGTCATGTCTTCGTAAAGAATTTGGAATACAGTTGTGGTATGAGAGAAGAGAAACAGTAAACTGACGTCGTAGCTGGCAACTGCCACGATAGCTGATAATTCTTGAAACGCCAATATTCCCATGCATATTTCACGATTTGGACTAGCCGTTAGTGGTTCCAGACCTAAAAGAGGAAAACTTTATTTAAAATACCTGGAGTGTGCATCATAATAAGTTTTGTAGTTAGTTAGTTTTTCTGTTATTTTTACTGATTTCGACACAGTTATCAAAACCTATCAATAACTATTACTAACTCGGCATGAGCAATAACCATGTGACAGCTCACGCCAACACAACAAAAGACTACTTAGATTCTACTGATGAACAAAATACATACCAACACAAGAAGAAATTGAGAAGTAATCCATTCCGAATGTTCTAGTAGGTATGAAAATCATGACGTCATTAACGAAATGGAATGTGTAGCACATAATGATGATGATCTTGATACTTTTCAACATTTTCTGATGTACGTCAAGGTACCTCCCCTCTTCGAGCAATAGGTCGTCATTCATTTTCACCAGCTTCAAAAGATCGTTTAAATCGTTTCTGTGAAATTAAAATAAGTGTTAACGCAAAAAGTAATTTTAGAAATATAGGTTTTCTTTATACTCAAGGATATCCTTTAATTATGGCTTTAAGTGACAAACGCGGAAAAACGGGTCTAATTCTGAAGACCTCAATACTAAATCATGTACCAAATAAGAACCATTCCATAAAAAAAAATAAGGAAGTGGAAGACACATTAGATCTTCTGGCACATCCTGAGCAGTCAGCCGCAACACCACCACTGCTGACTGTCCAATCTTTTACACTACGGCATGATTCCCATGTGACAGCCTCGTCAAGTTAACAGAAAAAGAAAATTACCTTTTATACAACAGCCACCAGCTGTTATTGCAGACGAGGACGAACACCGATATGTTAAAGAAGCTGTTGATGAAGTCGACGAAACCTTCGGCGAAATACATTAGGTACACCACTATACCCACAACGTACACGTAAACCAGAAGGACAATGTGGACTATCCAAAACGTAACTGAAATCATAGAAACACAATAATATATTATGGCTCAGCATATGTTTCTGTGGGGGACATTTGCAATAAAGCCGTGTATTCTTTAAGAAACAAATGTCTCACAACATATTTTGTCGCCAAAGACGTCGCGTCGGCGGGCGGAGTCGTGCGACGTTGCCAGGATATTTTTACATACCGTTAAATTTTTTGCTCAACAGAGGAATCCCAGCGAGAGATGGCAAAAAATTTATAAGCCATACCAAATTCACACACGAATTTAGTTCAAGACGTTGTCTAAAATGTTTTATCCAATCCTTAAAACTGTTTGCCATCTTAGGTAATATTGAGTTTTTATTATTTATTTATTTATTTAATCGACTTTACATGTACAACATAAACGTAAGCACCAATGCGTTACAAAGATCCAAATAAAATAAAAAAATACAATTGGTACAAACAAAAAACATATCAATCCCAATAAACATAAATTCAAACAGGTATCATTAAAATAAAGTGATTAAGACTTAAATAATTAATGCGCCTAGTTAGCTGCATCAGAACCTAATGAAGGTGTTAGATGTGTGATTAAACCCTTTAGTTAATTGTACTAGAGTCTCATACAGAATAATAAAGTTGTTAATCACTAACTATGAAAATGATGATGACGTGACTTTGATCCAAAGAATAAAATTCACACTTTTAGAGGCAGCACCCGTTTGTAACGCAATATAAAATGGTACCCCGGAGATTTTTGAGGCATTATTTTGAGGGATCATAAAAATTAACTAATAATTAGTAGCTATCAGATTTTGTTATGTTTTATGTTTATATTTATGATTTACGATTTACATATTTTTATTGAAAAAATAAAGGCTTTTCCAAAAAGAAAGTCTAACATTCATCCTGGTTTCAAAAGTGTGATTGATGGTGAAATCGGTACAGTTGATCAGCAACATCAGACTCCAAATAAGTTTGCATAAAATAGGTATAACGTAAAAAATTGTGTATCATTTTGAACTTGGACTTAAATGCATCACAATATGGAAAAATTATATTTTAGGTCCATCCGGATAACGATTTCATTCTACGAAATAAACCTATAGTCCAGGTTATTGCTCAGGATAGGAGGGGTACTGTTGGACATAGATCTCTCTCGGAACCAGTACCTAGGTGTAGGTGTTTATGCTTGGAAAACGGGTCAAAAAATTACAAATACAAGATATTAGAAAAATTACAAACGCATTGATGGTCATTATTTTATCTCAGCCTTAGCAAGTAGTACAACTGAGGGTGATTAACAGTAGGTATCTAGTTATCTAACTAGCTTGGTCAGAATTTCAAAAACATGCAACCTCTGTACCATGTTGTAATAATCTATGAATGCATAATCATACGGCTAGAGTAATACTAAATTCAAATTGGTAGATTTCATATTGGCATTTCAATATATCGTGTGGTTTTGCAGTGGTGCCGTAATTTGTGGACTATCAGTAAATGAGGTGTCACCCTGTCACCATTTTCATACGCTTGTACGCGCCTTTTCCCTGGTTTAAATTTTATGATGTCATATTATTAAGATAAAAAAAAATCTGTATCCTTTTGTACTGTATTATTTCGATCATGATATAACATATCTACATAATATTGTGGACAGAATTTTGTAGCTACTTTTTTAAGCAGAATCGTGCGTTTTCGCGTTCGATGGCTGCCTTTTGCCGAAAAGAATCTTAGGAATCTTTAGGTCAATTTTAAAGATTTTAAAGACTCTAGATTTTTTTAAAAAGGTACGGTCATCGAGAGAATTTACATTTCTCAAAAAACAATACTTATACAGCAGGACTACACGGTCACAATAATGTTCAACACTGCCATCTATCTAACGTGTCTTGAAATACTTAGGTTACTAGGGCGACAACTAGCTCAAAAAGTTACACAGCATACCGCAATATATGCCTAGTACGTTAAACCATCCAGAGATGGTGTTGTTATTCATTTATGAAATAAACAATATTTAGTCACATGACAACAAACTAGCTGAAGGTCACCCGACCGTTCATTTACTACCTTCAACACAGGTATTGTTTTAAAACATTTTGGACGTCTATGTTTTGTTTTCCGAATATCCAAATACGGAGAAATACAGACATGTGTAAATTCTCGATCTCTTATATGATAAATTAATATTAGGTACCTACTTATAGCCATAAATGTGTATTTTATTCATAGTACCCTAAACTTAGCCTACCTACTTGGCTAAGATTAATGCTTATAGTTTCTTTCTAGGTCATTCAACCTATTTATACTGCAGGTAGGTAGATAGCAAGGTTATTTCTATTTCATCAGGTGTTTTTAAGTGGTTAGGTTCGTTTTAATCACTTAGGTAATTTTGCAAGAACTTAAAAAAATAATGCACTTCTTTTATGTGTTTTGTAAAGTTAGGTATCTAAATATTTTATTTAGGTATCTAAGTTAGATAAATACCTAACCTATAAATTGACTTAGGTAATTACATAAAAAAGGTATGTAAGTATAATTCTATACATACAGCGTGTAGGTATCAGAAATGCGTGGTCATTTAAGGATGTGGATCAGACCATCAAACTGAACTACATTCTCTATGGGACCAACATCGTAATCGAGAAAAAATAATCAGCTGTCCCATACAAAACTTCAATACCTATTCGACCCAAACGTATGGGACAGCTGATTATTTTTTTCGATTACGATGTTGGTCCCACATCCTATGACCACGCATTTCTCAAGTTTTTATTTTTCGCGGTTAGTAGATAGATACCTACTCGTACTTCTTGCCACTGGAAGCAACGTCAGAGACATTAGACCCATACGAAATACTAAAATTAATAATGTATCAACTATGTGTGTATCAGCTTACAGCTACCAGTTGTAAGAACAACCAGTGAAAATACCAGAACAACTCACAAGGCTTTACAACTTGAGCCTTAGAAATATATCCGTAAACATTAGAATAGAATAGATCTTCATTTCATGTAAACCAGATATAGGCACTTATGAAAATTTGAGGCTCTAGGTGCGCGGTGCCAAATAGTAGATCCTATGGAGAACAACCGAGAACCGGCGGGAATCTCCACGGAAACTCTTTTAATATAATAGATTACAATCTTGATTAGTACAATGTTGTGGAATGACCTGCGAAAACAATAAATTTAATCTGAATAAAAAATAAGAATAAGATTGCCATGGCAGTTACAAGCTGACCAGTCCCGACAGACGGCACCCATACACGATCATGATGCATGCGTCAGCATCGCTAAGCTCAACCATAATGAAGGGAACTCAACGACCCGACATTGGGTTTCAAATCTCAGTTTAACGTTCTGTGCTGCGGATATTTATGGGCGGCAGCGTAGTACTATTATTTATTCTATGACAGGGGTCGGCAACCTTTTGAGTCGGAAGAGCCAAAAATTACAATTTACAAAATCCAATGTTTTAAAAAGCCACAATTTTTTTTTAAAGTTTAATTTTTCCATATACTTTCGTCTATTTGGCAAATAATGCCAGGACCGCCTAGTGATATGCGTATGGAACTAAAGAGCCGCAGCTTCACATCTAAAGAGCCGCATGTGGCTCGCGAGCCGCAGGTTGCCGACCCCTGTGGCACAGTTTAAATATATAGTAAACAGTTGGTAAGCTACGTACTTACGTTCCGAATTCAAACACACACAGAGACGTGTGCTCTACAGGGATTTCTCGGTTAGGTTCGGTTAGGTAACAGCGAAATATTCAAAGGTTGTCAGTCGGTGTTACTTCGAGACAAAGTCGGTCACGATTTGTGTTGCTCCCATATTTTCCTATATTAATAATTATATTGACAGGACTATATTGTAGTGTTTACGGCTGCTTGAACTCCTCAATATAAAATCAGCAGGTGGTTTTTTATAAATTTCCCGCTAATATCGAAAGGTATAATGAATGTTCAACTATTTCTCTACGAATTTGTTGTCAATATTGACCGATTGCTTTGAAAATACGTGTCTTCTCTGAAATCGTAATTATGGTCAGAAATAAAAATAAATGGCGGCCATTTTGATATTTTTTATTACTGGACCGATTATATACAAAATCGATATCTGAGAGTTCGTATAGTCTCTAAATCCATATGTATATAAAGTCGGAATTTAAAAAATGGCCGCCAATTTGGACCTTCTTAGTTACTGGACCAATTGCTTTCAAAATCGATATCTGAGAGTCCCTATGGCCTCTGAATACTTACTTATAGTCAGAATTTTAAAAAGTTGCCGCCTTTTTATCTTTTTAGTTACTGGACCAATTGCTTTCAAAATCGATATCTGAGAGTCCCTATGGCCTCTGAATACTTATTTATAGTCAGAATTTTAAAAAGTTGCCGCCTTTTTTATCTTTTTAGTTACTGGACCAATTGCTTTCAAAATCGATATCTGAGTGTCCCTATGGCCTCTGAATACTTATTTATAGTCAGAATTTTAAAAAGTTGCCGCCTTTTTTATCTTTTTAGTTACTGGACCAATTGCTTTCAAATTCGATATCTGAGAGTCCCTATGACCTCTGAATACTTATTTATAGTCAGAATTTTAAAAAGTTGCCGCCTTTTTGATCTTTTTAGTTACTGGACCAATTGCTTTCAAAATCGATATCTCAGAGTCCATATGGCCTCTAAATCCTTATTTAAAGTCAGAATTTAAAAAAAATGCCGCGTTTTTTATCTTTTTAGTTACTGGACCAATTGCTTTCAAAATCAATATCTGAGGGTCCGCGTAAA
Source organism: Allophyes oxyacanthae (assembly GCA_932294325.1). Taxonomy (NCBI): domain Eukaryota; kingdom Metazoa; phylum Arthropoda; class Insecta; order Lepidoptera; family Noctuidae; genus Allophyes; species Allophyes oxyacanthae. The sequence continues at coordinate 13,094,498 of OW028613.1, read as the reverse complement.
GTGGGATAGTTGATAGTGATGACATTATCTTTTTCAGCCGGTCCAAATTGCTTCGTTTGATTTTCCGAGATGATTCAGTAAAGAAACCGGCACTGAATTATCGTGTTTCTGAAGAATACTTTAACGCTTAGGATATTTTACCAGGAACAAATCGCAATTATTAAAAAAATATCCATTCCCATCTTTTTTTTAAGAATCATCCCATGTTTTTAATTCCTGTTTAAATATCGTCATATAGCTTACATACTACTTACATACTTACGAGCGAAGCCCTGGGCCAATACTAGTATTAATTTATGTTTGCAGTAGGTAAATGTAACTAAATAAAATAAAAACCATTTTCCAAAAATATTAGTGACATCCCTAGCGCTCCGCTTGTCGATGTCACAAAAACGTCTTAGCTGAGTTACTGTATGTAGTATATATATACTGTGCCTGTGGCCTGTTCTATGCGATAAGGCATCCTGCAAGCTCTTTTTCCAACTAAGTATATAAAAACGACTATAATTTCCGGTTCATCATAATTATGTGGGTAATTATTTAATAGTACATCATCAAAATACCTATAGTTCAGTAGTTCTCAGTTTTCCTGTTGGAGGCTACAATTTACGCACATTGGGATTTCTGATCACTTTTCAAACGATAAGGAAAACCAGTTCGTTAGTTTATCAGGATGTAACAAATATCGTGTACTTTACTGCTCATATAGACTTATCCTAACAGAAACATTATACGATTTGGTAAAAAAAAAATCTGTGACGAATCATCTGTCACCATCGCTCGATATTCTAGCACTCGGAGTGGGTCATCGAGCGCTTGCCACCGGAGCGCCTTCGTAAGTTCAATAACCCGCGCGGAGCGCTAGAATACTGTTATGCGACAAACGTTTTTTTTAATGGGTCTCAATAACTTTCGTTCACGATGAGTCCTATACCTATGCGCAGTAGAAATTACAAAATTTCTGTTACCCCCTGTATTAATCTTGAAATTCAGGCCCACTTCACTCGAAAACATCCAAAAATTAAGATGGATTCCTGGGTGATAATTGTAGTACCTAACCTTAGGAAAGAAAGAGAAAGAAAAGGTATTTATCCTGAACACGCACAGACAACAAGTGTACTTGTACTAGGTTTTTCTTTTACATTATTGCGTAGCTTTGGTAGTAATTTTCCTCTTAGATACAATATTTTGATTTAGTATTCAATACTCGTAGTATGGACAGATATACAGATACAGTGTCATTGGTGAGACTATCTAAGTAGATTTATCGCACTTGCGTTATTGTTTACACATTTACACTTTACAGTGTGTTACTAAAACCCGATACCCTTAAAGGAGATGATAATTAATAAGAAGACACAAAAAAATCTAAACTTGTATAAGATAAAGATAAAGATAAGATAAAATTTATTCAAAATTACTTATAGTAAAAAACACAATAATATAAATCATAATCATAGGTATGATACTGATAGGTGCCTGTACTAGGGTAAACCTGTGCGACAGGCGGCAGAAGTGCTTACAATAATGTACTTAAGAGGAACAAAGTTTTTAACAATATTTGGACACTGTTAAGCAATACTGAGTCAACCCACAAAATGGTAAAAAATTAGATTTTGATGCCAAACACTTCTATAGGCGATTATGTACGTTTTTCAATACAGTGTTAACTGATTTAAATTATTTTACTACCAAAAATATTGAAAAAACACTTAAAACAAAACTACAATCTCGCATGTAGCATTTTACAATAATACACTATGTTCCATAACATCAATTTCTTCTTAAAACAGCGACACCTGTCTAAAGTAATAAGAGGTTATGAGGATTAACACATTATTGCTAAACTTGAATCAATCGATTCCAGTTATTGTCAACAATGGAGTTCGGTTTAATAAAGGAATAAAATATCTTGTTATTGTTTTATGTTAATAAATTTTGAGGAAAAGGTGAAAAGAGTGCGGATTTATAATATTATGCTGAAAGTGAGTCCAAATATTACGTATTTCATAGGTTTTAGTTAGAAAATCCTTTTCGAGTCTATTTTGCCGGTAAATGAATAAAAAATAGTTCGTACGGTTGTAATGAATAATGTAATTGAAGAAAACATAGTCTTATTTACCTGGAAAACTAAAAATATTATTAGTTTCTTTTTAATATATAGGATAAACTTAAATAATTCGTTTGACTTGTTATTGCAAAATAGTAAGTAGGCAAAATACTAATACTTGTAAGTGAGTTCTGCAGCTTAACACTTTATTACATAATAAATTATCACTTCTAAGGTTTAATTTTTACATTAAATTTTCTTTTAAACGCTTTGACATGTTTTTGTAAAATATCAAAATAAAGCAATTTTAAATTGTAACACTAGTGATATTCTTATTAAAAATATTTCATATGTAGGTAATTCAATCAATTAATATTTTTATAACTGCAATATGCTGCAAATCTCGAATCTTTTTTTACCATTGACATCATTCCAGACTGCTGCTGCCAAAATCAAGGGGCCACATGCTTGTGGATCTCGTGAAACCAAAGGAAGATCTTCCTAAAACCTCTATGGAGAATGTCTCATTAGACGGTTGAGCGTCTAATAAGATATTCTCCATAGAGGTTTTCAAGTTCCTTACAGATCGATAGTGTTGCAATTAGATCTTCTGATGCAGATGTAAGACCTAATGGTAATGGTAACGCGGGCGAGTTTCCGCAACTCCACGTCGATGCCCGTATTTTGCGTAAGGGTGGAACTAGATCGTTTTATTCTAGCCAACCCAGCTCCGCGAGGAAGGCCAGCAGACATTTGATGTTGCCGGCGATTTCTCGGAGAGTACTCAGGTTACCGAAGTACATGGTCTGTAACTCCTATAACAGAGAGGTGTTTGTTAAAACTACCGTGGCCGGTGAGGGCTGCTGTTACCGTTCGTAGCTGTTGTTTCGTCAGTTTGAGTATTTGCCTGGTGACACGGACGTCTACCGCCGGTAGGGCCTCTTTGGCTTGCCTGCACTCACTGTGGTTCTGCCATGAGCTGTTGTGTTTTACCCTGATTCGTTGTCTTACCAGGGAGCGTAGGTGTCCGAAGGGGAGTGCACAGCCACCGTGCTAAATCCCCTTCTAGTGAGCTCATCCGCTGCATCGTTGCCTCGGGAGTGTGACTGATGTAAGACCTAATAGTGAGGAATCTATTCTAGCAGATGCTTCATTTCCGTATATGAATATATCGGAACAGGACTTACTTAGGAAGGTCCTTCGGCTATTTCACCAGCTGTTATTGAGTTTGTCGACCAGGGAAAAACTTCCCTAGCACCTGGTATTGTCCTAGATCTTGAATGAACAGCAGCAATTGAAGCTTATTTTCCACCTTTACAAACTCGTAACATGATGTAGTTACTGATGAAAAATTATGTGATGCTGAATGTTTACGCGTGAATCAAGATCAAGATAACCATTCAGATAGAGGAGAACGAAATTGGAATATTGTACGAGAAACTATTGATAATGAAGAAAAAGATAGAAGAGATAAAGAGAAAATGAATTTAGAAGATCCTGATTTTATACCTGAAACCAGAGACGTTGAAGAATCTGAAAGAGATGAAGAAGAAAAAAGAAGACTTAAAAGTGGACGTAAAAGAAAGTATCCTGACCAAAAGGTCAGGATACTTTCTTTTACGTCCGTATTGATTATGTCAGAAGAACCAGATCCGCCTCTACACTGCAGATGGATTACATTAATGTAATGGAGAATTTCAGAAAGAAAAACAAAACGGTCAAAAAACCTCAAACAGAAACTAGACTAAAAGCTTTCACCCTTTTCAAACGCCCTTAGTTTAGTTTAGTCCTGTAAAGGTGCGCAACAGAATCGACTGATCAATAAAAGGCTATTAATTAGCTGTAAAAGTAATTTTTCTTTACTCTTGACACTATTCCTGCTTAAATGTATCCTAATAAAATATTAATCAATACAGTGTTATATTACTTAGCATATAGCAAGTCAATTTAGAATTCGTTGTTTCCAGTTTACCAATAGTGTGTTATGAGGATTAAAACGTTTTTCAATATTAAATGGCCAATAAATGATTTTGTCATATCATATTTTGCACTTTTTACGAAGAATAAACTACCAGTAACTATTTATATTATTAGAATTATAATCTTCCTATATAGTAAAATCATAATAAGTTCACATAGTCGATGTTTCTTGATATTTTACTAACAAATTCATTAAAAGTATATATTATACTTTGAACACGATTTACTCAAAATGGCGAGAATGTGGGTTGACATTGTATTGTTTAACAGCGTCCAATTTTAACATTAGCAATCTTAAAATGTAATACAAAATAAATTAATTTCTAATAATAGACCTACAGTCCTCGAGATTTAAAAAGCCACTTTTGACATATATCATTTGAGTTAATTTGGGATGTGAAGCGTATAAATCGGTTACCAAAAATATCGATTTTTATAATAAATCGATTTAAAATTCTAAGAGTATATAATCGTTTAAAACTATGAATAAAAAATCGAGAAATTCATCTGATAAGCAATTTATTAATGTAGTAGGCACCGAATTTTATATGAAATCGCATTTCTGTAGGTATCTTCATAGAATAATAAAACATATCCATAATTTTATGCCAAAATTATTTATCCACTTGTACCGGTAATAATGGTCCACCAGTTATTGATTCACTTTCGAAGTACTCACATAGTTTCCAAACCAAGTTGTTAGAATCCATGTACCTATAGTAAGCCAAATCAACTTAAAAGCGGGAACAGTCCAAAATCAAGACCAGATCACAAAAACAGGTATCCGAGAAATACTCGTTGAAAGAACGAACAATTAGTTGGAAAAATCGCGAAAAACTGCACAGATGTCATTGTCATTACTGCCAGTGTCAAGCAAATTGTGATCATAGAGAAATTAAATTAATTATAATAATATAATGTACGTGTCATACAGCCTTTAAAGAGTTTTTAATACCTACGTAATTTTATACTGATATTTCAATCGATTTAACGATTCTAGTGATCACATCCCTTTATTTAAAAAATAATTGATTGAGAACGTAACCATTTTTATGATATTTCGGTAGTACATAAACATGCATTTTAAAAATATTTCGATGCTATAACAATACTTATGAAATTATATACCATGCTAATTTATACGTATCTCAAAAAATTATAATAATTTCATAATTATTATCAAGTGTTTATTCAAAATGGTTTTTATTCACAGCCTATAGTAACATTGTCAAGTTACATACTATCGTTCTTTAAATCTGTCAAAAGGGACTTCTTAGATCTCGAGGAGTATAATTAACCAAATTAAGTAAAAAAGTAAATTAAGTAATTAGTAAGTGTAGTATTTTATAATTTTATAAAATGGAAAATTAATTTGCGAATACGACCTTTTCAGGAATATCCACCTTTCCAACTGCGCACCTACCTGCAGTGAGTATGGCAGTGCCATCGCTGCCTTGATAAAAAAAGCCTTACCTGTAAACCTATATAAGGTATATTACCTATGCTTTGTTTTGGCTTCCTTTTGCTTGGCTTATCAAGGCAAGGTATTGAAACGATAAACTTCAGAAAGGTATATAACCTCATTATTATTGCATTGTTTCCATATGCAACAACTTACCTATTTCTGAAACACACGCGTAAATTTCCTGATTTAACAAGGAACTCGATTGGGGTCACGACTCACGAGGGGTCAGGCCAAATTTGCCAACTTAGATATGACAGATTGATGGGGCATAAAAGTAATTGAACATTATGGATGATGTACCTAATGATTTTTCCGAAATTATTTTTTCTTTGATAAATCAATCGTACCTCTATTTCTTTTGAATAACACGAGACACTAGAAATTACAGCGTATTTCAATAAAATTCCTTTTTATAGTCAATTATACCAGCTAATGAGTCTAATGATACAGTAACGATAGGGTTTTTTGGACTTTATAGGCTGGCAATCGAGTGGTCGTGACTTTCACATGAAGTAAAACCTACAGAGAAAATATTATTAATTTCGATATTAGGTTTTTGCAGATACTAAATATTTTACTGGAAAGCCAGTTTTCATACATAGATGATGAGAATAGAAATTATAAAAATCTTTGTGATAATTATTTTTTCCTGAATATCTGTAAAATGACTCTCTCTTCTCTTTGAGCTCAGCTCTTTTCGGTGAAACCATCGCCACTGCTTCCCAACTGCTGCCTGCTTTTTAACTTCTTGATAAGATTCTACTCCCACTGTTTCCTTCACTTTTTGTACAAAGCTTCGTCTAGGTCTTCCCTTCCTCTCTTTCCTTCAAATTTTACTTCTAATAAATATTATTTCAATTATGACAGCTACTGTATACAAACATTATTATATAATCCACAACGATTACAGTTTCGAAACAGTCCTATACTTCTATAATACTTTCAAAAGCGTAGACCGTAACGTTTAGTAGATTTTTGAAATTATTAAATACATGCATTCATTCGCCTAACTCTAATGAGTCACTGGGGTCAAATGACCGTAAGAAATACGTCATAGTCATAGACGTGGTTTTACCTAATAGTGTTATGATTATGATGCGATAGGAACTAGTAGCCGTAGTCTCAAACATTCATAATTGCCTTTAACTAGTCTACAATTCTATATTATTGTTTTATCTTTTCAGAAACCTTTGAACACATAAACACAGCCCCCTTCTTATTTTATATGTGTGCATATACATATTATTAAATAAATAAGTAAATAAACTCAAAAGATGGTATAAAGCAAGTCCTGTAAAACTCAGGTTTTAAATATTATCTGTCTCTTCCTGACTTCATATAACAAAAAGAGACAGCCATTTTATTTCGTAATAAGCATAGACATAATAAACTACTAGGTAGGTAGGGTATGTTAGATAGGGTAAGTAGTAGGGTAGGTATGGTAGATAGGCTAGGGTAGGTAGGTGGTAGGTTGTAGGGGAGTACCTACTTGTTATTTCTATGGTAATAAGACAGAGCATGTTTAGTCTAGCGTAACATAACAAGACGTGTCACAGAAAAAGTACGTTCTAAGTCTACGTACGTACGTTCTACTCTTATAAAAAATAATACTTTCCTGTTACACTACTGGATTTTGTCTTTGATATCAAAATTTTGACTAATTATATTATATGGGGGGGTAACATCGGCCTTACCATTGCCAAACTAAAATAAGCTGCCAATGATGAGACCGGTCTGACCTCCGACTCCAACTCTCCAACATCATCCAGATAAATTTCATTCCGAGGTGAAAAAAGTACGCAAATTATTCCACTTTGTTGACCAATACCGTGACAAAATTTTGTCGTCATGGCAAGACCACATAATTCCTTTAAAATTAAAAACATTTTTCCATAAGAGATAATAAGATGACAAAATCATATCGCGGCGCTCATGTTAGCCCGGCAGGTGAAGATAGTGAAATAATCCAAATCTCTTGTACATGTTCTAAGGCTATTTTTAGTCTTAGACCAAACTATGCTCAAGTTCATGATATGAAGTTAGTACTAAGAGGGTTCGGGTATTTTTTCAACTACTACTATTAGATTACTATTACACTACCTACTATTACTACTATAGATTACTCTTGTAGATTGCTATTATCATCGTATTTAGGTATTTACCATTCATTACTCAGACTGCGGCACCGAAATATATCGGACATGACCTTGTGACGTGGATTTCTAGTCAATAACTAGAATAGAAAAGAAATAAATATACCTAAATATAATTTCATCTGTCTTCCCGTTGGTTTGCTATGTCATACATCCAGGCCACTACTGACCCACTGCCCCACACGCCTCAGAATCGTCGTCTCTTCTCAGAATGAGAAGGGTTAGGCCTTAGTCCACCACTCTGGTCAGGTGCGGGTTGGCGAACTACACACACTATCGAGAACTTTATGAGGCCCTCTCACTCAGGTGTGCAGGTACTAATCGTAGAACTGTACCAAGTACGGGATAAAAATTTGTCTTTGGGATGTAGGTGCATGATGCATCCAAGCTGGAGCGACTGCAAAGATAACGAGGTAACACGATCGTATCGTTTATAATAGGTTATATCCATTATCCACGTATCCGTTCAGAACACATTAGCATCAGTATTTCGGTCTGATCATATCGACCTCTACATGTATGGCGTACTCTGTCATTTATGACAATTCTGCTCACCTTTTACGAACACAAGGTAATTAATTATACAGATGTACGTATATTTCAGTTCGTGTACAATAACACATTATGGTGACGCAGAAATAGCGTGGCGAATCGTAAATACATATTCTTACCTACTCTATGAAATAGCGTTTAAATAAAAATATTTTCAGGGACACGATATCAAACGAAGTGTTTTTAATGATTTGCGAGTTTTAACAGAAAATACTCTTCCATTCTGTGGTGTAGAGCTTCGATCCATATGATGGCTAACATAATTTGCATAAACAATTGTCAATGCACTAGTATCATAGTTGCATGGTAATCGTAGGTATACAAGACAGATCTCCCGGGACGTGCCTAGGGCCCTCTTTACAGTCTCGGGGACCCGAGATGTGCACTGTGGTGGGCTTCAGTGCGATGTCCATTATTAGGTACCGAAAGCGGACCAATGTGGGAGAGTTTAGCAAGTAAGAGTCCGGAACACCACTCCGTCCCCCACCCCAGGTCCAATGTGATGTAGACTATTTCACACTTATTGAGAAGAAATAACACCCAAATATTGAAAGTAGAGAAAAATTGGTCGTCATGTCGCCATTCTTGGCGTTGTAGACTTTTGTTCAACATTAATTCTTTTCTTTATTTTTGTCTATTCTTCCGTCGACAAAACTTGTTTCTACGATGCTCTCGCTACGCATGTAGGTGATGGAAGCCCAAGGAGGATTCTCACCACTCTAATAAAAAATGGCTGAAGACACGTGAGTATCGCCCATGCCGAAATGAAGAGAGATATGCCAATCAGTAATGATGGTATCAAGGCTGACTTCCCAGGGTGCGCCAGATGATCTCAGTTATCGTCACTCGTGGAGGTTCCTTCCTAGAAGTAGCAGGTATCTACAGCTTTCTTATGACCATACTTCGTCGTAAGAACCGATTAAAAAATATTATCAGAATTCATTACACCTAGTACCTAAATCAAATACGGCATTACACGGCTCGTATTGTACCATTGTTATCGCACGGACGGCTATAAAAGTCTCCAGTTTATAAAACAAGACGGTATAACCCGCACGCATAGAATTGAGGTGAAATCTGTATCACAACATGATTCTTAAGTGTCCACCACGTCACCTGGCTCGGTATGTCAGCAAATTAAACAGATAAACATTTCGTAATTTTTACCTGTTTTTTAAATTATTGGGTGATATATTTAACGGCAAAATACAGTTTACATTGCAAAATTAAAATAATAAGTACTAAACAATTTACTATTTATTTACTATTTATATTTGAATAACAATATTTTATGGAAACATATTTACAGAAAAAATATAGAAAATGTTATTTTAATGGGCCCATTAAAATAACATTTACACGTGATGCGTTATCGTTGTATTTTTAAATAAATTTTTCGAAGAGATAATTATTGTTCATAACGGTTACACTAGTCGTTAAGTTATGCTATTCTATGATATTAATTATTTTACAAATAGTAATAAATTTTCCAAATATTCTTCTACTATCTTACTATTATTATAAACGTAAAAGTTTGGATGTTTGTGAGTTTGTGAATTTGGATGTTTGTAAATCAATCACGACTTATCGGCTAAACGGATTAGATAAAATTAGGCATACCGGTAGGCCATGATCTAAAGAAAACAATTAAAGAAAAAACATTTATTCAGCACAGACATATTGACAACATAACAGAGAGAAGATTAAAGATAAAAAAAACTCTATATTTATAGTTGACAAATAAGAAATAAAATATTTTTAAAATAGGTATGCTGTCAAGCATGCCATGCCGAAAGGGTAGCCAGCTCAGCATTTGCTGGATCTGGATATAGGATACATATTATCCAGGTTCACGAAATAGTTCCTCTAGGATGCGAGTAAAACCACGGGCAACAGCTAGTCATTCATAAAAAACGTATTATACTTTGTACAATGATCAGCTGCTTTTGACGCTGACGGTACAGCCGCCTAGCCGGTTGATTGGACTTACTGGCCGCTTTCCTCTTGTTTCGTTTGTTTGGTCAAACAATTTGTGGTATGAATACCGAACCTAACCTGTAGTAAAACATGTGTAAGGGACACCCATTGGCTGTAACCTAACCTAACCGTCAAAAACCCAACTACTAGAAAAAGACTCGACTCCAACTAGAAAACGATTTCTCTAACACACTAATCTAATGTTGGTCGGCTCGACCAGAATATCTATGGATAATTGGTTTTGCAACTTGTTTTAACACCCATTGGCCTCATTGAAAGCCCTACTGGAAAATACGTGTAATTTGTATAAAAGACGATATAAAAATAATCGAAAAAATATTTCCCGGTTCATATTTTTCTCATTTTCCAACACTGGTATAACGGCACTATAAAACTTGGTTAAGGGATCCCCTCCGATGCACCGTGACGTCACGATCCGTTGGCACATCTAATTACTAACGGAACATAGGTGCACTTTCTGTGTTCTGTGGGTGCATGTAGCCGACCGAATAAATACTAGTATGTAATCGGTGTTTGCGAACGTTGTATTACCTAACATCGCTAGATGCGCATGCGCAGGTTTGCAGCCTAGAGATTTATAGTGTAATAACTCTTTATTATAACCACATGCAACATAGCTATTTATAGCCTATTATCTAAATTTTTTATTATTTTAGTGTGCGTTCTGTGAAATCATAGGATATTGATATTCTCAGTAATTAGGAACTTGCAAAGATCAGAGTACGGTAATCCCTTCGTAATAAAAAAGAACATTCCAACTGAATCTGGTAATAATATAACTCGAAGATTTTGTGTATAAAAAAAATTGTGATGCTACCATTGGAAATATTCCAATGAACCTTCCAAATACTATGAGACCACTGACCCAAACATTTACTCCCTTATTCATAAACGATGATTAAACACTATGTAACTAAACTACCTCTCAAGTCTATTGCCATCTCATACAAATGACAAGGACAAGTATAATTTAATTCGTGTTTAATAATTAGATATATACATATAAGTTTTTATGAAAAGGGGTTTAGTTTTAGGTATGTATTAATTAGGATTTTAACAGACCTTCTTAGCGATTATTAAAATTCAATAACATTAAACATATGACGACAAGTCAATTATCCTGAACGGTGCCAGACGATAGAGTCACCAATTCGAGGTGCCTTTGTGATCATTATTATACTGTGTTAAATCACTGTTGGACCTAAAAAAAAGTTTTTATTTCTAAACATTGAGACCACACATCAAATATTGCATCATTAAACTAGTAGTATGAACGATTACCTAGCCTTGTATGGGCTATGGGTGCCATTAATGTCACCTTGATTTCCATGGTTACATTATGAGTGCTCGCGCCGTTCGACGTCCGCTGTGAAAAGCGCGACAAAGTGGACCGCTGACTACCACGCTCGGCTAAACATCGGTCAGCCTGTTTCCTGTCAATGATTTCAAACGAGGCTCGAGAGTATTTTAATGCTGCTGTTAGCTTAGGTGATAATCGGCGATATTTTTTCAGAAAAAACGAGATTTTCATGCTTAATTAAATAAACATGACCATGCATTTCTGATACACGTTGTTTCCTCTAATTCATATAAAAAACGAAATATAAGACCCATTTTAGCAAGGAAATAAACAACGTGTTTGCTTCTGCCTTGGTGGGCCACTTTTGTATATTATTATAATAAATGAAATACAGTTTAGTTTGGATTGCCAATAGATATCCTAGCTGTGGCAATGTTCCCCAAGGGTAGGTACTCTAAAACTATTGGACCGATTTAAAAAATTCTTTCACCAGTAAACTGCTATACTATCCCTGAGTGATATAATAAAACGTGCGGGTGAAATCGCGCGCAGCTATAAATAATAATTAGTTAATTAAATATCTGTGCGGTAAGGTGCGGTATCTTGAAGTACCAAGTGCGTAGTACTAATTATTACACATAAAACCATTGATTTGTGGTTAAACTTAGTATGAATAAGCAGACGAATCGACTTTCCTCCATTGAATCAACAATATCGCTATCAGCACGTAACAGGGTAACGCAATTAATGTTCAAGCAGCCTAAACATACTATTGCTATTTACGTAGTTACGTGGGCCTGCAGTCTAAGTGACGTCATTCACCGGTATTCAGTCCTAAAGAGAACATGTCCAAAGGCTGACATAGAAACGGTTAGGTAGACTGATATGGAATTCCCGGTTTCTTTATTGAATCACCAAGCCCTTTTTCCTATAGTGACTCTTACTTGTACTTATTATAATTATTATTTAAACAGCGCAATTACCCCAGTTCCAACCGAACGGTTTACTTGAGCATTTCATAAAGCATAATTTTAACTTGAACGTTCTTCGGTTTTCTGGCAGATAGAACCTTTGTCGACAATTTTTTACCAATGCTCAATTTTGAAGATATTAAAAACACCACCCGTTTTCAGTGGTGTTTTTAATATCTTCAAAATTGACATAAAGTTGCTTATAACCAGAATTCTAACTATAACAAATAAGGTACCCTTAAAGAGCCAAAATCAAGTGCCATCCTATATTTATGTACCCAAAACAAGAAATGAACTTATTATCATATCAACGTACAACCCAAACTGCTGGGTCAAGTGAAATCTGGAAGATAGGTAATGGTTTCTTAGAGAATAGAAGAGAAATATGCGTTACTGCTCACCAACAAAAAATACAATGAAAACAGAACGTAAATCCATTCATAAGGTCTTATCGCTTATAGAGGTGCAATAAGCAAGGATTATTCGAAAATAATGCAACGGGGTATTGAGGTTTGTATGGAAACTAACGCGGTCGACGCCGCAGACAAAAGCTAGTAATTTATTACAGTTAAAATATTCACTGCACCAGTCCAGTCTTCATAATTATCATAGTCGTTGGATAATCTCGTTCCGCCAATATTTCTTACCAATGTCAAATATGAAACGACTTTTCTTATATTTATATACTTTTTGACCATGTTTACCTTCATTCAATCTGACCTTTTAACTTAAGGGTAACCTCCTACGTGAGTTCATAATTATACAGAATAATCATAAAAAACCCCCGACTCCAACTAGAAAAAGAGCTCTAACTTTTGAACGGATGAACGGATTTTCATGAAACATAGCTAAGAACACTCGGGATAAAATTATCTATGATACAAAAAAAACTACGATACCACAGACAGATACACAGACAGACCCCTCTTTTTTGTCGGGGGTTAAAAATACCCGAAACTTCTTAGTACAGCTACCTGCAATGTACGGTAGTAAGGTCGGACTCCGATTACCATTTCTTGAGGCAGTGGACAAGACTGCATGTACTTATTACAATATCGATCCAGCGTCCCATTTATTATTTATTATTAATTTGTATTGTAATTATAAACCGAATTGTATGGACTTATCTGAAATAAAATGTTTTGATTCGATTGCTGTGATGAACAAGGAAAACAATCGAATCAAACTAAGTTGGCTGGTGAAGGTGATTTATTTATAGTTCTTGATATCAAAACTGCAGCTCTCAGAGGCCCAGTAACAAAATAAACATAATTTTCTGGTTTTAAGAATATGGCAAGTAGATAAAAAAATGTCAACGTAAAACAGGTATTCATCACGCCACACATATTAAATAATACACGTGCGATAATTATAGTATCTATAACACACTAGCCAAACACATCAACAATCAAACCATACTGATACGGATCAATAGTACGGTACAGGGATTTTAAAAAATTTGGTACTACGTGCATAAGAAGGTAGGTCATAGAAAATGTATGGCAAATAGTTTTGTATTTTTCTCAATTTCGGCAAGTACGATTCAGATATAATGCTATAACTTAGGCATATTTTTAAATATTAAATTTATTTTTACCCTATTCCTGGTTTTTCCAAATAAGCTCAAACTTTGCTGATAAGAAATAAACTGTTATTTCTTATCAGCAAAATTTAAGCGTTTTTAATACTCTATTAGATTAGAAGTCAATTATTGTCAATGGAGATAAATAATATCTGTAACATGGAATCATGGAACAGTAAACATCGATGTGGATGAGCGGTCCGGACGCTCTCGATAGTGAGTGACGCTGTCTGATGTACCGATGTCACGTTGGTGATGTTTGAGCTGAGGCCTTATTCTCTTTGCCAATAACGTGTCTTGTCCCGATTAAACCAAGCTGATCTACGTCATTCTCAAACCTACGAAATTTGACAGATCGTAGCAAGATTTGCTTGTCATTTAGAATAAGGCTACTGTGCTGAGAGCATACTTATTATTTCTATGGCTGAGAGTCAGTCTGTGCCAATCCGATGACTTCAACCCGCTTCTATGTTACGTTTAATTAATAGAAATAGTAGAAATAATAAAAAACTAAATGTGTCCTGGGACACAGTAGAAGTGAAACTTCAACGGATATATCGTCTACCCCCTCCACGCGGCCGTAACGTTCTTTTTCGTGTCGGAAAAATCCTAATACCCCCGTCTATATGTATAGAAGTTTCACTTCAAAAATAATTAATGTAAGTCACAGAACTAATAAAATTATAGGATTCAGTCATGGATACAGTATTATAGGATTCAGTCACAACAAGATTCAGTTCTATGTATAGTTCTAGCTTGCTTTGGCTAGTAACTCGTACAATGGCGGTATTTATTTATAGTTCATTCATTCAAACGCCCATACTATTCATTTATCGTGGCCGTCATGATAGACTATTCGGTGTAGTGTTTTATTGTTTAATCCCATGTTCAATTACAACGGCCTCGCTATTGTATCCACAACTCGATCCATGTAAACTCCAATTGATCCAGTAAACTCTGTTTATATAATAATCGAGGATAACGTCTATTGCACAACGTTTCAGGAATTTACTCCAATTTTCTTATGAAAATACTCAAAGTTGGTTTTAATGGGAAGATTTTCTGCAGGACTAGCACGGTGGGTGGACAAACGGGTTTTCTCCACCCTTTGTCTCCTTGACAGAAGACAAAACGAATAATCCAGAGAGAAAACGGGAAAGAGATGGTTTTGTGTGGATGTGATTATTTAAATTTTTAACTGGTTTCAGAGGTTCGACTCCGAGGTTCTCAATTCGGATACCGATTTATATTTATTTTTATGAATATTCGGGCATAACTCTGTTATATTATATATAGACGGATTTTCATAATTCTTTTTTTGTTCAGAAGGGGTTCATTTCGAAATGGTCCCGTTTAAATTTCATATAGATCAGATGAAGATCTTCGGAGATATACAATGGAACTCTTAAATGCATAACAGCATATCACTCGGGATTGCTGTAACCGCATGCTTATTATATTGTTTATGCCACTCAAGATAGAAAAATAAAATAAACTTTAAAAACAAGTAAAAACCGACGACAAAAATCTAAAAATCATAGAATAATTTTCTAGCTTCTGAAGTCGGGGCCTTTAATTCTTCAATGCACCTAGCATGGCAGTGGCGCCGATTTCAGAAGCTGTTAAGTTTTTTAAGATAATTATTTTATGCTTTTTAGTGTTTTGAAGTCTGTTTTTTTTATGTTTTTTTTTTGTTTTTCTCGTTGTATTTGGTTTTTATCATTTATACGTGAAGGAAAAGCTTTGTACCCCTTTTTAAGCATACCGCGCGCACGGAGGAGAGTGACATTAAGGAGTGCAGAAAGCTAAAATTACAGTCGAATTTCGACCACTTGGCGACCTCTAGTTTTTATTAATGCGTGTCATGGTGCCTTAATTTCGCAACCAATAAATTTATTTTTCTTTCTTTCTTTCAGTACCGAATACAAATAAGATATACCTACTATAGACCATTGTTATAGTAAAGCCTTAATGATAACAAATCCTAAAAAAGCTACATTTTTACACGCTCGATTCTCAATCTATCTTCATTTACGATATGTTGGTACTATTATTTACTCTGTGGCAGTACCTAGGTATTTTTATTTGCTTATCAGCAAACTTTATTTAGATTAAATTGATAAAAATACCGATATACGAAACAAATAGAATAGAATACACGCTGATTACTGTCGGATCCAAAAAGCAATATCTTTATTGAAACGTTCCCATACGATATATTAAAATTACGCAAGATAGATCTACTATCTATCTACTTCTACTAATATTATAAAGAGAAAAAAATAAATTTTTGTATGCTTGTTTGTTTTTTTGTAATGGATAAACTTAAAAACTACCGGACCGATTTAAAAAAAAAACCCCAGCAGTATTCTATATTAATGCTAGTATTTAATATTTATATTCGTTTTATACGCGTTGGGTTTGATTTACTTACCCAAATAAAACTCAAATCTTATAATGGCTCAAGTTTATACTGAGTCACGGAGGGTTCTCGTCTATTGGTGTAATAGAATACTATATCGTCGGGATAGTACCTACAATACCGCGAAACTAGCAATAGTAAATAGGTACCGCGTACGTGGCGAAAGTAGCTAAATTGACATTTCGCGCCAGTGCACTGCTGACGCTGATTAGCACACGTTGAATCTCTCTTCTGAACAAATTCGTATTTGGCACTTACGCGGTAATTACCAAAGCTACTTACACGCTATTGAACTATCCCTGTCGATATCCCAACCAGGACTTGACCGTGGAGCCTTGCAGATCGACGACCTTGGCATTTGTAAACTAATAAAAATAAAGTTTGAAATAGGTATTAGACATTATTTAGTCTTCATCCGTGAGAAGAATCCTTGATAGTAACTGATCTGATTCTTAGCTTCATTCACAGACACAACTCATTCATAATCTCGAAGTCTGAATGAATGTTGTAAATACATTATGTAGAACTAGGAGGAAAACCATCGTTCATTGATAGTGTAAACAATATGAATTACCTACATGTGTAGTTAACAATAAATAAATACCTAAGTAATTGTTCTAAGTATTCGCCGTTTCGGGCACGCCGCAATCGCGGCGGTAAGACCCCTCTTTGAGGAGTGGCTGGATCGGCGGCACGGCGTCCTGACCTACCGCATGACGCAGGTCCTCACCGGATACGGAAGTTTCGGGAGGTACCTGTGTCTGATGAGGAAGGCAGAAACGCCTGGGTGTCACCACTACGAGGATCGCCCTGAGGACACAGTAGAGCATACGGTGCAAGACTGCCCCGCTTGGGCAGAGCACCGACGTGTCCTCAGGGCGGCGATAGGCGGAGACCTCTCGCGCCCGGCATTGGTCGAGGCCATGCTGCGGGGCGAGACGGAGTGGGAAGTCGGTCGCCTCCTTCTGCGAAGCAGTCATGCTATCGAAGGAGGAGGCGGACCGCTTGAGGAAGAGGATGGCGTCCTCCCTCCAGCCCAGCCGCAGTGGTGGTCGCCCACGGCGTCGGGCGCCGGCCGACGATCTCCGGCCACCGTAGGCGCGGGCATGCGGACAGCGAGTAAAGGGCAACTCGCTGTCCGACCATGGACCATGCCCGGGTCGACGGCGCGTTGTGTTCCACGCGCGCCTCAAAGAACGTCAGCAAGATGACGGGGCCCCCCCTGTAGAGGGCCGAAGCCTGCCGGGGTCGCGGGACTTATCTCATTACCGTGACCCCGGAACGTAAAGGGCTATTGAAGGAACACCGTGGATTTTAGTCAGTACAAGTCTGACAGTCCCTCCCGCCCTGCCCGGGGTGGGAGGACTCATTTGATGATTTTACCAAGCTAAAAAAAAAAAAAAAAAAAAGTTATCGCCATTTTGCCAGATACTGGGGGTCTACCGCGTAACTAAAATGATAATGAACATCGACACTGGTAATAAACTTCAATACGATCGTAAGAGAATAAACTTCGAGCTAACTTCGATCATGAAGTTCAGACTCCCATCTTCATGATAGGTAATTTTTTTACAAAGTAGTTCGAAGCTTGGTCTCTCTCGTTCGTATTGAAGTTTATTACCAGAGTCGATATTCATTCCCATTTTAGTTACGTGGTAGACCCGCTGTTCCCAGTGCGTCATCCAATCATTCCAGTGTTAACGAACCATATCGATGGGATGGGATGAGTCAGACCGTCAGACGGACGGATTCATTGACATTAATTGGATATTTTTATTCAGTAGGTACATACAGATACCAATAGCAATAGCATAGGTAGGTGTGCAATAAAGTGTATTGTATTGTATTTATACCGTTATATTTCAAACCATGTGAAGTCTGACACTGGGGTCCCTTTCTACGACAGTTATATCAATTAGGGAATAAGATACCGACCTATTACTAAGGTTTGTCATCATACTCATATCAATCCGTAACTGCCAACTGCTGAATATGGGACTAATAATAGACCTCTTAAATGAACTGTTGTAATAAATAATTCCTTAATCAACACGCTTGACAGCCGGATTAGTTTATTGTAGTGGTGTTGGTTCGTTTATTGTATTGTTCTTTATTATATAATACTTTAAAAATTGTTTTCTATTCAACGCATGATTATCTTAGACTGAATATCAGCAGTTGAGCATGCCTCGTGCTACCAACTAATATGCTGAATCCAAGACCTTTTTATTTTTTACCTTCTTGTATGATGTATCCCCTTGCTACCTGTGTAATATGAAAGACAAATAAACATCTTCTATTCTATTCTATTGGGTTGGTATGGAAGTTTCTTTATATCAGTAAGGTGGCAAATAAGCATATTATACACCATTTATGATGGTAAGCGCCGCGGTTACCGTAACGTATGGACGCTTGCAACACCAGGAATTAGTACTTACGGTAAAAAAGGGAGAAAGAAAAGCAGGGTCAAAACCATTTCTTTACCGTTACCTCTCTCAGTTTTCCGTTTTGTTCTTCTATCCAGAAGACAAAGGGTGGGGAAAACGGATTTGTCCACCCACCGTGCTAGTCCTGCAGGAGCAAAATTCGCGGGTTGCTGACCCTTTAAAAATGTTTTCACTCCCTCTTTGAAGAACCCCATGCTGCAGCCTCTTAGCAAAACCTCGGTGATGTTTTACCGTCCAGACCAGAGCTGTGCCATCAATGCCCCGGCTTCCACTGCGAAAGGGTAATGAGAAAGTAAAAGCTGGATGGAACGGACCCCGACTAGCTAAAATAGGCTTTACCTTCCATGATGAAAAAGTTTTGACAATTGCCTTCCATTGCAAAAGAGAAATGAAGAACAAGTTCGTTATTAATTATTTTTACTCGTTCAGTCCTCTCCGCTAGACTCTTTGTTGGTGGAAGCACTTCTATGAAGTTTACCGTTCCTGGGTTAAACGGAGTCCGTACGGAGCCCGCTCCGCTGCCAGTGGAAGCCCGCTAGCTTACTCATCCTCCATCTTAGTTTGGCCTTTTGCAGTTAAGCTTAGGGTTTTTGACAAACCTTATACATTCTGTCGAGTTCTACCAACTATAGAATAAAGAGACTTTTTGCCAAAGTGACGTTATACGTTTAAAAGAGATAGGAAATGGTTTAGACAGAGCTAATAATATGTCTGTAACTGTGACTGGAAAGTTTGAAATGTTATGCGAGTTTATGACCAGCACAAATACCAGAACAAAAGAATATTCAAACAATAGGTACCGCGCCAAGATTATTGTCTGTTATTGCCTATCAACGACGCGACGGTACTGTTGGCGCAAGTATTTGGCTTACTCGTGCCGCGCTGGTTCAATCCCTGTACGGAACAGATATTGGCCTATAGACACTTGTTCCGGGTCGGGATGTGCGTGCATGTGACAAATGTTTGTAAACTGCACCCACGATACAGGAGAAATTCTAGTGCGGAGCAACTTTTTTTAATCAAGACTGTATTTAGACAAACTACCACTTGGAACAAGACGTGTTCCAAACTCTGTGGCACAAATGATGATAGTTTATTTTATGATAAGACTTATCAGTCAAATGTGAATTGTTTGCAATGAGTCAGCAGGCAACTCATACCATGTATAATATCTATGTAGGTACCTATAGTTGTAGAATAAAGGGGGTGGATCAGAACTTGCACAATAAACAATATTATATCTCTCTTGTTTATAGTGAGGTAGCTCACTATAAACAAGAGAGATTGTTATTATTAGATATTTTTAACTAATACCTACGTATTAGTTAAAAATATCTGATAATAACAATAATATTCAATTCTTCTACCTACTATTTCTGTTTGGTGATCTCTGTAGATGATACAGAATTTACAAAAAGGGAGGTAAGCTAAAATCCTAAAATCGAAATAGTAAATGTCGAATATACCCAAGCTTGAATTTTTTAGATTTTTATGAACGGTAGGCACATGACAACCTTAAGATTTAATAAAATTCTCGATGACTTAACGTATTGTACTGTAAATATTCGGAGACGACCTACAACTACGATATCTACCTACAACTACGATATCTTCCTAAAACTACGATATCTACATATAACTATAACGATATCTACCAACAACTACGATATGGTCCTACAACTACGATATCTACCAACAACTACGATATGTTCCTACAACTACGAGTCTACGATATGTTCCTACAACTACGATATCTACCAACAACTACGATATGGTCCTACAACTACGAGTCTACGATATGTTCCTACAACTACGATATCTACCTACAACCAGTGGCGTAGCTACCGGAGGGCTAGACGGGGCAGTGCCCCGGGGCCCCCAAGCTCAGGGGGCCCCTCGGGCTCTGACTTACAAACTATAAATTGAACTAGTGAAAATTTCCTCCCACATTCGAAATACAAATAAACCAGATTCCAGGAACGCCACTTTAATAATGGTAAATTATAAGAAAAAAAAAAAAACAAATAATCTTTTCCTGCATTTTTTTTTTAACTTTAAAGACTGATTTTGTAAAAAAGAAAAAGTACTTCAAAGTCAGATACGACGAATTCGGAAAACAACGAATACGGACCAACGATTTTAAATTGTTTAGTTGGGGCCAACTAGGGCCCCAACTAAACAATTTTTTGCCCCGGGGCCTTTGGTTACCTAGCTACGCCACTGCCTACAACCACGATATCTACCTACAACTACGATATCTTCCTACAACTACAATATCTAACTACACCTAGTTGTAGATATTTCTTATATTACACTCATACATTCTAAAGCCCTACAGCTGTTCACATATAACTGTTCGCATTATTCTGGTGATTCACTATTTACTAAGCCGGCTATTTTGTTTTATTATCATTGTGGAGCGACAACACTCTGTGTTCTATTTACTTTGTTGTTAATCACCTCTGTTGTGGCTTTCAAATCGACTACTTATGTACCTACTTGTTTTACATCATACACATTATGCTAAAGGGTTCTATGGAAATAAAAATATGAAATCAAATATCAACGATTTTCATGCACGTTTATCGCATGACTTTTCAGTTTCACTCTTTCAAGTAGGTGAATCGTGGAAATAGAAACTCATACTAGCTTTATCTGTTCTACACATAATAATTTTGGGTTGAATATGTCACAGACATAGCAAACTACTTCCTCGAGTAGAACTATTTTAAATTTTACTAAATAATATATCAAGGTCTCTTCTTGATATATTATTTAGTAAAATTTAAAATAATATTATTGAATTGAATGTACCTACTTGAGGAATTTATTGTGTGCGGTCGTAGAACGCATCATGGAATACTTTGGTATCATTAACACTCGTTTATTATTTATATTTCTATTCTTCCGAGAATAGACAAAGCTCTTTCTATCCCGTTCTATCCATTTTTCGATATCTAGCTATGATATCTAGGCTCCCGTTTGTATGTACGTATATTCTTTCCATAGCAACGGGGAAGCAGTTAGAAGTATAAATATTTAGGAAGTACCTACCTCTTCCTTCCCATGAAACAAGAGGTAACTACCAGTATTCAATGATTCAATGTACCTAATGATTGCGAAGCGGTGACCTACGTCACAGCGTAAAAAACTTTCCCCGATATACCCCTACTCCGTCACTCTTGCGCAAGTGACGTCAGAACGAGTTATACTGCGGAAGACATCGTATCGATGCTACCTACTTGTTTTACTCACATTATGACGAAGCCGATTCTATGAAACATAAGGATAATGTAATTTTACTCAACGTTGTGTTCTCTCGAGTCTTACAATTCAACTCCAATTTCAAAGCCTTTAATTCACTGTCTTACAATAACAAATCATATTAGGTACAAATATTAAATAATCAAATTATCATTACACATGAATTAAAAATTTCATCATTCGTCACTGTATTTTACCGGTTTGTCAGCACCCTGTCGTCACGAAGATCTCCTCTAGCGACTTTCATAGTTATCTGTCTCGAGACAGCCTTACCCACAGAAGACCAGCCAGTCCACCTCTTGCGCTGGCTGGACCTTTCTCTCATTACATTTAATCGAGTTGTCCAGACTCTTCACGTCTTACAGTATCTCAGAACGGCAGATAAGTGATATTCATCTGACGGATGATGGGCGCAGTGGCTGACCGTTACTTTCTGCACCACGAGTCGCGAATTTAATTCCCACATAAAACGTAGGTATTATGGTGTAAAGATAGTTGAGTCGTAAAATGTACCCGCGATGCAGGAGAAATCCTAGTGTTCATCATAGAATACGTTATTTATGGTCTTATTTTAATAATCCAAAATATTTCAAAGCTAGGCTGACTAGGCTCTATGAATGGTATAGAATTCATTTCAAATAGCCGAGTCGAGTTCATGACCTTAGTGTCATTCATAAATCACAGAGGAATAAAGGTTTTATGCAAACAGAAACATCAATTACTTAGTTTAATTAATTTTGAAAACTTAGAAAATATAAATAGATAAGTATATTTTATTTTTTTGCTAAAAAACGTCTTTGATTTACCTCCTAAAATGTTGTGCATTATTAGAATAAGACCTTATAATATCCACGTAAACCTATAGAAAAATAAAGCATTACTAAGATTAGTCGTATCGCAGAATGGACAATGACATTTTTGTCATTGCATTATGTAGAGAAAAACAGTAAAACATCCACTATTGTCCTCGCTGTTGTTGTCATTGATAGCAAGTAGACGGTGTCAGTTACGGTCTTATCAACGGGTTTTTACAATCCAGTATAACGTAGGAACTTAGCATTAATTAAAATAAGAACTGGTTTCACGAATTAAGTAATAATAAAGATAATACTATATACGAATAATTGTTGATCAAAGGACTGAGAAAGTAAAATAAACCTCATAGGTACCTGAAGTCTGAACTTGTTTTACGTCGTAATCTTTGATCAAAAATGTGGAAGGTCGTAATAGGTAAAGTTCGGGAAATATTATCTGCACCATAGACTAAGGCCTAAGTTCAACGCAGTTCAACGATAACATAACAGACGATCAGAATAACATCAGCCGTTTAAACATGAATTTTTGTATGGCTAATCGTCCGATTTCGTTTTAAATATCTTATTGTCGGTGAACATACTTAGATATTTTCGACTACCGTCTTTGATTTGCACCGACTAATGTTATTTCTAAAACGGCTGATTGTGTGTCACTCTTTTGTTTCTTCACTCGATAACTCGAATCGTATCCTCTGGTCGTATCGGTCGACAGCGCAGCTAAGGGCGTTCCTAAGTGGGGAGACACGGGCCTCGGCTTAGAGCGTCGCTGAGGGGGTACCAAGAGTGGGATTACTGTGTTTACTGGCTCAACACAGGTTAGCACGAGCAAGGATCGGGAAGGGCATAGAACGGGACGTCGCGCATCGCGGCGGGCCTCATCGGCGGGGAAGGTATGATGGTCGCGTGTGGTGCGCCGCAACTCCGCGTGTGCAGTAACAGAGGGCTACTTCAGGTAATTTTATGAGGCAACGATCATATTGCAGTGACGGTCGAACTTGAGGCGAGCGTATCTCACAAAAAGATAAAAGAATACCAAATGTGCTGTTTAGATCAAAATGCGCGGCGACTGCACTTTTATAGTTACGTGAATTAGCCTACTGACCTAGGTATGTAATGGAAATATGTGGCTTCGTTTCAAGTCTGTCTTGGCATATTGTATGAATGTAAGTAATAAATCCGATATAAAATACAAACATATTTTTAAATCACTTTTAATTCAAAACATAAATATCACAATAAATGTCTTACAGGAATCACTTCTTATCATTATAAAAAAATCGAATTAAATCAAATAATTTTGGCATTGATGGTCCGAGATACACCATAATTTTAAAAAATAACCATTATTTTGAAATGTGTTTTTGTATAGAAATCAGACTTTTGTTACATAGATTCCTTAACAGGTATCAAGTAAATACCAGGAAAAAAATACGAGGTTGACTTACGAGGAAAGATGACATTGTCGACAAATCGACAACAACATTTAAAATTTTTAAATCTCAGATGAATAACCCGTTTACCTTTAAATGTAATTTATCAAATGTGTTTTTCATTTACAATACATTTGATACATGTTTAATAACCCTCTCTCAAATTGCCGGATTTAAACTACCTATAAGGTCCTATCTTTCTATTCCCGATCCCTTCAAGGGGCTTTTGTACTCATCATTATGAACAACTTTTACTATGGGACCAACCCGGAAATCGCGGAAAATAATCAGCTGTTCCACACATTTAGGCCCAAGTTCACCGACAACATAACAGACGATTAGGGAAAAATCAGCCGTTTACACATGAATTTTTATATGGGCAATCAGCCGAGAACATGGCCCTTATTCGAGTAATGTTCAATTAATTGTATGTAACAACAGATTTTTTTTGTGATTTCTTTTTTCTTCCCATTGAAAAAATTGATAATAATGATGATTATAATAACCCATAAAGGGATACATAACCTAGAAAGTTAGGACCTTATACAAACAAATTAAAGTGCGGCCGCCGAGAGAATGCGTTCCTGACACCTGTCAGTTGAACATGTTTCTTTTTTATTAAAGATTATATTTAGCGCTAAACTATTTTAGTTTATTAAAGGTTAATTTTAATAGAATTTTGTATCAGTAGTGCATGTAAACGATAGATATCTACTATTATGTAATAATGTTTCGATAACAAAAAATTCTCGTTTGTTCGTAACTGACAGGTGTCAAAAACGCATTCTCTCGGCGGCCGCACTATACAGTCTCATATTTTATCAACTGTATTGACAATGTTTTTAATTCGTTATACGTCGAGAAGTTTCTTACGGCCAGAACAATATGGCTGTCTATGTTTCGTCAATTGACGGGTATACCTTGTAACAGTTGTTAGGTCGCCTACTAGGTGGGTACCTACTAAGCAACCTAACAAAGTTTCAAGGTGAATACTTTAAATACAAAAACTAGTTATAGAATTTATCTCGTTTTACACGACTGCGCAAAAAGGACTGTGTGATGTAGTAATTATAAGTACCAATTGAGCAATCTCTGGCAGAAACGTTCAACAAAATAAAATAATACATAATTATAAATTAGGTGCTATTATATTACAAACATTACAAAATACTAAACTAACAGATCTATTTAGTTACACAATCATGCACAAACAATTGTTATCGAGATCTTGAATGTTCTAAGCAAACATATTCAATCGATGTTTGATCGTAACAAGAACTTTATACAAACTGCTTAGTACAATCACTCACACTACTCCAAGTTGTAGGTACCTCAGGAAATGCAAATAAGTTCAAATAAGTTGATCAACTGTTTACAAACAAGTCAGAGACAACTCAGCTAGAGCACCTAAAGAAACAAAATAATAACGTTGAGGTGTTTTAGACACTATGAAATATTTATCCTTAATAAGCTACACAAAACGCTATAATAGCAGCCAATATTGTAAACATAGGTCCATTACGAGCCGCCGAATTTCGTTTTATCGACTTCTCCGCGTATGTTTGTAAAAGTCCACATGGCACATTCTTCCTCATGTTGGATGTTGGACTGTTACGGATCACATAGCACTTCATGCCTGGCGTCACATCCACAGGCTTCCCTTTCACATCCAAAGCATTGACTAGTGTTGTATTTGTCGTGGTGGACGTCACCACCACTGAAGAAGTCAGCATCGAACCGTTTGGCGACGCCGCGGCCGTATCATTTAATGTTATAGGACTTCCAGGTAAACCGGGAGCACCAGGCACCCCTGTCGCATTAACGGGCACAAGTGTTCCATTAGGTAGCATTGCGTACAAAACATTACCAAGCACCGGCGCAACCGGTCCCGGCGTCGACGGGTGGTCTGGCATCATATTAGTCGTATTCACCATTGTCGTGTTTGTGACAGTAGTCATCATAACAGTAGAATTACTGCCTGCCTGTGTTGCCGCTTGATCTTGTAAAATAAAACTGCTTATAATATTACAATCTATTTTCGTCTCTTCATAATCTCCGTTGTCTTTTTTCACTGCAAATTTGCAAACTTCGCCCGGTTGCGGCTTGTAGTTGGAGTGCGACGACGTGCGACTGACGGCATAAGCCGCGCCGGCGAGAGTTCCAAGATTGAGCAACGCCAGACCGGCCAACAATGTACCGTATTTACTGCCCGAATTTTTGTACTGATAAACGTAAGTCGGGGGATTGCCACGGTACACCGGGTAGTTCACCGGCGCCCCACCGCCAACGGGAGTGTATCTGATTTGCTGTGGGGGACTGTAGTGATAGTTGTTGTAAACATTTGTAGTCTGATGGGCTTGTCCAGGTTTGTTTGGATATCCATTACTGTTACCAGATAGACCGCCGCCAGATGATGGATAACCATGGCTGCCTCCAGAAGATGGGTATCCATGGCTACCACCCGAAGATGGGTATGCATGGCTTCCACCCGATGACGGAGGACCGTGACTTCCCCCAGAAAGTCCACCTGAAGGATATCCGTGACTGCCTTGACTACCGCCTGACGAGGGATATCCGTGTCCCCCACCAGACAGCCCGCCCGAGCGATGACCTCCACCGGACAGACCGCCTGATTTCGGGTAACTGTGTCCACCACCGAAACCCTTTCGTCCCGATATTGGTTCTAACAATACCGCTAATAAAATACCGTACAACAACGCACTCTTGGGGAATAACATTTTGAATGTCACAAAAACTAACTATTCACAAACACGTCCACCATCGACACTCTTGCGCACTGCAAAGAGTATGTATGGCGCACTGAACTGAAGTGAGCCGCGGTTTAGAGTCGCGTTTCGCTCCGATGACGACACAATCGTTCTATTTGCTTGAAATGTTACCAGAGTTAAACTTGGAGATCCCCTAGAGAAATACACTATTATAATATGACAGCTATGTAAAACACGTCAATCATTATCATGACAGATATTGTATCTTTGATTTTTGGTCTAACCATAGACTGAAATAATAAATAAAATAAAATAAAAAGGTTTATTGCAGAAACATAAACAACTTTTACAGTAAATCTTACGTAGGGAGTAGGGACCTCCTCCTAAGTAAAAGATATACCTGTGCTAGGAGATCCCGCTCTTCAATGACAAATTATAAATTGGTAAAAGTGGTGTACAATAAGAAAATGTAATCGTAAACAAAAAATTACAAGTAAAGTCTCAAATTAAACAAGACAAGACTTGAACTACAAACTAAATAAAAGAAAAATAAACTTAGAGATAAATCCTAAAATAGTGTGTGAGAGTGTGAGTGCATGTGGGGGTGGGTGCGTGTGTGTATCTTTTCAACCGTTTTCAACTCATATTGACGATGCTTGCAGCAATAATTCAATGTCATCATAGGACTTTAGTT
The DNA here is from genome assembly GCA_932294325.1 of Allophyes oxyacanthae. Classification (NCBI taxonomy): domain Eukaryota; kingdom Metazoa; phylum Arthropoda; class Insecta; order Lepidoptera; family Noctuidae; genus Allophyes; species Allophyes oxyacanthae. The sequence goes on along the minus strand of OW028613.1, from coordinate 13,066,646 downwards.
TTAGCCATTGAACTAATGCCTTTTTGCAATCTTTAGTAGTCATGGGGTAGTAGATGTTAATTATTTTATTTATTTTATTATATAAGTAGGGTAGCAGAATTTGTATTGAATTATCTTTTGGCATATGCAGTTTTAACTAATTATACCCGTCTTCACGTGACTCTGGCAGAATAGCGGCCATCGGACCAGTCGCCATAAAAAAAAATGGAATTGTAAAGTAGGTAGATTAAATACAAAAAATCAATGTCTATGCAAAAAATGCTATTTTTTTTTTATCACTTGTTTAAAATCAATGACTAAAGAATCCGTATAAAATACCTTTCATATTAAATAATCTAAGCTTTCATATTTTTTTTTAGTATGCCACTGCTTTGTATTATGCCCCTAGGCACATTGTAGGTGGCACACTATGTAGCTATTGCGTTATCAACAACTCCCTTACCTTTCAACCCGATCAAATATACCTTACGGACAAAACTAAACAAACGAATGAACTATTGTTGAAATTAAACATTTCATTTCTATTCAATTTTTATCAAGGTTTACCAAACCCAACTCTGGTTACCCCAAATTCGAGGACGTAACAAAGTTTGTATGAGACAACATTTAAAAAAAAAGTTTCGCTTATGTGCAGGTAAACAAACGCAGGTGGTGCTCACAATATTCTACGAAGGGAAACAAACGAGCGCAATGACGTAATCATTGGTGAATTCGCAAATGCATTGTCGTCATTGGTCAATTGGCAGTTACCCGGATACCCGTGACGTATGTATGTCTCATAATGCTATCCTGCTCTACTCTCCCCATAGACTTATTATCTAAGTAACGGGGAGCCCTACTTATTATTTCTATGACTCTCCCCTTGTCCACAATAAGGTTGACGCATTCCTTTTTTCTCGAACAGCTGCTGTTACCGGTTGTCAGTGACATCTATGGGTTTTGGAACGAAACTACGAATATACATTACTAGTTTTAAAAAGACTAGGTTGCGCTCCACTCAGAACGAGTGTAGCAGTAAATATTTGTTATATTAACTAATTGCTCTCATTGGTTATTAGTAAGCCCTAATTGATTTTATGAAATACCCCATTAGATTGACTTTTAATTGTTGTAATTATGTAGGTAGATATAATTGATAGATTAGTCACAAAGTCACAAGTGAAAATCGATCTTTTAGACACGCAAGACCAAGCTCTTTTAGTTAATGTAGTTACAGAGAATGTACCTAAATGTAAAATCTATTCTATTATGCCTTATAGCTTTTTGCTCTGGTCTTGGGTGTGTACAAGTACGACTTTCACGTCTTGTGACTTAGCTATCAACACGGTATTGTGGGTTTTATCTAATTACTAATTGTAATAAATCGGTTCACAATTGGCGAAAATATCGATAAAATCGAAAAATACATACGCGACGAACATAGTAAGTACCTCCTCCTTTTTGGAAGTCGGTAAAAATGAGGATTCGTGTTCTATTGCTTATTTATAGTATCCCTAGGCCATTTTCGCGAAAATAAGGGGAATCACATCCCATAAGTATTTAGGTACCATTCAATACAATAATAATCAACCTCTGGATTATTTTTTTCTGTTTATAGATATCTTTATTAAGACCATAGGTTTGAATAGAATACAAATGGGAATAAACAACGTATAGATAAGTTAAAATTTATATTTCCATCGAAGCAACAACTTATTAACAGTCATACAACTTACAAGCGACGAATACCTACATTCAGCACTTTTAATTAAATATCTATTATAAACAAAAACACCTCTTCTAAAAATTCAATAAAATATGAATATTTAATCGGAAAAATTACTACTTTTTTCTGATAACTTCTTATATTTAGCAAAAATTACTACAAGCGACTGTCTGTATATTTACATTCTACGGTCGTTCTACTCTTAGGAATGTTTTTTTTTCGAAATCTCGTTATGTGACACTGTAAGCCGGGAAACTCCGGCAAGGCTCCTGTCAGCTGTGATCAGCACTGACGCTGCGCACGCGTCGTATCAATTCCTCAACCCTTCTGTATGGACTTTGACATCTCTCCTCGTTAGTTTCTATAAGATATGGTCCAGCCTCGCTGTCTCTGCCTTCAGGGGTATGACAACCACTGGAGCCTTCAGCTACTCTGTTTATAAAGGGTTCCACATCTGGAACCACTGGGGTCACTGCTGCCACTGCCCTACTCTCCTCCGTTATACTATTCTCAGCCTCCCTCTGCCGCAGCCACACCGGCGAGTTCACATATATTTTTGGTCTCTCTCTTAAAGCGTTGCATCTTTCTAATGCTGGTCTTCTGACAGGTACCGGTGGGTTGTATGCTGCTTCTATGGTCACTCCTCTACCTACGATGGAGCAGAGGAGGCCTTTTAACGCTGCTCTAAAATCTTTAAGGTGATATGCGTACAAGAACGGATTGATAGCAGAATTTAAGTGAGACACAATGATGCAGACATATGTGAGTGGGTTTGGAATGTCCAAATCAGGCATGAAGGCCTTTATCGCGTTGATAGTGTACAGCGGGATCCAGCAAATGATGAAGAAGAACACTATGATGGCGAGGTTCTGCGTGGCTTTGACTTCTCGCTTTTGGGCAGCTCCCAGCACTCGTAGCATCGTACCACCACCAGGAATTCTTCCTCTGCAGCCGTCGACTGTCATCACCTCGCTTAGCTGGAAAACATAAAAATTATTAGTATTTTTCGTTACTAATTGCATTTTAGTATGCATACTGCCAATACATTGTATATCAAAGTACTTACACCGCAGCATTCTAAATCAATATACGTAGGTCTTATCTTATAATGCATTACCCGCAGTATGATGCTGCAGTTATGCACCTACAGTAAAGCAGTGCGAGTAATTTCCTGATACAATTGGTCCCCCATTGATATTTATGTCCATATAAATACATATACATATTTTTAGATACAGGTCAGAGCAACCAAACGAATTGATTCTAGGCTGTTCCAGGATACATAACAAACCAAATATCAATGGATTTAGAATAACATTATTTATAGCAGAGGTTATTTTTTGTGTACGATCTTAGAACGCGTCTTCGAAATCGTGGGATATTTCTTAATATCGCATTGTCATCACCACGTTCATTAAATAAACTTTTCTATGAATTGAAAATAAGCCATCGTCTTATATCAATTAGAATGGTTATTCATTGTTCTATTCTATTTCAGTTGGCAAGTATCCAGTCAACCATTAGTCTTGGCCATCACAGCTTGTTCTGTCATAGGTTGGACGCAAGATGGTGATGATGACGGTTTGAGAATCTGAATGATAATACACTTCTCACGTATATCAGACCGGCCACGGTAACAGTAGTACTACTACTAATGTCTGTAATGCTGATTTCACACAAAGGCAGGGCAGCGAGGCAAAGTAGTGAGCAGAACAGAGGGCTAATTCACGTAATTTTAAGACGCGCCGATCGTATTGCAGTGATGCTCGAACTTGACGCGAGCGTATCTCACTGAAGCCCAGAAGATACCAAATGGCAGAATAGTCGACATCGGCTCAATTGCCATAACGAAAAAAGAAGAAGAAGATTACAAAATGTGTTATTTTGATCAATATTTTATTGCAACTGCGCGGCAACTGCACTTCTTTAGTTACGTGAATTAGCCTACAGTACTGCTAACTATGTACTTGAACGCGCGTGCTGCATAGAGAGTATCTATTATATTCTGTGCGTTCAAATAGTAGTACTATTCTGCTCACTATGGCTCGCGCGCCCTGCTCTTATCTGAAACCGGCAATATAGACATTATTAATATTGTTACCCGTGATGAAAAAAATATTAAATACAAAATAGGTACTTTGACAAAGGTAACACCAACAAACATCTATTTTTTATTATCTTCTACTTCTTTCCTTATTATAGTGTCACCTTAATTTCAATCCATCCAATGTGCTATGTTTTTTTGTTACATACCTATAAATTTCAGTGGGTTTGGCAGCACTTGACCTGATGGTAACTGATGATACTGACGAGAATTTTGTATGTTGTGTGTGCAAAATATAATAACGTTAATTCCACATACCTTTATAAACCCCAACATAAGTTGTTATAATTACCTGTTTGACAACAACGCGGTAGATATGAGCGTAGAAGGCAGCGAGCAGCACGCTGGGCGTGACGATGGTCGCGAAGTACAGGAACAGAAGGTAGTTGTAGTCCATGACCTCGACGAAGTAGCAGCCGGGCATGGAGTTGCCCGCGTGCCAGCCGAACAGAGGCAGGAGACCAACGCCGGCGCCGGACACCCAGCAGACAGAGATTATGCCTGGAATGAGAAACGACCCTGTTGAATTATTTTTTCCCAAATGATTTAGTTAGTGACATAACGCTCATGGACAGGAAGGTAGCACATCTCCATATTATAACTGAACGAGACGTCATTGGTGGCGCAGTGGTTGAGCGATCGACTTCCATGCTACATGTCAAGGGATCGATTCCCAGACAGAAAAAAGAAAGAAAGAAAAAATGATTATTGTCACCAAATAGAACAAATATTTGTAGGTATGGCCCAAAGTTTTCTGTGGTATGGCCTACAAATACAGATAGTTGTTCCGGGTCTAAGAGCATTTGAAGATTTGTTTGTGTGCACCCACGACACAGGACTATTCCTAGATTCTACAAGATGGGCAAGATACGAGTTGAGCAGCACAAGTGGTATGGCGGAGGACCGAGTGCTGTGCCAAGGAATACGAACTATTACTGCGCTCAACTTTCAAGACGTCTTGCCCTTGCTTAACTTGATAAGCCGAGTTGAATATCAAGGAAACAAATTGCACTTTACCCGCACCTCAGATCACAAAAAATCTTCACTTACCTAGTGCAGGTAAAGTGTAGTTTGCTTACTTGACTGCTAACCAATATTGGCAACGTTAATCGCAACCTATTCGAACTGAAATAATAAACTTTCATTTAATTGTGTCTAGGCAAACGCCTGCCAAATTGTGCACATCAACGTGTAACGCTATTGCGACTTATTACTTTTACGTTTTTTCTTTTTTGTTCAGATTCTAATTTCATCGCAACAGCAACACGTATTTTATTAAAACCTAAAAATATATCTGGACAAATCCCAAACAAATTGTATCACCTTTTCATCTTTTTTTTTTAAACATTTCCCCACACTAGGATTTCTCCTGCATCGAGGGTACAGTTTACAAATATACATGTCGCAAGCACACACAACCAGACCCGAAACAACTATCTGTAGATCATACAATGCGGGTATCGACGCAGAAAGCCAATCGCTTAGCCATTGCGCCAACAAAGTAGGTAGTAGTATCAGATCAGTCTCATGTCTTGTCTTTACGATTTTTTTGCAAACCTGCCATCAGTCACGATTTGAAATCGAAGATACCTAATTATTATTTTTCTAGCCGGTTCGCCATAAATATTGATGATTTTTCCTTGCTAAAACCACCTACTATTAGATAGGTAGGTATTCTGCGCCATAAAATTGAAGTTGAAGATTATTTATTGCCATTTTCAGACCGAAAGCCAATTTATTGTTTTATTTTATTATTTCCACGCCGCGCTGTGGTTAGTTAAGTGTATTTTCTTACCTTCATAATGTACCTGTATGTTTTTGCAATGATGATGATAAGTTGAATAGACATTTTGTAGCATTTATAACATGGACATTTTATATCTACAGGGGACTGTGGAACGAGTGATATATTCAAGGACCTGATAATTCATCCTCACAGCTCACATATTGTAACGAATAAAAATAAAACACTTAAAAATCGTAATGAAAATATAGTGTGTGTGAAAATATAGAAAAAAGATTCGCAAAGTGTGGCTACACCATTGCGCACGCGACTACATATGGCGAATGAATATTAATAAGGCACTAGGTCCCTTTTCCCTTCACACTTCAAACCTGACTTACGATAGGCAAGAATAAAAATAATAATTTATTTTTTATTAGATAATTAGGTGAAATATTTTATAGTCCTAAAGTCTAGAAAATAGAAATCACATGTACAAAACATCTCTAATTGATTAATTTAATGTAGGTAGGGCATTAACAAATACTACCTAGTACCTACATACTATATTCTATGTTAGCCGTACCTACATACTTAAATTAGCAACAAAGTGAGTTATGACGACATAAAATGGATATAAAAAGCATGAAAAAGCCATAAAAATAAAAACATCTAAGGTGCCACTGCCAACAACACACAAAAACTGCGCCGTTTATATAACTTATGATCTTGGAGTTTCGCTGAGAAAGATGGTAGATGACACTGATTGGGATGTTGTGTATTAACGGAGCTATAGATAGAGTAAAAGAGAAAGTTCTTCTTTAAAAAGGACCAAATATTGTAAACTGATCAAAACCATAGATATCGGGAGCATTGGATCGAAGGAAGCGAAAATATTCTAAGTATAAGGGATCGAATATAAAAATATGCATAATAATGTATGCAATGTAATAAAATGGTGTAAACTAAACATGACTTAATTATAACAAGCTTATAACCTCGCCCTAATGTCGGAGCGTATTTCGAACGGCTGAAAAAGCCGTCACAGTCTAGAGGCAAAATATCGTAACTGTGTTTGTAGTTTTACTGCACTCAGTAATACACTACAAACCCAGAATAGATGCACTCCAGACACTGCAGTCAATAATTTTATATTCATCACTCACGCTCTGAATCAGTGTTATTGTTTGCAAATAAAGAGGATCAAAAGCGCCTCATTACTAGGCAGAAAAAACAAACAGAAAATCGAACTAAGATTTTCAAATTGCTTTTTTTTAGTCCTCATGGGATTACCTGGCATTCCATATATAATTGTAATCCGCTTGTAACCCGAGATGGTTTTTAAAACTAGAGGAGGTCGTCTATCCCGGGTAAAAAGAAAAAAAATATAAAAACACTGTGACTAGCTGAATAAGTGAATAATACAAAATGATGTCTATATGAGTCTGTGATGCTAAGTATGAAATAATTAATAGATTTAACTTAATAGGTACTAGTTAAAATAAAATACTTGTTACAAAGGCACCTTTATTTAAATAGTTATATAAAGTTTTCTTATTGAATAGTATGATACGTATACTAAGTATAATGATTCCTATAGAACGGACAAAAATAGATCTATAAACACAAAATACGGCCACACAGAAATACATAACTGTGTTGGGCATAATCGACGCAATAACGACATAACTTTACATTTGGTCGAGGATAGTTCAATAGCGCGAGTAGCATTGGTAAATACTGTGCAAGTGTTACATACTAATTTTTTCAGGAGAGAGATTCAAGGAGTGCTTAACTGCGGCAGCAGTGCACTGGCGTGAAATCTTAATTTGGATAACTTTGTTAAACAGTATTTCGATGCTAGTTAAGCGGTTTTGTACTATCTCCGACTATATAAAAAATACGCTTTAAACTTACACGGCTATGAATATAGACATCCACCATGGTGGATTAGACAACCACGTCTTCAATTTACTTCTTTCTGGTAAAATACCAGTGTCTTTCTTTGGTTCAGGCATTTTTGCGTACGCTATTAAAGTGCTACAATCAATATTTTGGTGTAATACAGCATCTTTCGTGCGGATCTCGACGACACATTCCATGCCGTTAGAGTTGACTGGCGGACCTTTCACAGTCAAAGGATCGGTCATTGTCGAATTTGTTGTACACACTGTAACATTCACCATCGTAATGTTGGGTCCCACTTTCGTCGTTGTAGAAGGAACTGAAGAAATACTTCCTGGTGGAGTAATTCCTGGCACTGTAGCGTTTACTAAGGAACCAGTAACTGGCCCCGTACTGTTCATCATAGTACCGTTAACTGACAAACCATTTACTGGTAACTGAGGTTTAAGCGAAGTACCATTGACGGGCGCAGTATTATTTGTCACTTTAGTGGTAGTCGTGCACACTGTTTGGGTGAGTTGAGTCCCGGACGTAGGAGCCACTTTTTTACTTCCTTCGGTGAAAGTAGAAACGATTTCACAGGGAATTTTTAACACTTCTACTTTATCGTTCTCCTTTACTTTCAATATGCAGTTGGCTTCTGTAGGTTTGTTGTCAGATTTGTACGAAGAGCTCGGTGAATCATACCTCCGTCTGTAAAAGTCGTCATAGTAGTAGTAGTCGTGATAGTCACTATGTGAACGTCCGAGATTATACAAAGTCAAACCAGTCAGTAAATCTCCATAGCGACTGTCTGAGTGCCTGTATTCATTGATGTACACATGCTGCGGTGTGGCATAGTACGATGGAACGACGTATGGAACGTTTGATGAAGCGTAGTAATGGGTTCCGGGCGTATATTTGCTTGATCCAGAACTTGATCCCGAAAGTCCAGTGGGCGATGGAGGATAAGTATGTAATCCCGTAGATCCTCCTGAGAATCCTGATGACGAACTTGGTTTGCTGTAACTTGGTGACCACCCCCAACCCTTACCCCAGGACGTAGAGCTTCCCCTGGTGCCACCACCACTTCTACCACCGCCTCCCCCACCGCCTCTCCCACCACCACATTCTATGTAACTTATAGCCAAAAACGAAACTAAAAGGACCAACACAAATATTCTGCTGGCCATTTTGCTGTATGTAAACATGCGTGAGCACAGACTGGTTTGATCCCATGCCCGTTGGTTGGTTTTATTTAAAACATGTTGATGCAGTTGTGTGCATGCATGACGTCAATGCGTATTTAAGGAATCTCAATTACCGTTTTAATTCCAGACAACGAATAAGAGGAGGCGGGAGGGGGGGGGGAACGTCAAGCTCATTCTTTAGTAGAGTACCAGATACTAAATGTTACTGAACAGGCAATAAGGCAGTATTTTGATTGGACGTTGGACCGGTTTATTTATATTTTGATGTACACACTGCATCTAACTAATTTATGCAATGGAAAATCCATTCAGATCAGAACTTAGTTTGTACCGTAATTTATGTACCTATGCCATATTTACCGTCACTATAGGTATTTGTTATTTTGTAACTATTTACGGCAATAAGAGAAGACAAACAACGTACCAATTTTTTACAAAGAATAAATTTCGGTAATACGTCACGGAGTGACTAATAGTGAGATAGGACTTCTTATAATAGTGGGGTCAAGCTGTATCTCAGGATCTAAGTTTAAAGAACTTTATTACTCCTAAGAACAATATTACAGTTCACTTAAAATAATATTTTAATTACTTAACAGTCAAATTAATTAATAAGACCCTCTGGTGTATTCCTTTGGAGAGTGGCAGACTGCATATCTATTTGATGTTGTTTAAGTCTTTATATTTTTCATATAAATAAATCCAGCCCATTACTGTCCCACTGCTGAGCACGGGCCTCTTCTCAGAATGAGAAGGGAAGATTTTGATATACAGGATTTTTTATGTAGTGCGCAAAATTTGCAGAGTGATTCAGTGTCCGTTCCCAAATGCAACCGCAGCACTAAATTTCTCTACAAAACAAACTAAAAATTTGTTTTGTATGACTAGTAAATTATGCGTATCCCCCATACTAAGTCGACTATTCATTTTGTTTTAAAGTGTATACCAATTTAGGAGCAGGGACTGAATTACTCTATAAATTATGCTCACTACATAAAAAATATCCTGATACATGCCTACTTAACTTTTTGCATTCTCGTAGTTTATTCGGGAAGTTGCTGGCCATAGGTCAGTGTAAGTGATCAAATAAGTTGGAGTTTGTTTCTGATTTTTAGGTAATACATATTTGTGTGACTTCTTTGTAAACGTTATGTTTGAGCAACAAAGATAATATTAACACCGTAAAATGGATAAAAAGGGCATGAAGAGGCGTTAAAAAAACATGAAAGGTCACTGCCACAAAATCAAAAAACCTGCGCCGTTTCCAAAACTTTTCTTAGGGTTTCGCTGATCGGGCACGCCGCAATCGCGGCGGTAAGACCCCTCTTTGAGGAGTGGCTGGATCGGCGGCACGGCGTCCTGACCTACCGCATGACGCAGGTCCTCACCGGACACGGAAGTTTCGGGAGGTACCTGTGTCTGATGAGGAAGGCAGAAACGCCTGGGTGTCACCACTGCGAGGATCGCCCTGAGGACACAGTAGAGCATACGGTGCAAGACTGCCCCGCTTGGGCAGAGCACCGACGTGTCCTCAGGGCGACGATAGGCGGAAACCTCTCGCGCCCGGCATTGGTCGAGGCCATGCTGCGGGGCGAGACGGAGTGGGAAGCGGTCGCCTCCTTCTGCGAAGCAGTCATGCTATCGAAGGAGGAGGCGGGCCGCGTGAGGGAGAGGATGGCGTCCTCCCTCCAGCCCAGCCGCAGTGGTAGTCGCCCACGGCGTCGGGCGCCGGCCGACGATCTCCGGCCACCGTAGGCGCGGGCATGCGGACAGCGAGTAAAGGGCAACTCGCTGTCCGACCATGGACCATGCCCGGGTCGACGGCGCGTTGTGTTCCACGCGCGCCTCAAAGAACGTCAGCAAGATGACGGGGCCCCCCCTGTAGAGGGCCGAAGCCTGCCGGGGTCGCGGGACTTATCTCATTACCGTGACCCCGGAACGTAAAGGGCTATCGAAGGAACACCGTGGATTTTAGTCAGTACAAGTCTGACAGTCCCTCCCGCCCTGCCCGGGGTGGGAGGACTCATTTGATGATTTTACCACGCTAAAAAAAAAAAAAAAAAAAAAAAAAAAAAAAAAAAAAAAAAAGGGTTTCGCTGATAAGCTGTGGATGACACTGATTAGGAAGAAGTTGATAAATTAACAGACCTAGGCCCTAGCTAATGGAGTGGAAGAGAAAGTTTCGTTTAGAAGGCAGTGAATCTTATCCATAGATGGAATAAAAGGTTTGAAGAAAACGCCTGTCAGATTATTGAGAGTGATATTATTGAGTGAGTTAATAATTAGATTGCTCGGCTTTTTAAAAGTGTAACTTAATTTATTTTTTATTTTAGGGTCGGGGAGGAGGAACCTAACTCTATTTGGTTCCATCTAGTTTTAATGGAAGCCGACACTAACATATCGTTCTAAAACTATTTTAATTTCATCCAAAACTATTTTCTACTAGAGATATTTTATGCATGAAAATGGATTAGTCTTAGATTATTGATTGGTTGTCGCAGCTGCTCCCTGCGACAACCAATCAGAATAATCTAGTATCTAAAAAAATGGTTTAAATAAAAAAAAATGGATGAATTAACCAGGCAGGTTATAAATGACGAAGGAACGTAGGTAGGTATTTCGTAGATACTCATGAAATAACCTGGTCACAACCTGAGCAAAATATTTTTACTTGGTTTGTAGTGTGCACTGCACTAATTACACACTACAAACCCAGCAAAAATTCACTGCAGTCAATAAATTTTGTTCTAAGAAGTGTTAACAACTATATCTACTAATTACAAGGAATAATAAGGCGTTGCGATAGTTATGAGATGAGTGATTACAAAAGCTCATTGATTTCGGCCAGATGCTTATCCAGTTAAATCCAGCTAAAACCAGTTTTTACTGAACGTCTTCGTTACATCTAGAATTTAGATACTGCTAATCAAAAATGAATGTCAGTTAACAACACACGTTTCTGGAACTCGCCGGGTTCTTTTTAACAAGCTTTTATTAGCTTCACCTGTAACTAACTAACTATGTAAGAAAATCTTGGAAGTTAAATTGTTTATTATAATTGTAAATAACTTGTTTTGGGCCATTCACTGGCCCAAAATAATGTTAATCAATATTTTTTGCGAGTGCTTACCATACTTCATTTAATGACACTCAATCAATAATAAATAATATTATATTTTTCCACTTAGTCATTAATATTTGAACATATCAAACATTACTTAGATTTGCTATTTCCTTGTATTACGTAACTACAGCAAAGTAAAAATAGAAGAAATAAAGTTTACATTATTGCATATAGTCGTTCAAACGTAGTACTAATTGTAATAAAATACTTGTTACAAAGAAATGAAAGTGAAAGGCAAACTTATTAGGAGCATTTTTATTTAAATAAAAAACGTTTTCTTATTTAATAATATGGTACGTAAATGCAGCAAATGGCACATTATAGAATTCCTACACAAACAAAAATAGATCTATAAAAAATACAAAAGGGCCACACACAAATGCATAACTGTGTTCCGCATTAACGACACAATAACAACATTACTAAGTAGCCACGCAAGAAATACTTGTTACACATAAATAGAAACAAATCAAAATACGTTTTAAACTTACACGGCTATAAATATAGACATCCACCATGGTGGATTAGACAACCACGTCTTCAATTTACTTCTTTGTGGTAAAATACCAGTGTCTTTCTTTGGTTCAGGCATTTTTGCGTACGCTATTAAAGTGCTACAATCAATATTTTGGTGTAATACAGCATCTTTCGTGCGGATCTCCACGACACATTCCATGCCGTTAGAGTTGACTGGCGGACCTTTCACAGTCAAAGGATCGGTCATGGTCGAATTTGTAGTACACACTGTAACATTCACCATCGTAGTGTTGGTTCCCACTTTTGTCGTTGTAGAAGGAGCTGAAGAAATACTTCCTGGTGAGGTGGTGGTACTGCTAATAATCGCTAGCACTGTAGAGTTTAATAAGGAACCACTAACTGGCACCGTACTGTTCACCATACTTGTCATATTACCGTTAACTGGCAAACCATTAACTGGCAGTGTATTGTTTAAAGCCGTCGTCATTGGAGAGGTAACTGAGGTACCATTCACGGGTACCGCTGACACTGTATCGTTAATCATTGTAGTGGCCGTCGTACACACTGTTTGGGTCACTTGAGTGCCGGACGTAGGAGCTACTTTTTTACTTCCTTGGGTGAAAGTAGAAACGATTTCACAGGGAATTTTTAACACTTCTACTTTATCGTTCTCCTTTACTTTCAATATGCAGTTAGCTTCATCTCTAGGTTTGTAGTCAGATCTGTACGAAGAGCTCGGTGAATCATACCTCCGTCTGTAGTAGTCGTCATAGTAGTAGTGATCGTTATAGTGGCTATGTGAACGACCGAGATTATACAAAGTCAAACCAGTCAGTAAATCTCCATAGCGACTGTCTGAGTGCCTGTATTCATTGATGTACACATGCTGCGGTGCGGCGTAGTACGATGGAACGGCGTAAGGAACGTTCGATGAAGGGTAATAATGGGTTCCATGGGTATATGAAGTAGATCCGTATCCACTATTCGTGTTATATGTGTTGCTCGGCTTATATGTATTGTCATAAGAAGGCTTATAATTATTTGAGCCATACGATGAGGATCCCGAAAGTCCTGTTGAGGTTGATGGATATAAATGACTTCCAGAACCTGATGATGGTTTGTAGTTAGATCCTGAGCCGGAAAATCCTGACGAACTTGATGGGTAACTGTGAGATCCAGATGATCCAGACGAAGACGGGGAATATTTTCCTAATCCAGAACTTGATCCAGAAATTCCAGAGGAAGATGAAGGATAACCATGAGATCCAGTATATCCTCCCGAGAGTCCCGATGATGACGAGGGGTAACTGGAGGAACCAAATTTCCAGCCTGATAATCCTGAAGATGACGATGGATAACTGTGTGAACTAGATCCCGATCCAGAAAGTCCTGACGATGATGAAGGATAACCATACGATCCAGAAGATCCTCCCGAGAGTCCTGACGATGATGAAGGGTATCCGTGTGAACTAGATCTTGATCCTGATCCAGAGAGTCCTGATGATGACGAAGGATATCCATGTGAAGATGATGAGCTTCCCCAGTGACTTGAGGACGACGAACTCGGTTTGCTGTAACTGCTGCTTCCCCAGCTGGGCTTAGAACTGTGACTCGATCCCCAACTCTTCCCCCAGGACGAAGAGCTTCCCCTGCTGTGTCCACCACTCCTGCCACCACTTCTCCCACCGCTTCTCCCACATTCTATGTAACTTACAGTCAAAAACGAAACTAAAAGGCACAACAGAAATATTCTGCTGGCCATTTTGCATGACGTAAACATGCGAGAGCACAAACTAGTTTGATTCTGTGCCCGTTGATTGGTTTTATTTAAGACATGTTTGTACAGTAGTGTGTGTGCATGACGTAAATATGACTATTCAGGGAATTTCAGTTGCCGTCTCTTTCCCTCACACAGAAAACAGATAAGAGGAGGCTAAAGGTGAAATAAACATCAAGCTAATTCTTTGATAACAGCAACTCAACAGCAATTAAGCATTGTTTTGATTAACGTTAGACCGGTTTATTTATCTTTTATTATAAGTGCGCAATGGAAAGAACTTGTTGTGGACCGTAATATATCTTAAAATAGTGGTCGCCCAATGGTCGAAATTACGAGTACATATCCTAGATATTATAAATTTTAGCTTTCTGCACTCTTCACGTATTATTATATCTATAGATTATAATAATATGACCGTCAATTAAATCATAATCAAAATAACAAATCTAAGTATTTATATTAGAAACTAGTCACAGACAAAATAATTAATTTGTTATTTTATAAATATTTACGGAGAAGACAACAGACAGGTGAGAGTTCCAGGTTTTTTCCAATAATTAATTTCGTTAATAATACCTATTTACCAAATAATCTTTCTAAGAAACTCCCCTCAATCCGAGAAACTTGTTGTATCTTTACGTCAAGAGTGACTCATAGTGACGTAGGTACTATGATAGGTAAGCCAGTAGATTACAGACGCTATAGTCCGCACAATATCTCTTTTAACCTGCAAATTTGTCCGTCTCTCAATTTAACGGCTTTGCACATACAGTCAAAATATATAATAATACAGTCAAATTGTCAAAATATTACTGCCTTGAAGTGCCATGCAATATCACTGCGTGGGCCCAGTGGAATTATAATGTCACTGAAATGAGCCCGTGACATTGTGAGAAATGGAGGCGGTTGACAAAGTTTCGTGCAATTATAATTTCAATAGTCAAATTATAATATCACTGGTTTGACAATATCCCTGCGACATATACATGAAGCAAGATTCAAAAGACTTTTTAGAAAAAGTATTGATTGTGAAATCTACGAACACAACCCAAGCATGTTTTCGTAGGTATTATATCAAAAATATTGGACGATTTTAATCATTAGTTCTCTTAAAATTATCTTCTGAATCTCGCTACATATATGCATATTTGTGTTCGTGACTGTACGTACCGATATCCTCATAATTCTATCGTGTTTTAAACTTTGAACAATCTAGCAGTGGCGTGCACAGACATTTTCAACAGGATAGGCAAAAAAAAATGCTTAAAATATATGTTACGGTTACGATCGACTTTCGCATTATGTCTGTCGATATCTATTTTTTATTTTTCAGATTATTCCCAAATAAAATAAATTTTAAGGAAGCTTCTAAATGTTTTTCAGATCGTTCATGTTTTTTTGCAGCTGTAGTGAAATTACGGCCTCATAACCAGACAAAATAATGAACATTGAAAACAAAAGAGACGATTGCTATGTTTACAACCTGTTAACCAACTATTTGTCTGATATTATTTAGGACTGAATTTTCTCGTAACTTTACCTTTTATTTGAAAAAATTCTAAATCCGGTAGGCAACGGCCTTTGCATCTAGGTAGGTAGGTAATTTTGTTTTAGATTTTTTTTCCTGGGCGATAGAATTATAAGGAACTTTATAACGACCTAAATATAATTTTCCAACCACAACCCAATTTTTTTCCTACGTTCATTTACGTAGGAAAGAAATGGGTCCTATTAAATACCTATAACAATGACAACAATTTAAAAAAAAACTAAAGAAAACGCTTTTGTCATCCCAACTAAACGTGTATGCAAAATACTGTCAAAATGCGCAACAGAATTGACACTAACTACATATTATGCGTTCTTCGACCGTTCACAAAAATCAAACCAAGTAGGCACAACAAACTATGTAATAAATAAAATCTTTAGCTATCCCATTTTAGGGTTCCGTTTCCCCTGTAGAACGTATAGAAGTAAAGAAATGTAGTATCATAATTTTTTTTTAACTACGTTATTTATTAGGGGAACTTGCATGAATTATTTATTATACTTAGTTCATCGTAAAAATTGAAGGCTTTAGTTAACATAGTAAGAAAATTATTAAAATATGCAGAAATAATTAAAATACTTATCCCAAATTAAAATATGACTCTCAAAAGTTCGCGTCAAAATTCTTCTGTTAAAAAAATTGTGGGAGCGAGAATCAACAAAATCTTTGAAGGCGGTTTTCACTGCATCGGAATTGAAATCAATTGTCGCAAGAAATTGTCCGAATTCCGGAAAAAATAGTAATCTATTGGAGCAAGATCCGGGGAGTATGGTGGGTGCCGGAGACACTGCATTCGCAGCTCCTCTAATTTTGCCGAAATTTAGACCATTTCTTGCAAAGAAAAAAATTCAATTTCGATGAGGCAGTCAAAACCATCAAAGATTTTATTGATGGTCGCTCCCACAAATTTTTCAGGTAAGGAATCAATGAACTACCTATAAAATGGCGAAAGTGCATAGATAACAATGGTACATACTTTGATTGATTTAAAATATTATAATTTCATTTAAAAAAAAATCGTTTAGCTTTTTCCAAATAAAACGCCAATTTCATAATGTAAGGGCCTAATATTAAACAGACTCAACAATTTTTGTGGAAAATAAAAACTAGAAATATACTGACTGTTATACTGAACGAGAAGGTAGCAGGTTCGTTCCCTGCTCGCGATCTTTTCTTTTTGTTTTGGCGTTCAGTTCACCCAATATAAGAAATTAATCAGAGTATTGTGACCGTCAGTCGCCGTCGTAGACTTATTGTAAGGACGTGGCCAATGACGCATTTAAGTGTTGCCAATTAGATGATTCCCAACGTATGAGTTCTGATCGGAGCGGTGCAGTGGTCAGTGCAGGTTGTTAAGTTCTCTTATGATGATTTGATATGAATATGATACGACACCAGTACGACACTAAATAAAGAACCTTGAAAATACTATCATAATATTATATTTATAAGGTCCTGCCAATCTAGTTCCGATCCCTTCAAGGGGTTATTGTACTCATCATTATGAACAACTTTTACAATAGGACCAACAAGGAAATTGCGAAAAAAAATGCTGTTCATACATATTTAGTCGAATATTATTGAGTTATTTTGCTACATCATACTGCTACAACAAAATTTTGCACTAGGTAGTAGGTATAATGCTCGATAATTACCCTCTAACAAGCATGAATGGAAATCCGGCGAACGCTTTTTGAGAGCTACTAAAAAAACAACGCGTCTATCAAGGATTAATAAATATACATACTCTAATATTTCTCTTGTTTCGAGGATACAGTTTATAATCATATAATTTTCTGTCGAGTAAATAAAAAAGCATATTAGCAGCAGTAATTATACTTGATTATCTTTATCAACCTAGAAGTGTCAATAATTCCTGTCGCGGAATTTGTCGTAAAGGAACAAATCCTTCGTATATTAATTTTATCCGCGGAAACACCGTATACTTATAGATAATAAATATTGCACGAGTAATTACAAAAATGTTGAATTGTTTAACTTTATGGCAACCATTCAATCACGTGTTTTCTGATTCCACAACAATGAGTTGTAAATTGCAATCTAATAATCTTTTTTAACCTATAATCACTTTTATGAAGGCAGCTCGCCAGTCTGCAGCGCTTTTGTAACGACACAAAGCCGTCACGACACTCGTTTAGTTACCATCATGACGTCGCCTCAGCACCACATTTAAAATGTTACTCGAAGTTGTCATCTTTAGTTTGTTGCATACACTCGTGTTGTGCTCTGAAAAATCCACTAAAGATGTGAAACCCTACGTGTTCCCTATCCCTTTCGAATTGCCGAACCGGAACGACCGCGCTGACCAATGCTGGCTCAGAATCGAAGATGTCGAGTTGGTGGAGACCATCGCAGTGTATTGTACCATCGCTCATGCGTTTCTCAGCAACTATATTCGAGACTACAACTCCAGGAAGATGACGGAAGACGGCGTCGACGTGAGCCTCTGGATCGAGAAGCCGAGAAGTCACGAAGAGGACATCCGACCTCCCGACAGTAACCAGCACGCGATCAAGGACTGGCGAGTGACTACAGTGATGGACCCCACGACTCGTATGCGACTGTACGTTACCAAAGATGCGGTCTGCAGACTGGTCATGTACAGCAGAGAAGGAATGACCAATTACCAAGTGGACTGTGAAAGAATTCTTTACTTTGTTAATGTGCGTATGAGTGGAAGTTCTGTGTTTTCCAAAGAACAAAATCGAAGACTATTACTAGCCAGTATTTTCCTCGTGTATTTATATGCATAGCTTCCGTATGGTTGAGAATCGTTTATTAATATTATTTGTACAAAAGTTATAGCTTAGTCATATATTAAATTCTGTTTTCAATAAGTGTGTTACATTTTCCTGTTTAATACCATGAAAGGTAATTATTTCTTTCGGAACTGGTACAATAAGACAGTGCTATCGGATCGTGAAGGCCGGACTGACAACAATTAGTTCCAATTTAATTATTCTTACTGTACAGAAGTATATAAAATATGCTGTAGGTATTTGGATATGCGCATGAATGTATTCAGGATTAGTCATCTGCCAATATTTCATTCAAAACATTAGCATAAAATACCAAAGAAAATATTATAACAATAGGTTTTAAAAGCGTGTAGTTTAGCCAGACAATAATATTTACTACATTTTTATTAGATAAAATCGTGTCTAGTAAATCGTGACAACTAGTTATTACGAGTAATTCTGTGGTAGGAAACATTACGATCTTCACTAAAATTTTCTGTAAGGTAATCCTAATAAAGAATCAAAGTACTTAATTTCTCAATCAAATAATAACATCAATGTATGCTAGGTAAATCAAATACTAAGAAAATATACTAAATCAGCAGACTCGAGGACATCTTCAGAGTACCGGAGGAAAAACTATATCGAGAACATTATGATACACTGTAACACTACCAATTACCTTATAAATTATACTTTTTGCTTGGTGTTTAACTAGCTGGTACCTACAGACCGACCGACGCGACGCGCGACAGCGAGCCGGCGAACCGTGTCCCCTCCATGTTTAAACACAAACAGCTGCTCAATTGTTTCGAAAAACGATAATATAAATTACCATTATCTACCTACATTTATATGAAACATGAATACAATTAGAGCTAATGGTAGGTATGTAAGAAATGTTCTCATCACATTCATTTAAAACAAACGACATAAGTTTCATAATTATGCACTATATCAGGTTTAATTAACCGCAGTCACGATTTCTTGAATTAAGTTTCACTGTAGGTATATGTTAATTCTACATTAGTCTGACTTTAATTTTTAATTTCTATTATGAATCATACTATATTTTTAACCCTCGACAAAAAAGAGTGGTGTTACAAGTTTGTAGTGAATATCTTTGATATGTGACTCTGTGCATCGTAGCTCTAGAACAAATGGACCGATTATAATGAATTTAATTGAAAGCTAGTTTAACTGGGTATCATCTTAGCTATGTTTTATGAAAATCGGTTCAGCCTTTCAAAAGTTACAGCTCTTTTTCTGGTTGGAGTCGGGGGTTTTTGACGGTTAGGTTATAATAGCAATACGGCGTGAAATAAAAATGCCCAGACATATTTTAGGAGATAATCATGTCAATGAGACTGAACAACTTTCCCCAAGGAACATACATCGAACACACAAAATTTAAAAACGACTTTTCATACAAAGTGACTAATCAGGTGACTGATGTTTGTATGAGCGGAATTTTCGTTTTCATATTTCGACCTATGTTCCTTGGAGAAAGTTGTTCAGTTTCATGGAACTGACTACTTCCTAAAATATGGCTGGTTATTTTTATTTTACCCAGATTTCGATATTTAAATTCTGACTAAAGAGCGTTATTCCTCTAGCAATTAGCGAACGTATAATTTTCAGCGGGACCAATTCTAAAGTGCTTGTTGCAGCGAACTCGTCACGGGTACGGGTGCGCGGCGAGAACGCCGCGATACCGTTAATCGCTAGTGTTATGTCGCAAATTTCTAGAAACCAGTGTGTAATTAGAATTCTTAAGTAATATTTAAACTAGACTTGACACTCGCAACATTGAAGGCAGTAGGTAACTTTAGTAACCGTGAACATTGAAAAACAATAGAAAATAGGAAGTTGCCTTCACGACTCAATTGATCTTTCACGGTCCGTACTTCTTGCGGCCGTTTGCTGAGAAAGGGCACTGCTGTATACCATTACAGACGCTTTCACAATAACACGTACAAATTTGGACAGTGTGAAATTTTATATTACGTTAGTCCGGTCAAGAAGTATCGACATTAGATTTAGCAAAAAAAAAAAAAACACCTGCTAAGGGTCACTAACACACACATCATTATAAACAACTTTGACTATGGGATTAAGTTGGAATCGCGAAAAAAATATCTGCTGTTCAATACATACATATAATAGTCGAATAATATTTAATTATTTGTAAGTATGGAACAGCTAATTTTAGGACTAGTCCCATATTAAAAGTTGTTCACAATGTCAACATGTAAATATTGGCTAAGAAAGGATTTTCCAAAATTCAAAGGGGGTAAAACGGAAGTTAATAATTTGTACGAAAAATCTTTCTTTGCGGACGGAGTCGCGAGCACAGTTGTAGCAGCTGTATTTTGCATTGTAAAGAAGATATTATATTATTATGATTATTTATTATTTATTTATCAGGCAGGCAGTTGAGACAACTGGTAAGTGCCTATGTTATATGTAATATTATATTTTATGAAAAAATCCATTTCCATTCCATTTATCTTCCAAATCGCTGACTGTACAGGCGTAATGATTATTAAGGAATACATAACAGCAAGAACCACTTATTTACACAGATGCAGAGGTTTAATAAAACTAGAACAAATAATTCATATTTTTTTAGAATTTTGGAAAATTATTTTTTTTGTTTATCTTCCCAATTTATGTCGCGCAGTTGGATAATTTGCAAGAAAAATTCTATGGTGCCAAGGAAAAAGGGAATAAGTCAAAAACTAAATTTTTCACTACAGAGTAAAAACGAAAATACTTCTTTATTTTATTAGATGCAAGTCATTTAAAAATCCTTAAATAACCTAACCTCATTTTGGATTTTTGATTGTAGGAGTTTAATCTAAAAAAAAAGAAATTATTTCTTTTTTACTTTGTACTGAATTTTTTTGTTTTATTACTTATCCTCTTTTTCCTTGGCAGTTGAGATTTGTAACTGAAAGCAAACACGCTCCGGACAACACAATACTACACATTGCATACTGGTAATATTAGATGGCCTACCTTCATCGCTCCATCGCACATATTGTCCTTTATATCAAATACTGCTATGAACATGACCAACCCCGGCCTATTTTTGTACTGGTTACTTTTATAACTAAGACGCAACGCCCGTAACCTATTTCACGAGGAAAAAAATCCTTGTCCAATAAATTAGTCGGAATACTGCCTTGTCTTACGTAATTGGGCACTTATTGGCAAGCTGGCAGAAAAAGCTTCTTGTCTCCTCTGACTTGCCTTACTGGTACAAAATATTATACTTAGCTAGCTTAGATTATAAGGTTGGTCGGAAAGGGTATCCGAAAAGAGGTTATTGTACTTATCATTATGAACAACTTTTACGATGGGACCAATCTGTAATCGCGAAAAAAATATCTGTTTATACATTTGGTTGAGTAATACTGAAATATTTGTATGGAACAGCAGATTTTTTTGAGATTTCAGATTTGGTGTTATAGTAAAAGTTGTTCATGGTGATAAGTACCTACCTACCTACTGTAATTTTCGGCTTTTTAAACCCTTTCAAACTAACCGTTTATTAGAAGTGCCCACGGATATATGGAAGTGCCTGTTGACGTCATTATTCAAGTTAAAGTTTCCTATAGGTATATCTAAGGGTCAAGTTAGAACTGGAACACCCTTCTCTTTTCTTCGATAGGATTATGTCCACATGTGCAAATGCACATTACATTATAAACTCACTGTGCCCGCGACTTGATCCGCGTGGAATTTAACTTTTTTTTTTGCGCTTATCTGTATTTCCTTTTTCTTTTTCTTAAAAGCCTAAGTTACTCCTTATAACATCGGGTACCTGCCAGTGAAATTCTCGTCAAAATCGGTCCGGCCGTTTCGGAGATTAGCCGGAACAGACAGAAAGACTTTTTTTTTATTATTTACCGGATATACTTTCATATTTTGAGATTACAAACAGACACTTCAATTTTATTTATTTGTGTAGATACCTAGATGTTATCAGGTCAGGGTTTTGCTGATATATCAGTGCATACTATATCATGATAAATATCAATTCATTTTTATTATAATAATTATATTATAAGGTCTTACCTTTCATAATCCCGATCCCTTTAAGGGGATATTGTACTCATCATTATGAACCTTTTTCTATGGGACCAAACATGAAATCGTGAAAAAGAATCAGCTGTTCCATATAGTTAGTCGATTAATATCAAATTATTTGTATGGAATAGTAGATTTTTTTTCACGTTCTCATCTTCGTTCCCATAGTAAAAGTTGTTCATAATGATGAATACAATAACCCCAGACTAGAAAGGTTCGACCTTGTATATTAAAAATACGTAATGTAATCAGATATATCTCATCTGGTTTGTAGGATTTACAGAGACAAAAAACAGTCGATCCCTGAAATCAAGAAACTCTTATCGGAAGGGTAAAGAACTTAAGTCAAAAATCGTTAAGCATAACCACTTTAGTGTAATTAAGTGCTTAATTATTGCCGCTTGATTGATCCAGACCACTATTGCCGTTCAGTTAAGCTACGTGTCGTGGATCATACAAAAACATGACTGCTGTGAGTTTATCAGGTTTTGACCAATAATTGACTATGTTCTATTGGACGCCGCGTGTAGCTAGCTATATAGATATCGATGGCTATATCCTGTTGCTTCACTAATGCGTTATACTATTTCATAGATACAGCCACAGAACACAGAAAAGAGGTCTCTTTCTGTGTTCTGTGGATACAGCAAGTTCAGTTCCGTGGAAGGACATGGCTATATTTTTTCAAAAATATGCCTTTCATGAAATGTAACGGTTATAAATAAACAAGTTGTTGCTATTTACAACCGAATAACTCGGTTCGGATTGAGCACGCAAAGTCGTTTTTTCCGTGCACAGACTAGACAAAGAACTCTCTCAAACGGTATTACAGCATTTATTGATCTTTTTAATGTAATTTCTCTTATTTGACTTGAATATTTACATTAAATGATAATGGCGTTGTTATAACATTCCCTATGTAGTTATAAATAATGTTATGACTGGCCAGTGGCCTGTCTTTGCATTGGGAATATATCAATATTTCTATAATAAAACGCGTATGGAATTGAATCGTAATCTTCACTTTAAATGCTTACTCCCGCTGACCCAGATAACCTATCAACGGGCCAAAAATCCCAAACTGTAAATTTTATGATATTCTTCGAATGGATGCCTACCTATATTTTTCAAGATAACTATTATATATATTAATTAGCACGAATTTATTTTTGGTGTTTGACTTCGACAAATGTGATATTTACGAATAAAATAATGAACCATTTGTTTATCATCTTTTTGTACGTCCACTTTTATCGCCATAAACTACCACCAAATGATGATTCATGGGATTTTATTAATATCCCATATTTTGTTCTATATCAATAGGTATTACTGATATGGGTAAACAAAATAATCTGGCCATGTATTCTTTGGACACGTACCTATTACCATCCAATTATTTCGAACTATATTTAGGTCGAGAATAAATCATTTACTTTGTTCTGTTTGCAGATAATAGTAGGTAATTAGTCGATGTCATTCGATTCGCACAAACAGTTTTTTTTATATTTATCATACTTAATTGAGGCATCAAGATGCTGCTTGCTAATCATCATAGGTACCTACATATTAATCAATTGCATACAATAGGTACATATTTGTATGTTAGCAGTACAGTGTTTTTGTATGTATAATTCAAATTAAATTTAATATTTATGTACGGTCGGCCAAAAAAGTAGACCATCAATTTTAACAGAACTTTCTATTATATGAAAATATCACTAAAGTTGAAACTTTATTATTTTGACAAGAGAATTTATAGTTAGACCTTTTTGTTTTATAGAGTGCAAACAAATTGTAACCTTTGGGTGGTAGACACAGACCTGGACTATTAGCGAAGGCATGTCTGTGGTAGTAGACCAATTTGTTTGGCCGACGGTACATAAAAGACGCGGTAGCCATCCATCGTTTTATAATGGTCAGCCCGTTGCCAGCACGTATACTAAACGCCTTAGACAATACCAGAGCAAATGTGCATAAACATTTTTGCTATTCTGTTTTTTTAAGAGCAATTGTTCAATGAAGCAAAGCAACGTGATGATACCTGCGTACCTAAGAGGGCCTTATAAAGTCCTCTATGGTGTATGTAGACCGCCAATCCGCGCCAGGCTAGCATAGTGGACTAAGGCTTAACCCTTATCCAGACCAGTAAGCTGGCAAAGTAATGGGCTGGATATTTTTTATGTTTAGAAAGTGACTGCACTGAAACATGTCATTTTAGAAAGGTTAATGCAATACTTAAACTAAGTAATGGAATGTTACGGTATGTAAACAAAGTAAAAGGTAAAAGTATGCATAAAGAGAGAAAGTACACACCTAAAAATATTGTAGATCAATCTACATTTTTTTTATGATCATTTGTTCAATTTAATGTAATAAATATTATGAGTAGCAGTAGCGGATTCAGAGGGATGATAAGCCACCCCTAATCATAGACATCTTTTTCTTCTTCTTCGTCACCTATTCTTTACCCAATGCTGCAGTGCCAACCCGGCAAAATAGAAAATAGGAACAGAGAAAATCGGGGACAAAACAATCTCTTTACTTTTATCTCCCTCGATACCTATTTCGTTTTGTTTTCTGTCAAGGAGACAAATGTTGGAGAGAACGGGTTTGTCCACGGAAAATTCGGGGACAAAACCATCACTATACCGTTTTCTTTCTCTCGATATTTCGTTTTGTCTTCTGTCGAAGAGATAAAGGTTGGAGAAAACGGATTTGTCCAAGGAAAAGTCGGGGACAAAATAAAACCATTTTTTTTCTCGATATTTCGTTTTGTTTTCTGTCAAGGAGACAAATGTTGGAGAGAACGGAATTGCCTACGGAAAGTCGTGGACAAAATCATCACTATACCGTTTTCTTTCTCGATATTTCGTTCGTTTTGTCTTCTGTCAAGGAGAAAAAGTGTGGAGAAAATATCTACATAGTATAAATTAAAGTCACTTTCCGCGTCTGTCTGTATATTCGCTAACTCCTCTTAAACCACGGAATTAATTTAGATACGGTTTTCACGATCATTTTGAACATTTCTTCCGGAAGATTTATATTATGTACAATACTTTCATATTTAATGTATAGTAGAGAAATTGCACCCGTGCGAAGCCGGGAACGGGTCGCTAGTACCCAATAAATTGAATACTAGCGTAAAGTAGCATTCTGCTGCGTTTCGCTGGTGAGTGAGAGGACCGGAAGCCCAACCAACCCCCCTCCCTCCATCCTAAAAGGTCGGTAACGCATCGGTGAATCCTCTAGTGTTGCGGATGTTCATGGGCGGCGGTGATCACTTACCATCAGGTGAACTACAAGATCGTTTGCCCCTATACTATAAAAAAAAAGTTTTTTTCCACCCGCCGTGCTTGCCCCGCAGGATGTAAGATTGTAGGCCTCCTCCTTTGCACGCCATTCTTCCCGTTTAGCATTAAGATACCCTACTTTCATTTTATTGTTTTAGGAAATGTGTGCATTGAGGAAGAAGTTATGACCGAGATAATATTCCTGCAGCTCTGCATTCGACACCCGTAATTTTTTTCCGAAACTGGAAGTTACTTTCTTTATCAACATCGTTATCACATCATTTACATTCCATTTCAAATTTATGGCACCCGATAGAATTTCTTTCATGGGGACGGTTTACTGAAATAAATAAACCAATCAAACACCTAGACCAGAAACAATTGTTTGTAGATCGTACAAATATTAATTGCGCCGCGCAGAGATCCGTCCCGCGATCTCAATAACAGTACAGAGGGCTAATTCATGTAATTTTATGACGCGCCGAGCATATTGCAGTGACGCTCGAACTTGACGCGAGCGTGTCTAAGAGAATACCAAATGTGTTATTTGATCAAAATTTTACTGCAACTGCTCGGCAACTGCACTTCTTTAGTTACGTGAATTAGTCTACTGTACCTACACGTGCTTCATCACTGCATCAATTTATTGACCTATTTACAAAAAAAGATGTAATGAAAAAATTATACCGATATTACATTCCATCCAAACCTATTGTTTTGGTTGTTTTTAAACATGAGCCAACAAAAAAGCGTGTAAAAACAAGGGGCACTTTGTTACCGATATCATTGTAGCTCTCGCCTTATGATGGTAATGATCCGTATAAAATAAAATTGGTATCGTATCCCTCTTGTTCACGCCGCAGCTTTAGAGGGGTAAGCTGAACAAGTGACGTTGATTGAATGAATAAGGCTTTCAGGCAGAATTTATTGAATACATTTTCTCCTAACAGATGTTTAACGCTTTAATTACATTCAACAATATGGCTGAATGTTTCGAATTAAAAAGAATGCTTGTTAATAAAAAATATTTTCGGTTTAAAAATGTTACGCTGGTTTACGCTGATGGGCTGGCTAGGTTTTTGGTTATTGATATTAGCTATGCCCGGCGTGCTAATTTTTATTTATTTTATCAGAAATATTTGCGGGCGCCCTTAAACAAACAAAGTTTCATCGTAATCGGATGAATGGTAAATAAGGAACGCATAAAATACGAACAAACAAACAAAAATTTTTTATAAAAATAATATTAGATTTTCATTCAATCTTAAAATTAAATTTAAAATTGTGAAAGTTTTTAAAGATGTTTGGATGTTTGTTGTGTAGGTATAAACAGCTGAACGGATTTATGAAATTTTGCCATAGGATAATTTTTATCCGGGTACATGAAATTGTTTGTATTGAACAAGGGTAAATTCAGAGCGGATCAAAGGGTCTCAAAACCTAATACCTTTCACGGGAACGTACAGAATAATTAACCTTGCCCTTTATGTTGACACTATATTTTTTCAGACGATTCATATACCTACCTATAGATACGGGACACTAGCTACTTTTTGCAACAAAATCGCGCGTTTTCACGTTCGTCAGCTGCCTTTTACCAAAGACTACAATAGTATATCCTTTTACTTACAAAAAGTGAATAACGAACGCGAAAACGCACATTTCTGCTGCAGGAAGTAGCTAATGTGCTATTGCCATAAGAGCACAATGACGTAGGGTAGTTCAAGAAACCTTGGAGAGAGGAAACTATGGAAAGAGATTGGCATCCAAAATATTTGCAACGTTAGTACCTATACCTACCTCCTCTAAATGGCATATATAATCTGGCACTGGCAGTTTCTTTTTTCAAGTGAGAACAAAGTTAATTCACCTTAAGCTCCAACCTTGAAACACCAATTGATAAATCCTCTAAAACATATTTTAGGAAGATGACAACTGAATCAAGATTCATACAACCAAACAACCACGTTCTGTCCCTGTCTATCTATTAAAGTATTAAATTTTAAACATACCCACGTGCATGCATCGCTAACTATTGATTACTAAGCACAATTTCCGTAATTATAACAGTTGGCAGCACATCAGGGAGCTGTCGGAGCGCCGCTGGAGTCGCGACAGTAAATTAATCAACGTACGTCGAGGACACTGCCAACCGACAATCTTATACTATCAAACGATCCTACTATGTATTTACTATTCTCGAGGTAGTTACACTTTATTTCTACTATCGCTTTGATACACAGAATAATAAAAAACAAGGACCAAACTATCAATCACTTCTTCTTCAATATCAACTTAGTTTGCAACGGCGCGTAAATATGAACGCTGTATTGAAACACTTGTAGGTGACACTGACTCATTGATCTAGTGGATGCAAGCACATCCGCTGATCGTGTGGACTTGGGTTCGAATTCCGAAGTTGGGCTTTATTCTTGGGGTTTACTGTAAAGAAATTCTAAGTGGCAGCTCGGAGATATGAATTGTGCCCAGTGGGTGGCTTAAACTCGCTCCTTTATATGGCACTTCATAACAGCATCAGCGAAAGTAAGTGCACAATAGTACACTTCTTCTTACCCTTTGGGTATTATAGGCTGGTTGCTATGCTAGTATATAAGGGTTTTTAATACTTAGACTGCGGATACGGGCGGTCTACCGCATAACTAAAATGGTAATGACTATCGACTCTGGTGATAAACGATCATGAGTTGAGCTACCTTGTATTTTTTTACCGATCATATTGTTGGGATTCCCATCTTCATGATCCGTATTTTTTTTTAAAGATAGCTACCTTGTAATAAAATCAGTAAACTTCAATACGATCGTACGAGACTAAACATTGGCATTGGTTTAGTTTCGTACGATCGTATTGAAGTTCATTACAAGAGTCGATGTTACAGTAGAGTAGAGTGTACCTACATTACCGTGTTAGTTACGCGGTAGGCCCGTTGGTCGCCCGGTGAGGAAAGTGAAAACTGTTGCTGACACTCACTAAGGGTCTAATACAAAATTCACGAAAAAAGGGTCCTGAGTTCACTTGTATACACTTAAAAATACCATCAAACTATTTAAATCTTATGTCATAATCACAATGCCTAATTTAGCCCGCAACAAATTTTCACCAAACGACGATTCAACTGCACCGCACTGACACATTGACGTGTAGTTGATCGTCGCTCGAAGCGACGCGCGACGTGCGATTAGTCCACTGTTTCGTGTTTTAGTCTACATTCGGTTCTGACATTTTTGAGCGCTGACCCGAGGTCCATGTGTTTTTACGTCAATAGTGACACTTGATAAATTTTGCACACTTGCGCGATTTCCTTTCAACTTAGAAACCTAAAATATTCGTGTACAACTTTTCTTATGAATAACTTTGGACCAAAATCAGCGTGAAAACGGCGAACGTGAAAATTTTGTCAAAGACTTATTATTAGAGATGTACCTATATCATCATCATTGCTCCATGCCTGTATTCCCCAAAGTTTCGCCAAAGATGTACTATGTATGTTCACCCACATTTCGCGGATGCCGTTAAGTCTTGTGTAATTAGGGTTTCTATCCGGGATTTATCCGGACTTTCGGCCTTCCGTCCGGACTTAGTCGGACTTTTTAATCTGTCCGGATTTTTTTACTTAGATGGGAACATTTTTGCGCGAATATTTAATAAGTATTAAACCAGTCTTCAATCTTTACTAAACTAGGTACATACTCGTAGTTCAACTAGTTATTCAGTCCCCGCACCCGCACTCACCGGGATTTATTACCTATTTCATTTAGTGACTGAAATGTCCGGATTCTTTTTTAAATGTCCTTATTTTTTATAATCTCCAGCTTTTATTTAATGGTCAGAACTTTTCAAATTTCTTAACGGTAACCCTACATTTAATGCCATTCGTCACGTTCCAAGTTTTTACGAAAATCCCATTAAGTACCGCTTCGCCGGACCCATTGGACCTTTGAGTTTTTAACACATTGGACGGTCATTAGTGAAAACAATGATATGGCGAAAATTAGTAAATAATAGAAATGTATTATGTACGCCACGCCCTTATTAGGTAGGTACTCCACTCATGACTATGTGATGAATTAATGGATTAAAATACTAGGAAAAAGGCCACGGCCTGTCGGCGGCGATGTTAATCGTTTTCATTGTCTGCTATAAAATTATATTACCTACATCAAATTGTGTGTGATGGCTTATTTGTGTCCAACGTAGACGAAATATGGGTGACAGGATTATTGGCACAAGGATCGTATTTAATCTTTGACGATGATCGATAAGCGCCTCCGTTGCGAAAAGTATGGTCCCAATTCGAACCCAAAAAGAAAAACGATATGTGACGATGTTCTATTTTGCACTCGATGTCTAGTGATTGGCTGCGAACGGGTAAAGCCGTACACAGAAGGATAACAATAGGTACCTTTGGATCTGAAAAGACTACAATGAGAAATTTATCAATCTTTTCTTTTTTCTTTCTTTCTTTTTTAAATAAACATTGCCCCTCACTAGGATTTCTCCTGCATCGAGGGTACAGTTTACAAACATACATGTCACATGCACACACAACCAGACCCGAAACAACTATTTGTAGATCATTACAAATATTGGTTCCGTGCGGGGATCGAACCCGCCGCACGTAGCGCAGAAAGCTAATTGCTTAGACACTGCGCCAACCGTGTCGTCCGTGTCGTGTCGTGTCGTCGTCGTGTCGTGTGTCGTGTCGTTAATCTATGAATTTCCATAATAACTGTCAAACTGATGAAAATGGTGTCGATTCTGGGGCGCATTTTGACAGGACTAAACTAAACTTGTAAGGGGCGTTTGTCTGTTTCCGTTTCAATAGAAAAAAGAAGTGACAGATACGTTTAGTCTGTAATGTCGCCACAAAATACAGGATATTTTTTACCGATGATAATAAAATTATCTATCAAATAATTTCGAGAACAGCAGTATATATTCGTACCCTAGACCTACGCTAGTATATATCTATACCGTGGTCCAGAACTAACTATAAAGTATCTACCTACAAATATGTATGTATGTTCGTAACTTCGTGCTTCGTAACGTAATTAGTAACACATATTAATTAGTTGAATAATTTGTTATTATTGTAATTTTCAACACGCTGAACTAAATAGGCGAAATATAAAGACCTGTAAAATTACTAGAAGATCTGTTATAATACGGTATTTCAGGCAAATAA
Organism: Allophyes oxyacanthae; assembly: GCA_932294325.1. Lineage (NCBI taxonomy): Eukaryota > Metazoa > Arthropoda > Insecta > Lepidoptera > Noctuidae > Allophyes > Allophyes oxyacanthae. The sequence goes on along the minus strand of OW028613.1, from coordinate 13,035,738 downwards.
AGAATTCTATTCTATTCGTAGCTTCTTACTAAATAGGTACCACCTAACTATTCCATCGTAGGTATATAATTTCTAAGTGGTTAACTGAGTTACGCATCATGTAATTCCTACTCTCAATTCGTAATTAAACTAACCCTTCCGCGGCTGGCGTGATCCCGCCAACTGATTAAACTCCGCGTCAGTCAGTGTCAGTCCAAGGCGACGTGGTAACCTTGTCGACCATGTGTACGTTGCCCTACGCTGTCGTACAAATATGCTAAATACAAATAGTTTTGCTAGTCAAATCGGAAACATAAAATCGTTTATGCGCAGTTTCCTTCACAAAAGTAACGCGCTAAACGAGATTCAAGGCGAACTACGTTTGAACTGAAACAGTGTTTAAAAGTAATCCAAAAGAACCGTTTTGGGCTCCGTAAAAAGGAACCCTTATGGTACGACTCTGTCCATCTATCCACCCGCGCCTGTCTGTCCATCTGTCACATTATATTTCTGGATATAACTGCTTGTTTAATTTATGTCACCTATATCTCATTAGTAGTACTTTCTATACCTCAACCTGTACGGAACAATATTCACGCAATGTGTCTTCACGGTACACATTTGGCAGCACCTATGTCAACAAAATGTAATTGAAAAACCTCCTTTCTCGTTTCAAGGACCCTCATTATAGGTTCCACGTTACAATCTGAATCAAATTACTCTCTATAGAATAGAACAGAAATAATCAATATTATACACCTAATACAAAAGGAGCAATGAAAATAATTTTATTTAAAATTAAATACCTACCTAAGTAATTTTATTTATTTTTTCCTTTATTTATTTATTATTTATGTACACACATACACATGACAAAGAAAATAAGTAAAGATATCAAGTACAAAGGTACTGCTTATTTCTAAAGAAATTTCTGCCAGCAGACCTGCGACAGGAAAGAGTGAAAAGAAAAGAAGACACAGTGTGTCCTTTCCCTTTTTATTATATTACTGTAAACTTCAAGAAAGGTATGTGATTATTCGCTTCTGTTGTGGGTTTGCGATAACCACGTTATTGTCGATTGTCACTGACTTTTCTTGACAAGGACTTACGGAAATCCCCAGTTTACCTAAAAGCTCCATTCAAACAACGACCTTTTTAGACGACACGGTTGGCGCAGTGGCTAAGCCATTAGCCTTCTACGCTACGTGCCGCGGGTTCGATCCCCGCACGGAACAAGTATTTGTATGATCTACAGATACTTGTTCCGGGTCTGGGTGGTGTGTACATGTGACATGTATGTTTGTAAACTGTACCCTCGATACAGGAGAAATCCTAGTGAGGGGCAAAGTTTGAAAACTATAAACTATAACTATAAAAGGGTAAACCTTACAAGTGTAAACACTAACTCAATCATTAATCAAATTCAAGGGTATACGCACAACGAAACTCAAGATACAACGTCGTAAGATTAATTTAGTGTTTACGTGAACTAAATAGTTCCAATAAAAGTTTTCATCCCGAAGAAACTATACAAATCACTTGATTTCGCAAGATCTAAGAAAGAATTAAGAATAATAGTTGGTCAGCGAGTGACGCAATAAATATCATGATTTGTTCGACCTCTGTGACCCTGCGCGGGCGGAAAGGTCACGGAATCCGTAAAAGTGGCGACCAAGACAATTCCAAAGAGAATTTGGGTGTCGACTTTGTAATTAAAATTCACACGCAATTAAACAGGAGGAAGATAACGAGATAGGATAGCTCAAGGGCAAAGAAAAGCCTTTAAAATTTTACAAATTAGATTTATTATTTACAATAATATTCATTGACTTATAGGTGCCTATATATTTAAAAAGTAACAATTTTGGTGTTGAATTATTTTCTTTTTTAAATTAAATATATAAGATATCTTATCTAAGGGAACCGACGTTCGTCAATAAACTCAATTGCGTTTCTGTAAATAAAGTTTTTTATTGTATTACAAAAGGGTTGTTTCATTAAGTAAGTAGGTACCTACATGTTTTACAAAATATTAGTTTACCTGTAAATAAAGAAACAACATTCAAAGCTTATAATTTCACGAATATCGTCTCCTTTTAATCTTCATGAATTTTATCTAACACAATAGTTTATAACCTCCAATTATCACAATGACATTCACATGACACTGTCACCTGTCTTCACATCAGTCATTCTACTAATCAATCGCGCGTGAATGAGCGCGGGTAAATTCAAATCAATGAAATGATACGTAATCATTTCATTACACCCCCCCTCTTCGGGGAGAATATTGTATCACAATATTTAATTAAATGGCATCTTCAAATACAGGAGCTGGGAGTAATTTGGTGATGTGGAAGAGATTTGATTCTGACTTCCTATGTCCTGTATTGATTCTATAAATTGAGTTTGACAGTTTCTCTATTATTTCGTAAGGTCCAATCTTCAACTCGTCCAATTTCCTTCTGTTTAATCTATTGCCATTTTCCGCAAATACCATGTCTCCTACATTGAACTCATAATATTTTCTATTTCTATCTGATAGTTTTTTATTGTAGTTGTGTGATTTTATACTGTTTTTCAGAGCCAGTTGTCTATCTCTCAACAAATCATTTTCAGATTTTTCCTCTTTTAGTTCATTTGGAATAAATGTTATATCTTTTCCTTGTAACAAGTACACAGGTGCAAAGCCTGTGACGGTGTGCTCTGTTTCATTATACTTTCTAACACATTTTTGTGCTATCGTTGTCCATGCTATTTTTTTATTTTGTTCATTTACTTTGCACCTTATTTTATTGACGAGGGTTTGGTTAAGTCTTTCATTAATCCCATTTGAAAAAGGTGCATTTACTGCTGTGAAAATAATTGGAATATTTTGTTCCTCTAGGAATAGTTTAAAATCTTTTGAATTTATTCCTGGGTATTGATCTGTTAAAATCATACCAATTTTATTATTTTCTGTGACATTTTTGACAAGTTTTATAAAGTCATTTGAATTCTGTGTTTTTGAATTAACAATGTATGCATATCTAGTAAAATGATCCACTAAGAGGTGCATGTATTTCTTTGTAGATCTAGAGCCTCCGAATCCACCAATTGTGTCAATGGACATTATTTGAAAAGGATGTGTGGCTGGTCCCAGGTGAGACATTAGTCCTATTCTATCCTGGCCTCTTGACTTGTTCATAATGCAAACTTCACATTTTCTGCAAATTTCCTTTATGTTCTGTCTTAAATTCTTAGCTGTGTAGTATGGTGTAATTTTCTTTTGCATTTGTTCAATTCCAATGTGACAGTATTCTTTATGTATGTCTTTGATGAAATTTATACTGAAGTCTTCTGATAACACAATTTTTTCCTTTTTCTTGATTTTCTTATAGTATATGGCGTGCTTTAATATTAATTTTTCTTTTTCTTTTTGTAGATCTTCGTTATTTTCTTGATCAACAATAATATTCTCCAGTTTTATCCAATTGACCACTTTCAACTGTTCATCTTCATTTTCATGTGCTTCCAATACTGGATTTCTGCTTAGACAGTCAGCCTCAAGATTATTTTTTCCAGGTGAGTATTTTACCTCAAAGTCATATTGAGAAAGGTAATATGTCAAGTCCCCGAGTTCTTCATCCGTTCTCGATTTAATGTTCATTTTTTCCAATGGTTTATGATCAGAAATAACCGTAAATCGTTTACCTATGAGCCAGTGCTGCCAATATTTAATTGCCTCTTTTATAGCTAGGCATTCTAAATAAATTGCTTTTTTCCTTTTCTGTACTTCATTTAGTTTCTTAGAAAAGTATGCAACTGGTTTTTCTTTTGTGTTTTGTTGTCTCTGTTTCAATACTGCTCCTACGCCTAGTATACTTGCATCTGTGTAAATTAGTATCGGTAAGTCTGGGTCAAATATCTCTAATACAGGTTGAGAACATAGTAGTTGTTTCATTTTTTCAAAGGATTTTTGACATTCTTCTGTCCAAATAAATTTTTGATTCTTCCGTAGTAAGTTGTGTAGTGGATCCAATGTTATTGCAATATTTGGTATATATTCATTATAGAAATTTATTTTTCCCAAAAACTGTCTCACATTTTTTTGATTTTGGGGTACTGGAAATTTTTTTATTGATATTAAATTATCTTTTATTGGGCATACTGAATTATTATGAATAATGTGCCCCAAATATTTTACTGAATCTGATGCGAAAGAGCATTTGGAAAATTTTAGTCTAAAGCCTTCCTTCTTTATTGCTTCTAACAATCTTGTTAAGTGCGTTATGTGCTCGGGAAAGGACTTTGAAAATATCAATATATCATCTATGTAGTTTACCGTAAATTCCGTAAGCTCATGTCGTCTTATAATATTACTCAATATTCTCTGAAATATTGCTGGAGATGTTTTTAGTCCAAATGGTAGACAGGTCCACTGAAAATGGCTGTCTTGTGTTACGAAAGCCGTTTTTCTTCTGTCTTCGACTCGTAATGGTATGGACCAAAATGCTGAATTCAAATCCAGGATAGAAAAATATTTGCAATTTCTTGTTTTTACCATCAGATCTTCAATTAACGGAAAAGGTTGTGACTGTGGAATAATAAGTTTATTTAAATCTCGAAAGTCTATACAAAGTCTTGATTTTCTATTATCTTCCTTTTTGTATGCCAACGTTACCGGAGCAGCAAATGGGCTGTATGATTCCTCAATTAGATTTCTCTCCAATAACTTTGTTACTTGACTCTCTATTTCCCTCTTGTCCTCAATATTGCATCTGTAAGGTCTTTTGCTGCAATATTTATCGACTAATAAATCAATTCTGGCTTCATAATCCTTGACAGTTCCAACATCGTACTTGTCTTTTGCGAAGATTGATTTATATTTTTCAATTAGTTCATTTATTTGAGCTTCTTGTTTATTTTCGAGGTGATTAGTATAAATTTTAAAATTTTTTTCATCAACATGTTCATTAAAGTTTACTGTAAACTTGTCACAACTTTTTTTTTGTTTTTTTTCCTCTGCTTTCATTTTTGTATTTATATTCATTTCTTGTATTTTTTGTGTTATTTCTAGCTTTTCATTTTGGATCAATTTAAATTGTTTTATCATATCCAATCCAATTAAAAAGTCATAGTCAAAATTGTTCTTGTTAATTACAAACACATTTACTTCTTCTTCTATTTCAAAGATTTTTATTTTTATTTTTACTATTCCGTTAGTTTTTTTCACACCATTAATCGTAGTTAATTTCACTGTCTGTGCATTATTTATTTCTTCATCTTTTAACTTAAGTAATTTTGAATTAATTAATGAGACATTAGAACCGGAATCATATATTCCGAATACATCCAATGTATTATTTATTGTTAATTTGACTTTGATTAATGGTGGCACTACTAGTTTTTTTTGGTCCATATTATTTAATTCAGTTTCTACTTCAGAATTGTTAACAAAGTTGATAATATTAGGTTTTTCTTTATTGCCTTCATTTGTTTTAAACCAGCATGAGTCTTCAGGGTGATATCTAATACCTTTATTTAGTTTTTTACAAATCTTGCACGGTTCTTTAACCTCTTTTGTTTTTACTATAGAATTGGTAATTTTCTTTTTATCAAAACCTTTTTTGTTAATTAAATGTTCCAAGCTTTTCACTTCATTGAACAGATCTTTAGTCTCCTTTATTTTCTTTCTATCAATTCTGTCTGTTATAAAACTAGGTAGACCTACTGCAATCAGATCAATCAGAGTACTTTTGTTTATTGTGTTGTCCATTTCTAACAATATTTTCTCTTTTCTTATTGCGTAGTCTAATAGTGATCCTGTTTTGTATTTAAATTCTATGGCATACCTTATTGGTGTCCAACCTTTATTCTCATAAGTATCACAAAAATCTTCCTTCCATTGTTTCCATTTGGAAGTCAGCGTATATCTTATTAGCATAGAACTGTACCAATTTAAACACGATTTATCCAAAAACAGTCTAAAAATTTCAATTTTTTTCTCATCTTCAAGTATTTCCAATCGATCACATTCTTTTTCAAATGTAGCCATCCATTGAATTACATTAGAGTTTTCTCCGGTGAATTTCTCAATTACAAATTTGTCTGAGATTTTTTTTAAATTAGTCTGCTTTGGTAATTGTGGATTTATATTAGCAATTTTTTCTAGGATTCTTGACAGTGTTTCTTCAGATATACCCTCTTTTATTGTTGGTTGTGTAATTTCTGTTGTAATTATCACTTCTTCTAAGAAATAATTCCTGAATTGTATATTGTCATTGTCATCCATGTAAGTTTTTTTTAGTACATCTGACAAAGTTATCCATAAACTCCTCTTTTCATGTCTCCTTTGCATTGTATTTTTTAACATTTTACATGTCTCAGTTTCCATTAATTGTCCATGGTACTTCATTGGCTGTAGTTCTTGTGGTACACGGTAAATCTTACCTTCTTTTGTCGTTATTGCGGTTACTGCCAGTACATTTGTTTTTTGGTCTTCGAAACTTTTAATAGTAAACTCAAATTTTAGTTTATCCATTTCTGTAAAATGTCCTTTGCAAAGAATGTTGTTTTATAAGATATCTTATCTAAGGGAACCGACGTTCGTCAATAAACTCAATTGCGTTTCTGTAAATAAAGTTTTTTATTGTATTACAAAAGGGTTGTTTCATTAAGTAAGTAGGTACCTACATGTTTTACAAAATATTAGTTTACCTGTAAATAAAGAAACAACATTCAAAGCTTATAATTTCACGAATATCGTCTCCTTTTAATCTTCATGAATTTTATCTAACACAATAGTTTATAACCTCCAATTATCACAATGACATTCACATGACACTGTCACCTGTCTTCACATCAGTCATTCTACTAATCAATCGCGCGTGAATGAGCGCGGGTAAATTCAAATCAATGAAATGATACGTAATCATTTCATTACAAATATTTACGTACTTTTTCAGTTTCTATCCTCAGCTTTTATTATCTCATTCATATTTCAGCTTATTAATTTATAACTATTACTATCGCGAGTGAGAAAGAGAAAATTAGCTCTGTGAAACTATCCACAAACTCAGACCTGAAATAACATGAAGATACAATCCTTAACCCTAGCCTTACCCATAAGTTATCAATATCCGAATATCCGCAGTTCTGCATATCTGAAAAACCGGGTCTGCCAGCACTATTAACTACAAAAACACGAAGCCGAAGTGCCTGTAGAAGATAACGCCTGCTGTCACAAGCTAGTTATTTATTGCGGATCCACCACTAAGGCCCACGTTCACCGACAACGTAACAAACGATAAGAAGAGTTAAATCTGCCGTTTAAACATGAATTTATGCAAGGTAATCGGCCACTTTAATTTTAAACATCTGTTATGTTGTCCGTGGACATGGCCCTAAGTAATTCACCGTCAATATAAGCAATTATGATTATGTCAAAATCTACCGTTTAAAGTGAACTTTTATATCGGTAAACGACCGTTATCGAATTTAACATCTGTTATATTGTCGGTGAACCTAGCCCTAAGGAAACAAACATATGAAATAAACGTGTCCCTCGACCTTGACCCATGAAACTGAAGATTATTTTTTACTCCGTGGCTTTTACAGGAATAAGGCCGTACTGGTTTTATCGCATAATAATTATGATTGATTATTGCGTATCATACGATTCATATGTAGTCAAGGATTTAAAGAATTTTCTAAAGAACAAAAATTATATTGGCTATCTATTTAGCTTTAATAAACTAGTGAGTCTTAAGCTTTACAAAGCTATCCAGCTTTTGCCCGGGACGTGTTTTTCATAATTTACTGCCTGGTTAACCGGATGAAAAGTACCCTATGTTACCAGGTTAATCCAGGATGTACTACCCATGTACAAAATTTCTTCCTTATCCATTGAGCCTTGGCGGCGTGATTGAGTAATAAATATCCAACTATACGGTATAAAAAATAAAATTGGGTAAAAAATTGGTATCAAGGACAGAAATATTAAAATCATTTTGTTTGAAGTCTAGAAATATTAAAATCATTTTGTTAAATAAAAATTTAAATAATTTTGTTCGAAGACTTGGTAATGTAAAAAAAAAACCTGAAATCGAGATTATTTTTTTATATACATTTAGTCGAGTAATATTGAATTATTTGTATGGAACAGCAGATATTTCTTTTCACAATTTAGTCCCATACTAAAAGTTGTTCATAATGATGAGTACAATAACCCTTTAAAGCGTAGGTTCTTATATTCGTCAAAATGAATATAAATTATTCAATATATCGGGAAGCCTTTTCGGAAGGTTCATGGAGATATTTACGTAGGCTGAAGCTTATAATACTCGTACCATAAATGTGTTTAATTAATACTATGAATATTCATGGAGGATTCATATCACAGTTTAAGTTATGTTGTTTGAAAGTGTCTCAAGGCGCCATGTCGCGTGCTGCAAGCTATGTAAACAAGTGAAATTGTCACTTTGACCTCAGATATTAGGCCCGCATACACTATTTGTTGTAATGTTGAGAGATAAGAGATAAGCTTTGTTTATAACATGGCCGACTTTGACTATAAAATATTGGGGTTAACTTAGTAGTCATTTAGGCTTACATTCAGAGACGACAGAAACGAGTCTAAGCGTGAACTTACGCTTCCATCTGTCAAAATTTGTTCGTAAAATTGACATATGGAAGCGTAAGTTTACGCTTTAGACTCGTTTCTGTCATCTCTGAATGTAAGCCTTAGCTCGTAAGCTTATTACATAGAAGTAAGAGGTCAATTGCTTAAATGATCTTATTGGAATAAATACGACTTCGTCGGCGTGACATTTAACTTAATTATATTTTTTGTGCGCATTCCTAATTCTTTATTTTTCTAAAATTAAAGTAACCTAAGTTACTCCTTATAACATTAGCTATCTGCCAGTGAAAGTCCCGTCAAAATCGGTACAGCCATTTCGGAGATTAGCCGGAAAAGAAAGAAAGACTTTAATATTTAAAAAAATGTTTTTTTGTTAAGCTGTTATTTTGACATTACAATAGATGATATATGTTTTGATTAATATTATAGATGTTTTCTCATCACCCTTGGTAAACGAATTGATGATCGATATAAGATAAGTTTCAGCTTATGTTATCCCTAAGATTCCTTTGTCCCCAAAAAGAGGGTTAACCTTTTCGGAGATAGGACAACGCTCCGAAATATAAATCACATGATCGATTTAACTGTGTCAACTGCCAACTGATCTGATACAGACTCACAGTAGGTTACAAACACTAATGGATCGAAGACGATTAATCTATTGCTTTCAACCACACCCAATGCCAATGTAACAGTACAGCTTGTAAGTTTATCGCTAAGAACTGTCGTAACGATTCATAGCTAACTTACCACTCTGTGGGACACGGAACGCATATACATAGACGTGAAAACAATACAAAAGAATAGATCTTTATTTCATGTAAACCAGATACAGGCACTTATGAAATGTCGAGACTCTAGGTGCGCGGTATAAAACGGCAATTATAAATCTTCTATTGTTTCTCATAATTTCTCATGGCGGTAGAGTCAACAGACCAAAATTAGTATTCGATATTTATATTATACACTACTACTTTTGCTTTGGTCATCATTCTACACAGTTTTTATTATGGGACCAACTCTGATATTGGGTGTTTTTAGTTTTTATTTTTGTCAGTAAACTTTGGACTTGTTCCACTCATTAGTGTTTGTGCACATTATCCAGGGACATACTGTATACAACGTGTATCAGAAAAGCGTGGTTATATTAAGGGTGTGGATCAGACCATCAAACTTAACAACCTTCTCTATGGGACCATCATCGTTATAATCGCGAAAAAATTATCAGCTGTCCCGAACGTTTGGGTCGAGTATGGTATTAAAGTTTTGTATGGGACAGCTGATTCTTTTTTCGCGATTACAATCTTGGCCCCTATAGATAAAGTTGTTCAGTTTAATGGTCTGATCTACACCCTTAAAAATATGACCGTGTATTTCTCATACAAGGCGTTAATAAATGAAAGTCAAGGCAGAATAAATTTATTCTTCGTCTGCAACTAAAACAAACGCAATCATATAAATTATGGATAAAAAAAAAACCGAACAAAGTATTACTATAACTTACTAACGCTAAGCAATAGACAGTCAAATTGTATTCGAGGGATTCGTATCACTCAAGGGAGGAAAAATCATCAACATTTTGTGGTATTTATATTTTTAATAATATTTTTATTATAGCCTACAACCAAAGACACTAAAGCAATTTTTTTTTCTTCACTACCTAGTATAAAACGAAGTCGCTTCCCGCTGTCTGTCTGTCCCTATGTATGCTTAGATCTTTAAAACTACGCAACGGATTTTGATGCGGTTTTTTTTAATAGATAGAGTGATTCAAGAGGAAGGTTTATATTAATAATACTTTCATATTTAATGTAAGGATAATAGAGAAATTGCACCCGGGCGTAGCCGGGGACGGGTCGCTAGTTGCCTATAATCCACAGTCATCGATGTCTATAGGTACGCTCTGTTATACAAAGGGAAGCTAAAAAAATGAGACGTATTTTTTGAAGACGTCAAATTCGAAATTCAACAATGTTCGAATTATATATATACATATAGAACAGCGATACATGCACTAATGGAATAGCTACTGTTATTATATATTTTTTATTCAATACACAAATTATTAATTATGTTTGTAAACGGCATTTGACTGGTGATCAACCACTCCATTTTTCTGAAAATGGAGTACCTGACACGTCTCTCTTTTTGAGTTCACTAAGCATATCTATAGACATCGATGTCCACAGTAAAGTACTCTCGTATAAGGGTATTCTCAAATGTCAGTACAGCTTCTATAAAACAGATCACGTACCCGGGTAGTTTCAAATTCTCCTTTGACACCTGTGTAGTGATTGATTTACCCATTTGCTGTAAAGGAAATAAGAAACTAAAACCGATGGATGCCATCAATCATAGGATTCACACCGCCTGAAAATCGCCTGAAATTCACACCGCCTGAAAATCAGTCTAGTCTACAGCGCTATTCAACGGGGTAAGAATAATATTTATATTTGATACAACTGAGCTTTTCTATGATGCGTGGTGTGTGCCTAGGGTTGGTAACCGTAGTCTAAAATATAACATTGTTTCTATTCTATGTAAGTGTACTTTATAATCTGTAACACTAATCAAGTACGCTAAAATATTCTATTTACATGTGTTTGTCAGTATTGGGAAGTCGGAAACTGTAAGACAGATATTGTCCAAATGTCACAGCATTATGCTGAGATGGGACTTGGGAGCCATTTTTGCTCTCGTCCCAGGTTGCTTTTCTTTTGTTATATCTTTTTGTACTTTCATTTGTTATTTCCTGGCGATTCCAGAATAAAACTGTTTTCTTTATTTCTATCTAAGAGATATGTTTAAATATTGCAATGCAATTTTTCTTATCCATAAAATCGACGACATGGTTCTTTTGAAAAGAATATCTTCTCTTTTAGTTTCAGAATTTCCCATACTAACCCATCATAATGGATCACTCGGTAAACTGTTAACCCAGAATACTTAGATTCGCTTTAAGTAGATATTTCTAGTTTTTTCCAAACATAGTACAAACAAGAGTTACTTGACCTAGAACATAACCTTTAACCAAATAATCACAAACAATAACGAGAAAGCGCCAAAAGCTTGTGAGACAGTTAATGAAAGCTCGTTCTGCTATAGTGGCATTATCGGTTCGTTAACCCCACAGAACATACTGGGTAATTTCTGCTAGTGTTAACCCTAAAAGGGTAGGATCTTATTCAATTGATCTGAACAAACAAACATTCCTTTACGTACTGCCTGCGTACCGCAAATTAAACTGTGTGGTATGAGGTAGGGTAACAGGCGTTACAGCTGTAAAACAGTACTAACAATCAATCACTTACAGACACATGAAAGCTGAAAATAGGAATTTATATCGATTTACCTACCTACCTACCTATCTACTGTTTTCACAGCATTTTCTCTGCCTATCAATCAAACGTAGCTTAATGGTTTCTGCCCACTATCCGTACCATACTATGACAAATAAATCAGCTGTTCCATACATTTAGTCGAGTAATATTGTATTTTTTTATGGAACAGTGGTGCCTTTTTCGCGATTTCAATCTTGGTCCCATTGTAAAAGTTGTTTTAATGTTGAATATAAAAACCCCTTTCAAGAAATTATCTATGCATTCAAGTAATATTTTATTATTTAATTAAGAAACATAGTTGAACTACATTTATTTAAAACCCAATTTTAAAATATTATACACTATTAGTTCATTAAAAAGTTACCTATTTGTAACACATATAACTACAGTTTCTTTTAACACACACCTTGTATTGCATTGCAGTAAATGTTTCTAAAAGTATCGATAATTTCACGATACACCATCCATCATTCAGTCACTTTTACCTACTTCAAAATACAAAATAGCTTATTTATACCGACGAACAATATGGTCGCTTGTACGCCGCTTCCGTTAAAGAAAACTAATTTATCATTTTTCTTCCCTTCACCGCGATCCGAGGACACATTTTCCTCGAGATATTTACGATAAGATTAGGGTACTGGACAAAAAATCAGATAGCTTCCGAAATTTAAAAGAATATTCTTTACTTCTCCGTCCTTAGGCCAATTGAAATTTCACAAAATATCCTTAGCCTTGGAAACCATGAAGCACAGCTTGCCTCATGGTTTCCAAGGCTTAGGATATTTATAGGTTCTGAGGAATTGTTTGATATGATGCCAACGGCTAATCTTTCTCGCCATCAACGGGGAGTTCATTCGTATACCATAGAGCCACACTGATCTCGTACCGTTCACTTTTAGAGGAGTATTCTCCCACACAAACTTAGGTTGTGGAATCAGCTCCCTACCGAGGTTTTCCCAAGAGACTAGAACAGAATAGATCTATATTTCATGTAAACCAGATACAGGCACTTATGAAATGTCGAGACTCTAGGTGCACGGTTCCAAATAGTAGATCCTATGGAGAAGAACCGGCAAGACTACAAAACTACAGCATGGAGTTGTTCAAAAAGGGAGTGGAAAGGTTTTTACAGTTACTCGCACATTGCCGACATGTGCGAGAGATGCCCCTGGTATTGCAGACGTCCATAGATTACAGTAACTGCTTACCATCAGGCGAGACGTATGCTTATTTGTTACCTTAGTGGAATAAAAAAAAACTTTACCAATTACAACAACTGGCACAAAACATTGGCTTCAGTGGAATTCCATAAAAAAACCTATAGTTTGTTGCCTAGATATGTTTCATATTGGATCTGTGTCCGAACAATACAAGCAATAACAAGGCACGGCTTGCGGCCCGACTTGTGCCCGGATCGAAACTTCGGATACTGGTAGTGCAAGTTTTATCATATAACGCCACACCACAGCTGCGGGATTCATCTCAAGAAAAGAGGTCCAGTTATTACTGTATTTGACGTAAAGTGAGTTTAGGCCTACTGAATGAAAAACATGGAAGACTTGACTCACTTGTAGTATTCATGATTAACTTTTTATAAGGTTCGACCGTTCGACAATCAAAAAGTTTAGACCACTTTTTTTTAATATCAAATATTAGCGAGGTTCTGACTGCCTATGACTAAGCAAAGTATTCGCAATTTTTACAGCAATTATTATATTATATCATATCTAAATACCTATCTATTATCTTTTAATTATCTATTACAGAAATGTACTAATACACTACAACGTCTGCTGCGACCACGTTTCCCAAGTACCTACTTAGAAGACTCAACGCTAAAACAGCAATAACATGAATCTATCATCTCTCCTCTCTCTCTCTCTTCAGCTGCTAAGTTGAAAGACATCATCGATATAACAGATTCCAACGTCTGGAGTCCGAACGTGTCTTGTTTGCTTTCAGAATGGTCGGATCAATCATCGTGACGCAGAGCATTCCGTTTGTTGAGAAACAACATTAGAATATCTATTTACACTGTATTTTTATAACGGTTTGTTATTGGTGGTGTACAAATACTGTACGATTTGTATAAATGTAGGTTTTATATTGTAAGAGGCCTCCAGGGCACCCAAATATATCATCCAAAATCATAGAGATAATCACAGAACACAGAAATTTCTGTGTTCTGTGGAGATAATACATAGATAAAATAGCTTAACAAGAAGCTACAGTATGACACAAAAGATAAGGCGCATCGTGAATCTTAGTTCGCGCTGACAGGAATACACGATCCCCGAAAATGCCCAAAGCTAAATCAATTTATAATCAACCTTATGCAATGCTCTTAAGGTATAAAAATTGCAGTGCCGTCTATTTCTATTTCACGGTCTAAGGCTGAAATTCAGAAACGAGTCTAAGCGTGATCTTACGCTTCCATCTGTCAAAATCTTATCGATTTTGACAGATGGAAGCGTAAGTTCACGTTTAGACCCGTTTCTGAATGTCAGCCTAAGATCACGTCAATGGCGCAGCGACGATGCTTTCGGATTGATACTTTCCTAACTGCGCAGGTACATCGGTAAGCCATATAAGTTGTGTTATACTGTACCACATAAACTAGGTAGGTATTCCTTTTTCAAATATTATAAATATATAATAATATCTACTACTTAACTTATACACCAGTATGTTAATAAAAGTGACAAAATTAGCAACATGCTCGTTACATCAGCTCCAAATTGCTATTATTTATTTCTAAGAAAACGTGACATGAGTAGCAAAACTTGTTAGAAATTCCTTGAGGAAACGTTACAAATGTTACTTTTCTCCATTAACCAATGTGCCAAAATTATTATTGCCAACAATAAAACGCACAAAAGAGGCTAAAAGCTATTTAATATTACCTAAATGTCCCGTTTACACGAAGATTAACAGTTAGAGGACGCGTTTCGCATGAAATATATCCTTATATCGTACAAGGTATAAACACAAGTCATTAATAAGCAATTCTATTCACATTCATGTCTGTACATCACTCGCAAAGGAATTGGAAACGTGTTCCAAGCGAATGAAGACAATAACATTATCAAACAAATTGACAACTTGACCTAAAAACAAATTGGAATTTGTTAGGCACTACTGGAACTGTTACAAATACCTAGGTATTTGTAACAGTGACCTAGGTCAAACCTAACGATATCCAATATGATCTGTGTTAGACATATCCTTTAATTGAATATTATGTCGTCCAATAATGATAATTTAAAAAGTAGATCAGCCTACTATTAATCTGTATAATATTATCCATATAAACTTTAACTATGCCAAACCTCACACTCCTCCGTGCGCACAATATGTTTAAAAAGGGGTACAAAGTTTTCTCTTCACGTATTAATATACAGGGTGTCCCAGGAAACCTGTACCAGCGAAGGTCTGTGGTCAGGGGACACTAATACTCATCGATTGAACCCCCATGTATGTTCTACGATATTTTGTAGTTTTCGAGAAATTAATTATTTTGTAATATTTTCAGATTTTGTATTCGTAGAGTAAATGATTAGGTATTCGAGATATTTCTGTTGTTTTATTTATTATCACAATAAAAGTGAAAAAGTTATAATAATTAGTAGAATTGAATTGCACTATTGTACCTTTACCTAACATCCAAGTATTCTCCATATCAATCGCAAAAATGTAAGAAAAGTCATTTCAAATGCATGAAATAAATTTCACTATTTTTGACCTTATCAACTTTGAACTATGTTTTCTCGAAAACATGTCCCATAAAGTACCAACTTTTTTGTGTTGTTTTGAGACCTAAGGAATTCATAAAGTTTTTAAAATTATTTACAAATCATTCAGTCAGGTGTAAGTATTTTTTTTTTCATGTTGAAGTCAAGTGTAATATTTCTCCGAAACAGAATTTTTTTATCTTGTGATCATATTCTGAGCTACTAGTAGTTAGAATTTGGTTTTGTGTTTTTAACAGGTAAACACACATTCTAGCCATAATACTGACAAGAAAAATCTCAAAGAAACGCCACTCAGAAAAAGTTGTAACTAAAACCGCCTACAATTTTGAAAAATCTGAAAATATTACAAAATAATTAATTTCTCGAAAACTACAAAATATCGTAGAACATACATGGGGGTTCAATCGATGAGTATTAGTGTCCCCTGACCACAGACCTTCGCTGGTACAGGTTTCCTGGGACACCCTGTATAGATTCTACATAATATCAGGGATGTGAAATCTATAATCATTGTACTGACAGCAGCAGCCAATATCTTGGTATACAAGGCCCTTGACCATTGACCAATGTCCAATGTCCATTGGCCATCTCGTAGGGCCGGCGGCTCTTTGAAACGGCGCACATTATTAAGGTTTTTCTCTGACCCCTGACCAGTCGAGATCCAAGCTGAACCTTTAGAAAGAGAGCAATGCGCCACATTTTTTTAAATTTAACCCTTAAAAATGTAGTTTTCCCCTAAATATAAATTAAATCAGTTGCGACAGAACAATGAAAGATCATCACCCTTTTCCTCCATAAATAATTTATCTTTGCTATATTTTTTTCCTAAGAATTTAAAGTATCATTTGTTGGTGTATAAGGCACAAACTAGACGGGGCCAAGATAATGCACTTTAGAGTGCATTTACTTGTTTCTTCTTAAATGTTTTCACATTTCTACTTACATGTAGGTATATTTACAGTGTATGCGAGATGAGGATTGAAGTTTATTTCCATTAAGGGTTAATAGAACTTCCACTCTAGTATGAGATTATAGTAATTATTATAGTAGCGTATACGTTATCATAATTGTTGCAACTTTACTACAACACTTTACTGCAACTTTATTACACACCAGAAAGAGAAGAAAAGATACAATAAATAGAAAAAAAGATGTACAAAGGGCGGCCTTATCTCACTGGGCGATTTCTGCCAGACAACCTATAGTATGGAAAAAATATTTGATGGTCATCTTTGAATCCTCAGGCTGCAGCTACTTGTGATGCAAAAGTACACAAGATCGTAAGGAAAAAATATTTGCATCGATGTAGTAACCGGTTTATTAGTAAGCCACGCGTACAAGTGTACACGCGTAGGCTCTAACAGGCCGGTCGGTGACAAATTGCCTTCATTATCGCGGTGTACTGTTGCACCGCTGCGCCTGTCAGCCTAACAAGACTAAACAGCCCGACACACTTATCACACCCGACGCCACCCCACGCGTGGTCATTGACCGCTTGGCAAAATTGAGCCCAACGCGATAGAATATTACTATTTATATTATTCGCATCGCATGGCATGGCATATTACAAGTTTGCTTCCGGTAGACGTGGGCGTTTTTGGATATTTTTGTCATCGATGCGCATCGATATCAAATATGCAGGATCCGATATCAGCATCGTTATTGAAGGTATCGATGCCTACGATACGATACTGATATTATTGACAACGCATCCGACCGAAACTAACTATATGTAGGTACTGTACTACAAAACTATATGTCACTGACATCCGTTTTTAACATGACACGAAATCCGATCGGCATCTGTAAGTAGCATCGATGCCTGACATCGTTATTCTAAAAACGCCAATCTCTAGTTTCCGGCATCAGCCGTTATAATAACGCACACATACAGCTACATCTGATTTATTGTTTGATACTGACAGAAGTATTTTCTAATAATTTTCGGGAGTCACCTAAACCTAGAAGAAATACCTGAATCAAATGGCTGTTTGTGATAACCGCCTATTGTACCTACGCTCATGTTAACCTCAATCCTTGCTTTTATTACTTGATATGCCTACAATGAAATATAAATAAATACCTACTTTTTAACCCTTACTAAATCTTGTTATGGTCGAACCAGGCACTTCAGGTTACACCTGGTTTAAACGTAACGTTGAACGCACATCCGAAACATGAGACAAAAGAAAGAAATCAATCTCTGTATTCAAAAACTTTTTACAAATCAAATACAAAGCTAATAAATAGTCTCGCCTAAAGACGGTTCCGAAGACACTGTCGTTGTTTAAGTAAAAATATCACCGCTCTACTTAAAGAAATTAACTAAATGTCAGCTGTTATTGCAATAAATAATGCATCTTGTGTTTTGAAGTAAAACAAACTTTAGTGATATACTGCAAAGTTGGGAAGTTCGCAAAGCTTTATACAAGGTTACAAAGTACGGTATTTATTTACCCGCTGGCTGTTAAAAGTTGAATTTAGTTTTTAAAGCTCAAGATGTCATGATACAACATGCATGAGCTCAGACCGCACCGTACTTAGACATATATTTCCAAAAACCAAGCAATATCTGAGTGAGAAACAGAAAAAAAGGTTTTATGTTCATAGATGTAACATTTGCAAGCAATTTGAGGAAGGAAAAAAGGTACTTTGACACGACCTCCACACTTGTTCGTCATATTTTCTATGATAAGAGAATCGATCTACCAGATAAAAATGTTGAACGGTTCAATTTCCGACTTTAGCCCGTACTGTATCACTGTCTATTGATGGAGTCGTGCTTCGAAGCCAGAGGGCGCGAGATACGTTCTGTGACATAGATATTGTTGTAAATTGTCTGCTTACAAAAGGATTTTTTCATTTAATTCCTTAAAATAAAGATGAAACAATATAGAGAGTAATTTATATTATGCAAGTTGTTGCCCGCGGTTTCACCCGCGAGTTTTATTTTTATTAACATAAATATAATTATCCTATAGCATAGCTTTCTATTACTGAAAGAATTTTTAGAATCGGTTCGACTTACAAAGATTATAATAATATTGGTATAGATTATTCGCTCTTCTCTTTGGGATACCTGTATCAGATTTTAAGTCTGTTGAATTTACAGTTAATGAGGTGGGCTAGCAAAAGCATTTGATGATAATGTACCGACATGTACACCTAGATTGCCCGTTATCTATTTCCTTTCTGTTAAGTCCAATCAAAGCTCGTCTGGAAATGTGCGCGATAAAACCGCCGATCGTACAGTATTAGCTGTGAATCTCAATATTATGTTTTATTACCTGGTGTACAATAAAGAGTATAAATAAATAAATAACTTTTTAGGACACTGTAGAAATATGAATATGAGTTGGAAAGCTCATAAAACAAGTACCTACCTACTTACAAGATGACTTGCTTTTTAGTTTCACAATTGGGTAATTATTACGTAGTAAGCGCCCTTTTAACATAAAGACATAGTATGCATCCTGGGAAAATTATTTACCGCACTTCCCCGAAAACACTTTCAATTAAAAGTTACTTCATTAGCAATTCGTGCTTGGCTTTTGAAGGTCTGTCTCTATTGGTGGTCGCGTCACGTTTTCTATTGTTTTGGGCATAAACACGAATGACATTTAATTAAAACTAGGTCATTCCTTTGTATAAAATACATTATTATTATTTCAAACATTTTCGGTAACAATAAATTGAAATACCTACGTACCATAAAAGGTAGAATAAACTTCATACTTTCAATTTCCAAAGAGCTTTCATGCTTCTTTTTTGTACAATAAAAGCTGCTTTGTTTCGTTATAGGTATTTATTAAGCTTAATACTAAACTCCACAGTGCAAACTATGATATTTACAGTAACTACACTAGATAAATGTAAGTACAGTCAGCACAATAAACATCCGAATACTTGGACTTCAACACAGATAACAGTTACAAAAATATTTATCAAGGAATCTGTTAAGGCGATGCATTGGTAAACAATTGATCTCAAAACTGCTGAATAAAAAACGCGCGCGAACTAGCTTGTGCGTATTGCTTCAATGCAGTGTAATTGTTAATTTTATAAAATCCAATTACTATATTGAAATGTGTGTTTAAACTAATATATAAAGAAGAGGCTTAAATCGGTCTCATTTACCTATAGAATGAAATTCTCTATTCTTAAAAGCAGTTCTTTATATTTTTTTTACTGTTCTAAAAGTTAACCAATTAAAAATGCTATTATCAAAATGATGTCAAAAATATGATAAATGAAGAACATAAATATCAGTTCCGAATGTTTTTTAATTGCTGAGAAAACTTGAGATCCTTGCCACCAACTATTTTAATTCGTCGTGTTAAAAAACAGCACGTATCGACATAAAACTTTTACAGTCCACGTTGAGCTGACCGACTGATTCACAGGTTTCGGTGGCTTTTTATATAAGCAGTATAGAAGATACTATTTAGTATAGATACTAGATAGGTATGCTCTTCATCCCTAGAAAAAAGGACTATGTTGTGTAACAATGTTACTTACATTTTCACGTCCCGACTGTTCATCATATTTCCATGAAATATTTCATTCATAATCGGATAGCCTGTATCAAGTATTTCTTCAGGGAAATACAAATAACATTTTCACGCGGACCTAAAGTTACATTATATTCTCGTTTCCTTGTCTTTCAAGATAAACAAATCTCAAGTAATATTACTCGTAAATATAACGTGGCTCAAAGGCGTAATGTAATTGCAGTGACGCATCGGATTTTACCACATTTTCACTTTTCTGTTTCGTTTCACAGTAATTTAGTAAGATGCTAATACATACAGTAATAATTTATTTTTTCACAGTTAAGCATGAATCACTGCAAAATACGAGTATATGAGAACATAAAACTCTTGTAACATCTCGGTGTAACATAAACCAAGTTAAAAAGTAAATAATTATGTTTTTATTTGACTACTACTAATAAGGTGACCATTAAATTTTAGTAGCGCACGCGTAGCTTCGTAGCAGTGCTACGAAAAAGTAAAGCTCCGTACGTAGCAACAATTTTATAGTGCTACGTGCTCTCAGCTTTATGTACCTACATTTTGTTTCCACTCTTGATAAGAAAGAAAGAAAGAAAGAAGAAAGAAAGAAAAATACTTTATTAGCACAACAAAAAATAAATAAAACCAATAACAAAGAAAACATATAAAATAAAAAGTTGTTGTGCCAAAAGGCCGCAGCTCAGCATAAAGTCAGGAGGCAGTGATACTGGCCACCTGACGCTGGTTTTCAGCTGCAACCCACATACATCTCGGTAACATAATAAAATAAATACAATTAGGTCCCTTTTCCCGAATTAGATCTAAGGCCCAATCTCGACACCGAATTTAAAATGTCAATCCCATAATAGTTTGTGAAAATGTTTGGATGATTGTTAAACAATCACGCATAAACGGCTGAACGGATTTGGATGAAATTAGGCACACAAGTAGACCATGTCTTGAATTAACACATAGCATACTTATTATCCGGGTAATTTAAGTAGATCCCCGGGGATACAAATAAAACCACGGGCATAGCTTCATAGAAAATTACATTTGTGTTCAAAATTTTGAGTCAACACTAATAGTGGTTAATTAATCAGGAATAAAAGATGGTAAAGGCCGACTTTTATTTTAAAAGATGTTTTTTTTTTCATTACTTTAAGAATGATAACACGCATACAGGTAAACAGACTGTACATTCTTCAATTTGATTACGGTTTCCCTAAAAATGTAATTAGTGTCACAGTAACGACGGCTATTTCATCATCATTAAGGCATAGGTATTCAGCGGTAATTTCATTGTAGTAAGTAGGTAGATAATATACTATAGGTAAGTCCTATCTATCATCACCGCATGTACTTAGTCTTGATATTTTGTAAGGTTATGATTGCAAATGTTATTTGCCCTTTATTTTACTTAAAAGATTTGATTCTACATTGGATATACTTTTTTTTTTTTTTTTTTATCTTTAATTTTATTTGAGGCTTTTATCCATAATGGCATGTCAGCCTCATCGTAACTTAACCTATGTATAATGCTTATATTAAAATTAACACTGAATCACTTATGATACACGAACAGCTCAGTAAGTAAGTTACTTTGGGTTTTTCGCAAATTGCGCAGAAAGTAAACAATCGATATATCCGCTAGCTAGGCTATCGGAATTTGCAATAACCAGAAAAGGGTCAGATCCGTTTTATTAGAAACTATCAAACACTTTCACATTGTGTTGTTTTTTTTTTACAAAAAATGACTACTTATGTTCTTACTGTCTGCCTGTCTTCTGTTTGCCTGCACAGAATATTAAAATAGTGAAGCCACATTGCCCGCAGAAACACTATTAATATCGAAAGCCTAATTGTGACAGAAAATAGAAGGCAAAAGACTGAAAGGACGGAACCCAAACCGATAGTCAAAGCAGGTGTCGGAACAACTGACGTACCAGTGAATAAGGCACTCCTTCAAGCCAAGCAAATGCATCACCCTTAGGTTGACTGATAGAAAATGCCTAAGGCATTAAGTCCGCCTCTGTACATAAGTATAAATAAATAAATGGAGCTGAACTATCAAATATATCCTGGGACAGAGTCACGATCCATAACACTGAGGGGCCAACTTAATTATGATCTAGGTACATGTATATCACCCTGAAAACTTCTAATAGCAATCAGTTAGATATTAGATAATATCGATAAGCGCTAGTAATCGCAATCGATTAAAACTTGACAGTTCAAGATTATTCAAAGCGTTGTTCCAATTGTAGAGTGGAGTGATTAGAAAAGCAAACTATGCAATGTACATTAAAAAAAATTAACTATCAAAATCGTAAAATGTAGCCGTTCTTTGTAATACACAGAAGGTTGATACAGTCCATCTTCATAAAATAATCCATGTGTCGCCTTGTACGGTTAGAAGAGAAGGCGTGCTATTCTTTGCCGAGAACCACAATATGAATGAGTCATGCCATTTAAATATCTACTTACCACACTACCTTCATACATTTTAATACTTTTTCAGAAATCTCATCTTCATAGTGTTTCAAAAACAAAATACCACGATTGCATAGTCGCAAGGGAACTCATTTACGAAATATCCCGGCCAAGTCCCGTGGGACGATGCTAGGCGGAGGTCAAGAAAACCGACACTACACGTTTGCTGAACTCACTTTACTTTGACTTCATGCTGAGTGTATTTATAGTAAGATGATGAGATTAAAACAGGGGGTCTACCGCGTAACTAAAACTATAATGAACATCGACTCTGGTAATACACTTCAATAAGATCGTGAGAGGCTAAACTTCAAGCTACCCTGTAAAAAGATTACTGATCATGAAGAAGAGAGTCCCAACTTCATGACCGATAAAAAAATTAGAAGGTAGCTCGAAGTTTAGCCTCTCAGGAACGTATTGAAGTTAATTGCCAGAGTCAATGTTCATTACCATTTTAGTTAGGCAGTAGATCTGCAATTCCATGATTGCCATGCTTGGCAGAAAAACTAAGAAAATAAAGAAAGAAAATACATTTATTCAGCACAGACATTGACAACATACGAGAGAGAAATAAAATAAAAATTAACTTAAACCTTTAAACAGTAAAAAATAAAAAATAAGACAGACACAGAACAAAGTAAAAATAAAAATAAAATAAGTAAAATAGTCATCCTATTGATTAGTGTCGCCAAGCATGCCCATGCCGAAAGGGTAGTCAGCTCAGCATTTGCTGGGCGCGGAGAGCCCAGCGCTGATTTTCAGTTGGCACCCCTGCAGGCCAGTGACACACGGACGAAGGCAAGCTACCATTGTGTGATAAAAAAACTTAGTTTATACCTCTAGCCCAAGTTCTGTATCCTCACTACGTAACAAAAAATACAACTTTGAAAACAGAAAAAAGATAGTTAATTCAGTGTCAAATTACAAATAAAAAGGCAACTGCGATATATACCTAATTATTTTCCCAAACGCAGTGTGTGTTGTTTCCCATGCATGAGATCTATCGCCATCATGACTAAGAAAGAATTACTATTGATAATTTAATTACCTATTCATTAACTTTGAAAGCATCTAGCTTAAATAATAAAAAAAAAGATCTTTTACTCGTGTCCATTTAGATAAAAGGTTACTCTAAATTGGACAGCTTTATATGTTTTTTTTAAAGCCATATGCGATATCTCGTAATCGCAGTGTAGCAGAACTAATGGTATTAACCCTCTTATTGTTTGCTGTCTGGACAATGAACCTGCTACTAGCGTAAATACTCAGACTGTGCGACCTATACCTATCGATTCCACAACATTAGTGTATCATAAAAATCATTTATGATAAGCAAACCAATAATAATTCCTGTATAATGGTGGTGATGAAGTTACGACATTAAATGAAACCACGTTTTTTGAATCAAAATCTGAAGCTGTACAAAGAATCTACGATTTTCACGCATATTTTTTTACCTATGCATAATATTTCACTCCACTTGCATTTGTCTAGGTGAAGGGACATCAAAGTAGAAACTTAAATGTCATCTTTATCTATTCTTTACGTACCTATAAATAGAGATTATTTTGGTAAGAACAGGTTACAGACTTTTCTTACGCCAAGAGATATGTGATAAGTGTAAAATTAAGAAAAATTTAATTAATTCCTGTGGCTAAACTATCTACTGATTGGATTTGATTGATGTGTATGGTCACAGAACGTGATGTCAAATACGTGTTTTCATTTAATGTCGAACGTCATCACCACCCTGTATAACGTAAATATTCCAGACCGTTACGAGAAGCTAGACACATCAACTTTACTGTAACTTTAACGACGTCTGTAACATTTTTCAACGTCGCGTCGCGTCGCCGGCCGTCGTCGTCGCGGTATAGTCGTCGCCGGTTCATCTCTAAATTTATCGTCCATTCATAACCAATTATGTCATAAGGCCTCCAGAATTAATGGTAAATGGCGCCTAAGACGTGATTCGAAAACATATTTGCATATCTGAACTCCCGAAGCCATGTTTTACTCTTGGATTCGGTCAGAGAATGTATGTAAAAAGGCTAATTGAAGGTCAATCCTCAATGCTTACCACTCAGGACTTAAACGGAGATAGAGGATAATGTTTTCTATTAAGAATCTATACGTGAAGAGAAAACTTTGTGCCCCTTTTTAAGCATATTGCACGCACGGAGGAGTGTGAGATTTATAAGGAAAAGGAAAGCAGAAAGCCAAATTTAAATTATAATCTTACGGTCGAATTTCAGCTATGCACTGACGACCACTAATTGAAATTTATACGTATACGATAAGTATCTATAGACTTAATTCTAAGATAAAACCATCTGTGTTGAGTATCGTAAATAAACAAAATCATCAAAGAGTTACAATAATTGTTCTTTCAACAACAAAGGCTTCTTATTTTTGAACGAATAATCTTTTGATGTTCGTTTTGTTATTGTGGTAACATATTAATTAATCAGCACCTAATATCAAATTAGTACGGCTTCCTCATTTTATGTTATTTATTAGCCATAAATACGTATCTTATCGCAAACACGCAGTCATAACTTTATAGCAATAAAAGGCCGTCCGAATGAACACACCTCGTCGTTTTATGAGCCATTATTATGTGTCCTATAGAAAAAATCGTCAGCAATAGGTATATTATTATGCCATAACAAAGCAACACATATTATATTATAACATATTTATGGGCTAGGCAAAACATTTCGCGAATGCCGTTTTTAAGTCCCACATAATAAGGGGCGAGCCAATTAAAAGTTCGAATACGAACTTT
This sequence comes from Allophyes oxyacanthae, assembly GCA_932294325.1. Classification (NCBI taxonomy): domain Eukaryota; kingdom Metazoa; phylum Arthropoda; class Insecta; order Lepidoptera; family Noctuidae; genus Allophyes; species Allophyes oxyacanthae. The sequence continues at coordinate 13,010,245 of OW028613.1, read as the reverse complement.
TCTCGAGTGGTAATAAATATCAAAGAAGGTAGTGGTTATAGAAAAGTCGATCTCGACATTAGTTTAAACACATACTTAATTAATCATTCAGAAAATTTAGAGGCATAAATCGGTCTCGGTTCCCTGTAGAATGAAAATCTCTGTTTTAAAACAGCATTTTCTGAAAAAAAATTATATTTATAATAATCATATAAAGTATTGTAAAGCAATTATCAAAATGATGTCAAAGATATAATAAATGAAGTACATAAATATCAGTCCCGAATGTTTTGGAAGTAATTTTGTTTTTTTTTTTGGACGTTGCCCCTCACTAGCATTTCTCCTATATCGAGGATACCAGTTTACAAAGATACATGTCACATGCACAAATACCCAGACCCGGAGCAACTATCTATAGATTATACAAATAATTGCTCCGTGCGGGGATAGAACCCGCGGCACGTAGCGTAGAAAGCTAATCGCATAGCCACTGCGCCAACCGTGTCGTCAATTAATATAAAAAATCAAATATTTGTGAGTAAAATTGAGATTCCTGCCGCCAACATTTTCAATTCGGGAAAATACACTATCAGTGTACCAAAAGCTTAGCTTTTAAACAATCGGCACGTTTTATTATTTACCAAATATCGATTCCATACAATATATTATTGTAAGTACAGTGGTAAGTGTAGAATCAAAATATAATATACACACTAACTTTCTGCCGCAAGTTTTTCTGTCTCTTAATCTTTTCTGATTTCGTCCCTCTCAACCGATGTTAATTTTTTTTCTTAGAAGCGTTTCAAATAATATAAACAGTACCTATATAAGTTAGTACAATGGTCTCCATCCACCTATTTAACTATTTGAAACGCATTGTATTGTTATGTGTAATTAATCCATTTAGCTGAGAATTTACTCAGCTGTTGATTTTTAAATACCCATATTTTTTAATAGAAATCAATGTAAAAAGTTAATTTGAGATTTACCAAGACTCAAAGGCAAAAGATTAGTGTAATATTGTGCCAGAGACAGCTTATCTCGCCCTCGATGGCGAAAAACTGTGTGCTGGAGTGAGTGCGGGCTTCTCCTCATTATGTATCATCTGGGCTTATCGCTGTCATTTGTTATTTTTTCGGCATCTTCTGGTACTGGCAGCACACTCATCCTTCTCAATCTTTTTCGTTTAAAATGAAATTGATTATTTTGCAATTACGATGTTTTCAATCACTATTACAAGTCTTTTTTATATACTTTTTTAATATATTGATAGTTTCGAGCGTATGGCACTCGTGGGTTGCAGCTGAAAACCAGCGTCAGGTGGCCAGTATCACTGCCTCCTGACTTTATGCTGAGCTGCGGCCTTTTGGCACAACAACTTTTTATTTTATATGTTTTCTTTGTTATTGGTTTTATTTATTTTTTGTTGTGCTAATAAAGTATTTTTCTTTCTTTCTTTCTTACTAGATGGCGCCGGCAATTCCTATGACTACCCCTGAGAAGAAACACCGAAACAAACTCAGGGGTTAAGGTCTGTTTTAAACTCCAGAAAAGAATCTCGTGTAGCACTATGTAAGAACAATGAAGGGCAGCGTCTAGAATGTATTTTTAAAGAACGCGGTCATAGCAGTTTGAGCTAACCTTTAATTTTAGACAAAATTATATTTTTAATTTCAATTAATCACAAGTTTGAGTCAGGTGATTATCTTCTCGAATAAATTCGTCATAATGAAATATAGCTTGGCAAATCGTGAGTGTACCCTGCACTGTCTAATAAATGTGCTCTTACACGGGTAATTAAAATTGACGAATTGTCCCAACACCGCCCAGTTTTGACGTCCACGTCGCTTAAACGACATTTTTCATAAGGCAACTGACGTTATGAGTCAATGTCGCACGATAATCGCAATTGTACTAGTGTAATTTTTCCAGATTGCAGAATTAATGGCTCCACTCTGTTCGGCAATCATTGCTGTAAAAATTGCCCGGATAAGAGCTTTAAAAGCTTCAAAACTCAAAGGAAATCCGCACAGATTTTCTTTCATTCATGGGAGCAGCAATTTAGCTTAAAAAATTGACTCGCTAGATACATTATGCGAATTAACCATTCTGTTATTATTGATTTACCCAAAAATCAAAGACTTGTGTCACTCATCTATTCGCTCTGCTGAATTACAGTACAGCCTTAATCTTCTCTCAGAGAGGAAGTTGGAGTTGGAATTTTGCCGGTATATTCTCCAGGACCAGCCCAGTTGGAACCGTGCACCTAGAATCACGACGTTTTGAAAGTGCCTGCCAAGGCAAGTTGAAATAAAATGTTTGACTTTGACCCAGCCCTGACAACATATTTTACTGGTTGATGATTATGCTCTCGCTTCACTCAATATTCTTTTCTTTTATTATACCAAAATAATTAACGTTGCTGACTGTACAATAAATTAAATTAACACTGAAACGCATCTCAATTCCAGGAAAAACTGAATGCACTTGGCTCTCTTTCAACTCTGATTATTTATTTAGTAAACTGTAATACTTTTTTTATGTAAATAATACGCATTTAATGTCTCAAAATAAATTTGATTGCACACAAACCGTGGAAATTGTTTTTAATGATTTTATTTTACAAGCAAAAATTAGATTAAAGATAAAAAATTAAACATATTAAAAATAAAATTCTCAAAATATATAAACGGCTTATCAAAAGTTTTTCTTTGTTGTTATTTTTATTACTTACTACTAAAAAAAGTTGGCAATCTCTTTCAGGTTTGCACTCCCGGTGTTTTTCCTTTATTGTTAAGCAAGTGATTATCAAATTCTGATTCACATGAATTCGAAAAATCAAAGCTGAGAGCTGGGTTCGAACTTAGAACCGGAGCACGAAAGGCAAGCATTCAACCGCTAGACTATCACTGCTTTTTCTACTATGAAAAAAAATACCAAAGGTTCCAATTACTAGTACCTGCTTAGTAGTGTACAACGAAGAAACATTTTGTCACAGATTTACGCTAATTAGAAGAAGCTAATTAAGAAACACGAAGACTATTTAGCTATCACTTGGCAGGTCCCGCGGTTTTCTATAGCTTCTTTAAAATAAACTAACCAACTTAACGAGACAACTAATATACTCGTAGATAAGAACTTGGTTCTATATAATATAATCTGCGTTATGTTTCAGTTAAGCTTCGGTCACACGAATATTCACTGCGAATTCAATTGCCCCGAGTATACTCGCTAGGTGAAACACGCTACTCGCTACAACTAAAAGGGATGATTAGTTGGATTGCATGGTTGGTGGTCTTCAGGGGTTCCTGAAGATTCATTGGCCACGAGTTGTTCGCTGAGAGCAAACTCGCTTGTTATGACCGAGGCTTTAGTGGCTTTAGTTCCTCTAAGTCAAAAATATGATATAATAAACAATTATTTACTATAATAAAACTGACAGATACTTGAAACGTTCAAGTACAAAATTAACTCATTGTAACCAAAAAACAAAACATGACGTCACTTGTATGAACATTATGATTATTTGATAAAAATCAAAGGCTTTTTATCAGTGAGGATTGCAGTGTTTCCCCCTGTTGGATAAAGATAATTAGCCCTTGTGAGGCCCCTAATAGTAGTAACACATGGTGAGCTGTTTATCATGGGTTACTACTTTATTATTGCGCTATCTGTCTGACGCTGCTGAACAATACGTGGCCACTATCTTTTCACGCATCTGTGGTGTGATATGACTCATTGGAAAACTTGAAAAAAAAACACATACAAAATAAAATAACTAAAAAGGTTCATCACGGGGAACCAACCAATCCTGAAACTAGAACTTGCGATCTGGCCATTCACTGTCTAGATGTCAGCATAACGCATAGAAATAGTTATTGTTTATTTTTAAATTCTTTTTCTTTTTTCGTGAAAAATGGCCTGCAGTTTTATTCGAGTTTATATTCCACGAAATCAACCTGTACTTGTCTTTTTTTGTAGGTATAATGAAGGTACTTAACCTTGTTAGTTATAATCTAGGTTATAATAATTATATTTGTGGGTCAAAAGAATTTATGCAATGCCAGTAAAAATTAATTTATAACTTTTCATAAAATAAATGGCTTTGATGGATTGCAATCAGCCTGTTTTGTGTTTACATTACAATCTTATTGGTTATTGTTTTATACACACCACATAACGTTGCATTGTGAGAGGATCTAAAAGTAATTTTATTGAAATTAAGCGTGAAACAACGGATATGTTATGACGTTACAATAAATCCATCCACCGGGTGTTCTATAAAAATCTATATGCGAGAGTAACAAGACAGTCAACCATCAAGTTATTATGAGCGGTTCTAATAACTTTAATTTAAATAACAAGAATATACACATGGTATATTTAATAAGTATTTTTTTTGCATCTTCTATGTCCTACATGCCCTTTGCAGACTGGAATAATTTCCAGCATTAGCCAAACAATTAATCTGAAATCCTTGTTCAGCGAAATATTCAAAGGCGGCAAACTAAAAGCTTCGAAAACAATCAAGAACGACAAACACAACGCATTATTCTAAGTAAATAATTGTTCTCTATTCAAACATTAATTCTCTAGCTTTTGAAACGATTCTATGTAATTCACGGCCCTCTATGTTCACGGCATTGATTTCGCTCGCACGTAACGAAACGCAATGTCAAAATAAAATCGATCGATCTGTTTACGTCTCCGGATATTTATTTCTCTCATCCGGTATAAACAATACTCGTACTTTATATATAATTTTCTATGTTCTCAATAATTAACGGTTTGAATTAGCCAAGAGATTTGTAATTTAACGAACCTTAATTTTAACATTCTTGTCGCACCCCAATACGGTCTCTCCAACACGGCTATTTTAATAATTCCAAAATTAAGTACATTTCTATGTAGCCACAACAAGAACACTTCGTGGATTTAAAATTACAAAAAGAACATAATATTTTTCATAGGAATAAATTCCTAAGAAATGACGGCAAGACGGGATTCTATAGAAATAAACACTCGTTCAGAAAAATAGCTAAACAATGCGCGTAATGTATTTTTTCCATTATTTACACTGCACAGAATGTTAAAGGGAATGCATCAATGAATTAACCAATAGATAGGTATGAATTATTGCTATAATTACTTTTTTATGGGTGAATATAATTTGTGTCAATGTAAAATTAAAGACACTTAGTCCTCAAGCGATCAAAATAATATTCACCGTGGAGTGTGGGAGTGTTAACAATATTCTATGCATTCAAAATTTTCCACCAGCAGCGATCAATAACGCATATAAAATCGTCGGGTCGCATTACTTGTCATTTTTATGCAATATGAACTGTATGCTTCTCAACTATGTTAATTTAACTCGCACATTTTTCTATAAAATATGGTGAAAATTTTTAACAGCCGCCTCTACAGTATCATATTTAAACTTCTGAAATAGATTTTAGATTTCATATTATAATCTGCCATGCCCAGATTTTAAAAATCCATCTTCGTTTTCATATTGTGAAATTAGAACGCAGATGTGCTTGTGGGTCTGATCATGACCCGAAAGAAAAAATTGTTACGATATATCACAATCATGGTCAAAGAAAATCAATAGACCGACCGATTGAATATCAGTTGACGTGTGCTTCCAACTGTGAAGACGATAACCTCCCTATTGCATGGTGAGACTATCCATTTTTATTGACATTTCTGAACACAGTACGGAAAGATTATGAATAAAATATAGCTTGTTAAGTGACGCATGATTGCCACGTTGGGATCATTGATAGGGCAACCAAAATCAATATTAAATCTCATTGATATTATTTTTATATGCTTTAAGCTTAGCTTATTGATTGGTTACCGTGCTATTGTATCTGGTTTAAATCTTTGAATCATCATCATCATCTGGCTAGTCTTTTCCCAACTATATTGAGGTCATCCAATTACTGGAAGACACTAATACCCTAAGATTAGACCGGTTATCACACTTGTAAATCTATGAATGTTGATATAATATCATTTCAGCCTATTACTGTCCCACTGCTGGGAACGGGCCTCCTCTCAGAATAAGAAGGCCACCACGCTGGCCTGTTGCGGACTACACACACCATCGAGAACTTTATGAAGCCCTCTCATGTGAGCAGGTTTCTTCACTATGTGCTCCTTTACTATTAATGTAAGTGATTAAATTCAGACTCGCACATAAAGTCAAACCATTATTAAATTATTATACCATGTTTTTTAAATTGACTAAAAAGTATAAAGTAATTTCTTCAAAGTTCAAACTTTCAAGTTTCTAAGCTCATCGGGAAGTTGGTTTAAAACTGATTGCAAAAAATTTACCGAACAGACGGCGGACTTCATGATGATATCAAGAGAGGTAATAAAAACGTGGTAAAATAAAAATAAAAGCGTTCAACCACTAGCCTATGCCTACTTGTTAAATAACTTTGAAATATACTAAGACATCTCAACACGTAGTTATATGAGGTTTGTACTCAAATGCAGTATATTAATAACTTAAAACATTATTCGAATCATTTCAATACTCAAGTATTCAATGTCATCTTGATTTGGGTCATCCTTGTCGTCAGTAAAATGTTTAATTTGTTCAAATCTGAAGTCATTCAAAATATTACACTGAAGCTTAAGATTTTAAGATGGTCATTGACCGAGGAAAGGTCAATCGTGAAATTGTAATTGCATTTATTTTGTGAAACGCTTTTAAAGGCCCGCCCTCATTTTGGCCTATTTTATTCTCTGATTGTGAGAAAGGAAAAAAATATTTAAATGTAGGTCTGTAATTATAAAAGTACTTACAAGTTTCGTGGCGCTTAACCGATCGTATAGTCGTAACAGCACCGATACTAGAGCGATCAAATCTTTAATTTTCATAAAATTCTTCAAATATTTGCCATGATTATCATCGCCATATTTTAGTGTCCAACTTGGCCCTAATATGATAATGTGATTATGCTAATGTTTAGTGCAAAGTATAGTATACCCTGGTTTGTCACTTATTCTGTACTTTTAATTTTAAGAGACATGTCCTATAGTCTCTTCAAACGGCCATCATTTCTTCGACAAATGACGCCCTTCAGCTTGATAATTCTGCAACATAACTCGATGAATCCAATTTCTCATTCGGATAACTAACCTCGTTACTCTCCTTATTCAGTTCTTATCCTATAAAAATTTTTTTTAGATAATAAATTTATAATGGCTTGTTCTATGCAACCCACCACGTAACAGTAATTTCATAGTGTATTTACACCCGTCCGGTCAGTCAGTCGCCGAGTGTCAAAAGTTATTTTATCTGCTTTTAATTAGCGTATATCACAAAACGTTGTGTTTGTTTGAAGCACAGAACACTTTCCGTGTTTTGTGGTTTGAAGTTTATGTAGATCCAACGCTTTGCTCTTTATTTGATTTCTCACGGGTAATTGAAATAGAACTGTGAAATGTTGCAGTTGTTAACTGGCTATGAACACGTTTCTAGGTTTTTGTGTTCCATTTGTAAATCGTTCATATTAAAGACATCATTCGTTAATGCCAAATTTGAAAGGTATAACATCTCTATTTAGAATATTCCCATGTTCGTCATAAAGTTGTTTCTTGACTTGTTCGTACCGAACGCGGTATCGGATCCCTCAGGAAGCAGTCATTGAAATAAAAGCTTTCAGTAAAGAATCTGGCCCTAATCGGTACAGAGCGTACCGAGAATACAGATACCGTGCCGACAAATCAGGAAACGGCCTAAATAGGTATTTGAATCATCGGACACAATAAGTTTTCAAGATTGTTTATTTAAAAAAAGAACACATACGATATCACGCTATATAACTAATCATAAGACAGGCACTTGCAGGCTTCCTCAAATGATTATGACGAAATTAACAGTAGGTTTAAGTATAGGCACAAATGCAACTGTTTAAATATCTACGTAGAATAAAATAAAGTCACTTTCCGAGACTATCTCTGTATATCCGCTTACTCCTCCTAAACCACGCAACGGATTTTGATGCGGTTTTCATCATCATTTTGACCTATTCTTCCGAAAGGTTTATTATGGAGAATACTTTCATATTTAATATTAGGATAGTGGAGAAACTGCATCCGTGCAAAGCGAGGGACGGGTCGCTAGTACTCTTATAAAAGAGATCGATCAAACCGCAACCAAAAGTGTTTTTCTTGGTACAAAATGACGAATAATTTACAATTCTTATGCATCGATGTCTATAGATACGCTCTGTCATACTACTGGAAGCTAAAAAGATGAGACGTATTTTTTGAAGACGACATATTCAACAATGTTCGAATTATATTTAAATAGAACAGCGATACATGCACTAATGGAATAGCTACTGTTATTATATATTTTTTATTCAATACACAAATTAGTAATTATGTTTGTAAACGGCATTTGACTGGTGATCAACCACTCCACTTTTCTGAAAATGGAGTACCTGACACGTCTCACTTTTTGAGTTCACTAAGCATATCTATAGACATCGATGTTCATATGTGATATGAACTCTCAGACAAAACCTTAGCGTAAAGTAGGTACATTACCACATTAGCTATACATAACCACAATACACACAGACTTAGTTTGACTACTTTTATATTGATAGCTTAAATAAGATTGTTATCGTTTTTTAACTTATCTTATGGTGTATACATTAGAGTACCTATCATGATAATAGCAGCCGAAATGAAGAACCGTATTATAGCGGATACTGAAACGTTACAAACAAACACATTAATAATTTGAGTGATATCCTGGCACTCGCAGTTCATTAAGAGGAGCTTCTTCCTTAACACTTTCCTTCTCCTTTTTCTTACAAACGCACTCGCAACACAAGTACACAGCTATCACAGTGCCTAACAGCGTCGGCAGCCAAATGTACACCGGCACTCCGGAAGGCCGCACAGTGTTGGCGTATTCCTTCAACAAGGCACATGGAACGTGGTTTCTCTCTTTATGCATTGTCAAATTATGCCATAACACGCACTCTTGGTCCATTGTCACCACTAATGGAGGACCTGTGTCCCGCAAAAAGGGCTTCACATTTATTTGCGACGACGCTATGTCAACCAGACGCGAATTGTTTATTTTCATTGTCGTTGTTTCTATAAATGAAGATATCATAAAACACGGGAATTCTGTCTCTTCAAAGTGTGTCCGTTCGATCACCTGTAGGGAACACCTCTCTTCTGGCGTCGATGAGTAGTGATGCCAGTGGGACCAGCCAATATTTGTGGATCGTCCTAAATTGTACAAAGAAAGGCCGGTGAGGATGTCTCTGTACCTGCTGCCGGAGTCCTTGTAGGTGTACACGTACTTAGGTGGAGTTGGTCTGTATACTGGATACAGTTCGGATGATGAGCATTGACGACAAGTGAACGCGACGTATCTGGGTGGATGGTAGGTGTAGTGGGCGTGGCTCGCGGTGACGTGACGGTTGTGCGATCCTTGATGCGACGAGTGACTCGCATGACCGTGTCCTCCATGCGATCCTCCGTGTCCACCTTTTGCAACTACACAAACGTTTATGGTGATAATGTAAACAAATATTGCATGAATAGGCTTCATGGTGCAGCGTAAAGGGCGGGCCCCAGCGCGCGACTGCCGCAGCTCGGGAGATGAGGTCGCTTGGCGCCCATGTAGACTTGCTGGCGCCAGACTGTCGCCCCTTGCTACACAGGGGTGAAAGCTCGTGAATGAAATGTATGAACTGTCCTAATGGACATAAGTGATGGAAAATTTGAAGATATTACGTTACTAGTTTACTAGCCAACCTTTAATTTCATAATATAGGTATCTACTGTGTAGTCAAATACATAAATTAATAGAAGCGGTAGCAAAATGAATGCAGATTAATGTGACAGGTCATAATCGTGTAAGAAAACAATCGCCTACTCATGTCTCGATTGGTCATACATATAAAACTTGTGTCATACCACACCCGGCGAGCGCGCCGGCTCTGACAATGCGCCTCCTACAAAGCGAGCTCTTCCTGCTCGCGATCACGATGGACGATTTCCTGAGCATTGTCGCCGAGACATTGAGATCATGTTTGTGATACGAGGATCGTACCGAGCTACTTTGTACATAAATGGGCCAATGAGCCAGACTGAAATCGAGGACAAGAAAAATTACTTATAATTTCTTGCACTTAATTTTGGTTTTAGATTTTATGAAAAGAGTATCCATGGAGTTTCTTGCCGGTATCTTCTCCAGGACCAACCGACTTGGAACCGTGCACCTAGAATCACCACATTTTGAAAGTGCCTGCAAAGGCCCAGTTGAAATAAAAATCTTTTTATACCTTACATTTTCAAATGATTTTCTTACAATCTCTCCAAAATACCTACTTTGTGTACATTAGCGCTACGAAACATTGAGCGCGCTTTCCGAATAACACCTGTATTAACATAAATTCGCAATAGACAGGTTGGAATATGCCAGTGTTTATTTAACTTCCAATCGAAAACTATTAAAGAAACGAACGAACATTAGCGTAATATATCAGTACCTACGCCTAGCATTATTTCTGAACGTGAATTTATCTTGTAATGGCAAAAAATTATAAACAATGGCTTATTTTATTTTACAACGTTAATTCTTAAGGCCTATGCACACACGTCAGGGCCATCGAGTATAAAACTCGGAAACCGACGCGACATAGAATACGTAAGATAAGAATACAATGCATATTTTTGGCTTTCGTGCCTTTATTAAATTTAAATTTGAATTATTTGAATATCTCGGATGATGTTTTCGGAACTAAACTAATTTATAATTCTGGTTACATTGATGAAATACCTTGAAACTGAAAATAATAATAAAATATGAAAGAATGATAGAAACATGATAATAAGGCTATCCTTATTACCATGCTTATGTTATTTGTGTTCGTGCGATATTGCACAACTATTCTGCACATTCCAAAGAGATGGATTTCTATGATAAGACTCACCAATGGGAGCAGAACCTGTGGCAAAATTAACATTTCATCTATTATCGTAAAAAAATAAGTAAGTTGATAATAGTACCACTTTGATATGTTATACGTATGTATAGATAATGGTGTCGATTCTGTTGCGCACTTTAACAGAACTAAACTAAGGGCGTTTGTCTCTTTTTAACCGACTTCAAAGAAGAAAGAGGTTCTGTCTTCCACTGTAAGTAGTTTATTTTACTATTTTTTTATGTACCTACCTACCTTCACCGATTTCTCCGTCAATTGCAGACCGATTTTGAAAAATCTTTTTTTGTTTGAAACGGCTTTTGGACCTGTAATTCTTCAATGCGCCTTGACTTGGCAGTGGCATCGACTTCAGAAGCAGTAAAAACTAAAAAGTATAAAATTATTTTCTTAATAAACTTATATTAAGAAAATAATTTTATACTTTTTAGTTTTATGATGTCAGTTTTTACTTGTTTTTAAAGTTTATTTTTGATTAAATAGATAAATAAAGTGACCGATGCGTTTAGTTCTAGTATTGCATACACTCAATCACGTTGCGAAGAGGATTGATTTGTTTTCCTGCTCTCTGAATGAATTCACTAAAAGTACATATATTGTGTTATGTGTTGCTTAAGTAAGGACCGCACTACCGCATTGGGAAATATCCTGTAATGATAGTTGTGATAGATAGATAAATAAATAGTTTAGTACTGTCACAATGCGCTACAGAATCGACATCGATATTCGTTAGCGCAGAATGGAGTATCTAATGTTACCTTAGAACGATTGTAATTAATCGTTGTAAACAATCGACTGAAAACGACTAAACAATAATTGTTTACTTGAATCGCTTTTAGTCGGCGTTAGATTACTCTTTTCTACTCTAACAAATACTGTCGAAGTAACTTATAAAAGTGGTAATACTGTACAGATGTGAAAAACATACAAGGCGAAATATTTTATCATATTTTATAGCATGTCCACACGAAGCCAATTAAAAAAATGGTTATAGCTAAAGAAATAGATATAATAAATATGTCTACTTTGACTTAATATCGACGATTAACGTCTTTAGGGGTATGTGAGGGATCATGTTACCCAAAATGTCGGTGCGTGGAGGATATGAACGTCACTTATCTTGGATTACGTTATTAGCCATGTTAAAGTATCGAGTTCCGTGGAAAATTCAGTTCTGAAGATCGTCAAGGGGAGCTACATTCAAGGTCATAATTATATACCGCGGTTGGCAGACAATGACTGTTATTATTTCAGAAGTATAGGGAGTAATTTATTGTGCATTTGTCGCCCGCCTTATCTAAGATCAAGCAAACAGAATCGACTGATTAAATCTTTTGTGGATAATTTATTTTACAGTGCCTGCATCATGCAATTTCTGTAGTGAGCCAAAAGACAAGTACGTTAAGATGTACCTATCTATATCTCTTTAAAAACTGTCCCTACCACAGTAAATATTTCTGTATCGCGGTATCGTTTTCAAACACAAATCTTATTTAACTATATAATTATACACACATGTATATGACTTGGATGTAAAAGTAAAGAGTTCCCAATTTTATAATTTTTGTTACCTAATTTCTTTAAAAGTATGTATAATTAAATATTAAAATTTCATATTCTCAAGCCGTCCGGGAAAGAATCCCGGTTTCAACCAAATGTCCGGGGTTTTTTAAATCATTGTCCGATGTCGGCTATTTGGTGATGGCAGCCCTAAGGCAGACGTAGACTGGATCCGAATAGTGAAGTGCCTTGTGATGACGCAACTATCAAAGTGGACTGATAGGTAGATTTGAGTAAAATTAAGTTCCAATAAGTTCGGAAAACCAGAAATCTAAGGCCATTTTTAGTTGATATCATAATATTGGCATAAATCTGTTATAATAATGTTATCCTTTTTATTGGAGTGTCTGAAGTTCTGTCGACAGTCGGCACACCACACCGGAAATTTTTATTATACTTAGGTACAATAAACGGAAACAAACAAGACAATTCGATAGTTTCCGTATCAATCTTCTTATGACGGGACTTTTGGCGCCCAACGGCAAATAGAGAGTACCTATACTATATAGGTACGTACTTACTACGTATTTGTTCCAAAGTACATCAGCCGTAACCAGATTATGGTAACAAATATATTTTCTTTCAGAAGGAAACAAGAAAGCCTACATAGGCCCCAACTTATTTTTGTGACCATAAAACACTAGCACCTGCGAAAAATTTGGGTGTAATCCTCGTACAATCATTGTTCTGTATCTACGCGTATGGACACACAACAAATCCGTAAACTAAAATGGTCTTTGCATGGTGATTTGGTGCTCTCCCTTGCTCGAAGTGAAGATAGGCCATGTTCACCAAATGACAGCGTTGACGTGATGTTGTTTTGTAAAAAATTAGATTGCGTTAATGGTCGGTGTATAAGTCTTCGCTGTAGGTCCTAATGATTATGTAGGTACAACTTTTACTATGGGACCAAAACTGAAATCGTGAAATATCTGCTGTTCAATACATTTAGTGTTTTCGCGATTTCAGGGTTGGTCCCATCCTATAGTAAAAATTGTCCATAATGATGAGTACAATAACCCCTTAAAGGGATCGGGACTAGAAAGGTAAGACCTTATAGAGATGGCATGTGATTGGAGAGACATATTTATTTCCAGCTGTGGACTATTTTAGGCTGATAATATAGCGTCTTATGAGTAGTTTAATGGCTAGTCGGTTCCGCTACGTGCATTAGGTAGGTACTGAAGTAACGAAAAGAAAATTTTATTTTTAATTAATATAGCTACTCGGTCTATATGAAGGCCAAAACAAGCTGCGACGATTTCGACATGTTGCGCGCTACGCTAGGCGTTATCTAATATAATTTGAAACTTATACACGCTAGGATGAAGGTAAATGAAGACTAGATGAGATTGTCGGTTTTAGCCTCGGAGCCGATTTGAAGAACCATAAAAAATTATGAGAGCCAGACACAAGACATATCAAAGTGTGCTAAAATAATTTAAATCTAAAAGCTTACGTCTCCTGTGAATGACACATTGACTTTGAAAGCTACCATTTAGTTCATTACTATATTAAATTACAAAGGCATTTAAGGCCAATTTTATTTTATAATTGTAGGTACATACGTATTACGTACGACAAATAAGTTTTTTGTGATCCATTTATTTATATGGAGAAGGAGTGCTGAAAGCTAAAATTACGGTCCGGTACGAGAATTTCGACCACTTGGCGATCTCTATTCAGAATAATTCTTTTTAGCTCTTAGTTGACTGAATATTATCAAAGTACCATCGATGCCTAAAAGTTCGTTCAAAAGCATTTTGGAGTCATAAACTAACTTTTGGATCAGTCAAAAGTCTGAATCCGGTTAGTACTCGTACTTATCCACCAATAATTGTCCTTCAGAGACAGGCGCTTTATTTGCAATAGGTAGGTACTGATATTCAGTCTCGTGACGTCAGCTTTGACTCAAAACTGACTCCAACATATTTGGGAAAACGATGCTGATGATGGCAGTTACGAAACTGTCACAACCAAATGGTTCATTCAAGCATTGTTTCTGGTCCTCAACCCATTCAGCCCCTCCTAATTTCAAACCAACAATAGTTGCCGTATCGTTTGTGAGTGAAATAGGACTGTAAATTAGTGTAATTATTCATTATAATCACATATAGCCCATGCAATATAATATTATGTAACTATGGAGATGGCGCGATAAAGAATAATGTTTATTATTATTTTATGGTCACGTTCTGAATACAAGGCACCTTAATTTAAAGACATTTGTGACTCAGTAACGAACACAAGATAAACTTAGATTATAATTATAGATTTCTGCCAATAATATTATACCTTTCCTAAGCAGGAAATGGCTTCTACCTACTCAAGGTATAATATGCCCTACGTACTAACGTAGGCTATGTCAATAAATGAAATGATCGTATTATTTTTGACATGGCATAGCTCTATCTTACGCTGACTTAAGTTCCCTGATGTAAGAGAGCAGTTCTTTGGAGCATACGGAAATGAAAAGCAAAATAAAAACCACAACGACCGTCATGATCATCGCACTAGTTTAAATATAACCTGATCTGACCATCTGACCACAAGTCATTGCAGTTCGAAGGCTGTGTGTAGATAGGGTATGGATGCCAATAAAATAATTACGGCTCATTGTTTACGTCCGTTTGTTCAGGCAGACGATTGACCATATACCATAAATTCATAGCAAAAAATAAGTCTGAAGAACAAAAAGGTGGACACAACGTTCTCGCTTTGAGGTGCCATTTTAATAGAAAGTATTTATAAAATTAACCCAATTTTTATTTATTTATTAGAACTTAGTTCTACTTATTTGCAACTAGCTGTTGCCCGCGGTTTCCTTCGCATCCTAGAGGAACTACCTACTTCAATGTACCCGGATAAAAAGTCCAAGACATGTTCCATCTGCATCTACGTGCCAAATCCAAAGCCGTTCAGCTGTTTATACGTGATTGAGTTACCAACATCTTCATAAACTCACATATAAATAACATTCCGATTCATATGAAGCTATGAATGACAGTTTCGTAATATCATTATATTTTGTATAAGTTTTTTAATCAAATAGCAAAAAGCTAACTTTTTATTTTGTTAGTACCTGCCTAATTATAATTTGAGAAGTTACACCATCTCTGCCTGTAAATGAATAAAGTTACATAACTTTGAGTATCTCGACTTTTTACGGTTTCGAGTCAAATTGCTTTATTTCGTTCGGAACTGACTGGACTGCAAAGTAATATTATTATACTTCTTGCATAAAAGCCTTCGTATAGCCGTGTATAGCCGTTTGCTTTCCGGCATAAAATTGGCCACCTTTCTCTTCCCATGTGAGTAGTATGCCGTTTATACAAACCCTAAAGACAGAAAAAAGAGGGGTGTTAAAAGTTTGTAGTGTGTATCTGTGTGCCTGTGTATTTGTGTATCTGCGTATCTATGTATCTGTCTGTGGAATCGTAGCTACTAAACGGATGGCCCAATTTCAATGCAGTTTTTTTAATCGAAAGCTAGTTTAATCGGATATCATCTTAGTTATGTTTCATGAAAATGTGTTTAGCCGTTCAAAAGTTACAGCTCTTTTTCTAGTTGGAGTCGGGCGCTTTTTGACGGTTAGGTTATTTGATTCATTGGGGTGCAAAGAAAGAGCCTCCAGGAGTGACGAAACATGATAATCGTCTGGCGCACCCTGGGCAGTCAGCCTCGATACCACCATTGTTGACTGGCTAGTCTCTCCGCGGTCTAAGATCTACGGCATGAGCGATTCTCATGTAATAGCTTGCGATGACTCGACGGAAGTAGATGGTAATACTTACGTTCTCTACGCTAGGCGCGGATACAAGATTTCGTTCAGGGGGGCAATTCTTGTGTGATTTTACTTATATCGGGTGGAGCCATGGAGCTGCGGAGAAGATAGACAATGCGTTCCCCTCTTCCCTGCCCGCTTGCTGGCACAGATTAAATACACAAATTTGTTCCATAATTCTTTTGTCTGCGCAGCCTGGAGCTGAATATTTGAATCGTTTAATCAAACTGCGATGTTTCTTTTATCAGTAATTTCAAGTGAAATGTAATCTACATGTAATTAGAAATGAGTTAATAACGATTCTAGTAAACAAGATGTTATGATGATTTAAAAAAATTGAAGATAGTCTTAATAATGTGTTCATTGCCTCCCTTCTGTACCCGCGCCTGCGCTACACTCTATTTACTTTCAAATTGTGTATAGGTAAGTATTTCATATTGGCTCTCGTAAATTTCAGTAAGTATAACTATTTCTCTATAATATTTTATAAGAATATTTGTGAACAAAATTGCGATTACGTAGTATGAGGCACTACACCTGTTGATTGTGACGTGCTATTTAGTTTTGATCATAAATTCGTACTTGTATTTGGTAACTAAAGAAAGTGTGAAAACCGTAGAAATAAAACCTTGCTTTCAACGACGACGTCCTAGCTTTCTAGTCCTGGTTATTGTACTCATCATTATGAACAACTTTTACAATGGAACTAACCAGGAAATCGCGAAAAAATCGGCTGTTCCGTATATTTAGTCGAGTAATATCAAATTATTTGTATGGAACGGCCGTATTTTTTATTCGCGATTTCAGTGCTAGTCTCGTAGTAAAAGTTGTTCATAATGATGAGTATAATATCCCCATAAAGGGATCGACTAGAAAGGTAATATCTTAAACTCATAATTTGCCAAATTGAACGCTAAAAATTGTCTCTTACAATATTAAGTTAAATATTCTTCTTCGACGTAGATTTTAGACAACAACCAGCTTTTTGGTTCCGTCCCACTATTGTTTTAGAATTATAGTGTCTGGGATAAGTCGTTTCATTGTGTTAGGTATCTGTACCCACGACCGAAGTATGCCTGCAATTTAAATTTGGTATGCCTGGATCCATCCCTTATTTACGATCTCAGTCATTTCAGATTCTTACATTTTATTATCATTATCTTTACCTACTAACACCATTTAAATCCTTCTGGGGTTTACAATCTTCTTCACCTTCAGTTTAAGAATCTATGTTTATTAAATTACTGTCACCTTCCGGTTTTTCACCATTAACATGACCTTTCAGATCATGTTAAAAGTCACCAATTCCTACCCGGACTATAGCCGCCCTCGCTGCGCTCCCTCGTATGGGAATTGATTCCTTTCGACCCTTGTATAAAAATCTACTATTTAATGATTATTGGAATTATGCGTACTTCATAACAAGCCCTTCCGCCTACGAATTTACTTTTCTAGACTTTTCTTACTCACATTAATTGTCAAAATCAGTGAAAAAAAAACGCCTGCAGAACGTAAGACACCAATATTTTGTTTATTTCACGAAGAACAATTTCCTACCTAAAAAGTTGACAAATTTAAAAGCAATGTTTACGTTTGGTAGGTACCTACCTACTTGTTTAAATGTGTTTTTGGCAGATCTTTGATCTCCGTTTATTTGGGTCTCGCCTCAGCATCGACGGACGACCTTATACCAAAATTACACCCATCTCGTAATCAGGATGTTAGCTACTGTAAACTTTAATGTCAGCAAGTGTCGGTAACACCCACTCACTTCCCTCACGCGAGACTTGATGCTGTAATACAAATCATACTAAGCATGCTGTAGTTCCTACTACTTACTTTGATAACTTTGTAGTAACATAAGTACCTTTATATTTTATTTAAATCTCCAGTTCATCTCGTTCATTAATCAATTTGAATCATATAAACAGCAGTCTAGAAGTCTTTGTTACAGAAACCATGCTGCTCTACCACGTAAATACCAAAGTATGTGCCGATCTAAAACTACACGCGTGTATTCAGTGGGCGATTCAATAAAAATAAATGTGCATTCATGAAGGACTTGATTCAGAATACGACTAGGATTTGTTAATTTGCAAATCGGTTCCCATTCAAAGCAGAACTTCCGGAAAATTCCTTGAAGACAGATATTATGTAGTATTATAAGATAGTAGGGACATTAACAACTAGGTACACATAGTGTATTACGTACGATGCTCTTGTATGGAAGTGATACCCATTGTATTAAAACAATGATCATCAAGTAGTTAGCAATAAAAGATCCAATAAAGTGACCTCTGCCACACGGAGGCAATTTCAAGATAATAAATTATCATAACTGGCCAGTGATGCGACTGCTTTTGACCATTCCACGTGTCATACCAACTATAACCAAAAATTATGAAATATCTGAGGTAGGTACTCACCAATAGCGGTTCTAGTGCGCACATTTCTGGAGTAGCACATAGGATGCAAGATCGCCCAGTAGCGGTCTACGGAAACACCCACCAAACAGAAGATACTAATAGTACACAGCATTACTAACAACGACACTGTGAACAAACAGGCGTGCAGGTTCCTTGGCAGGCCTACCGAGGCCAGGATCGCGAACGGTATCCCAAGTAGACCAACTAATAAGTCCGCCACAGCTAGAGACACGATGTAATAGTTCGTGCGGCGTCGCAGTCTACGTTCACGATGAAACACATAGATCACCATAGCGTTCCCCACGACAGCCACCAATGCCACTAGGATTTCAAAAGTCGTGTACGTCGCATGAAGTTCAGGTGTAGGTGTGCGGTGAGGTGCCGAGGCCACTGTTGATGCCTCCAACACCATCTCTTCAGTGGTGTCCGTCATGGCTTACCAATGTCCGTTTCGAGAATAACATTTGTAACTATCATTTAATAAACGTCCCATTATCAATGATCGCGCAGTTGTTGTAATATTAAGAAGTTTTACTACACTTTTCGGGAATGCATTTGGAAGCTGCGGCGTGATTATCGCCACTTCCTTTAGTTTTAAACGAAAAATAATCATATTGTTGTCCAGAAAGGCTAATGTTGAGCGAACGTGTAAATTTTTTAGGACTCAGGTGTTAACTGTTGAGTTAAGAACTATTAACAGTTATCCGCATTCGGATCACGAGCGTCCGCGGACGAGGCAAGCGTGTCCCGCCCGTGAGGCGTGCTTCCCATCACTGCGGGCGCGAATTGGCGCGAAACTGCCGCGACGACGGATGGCGTCCCGACGCACGCCCTAGGCCGACGCGCTTAGCACTTGTTGCGACTCGCGACCGCCACCACTTACCCTTGAAACAGGAGTCAGGTTCACGTTGCTTGCGTGACACTAAGATTAAAGTTATTGCTCATTAATTTAATGTAATGAACTTTGCAAATACTAGAGTCAAAAACGAAGGCGAGGTCCTATCTATCTTCACAGCACTATAATTATGTATTATGTATGTACCTAGGTACTTATTCTCTTTCAGGAGCACCTAATGAGGTACGTAGGTAGGCATTGTTCACAATTGATCACAGAGTGGAATTTAAAGACTTATACAGTGTGTAACTCCTAGAAAGAGTAGACTGTAGGGTAGGTAGTTATGTACCATAAAAAAATGACAACATAAATCTTAAGGATAATCATCATAAAAATATCTACTATCATATTGATGATGAAGTTTAAAAAGGCTATCTGCAAATGGGGTACTCACTCGCCATAACAACAGCTACAGGCGGCGGTCAACCGACGTTGTGCATACAGCTGTAGGACCGACAACCACCATCCACTCGTGCGGCTGGTCCTGACAAAACGCTACCTACGTCTCTAGCCAAGTGGCGACTTGTACCTGTGGCGTTGCGAGTAATAGGTAGGTATAGTTCATGTGTACGAGTGGAGCTAGGTCGAGACTTGACCTGTAGCTCCAGGCGCCAAATCTTCGAAATCATGACATGACATTCAAGATTCGAAAGGTTTTTTTCGAAACAGATTAGAACTGAATGGAACTCTCGTTCCATATTCCATCCTCATAAAGGCATTTCATGATCGGTAAAAAAAATACACGGTAGCTCAAAGTTTAGTCTCTCTCGATCGTATTGAAGTTTATTACCAGGGTCTATGTTCATTACCATTTTCGTTACGTGGTTATAGACCCATAGGTCGCGTACTAAAACTCGACACGCTACACCAGAATCCAGATAACTAACGCCCGCCCCGCCACCGTGCACGGGCGTGTCCTAATACATAGGTGCAACTTACATGTTATTAGGCCATGCCCATGCACGTCCGTATCAAATAGCAGTGCCGTTTAAAGACCAGAGGAATCCACAATATATAATACATAAACTTTATATAGTTGCGGGCTGGTCGGTACGCCGCTAAAGGGACGACAAGGAGTAGTTTTGTATATGCAGCGAAAAAATTATGGATAATAATGATGTCTGCAGCTTTTGGCCGACGACTTGTTGCGAATGGGCGAATGGTAGTATTGTGCACCTAAAAGCCACGCGTTTATGAGAAAATTGACACAGCAATGGCGACCCCGACTTAAATCGTCGGTTCAAATCCAGGACGATAAATATACCATAAATACAGTCAGATTTATTCAAAGCACATATATCTGCGTATTGATCACCACGACTGCTCTTACGATGAAAGGAAAACATCGGGAGGAAGCCAAACTGGGAACCATATTAGGGTGATGATGACACTACCTAACAAGAAAGTATGTTTTAGTTACTTTGTAGACATTTATTATAAGGGCACAGATAAATGAAACAAATTTTAATATTATATTATAATACAAATGATTAACTTATATTTGTCAACAAATGTTCAGCTGCACAAACATAAATTCATTAATGGACAAATACATAAATAGAACACAATATTGCTGCAAAAAATTCAAAACATCCTCACTGGATATGTAATCTCTGTACAAAGTGGATTGGAATCCCAACATTTAATAATGATCTACCATCTACTTGATCCAAGTTGGGGTGAAAATGCAATAATGCCTCCCAGCACATTTCACTCAATTTTGGCAGACATAACCACACCTTATACAGAATATTATTTCTACTAGTGGCATCTTCCTTTGGTTCTATGCCACCAAACACATACATACAACCATTTGAAGTAACAGCAGATGAATGGAAATATAGAGGATGTGGTAACACTGTCTTCTGCATCAGAGTCCACTGTAAGTCAGAGATATTTAACCTCCAAATATCTTCAAACACTGATTGTCCATCTGAACCACCTGCCACAAACACTTGAGCCCCAGCCGGGGAGTCAATCTGAACTGCACTATGGCACTTTCTAGGCAATGGAGCAATAGTATCTTTTGAACTGTCATCAGCTTTTGGAGTAAGTATTTTCCAAGTGTTATTTTCAAAATCAAACATTGGTATCTCCATTAGTTCAAATGCCCACTCTCCCGTTCCTCCTCCAATTATGTATAATTTATTATCAACACGGGCAACTTCATGTCTGTATCGTCCTAGAGGCTCACCTTCTTGACCCGTACCTACAAACACTGGCTCCCAGACTAGTGTTCGAAGGTCTAACCTGCGGAATAACCACAAATTGGCATCAGTTACATTCATCAATTAAATTCTCACAGGAAAACACTGTAACAATTTGATAAAACAACTGCTTTACTTTCTGATAAGATAACAACATACCTATATATATCACAGTTATATGCAAATCCGTTGGTTCCACCAACTGTATAAAAGCATCCATCATGGCACAATATGGCTTGACCATACTGGCCAGGTGGCCTGGTACCAGAAACTTCTAGTATTTGCAGTCTGGCATCCTCATTGCATGTGCGCCACACAATCATGTCGTTGCTGCATCTGTTACCAAAAGGCGCACCTGTGCCTCCGAATATCTATAACAAAACGCGACTCTTAATAAGTTTGACAAATTATATCACACAATTCATATTAAAATATGCATGATAACAAACCATTAAGTATCGGCCATTCATGCACATGGCGTTGGACGCTAATTCTTCCGGCATGTTTTCAATTACTCTGTGTTGCTTCCATTTACGACTGGCTATCGAAAAACTCCATAGCTCTTTAAAAAGTGGCCGCGCCGGTGTCCATGTAGGATTATCCCTTTGAATGTTTGTCAGCGGTAAGGAGGGATTATAACCACCAAAACAATAGATATTAGCATCATCACAAGCTATCCTGTGTCCGCTACGAGGTCTTGGACTTTCAAAACCCCGACATTTAACTTCAGTAACCTTAAATGGTTCGAAAATATAATCTTTTCTTCGAGACGTCATATCGTTTATTGACCTACTATAGAAGCCAATAGAAAAGATGCATAAACAGATATATTTACACAGATCCCATTAATGAAATTACACTTCACAACAATATTGATGAGTCTTGAGTTGATTTCATTCAACGTGCATTAATGTGAAGCTATGACATTTCTGTCAACTCTGTCAGCTGAGTTGACAGACGAATATCCCTGCGGTCCGAATTGCGCTAAAAGTGATAATATCGCGAATCCGACCAAAGTCACAAGTACTAATAATACTCAATAGCCCTTATATTTTGTGACTATTAAATTTGGTCGGATACGCGATATTATTACTTTTATCGCAATTCGGACCGCAGGGTATGACTTATGCTAGTGAGTGGCTACGTTCAGGGTGTGTTCAATTATGCCTTGATCCAGGGTTGCCAAACCATAAACTAAAGTGTATATTGGGAAATAGACGGGTATGTTGGCACCAATGTTTCATTCTACGACATCAGCGCCATCTATCCGCCACCATTAAAGCTAATATTACGTAGGTACGTACCTAGTTATATTATGCTGTACTATATAGGTACCTATACTATATAAATTATTCTCTTGTTTTTTGTAGGTATTTTGGGTATTTTAAAACTGAACTAGCAATTAAAAATAATTTAACTGCTAATTTAGTTTTAAGCAGCAATAAAAATATTATGTCAGGTGATGTCAAACTTTTATTATAAACTGTTTAAGCAAACTTATATAAGTATACGGCATTACATAATTATGTATTTTTAATTAAGAGTCTATACTTTGTTTAAGGTGAAAGATATCGTCCGGGGCAAGCAATTCACTATTTTGGCAGTTTTTTGCATTTTTACCTAGATGTGAAATACAATTTTGATGGTTGCGGAAATAACACATTAGCATAGAAATAGCAAATATCTGAAAAAAGTATTGAAATTCCCGCTACAAGCTGGAAAGAATAACAGCAAAAACTAGTTAAAGAATATAAAAAAATGATAAACAACGATGGTTCAATATAAAAATGTTAATTTAGTCGGTAGGTATCATGACTACATATAATATAACATTTTTGAGATCTCTATAATTACACATTTCTTAGAATGAATGTTGAAGCAAATTGTAATAACAGGCAAAGCTTAAAAATTACCGATACTGATCATTCGACATATTTATTTGTACCTTTATTAACAATTTGCTGGAATAATTAATTCATATATTGTTGTGAATTTAAATTGTGTGTAAGAAGTGAATCTAATTAGATTTGATTTAAGCCATATTATTTGTACTAAAAAGAGACGAATGCTTGATGCATTTCGTCTCTTCCTATAATTAATAATATAGAACTAATGATATAAATCAAAGAAAATATTATGTACTTATAATATCCGTGATAAGAAATAAAATTAAGTGTATTATGTGGGAAATCATAATTTTTCGACGACCAACATGAAACAGATAGCTCATGCATGACATATACAAATAAAGAAATAGAATAGAATGTAATAAATTACAAATTGACTAGCCGGTCGGTTTGTGTTTTTCTTTTTCTTAGTTTATATTTTGTATAATGGTCATGAGCTTTCTGTTTCATTTCATTTTCGCTGTCAAAAAGTAACGATTTTCCACATATAATTTGATTTATTTCCTTGCACCAATTATAGATGCAAAATGTTACACATTTATCAATAAAAAAATCCATAAGTTTGTTTTTGTGCCTATCACATGACAAAAAATTTGTGTTGCAGTGGAATGAAATTAATAATTTGATATAACTTGATAAGTTCTTTTCCTCAAATGATGTTCTTAAAACTTCCATACAAATATTTTCTATTTGAAAGAACATATCAAAAATTGCCCTGGTGGGATAGCAAAGCCAGCCTTTTTCCGAGTAGTCTTTAACTTTTATATATTTATGGAAATCACACATAGTTTCACTCTCCATATCCCCTTTGCATGTATGGCAACTTCCGACAATTTGTTTTTTTGCAATTTTAACCAGCCACCCACTACAATATCCAATAGCTGCACATCTTTCTATATCATTATTTTTTTTACTATCAAGTATTGTATTTGCAATACAGATATTAAGGTGTTCCTCTTTAATTGTTGAACACAAAATAACAGGATTGTAGGTCGCGCTCTCTTTAAAAAAATATGATAAATTTTGTAGACACCTGCCTTCGTCCTTTTCACAGTTTGCTCCTACAGAGTGTGGTGACGTAATATTATTGATGAGCAGAGTTTTAAATGCTGCTTGAAATGCTGCAGCATTGGGCATTACATTTGCTTGGCCATGAGCTCTGATTGCTCCAAAAAAATTTTCTATTGGGTCCTGGTTAAAATTACGCATTAACAATGAAGTTACTCCCATATCATGCAAATATTTTGATAACATTTTAAAAGTTTCCAGTGTTTTAATCCAACTGGAGAGTGAGGGCACTACTGTCTCTTTCCCATTATGTTCAAATTTCATATTTTTTAAGGCTGCAATGCTTTCACACCACAATCTTTGATGTGGCGACTTAGGTGTTACTGCAGTGCGGTAAATTTTTCCGTGTTTTAATTGACTATAGCTGCCATTGACGGAGTCGAAGAGCTTGTCGAAGAACAATAAAATATCGGCAGTTTCTTTACTGGCTTCAGGAAGTTTACCATAATCTGAAAAATAAAAGTTTTATAAATATGGGGCAACTACAATGGCGATTAGAAATGGGCAAGATCATAACAATTTAATTCTTCGATCGTTTTTTGCAATGTGGAACCATTATATATGAAATTTGAGCAACATACTGCGGAATCGACTGGATCAGAACTGAAAAGATAACTATAGGAAAATGATAAACTAACCTGCCATGATCCCCATAGTTACAGCAACAGTACTGCTGAAAACTTGCGTGCAATGTTTAACTTTCATTTTAGGAATCAAATTTGGCAAGACATGTTCTGCAGTTAGTTTTGGCGCCATTTTCACACCCTTGTATCCGGGACTTCTCTTATATAAATTGATTATATGTTCCCATTTAGCCACACAGATTTTATTTTCACTTTTGTATATCAAATTTTTATTGAGCAAATTATTGCGTATTCCCTTCATTAGGTGCGGGGGGTCAAAAATAGGGAATATTTTTCGGTCATTTATTAAAAAATATCCTCCCCGCCATTCTTTATTTTCCCTTAAATATTTTTCTTTTGTATTTTTCAACAGGGAATTTACTGCAGCCATATTTGTAGCTCCCTGGTCACAAACTGTAGCAACCACATTTAACCCACAATTTTGTAGTTCCATTATGACATCCTTTATTTGATTTTTTAAGTCTAAAGTTTTAGTTGTGCTTGCACAAAAACTAAATGCAATGGGTTGCTTGAATTTTTTGACGGCACCACGGACCATGAATACTAAAGCATGATCCGCATATTCTTTACATCTCTTTTCGCCATCATCAGTAAAACCAACTATAAAGTCATTTTTTTTATCATACGTAAGTCCTGGTGCGATTGACATCTCATCAAAGACTAATGTGCAATATTTATGAGTTCTAGGCATTTTTAAAACTTTTTTCTTCAAATTTTTAAACATATGTGTGTTTATGCCAGGGAACAATTTAACTTTTTGCAAAACACCTTGCAATGTTTTTCTTTTTGGTAGTATGCACATTTCACTCAAGACCCTGTAAGCTTTCGGACTTGGTTTATAAAGAGAGAGTGCTAAAATTTTTTCTTTTAAAGTAAATCTTCTGCCTTTTGATTTTCTTTTTGCCAAATTCAATTGCATTTTTATAAATGTTTGCGCATCTTTATTTAAACTTGACCAGTTTTTGAGGTTTTCAAATTCTGGCGACTTAGAGCATTTCCTTGCTAAGGCCAGTCTTCTTTTAAACAAATTTTTTGCTTTTTGTAAACATACAACTTTTGATTTTAGTTTCTTCATTGATTTGATAACTGACTCAGTGCCGTTTACAAATCTTCGACGTTTTAGAGATCCTGTAAAGAAAAGGTTAGATTATTATATCAAAATCGTATGTATTAATTTTTTTCCCATTTGAACAAAAAATAATTATGCAAATCCGTCTATATATTATGACGGAGATATGCCTGGGTCAGTTAAAAAAGGATCACGAACATCACACATTCTCTTAAAGTGTTAGAAGATAAAAAAAATATGGACTACTCCTATATTATACTAAATAAACTAGCTTATTAGTATTACCTGAGTGACAAGGCAGGCAGGGATGAGTATGAGTAGCAGTTGTTGCATTTATGGTTGCAGCAGTATGCTGTACATGATGTCTTGCAAATCCTCCTGAAACCAATAGTAATAATAAATAAATTGCAGGGATTAAATATATTCCCTCTCATTATGATAAACCTTGTATAAAGTTATGCCTAGCTAGATTAATACCAGTTCAAACATCAATTTATTTATAAGTGTTTATTATTAAGAGTTTACCTATATTATGTGTAATGTGTATGTGCATATAAATAATAATTCAGATTCTGATTCAGAAAACAGTACTCCTTGACACTGCGCGCATTGTTAGGTTTCTCTCTCTAGAGCCCTGACCATCGGTAGCTTAGACCCTGTTCCTGATGCCGGTGGCCTACTACTCTTTTATATTTTTAAATGTTTTTATTAAAAAAAAAAAAAAAAATTGTAATATTATTATAAGTATAGCTGATATCAAAAAGTATGTTAAAAATTGATTAAAGATCATAATAATAAATCTAAATCGCACATGAATCCGAAAAGTCAGAGGTGCGGGCCGGGTTTGAACTCAGTCCCTCCTGCATGGCAGGCAAGCGGCATATGGGTAGTAAAATAAATGTAGGTGTCCTGCTGCTGGAAAATTTACGATTTTAACCCTTCTGCTCGACCAAATTTCAACACATGAAAATCAACATTGAAATTTACTAAAATATGAATAGAAAAGTAAGTTGAAAATAGTGCTTGACCATTCGGCTAAAATCGTTATAACAATACAAATCCTGCATTCATCCTAATCGATTCACATACAGCTTGGCACAAAAGAGGTTTTACTATTTTCTATAAAAACGAGTGGATTTTAACCACCCAACCCCCCCGTATATCTAAGTATCTAAATTGTTATTATTTTAGGGTAGGTATAATTTTATTACATTTTATCATGTGAAATTTAAAATATTTATTATATTTTTATAGTATCGATTTCTATAGTTACTCGTTTTGATTATTCGATTCCGAAAAATAATCGGTTCCACGAATCATCTTTGGACATCTCTACCAGATACAAACTAATATGGCGGCAAATTCCTAAAAAACAAATTGAGTAGTGATAACAAAGAATTCGCAATATTTTGTCTTCTTGTTCAATTTTCGTTTAAAATATTGGCAATGTCCACATAATATTATTTAATAGTTTGTGCCATTTTTTTAACTACGGCGACTGTGTTTGTGTTATATTAGTGGAAAACAAAGAACATTATACACACATTGCGCGGGAAACAAATGGATATTGTTTTGATTCAGATACAAAAAACTTTGTTATCACTACTTTTTTTACCAAACCTATGTATTAAATCAACAACCGAATATATATTGCGGTATTTACTTTCCCGTTTTATGATGGTTGGTAATCCACAACAGCAATTTTTAATGTTTTTCAGCCGACCGCAGTAAGGTCGATAATACATTTTCACACTCAAATTTTTGAAAGGTATTTTTTTACTATTGGACTGAATATGATACATATGATAGCGTGTAAACAATGCTCTATTTATCCAACTCTTTTAATTTAGCCATAGTAACAAGATTTAATAAGTAGTAAAATATTTATGCAGTAAAGAATTGGGAAATTCAAACAATCAGTTAAAACATCATCACCATCAGACTTGTTCTTGAGGAGTTAGAAGTTAAAACCCTCATATACTTGGCCCTTGTTTAAATATATAATAAATATAAAATTACCTGAGTGACAAAACAGCCCGGGAAGAGTAGCAGTTGGTGCATTTAAAGCTGGAGTGCTAGCACTCTGCTGTTCATGTAGGCTAACAAATCCCTCTGAAACACAAAAACATCAATGATAAGTTTCAGGAAAAAATAGGTATTATATGTAGTTATTGAATATAATGTAATACCCAACTGACTAGTAGTAGGCATGTTTTGGATGAGAGCAACCAATTATTTATGTGCATATACATTTTGCCTAAATTCACATAAGTTAGTGTTAATGTTTGATGTTTATTGATTTTAATAGTAATTAAGAACTTTCATAGATATTTACCATTCAGATACAGAGTAGGTACTGCTAACTTGCTAAGTCTATTCTTCGGATAGTGATATAAAGTTTCAAAATGTCTATGACACACTCTTCTATTACTGAAGATATATAAGTCTTCAAGATCCTTCAGAGGTGGTCCAACATTTTGAACCCATAATTTGAATCGATCCATTTCCATAGAAGGATTAGGAAAGGCATGAAGCGGGATACCTGTAAACAGAAAATGAGATTATCACAACTTTATCTATTTTATTGTACTCTTTGATTATACATCATATTATCAGTCTTTTCATATCCACTATTGAACATGAGCCTCCTAATATGATAATATAATATGGGGTGTTAAAAAATAACGATAATAATCATATAAAATACCAACAGTAGCTTGGACCCTGTTACCGATATTGATGGGCTATTTTTTAATGTTTTTATTTATTTATATTTATTGTAAAAATATTTTTGAAATTCGTTATAAAAATTATAATAACTTGAATAAAGGAAATATAAAATATAATATTAAAATTGCTATTCAAGGGATCTAACGAAAACCAGACATTAGTAATAATCAAAGCCTGCGGGTCTACCGCGTAACTAAAATTGTAATGAACATCGACACTGGTATTAAACTTCAATATGATTGTGAGAGCCTAAACTTTGAGCTAACTTGTATTTTTTTTACCGATCATGAAGATAGGAGTCCCAACTATATGATAGGTATTTTTTTTACAAGTTAGCTCAAAGTTTAGGCTCTCACAATCGTATTGAAGTTTAATACCAGTGTCTAGGTAGTGTAGGTACTGTACCTTGACCATTCACAACGATGCAATTATGAACACAGCAAGTTTGGTATGACATGATGTCTCTACCAGAATGTGCAACACTAATACTCAAACACAGTTTATTATAAATGCACTAGAGTCCTATCTCGATCGAAAATCACACCACAAGCAGGGGCGAAGCACCACGGTGAAGCTCAGTGAAATCTCGACGCTTACCCGGAGGAACTGACGTTCTACTCAACGAAATAAGCGGAGGAAGCACTAGATTCACAAACTGATGTGTAATTATCGAAAATTCTCACAACAGGACGAGAAAAATAATCCACCGGTATTCGAAAACAACGGCTGACATTTTACTGTGAAGTGTTACCAGTACTCATTTAAGTGACCCCATAGATAAATACATCTATTTACTCGTAGACAGCTATGTATTTTAAATAATTGAAATTTAATTTTGTTGTTATAAAAAAGGATTTAAGTACTTTTTAAAACAATATGTAATATATTTAAGGTTTAATTCTATTATATTTAAATTATATTTTTTTTTTTATTAGTAAATTACTATTTCTATTTTAAGTAGCAACACTGAGGTTTTTCGAGACCAAGTTGTTTTACTGGTGGCGGATAGATGTCGCTACTTTCCATACATTGGGATTTTTCTTTGAAGATAACATAGCATGTGCCAAACGTACGAGGTTCCTCGTACAAATACGAGATTTGTGGTCTGCTGTACGAGGTACGAGGACACAATGACACCCATATTCTAAGTCGTAACCTCGAAAGCTCCTCGACTCATAACTCAGTCGAGGAGACCTCAAGGCGTTCCTCGAATGTCCCTCAAAATCGGTATTGAGCCTCTATATACGAGGAAAAAAGTTCTACAGTTGGCAACCCTGCCTTGATCACACCTCACACCAATGACGTAAGAAGCCTCTCTCCTCACACCCATACCAACCAAACCCATGCGTTAGCAATGTTAGCATCCCTATAATATAGTTTGTGATCACACCTAACGAGTACAGTACAGTGGCGATTTAGTGTCCTCGGTTGGTATAAACAATTTAACGAGTGCTAGGTCGAGCAGAGAAGCAAAAGAGTCACTACTATTACATACTCTTTGGAGTCACTAGAATCCCAATGTTTAATAGGCCGAGTAGTGAGTACCCACCTCCCCGCTTCATTCTTCTGCCCCCCCCGCAGCGACAATAACAAATGGAGGTTAAATTCGTTTTTTATGCGATCCATTGCAGACGTAAGCGTGATCAAAACTGCACTTACTCGCCACTATAGTAAATACGTGTGACCACCATAAAGTTATTATTACTTTACCACTAGTAATAATAACTTTATGGTGACCACCCACTCGGTTCGGCGCAAGAATATTAGTGTATAACTCAGAATAATGACTAAAGTGTATAAGGTTCTTGGTTCGGCGACTCTCTCGCTCTCTGCCGAGAGCTCATTTACTAGGTTTACTTTATCTATGGATCCAGGTGACCAAAATTAGCCAAAATTCAAAATTGGAACTGACGTCACTACAGAACAAAAAAGACTTCAAAACCATAAAATTATTATTACTAGTGGAATCATTAACTTAGAATATTTTCGAAATCTATGAGTGGAATAATAATAATAACTTTATGTTCAAAACACAGACCTGCCGTCTCAAATGTATTTTTTGGATAAGATGACATTGATAGATAAGATAAAAGCGACGCCCCACAACGCCCTTAGGGTCGATTTATACTAGCACAGAGTCGAAGCGCATCGAAGCGTCTATCCAAAACTGAACATAACAAATTCAACCTTAACTCCACAGCGTAACGCACACATTACTTCGGAGATTTTAAAAAGACGCGCGCATTCGTCGGAATTCGCGCGTCTGCGCGCGAACAACGCTGATTGGTGCGCGCGCGTGCGCGCGCATTCTCGTGTATCCACGCGCCCACTAGCGAACCAACGCGTCATCAGTCGGAAATTGGCCTGCGTCGGTGTTAATCACAATGGACTCGGACGAAAAATTAATTTACCTGGTGCAAAAATATGAATGCCTATTTAATCCAAAAGCTATAAATTATAGTGACAAACATTCCAAAAATAATGCTTTGGAAAAAGTTTGAAAAAGTGAGCATTCGTGCGAATACGCGCGCATTCGTGTGAATTCGCGCGCATTCGTGCGGCTTCGCTTTAGTTGTAAAAAATTTGACGCTTCGATGCGCTTCGACTCCGCGCTAGTATAAATCGACCCTTACCGGGTCAGATAAGTTTGTGACACTGTAAATGCATTAAAGAATAAAAAAATATACTAATTAAACAGCGTCTTCAGTGTTCAATTTTATTTCACCAAAAATTTTGGCCATACAATGATGGGCAAAGCTATATATCTTGCCATTACATGGAGAACAAAGCTGGTATTATTAAAATATAATATGTATAGCATAATCATTAGAAAACTTTAGAATAAACTTCTCTCCCTGTTTTAAACTGAAAGTAATTAAATTGTTCTTTATAATGCTTTATAAATATTTAGTTGTAGAGTCAGCAAGTAATGTTTGCCCTCAATGTATAATTTGTACAATACATCTACAATTTACAACAAGCAAAATATAGGAAAATAAATTTCTTTTTTTTTGGATTTTTGCATTTGCAGAATCAAGTCAGTAACTATATTAAATTAGATAACAAGTAGTAAATAAGAAAAATCACATTGAAAATTAAGCGGCGCGCTGCATCCCGGTAGTAAAGAGAACTTTCTGTTTAGATTTCTTATTTTTCTTGCCAGATGGTGAGGAGGCGGCGTTAAGAGCGGCTTCTATAGCGTCACTCAATACCAGTGCGCGAGGAGCAGAGACCTCATCGCCGTCGTTTACTGGAGGAGGTGGCGGTGCCTCTGCTACCTTACGTACGCGCCAAGTGCCGCTAGTGCCCGCCATCTGTGAAATAAAAAATATGTTATAGGTGGCGAACTATCACCTCTCTCGTTTCATGGGATATTAATTTGTATGTTAACCACATTCCGGCAAGTAATAAAATCTTCACGACGATTGTAAATGTATACATTCGAGAATCGCAAAAGCAACAGGCGACGTCATCACAGCGTGACTGAATCCAAAGCAGCGTGACTATAAAAACGAGGAATATATTGAAAGATTCCAATAATCGATTATATACCATTAGTTTTTTTGAAGCGCAAGACAAGTCGCCAACCTTTCCGTGGCGCTTTTCGTACAAGCTGTACAATACGAGTCAACGGTGTCGGTGTCACTAGGCGACATTTATCCCAGTCGCCTCTCGTTGTCGAGTTGCTCAGTAATCAACAAACATTATCTGATTTTGTTCTAGCCAAACCAAAATTGTTCAACACCAGCACCACCAACAACCATAACGCCCATTGTACAATTTACCTTTTGTTCGTGCAAGTTTTATGTGTATAATGTTTGTTTTACTGGTGTACAATAAAGAATATATAAATAAATAATCGATTTCTTCTTCAAATTTAAGAGCTTTACTCGTGTCGATGTAGCTAGTGCAGCTTTTACATTGTTTTACCTAATGTAAATTTACCTTGGCAAACGATGGTCCAGAGGGTGGAGAACCAACACTTGTGGACGGGTTAGACTGTTCAAATGTGGTCAATGGTCCTGGTTCTAGCGGCGGGCTGGAAAACGATGTCGCAGCCGGTGGGAACAGTACTTCAGAGAACACGTCCGGCTTCGGCGGACCCTCCATAGCGCGGCGGTAAGCGCGCTCGCGGCGTCTTTCATCACGCTCGTGACGGGCGCGAATCCTGGCACGACGGTCCAGCTCATCTAAAATTTAAAAATAGCTCAATAATTTTTTTTCGCATAATCACATAATTATAGTGTTCTGATGCTATTGACCATAAGTGCATTACCTGTAAAACTATGCAATGCTGCAGGAGTGACATGTGGTGGTTGTAAATCCAACTCAACAACATCATATGCACAATAGAGAGGCAAATGAGCAGTACAGGGCATGTGTTTTCTAGTCTGTAACAAAAATATTATAACTTTAGGCAATATTTAACTTAAATTATGTTGGTTGGTTGATGAACGTTTTGACTTACCTGTTCACTGAGTGAAAATGTTTCACGGTGCAATACGCGACCGACTATAAGTCGGGGAGCAGCAGCTAACGCACCCCACGATGCGTTCAGAATACGCACATTCAAACTGTTCAGAAATACTTGCTGGCCATCTTCAGCTTGATAAAAATAAAAATATTTCTCTTGATTGAGTTTATCAATGTCTGTAACAATATTATCCTCAATTTGTTCAGTTTCTTGTGGTAAGCATTCAAGCAGTGGAAATTCTTCTGGTGGTGTTTCATCAATTTTAAATGATGGTGCATCTGGATTCAAATTAGAATCAACTGCATTAGAAACAACTTCATTAGAATCAACTGCATTAAGATCCAATTCCTCCATATTATCGCGAATTTTTTCAATACATGCAGCTCCTTCCTCATTCACATCAAACCAATCGAGTTTGTTTTGATTTATCTCCTGTTTCTCATATACAGTAGGGACTGTATCATCAGTTTCTTCTTCTTCAGTAACCTTTGGTTTATCAAACTTAATATTAATATGTTCCAATTTCGTCCTGAGCATTGATAAAGCTTGTTGCAAGAAAACTATTTCAGTTGTGTCAATTTCTGCCCCAATTTGGTATTGAATTTCAGCCCACTCCCTGTTCAAAATTTCATGGACCTGTAAAGTTATAAATTACAATAAAAATATATAAATTATGTATTAACAAGTGGAAAATAAAAATGTGTAAACATATTTTTTTTACTTTTTCCAGATAGATAGTATGGTTCTTACCTGTTGCTTGGTGGCAGAAAAGAACTTGCAATATGGCTCATCGTACATAAAATCAAGAGGCAGGATAGCTGGCATCGCTTCCGTCACTTGTCCACGAAGTGGCGCCACTTCCACCACAGTGGAACCTCGCAGGCGACGCACAAGGCGCATGCTCACCTAAAATAACAATGAGGCATTTTATTAATTGAAGTGATGAAACGCGACAATTTATTAGTATTGTTCTCGGCCACAGGCAACTAGTAGTGACTAGAAAAGTTAAATATACAAGAATAACAATGTATCGGAGGAACTGCCCATATTCACCACATTAGGCGAGGATAAATCACTACAGAATCAGTTGTATTGCTTAGTATTCTTGTTATGCTTGCACTGCTGCTTGGCACAGAGGGCTAATTCACGTAATTTTGAGACGCGCCGATCGTATTGCAGTGACGCTCGAACTTGACGCGAGCGTATCTCACTGAAGCTCAGAGGATACCAAATGACAGAATAGTTGACATCGGCTCAATTGCCATAACTAAATAAGAAGAAGAAGATTACTAAATGTGTTGTTTGGATCAATATTTTATTGAAACTGCGCGGCAACTGCACTTCTTTAGTTACGTGAATTAGCCTACTGGTCTGAGTTATCTAGGCTGCCAAGTAGAATACTTATCATGTCGTATTATACAAAATATATTATATACAGGCTGTAAGTGACATCGTAACGAAAACTGATACCATGGATTCAGTACATGCATCTGAACAACTCAGTATAAGAATTTTGCGTCGCTCTTTTCAAAAAAATTACGATTTTGTTCGCAGTTTTTACAACTACCTAAAAAATCTGCGAACAAATTCGTAAAAAAAATTAAAAGACCGACGAAAAATTCTTATGCTGAGGTGTTCAGATTCATGTACTGAAGCCATGGTATCAGTTTTCGTTACAATGTCCCTTACACCCTGTATAATATGGTCTTTAGGCTAGCTATAATATCAAGGTTCCCTACCTCCTCAGAAGGTGGCCTCCACTGCACCATCCTCGTGGGCTTCATGTCCATTACGTGCAGCGGTGTGGTGCATACGGGGCAGGGCGGCGGTTGTTTCTCATGTGCTGCAGCGTAGTGCAGCACGCACGCCCAGCAGTACACGTGCCCGCACGGACCCACGCGGCCAGCCACTGGAGCGCCCAAGCATATTGGACACTCCGAACGACCCGTGCCTCTCACTATCTGGAAGACAATGGCTATTTTAAAATATAGCATTATAGGGTGAGAATCAGATTTGGGGGTTTAGACTGAAATAATTACATTGCATTTTTTAATGAATCATGGTTGAAAATAACTTAGCTAAATTGCTATGCAAATGAATGAATAATTAAATGTAATATCTAATTATACATTAACATAACAGTAATTACTTACAATTTCTTCAATTTGCTCCCACTTTACAGGTAAGTCAGGGTCCAACAAGTTTGGATAATCTTCATCTTCCTTCACCACAAATTGGCAACTGTAACACAAAGAAAAGCTTGATAAATAAGCCAGGATAAAATAAGCTTAATCTACTTTGTTCATATCAAATATTGAGATACTCATACATAAATCTGTGTTAAAGTTTGTTTGTAGCCGAAGAGAATAACTAATGTTCTTGAGCTAGAATAACGCAACTAAAAACATATTATAACAGAAAGCATAATATGACTATTAAACTTACACTGCGAAAAAAACTGAACTGCTGCCAACATTTTAATCTCTGTTCAAGGTGGGTCATTAGTAAAGTGTGTATTAACTTACTAAGCCCTCAGATAAAGATCGTGTTCATGACGGCCTGGCCCACGGTACTGTTGTCCTTGGCGCCGTGATTGCGGACCCTTACGCTCCAGTGTCCCACGAGTGGGATACATAAAGTTCAGCAAATGATTCAAGTTATGCTTCTTGCTTCCGGGCACAAAAACTGAGCCAATTTCTGGCTCATCATCCTCTTCTAACCTGTAATATAATATTTTTATTTATTGGAAGACCAATAACAGCAATGCTAAATAGCTGTGGACCTCTGGTGACTGTTCCATAAGTAAAATTATTCAATTTCTACACAATACAGTGGACTGATGCAGATAAGAGACACATTGGAGACATTTCCATGCTATACAAGAGTATTATAATGAACTACTAAACAGCTGATTATGAAACTGACGAAGTTACCTAACCTATTTTTCCTATCTAAAAGAAGACCTGTCTAAATTTTAATGTAATGCATACCTACTTATAGATGGGTGAAAGGCTATCAAATTTGTTTTAAGCTATACTCAGCGATATTCAGTAATACAGGATGCCGCAGATGTTATCACATTAAATGGAACCACATAATTAGTATCAGGTTCTGTGACCATACACAAAAAAAGTTGCTGTTACCTGGAGTTCGCCGTTCCACCCACAGGGTAACCGGCGGTACCACGAGCGCGTGGTCGCCTGTCAACCTGTCCCCTACCCCTCTGGGCTGGCACATTCTTTCTGCAAGGTTCATTCTTGGGAGCACTTCCAGGTCCTTCACGTTTCTTATTGTTGTTACGTGGCCAAGGCTTGTGAGTCAATTCTAAAAAGAAGTTAGATATATTGAAATTAGTTATTTATCATGGCAGTACCTATCTAGCCAATTTTATGCTTTGAGGCTTATAATGACATGACAGACAATATCAACAATTTTATCAACAATTTCATTACTTTGTTCAACAACGCTGCAGAGATGGCGCTTGAATAGATAGATTTAGATTGTTAGATACAAATGTATGTTTTTTATCATACCACCGATGTAATATCTCGTGATTACGAAAACAAAATATGCATCGTGATAAGCTAAAAAAGATTGTCACAGCATGCTAAATTCGTGACCCATGACCTTAAGAGACTCACCAGTATTTTTCTTACAGTCGATGGCTGATGCCCTCGACTGTGGTTGCGAAGATCGATTTGAAGATTTCTTGTCCATCCTGGATTCCTCCAACATCAACAAAGACAGCTGAGCGGGTGACTCCGCAAGGAGATAACGATATTACGTGCAAGGCCGACATTTTAGAAAGCCATGTTTATAATACAAATCAAAGAAAAATAGATTTCTCTATACAAATAAGCTTTACCACGCGGTAAATAGACAAGTACGTAACTTTGAACACAAAAAAGGGAGTAAAATTACTCCCTTTCGTCGATAAACGACGAAAACTAGAATGGAATTCTGTTTAGCTCGCCACAAATATGGCGACCGACCGGCAGCCAGCCGACTATTCGGATGCGCACTTCCGTTAAATATTATAATTAATTGAAATTATTATGAATATTAGAAACAAAGTTAGCGCAATATGCTTTTTTAAATGTTTTTATTTTTAATTATTTACAATTCGATAAACAAATGATTTTTATTAGAAAGTAATTGACATGACTCAATATTTTTATTTTTGAATGACGTAATAGAAATAATAAGAAAACCCTTTTTTATTTTTTTAGCCTAATCATTTGTTTTTCAAATAAATTTTAAATTAAAAATAATAAAAAGATTTATTTTATTGCATAAAATTTATTAATAAAATTACGAAACGAAAAACACTCATCACTGTATAAAAAAAAACAATTCTATTCAATAAAATTTTCATAATAATATGGCAATTGTATGCGCAATTGGTGAAAAAAGTATTATAGGTAAGTATCAATTTGGCGGTTTGGCGCGAAACCCAAATATTTGCATTGACGTGGTTTTCAATCATTGAGGAAAAAATTGACGCTTACCATGGAAAGAGCTGATTTACCACCGGAAAAAGCTTCTGAACCTAATGAAGAAGCCCATCAACCATTGGTAAATATTTTCACTAGTAGAAACTGTTTTATATAGATTGCATTTTTGAAAATTTATATTGTTCTTAACAACCTAAGTCAAAAGACAAGATGACTTAGCTAAATAGACATCGATGGCTAAATACCTCCATATTTCAATAATATAATTTTCTTCACATACCAATATTTCAGTATCAATAATAATGTAATAGTAATATAACAGTTTTAATAATAATGTAAGTACCTACTGTGTCACATTCTTACTGATGTTCAATAAAAACCACCATTGTTAAATAATTAATCTACCCAAACAATATTTTTGAATACCTACTACCCAAAGATTAAAATACGAATTGTCTTCCACAATAAAAAAGATTTTCCTAATACCTACGTACAATAAAAATTGTAACGGCGAAGGTAAAATTTTACAGCCCGAAACTGAAATGCCTCCTCACGAGCAAAACCAGTCAAAGAAACTAACTTTTGCGAAAGATGTTGACCTGACTGAGAAAACATCTTCACAGAGAAGCAGGTAACGTATTCATAACATACGTACGTAGAATAGATAACCTTTACAAATCATATTATTGTAATAAGGTAAATTCCGCAAACGAAAACTATTGATTATTTTATCTACGAAGTACTTGTGTCAGTAGCCAAATAACATAATTTATGGCCAAAGTTCCTTTATCCGAGACCATAGGACGTTTATGCAATACCTATCCGATAGGATCGGCATCGAACAACAGCACGATATTCGTAATATGTAGTCTTTTTACATGGCATAGCGTATATGGGGGCAGAATACTGGTACTTACTAACGCGGAAGTGGTCGAGGACTCGAGCCGAATATTTGGAATCTATAGCTTTACTTATCACTCTGACATCAGAGGCCGTGATGCCGTCGGGTATGTTTTCAAATACAGAAATTTTAAATTAACTCCATTGTGTAGTTGTGTAGTTTGTGGTAGGTACCTTACCCATTGTGTGTCTTACCCATTTTATACCTTACTCTGTGTATGTACCTTACCCAGTGTACCTTCACTTAATATGTGATGCAGATGTCACTAGCAGAGTTGGCATCGGGAATGCACAATTTCGCGCGTTTTAAAAATATAACCGACAGCAACGAAGCAGTGTTCGGTTATCTTTATTGTTATACAGTATTGAGCGCGGAAGCGAAGCGAACTGAAGAGTTCAGAGCAGCGAGCGATGCGCGTCTTATGCTTATGCTTTCGTGCTAGGTTTTCTCTTGACCAAACGGCGCACGAAGGCGAGCGAGCGAAGGGAGCGTACCGCGGCAGCGACCGCCGAGCGCCAGAACTGAACATATTTGCGGGTATACATTATAGTTTAGCAAACTGGAGTTTCCTACATGAAAGTATACCTCAGAAATATGTTGCGGTTGGGTACCTACCTATATTTTCAAATCCTAATAATAGCATAAAAGCCATGTTTAGGATTTGAAAATATGTTACAACTAAAATATGTATAGCTCGAATAAACGTACAATA
This sequence comes from Allophyes oxyacanthae, assembly GCA_932294325.1. Lineage (NCBI taxonomy): Eukaryota > Metazoa > Arthropoda > Insecta > Lepidoptera > Noctuidae > Allophyes > Allophyes oxyacanthae. The sequence goes on along the minus strand of OW028613.1, from coordinate 12,970,441 downwards.
AAATTAATACATAAATTTATTTTTGTTGTATTTTAACTGAGTTCTAAGTTCGACACTATAGAGCGTTGGCTGAAGGTATAGATTCTAAATATGTGGTCGAGCCCTTTGTGACATAAGTCATACTGTTTTACACAGCACTTACAAAGATATACTAAGTCAGCCGCCCACTGAGCTATCTCACAGCCAGAAGCTAATATGGCTGCAGAAGCGCCGCACTGCTGGTCTGTGGGCACAATGTGATGACTGCGACCGTTGGCGTTATTTATCTGCTGTCCTTGACAGACATGAACTTCCCAAGAAATGGTATTGTTGGATGAATACAGGTAAGCATTTACATGATCCAGATTCTTTTATTAGTGAAGAGCTACACCCAGCGGGAGCATTTAAAATTAAAAATAGTAAAGAAGATTAAAAATTCCCAAAGTGCGCTGAACGTTTATCGGTATTGTCGGGGAGATTATTAATTCCATGCACCCCAGTCTCTTCTCGTGTATAGGTCAACACTGATGATAAAGCGGTTTCACAAAGACTGTAACCTGGTAAACACAATAGTCAAAACACTATGGTGTCCTTGTTTATTATTCTCTCGTAGACACCTACGTATCGAAATAATTATATTATAAGCTCAAAGGCTGGATAGCCATTCAACTCAATCGAGTCGCAGTCAACTGCTGGACTTAGGTGTCTCAATTCTCCGCCCCCACAGAATAAGCAATAGTACTACGGTAAAAGCTTAGAATTTAGATCGGGCTATAATGTAATTGTTTTTCAGATACAGAGTTCGCCAGTTGCTCAGTTGCGGAAGCTCCGCTGCGTGTCCGTGACGAGGAAGACTTGATCCACAGCGAGTACTCGGCGGGCTCGCTGGTGTGGGCGCGGTTGGGCGGCTGGCCGTGGTGGCCCGCCATGGTGGACGACTGCCCCGACACCGAGCAGTACTACTGGCTCGACGGCTTCTCTGATATACCCGTAATCTTTCTTTTTAACCGACTTCAAAAAAGGAGGTCCTGCATTCGATTCGATTTTGTTTGCATGAATGTTCACCGATTTCTCGGAAACAGCTTTGCCGATTTGGATGGTTTAAACTGTATAATTAAAGATCCCGAAGTTGATCCATAAAAAAATGATTAAGATCTGATCATGGAGTACGCGATGTAGGAAGGGAACTCCTCACCGGATAACAGCAAAACATTTACAACAAGCATTTTGCTATCGTTATTCTTTTTGTATTTCCCAAAGGGCTAGGCAGAAGTGTACCTATATCTCAATTGTAGACCTATGATTCGCCGATGCCGTTATTAAGTCCCGTGTAGGTAATAAGGACGATCCTATGGCCATCCACCGGGTACACTTCCAAACTCCAGTCTACTACAGAAAACACAATAATATTTCGCCCAGCAGCAATATCAGGCATTCGATCGACACTTAGCTTTCGGGTTTGATCTAAATGAAACAATTAAAATCTCTCCTTATTAGATAAAAAATAGAAAGCTGTATATTAGACCTATGAGATAGATACATTAAATTTATTTACCTATTTAATTTTTTCAGACCCATTACAATGTTGTGTTTTTTGACACCGTGGAAGTAACTCGAGCGTGGATTGCTCCGGATCAGTTGAAACCCTACACTTCCAATAAAAAGAGTTTGAAATATTTATTGAAAAACAAAAAGTACAACATACGCCTTAAAGCAGCCATGTCGCAAGCTGATGAGGCCGAAAAAGTGCCACTTGAAAATCGTTTAGCGAAATACAGTTTTATAGCTAGACATAAGGGAAATATACGTAGTCCTAAGTTATTGAAGAAAAGTGATATAAAGAAATATCAGAAGCAATTTCAAAAGAGATTTAATGTCGATTTTCCATTAGAGAGTTCTGAATCTGACGATGATACTAATTTAAAAACTGAGAGTACACGTAAAAAGAATAATAACGTAATAATTTTGGGGACCCCGAAAAGAGCTAAGAGGGAAAGTGTTATTCCTAAGAACACTGTTATTGAAAACGTAGTTGATATAACTAACACTAAACAAGATGATGCTATGGCAAATAACACTGAACCACAATATTCAAACAATGCTGAATCTGTTGCTAACACGGATAAGCCAGCTAACTCTATGGTGGTTCAAGTAGGAAGCACAGAGGCAGATTCTTTCGATAATGGTAAATGTAATTCGCCATAATTATCTCCCTCCCAATGACTGCCACAATAATCAGTCATTATTGATCGCAATGTTTTTAATAAGTAGCAAACATGAGGACGCTGCTGTATGATGATAACTTTTACTTATTATTTTTAAGCTCATTGTTTTTGACTGCACAATATGGAGAACTTGGTAATCTGTACTACAGGATTTTCCTACTACAGACACCATTCTTTATGTAATTGATGATAAGAGAAATAAAGATTTATGATTATGATTATAACCGTTTCTACGGGATTATGGTGGTCACCCACATAATTATTAGGTATAATCCCTTAGAAGAAACCGTTACAACAACGCGACCGCGGTGACGTAAATTAAATAATAGTTATTGTTACAGACATTTATGAGAGTTATAAAAGGTACTCTGTGAGCAGACCAAACATGAATCCTTATTTATATTTATATAGATGGGCATGATTCTTTATCTCTTTTGTACTAAGCGACAACTTGACTCGTTCTTTTACCAGTTGTCACACTGACTCACTCATAGACAAAATTTGACGTTTTAGCTTGTTTATTCCGCGCCGCCATGTTGTTAAGCTGCATAAGCTACATCGCGTTCTAAAGATTCAATCGTATTTAATTTTAAAATATTACTTGTTTTGTTTGGGACGTAATAGATACGAGAATAATAAAATAAAATGGTTAAGTGCTGTGCGTATCGGTGTGACAGTGCTAGCTACAACAAAACACGTATTGACAATACTCGACCTGTGTGCGTAATGGCTACGTAATTTTCAGCAAATGTTTGATCTGCTACTCTCATAAATGTCTGTGGTTCTTAGATATTTTCAGCATGGCGTCCCAAGTCCAGCTTATAATGTACTTGCCTGCCGAACGAATGAATATTAAAGAAACTCCTCGCCATCTAACAAAAAGTGAAGCACGTAAGAGATGATGAGTCGCTCGTGCATACAAGCTTCGGGTGCTTCATTTTTGTGTTACACGGTACAGCGAGGCATCTTTTCTATTTTTTATTCGTCTGAGGGGTTACTTACCTTGTTTATTGTTTTAGATACTTCCACTACGTATGTTCCCGATAACGCAACTCAGCCGTTAGAGTTAAGCATCAGGATAGATACCCCAAATAGTGATGATTTTGATTTTTAACTTTAAAAATAGGTGATTAAGCAAGTACCTACATGTACTCATGTATTACTTTTGAAATAAAGTTTAGATGTAAAATAGTTTTTATTATTAAAATAGTTTTCTTAGGTCACATTACGCGATCCTACTGAGTTGTTTAGTCTAGTTTAGTAATTTCGGAGTCTAGTGTTCCTAGTTCCGAAAACACTAGACTATGTAGTTTCGCGAAATTACTAAACTAGAACCGCCAACTACGGATTACGCTATTTTACGGCGATAACCGCCGACATCATATTTTTTCTGTAGTAGCTTGATGACGCGGGATTTCACGCAGACCAAGTCCAGCCACAGATATAGATATAAACTATAAACTGTGACATCGTAGACGGAGAAAAAGACATCTTCACAAAAGCCGCAGAGCTGCTCAACGCCAACATAGGAAACGTATTGACAAATAGAATTACTTTAATATGCAGTCATTGGTGATGTTAACAGTATTAATTAACATTATCAGTCAACCTACAAGTTTTGTTAGTGTCCGTATGGATTGAGGAGCCACATGTGATTTTTAAACGCGAATACTATCTTTATTTAGTAGGATATGAGCCGATTTTGTAGACCCAATCCTGGAATTTGTAGGAAAACCCTTAAAAAGTTACATGACGTTAAAGGTGGCTCCTCAATCCAGACGTTTGAACTGAGTAGCCACTATAGAACTCGAAAAGTAGACGATGGATGTTTTTGAAAATTATGTAGGATTTAGTAGGCATTATGTACAATATGTACGAAAAATTTGAGTTTTGTAGGTCTTAATTTGACATAACTACAATACTTTGATTGTGGCTCCTCAATCTAAACGTTGGCCTATTCATGCAATGCGTTGTTTTTCATAAACTAAGCGGCTAATCAAAACATATTTTTAGTATCATTTAGTAGTACCTACATTTATCCTAATTTGTAGTATAAAAATACGATCGTAAAACGATTTAAATTTGGTTATAAAACACGTTTTATGTGGCTCCTCAATCCTGACGTTTCTTTATGAAAATATGTCCGTAACTCCTAAAGCTGTTAATGGAATCGAAAAACAATAACATGGCCATTTAGTAGAAAATTCTACTAAATATACATGCAATCCTACATTGTACATAATCAGTATTTCTAAAGATATCAATTATTTGAAAATTCCTTAGCAATTTGGTGTGTAGGGTGACCATAAATAACTCAAACCAGGATAATAAAAGGAATTTTAATTGCAGTTACATAAATTATTCGTATTATACCTATTCAAAGACCTATATATACTTACACAACCATCGTTTTAATATAATAAATTAATAAGAAGTTCCAGTAAAATAAATAACAAAAAATTCACATAAAGCGCGCCATGTATTTTTTTTTTTTTTTTTTTTATTCTATGGAGCATCTGTTTCCATGGCATGCAGCCAAAAAAATACTAATACCTCTTTACACATTGAAATTGCTTACGTAAACGTATCTAACAAAATCTACAATAATCACAACATTGCATCACATGCATTGATTTTTAACCGACTTCAAAAAAAGGAGGAGGTTCTCAATTCGATGCGTATTTTTTTTTTTGTGTTTTTCCTTGTACTAATCTAAGTACGTACTTACCTTGCTCCGTCCACGGTAGTTACCGTACTTTGTCTATGGATTTTCCTTAGCGTAAGCGGGTTCTTCATCTGAGGCTCGAACAAGATTTGAGGATTTTACCAGATTTTCATACAATGACCAAAGAATCCTCCCAAATAAACTTGGCCCGCTTGGCTATGTCCGATCTCTAGTGATCACTAGTGTTCGCTAGAAACCGTAGACTGAGAAGGCTATAGACGGCGGGGTAGCGTAACCGCTATATTCCCTTTCATTCGCGTATCACAGTTATACCACTTCGACTATGTTACCCACAAAATAGGGAGATTTTTATTGTGAAGCGTCAGTCAGTAATTTTACGCGTCCATACAGTCTGACAGAGGAAATCTAAAGGGAATTTTGATATTAATCGTTCAAAGGGGATTTTGTCATTTTTTGTGTCAAAATCCCCTTCAGCTTAAACTTCTAGGACCAAAGGGGTTAGATGAAACGAAAAGTTTCAAAATCCCTTTTAAAGAGGATATCGAAACAGGATTTTGAAACTAACCCATAAAATATACATGTTATCATTAGGATAGAATAAACATATCGACTGTCCGGGTTATTCTGGGTTATTTATTATAATATGTAAAAGTAACGTTACCAACTGCCACCTTTTGTTCCCGATTCGACAAGTATGATGTTACAAGGTCTATTGATCTATCACGAATTCCGTTGTGTTTTAATTTCAGGATGAGTGTGGGTGGTCCACGCTGTCAAACGTCTCTCTCTCTTTGTAGATCGTCCCCTCGTAAATCCGAACTATTTCTCATGCAGTATCCTATTTTTGTTAAAATGTGCCAACATTTGATTTTACGGACTAATAGATTGCTTTCAAAGTGCCTTGAGCAAAGTCGAGAGTATTTAGTGGGCTCCCAATTGTTCATGCTGGTAGCTGAAATCCATTTTTTTTAAATTTCCGTGTCAATTGGAAAACTGAAAATAACAAAAACTCCAAGATGAGTATTCATTACATACTTATCTTATACATAAATATAAATTACATAATCGTAAGTCACAGGTATAATAATATGAACATAATGGTAAATATTGACATTATGTAGGTACGGGACGCCATAATTGTAAGCGAAAAGGTCGGACCTCGGGTAATTTTAAAACTTTAGCTGGCAACATAGTTTTGTGGTTATAATTGCGCGAATATTTAAAATAACATTATTACGAATTGAAATAAATGGTCGTGAACCTCAGCTTAAATAATACTTACAGTTAAATCGTGATTCAGAAAGTAATTACAACATACAATCAAGAAATATGTTTACTTACGCGTGAAATGTAATACCTTAAATTTTTCGTTCACTACGGCTTTTACAGCCCATAACACTGCACAACACCATAATTAGTTAACAAATCAAATAGTTTTCTAGCTTATAACGTACAATTAACGAGTTGTAACAGCATAAAACAATGAAAATCACTGAAACAATCATTGACAGTCGCATTGTCTGACATCAAATTTTGATGTCAAACGAGTTGCTAAGGTAAACGGTGATAAGGACAACTATATTGTAGCTACATCTCTTTCTTACAAGGGCTAATATGATATTATGCGTCCTTTGTTGTGTGAATGAAATAAAACATATCATGCCGTCTATAGCCTTCTCAGTCTACGCTAGAAACATTTTCATAGACAATCGACCAAAGACCTTTTGTCATATCAATCAATAGTATCAGTCATATCAATCAAAACTTGGCCGACGGCCGTCAAAGAAAATTCTATAGAACTTCGGCGTGCACTACTTGAAAAATACGACTGATAAAAATACTAAAATAATAGTAACCAGAAGAATATACAAGTGAATTCGTTTCCTTATTACCTGCAGCATTTGCTGTGGAAATTCCTCAAGAATGACTTCCATATCATTTGCTAAAAGTTTGGTTAACCCAGGTACGAAAAGTTGTTTATTCATGGCTCATTGATTTTAAATAAGCTAACGCATATAATCATGCTGTCCAATCCACTCTAAATACCTGGCTTACATAATGACCAGGGTATTATTGATTTTAACAATACAGTAAACGATATACTACCACACACGGTTATCGGAGGATTATGTAAAAGTAGGTTGCATCAAGATTCAAATAGTGAAAAAATCTTGGTAGTAATGATATATGACTTTATGTAAAGGTTTTTTATTGTTTGTTTGTCTTATTCAACAACTACACCACTTCATTTTTAATAATCCTAATTATTTTGAGGTTAAGTTATTGATTATCTACAGACTGAATGTAGACTAATCTCTTTTAATTTTATTTCAGCTGTGAAATTACTACTTAAACAGAATAACTGCCCACACATTCGGAGCAGTACAGGGTTGCCTGGTGTGACACCATTGAGTATTGTACTTAGAAGAAATTATGCAGAGAAGCAAGTGTTTGAGCGAACAAAACCCCATTGCAATGTTGGTACCATTGGCCATGTTGACCATGGGAAGACCACTCTTACAGCAGCAATTACTAAAGGTATTATAAATGGCCACCTTTATTATCTGGAGCATATTTTATTTAGTTTTGGCTGGTATGAATTACATCCTCAAGATATTATTCTAAACTAAACTCAAAATTCAGATAACAATCATCATCATTATTTTCCTTTGTGTCACATTAGATATGGGCAGGTTGTAATGACCGGAAAAAAATAGTTGAATAAAGGGAAGCAGAGTACCTACACTACCTACCTTCCTCCCTACAAAATTTTGGGTTTGGGTTCTGTTCACTGATGTCATAGGAATGTATTTATATTAGATTTTTGATTACAGTATTAGCAGATGTCAACCTGGCCCAGAAAAAGGGCTATGCAGATATTGACAATGCCCCAGAGGAGAAAGCTCGTGGTATTACTATCAATGTTGCCCATGTTGAATACCAAACAGAATCTAGACATTATGGACACACAGACTGTCCAGGACACGCTGACTATATCAAGGTGATTAAAAACTAACTTAGCTAAAGAATATACAAGCTATAAACTTAAGACCTAAAAACTATGGACCTTGAAATCGCGAGAAAAATAAATTGCTGTTCTATTAAATAATTAAATATTATTCAACTAAATGTATGGAATTGCAGATTTTTTTCGCTGTGTTTGTCCCATAGTAGTAAACATTGTGCATAATTATGACTAAATGAACCCCCTTTCGGCTTTATCTAACTTTTCTGAGTATCCTTATATATCTTTTTGTATTTCCAGAACATGATCACAGGCACAGCCCAAATGGATGGTGCTATATTGGTAGTGGCGGCGACTGACGGGGTCATGCCACAAACACGAGAACATTTGCTTCTTGCCAAACAGATAGGCATCCAACATGTTGTGGTGTTCATAAACAAAGTGGATGCAGCTGACCAGGAAATGGTGGAACTTGTAGAAATGGAAATAAGGGAGCTCATGTCTGAGATGGGATATGATGGGGATAAAATACCAGTTGTTAAGGGTAACTCCCTCTTTCATAAGTCTGCTTTTGTCAGTACAAATAATATTATAATTGTATAGATTTTTACTGATGAATAGGTATTTTGAACTATGGACCTAAAAAATTAAGAATACTAGAATGGAATGGCTTGATTGTTCTAAAGCAGTATAAGCCTTTTTTAACATTCTGCCTATTATATTAATATTGCAGGGTCTGCTCTATGTGCATTGGATGGAAAAAGCCCTGAAATTGGTGCAGAAGCTATTACAAAACTATTACAAGAAGTGGATGCATTTATCCCAACACCTATTCGTGAATTAGACAAGCCATTCCTTTTGCCAGTTGAGTCTGTACACTCCATTCCTGGACGTGGTACTGTGCTCACTGGTCGTTTACACAGAGGTTTGTATCAAACATACAATTAAAATATAGACAAGGAAAAATACATGCCAACATAAATATTTTGATTTATTTCTTACATCATTTCAGGTGTCCTAAAGAAAGGTACAGAATGTGAAATTGTGGGGCATGGTAAAATTATGAAGACTACAGTCACAGGAGTTGAGATGTTCCACAAGACTCTCGATGAGGCCCAGGCCGGAGATCAGCTGGGTGCCCTTGTGCGTTCAGTGAAACGAGAACAGATCAAGCGTGGCATGGTAATGGCGAAGCCTGGTACTGTTAAAGCTCATGACAATATTGAAGCTGCTGTCTATATCCTGAGCAAAGAAGAAGGTGGCCGAGCGAAGCCATTCACTTCCTTCATCCAATTACAAATGTTCTCAATGACATGGGACTGTGCCACACAAGTTGTTATTCCAGAAAAAGAGATGGTGATGCCTGGTGAAGATGCTTCGTAAGTATTTACAGAAACCATACATAATGTTAATTATAAAGCTATTACATATTATTTATTCTTAATTTCAATATCATTCATTATATAACATAATAATTAATTCACTTTCAGGCTGCGTTTGCGTCTTTTAAAGCCAATGGTGTGCGAAACTGGCCAACGATTCACATTGCGTTTGGGAGACCTGACGCTCGGCACCGGCGTGATTACCAAAATCAACAGCAACTTGTCTGAGGAAGATAGGCTGAAGCTCATGGAAGGAAAGAAGGCCCGAGAGAAGGCCGCGTCAAAGAAGTAAATGTCGTTAGATTTAAAATTTTAAGCTTAGGAATGTAGGTAGTTCAAGTTATTGTATGCATTTAAAAATGTAATGTTCAATAAATTATAAAATCTAACATGTTTTGGATTATTCTATATTCTTTATTAGTAGGTATCATTGGATAAGAACATGCATGAATGTGGAAGCTATGTGCATAATGTAGTATAGCCATGGACATAATTATTAAGTAATATTATGTCCATGAGTATAGCTATGTATGTTCTGTTTTTTCTTAATGGTCTGAGGCTTACATTCAGAGACGACAGAAACGAGTCTAAGCGTGAACTTACGCTTCCATCAGTCAAAATTTATTCGTAAAATTGACATATGGAAGCGTAAGTTCACGCTTAGACTCGTTTCTGTCGTCTCTGAATGTCAGCCTTATTTCACAGATCAGAAAAAACTAATATTTTCTGTACCTACTGTTTTTTTAACGAAAAAACGTTATTTATAAATATGAAAATCATGTTAAATTTAGCTGTCTGATAATAATTAATCACTTTTTACCTAATGTAGGTACATGTGGTAAACGATTTTTGGTATTTTATAAATGATTAAGTATTTAATTTTAATGAGTTACGTGAAGATTGTTTAGGTACTAAATAAGACAAAAAAACCACGAAATATGAAAGACGAGACGAAGACAACTGGTGTCGCTAAAATCATACATTCACAGCTCAAAGGCCTTATTACATTCGACGAAACATACCTACTTATGATTGATCCTATGGATGCTATTTTAGTCGGTTCGATTCCCGGGTGTGGTAAGCGTATTTTCAAAAATCTTTAAATGCAGTTTTGTTTCTTTTTAATAATAAAGGAATGTTTCCATTGAGTAAAATTTGCTGTCTTCAGTATTTAGAGTACTTTTCCTCCAGATACGCTTCGCAAATTCCACCCTGTATATAATAGACGTCAACGAATAGCAGTACTAATTTTCTGGAATGTACAGTTCTTCGAAATCTTCCATTTTAAAAACACGTCTCCATTTTGCTGTCATCGATGTCTACGCTTCACAGTCGGACTACACAGTCAAGACCGGCAGAACCGACCATGCCGCATCGTGTGAGAACGACGGCAGCAGTGTATGCCGATGAAAGTCTGAGTTCGGATCCAGTGTACGGGTAGGAACAGCTAAAGATAGGCATGATTTATGTCATGTGCCGCTGCATTGTCTGTTTATTGTTCAGCTGGGCAAGAAGGCAAGGAGTCTCAGTCGCAGTCCTGGACTCAGAATTGCCAACTTAATCTGATACGTTCGCTCTGTACATTACGTGGGTACCACGAGACCGAATACCATTCCACACCACGAGTAATCTACACATCTGCTTACCCCTACGAAATTAGAGAAATATGAAATAATTGTATACCTAGTGATTTTACTTTACGACTCGTTGATTACATCAGCGCCACTCATTTTGCAAAACAAAGTAGGAATTAGATTGGCTTCTTTCCAGTTTCGTTGTTCTTTCTTAATATTATCGGTCAATGACATGATGGCAATGTCTCATGGTCCGATGAAGACTACCTAAGTTTTTTAACAAGTTACGTAGGTGGTAGACTAACGAAGTATAGACGGTACCACTAGGAAGTTCTTTTACACATCGATATAAATAAACCTTATAGCTACATTAGCATGAGTCATCACAAGCGTCATTCCGTATTTTTTTCTCGAGTAGATTACCTAATTATGAAATACCAACTAAATATAAGGCAATTTCACACAGATGGTACCGAAGCAATTTCAGTGCCAAAAATTACGCAGCCTTGTTAAATTCTTAATCTTCATTACTATTAATAAAATACAGAGTAGTAGCTTGAGGGTACGAAATGGTTTTGCGGCCGCTGAGAGCAGATTAGCGATCGGTAAAAGCAGCTCGGTGCGTACTTTTCTACTTGGGGGGACGCGGACAGCCGCCACGCTTCTGCTATCCGATGACCGTGTCGCCCGCGTCTGCAATAATTCACAAAGAAAGGCTCAAGCCTGCTGGGAGGAAGAGTCCGCGCGTCTTCGCTTGGTGTCTAGACGCTGCCATTTTGGTGTGAAGCGAGCGTAAGTCCCAACTCATCATTTGATCATCGGATCTGCTCTGGCAGACTGCAATACCTACAGCTCAGCACGACAAAACTTGTCTTATTTGGTCCTATAGGGTAAAACCAAATGCGACTGTAGGTAATAGAAGTAACTTATAATTATTAAGTAACACAAAACAATATTTTTCCAAATTTATTTCAAAAATTATCACCACAATTTTATAGTGTAATATTGTCAGTCGTGTACAAAACAAATTACAATACTCACTGGTTATGTACGCGCCACTGATAAAAACCAGTAAAGCATTAATTACTACAGTAAATGTACCATCAGGAATTTACATTACGCAGCATGCTGGTAAAATGTGTAGGATTAGTGACAAACTGCCATCCTATACACACTTACAATAAATAATAGGTCCAGCTCTTTGGGTGAAAGATGTCTCATGTGATACAGAATTTTATACTAAATCATTGAAGTCCAGCAATACAATAAATCGTTTACTTCAAACAGTGCCGTAAAAAAACAATACATCTAAAAATCCTTTTAACATTAGATTAATTAAAGCAATTACAGAAATTATGACATTTTATAAGTTAGTGTCGAATTTTATAACAACTCCTTGATCACTTGAACTTATGGAATGAAATTTTAAATTGATACATTGTGTACACATTGCACAATCAATGCAACAGCACTGAAATTTTGCTTTAGCTATTGCTATATTTACAAGTCTTCATCCTCCTCGGGCAGAGCAGTATCCTGAGCTTCTTTGAGATCTTTTTCGATTTGGTTCTGCCATTGTGGGTCCATTGTTACTTCGGGGGGCAGTAGAGCGGGCATTGCAACAAACTCCAGGTTGCCATCACCAATCAATTTCCTAGCTAACCATAAGAAAGGCTTTTCGAAGTTGTAGTTTGACTTAGCAGAGATGTCATAGTACTGAAACAATTAACCATAAAATTAGATACAATCTTACCAATAAATTCAAGAATGAAACACATAGCAAACATTAGCAGTAAGTGGTCTTACCTGTAAGTTCTTTTTCCTGTGGAAAACAATTGTTTTCGCTTTGACTTTCCTGTCCTTGATATCAACTTTGTTGCCACACAGAACAATAGGAATACCTTCACAAACTCGAACTAAATCTCTATGCCAGTTTGGTACATTTTTGTAGGTAACACGAGAGGTTACGTCGAACATGATGATGGCACATTGACCTTGGATATAGTAGCCATCTCTTAGTCCTCCAAATTTCTCTTGGCCAGCTGTATCCCACACGTTAAATCTGATGGGACCTCGGTTTGTGTGGAACACCAACGGGTGCACTTCGACGCCGAGTGTAGCGACGTATTTTTTCTCGAACTCTCCAGTCAAATGTCGTTTGACGAATGTAGTTTTGCCAGTACCACCATCGCCTACCAGCACGCATTTGAATGTGGGCATATCATCTGCCATGTTTATAGTTTTTTACTTCTACTAGTCCTGAAAGCAACAGAAAACTTTGATTAGCAATAAACTGACAAAGACTTCATGACGTATGTACCTTTGGCGCAAACAATTCAATTCCTTGGTGATCCATGTACAGTTTCAGTAATTCACCACGATTGGCGATAGAATACATTGCGTGGAATTAAATAAACTCATTGCTCTTAAGAAACTGACAACTTAAATTTGCTTTAACTTTTCACCGAATGGCGCTCAACTGGCCTCACAGGAATTTAGCTCAACAGTACCGAACATTAACACCAATTACACTTAAACTACACAAGCAGTAAGATAAATATAGTTTAAAATTACAAGCTTAGGATGTATTTAGTCAAATTATACAAAATAGAAGCACTTATTACCGAGATTGTATAAGAAAATCGAGATTATACTCGTTGCTGATAAAAGTCGTTACGGCTCACAATGGCGTCACTTGACTAAACGGAAGATTTCTTTGACAGCGACAGGCGCAATGACTATAGCAGTCAATTGACGGTTCCTTACACTCTATGAACTTTTGTAATAATGAAGTATTTACAATTTATGGCAAAAGAAATATTAATATTTATTATTAACATATTTTTCTATATGATAAATACTTTAATTAGTAAAGTTATTGAAAGAATTATAAATAAAATACAATCAACTGATACTTAGCGCCTTCACTGCTTTACCGACATATGTGTTGACGTCACATACTGTATCGAGCAGTTGCGCCATCTACAACTTTGCTAAATTTCTTTCACACAGCAACATGAGACAGGTAGTGAAGTTTTGTTCGTTTCGTGTGTATCGATTTTTTGAGTGAAGTGAACGTAGTGTTCGTGTCCTTTAGTTTAGTGACGTTTGTTAGAAAAATATCTGTGAATGGGATTGTGTAACGAGATAAAACGTTTACTTGGTGTGTGATTCTCCATAAAGGATGACGAAGGATAGGTTAGCGGCGCTCCAAGCGGTAAGTTAGTTTTTCTTAGTTTCTCAGCGCTACTCTAACCAAAGGCTTTCTTGATGACCTCGAATTTATAAAGAAATAGCATTGAAAACGTGTGTCATATCAGTCAAGTGTAATGTAGACCTTGGTCTTGGCTCTCCCAGGTCCAAGGGATCACTTTCGAGGGATCTGCTTCCAATGGTATTCTTTATTCTTGTCGCCCCACCCCGGACTTGACACCGCTGAATGATAGCTGTCATTGAAGCGAGACAATTTGTTGCGTTCCGCAGTTTTAGCAACTACCTACTGTAACTGCATTAGTCCATTACTTTTTATCAATAATTTATTTAGCAAGCAACTTCATAGTTGGTTAACCTCATTGGACAGGCTAGGTACCTGCCCACTCAACTTTGCTATATGTTTTACGAGATTACTGCTGCGGATTGAGCTCTAGTGTAATCAATAGGTAGCACATAAGTTTAATCATCAGTAAACACACCTGTTATAGGAAAATATAAAAACTTCTTAGCCTACCTATTAGTTCGAAGTGAAACTATTTATTTTAGAGGTCAGCAGTTGTTAGAAGATTGCTGATACAAAATTATTTTGCAATTGCCAAAGTTCAAATTCATTGAGTCTAAAAAGTGATAATATTTCTTAATTATCAGATCACAGAAAGACACCGGTGTCCCAGACACAATATATTTTTATTGAGTCTGTTTCGTCACTTCATAGGTGTAATTTTTTTTTGTTGCTGTCTTAAAAGTATTTATTGAAAAAATATGCCAGTATTGTCTCATTAATTTATTTTAAATTATATTATATATATTTCTCAGAAACAAAATATCATAAAGATATTACGTAGTACTAGCGAGTAAAACATATTGTTTTTACATTATAGAGCAAAAAACAAATGTTGATTATTGATTGAGTCCAACACCATGACTTCTAATTTAGTCATACTAGGACATGTGTAAGAGCATATAAGATCCTCATTTAACATTTTTCAACCTTAACCTATTTTTGATCAACAAAAGAGAGATATTTAAAAAATTATTGACTATTTGGTTGATAAAGCTCAGATATATACCAAAACTGTTCTTATTTCAAATGAGTGGTTAGATATCTGGCCATTGAAAAGTCAGCCTCATATAAACATATTTTCCATAAAATTTCACTTAAATCATCTGACATGATACCTACAATGATTTGAAATATTTTACAAACCATACTAATATTATAAATGCGAAAGTAACTCTGTCTGTCTGTTACCTTTTCACAACCAGACGGCTGAACTGATCTTGATTAAACAAGGAAATAGTGTGTGCATCATGAAGTAGGACATCTACAGGCAATTTTTTATTTCGAACTTTTCATCTTCTTTAATCCACACAATTCGCTGGCACAGCTAGTATTTAATAACGCAATATACCTATAGGTAAAGATATGTAAACCAGTACATGAAAAATCCATGAATATCTAATTATAGGTACATATTGCTATGTAAATGACATCATGTCTGACAACATTTCTGACAACTGTTATAAATATTACCCAAAACTAAATTTTGTTGAGTGATGAAATGGTTAATATTATAACTAATAATTCAGTATATATAGAAAAGTAGTTGTTTTAATTTGTCCCTATCAACCAACTCAGTCTATTAGATCTAAGTGCACTGCTGGAATAGGTTTCTTCCAATGTTATTATTATTATTATCAGCCTACGGTCTCCCACAGCAGGGCAAAGGTCCCACGTTGTTTTTTTTTTTTTTTTTTTCAGCCTGTTCTGTCCCACTTCAAGGCAAAGGTTTCGTTACTTCACATAAATCAAACTAAAACTAATTAAACATAAAAAGCGTCCACAAGTACAAAAATGTTATCAACTTCCGTAACCACGACACCACGGTCCAAAAATGCCGCACGACGTATCGTGAATCCAGAGAACGAAAGTATATTTAGATCAACTCCAGTTATGGATAATGGATTCGTGAGATGCAAAGGGAGGAAGGAAATATTCCCCAATGTGAATGAAAAGTATTGGATTTCTTTACTACTGAAGCACCAAAAAGCACTTATTGTAAAAAAAAACTCTTGCCTTAGCTATGGAAAGATTAGCTCGTCAGTAATGGTGGTATCGAGGCTGACTGCTAGGGCTGCGCCAGACGAATTCATGTTTCGTCACTCCTGGAGGCTCTTTTCTTGCACTGCTGGAACCTTCATTAATTCACATTAGAGAGGGACTGGGCCGTAATCCACCTCCATGCAGCCCCAGTCCGGAATGGAGGATGTCACACATTCGAGACGTTTCCTAACGATATTTGCCATCACCGTTAGAGCAGAGGTGATTCATGAATAAATCTGACGCATTGGATTTGAACCAGGCTATGTACGAAGCTCTTAAATCAGGCAACGTCATCTGGGCTGATACGGGACTCATTTTGGGATTTTCCTAATCATCAAATCAAATCACTTGATGTGTTTTGTGCAACTTGGTGGATCAAAGGAGTTTCATCTAAATGCTAACTTCCAACTTCGATCCGCGCTCGCTGTATAGGTACGGAAGAGCAAGCGTTTAGTGTTGTACCTATATATAGGAAATAGCGAGCAAATAGTCGTTCTAACTAATGTCTATAGAAGGAGCGTATTGCATTTGCGAAGCTCTTACCATTCAGTATTGCCGAAGCACTTCCATAAAGCTGACAAGTCAAAACTCTCGTCGCCGGAAAATGGAGAACTAAGTTGCAGAAAAATATTCACAAGAGTATTCGATATTCAAATTGTATTCACAATGGTGTTGCTATAAAAGTAATGTCGTCATCGTTTTATCAAACTGTATTTATATTCTGTACTGATACGGTTGTTAACTACATTTATATTTCGCTAAAGGCTTTACGGATACGTAATAAATGTAACCGCAAAATGAGTAGAAACTACGCCAACGGCATATTTCGATCAAATTCGGAGTACTTGAAACAGAAGGGAGATGGATATCGGAGTAACAATCCGCAGAGTATAGACGGCTTGTTTGAGTTTTGCCACATTACGTGCACTAAAAGATTAGAATTATTTCTTTTTTCAGGTATTGTAGTTTTGTGTCGTGTCATTACAAATATTAGTTTTGGAAACAAGTGTTATCCAAGTCGGTGGACTGTAGTTTATGTCACTGAGCAGTTAAATACGTTAGCTGGCGCTGTTATCAGCTGACGAGGGCGGCATCCGGCACGCGACCTTCACCAAACTTGACTCATACCAACGGCCGTCAGATTTGCATCATCAATCATGGCATTCACATCTCTGATCGTACACACGAAACAGTTTAAAACATGCTAATTATTACCAATTGCTTAGTTCATGTCTGATACCTTGTAAATATACGTTATGTATTTCAAATATTGTAAGTATGCTACCAGTAATCCAATAAAATTATATATATATTATATAAGATAGATAGATATTTTGTAAGCTACATTAATTATTTATATCAGTATTACCTACCTATGTATACGTTGTGATGTCCTATGCAGAGGAATCTATCTATTTAAATATAGGTATTAGATTTCTAATCTTCTGGTTACGAAATAATCTATAGACAATGCATAAACTTAAATTCATTCGTTTGCATGAAATTTGCATTCTCGTGGAAAGAAATTATTCTGAGATACGTAATATACCAAAGAATGCTGTTATTATCTTTATCACAACTTTACAAGCCTTGATAGCTAAGCAAAGTTAGGTGCTATTGATGTAGTCGAGGCGCCTCCGTCGCATGCACTTGTAACAGCTGATTCACGTTATGCGTCGCGTCTATTTTTAGCACCAGTCTCATGTGCAGTCTGAATGAATGAGTCTTTTCTTGAATAGAAACCTTTTCGTCAAAGATTATAATTTACGTTAAGTTATACTTATCTTTACGTTCGAAATATTATATTCATGAGGTTCAACACGACGGTTCCATGTTTGCTCCTTTCTGGAAAAATATGAACTCAAAAGCCGATAAAAACGTGGATTCGCGCATGTTTCGCTCCGTGTTTTCCGTGAGCAAAAATTGTAATTATATTCAATTTGCTTTTACTGTTGTAGCGGTTTGCAATCGATGCACACGATGTTATGCGTAGCTCTACGGCTCTACCATCGAATTCGTGCAACGCCAGAATCTAGTCTACGACATATTATTTGTGTTAATGTTCCTGGCGACTTTCCAAGTAAAGCCTCCACTCGGCGAGCTGTTTGAGGTCGCTGGGACTTTATGCCAAATTATCCTATTCAGATTTATTGATACCCAGATACCGTCGTCGTCGGGTTTTTGAATATGATTTGTTATTCTTCGATTTCCTATCAGAAACTGGTTTATTAGTCAGTGAATAGATTTCTGTAATTCTTAAATTACCAATGTGAATACCGTATTCAGGGAATTCGTCCACATAACAATTCGAACCGTTATATGTGTAGTCTTCCAATGTGCAACGTAGTGTTATGAAATTGAATTTTCGATATCACAACATTCACAACTGCCTCGATACATCGGAAACCAAACTAGCATGCGTCTACGAATACCTATAATACGTCTAGCTCCACGTTACATTGCATTTCCTGTGCTCCGGTTTTGGAACAGCTCGTTCCGCCGTCGAAACATAAATCGAACGTTGCATACCAATAAACACTAGCAAAACGGCTGGCGGGCTGCACTTTTTTAATTGGAAATTGTAGGACCCAGCCAGCATCAAAATGATACTGGTATGTGTGATAAGGTAAAAAAAAAAATGCAGTTCGCTCTTTTCTACAGTCGTGAGTGTGTAGTATATCCAGTGAATAATTTCCAGCGGGCCTTGTGTAAGTTTCTTTTAACCATCTTGATTTAACGCATCGACCATTGACCGCGATCAATCCTTTAAATAGGAGTCTCTCGTGCCGCCATCTACTTCTTGGGCCTACCCCGATGCCGTTTTCTGCTGTTTGGAGCCTATTGTGTTGTTTTTGCCTATAGCTCCTCCGGCATTAGAAACCGATACGGGAGAATAATATTCACTTCAATCCCGCTCAACTATACAACAAGTTACCTAATAATATAAAAGATTCCTTATCTCATAATTTTTTTAAACGTAGGTTAAAGAAGTATCTGTTATAACTTCAAATATTTGCATAATTGTACTTCTGATAAAATAATGCCAAATGTTCGTAGTACTTAACAATAATACTGTTAAGCTTCTCAATCTGTGAACTTTGTACCTACTTGATTTTCTTTTGAGTAATAAAATTCTTTGAACCGATGTATTAGAGATCACAATTTTACACGTGCTCCATTACTAAATAGCAGCTGATAAAATCTACCTCAGTGATCCGTAATGAAATGAAACAAGAGACGACTCAGTTTGTAAATCTATTATTTTCTTTGAAACATCCTTGACAACAAGAAGACAATGGTATTATGATTGCATTAGAAAACTATTGTAAATAACGTTACTATTACAGATATACTCGTAGCTCTACTGTTACATCAAACGTTGATGTAAACCGTGATTAATCAATCTTTCGACACACGTAATGTGACCCTTGTTCCAGCAACAACACATGTTCAGTAGTAATAGTTAGTAGTTTGGCTCTCGAGCACATCGCGATAAGCAATATGATAGGCTTTCTCCGGTAATTTAGTGTAAACAGTGCGACCTCGCCTGAGGGATGCTCGAGGATCGTGACGTTGTAACAAGGGTTGAATGCTGAAACAAGGCCTGCCTGTTCGGTCGTTATCGTGCGAATTATCTCACAGCTGTGAGCCCGTGACTAATAATCCCGTGACAATGTTACAATCGTTACATTCTGTTTTTGGCTTTCGATCTCGGCAGACAAGTGTCGCACAAAGTAAAACCTAATTGACTGTCTACATTTGACAAGTTCGCATCATAAACTTAGTTTTACGACGTAAACTTTTGCAAATTGAACGACGTCACGTGAGCTTTGAAAAGTAATCTGCGTGTTTTTCTAGGCTGTTTTGTTCTTTATTTGATCTGGAATACAAATGAAGGAGCCAAGGCAACTAAAATGTATAGGTAATTCAGTAATCTAATTGTCTGAAGTTGAGATGTTCATTAGTTGATGTTGTGTTTAATATTCCAGTAATGTTTGGAATAGTTACAAGATACAACGGTCGGGTGACGCAGCATTTTCCAACAAAAGCTCGATTATGGGCGCGAAGTTTTTAGGATACAGAAGACGTGCGCCGGCGGAGCGCCCTTCCTACTGAACGCAACTCCGGATACTGTTTCCAATTGAGTTACGTGATATCCTGGCTACAATTTTCATTATTATTTTAGTTTTAATTTCAATTCCAGTTCTGTTGCAATTAAAGATTATCCCGCAGGGTTCAATATTTCAGGGTAATACTTCATAAATTATGGAAACATCCGACCAATTCAATAATTTCTTTGACTAAGGATCTTGCTTTCACGGATGAGATAAGGAACGCCAATCATGGACAACACGACCCGCACTTGACTGGTTCTTACTACAGAAAAATATAAAAACATTTTCCGGCTTATCTTACGAGGTCAAACAAAAAGAACGCATATAAAACCAAAGAAGTCCGGTCTACGAGTCACACGTGAACAATTTCCTTCGTGACATAATACAGTAAGAACTAAGTACCTACAGCTAAATAAATATAGAACTTGATGAAACTAGGCGAACTATTCTAGTGACATTTAACATTCTAGACACCACAATTTTTCCCGGAAATACAATTCGATGTAACTTTCAAACGAAATACATGTGCGACTACGGACGAAGTGACAGGTGTTCTTGGAAGTGTCGAGGCAGGGTGTGGTAGGGCCGGTAAGGGAAGACTGGGGATGGTTACGTAAGGTCTGCCGCAAGTCCGCAATGTTCCCCGCCTGCTCTCGCTACCGTCAATGCTCGCCGTGGCGCCTATTGTAGTAGCTCACACGCTTGCTTGCATTTAAACTCAGCATTTTTATTGGGCGACGACGACGGGCGTCCCGCTTGTTCGTCATTGCAATGAAGTCTTTATTACACCGGCTTGCGCGGGTAGAGCAATTCTGTGGACTTGCATAAACAAAGAACGCACATTCATTTTCTGGTAAAACATGCTCATACAGAATATAAAATATAATTTAATTTATATCTTACATACGTCGCAACCATATCATATAATCCACTAAGTAACTAGTTGCTGAAAACAATGATGTAATAGCGAGCATTATGTTTATGATCTGATCATCTGACTATCATGAAAAGAAACATTTTGTCTTTAAATATTTATAGCTACGCAGCAGAATAGCTTTGGGAATAATTCTAGATATGACTTGAGGTCGTAAATAAACGTAAGACGGCAACAGCCGTGGGGCACAGGGGTACCCCTCGTCGGGCTTTATGACCAACCGCCTGTAAACTTGTGGGCTGCGTAAAATCAAGGCTTTTGATTCGTGACCTTGTACAAAATGGGTCACACCACTCAATCTTGCCAATAAACTCGAATAAAATCAATTTTAATTGATATTTGAAGCGGACTTTGTAAACATGATTTTAATTAAGCCTGAATATTCTCTGCTGATACACCACGAATCTGAATGCCGTTAATAGTCTATTTAAAACAGATCAATTTTAATTACTTGAAAATTTTGTTCTATTTGTATTTGCTGGGATTCAGTTCAATAATATAATTAAAATCAATCGTGTATACTACGTAGAAATTAATTGAATACCTAAATTTATTATAAGAAGTAATTTCTACAGGTGTATGTTATATACCAAGTTTCCTCAAAGACAGTAATTACTACTCATCAAGGAAAAGAATGAAAACGATAATGGAATAAGTTTCCGATTCTCTAAATAGCTTTCTCACTCGACGTCAAACAATCGGCAAAGTAATAACGCCAAAGTAATCATTCGATGTTGAAGTTCATGTTATAAATCCATGTAAATGTATGTTCAGAATATAAATCTGTACTTAGATGACATTTCTCGTATATGGATAACTTTATTGTCCGTTGTATGAGTCAATATAAATGTCAATACGAAATCTTAACTCTCTCATGTTCAATATCGTAACAGCGATCTTCTAAAATGTAGTCACCGACCCTGCCCGACGTATTACGTGATCGATCCGTTTCATTACAAGCTTTTTATTTCTATTAATGGCTGGATAAGAGGTTTTCAAAGAATTTTACCCTGACAGATACACAGATTTATATCATTAATCCTTCTGCATATGATTTTAACCAAAAAACTAAAAATTTGAACCTCATTTCTGGATGCCATTTAGTTTTTTGAGAAATTCATGAACGCTTCTCCTATTTTGCGCTCGGAACCATAACTCGTTTCGTAATGAATTACGTTATTTTTACTAGTGTCATATATGCACAGGTACGAACGTGCAAGCAATACTGACGTAATTTACTGTCCCAACAATAAATTGATGCAAAAACTGCATACAATTCTCGTCAATAAAACGATGTCAAGTAGAGCAAATTAGTGTTGGAAGAAGATATAAGTATGTCCAACTGAAGCGAACTGAGTGGTTCGGATTCTGCGGCATGTTCGAGACTGTTTCAAGTGGAAAAACTTGTTAATACCACAATTCGCAGTTGCCTCGGGGCAAGCCTATCCGCTCCCAGACCGCTGGGGCTACGCCTTTAGTAATCTATAGCCAGACTTGCAACATAATGATGAAAATCTCCCACGAGGCAATAGATTTATCAGTTTTTCCAGCGAGATGTAATACGTAACGTATATGCTTCCAAAGGAGTAAAAGAGACGAAGTTACTCGATTGTTTAAAACAGATTTTAATTTTAGATAAACGCAAACTTAGACAATTGTGGTTGTTTAAACTCGTAAAGACAGATGATACTTTCAATTTCTATGTTGAATCCGAATTATTGTTCGTCCCTTGTATTAAAAAAAACAGTGTAGGAGATAAAGCGCTCACTTGTGTGCGGTTACTGATAAATATTCAAATAAACGATATGCCCTTGGTTACTTCAGTATATTATAAAATAAATACTATATTGCTAAAATTAAATAATATCTCTTCAAGTTACACAAGTTCATTTTGACCCTATTTTCCCTAATTAAATCTGCATAAAAACAGTGCGGCGAGGCTATGTGTAGTTGTGTCAGGTTACTAAAATTAATTGCATCGCCGAGATTGTTAAGAGGGAACAAATAGGCCGGGTCAAAAAGTTGTAAGTGGTGACGAGCGATCTAGATGCCTCGCCACGCGCCCGCCACCGTAATTATGTGCCGAGATTTAGGGATCCGACTCGAATTGACCCAGATCTGGATAATCCCCTTGACGACTGGTATTGTAAGGGATTGTATTCATCTTGTTACATACGTCGGGGTTTCTCTATTGGTACGCGCATAATTTAATAAAGTAAACTAAATCCAAATTCTTGAAAAAACATAATTAAAACTGCTTTCAACAGTGCTAAAATCATAATAAAATGAAAATTTGCTGCGCATTGCTTTTCGAAGCGCTGCAATATCAATTGAATGAAGGCCATATTATTGAAATATCGATTCCGCTGTGTGATTTTTATTTATTCTTCGGTTTTGTCCTTTTCAATCACTATTATCATGGCACATTTGAGATGAGTTTATTTAAGTTTTTGAATTAGGTTCTTATAAAATAATAATATTGTAATAATAATAATACAGAGATGTAATAATAATAATAATACAAAAAATAACACAGAGCTATCAAGCCTCGCAGATATCACACAAACATTTTCTCAGGACATCCATATGCAGTTTGGAGTAGATAAATGTAAAATCCAATCCGTTCATCGCGGAAAAGTTCAACACAACACCTACACCTTAAACACTGGAGAAGAAATCGAACCCATGGATGAGCACACTACTTACAAATATCTCGGCTTCCAACAATCAAGACAAATCCACCAAAAAGAAACTAAAATAGACCTGACCAAAAAGTTTAAACATAGACTAAACCTAATCCTTAAAAGCCACCTTAACTCCCGCAATACTGTTAAAGCCATAAATACATACGCAATACCAATTCTTACTTATTCTTTTGGCGTCATAAACTGGTCACAAACTGACTTGAAAAATCTTCAACGTAACATCAACACTCACATGACCACGCACAGAAAACATCATCCGAAATCATGCACACAACGTCTCACACTACCACGCAAAGAAGGAGGAATCGGGCTAATAGACATCAAAAACCTCCACAACAGTCAAATATCATCACTCCGCAAATATCTCTTCTATAAATCTGCACACTCCCAACTACATAAACATATTACCGCTATAGACAATAAAATGACACCACTCAATTTATCTGATACAAATACACAACACAATGAAATCATAGCAACCCCCCAAAGCAAAATAGAATCTTGGTCACAGAAGTCTCTGCACGGGAGACACCGAGCTGATTTATGCCAACCTCATGTCGACAAAGACGCGTCGAACGCATGGCTACGGCGAGGTGAACTTTTCCCGGAAACAGAGGCTTTTATGATCGCCATCCAGGATCAAGTCATGAATACAAGGAATTACCAGAAATACATTATCCGCGTACCGAATTTACCGACAGATTTATGTAGACGTTGTCACAGCAGCTCGGAAACCATCCAGCACATCACCGGTGGCTGTAAAGCTATCGTCCAAACGGATTATAAATACAGACACGACCAAGTAGCCTCCATAGTTCACCAAAATTTAGCTTACAGACACAAGTTCATCAACGAAAAGATACCGTACTATAAATACCAACCAAGAACAGTTTTAGAAAATAGTAACCTCAAAATTTACTGGGACAGAACAATTGTAACTGATAAAACTATCCACTTCAATAGACCGGACATAACAATACTAGACAAATTAAATAAAACCGCATACATTATAGATATAGCAGTTTGTAATACACATAATCTGGTCACAACACACACCGAGAAAATGGCAAAGTATACAGATTTGTCCATTGAACTGAGAACTCAATGGTGCGTGGAAACCGTAAAAATAATACCAATAGTCATTTCTACAACAGGAGTCATTCCCAAAACACTAAAACCAAACCTCGATATCATAAACATGCCACCATCTACACTTTTTCTGCTGCAAAAAGCTGCCATTCTCAACACCTGTAGAATCACTAGAAAATTTCTCGCCACCTCATCATCGTCATCACTTACATTCACCGGTCTCACACTTTAAACCTGTCGAGCTTGGCTAAGGCCCGCACGATAGGTTTTAACTCACCCTTCATAGAAGGGAGAAAAATAACAAAATATAAATACAAATAATAATATAGTTCTTTACAACAGGCGTTACCCATCTGCTCCATAAATCAGGTAGGTAGCACCGCGGAACCCAAGAATTATAGACCTATCACGTGTTTGCCTACAATCTACAAACTACTTACATCCATTCTGAGAAATAAAATCAACAATCATATTGAACACAATAACATTATGTCTGCCTCTCAGAATGGATGCAGGAATGGGTCCCGCGGTACTAAGGAGCTACTCCTCATTGACATGACCATAAGTCAGCAGGTTCGCCGATCCCGAAAGGATCTGTCGACATGCTGGATAGATTATAAGAAGGCCTAACGTCTGTGAACTTAGCATCTCAATTGTTAGCATCCCAAAAATAAACTCCATTTATAGTGGCATCCGGTATAGTTCTACAGTTCTTGATAAGTTTTAAAAATAGTTCGATCGATTTTACTATCGAAACCACATTTTGAAAATTGGGATGCTAACTTCGCAACTCAATTGTTAGCATCTCAAAAATAAACTTCAGTTATAGTTGCATCCTGTATAGATCTACAGTTCTTGATAAGTTTTAATAATAGTTCCGTCGATTTTAATATCGAAATCGCATTTTTAAAATGTGAGATGCTAACTTCGCATCTCAGTTGTTAGCATCTCAAGAATAAACTTCAGATATAATAGCATCCATTATACTTCCACAGTTCTTGATAAGTTTTAACAATAGTTCCGTCGATTTTACCTATCGAAACCACATTTTGAAAAACAAATTATAATATAAAACGATGAAAATAAAATTGGTAGGTACCAAACTAACGTGAGTGTCATGAATCAGCCGAGAGGCCACATAATATGTAGGTAGGTACCACAGAACATAGAAAGAGGTTTCTGTGTTCTGTGGTAGGTAGGTACCCCTATCCACTGGAGCCTTAGGTACCTATACTACCTAGTCTACCTACTATCATCTCTTCTCTATTCAATTTGACTTTGGTCACGGTAGATATCACAGATATGGACAGACCTAGATAACGCAAGTGCACCTACTTCGCGTGTCCGGCATAAGTGTAAAACACTTATGTAGCCACTGCCGCGCTCAGTGCGCGCCTGTGGTCCGCACTGTTCAGACATTAGTCGAAAACTAAAAAATGCCTTATTGCGCTGTGATAAATTGCAAGAACTCTACAGGTGTAGGCAGTCAAACAAAGGTAAACGTTTCCTTTCATTTTGTGATTAAAATATGCGTAGTTCTTTTTAAAATCAATTATTTTTAGTATAACGTCAAATTTCGAAAAAAATATTGGTCTTCGAAAGTATGCTGTATATTCGTAATACATCGCGGGCTTTTACATTGACCGGTTGATGGGACGCTCTGAGTTAACAGGTAATGAATATCGAAACGAGTGATACTGTCGTATATCGCTTCAGTTTCATGATACAGGCGCTATTATCATTTTTCTGTCCCATTTAGCGATTAGTGCTGTTCATTCTATGCAACATAAATCGATTCTCAAGAATCGATTTCGGAAACAGAAGAATGATAATTTGTATTATTTTAATAAAAGACATAATTCTCTGTATTTGTTGTTTTTTCTTATAAATGCGCTAAGATAGGAATACGTTGAATTTTATTGGCAAACCAAGCAGTTTATTCTAGTTTGAAATGGTTTAGGTTATACCATTCAGGGACCTCAATTTACAGCAACAATTAGCGAAATACTAACAATTTAGTAAAAACTATAAGTAACTCAGCAGCTTAAAGGTGGACGCCCACCTGTCCGAATCGACCGCGCCAAACGAGCCGAACGAAACAAAGTTTCTTATGGCCTTGCACACCTATCCGCAACGAAAGAATCGACCGCGTCGACCGAATCAACCGCGCCGAAAGAAATAGCGTGTCCTTACGTGCATTGCCTTGACGCATATCTCACGCTCACAGATTTAAAAACAAAATACCTAGATTGCATTGCAACACGAGTTTCAAACACACAGTAGGCACGAGTCCGCTATAGCAAAACGTAACTGAAAACCGTTGCCTTACTGCTAACGTACAGTATCGATACCATAAGGGTCAGTAACCGCTACCGAATACCTGTAGGAAGCGAGCGAGCGAGCATCGCTAGAGAGTAGCGAAAACTCGAGATACCTACTGAATTACTGATGGACACCCAATGACCCAACTGACCCAACACAATATTTGTATCTAACCTAACTAAAATAATTATGGCATCGCGATCGCGTCACCAACCGAGCCGGTACGGCTGCCGACCGACAGCGCGGGCCTCCTAACCAGTGACTTAAAATAATTCTTTTTAACTTTCTAATTGAAAATCGACCTTACTATCCTACAAATAAGGTCTAGGTACTACCTACCTATTTTATTTTCATCGTTTCATATTATAATTTGTTTTTCAAAATGTGGTTTCGATAGGTAAAATCGACGGAACTATTGTTAAAACTTATCAAGAACTGTAGAAGTATAATGGATGCTATTATATCTGAACTTTATTCTTGAGATGCTAACAACTGAGATGCGAAGTTAGCATCTCACATTTTCAAAATGCGATTTCGATATTAAAATCGACGGAACTATTATTAAAACGTATCAAGAACTGTAGACCTATACAGGATGCAACTATAACTGAAGTTTATTTTTGAGATGCTAACAATTGAGTTGCGAAGTTAGCATCTCATTTTTTCAAAATGTGGTTTCGATAGTAAAATCGACCGAACTATTTTTAAAACTTATCAAGAACTGTAGAACTATACCGGATGCCACTATAAATGGAGTTTATTTTTGGGATGCTAACAAATGAGATGCTAAGTTCACAGACGTGAAGGCCTATGACTCCGTGCCACATACATGGCTCATGAGGGTGCTAGAGTTGTATAAAATTGATGCAACCCTACGCGCCTTCCTGATGACATGTATGGGACAATGGAGGACGGTTCTTCGCTATCCGGGATGTCGGCAGATTCCAGGAAATGGCGAAACGATCAGGATCGAGCGAGGAATATTCCAAGGGGACAGTTTGAGCCCACTTTGGTTTTGTCTGGCCCTGAATCCTCTCAGCACAATACTGGAGAAGTCAGGTCTGGGATATCATTTACGGAGAGGTGGTCAGGTTATATCCCACCTTCTTTATATGGATGACCTTAAGCTCCTTGCCCCCAGTAAATTGCAACTGTTGGAGTTACTGAAGATAACTGAAATCTTCAGTAATTCCATTAAGATGGAATTTGGTGTGGACAAATGTGCAGTCATGCATGTCAAAAAAGGTGGAGTTGTGGAATCTGCGGGACTACAACTCTCGGATTCTATAAACATCAGATCACTCTCTGCAAATGATACATATAAATACCTGGGTATGGCGGAGGGGCTTGGCATCAGTGATAAGGATATGAAACAATCGTTGAAGGAGCGCTTCTTTGGCCGCCTACACAAAGTACTCAATAGTCTTTTGTCGGGTGGCAACAAGGTACGTGCCTTTAACGGTTGGGTCATGCCGGTCCTGATGTACTCTTTCGGCATACTCAAGTGGACTCAAACTGAACTGGATGCCTTGGACAGAAAGGTCAGGACTCTGTTGACGGCTAATCGAATGCATCACCCACGTTCATCAGTAATGAGACTGTACATCCCGCGAAAATGTGGGGGTCGAGGTTTTTTAAATACTAAGTCGTAACGGCTAATGGCTTAATTGCCAAGAGTCTCGACCAACACCTCGAGAGGCTCTCGCTAGGTGGCTGGATCAAGGGCTTGATTCAGAAAGCAGTACTCCTTGACACTGCGCGCATTGTCAGGAGGTTTCTCTCTCTAGAGCCCTGACCACCGGTAGCTTGGACCCTGTTCCCGATGCCGGTGGCCTAGGTACTACTCTTTTATATTTTTAAATGTTTTTATAATCTTTTTTTTTATTTATTTAATTGTAAAATTATTTAAAAATATATAAAAGTATGTTAAAAATTAAATAAAGGAAATAATAATATTATATACCTAATAGTATTGTTTAATAATTAGTATTACTATTAGTATGAGCTATGTTTCATGTTCTTTATTAGACTTATTGCATTATTTGCAAACCAGTTATCTGATGACTCCCACCCCGTATACCCGTATTCTTGCAAATAAATAATTCCGATTGTTATTTCGGTTTTTTTAACTTAAGAGGAACTTCAAAAAAATACTCGCCTTCAAAATTTACATAAATTAACCTTGGACTCATTTGGTGTTACGTGAAGTTTAGGAACAAAGGTATTAATCCTTAAGGTGTAGTCTAGACGAGTGAGACGGTATTACTTTGCAGGGGTGAAGGCCAACATTTTCGTTGCGTAAATCAGCAGAATTTAAGGTAATGTACCAGCGCACCGAGAATTGGAACGCTGGAATGACTTTTAAATCATGTCAATCTGTAATCTAAAAAGGCGGATGAACAAGTTATTTAATTACCAATTAGGTAGCTCAATCCAATGTGCGAGGTAGAGGGATAACGAAAATCGCCGCGTTGCCCATGCAATTAAATTGAAATACACGTTTCGGTTTCTGCTGTACCCGGGCTTTTCGCACAAACGCGACTTGACGCCGTTTAATTAAACTTTGTTAAATTTTAAACCCGAACAGCCACAATTAACTGATTAAACTTTTAAATATTTTAACCAAACGTGATGTAGGTGCAGAATTTGTTCTGGTTCCTGGTTTTTGCGAGTGACAATTTTGCTGAATATTAATTAAATGGATTTTATACCAGCGGCGTAACTTCCATCCGTACCTATCTAAATTACAATAAATTATTATTACTCTCGTTATTCATTTAAAAACTTGGCAACAAATCTTGAGTCATTCCTGATAAGAAAAACACAAAACATCATTAAAAAAATTGAAAATAAAGTAGATACGAATAATTACTAAAATTCTTATATAAATAATTATAAACTAATAAAAAAAATATTGTAGTCCTCAAAATCAATAAGTAATCCAATACCTTCCAAAGAATGTCCGACTTACAACAAAATTCGCTTCGAGGTGGAGCCAAATATTTTTATTTGATGAAAGCAACAGGAAAATTTTAGGGAATGAAAATATATTCAGCCTACAAAAAATAAAATCGGCGCCAGACCGACCTATGCTAGGAAGCCAATACAGCTGACGTTATCAGATCTGGTTCGATTGAAATACGTGACGCGACTCCCAATTCGCTGCTTCACACTGCTCGACACGAAAATAGTACAAGCCAATTGGGGCCATTTATCAGCACATTCAAAACTGTGGTTTTTCATTGAAATGTCCTAGCAGCTAGCTAATGTTACAGAAATTTGGAATTTACTAAAATTAAGTTTCGGTACGATAGCGATGAATACGAAATATAATTTGCTGGATCAATTCTGTTCTAATAAGTTTGTCTACATAAGGCGGTCGGCGTGGCGCGGAGCCCTTTGTCTGGGCGAGTGGCAACCATGACCGCGTCGGCTTCAAATTAACTCACTGCCTGTTTATGCGACGCGACGCGGATAGGACCTTCAATAAATTTTCAATCGGCTCTCTCCTGCTCTATTCCATCCCAGATAAATTATACTGTATTATTGTTACAATACAAGGGAACATTTTTAACCGACTTCAAAAAAGGAGGAGGTTCTATGTTCGACTGTGTTTTTTTTTGGTATTTTCACCAATTTCTCCGTCAACTGCGGACCGATTTTGTAAATTCTTTTTTTGTTTGAAAGAATATTAAGCTGGTTCCATTTTTTCGTGGAGACCTAATGAAGGCCTTCGGAGATAAACGATGGAAATCTTCAATGGATAACAGCAAATCACTCGCGATTGCTGTAGTCGCATATTTATGTATTGTTTAAATGCCACTCAAAATAGAAAAAGTCGGGACCTTTATTTCTTCAATGCACCTTAGCTTGGCAGTGGCATCGACTACAGAAGCTATTGTTTTTTAAGAAAATTTAAGTCAAGAAAAGTAAAATTAAGTCGGTTTTTACTTTTTTGTGTAATAATTCATCAGAAATTTGGCAACGCTTATATCGACAGCTTCTTTTTAAAAATATAACTCAAATGTGTACTACTTTGTCTTTGTTATGAATTTAAATTTGTTAGTAAAAATAAATGTTATTCTTAACTGAGACGATAATAAGAATCGTGAAACCTTGAATTGCGTATCTTATCGACTAAGAACAAGAGTATGATAATGATTCACAAAGTGACTTGAGTTGTCGAGTATAGATTAATGTAAATAATACACGATATCAACGAATAGTAATATTATTATTACGGTAACGTCGCGCAGTATGAAAAACAACATCAAAAACGGTCATCCACTTTTTATTTTTTTTTAATTCAATAGAGTAAATAGTTTAAATGCAGTAGAACTCCCGAAGATCAAATAAATGAATCGCAGGTCTGCTGGAAGAGATTTCTTTAGTGAAATAAGCAGTACCTTTGAACTTTGTTAGATTCTCCTATTTAATGTTTTCTGTGTTTTTTCATGTGTACATAAATTATTAAATAAATATATAAATGAATTTAAATCCAGAGATATGAGTTTTTTATATTTTTTTAGCGATATTATGAAATTTTCAAAATCATATTTTTGTAAATTTACGAGAGTAGAACTCTCGTAAATTTACAAAAATTATTATTATATAAAATAATTAGGCATTTTTGGTACAAAATTTAAAAAAATGATGTCGTGCGCCGCGCCGTCTCAAAATAAATCTCTTTTAATCATTTTGTTTGTATAGTAAAATAAATTTAATGACTAATGAGTTAACTTCTAAATGTGATTTTCCAGTGTAACCCCGCGTCGATCGGGAGGGTTCATAATATTGTAAACAATTGGTTGTTTCCTGCGATAAACTGTGCGAATAACGAGCGCTACAAATATGTACAGTTACATTTTGTATCGTAAATACAAATCCTTTTTATGCTCGGATGCGTATGAACTGGATCCCAGTTGTTTGTAGGTGCAGAGTCGACGACGCGACGCGCGTTGTGTCAATTATTACACACAGTTACTCCGTACACGTGTTGACACAGTATCCCGAGTTAAGTAGAGTCATAAGGTCAACCTATAAAAATTGTCTTTAAATCTTTCTAAAGATTAATTAATGTAACTTGATTAATGTAGAATGTACTGATTGATGTGTAATGTAGATTAATGTAACTTTGCGTTATGAATAAAGAATTGTAATTGATTAAAGGTTAAATATGAAGGCCGAACATGTAATTATAATAATTAGTGATCTATAAGGTCAATGGCAGATAAATTTACTAATTCTTATAAAAATAACAATTGTGTTATCCACAGCAGTAATTGCTCCTGAATACGAACACGGAAATCTCATCCCTTTTCTGCGGCAATAATTATGACAGAATAATATTTTTACTTTATCCTGTGTGTTAGTAACAAGGATTTCATATATTTATATATAAAATAACTCCCAATATAAAACATAAATAGTAAAAAATCAGAGCAGCTGAAATATATAAAATTTAATTCGAGTATTATCAACTGTGTGGATGACAATATACATCAATCAAGTTAATTAATGACGTTACGACGATTACCTACATGATTTTTCACAGCATTTACCTACATTTTATACAGATTTTATTTAACAACGCTAACTCCCCGTATTGTTTACATAAAAATCTTTATTATATTATGCAGATTGACGGTCCCCAAGTATAAATAAACCCGTGGCATTCAAGTAATTTGCATTTTTTTATTTATGATGTTATTGTAATAGTCTACTACTATTGGAAATTTGGAACTAGCAAGATAAGTACGGGTAAATCACACATTTTGTGATTAAAAATAGAATCTCTTTCGCACTGTTATTAAAAATATCGTAATTTAATTTAATTTATTCAATACCTTACTATAGAATCGGTGCCATTGTTATGTTAAAGTTTTGACGTCGTCACAGCTTGTGTCACGAATTCACGCAGGCACAGTGATCTATATTAACGTAGCACCGAATCGATCTGACCCCTGACTCTGACGGGAACGGGCCACCTTCATTAGAGCGTTCATGCGTTAAAACCACGCTTCAGTCAAAATTGATGATTTTCAACGGACAACAAAACCATAACTTGTTTAATTTTTAAATATAATAATAACGTCATATTAATGAGAATTTCATAATCTATTGCATGGTAATTATTTTTTTCCATATATTCGTATATTTTTCCTATTAGAACAGTTTTTATTCAAGCCTTTTTTTAAACTAGCGGTCGACGGTCTTCTTTGATGCGAGATATTAGTAAAACCATATACGACAAACTTATAACAATATTACTTTATGAAAAATAATAACATTTATTAGTGATTGTTTAACAAAAACACTCGATTACTGTAAATTTTCATTCAAGAAAAGTATAATCAAAACTGTCATTTTAGCCACTTTTCGAGATATTAAACGTGTTACTTTAGGTTGAAATCTGGGGTATATTTGTTTTTGTTTAGACCTATTAAATGAAGACATTTACGTTCTAAAACATAGTTCAAATATTTTTTTAATAACTTATATGTTTATTTTACTATGAATTATTTAGTACTGCTTTATAATCGGCGCGAAACCGCGTCAGCTTTCATTCCCGGCCGAGGCCTTTCAGAGGTAGGACGTGTGTCGCTCCTGTCGTCGCGTGCTGCATAAAATAATATCGTGGGTTCGCGAGTTTTTAGCGCGACTGGGACGTATTGATACTTTTTATTATAAACAAAACTTTGGCGAGTACATAATATATTTTAATGTAATGGAGTTCAAATAACATAGGAAGATTAAATTAGACTTCTTTATGTATGTTTTAATTTAACTTTTTTTAAAGATATGGGTACAAAAGGCGCTTTAGGGGAAAAATTAATAAAGAAAAAGTAGGTAGGTAGTACATATGGTAGGTAGATAGGGTAGGTAAGTACGTAGATAGGGTAAATACGTAGATAGGGTAGGTAGGTAGTGAGGGTAGGTAGGTAGGTAAGTAGGTAGTGAGGGTAAGTAGGTGGGTAAGTAGGTATGGTAAGTAGGTAAGTATGTTGGTAGGTATGGTAAGTAGGTAGGTATGTTGGTACGTGGGTACATGGAGTAGGTAGGTAGGGTAGGTATGTAGGTAGAAAAGGTAGGTACGATAGGTATGTAGGTAGATAGGGTAGGTAGGTAGGTAGAATAATGTAAATAAAATAAAAAATTGGTAACAAGCCTATATATCAAGCTATACATTTTCGGTATAAGCTGACCTACCATTGTATAGTCTTTCCGTAGAATGACAGTTCAGCTTATACTAAAAATATATTTAAGCTTGGTATGTCTATGTAGCCGTGCGTTTACCAGTATTGCTTTTTCTAGCAACAGTGTTCTATGCTAATTCTGTTGCATGGCGCTGTGAATATTATGGTAGGGTGTGGTTCTACCTACTACCTTTCTAATCCCGATCCCTTTCAGTGATTATTGTACTCATCATTATGAACAACTTTTACTATGGGGCCAACAAGGAAATCGCGAAAAAAACATCAGCGGTTCCATGGCTGTTCCATACCAATAATTGGAACAGCTATTTCTTTTCTCGCAATTTCAGTGTTGGTCCCATAGTAAAAGTTGTTCATAATGATGAGTACAATAACAGGATAAAAGGATCGCGATTAGAAAGGTACTTTGATCATTTTTTTTAAATATTAACGCAATTATTATTGATAAAAACTAGGATGTCTGACACAGAGATAAGTATCTAACTAGTTGTAAACCTAGTTGCGTAACTGAAGTCGCTCATCGATATACCTAACAAGAAATCGCATGTAAGTCGAAACAGAGTCGAGCGCACCCGCGCTCACGTATGTAAAATGTACATTTGAAATAATATCGCATGTCATTAGGACGTATGCGGTTCGACATCGAACAGATCTGTGAGCGATATTGTCATATCGTACGATTTGGTCAGTAAACATTTGCGACCGTCCATACATTTTCTTAGGTCGTACGTTTATGTGATATCAGACCGATGACGGCAATCCACGCGATTCAATGTCGCGTCGCGTCGTGGGTAAAAAAAAGCACTAGAGACGAAAAATATTAAAATTTTATTTTACACATTTTTTATTTTATTTATTCTAACCTAATAATAATTTAATTGCTCATTTATTACAACAAAAAAATAATTTAAACCCTACTTACGCAAAAACTAAAACATTCCCTACTAAGTAAAAGCTGGCAAAGTATCATGTTGATTCAATGCGGTGCATGCGGTGCATGATACGCGCTCCAACAACACAGACGCGTAGACGGCTGTGTGCGTGCTAACTGTATAGCTGTATGAGTGAAACGCGAGGCGCGCCGAGATGGCGTAATGCCCTTAAATGAGTAAATTATATTTGATGATATCAAAGGCGATAGCAAATGAACATGTTTTTCACTTAGAAAATGGTTTTAATCCTACTTTATTGGGCATTCTACCAGGCGATTGCATCATTTGATGTTAATCATTTGAGAGATAGGACGTACTTTATACCTGTTATCAACATTCTGACAGAATTATTAATAAGTCTTCGGGGATAATATTAAGTAGGTAATATAAATGGGTGATCCCAACTAGTTGCACCATCCCTATGGGTCGTCCCATGGCACATCCGCGACGTGAGGTAGGCTTTCGTGGGCAGTGTACGCGGACTGTCCGTATAAATTGAATAATGACTAGCTCGCCTCAACTAAGTGGATTTTATTTTGCTTTACGTGTCCCGTCCCATGTTGACCCCTGCTTACGTCACGAGCTACTAAACCAACCACGTTTCAGCCCTCGTTCATTTATTATTCCTTTTGTTTGGTATTTCAACGTTTCACAATTTCATTAGCGACGTATAGTACGTTGTCTTTTGTGAAGCCGAGTTTATCTCATTATAAATTAGTAGGAAAGGTGACAGCCGTCTAGTTAAACTTCTTTATTATTCTACTGAAACGTAATACTTGTTCACAGTGTGAATCACCGGGTGGGTTTCACCACCGAATTGGTCACATAAGGTAAACATTACAGTAAAGTACCATATCACCGAACGTTATTAAGTGATTTTAGGTACTTTCGATTTAGGTGGAATTGGGCTTAATAACAATAATCATTCTTAGTTATGACTTATTCCTTTATATCGTGCAAAAGAGGGTTTATTTCTCTATTCGTTTACAATAGTTCAAATGTAGACAAAGGAACTCGTGTTTTCTATTGTTGATACAATAAAAGATACGAAACTGTGTAAAATATGTCCTGAGAACTCGACATGTTGTGCACTAGTGCCAGTCTTCGCGTCAGCTTGAGTTACAAGTGCAACGTAGATGAATGGAGTGTCTACGATACCGAGCCATTCATTAATTCTTACTTTGCAACTGCTAAAGAGTAATTGTAATTAACTAATGTATTTAGTCTAACAATGTTTATTATACAACTAGTGTCTCTATGATCATTATAAATCAATCAACAATTTCTTACGTTATAGGGCACAATCTTTTATAAGAGTCTTATCGAAATAAAACAAAACCTTGCTCCTACCAGGATATTAACCTGCGTAATTTTGAAAACCCCTTTTAAAATTAAGTCACTAGTTAGTACTGCGTAGAAGACAACAAAAGTATCTCCATATTTATTATTCTATTTCTTGCAGCTATACTTTCTATAGGGATCCCTGATCTATTATTATGTTAAGACGTTTATATTATGTTTTGTTTTGTGCAGGCGCAAAGCGACGATGACGACGTCGGGCCCGACGATGTCAACGTCGCCGTCGAAGGAGGCTTTATGGATGAATTCTTCAGTGAGGTAAGACTATTGTTTAACCACCGACACGTAATCAACTTAATAGCCTTTAATTAACCCCGAGCCACTCTTTAACTGGGTCTTTAGTAAGTACATTATATGCTGAAGGCTCTGTTAATTACAGTACTAGTGTAAATTCCTCAGCTAACTTCGTTATGTGCAGGCTTTTTATCAAATTGTTCAAAGGCAGGCTTCTATGGTTAGCGTTAATGCAGTTTCTTAAATGTATTTTTATTTTTACTGTTTCTGTACCTATTCCTAAAGCACACTATGCTTTTAATTATTCATATTCGTAAGCGTAGATAAAAAGCAGTTCTTGAAACCCGTTTCTAGGCTTCTGGTCAACGACATCATGATGTCATAGACATAGGAAGCGAAGGATATTATGAAATTTTTCGCAGTTCAATATCGGACATCACGACTAGGCATAAAATACTAGTGGCTCCAGTCGTTATGTAGAGATATTATGTCTTAATAGTACGACATGACTCATACGTGACTTCATTATGACAAAGATACACGGACGCGACGGTTTTGTTGCGTCTAATGGTCGAGGTCTGGTAATCAACGCATAGTGAACTCGTAATACAATTACTCATTTTCCCAGCATCTGCTGCGTACTGCCATTAAGTTCTTTCTTCAACCTCGACATTTTTCTAATAGTATCTGCTGTTGACGTTTAAAGAGATGTCTAAGTTATAAAGCCTAGAAAGAAAAAACATGTGCCTTTTTACAAGCTTATTTTCGCTGTGAGATTTATCGCTGGATTTAGCGCTAGCGGGGCGGATAAAATATTCTGCTGTGATAAGAATTGTCTTTTTTTCTTTGTTGGTATAGATATTGTAACATTTCATAGTATCTGTGATGTTTTCATAGTAAAAAAAATACAAATTTCATTTTGTAAGCTTCACCGACATGCGGCTATTCTGCCAGAGTTTTCCAATCAGCATAGTTGTACAAAACTTTGAGCGTGTTCCTCCCTATTGTTTTCGCATCGTGCACATAAGCGTTGCTCTGTTTGTTGTATGTAGTATTACGTTATTGCGTGTCGGCATAAGTATTTGGGTATTCCGTTGCTTGGAGAAGAACAATGTCCCGTAGATACAGGCGGTAGATTATCCGAATATCGTCAACTAATAAATTTCTTTGTACCAGGTAAATTCAGATATCAAAGATACGCGAATGTGGTGTGTTAGGAAGTTTCTTGGTAAAATAAGTTCCTGAAACCTTTTTAAAACCAGCCAGGAGTCTTCGAAATTAGCCCGGTCAGAAACTATTTGTGTATCTTTTAGTGGTAGTATGAACATTTCAGTCAAAATAAGATTATTGTATGCTCTGATTATTGATTGGCTTCCGCGGCCGCGGCAGCGGAAACCAATCAATAATCTAGGGTAAGTATTTAGATTCTCTACATAGTATAAAACAAAGTCGCTTCCCGCTGTCTGTCCCTATGTATGCTTAGATCTTTAAAACTACGGAACGGATTTTGATGCGGTTGTTTTAATAGATAGAGTGATTCAAGAGGAAGGTTTATATGTATAATACTTTCATATTTAATGTAAGGATAATAGAGAAATTGAACCCGGGCGTAGCCGGGGACGGGTCGCTAGTTATGCATAAACAACAGAAATGATTATCGAAGTTGGAATTTACCGCAAACTATGTGAAATCTATAGCGTGTGAGATAAACACAAGCTTGTTTTTTTTTTTACGTTCGCGTGTTTGTAACTTGACCCCCGGCATCATGTACCTAAGTGTACACTGTAAAACGTCAATAAACTTACTTTATAGTACCTTCGAACGACGACATTATCGGTTTTATGTTCTTAGTATGTACAAAACCTATTTGCATTATCAATTCGCAATGCTAATTATCTACTTAGACCATTCAACGTTCAACATATCGCAAATTGAACCTTTTTTTAAAGTAACCTACATACCTTTAACCTTTTTCGTACATTGTTTAGTACGAAGTCTTGAAATACGAGCGAACATGCAAAAGTCGTACTTTCACGGTTGCCTACTGCCCAGTCAACTGTTTAATTGGGCCGATCGAATCGTAAACGCAAAATTCCAGTTTTTATCAATCTCACCATCATCTGCCTAGCCTTTTGCGAACTACGTTCGGGGTCGGGTCCGAAAGAGATATCTCCGTATTGAAATGTAATGTTTCTTCTCGAATAAATCGTCCCTTATTTTTTCCGTTCCGAGTAATAGTGGCTGGCAACACTACTGTGTTGATCTGGAGTAGCATTTCTATGGTGTGTTTAAGTACTATTAGGTACTTCCTATTTAATCTTTACAATACCATTAACTATGTAATACCTCTCTCAGTTGATACTTATGAGATTCCCCGAAGAATAGCGCCCGTGTGAATTTTCTATTATTCCAAAAAATGATAGCAATAAGAAAATTGCGAAGGAACCAACCGGCGCATTGGCCTTGTGTTGCGGGTTTGATTTTCGCATTAGGACAAATATTTTCATTTATGTAAATAGGTAAGTTGCCTGTAAACTTACAGGTTGTCTTTTAGATGAGATTTTTCTGAATATATTGTTGTCAACAGTGACTCGGGGAATCCTAGTGCCTTCATTTACTCAATTGCAATACTTGCATCTCATTACTTACCTGTAGACTTTATTCAAATCTATCTAGACAATTTAAAAACAACGTAGGCTAGTTGTTACAAGTCCATAGAAATTTGCATATAATCATAATATAATTTGTGGTCGGTAAACTGATACTTGCTCTCGACATGCGGATAAAGCACTTAATCAATTTCATTAAAAATTTACCTGTCTGTTGTATTGTGGTGCTTTTAAAATTACATCATCAGTTTATATTATAAAACTCTTATTTTTTACTGTGTGGATTAGTGAACGCTTAAATTTCTGTAGGTGTTAGTATTTAGGTCGATGAAGTTAGCTTTAGATAGTTCGGCCATCAATCGAACTATTAGGGAGTTAAGACACCTGATCTCCTTGGGCCTTTGGAGAGCACGTTAAGCTGTCACTAAGTGGCGCTTATAAGAATACGTCAGATACAAAAAGAGGTCAGATGACGTCACGCCGAATATCGTAGCAGAACCCGGGCTGAAAATTACTGATAGAGATGACTAAGAATAAATGGATTATGGAAAAGGTTATTTATAATTCAATGAATAAAGTCGAACCAATTTTTGTTTTTATGTAATGGGAGAAAATGTGTTTGCATTTTCGGCGTAGCAAAGCGTAGCAGTAGTGCTACGGACGTGAAATAAATTTTAATACTACACGCACATAATCTTGCTTTAGTTATCACCGAGAATTTGTAAGTGGCGGAACTTTGTGAAAGTTACAGCAAAGTTACAGGCACACTCGTAAAAGTTGGCTACTTATCTGAATCAAAGCTTTTGTTTTGTTATTATGTTGCCGCGTACAAAAACTTCTTTTTGTTTCTTTGAAGTAGGTACCTATCTGTAAGTGTTGGCTGGTTTTAATTCGTACAGAAACATTGTTGACCTGTGACTGTTCTGACGTCGTTTACATAATCCCGGATAATCCGGAACCCGCAAACATGACCCGCTTCGCCTCAGCTACCTTCATAAATAAAATGTCCATCGCATTATGAATCTGAAGGGCTTTTTTGTATATTTATGCAAAAATAATATCGTATATGGGCCACAAACCTATTTACTATGGGCATTGCCATCCTCATTCCGATAGCAGTTCTCAGACAGAACTGAATAGAATAGAACAAAGGTTGAATAGAGGGAAATTTTCACCCCATTCATTTCATAACTGTTACAAATGGACTTTCAGCTATATATTCAAACTATGTAGTTATATTCAAATAAAGGAACGTAACATATTAGTGATATTTCCACACTTCCGAAACACTATTACTATTCAATTATGTGATTATGATTGATTAATATTTATTTATACTTTTATTTCAAGTCACAATATGTGGCCTATGCTACCAGTATTTATGCTAATGAAATATGACGTAGATTAAATCTATTAAGTATTAACTAATAAACCTTTTGTCTGAATAGTAATTAAGGTAATTGAAAAACTTAATTTTTATTTGTTGGTGTTCGTGCAAATCTTAACTTGTATATTTGTTTTACTGGTGTACAATAAAGAATATATAAATAAATAATTTTATTAGAATATGTACTTAAATTTATCTCCTTTCAAATAGCCAAGTTAACTTCGAACTTATCGGGCACATGATAGGGAAGAATAGTTATTACGGTGATAAATAATTAATTTGGTAATTTTCCATATTTATGTAAGTAATAAGCCTACTTGAATGATTTAGGTGATGAATGTGATGATAAATGAAAATGGATGACGCATTCACGTCACAGATTAAATAATAGTTACTATGGTAAACTTCTAAAAGTACAAGATAAGAACTAAATTTATAATTATGCTTATTACAATCGTACGTTCCCTCGAAATGTTTGCTAATCGTTATATTTACATTTACTATAAAGATAAATAACTACTAATATCTATTCTATAGTTATGTTTGATTATGAACAATTGTCAAGTACTCAGACACAATAAAGATACAGTAAAATCATTTAAACCGGTTGACATCAATTACAATTAGTTAGAGATTTTAAATAATTAATTAAGTTGATAACTCTGTAGTAGGAATGATGTACTAATTAAACCCACTGTAATACTTGAGCTTAATAGGTCGTGCCTGCAGCTAATTGGTAATCGCGAACACTAAGCGCTCCAAGCAGTCAGGTAATTTTCCGCAAACTCCCACATTTGAGCTTAACAAAGGGTTGAAAGCATTACTGCAATCGATATTATCGTGAGTAGTAAAATAGTGGGAACGAGACCTGTTGTGGAATTCTTATAAAATATGTATAAACTAAACTTAACATATATGTAAAACTAAAATGATATTAATTAATAACGTTATTTACATCTTTATTACGTACTGATTATTTTTTAATTGTAATGAGCTATCATTTATCTTAATCTTAACATAGGAAGTGTTTATTTCTTTGATTATGTCCAATAGTTGAGATCGTACCGATTTTTGAATTAATATTAAAATTATACCAAAGTTAATAAAATTAAGCGGAATTAGGTAACAACTTCCCAGGTAGTACTTAAAGTAGGTAGTACACTCGGTAAAAAAATGTTAATGATATATTCTTACCTGGCATCGGCCATCTTGAATGAGACTGTAGACCGCCCAAGGGAGACATAATTTCTTTCTTTCCTTCCTCAACTTTTCTCTGATACCTATATAATAATATAAAAATATGCCAGTCGCCGCCAGTTTTCATTCGTGACGTGAATTTTTCATGCGATTTCATTTAATTCACAACACAACACACAAGTGTGTCATAAATATTCAGGCTGTGCTTGGTATTCGTCATAATCGTGCGATTCATTTACATGTTATTATGTGTGGATAAGAGATATGCCAACATGTCGGTCGGCAGACGAGCTGAGCTAGATGGTGCCCGCAGCGGGAGGCGTGCACTTAGTGTAATTACGTCATTACCACACATACATTTCTAATGAGTTACGTCCAGTAAGGTTAATATTAGTTGACGGAAGATGTGTTTATCATTTTGTGACATTACTGCCTCAATACATTTATTATTTCCAATTTATGTTTATGGCTCCATTGTTATTCGATGATTATTAAATTATTAAAGTTTATTTACTATTTTCTGGGTATAAAACTTGTTCCATGACGTTAACAATCATAGTACATAGTTCCACTTTCTCAGCTTACTAAAGCTTCAGCGTTAATAATAATTTTAATTTTAATAATTCATAATTTTGTACAAATGACTTTGTTAGTCATGATAAAATATAATAAAAATGCTGCAGAATTTCATTTAACTGAAAAGTGCTGAGTTTTATGTCAAAATCTTAAAACAGAGAACCGAGTTTCGATTTACGTTCATTGTATTTCTTCAGCACTAGCCTCGATAAAATTCATTGATTATGTTGAAATAGCGAAATGTGCTATGAAGCGGAACCTCGAAAATGGTACTGTCATGGTATAATGGTCTTAAGTCAGTTAGTTATGAAATAAACCCTATATTTATGATCTACACGACTCCAGTATCCACCAATTATTCATAAAGTTTGTGTCATTACGACAGAAACTGTTTGCAGCTTTGCTAAATTAATGAGGTACAGTCGTACACAAACAGTCTAATGAGTAACATCCCTCATATTAATGCTAAAGCTAGCTGCCTACGTCGTGTGCCCCATTTGCAACTCCATTTCAGCTTACATACCCATTTCCAACTGTTGCGACCGCCGCAGAATTAATGGATCACGTTTTTACTTGTGCGGGGCGGTGGCGACCATTTTTACTCCACAAATCGAATCGAAAGTAGAAAGTGGAGTCCAATAATATCGAAACGGATTACAGTAATGAGATTGATTGAATAATATGTAGGTATATTTAAAACCTGTTATCAATATTAATTAATAGTTGTATAATCCTTCTCAACTTTTAGTGCTATTTCAAATTGTATG
Source organism: Allophyes oxyacanthae (assembly GCA_932294325.1). NCBI lineage: Eukaryota > Metazoa > Arthropoda > Insecta > Lepidoptera > Noctuidae > Allophyes > Allophyes oxyacanthae. Next base: position 12,926,873 of record OW028613.1, on the reverse strand, counting down.
CTAAGAAAATGTTTGGCTTGTTCTTGTAATACAATTTTCGTGTATTTTACCCTCTGATTTAAGAAAATAATGTAAGATTGTACTATCAATTTTAGTGTCGCCAACGCGCTAGTGATTTAATGGGTCCATAGCTACTAGCTGCTAAAGTCTAGACAGCTATCGTTATACGAGTAACGGTTATTAAACATCACAATGGCATCGTGGACTAATCGTTAAACTCAGCTATCGGCTGGCGGTCGGATGATATCGCCTATCGGCTAATCTGATTAATTGGTGAATCATGATGTGAAGTGTCGCACGACCCGAGCACGGACGTCCTCCTATTGACTCAATCACATTCCCGACCCTGAACCATACTTTGGGTTATCAACGTCCCGGTTAAAGATCGATGTAGGTAATTAAAGATATTTATATTTACGTACGATACAAAAACAGTTTTTAAAGATTCAGTTCTCGCTGTATAATGTATTCTTTTGAATCTGTTATCATGCTTTTCCGGTTATTCATTACTACCTATTGTGTTTACTGACCGAATCTTGATAAAATATTTTTACGATGACTGTCTGGTGCACCTCTATTATTCTAGTTTGTTACAGACTTATTTTATACACACATGTTGCAACTAGCAAGTGAAGTTAATAAAGTGTTACATCATTTCTGTAAACCGAACGTTTGTTCTACGGTTAAACTTTAGCCAATGATCCTCTAAGGCAAATTAAACGCTGAGCCGACCTCAAAAGCTATCCCAACCAGTTAGAATTAGAACCACAGTCTAGTAGCTTACAGATTAAACCGTATTCCGCACAAAATTTTATAATGTTGGTTATTTCAGACGGGTTACCTCCTAAAATGAGAGAAGCTGAACGTTACTTCTACTTTTTTTTGTAGCCTACACCTTTTACTCTTAATTAATGACGGTCAAAAGAGGCTAAGTAATATAGGTCAGCTAATTACAGGGATTGTATATTCACGGTCTGCCATCAAAAATATTTTTCATAATATCTCTTGGAATGTTTCTCCCTAAAATTAAAAAACCCAGCTCTAAGGCCGAAATTAACTTTAACCCAAGCTCGAGTAATAAATATAACGTATTTAGCGAAAAAGTATTTTGTATCTTAAATCGTTTTTTTTTTTTAAATTACTTTGCCCCTCTCTAGGATTTCTCCTGTATCGAGGGTACAGTTTACAAACATACATGTCACATGCACACACACCCAGAACCGAAACAACTATCTGTAAATTATACAAATAATTGCTCCGTGTGGGGATCGAACCCGCGGCACTTAGCGTAGAAAGCTAATCGCTTAGCCACTGCGCCAACCGTGTCGTATTAAGTGGCCTCACTGGTTGGTTGTTTTCCTACCAACATAACATGTTACTAACTTAGTATATAAGCAAAATTGTTACTAACAACATTAGCTGTTTTGTCTGATAATAAATGATTTTTATTTTTATTTCAGAGGTATCCGCCTTTTCGGATATAAAGAGCCTTTTCACACAACCATTAACATCAGCGTTAGCGCCAACACTCCCCAATGACACATTTTGTACGAAAATATAAGTCGCGTTATCACAGTGTCAACGTTGACGTGTTGTGGGTGTTGACGTACGCAATGAGACGTTATGCGTTAACGTTAACGTACGTGGAACAGTTCCAAAACCCGAGGACCGATTCACACAAAGGTGATATTACCTGTTCACGATACGAAGCCCTGAAAAACAATTGTGATTTGTGAAAACTGATATAATGACTTAGCAACTTGAGTTTACAAACATATTATAATTCTAAACAAAAATGCAGCTACGATAGTATTACATTTCTGTCAACCTCTGGAGATCCCTTTTCTATATAATCCATAATAGTATCGGGTACGCAAAGTTTTGAACCTTCACTTTTAGCATAATTTCTCTGATATCTTCAAGTTTTGTGCTAAAAAACATATCTTTAGAGAATAGTAGGTTAGGTCAGGGTATATCAGCTGGCTAGTTGCCAGCTAGAGCCGACGCCGCCCAGGCTAGACTCTGAGACGTTCTAAGCCTGATACAAAGATAAACGGCGAACTGCAATGTTTGGTGAAAAAATTGCCCCTTCCAACTTGATGAGTAATTAACTTCGTGCTAAGGGACGGCTAGTCAGGCGACGCTAAGGAATTAATGAGCTAAGACAAAGCGCTTTATAAAAGACGCGAAAATTATAACTGAAATGTCTTTAGCGCATTTTACTTTGAATGTTAGAGTTGACGTCGTTTTCTTTTCATTGCCTGGCGTGATTTATCCCGGTTATTTCTAAGGTCCCGGTCCGGTGTCGGTTTTCAATAGATTATTAGTTTCAACATTGTGATTTCATCCTTTTTGTTAATATGGACGCTGTGAGATGTCCGATAATAAAAGATTCATATCAATCAGATAAGTTATCGGTTTGATATGGAATCTTATCATAAACGTTCATGAGAACTACAAACATAAGGAAATAAATATCTGTTTGTATCAAAAAGAAAATATGTGTCGTCATGTCGTTCGACCAATTTTTGTATCAATATGATTGGAACTAGATTTTCTAGACCCTCTTTAAAGTAGTATTATGATCTTCCCTAACTCATAATTTCATTGGGATCATAAATATTAGAATCGGAATATATATATTTGTTCATATCAAAAATGTAGCTTCTTCAATAAAGGACAGATAAAGGCATTATGTAATAACGTATTCATAGACACTATGAGGCGGAATTCAAAACTAATGGATTTTTCTTTCTGTTCAGGTTGAAGAGATACGGGAGATGATAGACAAGATTCAGGCGAACGTCGAAGAGGTAAAGAAGAAGCACAGTGCCATCCTATCAGCACCGCAGTCAGATGAAAGTAAGTGCCACCAATTTATGTGAACCACATGGAGCCTCATCGATCGTCCGCCGCGGGTATTGAATTACCATAATCGTTGGTTGATAGTTGCTTTAGTGATCGCAGTTTAATGTTATTAGTGTACATAAGATGCTGCTGCCTGAATTGTCTTTCTTACAAAAACTTTGTGATATTATGATATGCAGTGATTCTGCTTGACGTTGAAGCAGAGATTACCCGTTGGGCATAAAATGCAGTAATTAGTGGCCTGAACGACTGCTAACGCACTCTTAAGCGACTATTATCTGTAAATGGGCTGCCAACCCATTACTTGTAAGCACATCTAGAAAAGCGAGAATTAAATACATGCATTTATGTCATTATGCTACATTCTATATTAAGCTAAGTATATATTATTATGCTCTATAGTCAAGATTGTGTTGTAGTGTATTGGCTTATGTCTATTCCAACACAAAATAAGAATATATATTTCTCTTTATGTCACTGAGACCTTAGTGGCTCTATTTTTAGTTTTGCCTACTCGCATCTTCCCACTTCAGGGATCCCAATTACTTAAATAAAGTCTTCGAACATCCCACGCCTTTGCACAGAAAGTTTATTGTTCAGTAATAAGTATCTTTTTCTATAGACTTTGCCATGGTTATTGGTATTGATGTTCCTAGGCGTGGGTAGGTTTCCAAGTTAGCTCGCAGCATACCCACACACTAATTGAAAGGGCGAAGTTGGTGGCATTTGCGTAGATGTGGGGGCGGCGTTACGTTTGTCTGCTTTTCATGGGGACGCTTCAGATAAAGTGAAGCTGATATTTTTCTAGAATCGTGATATTTCTGCCGTGTTTTTTTCAACGTGATTCAACATTATTCATACAGAGGATATCAACAAATATTATAAGCTCTTATTTTTACTTATTTTTGCTCATACTTTTATCCTGTTTCCTGTTAAAATTAAATGATATCGTTACTACGCGCGTACCTACATACGTTTTGTATAAATAAATGTTTATTTAAACGTACATTCGAAATGCTTTCGTGCTATTTATAGCAGCCAAATGAATTATTAGCGATGGCTTTGTTGATTGTGTCACGAAATTTCTTCGAATTTATACTGGTGACGTTGGTTCAACATAAGTAAATACTTCACCCAATTTTACCCAGTTCATATTTTCAGTTCTAATTATTAGGCATACCTCCGTGTCTTTTCCATTGTTTATAAAGGTTCAGAATTATGACAATTTTACAAAGCTCATATTTTTCGATTACTTTAAAGTAAGCACAAAAGTTTGATCGAAAATAATAAGAAAGTTTCTTGGCAGCAATATAATTTTAGGAGGTGTTGTAACACGGCGCCTTTATAGCAGCACAGTCGACAACAAGGGACCCTCAGCAGGAGCGTCACGAATAGCCGCGATTAGCCATTGACCCGACCTAAATAGCCTCGAATAAGCCATCGTTGCTGTCGTTAATATCGAACAAGCTCACGATAAGGTTTTAGTCGTTTATTGTAATAAAACAGTCCAATTTGTAGTTTTTGAAACTTTGTAACGAGAATCACTCGAACTTAGTCATGCGTTAATCGTGTATTTTATTAAATACAATACACACGGCAAAAGTGAGGAATGTAGCGTCTTTTTTTTTTAAATTACGTAAGATAACATATTTTGGAACTGAGGTTGCGTAAATCAAGGAAGCGCTAAAATCTCAAAAGTGTCTCAAACACCTTTTCAGAAGAATTTTCACAGATTCCCGTGGGAGCTTACTTTGCTTCATTTATTTCGCATCATGCGAGTCACTGGCGACCTGTGTGGCCTTTATCTACTCCCGCTTGGAAATGTTAAAATATTCGTTGAATTTCCTTTTCATAAGGAAAGTAAGTATGCTAATATTGCAATAAATATGCTTCTAAAAGTTGCTTCGTAACATACATAGAGCAAACAATTTTATGTACCTATGAGAGTTTGAACGAAAATGGACTTATCGGCGAATGAAAGACGCAAACAAGTTACGATTGATGGTGTGTCTATGAATGAGCTGTGTGTTCAGTGAATGAAATCGATCTGGTGTGACTGGTGTGAGGCGAACACGTTAGCAGTACGATGTGAGGTGATATGACATGATGAACGTCGTGCTTTATCGCGTAAATGAGCCTTTACATTTTCCGAGCCTTTTAATTACGAAATACTTGCGCGACATGTTGATGAACCCTGAATCACCCACCTGCGTTACAATTAAGCAATCTGCTTGAAAATGTTTACAAACATTTTACAATTGTGAAAAAGCTCTTATATTGAGAATTGTGTAGTTGTAGAATGTAATAGGACAGGTAGTCGGTCTACTCCAAAATTCAATCTACTTTAACAATGTTCCTAATATGACACGTAGCCGATGCATTCTTTCCTTGTGATGAATCGGATCACTGAAATGTATTCCCATGCATAGTTTTATCAAAATACTATTAATTTTCTATGGCTTAACCGTTAATGCATTCCTAAAATAAAGAGTAAGAATTAGAACAATAGTAAAAATCTATTAAATCATTTCCACGAACAATATAAATCGAAGGCTTCATCTTCAAAATAAATCGTCGGTGAGAAAAATTTGGATTTTCTTTTTAGGATAATATTTTGCGTTGTCTACACGGGACGGGCCAGGTAAATTATTTCAAAGGAATTCTTTCTTGAATGGAAAGGAATTTTAGAGATATTTTTGTGCTCTGCATAAAAATGTTTGCGTTTTTAGTAATGCATACTTTCTATCCTAAATAACCAGGTATATGACCCTCATTTAGTATCATACATCAAATTTTCTAGTTAAGCCACGTAGGTACTCTACAAGCTCTAAAAAGTCATTTTTAAGATTGTTGAGTCCGTCAGTACGCTGTTTGTAATTTACATTGTGCTTGAAATGTGTTTCCAATATTTCAATTATGTAAGTAAGTAGATACCTACTATAATTTTACACAGAAATGTTAGTAACCCAACGTATTCATAACTGAGCCGAGGAACTTTTGATAAGCAAAATCAGACTCTTTCAGTAGAGGAGAAACACATTCAACGTGTTCGTACCAGAAATAGACACACAGTGAACTTGCACTCTAATATTCACAAAAGTTCTTAAATGCCGCCAAAATGACCCGAATTCGAGCTTGAAAGAGGTCCGAGCTCGGGCGTTAACTTTCTGAACATAATGCTAGGCACCGCCAGGTGATAATACCCCGCAAGGGATTGCGCTCTGAAACAACATTGTCGAGAAAGTGCCTTCTACACGCGACAATTTGTATATTGCGCCGTATATTTATTCAGCAATCCCCTGCAAATTCAAAATTAAACTAAAGTGTAACTGAATATTCAGTTATTCACAGCTATTGACAATTTATTCGTACGTTTGCGAATGTGCACACAAAATAGCTATGCAAATTGGTCGCGAGTTGCACTAAATCCTATGCCGGAGAGAGCTGTCGGTTTAGTGAAAGCGTACAAAATCATCAACGTCTACGAACCATTGTTTTTCCAGTTATCGATTGGACACTGTTTTGGTAAATATTCATCCCTACTTGTTTGAGGAAGTGCAATTTCCGGAACACGATACACAGGAAAAGTCGTTATGGTGACGCCTGAGGAAATCGTGCCCGATACTGCGAGATATTTGATGGTAGGAACATGTTACATGATATATGGTCGAGGAATGATTTTAAATAATGTAAATGTCGAAATATATTAAACAATGTGACTCATTTTAAGTAACAAAAGAAACGCATAATCTTGTCATAAACGAATAACACGATAATAACGTAAAAAAATATATCGTAGACGTGCTGTCGTTATCTTATAACGTTTCCAATACGGTGCAGATTACCCACTTATCCCAAGGACTATATTGCTAATTGTATTGCTCTCTAAGCAGCCTCTATTCCGCGAGAATGAAGCTGTTATTAAAGGAGGTATTCATGAAGAAATGTCACGTTGGAATAACTTTGATTGATATCGAAATATCTGCTCGTATAGGATTTTCGTTCGTGCTCTGTATTGATTGTTTATTTTTAGTACACCTTTGAATTCGTAAATACTATTTCCTTGGGGCTATGTTGAAGTTTGAGCAGAGTAATAATACCAGTGTCTTCAATACTTTTATACATATTATTTTAACATGTTATCTTTTTCTTCATGTATGAATATTTAATATCAATACGTTACTAATGATCGATAGCCTTTTGGGTGCTTTTCATCTTTAACGACAAAACCATCGCGCTCCTAAAATAATTATGATTGTCTGCCCTATCTAATTAGACTTGTAAAAGGATTGCTTATCCAGCTCATTTAGAAGTATAAGTACATCATTATTTATGGCTTTGTCAAATTGGGAATCAAATAATAAGACAAATTATATCCTTACAGCTAAACGTTTCGAATATTGGAAGTTATATTATACGGTGTGTACTTTTCCAGAATGCATTAAATAGAATATTTATTTAGTCCATTCAAAACAAGTCTCCGAACAGTACTATCGATCGTTATGGCGAATTCGATTAGTGGACAGACAATTAGAGCGCCCACGCGACACGGTCCGCATTCGCACACAAAATTATATTATTATTACCGAGAGAGCCAGTGGAATGTATTATGCTGACTTTAACTGTTAATATCGCAACTCTTTTTCAATTAAACCCATTTATTTTACAGAAACAAAGCATGAACTAGAAGATCTCATGGCTGACGTTAAGAAAACTGCCAACAAAGTCAGAGGAAAGTTAAAACGTAAGTGAGCTCTAAACTTAGCGCTAGTGCTTTTTCTTGTCTCATCTTTTATTTGTGGCGACGAGATTAGTTCTGAATACCGTCTCAACCAATCCACAGATATAGAGCAGAACATCGAACAGGAGGAGCATTCGAATAAATCGTCTGCGGATCTGAGGATAAGAAAGACGCAGCACTCGACGCTGTCGCGCAAGTTCGTGGAAGTGATGACGGAGTACAACCGCACGCAGACGGACTACCGAGACCGGTGCAAGAGCCGGATACAGCGGCAGTTGGAGATCACCGGCCGCGCCACCACCGACGACGAGCTTGAGGAGATGTTGGAGCAGGGAAACTCGGCAGTATTCACACAGGGGGTCAGTATTTGTAGAATAGTCTAGTATAGTCTGTAATTCCATTGCTGATCATATAAGGAGGGCTTTTATGAGTGGTCAAGGAAAATGGCTTTTATCGTCACTCTTGACAAACGGATCGATGATTGCAGTACTTTGTCAATCCTCTTGAAGTAATCCCTTATCTGGGGGCACGGCAGTGCCCCCGCCAAGACGAGCCAAGCGAAACGCAAGGGCACTACCTACCTTTTATCGAGGCGCTTTGTCGTTTTTTTGAACCCTTATAACTTGGGTTTGTATTATACCAGATAAACAAAATTCTCAGGATATGGTGTCAATAGCTGATTACCTTTTTTCGATACCCTCGGAAAAGTGACGGCCAAAAGTTTGCCGGCAACCACACGCAATATGTACTGTATTGAACTCACCCAAAAAGTGAAACAGCTGGCAAAAGAAGCGACTGTCTCTTCCTGCCCGATGTTATACATCTCCCGGAGAGTACTATAACTCACGCTTGATTTCCCTTAGCTTCGAACTCTAACCCCGTAAGGATTACAAAACCGGTGCCAAGTTGCAGCACTAAATCAGAACTTGACACATTGGCTGCGGCAGATACGCCATGTTGCCAAGCCTGCGCGGCGGACCATGTTTAGCTTATTTCGTAAGACTAACCATTTCTACCGCCCCAGGGCGATATTATCTAAACATTAAAACTATTTCACATCTTAACGTAAATTTTCAGTTACGGCCTACGAATGGGTCTGGGACCTCTTCTATGGTTACTGTAAAAGGCGGTTAATAACTTTATCATTTACCTGAGTACCTAGTTATTACATTCTGCGAACTTCAGGGCGAGTGCTCTTTCCAAGCGTCGCTATTTCGACACTGTCTATTAAGATCGTTGATTGTAGCAATCTCAGAGGAAATCTCGTATTCTAGTTTCATTATCCACTTATCTGTTCACGGCACAATGGTGTGCCAAAATAAAACTACTAAACAATTCGCTTTTTGCACTACTGCGATACCCGTACAGGAAAAAGTCTGTCAGATTTATGTCTGTAATCTGTGCGTACGTGGTTATCCATGAGTAATACTTTTGTCGTCGTCATAAAAATTATAAAATAAAAGTTGTAGAACGTAAGTCTGAAGGTACCAGATTACTGGAACAGTTCCCCGCAGTGCACAATTTACGACAAGTTGCTAGTTCATCGTGTGAATACGATAGTAATCCCCTTCCTTATCCCTTGTTATTACTACTGTGAATGTTGAAGCGTTGTTCAATAAGTGTCGCAGTCATTCTCAGTATTGAGCGGTACTATTATTACGTAATAACATTGTATGACATATAATCATAATGCATATTCAATAAATGAATCCATGAAGCCATGAAGTATATTTCCTCAAATTATCAACTGGGTTCATGGAAGCTTAAAATAGCTACTCGTTATGTTCATGACAGAATAATTAAAAACAGTACTGTTGTAAAAGGTATAAGCTGGTAACATTTTGACGTAACTGCATTGCTGTCCTCCAACCAGTAATTAAACAATCGATAATGTGCATTGCAGTCAAATGTATATCAACTTCAGATAAATATCCGTATGTTCAGCTATGCGGATTATAATTTAATACTTATTTACACTTTTAGCTCTACGCTAGGGTCTCCGTATATCGTGCTTGGGTGCCATTAGATACATAAAATCAATGTGACTACACAAAATCTGATCTGCTCTAAGGCTTCGTTCACTCGTACATAGGGATGGGATCACTTTTATGAACGGAGCCTTACGCCCTGAGTTTAGGATTTTTTTTCTTTAATCTAATAGCTATTCTGTATAATTTCTCCAACAAATTTTGTCCTGTTAATAATTATAATGTCAAGTTAAAATTAAACGAAGTTCCTTTTAGGATCCTAAATTTTCAGTCATGTCAAAATGTATCCAATTTGTGTGTCATATTTTGTATTAAAAACTTTTTCAATTCACACACTCGCTCCCCAGAACTGTCTTTGTATTACTTGTAACTTGCTGTCACTTACAACTCCGTCGACGTGAGTCGTGATTTCAACTCCTTTTCACCATAATAATTTAAAAAATAAATCCTTAGTGGTATCCTACGTGGTACGCCCTGAAACTTATGACTGATCTTTATCAGTCACTTAATCAGCCTTTAATTTTATGTTAGGTATATCATTTAGTTTATTTACATTTTACATTAAGAAAAAATCGCAATATTCCAGATAATAATGGAGACGCAGCAGGCGAAGCAGACGCTGGCCGACATCGAGGCGCGGCACGCCGACATCATCAAGCTGGAGACGTCCATCCGCGAGCTGCACGACATGTTCATGGACATGGCGATGCTAGTCGAGAGCCAGGTCAAACGCAATGCACACCCTTATTATCATTTAAACGATTGTTGCAGCACGATTGTTGATCGCATTCCCTTCCAACTTGCCAGTCTAGCAGCGCAAGCAGTGATAGCCTAAAGGCGAACGCGCCTATTCTGCAGGAGAATCTGAGTTCGTACCCTGCGCCTATGACTTTTCGAATTCATGTGTAAAGCAGAATTTGATTATCACTTGCATTATCGGTCAAGGAAAACATCGTGAAGAAACCGGCACACCTGAAAAGGTTTCATAAAATTCTCGATGGTGTGTGAACACAAACTCGTATTTGGTCAGAGTGGTGGGCAATGGCCTTAACCCTTCTCATTCTGAGCAGAGGCCTATGCCCAGCAGAGGGACAGTAATGGGCTTAATTATAATAATATTATTGCTAGTCTACCCCAAGAGGTTGACGGACAGAGGAATCAGTCCGAAAGGCTCCGAATTTGCTTGCCTGAGGACGTGCTTTGGTATATCCAGCAGCGATAGGCTGTTGATGATGTTAACTATGATGCGACAATCGCACTTCAGTTGCGCTGCTTCAATCGCTTTAATTGACTACACCATCAATTGACATTATAACTATTCAACGTGACTGAAATTATCAAAGAAAAACAGTAAACTGATGACGAACATAGTAGCGAGTAGTGCCATAGTAGTATCCCAGTAGAAAACAAACTAAACTTGTTCGTATGGATACAGGGAGAGATGATCGACCGCATTGAGTATCATGTAGAACACGCTGTGGACTATGTCCAAACTGCCACACAAGACACTAAGAAGGCCCTAAAATATCAGAGCAAAGCTCGACGGGTGAGTGATCATTTCAATGACGATTCATTCTTTGCTAATCTGTTTTTGTTTTGTTTTTCCCCGTCCATTTGTTCCGCCGTCCCGTCCCTACTCCCACATTACCCTATTTTGTTTCGTTGTGGATGATTTGATTCGTTGAACCCTGCATTTTGTTCATGATGATACGGTGATTGGTTCACACTTGTGTTTGTTTGTGTTTCCTCCTTACATTTATGTATCTACACAATTTCGCTTTGGATGTTGTGTTCATACTCAACTAACGTACGGTTGAAGTGGGCTTCCTAACCTAACCTTGTACTTGACTCTATGTATCACTAATCTATGACTTCATTGGTGTGTGCGTAATTTGCCTTTTGTATATGGTGATGTTTGTTATATAATAACTGTATTTAACACGTTTAAGTTTTACTAATCTCTGAAACATGTTATTATGTAGCAACTGTTTGGTGTATCATAAATAATGTCATAAACTTACTATATAACATACCGTTCAATAACTAAGTTAACACTGAATTTCATGTACATTGTAACACATGTGTCCGTTTGTGCTTATTTAAAACATTTATTTAACTTCGTCTATAGGATGTTTACTATGTCTACTTAACGGGTTTTTATTTATTACTCTCTAACTATCTATTAACGTTTCACTCCAGCTCCGCTTTGGTCGGTTCCTGTAACACGATATTGACTTTGGGGATTTGTATAAAATCGTATGAACCAATCGGCCGTCGTAAGCCGCGGTACTTTGGTCGTGACGCGTCCCTCCCCTCCCAGCGCCGTTACCTTAGCACGAGCAGGGCGAGCTGATAGATCGCATCGAGTACCATGTGACGCAAGCCACCGACTACGTAGACTACGGCCGCGTCGAAATACGCAAGGCTGGCGAGTACGCGGCCAAGGCGCGGAAGGTAATGCATGATACACAAACTGTACAACGGCTCAGCCGGCTCCTGTTACTAAACTACGAAACCCTACAACATAATTATCTTCTACTATACGGATCTTTGGGGTGAGGCGCAACTTAACAGTGACTATTCCAAATCGAATCGATATTTTCAGCACATACTTCTGTTGATCATAATTACCATTTCAATTAAAACTTATCGTTAGCAGGTAATGCACAAATAAGGTTTTCCAAAAAATTGCATCATAACAAAAAGCATCTTGCATGAATACTTACTCTTTTAAAATATGTCGAGGATATGAATACACAAAATATTTAGATTTAGTCGTTTAATTAAAATAACACATTAGATTTTTCTAAATTATTTTAACAAAAATTCCCTAGAGTCCGGACAGTAACATCCAATGCATAATAGGCTCGACTAAACTGACAAAAAAAGTTACACAAGGTCCTTTCTTTCTAGTCCCGATCTCTTATGGGGTTATTGTATTCATCATTATGAACAACTTTTACTCAGGGACCAAACCGGAAATCTCTAAAAAAAAACTTCTGTTCCACACAAATTATTCAATATTACCTCAACTAAATGTAGAATAGCAGTTTTTTTTGCGATAACAGGTTTAGTCCCATTGTAAAAGTTGTTCATAATGATGAGTACAATAACACCTTAAAATTATCGGAACTAGAATGGTAGGACCTTGTATTGTCTTGAAGTTTGTTTTGCCTTTGTTTTTTATGAACCATGTAACATAAACGAGAGGATGCATGTGAATCATGACAAAGCACTCAGTATTGTTTGTATTTGTGACTGCACGGTGTTCAGTATTACTTAACTTCTACATAAATACTTACATTTAAGAGAGCTTTCAGTGTAACTAATCTTTCTGCAATAATTTGTAAACAAAATATACTTAAAGCAGTTTGTATATTCTGTTGGAGCATCCGTTTCTTTCGTTCCTTTATATTTATCCAAATTTATGATATTAAAAAGTTTAAAGTTAGCATATAGATTACATAAAATTTGAAATAGCCCAGGCAAGTGATTTAAAATAACGAATAAAATCCCTCATTCATGTCGCCTGAAAATTTACAACCTGTTGACATGAACAGTAAATGTCGCGTACATTTTCTTGTGTAGAAACACTGATATTAAACATGCATTTAGGTCGCATGTCGTTATTAACGGAACGAAAGAAGCTTGCATTGCACTACTCCAGTTCGCAGCTTACTGCTGGTAATAGGTGTTGTGAACAAGGCCGTATACGGGCTCGTTTATTTATTTTCTAGATTATTACATAGGATCGTTTTTATTTTTCCAGTTATGGCCAATTCCAATTTTGAATAGTCTCGTATCCGGCCTTGCTTATGCTGGTGATGGTAAACCTGTACAGCTGGTATTCTGGTACAATTTTTGTGCTTCCGGTTATAATGTTGTGTGGGCCATAAGTCGACTAGTATTGTGGAATTTTATGGTTAAACTAGCGATATTTGCCGTGTATCAACAATTAAATTGTAAAAGAACATTTGTGTGAGCCATGGCGCAATGTATAGGGCTATATTATCGCAATGCGATATAGAATCGTTGTACAGTGGGCGTCAGACTGTTAATCAGATTTCTTGATAGTTTCCTTTTTCTAGACAGACGGATGAAAACAATAGTATTGAAAGGAGAATGTTCATTTTGTTTAGAAGCTTCGGCTCCTCGAATCTCGAAGTCTCATGTTGACTTTTTAGAATCATAGTAAAAACTTACTTTTATCATAAACAGTAAACAGTTTTCTTTTTCCACCCAGGTTTAAGAGAGATATTATTTTTCCTGCTGCAATAATTGCTGTTGTATAGATCTACATCTGGCGACATCTATCGTAGCGCGATGACAACTTTGCTCGCTGATGACAACACTTATACTTTATTTACGCATTAATTAACTACATTTTATAATGAAAACTTACAAGTGTATTTTAATTTATAAATTCATTTCATCTTAACACTGAGAATTAAATTAATTATTTGTTTTACTGCATCACGTAACACATCTGCCCACCGCATCAATGTCAGATATCATGCAGCTATATATGTATAATGTATATATGTCGTTAACGAGTGATAAGACTATATTACTTACATAAAAATTAAACATTATTTTGAAACAATACTCAGTGTGACAGGAAAATGGCTCTTCGTTTTGAGAAATATCTAGAAATAGGGTGACCACCACTTTCTGACGCCAACCGTACATTTATATTATGACAACGCGTCAAGAGCTAAACAGCACAGCGAAGATAATACTAGCATAAATAGTAGTATATATCGTGCCAGCAGTGGTGCCTTTATTCCACAAACCTAGTTGAAGTATGTATCCAACATTAGGGTGGCTGACCAGTTGATACACTTTACTAAAGAGTCAAGAATACAACAGTAATCCTACAATAATTCAAATGAGCCTTTATTCTGTAATTCATTCATCATTAATATCAGAAATGTACCAATAACATAGTATTAAAAAGCATGATTTAAAACATTTTAATAATAACTTAGTATTGCAACACTCATTTATCCATGAAAAGTACAATCGACAAAGTTATTACGGTACTATGATTATAAATAGTATACTAATATTAAATAATCATGGAAACAAAATGTCCATTTTTTTAAACTTTCATTTTTAATACAGATATAAAAAATTCTTAATTAGTGTGAAGTTCTACCGAAACAAATAATGCCGATTGTACTTGAAAGTTTTCACAGCAGCGATTTTATTTTGTTTTTGTTTTTCCTTTATCATTGCAGAAAAAAATCTTCATCATAATATGCCTGTCTGTTACGCTGATTATATTAATAATAGTACTCGCGATCGTGCTGAGTTAAACTACGTGCGAAGAGCCGGCTTGTGACGTCACCCCCGTCACCCACCCATGGACTAAGTGAATGAATTCAGTTGGTTTGTGCGCACAAACAAACATCCAACATTGATATTCGTCTGTTTATCATTTAATTGAATGTAGACTGTAGCTACATTTGTTAACACGATATATCTGAATGTAATTGCTTGCGATTATTTAAATACAGCAAACATTGTTGTTTTATGTTACAACTGAGATGCATGGATGTAGCAAGTGCATTGTGTTTCGAAGTTTCATAAAAAGGCTGTATTATGATATTAATTATGTTGTAAACTTTAAACCATTATTCAAAGGAACTGTTTCTAATAAAATAGACAAAGACAAAATTTAATTAAACATTAAGCTATTGCCACTGTGCACTGTTAAATAATTTATCGTCATAATGGGGATACCATTTTACAAAATAAACCTTTTGGAACAATCGTACGCAGCGCCATCTGTAAATTCCATTTCCTGACGTTATGGTTTTATAACACAGCCTTTTTGTTTAACACCTACTTATATCAACGTTATATAAGTCGATAACCAATTTAAAAAAATATTTTACCGTCATGGTAGAAGGAGTTCGAAGACAATATGTGTAAAGTGCAATAACATAGATTGTGCTTTAGAATATAAGTTATTTAATATTAATATTAGCTTTACTGGTATTACCAGGCAGTCTTATATCATGTAAACATATTTAATTATTATGGCTGTATACAATATACAACTCAACTCTAAAATTTATTAGTCAAAACATCACAATTATAATCAGAGCGCTATTTTTGAAGTACACATAATTTATAATATTTCCCTTAAACTTTTTTCTGCCTTAATATTTACTGATAGTAACACAGAAATATTTATATAATAACAATATATTTGATAGCTTTATGCGGTTTGTTAACTACTTATTAATGTTTATTGAATGCCGATCTTTGATATAATGTTAGCTTTTTTCTATTTTAAGCAAAATTGCTCGTAATTTAATCTTTAAATTGATATAAACTTTACAGCAAACACGTTAAATTTATATTTGCTTGTAATAGTAATGTAACAATGTTTTGACAATGGTACGGGCGGCTAAAGAGATGAGTATTCAGTTATATAAATTGCATATATTTTTTTAATAAGTTGATTGTACGCTGAGTACCCAAGTCTTTGTCATAGCTCGTCTGATCTGACCATGTGTTTTCCAATAACATATTACAAGTGCAGCCGAAAGAATACGTTCCTGACACCTATCAAATATACTGGTTTCTTTTACATTAAGGATTAAATTTTATTATTTATTAATTATTATTATTTTCAGCCTGTGTTGTCTCACTGCAGGGCAAAGGCCTTCCTAGTTAGTAGGGACCAGTTCTTTCGGTGGGAGTCAAGCTCGTCCCGGCCTTGGCCTCGGTTTGCCGCGATGCCGTTTAGTATTTATAAACAGTGAAGTAAATTTTATTATTTTATATTATGTTTTTAAGAAACGATTATATTTTGACAGGTTTCAGAAACGCATTCTCGGCGCATAGTGTGCAACTGATGGCTATATGTACCTGTACACATATCTCTTTTATCGCCTGTACAATCAGCTGAAATGTACGACAGCAGACATTATTCCACAATCAGTCAATATCAAAGATATAGTGACCAGTATTTTACCTAGTTTAAGTTCTCATACTTTGTACATCCTAGTATTTCGTTAAGGCTTCACTTACTGTTGGCCTAATCTAAAACAGTGTGTGAATTATACGTGATGTGTTGGTAACATTAAATACTTTTAAAGTGTTCAGTTAGCAGATCTGTTCATTGTTGTATTCAGACGTGATACAAATCACTCTGATTGGAATGTTACGTTCAAATATATTTTCTCTAGTGTATTTTATATTTGAATTGTTTTGTGTTCGGTTTTTCTGGTATGTTCTTTCCAGTGGATTAAGACAATGAATATGGCAACTGATTATAATTTTACTTGTTATTACAATTATTGCATTTAATACTAGCATTTTGATGACATTTTCACAAATTAAACAAGTAGCAATCTTATACTATGTGGCACTTGAATGTATTGAGTACTTTCTGTGTTTATTTATAGCACAAATTATACCATAACTGTGATTAAATTTAAATTTTCGTGTGCTAAATATTTCCTAGCTCATCTTCGCCGGTTTATTTCACGTCGACTTAGCTTGCGCACCTATTTATTTAATCAAAAGACTGTGAAATTTAATTTTATGCCATTTTCATTATTATTGATGATTAATTACTTAATTATGTTGAGACCTTAATAGAAGTTATGTTTTATTTCCTAAAAATATCTTATGTAGTTAAACGCTGTTCAACTTAGGGCGTGTTACAAAGTTGTTTATTAATTCTGTAATCATAAAACTACTCATGTTGTAAATATGTTTATAATTTCGAAAATTACATTTATATTTATTATTTCGATTTTTTTTTTTATTTGATACCTGTTATGTCTGTCTTATCTATAAGTGCAAGGCAAATGACGCACACACTTGACTGTATCGAACCGAAGCCTGTAACTTCATTATTACAGTTTTGTTTTATCATAATCATGGTAATATTGTGTAATGAGAGATTGAAGTGGCTGGCCCGAGCGGACGGCTCGGCCGGTGTGGGAGACACGTTTAAAGCGTACTGTTGCATGCTCACCACTCGTCACTCGTCATTCGCCGCCTACAGAAGAAGATCATGATCCTAGTGTGCCTGCTCATACTGGGCATCGTCGTCGTGGGCTACGTGTCCAGCTATTTGATTTGAGCGGGCCACACTCATACATCGATCGCCAAATGCTCAAAGGTAATTTGTAAGTGCGCGGCGAGCGGACGGGACTCGGCGGTCGACAGACGGCCGCAGTCTGCGCTCGCTCGCTGACCACCGCTAGCCACTAATGTGTGTTGTGTTTGTCCACTGTGCAGAAGAAGATAATGATTATGCTGTGTCTGCTCGTGCTCGGCCTCATTGCGACTGGCTACGTGTATAACACATTCTTCTAAACGGGTGAACGGGGGCAGGTTTGAAGCGCAACATTTCACTGGGCTTTATAGACCGCATCCCTAGTTAGAGTTTTAATATCGAGACTTGAGTAGATTTTCATTGGATAAAGCCATGCTTCACTACTTAGATGCCGATCCAATCGATCATCATCGTATTCGAAACAAAATTCAAGAAAGTATATTATAGTCATTGGGGTTTGAAATTTGCATGAGTCAGTTGCATAACAATATTTGACTAGGATAACATTAATGTACTCTTATATTATACAATAATTATTATTTATATTTTGCTACTAGGAATATTGAGCGTTGATATTTGCTGTAAGTTAAGTATATGCTATTAGTTCAGGATATAACGACGCCTTAGAATATGCTATAATTAGGATACAAAATTACACATTTTTATTATTCAAATTAAATATGACACCCTTACTATGTACTTTTCCAATATAAAGTATCTGTTACCTGAGTTTTTAAATTCCTTCCATGAAGAGATATGTAATATCCTGAAATTGCCTGACCGCTTATTTTTTTTTACTGAAATTGATATTAAACCTGTTTATTCTATTTTATTATCTGAGCACTTCTTTATATTTTTGCACCTTTATGGTTTTGATGTTATTTACTCCTAACTAGGTTTTTCATTATCTATCTATTCTATCAATCAGTTGGTTCATTAAAAATCTTAAATTATTTTTTTAGGTGTCATTAAGGCGCACCGCATTTAATTAGTGTCATATACACACACTTTAAATTACTTTTTTCAACATCACAATTCACACACCCATTTGTCACTATAATTTGAAGGTCCTTCCGAAAATTGAGGCAATTGTTGCTTATCGATCATATTTACTGAAGTCCTCTTTTCTGGATATCCTGCGGCCGACAGCCTACTCGTACTATTTGTTCCAACAATATAGAGCAGTGGTTCCCAACCATTTTTGACCAGGGACCACTAGGACTTTGTTCGGTTCAGACCCCGAAAGGCACAAAAAAAATCTGAGAATTTGTAAATAATATTTAATGTAATCTTTTAGTTCTATGAATAAACTTAAAAAATTATTCTAATTTTATAATAGTGAACTTTTAATTGGAAACCGAATGTGATTCTTGAGTCGCCTGAGTAAATATAAATTTATTATGGGTTTATAACTATGTTTCGAGGACCTTTATTTAGTTCTCGCGGACCTATGGTGGTCCGCGGTCCGCCGACGACGGTTGGGAACCTCTGATATAGAGAGTTCTGTTAGTAATAATTGCCTAGACTTTCCAAAGACCTCCAGGCAGGGACTGGAATACCGGTAAAAGATGGTATCGATATATCCACAAGTTCTGAAAATTATATCAATACTAAAATATATAGGCAAAAATCAGGAGTAATATATTTTATAGAGAGAAAATTTAGAGAAATATCTCCACCTGATTTATGTGCATATTATGTGAAATCGCGAAATTAGATGTTGGACATTTCAGGTTTGGTCCCAAAGTAAAAGTTGTTCATAATGATGAGTACAACAACCCCTTTAAGGGATCGGGACTAGAAAGGTAGGACCTTGTATTTAAGCACATAAATCAGGTGAAGTTATTTCCCTAAATTTTCTCTTGCCAGTTGCCAGACGGAGCGGGCGTAAGGCCCAGCTTAGCTGGTAACATGGCTGAAATTCGCATCTAGAATGATATAATATTGTTACTTAAGTAGTAACGGTCATTTTTTTAGCACTTTTTGTATCGACATCAATTAACGTTATTTTGTTGTTTACTGGTAAGCGTAAGCAAAGTTACTTTTGGTGGTATCGTTGTCAGCCCCTGCCTTCAGATTATGACGAAATTCAAAGTCGTTATTTTCATCTTGTAAAATATTTTCAATAAACATTAGAAGTACCGTTGAACCACATAACATACGAGAAAATCACTCATTAAAATCTACACGATATTTGTAGCAACAATTTAGGTATTTAGACTGATAAACTAAGTTACAGTGCGCGTCTGCGCGGGAGAGCACTTAACAAGGAAGAATGGGAGGAGCCTTAAACGTGGGACGCCAATCCAATTTTTTCATTTTCCTTCTCCTTTCGTAGTTCCTCGTAACTGCAGTCCCGACATGACGCGCACTGTAGTTATTTTCTAAGATTATTACATATTTATTACGTAATATATTTAAGAAATATAATGTATTATTTCAAACTTTCAGGACCGTCATGCAAAGAAAAATCGTCGCGCATATTTCGGTGCCTGCATCCCGCCTGGCAACAATCAACATTCTGCAACAGAGCGAATCATCAACACTTATAAACACCTCTTATTTGTTGTTAGAAGTTCGTCTGTAAGATTTAAACTATATTCAATTACTCATAATCTGAGATACATTATAGGAGCGACTGTTTGATATACAATATCATCGTCAGTAAAGAAACTGATAACCATACCTTAACTGCTGTCTAATATCGATTTTCATAGTGATCACACAAAAACTGATATACCTAATTATTTATTTACGAGAAATAAACATAATAATAATTTAGTGCGCAATAATCAATGAATATACATATGTTAGTTATACGTACATTATATAACTAGTATCTACACGCATAACAGTACTTATTTAGAGTCTTCTAAATCTCGGTTTCCACTACAATATTCCTTACTATATATTTTAAAGTACCTATCTAAACATTCGCCAGTGTAAATTGGACTATTATTATTTAACTCAATTTTTGATAATTATTGTCACAGTATGGACGCTTAGACGCCATAATGCGAATATACCTAGTTTGTATGTATAAGTAAAGTGATACAAGATTTGACAGATACCCTCTTTCATGTAAACTGTAAGTCTCAATAAATAATTTCTGTTTAATCGTGAATAGTTTAACCACGTTGATAGGTTAGAGGGAATGGTGGAGTGTAACGCCCGTGCACCCTTATCAAAATTTGGCAATGTTACGTGAAAACGAATGTCTGGGTGTGTCATCAGTATTCCGAGGGTGTGCGGGTAGGTGCGATATCGTTAGGTTCTACCTCACCATTAGATGATAACCTCCGCGTCGACGCGCAAGTGACGAGCGGTACTTGCGCGGCAAGCGCGAGAGGTTCGTGCAGAGCGTGCGGGGCGCGCTCGTGACGTCACGGCCGCGCTCGTGACGTCACGGCCGCGCCGCACGCGCACGCAGCATATCGCGCCGGCGTGCCGTCGCCGTAGCAATAATGAAGTTCGATTACAATTGTAAAATTGTTTAAAATTTTCGAATGTGTGATAGTAGATGCAGTTGTTGTTTAGTTAACTTTATAATAATAATGAATTGTTATTGTGAATGTACCTTTTAATAAACAGTAAGAATACTTTGAAAATTTCAAAATAATACATAGTATAAACGACTCATTGAAATTTTTGGCGCTTTTCGATCAAATTTATAGTTGAGTGAATATAAATTTTAATTTGATACCTTTTAAGACGCTCTTCGTTGTACAGTAATACATAATGTAGCCGTTTTAGCTAGGGTAACTTTTTTAATAAATTTGAAGTACAGAGTCTTCAGCAATATAAGAATAGTTATTGAGCAGTATTTTCCGTTTGTAATAATAAAATGTCGTAGAGAGTCACTCGAAAACTTGAGCACCAACATGTATTAGCATTTTCCTATAAGAAAATAACGTTATAATTAAACGATTGACGCGAAGGATTATTATGTAGTCGTATATTATTATGGCATATTGTTATAACGTGTGGAGGAGCGGCGCGCGAGTGGATAACGGCACTAAGTAACCTCACCTGCCCGGTCCCGGCTCCTGCGCGCTCGCTATCCTAGTCTGCAGTTGAATATTTAAGAACATGAAGCAATGTTAATTTTAACATTTATAGCATAATTAGATTTTTATCCTTAAGAGTAGGATTTCATCTAGTTGCCTTCGTAACAGTAGAGAAATTAGGTCATACCTTTTCTCTGAGTAGCTTCATTATAAAGTCATGGAGGTCAGCCGCGTTTCTCCACTAGCCAGTCAATTGTGTCGCTTGTCTTCCGCCGACGCTAGCCCGCGTACCGCGCCCTGTCCTGCGTACCCGACATCGCGCTGACACTAGCTAGTTGCATCTAATCTCATCGTATATCTAGAATAAGTATTATATTAAATTGGTCTCGAAGCGAGGCCGCGTACCTGACACCAATTTAACGTTAATGGTAGTGACCCTGTGTGCGTTGCACGCCCTCACGGGAACATATTCGCACAAGTGACTGCGCGGAGCTTGCGCCTGCGCAGCGCGCTCCCGCGCTCGGAGCGCGAAGCGTTTCGCACGCGCCAGGCGCGCCGGCCAGTGACGTCACGCGCCCGCTGCGAAACACTTCGCATCCAATCCTAATTTGTATAAAATAAATCGTTAGAGTATGTATAGGTATAACCGAACTTCTAGTCAGCTTTTAATAATCTCTATTATTCTAATAATATCAATCGTAATATTGCAATTGTATCTTCTGTTACTAGTGTACATACCTATAAGTGATGTTCTCGTGTTCAAGTACCAGCCGCGGGTGGCCCGCGCATGCGCAGCAGCGCACCGCCCGCAGCGCCTCGGACGCGCCCGTGTTGCGTCCGACGTGCGTTCTAACAAATCTCAATAATATCGTAAAGCATAGATATTTTCATAATCAATAGTATGCATATTGTTGATTGGATTGCTAATTTTGTATAAGTACGTACACAATTAGTATAGTTTATATACTTATGTGTCAATTCTCATAGCGTTTTATTACATAACAGACGATAGCTAGTAAGTGTTAAACGTAATCCAAAAATGATTGCAGTGCTGTTTCTTAAGCTTATTCAACAATTTTAAGTTATTTATATAAATGACGTTTAATTACATAAACTTGTATTCTTCAATCTTTAATGTATTTACGTAATTGTATCATTATGATACCTAACAGCATTTAAACAATAGATACTGATACATATTGAATCTGATTGGTTACAAGCCGTAGCTCTGTTCATATATCGAAAGAAATTCCCACTTCACGGATCAAATTAATGTTTGGTAAGAATTTGTGAAACAACGAACATTTGAAATGTAATTTTAAGATCCCAATGACGAATGCCATTAACTTTTGGAACACAATTTACTATCGCCTCAAGTTTTCAAAAAGTTTTTCCTTACCTAATAGTTACTATTGCTACTTATTTAACGACAAATTGTATATCGTCTGTGTCATGTGAATATTCTTCTTGCGGAGCATAAGATATTCTAATAAATTAACGGGTACCTTATAAAGTGTCTACCGGCAAGTTCTAGCCAAGCAAAGTAGAAAACAACTTAGTAACTTAAATATCGTTTCAGCTGAAGTAATTATTAAGTATTTTCACTGAAATAATATATCTACCTACTAAATATTTAAGAACCACGAATCATGATCCGCTTATAATATCATGCAAGCAATACCACTGTCTTCACTTCTTGCACAAGGAGCGGCTATTTTCTTAGTGCAAGTAATTTATTTGCTCTCTGCCGGTAGTGGAACTAGAGGTACCCACATAGATCATGATGAGGATCAATGTGAACCCCTCTGTCGGGTCCTGAAACTAATGTTCTACAAATTGTATTGTTTATCAGTAGAGTCGCTAGACTTCAATTTGTAGTTAAATGTTCGTAATTATTATCAAACATTTCCACAATAAATTGTGCTTTATTCTTTCTGACTCTTTGATGTTGCTTGGCGTTGAATGATGTGAAACATTATTATAATATTGTATTAGAGTTTATAATTTATTTTAAATCATGTTACTTTTCATAATTTAGTTTAGACAAAAATGTTAAAATAGTTTAGTACCGTTTTACGGATGTTTCTTGTACCTATATAAGTATTTCAGAATTTATATTAAAGTTGTATTCCCTATGACAAAATTGTCTCATAATCTTCTTGTAAAGGAACACTGAATACCTACTACCATTGTTACAATTACAAAATATTGTATTACGAATTAACAGTGAGATTCTGGACACATGTAAAATTCAAGTTAGATTGGTTTTATAGTCATATTATATTCTGTATGTAGGTTATCAATCTGAAATTCTCTCATAATTATAAAATAAACGGTGTTTTCTGCTGTATATGTGGTTTTAATAATACATAAAAGATCTAACTCTCTCTTCTTCTCTGTTCTCTTAACGTTTGGCTTACTTGATCATACGCTGCTGAATATGGGCATCCTTGCTATAACATATACCTAATGGAAATTAATACAAAGAGGGGCAGCTCAGACCTTTAAACAATTTACCAAAGTAAGCGAAATCCTAAGTCTATGAGCCTAGCCAATGGTGGTGTTTACAGATATTGGATACCGGCGCGTATTCACCTGGATTCATCGTTGTGGGCAGGGTGGGCAGGGCATGCCCACAAGCCTAATCGTTAATCAATAGAGTAAAATGTATACTTTTAATTTAATCCAAAATCTGGTAGGCTTAATTTCTTTATTTACATTTATTATTATTTTAGGATTATTCCCATATATTTTTACTAGAACAAGTCATCTAACATTTATGATTCATAATTTCTGGATGAATCTTAATCATATAAGTTGTATTCTCTAGTTGAAATGAGTACTGTGTTGATTATTAACTAAGATTATTAAGGTGTTTTAAATAAATAAATAAATAATGTTAACCAAGTTTTTTTTTCTATGTTGGCCTGCCGAATATTAGGCCTTTTCAGCAAAGATTTCGGCCACTTTTTAATCATCTGCTGGCAACACCGGTCATGTCAATTGACAATTGACAATTCATTCAACTGAAAACTGAAAGTTTAGCAAGGATGCTCGCTGCGTTGTGTTAGAAATCACATCAAATTCTAATCACAATTACTTACAAATAACTTCAATAACAAGTATAAACAATGAACGCACCACCTACTTTCGAATCATTCCTTCTGTATGATGGAGAAAAGAAGTTAGTATTAATTTAGCTCCCAGACTTGTGTTCAAACGGAATGTTTATGTTTACTAGAATCTAACTGTTTTTCTAATATTTTAGGGTTCAGAAAGAAGAAGATACTAAGGTGACCAACGCAGCAATATTTACCGTGAACAAGGAAGATCACACACTTGGAAACATGATAAGGCAGTATGTATATAATTCTAAAATTTACAACTTGTTGGTGTATGTTGATAATATTAATGGATGTATAATTTTCAGCCAGTTGCTCAAGGATCCCAAAGTTCTATTCGCCGGTTACAAGGTGCCTCATCCTCTAGAGCATAAGTTTGTGCTGCGCATCCAGACAACTTCTGATTACACTCCTCAAGAGGCATTCATGAATGCTATTACTGACCTAACCTCTGAATTATCGCTGTTTGAAGAAAGATTCAAGGTATTGTTTGTTTTATTATTTCCATTGGCTTTGTGTAACATTATGATTTTGTAATTACCCTGGCTAATGTAGTTTCCTAATATAAAGCTACAACCGACAATATGCCTATAATTATCAAGCTTATTTATGAATTAGATGAGTTGGAGTAATTACAGGATAACAAGTTAAAAAAAGAAGTTGATCATTTACGTCATTATTGTATTTCTGTGAAGTAATTTTTATTCAATAAACATAATGTACTTCTAGCTTGTGTGTTATTTTGATCAGAACCTACATGTACTGTTGCTATTGTAATCTCTACATAGTATAAAATAAAGTTTTCTTTCTGCATCTGTCTGTCTGCTAACTCATGCAATGGATTTTGATGTGGTATTCACCATCAGTTAGATCATTTCTCAAGGAAGGTTTATATGTATAATACTTTGATTATGATATAAATGTAAAGATAGAGAAATTACACCCATGTGAAGCCGGGGATTAGTCACTAGTTTGTAATAAATATTATTTTGTTTCAGGAAGCGATAAAAGAGAAAAAGGAAGGATTGGACTAAAGATAACATACTATGTAATGCTCTAGTATTAAGGTTATGAATAAGTTATAATATATTATTAATAATTGAACATTGATTAGCATTTTTATTCCATTCTTATTACACACAATATGTCTTTTTACCATCATCAGGGTAGACATGAACTATGGATTGCCAGATGTACTTCTTATATATTCATGTATATTTTTGATATTGATGTCTCAATATTGTCTCGAATTTACTATTCAAATGTAGGCATCAGTTATTACATTCTCGGCCACAGGTGTTCGCACAATATGTAATGACTTAAAGGTTTTTTCCATTAATATATATATATATATATAATACCACAAGGCTGGTTCTTCTAAAATTTTGTGTAAAGATATCACTTAACACACCTACACAAATCCTTGTGGTTCTCGAGATCCAGTGTTGCTAGCGTTGGGATTGAGGCACCATGGCAACACCTTTTAAGCTCAATAACGTTTTTGTGTAGGTCGGACAAATTCTAGGGTTTCCCCTACAAATTGTTTTAGGATGGCAGAATCTAGATACCCTTAGGTGGTGTAGTGCCTCAGTGAAAAGAAACAGAAAATTGTGTTTAGTCAGCAAAAAACTTCTCAAAATTTACGGTCGAATTACGACCACAAGTAAAAATAAAACCACATAATGTGGTAATCATTAAGTCATCGAATTTATATCCACATTCATTTACCTACATTCATCTTGTTCGTTGACTTTGTTGGAATCGAAGGAAAAATAAAATAAGCATAATATAATTTCAATTTAATTTATTGTTATAAAACTGTTATATTTTGGTGTTCAATTAATTATTTTAATAATAAATTAAAATAGGTTGCAATAGAGTTATTATAGAATCATGATTGTGATGTTTGACCAATTTGTGCCATAAAAGATCATTTCTCAGTATGCATTATGACCAGATAATGCACATGAAAATTGATTACCTACCATTCACCTAATTATTATGTAAAATATAACATGCAATGATTTTCTTAGAAATAAAAAGATCAAGGGTACTTATTTACAAACATTTGCCTAAGATATTAACTATAAAACAACTGATACCATGCCAATGGTAAACAATAATAATAAATAATACCCAACTAAAACGAGTAACAACAATTATTAACGGTAACATTAAAACTAATCCGTCAATAATTAGGCAAATTAGAAGGTTTCCTCTTCATCACAGTTCTCCGTTGCGTGGCCAAATACTGCGGACAAAAAAAGATGATCTGAATAATAATTTCTTCTATCTAATTTCATAAAAAACTGTTTTCATACTTGGTTAAATATTTTTGTTTCTGTCTTTATTCTCAGCATCTCAAAATCCACTTCGGGTAATGAACGCCAAAAACCCACATTAGGTACAGGTTCTGCGATGATTGGTGACATATTATTGCAGAACTTGTACTCTCAACGATTTTTAAAATTTCAATATTATCCTTATTGCCTGCTCTGGGAATTGATGACAGGATCTTAGGAGATTCTTTTTTTTATTATATCGTACTGTAAGCTGGATTACCCTCACAAATATCGCAGTAGGGGCGAGGCGGCGGCGCGGCGCGGCGGTTGTTGGGCGGCGCCGGCGCGTCGGGCTCGCCGGCCTGCTTGGGGCAGTCCTCCGTGTCGTGCGCGTCGAACACGTCACAGATGTCGCAGAATAATCGCGGAGCTATCGCACGGGCCTTGCGACCGTTACTGTGTAAAATGAATTGTTATTTAATTATTTTTTAAGTTGTTTGATCACTTTGCCCGCATCATACATTGTTGCTATTGGCTCAAATACATATAAAAACGTTCACCCCGTCATACCTATATAACGCCACGTTGCACACACCCTAAACGTGGTCTGATGAGTAGTTAATTAAAAAAAGGATTAAAAATAAGTAGGTATTCGTCTCAATAACGACGAACACGATCATATTGATCATTTCGAAAAATTATAAACTAAAATATTGGTCAACTTACAAAAGAAGTGGTTCACTGGCAACTGTACCACCTTCTAGCGCCTGAACCCTTGCCATTAGCTGCTCGTTCTTGCGCTGCATGTCCACAATGACTGAATTCAGGAAGCTCACTTGCCCATCAATCATTTCCTTATCGTCTACAATCCTTAAAAAAATTAGTATAAAATTATTATACGAACATTATACCCTATTTTTTATTAAAAGCTGGAGGGTATGATGAAAGTGAATATTTTATTAGGTGCTACCTCAAGCATAGAAGAGTTGTAGTCGTTGGGGCTATAACAAGTGCGAGTCGGACTCGCGCACGAAGGGTTCCGTACCATTATCTATAAAAACAGCAAAAAAAAAACACGTTTGTTGTATGGGGGCTCCCTTCAATATTTATTTAATTCTTTTTTTTAGTATTTGTTGTTATAGCGACAACATCAGCTGTGAAAATTTCAACTGTCTAACTATCACGGTTCATGAGATACAGCCTGGTGACAGACGGACGGACGGACGGCGGAGTCTTAGTAATAGCGTCCCGTTTTACCCTTTGGGTACGGAACCCTAAAAATGGTGTTTTTGTATGTTTTTTCTATAATTAGGACTTACTTCTCTGTGGCAGAATCGCCTTGTCCTAGTACACCCATAGCACTGTTGTCATTTTTGTCTCTTACATCTTTACCCTTAACAGCGATCTCCTTTTGTAAAAGAAGCTTTTCGCGTTCCGCTATTTCTACTTTGACTTTTTGGCTCTAAAAACAGAAAATTTCGTGTAAATTATTACGTAATTGACTATATATATAAAGCTCGATTACCACTGACTCACTGACTGACTGACTGACTCATTGACACAATTGTTCTCCCAGAAGGAGCCGTGGGGGGTAAAAGTCATGTATGAGGGTCGTATAGAAGGGGGTCCAGTGAGTCCGGGAAAAATCCGAAATGACCTGAAAGTGGAACCCTGACCGGAACTGCCCTACGGATCTCGAAAATTACAAGTCGCACACCCATAGTGCTGGAACTAAAAATGTCAAGAACCCTGGGCCGTTTGACGAGCCGGTGAAAAAAAGATGGCGTCCATACAAAAAAAGATGGCGGCCATACAAAATTTAAACGCTCACCGTTCCGAAACCGTTGGAGATAGTGGGGGGGTGCTCGACCAAATGTCATAGAGGACGACGGGGGCTTTCCGGTGGGGGTCATAAAAATCCAAGATGGCGGATTCAAAATGGCGGCCAAAAAAAAAAATGGTCCGAGCCGGCTGAAAATTGGCGTCGGGGGTTTTTCGGGGGCACCGATTCATAATCCGGGATCAAATTTTTTTTTCCGCCATTTTCCAATATGGCCGCCATACAAGTGTTCATTTTGGATTTTCACCCAATTGTTCTCCCAGAAGGAGCCGTCGGGGGTAAAAGCAATGTATGGGAGTCGTATAGAGGGGGGTCCTGTGAGCTTAAGAAAAGTCCGAAATGACCTGAAAGTGGAACACTGACCGGAACTGCCCTACGGATCTCGAAAATTACAAGTCGCAGACATACAGTGCTGGAACTAAAAATGTCGAAGACCTTGGGCCGTTTGACGAGCCGATGAAAAAAAGATGGTTTCCATACAAAAAAAATGGCTGCCATACAAAATCAAATATCATATTTATTTTGAGTGATGTTACAAGCTCCACCTAAAAAGCCCTCGCGGGCCGCATGCGGCCCGCGCTCCCGCGCGACCTCTAGTCACTAATATATAAAGCTCGATTACCACTGACTCACTCACTGACTCACTGATTGACAGAATTGATCTCCCAGATGGAGCCGTGGGGGGTACAAGTCATACATTAAGTCATAAACCTTGAGGTCCAGTGAGTCCGGGAAAAATCCGAAATGACCTGAAAGTGGAACGCTGACCGGAACTGCCCTACGGATCTCGAAAATGGCAAGTCGCACACCCATAGTGCCGGAACTAAAAATGTCAAGGACCCTGGGTCGATTGACGAGCCGGTGAAAAAAAGATGGCTTCCATACAATAAAAGATGGCGGCCATACAAAATTGAAACGCTCACCGTTCCGAAACCGTTGGAGATAGCGGGGGGGTGCTCGACCAAATGTCATAGAGGACGACGGGGGCTTTCCGGTGGGGGTCATAAAAATCCAAGATGGCGGATTCAAAATGGCGGCCAAAAAAAAAATGGTCCGGGCCGGCTGAAAATTGGCATCCGGGGGTTTTCGGGGGCACCGATTCATAATCCGGGATCAAATTTTTCTTTCCGCCATTTTTCAAGATGGCCGCCATACAAGTGTTCATTTTGGATTTTGACCCAATTGTTCTCCCAGAAGCAGCCGCCGGGGGTAAAAGTGATGTATGGGAGTCGTATAGAGGGGAGTCTTGTGAGTTTAGGAAAAGTCCGAAATGACCTGAAAGTGGAACGCTGACCAGAGCTGCCCTACGGATCTCGAAAATAAGAAGTCGCAGACATGTAGTACCTGAACTAAAAATGTCGAGGACCCTGGGCCAATTGACGAGCCGGTGAAAAAAAGATGGCTTCCATACAAAAAAACATGGCCGCCATACAAAATAGAAACGCTCACCGCTCCGAAACCGTTACAGATAACGGGAGGGTGCTCGAACCAATTTCATAGAGAATGGAGGGGGCTTTCCGAAGGTGGTCATAAAAATCCAAGATGGCGGATTCAAAATGGCGGCCAACTTTTTTTTGTCTCGATCCGGCTGAAAATTGGCGTCCGGGGGATTTCGGGGACACCGATTCATAATCTGGGGTCGAATATTTTTTTCCGCCATTTTTCAATATGGCCGCCATACAAACGCATCTTTTGGAGCAATTGTTCTCCCGGAAGGAGCCGCGGGGAGTAAAAGTCATGTATCGGAGTCGTATAGAGGGGGGTTTAATGAGTTTAGGAAAAATCTGAAATGACCTGAAAGTAGAACGCTGACTGGAACTGCCTTACGGATCTCGATAACGACAAGTCACAGACCTGTAGTGCCCGAACTAAAAATGTTGAGGAGCCTGGTCTGATCGTTGAGCCGGTGATAAAAAGATGGCTTCCATACAAAAAAACATGGCCGCCATACAAGTGTTCATTTTGGATTTTCACACAATTGCTCTCCGTGAAGGAGCCGTGGGAGGTAAAAGTCATGTATGGGAGTCATATAGAAGGGGGTCTTAAGAGTTTAAGAAAAGTCCAGAATGACCTGAAAGTGGAACGCTTACTGGAACTGCCCTACGGATCTCAAAAACTATAAGTCGCACACCCACTGTGCCGGAACTAAAAATGTCAAAGACCCTGGGCCGATCGACGAGCCGGTGAAAAAAGATGGCTTCCATACAAAAAAATATGGCCGCCATACAAGTGTTCATTTTGGATTTTCGCTCAATTGTTCTCCCAAAAGGAGCCGTCTGGGGTAAAAGTCATGTATGGGAGTCGTATAGAGGGGTGCCCATTGAGTTTAGGAAAAGTCCGAAATGACCTGAAAGTGGAACGCTGATTGGAACTGCCCTACGGATCTCGAAAACGGCAAGTCGCACTCTCATACTGCCGGAACTAAAAATGTCGAGGACCCTGGGTCGATCGACGAGCCGGTGAAGAAAAGATGGTTTCTATACAAAAAAACATGGCCGCCATACAAAAGTGTTAATTTTGGATTTTCTTACAATTGTTCTCCCAGTAGGGGCCGTCGGGGGTAAAAGTCATGTTTGGGAGTCGTATAGAAGGGGGTCCTATGAGTTCAGGAAAGTCCGAAAAGACCTGAAAGTGGAACGCTTACTGGAACTGCCCTACGGATCTCAAAAACTATAAGTCGCACACCCACTGTGCCGGAACTAAAAATGTCAAAGACCCTGGGCCAATCGACGAGCCGGTGAAAAAAGATGGCTTTCATACAAAAAAACATGGCCGCCATACAAGTGTTCATTTTGGATTTTCACTCAATTGTTCTCCCAGAAGGAGCCTTCGGGGGTAAAACTCATGTATAGGAGTCGTATAGAAGGGGGTCCTATGAGTTCAGAAAAAGTCCGAAATGACCTGAAAGTGGAACGCTGACCGGAACTGCCCCACGGATCTCCAAAATGAGAAGTCGCACACCCGTACTGCCCGAAATAAAAATGTGTAGGACCTTGGGTCGATTGACGAGCTGGTAAAAAAAAGATGGCTTTCATACAAAAAAACATGGCTACCATACAAACGCCTCTTAACACGCTTTTATTAGCTTCACCTGAAACTATGTAAGAAAATCTTGGAAGTTAAATTTGACCCACTTCGCGGTTTCCGATTGAGGTGAGATTTTGCACACACGTTTAGTTAGGATGACAATGCATAGTTAGATAGGTAACTGACGTCATTCTAAATCCAATATGGCGGACTACTTATGTATTATGCACTACCATGATATGGGTATCAAATGAAAGGGTTTGCTGAGAAGAGTACGAAACTAAAATAACGTCACACTTAATTCAATATGGCGGACGCCCCAAGATGGTAGACAAAATTTTCTTATCTACCAACCTGATATCAAATGAAAGGGTCTGCTGGGAAGAAAACGAAAAATAAAGTCAAAGTCAAAGTGAAAGTCGAA
This sequence comes from Allophyes oxyacanthae, assembly GCA_932294325.1. Taxonomy (NCBI): domain Eukaryota; kingdom Metazoa; phylum Arthropoda; class Insecta; order Lepidoptera; family Noctuidae; genus Allophyes; species Allophyes oxyacanthae. The sequence goes on along the minus strand of OW028613.1, from coordinate 12,894,491 downwards.
GTCAAAGTCAAATTCAAAGTCAAAGTCAAAGTCAAAGTCAATGCCGAAGTCGCATTCAAAGCCGAAGCCGAGGCCGAGGCCGAAGTCAAAGCCGAGGCCGAATCCGAAGCCAAGGCCGAGGCTGAAGCCGAAGCCGAAGACGAGGCCGAAGCCGAGGCCGAGTCCGAAGCCGAAGCCGTGCCGAAGCCGAGGCCGAAGAAGAGGGCAAAGCCGAGGCCGAAGCCAAAACCGAGGCCGAAGCCGAAGCCGAGACTGAGGTCAAAGCCACAGACGAGGCCGAAGCCGAAGACGAGGCCGAAGCCGAAGCCGAGACCGAAGTCAAAGATTTTTATTACAATTGAGCCTATGCAGGCACTTTCAAAATAGTGTTTTTATTTTTTTAAAGTTAATTTAAGAGCTCCACCACAACCTCCGCGGGCCGCCCGCGGCCCGCGCATCGCGCGACCTCTAAGCTTTTTAAACCCTCACCGTTTCGAAACCGTTAGAGATAGAGTGGGGGTGCTCGACCAAATATCATCGAGGACGAGAGGGGCTTTTCAGTGGTCGTGATAAAAATACAAGATGGCGGATTCAAAATGGCGGCCAACAAAAAATATCCGTATGGTCCGATCTGGCTGAAAATTGGCGTCCTGAGGTTTTCGGGGGCACCGATTCATAATTGCGGACCGACATTTTTTTTCCGCCATTTTTCAATATGGCCACCATACAAACGCATCTTATGGAGCAATTGTTCTCCCAGAAGGAGTCATGGGGGGTAAAAGTCATGTGTGGGAGTCGTATAGAGGGAGGCCCAGTGAGAAATGACCTGAAAGTTGAACCCTGACTGGAACAGCCCTACGGATCTCGAAAACGGAAAGTTGCAGACCTATACTGCCGATACTAAAAATGTCAAGGACCTTGGGTCGATTGACGAGCTGGTCAAAAATCATGGCTACTATACAAAAAAACATGGCCGCCATACAAAATTGAAACGCTCACCATTCCGAAACCGTTATAGATAGAGGGGGGGTTGCAAGGTACAACCTCCACCTAAAACCACCTCGCGGGCCGCTCGCGGCCCGCGCATCGCGCGACCTCTAGTTTATATATATAAAGCTCGATTACCACTGACTCACTGATTGACAGAATTGATCTCCCAGATGGAGCCGTGGGGGGTACAAGTCATACATGAAGTCATAAACCTTGAGGTCCAGTGAGTCCGGGAAAAATCCGAAATGACCTGAAAGTGGAACCCTGACCGGAACTGCCCTACGGATCTCGAAAATTACAAGTCGCACACCCATAGTGCTGGAACTAAAAATGTCAAGAACCCTGGGCCGTTTGACGAGCCGGTGAAAAAAAGATGGCGTCCATACAAAAAAAGATGGCGGCCATACAAAATTGAAACGCTCACCGTTCCGAAACCGTTGGAGATAGCGGGGGGGTGCTCGACCAAATGTCATAGAGGACGACGGGGGCTTTCCGGTGGGGGTCATAAAAATCCAAGATGGCGGATTCAAAATGGCGGCCAAAAAAAAAAATGGTCCGAGCCGGCTGAAAATTGGCATCCGGGGGTTTTCGGGGGCACCGATTCATAATCCGGGGTCGATTTTTTTTTTCCGCCATTTTTCAATATGGCCGCCATACAAGTGTTCATTTCGGATTTTCACCCAATTGTTCTCCCAGAAGGAGCCGTGGGGGATAAAAGGGATGTATGGGAGTCGTATAGAAGGGGGTCCTGTGAGTTTAGGAAAAGTCCGAAATGACCTGAAAGTGGAACACTGACCGGAACTGCCCTACGGATCTCGAAAACGGTAAGTCGCACACCCATAGTGCTGGAACTAAAAATGTCGAGGACCCTGGGCCGTTTGACGAGCCGGTGAAAAAAAGATGGTTTCCATACAAAAAAACATGGCTGCCATACAAAATCAAAAATCATATTTTTTTTAAGTTATGTTACAAGCACCACCTACAATGCCCCGCGGGCCGCATGCGGCCCGCGCACCCACGCGACCTCTAGTTTACTTATATAAAGCTCGATTACCACTGACTGACTGACTGACTGATTGACATAATTGTTCTCCCAGATGGAGCCGTGGGGGGTACAAGTCATACATGAAGTCATACACCTTGAGGTCCAGTGAGTCCGGGAAAAATCCGAAATGACCTGAAAGTGGAACCCTGACCGGAACTGCCCTACGGATCTCGAAAATTACAAGTCGCACACCCATAGTGCTGGAACTAAAAATGTCAAGAACCCTGGGCCGTTTGACGAGCCGGTGAAAAAAAGATGGCGTCCATACAAAAAAAGATGGCGGCCATACAAAATTGAAACGCTCACCGTTCCGAAACCGTTGGAGATAGTGGGGGGGTGCTCGACCAAATGTCATAGAGGACGACGGGGGCTTTCCGGTGGGGGTCATAAAAATCCAAGATGGCGGATTCAAAATGGCGGCCAAAAAAAAATATGGTCCGAGCCGGCTGAAAATTGGCATCCGGGGGTTTTCGGGGGCACCGATTCATAATCCGGGATCAAATTTTTCTTTCCGCCATTTTTCAAGATGGCCGCCATACAAGTGTTCATTTTGGATTTTGACCCAATTGTTCTCCCAGAAGGCGCCGTGGGGGGTAAAAGTGATGTATGGGAGTCGCATAGAGGGGGGTCCTGTGAGTTTAGGAAAAGTCCGAAATGACCTGAAAGTGGAACGCTCACCAGAACTGCCCTACGGATCTCGAAAATGAGAAGTCGCACACCCATACTGCCCCCGATAAAAAAAAAGACGTATCTAACAAAATGTAAAAATGGAGAAATAAATGTTTTAATGAATGAAACGGGAAATAGTTTGCTGTCTTCGAGTAAATTAAAATATTTACATACTTAAAGTTGAAAATAATGCCCACTATAATAGGCTTTAAGTTGGTTTCATAAATAATATGAATTTCTTAAATTATTACAATAAAAATAATGAAAAAACTGTTTCATCTTAGCATAAAAAATGAAGAAAAATATTACATACTTAATTGAATGGACATAAATGGCTAGATGCGTCCTTTAAATTTCAAACGCTTTTAGCTGTACTTTTCTTCTAAGTATTTAGTTTATCTATCTAGTATATGATTTTAACAGAAATGGGCGCATATAGGTATTTCCGCCTTTTTTCTTAAGAATTAGAAAGTATGTAAATAACCCTTGGCTTAGATAAAATGTTTATAAAATTATTTAATAATCCTTTTATCTAAGGTAATATATCCGAAATCGTACAGTAGGTTCGTGGTTATCATATAAGCCATAGCCTAATTTATTATTTGTAAATAAAACACAATTGATATAGTCAAGTATTTATTTTAAACTCTTGACCCACAGAAACAAAAATACTATCCACGGCACAATAAATTATAATGAAAATCAGAACTATGTATTGGGTGAATATTTCATTTCGTGCATATTATGATCTTTTGGAGAATAGTCAAATAACTGTGCCTAATCATGTTCTTTATATGTTTTTTGAAAGTGTTTAATGATGAAAAGTGAAATATAAGAAAGGGACAGTAATCAGACTTTTAGTTTTGAAGATTGTTTGTTTGTTTTTTTTGAAGGAACGGTAATGAGATTTAAATCTCATTACCGTTCCTTCAAAAAAAAAAACACAAACATCAATATCTTAACACCAATTTCTTTTTGTGTTAACACAAACGGAAATTAGATATCTATTTATGGTAATGAGGTAGAAAAATGGTAGAATAGAATAGAATAGAAATACTCTTTATTGTACACCTGATAAAAAAGGAGCAATTGACATAATAATTACAACTAATCATTTAAGATTGTACAATGGGCGGTCTTATCGCAATCGGCGATTTCTTACAGACAACCTTTGGATGGACAGTACAGCATGTAAAAAATAACGAGGGTAGCTCGCGGTGTAGCATAAGCTAATTAACAATAGAATTTATATTAAACACAAATAAATATATTAAATACCTAATACATATATATATAATATAACAATAAATATAAACCTAACACACACATTATGATATTCAAGTCTGAAGAGATACATTATAAAGATAAATAGTGTTCTTTACCAGTGTTTTAAATGTTGGCAGGGATTGAGCACGTCTTATTGAAAGAGGCAGTGCATTCCAAAGTCGAACAGCTTGAACACTAAAAGATTTGTCATAAAAGCCTGTAGAATGCGCAGGCATCTTCAGGGTTAGACTTTCCGATGACCTCAGGGAACGCGAATGTGTGTCATGAAGGAACTTGAAACGTTCTTTAAGATAGATGGGAGTATTGGGACTGTACAAAATATTGTATAGAAGATAAATAATATGAGCATTCCGGCGATGGCGTATTGGAAGCCACTTGAGCTTAGTACGAAATTCAGAGACATGATCATATTTACGCAAACCAAATATGAATCTAATACAGAAATTTTGAAGGCGTTCAAGCTTATCAAGTAGATCCTCTGTGAGATCAAGATAGCTGGTATCGGCGTAGTCAAGGATAGGTAGGAGAAGTGATTGCGCAAGTGCAATTTTGGTGGCAGTTGGGAGAAAGTTGCGCAATCTTCTCAACGACCCAGCAGAGGCATACATTTTGCGACTGACTTCCTGTATTTGAGGTCTCCAGGAAAAGGTCTTATCAATATATATACCCAAGTTCTTCACTTTGTCACTTACGGGTATCGCAGTGCCATCAAGTGCCAAGTGTCGAGTGTATATGTACGCAGACGACATGTGTCTTGCTTATGCATCGAAAGATATATTGGAGGTACAAAGGTACGTACAAGAAGACTTCGAAAGTATTACCAAGTGGGCACATGACAACGGCATTATATTAAATTTAGCAAAAACCAAATGCATGCATATACACTCGCCATACAACCAACGTGCTAAAGCTATAAACAAACTAAATCTTGCCGTAATAGGACATACATATGGATGTCTGCATAGCAACAAAAGCAATTGCAGCTGTATTAAACTAGAATATGTTGACACATTTAAATATTAAGGCCTAACTATTGACAGAAATTTTAATTGGAAAACAGTTCCTTACTACGCTATTAATGTGAGCTTCAAATCTAAGTTCTGGATCTGTGACAAGGCCTAAATTACGTGCTGCATCCACTCTTTCGATACCATCTCCCAATCTCCAAGATCTCTTTATGAAAGTTAAACAACTTACTGGATCTTTCAAACCGAGAAACTGGATAATATAGGAGAGTAAAGGTAATGCTCTTACAGATCTGGATTTGGTTCTAGAAAGATGGAGGACTGTTATGAGTTGTATCGGGATGATGAGAGGTACTCCATGGAGCGAAGATGGGATAATCATTCGGAAGAACCAAATATATTGATTACTGAAGTGGAGGATGCTATCCAGAATCACGCTGCGAAAAATTGCGCGACCGGGACACGTGGTGCTCCTACAACCTACTCGGACGCAACTGAAATAGAAACTGAAACTGGTCAGGCGCCGTACTAAATATACCCCGCCCGACCCCCGCGCAATCTTCGCTTGATTCACAATTCTAGGAAAAAAGGACGTTTCTGCACACATGCGCCTTTTTTATTAAGTATCATATTGTATTTCTTTATACAACGTAACGTATAAAGACGCTTATGGCAATTGCGCCTATGCTAAAACAATTTTACGAAGTAAATAGGGCGTAAGTGGTCAGATGTGGTCTTTTTTTCTTAATGTGAAAGCAGTTTTTTATTAGTGCGTTAGACGCAAATGCTTATTTGCGTCTTATTAACTTCATCTTAGAAATAGGGACCAATATGCGCCTTTTATATTACTGAACTAAAAAAAAAACTATAAAGTATAAGGACATTATCTACATAAATGCGACTTTTTAATTAAGTTTCATATAAATTCGTCTTTTCATCTTCAATCGGGTGTAAAAAAATAAACAGAAGCGCCCTATTTTGTTGTGCTAAAACCGCACTGGAGGCAGTTAGAAAAATATTAAAAATACAGGCAGATGCGCCTTTTTTTTCTGATTCCGGCAATGTATATAACTCAAATCTGGAAAAAATGTTAGATGCGTCTTTTCTTTTATCGGGGGCAGCATAGTGCCGGAACTAAAAATGTCAAGGACCTTGGGACAATTGACGAGCCGGTGAAAAAAAGATGGTTTCCATACAAAAAAAAATGGCTGCCATACAAAATCAAAAATCATATTTTTTTTAAGTTATGTTACAAGCTCCACCTAAAAAGCCCTCGCGGGCCGCATGCGGCCCGCGCACCCGCGCGACCTCTAGTAATTTACTATAAGCTTGAATCAAGCATATGTTTTTAAAGCATTTCTTACCTTAACTTCTTCCTGTAATTTGTTTATCAAATCTTCCTTTAGCCTGAGGTCCTTCACTTTGTTATCTATATCCATTTTAAGGTTTTTTACTAAAGTTTCGCTCTTAGCTACAGTTTCTGCAGAAGATTGCTTAGCTGCTTGTAATTCTAATGTTAATTTCTCTAACTGTTTATCTTTCTCTACGTCGCTACTTTGCTGAACCGTTACCAAGTCCAATTTCTGTGTCAATTCTAATATTTTCTTTTCGGCTTCAGTCAGTTTTTGTTGCATTTCATTTTGTTTTTCTATTTCTGCTGTCACTTTTTCTTTGGATTCTTTTAATTCTTTGTCATATTCATTCAATGTATTTTTGAGTTCGTGTCTCGAGCGCTTGCTTTCTTTTTTATATTCATCAAACTGTGCTTGCAATTGTTTATTTAAGTCTTCGTAGTTCATTTTCTGAGCTTCATTGATGTTAGTCAACTGCTTGATGTCTTGTTCAGATTTATCTACAAGTTTTTGTAATTCTGTTAATTTTTCCTTTGACAGCTGGAGTTCTTCGAGCTCTTTTTCTCTCTCTGCCATTTGACTTTGTAACGATTTCGTAGTGTTATTGAGAGATTCTACTTCACTTTTATAGGTTTCATTTAATTTAGTGTTTTCGAGTTGAAGTTGTGCAACTAGTTGCTGTGTTTCGTTAGAACCTAATTGTAAGGCATCATTCAAATTAGTCAGCTGCAATTCTTTTTCTTGAATAATAATATCTTTATTAGATAATTCTTGCTTTAAATGAGCTACATCTGTTTCTAGTATTGAAACTTTCTGTAAATCAGTCTCATTTTTCTCGCTTTGAGATTTCAGTGAATTATCTCTTTCATCTAAAACTTTTTTTAGATCATTAGTAACATTTACGTTATCTGTTAATTTCTTGAAGGTATCTTCATAACTTTGCTTAATTTTTTCTAATTCCACCAATGTGTCGTTGTACTTAGTTTCTAACGAAGTTTTTTCTTGAACTAAAACATTCATTTCTTTTCTCAATACTTCCACTTGGCCTAGTTGTTCCTTTAATACAGTTCCTTCCGCAAAAGAATTAGCTATTAGACTTTCATATTTTTGTTTTAATTCTGAAGTTTCTAAGGCGGCGGTATTTAATTTCTCTTCTAATTGCTTTTTACTTTCTGTAGCCTTATGTATTTCTTCATTAACCTGTGCGATTTGGCGGTCTTTTTCTGTTACAATTTCTAAATTTGATTTATAATCAACTTCAAGCATTTCTAGTTTTAAAGTGAGATTTTTAACGTTGTTTTGCTTTTCTTCCAATAGTTCTTTTAAACAGATTTCTTCCGACTTAAAATTATTAGCTTCTTCACTTAAACTAGATAAATTATGTTGCAATTGAGATATTTCTTTTTCGTACTGACATTTTTGATTGTTTAATTGGGCAGTCATGTCATTTAATATTTTTTGCAAGCTATCTTCATGTTTTCTCGCTTCCTCGAGTTTATTATTCAAATCGTTCTGTGCCTCAGTCAATTGATCTACTTTCTCCATAAGCTTCACTTCCGATGTTGCACCGTCTGCTTTCAAAATAGATATTTCTTCTTTGTACCTATCAATATCAATTTCTAGTTTTTTGCATATGGATTCATGTTCACTATTTTGTTCTTGTTCTTTTACTTTTAGCGCTTCTATGTCCTTCTTTAATATTGAATTTTCGTCAAGAAATTTATCATTATCAGATTGGAGATTTCTGAGACGATTATTAATTTCGGTGCTTTGTGCTTCAAATTCTTTTACTTTACTATCTGCTTCTTTTAGTTTTTCTACATTATCATTCACTGATTCCACTAATTGCCCGCGTTCAACAGCAAAGTCTTCTTGTATTTTGAACAATTTTTGTTTTAATTCTTGTTCTGACCTTGCATGATTGTTAACTACTTCTCTATGCTTGTCCTTTAACTCCTGTAATTCTTTTTCAGTCTCCTTTAGATGGTGCGATAACTTATTAAATTGATCATTGGAATCCGTCGTTTGGCCTGTTAGATTCATATATTCTGATTCAATTTTTTCCTTAGCCCTTTGTAGTTCAGCACACTTTTCGTTGGCACTATCAAACTGACGTTTGTATTCACCAACTTCTAGTTCCATTGCTGACATCTTTGATTTAAGTTCGTTGTTAGTTTGCGTTAAATCATTGACTGATTGTTTAAGTTTTTCATTCTCTTCTTTAAGAAGTTTCAATTCGTCTACGTTAATTATGAATTGAGAGTTAAGAGCTTCGAACTCTACTTTACTTTGGTCTAAAGTCTGTTTGTGGATTTCAATCTCTTTCATAAGCTGTTCTATTTTAGTGTTTCGGTCATCTATCTCTTTCTTATGTTCTTCAGCAATTTTGCTGTGCTTGATATTGAAATTAGCAGTTGTTTGCTCAAAATCGTCTTTCAGTTTTATTATTTCCTTATCTCTTTCGTGAATTGTCTGTTTATATTCACTGACAAGTTTCTCAGAGGAACTCGTAGTCGTACTTAATTCTGCCAGCAGTTTTTCGTACTCTTTGGTCTTCGCAGACAAACTTTGTTGCAAACCTAACATTTCTGTTTTATTCTTTTCGTGTTGTTGCGAGACTTCACTTAATAAAGTTTCATATTCGTTGACTTTGTTATTGTATTCGTCTTTAACACGACTTATTTCTTCCTGTAGCATTTTGAATACTGTTTCTTGTTTTCTTTTAGAGTCTTCTAGTTGTTCTAAGTCTAATACTTTAGCACTAAGTTCCATTTTAAGTTTTGTGACTTCTTTGTTAAGGTTAACTTCGTGTTCTTTGCTCACGCCGATCACTGAAAAACAAAATAAAATTTGAAGTCAAAAAATGAAATTATATAAATGAAACGAATGAGATAAATGTGACGTCAATTACCTTTATTTAACTCTAGTGTTTTGTCATCGACAGTGGCTTGTAGCTGAGTCAATTTAGTATTTAGGTCTATAATAATTTGGCTGTTTTCCTTATTCAATCTTTCCAAATTCTGTTTTTCATTTTCTAACTTTGATTCGGCTACTTGCAGTTTTGCAGTCAATACTGAAACTTGTGTTTCAAATTCAGTCTGCGCTATGGCCATCTTCGTTTTAGCTTCGTTCAGTGCTTTTTCAGAATCAGTCTTAACTCGAGCCAGCTCGTCCGACATGCTTTTGCCTAATGAATCTTTTTCGCTTTCTTTTTCCTTAAGGAGAGCGTAAGCTTCATCTAATAGTTTCTGCAGCTCGGATGACAAAGCTAAAATTTGATACATAGAATAAGAAAACATAACTTTACAAAATATAATGATGTTTTTCAAGTTGATGAGGAAAAATCAACAGAATACTTGTAAGTATTTGTGATAATAACTGAATTTTGAGGTTTCGTAATCAGGCCAAGTGGCACACAGACATATAAAATTGTGGATGACGGTAATGTTTAGTAAAAAAACACTGTAAACACCAATCCTCTCGCGCAGAAAATAACACCATCTTGGTCTCTTAGAAGGGAAGATAATGCTTACAACTTGTAATGCTGTATTATGCTATGTACAATGTGCTGCAGCAAGTTTGTTCGCAGTGTTGTGGGAATTGTCTACAAGCATGAGAACGGGTAGTGGCTGTGGTATTAGACTGCGCCACCTGTAACCCTGCTTCCGCCACAGCTCACTGGCTCACGAATGTATATCTGGTGCTTACTGTGTGCCGCAGCCAGTTCCTCGCGGTGCTGTTCGCTGGCGGCGACGGCGTCAGCGGCGCGTTGTTCTTCGATCATGCGCATGGCAGTAGCCGTGGCTTCCGCCCGTGCCAGCTGCAATCCTGCCTCCGCCTCGAGCTCGCGTATGCGATGCTCGCGAATTGCCTTCTCTTGCTAAGGGTACATTGAAATTTCAGTTTTAAATATTATATCGTATTTATTGGAATTCAAAAACAATATTGGTGCTGCTACAATGGTTTATTTTTAAATACAGTTTTATGTCACTATGACTCGTTCACTTACCTCCATCGCTTCTTTATATTTCTGTAACAAAAAGACATCAAATTAAAAAAAGGGAATGTTTATTTTATTGAATCAAATCAATTGTCAATTTTAAACTGAACACCATTTAACACATTTGCTGCTATCGATTTGAAAAGTGAAATACTTATACTATTGCCTTTATTTTTATCATAAAAACATGAACTCACATTATAATCTTCTCTGTTAATATTTTCTTCCTCTGTCCTAAACATGAGATCTTCAACTTTCTGCTTTTCATCCTCCAGTAGTTTGTTAATCTTGTCCAACTCAGCCTTAAGCTTATTATTTTCTGTAGACGCCTGAAATAATAAGATCTAATATACCACAAACCAAAAAGCAGCATGTCAGTCCATAAACTTTCACTGCTGTTATAACCACTACAATGAACAATCATAAGGATATTGTCGTAATTACTACGTTTGGTGGTCGCACTCGGTCGCAGTACATTTTATTGTTAAAGACACCCAAGGCTGGTAAGGAGATTGATTTTTCTTTACTGGGAACCACACAGCAAAATATATTACATTAATATAATAATGTATATTATTATAGGCCTGTTGAAGAAGGATTATTATGATCACAGCTTTTAGTGAGATCAAATTTAAAATCGAGAAAAAAAAACTGCTGTCCCATACATTTAGTAGAGTAATTTTGAATTATTTGTTTGGTGATTTATTTTTCGCGAATTCAGTGTTGGTGTTATAGTAAAACTTTTTTATAATAATAAGTACAATACCCAACTGCAATATGTACCTCGTACAACCAGTCACTCTGTTTAAAAAAACCTAAGGAAATATTTAAAATCGTGCGTAAAATTTCGTAATCCATATAGCAGGCCTAGCATCAAAGGCCCGTGTTATGTAAACTGCTTGAATAGACCGCTCCCGTTTAGATATTATGAAAAGAAACTGTAACGCTCTCAAAGAGCAGGTAATAATGCTCAGATGCGATATTTTTATTCAAAGTCAGCTCTTTGTAGAAAGGGCATAAAGATTTGAATCGCCTTTTCCTCTACTTTCCTTACGACAGGTAATAAAAATTCACAAGTGTGAAATCTCACAGTTTATTGATCTTGGTAAAACCCGGCAGTTTTTCTCGTAAATAGGGTTCGACGATCGTTTGAACTTTTTTTACTCTCCGATTACTTGTATAATGTATTTTCCTTATAATTGCTGTGTGTTTTTAAACGATTTGGTTTTTATGTGCTTAACATGAGGTATAATTCACTTAAATTTAATCAATTATGCCTTTTGACGAGAACTGACATAATTGCCAATTTTTGTCGATTACCACAGCAATATTTTAAGATCATACTTTATCATCGTTTGTTTACAACCTATCACTAATTATAATAATAATGCTTAATTACTTGGCCAATCCTTTTCCCAGTGCCAAAGGTCTACTATTTTCATTTTTTAAATAATAATAGATAATAGCGTGGCGTCGGTAGTCTTAAATGAATAAACGGAAGAAATTTTATAAATATCGAATAAAACCTAGTCTGTTAGTGGCGACTGGTGGGTAAACGGGGTGGTTTGGAATATTGCCAATTCAACGGGTATTAGGTACTTAAGTTCTGAGGGTAGCGCTAGCGGCGGTTCTAGAGCTCCATAAGGGTAGGGTGAGATTCCCGTTCAACGCTCTTTTACCGAACGAAACTTTTGGTATCATGGATATCTTTCCTTTATTTTGAAGATTTATAATTTGTATAAAATATTATAATATTTTTTATTACCTATATTCATTTATTTATTTGTGTCGTAGTTGCCCGTAGCATCACTACAACGCGGCAACGGTCCCATTGGAAATACCAGCGCTCTGTGACATTTTACAAATTTTACAGCATTATGCTGAGATGGGGACCGTTTTTGGTCTCGTCCAGGTTGTTTGACTGTTTTTTTTGTATTTGTTATTTCCTGTCGAGTCCAGTGTAGAATTATTTTCTTTCTTTCTCCTTTTTCTTGTCTTGTTATGATTTCGAAGTTAATCTAGCATCTGGAGCGCCCGCTTCATTCGCTCCAGCTTAGTGTAAAGGTTCCTATTAAAAACGAGTCGTAATAGTAAATACCTGTGTGGCCTCTTTCTTCAGTTGTGACAGGGCGCTCTCCGCGCGGTCAGCCTGCAGAGATATCTTGGCCATCTCCGCGCGTTCCAGCTCTCTTTCTCGCATCAATCGCTCCAAATGCTGCTGTTTCTCTCGAAGAAGCTCCTGTTATTGGAATAATTCGTTACTATTATGCCCACAGAAATGGAGGAAAACGAAAGTACCTAATTGGAGGCCTAGATTACAAAAAATCATGTTCCACAATACACCTAGTGTTTCTCGGCATTTTTAAACAAACAAAAATATGCTAACTCGTATTTAGAGACGTTCCTAATTTATCTGTAACTTAAAATTTAATTATAATTATGTAAAATGTCAGTCTACGTTGATCCGAATCATGAGATATTTCCGGCAGTGGCTAGTATGTAATCCTTATGATGGCATCTCGTATCCAGCTTGAAGTATTCTGAAATTTTAATAAGTAAAATTAAACAGTTAAATTACTTAGAAACCTTTTAAACTATTTGTGTAAGCATTATTTTATTAGGCAGTTGTAAAGAGAAATTGGCCATCATTTAACTTCATCAAATATAATGTGTAGGTGCCATCCCCATTTGGTCACGCGATGTATCATACTTCTAAACAACGAGACTTTGAAGACCTACAAATGGCGTGTTAACCGTCAAACGTAACCGAAAAAACCCAAACGACGGCAAGCAGCGTTTCCAGGGTTCTATAATAAAATCACAAAAACCTACTTGATATTACTTACCTCTTTTTTCCCTTTAAGAGAACTGTAGAAATTCTTTTTAGCAGTCGTTTCTGAAATGCTGATTTAGTAGAGGGTCATTTCGTAGATATGTCCATTCATGCAAGTCTCGCAAGAATAAATAATAGGGGTCGCCCAGTGGTCGAAATTACACCGTAATTTTATCTTTCTGCGCTCCTTCTACAACTCCCTCAACTATGCCAAATCTCACACTACTCCGTGCGGGTAGTACAACGTTACCCTTGGGTACAATTTGAAGTAGGAACCTTCATTTATTATATAATTATTAGTATAGTAAGTATATAAATATTCCAAAACCAATAACATGTTAATGGATGAACTTTAAAAAAAAGTTAAAAAGTTCACCCCCTAAGTACCTACCCCTTTTAGTAAGTATAGATCTCTTTACAGTTTACAGATTATATCTACCTACTTACCTACCAAGAAAATGCAAGCTTTGAAAGTTATAATGCTATGTAGGTACCTACCTAAAATAAACTCATACTACAGCTGCGTAGACCGAAGGTACCTACCTACATTATTAGCTAGGTACGGCTAGGCGGCTTTGCCGTGAGGACAAGGGGGAAGCGGCTGTAACGTAGACAGTGCCTTCGGGCTTCGGGGTGCAATAACTAATTTTCCGCTAGTTTGTGTACCTACCTTCATCTCATCGTCTGTGCTTTCGTTTAATGTTGTGAAAGTGTCTAACTTCAGTTTACTCTACATCAAAATTTTAAGTATGCAGATAGGTAAGTAGGTAGATGATATAGCCTAGGTAAATACAATTTTATGTATAGCAGTGGAGCCGGATTTCTACAGTGGATTAGGCCACAATCAAAACAAGCTAATCCGACCAGGTACCTACTCTCCCAGGAGTTGCTAAAATATGTGAAGATAAAATTGAAAATAGGTACCAATGAAAACAGTCACCCTTGTACCGGTCTATACCTAGGTACAGCCAGACGTCGGATATGTAAACGTGACATACCTACCTACTCCGTAATTTATTTGCATGCATCCATCAATGTCCCCACTACCTTTTTTTTGTTTGATGTTTACAATCCGCTGTGCTTACTTGCGTCACTGAATAAGTAAATTTTCCGATTTTCCTACATAATCTGTGCCCTCTTCAGACTTCGGCTTCTACCGTTTAACATGTCTATCTAATCGCCGTACCGCTTCTAAAGAACAACCTAGAGGTTTCCCTAATCTAAATGCAGCATCATAGCGATTATCGAACTTATGGAATTAGGTACCTACTTTGAGTATCTGGTACCTGCAATGATTTGCACTTATATTATGATTCACTTCATCATTATGCCCGTTTTAGCCATCTTGTATGGCCGTGTACAGATGTCATACCTATTGAATATAATCTGTGGAACAGTGTATGTATCTACCTACCTACTCATAAAGCATACCTACTTAGGTATTTAGGTTCATAATAAGCAAGCAAATCGAAGTCCGGCCTTGACGACGTCACACTCAGGTAATTATTACTTCAATAGGTACCTTTTATTGTCTGTTCATGATGGAGAATTTGCAAAAACATAATTAGGTACGTTTTAATGCCGAATTGATCCATCTTGAATTGCTTGCTGAGAGACTTTTATTGCAGGCATTAATTTTGTTTTCGGAACAGTCCTAATTAACTTTACTTATATTATAGTAGTGGACTGCATTAAGTATATCCACAGAACACAGAATAGAGGTTCTTTTCTGTGTTCTGTGAGTATTTCTATCTATCTTACTTCATGCAGTCAGCTATTTAAAGAAAAATAATCCTCAACTATAATCACAGTAGGTTCCTACCTAATGCAAAACCTTATTGAGTAGGTACGGGTACAATCAACTTTCATAGGCATTCATTTAAACCGTGTAACTCTCGCCTTGCCAAGTTAGACTACCTATTCTGTGCTATTACTTTATTTTGTAAGCATACAAAACCTTTTATGCATGCTCACTCAAAGTAATAAATACTTAGGTACATATTGTACTCTAGAATAATGTAGGTACAATTGCGTCAGACCCTTGACAAGGTCTATGCGGTGTTAGGTATTCTCCAGAGGCTGTGGGTGACGGTGATCTGGCATGACCTAACGCCACGTAGGCAGCATGTAGTCATGTCCACTCACTGTTAAATATGTATTAATAACTTTTATGAGACTATATTTTTGGTAAATTACGATTATTTCTTCGTGTAGGCTACTCAATATTGCCTATTCTTTTAACGGAGAGTTCTGTTCCGACACAAGTTTTGTTTAAAAATTCTATTTCATTTGAAATTAGAATAACTTAATTTGAAATGATACCTGGTACGTACTTTATAAGGCCATTAAATGTACCTACGAGTATGTCTCAATCTATCAGTACGTAGGCCACCCGCATGAGAGAAAATCGAGTTATCGATTGAGGAAATGTACAAATGGTTGAATGTGGAAAGACCTACTCTGCTGTAGGCAAGGAAACGACTTCGCAATTTTTGAATGGAGCTTGTAGACTTTTACTGATACTATCTCTGTATAAGGACGGTCTCATGCGAGCGACACCGCGTTTCGTTAATGTAGCATTCCTATGTTGATCCAAAATGAATATTTATGCAACGGCTACCTATTAAGGACACTGGTAGGTACAACTCAAAGTTGTGTCTGTAATTAGCAATGACGTTATACTCTCAGAATTATTTATAGACAATGTTATCGAGAACTCTATTTGTGTACCCGCATCGTGCTTCTAGTTAGAAGTCACAATGACCTTAATATGAAGCTCTGGTTATCCCGGGAGAGATTTGTTATATTAGGATCCGTAATCAGGAAAGCGCCTAGGAATGTAATATTAATGTAGCCTCGTCTAACATCTAGGAGAACCTATGTGAAATGGCATTGTACATAATACCAAATCACGGGCTAAAGTTCTCTGTTATGTAAATAAATCTACGTTTCTCTGAATTCTCTTTGATCTTTCGAGGGATATAAGATTCGCATGAATGGTTTTGAAATGCCTAATATGGAATCACAATCCGGTTAAATGATTTATTGTTTCTTGGATTGCTAGCTAGACACTATGAAAGAATTTAGTGACGGGCAAATTTTCAAGGGGTTTTTTAGAGCTTTCGGTCTAACAGGCTTTCAAACAATTACAGAGATATTTTAAGACGGTAGTAGAGCGTTAAAAGAATAAACTAAGGCAAAGCAAAGTCATTCCGAAGAAAGGAAAGAAATACTATGCCGATAAAAAGAATTATCATTATCAGGCTTTCGGCGCGCTACTGCGCTATTTGTTCTGCATCTACACTAAATACGAAGTCCCTACATGCTGGAAGTTTTTGATATTTTTTTTTTGTTTAAACTTATATCTTCTACATCTTCCAGCAGATACGTTACGGAACTACAAACTTCAGCCTTGTAAATCAAGCGTCAATAATCTGATAAAGACTAAACAAGATTTGCATAGAGAATACCCGCACCACCCATATTTACATACAAAGATATTCTAATAACCACACCTCCATTCATGCATATCATGGACTTGTCGAGTAATATGATACAACTTGCTATACTTGGGCACTTGACTACTTTTAGATAATCATGTAGGTGTTTTATTTATCCTCTTCCTCGATAATACGAGAAAGAAAAGTATCTATTAATAAAAGGAAATTCCAGCGTTTTCTTTCCCTCAAAAGGAGGAGGATTAAGTACTTTTTGTTGGCCGTCTTGTAGACTTTGTGATTATTACTTTATTTCCGATTGTGTTTTTAATAATTAGTCATAGCCGTCATAGGTACTTAGTTGAAATATTTTATTATTCGATAACAACAGGCTGAATATAACAAGTTCGAAGAATTATGACAATATCATCGAGATAGGTGATTTTAACGCGAATTTCTAGGATAGACTGCCATATTGTCGTATCTACTGATAAACTTTCACCGGAATGTTACGCTAATACTTATAATGACAAAATTAGTAATAATCAATACATGCTTGAAATAAAAAACACGATTCTTTCATTACATGTCTGATTTTGAAACCAATAAACGTCATGGTTTCACTTTTATTGTTGGAGGCGTGTAACAATAAATTACAAGTGAAAAAATAAGCCATCAAACGGAATAATTTACGAGTGTTGGACCCGCAACTCGATTCAGTTATGTCGAGCGCCGTAAAAATTACGTATCGGCTGTGAATATCAAATTACTTTTACACAATTACGCAGGCAAGGGCAAACTTCGACTAGTTTAGGAAGCGAAGCAGTCACAACAAAATAAAAGTAGAAGAATCAAGAGAATTTATTTGCCAGAAATATGGTTAGAGGTGTGTTGCATATTACTCACAAATCGTTCAGTAATCCGCACATGCCTTCGTAAAAGCTATAGTACAGCGTTAGAGATGCAATAAAACAACAGTTAAATAAATCTTGATTATTTATTATCACCATAAAACGAGGGATAATGCAAGGTAGGACAATAATACACAGAGAAAGTAGTACAGTTTATTAAAACTAAAGTTTTATTAATCACTACTCGTTCTCACATAATTACGATTCACAATTATAAACTAGTCTAAATTTATGTTACTCTAGTAGTAGAGATTTTAATAACTAGTTATAACAACAATATATTAATATTAAAAGTGAAAACCTATCTTAGCAGCAATGGAATGCTTGTGTTCAAATGAGTCTTTATATTTATGAATATCATCATTACTTACAGGCACTGGTCAATATTAAAACTAAAAACAATCAAATGCATTTAAAATATTAATAACAACTCAATGTTTCATGATTTTTCTTTTGAATAAATATTTAATAATATAAACCAAAAAAGTATCACAGCTTTGCTATATGAAAAGGGTACCTATTTTTAATCTGACATCTTTTTATTTTAGTGTATGAAAAACAAGTTTTTTGCTGGTGTATTGTCGGAACATGATCATCATAAAAATAAATGTGTTTTGTACTTTGAAGTGCGCTATAATTGACAAATATTGTCTCTTATATATTACTAGTGACCCTGTTGGAAAACAGGACGGCTTGAGAAACTAACATCACACAATTGTTAAGAGTTTAGTTTGTAAGTATACAGATCAATGTCAAAAACACAGAATAAATTACTACGTACATTCGTTGTTTTCATTAGTACAAAAGAAAAACAATCTTAAATTAAGCTGCTCAATATTTTGAACGGTCAAAACAATGGAAGCCCTGTATCGCCGGCGGCGCAGTTGTACCTAACACACTATCGCTTCACTTGTGCTAAATTTCAAAACACGACTGAACACTCTGGTCCTAGTTGTTTTGACGTTTGGCACAGGTGAGGCGCGCGTGCAGGCAGCCTACCGCGCGGCGATGGTGGGGTACTGTACCTGTAGGGCGTTCTTCGCGGATACCGGGGTGGAGGAAGCTCGCGGACCACCAACTCGCTGCCGCCGTGCCGTTAGTGACAGTGCCAATACGCAACAAACATGAGGGAAAACAACACGCGTTAACGCACTCAACTCCCACTGTATGGTGTATGACGCTGTTCTGATACATGGGAATTTCATTTGATTCACCAATTGGGACAGTTAGCTTTCGTAAACACAACAATTCTCCTTTAATTAAGATGTCACATGTCACCACTTTTGTAATAAGTTCATGTGATTTCAATGAGCGTAGAATTGCAAGCTTTTCGTCCCAATTGTCTCTATCATTTTGAATGACACCTATCAGAACAGCTAGAACTTGATGAGTTTTAATGACACTTCATTCAAGTCCATTGGTTTCTATGATACACCATAGAGTGAAACAAAAAATACGACAGATGGTGTGTTATGTTATGTAACACAACAACTGCCGTAGCAGCAAATTAAAAAAGCTCTAAAAACTAAAACTAATGAAGTAATGATATAGAGTGATTTATATCGACTAATGATGGTGCTGGTATATAAAATATATTGTATAAAGGGGATATAGTAAGTATATATATACGTGATAAGGATAATGTATCATTCTAGGATTATTATAAGGAATAGAAAAATTTCATCTTACTCTAACTTAAGTTTCGAAATTACGAGAATAAGATGTATTGTGCATAAAATGCACTTAATAAGATCTCTTTGGATGTATTAATTAGTCTTCAAATATTTCAATGGAGTGTAGAGCTATTAAGCCCTTACCCAACTCCAGGCCTTAATTAAATAAAAGGCACCAACGATGCAAATGGATTAGTGAGCTGATATTATGCAAAATAATTGTTAATTCACACAACACGTAGTTTTATCGTATAGTCCCTAACAGGAGCCTCTTAAAAATAATATCACAGTCAGAAAACATATTATTAGACATAGTACGATATGACTACTGCAGTCTTTTGGAAAATATATGGAACTAAATATGGACATACTAAAAGCCAAATGAGATGAATCACTACTTCCAAACATATCCGTCTTCGATTCACTATTATCTAGATAGAAAATATAAAACAAAAGAATCAATTATGTAAATTTATAGAAATCTTAAGTAGGTATAAACGTGAATCGAAAACGAAATAAAAACAAAACAGTTAAAAAATAATTAACACAAGGGCCAAACCAAGGAGTGCCAGCTACAGACCATAAATAAAGTCAAACCAATTCTCATGCAAAAATAAGCAATTTCTAATGAATAGATACCATCCCTTTTGCATGTCATCTCGCTATCGTTAACCATCGTCCGTTCACGTAATTGTTTACACATACTTATACGGCGAAGTACAGCCAGCCGGAAGGTTAGCTGTATTGCTATTATAATACTTGCATGACAAACGGCCAGCTTCGTCCGCACCGTGACGACAACTGCTCGCTGCATATCAGTGCAATTTACAAAATTAGCTTACAAATTGCATGTTATGTGACTAGAGTTTGGGGTCAGCCGCAATAAGTCTCATCGCATAGAGTACAATGGATCTAAGTTTTGTTGTAACTTTCTCGCCCCAAACTAAAATATCAAACTGAAACAAGCTACCAAACGACCAATCAATATTGACAAGCAAAGATTTGATACCACGTGTAATTGTAAATTTTGTAATATAAAATTCAAATGTATACCACATATGGATACGTGAATTGAAAGGGTGACACGCAAGAGAAATGGTAGCTTTTCCCGAAGCCTGAGAAGTGAGTGCGCGACGGCGGCATCTCCACGAATATGTCGGTACTGGTAGCTGAGGCGACCCCGCGGCTGGCCCGAGTCACGGCGGCCGGCCGGCCCGCCCAGCGCACCACCTCGCCGCCCCCGCCCCGCGCGGCTCGGCTCACCGAGCCGCTGGCGCTGCTGCCGCTCGACTCGCTGCGCCGCGAGCGCGAGGATCGACTGTCGAAGCTGAGCACGCTCTCCGAGCATCGCCACGACTTAGGCAACGTCTCGCTGGCCCATCGTCGAGGACTCAGCTCTTTACTCTTATCATTCGATTGAAATATTATATCGTAATAGACGCGCGGCTTCGGCAGAGCGATAATGGCGCAGCGGTCGTTTTCAACGTGCTTGACGAGCAGCGTTTTGTCCAGCAGGCTGGGTGCGCTACGATGCGGTCTTGCCCGGGCCGGGGGCGGCGGGGATCGCAGGGAACGGGGTTCGGCCGAACGCGCGCGGGGCTAGCCTACCTGAGCGCCCAGCGACGTCACCCCGAGCCTCACCCCCACGCGGGACGACGCGATAGATGTGCCCAGTGACGTCAGCGACTCCCGCGAGTTGGAGCGCCGCAGCGGTGTCGCGCGTCCGTTGTTGTGGATGGCGCAAGCGCCCGGCTTGCGATTCGACGGCGACCGTGAAACTTTCGAAACGGGTGCGAACAGGCCGAAGCGTGGTGAGCATTCAAAATACCTGAAAGCGAAATCGATGTCGGTATAGTATGGATTGAAACGGAGGAAACGGATATTCTATGAAACCGTTTTTGAAAAGTATACCTCTTTCCGTCAACTGAGCCATCATTTTTCCCGAGAGGATCGTCGAGTTCTACGCCCGCCCAAACACCAGTTGCAAAATCGGTAACACCAACATAGCGCAGTGTGCCAGCTTTGCTGCCACGACTGCTGGATACAATGACACGGTCACCAACGCGGACTTCTCCATTGGTCGTTGTAGATATAGATGCATCTATGATGAAAATAAACATTTATTAGTTTGAACTCTAGGTAATTTTCTTTTAATTCAAGCTGCGCAGGTTTTGGATTCCTTCATATTACTCACTCATCTTGCTGCTAACGATGCTGCGAATGCTACCGTTCGGTGAGAGTGCGCGTCTTTGCCTGGTGCCGGACGGCGGACGTTCGAAGACGCTACCTGCGTCTGAGATCGGAGATGCATCGTGAGGAGCGTGGATTATTAGGGGCACGCGCGTCAAGCGAGTTAGACGGGAGAACACGCCACGTTTTTCTGGACACTGGAAATAGCGGACCCCAGCCACCGAGCCATCATTTTTGCCTGTAAAGTCATTAAAAGTTAAAACAAGATATTTAGAATATTTTCAATTTGACAATAAATGTATGTCCATATATATCGTACCAATGGGTTCGTCAAGCACGATGCCGGCCCAATCGCCGGGAGCGAACTGTGTCTCGCCGATATATGCGATTTGGCCAGGTTTAGTGCCACCCACCCAAACTCGTTCGCCGATAATGAAGCTGTCAGTGTCCTCTGTTAATATAACACTATGATCTGAAATAATAAGGTAAAGGCATTAAAATTTAAGCATACAAGTGTTTTCTTTTCCGACATTCCCAAGATGAACTGTAATGTAATCAACATAATGTAGTCATTAAAAATCACAGGAGAACAGCAAATCTTTTGCGATTCCTAGATAGAAACAACTATATTATATTAAATGAAAGTTACGTCTAACAAGGACTGAAATATAGCTCTTTGAATATACATGATCCTCGTCACTATTCCGAGCACACATATCGTGCATTTATGAACTAAATATGTACCGTTGTATGCAAGTGCATGGCCACCTGAGTGACTCGCTAACTCGTTTGCATATCTTACATCGAAATTGCGGACTTTCGTTTCGTTTGAAACTCGGAACAAACTGCATTTGACTTTGGAGACATCCACTACGCGCTGTAATAGAAATTCAAGAACAAAAGCTCATGCTTTCAACCATCCTCAACTGCGCAAAGACCATGACAAGCACATAAAATAAACATATTTGAACATCTAAAGAGCATGTGATGGGTGCGATCTATGGTGCATGGGTTGCTATACATAGTAGGTAATCTAAAGTGAACATAGAAATACTGTACCAAAATTAGTTCCACGACAATTGCGACATCACGTAGTAGTAAAATGTCCACGAATTACGACGTAGATAAGCTGAAAGATAGTCGTGAGAATATCACGTTTGAGTATTGTCGTGGAGAATAACTTTGGTTGGTAGTACCGTGCTAGTTACCTGATGACCTCCTGAGGCCAGCCTCGCTGAGGCGGCGCGGGTGCTTCTCCCACAGAGAGTCCATGGAGGTGACACTGAACGTGCTGCTGGCTGCGATACACACAAGCGACACACACATACACATTAGCTTCTAAGTTCTAACTAGTAACTAGACAACTGCACTACTTCACATGTCGTTTCGTCAATGCACATTTCCGCTCATTACAAGTGTTTTGACATTTAGGTATTAATAAGTACTTAATTATATATTGGATAACATGCATCTGAGTACACACAAGATACGGTTCATTACATTTATTACTGTTACTGCATCTTGTTGACTATTATTTATCTTATGTAATTTTAAAGTGCTCTATTTCGGTAGTTAATTACTAGAAACGTAGCGTCTGAATAAACTTGGTCGTGTCAATTCGTACATTTGTTGCAATAATAACAAGGTTACCCACGGCACAATTAAATATATTAATCAATTCATCAACAAGTTCGGTTTCTATTTCTAAATCACCAGTGTTATTATTTAGCTTAGTCCTCATTATGTAATTAATTATTGTTTCTTTGTATCTACTAAGTGTGAGACTCAAATCGTTTGTAAAAAAGCAAACAATAGACAAGAATTATGAATCGATTGTAAGACAATGTCACTAATTGATCGTAGGCGAGCGCCCCTGGCTGTTGACACGCAATAGATGCAATGCGATTGAAACGCGAAGCATTTCAAACGCGGAAAACGTCATTGTTATTGACCGATTAACCCGAGTCCCGTCGTGCTATGGATGCATTTCATACGGCGCTAGTATTAATTCATTAGTAACCTAATCGATATTGCTATCATTGTTCCATTCTATCTCGGTATTAATATTTTACTTCTCTTTGCCATGCACGGAACCTGATCTTCTGTTAGGTCGTGAATTTGAATTCAGACTATAATAATTAATTTCAATCTTTTAGTAAGTTACGCTGTTATGCAATAAAATTATATTACCTATGGATTATGTTGTATCAAATGCATTGATATTATGGTTAATTCTTCTTACAGCATTCATAACTTGGTAATAGCCGTCTCCTGGCACTAATAAGAGCCATCACCGTGTTACCATGCCGTACATTATTTACATAGCATGCCTCCACCTCCTCGTCGTTACTCTACAGTTAGTAGTACAGGAGCGACTTACTAGATGCCTTCCGATGTGATCGTGGTCTCTCCGGGAGACTGCTAGAGACTTCGTCTTCCTCAGCTTCAATTAAGTCTGCCCCATTTCGTCGAGAGAGAAGAGTGATAATATGAACAAGTGACAAGACATTAAACACTATGTACAGTTAGAAACGATAATGAGGGGTATGATATTCGTGTATTGTTCGTGCTTGCAGTATACACGAGAAGCATGGACCATGCATGCTTACTGTGCTCTCATGCAGTAATAAATAATACAATTTTCATAATCGTTGCAACCTTGGACATGCTGGAACTCACCAGATAAATGTTTTCTCGAAGAGTCGTCACTGAGCTTCCTTAGCGTGTCCGAGGAACTGCCGTCTACGACAACAAAAAACAAAGACACATAAAGCAAAAAATAAAAACATGCCGACAAAAAGTACGAAGATGATATAGAATTTTCTGGATTCAGATGACGGCGTTTACATGACTATGTACATTGCACTCGACATGATGACAAGAGATCGATGGTATTTTGTTAAGTTTTATGAAGAAGAGATGGTTTAGGTTTGCGACAAATAGGCAGAGTTTAATAATCCACGTAACTTTAGAGCGTGTGAAACACCCACTGTGAACTAATAAACACAAGGCACAACTGGTATCTACGTCCACACATTTGAGTAGGCTCACAAACTGTGGTGGGTGATAAATGTGATAATGTTTTAACTTCAACGTTGTTTACTCAAGAAAATTGATAGTTGTCAATTTGTTACGCTTAATTAATGCTATTGAACAAACATAAATATGAAATTGTATGTCATCGAGTTGTTATAATTTTAGAGAGAAAGAGGTAGATCATGGCAGAAATCGGGAGATTCTGGAATATTACGTCGGATCGATGGTGTCACAACACTTAACTTGCACTGATCCGAGCTACGTTGAGACACGTGTGGAGCCAGCCGACTGGTAGTAGCGTATGTCCGGCACTGATCGTCCGAAGCCAGATTAATCATCAGCGACAATTGCGCAGCGAAGCGACCTTGTCGACGCGCGTGGGTTTTAAAATCATAACCGAGATGTGTGACAGTGCCTCATACCCTAGCACCACTAATAAACTAGGAAGCTAGTGAAGACAGTTTAGAAAGTGGACATTTATGTTAGCTTTTATCGAAATGTAAACATATCGATATAATTTTTTGACGAACAACGCACGCTAAATTAAACAAGTTTTTCATTTAGAACTATAATTTGCAACAATTTGCGATCGATTATTTTATAATCAATAACAGTAATCAAACCATTACCTATAATTAAAATATGCATAGTATGCAATCATCGCGTACCTGTTCCGCTAAAACCCGGTGCTTTTCCGCATAGGTTTCTATTACGTGTGATTGGTCCTATTATACATGAGATCACATCATCACTAATGACACAAATTTTCGGACCTAACGTATGATTGTAATAAAATATCGTATCATAATTAATTTTAAGTAATGGAAGTGTCGGGAGAAAAATGAAAACTATAGCGCAGTGCAGTGCGTCCCTCATAAATTATTGAATCTTTAATAGGCTGCGACGAGGGGTTCCTTCAATTATTTTCACAGTTGCAAGTTTTCCCATTATTACTGCGATCCGTTTCAGATTCTACCTTGTATTTCTTAAAGGCTTTACAGTGTATTGCGTGTTAAACCTAAACAATAACAATAAAAACAAGTGATTTATCATCCATGACCTTCGGAAGGACGTCGTTTAACCACTTTTGTGGCTTGAAGACTCATACAACGCGATAACACAAAACTATATAACATATACTCGTACCTAACTTGTTAAAAACATATCCACGTTGTCCACGTTTTCATATCATCGGTGATGATGCGGAAACATTATATTTAACAATTTGTCCATATTTCGTGGTTTCATAAAATTTAATTGACGGCATTAACATAACAAGAAGGATTTTTTTCATGTTTGTCGGACAAATGACGGACTTCTTTTGTCATGTAAAGTGGTTCATTTGTCATTATTATAGAATACATTCCATACTTTGACAATAAGATTGTAATCCAAGTGACAAGGACGAACGGGTATACTGAAGTAGGTAAGAAACAGTTGGTTATAAAAGACGAAATTAATGTTAACGCATTAAGCAGCGGTAGATAACCTTTCGATAGCGTTTTTTTAAAACAAACATATTATCACAGCGCAGCAGGTGTTATTGTATTGTGACAAAGTTTTGATCCCACGCTAATGTTCGCGTTCCTCCGACGATACTTCATCGCGTGGGCGACCTAATCTAGTTTTGAATATAATTCCCCTTGTGAATCATTTATAATATCACTTAGCTTATGTAATTTCATCAGTTCAAAATTTTATGTCTTAATTGGTCATGGTCAACCTAAAAGGAACAACTGTGACTTTAAGTAGTGCTTCTAAAACCCTGCAGAGTACGAATTGGACAATAGTAGCGATGAAGGCCTCTGCGACGTAATCTTCTTGGTTCAGTCCAGAATAACAATGTGCCCAATAAAAGGCAATAAGCTCGCCCATATTACATCATGACAACCACCTACTATAATCAGCGAAGTGTGAGTGCATGACAGTACATCTAGTTACTAGTAGTTTGCCTAACCCTTAGGGAATTCCAGTCGTGACCATATTATATAATAGATACATAATGGTCATGACGTTGGAGAATTCCAGCTATCTGAGGCATGGCTTGGAGAAGAAATAAATACATACCTACTGACATAGAACATTTATAATTCCAGGCATTTATGGAGCCGAGTGCAAGAAACGGGTTATCATCATGGTGCTTCTGGCAACCGGTCTTAGGTTATATATTAATGCGATCTTTGAACTCTGCAAGATTTGAGATTTAGAATAATTGTAGCATAGTCGATAGCTTTTGGCCCAGAAAAGGTGATTAGTTTCTGTGACCTCCAGAGATATGATAATCCAAACGCTTTTTTTGATAAGTTTATTGGTTGAAAAGAACGCATACCTATCCTTCTACACCCAGCTCGAGATAAGACACTTCTTTCTTTTTGACTTAAAAATTCTTCTCAATAGTTTTCAAACTTATAATAACTTGCTCAATTTTTGTGGAGCGCTAATCAAACATGGATACGTGATTCTACAGCCGTACATGACAAATTGTGGAAAACTGGAAACACGTTATCGATATTATAACATCCACGCTACGAATAGTTCGGTATACAAATATGATGTAACTGCTGTATTAAGCAACGTCATTATTTAACCATTTGATTAGCATATATGTACGACGAGCTACTTGACAATAAAACAAGTTATTTTTTGGTACATTGGTTTTTGTGGTCAAGTTCAAGTTAACGTTTGGTTTCGGTGTATGTAAGTAGGTAGATATAAAACAAGATTAGAAATTAAATATTAACTTAATTTCGTACTCATGCTCATTTGTACGTATCACTGACCATCTTCTTATAAGTGGATAAATAAAACGCAAGGCATTGAATTTTAACGGCATTGGATGTCACCATGTGAAAACAGAAGAAAGTAACCTTTGAATATCTAGAATACTCAAAGAAAGTAACAGATTACTTTTACATCAATCTTTAACAGATGTTCTTCTTTTATCCGTACACTATAGATACTAAGTTAAGGATAAGAAAAGGTCCGGACTTTGGATTCCAGAAACCAAAAATATGGATCTACAATAAAGTCAATGTTTTATCAATACTTATCACTTGAATAACCATTTAAATTACTTTTATAACATGTGTTTCGTCCATTGCTCAGTTGAGATCGCTAATTAAAATGTAGTTAGCATCAAGTGTTCCAATTAATTTAGCTATGTGTAGGTATCACACTTTCCCGGCGAATAGACACTAATTCGTCAATTAAGGACAATTTGGTGGTCAACATGAGAGTCGGCTGCGCAATTGATGCAAGGAGCGGTTGCAGGACCGATGCAATTCTCAATGGCAATTATATAGTTTAGTTAATAGGACATGTGAATCTGGCTTCGTTAAAAGATTTAACAGTAATTAAGATCAATATTACTTGTGGTATGCCGTGAAGTTTCGAAATTGTACCAACATTTCCAATGTGCGAAAAAATAATGGTGGCTTTGAGCCACCATGCGTGAGATATAAAATCATAAAGATTTTATATCTCACGCATGGTGGCTCAAAGCCACACTTGTTGCGTGCCGATCGGATATCACTCGGTAATTTCATTTTCCACATTTCATATATCCAAGTGAAAATTTTTATTCCTTGAAAACGATTGAAATTTCAAGGTTAGTTAGTATGTTTAAAAGGAAGTGAGATATAGTTAACTAACCTTTGAAACGAAAATACTCTGTACGACCGAGTTGGCGCCTGACTGGCAGACCAGACTGCTGCCGCGAATACCGCGATCCTAGCTATGTATGTATAACGTGACGATAAGAAATGGTAACGAGATCGTATCGTATCATCATATCAATAAACATCAATGAATCATCGACCTCATATTTTAAGCAATTAATTTTGGATCATTATCATAACTGAAATATTTATTGACTGCCAGACTATTATGTGAAGAAATGATTGCGTATTATTTATCGATACATGAGTCAGCAGCAGGTATGGAGACAATGTTGGGGCTACCTTATAATAACAACAGACCGCCTATAATAACAAGACGCGTAAACAGAAAGACGCGATACGCCAATTTGTATTCCCTGGCAAATGACAATAAAGGCTGATCATACCTTAAATGGCATATTTTAAACCAAAACAGTATTACACGAATTAAAAGAGGACTCCACTTGAACATCTGACCAAAATATCAGATAAGTTATGTCACTCAGCGCTCTGATGTTTATTACCACCCGAAACTCTTCCACGATTTATTAACCATTGTTTCAATTTTGGTAATTGGCAATAAATATTTGCGATATCTGCAGCAAGATAACGGACTCTTAGTCGCATAAAGTCAAACTGGGTCAGTTAACAGATAGCATAGATATAGAATAAATTGAATGTAAATCTAGTGTTTACATAGAATGCGAACGCTTGCGGCTGTCATGCTTGATTAGCTTAAACGGAACGTGCTTCGTTTGTTGGAGTTATCTATTTAATAGATCAACGTAGCCATTACAAATAATTAAAATCCCATTACAATGAATAATGCAGTATCAAAGATTGATCCACCGTCCTATAATATGCCTTCTATAATAGGAGCGCATATGGAATGAAATTTGATCAACAATCAGGACACGTCCGCACCCGCTACAATAATGGCGCGTAATGAGCCGCACCAACACCACACCTGGCATGCTAATTGTGGATCGTCACACACGCTAAATGATGATAATTAATCCGAAAGAAGCAGTAAGTGGCGTGTAGTAAGGAATACCAAACCGGCAGTGAAGATCAAGCCTTTCGCTCCTTAAGAAAACTTATAAGTATGTGGAAAGTTGTACTCAGGAATCGGATCAAATATGTAGTTTCACCAAATCATTTCTACTCCAGATTCGAGATGGAGAATAAAGGTAAAGAACGCTTTTGTTTCGAAATAGCCGTAAGTGGGTGCTTCACATGGATAGTAAGTTCATAATGAAATTCTCCGC
Source organism: Allophyes oxyacanthae (assembly GCA_932294325.1). NCBI lineage: Eukaryota > Metazoa > Arthropoda > Insecta > Lepidoptera > Noctuidae > Allophyes > Allophyes oxyacanthae. The sequence goes on along the minus strand of OW028613.1, from coordinate 12,865,200 downwards.
TTGAATAAATATTGGATAGTTTTGCGAATAGAATCAATTCCATCATTGTCTTGCTACTTATAATAACGGTCGTTAACCGTAAACATAAGCTGTTGCCGAAAGAATAAGAACAAGGAAATAAAATCGGCAGAAAACAGGTTGTCAGTGACAAAAGACACGACTATTGTATGATTTGAGCACAGAGTTGAGAATCAATTTTGAAATTTACAAGTATAAACTAACGGAGTCTGTTATCGTCATCGCCATGGCAGCATATTTTCATAAATATTAAACGGTTTTGCAGTCACTAAGAAGGACGAAAATAGAAACGCTTAACTGTGACATCAAATGATGGTTCTTTTCGAACGACATCTTATTTGTACATTATTTATTTAATTATTTAATCGCTATGAAAGACTTACAGCTAAATAAAACAGAATAAAGACAGTAAGTTAAAGGAAAAATTACTATGAACAACATAGTATTGCCAACAAGAACGTGAAAGATTAAAAAGAATCACACGTTACTATTATAAAATAATATAGCTACCTAGGTCACTAACAATATAAAACCTACGTGTTGAGTAGAAAAAACACAAGTAGGTATTGCCTATTTATTTAAAAAGTAAGGTTAAAACACTTTCTAGCCGAGGACACACTTGTACTAAATCATCAAGATCATGCTGTTTGGTGTTTATCTGGGATATTTTTTTGGCTTGAATTAAGAATGAAACTGATTTAACTCCTCTAAAAGTATGTCAAGCAGTTCTAACATGGTTATGGATGGTGCTTAGTAAAATTGAAAATAGTTTCTAAATATTATTGTCAAAACGCGGATACAATTTCAATCAATTAGTGGCATTATTATGCTTGATATCCATAATGCAATTGGCATTGGCATTACAAGAAGCGAAACAGTTAGGTGTGGGCCTAGTCACGAAGTTCTCACGGCTACAGATATGCCGATGCCTATCTCAGCCATGATAAATGCATCAAATAACGCTAGGCTTGCAGGCTGTGGAAATTACTCAAATTATACTTACGGTACTGCATACGTTGGAAAACCTATTCCATTTAGGCATTTTAGACACTGATATTTAGATTGTCTATTAGATTGCACGTGATGCTTCGCCTTACACGTTAGGTTTATTATAGACTTCTCATAACCTAATGCTATCTATTAACATAAAACTGTTAATGACTACTATTTTGGTAACTATACAAAACAGCGCCCCGCGTGATAAATTTTTAAAGCTTTTAACTACGGAATGATGTCATACAAAATAATAATCTTGTCAGAGCAGATTTTGGGGCAAACCCTTTAGTCGTGGCTAAAGCGTCGTTAGCACATATGTGTACAACAGGTAAACAAGGTGAATCAGCGGTGTTACTACATGCTCGTGGTATGGATACATGGAATTGAAGCCTCGATTGCCAACTGTATACACAGCGACGATAAGTTATGTGACGCGTAGAACATTGTTATGGAAAAATATCGATAAAATGCAAATTTTCATAAAGTGAAATTTACTAAAATCGCTTACTCTTAACGTAAGCACAGGTTAATAGTTCTCTTAAAGAGGAATATCATGAGAGAGAGCATATTGGAATTCCCAAACATCTCGGGCCTTGAACTTGAGTGCGCCTCAAACATTCATCTGACGTAAGTGCTTCGTCAATAGAACAATTTACACTGCCGTATCTACATAGATGTAACCACCTACACTATGAATAGTAATTGATTATACAAAAATCACCATACAAAAGTTGACACATGTGCCTTTAGGTATGGGATATAGCCTTATGTAACATCACAAATAAATTATTGTAAAACATGGGTTGATGGATGTTGAATGGCGATAATACTAAAATTTCGATCTTCTTTTCTCGTTTAACATTATTGTCCACTAGCCGAAATTCTTTTTATTAAGAAACAAACAAGACATACATACGGGTGTTATTAATCTTCAAAAAAATACGATATTAGAATGAGTTATAATAAGTATATTATAAGGTTCTACCTATCCTACTCTGGATCCCTTTAAGGGGTTATTGTTCTCATCATTATAAACAAATTTTACTATACGACCAACCATGAAATCGCGAAAAAAATATATACTGTTCTATACATTTCGTCGAGTAATATTGAATAATTTGTATGGAGCAGTCGTATTTTTTTTCGCGATTTCCTATTTTGTCACATAGTAAAAGTTGTTCATAATGATGAGAACAATGACCGCGATAAGAAAGGATCGCGGGACCATAAAGGTATATTATCAAAATTTTCATCATAAATGAGTAAGAAGTGAGAACCATGTTTGAAGAATTCTAACAGGAAGTACGAGTACAATGCACATTCCGATAGAGTTATATGAATTTCATATATTTGGTCTATTACTGACAATAATTTGCGGGGGCGTATTGTCGTAGCTATAAATGGCGGTTAAATCGTGCTAAGGTGAACTTGTGTGTTACATGCTCGATGGAATATTTAACACGACGCCTCTGCTTCTTTATCAACTTCCAGAGAGATGTCTATGATCAATATTACGAGTTTAAAGCAAAGAGGCGTGAATATTATGTATTGAATAGTTATAAACATTGCATTAATACTTGTCATGAAATAATAATTTATAGTTAATGAAACCTTGAAGTATTTACAACATAATATTTTAAAGAACTCCAGCAATGCGTCACGTTCTGCTAATATTCTCATTAATGATACATCACGTAACGTTTCAACAACTAAATGTTTATTATTTTTGTACTACAAATAGAGACAGCATACAGTTGAAGTGGGCTTATTCATATCCACGACCATTTGATCGATTATTCTGTCCTTCAGTAGTCTGGTAGATTCACTTGTATTACTTCTATGCACTTAATTAAACATAAATATGCCTTTTTCACTGAAAACAGCCTCTACATCGTCCATAACACGTAGGTTAGAATCAACAGAAACAACTGTTATGTTCAATTGTATTGTTATTATTTGCATGTCTCTATGATGTGATGTTTGCCTCGTCGATGCGATCTAATCATTATTAAGGTTTATCAAACACAAAGGTGATTTCCTCAGTTTCATGTCATTTAAACAATCCCTAGATAAGAAAATTGGCCAATGAGCCATGACTCATGGGGATAGAGACGGAAGAGTAATAAATCTGCGTAGATAAAGTGTTCTAGTTCGTAGCTATTAGGTTATCGGCTGTTAAGCAAAACTTATGACTCGTTTAGACGAGAAAGCTAACGCAATTGGAAAGCTCTGGGCTTACTAAAATATGAATTACAGCAGGCGAAGCGGTTAAGATTAATTCCTTTATCCTCAATAAAGAAATGCAATTGCACGAAAGGGGGATCGATGGTAATCCCCCAAGTAGGCGGGATGGTCTAGACAGGCGGGCGCCGATGTCGACAGCTATAAATAAGCCAAACGTCTCCGACCTACTCTATAAGTGCTATACTGAAATATATAGCCTAGAAATATAGAGCCATATTTGGCTGAACTCCAGACCTAACCGTTGATTAAAACTTGTAGAATATACATTTATTTGGACGCCATTCACAAGTTTTGTTAGTTAGTGCTGCTGATGCATAATAAAATAATGAACAATGGAGAATAAGTCGGCGTAGTAACAACTTGAACAGTAAACGGCAAATCTCCCCTTTAGTGTCAACTAACGAACATACATCACAAATTGTATGATCTCAGCCTTAACGTATTGTGCTGCGCAAAAACATGTTTTGCAGTGTTTTTTTGTTACAATTCATGTACGCTTTAGAAACAATCTCATCACGTATTTATTTCAGTAAATTTTCCACTTTAGTGCGTGCGAGAACGGATCAGCAAAATGATAAAATTAGACGAAACGAAACATCAAAGAGGGACCTAGTCCTTTAGTTGTTTATAAAACGTGCCTGATCCTACTAATTATTCAAAGTGCAAATAGGAAGTTCATAATCAAACAATTCAATTTCTGAGGAAACAATTCAGTTCCGTGCTAACTTGAGGATATCAATAAGAAATCCGAGGATGTTTTGTAACAGGCCAAAACTGTAATAACAAAAATCGGCAAGTAGTTCCTTAATGATATCAAGTGGCGCCGCTGACAACAACAAAAACTGGTCAAGTGATTGCCGAGCGCTCCGAATGAGGTAATTTAAAATAATGAACATTAAATTACGTCAAAAGATGAACCACACAAGAGATTGCCACGTGAGATGCATCCCGTCACAAACAATAAGACCTATCCTTCCACACATGGTAACGATGACATGGTAAAAACGGGATATCCTGTCGTACATCTAGTAACATAGATTTAGATGGAGGACATGGTCCTCCTGTATCATGTAATAACCAGCAATCGCAAACGACGATATAAGAAGAACAGGCTATTATTCACTATTTGCGGTATGGTGTAGGCGTGATACCTCCGTTTGTGATTAAGCATACAACTCAATTTCATAATAAAAATATAATGTAAGACAAGCCGGTGAGTGACGATTGATTACCGAGACATGTTTGGCTCGGTCTGATACGCTTGAGACAAATCGCTATCGACGCGAAATCGAATCCGTGGTTCAAGGTAGCACCAGGGTACAGGTTGATTTATAGCGATGACAAAACAATACATTAAAGGATTTTAAGATGAAGAAGAAATAAGGAAATTATCTGCAGCCTCGAACATTCGAGGTACCATCTTGCAAGAGAATGACATGTTTATTCGTTATGCAAGGAAATCACGTAAAGTGCAGGTCACACCTGCTCCGCAGTTTCACTACGGTTGACTGATGACAATGCTGGCTCGTATAATTGAGCAATTCAAACTCGAAGAACACATCTAAGATAAGGACAGGAGACAGGAAGTTGACAGGGCAGGTACTTCGTTTACCTTAAAGCTACATCACAGAGACATGTTATCGCAAACTTAACATGGAACGTGACCAGACAACCGAAATGGGTATTCGCAAAATGAGGAAGATTCTTGGAAAGATCACCTACTATGATGAGAATTACAACTACAACAAACGTTGTACCAAGCAATAATTGTGTTTTATAATTGTAATTTATAATTTTACTAAAGAACATGACGGTTTTTATTAATAGTTGAATAACAAATACTTCGAACTAATTAACATTGATTATTACATATATTATCGTGCCTTTAGTATTTCAGAGTCCGTTAAGGAAGGTGCCCTTGAATACCTGGTAACATTTTTATCGCACAACAGGCTTAATGTTTATATAGCCAATAGCCACATTAACTGAATGGTTACCTAGTATTAGCTTGTATTATTAAGCGAGGAACATGACGTGTGACACGCTACAGAATAGAAAAATGATAAAGAAAAATATATTACGCAACTATTAACAAGGCTGTAAATAGATACTGAAAACGATGAATAGAATATTGTAGACACTATCATACAACATTTGCACGTGGCTTTGAATTTGGCTAACAAAGGGAAACATGACGACCGATTTTTTTAGGAGGATGAGATGTAATTTGTGAAATAAACATGTAACGCGCTACGCGACATGGGCATATCCTTTTTCCTGTACTAAAACAATTCAATTATTTGGACTATTATGTGTCATGTAGCTGTTGTAGCGACTGTAACGATTTCACTGATAAAATTTGTATGTGGCTCCGACAAGGCGAGGATTCAGGTATGGTTTGCGATGTAGCATGTCAACTAGTTAAGCCAAACAAGGTTAAGTGCGTGCGACACTGCAATAGTAATATAATTATGTAAGTAACAACTATAAGTGCATCGGATCAGCGGTCATGGTTAACGTCTAACAATAAATGCACGCTTAGAAACTTTATGTCGACCACTAACATTCAATAAATAAAACCTAAGTAACACCGACAATACATTAGTTTTGAGTTAATTGCAAATACGGTCTGAAACGGTCAGAATTTGTCGACTCCGAATACACCAACAGAAATAACTGAGCAAACCAAAGCTGAGGCACTTGTCGAGTTAAAAATGTAAATTGTTCAGAAGTTTAGTAGGCAGTATCTCACAGCTCGAGGGGGTTGCAAGGGCACAAGGGAGGTTGGGTGAGGGAGGCACGAGGACACGCCTTTAAACCACACAGTCTATGTCCAAAAATGTTTTCACCATTACACAATAATTTATACTAAATACGCTGTATAATGAAACTAGAGCTAGTGATGCTTTTTAGGCAAATTAGTGTTTGAAATTCTAAACTAAGTATAATAATATTAATATTTCTCTGGGAAATATTTATATTAAGATGATATTCATGAATAAAATATTCTCATTCATTATAATTAATGTGCATTTTACTACTTATACTGAATTAACGATCTATTTATATGTATACATGTCTGTCGATGTACATCATTAATTTGCTTGATCATTCAGTTTTTATGGCGAGATACCTATATTATATACATAGATAGATATGTATGATCATAAACCCTGCAGATTAGAACTAGATAACAGAAAACGTTGGCACAAAGGAAACGAAATAATAAGCGAGTATGACTGCCACTTTAACAAGGATACCCGTGAATTCGAGAAAGTTTATAACAAAATAACACATAAAAATTAAGGATGCGCATTTACAGCATTAATGAACATGCGAATGTCTATAGTAATAAGACTTTCAGAACTGTAGTTTTCTCTCTCTTTATTTACTAAATATGAATTTAGAACCTAATATGTCACCACTCAGCACGTGAGAGCTGTTAGAATAACAGCAACCTAACAATAATCCATGAGATCATGCAAGAGTCACGAATCACGAGCTTGTTTAAATCTAAATATGAAAACCACATTGTTTTGAATGTAATACATTGTAGACCCATAACACTTGTTTGGATTCTAAAACCACGTCTAGACGCTTCTTTTACCACAAATTCGATAATGTTTACATACAAGGTCGTATATTCAAATACGGAGCACCACTGAGAAAACTGATTTAATATTTTACATCCCTATCCATATTATGGTCCTTTTCATGCGTTCCTATTAATTATTATGACCGTCATTGTAGCGTTTTAGAAGCAACAGTGGATACGGGATACTACAGTCAAGTATGATGATGATATTTGTATTAATATATACAACTCAACACAATACAGTTATTAAAATGGAAAGAAAACCACTAATACTCTTTAAAGAATAGAGTCGCCAGACTCAGAGGTTAAAGGTGAATTTGGATATCAAATTGTCTAAAAACACTTTAAGTCGCAAGTGTACACAGTAACCTACCGAAACCTGCTGCATGAAATTCAATTCTAAGCAATGTATTGTTTCAGAAGTTCTAGTGTGCTTAGCCTGTTTATTATTATATTTCTTAGCTCTTAGCGTCTGCCTATTAGCGTAATTTGACGGTTCACGATTCTAACAAGAGAACTTAGAATTGTAGGAATTTGAAAAATTACATAAAATTCATGCGCACATAGTAAAGACATTTACATGTCACATTAGCAAAATTGAAATTGCAAATTAAGTTGTCAAAGTTATGATATGGATAACATAACTCAGTTCCAAACAAAAACATCCAATATTTCGGGGTTAATCAGTGGATGATATCATAATACATTAATTATATGATTTGTTATCAAAAATTCATATACATATTTTAAAAATACAGCTAATATGAATACTCATCAATAGTTCTAAATTGGTTTATGGGTTTATTATGTAAGTTAGAGTGAACTTTTGCATTATGTCCGCCTAGATCAAAGGTAACTGAAGAATCCAGACTCACCAGAAAAGCTAATTCTTGTTTCGACGGGCATCTTTGCTTTCCACGATGCTCTATGAAAAAATCTTCAATACTCCTCGCCGTACCGAGGTGGTGGACTAGAGATGAAGCGAAAGCGATTCGTAGTTCGGCGATCCTGCGCGATGCAGATGCGCGGTTGTAGTGTTCACACGCGTCAGGGTCGGTCGTCGAGCGTGCACTGTCGGCCGGCGCCGGGCCTACGCCGCCGCGCCGCCGCCGCCGCCCTCGCTCATACCAACCTCTACGTTACTTTGTTTTTGTTTTACCGGCTGCGGCGCGCAACCCGCCTCCCCCGGCTGGCGGCGGATGCGCTTTATAATACTAATTTCACGATGCTAAATTTATTTGGATTTGGGTAAATGAGGCTGCTTAAGTACAGCTTGGCACAGGTACGAGTACTTAAGATGAAGAAAGAACCGGCAAAAATGTTTACGAAATGCATACGAATGTTTGTGTATTACTAGTTTACCACGTAGAGCAGTCGTAGCGTTGTGTCGTAGCAGCGCAGGCTTTGGCATGAGTCAATGTTACAAGCTTTTATTTTTGTTGTAATTTCAGAGATCTTCATTAAAAAATAAATCTTGTTGTCACGTACCAAAATACTAAATAGGTACAGGTAGGTATTATAGTGGTTTTCAGTTAATAATCTAATTATAAAACAGTCCCAATGAAATCATTAAATCATCGATGTTATGTATATTGACTGACCGTACGTGTAGCGGAATTCAAAAGTTAAGTAATTTAATTATTACCTAAATTGTAAAATATTTCTGAAATTCAATCTTAACTTAAGGAAAAACTTAGTTTAAATTTGAAACGTGTACAGTATATTTTTGCACGTGACTAAATCAAAGTAGAAACTCATACTCTGATTCAATTATATACCTTCCATTGCTTTTATATTCAAAGTCATACTTAATAGGATTTACGTGATGCTTTTGGGATTTTCCATGATTTTTCCAAGGCCTTTGATTATGTCCAACTTAAAACATTGATAGGGAAATTGTATCATTATGGCCGTAAAGAACATTAAGCTAAATCTACTTATTTCTTACATGTTAAGTAAAATGATTCAGAAAATAAATCTCAATCGAATGAGATCTTTGGGTTCTATAACGATGGGAGTTCCGCAAGGCTCAATTCTTGGCTCATTTGGTTTTTATTTATAAAATTACCTAAGCACCTTATTTTGCGGATAATCACGAATTTTTTATTGGATTTTCTCTGCATGGAGTGATTAATTGAATAGGTTTTTTCTACCTAACGAAATGTATTATGTTTTTAGTAGGTATTGTTGCATCAAGTCATCATCATCCCATGAGTATTACTGTAAAGACGAGTTAGGTAGCGTTTTTAGAAAAACTTCTCTTTTTAAAGCCGTGTGAGTCGATACTTACCCTGACACCGTGTTTTCCTCAGTTGAGTACATTAGAAAAAATAAAAAGACTCAGATATTTTAATACACATCGGAAAGTTTAATTTTTTTTGTGTGTTTTATTACTTTTATGCAACGTATTGTCAAATGGTTCTACATAGATAAAATTATAACTATATCAGCAATCTTCCACTTGTTACAATAATTTAATTTCCAAGAACAAAATGACCCATAATAGTTACTCATTTTACTTTATCTGAACATGGGCAATGTAATAAAAGGCACAATGAAACTATTTGTCTTTTCTATAAATAGTGATAAGATAAACACACGCATATATATCCGATAAGACGTGCGTGCTGCGAATTCTTACTCATCGGGCACGCACAGAACAGGGAATGCTTTATTCAAACAACATTTCACTTGACCGCTTTGCTACTTTATCTTCTAATAAACAAGCGCAGATAATGATTATGAAACTGAAAGGGATCCGAGATGTGACATTGATATTAACGTCCATCTAGACAATAAGGGACACGAAGGTTGAGCGAGCCACGATTTCTAATAGGTCAAAGAAAGCAAGCCGCTCGGTGGAGGTCGAATGATTCACTCATGTTACCGCATCCTTATGGAAAACATTTCAGTCTCTTGTGGTTGCGAGACACCTGTCGGAGACAATTGATTGTGACAATTCAGTAAACACAGTCCGAGTACAATACCTTTCACTTCATAGCTTACAGGTGACCTAACAGTAAACTAATTTACGGTCAGAAAGTACACTTGGACATGGCAGAGGGAACAGCCATGTTTTAGAGCGGTCAGCGAGCTTACGTAATAGTAGACAATAAAGTTTAAGCTTCCTTTCACCATAGTACAACTGTGAATTTAATAATTCTGGTTACGCAAACCTTAATAAGTTAGTGCAAAGATACCTAGAGAATATCTACAAGCAATTTTTTAAATTGCTGTACTTATATGAAATCAGAAACGTGATTGACCCCCTACGGGTTGAGCTGTGGCTGAGACAGTCAATTAGTCACAAAATGGATATTTCTGAAAGGAAGTGGGCGATTTTATCCGGCGTCCCGTAGACAAGGAGACAACCAGAGACAACGTTGAGTTCACGTTTACGAGCCCGACTTATTCACCCCTTGAGGCACGCGAAGACTTTTGAATTATCTGAACAATCTTCGCACCGCCTCTCGACATTCTTTGACATGGCGATGTTGTATAAACATCCTTTAATATTTTTTTCCTGTCTTTTTCGATTGAATTTAATTACAGTATTATATAGCTATTCTATTTGATCATCATGTTTATGGGTTACGTTGTTCTGAATTGAGCAGTACATGAATTTTACAACCATCGTTATTTTATCTTGTGAAACTAATTACTGGAAAATTCATAGTGCTAAAAAAACACAATCAGACATTTTCTAGACGTTCAACGAACTAATTTTTAACAATACGTGTGTAAGTTAAATTAATAATGAACGCGTGAAAACAAAAATAGAAAACCTGATAAAAACTGGCCAATGACGTGAATATTTTAAAAGAAAAACAATACGTGCAACTAATACGTAGCGTTCAGCGCGCGATATTTAGCAAAACGCCAAAGTATTATGTATGCGTCAAGCAAGACAGTAAATATTGTGCGGTTAATTATTGACTTTAAACAGAGGGCTTTGACCGATAGATTGGAATCCAAACAATTCGCGAGCCATGGCTCATGGACCGAGTTTACAACGGAAGGCACGTAGCACTCGTGTTCCTTGTCGAGTGAGGATTAATTTATAACCCGTTGTTGAAAAGTGCGTCGGCAAAACAATCTGACACAAAAAGGTCATGTAGCTACCGGTAAAGGTAATAAAACACCAAACAACACATTGTATTGCAATATAACTTTTAGAGAAATTACAAAGATTTCATTAAAAGAGCACGGTATAATTTTCTATTGTAATCTAATCGAGTCGAAGAATAAACTAATAAAAACAAAAGAAATTGGAAAAGAAGACCATGAGGGTCTATTAACTTATGAAAGTTAATAGATCAAAGAATTAATATAACGTTAACAAGATATTCAAGCTTTGATATCATTTGAGGTCTATGAGAGAAATTACACATTACCAGGTCAAAACAAAACAGCTACGCAATATTTTAATTAATAGAGACTACCTGTCAAATATTGTTACATACAAATAATTGATACTTCATTTATCATTCTTAAATTCGCAGGCGCCAAAGAAAAATTAAGATATCGGATTACCGTGAGACTGTACCTACTGTAAAACGGTTTTGGCATTTCGTGCGCTGGAGTGTAACCTCCGTCGATATCCTGTTCCAAGGCACGTACAAAAACCTTGTATAAATTAAAAATATATTTACTAAAAGAACACTATATTGTTATTGTTGTTGATAGGTATTTAAAGAAAAAATATATTTCCTTATTAGCAAATTAAATCGAATCTGTGTAACAGTGAACGTTGCGACACCGCTTGTTTCACGAATCTACAAAAAATTCTCAGTATTCTGGTGGTTGATTTTGGCTCTATCTAGCTAGCCTTGCAGAAATTGATAAGTTACCGGTATTATTATTAAGCTTGATGTTACGAAAAGTTAATAAACAGTATTTCTATATTTAGTTCAAGTTATTTCAATAACATACTGATTTTCATAATATTATCAGGGATACGAAACGTCTATAAAGAAGACCATTATGGCACGAGGCACCACATTATTTGCAGAAATGTATGAAAACTTTTTCCTTTGTTTAATTATTGGGTATCTTGATGCTCATTACCGTTCTATAATCTGAAGCCCAATTCTCGTAATTAATTTACACTATGACTGAAAGTTGACCGAACTGAAATCATATTAATTATGAAATGACAAAAAATCGACGTTCTACTCCTCTTAAAGCTTAGTCCGATTTTAGTATGCTTTGAATTCAATCTTCTTACACTCATTTCAATATCATTTTTGTCGTTTCTGTATGGGCGAGAATACCAATTTTATTATCGGTCTGTTCAAAATATTAGCAGAACACTGATTTGGCATCAATCAACTTTCGACCTCATTACAATAATAATTTTACGTTTGACGTTGTTTGGTAGTGTAGGAGAATACCATTTGTGACATTGATACTAGATCGGAACGAGCCAGGAACCATTTTTAATTACGAGAATTAGGCTTCTGCGCTTATACTATGAATTGTTTACATAATCACGCTCGCTATTTTCTAATGTCAACTTCTTTTTCTTTCAACCGAACTTTCAAATTAAAGTACTTTAATTTACTTTAATCTTAGAAAAAAATTAGTTCCTCTTAAATTCTCAAATCAATTTCGCAACAGTAATCCATGTTTACAAAACACTGAAATGTTACAGAATATTCTATCTATCTTATAACTATGTTCATTCTCATGAAAATTCTATACTTCTGCAGACGACAAATAAAATTATGCGCATATAGATACGTATAATCTGACTGTGGTTATTGTTGTGACGATTTTCCACACCTGCGCCTGTGCGTCGCGTCGTCGACGACGGCCGACAGACCGGAACACTTTCCAGTAATGGTTTCAACATTCTAGAGTTACAGGAATATCAGATCACCTGCGGGCAACACCCGGCGCTTGGTGAAACACCAGGATGTTGGCAACTCGTACGCAGAATTAACTTACATCACTTGAATAACGACAACGTATCGATTACATTAGAGTTGAGAAACGTTTAGTACGTAAGAAATTAATTAATTAGTCAACTTTATTACCTAGAAAAACTAAGCATAGGAAACGGGCAACGGAAACCATTACAGTTACAAAAGTTTGTACAAAATACAGATTTCATTTCTAATTCTGACGCAGTAATCTACTTTCTAACAGTTGCCGACTTATCCGAGTAAGTGGATGTATTCAGTCTAACAATACAATATCATGTAGGATCGAGTATGATATCACTGGCGGACATGAATAATGCAACGACGACCTTGAATTACTAAGATCAACTAATGTCACAATTTTCTATGCTACGTACTCGTATTTTGAACGAGAATAATAATTCTCTTTCTTACAGCCTGTAGACATTTGTATGTTCTACTCAAACTACAAGAATCTTTTGTAATTCATAAAATGTGCCTACATTTATTCCCATTTTCTGTACGTGAACGAATTATAAGAAGAGCTCAAGAGTAACATTATACTTCCATTTAATCGATATAGTGATTAACTGGAAGTATATTAATGTATCTCTGCATTTTCGATTGCTACGTTGCGTCATTAAAAACCGAATCATCGTAATATTTCCCGGTAGAGTTCGATTGTGCAATATTTATATTCAGTTGTTCTCATTAAACATTAAGCAATAGTAGCAATAATTGTGTCACTGTCACGAGAGCATTGTTATTTCAGTACCGAATCAGCTTCATCTCTATTGTAATCAAACAAACAAGCTCAGTTAGATTGCTTATTATCCTATTTTCGCTATCCTATTTCGCTGTTAAGTCATAATAATTAATCCATAATTACTCTGTTACTCGTCGGCCTAATCCACAGAGCTTAAAGACTAAGGTCTTCTCCAATCAGTGCGTCTTGCCTATCATGCCTTACGGAGCCGAGATGTGGACACTCACGGTACGGCTAGTCCACAAATTTAAAGTCGCTCAGCGAGCTATGGAAAGGGCTATGCTTGGAGTCTGAGGGATCGAATCCGAAATGAGGTGGTCAGACAGAGAACTAGAGTAATCGACTTAGCCCACAGAATTAGCAAGCTTAAGTGGCAATGGGTCGGCCACATTAGCCGTAGAACTGATGAATGTTGGGGTAGGCGTGTTCTTGAGTGGAGATCGCGAATCGGCAAACGTAGGGTAGGATGCCCTCAGACTAGGTAGAGCGACGATCTTCGCAGTGTGGCTGGTAACAACTGGATGCGAGTCGCCGAGGATCGAGTCCGTTGGCGTGTTATTGGAGAGGCCTATATCCATCAATGGGCTACTACAGACTGATGTTGATGAATTATTATGTTATTATGAAGAAGAGGTGAGAAAATGCTTGGTTGACTCTGTATCGGGCAGTGTTGTTGCTGACTATGGAATCTCAGTTTACATGCTTAACAGACAAATGTACATTCTCAATAGCTTTTAATTATGTAATTTACGGTTATGGCGGAAGTGCGGTACTGTGAAAAGGGGATTACTACGGGTCTGCGGAAGGAGATGGCCATTTATCATCTTCAAATACAATACGATGTAACTCTTGGGCTACATGTGATTGTGAATTGACTGCTTTTCTGTCTTGGACGTAGAGCAGAAATTTTATTTTTAGCTCTCTTCAATAAGCGAATTGCTGAGTAGTATTTATCATCTCCATGCCTTTATCAGAGCAATAAGGTTATGAAATTGGTACAATCAGCATAGGATGATAGTACCAACTGTCCATACGGAAAATATTGGTTTGCAATACCAACGTTTATTTGACTATCGTAAATGCACAGCTGACATTTTGTGAAAATGTCAGTCTAAACGTTCCAATCTTAGAATGTTTATGCTCAAGGCAGACCACTGGCAGATTCGATATTGTTCTGAATGCAAGCAAGCACGCTCCGCAATCGAAGACCGAGTTCAATAGATAACATAATTATAAACCTAACGATCTTGAATTTCGATTGAGTATGCGTGCCAGTTTGCAAGGAATGGAAATAATAAAGCAATAAGAAACATGATGGAATATAAGTCGACCGGTAACGATCAAAGCGGCATCGCTTTATGGATCTTGATTACGACATCCGTACGGATCCTTATAAACGTTACGGATAATAAGCGCAGCCTAACTATGGTGGAAAATTTGAAAATTGGTATTGGCATGAATTTGATTATATTTTTTGGTGCGGAATCCACAAAAGAGACTATGGAAAGCTGGATCTTGCCAAGGTTGCTGTTTTATTTAGATTTTTGTATGTAAATGTTATCATTGTATTCTGTGGATTTTCCTTTAGAAATGGGATAAAATAAAAACACAATGATATTACCATTATGTCAAAGTTGTATCATAAATGACTTATGATTAAGTACAACCGAATAAGAAGTCATAAAAGGACAAAATTTTGTGAGGAAGAAAGTATTTTCATCACGCACTTTCCGTCAGCGACATGACGTCGATGGTGGCTCCGGCACCGAACTGTCAGTCATGGAAATTGATTGATGCGACACCTTGAACAATAGGCCGAGTTTAGAAAGCATTACTCGCGAACTTGCTGGCACTCTAACTTTTCCCAAAATGTTGACGTTTCGATGTTATCACTGAAGCCAATGCGAGGTTATGTTGAAACGCTGTCGAGATTAGATAGTACCAACCTTAACTAAGGTATAAAGTAATGTTTACAGTTTCTTATGAATATTTGCGGCTCGGTTTTAAATGATAAGCACAGAACTAACATTTTTGTCTCAAAATAAATATAAGCAACTCTAATAAAATACAAGAGATGAGAAATGTGAGAATAGGTGAACATAAAGGGCTCATTTATACAGCTGGCACATCATTTAATATTAAACTTCTACGTGTAGGTTCCACTTCCGTTTTACTGAGTGGGAGGACTTCAAACGGTACAAATACCATACAGCCATATAGGTTATCACTTCTTGGGGCCATCTACGGTGTTTACGATCAAAAGACTGCGACAGTGCATAAGTAATGATTGGCATACAGCCCGTCGTCTCTAGACCATTGCTAACCGTTAACCCCATTGCCTATTACAACTTGCGATGAATAATAAGGAGCTAATGCCGTTTTATAATCAAAAGAAAAAATCAAGAATTATCTTAACTAACGGAATAACATTTCCTGACAATACATTTATGGTAAATATATTTCTGAATCTAAATAGGCAATTAAAATAATTAATTGGCTACCGAAATCGTTAAATCTAAAGTCGTTACTTGAAGTTACGGCTGCGGGTGACAAATAAGGTCACATGTAACGGGACGGAGGTTTGAGAGTAGGTAACCTCAGGAAGCTGCAAATATTAACTATTTAAAATTTAACCTTCGTTTGATTTATTTCATTAAACTTACATGTGCATAATATTAAGTATTAATGTATTCACATAGTGGCGTAGTATATGAATTAAAATCGGACCCGGTATTTAAATTAAATATTTATTATCTATTATACAGTAAAGTATTAGTGGGTAATTAATTAGTATAGTCACATTAGGAATTAAGTTCTATGATAAGAGACTATTATTTTAGTAAATAGGATGATGTTTTGCATGTTAAAGTATTATAATTCCACGTCCGTCTTTGTGGATCATGAAATTCTGTCTTGTAGCGTTTCTCCGTACTTTATAAGAAAGAGTAGAGCATCACAAAGCGCCGGATTCAGAGGAGCATTGGCTGTGCGGCGCCGGCGCACGTCACGCAGCGGTGAAAGTGAACCGCGCGAACAATGGAAGACGAATTGTAAGACCCAAACAAACAGAACACGAAAGCGCTATTCTCCGCCAGTGCTATAACATTAGTTACTTGTTAGCTATTCAAGTGATGAAACAAACCATCCTTGACACGGAGTAACACCAATGAAAAGGAAATTGTTTTTGCGTATTCATTATCTCCAATTTACGAATTATTTTGCCTGTAACACGACACTGATGAACCATCGACATGGCTGATTGTAATTTCAGCGAAATTAGTTTGTCAGTTTTTAATAAGGCAGCCATTAATTATGTATAGGTACCTAATAACAGTTTTAACGCTACCTAGGTTGAATAAAAACATTGATTGCTTTGCCAGTTTCCTCCAACCTGCAATAGAAGTAACGGTACTCAAAGGTATAGGCTATAAGTAAATTGAATAGTTAACTATGAAGGTCGTGTTAAGAACCGGTATTGCTATAACAGGAATAGCTTTTTGCCAATGTCTAGTTGGAATGGTGGTGTCGGCACCGAAAAAACAATACACCAGACGTGTAGTTTTGAAAACTGGATCTTGATTTTTTGTGACAGGAGGCACTGACACATGACTAACGGCAAAGCAGTTACGTTCGTTGTTAAACTGTGTCACGGTTAATGTTGAAATGTGATATCTGATAACAAAAGAGTATTTAAATGTCTTTTGTTACTTTTACTTGGTTGCTTGGTTTTGTCAAGAACATGTTACATATCCGCCTACAGGCATCGATGTCTTACAGGTCTACAGGCTAACATTACATACTTATACGTACAATAAACAAGTGAGAACCGAGTTATTTTTGGAACCGAGTTATCTAAAACTTGATAATTACTTAACTACCATTTAACTACAAAATATTGTAATTGGAATTGAATTTAAATCGTTTAGTTACACTTTAGTTTCGAATTAAAATATTCATTCAGTTTATTTAAAAACAATACCAGATAATTGTAATCCTGATCCTGAGTACCTACCTAGTTGTAACCGGAACTAAAAACTTGATAAAATTTTACGTTATTTTCGCTTTACGATCTAATTGATAAGTACTGTAGCTAAGCTACAATTTATTTAGAGTCATTATAGAGCATTTTATTCATTAACCATTTGAATTGTTATCAGTCTAGGATACCGACCTAATGCTTTTAAAATAAACAACTACATAAGTACACGCCATATTTTTCGAGTATCAGGTCCACCAGGTCCACCTGGCCCAAATTGCTGTACTTACCTACTTACGATGTAAATACATTCTTACACACGAGACCACACCGGAATTGCAATTGAGTTTTTAAAAAGCTTATTCATGCACCTTGAAGTGAAAACGGGGTTTACTGCTACGAATCGGACAACTACGATTGGTGGTGCGCCTGCGCAGTCACGAGCCGTCGCCAATCGACCATCGGACATAGCACCGGTGAAACTCGCCGACAACTAGGTACCTATGTATAATTCATAGCATGAGAAAAAACACTAAACAATAAAATTAAAAAAAATACTTTCAACCGCACGATATTTTAACTTGTGTTTTTAATTTATAAGTAAGTACAAACAGTTTACTTAATTTCAAATCGATTAATGATGAGTCGATTTATATTAATTCGAATTTTGAATCGTTAATCGTACAAAACAACTAAGGTATTTAAAAACTGGTTTCGGATCATTTTGTTGAAGGTCATGTAGGTATTTTCGAAGTGTCTTCGCGATCATCCGCTGATACTGGTGGAACTGAGGTCATTTGGCATCTCATCGATATAATAAGCGATGATGACCTAATGCAATACTTATTATTCGAGTAAACGATTTGCCGTATACTTTCCATATCCACATTACATTTACTTCATAATGCTATTAGTTTGATAACACAATTTATGCTATTGACAATCATAAAAATAGCGTGTAGGATCCTTATCAATGGATAAGGATATGAAGAGTTTTAACTTATCTTTTTGGATGATATAACTGTAAACAAATGGCAAAACCATGTCAGACTTCTCGCATAAATGGAGATTAACGGTTTTTGGGACGCTTTTACGTAATTTCTTTGTAGTGAAACGAATAATATTCACAGTTACCTATATCAAAGAGATAGATACGATGATAATATTTACCTATTATTTACATTTATTATTTCTCTATTTATTTTATTTATTTATTTGAGATGGGTAGATACGATGATAATATTTACCTACCTATAAGAAACAATGAAAAGATGAAGCTATAGATTATTGTTAACTGAGAACTTTATACTTAGATAGGTAGTAACTTTCCTAAACATTTTGTTATTGTAAACATTGGTCCACGTAAGTATTTCTCATTATCCTCAGTGCGTTATTTATATACAGATCTTTCATGTACAACCACTCAGATCTTAGCCGTCATTCAAATATTTGTTCGGTGGCGTGAATTGAACTCGTGACACCACGCATCAGGCGCCCGATCCCTTCGGAAATGATCCATTTTGGGAATAGTGCCTAACTACTCGAATAAATTACGTTGTCTATTTTATTATCTGCCTAATGTTTTGTAATCTGCCTGAACTCACAGTTTAAAATCGTCGCATGTGATCTCGAAAATTTGCAATAATGATATTTCCACATACTTGATAGGTCTTGTACAAAGGTTAGTTAGTTCAATATAATCTAAACACGCGCACTTCATACTGTGCCAGATTATCGTGATAATATGTGTTGCAGTAACTGGGACAGGCAGTCAGGCACATTGCAACATGAATAGAAAATATGTGAGCATTGGAACCACTTCATAAACTATAAATACTTTTTACTCTAACACCCATTCACTCAGTTTATCTATTTATCAATTGAGATTGAAATACCATACCGTGGCATTATCAAGCCAGCACAAATTTGTGAGTTTCTACAGGACGTGAGAACATTGGTATTAAATTAGCCATTCCCCAGTGGCCTTGTGTCTCTTTTAAACATTATTAGATGTAATGGGATTGTCAATCAGATAAATACCTAGAGCCGAATGGTAATTAACAGCTCGTCAAACCATTACCTATAAACTCTGCCATCGATGAATGGTTTATGAAACATTGAGCATTGCTTAAATACAAAAAAGATATCCAGCAAACAGGCAATAAAAAATATTTATGTTAGTACCAGGATAGAAATCTTGTCAATTGCAGTTTGTAATTAAAGCATAACAATGTGCTTATTGTGTCTAAGCATAATTATTAATAATCACAATTAATTGTCACTGGTGGTAAAGACGTCACTGTTAGGTAAAATGAAAGCTTATTGTTATATTAATAAGAGAGAGGATGTTTTGCAATGCCATAGGAAATATTATAAACACTTACCACTTCTAGGAGATATGGGCACAGCAGGTTTGGGTGCAGAGTTGGAGCAGAGTCGGCCAATCTTGGAGGGTGGCTTCAAGCCGGATGGTTTGGGCAAAGAAGATGGTCTTGTGGAGTCAGCTGGCTTGGTTACAGTGGAGGTTGCTGTGCTGGCAAGTGACGCATTTTCTGAAGACGTGGATGACGGTGGTGCAGGGGGGGAAGCCGCGTCCGGCGGTAGGGTCTCTTGGGTATCACTCATTTTTTAATCACTCAGAACACTTAAAAATTCACACTTTTCAAAGTCAAGGTACATTATATTTCTGAAAAAACCGTATTCTTTATAGCAATGTTAGTTACACGACGCATTCTATATCATCGTGCGACTAATATACTAAAAATATCGCGAGTTCCCGCGCAATAAGACGACACGTAATCTGGATCACGGCCAGTGCGTTGTTGTAAATAATGATAAACAAAATTTCGCGATTTCGTGTGTAATAGACCCTTAACGTTAAATATAAAATGTAATATTACTATCTATTTCAAAATATACATTTATGCTCTACGTGTTATGTTACTACTTCACGTTGAGTGTATATAAGCAAGCATGTTATTTAGAAAAAATATAACGGCATACCTTGATGAAATGGAGCACGAAAAGTGCTACCTGTAAGGCAAAGAAAAACTCGCGAGATTTTTACCGCTCGTCGAGACCAGCTGAGCTTGACCGTTGACGTTATCACTGCCACTACACACACATTATCTAATTATATTTAATGGACGAAAGTCATGTTTCAAACATTTTAAAACCAACACCGAAAGTATTTACACTGTTAATACCACAATAAAATGAAACAAGCTGCCAGCTAACAGAAAAAATCGTAGCAATGCAATACAATAAACGCATCCGTCCTCCCTTTACGTTCAAAACTTCAAAGTTACGTTTCGTTCGTTTTGCCTTTTTAAGTTAGATTTGTTAATTTGTATCTACGTTTAGCTGCATGGTAAATTAATATTTTGTTTGTATTATTCTCGATTTTAAGATAAATAATAATATTTAAGTAATACGCATGAAACTAATAATTTTATATGACGAGATGAGTTTAGGTATGACGAGGCGATCAGCGATGTGATCATTAATCGAGTTTTATTTTTATCCATTTATAAAATGTTATTTTCAGAAAGACAAGTATTCCAATCCAAATTTTCTTAAAAATGGTAAAGATTGAATGACATTGACAAACAAAAGTCAAAATGTCACAAACTAGGAACAAGCATACCAATGGAAGTAACATATTTTAGACGAAATTTTAACACCGGTTTGACTTCTCGCTCTAAGAGATTATGACATAAGAAAAAAAGAGATGAATATATTTCCTCCGGTTACATTTTAATACAAATGTGGCCAGTGTGATATATTTCCAATAGTTATTGTATATATCCAAACTAGAGATGGGAATTTACGTATCGATATGATTATGATTTTAAAATAGTGAGCAATTTGTTCAAAATCTTAACCCAGATATTGCTGAAACCTCTGAATTGCTCCGATCTTTATGCAATTTATAATTATGATTTATATTTGATCTATTGTAAATAGGAAAAATATTTTGAAAAGTCTTACTCTTATGGGAAAGTCGGAAAATGGTATTCGTTACAGGGTTGTTGCGAACCAGGGTTGTTGCTGATGCATGTTTTTATCACATCAGCGGATGCTGATGCTGATGCTGATTTTCGTTATTTTCTTAAAATATCAAGGAATGAATTTAAAAAATTAAAAAACCCGATTCTTTTAAAGTGAACTTTAAATAATAACGGAAAAGAAAAAAAGTCCAGTAGAATTCTAATGTGGAACATAGCGACTTTAATAGTCGGGACCCATTAAAAATCGAGACCGGCTCAAATCTTCCTAATAACGGGTCCCGACTGTTATAGTCGCTATGTTCCACATTAAGATTCTACTGGACTTTTTTTCTTTTCCGTTATTATTTAAAGGTCACTTTAAAAAAATCGGGTTTTTTTTATTTTTTAAATTTATTCCTTGATTTTTTAAGAAAATAACGAAAATCAGCATCAGCATCCGCTGATGTCAATGATAAAAAATCAGCATCAGCATCAGCATCCGCTGATGTGATAAAAACATGCATCAGCAACAACCCTGGTTCGTTATAACAAACGCTAGCAAAATGCACTACTATGAAGTGGTCCAACAATGTTGAATTTCAGTTAGATTTATGCTGGCAATTTATATAATTTTACAGGGTTGTTGTTACTTTATTGAAATATCTATAAATAAAACAAGAATGTAGCTTTTGCATCGGAAATTTATTAGAGAAAACACTGAGTACACGGGAAATATGAAATAATTAGGGTGAAGGGTAACATGTTACACAGATGATGATGATGGTGTACATGTTATGCAAAAAACATGCATTTTAGTGGCAGCTAGCACAGAGAAGTTGGTTAGATCTATGCTTTATCATATGTCCAATTATCATTACGAGAACTTTCAGTAGTGCCCATTCATGTCTTTTCAGGTTTCTTAACCATTTCTCCTTTAACTCTGGATCTTTTGGAAACCTAGAAATGAACAATATGTGTGTTAATAATTTTTATTTTGGTTAATAATTTAATTGTTTGACTGTAAGATACAGGAAAATTCTATTAAAGTCTCTTAAACAGAATCTTTTTTAAATAATTTGGAGGGACCTGCGATTACATAAATGAGTTATTTCTGTAAGTTGTATGAAAAAGTATAATAATTTAGTCGAAATATACCATTGATGCGTTCAAAAATATAATATAAATATTAAGAATTTTTGTTGCTAAACAAATATATCATCCAATGCTGAACATGAGCTTCTTCTTACAAATTAACAATTTGTATTTATTTGATTAAAACAAGGGTAAATCCATGATTTAACAAAACATTTATAATCCGACAATACATCGATAAAATCGAACTATCGACAACAGTGTACGTAACTAGGTGCCATCAAAATAGTATATCAAATGTCATTTTCTCATAGGTTACTACGATTTAGGCGAGATTTACTTTGTTCCTAGGTCACAAAGATTTCCCGTGTTCTTGTCGTCACTTGTCGTCATCGAGCTGATCACAGAGCCAGATGCAGAAAAAAATTCTAATTTTCACAATGTTTGTGAATAAATAATGGAAGATTAGCTATCAGGATAAAATAATAAGATGAAGCTTGTACACAAAAATATTGAAAGGGATGGCTGCGGGTGAGCATGACTCTGTCTGAACTTATTTGTTATTTATAAAACTCGGACAAATCGGTAGGTACCAAATTAATCCTTTTTGGCTTGAGATATAAAATTGGGAGCATAAACGCCGCATATCTTATTTGCCCGAAATTCCTAAAGGATGAAATACTCGTGGTTCTGTTAATAACATGGTAAAATAACATGCAGAATAAAACATAAGCAGATGGTGTATTTAACATTGGCTAGAACTATTTCTTATTTACATAATTTATTTGTTATACCTACCTATGAAGCAATTTGGGAGAGGCAAATGCCCAGCAGTGGACTGCGATAGGCTGAGTCGATTGATCTGATATAATTCCTATTACTTACATGATCTGCAGCGGAACCCATAGCTCATAGTCGGGTCTTATCCAGGGTGTCCACTTTCCGGAAAATCAGGGACTCTGGGAAGCTCAAGGTGGTCAGGGAAGCTCAAAGTGATTAGGGAAAGTCAGGGAAATTGAGGTGGTCATCTGAAAAGTCAGGAAAATAATAAGGTTTTATACTGTTTGCTTCACACACTTTCCCTGTGATTGTATGAGGGATATTCATGGTCCAGTCTGATCCTTAGTAGAGAAAGAAATAATTAATAAACTCATTTCAAAAAATAACAAAGAATGTTATGAAATGACTCATTATTTAAATAAAATTCACATAATGTAATTTTTTGAAAATGTTTGTATAACCTGCTTTAAATTAATCAGATTTGGTCAGGGAATTGTAGCAAAATGATCTGGTAAAGTCAGTGAAGTTTTTAGTATTTGCAGCTGACACCCTGCTTGATTAAAAAATTTTTTTTTTCAATGATCATTTGTCATCTAGGAGTATTGGCCTCATCCCTGAAGAGCCAGAAGACATGTGGCATGCATACAATCTGGTTGCAACAGGTGATGTGGTAACGGCTTCCACAGTACGCAAAGTCCAGACAGAGTCTGCCACAGGCTCCTCAACCAGTAGTCGAGTGAGAACTACACTCACTATCACTGTAGAAACTATAGATTTTGATACACAAGCATGTGTACTCAGGCTAAAAGGTCGAAATATTGTGGAAAACCAGTATGTAAAGGTAATAAGCAATTAATTTTCATCATATTTTATTCTTAAAGTCATAGATGCTCAGCAAAATGTAAACTTTTACATACCTTTAATATTATACCCAATAATATTAAAGGATATAAAAATATTTGATTTCCTTGAAATTATTCTAAAATTCCAGATGGGAGCCTATCACACACTAGACTTAGAACTAAATAGAAAATTTGTTCTACAAAAAGCACTATGGGATTCAGTAGCTTTGGAGAGGGTGGACATGGCATGTGATCCTGCTGCTAATGCCGATGTTGCCGCAGTTGTGATGCAGGAAGGTCTAGCACATGTCTGTCTTATCACACCCTCCATGACATTAGTGAGGTCGAAAATTGATATCACAATACCTAGGAAACGAAAAGGATTTGTGCAGCAACATGAAAAGGTATGTTATGTATGATTAAGTCTTATGATTAAAAAAAAAACCCATTACTGTTCTAATGCTGGGCACGGGCTTCTTCTCAGAATGAAAAGGATTAGGCCTTAGTCCCCAGACTATAAACAATGTGTGACAATGTTTTCCTTCTATCACAAGTGATAATCAAATTGTAATCTGCACATGAATACGAAAAGTCAGAGGTTTGGTTTGAAGTTCAAACTTTGAACTAGGCCCTTCCTGCATGAAAAGCGAGCGTATAACCCCCAGGCTATCACTGCTTAATTATGATGAAGTTTTGAAAATTGTAAATGTTACAAAAACATTTTTGTTCGCTATCTATTCCTATACATTTCTGAGAGTGACACTGTTTTTATAGTCTAATGCAACAATGCTGTGATTTCATGTTCTTCACATTTTTTTTGTGTTTGCTGTTTATTTTTACGGTATCATTTTTGTATATTACAGGGTCTCAATAAATTCTATGAAGCTGTAATGCAAGGCATCCTGAGGCATGTAGACTTCAGCATCGTCAAGTGTGTGATCATTGCCTCCCCAGGATTTGTCAAAGACCAGTTCTTTGAGTACATGATGCAACAGGCTATTAAAACTGATAATAAATTGCTTATTGATAATAAAAGCAAGTTCTTATTGGTTAAAGCTTCATCAGGATTTAAACATTCGTTAAAAGGTTAGTTTGTTCTTAATCAACTTATCTTCTAGTGTCATAATTTAATTGGAAAATAAGATAGCATGGCTGATGCTGGTAATTAACAATCCAACTTCTGATGCAATCAGATAATTCAAACAGTCTTTCTTTTTGCAATTTTATTGACATTAATTTAAGGACTACTGTGTGGATTACAGTCTTATCCTTGAACTTGTATGCATGAGATAGCTATTCACATTAATCTGTTATACCGATAAGAACAACCTTATCTTTATCAAATCCACTGCAATATACTTACATAATTGTATCCAAGAATGTATGGAAATTTCATAATTGATGAATTAGTAATTTCTAGTGACCGGTATCGGCTAGATTCGGCCAAAAAATGGAGGTTCGGTCGCGGTTTCAGTTCCGGTCAATAACTATCTGAAACTTCGGCCCTGCCGAAGTTCGTGTTTACTCAGATCACTTTCGGCTTACTTTGAGCGCGTGTGGTTTCGCCGGTGAAAATACAAGTTATTTAGAATTACTAAAGTTGTTATTCTGTCTTGTTGCACCATGACTCTAACTTAATACAGAACCAAATTTCATAACCAGTGTAATCTGTATTATTTCAGAAGTGTTACAAGAGCCAG
Organism: Allophyes oxyacanthae; assembly: GCA_932294325.1. Lineage (NCBI taxonomy): Eukaryota > Metazoa > Arthropoda > Insecta > Lepidoptera > Noctuidae > Allophyes > Allophyes oxyacanthae. Next base: position 12,839,299 of record OW028613.1, on the reverse strand, counting down.
CAGTCATGGCGAAGATTTCAGACACTAAAGCTGCAAGTGAGGTGAAGCTCCTAGAAAGTTTCTACACAATGCTGCAGCTGGAACCCGCCAGAGCCTTCTATGGAAAGAAACATGTAAAGCACGCAAACAAGGCTCTTGCTATTGAGACACTCATGATTTCTGATAAATTATTCAGGTAATTTTTTAAAATAACAATGTTTGCCCCTCACTTGGATTTCTCCTGTATCGAGGGTACTGTTTACAAACATATGCACACACACCCAGACTCGAAACAACTATCTGTAGAACATACAAATATTTATTCGTGCGGGGATCGAACCCGCGGTACATAGCGTAGAAAGCTAATCGCTTAGCCACTGCGCCAACCGTCTAACCAATTTTACATATTGAAATGCTAGGCATGAATATTGATGACCCCAAAACCACAAAGGCTGCTACCGGTACAAGTTTGTGATATTTAGATTATCATATCAGAACCCATTTATACTGTACACCATCTATATTCCTGTAATGAAGGATTCCCTTTGCAATATGGTTGAAGTTTGAGCGAATACTTATCCCTTTTATCCACTTGTTTATTACATAATTATGACTTCATTCGCTTTATGAAGCTCATAAATAATCAAAAGTTTCATTATGTGTGTTTATTAGGTGTCTAGACATCCAGCAACGGAAAGAGTATGTGGCCATCGTTGATTCAGTTCGAGAGAATGGTGGAGATGTGAGGATTTTCTCTAGCATGCACGTGTCTGGAGAACGTAAGTGCAATAATAAGCTTATTTACCTATTATCATAACAAAGTTTAAGTCGAATTATAACAATTACCTATATTATAATATGAATGTTGACGTGTATGGAGATAACCATTGTATACAGAGCGTATACAGAGGTTTTTAGAATAACATCACATGTCAACATGGCATGATAACCACAGCCAATTTCTATTTTATCAATATTTATGTAATGATCTAGATATTTCTCCATAGAATTAGACCAGCTGACCGGCATAGCGGCGGTGCTGCGCTTCCCAATGCCGGACCTCGATGACAGCGATGTTGAAGGCGACAGCAATGATGATTCTGACTAGGATATGTATTAGTAATTTAATGTCTTTGATCTATTCACGTTAAACTGCCGATGTTATACTTCTGAGTTCTGCTCCAGTATTGTTATTGGAACGAAGTATTTTCGTTCTTTTGAGTACCTAACTCAATAATCACAGGATCAATCGAAAAAATGGGTGGTAGATACAGGAAATTAATTTTTATTATTCCCAGAAATTATTATACTACCACTTTCGATGGTGCTTTCACAGAGTTTAGTGTCAAACACATTTAGATATTATTTAAAAAAGATAAATACTTACCTATTTATTAAGGGTGATCAAAACTGGCATTATAATATGAATTGGCACTTATTCCTTAGTGGTTCAATCCACAATTAAATAGAGACTTAGATCTGCTCAAGTTCTTAGGACATACCATTTTTATATAGAAACGAATTTACGTTATGCAGAACTTTTTATTTAGTATATCTGGTACTTCAATTTACCTTGGTACTCAACTAATTAGTGTTATGTGATAAGCCATATCTATTAGTACCAAAGTAATTATTTTGCTTCTAAATGACTATTATAATTATCTGTTGTTATTTAAAAGGAAATATCTTTTTAACATTTTGATGTAAATATTATACTATAATTAATTAGCACAATACAGAAATAAAAACAATTATTTTGAAATATGTTCTTTATTTATGATTAAGCAGATGCTTCCAATGCTTGGGCTTTTTGTTTACGTTTTTCTGCTTTCTTATCTTCCTTGTCTTTTTCGTCGTGAAGACGTCTCTTTTTCCTCAGCAACCATATTTCCTTCTTACGTTTCTCCTGTCCAGCCTTCATGCTCTTGTAAAGATTCCTATGTTTTTTGCGAACAAGTTTCTCTCTCAATCTAAATGCCTGTTTGTCCTCAATTTCCTTTTGATAAGGATGCTCTTTATGTGTTACTCCAGCAGTAACAGCCATGGCCTTTTTCTGAAATAAAAAATGTACAATAAAGACACAGAGTTGACTAGGGCTGCATTGGTGCAGATTCTGTTGCACATTGCACTCAACTAATTTTAATCATTTATATCTCTTTCTTACTAAAATAATTCAAAAAGGACAGAACTGTCAAATTGTCTACGCTCTTGTAATTTTTAGACGCGACCTATGGCGATAGCGACTAAATTCACGTTGATATCAGACAAGTGGACTAATTTCATATTTTTATTTTTAAGTCAGTGAGACTAAATTAGTTTAGTTTGTAAACAATAGAATGGTACCATTGTCTTCCTCATTGTAAATGCAAGTCATCCTCCACTTCCTGTTCATACTGCATAGTGAAACCTGCTTCAGCATCACCAACCAGTAATTAGAATTGTGTAATTTACCTTTTCTTTAGCTAGTTTCTTTTTCTCCGGGTCGACATTGTTATCCTCGTCAGATGTGGAGTCTTCCTCCACTTCTTCTTGGTACTGCTTGGCTAGCGCTGCTTCAGCATCACCATCCTCCTCAGAATCCGGTTCCTCTTCATCCTCCTTGTCCTCGTCACTGGCCTCCTCAATGTCAGTGCCAGATTGGTCATCATCTGGAGAATAAAGAGCAAATGCTTGTAAAAATGTTTGAAATTTATTTTTATATTGAAAGGGATCCACTTAATTTCTTAATAACTTACCAAGAGGTTTGAAGTTAGGATCATTGAGAGCTTTTTCTTCAGGTGGAATATAAACTTGATCTCTAATTTTATCAACAAATGGCGATAGATGAGGAGGTAGAACAGCTCCCATTAAATATTTATTGATAGGAAGCAGAGCTCTTGCATTGATACTGTCAAACACCCACTGTGGTTGCACATAGTATCTAGAAAGGTACTGCTTATCCATAGTAGGCCTATCAACAATCTGGTATGCAATGCTCTCATCAGATTCATCAAATGACGCACCCACAAAGTGATCCTTGTCCCAGGACACTTCTCCTCCAAAGCACCGGATGATGAAAACCAATGGTTCTCTGGGCACCTCTCGGTTTATGAAGAATTTTAGTCCTTTGAACATTGTCTTCAATTTCTTGACTTTTTCTGCTTCGAGTTTGGCTTCCTCTAACTTCTGAGGGTCTTCGTCTTCTGTATTAAAGATGTCTATTTCTGGCAATTCTTCAGCATCATTAGCACCTGCTATTCTAGCCAAAGACAAGTTCATAGCTGCTATCCTCTCTGCCACATAAGCATGTTCATCAACTAGGTCTTTGTCTGTGTCTGCTGAGAAGGCTGCTGTTAGTTTGGGTGGATAAACAATGTTGAGAGAATTATATAGTTTGAAATTGACAAATCCAAGCATCATTGTGTAGAATTCTACAAATGTAGACATGATTTTGAAATCAACTTCATCCTTGTTTTGAGGCTGTGGAAAATCAAACAATGTTAGAGATATCTTTCTATGTTTTCAATATCTAAGAAATAAAAAACAAAACAATAGTTAAGTGAAGGATATTAACCTGGAATGAGAAATGATGGGGCACAATCCATGTAATAGTTTGTCCCTCCAGTTCAACTTGATAATAGTAGCCTTTGACAGATACAAATACTTTCCGCAGTGCTTTAGCAGCAATGACTGCATGCATGAACTCGACTGTCAGCCTCCTGCAAAGCATGGACTGATCTCTCGGTACCTTCTTGAGGGAAGGGAAGGTACTGAACAAGAAACATAATGTGAGACAGTCGTCCAAATCTCGTAGAGCATCTACAAATGTAGGATATCTTTCCTTGACAATGTGATCAATGTTTATTTCTGGGTAGTCACGGAAGAACTTCTTCATCTCCCTGTATTGTCTCATTGCCCGTGCACGACGTATCTTTTGTTGGTACACCTAAAATAAACACATCAGAAATAGTTAAAATGTATGTTGATACTACATAATTAAAAGGATTTTACATGCAAATACTTACTTTTAACTCTCTCAGCTTCCATATTATCGGTTCGTGTAGTAAAAACTTTATGTCCTTTGTATGATACAGTGTTTTGATACCACCAACTCCCTTCTGGGCCCTCTTGCGGTTGCGAGGTTCTCGAGGGTAAATACCCTTCAAGATGCAAATACGTCTGAAATCTTTAAGAGATAACTGCAGTTTCTTTAGCGCCGCCTTCCTGGTCATAAACTGCGCTCCTTCTCCGGATGAATACTGAAGAAAGCAAATTTTGTTGGTTATGATCAATAATAAACACGTGTTATGGCGATGTGAAATGTGTTTACATACCTTCTTCTTTTTCTTGGAAACCATTTTGCCTTATTAGTATATTCTTGTATTATATTTAAAAGACCACTACACTCGCTATGATTGAATAATATTATATCTTAATTTTTTAACAACTTCGCAGTTCAATTCAAATTTTAGGATTATGGCTCCATCGTTTTGACGAACTTCGCAGTTACAAACTTGTACATTGCTTGTACATATTACTTTATAATTTGTGGTTACAAAAGCATGTTCCTCGTTTGTCAATCTGACATTTTAAGACAGGGTTACGAGCGTAGAAAGCAGAGCAGGTGTCTTTTTTTACTCTTGCAATAATTGCTTTCAGCTTGGCAAATAAGTCTAGAAACGGAGAAGTCTGTATCTAAAGACTTAACGAAAAGATTTTTCAAATCAGAATGAAGTTGCTAGATAATGTTTTCGCGAAATTACGCATAACAAATACAAAGATCTAAGATCGAAGAAGCCGATTTTTTATTTTGTATCATCCGTAATGGCAGGCATGCCCCGTCGGTCGCGGCATCGCAGAGATTTAGGTTCATATAATCTAAGGCTGATCGTCACTTTTAACTTTTAAAAGGCTTTAGCATGCTTAGAGAATATAAAGCGCAGGTTTAGGTATATGTATATTATTCAGGCCAAAATCACCTGATAGCATTAAAAATCCCCTTTTCAGCATTTTAGTAGAGCGGTCTCACTGTCTCATGCACTCGCGTCTCCTTCATACGCATCCCTACATAGTTTGTGTTCATACGGTTACGGTCTTTTAGTTTATTTTAGGTACGGTCAAGGGTACGGTCCAGCAATAAAATGGTGTAGTGCCAAAAATCTGAGTGTCACACGGTCACACTACGTCCGTCCTACGAAATCCTCTGTCTACACGATGTCGTACGATTTAGTGTTTACAGCGAGTACGGTAATGGGTTCGACTTCCTGAGTTCCTGTGCGAATTATTGGGATTTTCTGTTATTCCATAATTTTTCAGTATAGGTACATGGCGATGGAGTCTGTACTCTGTACCTTTTTATTTTAGTACCAATCAAACTGAATCAAACACTCATTGGCGAACTGTGGGAATATAGATATGACGTAAAATAAAACATAGGAATATATTTTGACATTTTTATTACGATAGAAAAAATAAATAGCTTTAAATTACAGATTCATTTGAATTATTACTTATGCTTGTGTATTTTCCTCCGATGGTGTATTAGATGAAGATGCAGGGGTTGTAGAGGTAGTAGTAGCTTGGTTCTGGCTCCATGTATTCGGGTCTACCATCACATACATAGGATAGGCGTAGGAAGAAGATGTGCAACTCGGCGAAGCCTGGGACAGCACTGAACTAGCTGTGTCTTCACTTAATCCCGCATCCTTGAGAATGCTCATTGCGTTGGTGTAAGCAGACATCATTTGCGGATAGAATAATTGAAAGGGAAACTGATAGGGGTACTGTGGAACACTGGCTTGATGCTCACATTTAGTTGCAGAACTCTCAGTTGGCGTTGTAGGGATTGGATAAGCATATGGGTACGCAGCGACGGGAGTACTTTCGCCTTGAGTTCCGGATGGCACGGGCATAGCATAAGCGTACTGAACTGGTGCACTTGGTATAGAGCTGGGCATCACTGCACGCTTTCGAGTTGCACTCTCGTCATGTGGCGTTGGGTAACTTGCAGGATAGGCCATCGGGATCGAAGTGGCGTGGGGTTGAGTAGCAGCTGCGACCGGCAAGAAGTTGATTGGCTGGTCGACCGCCCAATGCGCCTTCGTTCCGCTGTCTTCGGTGGCAGCCACGAACAGGTCTCCTGTAGTCCCATCGGTTGAGGGTTTTACGTAGAGTCCATGCACAGGATTGAGATGATTAGTATTCCATAAGTTGGGATAGCCACTCACACAGGTAACGGCTAGAGTCACAACAAATATAGCACTAGATGCGTGCATTATTTTTTTTTTCACTTGGAAAATGTAAGAATCTTCTGATTTCCTTTGATGACTGATGATATTTTAGGATCGGGGTACTCATTTATACTAACTGAATAATTAAAGGAGATAAGTAAGTGGTAGAAAAAATAATCATGTTCTCCCAACATCGCCGAGTTAATTTCGTATTAAGCACGTTCAATACTCTTATTTCGAGAAATTGGTTATCTTTTCTGATTGTAATAAAAGATAAAGATCGTTCGAAGATGCTTTATCTTTCCTCTAGATAAAATAGATAATAGTCTAACAATAAATATATTTTTGGCATGATCATTTCGAAATATGTGTAGTCGATAGTTATGTTTGCCAACGAAAACAAACAACTATCATATTTCTATAGATACTATCATATCTATACACAATGTGAAATTCATATACTATCATAATATCTATACACAATGTGATTCCCGTAGACCCTTGCTACGGCGTAGAGGGCTGAGATGGGCTGTCAGGGTTGGGTTTGTTTGTCGTCTATCGATTATAATATATAAAGCGGTACTTTTGCCCTGTATTGGGCTCTGTAATTAAGAGTTAACCTACTGCTCATAAACGTTAACTGTTCGACATCGGTCTCTGAATAATCGCTACAATGGACGGTCATACGGAATTTTGCCAGAATTACCACGCTCGTTGATATTTTTTTTTAACTTTCCCCTCTCTTTGGTTTCTCCTGTATCGAGGGTACGGTTACATGCACACACACCCAGACCCGAAACAACCATCTGTAGATCATACAAATAATTGCTCCGCGCGGGGATCGAACCCGCGGGACGTAGCGTAGAAAGATATCGCTTAGCCACTGCGCCAACCGTGTCGTCAAAATTATTGATCGCTGTATGTTTGTATTAACCCACAAGGGGACGCTGCTGTCATCGATGTCTATAGATATGCTTAGTGAACTCAAAAAGTGAGACGTGACAGGTAGGTACTCCATTTAAAAAAAAAAATGGTGTGGTTGATCACCAGTCAAATGCCATTTACAAACATAATTATTAATTTGTGTATTGAATAAAAAATATATAATAACAGTTGCTATTCCATTAGTGCATGTATCGCTGTTCTATTTAAATATAATTCGAACATTGTTGGATTTAGAATTTGACGTCTTCAAAAAATACGTCTCATTTTTTTTAGCTTCCCTTTGTATGACAGAGCGTATCTATAGGCATCGATGGCTGCTGTCCATCCTCTTAACGTAATACCTCAGGTTCACTCATGGGAGCAGAACGGGTGACCTATTTTTTGCTGCGTTCCACCAAAGGGACCAGCAAAGAATAGGTACCGACATTAAGTCATGAGCTAAAACTTCTGGAGCAATAAATCACTGGTAATTTGTAAAGGTACCTATCCCTAGCTTTGCATACGTACATTATAAGTTATGACATTCAGAACATACCTACGTCTAAGATAGAATAGGTATACATTTTGTAAATTCCAATAAATGTTGTTAAATAAATGTTTATAAAATGAAGGCAAACTTTGCGGTTGAGACATTCATATAAATAATGCTGACAAACCATTCTGAGTAATTGCGAGCATCTCTGATATTTCGTAATGTCACGTATTTCGCCGACGGTACGTCAAGGTTATTAGAGTAATGTTTTAAATTAAGAACATGATATTTAATTATATGTTCACGCCTAATTGCAGCTGTGGCATGAGTAGGATGGTAATGCCAATTATTGGACGAGTCAACACACCAATACGATAACGAGCCATTATTTATGATATCTAAGTATTTTTACTATTTCTAATTAACGACGTAGCAGGTAGTTACGGAAACCATCAGAATTATGTAATAATGTACTTTGTTCGCAGTTGTATACAAGTTATTATATGCCTTGAAAACTGTTCAATCTGCAAATTTCTAAGTAGGTATATCTAAGGAACAATGATCGAGATTATTATGGACACGTTGATTTTTACTATAATTCGGATGGTTTCCTACCTGCTATCAACGTGATAAACCAGAATAAAAAAATGAGATGCTTGTTGATATTGGTAAAATCTCGATTTTTACAGTCACCTGTAATTTGTGGAAATGTAAACCTTTACGAAAGTCGTCAAGCGACACCTAACCAACGCATACTTCATGATTTTTCAAATAAAACTCAACATAAATCAATAAACAGCGATAACTATTTTTTTTATATTGATCGAATTCAACTGCCAATGTTATTATACTTGACGTTACTTATTTGCGCAAAAAGTGCAATGCTGTTCAGGACTTCCACCTGTTTGCGTGAACACGAGGAGTTCTCCCTGTGTGGGTGGAGGTGTCCTCCTACTTGTGTGAATTTGAGATTGCTATCCACAGGTAATAAAACTACGTCATTCAATACCTTTTAATTCTATAGAAATGGGGTGCAAGGAAAAAACCTCAACGAGTGACTAAACCTCAGATCGTCTGGTGCACCCTGGGCAGTCAGCCTTGATCACTACTGCTGACTGGCTATTTCCACTACCGCATGAGCGATTCCCACAGAACACAGAAAGAGGTGAAAGACCTATTTTCTGTGTTCTGTGGCGATTCCCATGTGATAGCGGGTGATGACGCGCACCTAGTCTCGACATTTCATAAGTGCCTGTATTTGGTTTACATCAAATATAGATCTATTCTATTCTATGACTCGACAGCATCCTGTAGAGTCTGCACGAGCGGGAAGAATAAATATAAAAATTGTCACCCGGACTAGTACTTTTATCAGGAAAAGAATGGAGCCGTAGGTATTTACTGTTGTAAATATTGTTAGCCCTAACTATCAATTTTTAGATCAATAATGTCAATGTCCGATATGTTCCAAGGGTAGTATTAGATACTCTCTTTTGAACATAATTAGAAGTTTTTAATTGTCCAAGAGATTTTGGCAGCAAAGGCTACGTGAGTACTTACCTACCTTTAGTTCATTACGTACGTTATAATATACCTACTTAATATTTGGATTTAAGTATGATGATTATGATAAAAGCTCATCTCTCGGTACATGCATGTCTGATAAAACAATGCGAAATTTCACAGCACATTACACATAAGCTTCTGGTATATAATGCTTCTATATACCAGAAAATCCTATTTTGTTTTATTGAGCGACAACATGGCGACTCTACGTGTCTTTAACGAAACTTACAGAACTTTATTTACTTTAACGAAACCTTTGCTGATCGCAGAAAACTAACAGTTTTATCCCCAAATTGAAACAAAAAGGGAAGTAGAAAAATTAATTAATAATGATTGTAGACGTGTGCCCAGCGACGTGGGACTGCCGCGTGGGGTGCCGATGTTCGGCGGGCTTCATAAGAGATGAGTACTCCAAGCAGTGCGTGTTGGTACAGAACTGTCCAGGTGAGCTACAAGTGCTACAACCTACCTGAAGTCGGATGAATTAAATGGCAAAGCATAGGTATTATTCTGCCAGTACACTCGTCCACAGCTAAACGTCCTAACCAATCGGGGACCTATTCCTTACGCTAATAATGTGTCTTGTCACGATTAAACCACACTCAAATTTTGAATGAGAGTGAAAATTTGATCAAAGGTAGCGAAAATATTCTAAGTCTACGTGGCTGATAGTAGCAAGATACGGTCGTGGTTGTCAATTGTCATAAAGAAATAACAACCCAGTTGTCATGGAATATTGCCAAAATCAACACACTCTGCAAACGCGTCACTAATGGCTGTATGCTTTTACAAAACTCAAAAGGATGCCTGCTGCCATATCTTGTCATAATCTCGCAGTTATAAAATTGTACGTGTTACGGCAATTCTCATCATGAAGAAATGCTGAGCTGGATTCATGGGTGTACCGAGGAGGGGCAGGGAACTGGCCTACCACAAGTTAGCCCGTTCCTGTCTCCCATACATTTAGCCAATTAATTTAGATAAGATAAGGTATCATAAGGTATTTAATCACATAATAGGATCGTACTAATAAATTGCTCGGTTCATTTTGCCGTGAAAGACATGTGAATTTGTTCAGAATTATCATAATATCATAGGTAATGTCCAACCATCAAATAATATGATAACTTTAATTAATATCAACAATAGATTCAATTACTGCAATAATTAAGTATATAGGTAGGTACTTTATGCCTAAGTATAGTTATTGTTGTGAATTTCTGATTTGCCTTGGCCAAAAACTGGATATGCTCAATTGCCCATGGCTGGTATACGCCTTCTAATTCTACATACCACGTAAGTACGCTGTACGTGAAAATATTGAACGTTTGTACATAAAACTTAAACTTAAAATGTAGGTCGATGAAAATGTAATTATTCGCTGCACTTGGTGATACATACTACGAGTAGGTATTTGTTGACGCTACAATATTTGCTTTCGTGAAATCCATATCTACGTGATTGTTATGAAATTATATCATGACTCTTCTTGTGCAATACGGAATTTGTACTTACATTAGAACTTCCTATATATTTGATTTATTTATAACATCACGTTTGCTATCTCTGACGCGATTATAAGCAGAATAGCAATTAATGTTAAAAATATTTTTAGCCGGTTGGAAAAAATGTGGTGGGTTGATGGTTGATATTGATAATATAGGTACTGATAAATTTACCTTCACCATAATAATAAGTCCCAAGAACAAACAATAAGGAAGCTTTTTCGCTGCCGACTCTTCATATTTTTTTGTTAGTGTTAGTATCTCACTGCAGGGCAAATACCCCCCTTCCGTCCTTTCACTTTTTCCGATCTATGGCAATTTGGGGCCAAGCCTTTAGATAGGAGTCCAGCTCATCAACCCATATCTGTTTGGGCCAGCCGCGTTGCGTTTCCTATTTGGAAACATTTGGACATTTTTACACACAAACGTAAGATTTCTTTCACGTGTAAAAAGGCTAAATATAGTAACAATACAGCTTGAATCTTTTTCTGGTTGAGCTTAACTCCAAGAAGTATTTATCTAAACTAGTAGAGGTTCAAGCAGTCCCTGTCATAAACAAACGAAGTCCTGAACTCATGTCTCACGTGTGCTTGCGTTCTGATTAAAAAGTACTATATTATTAATAATAATCCTCTTTATTACACAACATAATATAAGAACAATTGGTGGTCTTATTGCTACACGGCTATTTCTTCCAGACAACTATTGAATGGCCAGTCCATTGTTTTCCAATGTTTTTCAGGATCATGATACGAAGTTAGTACCTAAGAGGTTTCCAGTATTTTTTCAATTACCCTGTAAAATATATTCATCATCATCTGCCTGGCCTTTATTCCAACTAAGTTGGGGTCGGCTCCCAGTCTAACCAGATGCGGCTGAGTAACAGTATTTTATACGGAGCGACTACCATCTGACCTCCGCCACCCAATTACTGGGAGACACTGATACCCTAAGGTTAGACCGGTTGACAGACTTTTTGGGTTGCTGACTCCTGTAACGACTTCATAGTTATTCGCATGACAACCGGGACCAACTGCTATCCGAGGCACGGAGGGATCTCGATGTTCGAAGAAATGGTCATCGCAGCTTAACCTCGCTGATCGACTGATCTGCGCGGTAGCTATGTAGCTACGAGCTCCTAAAATATACCCTGTAAAATATATTATATCATAGATTTATACTATACTAGCGACCCGTCCCCGGCTTCGCACGGATGCAGTTTCTCTACTATCCTTACATTAAATATGAAAGTATTATACATATAAACATTTCTCTTGAATCACTCTATCTATTAAAAAAACCGCATCAAAGTCCGTTGCGTAGTTTTAAAGATCTAAGCATACATAGGGACAGACAGACAGCGGGAAGCGACTTTGTTTTATACTATGTAATGATAATAATTGTATAATAATATAACAAGTGATATATACAATTGTTATATAATATATATATACTATTAAGCTCGACTGTACATAACCTAGTTATTTCATTTCCACGGACGCCTTATTTTTAACACGGAACGAAGTTCCTGGTATATTTCGACATATTATTACACCGGAATTGGTTCTTTCCATGTCACATTATCCGACACAATATCAAATGTCGATCCCTAATTACATAAGTATGGGCTGAACTGCTGATTGTTTCCAATAATGCGTGTTTTTACGCATTTAATCATTGATTAATACGGAAAAGAATACCGTAATATTAATAAATAATTCAGCTTACAAAATTCATATGAATTGAGTGGCCTAATTTGGTGTACCTACTTAGGTGAGATCAAACATCTGAGTTCGCAGAAAATTCTCGGTCAAGTACTTGTTTGGTATACTTATAAAGATTGCAACCTAAGTAGTTACATTTGATCAAAAAGTCAATGGCAGAATATGTATAAATATTAGTGTCTCAGTAGCCATGGTACAATACACAGCAACAATGAAGACGATACTTTTGTGTGGAGTGTTCGCGGTGGTCGCCCTGACGGTTGCGGGAGCTCCCACTTACACAGACGGAGAAGCCAAACAGTATGTGAGCCAGCAACAATTAGAAGACTTCCTGCGGCAGAGACGTGCGCCGTATGCGCAGTTCGTGTCGCCGTGTGCAGCCGGCAGTGGAGTCCAGGTGCCCTACTCAGGACCGCCATACCAAGGATATGCTACTGTACCTGTACCGCAGTACGGATACGCTGCCATGCCGCACTACCGCTCCATCGAAGAGCAGCCCGAGCCTGATTTATTAGGATTTTCCGACACGGACCATTTCATGCGTGAACGTGCGATGCCTATGGCTCGAATGGGAGGATATGGCGGTGGTCCTGTTGCGGCAGTGGCTTCTGGTCTCGGTTCATTGGGCGGGCAGGTGCTCAGTCACTCCACGTCCGGTCCTGCACTGGGTGTGTTCCCCAACGCTCACGTCGGAGGATGCGCCGTTCCGCTACTGTTCAGTTGTTCGCCCACGATAGTGCCGGGACACATTGTAGAGTCTCAGTCCCACATCGCCCCCGTGTCTGCTGGTTACTCGGACTCCTACAGATTGGTGGACGAGCCTGATCACCACAACGTCCACGACCAACACGAGGATATTTTATCTCAGGAGCATCTGAATCTGAACGCAGGCCATGAATCCAGTCACGCCACACATCAATAAGTTTAGTTAGTTTTACAGTATTTTAATTATGATAGTTTTAAAATGTAATGTAATGTTGTTTTAATAAAAGTTAAACCTAAAATTATATTGTTTTTATTCAACAAAATACAATAATGAGTAAACTCTGTGTGTTATCTGTGTGTTATGATAATATCTAATAAATACTTATAGATAGATATACATTGTCATAATTAAAATATTAGGCCAGAACCTATACCGAGTTCTTCCGTGATTCTGTCACAACTTAATCCCAGGTCAATGTCCAGTAGTGGACCGCGATCAGCCCCTGAATATAACAGAGAGCTGTCAATACCAAGACAAGATCACAAGATTCCTTGCCGCTACATAATTGAAGTGGGTAACTACATACATGACACACAATAAGAAAAAGCACGTGTAAGAAAACTATAAATAAGCGTGTCATTATAGTAATGAATCAATAGAGTCCTATTTCAATCATAATGAAAATTACGTTGATATTATTTATTGCTACCGGTTCCGCCTTCACGGCACCTACAAATGACACATCGGGCATTAAAAATATTGATTCAAACAATGACTTTACCGCCAATTTAGAAAGGATAGATACCCAAGCTTTGAAGAAATCCCCATCGTATGAAGAGGAGTTTGACAGCCCTGGAGCAAGTACATTTGGTCTTTCTACCATCACCGCTTCTGAGAAAATAGAACCTGTTTATGTAAACACTGAGGATCGAAATGAGGCGGATGCTGCGCAATCATCTTGCACCTTCAAGTCTGAACTAGCTGGACTGGATACCGGGGCTTCTTCTGTCAGCTCTACACTATTGCGCCATATAGCTGGACCAGCCTCGCCCATGGACATGTTACCGATACCATACGCTTCTGATTGTAAGGTCCCGCTTTCGCAAGACGTAGCTGTGGCCCAAAAATCTCCTTCTGAATCCGAAGCGCTTCATAGCCATAGCGATACGAGGAAAAAGAGGAATACGTTTTGGACAGATACGGAACGAGCTGTCAGCCACTATAAAGTATCACAAGATTACCCGGAGCAGCATCAGGGCAATCGTCATGTAATTTCCAAAGACTACCCTGTATCAAATCTAGTGCGTGTAACACTATGCGCGGATCATAAGTAATAAGATAGTAAAGGAAATTGGCAAAGTTATTTTTTTTTAATAAATTACTTCTTTATCAAAATTATTTTAAGCAAGTACATAATAAATGCTTTAATTCTCAATTATTTCTAGAATTGTGTATGTCACCACTTTGTAAATATCTGCGTTTGGATGTTCCTTCACGGGAATTGTACTCAAATCAGAATTGTAGTATAATATTTAAACAGGACGGCCCTGCTTTAAGGAGTTATTGTACTCATCATTATGAACAACTTTTACTATAGAAAAGAACAAGAAACCTCGAATAAAAAAATCCGCTCTTCCATACGAGTCGAGATTCGTCGTCGCTGATTTTTTTTCGCGATTTCATGTTTGGCCCTATAGTAAAAGTTGTTTATAATGATGAGAACAATAGCCCTTAAAACAGGTGTCCTGTTTAAATGTGCAACCTGTATACAGGATATTTTTTTATGTAGTGCGCATTTGTAGAGTGTATCAGTCTCTGTTCTTAAATGCATCCGCAGTATTGGGATACACTTAAAACAAAACGGAAATTCGACTTACGAGTAGTATGCACGCGCAGTCTGTACGAACACGCATAATTTACTAGCGCAAGCCATACAATTTTTTTTTTTTTCTTTTTTTGAGTTTTCATACTGCGGTTGTATTTGGGAACGGACACTGAATCAATCTGCAAATTTTGCGCACTACATAAAAAAATATCCGTATACAGTTTGCAGTGTGCGAGTTTTTTCTTGTAGTTAGGGTTGACCCTTTACGGCCTGAGGTCTTACGGTTGCTCACACGGCTATATATCGAGCATTGTATAAGCTTTCCGTAGAATGAGAGTTCAGCTGATATTGAAAATGTATAGCTTGATATGTATAGCCGTGCGTACCAGGAACAGCAGTGTCATGCTGCGTTTGTTCCTCCATCTTTTATATTTCCCAAATGAGGTATTTGGGGTGCAGGGAGAGAGCAAGTGTCAAAACATACACTGTAATGGAGGCAATGAATCCGGGTCACCAACATATTAAAAATTTATATCTCGGAAACTAAGAATGATAGCTTATTGAAATAAAAAAGTAAATATAGACCTATTGATTACTACTCAAATAATCGAGAGCTTAAAATTGTATTGTTAGAGGAATGCGGGAAGATTCCCCAACATTAACTCAGAAACTTTGAGCCGTATACCGAATTGCGTGACATCTTTATTAACAATACACGGAGGTAATACAAAGTATTAAAATGTGAGAAAATGATATAGGTGCAAAATATGAATATTAAAAAAAATGCCATAAAATTTACGCATCGTTAATTTATGGGTTTTTAATAAGTAAAAAAATTATAACTAAGAAGTTTTATTAATTTTATTTGAGTAGTATTAAATAGTCTATAAAATACTTTTTATTTGATTAAGGTAACATTCTTAGTTTCCGAGATATTAAGGTTTATTAATGACCCGGATTCATTGCCTCTGAGTGTAATTGATCATCTGGCGCACCCTGGGCAGTCAGCCTCGATATCACAATTGCTGAGCGGCCAGTCTTTCCACTAGTACGGTATGAGGGATTCACATAATGAAAGCTCGTGCCGAATAAAAATAATAATAATCCCAAATGATAAGTCACCTCAATAGCTATGGGAAGAGATTTGGTGTGTAAGCGAATAAAGAGAAATATTATATACCGAACTCGAATTGGCATTGAGATGCGTGTTACATTAATGAGATTTTAATCTAATTTATTTAATGTAATTCTAATATTCTTTTTATTTGATTTATGACATTCAATGATAGTTTTAATTCATTTTTTTTTATTATTAAATTATGCATATCTTCTACGGCAAAATGAACTAGATACCTATTTAGGAACCTATTTAACTTCGTTATAAGTGAAATAAACATTATGATTACGATTATGATTGCCGAACCGAAGGAATAGGACCTAAAATTTTAATTGTAGGTACCTATCAGATTATTTTCCTAACACGGAAATTACATTTGATGTCACCATACTAATATAATATGACGTCATTATTTGTATCTTACTAAGTATTTACTTACTAATAATAAAAATAAAAATATTAGTAATTTTACTAATTTGTACGAGTGGAGGAATTTTAAAGTACTTATTCAGCTGTTCATTACGTAGAGACTGCACAGAAGTGCAGCGTTAGCATACAAACATATATTATGAATTTAAAAATAAGAATTTGTGTTTGTTCACAATTTTTTTATGTCGTTTCTTCGCGAACTGCCTCATGGGAATTCATGCCGTGGTGGAAAGATTAGTCAATCAGCAATCCTGGTATCGGGACTAGCCTAGGGTGTGCTAGACGATCTCAGGTTCTGTCACTCGTGGAGTCTCTTTCTTTGTAACTTCATTCCCCTCGTAATAATATTTTTTTTACTAAAGTCTTCATATACTTATAAAAAACATGTTCAGTAATTTCTTCATGCTCAGCAGTCAGCACGTTACCTACTTTAAAATATCTAAAAAAGAGGATTTGTTGTTGATTGATGTTAGGTACTTTGACGAAGAATATTCTTGGTCATTGGTTTTTTACAGTGGAATTAATGTCGCGGGAAACAGTTAGTCAATTAAATATTTTGTTATCTGTGTCATACGTGAATAAAAACGTCCGTTATATTATTGTAAACTATGTGGATATTGTAAACCTATGCGTTTAGAGAAAAATAATATATGCGACTCATCTATCTAGGTACATAATAAATAATGCTAGATTATAAAATCTATGATAAGTGATCTATAATGTTATATTTTTTATATTTATATTTCAATTTTTTTAGCTATTCATATCCAGATATTTCTTCACTGTCTTTTTTGATTTTGAGGAACTTAGGTACATAATCCCTCACATCTCGCATCATAAACGATGACGTATGATGGTGATGTAGGTAATAAAATATAATGACATAATAAATTTTATGGAATCTATTGACGCGTTCTGCGTATGCGATTTTGGGATAAATCAGGACAAATACACGTTTTTTTTACAATCGTGAACATCACTCAATCTATCCCTATCGAGGAAGCACTTGCAAATAATGCTTGATTGTTAATGTTATTGTTATTTACTGATTAGATTATTACAGATCTGCATTAGATATTAGAGCTAGATTAGATGTTAGGCTCCCTAATTATGTACTAAATAAATAAATAGGTAGTTAGTATCAAAGCACTATTCTAGTGTTTGGTATAGATGACGTGCAGCATCTTGCTTACAGATGGGATATGGAGAAGAGCCCAACATCCCCGGACGTCAACCGAACCTGCACCTCCATACGGTGACGAACCTTGTATAAGGGAGAGCGCAGTCCCGCCATCTGGGAATAGACTCCTTTCGGGTATACCGATAGGCTGATGATGATTTATATCAAAATATAGTTAGTTATACAGGGTTATTTGTAAAACACCGGCAGTGCTTTAAGGGGTGAAACTACTCATCAATTTGAACAACTTTTACTATGGGACAAACCATGAAAACGCGAAAAAAAATTCAAACTTTTCATACAAAAGATTAACCTTGCTCCATCAAAATGTATGAAAAGTTTGAATTTTTTTTCGCGATTTCATGGTTTGTCCCATAGTAAAAGTTGTTCATATTGATGAGTAGTTTCACCCCTTAAAGCATTGCCGGTGTTTTACAAATAACCCTGTATATATAGTTAAATATAGTTATAATAGGTAGTGATTGGAAATATTGGAATACTTAACAACACAAAAGACAGCTTGCAGAAATAATTGGTGCAATTTGTACACCGCACTGTACAAGTGCGGTATACAAATTGCACCAATTATTTCTTAATACAATATTAATTTAATAATCCATTAAAAATAATTTATAACGTACTAGCTGTGCCCGCAACTCCTTCGGCAGGGATTTCGGATGCTGTGATATTTGAAAACATTAAAATAATAGCCTATTGTCATTCCTCGTGATGAAGTGTGATTTAGCCGTTATTTGTGAAAAGATAGCAAACAGACAGAGAGAGACAGAGTTACTTTCGCAATTATAATTTATTACCATAACCACCATGCTTGGCTACCGTACTGGCGACTGCCAAATTTTGTCGTTAGCATGCAGGTAGTACCTATCGCTTTGGCAGAATTTCTGTGTCCACCCGTGTCGTTTCGTATTGGCCACCCGGGGGTGGAGAATCAATGGTCTTTTCTTTGCCGGGAACCAACATCGCTACAAATGTTTTTTTATTTAATATCATGCCCATTTTTGTAAACATCATGAACTTTAGGTAGGTAGTGCTACTTGACACCAATGTTTTATTTAATTCGCCAAATAGATAAAATGTTGGTATTAGTAACTTGTTAAGGCAAAAGTTGTGATTATATTTTTGAATCTTTTCAAATAAATTAATAGTTTAAGGTGACTGTTATTATTATCACAATATTCTCGGAACATAATTCAACTGTGTAGCGTAAACGTTACGAACCGGAAGATGATGTCTCAGCAATGTGATTCAGTAACAATAAGCACGTTTTGTTTTCTTTTACTATCAACCGAGAAAATCTCTTGAGGCTAAATTAGTATAAATTACCAATACGGTTCAATCCTAGCATCAAACGTGACATCCCACACGATGCAGACACTTGTACTACTTTCTGCTTTGGTGGCTCTCGCCATCGCGGCCCCTGCTCTACCTGGGGAAGGCTTGGACGTCACGGATCGTACTCAAGACTGGCCAGCTCAAGAACAATCAAGTTTACCAGACGTTGTGAAGAGAGAAAAGAAGTCCCCATCGGAGATTGCCACCAGTTCTGTCGTACATTCTGGAGCATCAAACACCGAAGTTCAAAATGTACACCACATCGACTCTGGAGCATCAAAGCACATGGGAAGAAGTTTCACTATGAAAAAACCGTTGATTGTCAAGAAGAAACATGGGTACCAACTTTATCGTAATTCTGAAGAAGAAAAAGCTCAAGCCGATTCTCAAGAGAAGTGCGGCAGAGAAGTCAAAGTCAAATTGTGTGATGAAGACGGCAAAAATACTATGAGAGGCTCTGCACATGAAGAAAGTAACATTCATATGTCAGAAGATGATGTAAAACATAGTATCAAGATGGCCAAGGAAGCTGTTGAGAATTTACAAAGAGATATCAAGAAAATGGAACACAATACTGCCACGAAAAAGGCTCATGAATCGGAAGATGACACTGAGTTACATGAAGATATCGAAGTTGCTAGACAAGCTTTAGAACATATTCACGATAATTTTGGAACCTTGGAATCAATGAGTTTGCACGCTACTGCAACACGGGACTCTGAAACTATGCAAGATGTACACGTTGAAATGGCGAAAACCGAAGAAGAAAGAATGGCCCAATGGAAAGAAGCAATTGAAAACATTCAGAAAAATGTTGAAATAGCTAGAAATATCGAAGATAGTTTCAAAGCTGCAAGTCACCAGGATACCTTACACTTGGATCAATCAGAGTCCGCAACTACAAAAAGCGAACATTCTACGCAACATCACAGTCATATACGCGCTATAGAAAATTCAAATTCGGAAATGCATCATGTAGTAAAAGAAGGTAGCGAAGGAGAAAACTTGAACAAAGTGACAAGGGAACATTTGAGTGAGCACAATGCAAGAGAAGACCACAACATTGAAGATGATATGAAGAGCGCTGCCTCTGAACTTGTTGAAACACATTTAGACAAAATTAAAAACCAGGAGTCTTTAAGAAACGAAGGTCATAAAAATCTAGAACACGAAAAGAGTGCTGAAGGAAAACTAGAAGAAGTACATGCACATGCGGACAACAAGAATTTAGAAAATAAAAATAACATTGTTGCTCAACATCATCAGGAGAAAAGCACTGAACTCAATGTAGATATGTTAACAGACCAATCTGAACATCACATATCCCAATTACCTTCCATGAAAGCAGCCGAAGAACAAAAAGAAACAAAGATGGACATCCAAAAAGATGCTTCATTCAAAACAACAGAAAATGTTTCCAATGCTAATATTGACGCTCATATCACTACACCTACCATCGTAAAGCCCTTAAGTTCTGATGCATTCACAGAACATCAAAGAAGTGCAGAACAGAAAGAGAGCAGTGACAAAATTGAACACCATCTCAAGCAAGAAAAAGTTGCTGACGATATGACTGCATCTGACGATATGATAGATTTTTTTGCAAAATCTGCGGATCATTTGGATCATGACAAAATAGTAAAGCAACATATACACAAAGAACCAAAACATGTGGAACTGGAGAAAGCCGCTGAAAATTTAAAACAGGAGCATGTGGAACACCTTACTGAAAATTCGGAGATGGTACCAAAGGTGGCTCACAGTCCGCTTATGGAAACCAAAGATGAGAGAGTTTTTACAGAAACCCCGAAATCTGCCGAACAGCTGGGTCCTTCTAATTTGCACAATATTGCCGAGCAAAATGCAAATTTAATGGTGGCGAAATCTGCAGAGCACGCTTCCCTTCAGGACAATCAGAAGCAGCACATGACTGAGCACGAAAAGCTACCTCATGTTGAAACCCTACCAGCGATGAAAGCAGCAGAAGAACATTTGCATCATCTACAGCACATGCACAACGCACACTGGGCTGCAGAAAATAGACATCTAGATCATTTATCTTCAATGAAAGCAGCTGAGGAATTTGAGATGACTCGTGGACAAGGACATGGTATAATCACTGAGCCTACCTCTGAGCACTTGAGATATTCTCACTTGGCTAAACATAGTCAGATCCCAAGTAAAATGGGAGTAACACACGACTTAGAGTTATCAAGCCATGTTCAACCTCACTACCCTACGAGATATCATAACTCAATGACACACTCAAACCTTCATGAAAGCGATATGAGTGGAGCTATGCATCCGAACTTTCGTTCAAATATGAGAGACGCGATGGAGGGTTTAGGATCTGAGCATATGTTCCGCTGGAAGCCTTCTCATGAATCCGCCAGATCAGCTTACGGGTCTGGTTTCATCGGTTCAACGGGAGGAGCTGTGGGCGTGTTTCCCAACGCTAATACAGGAGGCTGTGCTATCCCCTTACTCCTCAGTTGCTCCCCGTCAGTAGTGTCGGGCAGCTTGGCTAAGACACACTCAGCTGGACCTGCATCATACGGCTCGGCCGCTTACAGAACAGAAGATGACTTCAGCTTCCACAATAAACGCGATATCAAGAAGACAAACGACATTAGAACCACCAACACGCTGCGAACAGATACTATTGTAAAGCAGAAAAGTCCCATACTCCTAGAAAATAAACAATAATGCGATTTGAGCTTTGATCCGTATCAACAAACGACAAAATGGACCTCTAATACTAATAATTTATTTCTATTTAATTTTGTACTTATGTTTGTAAAACATCACAAAAATAATAAAGCATTTTCTTAAAAATTCTAGTTATTTATCACAAAATCCCTTTGTAATCCTTAGTTATCATCTACTCCGCAAGAGATATGGCGTGAAGATACAAAAATAAAACTCGTTATGATTTGCAACTGTACAAATATTTAGAAATACATAAACAGGGCAACTATATAAATAATGTAGAACATTCAAACAACGAAAAGTCTATTGTCATGATGTCTGCTAACCCCAGAGAGATCGGCAAAAAAATTTGTGCGATATATTTGGAGCCGTTCGAGCTTCATGTTAAGGTGTTGTAAAAATAAAAAACTAAGGTTACCTTTACGATCTATGGCCGTTGTTGGTCCACTCCTCTCACTTGCCTCAAATCACCGTAATAATAGTATTCCAGTAATTTTAATGCTATGAGAAAATAAGATGAAGTAGGTACCAACTCCAGCAGTGGACTACGGTAGGCTATGGTTAAAGAAAAATAAATGCATAACTCATCCTTTTAGCGTCACCACAGTCGGGTAAAAAAACACGACTATCGCATACAAATATTGCAAACACTACAATATAATTATGTTACAAATTATTGTAACGTGAAACCGTACATTAAATTTTCAATGACTTCAAAATTTTGCTGTATTTAGTAATGTGGCGGTCACAGTTCAATGCGCTGAATTATTTTAACACATTTAAAAATAAAGTTGAGTACGAACGGTTGTAAATTACAATGTTAAGTGTGTGTATTGTGATATTTGTGAGCTTCGGCTTAATTCAGACTGCTCCTATAACTTACAATGATCCGTTCTATCCGAACTATGACAATTTCGATTACGAAATGATAAGGGTACCACGTAATCTGATGCCAAACACTGATCTTTCTGAATCTCTGTTCTTGAAATCTTTAGGAGGCAATACTAACTTGCAAGATGCACATGGATACCGAGAAGGTAATGACTTCATAAGGTTGCCCACTTTACCATATGGGGACTTGATACTATCAGATCCTTTACCACGAAGTTCCTACTTTGATCATGGCATTCAAGAAACACTGCCCCACGACTACGGTATGATCACTCAAAATGTGCCGTCACCGATTATGTGGAACAGTAAATACTTACAAACGCCCTATGAAACTAATCAAGACACCGATGAAGCAGATCAAGCGCTGAATACAGGAGCAATGAACGTCGAATTGGACCCGTACGAGGTTGATTTGTATCCTTTCGTCCATACTAGTATATCTGCAGCTTTGAACTCTGTGCCCTCAGCGCATTCTTTGCCTCCAATTCATGCGACACAAGTCCATGAAAGCATGCCGCCGTTAGACACTCGTGGTGACTATGACATAGACGTATTGAACCCTGAAAACTCGGAACTTATGCCACCAAACTTGCGGATAACCCGGTCGAGAAGAGAAGATTTTCTGGACCAATTAACGCACGAGGGTATAATGAATAACATTCTACCGACGATGCCTATTCCGTTTGTGCGCGGCGCTGAAAGCACTCGGTCCTATCAAGTGCCAAAACAGCCGCAGACAACTGGGTCAGTGAGGGCTATTTATCCGACCAGATCGTCAAAAGGCTGTGCTCTACCAATTCTTCTGGGCTGTTCTCCGAAGATACTTCGCGGTACTATGTCCAGTACATACCCAAAGCATGTACCACAAAGTGCTTCTAAGGTTTATAGAGAAGCTAATAAGATAAATCAGAATTAAATCGGTCAAAATTAAATGTGAAAATGTTAATAAAATAAAATCTTACTTTTATTATGCAATAGTGGTATATTATTTTATTGTAAAACACTTGTAGACCCAGTAAATAAATAATTGAATGTAAAAAATGATTGTTTTATTTCACAATGTCATATAATGTATACAATGTATAAGAAACTATGATGATGTTTATCCCATGACAATTTTGAGTCAATATTTATTTAAATGAAGTAAAAATATGTAAGAACTTGGGATAGGCATATATACAGTAGTGGACTGCAAATACTGCAATAGGTTGAGTTGATTGATTGACTTAGGGTAGTTCCGTGCATCCCACAAAGGACTGTTTTTTATACAATAATATGCAGAGTTAGGGATTTATGACTGTTTTTGTCGACAGATTCACGGAAGTGTCCCCAGGGCGAGGTCTTGGGTTCCAACCTGCAGTGCATCACCCGCAAACACGTCACCAACGCCAACGAGTCACATTGGGAGTATTACGATAATCCATAGACAAATTACATAAAAAAATACGCGTCGTGGTGGCCCACAGTCAAACCGATTACACGGTTTTGTGGGACTATGCCAACTCAATGTACAATTGGGTATTTTTTTTATTAAATAATAAATAATAATTAAATGGAAAATTAATAAAAATATTAAAATGATTAGAATTAATTATTAATTAATAATTAGAATAATAATTAGAATTAATTTACTGCCTCATTAGTCTTGTGGTATTCGTGAGGTTCTAGATTCAACTCCTAGATCGGTAAGACGGGCTTGCTATGAGTTAACTCTCAGGATCAGCCCACAGTTTGCATCTGTAAACTCGTCCATTACAAGGAACCCAAAACCGTCATTGCTGAGATGGGAGTGTACAACTCACCCTAAACCTCTGCCTGACCCCCCGAAGAAAACGGGCGTGATGGTGTATTACTCAAATAACTACAACTAGCCGCGCCCAGCGGTTTCACTAGCGCGTTTTATTTTTATCATAATAAAATACAACCTACGTTTATAATATCACTCGGAGTCTCGGATAGTGTAGCTTTCTATAAGTGAAAGGATTTTTAGAATCTGTTCAATACTTCTACATATTACCCCCTACATACAAACGAACAAATGTTACTTACCTCTTTATAATATTATATTAGTATAGATAGAGATTATATAATAGTAGTACCTATAGATATAGATAACGCTTTGTTCGTATTTAACCTACCAAAAGGTGACAAAACATATTTTTACATAGGTACACGTAAAGTTTCCTGTATTTGTTTTGCCTGCGGTTAGTAACACGATAAATGGCGTGATTATGATTCTTAGAACAATTCATACACAAATAAATAAAACGTAGGTTCCTTCCTTGAATATTTCTAGTGTTTACATTATTGTCTTCAACAAATTCGCATTTCGTTAGGATAATAATGTCATATAATGCGCAGTAGATATATCAGTGATTACATGTTTCGATAGAACCGATGGATCAAGTACATTACACTTACGAAAAACAAGATCAATTTGACTACAGAATGGTGCAAAATTTTCGGACATTAAGGGTGGCTATAATACCCTTCCTATTATTGTTAGACGAGTTCTGATCTAAGGAAACTTTATGTGAATTTAATTATTAACAATATTAAAAACCTCATTATTAGTTTAAAAAAAGGTACGGTCCACCAGCGAGAAGTATCATCGGGCTTCCCTGTAATCATGATAAAATGCGATATTGATATAGACACACTCAATACTCAATATTACCTAATTGCGTTCCACAATGTAATCTAGGTCGTAAATATTACAATTAATTCGGTCATTATGGACCCCGACAGGTACAGCAATGTAGGAGAGAGGAATCACTATGTGTCCTATATACATAATCATTATTAGGGTAGTTATTTTATTAGGGTGGTTAGCATTTCGTTATGCTTATTATGTGATTAACAAACAGGTTTTTTTCTAGTTAATCTACGAGTATAGTGCAGTGAAAATAACTTCAAACGAGCTTCAGACGATTAATAAAAACGAGGCCAAACCTATTTGATTTTATGTACTCATTTTATAGTTTCACAGCCTCGCACGTAAACCACTTGCACATTAACAAGTATTAAGAATGTTGTTAATTAAATTGTGTGGAACGTTTACTGGTAAATAAGTACATGGATGAATACGATTTATGTAAAGGTTACATTGACTCGGATGCAACCCATCCAAAAGTGGCGCGAAAACATGTCACTAGGCGAAGATTAGTTTGAATCTACAGAGACCTTGCAATTTAGCTGCCAACTAGTTTCTAGACTATTGACCTTAATATGTGAACATGCAAAATTTCACGTAAGGCGTATGTATCATACTAAATAACAGAATTATCCTTCCTCTGACCTTAATCGACTGCGTATATCCAGAAGGACAACTGTGATCTAAGAAGCTTACCGTGACGTAACACAACATGTGAATGGGGGACAGACTGTTTACTTTTGTATACGTACAGATACAGTACACAGCGAGCCAGTCAGCGTGGCCGACTGGTCTGAGAAATCTATGACGTAGAATGACGAGCTAAAGATAACAATACATCGTTTAAAAGGCAGGACCAGTATTGCGAGCATCAAATAATATCCAGAACGTTTGATAGCAACACACGTCGTAAAAGTTTTATAATCACCAAATCACAAGTTCAAAATAACAACAATGAGCAAACTACTGTTAATAGTGTTGTTAGCGGCTATCTTTGCCGTCAGCTACGCTAAACATGTGCATCCAAGGCATATTGTGGAGATGGAAGACGACTCAGCTGACGATAGTAAACTGATTACTACTGAAATTGATGGCCTGCCAATTGTGAGTAAATGTTCTTTTTGTAGTTAGTAGAACGGCGAACATGAACCAAAGGACGGTGTTGGTGTAGCAATGTTTTGGTCATTACGCCTAACAAGTATTCATCAATCATTATTTTTATGAAGATCTTGCTAGATCTTCTCTTTTATAACCCCACAATCATTGATGGGGTGCAAGAAAAGAGCAACCACGAGTGACGGAGCATGAGTGAGATTGTCTGGCGTACCCTGGGTAGTCAGCCTCGATACCACCACTGCTGCCTAGCTAATCATTCCACTACTGGATGAGCGATTCTTATACGAAAACTCGTGCCGAATCGATAGAAAAAGAAGACAGTGATTTGACAGGTTGACCCTATTTCATTGGAATTTATTCTTCTCTTGTAGACGCACAAATAAATTTTATAAGAAATTGTAGCCGTCCAAAACATAGTCGAAGTGCAAATTGGTGTTGACGCTTAGGCGTTCCAATACAATAGCACAAAACAACAACAATATAGCTTAGGCTGCAACAACTACGTACACACACAACAATAATATAACCAAATTGCACCTGCGGATCTTAGACCAACTCATCTGTCTCTTGAATCCCGATTTTGGTGTGGTAGTCTCATGGGGTATCAAAATTGACGGCATGGTTGGCGCAGTGGCTAAGCAATTTGCTTTCTGCGCTACGTGCCGCGGGTTCGATTCCCACAAGGTATTAATATTTGTATGGCCAACAGATAGTTTCGGGCCAGCGTATTGGTGCATGTGAAATATAAGTTGGTAATCTGTACCCACGACACAGGAGAAATCATAGTGAAACTAGGATTGATAATTGCA
Source organism: Allophyes oxyacanthae (assembly GCA_932294325.1). Classification (NCBI taxonomy): domain Eukaryota; kingdom Metazoa; phylum Arthropoda; class Insecta; order Lepidoptera; family Noctuidae; genus Allophyes; species Allophyes oxyacanthae. The sequence goes on along the minus strand of OW028613.1, from coordinate 12,812,111 downwards.
AGGTTGTGCTTATTTGTAAGGTTGTGACAAGAAGAAGAACATATTCCAAGGAACTACGGGAGATTTAACGGATCCACGAGGAATTAAAAAGTTATGACCTCTCATTCGAGACGATACCGTGGTTAATCTTCAATTAGCATTACATAATTCCTGATTTCTTAACGGTATACAAATAATATCGATTCATGCTTTGTTTTGAACTACCTATCAAACGTTTATTTCATTTTATTAATTTACACATTTATCTTGTAAATTATCATCAATCAAATCCTTGAACAATGGATGTACTTGAAATAGTAATTTTCCATACATTTTGTTTTCAGTAGTGCCAATCACCTCTTGTATTGAGTTACTTTTCTGTACAGCAACAAAAGATTGTGTCTTCTTATTTATCACATCTATCATAACATAATCCCCCTGAATCCATAAAACTTGACATCCATAAATGCTCGATGGCTATATTGATAATATCTTATCTGTCATGCTTTTTAGAGTACTTGCAAAGATAATTTTAGGATTCTTAACTCTTATTTAATAAAGAGTTTCGTTTAATTTGGGACCCGGGAGTTATTATAAATTTTTTGATCAAGCATTTTTGTTTGTTTGCATATTTCTGTGGTTTGCACATGTTTAACCAATTTCTTATAAGTATACTCATGAACGATTTCTCATGTTTCAGGAAATGATAAGTCACATAAAGCCTAATCGGTTCGTGCCTATCAACAACGTGTTTTTCTTCATGAGCTACGCGCCATGCGAAGAGGGTTTCGAGCGGGATGTACAGGGCGTCTGCAGGGAAGTCTGGGAGTAAAACACTTGTCAAGTGTCCTAACAAAACTACTAAATGTGCACTGTAAACTAACCAGTATAGTCTCCTTGTGATATTAGTGTTAAGTTGATGTCGGATTTGATCTAATTTTAAAATTGATAAGATAGAATAAGTACCTATAAAAATATATAATACGCTTTTTAAATGAGTGCGCATTTTGATTAAATTATTTACCTACATAGTTAAATTTAATTTCTATCCTTTGGAGATAAAATTTGCAATAAAAAATGTTAATCGAAGACTATATAATAACCTGTTTCAATGGAAAATAAGTTTTCATATTGAAACATTATAAGAAAAGTTGAAAATTGCAATATTTCGAAAACCGTAGAATTCTGGACAGGTACGGACTAATTTGTTACATTTTTAGATCTACTATCACGTTTCGTAAGAAATTGATCGAATCAATTAGCGTGTTATTGAAAAAATACCCGTAGATCTCATAGTTAAAAACTAGTAATTGGAATGAGTCGAACATTTTATTAGCTCACAAAACGATTGAACATACATAAAAATAATAATTTAACGCGTACAAAAATTTATCTCAGTCCACTTTCACAAAGACACTCACGATTTCTTTAACTTACTACACACACGTCATAGTTTACAAACAATTTTACTTTACTCACATTCTCAGTTACAAGCTACAGTTACAGTGCACTTAAAGTATCCCTACGTAGTCCACGGTAGATATTATCACGTCACAAAGTAGGTAAATCAATTTAGAACTCGTCAAGCTGGAGTTATCACGGCCGACGAGGCTGTCCACCTGGTAAAGAAAGTCATTGATTATAATAGGTATTACCTTAAACCAAATTGTTAATCTAGTGATGAGATTCTACACAATTGCCTGAAAGTGTGAAGAAAACTTTTGATCAATCATTGGGTTTCGAAGCTTAGCATTCAATGAAATCAAGTCGTAGTTCATGCTCTATTCCAAAACTGATATCGTCCTGACAGCTTTGAATAGGACTCACTGAGGATCCCAGAAGATTTACAATTAGAATAAATACATACTCTTTGATATTAAGGATAAAACTTCTTACTGAAATGTGTGTGCAACTGCTGCAGTTCTTGCTACTCCCTAAGGAAGATACGACAACTCGCCCAAATATGTTTAGCTTTTTCCATGTGTCCTGCCGTATGACCTGAGAAAAGATACGCTCACAGTAAAACGACTCCACGTTGTTCAGTAAATAGGACCACTCACCGACATGTATTGGTGTGGTCAGGGTCACATGAGCGAGGCGGGCGGCAGCGTGACGGCGCCATGTCCCGACAGCGGCGAGGGCAGCGTGGCCACGCCACGGATCCACGCGCCGCGCTCGCAGCAGAACGACTCCACGTTGTTCAATGCTCGCATGTAGATCGTTGTCACACCACCTGTCACACCATCATTTGATTAAAATCCCATGTGTTACGGGTATTAAGGGTACGCTTAAGTCTCCAACTTGATGAGGCTCAGACTGAGAGTTAACAGGAAAAATATCTAGCTCGCCAGGCAACTAATTCCTGTGACTGTCAGCGGCTAGTGCATGAGCTAGCTGAGCAGTCACCAAAAGTCCAGTTGTCACCATGGAGACCATGGCAATAACTCCATTTTCGAAGTCTTGAGTTTGTGGTCTGCGATATGCTTTTGGCTATTATATGTAATGGTTTTTCCCGGACACCATCACTATAAACCGTCCGTAGTTTGGCTATTATTATCACTCTTGACTTGCGGAATGCGGATGGTTATTGCAAGTTGATGTTATGAAGTTAAGCCAAATGTCTAACTTAGCTTCAAGCAGCGCGTTCAACTACTGACCAACAAGGATCTGCTGACTGCCGACGGATGGCAAGATACTATTCAAATGAATGTAGACACAGACTTGCGCGTGTGTACTTATGTACGTTTGTTTACGATAAATCTATTTTTGGTTTGGAATATTATTCAACCGTTAGACTATTTCCTAAGGAATGCAATGAAATTTAGTGCAGACTGAGTGAGCTAAATATAATCTAAGCTCAAATACTTGAAAACTGAGTACCTACCTATGTTTTGAAGCTTAGCGAATTATTTTGTTCTGACAAATATATAAAATTCAAGCCGAAGAAAACATATATATTCTAAGGCACGAACTATAATGAAATCTGATTAACTCTGATTACCGTCACACATTTTGGAACCAGTCTTGATGCGGCTTGAAAATTTACTGGATTTTGAAGGCGCTGAACTGTTGTCTGAAGTTCTTCGGAACAGGTAAAAACCAACGAATTCTCAGGGTGACTCCCCTTAACCTCTGCTAGTCACAGTATTACAAGTACTTACATGTTTACATTGCTGTGGTTTCTTTGACGTCAACGTTTATTTAAACAAACTTCGAGTTCGTCCCCAATGGGAATATCCATTACTAAACACCTATGTTTGAGTTAATGTAAGTAAATAAACAGTTAAATAATAAGTGTGATCTGACCACTTCTTCGAAGCTTTGTTATTTCTAAAGTATTTTATGAGTTAACAGATAGATTGGCAGCAGCAAGATCGTATTCATTTGTGAAAATTGATTTATAAACCTCCGTCTCGTTCGTTAGGAGTTCCTAAGGATGCAGAGGATTGATGACTATTGAAGGAAGTCCATCACATGATCATTGATCACCCTATAAGATTTCCTGCCAGTCAAGCACGCGCGTCATGGACAGGTCTATCTGCTACTTTTAATTCAATAATAATATGTTACTAGAACCAGCTCTACCTGACCTTCCCTGTCTTCTGATAATTCTTTCGACAAGGCCTAGGGCGATTAATTTAAGTAGATCGTATGGCAATTTCACCTTGGATAAGATCAATAAGGTTGATACAATCTTGCTGCAAAAATGTGACATGGTGATAAAAATTATAATATTTTTCCAAGAATGGTCAGACTCGACGTTAATATATGCATGTGATTATTATCAATAACACAAAATCATATAAGCTATAAGAAATTGATAAAGCAGCACAAGTTATGGATAAAATTTATTTGCAGTTGATAGATAAAAAAAAACTCGATAAATAATAAATGTATACGGGCAGCTACACGATAGATCAGTTGGCAAGATGGTTAGCCAGAGGTAGTAGGATCAAATCCCGCTCGTGTCAATCAAGTTATCTAGTTTTCTTTGTAGTATTTCTACTCAACCCGATATATAATATGTATATTTATATACTTTTCTATAGTCGTATTTTTAATTAGACGAAGCCAACTGACATTAGCTAATGTCACTTTGTTAAATAATGTTGCCATATTTAAAGTAATAGTGATGCGTTCAGTTCTCGTTCAATCAGATGAATGAACCATGAGTGAATAGTTAATCATTTCAAACTATAAAAGAATATTATTTCTATTTTACAATAAAATTGTATAAAAGTGCTCTGATATAAGTTACTAGTAGTATGTAACTACAATGTTTAAAACACTCGGTATTCAGTATAGGTAGATACTATAGGAACATAGTCGTCGAAAACTCGTTGGTATGTACAAAGCACGACTAAAATTCGAACCCCGTATCGGCAGTTCGGCACACTAACTATTCACTAGACAATCGAGGCAATTTCATTCATTCAGGGGTTTTTTCAATCATTCACTTTGTCACAACACTATTTTTATTTCATCAAAAACTGACAACACAGTAAACGTCAGTTGACTTCGTCTAATTAAAAATACGACTATAGTCCTAATCCCTTTAAGGGGTTATTGTACTTCTCATTATGAACAACTTTTACTATGGGTTGGTCCCTGAAAACGTGAAAAAAATATCAGCTGTTCCATACATTTAGTCGAGTTATATTGAATTATTTGTATGGAACAGCTGATTTTTATTAGGTAGGACCTTATTAGAAAACAAAGTTTGCAGCATAGACAAGGAAGAAATATTGCTTACTCAAAAGAATCTAGTTAACAACTCAACCGCGTACTCATCAGTTTTCTAGAAGTTCTAGCAATCACGTTGTCTGACTTTATTGAGAACGCACACTCATGAGTCATGACTAAGAATGTGTAATGTTAACAAAAAAGTTATTTTAATTGCTATAGATCTAACTGCTAAAATTAACTGGCGTTGTCTGCTACCTAGTTCCATTTACACCTTCAGAGGTCCGTATTACAACAGAATCGACGCTCCTACTTGAGTAGCGCTTGAATGACGTAATTATATGAAACTATAGCGACCAGGGCTTCGCACGAATGCAATTTCTCTACTATCCTTACATTAAATATTAAAGTATTATACATATAAACATTTCGGAAGAAATGCTCTAAATTATGGTGAAAACTGTATCAAAACCGTTGCTTGGTTTAGGATGAGTTAGCGGATATACAGACAGACAGACAGACGCGGAAAGCGACTTCATTTTATACTATGATGAAAAGAAAGACTTTAAATGTATAAAAATGTATATGTGTATTATATGTATATGTAAAAAGAAGATGATACGACTCAAATCTGGGGAGCTATTCTGTAAGAACATCTCGCATCTTGATTCGAATCTTACTCTTATAGTCAGTTGATATTTGTCGAATTGACATACGATAACTCGGAGCTATGGATATGATGTAGTCATGTTCACAGCTCCTGTTATTAAGTTACACGTTTATTATCGTGTGTCAATTCGTCAAATATCAATTGACAGTTAGAGTGAGATTCGTATCGAGATGCGAGATTTTCTTACAGAAAAGCTATGCTGTACCTACTCAAGTAGAGATCACCGCAGAGCGTCTTTTTGCAAAACGGGTCTAAGTATTAACTTCTTTTCTGTCATGTAGAAAATTCTCACATGAGAATTGATCATGGCCGTGATGAATAGCCGGCGTACGGGCGGACTGACTGCCCAAGGCGTATCAGACGTACTTCAACATCGTCGCTCGCTCGGGGTCACTCTTTCCACTACTCAATACTATTTAATACAGTGGTGTATACGGCTATATACCTTTGTGTATACATATATGAGTTTCGACTCAAGTTTAGTTACCTAAAGGTACGTACACACTAGAGCGTTTCCATGTAATGTAACGTTCCTGCGAATGCTCGACGCTTGTGTTCAACGTAATGCTCACGGCGAGTGAGCAATTGTGCATTTACTCTTTGTTGAAATTTTTCGTTGCGTTTATCTTGATGACTTGTATTAAAAATAAATAGAACAGAAGATTGTGGCAAAATATATTAATTACAATAATAAAATTGGCATCGCACGTTTTGTCCGCGCTCGTGTCTTTGCCCGATGAAATGTTACACAACTTCGCTTGTTGTTTGTAAAATCAAGTTGTAACAAAATGTCAAACATCGTGGTCGATGTTTGGTTCGTGAAAGGGTGACAAATTGAAACGGGTCGATGTTCTGTTACAAGTATTCTATCTGGTGTGTACTCACGTTTAAAATTAAAACGTGGCAAAAAAAATCTCTAGATAAAAATACGAGCTGGATATAGTATAAATACATTTTTTAAACCGGATGTTTACGCATTGTGTAATTTCAAAATCTACCTAGTCTACAGTATATCAACAAAAAGTATCTAATTTTCTTGAGTGCCATTGATCGTTGATGTTTTGCTTATTTTAATGAGTCTATTACCGCTAATGATCTAGTAATGACGCCATCATTAAAGTGAAACGTGGTCGAAAAAATTATTGAGATGAAGGTGCGCTAGCTGGACTCGCTAACGTCCGATGATAGTAGATATCTAATTTAATATTTTGTATAAATACAAGTTGTTTGTTTAAAGAGGACAACAGAACAACTTTTACAGTGGGATCAAACCTAAACTCGTGAAACAAATCGTTGTTCTTCTGACTAAATAAATGTATGGACAGCAGATTTTTTTTTGCGATTTCACTGTTGGTTCCTAAGTAAATGTTGTTCATAATGATGAGTAGATACACTAACTTAAAGTAGCTGTCCTATTTTGAATATACAGGATATATTAATTCCCTGCAGTACTCGGAATGAGACACCCTATGAGGCGATACTTGAGTAGGTACACCAGCCCCGATATAAGCCTTATTGTTGTTGCTGGCTTATGTTTCTCCTATAGCACAAGTAATTCTCATGATAGAAGAAGAACCCAAAAGTGTTACTTTTACTGTTAGCCTGTATCATTCCACTGCTGGGAATTCCCATGCAATTCCCCAGCAGTTCGATAGTGTAACAATCAATGACCAGTCTTTGTTGAATGTGTCTAGTTCGTCCCGCCATCTCTTTCGTGGTCTGCCACATCACCTAACAGTGTACTTCGATAAAATGTTTAACGAAAAAGACCTATGTATTGTAAGTACGTACCAATGATGATGAGCTGCGTGCCGAGGTAGGCGAGTGCGTGGCCGTGTCTCGGCATCGACATCTCCGTTTCTTGTTTCCACTCGCGTAGCTTCCAATCCCAGACGTCTATCGCACCCACGCTACTTGCTGTTTTGTCCTACACAGTCATCATGTTTATAACTTTTCCCCATCATAGCATTCTATAGACTAGAGTTAAAACCCTCTTTGGAAAAGAATAGATCTGTGTCAAGCTTTATGAAAAATGGCGTAACTTTGCCTAAAGAAAGTAGTAGGTTACAAGGAGTTGGTTAGTGGAGCAACTGCTTGTCTAGACCCTAAAACTTGTAAAGTTATTGTACTAGATCTCTTTTTTGTTAAGAGCTGCCCTGGAAACTGCTGCTCATTTCCTAATCGCGTCTACCGACATAAATTTAAATTTCTAGAAGTTACATATGGATTAATTTAATATTCTTGGTCAGGAATCAGTTTCACCGGACTATGTTGAAGCCGATGATGGTGTTATGATAAATTCAACATCTGTATACAAAGTACTGACCTTATCTGAAATCTTGCCAGCGCCGCCGACGATGTACAATTTATCGTTCATAGCGAACATCGTGGAGAAACATCTGGGAAACCGCAGACTGTGTATTTCTGTCCACCTGCATTTGTTTATATTATTATACAAAATATGTAATAATTTTGGAAATAAGCCAAAATCAAAATCCAACATTTCCGAACTATCATGGTTTGGCATTGTGCACACAATAAACCAAACGGTATAAGTTGTTTAGACTATATTTCTTATTAAATAGAATACACAAAGCAGTTTCAAGTGAAAATATATATTGAATGATAAGCATCTAACATTTAGGTGCACTGAACCGAAGGTGCGCCATCTACGGTGCACCTTGTGCTGGATAAAGAGAATCTGACAACTGAATATCCAAAAACTATTGTAAGGTGCAACCAGGCGGTCCAAAAAGGCCGCTTTAAATGAATCTTAAGATTCATATTACAAATGTCAAAATATCCACTCAATTGACGACTCTTAACATCATACACATAAGGGTCATAATCAGCAATCATCTGTTTGACAGTTACCATGGAGATGGTACACTACCACAAACTTACCTGACCCGGTAATTGCGTCGCTGTCGTCGCTTTTACCAATGTCATCTCTATACAAAAAATACATTTTGAAGTAATTTGTTCTGTCGCGACGTTAGTTCCAATTTTGGTCATCGGGTCAGATAAGTTTGTGGCACTGTAGGTGAATTCCTAAATGTGGTCTTTTTAGGCATCCTGGTGTATTGTTGTCAACATTAGCAGATGTCACCAGAAATAAATATAGAGAAGTCAGCTCACTCATTAGTCTTAGAGTTGTAGCACTCCACAATCTTGCAGACGGGCTTCTTCTTCTCGCCGGTCATGCCGCCCGCCACCCAGATGTACTCGCGGTACTTGGCGCACGCCACGGCCATGCGCGCGACGCTCATCGACCGCACCTCGCTCCACGAGCCCGTCTTAGGATCGAACTTCTCCACTGAGCGGAGTACCCTGGTCGTTGTAAAGGTTTATGTATATTCTAGAATTTGAGTATCTAGAAGAGTATCTAGACTTCGAGTTCTGGATACTCAAAGATTCTAGAATATTAAACTCATAAAAGTTTCAGTCTTCTACGGCCAGAGCATCGCATCGCATCGCATAGCATCACGTCACAACATCCTTCAGCATCACGACATGTGAAATTTGATGACTACGATAAACCAATAACTTGTCTTTAAAATCAAGCATTCCGAGTGTTTTTTTTTTCAGTGATTGCTTTTAAAAATGCATCCAGCTTTAAAGAAAAAGAAGAACAACATTTTCATTTCCTTTCCTTCGCTTCTTCGCGATGTCCTAAAACCTTACCTAACCTAATTAGATCTACTCCAATTTTAAGGCGAGTTATAGCTGGTGAAATTGCAGTGTAGGTTGCCGCATTAAGGGATGTACTCTCCTACCTTAGTACATACATACCTGCCCTTCTTGTCCTGTCCACCAATGGCGTACATGGCCATACGGTGGACGACGAGGCCGAAGTTCTTCCTGGGCGTCATGAGCCCGCTCTCGCTGTACCAGGAGCGCGACACTGGCTCAAAGCTCCACACTGTTGATACGACCACTGACTTGCCGCGGATGTCGTCGTCACGGGGATCCGCGCCGCCTTACCAACATAAATCTATACTTAATATTATTACTAGTAGTAGTACCTATATGTCATGAACTATAAAACCGATTTTGATAATTCTGTTAATATATTACTACGGGGTCAAAGAAAAAAAAGGAGGGAATGAGAAGGGGCCCGTGCCCAACAGTGGGACGATAATGGGATGAATTATAAATTTATTAAATACCTTAAAGATATACTAAGGTTGACTGGCAGAAAATGCCTAAGACATTACTAAATACTTAAAGAGGGACTTCCCTCTTTGTGCAGTACCTATTTCTTACTTGTGCATAAAGCATAAAACTAAATATCTGCACAACCTTGTGCGTAAGACCTCTTAATATACGTATTATGTATTTGCAAACAATACGTAATAAACAATAGAATACACAACTCAAACAGAAATAAAATTTGCTGTAACTTATGACGATAACGTCCTGTGCTGGCATTATGAGGGAATCGATTACCGAGTACGTAATAAGGTAAAGAATAAAACCTTACCAACGAGATACACTCGTCCCCTCAAGAAGGCGACTGAGTGGTGATGTCTTGGCTCCGGGAGGTCTCCAACATAGTCCCAAACGTTGGTCACTGGATCGAACCTGAAATTATTCAATTTTCACAATAGGAAACAATGAATGAAAAGAACATTAACTTGCATTGTGCTGTTTTGCATCTGTGCATTAGCTTGCATGGATTACTCGATCAAATTTTCCAGTGAAATTATATAAGGCTGCTCAAGAAGCAATTAAAAAGTTTATATTTATAGAGTAGTACAAGTAAAAAAAAAAGTTGAGTTAAAATTAGACCATCTGTGGTGGAAAGGGTGAAAACGATAAATTCACCAGTCACTACAATATGAATCCCTGGTTGCTCTTTGTATTTATATTTGATCTCACCTATAAATATATTTTCCAGTGTTTCCTCCGAATCCGTACGGAGTGTGTGGGTCTATTCCTCCAAAAACTAAGACAGTTTCCCTGTCCCAGTTGAATAAGGACCCTTCTGCGATGTAGTTCTTATTTGAAGGGCCTAGTATAGACGTCGATAGCTTGTTCCTGATGTGAAAATTATAGCAATAAGGTAAACACACTCAATCACACTAAATAAAAATATCTTAGGTAGGTACTTCTAAAATACAATAAGTCAGTAATTCGTCTCGTGAAATTTTGTTTTTAAAATATAATATTTCGTTGTTAAAATATTGCAATATAGCAGCATAAGCAGTGATTTCAAAGGTGAATCCATAAACTCTGCATCAGCATTCAATACACAGATGGCATTATACTAAGATTATTAAACTCCCCTGTCAGTGGCATTATGACCCCATGATCGTTAACGGTATATGATAGAGCCCCCGTTTGGCAATTGACGTCTACAAGTCGTTATGGTACTAAAGTCATCAGAGAAAGTATACGCCTTTGCTTAGGGTATTCCTCTGCTAGACACAGAACCCCTAAACAATGGTTATGACCGCAGGCAGGTTGGGGACTTACAGGTCTTGATACTTTTGTGATGGTATTGCTTGTCGTCAGCCTGTGCGAGTATTCTACTTGGAACCTGTTTGAACCCCCTGGGGGATCCACGGTCACTAATTATTCCCCTTGGATTTCCTGCGGGATCCATACAGAACACTCACTATTCTCGTTGGACCACCTAAGGGATCCACGGACACCCGCTGTTACGCTTGAACCCCCTGGGGCATCTTCAACATACAGTCACGTTGATCACTTTTGGCCACAATTGTATTGTCAAGTAGTGTTCGCGGCGTTGACTGTAGGCACGCCCAGAGCAAGGGCTCCAAGTAGAATAAATAATTTGAAGTATTCTTGGACCCCCTGAGCAGGGGCTCCAAGAGGAATAGGGAGTGTCCGTGGATCCCATAGGGAGTTGAAACAGGGGTCCAAGTAGAATGCCCCAGCCTGGGATGCTGGGCTAGCCAAGTGTTTGCATATTTATGTATGCTCACATATTATTTTTCGCAAGAGACTCCTTGGACTGATTGAAGAGCGATATCTGAGGGCTTCCGATGTTGTTCTGTGACATGGGTGCGTTGGGCCTGGCAGCTGGCTCTGAGCGCGACGCGTTTGTCGTCGTTTGCGGGCGCTGCCCTGATGTTGGACTGTGGAATTACCAGAACTTGTAAACCGTTTTTTAGAAAGGCAGTGTTCGAAATTTCATGAACTTGAACGCCCCAGAGAGTTCATCTGTAACTTCGTGTGTTGGACTATACTTTTGGTCCATGCGTGTACCCGTAGGTATTTCATCTCCGTATTTATTTAGTAAGCTAGTCAGTACGGTCTGGATAGATTAGTTAATCCAGGCAACCCTTTTTAAGAATGACACATACGATGGGATATGAGACCAGTACCGCACGACCTTAAGTATTAAAACCAAATTCAAAAGTGAAAACAAAACAAACTACGATACTTGCCTCCTCGATCCAGCTAAAGCAGCGGTGGCAGCGGCCAAGTACGAAGCTGCCACGCTGTGCCTCTTCTCTGATCGTCTCATTGAATATTGATTCTTTGAAAATAATTGAAATATCTATTCTTAAATAATATTTACGTGCATGTAACTAATTACATGCGCAAATGTATACCTAACGTAAAGAATAATGCTAATAGATACAATGTAACATTTTTGCACTCAGATAGATTTAGGATTCGAGGAATATTATAGATTTTGTTTTTAAACGTGCACGTAGGAGGTAGGAAAATAAAAGGAGATCCATTATAATTCCTCATTGAAAATCGGATGATTAAACATCTCGTTGAAGAAGACTTTACCATAAGAACAATAATTTAATATAATCGGTCCCACAATTTGGTTACTTTGTTCAATGCGCACTTGACCTGCGTGGTGTATACTTCAGTACAGTACAGTCTTGCTTTCAGAGAGAAGGCCGGACTCCTAGCAGTGAGAACATTAGTATGATGATGATATGTGCATGATGCAGAAGAAGAAGAATCCTAATTCATTTCAAAAGAGTAATGGTTGATAATATCATGTGTTCACATACTTTTTCAGTGATGCTAGTCTCGATAGTTCCACTGCTGGTCTCACTGTTTGTCGTGTTCAGATCCTCGGCTGAGTCCTTCTCAGGGGGGTCGTAGATTTGCTCGTGTTTGGTTGAAGTCTGTTAGCAAATGTAAATATATTTATCTAATTAAAATCTGAAGTATGATAATCAACACGCCTATTACAATAATAATATTGTGTAAAAACGATATTTTGATGAGAGATGACTATAAGGGACTTCCTTAGAAAGATTGTATCATGATAAATATAAAATAAACTTAAATAAATAAAACAAACGTGTAGTTACAGTATCTTGTTCAATGGTGCACATGTGAATCTGTTGGATTTGTTTGCGGCGCTGTTGCTGAGCCATCTGCAACTGTTGCTTCTGTTGCTCCAAGTGCTTTCTTTGCTCCTACAATTTTATATAAAACAACAAAAAATAAATACTGACGGCTACTTCAAAAACAGTAATATTCCATATTCATTAGGTACCTCGAATTGCTTTTGATGTTTGCAAGCAAGTTCAGGGCCCCTCATTCTAGTTTCAGCCATCTGCATCGACATCTCCACGTCCACAGATGGTGGCGATCGATTCGACGGAGAAACTGATTGCTGTCCTTCTTGAACCTGAAATATAACACTTGAAAAAACAGTTCAAGATTGTGTCAAAAGATGGATATCAAATTTAAGCTTTTAAACCTAACTTATGTTCTAATATTCCATTATCTATATTTTCTACAATTATCATAATTCTACAACAATATTAGTTCAAAGACCTTTCTCCTGTTCTCAAAAAATTCACTCATAGTCGGGAAGGATTTATCTTTGTCGCCAGCAAGCCCTTTCAATGTAGCTGGAAGTGGAAAGTCCATTTTAGGCCTCCGCATTTCCATTTTTTCGTTGTCCATGCCTCGCATACTGCCTGATAATGTACAAATACTTATTTAAAGTATTATAATTTATTTGCGGATAAATATTTGTAGGCGATATTAAACTGAGTGTTTTCATTATTTGCAACCATGTATTTGCTAATAGTCATCCAACAATTTACAAAACAAGTAAAAATATTTATTCCGCCTGTTCATGTCTATAGAAACGTCAAAACGCTGACGACCTTGTCGTTTATTTAGGATGGACCTTCCCTGTCCTCTTTCTCTCATGGTTATACAGTCTGTCGTCAAAAAAATTTGTGGTATATTTATAAAGTAAGTACCTGGTATGTTATCGTCATTCCTCCTTGGCGGTTGCATCATGGCCATTTGCTGGTACATCTGGTCTTTTGGTACGCTGAACTGTTCTAAATATTTCAAAAAGTCCTTGTATGTTACATGATTCTGCAATATTTAACACGATACTTAGTGCGTTAGTTCCCATATGTCTTTTTTACCTTAGTATTCATTTGCTTTTTAATTTAATTTAAATAATTGTTTACCTTTTCTTCACCGATCCAGTTTCTTTCGGCTGGCTCCGTGAGTCCGAGCACGTCGATCCAGTGGTAGTAATTCTTGGAATTATTGCCGTACCAGTATTTAATTATAACATAACTGTAAATAATAAACGCTATTTATAAAATACACACGCACTAAGGTACAGAACAAGGCATAGTATTTTTCAGCAAATAACTTCTCGCTTCACCCGTGGGTGTAGGAAGAGACGAATAAGGCATGGGCAGCAGAGTTCTCCTGTGTTCTAAGAGCAACATACTATGTACCTACTATGATCGCAGGGTAACAGGTTCGCGGGACTTCTTTACAGTCAATCAAGTAAATAATGTACCTATAATTAAATTTAATTACCTAATACTAGGTATATGATACAAGGGTTATTCGACGGTTGCTTCCATGGACATGTTTATTTTATATTTTATCACACCTGTAGGCAATATTATTATGTCAAATAATTTCGCAGTTTTTATACGATAGCGATCCTAAGGGCATGCAAAGCGATGAAAAAAAACATAGACATGGCATAGTGAATACTGAAGTACCATATTGAAACCATAGAGATAATATACTCGTCAAAACAAAATAAGGGCCACCTTATATTTTTGATCTTCTGGGCAAATTATGAGGTTCCTAGGTTTCTAAGTTGTAAAATTCATTGCAATGATTTGTTTTTAATGAAATGGGCTTAAATTTTACACAATCCACAGGAAAGAAAAACAATTTTACAACATTTTCGAGAAAAAGTGCAATTTCAGCAAAAAGTACACTTGGACTAAAAATGCAATTAAAAATGAAATTCCAGGGCGTTTATTCTTCTTCCTTTTTGAATCAATATCTGGTGTACCCTCCTCTTTTCTGAACATATTCTTGAAGCCTGGAGGGCATTTTCTATCAGATGGCGCATTGTTTCTTGAGAGATTTGTTCCTAGCTCGATTTTAGGACGTTTAAGGGCTGTCTTTCATTGTCCAGTGATCAATCTGTGTCTCATACTCTTCTTTTCAACAGATCCCACATGTGTTCAATTGTGTTCAAGCCCGAACTGTTCGCTGGCCTCGGCAACACTTGTAAACAAGCCTCTTCTAGTGTCTCTCTGGTGGCTCTAACAGTATAAGCGCGTGCATTGCCGTGCAACAGCTTGAAACCTGCACCCACTTGCTATGCAAATGGCACCACATAGAGTCTTATGACCTCCTGGATGTATCGTTAAGTTGTTAATGTACTCTGGTTCTGAATTATAGGCTCAGTTCTTCCAGTTTGGCTTATGCCTCCCCACACCATAATATTGGGCCCCCCCATCGATCACTGTTGTGGATGCAGGCTTCTGCAAATTGCTCCCTTTTCATCCCCACACCCTTATGCAACGGTCAACACTAAAAACTTTTACTTTGCTCTCATCTGTAAAAAGCAATGTGCTTCAGTCACTTACGCTACAGTCCAATTGTTGCCTTGCGGATGTTTATTGATTTGCATGATGAATACTGGTCTATGGAATTCACACTACTTGACTCCTGGACAATTGCTGGTCTTCATAAAACTGGTTTCTAATTGTTTGGTCACTAAGTCACGTGCCTGTGGTCAGGCACAAGCGGGTTTGCAAAGAGCGGGAAGTGACGGTGCCCTCTCTGCGTGCATGTAAGTCTATGTAGCGGTCTTCCTGAGCGGTGGTTCCTCTGGCTCTGTCTAATTCCTGACTTCTGACAAAATTTTGGATCTCATAAAAGCAATTCCAGGCATTCTGAATCGCTCGCTGCGAAAATGTCGGCTGTAAAACTACAGATCGCTACGAATAGCCTTCTTGGATGAGTGTTATGGTCCTGGTCGTTGTAGTCAAGTCTATTTGAAGTCGAACCTGTGGAATTACGTTCTTAAAATGCTGATTTAGGCACTAACTCGACACACTTAACTGTTCTCAGTACAATACAAATGTTAAATGAGCCTAAAGTTCACGTTAAAAACAGGGTATAATTAATTGGTTTCAAAAAATTGATAAAATCTACCCATTTTAACGGTTTTTCAAGCGGAATGCTGTTAAATGTTCGCAAACACTTAAGATAATACAACGCTGTACAATTTACCACATGGATATAGTTAATGGTCATTAAATCACCCATAATGTCGAAATTTGCAAGTGGCCCTTATTTTGTTTTGACGAGTATACATAGTACCTATAACTAGAGAGCTTACTGCTATAATTAGTTGTACGAAATTTTGTGCCCACATGAAAGTCACCTGAGATTTAGCGGTGTCCCTCTCGCACACATGGCCATTACTCATCAACTTAGTAATCTACTAAATTGGTATTTTCAGAATCGTTTTTACATACATATTAGAACTAATGAAACTTCTACCCACGGCTATCAAAATAAACATAATAAAAATTATAATTGACGTGCTTTAAATATTATATTAAATATTATTATTTCCATACGTTATTCAATAAGATTGATTATTACAATATTTGGATACCAGTAGTTAAAGAAGTTTGCATGCGGGAAACACTACATCATTCAAAATGGCTTACATTGTCAACTTAGTTGTCAACCTATTGTCAACATTCGTGGTTTTCATAGTTCAGAAATAAACGTGATCAAACATTATTTTTGTGCCTAGAATAATTTTTTGGCGACAAGATGGTAAATACTTGAGTTATGATTGGGTGCAAGCGAGAATATTATCCTGGTTGTGGAATATCGTTCCATAGGTAAGTTTCATTGAGTAGTGTGACAATATATTTTTATTTTGTGGGATATAGTTGCTCCAAGTACTTATTTTAGATCGTTTCACATAACATACAGTCCACTAAGTTAAATAATTTACGTAATTTAATAAATTTGGATTTGTTTTTCCATAATCTGTAATGCGTAGCATATTTTCGATGCATTTATTGTTTTGTATAATTTGAGTGATTCCAAGTATAGTATAAGTATACATACAGGGTTATTTGTAAAACACCGGCAACGCTTTAAGGGGTGAAACTACTCATCAATATGAACAACTTTTACTATGGGAACAACAATGAAATCGCGAAAAAAAAATCAAACTTTTCATACAAAAGATTAACCTTGCTCCATCAAAATGTATGAAAAGTTTGAATTTTTTTTCGCGATTTCATGGTTGGTCCCGTAGTAAAAGTTGTTCATATTGATGAGTAGTTGCACCCCTTAAAGCATTGCCGGTGTTTTACAAATAACCCTGTATATAGTTTAAGTTAATTTGTTGAAATCATTTGTTGTTTGTTGTGCCGAATAGATAATAATGTTTTTTTGTATCTCTTATAAAATGATAGACTTTATTAAAATTCCATGTTTGTTTTTTTCAGGATTCCAGCTGATAATAAGCAGAGGGTGTTATGGATAACAGCCACGAACCTTGATATTAGTGTGTAAAAGTTCGCATGTGTTTGTGGCGTAAATTTTAAAGATAATGAATTATTTAACAGCAGCAAAAATAAAATTAAAACCTGAAGCAGTTCCTTCAATATTACCATAGGTACTATTGTAATATGTTTAATAATTATCAGTTGTTGTATGTGTCTGTTGTATAATGTTGTGTGTAATTGTCTGGTCTGTAATAGTTTATACTAATATAAAGTATAACACATTGCACAAACTTAAGATTCACACACTTTGCTTATTGTTTATTTGTGTTTAATATTTTCCTATTAGTATAGTTAGATGGATTAAACTTTTACTGGATTGGATATTGTACTTAGATATTGTGCCATAATGAAGATCATTTTTGACATTACAGATAGCCACAAAAAGAAAAAAAACTGTACGTGCAAAATAAATTGTACGTGCAGGAACATCTGGTGAATCAGGGCATGTAGGATTTTGTAGTAAATGGGAAGATGTTGCAGTTTCCAGTGAACCACCAAATAAGAAAGTAAAGCAAGAGGAAACAAGCACATAAACCCAAAATACAACTATAATGCCAACACAATTAAAATTACAATCAACCATTAAGTTTCTAGCCGGTCTCTTCTCCATAGAACCCGGCCCACTTTGGAACCGTGCATCTAGAATCTCAACGTTTTGACGAAACGACGACGACCTTTTTATGCCGATTTGAAATTAAAAAAAGTTTTGCTTTGACTTTCATTCATTGTGTTTTATTGCTTAATGTTGTGAATGATGATTATACTTGAGTTTGCCAAACAAGAATATTATAATAAGTGATATTCGATTCTGCAGCACTAAGCATGGGTTACCCTTTCTGCTATAATAGGAAAGATCTCATAAAGAAAGGTCGTAGGATGGTCGCAAAGCTAAAAGAGAAAAAGAAAAAAGAAAGAAAAAGTAGAAGAGGAATTAAATTTGTATCTTAAAATGTTAAAATCTATTGTTTCCTATGACTAGAGCTGCCAGATGTCCGGAATATTCACGCATGACATTTTATTATACACGTAATCTGTGTATAAGAAAATGTCCGGATTTTTCCGCAATGTCCGAAATTTTCTCTAAATTTTCTTTTTTATTATATAGTAACCTTGCATATGCCTATTTATATATTATGCCTTGCCTGTGACTCTAATTATAACCAAAAGGGTGTATGTATATTTGTAAGAACGTTTAGATACACTGTATGGACCGTATATTTCACTATTTACTAGGAAAAAAACAATTCTTACTATTCGATATCAGTAGTTAATTACCTGATAACTATTCTCATAACATAATTAAATATTTCTATCATGTCCTACTTTTAACTAAAATGTATGGTTACCCTATTAGACAAGGACACGGTTACCACAAAGTATTCTCCCTCATACCGGCTTTACGGCACTATTAAGCGTTCCAGTACTTGTACTATTTCTATGATTGAAACTTTCATAAAACGAACATCTTCATTCTTTATATCTTCTTAAGAAAAAGGTCTTTTCTCTTTTTTTTTAATTCTTACTTCTGATAAGAAGTAATATATAATAATAAAACCTATAATAGAACTCGTCACGAACCATAAATGTGTACCTATACCTACGAGAATAATGCATTATTGATTCGTGGCGCGTTCTATAACAAGTAATTATAATACTTTATGTATTTAACCAGTTGTTATTGATATAAATTAATTATTCAAATTTTATATCTAATAGGTACCTAATGTAATATTACTTAGCTTACCTACGTATATTTGTACCTAATGTTTGGGTAATTAAAGTTTAACCGGTGTCAACCCAGGTTACTTCAGGAAAACGTTGAATAAACAAATATAGCTATACTAAGTTGAGCACATCAAAACAACGGTTTTCTAGGAATGGACTTATAATTTGTATTAATCGTTATTTGTTTGATTACTTATAAGCATAATTTTAGCTGTATGATTTTCAGTCATCTCTATGATGACTGCAATTCATTATGTTATTGCCAATCGCTTGGCACTTACCTACTCATTGATTCTTTGGTTGCAACAGTAATCTCACGTACCATCGGTAAAAGGGTCTGCTAGATGCTTCTTGATTTCGTTTTGCTAGTCTTATGGTTCGGAATATTTGCGACACTGGTTTTATAGTTCGATGGTGGTTTTATAGACGAGTCAGTTTTTCGTAAGTGCGTCAAGGGCGTTCCCTTAAAGCAAGGATTTTAATGGAAAATAACGACTTAGGCATTAAAATTGTCTTTACCTTGAATATCGCCATTACTAACCGCTTTGTTCAGTGTCATGAAAGCAATACCTTCCTCATAATATAAACCATTTTAAAACTCACGCCAGTCCATCATCAACCATCTGCTGAACTTCAGGTTCATTGACAATTTCCAGGATCTCGGCGTTGTCAGGGTTGCGCTTGATGTCAACGAGCTGCCACGGCGAGATGAGGCCAAACCGCACGCAACGCATCACTTCTACCGCCAGACGGTGCCGAGCCGACCAGTCGCCGTACAGCCATCGTACGCCAGCCATGAGGACCTCGATCTCGCTAGAATCGTTGATCATCAGACGAATATGATAATAATTGGTGAAGAGGTGTGTATTAAAAAGCTAAGATCTGACGAAGAATATTGGTAAAACTTATGGTATACAGCATAGCTTAGTTAGAGGAACTGACATTGTATCTCAAAAAAATTATCCGGGAAATTATACCTAGTTTTTTACCGGGATAATTAAATATAAAAATATTCGGTTATGCTTTAACAGTTAAATTGCAAAAACTATAAATAATAGGTAAGAGATTTTCTTGGCGTATCGTCATTAGCTCTCACAGGCATGGAAATTGCTCACAAATTGGGTAAAAGGACCAAAATCTTGTTCAAAGTTTTGTAATTGAAAATTTACTCCAATATTTTTTAACTTCAGATGTAAGCTTTATTACCTTTGTCTTTCGTTTACTTAGCACAAATTTCAATGTTTTGTTTAAAGTGTTCCGAGAATATTCATAGAGATACCAAAGTAGAATGTTATAAATTAGTAAAAGTACTAATTGATCATGTTAGGAAACTTGGAAAAATCGAAATAGTCTTAGAAAAGGTAGTCCAATTTTCTTCGTAAGGCTAAACCGGTAGGGCTCATCTAATATGGTCAAGATCGCTCGATCGGTGTCTCATTGGTTTATCTTCAAAGAAAAAGTGGTGTCTTTATCTATCGTGAGTATACATTGATAGTACTTGATTGAATCGTTAACTGACTGAATCTAGTGGATGCAATTACACCTTAATTTAAAACTTGGTGCAGACGTGCGATGCAACATGTTTGAACTATACTTACATTATAGGTACATACTAGTTCATGATTTGAAAACAGTAAAACGTTGAAAATGTAAAATCTAAGGACGTAATTCAATCAAACAATTAATATTATAAATTGATTACTACAAAAGATAAATTATACGAATTTTGTAATCATGTCTTTTTACATCCTATAATCTGGTGATTAGATCGGTTGTTACATTTGGCGAAACAGTAGGTACCTACGACCGTGATTACAAATTGGAATACCACCGATGCATATAAGTCATAACTCATAGGTGCTTATTATTAATTAACGCATTAGTAGCATATGTGATATGATATCATTCATGATATTGGAAAATCACGTTCCCCCAATCTTAGTATTCACATACTTGATTAGAATCAAAATGCTAACATTTGACGTAATATTCAAGATTTTGAAATTGGAAAAGATACAGATTTTGATGGGAATATTGCAACGAGCTGAGTACTGACATAAATGATATCTAATTACTTTAGTACCTACCTTGTAACGGATATGTAGTTTGATTTCAGAAATATCATTAGCTCTTCGGTTTCTAGATCGATAAAGTCTCGTGACGCAACCAGGGGCAGGAAAAATCGCATCACACGTGGAGCCTAGAAATAATATGACTCTAGAAATAACGTGCCAAATAATTATATTACTTACAACGTCAATATAAAATCTTATTTTTACCATCAAGTCCATCACAGGCGTCATTCCTTTTTTCCTAGCTTCTCTAAATAGAGCAAATGCTGTGTCTTCAGAAAAAAGATTCTCGTTTACGATAAAAGACCAGCATTGATCTTCAAGATCTGTTGAAGAATTAGTTTCATGTAGATCCTTTGTTGTCGAATTGTAATGATTAGAAATATATCTAACTAACGATGAATAATACCTTTGATAGCAAGATACTGCGCAGCACAAAATAAATCTAAGATATTGTCTCGCTTAAGTAGTTTGTTACTTTCAACACCATTAAATATCATCCACTCATAGATAGTTTGGAAAGCTTCAGGCGTTACATTTCCCTGCAATTTTTTTAGTAACAATAAATTTTGGACCAAAATATAAAACAAATTTAATATTTAATATTGTCCTTACAACGGGCAGCTCAATTTCTTTGTGTGGGTTCATGTCAAAGAAAGAAGAATAAACTTGTAACACTATGTAGTGACAGTGAAACTCTTCATCGCCAATATGTATTACAGTATCGGTGTTTCTGCAAATCATAATATTTATACTACAAACTGGGATTGGCACGCGTAGTGTTTGTACAGGAAATCAATAAAAGTTAGATATAGTACCTACCTACATTACAAATCGTTTTATCTGATTACATATTTCTACAATCACAATACGGAATTTTGTGCTCTATTACGTTGTATCATGATAACGTCGCCTATAAGATATTCATTACATTTGGTGTTTGACTGCATTCATTTGAAAATAAATAAGCCTATTGATTCACTTAAGAACAGCTTTTCGTTTCAGCAATTATTGTTTTAAATTTTGCATTGAAATATGTATTTATAATTACAGAAGTTCAGCCTTACACATAATTATGTATCCTGCGATAAAACTCTTGAAATAAATCTTGCTTCTTAGGAAGTTGCACTCGCATCCAGTCTATGGGCTCGCCCACTGCGTACCCGAGACTACCCAAGTCTTTACCCTTATCTTCTCTTACTACTGGTGATTTCTGTTTTCCGCTCCGATCACTCATTATAGCATTTTTCGTATGAACATTCACATTGTGAATTTCTCTATGTCCAAATTGTAGTTGTGGTTCAGAATCTAATCCATTATCCTTAACACCAAATAAATTTAGATGTATAACTACCGAATACTCAAAGACAACTCAAATTTAAGACACTCTTAAACGTCGCTACTGTGCACCTTAAAGTTACAGTAACAGCACGGAGTTAATAGCAACTTAACATTGAGATGTGTATGAATATTCGACGGTAATAATTATGATTAAATGTTTCAATCACTTAATAATAAAAAAAAAGGACTAACAAAATTTTGTGATATTTCGTCGTCAGGTTCGCCTCCTGCTTTGCCTTCAAATTTTACCTTTACCTTAGCTTGAGTGGGATCCGCTAATAATACACCTACCGTGGATGATTGAAATACTACCTGTAAAATCTTATGTATTAATTAAATATCTTACAGAAGTAGAAATATATGTATAGGATATGAATATAATTTACTTGATTCGACTGAACTTTCAGGTTACCGCTAGGAGTCGATTTAAAAGGAAAAGCAGCTCCTTTCTGGATATTCAACTGGTCTGTGCTACTTATACTGAAATGTGGATAAAGAAGACAACTCGTTAAGATATAAGCATCGGGAATTCTCGAGAAATTTTGCATCGATTTCTATAAATAGAAATTTATTCCTTATCTAAACATAGTTACCTGGAATTATCTGCGCAAGAGGAAGCATTTGGGTCTATTTCATCTCTTTCCCTATGATAATTGTTTAAATACTCTACGGCAAACTTGGAGGCATACGATTCAGGTGACATGTCGGATTTCTTCTTTGGCTTTCTGGTGACAGTTTTAATACGGAAATGAATAAATGGCTTTTGGATTGATTCTAAACATAAGTTAAACATTAATTAATTTAGATTGTATTTGTGAATTATCGTTTAATTATTGAAATGTTTAGTTATTATTTATATTTGCTTACTTTCCTTTAAAGTTCCACGACATTAATGTGTCGGTATGCTTTCTACAATATTGCGTGATAGCGTCGCCAGCACTATTGAAATACGATTCTTTGCGTTTATTTTCTGCTAGAACTCTACTCCTAAAGTAGTCTAACGCTGGAAGTGAAATATTGATACATTATTCACATGGTGATAGGTTTTAAAAATAAAATATAAGAAAGAGAAGTGTAAATCACGGAACTTGGTAATAGATTCCTGAGATACACTTCAAAGCTCTTATAACAGCTGACTATTCAAGGTGCTCCACTTTTGAAACCCTTTCTAAATTCCCCGAACAGTGCTTGGGTTTATCTTTGGTATGCGATTAAAATTGAAATAAGTTAGTGATTGTTTTATATAGATACCTATACATGACACATTGCAATTCGGTAGATATTTAACTACCTAAAGTTTTTTTAAACATTTCTTTTACAGATTTGACAATTTTAAGCATCTAATTTTAATATTTTGGGTTTCCAAGCAGTAGTTATTGAAATTAGTTGCGTCAAATGGTGTACATGATCTATAAAATAAATACCTAATAGAAACAACTTTACATACCGAATTACACATAATTATGTGTAGGTATTTACAAAATTACAACGTGTAGACCCATTTTTTTTCCCACTATTAATAATAATAAATGGCAGAATAGTCGACATCGGCTCAATTGCCATACCGAAAGAAGAAGAAGAATAATAATAAACCACAACCACGTAAAGTGTCTCATAATTGTGTTTTATTTTATTTTTTATTGTTGCCTACCTGGTTTAAAATCAAAACTCAATGAAATCAATACTAACGAATGATTCACTCACTGAAATCACTTGAATGTGCAGTTAGGTCAGACAAAGAGCTGCTCCTGTACAATTTCGGTTTGATAGTTATACAATATTGTTCGAATATGCTCCCTGCTGGTCTGAATCTTCTTCTTTGAGGTATAATAATGCTGAGAATATTACAGGATTTTTAGTTAACATATCATTGTAACTACCCACAAATAATCCAAAATATTTTAGCTAGGATGTGAATGATGATTTGAAAATTACTCTTCAGGCATTAGGCGATAGAATTCTAAGAGTAACCGGCACTGAAATTAATCTTGATATACCTAAAGCAACCAAAATTAATAGAACATTATGAAATAAATATAAGCTTCAAGTTAGGTTTGCTCAAATGTAGCAGTAAAAAAGTTATTGCCACAGATATCCATAACGTTCTATACAACAAATATTGTAACTGCTCAGGTTTTCCTCATGGTGACTCTCGGCTTGCTATCAATCAACTGCATTGTCCTGAAGAGGTGCTTATCTTATTAGGTAATTTCCTGTACAATAATATGATCACAAGCCGCGGGACAAGGAAAACTGTATTATAATCAGTATAAAGCCACTATGTTATATTATTTTATTCCAGCTGTGTCACAACAATAAGTAGGACATATGAATTAACATTAATATTAGTGTTCAAATTAATTTGTGCAACAATAGGTACTTACTCGGGTGAGTTATGTCTGAGAGCAGTATTTCTTGCATTTGACACCACTTCTGTACCATTTATCTGCAGCAGATCAAACGCAAAACACTTCATACAAAATATTTTACAAAAATCAACCAAGATGGTAGATCAAAAGTTCGTCTGTGTCGCCGTTATTTTATTGATTATATCCGTAAGTATTTCGTCTGATAATTCTACTTACTTTTTCCAAACTAATACTTCTTTGCATTTCAAATTCACTAAACGAGTAATACAGGAACATGAACCATATTGTAGATATTAATGTTTTTAAGTTTATTATAAATTCCCAGGACTCCTTTAAAATTTTTGACAGTTGATGTTCATGTCGTTTTATAAATCTTGTCAAGCTTAAAAATATTCCAAACATTGACATGACAACGTAAAATGTCGGTAGGTATCAATGACGAAATTAGGTTTCATATTTCAATGGTAGGTATGTTGCAAAACGCCAAGAAATTCCCGCCAAAATTACTGTAAAAAATATTGCAAGCAGAAGCATTTCTGCATACAGCCATAAGTCTAATTTAATAATACAATTTTATAAATAATACACAACGGATTTAAGAACACAATTTTTCTACTTAACCGTGAATTTTAATGAACTAGACGTTGCTATATGGTTCTCGGTTTGGAATAAATACCTAGGTCAATCACTCCCTTCTCTTTCGTCTCATTAAAGAAGGTCGAGAGAATGATATGATAAGAGTATGAGCGGGGAGCATCTTCTTGTTATCTAATATAAACTTACTGCGATGATCCTTTTATCAAACGTAGTTATGCAATTTTCTTTCACGACCGTTCATGTTCAACAGTGAACTTATACGGAGGTCACAAAGAAAATGAAATGTTCACAAGTCAATGTCTAGCTTTAATATCTTCAACAATCGAGAGAAACATACAATATCCGTATGGTGGCACGACGATTGTCAGGAAGACCCCCAACACGATGGTCGGACGACACCGTGAAGATCACGGCGGGAGACAGTGGATGAGACTAGCTGAGAAACAGCAAAGGTGGTGCAAAAAAGAGGAGGCCAGCAGTGTTACCGAGTGTCACCGAAATAAAAAAATATTTATTTTTCAGAGCTGCGTTACATCATTTCCTCAACCAAGTGAGGATAAAGTGACTCCACCAGCTTTGATTGCATCTGCAAATATCACCGGTCCAACAACGACTTCTACCCAGTCACCACTGCAGAACATGGTAGTGGTCCCAACCAACTGTCCAGATGGTCAGAAAATGGCTGCTGATGGAGTGTGCAGAGAAGTTTTGGATGGATAAAGGAAGATTTGAGATATTTTGCTAATTGATTATAATTAGATAATTTGCAAAATATTTGATACCTACCTATTTTCCTTATTTTTGTAATAATTAGTATTGATATAATTATATTGTTCAAACAAAAACTTTAATTGTAAAAAAAACAGTAGTTACACCTTCGTAATACGCACTTTGTATTGATGTATGTATACTTTGAAGTAGGTACTAAGTTTGTATACAATATAGTATGTTCGAGCTTAGATAATTATTTTATCATGTTATTAAACCATCAATGTTATTGAAGCTACTCGTATCTATATAAATTATTTATTGTTTTATGGTGACTTTACAAGTCATTGGAATAAATATCTAATAACATTTGTTGTTAGATATTATCATAGTACCTATGTACCTATAGTACCTACCACGGATATCTATGGTACCTACGCACGGCTACTTAACAAGCTATACATTTTCAGTATAAGCTGACCTCTCAATGTACAGGAAACCTATACAATGCGAGGTCAGCTTATACTTGATATGAAGCCGTACTGTTTATCTACAAGTGCTGAATTTTTCATTCTTCCTTCCTCAATTGTGGAAACTACATAGAAGGTAAACCATTTCACTGAATTTTCAGATTTGTTTTTATCAATATTCTTATCTAAATTCACAGCGATTTAGGTAAGGAATTCCTGTAAATTAATCGTTTAATTCACAAAAAGAGTAGGTATGATAATTCTTTTGGATAAGTTTGGAATTTCATTAATCAATTCCGTATCAACGATCGTAAATGATTCCTTAGATTTATCCTTTCTTATATTTATAAGAAGACAAGCTTAGGAACCCCAAGTACGTCATACACCATAAAATATGCACATTCCATTCAGTTGAACACCGGACGTCTGACATTGGAATATCCTCATGCTCTAAAAAAACTGTTTGTAGGTAGGTAGTTAGTTCGCCCTTCAAATATTCCGTTGCAAAACTTATCACTGTTCAAGCAAGTTGGCTGGTAAATACTAACGCTAAATACAACAAATTCTTTATTTGTTATCAAAATTCCGATAGCCATTGGCTCCTTTCCCCTAAACGTACTGTCTGATACAGTGTTTACATTCGATGTCTCTTACGATACTCATGCGCAGTTTAGATGAGGAAAAAATATTTTTGCTCAAATACTTGAGTACTGAGAAAAGCCTATTTCAATATATAGGTACGTAAAGCTGTCCACATTATTTATTGACCGTATTAGGAGCGTAAATATCAGAAGACATAAAGTGGATTTTAAAATTGAGAAATAAATATATCTGAAACCCTAAGGGCTTGGCGATTATTTTTTACAAATAATTTTATGAAACATACTTTTATATACAATAATTAAAGATCAAAACATACAAGCTTATTTAGTTTAGGATTTGTGGTTCTTAGAAATTGTAACAAAATTATTAAAAATAAATATAATTATTACCGTTTCATTAAGTAAAAATGCAAAATTATCACTTCTTATTACGGTATTTAATACAGGTTATTTAGGTACATAACATAAACTGTGATAACACGACTGCATAAACTTATTATCTAAGGGGAGCCCTACTTATTATTTCTATGCACGACCGTGACAAAAAAGTTGCAATATAAATGACATGCGTGATACATGTCACTTTGCATTAGAAGTTCATTATAAAATTCAATTAATCGTTCGTAATAGGGATATACTCAAAGGTAATAGGTTTTCAAGGCGTGCCATAAAAAGGCTAAAAAGCTGTCTAGTTATTTCATATTTATGGTATAGGTAAAGTAGGTATCCAAGTTTATAAAAATTGCCTTGTTATTTTCTATCTCTATAGAAATCTTAGTTAAATTTGACTCACACATCTGTGGAGTCACAGGACTCACGTAGTTACGAGATGTCAGTATCTGAATCTATCAGCAAAAACATTTTTTATTAAGTTGTACTCCTTCTTTTATTCGTTCATCTGACGCGTATCGGTATTTCAAGGGAAAAAACGCTGTGATTTATACTGTTACGCTACGATAAGTCAACGATGACCGAGGTAGCGAGTGTAAGACTGCTAGACATGATGCGGAAGCTGGAGTGCGGATTTGTTTTGTGCATCTTAGAAGATGTTGATTTATTGAAGATACTGTACGGCAGGATTTCAGTAGCTATTACAACCGTATATAACCTGTACCTACTTCATACCTGGACAGTGGCACAGTAAATATTGACAGTTAATTGACTATACGGCGTAAACGGCCAATTAGGGTAACGAAAGTAACACTGTTGTTAGTACCTAACCTGCAGTACAATTTACTGGAACTTTCGATAAGTATTTTCTTTGATACGAACATTACAAACCCAAGGAGTTTTACTTGACCGTATTTTCTAAAATATGGAACGATCCATTGGCCATTTTAATCCTAATACCTATTGATTATATTATAAGTTCATGTTAAAAATTTTGTCAACATGCCATTTTTGTATTATAACAATGTAGCAATATCTAGTGTATCCCTGCTTAAATTATATTTAATAATTTAATTTCAGAAGAACTGACTCTATTTGCTTAAATCGCGATTGTAATTCGCTATAACGGACAGACATTAAAAAAATCATGACTAATAATTGTAATTATAAAAATCATAATACTTATTCCTGGTGAAAATCAAACAACAATAAACCTGCTCTTAGCATTATCATTGAGGTTAGCAAAGCTCTGCCACTTTCTAGAGTAGCTTTCTATAACAGACTTTCTAGATAAACTTTTATAGCTTATACGGCATTGATAGAAAATCTCGCCCAATTTGATAGTAGGTACGGAAAACTTGAAGAAGCTGAATAAATGGAATCAGCCTTAATAATAGATAAACAAACAAACAACAATATAAACAATATAATCATTTAATTCGTTTTTTAATATTTAGCCTCTTATAAAAACCTAAGCTATCATAATTATTACAGGCGTGAACCTAATACCGAAAACTTGCGAATTTGAGATCATTTGAAAAGTTTCCCCTTTTCCACATTTCGTCAGAATAGCACCTTAGTGCTGGGATTGTGCCTTATATCGGTAGATACTATCGCAATGGGTTATGCTATACTGAAATGCCGCTAAAATCTGTCCGGGATGCCGGTATTACGGTATTCCGGGATCCTGGTTTTCATGACGAATGATGAATTGATGACACAGCAGTGAGCAGCGTAAAACGGTAAGTATTTTTTATAAACGGTCATGATTACGATATTATCGGCTGCAACATTGTTTCACAGCCAATTATATAATTTGTAACCAGAACAAATATAAGTTTACTGCTATTTATTGGAAATAAGACTTTTGAGGTGTGTCTGGAGTATAAAGATATGGATTGATAAAATGTCGTCATTGAAAATTACTGGAAAATATATAGATAACAGTTTGTCGTCTGATAACAATGTATTTTCCTGCAACTGTCAGCGGAGCTAACTTATTTTGCGAGGGAACTTTTATAATCAGTGAATCATGTCTGCGACGTTAAGTGTACATGTTTGATAAAGCCTTATAGTTCGTATAAAACAGCTTGCCGGCCGGCGACTCCGCATCAGTCCTCTTCTGCATTTAGACGCGAGTGTGTGTATCAATCTATAAATTTTCCCAACTATTCCAGTTCACTAAAATGTGAGTACAAGTTGCAATTTCTATTGATTTTATAAATAGAATTAGTGTATATTATATAGTTAGGCTTGTGTTTAAGTAATATAGTTCATATTCAGTCAAGCATATTGTGTATGAATTTCTTTTGTGCTCTATTTTCGAAGCAACTGAAGAGCTTTTGCTCAAGCACTTAAAAAATAATACGTATTATTTTTTAAGTGTTTCTATCTTGTGTTTATATAAACGTGTGAATACTTGAAATTACAGATAGTGTTAATTAATTAAAGGAAAATCTCATACACTTTGAATGCTACAATACTAAGGATGTTTTTTATATTTCAATTGTACATATCCCTAGTAATCATTGTTAAGTTATGAGGCTTGTAAGTTTAGTGATCTTGTTCTCGTTCAAGGCCGGCTTGGCCTTCGGTGTGTCGTGACGACACGTTTTTTGCTCAGCCAGGATGGAATACTTATTACTTAGTGCATTAGTTACCAAGAATAATGCGTATCTTTTAAATCAATGTCCATTTGATGAAGAGATAACTATGATAAATACTGCATTTATTCATCTTTCAAAGTTTGAAGTAGGTACTCAGTTGTTTACCTATCATCTGTAAAGTTTCAATAATCACTACCAACTCAGCCTATCATAGTCCAATGTAAGACATTGTTGAATTTCCAAGTTTCCTTCAATTCTTGTGAATACTATTTATATTAAATCGAACCTAAATCTATGGCTTGAAATTCTATTTACGAATTCTTGGAACAGAGTTTCGTAATATGTGTGAATTAAATAAAACAACCGGCGGCGGCGGCGTCAAGGATGGTAATAAAATTATAACATTAACACCTGGGTATTTTTGGTATGACGCATCATAATCAATCAACCTTCTATCAATATGAAACAAACAAACGTTCGGCTTCCGTTTACGATATAGGTACTTTTTTTTTAAAAATTATTGTACTGAAAAGATCTATCGCAGTTGTTTTTGTGGCGTCATTTTTAACATGTTATTGACATCTTGCATTAACTGAAATATTCAGTAAACAACAACTATATTAACATACTTAAATAATAATATTTTTTTTACAGAATGGCTGACTCCGACCGCATCGTATTCCCTGACGAGGCGTGTGAGATCAAGGCGGCCGCAGCTGCAACGGCTGAGGACAAGACCTCGGGAGGCGACACCAACACTCTGGACACGCCGCCTGAAGAAGTCACCATCAGTATGAGAAACGTCATTCAAGCCCCCTCCAACTGTCCTCCTGGCTACCAAATGGGCGCTGATGGTGTTTGCCGCGAAGTTTTCAATTAATCATAATTATTATTTTTATAGTTTTAAAGTAAGATTATCTATTGTTAAGTGTTTTAGGGAGCGTTTATACTACAGCTCGCTCACAATACAAAGCGGCTTGCCCATGGTTTGACGTGGTGTAGCTAAAATCATAAAGTGTAAACGACCCTTTATATTAAGAATTTTAATTTTTTACTTAGTGTGACGAAAATACGCCTTTTTAGGATAACAATATAAATGATATCGTAGCAGTATTAATAAGTTCGAATCCGATTGTTTACGTATTTATAATTTTTACCTGAATGGTTCAAGTGTTGTTTTGTGAAATGTTTTAATGTTTTTTGATGACAATAAAATGTTATGTGTCAAACATATTTTAATTACTTGTTTTAAATATTATGAATTGAAACCAACTATGACGTAGCTTTAGAATAACACCTGATTTTTAACAAAGCAATATCTAATTACTGCAAATTATTCTCGGAATTTATGTAATGGCCATTTGACATTGAACATTGTACCTATATATGAGCTAGTACTAGTACCTACAATCTTTGACATCATAAAATGTTGATGATAATCAATTTCCTCTTAAACTTCTCCCAACTTCAATGAAGGTACAAAACGAATGACTGTGTCCGCACTCTGAACATTTGAGTTTAATTTGTAGTACTGTTAAATATGGAAAAATGCAAACGCAGTATTAGCGCCACATAGTAACAAATCACACTAGGGGTACTTGACTCCTCCACAACTTTGTCTTCAAACGAGTCAGCACGAGCTATCAAATGGAAATTCTTCACGCCGCGCCGTAGTGAAATGATCAGCCAGTCAGGAATGCTGGTATCGAGACTGATTGCCCAGGATGCGCCAGACGATCTCATGTTTCGTCACTTGAAGAGAATCTTTCTTACACCTCTACCTCTGTACTCGGGATACCTACCGCCATAGATTTTCTCTTGACAGGTAGGAATGTGGTTCCATTAAAGGATTTCCGGTAACTACCTACTGTGCGACAGTCGTCACCATAGCTAAGTACCCACGAACGTACACAGATATCGAACAAGATAAGTGCGAACGTTACCGCTTCAGATAACGCGAAGTGTTGTATAAATTCCACATAAAACGAACTTCGTTATGGATTCGTTTTTGATGATCTTAGATCGACATAATGTTTAATGTTATTTCGATTGTTGATTATTGTTAGGACTGAGTTTATTAATTTGGGACTGAGAGACATAGATATGCCCAGCAGTGGGCAATGATAGATCGAGTCGATTAATTGAAATGACAAGTGCGTAAGAAGCAGACTGAAAGTAAATTTTTACGTCTACGTTTATCACTGGAACTATTACATACTAGGTATAGTACAGTGTCATAACGAAAAGGCAAAGGCGGCTGTATCTGCAGTCGCAAACAGCAGGCGGTAATTCCGCAGCTATAAATAGATGGCCGCACATGCAGGTCTGTCGTCGAAGCTCCGCCAAACTGCCCCGAAGGATAACAGATGAACTTCGATGGAGTCTGCCGCGATGATTGGAACAAGAAATTACAGCTTCCACGTTTAGTTCGAGCCAATCAATCTTCTGATGTCTTTATATTTTCTACTTGAATCTTTTATCATTGTGTTTTTTAATAAAAAGTTATATGCCACAAATAAAACTCATTTTTTTACTAATAATTAACGATCATTTACTTTAAAATATTCATATAATTACATAATAATCTAACTGTGATAATTACAACATAAGGGTCTAAGATAAAAAAAAATCTATTTCATCTCGATCACAAAATATTTATGATATTCATTCGCCTACAAAAATTATAAGTAACCGAGCGTTGCGTAAGTTTTAACAAATGGAGCATCACTCTCACAGGAATTCCTGAAAAAGAAGAAAAACAACGTTAGCACACAGTAAACCTGACAGAACTGACCAATATAAAATTATATCTGCGGACGCAGTAAAGTCGCCATACAGGCTCCGATGAATGGAGAGATGTAAGCCCCCCTAAGGGCCCATCCACACTCGACAGTTTCAGAATCCCGCGATTTCGAGTTCGTTATTCCCTTTTAGTAAGCAAAAGGCAGCCAAAGAACGCGAAATCACGAGATTCTGCTGCTAAAAGTATCGAGTGTGAATGAACGCTAATTCATAAAAAGAGAAAACTATAATCCTCCTTATTATAAAAGCAGGTTCAAAGCAAGTCTAGTAAAACCCAGGTTTTAAATATATCCGTCACATCAAAGGTCACCTCATAACGTCATTTATCAAAAAGAGACGGGGCTTTCTCAAAACCTGGGTTTTACAAGACTTGCTTTAAACCATCTTTTGTAATACGACATGGGTTTATCTTTTTATGAATAAGCCTTAAAGCTAATAATAATAGCTTTAAAGCTATATCGATTTCGGGGACAAAATACTCCAAAAAGCAGAATATTTGTGTTTCAATTCCGTGGTCCAGGCACTGACGACCCAATAACAGGTTCTACCCCATAAAGTTCTTTCTTTATTATTTAAGTCGTAGTTCGATTTGCTAATGAGGACATTTTGAGTTATGAAACCTACCCCTGAAGAAATTAATTCTGGACCCAGTGCTTTCTCAATTTGTCCCTATGCCTGAGGTCGCCTCAATAAACTATTAGTAGTTTGCGCGCTACGCGCTTGCGCACTTCTTAGGCGCGTAGCAAGATTTTCCAGATAAAACATGCTTTTCAGGTACAGCAGGTCTACCGCGTAACTAAAATGGTAATGAACATCGACTCTGGTAATAATCTTCGGTACGATCGTGAGAGGCTAAACTTTGAGTTTCCTTATAAAATATTACTTCGGATTTTCGGCTCATTTACGCACATTTCTGTAAATGTGTTTATATGGGCCTTTTTGTTAGTCTATAATGTGTTTGGCTTGATGGTGAAACTATAGGGTTCTCTTACCAGACTCAAATACAGTGGTGGATGTACTGAGGATCGAGAGTTCACCTCTGCTTACTCTTCGAACTGCTACGGATAGTTATACAAGGTCCAACCTTTTTAGTCCCGCAGCCTGATTACGTATGATAAATATGACAGTTGCTGTCGCAAATAAACGTGCTATTCCGTATGCTCTTATGAAAACCCCTATAAGCGAGAAAGGGATGCATTGTTTATTGGTCGCTGTGGTTGTCAGATTTTTCTTACGTAATCAAGGCGCCGATCCCTTGGGGAACTCATTATTATTTTCGCGGTTTCCGTGTTGGAAAGTTTGGACCTTATTTAATATAAACAAAAACAAATAGTGTTCTTAGTTAAGCTTTGTTCCTTTACCCCGAAATGATGTAGAATTATTTAGAACACCTTGTTATTTTTAGCTCGTTTACGTGAATGAGAACGTGGGGTGCTATTTTTGTTACAGCAAATAATTATGAAAGACTAACTAAATCTCAGTTGTCTAGGGTGGACTATGTAGTTGGGCCCAGGGCCCATCCGCTGAAGGATTAAACACGTCCATACCACACAGAACGATGCAGTGCGGGATGCACGCTTTGCAACTGAATTCGGTAGGTACCGGTATTTCGTAGGGCCCAGCCCTTACCAAATTTTCGGCTGCGCGACACTGCAGTACGAGAGGTATTAGTACGCACCGCGACGTTCTGTGTGACATAGCCGTGACATTTGCATTTTAATAAACAAGTTTTGCGTGCCAATTAGAAAGAAAAAATACAAACTAAAATGATAGTGGACATAAAAAAATATTTAATTTTATTTTTATATCTACTTACATACTTCGCACTATATACAAAAAAGTTCAAAATAAACAAAAATAATAAACATAAAGCAATTCAAATTATAATAGTTAGATACAATAACATAAGTCTAATAAAATTGTTATAGATAAATTATTGTGCGTGATTTTGGCAATAATTTTAATATTTATGATGATAATTGAACAAAACTTTGCAAAAATTGTCATGCAGAAAACTACATCATGCTAGAACAATTATCTACTATGCAAACCAGTCTTAATACTACACCTACACGCTATTTAAAACCAACAATTAGTAAATTTGAGAAGAGATAAAACATCCATACTTTTATCGTAATAGTATCGTAAGTTGCTTGTCGGGTTTAACCTCATCTACTGAAACGGAACAACATCCATACACATACTACCGCGATAAACTAAACGATGCACAAACTAAACTCACGAGTACTTACTCGTCCTCCCATGGACATATGTCGTTCCGCTGCTTACGCTCACTGATGCCGGTTTTATTATCACGCTTAACAATATTGGTTTCAGAGACCGACGACAGTTCGTCTTTATGAGCAATATTTTTCGTCGCGTCCGTGTCGGACGCCCTGGAATCTGCCGAAACCCTTTGCAGTGGCGCCGAAGGCACTTTGTCTACGTTGTCGTCGTCGACCCCGATGTCTTCGCACACGGCGAGCGGCGCCACCGGCGCGCGGGGCGTCTCCGGCGGCGCGCACGTCACCAGCAGCGCGGGCGGCTCCACCTCCACCGTCACCGAGCAGCAGGGGTCTGCTCTCACTGGCGCGGGTGCCACTACACACGAGGGTGCCTCGGCCGGCTCCAACTCTATCGCGCTCGTCAGCTCAACCACTCGGACCGAGTCTGTCGCAACATTAACATTTTCCGATGCGATCACCGGAAGATCACCGATTTTGCTACTCGTATCTTTACTTGAGGCCGGACTGGTTTCTTTTATCGTTGACGATTCACGGGACAGCACTTGTTTCACAGACACGACATCATCTTCGGACGATCTCGTTCGGTCGGAATCTTTAGAGTCGGACACGACGCCGGAAGCGGACGAGTCATCGTACGACTCTACGGAGGGCGCACCGATGACAGACTCGAGCACGGAACGAATTTTAGTGCTTTCTTGCGGAACTTCTCCTCGCGAGCTATCACAACCTAAGTCGTGCGGCGGTGCAGGCCTTTCAGCGGTGAGTACAGGCCGTTCCTCGCCGATCTTGAACACGGGCCGCACCGGCTCCGTGGGCGTCGCGTCCGCCGACGCAAACACCGAGGAAGGCTCGTCGGAGTGCGCAATGGAGCGCGGCTCTTCCGGCGACTCGGCGGACTCGTCGTCGGGTGCCGAGCTGACGCTGATGGTGGGCGTAGGGTGCGGCGGCGCGTGCGCGAGCGGCGCCGGCGCAGGCGCAGGGCGCGGGGGGCGCGGCGAGTGCGGTGGCGAGCCCAGCGGCGCCAGGTGGCGTGGCTCCACGGCCGACAGGCGGCGCAGAGGCGGCGGCGCGCCGCGCAGGCCGCCGTCCAGCGTGCTCTGCTGCGGCAGGCGGCGCGTGCGCTCGCCCACGCCCACGGCGGCGCTCACGTCAGATGACGAGCTCCCCGAGTCCGCGGCCGAGTCTTGGCGCCGCCTGCTCGCACTACCGTACACGCCCTCGCGTGACGAACTCTCCCACGGTAATACATCGGCAGTGTCGTCGTCGAGAGGATCCCTGTAATGTTGAACCATAATAACTTTAACTCATACTTTTAACTCATAATGAAAATGGATCAGAATTTACATATTTTGCCATTTACATTCTACCATTAAATTCTATTATTATTAGTTATTAACCTTTACTCTGTAATCTAGTTTTGATTTAAGGCCCTACACAGCTGCATTATATTTGTCGAAAATATCGCATGCGCTATTGCGATATAGATCTGTTTTAGTACATTGTGCATTATCGCAGCAGTGTGTAACATCGCATGCGTCCTAATAGAAAATGTACCAAAAACAGATATCGCAATAACGCATTACGATAATATCGGTGTTATAACGCTACTGCGTGTAGGTACCTAATTTTTTTATTTTTTTTTTGGAAAATTTGCATCATGCAAAACATGAAGAATGACCTAAACATGCTCTGTACCAACCCTGTACCGTGTTTCATAGCAAATAAATACTATTTTCCAATTTCAAAAATAATAGAAATATTCCTTTACCGCTGGCCTTTAACGAGATAGGTATTTGAAGTTCAAGAAAGGAAATTTCAATAAGTATGTATTCAAATTCTTCAAACAGATCCGAATTACCTGAACGGTATGTCGCACAGATTAGATTGCGAGTGGCTGTGGCTGGGCTGGTCGGGCGGCCGCGGCGGCTGCGCAGCGCACACGGCGAGCTCGTGCGCTGAGCCCGACAGCGAGCGGTCGGAGCCGCGCCGGCGCGACAACGTCACGCCAGCGCCGCTCGAAGCGCCTGGCTTCTTCTTCACTTGACCACCGAAGTTGAAAAATCTGTGAACACGAACTTTAAATTACGTATCGAACTTGGAATAGTGCACGTACAAGTTAGCAAAGGGACTAAAAACAGTAAATTATTCTACAAAAGAATTGAGATTGAAAATCGCGTCTTCTCTTGGGCATGTTCCCAAGTACCATCCATTTGTTCATCCTTCTAATAGAATAAGGTAGTCACCTTAGTATAGTATAGTCGCCTCTTAACATTTTTGGTTAGTTATTCTGTAATCTGTCCATTCGTGAAAAATCTGCAAAAATTCAGAGCTGAGACATGAGGTCATGTCTTAAAAAAAATCCGTAAACAGACCAAGCAGAATAACCAAAAGATCAAAATGTACTAAAAATACAGCTTACTTAGCCTTCTTCTGGTGCACGTTCCTCCCCTCAGTCAGCAGCCTCTGGAAGTGGTCGGATCTCACGAAGCGCGGGTAACAGTCCTTCTTGAGCAGAAGACCATACACGTGATCGGCCGCATGGTCCAGCGCGTACCGGGAGCCGCTCCGAAGGCCCTCCGTCACTCGCTCGGCCGTTGCGCCATCGATGTTGATCTCGCACGGCGCACCCGGCTTCAGAAACTCCCTGATAAACGTAACAGTATCAAAATAAGTTACCACGTAGATTGAAGGCTTTAGAAAGAATGCGGGACAAAACCAAGAGTTTGACGGAAATGCTGTAGTGCAACTTGAGGAAGCTTTCCTTCCTTCCTTGAGG
The DNA here is from genome assembly GCA_932294325.1 of Allophyes oxyacanthae. Classification (NCBI taxonomy): domain Eukaryota; kingdom Metazoa; phylum Arthropoda; class Insecta; order Lepidoptera; family Noctuidae; genus Allophyes; species Allophyes oxyacanthae. Next base: position 12,774,244 of record OW028613.1, on the reverse strand, counting down.
AAGGCTTCCTTAACTGCTTCTTCATAGTAATATAGATAATCTAATCTATTATCTATACATAATATACCCTATTTAAGAATGAGTATTTCTGTGTTAATTTTTCAGAGAGACCTAAACGTTTCACAAATTCACTATCTGTAGGTATTACCTCCATCTCAAATGACCTTCTACGAATAGTTTGGCTTTTTAAAACGTTAATGGCCGGTACCGAAGAAGAGAATTTTACCGTCGGGACCAAGTTCTTGGTTGGGACTGGTAGTTCAAAGCTGTCACTGCAGTGCGGTGTGCAGATTTAATTTTGATGTTTATTAATTTACAAATAGATGTCAAAAAACATACTCGTAGGAACATACTCATAGATATCATCCAGCTTTTTCGGTATCTGCTTGGTGCTGCTGCGTCGCAGATCCATGACGGCAAGCCAGAACCTGATGTTCTCATGCGAGTACTCCTTGCGCAAGAAGCTGGTGAACTCCTGCAGTCCTGTGGGGTCCGATACCACTTCGTCTATGGACAGCGCCCAGCGCTGGACGCGCTTCTCACTCGGCACCTCAACGCTACACACCAAGTTGAAGAAAATTATATGGCTTCCTTACTATGTGACTAGTATGAAGTTTTCGTGAAATACATAATGTTTTAAAAATATTAGAATTTCTTTAAAATACTTAAATTACTTTTGTTAGATTGTAAAGAAATGTAGAACTTTTAGATAGAGTAATACTGAAATCTAAAGAGACCAGGCATACGTAAGGTTGTGTCTACTTTGTACAGGAGTAGTACTGAACTCACAGAGGGCTGTTAATTTGCCAGAATAGGGTGTCGTCGCTGACCCAAGGGTTGGAGGGCTGCGGCGGGGTGAGCCAGGGATCGTAGGGAGCGAAAGTCTCCGAGTAGGCCACGAGAGCCTCTAGGGCAATGGAAGTCTTCACTCTCGTACGGTCCAGGCTCGCTTTTAGATGCTCAATCTAGAAGAATTAGAAGTAGAAAAGGTTAGCAAGAATATGTTTAGTTACTTCTATTATTTAAAAGTGTGGATACTACTGAAAAAGTAGAAGGATAACTTTAAACAAACAATACACTATCCCAAATGTGAGACCCAAATCTACAGAAAGATATCAACGTTAAAACTACAGTTAAGGAAGAAGAGGATATATATGAAGTCGGTGGTGCCGGTACCGTACCTCCCTGGTGACCTGGTGTATGGAGCGCTTCTTGACGCGGTGGTGGCGCGCGCGCACGGGCACGGGGCACGGCTCCAGCGCGCTGGCCACGCCGGGCGGCGGCCGAGCCACGCGCCAGTACGCGCGCTCCTGACTGTCGCTCACTATTTTGTCACCTTTCTTTCTTTCCTTTGCGAGGCGAACCTAAGGGAATTGTAGATATCCAGTTTTAGTCATTTTTGTCACTCATAAAACAGACACAAGGTCTTACCTTTCTAGTCCCCATCCCTTTAAGGGGTTATTGTACTGATCATTATGAACAACTTTTACTATGGGAAAAACCCTTGCATCGCGAATAATAAAATTTGCTGTTCCATACAAGTAATTCAATATTCGATTTTAAGTAAGTATGGACCAGCAGATTTGTTTTCTCGATTTCAGGTTTGCATAGTACAATAACCCCATAAAGGGATCGGAACTGAAAGGTAGGACCTTGAATAAAAAATATTGGTTATATTTTCTATGCCGAAGGTAATGAGTACCCTGAGATGATACGCTCTATTAGGATACCTTAGCCGTTCCAACGTACAGTCCGCGACAGGTCCACATGGCAATTTCAACTCCTAAACCACGCAACGGATTTTGATGCGGTTTATTTTGTGCATTTCTTCCGTAAGGTTTATAATTATTATATTAAGTGTCTTTCATATTTAATGTAAGGATTGTATAGAAATTGTTATTAATAAAACTAGAAATTTTTAAATTGACCTGTTCCTCTGCCTGCATAGTAATGAAGTCCCACTTGGCGGCGAGGTTCTTCTTGAGGTTGGCGAGAGCCTCCTGCTCGTACTCCTCCAGGCCATGCCTCTGCTTGTTCCGTAGTGTTCGCTTCACCAGGTAGATGGCGTACTCCACGTTGTCTGGGCCAAGCGTAGGCGCACTCGACCCGCCGGCCACGCGCGGCGCTTGCCACGGCCAGTAGTATGGACTCTGGAAGATATGAGTATGTAGTTGAAATCTTGAAGACTGGTTATTTATAAAAAAGATAAAGCTTCCAATAGCTAGTGTTTTGTATTGTACTCGCAAGGTAATTCGAAATGACAGGCCAAACAAGAGAAAACACATTTTAGGTAGGTAAGTAATTATAATCGTTTTGAAATAGGACTTTTTTTTAGATCTTTTTGATTACTACTAGGAGGGAGTATGTCAATGAAATTTTTTAACAACAAATGAGCGTTTGCCATTTTTTTTTAACAACAACATGCCGATTGAATAGATTTCGTAGTTCGCAGAGGTAGTAAATTCTTTAACCAAGTAGGTATTTAGGTTTAGCTGAAGGCTATGTTAATCTTGCAGCTTGCTGATGCTTGGTGATGGTGACCCAGTACGTACTAGTTATTTCGACGGGAAATTGCTAAGTTGGCATTAATACTTACTTGAAATCTATAAAGAGAAGAGTCATCCTTTAACACAAGGTTTTTCAAATCGTTGACAGGAAAAAAGTAACCATATTGGCAGAGCTGATTGGCTAAATTTATTGCTTCAACTGAAAACAGAGAATATACATATTACAAATAGGTAGACATGTATCAAAAAATATATATTTCATTCGTCAAACATCAAAGGCTTGGGTTTATACAGCACAAAACGTAGAATTAAGCAAAATATAAAATTGTAGAAACAGTTTTACGAACAGCGGCAGAAAGACACATACATGCGGACGAGTGTGATTCTCTACCTACATATGAACACCTGAGGATACGACTTGGGCCTCTCGCTATAGCTAGGGTCTACGGGGTTTCGGCGGCGAGACCATGCCCACGGCCCGGCGCCGCTTATGTAACACTCACCATTGCTAGTTTCATCAAGATTAAACCGTTCCATAAGCCATTCGACAAGATCGTAACCTGAAATACAATGAGAACACATAGCTGAATTGATATAATTTTTAATATAATATTAATTGAGCCAGAAAATGAGAGGTACGTACGTCATTAATTTAAATAATTAAATAAGCATCATAAATACCTACTCTCTATTAAAATGCTTTGAAGATTCATAGCGATTCCAATGGAGTCTTTTGATGACGTAATATATCTAGATCCGTGTCGTAAGACGGAACTGGATGTAAAATGCGCATTTGAATGATATAAATGTTATTCTAGCTTCACTTTAGTATCTAGTCAAAACATTGAGAATGAACAGAATGTGAAAAAGATATAGATTGGAATACGAGCTATCATACCAAAGTTCATAGGTTACGACATGAAAACCTCTTCCTTTTGAAAATCGGGTACAAAATACCCTCCCTGCGAAATCGGGGTGGTTCCTACTAAATATTGACGAAGTATGTAGTACCCCTGAACGCAGCGGATATTTACTAAATTGCGTTCCAGTTTGTGCTGGCTATTGATTTTACAAAGCGCCTGAGACACGAACCGTAGGCACGGCCGTTTTCCGGCTTTCACTCGTTTTTCCATCCAAAACAAAACAATGTCTGGATATTTTTCCGTCGATATTGTCTCAATGGATACAATTTTTGTAAATGTCAGAAAATATTACTATATCGAGTGTTAAGAAATTTAACTTCATGTGTTATAAACATTAAAGACTTTTCCACAAAATATTAAAATACTCTAGTTATTGAAATAGAGCTTTGAATAATTCCATCAAGTAACTCAATTAAAGCTAGTTATACAGGATAGTGCGGCATTACGACATTAAATGAAATCACGTAGATATTTGGTATCACGTTCTGTGACCGTACACAAAAATCAATTAAATGCAATCAGTAGTTTAGCCACAGGAACAAATACAAAATATCTAAATTATACACATATCACGACCTCTAGGCGAAATTTGATAAACCCCTAGCCCTTTCTTACAAAAATAATCTTTATTTACACGTATATAATTTTTTGGTTACCGCTTCAGAACGTGATACGTGATTTCATTTAATGTCGTAAAGTCGTCACCACCTGTATATAAACATAGAATCTGTATTTTAAAATATCTTACCCATGAAAGCAGACGGAATAACACTGAGAAAAAGTTTTTGGCTTCTAACTGGTACACCCGTATCTGAATCTTGCATTTCTTTTATCAAACTTTCCATCTGTAACATAAAAATTGTTATAGTATATTCTATCATGATTAATGATACGATGGTCTAAAATATGACGTAGATATTAGAAGCGGCGAGTGATCGAGTCTCTTCTATAGCTTCTGTAACGTTGTTATTTATTTGCAATATCCATTATCGCCATTTCTTCTTCCATATCCTAATTAAATTAGGAATCCTAAAAATATACTTAAAATTGCCTCTTTGTCGACACTTAATAACCTTAGTAGCGATTTTGATAGAGCGCCAATAACCGAGGTGCAAATGGTGTGTAAGTAGCACGGAAATACATTGACGTCCTGTTTAAATACAATTAGCAGTCACATTGGTGTTTGCCTTCGGAAACAAAGATAGTACCTACTTATTATATTCTAATTCGTAGAGTATGAAATCGTAGTCAACTGTACCGATGAAGAGCTATGATATCAAAAGCTGCTTATAAAATTGATTATGCAACTAAAGCTAAATCTGTATCAAGATTTAAAGCATCCCTCGTTCATGACGTCATTCCCGTCCTTTTAGGTCAACTTGCACTTGAGCTGGTCTGTAGATGTGTCGAGGGCTGTCTACCGAGGCAAGTGGCTGACCCTGCGGTGAATGCCAGTCGAGAGGAGCCAAGAGGCGCCGAGAGCCCTCGAGTCTATCAAGGGGTCGCCTCCACAGGGGACAAAGCCGATGCAGCCACGCTTAACTCAATTTAATCCGATCGAGAGCGGCTATTGCCTACCGAGATTGATTTTATATCACACAATTTCACGATGCGGGAGGCGAACCCTGAACGTTGATAATTGAAAATGTTTATATAAGTACCATCGCTTTATAAATAGTTTTGTGTTCATAAAATTCATGACTTGACAATTTGAATACTTATCTGCAATAAGTATATGTTTTCTGTCATTACTCTAAGTATGTTGCTAATTCTAGGGCTGGCTAACTAGCTAACGAAATAATTCGATAAGAACTCTAAGTACATACTTAGAAGTGAAACATGTCACCATGTCATACATATCTATCATGAACGTTTTTTATGAACGTGATGTCATAGAGGTGTCTATAATTTTACAGCCTTCAACTTCCAAATCAGTGTCTTGAATACAATATTAACTTTAAATACGACACTACTTGAAAAATAAAATAGGAAAATAAAAATAAAAATAAAATTTAATAGGCATGTTCGATATCGGGATTATCTTAGCTAAGGACATACACAATCAGTTGGTAAAATATTTGCTATGGAGTACAATATGACGGGAGGTGGACGTGGATTCGTCCGTTCGTCCTCGAAGATGGAGCTGGAAGGCTAAGTGGGTGACGTCACGGACGCGATCGATTCGCGCGGCGCCGCGACTTTGCGGGTCGGGGGCGGGGTCGCATCTCGTGATCCCGAGCGTCTTCGGCGGAACCTCGGAAAACCATCGCAGCTTCGCCACGATTTAACGTACGATTCATTGCCTACGGATTGTTTGGTGCGTATGCATAGACATAATATACTACTAAGTACTATTACGTCTATGTGCGTATGTTTAAGATAGCTAGAGAAGTTCTACGTTTGAAACTGGGTCCATACCTTTAATTTGGTACCTACGAACGTAAAATCAAAATAGAAATTCACAAACATCTATATGACATCCAATAGAGCTTCTAAATTAAGTAATGTTATCGTAAGTTTTATATTTGCTCCACATTAATGGGGAACGATGTCAAATATTTGACAAATGTTTTTCTAAACTTTTCCAAAGAAAATCCATCTAATATAATTTTGAATATAAGGTACCTACGAAAGTGACATGAAATGAAGCGCAATTTCACGCTAATGCATTAAGGGTTAGGGCGGCGCGCAGGGCGCGGGGCGCCCTCGGCGAGTGGGCGGGCTGGAGGAGGGCGGCTCGAGCCCATTTTGCATTTTCGCTGAGTCTTGTTCAATTAATAAAATATTTTCAACCTACGGAACAAACTCTGTAATAGCAGGAGCGCTCATCAAAAGTAGAAAGGACGCACATAAAGAGAATCAAAAGTGAAAAGGACGAACATAAAGATAATTAAAACATTTTTGACCACTGTTTGTATCTCAGAATAATGACTAAAGCATAGAAGGAGCGAAGGAATTCGAAACAAATCTCTATCTATCTATACTCTTTACCCATATGAGATACATAATAAGTTAAAATAAGATGCCTATATAATTCGCTATTCGTTGTTTTGGAAGGTTGTACACGGTTCTATAAAACCATAAATAATTTAGTGTTGTCCTTACAGGCATAAAATATATTTTATCGATATTTTGTCTAGGACGTACGAAATAATATTTCGAAAAAAAAAATTGAGAACCAATTTGTAATGAAATGCGAAACATCCATATTTATTCAATTGTCTCTGAATCAATAATTATTAGCAAGTCAAGGTTTCTTAATAAATAAATAAAAACAAATATAAAATAACAGATTTATTTCAAAAATATAATAAATAAATACATTTTAGCTTTCTGCACTCCTTCATTTATAGACTTTCACTAAGCAAAATCTCAAATTATTCCGTGCGCGCAATATGCTTAAAACGGGGTACAAAGTTTTCTCTTCATGTATTAAATAGATTACATCGTTATCTTCTTGTTTTTAAAGATCAATGAGGTAAAAACTTTGGTTAAAACGGCGAAGAATTAAACAACAATTTATAAAGAGCCCTATTACATTTGATGTTCCGCGCACTTAACATAGGTACTAAACGTCCATGCTGATGTCCAGCAGTGGACTGCGATGGGCTGAGTTGTTTGATTGGTGAACATCCACGTCCATTGCTGTTAGCTCAGAAGATACTGTAGCAACCGAAGTGGGGTTTAAGGATGCTGTAGAGCCCAGGGACGTCGCGAGAATCTGATGCGTTGAAGTGGATGAATAAGATGACGCCGGCATGCACTAAAAAAAAACATAATTAGATACACACAATATAGTTATAGAGTTTGGCAAACGAAAATTGAGACTGGAATTAACAGCAAAATTAAAAAAACTGAGAACACTTAATACTGAATATTTGAATACATTATCGAGTATCCATTACTCATAATTTCACAAGTTAATGTATTAAATATAATGTTCATTATAGAGTGTTGAGAGATCTAGTCATGTTTTTTGAATATCGCGGGCTAAATTCAGGCTCAACTTTCGTGTGCCAAACTCTAACACTCACGCTCTTCCCACGGTGAACCCTCGAAACAAGGCTATTTATCACACATGTTTAGTAAAAAATAAATCAATTATAGGTGCATTTTAATAAGAACTACTTACGCTTTTCACTGATGTACATTGAAGGTATAATGTTGACACAGAGTTCTCCTTCAGTCTCCGCCATTTGTCATCACAAGTAAAACACGCTACAGTAAAATGCCTGAAGCAAACTCTGTGGTGTTTTTTTGGAATACAACCAACTTCGCGAGACACCGCAGTAATCCATGTTTCTTGTAACATTTTGTCCCGCGGAAACCTAAATGAAATACAAAATAGTCAATTAATTAAACGTAAACTAACGTAACTGTAACGCAAAAATAACACTGTCGATACATTTATCGATCAATAAATTTACAACCCTATAATAACCTCTCAGGCAAAAATTTAAATTGATAAATAGTTATGATTTTTATAGTGCACACTTATTTATTTTACTTCTTATCATAGATAGTGTCTTGCTTTTCCTTATTTTATGTTTATTGAATGAAAATCATGTCTGTATAAAACAAATCTATGAATAAACATAAAAATACTACTTACTTGTGGAAGCTGATGTTTTCACTTGTGATTTTCTTTACATCCCATACGAGATTTACACTTTTTAATGACATAGGCCATAGCGAACACTCTTATTTTACAAATGCAATCGTCTTTTAATCAAGGATTTATACGATTTCCCACAAAAATCATTTATTAAAACCAAAGTAACAAACCGTAACAAACGCACCACTGACACAAACACTATACGACAAAATTCAAGATGTCGTCGGCGTTCGACAAGCGATCCTCATGGGCGGGTTACTTAATTTGGTAGCGTCAAAAAGCTACAAAGGCTACAGATTTGACAGATGGCCGTGTACGTTTTGCAGGTACTGTGGCGGTTTCTATGCTTTAGTCATTATTCTGAGGTTTGTATTTCAATTTGGCATAAGATTTTTTAAGTTCAAGTAGGTACAGAGATACAGGACAGTATACTATGTATGATATTTATAGACAATTTATTTAAACCATAGTAGATACTTGACAATTATTCTATGATTCTTGGAACCAAAGCTGTTTTAGTATTATTCAACCCTCTTTTGTCAGGGCGTCCCGCGCGGTATAATATGACAAAGACTTCAGCGGCGCGTGTGCCTATTACAATCAACATAGATGCTAGTAAATCAAAGTCATCAACGTGATTATTATCACTGTCGTTCTATACGAAATCTTTATGTGCAACTCCACAAGTCAGTAAGTATTTAGAACTGTCTTTTATGGTTTTATTCGTTGCCGGTAAGAAATCCCGAGAGAGACTTAAACCGGTGAAAAGCAATACACTCGGATCACGGAATTAACATGGATATCATAGATAGAAGACAAAAATTTAAGAGAATGGCTAAAAAGGCTGAACCCACCACCATGTGGTAGTGGTGTTGTGATCAGCCGGGAAATGAGTGAGAAACTAGGTGAGTGGAAATATTTTCTGTCAATATCTAAGTGTTACTCGAATTCGTCTTTATTTATAGAATGTTTCAGCCGAACTTTCCGTAATATCTTACGCATCCTCCATTATGAGCGGATATAAACCGATCATCTGTATATTGCACAAAGTGCTTAAAGCAATGTTTGTAAATATTGCACGTTCGTACTTTGATGCTATTGCTATGTTAATGAGATTGTAAGTATTTTTGGTAAGTAAGTACTAAGGAGGACATAGCAGATAGATTATATTTGCAATGCTATTTATTTATTTATTAGATGATATTTGCAATATATTCTTTTAAACTTAGCATTACTAAGATGATCTGTATTGGTTTTCCAGCTTCATATTTCTCTGAGACTTTACAGCTGTTATCTTATAAAACGTTATATTTTATGGTTACTCCGAGCAACGAGCATCGTCGTTGGAAGCAAGCCCTATCGATTTTCAGACACCGGCAGCAGAAGGCCCGGCGCCGACGACTGTGTTAAAAATAAAACGGGGTAAAGCACTGCCTACCACCACGCTACATAATGTAAACTGCTGTAGCTCACTCCGAACATAATATGTAACTGCCGTTATTTCGGTGTTGCCCCGGTGTAACGTGGACCCGTATTGTTTATAAAAGAATGTAGGTGGGCAATTGTTTCGCGGAAGAAGTCGCGCATTTAAATGATAATACGTATTTAGAAATACATAAAAGCGTTAAGTAAACTGGTATACTAACCTTATCGAAGGCGAGGGGTCGGTGTCGAGGCACGTCAGCGAGTTCCATGGCTTCGGCGGGGCGGGGCGGGGGGAGCGGGCGCGGGGGCTGCGCGCGCGCCGCTAGCCGACCTCCATGGGCGTCTGCCGTCGGGGCCGCATGCCGCTCGCGCCCGCGCTGCGCCCCCGACACCTGACCAACACACGACGGCCACCACTACTCGTTAGATACACAACCGTCAAGCGACATCACTCAGCCAGGACAAATAAAACTCATAGCCAAATGAAACTAGCTTTCTCCGTGACTGTGCGGACGTGAACACGACACTGTCTGCCACAGTCCGACCGTTCGATTGATGAGATCAGCCCGTTAAAATGTATAAATTCATAGATCAATTGCATTTAATTATCTACGAGCGCTCGTTAGTTGGGGCACTAAGAACAGCTACAGATGAGTAACCGTGTAACGTGTGTTGTAACACAGTCATGCTAATCATTATGATGCTACTAGAATTACAGCAAATAATCGGAACCTTGGGTTTACTCAGATATATAATTTTCCTTTCTAGGCAGTTATAATATCATTATCATAATTTTAAGTTGAATTAAAATGTAGAGTCAATCTAAGGGTGTTCATAATTTATCATCGGAGTGTTACGCTAACAAAAACACATTTCAGTTTTTATTTCTGTGTGTCTATGTCTAACTACTGTGCATATTTTGATGGCGGTGATTTATAAACATAGCTAACATCTTAGCGCGACAAAGTAGGAAGTATTATACTATGTGTAAAGAGGATTTAGGGGCGTTGAGGATTTTTCTAATTATAAGTATCTAGGTCGCGGGTAAAGCAGCAGGCAAAACAAATAAATAAATAAAAATTCCCTATAGAGTTGAAGATTATTAGGAGTTAGGTTATTTGAAAAATAAAAAGATTAAATGACCAATTCAAAGTTCAGCGATATACCTACGTAATACTACGTACTACTACATACAATCTCTTTAAAAGTAAACCTTAAAAATAACTACCAATTTATCCTCACACGCTACCTATGTATTCCTTCCTGTACCTACATCATTATATTTTTCTGCATTCCTTAACCGCTCATACCTCACTCCTATAATTAAACCAGTGTTTATATAACAGTGGGCACATACCTACATGTCGGGCAATGTATGTGACCAAATTAGATTTGTACCTAGTACACAAAGGAAAAATTATAAGCCATGGCCAAGTGCGTGTTCATGATACCAGCTAAACTGAGCTAACAGACATTAGAACCATGTTCGCGTGCTTCAAGTGTTCAAATTGTATTTAACCGCATTAGTACAGGATAAAACCAAAAACTAATGATTCAACGCTCGAAATATTCTTCACCAGTTTTCGACTTGATTAGTTCAGCAATGTAGGAATTTTAAAGAGTTTCCTTGTTTTGGTATTAAGTATTAGCTCTTTATTAATTTCTCTTTAAGGCATAAATGGGTGTTCTGGTTATTATGCCCAATTCCTCGCGAATTGGTTTCCTCACGACAGCATGTGAAGTTAGAATCAAAGATTTTGTTGGGGGATTTTAATTACGGTCGTAAAAGTCATACTTGTTAGTTGTTATCAACCAGTTGCTAGTCCATGTTCTCTCGGTTTTTTGTGGAGCAGTAAACCACTAAACTCAGCTGCATATAGAATATTCCCGGACTGACGAAGTTTATTATCAGACCCACACGTTGCTTCTTGGATGCTATTGCATCCATCCATCGGATCTATTCACCCGAATGTCTCTGAAGTATTAACTCTTTTGATCAACATTGAGATGTCCTCGGACTATCTCACAATTAATACTGCACCTACCTGATGCATCTAGGTACTCACGGATTATGAAGTCAACGATAAAATAATAATTGTTATCATCAGGATGGACAAGTATTGTACCTTGACAAGCCATGCCGGTGAATTCACGAACTCGTCTAACGAAGTCATTGGTTACGAGTTGTTTCTCTGAAAAGTTATATCGGGATGGTTTTATAATGTACGACGGCATTTCAGGTAGTGACATGAAAATGGAACTCTTTAACATTTGAATCTAGGAGCCAATTATCAAGCGAGACAGGTTACAGAGAGCTCAAATTGTGTAGTACGGCGACTACTATGAAAAGTAAGATACATATTTTCTTAAAAACAGACTACATAATCTGATTGATTGATGAATGGAATGTTTGTAAATCAAACAAACATATCCATTCATGTTTCAGTGAATTATAAATTATAACAAAAAATATCACTAACCTCATCCAACAATTGAGATCATAAATATCTGGCGCATCGTGCGTCACATTGATAGAGCTCATTGATCGGATCTAAACACACGTGCCCACAAATCCACGGGACCACGGCCATGTTGTAAACATGCGCTCTGGCTGTTTATACACGCTCGAGTTAAACGATTGACATAAATAAAGATCTTTGACAGCCGCTCAGTGCGCCTCCACTCGCGTCGTTCGACAACTCACTATTGTTTAGCAAACGACAGACGCCGACTGACTCACAATATCTTCTGATAAAACAGATAACGCTGCGTCCGTTAAATCTCTTCTCAAGTCGTAAATTTTAGACTCATGACGGAATTTTGGGAGGCTTAAGCACCATAAGATAAGTGAGATAAGTGGACTACGTCGTACGCGAGAGGCACCCTGTATTAATAATAACTACAGCGTAGTTTTTCATGTCGTTTTCATGACTAGGTACCTATATCATGACGTTTATACTGCATTACAAATCATGGCCTTGTCTGTTATTTATTTCTTTATGCGTACGTCTTTAAACCCATTCTTTTGGGTATGATACTAAGTATGATCACGTTATTTCAAATCTATACATATTCTACAGAACGTGGCCTGGGCAACAATCTGCATTTCTAAAAAATCTTTTTCCTTTGAACCCTTTCGAGATTTCTGCAGCTGGGCACCATTATCTTTTTCTATAATCTGTATCTTGGTATTCGACTTCAGAATAGATACAACATATTATTTATATTTATATGGGTTCATGGCATCTAAACCCGTGTCACAATCGCGTACTTATAACAAACATGGTTTGGCAGTAGTAATATAATAGCCTGTCTTATATGGACTTGAAACAGTTGCGTCAATCATAGGTCTTTAGCTTTTAAGGAACTAGGTAAATTAATTAATAATTATTTATGTACAGTATCGGTGTAACTACAACCTGACGTGCCCGCGATTCCAACAGCGTGATAAAAGGTTTAAGTTTCCCAAGATCAAACGTGTCAAGTCTGGAAACATTCTACCACTTTTCAGCCGTTACGGCGTGATTGGGTAAAATTCTAACAGAAAATTTTTCACATGAATTGTGAAAGTATTATTGAGAATTTAAAAAAATGGTTCTTTAATAGGGTAAGCCTAAGCAGTAAGCACGGTATGAGCATGAGCTGCAATTTAATAGCAAGGCGTGACAACCTGTGATAACATATAATTACAATTTATGTAATCATCAGAGAAAAATCCCGTTTCCTTCCTAAAATACTCGTATTTCGTGAATTTTAGCCCTCGACAACAATTGAACTTGGCTGTATAATCAAAGTTTTTGGGAATTTGTCCTGTCTAGCAAATGACTGTAATATATTAGATATATACTGAAACTCGCTTCAAAGGAGCTTCATGTTTATTCTTCCTATGAAGAGTGAAAATAGAAAGTGAAAGATCGTTCACGCGTCATTAAATATGTACTTACAAGTAGATTAATCAAGTTATAATGCAATGCAAGAATAAATACCGCGAATTTTATCACGATCTCAGGAATACAAAGGTCCCATCTTCATTACATGTCGTCATCGGAAGTTAATGGGAGAAGGCTATTGAGGTTATTATCCTCTTCAACAATAATAAATGTTTGATGCAAATACCGGGAGAATTTTAATTAAAAATTATATTAACTTGATATTCATAAGACTAAAAAATCCCATAAAACCAAATAGCGTGAAGTGAAACTGTTTCTGTTTACTGATCACCGGAAATCTTAAGTGAGAGTCGTAAAGAGTGTTATTAACCAGATAATAAAATGTTTACCTATTTGCAAATACATTGCGTTAGTCGGCGGTTACGGGCAAGATTGAAACGCTGTTTATTAACCGATGTTTACTTACGTTTGGGTAAATCAGGCGTGTAACTGGGAAACCGTAAATAATCCTAGTAAACACTTTCTTTTAAGTACCAACGAATGGTAGAAAAATAAATCTGTGAAAACAGTGTGTTGGATTGGATAGAAGACTTTTTTAAATAAATGAATTTACGTCTTGAAAGAATTGTGTGCTGGTTAATCTACAAAGGTTACAGAATTTTTTGAAGTAAAGACGATTTTATTATTATTTCCCTAAAGGCTTATCCTTGTAACTAACCTTTGCAGAAGGATTGTCATCTATACATTCAGTAAATTAGCAAGTATTATTGGCATTGCATAAAAGCACAATAAATGCACATTGCACACAAAATCAATAACTGAGTGCGAGTATTGCTACTTGCCAGCTTGGACATCACATACCTGTCGATTAAGTGCTGCCAAATATTGAAGTAATTTACATAAAATTTTACTTAGCGACGTTTAGGGATGTAGAGTCCAAATATTGAAATGGGATTAAGAGGTCACTACTCATGGATGTAGTTATCCTCCTTTGGTAGATATTTAGTAGCTATAGCTACCAATGCACATTGAACATCAAGTGTTTGACAATGAAAACTACAACCTTGCATATATACATTCATACATCTGACCACAGAGAACAGTTAAGCAGCATGAGTGTCATAGTAAATGATACAGAGAAGAAAGAAACAATTGCGCACACACAGTTGATAGTAAAATGTGGTAAGTACCTCGCATCTGGGAGGGGTTCCAACGATCCCGCACAGCGACACGCGCCGGACGAGAGGGACGTCTCTTCCCATGGACACTTTCGCACATCTCTACACCCGGCCCCGGGCGACTCGGTACGACTCAATTAACACTGATTAGGTACCGCTAACTCGACCTCTGTGTGTCTCCATTGTGTGCATTTCTTCGACCGCCTTGGGGAATAATAAGCAGCTGTATCTCTATTCTCTATGACTAACATCTTAACAGTCTAGGACTTAATCGATAATGAAATCTACTTGATCCAGAATCCCCTTTGTCACTTGTAAACCTCCAACTTGTCTTCGCGAGGACAAAGCTAGTTTCATTTATGTATAAAACATACAAATGTGTTAGAATAATAACTACACTAGTAAAAAGTGGCAGCGAATCAGTGTGAAGAAAATCAGCGTTCCGTAACAGTTTCTTATGCCGTAACGAACTGGCTGGGTAACCAGCGCCACTCACAGAGATCGACCGATATCCATTATGTAACACCCATCTAAGGTCCGCTACTTAAGCACTAACTTAAAAACTTAACTAGCAACTTCATAACTATTTGTGCTTATGATATTTCAACATCAAGCAATATGGTCTACTATAAAACTAGAAGAGGAAAGTTTATAAAACTAACCGATAGAACATCGGAGCAGTTGGCTGTGCAACACACGACCGTTGGTTACGGGTACACACCGAGACTTAAACACGACAGGTACAGTCCAGGGAGTCGCAGGGATCGTAAGGTCGTGAGATAGAGCCCGCAAGGATTTTATAACAACTGTTTTCGTAGTCAGCAACGTAACCTACGTATCGTCATGAAACGTATGGAGGGCGGGTGACGCGCGCGGGGCGCGAGGCGAGGCGCGCGCGGCGCCCGAGCCCGGCGCCGACACCGCAGAACAAAGCGTGGCCCAGCACTACGGGCGAGGCTAGCTACGAGAGACGGCGGCCGCTGGTGACGGATACTTTACCTAGCGGCGGCGTAGAGAGATGTGGGCGCGGAGGGACGACGCGGCGTCGGGCGCGGTCGGTCGGCGGTCAGCGGTCGCGGCGCGGCGCGGCCATGGCGGCGGCGCGGCAGGCGGCGACGACTCGCGCACTGCCGCCGTCGGGCCGCGCCCGCCGCCGCCGCCCGGGCCCGCGCACGCGCCCCAGCGCCGCCCCCGCCCGCCCAGCCAACCCAAATTGATCAGCCGGATCCTCGATTGCAATGAAATTTATGACAGGTCGTGGATCTATTATCGACGTGATACCGTCCTAGCCGCGGATAATAAATAATTGGAGCCAGCAAGATAAACGCACTGATTTTTTGATCGGAAGTGGATCACGTCCGGTCGCGGAACATTTTAATTGTGTTTTATAATGAGGAGACAACTGCTGAAGCCTGAAATGGAGATTTCAAAAATGAATAACCTGTTTTTAATTACTTAGATATTATTTCCTTTATTCAATTTTACAACATAATTATTATTTCCTTTATTCATCATTAAACATATTTTTTACATTTTTAAATACATATTATAAAATAAAATAAAATATACATTTAAAAACAATTATTATTATTATTAATTAAGGTGAATTTGTAAACATAAAAGTTTGCAAAACAGGATTTTAATAATTAAACTCTGGTTTTAGGTATACACACCTAGGTATATAACACAAATATTCAAAAATGTTAGGTACCTACATTTTACAGCTGAAACGAGTAATTTTTTTATTTCTTTTAGATTATAGGTTTATTAGAGTCACAGAACACAGAAAAGAGGTTTTCTTTTCTGTGTTCTGTGATTATAGTCGAACAAATAGAATACACATCTTAGTGAGATCTTTTAAGGTAGAAACTTCGTCAAAGTTGGCCTGGAAAAAATCGGGTTTTCCAAAAACAATTTGCAACAGTAAACTAAATCAGAATTTTCTATTCTTCTTTGGAACGTTGGACGAATACACTCCGTATGCGGACAAAGAAGAACGCCCAAAGAAATTATTTCACACACTTGAATAATCTTTGAGTCCTAAGTTCAACGTGATTCCAGCGTGGGTTGCAAGGAAAGATCCACCGCGAGTGACGAAACCTGAGCTCGTCTGGCGCACTGGTAGTCAGGTTTATTGTATGGTTTTCTACATTACCTACTCGTCGTTGAACTTTCCAATGTTATACACACGGGAGCAATGAATACGGGTCACCAAATAAACCCTAATAACTCGGAAACTAAGAATGTTAGCTTATTCAAATAAAAAGTAATAAATAGAGTAGGTATTTAATACCACTAAAATAAAATGAATAAAACTTCTTAGTTATTTTACTTATTAAAAATACATAAATTAAAAATGCGTAGGTAAGTACTTTGTATTACTTATCTCCGTATGTTGTCGATATACAGACATGACGATTGCCTACGGCACAAAGTTTCAAAGGCGATGTTGGGAAATATTCTCGCAGTCCTCTATCAATGTAAAATTCAGCTCTGGAAGTGTATTATTTGATAAATAGTCCATAAAATACTCTTTATTTGAATAAGCTATCATTCTTAGTTTCCGAGATATTAAGGTTTATTAAGTTGGTGACCCGAATTCATTGCTCCCGAGTGAACTTCATCTATTGTATTTATTTATATCTTATCAATAACAATATAAATTGTTTAGACGAATTAACGCACTATGCCAGAACTAAACTAAACTAAGAGCGATTGTCTATTTCTGTTTCAATAGAAATGTCTGAGTTTCGTCATATTAATTATTTAATAGATATCTACGTTTTACAAATATGTACTTACTTATTATTAACTTTAGCCTTTTATGTATTTATGTCACGTTTATACGAATGCAACTATGCACTTTCATTGTCTCGTCCGTCGTGAGTAAAAACTAGGTGTCAATCAAACTATCCATGCAAGAACGCGCGGCTCGTACTAATTATGGGCAAAAAATGTTGTTTTACCATATATTTGATATTCAGCTGAAATGACTCGTACGCAATTAAACTTGGTATGAAATGCAATTAACCTTCTTCATTTTTATTTTATTTCGTAGCCTTTCTCCTGTCTTTTGGTGCGCTAAGGAAAATAATTTTCCTATTGTGAGAGTACCTACCTATGTAATGCTCATGTTAATCAAACTAGTCTATTAATGAGCTTAGGTACTTACTGAAGGCATTATTTACGTACCTACTGTTTCTTTATAAACAAACTAAGAATATTTTAAACAATCATCAGATTATACGACGAAAGCATGTCATAATACTCAAACCACACGTCGGTATTTTGTTTGCATTATTCATTTCTAGTACTTTAAAGATACATAAGAGATATTCAAGAAGTACCACGTACTAGGAAGGTAAAAGTTAGGTAGGTACTACTAAATCAAATGGCCGAAGGCATTCACTTTGCAGCTTGGAAATGTCCTTTATACATAGCATAGGTAGATACCTATCTAATTATTATTGTTGTAAGTCAATGCATATTCCGTAATATAAATTAAAGACCGCGAAAAAGGGTGGACACTGAAAAATTACGTTAATTTTTATTTATTTATTATGAATTTGAATGCGTTTGGCAGCACCTCACCGGGGGGGAACGACCCCCCGACACATCAGACAATGAAAATCTATAGGTACACTCGTTATTGAATTTGCCTTATACCTTAATTGTTCACGAGTTCAAGTTCAGATACCTAATATGAACCGGGCAGAGAAAATCACTGAAAATAACATACCTACCTTAGGTACCTATTGTACCTAATACTTAGGTACCATTAAGTTTGTGTTGAAAGTTAATACCTAATAAGGTCATCATAGTTTTCATAGGTTGATATTTGATGAATTTACAATACGATAACTTAATAGCGGACCTGTAAACATGCTCTAATCATGTTCACAGCTCTATCGTATGTCAATTCATTAATATCAACCGACAATAAGAGTGAGATTTGAATCGAGATGTTCTTATAGACTAACTAGGCATGCAGTAGGTACGGGACTTAAGAATATGCTGTATGTAACTCTTCAAGAGACATTACAGTACCTACTTACATTTTCACATTACCCTTTGACTACCAATTCTGAGAAATCTATATGTTTTCAATTTAATCGGACCTTAATCGAGCGGAGGTTGAAGTAAACAAAAGAACTGTTCCAAATTGCTCCTAAAAATACCTATTTTCTTACTAAGTTTAGGACTTATTCCACTTGTAGCTTCCCCCCTCACCCTTGATAACCGAGTATAAAGTAGTAACGGAATTCTAAGCACCTAACAAACTGGTGATAGCAAAATGTCGAGTTTTCGATGGCGACAATAAGCGCCTTTCAGTTTTCTGTGATGTTTGAACTTCGTACGTAGGTAGGGACCTGTGTAGGCTCCTAAGCACATACTGGGAGCTTACTACTAACTTATAGCAGAGCTGAAATTGAACTGCCCATACATTTCCAGTATGAGCTGACCTCGCACTGTATAGGCTTTTCGGACAATGAAAAGTCCGGTTACTCTGGAAATTTCTGGGCAGTTCAATTTAAACCCTGCTAGAGCTCGCAGTAAGCCCCATTTAGTCAGTGCACTACAGTTTAGTACCCTTGTCGTTGGTGTGTAAGAGCTCCTAAAGATTTTTGAAGTGCTTATGGACAAGGATGTGAACGAGTGTGACTGAGAGTAAATAAAGATATTCGCCATAATTGAACACGACGGGAATCGTTGTGCTCTTGAGACTAAGTATCTAAGTACCTTAGATATTTCAGGAATATAATTGATCTTCGGAATACGTACCTATATAGCTAGCATAGAGCTAGGTAAAAGGATGAATTATCGGAATACAGATAGGCAAAACATCCCGACTTCTCGCACGGATGTAGGCGAGGCCTAAACGTTACGTTACTTTTAGGTCGGCGACACGCGATCCCGCCGTTTCGCAAGTATACGAGCTATTTGATCGATACGGTCAATTCATTTGGCGCACTAACCGCTCGCCGCGATTCACTGCGCGATTTATATCTAGGCGTTTATCGCTAAGTAGCCGGGAACACGCAAATCTACTTTCGGACTGGACAACTCCCCATAATTATTGGGTAGGCGTAGGTACCTACAGTAGCGTTAGCTATGAGCTTGCAGGGCACGATGTAATGTGTATGCTTGTTGTGTTGCTACTTGGATAGGTATACGAGTAGGTACATCTATAGGATAGCTTGACTTGCTCATGTAGTCTAAACCAAAAATATATCACCCTTCCTGTGGATCCCGTATGAGGCTTCTGGCGCTACTCATTGTTATTCTGATTTAAAGCCCAGTATACTGTTAACACTCACTAGCCTACGAAACCTAAAAGCCACCGTCTTTGTCGATAGGTCTTCTTCAAATTTTATTTGTACAGAACTAGTAGCCACACCAACATGCATTTGAAGCGCTAAGCCATTAATGTAACCGATTTTTTCCGGATGTGTTGATAATAGCGCACCTCTATTTCCTATCAGCTAAGTGGACCATGGGTAAGACTTGAAAACGCTTAGATGGGTGTAACCATCACAGACTAGTGCTAGAGATAGGCCTCACCCAAAAGCAAGCAACAGGCAAGCGCCCAGGTAGCCAACTCCCAGGTTTATAGCGTACCTATCGCCCCGGCACCAGATCTCCATCGCCTCACCTCATTACCTCGCTTTCAACGCGACGTAAGCATACCACCGGAGCGACTTAACATCACCGAGGTATCGCCGTCGCTACGACTGGACGCTAGGGGAACGTGCGGTGACGGCGAGACGTAAACACGTAAGCGCGCTGACAGCCGACCGCGCGGCGACGACGAGACATAACCGCGGTGAAGGCTTGGATCCGCGCGGAGACGGCTAGGTGACATCTTATTGATGGCGTTAAGATACAAGCGTGTCCCTCGGTGAATGACGGCGAGACGTAAGCAACCACTCACCACTAGCCGTTTACTTGTTTGTGCCGAGGCGAGGCGATGCCGTAACTAAGTTGATTAATGTGCGGTGCAGTAGGTGATTAATGTGTAGGTATGGAGTTTAATACAAAGAATTCTGAATCGCTCTAATTGAGGCGATGCCGATCTGTTGCCGGGGCGATAACTGTGCGGCAACCACCCTCGAAAATAATTCCGATCGATCGGAATTGGATTAATGTGATTGGACTCTTCTAGCGACATCTAGCGCTACCAGAATAACTACGAGCTACAGGGCAATAAACTACGCCAGCGCTGCCTAACGGAACACAGCGGCAACACCGACTGACTCCGACCCTACATCGCACTATGAAAGTGTTCAGCGAATCTAACAGGTAACCTACGACTGTCCGACATTAACCGTTGAGCTTCGGCCCGCCAGGCAATATCACCTCGCCTGTTCGAAAGATCCTCCCTTATCAATGGAGGAACATTATACATCGTTCCTCCACACTCTCATTAGCGCCACATTAGTTGAATTTTGAGGGGATTTATTTAACTAAGTAGTAGACATTGGAATTGGATTGACGTTAAAATTATCTTTGAGTAAGTCTTTGTCACTAGAGACGCTGCTGCCATTTACATGACTCAAGTATTTAAGCTGCCAGATTTGATGATTTCTTCGCCATCTGCTGATCATTAAAGACCTCGTCTCCGGTCTGCCAGAGGCGGCTTGCACCGTATGCTAGTAAGATGAAGATTGTGGAAACCAGATGTAGTTTCCCTGTTACGCTCCCTTTACTCGTGGTAATTTTAAAGAGCGCATTTTCCACTACTTTCTCATTTCGACTTACTTCCTCAACTGTGGCTACGTACTTTCAATGCAGTATGTTGGGAAGCTAACATTATCAAATAAGCAGTGAAGATGAAGCGGACTCTCCGACACCAACCAAATAAATGATATCTGTAATTTAGGTGTAATGTACGGCAAAAACTTAAGTTGCATTAATGCAAATGGCCGACAATGCTGATTGTTACAATATTCTGTTCGGGGTCTAGAATAAAATCATAAGACCTTTGTATTGTGATTCAAAAGATATATTCTTATTTATACTTAGTTAACATGTTACTATGTACTTGGGCGTAACAATAGCTAATAAACATACACAATGTACCATAAACATATCAATTATCAACAATGTATAACTAATTTTAAAATAATACTTAATGCTGCCACTGTAGAACAACATGGACTGCTTAACTACTCAGGAGCTGAATATTTAAAAACAAACTTATCACAACAGTACACTGGCAATTTACAACGTAGGTACTAGTCACTTGATCATGATCCTTAGTACTTGGAATTAAGGCTAATAATTCAATGTCATACATAATTCTGCCAGACAGTGTTAGCACAACCATACATTGTGAGATACAGATATAATTTGTACAATAATTTATATGTAAAATTATGCAGAACAATGAGGATGAGTACTTGTGTGCATACATAGTATACATAAAACTAATAAAATCGTATTATTGTGACGCTAAGCGCGAAATACTTACACTAAAGGAATAATAAAAAGTATATGAGTACCCTTGCCCGATAGCTAAGAAATCATTATAAAGGTTTACGCCCGCGACTTGTCTGATTTGATGAACTTGTCGAGGTCGGCATCGCTGGCGGGGTCGACCTGGGACAGTTGTCGGAAGCTCTCGTCGTCCACGAAGCAGATCTCGTGGCCATCGGGGTCGGCTAGGATGATGACTCTAACTGTGGCCTTGCCTGGCGTGTCCAGCGAGATGAGCGGCGTCAAGATGGTGCCCTTGGCGGCTTGGATCTTCTGGTCGATGATCGGCTGCTCGTCGAAGGGACATGAGAACGCAATGCGACCGTACGCCTTTGCTCGATTCACTGGCTCACCTGGAAATACATTAATTATATCTACGTTAATCAACTTATTTATTTATTTATACACACAAGAAACATTGTAATAAAAATGTTAAAGACATCGACGCCCCCATTGAATAAAATGGTAAATACACTTTACTGTAAAATGTTTTTAATGCATATATTTGTAATCTTCAGATTTGGTTACGCCTACTAGTATATTTTTTATTTTTTTGTCATTATTTATAAAAAGATATTAATAAAAAAATATGTTTGATGTAAGGTACACAATATGTTAAGAAAACAACGTTTTTTGACTTTTCCTGTAAAGTTAGACATTTCGGGTTACCATTTTATTCGGTGGGGGCGTCGATATGAGCACAATGGAAAAACTTATTTCTAATAAAAATTCTTCCAGTAGTCCCGCGACTATTCGGCGCTTATTTTGTTGCTGTTTTAAATACGGACCAACACGAAGCGAGAGCGACATTCGATCTCGAATGGAAATTAGAATTCGAATTCTAAAAGACAGGAGTATACAGGTGCATGTTAGCCTGATTTTGGATATCTTTTCATTGTACCTATAATCGATTTACTTAAACAATGATTTGCGGCGGTCAAAAATTTATACGTGCAACTGCATTCATTGCATCATTCTTGTTTGTGCATTTTCAGTGGCCTCATATCTGGTTTTTATATACATTTACCTATAATAATAAATGTACAAAGTATCACTGGTCGAAAACAGATACCGATTGCTACAATGTATTGTAACGTATCTATAGAAGTATCTACTCAATTTAATAATAGTTTCTTCCACTTGAATATTATTATCTTACATGTGTAAGATTTTTAAGTACCTACTATTGTGCTGAATTGCTTATCGCTTTCTATCTTTCTTTGTCCGGAGTGTGGATAGGTGACTATTGTCACATGTCTGCCATGATAGGAGGTGCAACATATTTATAGGTACATGTCTTATAGACATTGAATCATTCTACGTTGCGTGTGATAAAACACATGAAGGTAGTGCACAAATGTAACAAACAGAATACACATGAGATAATCACAACAAAATATATTTTTCGTAATCCTAATTTTATTATAAGAGCTTACACCAAATATGGAGTGCTTCCAACAAGCAAAGCGAGCTCGGGAGTTCAGACCACGACTCAGGCTGTGTTTTCACCAGAGCTGTGCGAGGGAAAATTCCACCAATAGGATTACTTCATTCTAAGTTCGCAATAATTTTATTGGCGGATGTTTTCCTCGCGCATCGCTTAGCTACCTCGCACAGCTCTCTGGTAACGCACTCTTTGGCTCTTTACCTAAGAATAAGCGTGCGGAGTACTCGTGAGCGAGCAAAGCGGGTGAAATATGCAATATGAGCCAAAGCCCCTCTGTGAAATCTAAAATAAATTAAATAGATTGGCAATGCTATAAACAAATAAAATATTTTAGAATAGAATCTACTTTTTTTGTAATAATACAAGAGTGGATCTGGAATATAGCAAAAAAACTATTTCAAACGCTATCTGCCGCATCTTAGCCAAGTTCTCGGGCTGTTAACCACATTCCTTCCTGCGACATGTCCAAAGGGAATTTTCTATAAAACCAAACAATCGTAAACACGATAAATCTTGATATAGCCGTTGTGAATAGGGAAATCTATCTTGATTTTATTATCAGTTGCACCATATTTAACAATAAAATACTTCAATATTGAATATTTTTCACGCTGTGAATTTTAGGTAGGTATAATCATTCGATCTAACGTGCTGTTATATTAAAACATGTAGCAAGGAAAGATAAACTACATATTTTCTGACAAAATAATAACAAATAAGTACTTAGGTATATAAATTCTTACCAATGTCAACTAATTCCAGTTTGGCTTGATCTTCGCCGAATCCAAGTAGAACTGACTTGGCTGATTTCTCGAAGATTTTCAGACTCAGTAAACCATTCCAGTAAGCGGCAGATTTCTCCAAATCTGAACTGGCGAGGGACACCTTGACAACTGGATCTGCGAATAATCATGAGTGACGTTTAAAATTGGTAATTAATATAATTAATTAACTTTCAAAGTAATGACCCATTTTGGTTTATTTTTACAACATTACTAGTACGATGATGCAGCAGTATTGTCAAACAAAACAACCCAATTTAACTTATAACGTTAAGCCAATTAATATAATAACACTGCTCGCAATATTGCGAAAAATATGACTAAATGGTTATACTTTTATAATTTCACTAGACTTATTTATTATAGACAGTTTTGGCAATCTAGCGGCAACATAATATGCAGCACCAGTAGATTTTGATGACACGATTGGGGCAGCTGCCAAACGATTGTCTTTCTGCGCTACCTGTTGCGGGTTCGATCCCCGCACGGAACAAATATTTGTAAGGCCTACAAATAGTGGTTCCGGGTCTGAATGTGTGTGCCTGTGAGATTTGTCTGTAAACTGTAGCCACAATACAGGAGAAAAACAGGCAACAGTTTTAAAAAAAGAACGATAAGATTAGCTTAAGTGCCTACATTGTCAAGTTCAGTGTATTATTTTAAGATACGCTCTGGAGCAAATCTGTAATTAGATTAGCAATTCGCTATGGTATACGTTAGTTTAGCATTCTTCGTTATTCGCCTCGTTTGTGTTATGCAGATAATAATATACTAGCGACCCGTCCCCGGCTTCGCACGAGTGCTATTTCTATACTATCCTTACATTAAATATGAAAGTATTATACATATAAACCTACCGGAAGAAATGCTCAAAATTATGGTGAAAACCGCATCAAAATCAGTTGCGAGGTTTGGGAGGAGTTAGCGGATATACAAACAGACAAATAGACAGACAGACGCGACCCACGGCCGCTATAATAGGACTAATTTTCTTCAGTGTGCACCCTTATCATCAAATGGGCTCTTCATTCATCTCTCAGGATATTGATATAGGTATTTCATTGTCGCCATTCTAAATTCATAGAAGCAACATACATGTGTGGAGAATGTGTAGTGACTAACTTATTACATATTTTATGCAATCCTTTCTAAATGCAAGCGGCCACATGAGGCCTATTAATGTATCTGTTTCGTCATTTGATGAATTAAAATGCGTTTTGTCTTACCCATGCTAGTAATTACATCGACTTGGTTTAAAACTGTAATGGTGTTATAATTTGGTCTAATAAATAAATATTTTTTTTAAACCTACTAGAATCTATATATATCCTATTTATGTACAACATCTTATACCTGTACCTACATTGAAGGCAAATAAAATGATTCTGATTCTGATTCTAGATTATATTATTAGGTAGTAGGTAGGTATTATTATGTAAGTACTCCAAGTACTCCAACACATCAGGAAAACGAATAAATATCGTTATTCTAAAAATATAAATCACATGAAAAGACATGTATACAGGGTAATTGAAAAAATACTGGAAAAAATATAAAAATAAGCGTGAAGCTTTTTCGTGATCAAATAAACATATTTCATGGTATCAGTCATCTATCACATGACACGCTCGCAGTACTTACTTACTGACGTTGGCGGCCCCTAGTTAATCTACAAAACAATCATATCAAACGCATGATAAAAACTTCTCCGACACTGATAAGATGTTTTAGATATTGCAATAACAGATTATCATAAAATTTCCTAATACTTAATAATTATTATTCATGACTATTGTTTTGTACCGGAACCAGGTATAGCCAAGTCATGGCGATTGGTTTCTCTGTTATAGCTGGCTCATCTTTTTGTTGTGAAATATTGAGCAATAGGTGACGAGTTATTAGATTTCATAACATATTATCTATACTTATTACCCGACTACGGAGAGGGTTATATGTTATACTAATAGAGAATTATCTGGTAGAGAATGCCTACGGCATTAAGACCGCCTTTGTACATTGTACATGAAGCATTTTAAATAAATAAAAATAAATAAATAATATTATCAAGAGGTAACATCTGTTTGTTTGTATGCAAGGGGTAATTTTTAGAACTAACTACTGAACCAAATCTTAAAATTCTTTCACTAATAGAAAGCTGCCCTATTCCTGAATGACATAGGCTATATTTTATTATGATAAAAATAAAATGCGCGGCTCAAGCCGTGCGTGGGCAACAGCTAGTACTATTATAATTTTAAATGGTTATAGTATAAGTAAAATATATTTTTTCATTTTCAACTTATCACTATATTTAGAGCCTGTTTCAACATTGTGATAAAGTGTCTGATAGTAATCTAACAGATAACATTATATCTGATAGATATAAAATTGACAGCCCCTAGATCTATCTGTTAATGATTCAGTGAATGTATCTGCTAGATTTACCATATTGTATAACAGAAATTTGAATTCATTATGACATATAAGTTGCAGATAGACAATCAACCAGTTTATCAGCAACTGGTGAAACAGGCCCTTAGACTTGTATAAAAGACTAAGGGCCTGTTTAACCTGTGTGCATCAGTTAGAGGAGTGACTGTGAGATTAGTGCTAATAACATCTTACTCAATCACTAATACAACTGCCAAAAAATTAATATAGGCAATATTTTCCTAAAGATAAAAAAAAATCGTGCACATGGAAAATGCTGTTATTATGAATTATGTATTTTTAATTATTTCAGTAATTGTTGGGATGCGCATGACAAAATTGTTTCTATGTATTGTGTAATGTGAGTGTTTAGTTGGTGATCCTTATTTATAATTAAAATTTGAACATACCCTTGTCAACAGGCTGAGGTTTGTCAACAATGAAGAACTTATAACCACCGGGAGCTTCAACATACTTCAGCCCATTTTGTTCTTTCACTGGCCAGTTGTTGGCAGCGGCCCTCTTAAGACTCTCGCTGGATTGAACTGTAAGACCAATGAAGTCATTGCCCTGTTCGTAGTGTGTGATACCATAGTTGTATGTGAGCTCTACTACAAAGTGTGAGTCTTCCGGTCCATAGCCAACCATTGTTTTGCTCCATCTGTTTGCGTAGGGCCTGAAATAAAATACATAGAACTTCGAATTTAACATGTTTGATATAATTTTTTGTGGCTCAGCAAGAAAAACATGATCACTTGTTTATCAAATACAAATATGCACTACATACTGCTCATAATTAATATATATTATGGCTCATAATTAATAGGTACTAAGTAATTGTTTGACAAAAATAGAATTAGCAAGTTTAAAAAAAATTGACATAGTAACTTACCCATTGCAGGTTGCTTCACATCCTTCACTGAATTCTTCATGTCTTAGAACCTGCAGAAAAGAACATTTATGTGAATGTAAGTAAACCGCGGTAAGACTACATAGCAACTTAAAACTAAATAAAAATCCAATATATTTTTAACCCATCAAGTGACGAAATGTAGACATATTGGTTTGGCCATAGGAGTCCTGTTGCTGCTAAGTGAAGTAAGCAATACTATTTTAATAAATAAACAGAAAAGAATTACTATGTACTTGGAATTTAATTAGCTCATTAGCTAATGAGCAGACACCTGTAGCCAAGAACAATAATATATAATAATGTCTGTTTTGGCACATAATCAATTAAAGTGATTTGAGGTCAAATAATATAATATTTATTTAATTTTAATTAATTATACAGAGTGGCACCACCTGTATAAATTGTGACTGATTTCAATTTGAAACCAAAATTTAAAACAATTCTTAATAAGTCCCTGTTTGATCAATAACACGAGCTTAGGTCTATATGATGAAGCAAAAGGTAGTTGCAGTAACATCCTTAGACTTGGTAGTACCTATTTTATTCCAAAATCTATCTGTGTTGAGAAGGAGTCTAGTTAGAATGATGATAGTTCAATAAGTAGCTGTAAGAATAATTATAATAATTCATAATCACATAATTGAAAATATGGGTAGAAAAAATAAATAATGTTCAGAAAACAATTGGGTATCACCTTACTTTATTGGCTTGCAAAATACAAAATCAATATTATAAATTGACACCAGCAATAATTAACACTACGCTAACTTGACATTTGCGCAATTTCCGTATTTAGTGCTAATTTGTTTATCGTATGGACTATAATTCAATACAAAATAAACCTTAAGGAAATTCCAAAAAAATAACATGTTTTGAACTAAACACAACGCTAAGTAAATGTAATTTTTGTAATAGACTGATATGTAGGTATTACGCTTCAACTGACTCTGGTGTAAAATCGACTTTTTCAAATTAGAGTAGTGTTCACTGCTGGTGTCGAAATAATTATGGACATTTCAAGTAATTAGTTTCTTCTGTCTGTTGTCTGTGTTTAGTCAGATGAGTTATTAAACTCGTATTTTAAACTTCCAGTAGCAATTACAATTAAGTACTCTTATAAATGCCGGCTATGACACAGAACTGTACGACCTTGGTGGCATTTTTTGTCTGGAAACTACTATTAGTACTATTCGTAAATGGTAAGTGGCCTTAGCTATGTTTTCAGGTATTCTGTATTGTACTAATGAAATTAATTTTAATGTATTATCTTACCTTCATTCCTAAAATTTCTCTGTAGAATTTCGCAGTCAGTGTCCTGTCGGCGACTTTGAACACAAAATGTAAAGCACGACCGCTAACCATCTTGACAATTTCTTATAAATTACCGAGATTACTGGAGTAAAATATTATAAAAATTGTAGCCGCTTTTATAACGCTAATGCTAAATTGCATAAAAGTTTTAATTTTTTTGAAATAAATTATTCAACGAGCGATACACCTAGCACCTACAATAGCCACGCACTGAACTGCTGTCATTTCCATTTGTCATTGTTGTCAACATGACATGACTGACAGCTTGACAGTGACTATATGCAAAAGTTGCCAACAACAAATTGTAAACACCAGGAAATAATAATATTCAGCTCGACCAAAAGCATAAAATTATTAGACTAGTGGTAAAGTATAATATGTTTATGACCAAAAGCGAAATCCTAAGTTTATGATACGATACGACGCGACCCTTGAGGGTCATAAGTCATAAACTCATAAGCATAACACTCATAACAATTATTATTTTTATATTTATAGGTGTTAAATGCTCAAAGATTTACAATATAATAATTGTATATGGTGCTATTTTAATAATCCAAAATATTTTAGGAGGTAAATCTATAGATAACAAACTTTTTAACAAAAAAAATATTAAAATATTAACAAAAAAAATTTATAAGTCTTCAAAAAATAATTAATGTACAGTCTGTCAAGAAAGTCATGAAAAGGATTTTGAAGGAACTAAAATTCTTCTTCGCTCGTAACCCTAAACCTAAATAAGTACAGTAGGTGTCAGTTTGGGTCTTAGTTTGGGTACAACGATGTGTTTATTTTACTATTCTGTGTAGATTTTTTGTGATAAAAAAATGTTTTCGGCATTAATATAATATAAATAAAGAAGAGAATATACAAGTGGCGCCCTCAATCCTTTTCATGACTTTCTTGACACACTATAATTTATGTTTCCGTTTGCAAAAAATCTTTATTATTCTATGAATATCAATGGCACTAAGGTCATGAACTCGACCATATGACCTGGCGGGCTCGGCTACTCTGACACACACATGCGTTGCGTCGCCGCGTCGCTCGATCTTAGGCTTACATTCAGAGACGACAGAAACGAGTCTAAGCGGGAACTTACGCTTCCATATGTCAATTTTACGAACAAATTTTGACATATGGAAGCGTAAGTTCACGCTTAGACTCGTTTCTGTCGTCTCTGAATGTAAGCCTCAATGCCTACATAATTTAAGAATTTACTGCAGCTTTATTTACGCAATTAAATTAATTTGATTTGATATATTTTGAAATGATTTCTATACCATTCATGGAGCTTAACTTTAAAATATTTTGGATTATTAAAAAAAGACCTTATTTGCGGTGTATTATGTGTTGGTGGTTTTTTTTAAAAAGAGGAATACTCATTAATTTCCTACATCGATGTATTTCCTACTGCTGAAATCCTATCCTGAAATGGATAGAAACTACCAATAGTCCTAAATTAAGTATAATAAGAGTAAAGTATAATTAAATTATTCTCAATTTTGTTTAACCCAGAGTAAAAGTATGACGATTATTTTTGTATATTCTATTTCGATTGTCGTCTAACACGATCGTCTAATGAAGTCATCAGAGGTCTTGAATGTTTGATTTTCAATAATCATTACAATGCAATATCTTCGTTTGTCTGAATTTATGGTCGTTACAGGTACACAGACAGACAGACATAGGCGTCAAACTTTTAACACCCTTCGTATTTTTTAAAAAGGTAGGTACCTATGCGATAGCTGTAGCAAGTGCAGCTTTCTGTACCTACTTTCTGTCTACTCATTTCATTTCATTTCACTCCTTTAGG
This sequence comes from Allophyes oxyacanthae, assembly GCA_932294325.1. Taxonomy (NCBI): domain Eukaryota; kingdom Metazoa; phylum Arthropoda; class Insecta; order Lepidoptera; family Noctuidae; genus Allophyes; species Allophyes oxyacanthae. The sequence goes on along the minus strand of OW028613.1, from coordinate 12,743,531 downwards.
GAAAATGTCGTGATGGTATAAATGTATGTATCTATATGTAGACGCCCAGAGGTTGCATTAGGTAATGCCATAATATGGTTTATGTGGAAGGTAAATAAGACTTATATGTACCTATATATTTGCTGATATGCTGATGAGTGATGATGAAAAACTAGAAAGAAATAAAGATCTAGGTATTCTATTCTAATGACGTTTACTTTGTGCGTTCATTTACATTCACAGTATCACATATCACTACAAGTTATCAAGATAAGACACAGTATTGGCAATATATCGAATCTATTAGCGGAATGGTAGGTATCGACAATTTGGAGATAATCAGATAAATACTTAGGTATAGCTATTATATTGTTGCTTTTTCACGGGTTTTTCCTGGAGTAGGTACTTAGGGGAGGTCTAACGTATAGGTAGGCCATTACCTAATTATCAAAAATGGTAGTTTCCACGTAAATCGGGGACTTCAGTAGTATTTAGTGTTTCCAATCTACTGCCATAAGTAGGTACCGAAATATTCGGTAGTAATAGTCTACCAAACTAACGCAATTAGCAACTACTAATACCTACTGCTGTACCTACCCGCGATTCCACCCGCACTTCTGTATGGACTTCAGATGTTGCAAATTTTATAATAAATAAAATACAGTCGAATTGAGAACCTCTTCCTTTTTGAAGTCGGTTAAAAATAGCCTGTCCATCCTCATGATGCATACCTACTATTTCCTTGTCATCAAGATCGGTTTAGTCGTGAAAAGAACAAACAGACAGAGAGACAGAGTTACTTTCGCATATAAGTATTATTATGAGCCAAGGAAGTAAGAATTTCTCTTTGGTCCGAGTGGCGTTTGTCCGGCAGTGGTTGGTTTCTCTGTCTACGGGCAGTGGACTGGGTTAGGCTGAGTAGATACTTATTGATATTTATCTTTTTTGTTGATGCGGTTATCACCAATCCGTATGTCCAGCGTGGAGACTACAAATCTACGAACATTACCTTACCTTCTTGGATACCTACAGGTACGCCTGCGGCAGACTGCGATGATAGACTGAGTAGTAGATACTCGTATACGAGTTCCAACCTTTCCCGTCCCGATCCTAAAAGTTAAGGGGTGATTGTACTCATCTTTATGAGTAACTTTTACATTGGGAACAACCAGGAAATAGCGAATACAAAATCTGCTGTTCCAAATAAATAATTCAATATTACTTGTCTAAATGCATGGAACAGCTGATTTGTTTCGTGATTTCAGTGTTTGTTCCCATAGTGTAAGTTGTTCATAGTCATGACTATGAGTAGGTACATTAACCCCTGAAAGTGATTGGGACCATATTGGGACTAGAAACGTAGGACCATAAGGATGCCGCAGATTTTAACACATTATGTAAATGAAACCACGTATATGGTACCTATAATGTTCTGAACGGCTTCAAAAAATCTGCGATATAGACGCAAATATTTTTTGCAATAAATTTCACTCTGCCATCATTCGTCTAGAGGTGAAGGGACATCGAAGTAGAAATGCCACCTTTATCTGTTCTACACGTGTAAATAAAAATAATTTTGGTTAGAATAAGTTGGAGACTTTTTAAACTTTGCCTAGAGATCGTGATATGTGTAAAATTAGGAAATTTTAAATTAGTTCATGTGGCCAAATTACTGATTGGATTTGATTGTTTTTTGTGTACCTACCTTCGGTCACAGAACGTGATTCCATTTAATGTGATAACATCTGCGGCAGCCTGTAGGCTAATTCACGTAACTAAAGAAGTGCAGTTGCCGCGCAGTTGCAATAAAATATTGATCAAAACAACACATTTGGTAATCTTTTTCTTCTTCTTTCGTTATGGCAATTGAGCCAATGTCGACTCTTCTGCCATTTGATATCCTCTGAGCTTCAGTGAGATACGCTCGCGTCAAGTTCGAGCTTCACTGCAATACGATCGGTGCGTCTTAAAATCACGTGAATTACCCCTCTGTATAGTGCCTTGCAGTGCGGATGGAGGCAGCCGATACAAAAAAGGATCTTTTATTGGGAAATTAGGATACTTCTATCTTATTCCCTAAAACAATTTAATCAAAATCCATTATTCAATCATTCACATAAAAACTACATATAATTTCATACAGAAATACGGTTAAATATATTTTCTCTTATATCTAATACTACATCCATAATTTCGTGGGTAGGTTTTTTTTTTTACATTTTCCACATAATATGCAATAAATATAATCTTATATAAATCTCGTACATAACACGTATTAGTATGTCTCTATGGAGTCAGCTACATTCTGTAAATATTTTTAATTTCTTAAAACTGATTATTTTTTCAGGTATTCCGTTTATTCAGGATATGATTGGGAAAGACATAGATCTCATTTTCTTTGTTGGTATAAGTAGGTACTAGGTATATAAGTTGTAAAATGTAGACCTATACATATAACAATGTACTTACAATATGACTTAAAGACACGAGGATTTAACAGAAAGCAATTAATTACGTTAATAATATTTTAACTATGGTCAGTACCACTACAATAGTTAACAATACATATTTGAAAATAACTACTTACATACTTCAATCAAAAGTTTAAAAATAACGCTACAGATTTAATTAAAATTGGTATCTGACCGCAGTTAAAATAATTAATTACGAGGGAAATAAACATTTTATGAACTATGTATAAACTGGCTTAACAAAACTGACTAGATCAATTCACAGGATACGCATTTTATGCATGACAGTAACATACAAAAAATACTAATAAGTTTACATTTAATAAAAGCATTTGAGATTAAATAATTTGTGGCTTACATTAGAACACTATTAATTTAAATCAGCTATTTCATTAGGTATCGTAATTAAATAGTAGATAATAAATAAACTAAACGATACGCAACTGAATTCGAACCCTTTAGTATTGATATCTGATACTCTAACAATTGACCATGTCTCCAACACTCCACTAACAAGCTAACATAAATGCTTCCTATAGCAAAAAACTTAATAGTTTGTGTTCTTTACTTTCTAAATATAACAAATAGGCTCATGTGAAGTTTCCTTATGAAAATATTAAAAGCTTCTAAAAAATAAATGCCATAATTAGCGGCACACTTCATGTAGACACAGTCATTATCTTGATCTTGCTGTTTTCAACATTTCCACCAGTAAAACAAAGATAAGAATTTCAGATTATTGAGATAATCCTACTAGTAAGTAATGCAGCCCTGGAAATGTCTTGTTGGGGTTTATGATACAGTCAAAAGTCAATAAAAAAGAAAACAATAGATCATAGATACTCTCGGAGGAACTACTATTTCCTCCGAGTAGATACCGATATTAGAATGAGCGACATTTGAATTTTCAACTCGAAGTATGATACACAAATTCCACAATAATAGAATACTTAATATATTTTAAATAATGTAACATAACGTGATCATGTCGGGTGCGCGGTTCAGTTAGCCTTTTCTTTTTCCTTGTCACTGCCTTCTTTTTCTTTTTCCTTCTCTTTATCTTTATCTTTTTTCTCTTGCAGCTGTTGTAGATGTGCCGGTAAAGCCTTCAGGATAGCGTGGACCTTTAAATTTGAAAGAAGTTGTTTTAATTATCCAACTTGAACAGTTGTAAATGGAGGAAGGGCCCAGAATTAAACCCTTAGATACGCCTATTTGATGAAGCTCCCTAGTGTATTTTAATGCTTATTTTTTACTGGTTTTGTTATCGCTAACCTTTCTTCTGATATAACGTTAAGAACGTCTCTAACGTCTTAATTCATCTTTAACCTTTAACCAACTTTGAAACCTACCTCCTCAGCGACAGCCATAAGCACGAACTCGAACTGCTGCTTGGTGGCGACGGTGCGCGTGCGCTGGTCTCGGATATGCTCAAGCGTGGCGGCGATATCGATCTCCTTGGCGCCCTTGGCCATGCGGTTCAGCACCATGTCGATCAAGCAGTACGTTCCCGAGCGACCGGCTCCGTCACTGTAACACGTAGAGATCAGTTAAAATAGGACTGGCATATCGTAGAACCAAGACCAATGGTTTGAAGCATAAAGGCTATACGGATCGCACAAGTAGGTATAGGTATCTAACCTACATCACTGTATCCTTCGAGGCGGCAACTCTTCTGGCGCGATTTCTACCGTTCGACATTCTATCGGACATGCGCCAGGGTCATTGACATTGACTATTGTATAATTTTGTTCAGTGGCTAGGGTATACACACAATCATAAAGATAGTAGTCAAGCGAATAATTTTTTTTACAAGCATGGATATGGATTACCATCTGGCGTCATAATATGATTTGGAATTCCACACTTCGGAGCTCTCTTCCATTTTACATATAAACGAACTGTAGGTATACCAAAATTACCATAGTCTTTAATTGATTACTTTATAGCATAGAAATAGTACTACTATATATTATCTCTATGCTTTATAGTCATCCCATATTTATATCAGAATTACTTAATCGTACATGGAAATTTCTTAAATTTATCTAACGGTAGATATCTAATTAGAAAATAGCAGAACAATCGATTTATCTATCAAATAATCCAACGCCTATTGAACCCTTAACAGTGATATTATTGACTAATCACCCAATCTGGCTATCAGTATTATTATGATCTAACAAGTAAAGTAGATACTAGTAAAATTCCAAACATTATTCCACAGTAGATTATTTTTTACGAGGAAAATTATTATAAAATTAGATGCTATTCAAAATGTTTCGATTTTGTTTGATTCCTTATCTATTCTAATTATTTTAATAACTTCAGATTATAATCAGGATATTCATTGTTTTTAAATAGATAATCCCTCCTTTTTATGAAGAAAAAATGTCGATGTATAAAAATAACAAAGAATTACCTGCAGTGAACCACGATGGGGCATGATCTTCCTCTGTAAGATTTGTTCACTTTTCTGGAAATAAAACAAATATCCAATAAGGTACATATTTTTATTTATTGTATGTCTGTGGATTCAACTTATGTTTGCTTCAAGTAGGTTTATCTGCATTTCTCTAGGCCGTAAATAATCCAAGATGACATTAGGAAATTAAGAAAATAAAACCATTTCTTTTTTATTTAAACATTTGGCATTAAGTATTTTTTTGTCATGAAACATGAAATCAATGAAATACGCCAGTGCTTAAATTGATGTGATAAGTATAAGGCCTCTTTGGTAAGATAACTTAGGTAATTTCATAGAAACAGTACAAGGTATATAGGTATATACATATAGGTATTATCTCTATGGGTAATTTAGGTACTAGAAAGACAGAAATCATCACCCTAAAGAACACGATGTCGAGAATTAAATCGATTAGCCGTAAAAACTGTAGTAACCAACTTCTTCGTTCCTTTTACAGTTTATTTATTCAGAAACTTTAAATTTTTAATATTTCCTTTTAATCAATGGAAGTTCACACAAAAAATGAAACAGTGGAATTTCTATTTTCTAATCTCGCAGTTAATACGTTGAATATTTGACTAACCTCCTGAACTCGAGCAGAGCCTTGGTGGATGAGGGCACACCGTTCTCAGGCCAGGAGAGGAAGTGGAACTGCGTGACAGTTCGGGTCTCCCCGGTGCGCTGGTTCTTCAGGTAGAAGCTTCGCACCAGGTAGTCGTCGCACCATATGTGCTCGCTCACCAGGTGCACCTGTAACATTTAATATTTGTATGTGTAGACAATAAAATCAGAGTATATTTCAACTATTCCGAGATTGCATTTTAAAATATCAGTATTTTATGATGCTAAGTTTAGAACTTTGTCTATCACAATTAAGTTAGCGACCAAACACATGCGCGATTTCAGTTTCCAAAACCCATCGATGTCCAAAACCTAGCTTTGACCAAGTATAGTAATTAATAATATCTATCAGACAAGTCCATAAGTTCACTAGAAACGAACCTCATAGATATGATACAGTTCAGATCCCTCCTCAGGCCAGTAGCGGTGGCAAAGTTGTTGTCCGTTTTCGGTGAGGCGCGTGAGCATGACCATGACGACGCTGCCCTGCTCCCACACCATCTGCCAGAAGTCGGGAGCCGTGTGCGCCATGGGTCCTGCTGCTGCGATGTAGGCAGGGTTGCGAGGATCGTGGTCCGTCTGACGAACAAAATTGGGAATATCCAGAATGAATGGTTCAAAGGGAGAAGAATCGGTAAAAGGGATTCATAAAAGGTGGAAAGCTATTGCAAAGTTTAGTACAGTGACTATCGAAAATCAACAATGACAATCTCTTAGCTGACGGTGCTTAAAAAGGTATATTGGGAATAACATCGATTTTTATTGACAATTCCTGTTTTAGATTTTACAGGACTTACGATAGTCGAAGCATTGATGTAGTCTGATCCGAGATGGTTGGAGAGCGTATTGAGCGAAACCCTGGAATGGTCATACGGCAGCACGTCAGCGTAGCGGTTCTTGCCGGTATTCTCCTGCTTCAGGGCCGCGGTGGTGGCGCAGGGCTCGGCTTCGTAGGCGCACAGGGCGCGCCATTCCTGCTCCAAACGATCTTTGTTGCGGAGGTGGTCTTCCATGTAGGCCTGGTGAAAAATAAATAGATGTTCACTGTTGTAATTAAGTTATCTTCTTGTAAATGATTTTATATTTATGTCCAAGTTTTCTCTTTTTGGTTGATAACATGATTTCAGTAGTTATGTACCTACCTATTTATTGAACACTTACCAAGACGATGTGTCCAGTAGAAATATCCATATTGGTTAGAGCTGGTTCCTCACTCCTGCAGTATAAAACACATTAATAACTTCATATACTAATCATTTTTCACTGACCTTCACAAGATATCAGTCTTCTTAATTCTTAAATTGAAATCTTCAATATTTTTATACTAAAAGACAAATCTAGCGTTTTATTCCTGGATAGACGGGTATAAAATTACAGAAGAACTTAATAATAGAGGCCACACGCGCTACAAGAAATCGTTAAGATTGCGACTGCAGTTCCCATACTGCCTAAGTACACACGTTAAGACAAAACTGTACAGTTACCTATTCATTTCGTTCCGCGAGGGCTTCGACAGATGACGCATTAACAGTTGTTGGATTATTATTCGCTATAAAAAGTTGCAACTTCGTTAATGATTTATCAATTCAAATTAATTTTGCTTTTACTTCGTTCGACGCGGCGACGGTGAAAACAGGAAAATCGTACAAATCTCTAGTTTTCTCATACACACGTTATGATTTATCGTTGCAGTGTGTGGTCTCAGACTAAAAGCAAGTTCTTACCACGAGGAAGTGCTTGATCTAGTTGAGGGTGAGTTGCCCTCAGCAGGTTCCTTAGAAAGCGAGGTGATGCGCTGCGGCGGCTCGGCGGGATGCGGCGGCGCGGCAGTCGTCTGCTGACCAGACCACTTGCCTGACATGCGCGCTCGACACAACTCCTGAGTTATTACGAGCATAGGATATGTTAAGCCAAGATGAGAAACCAAGACATTCGAGATAACGTTGGAGAACTGATAGAAGTGGGACCTAAAAAGTGTCTGACATATGAAAAAGAAGGTGCTTCGAAAGGAATGACCCTCAATGTTTTGACTTTAATAGGTATTATACACCTTACCTGATAGTCTCTTGTAGCTTCGGCATCGATCTCGGCTGCCGAAGAAAGTCCTTGCATCTTCCTCTTAGAACTCATGTCTCTCTTCAACAATACAGCGAAGACCACTGCTCCTACCACCAAGACAGACAGACTCCCAACGAGAGCCAACAGTACAGGCAGATCCAGGCCAAATAAGTACGGCTCGGCGACGTCCATATGGCGAGTCACTGGACGCTTACTCTGCGGTAATAAATTGAATATTAAATGAGAAAACTATGACATACACTTAGTTGGAGTTGTCGATTTGTTTGGTCTCCTAGTTATTGTTATAATGCTTACTCGATCGCCGATGCCAGTGGAAAGTACCTGCGCTCCAGTCTCACGACGCAAATCCTCTTTGATTTTATCTGAAATTAAAAATATAATTATTTTAATATCAGCGTAAAGATCTAAAAGATCCATAATCAGATCTTCGAAGCTCTTACCAACGTGCCGCGCTACATCTTCAGCTTTATACCCTTTACTGTTTTTCTCAACTTTGAATGTAACTTCACTTGGATCGACTCTGAAACAATAAAAGTTACCTATATCGTTCAAAATACAAGTAAAAACAAAACGTTCTTAATTATAAATGTATAAAATCAGAAAAGCTTATGTATCTATAGATTTTAATTAGACTTTATTAAAGTTACCGAGGGTTTGTAAAAGTGTTTTTCTCTAAACCAAGCATTTCTTCTAGTCTTGAAATAAATGAGATGCCTTTCTCCCAGTCAGTTAGGAACCTGAGGCAAACCGATAATAAAGTCAAATGGGGAAAGTAGCTCAACGTTTAGTTTCTTTTTATACTTGAAAATGGAAAATTTCTCACCTGTTTTTGAACAAGACGTACGCGTATGAAGGATCATAATCGTAATCGTTATGATCGTGGTCACCAGTCTTTTCATTTTTTTCTGTGTGTTGCATTCCATGTGCTGCAATATAAAATCAAACAAATGCTATAAGATCACGTAACTAATAAATTACAAACTTTTATACAACACCGATATAGAACTCGAAGCATGCATAGTTTTGCATTTAATGAAGAACTTCTTTGAGTCAATACAAATTATGAACTGCAAAAAGAATAGATAGCCAATTGAATTCAATAAAGTAAATTTTGAGTTACGGACTATGGTCTTAAGCAGGTATTACATTAAATATAGGTAACTATACAAGTTTTTAGAGATAATGAAGCACATAATAACATAACATGGAAGGTAGGTATGTCAATATATAAAACGCATAGATATGATAAAATTCTTATAAATATAAACATTAAAGCTGACACAATGAACACACAAAAATACAATGGGCTATTTAAAATATAGGTAACCCAGAACCAACATACGAAGAATACGGAAAGAAACGCCATAAAACAAAACATTTAGATTATGATCACACACACAGGCAACATGTTTTACACAAAGGACTATTGCAGCCCATGCTTCGTGTCTCACAAGAAATTAAAGTGTGCTGAGTTAGGGAAACACTTAGTGCGGTGTTCTATATAAGACGTGGAAGTGCGATTAGTAAAATAAAGTACTTTAATTTAGATGCAGCACTAGCCTGTAGCCCGACATTATTCGAGGGAACATCGATTATCTAAAACAGTTATCTCAGGCCGCCGCCCGTGACACTAACCTGTCACAGATTTATTGGTGTATAAAAGCTTTAACGTTTTTGCGTCCAGGCGTGGCCCAGGCTTTTTAACATCGTCTCTTTCCCTACGCTTAAAGCCCCATTCGTTATTAAGCAAATCTTGAATATCCTCGGGATAAAATTTGGGACTTTCACCTGAAACATCGTCGGTATATGTATATGCAACGCCCTCGTTCTGGTTTGAATCTCTTTTACGGTTCAACGCTCTTGATTTCAAGGGGCCTAGGTGAAACAAAATAGCCAAAAACTAAAATAACACATTGGTGAACTGAGAAGTACAAATAAGGGAAATTAATTTAAATGTTAGTACGTCAATACTTCAACAGAATGAGTGAAATAATGTTGCTGTTGTACCTACAATGCAAACGAAGCAAGAAGCAACACAAATTTCCTTCTTTACACGGAGGTAACGCTATATTCTCAAGAACCGATGCACTCACCCTGCAAGTCGTCTGCTTTAAGTGGACCTCCCTCTGCGTAGAGGGCGCCTTGCGGCTTTTGCTTAGCGTCAATTACATCGCGCCAGTAGTTCATGAATAATTCCATTTGTTTTGAATGTTTAGCGTCTAGTGCGGGCGAGTTATCTGCAGCGTACACATTATAATATAAACAAATAATATTCATTAAGAAGCAAATATTTTATGCAGGCAATTGTATTACCTTTAACATGGTAAGGATCTAGCTCCCCACTGCCAGCATCCATAGGAAACTCGTCTAGTCCGTCCTCATCTATATAAACCCTCTGTTCAGGAATATCGCCCGGATTTTCGTACTCGAAAGGAAAATGTTTTTCGGCAAAACTTTGTTTGTAGTTTTTCCAAGCATTGGAACGAACTTCTTCATCTAACGGATTAAATCTATTGCTCGTGATATACTCGGCGGTGAACAGCGGAGCTTTAGTTTTAATCTTACGGAAATGAGCTCCTAATCGTTCTTCGTCGGCATATCCCATGTTCGGTTCATTTTCTCCAAGCACAGATTTTTTTGATTTATCATTTCTTATAACGTTTGGTATAGAGTTTTCGTCGTTTATTGTTTTTGCCTCTTTTTCAGCTTGAATTCGTTCTCTGAATCCTGAAAACGGCAATATAATAGGGGACTCGTCGTTTCCGCCCATAAGCATCAAATCGCGTAACTTGTCACCTGGCGTTTCGCCATTCGGTTGTTCATCATTATCTATGAATGTAAAAAATATTTCATTACTCAGTCAACGTAATTTTTATACAGAAATTTGATAGAAACGACGCGCGGCTCGGTTGGCGCCACGGATATCTATGGTTGGCGCAGTGGCTAAGTGATCATCTGCGCTACATATACCGCAACGGTGGTTTCGACTTTCGATCCCCGCACGGAACAATTATTTGTATGGCCTACAGATAATTGTTCTGGATGTGGGTGTTGGTGCATGTGACATATAAATATGTTTGTAAACTGTACCCACGTTACAGGAGAAAGGATAAAATGGGGCAACGTTTGAAAAACAAAATACCTTTGGGCATGTACGGAGTCGAGTCGTCATCAGGTGTGAATGGAGGATTGTACACCTCATTTGCAAAGTCCGAGTCTGAGATTTGTGAGTTAGGTGTAAAGCGTACATAGGCTGTCTCATCTGGTTCAATCTGAATGGGAGTATCATTAGTTAGAAAGTAATTATAACGAACACGTTTCTCCAGTAACGTACAACTCAACTTACTTCTTCATTTTCTTCATTGTTTTCTTCGGTTTCAGTACTTATTTTAGGGTCGGCAAAATGTTCACATATCTTTGTATTGACAGTAGCTGGATCGCTAGAACAGTAATATCACGAATATTTATATTGAATTAGGGTGCTATAACTCCACAGTTGATGAAGGCCGTCTTTAGTTGCATAGTTCGCATAGGTACACTGTATCACAGAAATGCGCCAGAGTGATGTGTATGAGACATGCATATCTAAATTAGAAAACTCAACCACAAAAATTTTGCATCGTTACACTTGCCCCGCATGCCTAACCACTATAATTGAATCAATCAAGACCTTTCCGACCTAGGTCTCTCCCAAGTATTTAGAATTGACAAATCTGGTGGAGACAAACGAATTAACAGTCAATATAATTGCATAAAAAAAACTTGTGTGAGGATTACTAACAGGTTCTGGCGCATGGTGTAAAGCATGGATTGCAGCACGCACTGCGTGTACGCATGCTCCCAGCGGTAGCCCCGTGATGCCAGCCGCTGCAGCTCGCCCTCGAACCACTGCAGCTGTTCCGAGCTCATGTCGTATCTACACACAAAATAATTGAAGATAGCTTTGCTGATTCTAAAGCATCAGCAAAATTTAAACTATGAATCTACGTAGAATCATATTGATCCTACGTAGGTACTATAGATAGAGATATAATAATATCTACTGTACTGCACACAGAGAGAAAAAACAAACAAGAACCAATCAATGTACCTATGGTGACCTATTAGATAACCTTCTAATGTTGTTTCAATGGAAAAGAAAGTCGTGGTAAGAAAGGAGATCACAAAAAAGAGAGTTATAGATAGATAAAACAATATGGCACTACTTAATACTTCTCATGCCAAAGAACAAAAAAGAACAGCGATTAACATAGTAGTTGAAACATGTCGATAGAATAAATTGGCTTAGATGTGAATTATGGCTAAAGTTGTATTATATATTATGAACAGACTGGAATGAAAAGATCACTCACTGATACAGGGATCCATCTTCTACTTCTTGTTCGTACACCGGTATACATTTACCGAAGGCGAAATCTGTAAGGGATCGGTTAATACAAGGTTAGTCAGAACTCGTATACAAAAATAAATAAAATACATAATTATATATGAAGCCGATAGGGGGTTACCCATCATTATGAACTACTTTTATCATGGTACGAGCGCGAAAGAAAAATCAGCTGTCCCATACATTTAGTCAATATTGAATAATTTTTATGGAACAGCCAGGTTTTTCTTTCGCGATTTTGAATTTGGTTCCATTGTAAAAGTTATTCATGAATAATGATGAGTAAAATAACCCCCTTTTGGCTTTATATTTTTTATTTCCGCCTAACCGTGTATTTTTTTAAAAACATGATGCCAATTAAGTTGATGTTTTGACTTTTGACAATCAGGAATTATAACATTTATTACCTAGGACCTTACTCTCGAAAATAATTTTCATCCGTCGGTATTTCATTAATGTCAGTAGTAGACAGACAAGCGGATATTTAATGTAACTAAAATACATTAGAATTGGATTTACTGGGATTTACATTAAAATTATTTCAGAGTACCCACCAGTGAATATGGATAGGAAAGAGATTCCATATTCATGTTGCATACCAGTAATTATCTCCGGATTTGTTTAAAATAAGTACGAGTGTTGTGAAAAGTTTTTCCATTATAAGTTGTACTCACCGTCGTAACACCACTCCACTCCCTCCACGCATAATGATGCGCTGAATAAGCAACCTGGACAATTAAATATGTTGTTAACATTAATAAAACAAAAAATCTATAGGTAGGTTTATGATAATAGGAACAGACGCACAGATTTGAGTCTGTAATAAAAAAAACATACAAATACGTCACTCAAACACTGTTCAAATGGAGACTTCTGTACCTAGGTAGATATATAATACGGACCCTATCGCAGTATTTTTCAAAAGCTGTCTATCCGCTACGCGCTACGTGTTATAAGTTGGTAGTTCGTAGAAGGTTTGAATAATTACTCGTAGCACTGCTATGTGCGCTAAACGAAGCGCGGTAGATCGTAGATATAGTTCGTGTAGCATAAATAAATAAGATAAACATGTTTACATGCTCTTTTTCGACTTTGCGAATTTCATAATGTTCATCATAATACCATTTTCGATAATCCAATAATACGGGAAGTATTACAAATACTGAAAGACTATTGTTTTTGTACCTACCTATGTACTGTAAAAAAATTGCACATCTCTGGGTGAAAACCTCTGCTTAACCCTTTGTGGAATATAAGTGTGTTGCTATGTTATGTATCAAAATGTAGGATAATGTTTTTGTTTTATAGGAATATACTTAGAAGGTAAATACAACATTGAAAATCAATACGGATAAGACTACAAAGTTTTCTTTGCCCTTACAGGTAAAGCCTAGCGATTGAACAGTTCAAAGGGATCCACAACTTCTATTGAACGTTCAGACCAGACACAAGTTTACAATGAGCTCATGCAGAGTTCAAAGGAACTAGACCCGTTTGCGCACTTTGTAAACAGAATTAATTTACGGATACGTCAGTAGTGGGTGTTTTTCGTGCTTGGGCCTCAGGATTAAGACTAAGTATGTACCTAATATAATTGCGATTTTGTAATTTAGTGGAAAGCTTGACTCTACTCGAATTCAAGTGCTTTTACAACGTTTCCAGTGTGATGAAAAATAAAACCCTGTGTACAAACAGGCATTCCAATAGTATTATAATATGATTTTGTGCAAGCAATCATCATATAGATGCTAAAGAATGCTTGCACAAAATGATTATTAATGCGAGCTTGTCATGCTTGCAGTCAGTGGCGAATTTACACATTTTCCAAGTATAGGCTGTAAATTTCTTACCGCCCTTACCTCTAAAATTTTATTGTCAGTTCCTAGCGTTCCTAGCGTAGACAGAGAACCGTCCACGGTTCCTAGTTTATTATTGACTTCTGGGTGGGGGCCGCGATCTAGTTATTTTACCATAGATTATTATAGAAGTTTGCGTTACCGTTGAAAGACATTCTCCCTGCAAGACTTCGGGAATCTGTCTTACAGAACCTTTTTACCTTTTCGATGTTCGTGCCGCCCTAGGCTCAAGCCTACTTAGCCTGTTGGTAAATCCGCCACTGCTTGCACTTGTGCCCATACCGAGAATCCATTGAACGCCCCTCGTATGTACGCCTTGTAGGCTAACTTTAGTATGCCTTGTGTTCCGGTAATTTCAATGGCAGTTCCTACCATTCACCCGGATACAACTACGCTTACACATAGTTGTAATGATGAGTGAAATACTGCGGTCATAAGAAAGGAGGCCGTAACTGACAAATTAACTAATAAAATAAATACGCGTATATAATGAATTAAAATAAATTATAGTTCTAAATAAAACCCATATTTTTGACGTCTTATAAAAGAAGAATCACTAACTAAAACCTTTGGAGAGAACTTCAATTATCTCGGAATCAACGTTGACGTAGTTACGGCCTTCTTTCTTATGACGGCAGTAGGTATAGGTAGGACCATCCCGCGCCGATGGGGTAATGTGGAACTGTTGTAGACTTACCTATGTTTCCATCGGCATGCGAGGGCGCCAGCGTGCAGAACAGCGCCAGCGCCCACAAAGCCTGCCTTATTGACAGGCGGCACATTACATCTGCACAAAAAGGACACCATCATCCATATTATCAACATTCCTATACATTATATATGTCTACCTAGGTCTACCTATACACTGTATATGTCAAAAAGATTTTTTCAGAAGTAAAGACACCGCAAATGCTGCTCCTGCTCCTTAGATACTTAAATGTTATAAAGCATAAACAATCCTGTTACTAGAAATTAAAAAAAAATGATTTTAATAGATCTCCTGTGAAAATAGCTTCCCAAGACAGTTGTTTTTCGTAGTTAAACTCATTATAGTCAGCTATAAAACATTGTAAGTACCTATGTTACATATTTAATTTCAATAAGAACCTGCATGCTTTTCGAATGAAAAATATACATAGCTATTATAAATGTGTAGATATCGGGAATATGGTCTCTGCAACAAGTACTTAATGTCGTAGTTCCTCACATTTTGTGACCACTTTTCTATTAAGAATTATACCTACTTCTAATAACTTCAAATTAGGTAACATAATACTTTCTTGTGGTATAAAATAACCAAAATATCCACACTAGACAAACAAAGAAGGCAAAATATTACTTAAATGAAATCCACATGCAAGTTTGTCGTAGCAGAACGTTGTACTGAGCTAAGTATAAAACTTCGATCGGTGCCAGCATACAATAGATATACTGTACAAGCAACAAACAAGTATAACCTTGCTTTATATTGGAGACACGTACGTCAATATTGGACTTTAAAGAACAATATCGCAGTGAAGAGGTTGTGTGGATTGCTAACTTATGAAATTCTGAACTATGGAGTTTCATAAAGTTCTCGACGATTGTTATTACATTTTTATTTTTGGGTCTGAGACAAATTGCAGGAAATAAAAGGAAAAATGAATTGCGATTTATTTTAAATAATCTATATTAATATCTATAATAAAGCTGAAGATGTTTTTTTGTTTGAACGAGCTAATATCTGGATCTACCAGTCGGATAAAGGAATTCTTGATGAAGTTTATAGACTATTTAACATCACGCTATGACCCCTAGGAGCCGAGAAAATAGGAAATAATAAAGAGGTAAAATTTGTATGTTTGTATGTATTTAAGGGATAATATCCGGAACTACTGAATCGATCCGAAAATTTCTTTCATTAATAGAAAGCTACACTATGATCGAGTAATATAGGCTATAATAATTATATTTTTATAAAAATAAAACACGCGGGTGAAACCGCAGGCAACAGCTATTTTATTATATTTCTAAAACATTTCACCCTACACAATAAAAGTTTATAATAATTAATTAACAACGAGCCATTTCAGCGACCTGTAATATCGTTACCTGACCTTTACAATCTATGCTCCAAGTGACGACAAAATATGAGGTCGAATCCACAATCAGTAAAGTCACTCAGCCATCTATCTTGGCTTCGTGGGTACTTGACCCACATCCCTTACCTCGGACTGGCAGATTAATTTGCGAGGGACCATCGTGGGCGTCTTATTTATGTTCAAACCATAGATGACCATTTTGAGGTCTTGTTTAGAACATAAATTAGCAACTTTGTAAATAAATCGGATTATATTGGTAAGTAGACCTCAAAGTCGTTTGAAATTGTTAGCGAAGTTTCTGATCCATAACACGTAAAATAAGGTGTTTTGAGGATATTTATAAACAGATTGACGAAATATATCTAAGTTGCTTAAAATTCCTTTATTTACAAGTAACCACATCAGTTAGATCTTATTTTGGAAGCATTTTGTACGGGGTTAGGGCGTCTATGTAAAACATATTAATTATGTACATAATATTATTATGGTATTTATTGTATGTATTTGTATTCTTCCGTGTTAGGTATGTATTTTATTTATACGTATCCTTTACACACTGTGTCTACATTTCTTCTTTTTAATCTCTCCTCTCGCAGGTCTGCTGGAAGAGATTTCTTTAGAAATAAGCAGTACCTTTGTACTTTATGCTCCTACTTCATATTTCTCATGTATTTTATGTGTGCATTAATTGTTAAATAAATAAATAAATAAAAATAATATGCTAGATATGTATTTAGAGTCGAATTAAATACTTGAAAGTATCCAAACCGCAGCCTTTCTACGCGAAATAGGTCTTATTCAAACAATTCTTGCACAGAAAGCATCATTACTATTCTCTACTAAGTATAACTTGATTTAATTTTCTCGGTTCAACTATTGACCTGTGACGTCGGTGAGCGGTGGGTGTATTGCTAGCTTGGGGCGTAGCGCGTAGGCGTCAAGTGCTACCACATATTAAATTAACATCTGAACAGTTACAAACCTGAATTCTATTATATCCTTAGATAATTTACTTCAACATTCAGCAGATTGTGGCGATTAATGAGAGATGAATTAAAGCATAGTAAAGTATACAGTTTATGAAATAATTGAAAAGGGTACCTATTTGAAAGTTAATTGCAAATTGCGGTGAAGGTGACTGGCTTTCACTGAGCGCTGTTATGTGAATTACAGACGCAGGCAGTGCGTTCTATGTAGCTGACAGAAATACCTGCAGGGAACTAATTGAATGCTTACAGTATGTACCTAGCTAACGTAGTTACTATAGGTTGTATTACTTTGATATCGAACAAATCTTAAAAGTTACAAGATTCTGCGAAATGTACCGGGTACATAATTTGATTGAGTTTGCTTATTACAATGTAAATAAGTTGTACCCCAATAGTTCGAGAAATTCGGAATATCTTCTAATTCCTATATAGAAGTATCAACAAAAGTTATTGTCACACATTTCCAAAAGTAGGTACTGAGGAATTTGGAACTTTCTGATTAAGTTCAATATACAGAAAAAGACTACGGAGTCCAAAAAGGTTTTATGTAAGCTAGGCAGGTAGCTGGGGCGGATAGAGCAAAAGGTAACTATATGTTTGAATTCAATCTTCTATGTAAAAAATTACTTGTCCTGACTGATAGCTTGACGGACTGATCTATCAACGCACAGCCTAAACCACTGGGGCTAGAAACTAGAAATTTTGGCAGTAGGTTATTTTATGACATGGGCATCCACTAGAAGGGATTTTTGGAAATTGTACCCCTAAGGGGGTAAAATAGGAGACGAAATTTTGTATGAAAATCCGTCATTTTTATAGTTAGACAAATAAAAGTTTTCTATTTGGCGTTACGGTTAGAAATGACGAAACACGTGTCCTAGGATTTTCTAAATTTCTACCCCTAGGGGGGTATAAATAGGGGGGGGGGGGGAAGAACGTTTGAAATTCTGTCAAATATCGGCTTCTACGCGAGCAAAGCCGTGAGCCATAGCTATCATCAATATAATTCCGAAGAATAAAGAAGCTGTAACTACATACTTCTCAACGTATACACTATATAGTAAACAGAGACGTCACTACGTAGAGTCCGTACGGTACGGCTACACTATATTGCTTTGGACGTGAAGTCGTGAACTATCGGAAAACGCCGAATGCAATATACATTGAGTGGTAGTATCCACCCTTACGGCTTCTATTTATTTATAGACAGATATATTTGCTCTCTCTGAAAGGGACATAAGCGTTATGAGTTTAGCGGGCCCTTTATTGAGTTAGTCTTAGTTATAGCGGAAAATGGCTGCTAGCTACAAAGTCTCTTCAAGGTTTGATTACCATCAAAAATACCTACAAATACGATCAGATTTTAGATTTTTTAATCGGAGATATCCTGTAATTCTATACAACAGAAGGTAACCGGCTCTTTTCATCCTTTTATGGGAGTAGAAAATTCTTTTTTTATTTATTCTTTGAGAGGATTCTTTGGTCATTGATTCAACCTACATTTATATTTTTTTGTAGCCAGTATCTTTCCTAAAGAGTTTTCATAAATAAATATCTAGTTGATGTAATTTGCTTGTTCCCAGACTTTGGTGAGTAGTGTAGTATGTATGTAATCCAGCTGGACTGGATTGAAAGAGTTAAATTCAATTGTAACGGAAAAGGTCACGCGTGGGTCGACTGAATGATACAGGTAGCGGCTGCTGAAAACTTTATCCTAATCCAATTAGATATGCTTACAAGCAGATACGACGTGAATGGAAACTGGTAAGAAAAAACAAGATTTATTTGAAAGCTGACGATTTTTTATCTGTTGCTTGCAAGAATATTATAAGGTTCTTGGTTGCTTGCATTCTCAACAGATTAAATACTAACTATTCTATATAAACTTATGATTGGAAATCACTCGTTTAATATTCTTCATTGTGCAGGCTAATGGTTTTCTGATGATGATATCTATTTGTTAAAGTTCTTAATTTTCAGGAAGTTTCTCTGTCTAATAATGCATCAGCAATCGGATGTTAGATTCTTAATTTTTTGGAAATTATCTCTCTATTTGTTCATGGAAGCGTCAATTCCACAGAACACAGTTCTGTGTTCTGTGGTCAATTCCTTCGTCAGTTTCTTATTGATAGTTAATTTGATCACGAGACTTACAATAATAAAGAATTATGGTTTAAGTACTAGGTATCTATGGATCTACAAACAGACATAGGTAGGCACCTACCATTAATTTGCTGTTGCAGTATTGCACCACAAATAAATTAATAAAATATTCTAGGATAGAAGGGTCTTCAAGATTTTCAGATATAGGTAGGTAACTATACTAATATCGTATGGTTAATTGTATCTAAGAATTATATATCTATTCTAATAATGATGATTACATACAAAATACTTCAATGAATCTACATTTAAAGTAATAAATACTACTAACACGAGATAAGATATCATTATTTCTCTATGCTAGCGATTCACCGCTGAAGACCCTCATATAAATTATTAAGACGTTTTAAATCGATATAAAGGTATTGCACTTTTAATCTGAAGGACGTTTATAATGTGATTTGTGACATACCTACCTAATTAAGCACTATTGGTAAAACTAGGTACCTACTACCTACTGAAACTGGAAATAGAATTTTAAGAAAAAAATTAAACGATTTGATATTTTATTTGCTTTCAATTTGTTTTTTGATTTCTACTACGTACGAATATTTTTTATTAATATTATTGTTTCAAATATGAATTACATATTTATTCTTGCTGTCATTAAATCTTCATTAGCCGCATAGACTTAGTAACTAGGGAGCCCTACTTATTATTTCTATGATTACCCGTTATTTAATGCCGTAATGTAAACGAACGTAATGTGTGTAGTGTATCGTAGTCATTTTAAACACTTTTTAACGTATAGGTAAGCTTGACGTATCTTCAAACAGCGTTTATTAGGTAAGTACCTACCTAAGTACCTACATTATCTACATTCTAAATATTAACTATCTAAGTTGCGGGTCAACAGGACTAGTATAATTGTACCTACTACCTACTTACTCCGAGACTAATGATCTTGGACAGCTATCTACAATTCTACACTTTTTGTTTAAAATGATTTAAAAAATATACATTATTATCACCCTCTTCAATGAGAAAATTACAAGAATCCCAAGCTTTGCAACGATGTTTTTTTTTTTTTTGAATAGGTTATTATGTATATAAACCACCAGAAAACGTTGAAACATCAAAATTAAAAAGAAATCTTAAAACGTTAGTCCAATGCTGTTGCCCTGTAGGGTCCCATTAAATCATACTTTATTTTATTAGGTAGATATAGGCTTTACCGCTCTTACTCTTTGTGATTATGGAAGGTTCCCATAAAATCAACATTAGGTAATTGCGTTACAGGACTGAAACATCGTTTGAATTAAAAGCTATATTTTCTTATACTTTTTTACGTTTACTAGGTAACTTCTTTGCTTTAATATTTTTCATATTTAATTAAGTAAAAATATACTTTTGCATATTATAAAAAAATAAGAATCTAGCAGAACACAAATCCAGATAATTTAGGTACCTATATAGGTACTTACTACAAGGATTGTTGCACATGACTATACAAATATAGGTATTCAATGTTTACCAAAAATTACTTACATTATTAGGTTTCAAAACTTACCTACCTAATTCTGTAAACAATCGTTCGATATTCACCCCACGCACACAGGAATAAAAGCTAAATTTGCGCAGATCGTAGATACAGCGTTCTATAGTTTGTTATGTCGGATCCACTGACGTAGGCACTCATGCCCTTTGCCTCCCACGCTAACTGTAGCTTGATGCCATTTTTATAACTTGGGTCTGAATTTATTGAACATTATCTATTATCATACCTAGTTATTAGATGCCTCTGCTCTACTGATATTTACGGAAAAGGAACATGATTCATTAATTAGCCGAAGACTGACATTGCACCGCGGCGCGGGGCTGCTTCGGTTGAAATGACACGAATAAAATCGATGGGTGTAGCTAAAGTATGTAGAACAAGAATAGTAATTTTACAAATAATTAAAGAACTCGCATAATCCTTTAGTTGATAAACAAACAGTCACAATCGTAATGAATTGTTATGTGATGTCGTGTAACAGGTTTCCCGTTAATATGCAGATATGGCGACGACACGGAAAACATCAAATACAAGGGCGGGTGGTGAGACCTATGTTGAATGATTGTTTTACGCACCGTTTAGAGCCGCCGATAGCACTGGAACATGTTCGAGATACAGCTGATACACTTAGCTCCCGCACTGTGGACACTGAAGACTGGTTGAGTCGAGTCGGTCGCGGTTGCGAAGCCGCCAGCTGTGTACCGGCGGAGCGAGCCTGCGCACTCAGCTCTATCGATCCTACGACCGCCCATTCACGTGCTGCCACTTCGCCGCCTACATAACGACGCACCGACTCGATGTTACACACCAATCATCATTAGATAACGCGATATTAGCACTGGACTCTCGGAGCCTACACTTGAGGCACTTCACTCGGACAACAATTAACACGTTATCGATGAAGCTTTCATGAAAAGTTAGCGTTAGCGAATTATACGTGTTACGTAATGGTATCGGTTACAGGGTTATTAGAAGTTGCACTTAGAGCTACGTATATCTAAGCAATTAATAGAAGGACTACGTTTGTGTAAGTGAACATGTCGGGTGTCGGCGCCCACGCCAAGTTATCGCTCACCCTGCATGCAAATGACGTAGTTACGATAACACGACTTCGCGGCCGCTCTAATGTCGCTCAAACTCCTAATAAACTACAATGGTGACAATTAATTTATATGCTATTTGGTTGTCGTAATTTTGCCTTTAGATACCAACGGAATAATAATTCCTACTACAGTACCTACTTATCGTCATTGAGCACTGATCTTGATAAGAATATAAGCCAGTACCTAACTTTGCCACGCTGATCCAAATTACTTTTGAGACTAAAAGAGAAACAGAGAAGTTATTATCTGCTTCATATTAAATACTATTATAATATCTAATCCCTTGCAAGCCGCAGAAATTATAGAACATGTACTCGTACAATGTAGATTATTATGCAAATGTATACCAATAACGACTGTTGGTTGCACATGACGTCTCCAATAGCATAAGTAGGGCAGATATAACATAGATATAGTAGCTATGTGCCTACATGGTATGACATTCTCATATATTTTTAAGACCTACCGATATACATGATCCTGGGTTAGGCAGAGTTCTAAGATTTAAAAGCTGGTTTACAAGGTGGCAGCGACTGGCCCCACTGACTCAAATTTTCGGTGCCAGTCACTGGGTTCGTATATTTGTAAAGTTGACTGAAAGGGATTACTGCCTACTGTAACTTACAAATTATTCATTAAGGTCTCGCCAATCTTCAGAAAAGGTCCCGATAAGGTAGATGTAGGCAATTCCGGAGCGTTGTTACGTGGTTATATCCGATTTGGACGGCATGGTTGGTGCCGGCGATTGGCTTTCTGCGCTTCGTGCTGCTGGTTCGATCCCCGCACCGCCCAAATATTTTATGGCCTACAGATAGGTAGTTGTTCCCGGTCTGGGTGTGTTTGCTTGTGACATGTATGTTAGTAAAACTGTACCTACGACACAGGAGACAACCCAAAAGAGGTGCAACGTTTTTAAAAAAAAAAGAATGAAGAAAGATTTCCTCACTGGTCTAGTAGTCCTGGGTTCGATTCTCAGGTCGGGAAGTATTGTGGAGTGTTGCTGTTAAAATCTCAGTTGCAACCCGGAATTTGTAATACGCTTGCCTCCTATCACAATGAAGTATTGATAAATTAATATTTGTGTATAAGAGTACCTACCTACACCTCTGCCCATACCTTCAGGGAGAACAGGCGTAACGCTATGCTCTAAGTAATTAAGGAGCGCATAGAGTCTGGTTTTCTTCTACCGCTGGGCTTATTCAATTTATCGTATTAGAACGTTGGATTTCTGACGCTATAATATGCGCATAACATTAATGTTTTATCCCGGCAACGTTACAGGAATGTGAAATTAGATATCAGACGTAGACTAGCAATGGATGCGGCTCCACTCGCATTATACTTTAATGTAGGATGAAAATAATATACCTTTGATCCCCACATTAAGCCCCTACATTAACGTAATCATCCGTGCCGCATCCTCAGCCCCCATTGCTTCTAAGTGTTGTGCCTTAATATTTTTGTAATAAATGAGTATATACTCGTTCGTTATAAAGTACCTAATGCCAAGTAATATACGAAACACTGAAAAAATTACAATTGATTCTATCGTCGAGTTTCAAGCGTGATTATAGTCTACAGGCATTTAGGTTCCTTATCAGTTTGTTGACAATGAGATGAGGGAACATTAGACTAAGATCGGAGTGTTTACAAAAACAAATAGATATTATGTACCTAGGTACAGTCAGGGTCGAAAAGATCAACTACACTTGCCGAAATTAAAAGTGAATTTTGGAAAACTATAAATAATTTAACATATAGGTAGGTAGTATCTGCGGACACGAAAGAATATAGGTTCGATTAAAAAATGTTTGTTTGGGTTGGTTTCTTTTCCTAAAATGCGCTTTAGTAATTTGGTAAAGTGTATATCTAGATAGGTACATCTTTTTGCCCCTTACTGTTTATCTACATCATTTAGATATTAAGAGTAGGTAATATCGCGCAATGGTTCGCAGAGATATAACATCAGGAAAACATCAGTCCACGTTGTTAGTTGGATGCCCCGAATAAATACCAGCCTTTATGCTATATAAATAATGTTTTTGCTTAACGCCTAACTTACGAGTGTCGCCACCTTAAAAATGCAAGTTTTTGCATTAAGGCTGCTGTTTTTGCATTTAGTACGGGGCTCGTATTCGGGGCATTCACACTACCTATATTAGCGAAACTACCAAAGTTTCCGCAAAGTCGGGCCGTGGGTCGTGCCATTATTATCATGGAATAGGTATTAAGATTTCAAATATAGGTAACATTATGTATTAGAATATAATTCTTACGTAGGAGTAGGTCAAAACCCATTAATACCTAAATAAAAGAAAGACCATCCTTTTTAATATGGAATTATTGAAAATTTGTAGGGTAGAACCAAAGTGGAAACACTCTTACTTAAAATGAAGGTAAATAGGAGTAGTAGGTATATTTGGTATTTGGGCCATGAAAGTCTATGGGGTCAAGCTAGCTAGATATGTCTTAAAAGTATGATGATGATAGAAGAGAAAACTTTGTTCCGCGCACGGAGGAGTATGAGATTTGGCATAGTTAAAGTTTATAATTATGGAGAAGGAGTGCAGAAAGCTAAAATTACGGTCGAATGTCGGCCACAGGGCAACCACCAGTAGACATTAAGCTATGATTTGTCAGATTCAGTACAAGTAGTATCTACTTAGTCCTACCTATTAAATTATTATTCGGTGTCTGGGGTATCTAAGTAGGTAATTTTCATTAAGGGCCATAACACATTAGATATTTTTTGCAGCAGAATCACGCGATTTCACGTTCGACAGCTGCCTTTTGCTTACAAAAAGTGAATACCTAAGGAATCCGAAAATGCGCGATTCTGCCGCAGAAAGTAGTTATAATGTGCTATGGCCCTTAATTGAAATTACTTAGATAGCCGATGGCCCTAAGTGCAATAATAAGCAGGTGTAGTAGGTATCTAAGGTTTGTACTAATTACTAAATCTTTAACTCGACTCATAAAAGCCAAACTCTCCGCGCAGTTAATTTTAATCGTTGTGAAATGTACGGAATCCTATATCATATTGGCTTGTAATAAGGACTTCAGGCGGCTCCAATTAGGAGGCTAATAGCTTCATACCATTGTAGCGAATATGAATGCAAACTCAACAAGTGAGGTGACCTTTTTATTGCGAACTTGTAGGTATTATAAATTTAAAGGGAAGCGTGCGACAGAATTTTGCTTAGGTATAATTTATCAAATTGGGTAGGCCATATGAGGCTAGGGGTCTTCATATGAACTGTATCTAATTGCACGTCGGAAGGTGTTATTTTTCATACGGGGTATCCTGCGTAAGCGACAAACGCGACAAGACGCAATGTTACACGCGACGTATGTCCTACGTCATTTTGGTCATTACTTCACAAATCATGGGGAAGTAGGTACAGTGCGTGTTTGGTTGAAAGTACAAAATGAAACTGCGACTGGCAGCTCAGTGGTGAGCAACACTCGACTCCGTTATGAAATTGATTTGTTATTTTAAGAATGGCATGAATTATGGAAATAGTCTGTTTGGATACTACTTTTGGTACATCGGTATATTTTTATTTTCTAATGAAAAAACCATGTCATATGAATGGGCATCGGGTAATAACACAACAAGGATTAATAAAATTAAAACAAGCTTTTAGGATGCCAACAAGATCTTTTATTAGTGTCATCCAAGAAGACTTGGACGATGATAAAGCTTATTTACACAATAACTGTACATTTATACAGGTTTCACACACTTCGACGGATTAATATCTGCGGGCCTACCGCATAACTCAAATGGTAATGAACATCGATACTGGTAATAAACTTCAATATGATCGTGAGAGACTAAGCATTCGTGATCGGTAAAGTTAGCTCGTAGTTTAGTCTCTCACGATCGTATTGAAATTTATTACCAGACTCTGATGTTCATTACCATTTTGTTACGCGGTAGACCCGCTGATATCAATACACACGGTTGGTATTGATTTAGTTTAACGACAACAGGAAATTTAAGGGTATGTACACATTTACAAACCGAAGCGAATCACAATGAACGTTCACCTAGAATGATTGGGCAATTTTTCATTTAGTGTAGGTGTGTATTCGGTGCGCTTGCGTAGATGTGTACGCGCCCTTATACCTTAGCGTCTTGTTCACAAGAACGTTAGTGAATTATTACATAACAAACTGTAGTTTTTATACAAGCATGTATACAAATATCGAGTTTAAAGTTTCAAACGCCAATTATCACGTGAAAAAGTAAAAATACTTTAGAAAACTTGCCTAGGTATATAACTTAAATCTACATTTTTATCGACATCGAATAATTAGTTACACCGGATCTGCATGACAATGAACTTGACCATCAAGTTGAATCATTTATTTAGATTAAGGTACTTAGAAAATTTCGGTCGAACATTGTTATATTTTGACAACATATACATATAAAACATCGCTAGCTTTTCGACACAAATATAAATTTAAATGTAACAGCAATACTGAAAAATGTCATAATTATTATATTACTAGATATAGCTCGTTTGTAAATTAGTTTTTTAGATTTAAATAGCATTTCGTTGTCGCATAGTATATTAAATATATTACAGCTGTATATAGGACAAATTATACACATAAAGATAAGCTGCAAAGAAAGCTATCCAAAAGAGTTATATCTCTACTGATCCGGCGCTAACAAGGCAAGCTTAAATCACTACAAATATGACAAATAAATAGTTACAAAATATGACTTATGGCCAGTCCCAATAACCTATCTATCGGAGGTTTGTCCTACTAGAGAAATAAATTAGATATAAGCAAGCAAGTTATATGTAAAATTGTAACAGAGTTATCTCCTCCACGACATGAGTAATTTCACATCGCTCACATGACAGAAGTAGGGACAAACCGCCGTCAGATAGAATATAACGTTCCAGCGTCAACAAACGTGCCAGCGACGCAGTGTAACTTAGATTTTGTCCAACTAACTAAACTAGCAGGTACTTATTGGTGAGGCACCGTGTGATGTTGTCCGACTATCGACTAACGGCCGTTTCAATAACATATCTACGAGCAGTTTCCCTTATCGATGATAGAAAATAAACATTTCTTTTAGCGCCTATGTCAAATTTCTACCATTTTTAGCACATACTGCCGATAGATAAGCTATCTAAAAATACCGAAACTAAATAAATAGCACACTAAACATTATAACTAATAATATAAATGAGTAAAATTGAGTAATACACAAACATTGTAAAGTTCAGAGTTCTTTAAATACTAAAACTATGTTTTTGTTTAGGCGTAATGGCTATGATATAAAATAATTAGCTGTGCCAATAATGAATTTGAAACGCTTTCACGTATAAAATTAAGCATGCATATAAAATTAACTGCATTTTATAACTTCGAGAACTCAAGTAATGAAAATAGGTTCGTCATATAAGCGCGGTATAATCACCAAGCGCGGTATAATCACCAAGCGATAATACGTTCAAATACTATTGTATCATGTAAAATATACTAGGAATAGAAATATCGCTATCAAACTCGCGATATATCGCGCCTGTATGCGAAAGCCTAAATAGTGTGTGAGTAAGATAGACACCGGATAGTAACGGTACATTATTCTTTGTCATCACATAAAATTACTTGCTATATAATCGCGCTGCTTGCGCCTTTTAATTTGTGCTCGATAAAAATAAGACCATAGATACAAAAATAACACTCCGCAATAAAAATAGCTTCGAGATTACATACAAATACACAATATGTACAGTAATATCAACAGTCGAGTTAAATGAACAAAGTATACAATTAGGTTATTATCAGAGTAATTAACTAAACATATCTTAACCACAGATTTTTGTGAGTGGGTCAAACGTTACAAAATTTTGATTCCTAATGTTAAAAGATCTAATTATAATAGTTAATGATGTAGATTCTGTTGCGTACTTTGACAGGACTAAACTATGGGCGTTATAAGTCTCTTTCAGGTTCAATCTGAACTAATATCATAAAGAGAAACCATTCGATTTTTTATGTTTGTTTGTAATGAATAAACTCAAAAATTACTGAATCGATTTTAATCATTTATTCACCAGCATAATGCTATATTATCACTGAGTAACATAGGCTATAATTCGTCTTATAAATTATAGCTTATATCACGCGGGCTAAGCCGCTGGCGGAAGCTAGTAGAAAAAAGAAAGTGACACATGCATTTGGTCTACTTTAGTACTGTCAGAATGCGTAACAGAATCGACAGCAATGTTTTATATTACAAATCTGTGACTAAATAGAAAATGGAACTTGGTTTCATGATCAACTAATAAGCATTTAGCTTACACTACAAAGTATGTTAGAAAGGACGATTGTCTCCCGATATTCTTGGAGTCGATTTTGAAATGCCGTCAGTCTTATATAAATTGACATTTCAGAAGACTTTAAACGTGATAAAATATAAAAATATTTGCTGCAAAAAGTGTTTTAATACAAAGTGTATCAGTAATGCGTGGTCATATTTAAGGGTGTGAATCAGATCATCAAACTGAACAACTATCTCTATGAGACCACCATTGTAATCGCGAAAAAACAGCTGTTCAGTTTGATGGTCTGGTCCACACCTTTAAATATGACCCCGAAATCCGAATTTCTGATACACGTTGCATAATTATAATTATTATGCACAAAAATCCTAAATAGGCGTCTTTTGAAATATCAACTTGTTAATCAGTCAAATTTCTGTTTTATGAATTATAAAGGCACAAAGATAATATCTCATAGCTTGGTAACTTAACAGTACTATATTTTGCCAACATTCGTCTAGATTATTATAAACTCAATTGTAGGAAAGTTAACTATTTACTTAGGCTTTGAGGGACAGGGTGGTGCGGGGCGGTGCGGTCGGGGAACCGTTTGCTCGTACACTTCGTCGTATAAGTTGGCGTTAGAGTAGACCGGTTGCGTCGCGTACACGCTGCGCGCCGGCTCGCCTATCTCACTGTAAAAATTACTAGCCGTGTCGTTGACCTCGTCGTACAACGCGTCCCCGCGAGACGTAGACGCCATACTCCCACCGTAACTAATAGCATAATTCGAATACTGACCGAAATCCACATTCTGATACTTGTACGCTGAATAATTCTTAGAATTCTCGACGCAATCGCTGAAGTTCCGTAACTTTTCTCCTTCCTCTTCGTATTTAGGTATGTAAATGTTTTTCTCGTAATCATTACTCGTGTTCGCGACGGTCGCTGTCGATAATTTCGTGTAATAGTCTTTAGTTTCTAATATAAACTGTTGTTGAGCTGCATTTATATCGTAATTCTTGTATAGAGGAATGTCGTTATATTTACTGTCTTCAGTTACATTGTTCGCAGCTGAGGTCGACGGCGCATTATACGTGGTATCCGCGTACAAGTAATCACTGTTATTGCTTTTAGATCTGAGATTGAGAGATTCTGAGATTCTGTCGTCGAGCGACATTTCTGCTAACGATGCTGATACACTTGGTACATTTACGTTTCTTTCTACTGAGAGAGCATTGTTCATCGCGTAAGACGGAATAGTTGCATAGGGTGAATTGTTGGCAGTACTAGTAGATGGTGTGTTATTATAAATATGTGATATATCAGCGCTTGACGGCGCTGAGTGGTTGTTCGAGTATCTGTGAGATTCTGGTTGAGTCTGTTGGCTATTATTAGATTCGTTTATATCATAACTAGGTCTAGGAGCAGTGTGGCTGTTGGGCCAGAACTGCGAGGTGTCGAAGGGGTCTGGTTGTGAGCCACTCATGTGTAGGGGACTCGATAGGTTGTCTAGAGACTTAGCGCCGTAGAGATTGGAGTAGGTTTGAACGCTGTACGAGCTCGCAGACAGGCCGGGTAGACTTTCTATGCTATGCTCGCCCCAATCACTGCCCAGCCCTGGAAGTAAAGAAACAAGTATTTTAAATAAATAGGTAGGTAAGCCTGTGATACGATACAAATAACAAATTCTTTAAAGTTAAATAATATTGTGGAACTAGCTTTTATTTAATTTCAATTCTATTCCACTTGAGTTCTTTATTCATTTGAAAAAAATATAGAGTTTACTAAACTCTAATCCATATATTCAAAATAAACGCAATAAATTGCTTTGAAAACTTGAAAATTTTTCAGAACTTAGTACCCTTGTGTTCTGGCTATCATTTATAAATAGGTGTACAAGTGGCTCAAAAGCATCTTAGGATATAACTATATTACATCCAGCAGTGAACATAGAAATAAGTTATAATTCGATCCAAGTTATATACATTTACTACACACTTACCAATTTCCGGTACATCTATTGGCTCATCAAGTATTGACACAACATTTGGAGTGTTTGGTGAAGTCTTTTTGCAAGGCGTGCTCAATCGCGTCGAAGGCGGGAGATCCAGATCAATTAATATGTCTTCTTTAACTGAAATATAACAATTAATGCGAATTTAGACTTTATTTATGTTCCTGTTGTTATGTATACTTGTTCCGTGCGGTGATCGAACATTGTTGATAGTTTCGAGCGTATGGCACTCGTGGGTTGCAGCTGAAAACCAGCGTCAGGTGGCCAGTATCACTGCCTCCTGACATTATGCTGAGCTGCGGCCTTTTGGCACAATATCTCATTTTTATGTTTTCTCTGTTATTGTTTTTTTTTTTTGTGCTAATAAACTCTTTTTCTTTCTTTATTTCTATGCGGCACGTAGCGTAGAAAACTAATCGCATAGCCACAGCGCCCACCATGTCGTCGAAGTTAGGGTCAAATAATGAAACAAACCAACGCATACCAGCCGAACGAAACCCAGTTCACGATCCATCGATCCATACCTATGCACATCTTACATGTGGATCATCTTGGACCATTCGTAAACACTCGAACCGGTAAAAATTATACACGTTGTAACCAATTCGATACGACACGACTCGTAGCAAGTTTACAGACACAAAAATCCGTGGCACGTATTTAGCTCAATTCTCAATTATACTTCTTGCTTGTGCTTGCAAGGTAAAATACTCTCCTTTAATGAATTAGCCCCACTTTTTCACGAAAACATCTTTTGACTTACACATGCGATTTATTTGGGCCGAAACACTGTTATGTCACGGCATGGTGGTACGTTTTAAATCTATAGCGTCGCCGCGCCGTCGTGATCAATATCACGATCACTTTTATATGGTTACGCATCATAATACAACTACCATGTCGTCCATATTTTATGTAACGCCGGGCACGCGACACATCCTATTCGACCTTGTTCAAAGGCAAACAGACCCATTTATTTTAAAAATATCTAGATTTACCATGAAAATATTTAATATTAGGGGCGCGTGTAAATGGCTACGGTTGAGATCCATGGTTCTCCGAAGTTAGCAGCGCCTACCTACTATTACAGGATTTTTACTCATCGAGAACTTATATTCAACGTGTATCAGAAATGCGTGGTCATATTTAAGAGTGTCCATCAAATTGAACAACTTTCTCTATCGGACCAACATCAGAATCGCGAAGAAATTATCAGGTCCCATACAAAACAGTGACGTCACGGTTGGCGCAGTGGTTAAGCGATTAGCTTTCTGCGCTACGTGCCGCGGGTTCGGTCCCCGCACAGAGCAATTATTTGTATTATCTGTCGATAGTTGTTTCTGGTCTGGGTGTGTGTGCATGTATGATTGTAAACTGAACCCTCGATACAGGAGAAATCCTAGTGTAGGGTAACATTTAAAAAATAAAAAGAGTGTGCACCTGATCCATCGGGACCAAGCACTCGGTTGTAAATGGCAGTATCTAA
Source organism: Allophyes oxyacanthae (assembly GCA_932294325.1). Lineage (NCBI taxonomy): Eukaryota > Metazoa > Arthropoda > Insecta > Lepidoptera > Noctuidae > Allophyes > Allophyes oxyacanthae. The sequence continues at coordinate 12,712,038 of OW028613.1, read as the reverse complement.
CTTGTTTGTTTATAGCCATTACGTATTTTCAGTGTAGGAGCTACATCTGGAAGTGGAAGCCTGTTGAGGTCCTACCTTGATTCAAACTCTTAGAATGCGCCTCCCTGGTGCTTCTGTTCGCCCGTTCCTGGTTGAGCGTGGCGACGCGGTCGTTGGTCAGCTTGTTGTAGTTGAAGTGTTTGCTGCCGGTGTTGCCGCCGCGCGTCGTGGGCGCCTGTGTGGACTCGATGGTGCGGCGCTTGCGCAGGACCACCGCGAGGTCGTCCGACACGCCGTTAGTGGGCAGGGAAGTGTTGGACGTAGCTAGAGCTGGAAATATCGGGCAAGATGAATAATATATTTTTGTGTGGATGGTAGATTCAGAGAATAATATCGCTGATCCCCGTATACTTAAGCCTGATTTTGGCCTATAAGATTTTGGGCAGAAATAAAATTATGAAAGAAAGAAAGAAAGAAACGAACATTTATTCAGCACAGACATAATTATTGCCGACATAAGAGAGAGGAGATAAAAAAAATCAAAAAAATATCCTCAAAAGTTGACAAATAAGAAATTAAAATTATGTAGTGACATATAGCAGGTTTTACAGTATATTTTTGTGATGATTCGGTGTTTTGATATTAAATCGAGTTTTTTATTAATATTGTTAGGTATAAACGGGGAAAAGAAAGCACGATTAATAAAAAAAAAAATTGTTAGTTAAAAAAAAATATGCGTCATTTATGTCGAAATAAATAAATATTTGTACAGTATTTTAACTTGTATACTCCAATCATACAAAGTCAATAAGATACGAAACATATTCAAACATAAGGTTTTAACAATCGATATTCATAACTATATTATATAGCCAGGTGTGACACGTTTATACAAACCCATGTCTACATAACTCAGGTGATAAACGTTCACTTAGTCATAGATTAGCGATTTTCAATGCTAAGTGCGTCTTACGCGACAATATACGACGCAATCTTTGAATATGCTCATAATAAGTGTATTAATAGAACTACAGAATAGAATATTATGTATTCATAAATATTCCAATAACCATTATAGGTTTTCAGCATATATTCATCTCATGTAGTAAATCGGTTACAGACTTAGTTCCGCATGAGGTCCGAAGTTCGATCAGTGCATTATTGGGAACCCAGACTGGAAACATAAAGTGTGAAAAAATTTGGTTGTTATTTTTTACTTTTTAATTGTTTTCCAAAAAAAAACAGTAGTGGCAAAATGCCTTATTATGGTGGATTTGTCGATAAAATTGATCATATCGCTTCGCCTTAACGCGTCGGACACCGGTGACCAGACACATTGTAGATATATAGATTTGCAATTTTAATACTATTACTAAGGTTATGTGTGTGTACCATTAGTATGTTTCGTTATTTAAACGTACTGTCTGTCGTCTACTTTTTATCGATTCGTTTGTTTTATTTATTGTATGTGTTGGAATCCGCGTCTCTAGGGGCCCAGATAAAAATCAGTGCTAGTGTGAACACCAGCATAATGCTGAACTGGGTAGGTAGTGTACCTATTTTGCCCACTCGAGGCACGTAAGATTTATGTTGCAATTATTAATAAACGATTTTATTATAAGTAGGTATAGATAATGATAAAATGTATTATTTAGTTTTAAATAATTTTAATGTTAATTGTGTCTGTGTGTCATATTTGGTAATAGATAGCATAGAGTAATACTATATAGTCTATTCTATTACTCTGCAGGAAAACATGGAAAATTTAATTACACTTGTCGTAAACTTCGCAATTTATATGATAATTATAATAATCTCCGAGTGTTGCAGAACAATACGCAATTATATCATGACGTATGTTTCGTGGACTAGCTGTGTAACAGTTTTTACTTTCCTGCGAAAGTAAAAGTTTAAGAACGCTACAATTACAAGCACGTATCATAAAAGTGAACGTGTATATTAATATGGCTAATGAAGACGTTAAATTGAGAAAATGGTACCATTATTTAGATTTACTATTATTTAATGTGATTATTATATCAGATCGGACAGCAGTATTTATTTATATTTATATACAGGGTTATTTGAAATTCACTAATAATTAATGCTTTAAGGGTGGTGGAAGTACTCATGAATATGAACAACTTTTACCATGGGAACAAATCCAAAATCGATAAAAAAAAAAATACCTAGTCCATCTTTGTATTAATATACATTATGGAACACAATAAAATATTGAGTACTGAGTATTTAATTATTTGTATGGAACAGCTGATTATTTTTTACGATTTCAGACTTGGTCCCATAGTTAAAGTTGTTCATATTGATGACTTACAAAAAATTACCGAAAATCCTGACATGTGATTTTTTTTATGTTTCTTTCCGAAACTCGAACTACCTAATTTTATAATATTAAAAATGACGGATTTTCATACAAACATTCATCCCCCATTTTACCCCCTCAGGGGTGGAATTTCGAAAAATCGCTTCTTAGTAGCCCACGTCATAAAAAGTACTAAATGTAAAAAAAAACATGTTTCTAACCCAGTGATTTAGGCTGTTGGTTGATAGATCAGTCAGTCAGCAGGACAAGTCTTAATAATGTATATAAAACTGTAAACAACATAAATTATAGGAATCCTTAAAAATTGTTGCAAAAAACACTGACCTCTTTGTACTGGTGACAACGTCTGAGATTTCTTAGCTGCCTGATTATTTCTACTTTTTAATCCAGTTGTAACCAGGGTGCTGTAATAAAAACAAATTTTGTTTATGTCCAGAATAAAAACAAATATTTAAAAAAAAACTAGAATAATATTGTTTATGATTTGTTTACCTTGGAAACAATCCGACTTCCAAAGTACGTTGGTTCTGTCCCTTCCACCAGTGCAGCTCGGGCCGTTTGTCTATTAATATGATAGGATCACCCGTGTCTATGGTCATCTTGCTCGGCCGGTGGTAACTGTGTCAAGAAAGTCGTCACATTGTAAACAATAGATATGTATTTATTTCTGACATGTTTATGTGTGGGAGTCAACAACAACAACATGACATGTGACTTGTTATTGGTACAATTCTAATTACGCTAATAAATATACACTTGACTTTGTGTTAGTAAGATCTTCTTTCAGACTTGTTGCTCTTCATCAATATTAGTGCCAGAACCGACTCTAGACCCAAGTGGGCGGATGAAGTACACTATAAGCAAGTGGCTATACCGACGAAACAGCGACAGAATGTAGACATGGGAGTGTCCTGTCTGTCAAACAATGTCACATCTTTGTCATTTTGCCGCTATACCTGCACTTTGAGAGACCTTTGCTCTTCGAATATTATATATAAATTTTAAATATGTATGACAACATGTTACATGACATACAACCGAATAAAGTTTAATTTTCCTAAGTGTCACTATAATTATGACCTCTTTGACGTTTTCAGCGTGTCGAATGTCGATGCCGACTGTATGATCGACACAAACCCTGCGGTCCGAACTGCGATAAAAGTGATAATATCGCGAATCCGACCAAATTTAATAGTCACAAAATATAAGAGCTATTGATTAATAATAATACTTGTGACTTTGGTCTGGGACTTTTAACGCAATTCGGACCGCAGGGAAAGAAAAAGTAACAAAACAAGTAAAATAATTCAGCAAGGTGAATACAATAATTACCTAAGAGCAGCAATAGCAGTTTCGAACTTATTAGTCTCAATGTATCGCTGTATGCCCGCAAATGTTGGACGTTCCTTGGGATTCAGGTCCCAGCACTGCATCATCAACATGTAGACGTCAGGAGGACATGCGTTCGGCGCCGGCAGCCGCTGACCTTCACGCATTATTAACCGTAGTATCTCTGATCCGTTTAAGCCTGAAGGAGGTCAACCAATTACTATTGAATTATTACAAGGAAACTTCAATTTTATTTGCAAAGCAAAAAGGTATCCTATTCTCATAATAACATGAACTAGTGGCAGTGAATTTTTCATTGTTTAGAAGAACAATGCAGTTGTTTATTGACAGAAAAACAATAAACTGGAAAAGCAAACACCGTTATCATAATTATTTTCATCGTAAGACATCATTATCATATCCATGGTATCCAACATGGTCGAAACTAAGCACCTAGCTGGAGTCTTGACATTTCATAAGTGCCTGTGGTTTATCTTTATCTTCTTCTTTACGTCCTATAAAATAAAGTTTATTTCCGCGTCTGTCCGTATATCCGCTAACTCCTCCAAAACCACGCAACAAATTTTGATACGGTTTTCACCATCATTTCGAGCAGTTATTCCGGAAGGTTTATATGTGTAATACTTTCATATTTAATGTAAGAATAATAGAGAAATTGCACTCGTGCGAAGCTGGTGACGGGTCGCTAGTAAAAAAATAAATAATAAAATAGCTAATAAATAAAAGTCTATTTTTTTTATTCATATTGTGTTACCTATCCAAGGTTCTTCTCCGAAGGTGTACATTTCCCATAGCGCGACGGCGAACATCCACACATCTGAAGCGTGTGAGAACTGGCGACTGCGCAGCGACTCCGGCGCACACCAGGGGAACGGCACGCGCCGACCCTCGCTCATCACGTAACAGTCGTCCGCGTCTGGCAGCGCTCGCATTAGACCGAAATCACCGATTTTTACCTAATATATGAAAATATGGTTTATGTTTGTTTAACAACATCACTTTTACTACTTTTAAAAGGATTTGTTTAGGTAATGTAGCTGGTGTAAATACGAAATAAAATAAATATCATTTACATATCACACAGCTAAATATAAACAAAGCAAACATGTTGTAAACTAGTAAATGGACTGGTCTGTGTAAAGTCAAGCCCATAGCACCATATTTTAAAATAAAATGATAAGATTGTTTGTCCAACAACTTAATTGTTTTACAAAAAAAAACAAAATTACTCACCAATTCTAAAGTAGATAGTAAAATGTTCCTGCATGCTAAATCCCTGTGTAAAAACCTATGTTTTTCCAAGTGTGCCATGCCAGAAGCCACTTGCTCTGACCACTTATAGATGTAGTTTAATGACACTTTGCCATTTTGCGCTACTATATAATCCAGTAAAGCACCCATTGCAGCCAGTTCACACACCATCATCAATGGGTGGAACACTACGCCATGAAGTTTGATGAGATTGGGGTGTTTCAAACTGTGCATGGCCTCTACTTCTCTTCTAAAGTCATCGTAGATACCGGGCTGTGAGAAAGCATCAGCCTTTAACACCTTAACTGCTACAGGAACTGTTTGAGATGGGTGATCAGACACCTTCCACTCTCCACGTTTGACAACTCCAAAGGATCCATTGCCCAACTCATTGTGTAATCTGTAAATAAATATTTCTATCACATACATCACCCTAAGGTTGTCTGGTAGAGAATGCCTACGGCATTAAGACCGCCTTTGTACATTGTACATGAAGCATTTTAAATAAATAAATAAATACACCTACAAAAGCTATGTATTCAATTAATACACACAAATAATACTTAACCATCAAAAACTCTGACCCCAACTAGAAAAAGAGCCTTTTGAATGGCTGAACAGATTTTCATGAAACATAGCTAAGATGATACCTGATTAAACTAGCATTTTATTGAAAAAATGGCATTAAAATTGGTCCATCCGTTTTGAAGCTACGATGCCACAGATACACAGTACAAACTTGTAACACCCCTCTATTTTGTCAGGGGTTAAAAATAATGGTTTTCATCTTTGTTTTCACAGATTTTTTTTATATTAGGATAACTTCTTGCTTTTTATAATGAATTCTTGTTCCTGCAATAACAGGTGGGAATGGCCAACAGTAGAATCATGTCACTTAGCAACTGTTGCATGTATAACTAAGAAAATACTGATATCCTTGAGGTTTTCCAAGTAATTGTAATATCAAAGAATTAACATATGGAAAAACCAGAGAACAGGTTTTCCCTTGAAATAATTTGGCTGATATATAAGCAGTACTTACATGATATCTTTCTCTAATATAATACAAGTTGTTCTAGAGTCTGCCTGTGGTGTCCTTACTGCTAAGTCAGTTTTCTCCTTGGAAACTGAACCTGATGATGAGCCAAACAATTTGTTCCAAAACTTTCGGTTCCATAGTTGTAACTTCTTTTTCCTGACAGCATCAAGTAACCTGCGTACACCAGGCTTACTGATGCCTAATTTCTCAAGGTCCTCTGCATGTACATAATCAAAATGTGCTAATCTTGTTATCTAAAAACATAAACATTGAGAATGTTTGTTTGTTTGTAAACAACAAGCTAAAATATTGTTTAATTGAAGACAAAACTAATGGAACACAGCATACAGGAAGGATTGATGTTACATTTATAAAATATGAGGTGAATAAAAATACTGACGTATGTAAATAAACTGTTGTTTACCTGCAATTGATCTCTGATTGGTAAATAAAATTGTTCAAGTTGAACATTCTGCAGGACCTCACAGAGCCAATCTGTCCCCGATTCCATTTTTAATTATTGTTCACCAATCTATAACCATACAAACATAAAATAAACGTATCTCGAGCAGGAAGTACAATAGAATCCGGATATAACGACTTCGCTATAAAACGGCTAACTGTTTTTAGCGACGACGATGTAAACTCAAGTTAGGTTTCATAGTTAGGTACGTAGGTCATAGGTAGGCCGTTTTGGGCGTCGTCCGGTTAGTACAACAGGGTATCGTCGGTCCCTTGAGGGTCGTTAAATCCGGACTCTACTGTAGTTTTTACGAAGGATGTGTCCGAATGGCTGTTACAAACATACCAGACAGATTACACTTTATGGCAGATCCAGGTATATTTGTAAAATACTCACCAGTTTATTTGTGCTACAAAGGACAGTAAACCTTCATAGTACCGAATACCCCTTCGATATTCGTTCAATTTACTTTTACGAGGAAAAACTAATTGAGACAAGCACAGTACAAACATGGACAACTACATATTTAGTATATTTACCCGTAACTGACAGTTACTTTTTTTACTCTTACTCCATAGACTAAAACCAATGACTAAAGAATCCTCTCTTACTAAAACGTGTAATATAATTAGAGACACCAATAACAAAATAATCGACTAAAATCTTTATATCGAGTTTGGCCTCGGAGGAATTAGTTTTGGCGAAAGTTGAGACAGTTGTAATGGGCTAATGGCTCTTGTATGATCTGTCTACGTTTGTACATGAGACACACAATCAGCCTCAAACACACGTGCGGTGGCATGCGGCATCGGCATGGATGGCGCTTTACATTGTGGCGACTTTTTTTCCAAGTGTGGCCTTCTTGTTGCCCAAGTAATAGAGTAAATAAAAAAATTTGTAGGTTTAAGTTTAAGTCATATGGCATCTCTTATTTTCAAGGTGAAATGAAAATGAAACGAATCATTGCACTTTATTTTCTTACTTTAAGAATTATTCTAATTTTTCAGTGATGGCAGAGGAATGCAGTCCAACGCAATGTAATCCAATGGTGGAGAACTTTTCACACGAAAATATGTCCGAAGTGAAATTAGTTGATTTTGGCAATATTCCTGTAGACACCGCTATCGAAAAATATATTTCAGTAGAGAACATTAATGACGTAAGATTTTTCATCTCTGTTGTAATCGACACAGCTTGAATTGTTTGGGCTATGGGTATATTCACGGTACCTTTTGGTATTTCCGACCATCCGATCCTGGAGCCGAACAGTCGACAACGACATCTAATCCTAGAAATACACAGTTTATTACTTTATCTACCTACCTACATCCAGTCGCTTTTGCTTGGTACCATATTAAATGTAATGCACTATTTTGAGTATTTTGCGCCATAATCTGAAAAGTAAGCCATACGTACATGCCTCTCAAGAAAATTCACAAACTGATATCAGTTTTCACGTTTCAGAAAAACCTTACATACAGGGTGTCAAATATTTACATTTTGAACAATGTGGATCGTGTGTTCAACCTGTCGATTACATCGACTTATGTAAAACCGGGCGACGTCGCCCGAGTTAAGATCGTGTTCAAGCCCAACATTGTGGGACAGTCATTTACTGAATATTTCCTAATCGATGATACCGGTGGCAATACTTACAGACTCACCGTTACTGGAAAATGTTACGGTGAGATTTTTTCCTAAGCGTTCGTTCACACTCGATACTTTTAGCAGCAGAATTGCGCGTTTTCGCGTTCATTGGCTGCCTTTTGCTTACTAAAAGTGGATAACGAACGCGAAAACGCGCAATTCTGCTGTTAAAAGTATCGAGTGTGGATGGGCCCTAATAAGCCGCCTTTGCGCTTTGGGCGCGCTGTGGATGTGATGGGGTATCCCTGCCTACCCAGAATTATCGACGAAAAGGTTATTATGTAAAGATAGATAATCTACTTCAATAATTGTAAGTTTTTAGTTTATATTTCGTGATTAAAAACAATTGAAACGGAATTCAAAAATACCTATCTACTCATGCAAACGTGCAAGGTACTACGAATATACCGTCAGATAGGTAGTAATTCTTGCTTGATCTGGGAATCGAACTCTGTGGCGCTTGCGGCCACTCTTAGTAGGTATTGTATGCTGTTGAAGTGTTCCTTTCAAGCTTGTTCAAGCCTTGCCATTTCCAGGACCACGAGTATCACTCGATAAAAGGAAAATAATATTTAGAATATGCAAAACTGTAGCGGAGCAAAGAAAAGAAGTTCTGGACATAGTGAATAAATCATCCGTCGATACGACATACCAGTGGTATATGCCTTCAAATGGTCAGGGGTATTTCCAAGTAAGAACCTACTTCTATTCTAGGTATTCGTTTTTAACTTTTTATTTAGATACCTATAAGTATTTTGTTTTTCAGTTAATCAGTTATTAGTTTGATAACAAATCTAAATGACCTCATGAGAAGAAACGCCGAAACAACTCAGGGTCATTTTGTCTCTTTAGTATTTTTAATAAAGATATGAGTACGGTGCAGGGTAGTCTGTATCTGAGGGGGTGTGAGGTTTTTAGTTATCAGTGATATTATAATAGCTTAAAAATATTTCCTTTAGATTTCGACAGGGAATTGCGGTCTTATCAGAGCATTCGAAACTATTACCACCACAGTTGTCTTCACCGGAATCGCTCTAGGGATATATACTGCAGAACTTGTCTGTTTGGTCCTAAATCAGGTGAAGTACCTATGTTAGTGTCCTACGAGTAAGAGTGTACAGAAACACCGGTTTAACAAACTTATGTTCTTACCTAAATTAATGTATAGAGTCTTTGTTTTTGGGGCATTATGGTTGGCTATTCCTTGCTGTTGTAGTTCGAGAATTTTGATCATAGAAAAATTTAATCCAATTTTGAAGATATTAAAAACTCCATTACTAGAGGTTTTAAAAAAGTTTGGTACATTAATGTCCCGAAAATCGAGTGTCAGTCTGTATTATTATTGTGTTTAAATTAGTAATTAGATAGTAAATTTTCTGCTATGTACCTAGAACTCTATCACAAATTCTAAGCGACGAGTTAGCTGTAGAAACGTTATCTGAAACGATGCAATTTCCTCGTCTATTGTGACGGGTCCAATTTGTGCCTATTATACCTAGTATTGTCAATGCAGTAAACGCCAATTCCAGGAACCCTTATTCTTAAACGTATTTGCAACTGTAGTACTGCCAGGAAATCCATTATTCTGTATTGAAGAGCACGTTTTCGAAAAGAATTGGAAACGAAAGTCTCGTTCCGTTCATCTAATGGAGAACAGTTTGAACCGTCTAAGTTATATACCATCAGCTTCTGTGTTTGAGAGGTATCTCGACTTTGGCATGGGAAGTGTTGTGGATGTCACAAAGAATATATCGCAAACAATTTGTGTTACTAATCATGAACAACAAGAAGGATATATACAATGGATGCCAGGTCTGGTTATTTCATTAACTTCTATTTTTAAACTTAAGGCTAGAGTACCTTTAACACTCGGGAGACGAAGAATTGGTATTTGGGCCGCGACACTACACAATATGACGAAGCGACGTTGCACTTAGGTATATTTGAAGTGTGTTTTGTAGGTACACAAGCACTTGCATGATAAACGCGCTTATCCCGTTGGATAGAGCGCCAACAACTGTATGGAATTCAACGAACGTTGATATAAATTGATGCGATCAACAGACATCTTAATTTAGTTGGTCCTGCACACAGGTGTTATTCACAGTTTGCACCACATGGTCTTATTCTTATCCTATCGTGTCAGCAACTCAATTTAATTTGTCTTGCTGACAACATTCGCACATCACAATTTTTGGAAGATGGTTCTAGAAACAGATGTAAAGCCCTAGTTTGAGCCCTGTATTTAAGTATACCTAAGCCCAGTTTCTAGAACTATCTCCCCAGGCATTTAGGGCATTCCAGCACATGTACCTAAATAGTACCCAGTAAGGAACACCTGCAATCATTCACGCAATAGATTAAGGCATGTTAATGATTACCACCCTATGTTCTGTCTGCCACCTAGTGGCCTAGGTACTGGAGTATCTAGTCGGTCCAATCAGATGACTTAATCGTACTTAGACCACTGGAATGAATATCATGTGAAAAAATTTCAGATCCCGATAACGTATTTTTAGTGGATCCTATCGCATCTATAATACCTCCTAATGAATCAAGGTTATTTACAGTTAGATTCAGGTAAGAATTGTGTAGAGTAGAAATGTAGAAACTCAATTGTTTAGTTGGTAGGTGCAGTATATATTATTGAAATTGCTGTAGAAGTTTTTTTTCTATATACCCGACTGTAATTAGTCCAAATGTTACTAGGCCTAAAATTAAAAACGAAGTATATGGCTACCTTATGTGCGGGGACTACCAATACAAACATTTCAACCCCAATACCAGCGAGCTAAAGTTGAAACACTCCTGGTTTCGTATACCTTGTACTGGCAACACGTGGCTGCCATGCACCGAATGGATGACCGAGTGGGACTCTCCGATTGAGGTGACCAGCTATTGCTAAACATTTTTCCAGTTTATATACGTAGGTACACCCCAAATTTCATTTTACCAGAAAAAGTAAGGGCATGCTCTGTTCATCATTCTACAGAACTTTTTATTATAGGATCAACTCTGGATTCGTAAAAATATCATAGAGCCCGCATCTACAGGAATCGCTCTCAAAAATATGACGTAACAAAGGAAATAGGAAAAATAGGGACTTTATTTTAGAGTCTACTAGAGTACAGTACTTTTTTTTTTTTTTTTTTTATCGTTGTAAAATCATCAAATGAGTCCTCCCACCCCGGGCAGGGCGGGAGGGACTGTCAGACTTGTACTGACTAAAATCCACGGTGTTCCTTCGATAGCCCTTTACGTTTCGGGGTCACGGTAATGAGATAAGTCCCGCGACCAGAGTACCGTACTTAATAAGATATATTTTTCGTGTTATCTAGGTAATTCTACCACCAACAGTCCCAACAAGATCAACGTTCGCGAACTTCATGCTGTCCAATAAATTTGAAATTCCTATGCATTTCAAATTTGACCCACCTGATGGAACGTAAGTCTTTTTATTTTTATTTCGGCAATTGCTGATGAATCTTTCCTCCTGAGAACAGAAATTCCTTTACACTCGTAGAGGAAATTTTCTTAGCAAAGGATCACAAAAATAAAGTAGGTAGTTTTATTACAGCGATTCTAGACAATGCGTTTTCTACTACTACGACCGTTACGCATAGAAAAATGCAATGAAATAGGTATACTAAATTGTAATTTATGGCTCATGGGCTGCCCGCAACTAATTGTAACAATGAGTTTTGATTAGTAATCACTTTTTTAGGAATTTCGCAGTGCTACCGATATGTGGAATAGTTCCAGGCCGCGGATGGCAGATTATATCGGTGGCTTTAGAACCAAAGACTTTCGGAGATTACTGTGAAGCCTGGGATCTCATTATAAATAAAGTGCAAAAAGTTAGTAATGTTGTCTTTTCGTTTATTAGGATATATTACACTTACTCCTAATTCTTTTGAAAAACGTGAACGCCTGTAGGTATCCACAGTAGGTAACCCTAATACCGCTAGTGAAGTATTCATAGTTATATTATGTAGGTATCTACCTACCTATGTCATTGTTTAGCCTCCAGTTAGTTAAGCGTAAAATTAACGAGATAAAAGATTTTCTCCAAAAAAAAAACTGGAAGCCGCATCGAAATCAATTCACTGTCACAATCGAAATAACACAAAAATAGTCAGCTACACAAAAAGAAATCCTCATATTTATAGAAGTAGAGAAGAAGCGATACGAGATAACATAACTTTTGGGACTACTGTAAATTAAATGCTAGGTAGTACAACTTATATACCTTTATACAGACACGAATCGCTTTCACTGGCAACGCTGAGATGAGCCAAGTGGAGGTGATGTCCCACGGCTACCATCCGGCCACGCACGCCATGCTCGAGTTCCCACCCACCATCACTGGCTGCACCAACTACTGCACGTCCTACCTTCACAACCTCACGAGGATGGAGATCCAGTACGATGACATTGCAGACATATTAAGACTATCCATACAGATACAAAATACGATGATTGTTGGGCTACAGTGAATCGGAATCGAATAGATTGTTTTACCTACCTAACGATAATTTCTCTAGGTCTACCTTAGGCCAATGGAGACCTACTTAAGAGCAATGGAGGCCTACCTTAAGGCAATTGGGACCTAAAGTATCTAATAAGTACTGTAGTAGGAAGTGGGTCGGAAAGATTAAATTGTGAATTTTTCTAAATTTAGTATTTGATGTTATACTTGCAATATCTAGTAAAATTTGTCGGTCGAAGGCAAAAAATTTCAAGCAATTGGAAAAACTCATTGAAAATACCAGGAAAAAGTAAAGTGATTTTATGATGTTGTTAGAAAATTATATCTACATAAATATTTTTTCAGCATACGAATATTGAATTGTGCCGACTGGCTAGGTGCGGATGCGTGCGGCTCTATAGTGCTACCGCCTAAAGAGATTATTCATTATCACTGGTGGTTCTTCCCAAAATTCCCCGATAAAGTCTATGAAACCACCATAACCTGTTCTTGTGTGTGCTTAATTAATGGCAGGTGAAGTATAACGATTTTAATGTGATGCAGTGAATCATAATGTGTTTAATGAAAAAAACTGAAAAACAAAATGCTTTCAGGCCAGTTGGAGAGCCAACTGAAGTACACATTGCCATTTCAGGGTTTTCAGAGTTCCCCGATTTAAGGGTAAGTCGGTAATTTGTATCATTTTTTAAATAGATCATTATGCTGAGTCTACGTATACTTGACGTATTTTCTGATGACTTGTAGGTGTTGCCTAAACTGAATAATCTTCACGACGTTGTTGTTGGGGAGAGCTTGACTTTCCCTGTGACCCTGTACAACTATGGCTCTTGCTACTTCACATCTAAGTTGTACCATATCATCGATGGCATGGGAGATGACTTCAGTGGTGACAGACTTGAAATCGATTCCTCAGTTGTAAGTGTTAATTGCCACAAAATTGCTTCCTAATGCGATTATTTCTCATTGCGACCTGGCACGTCTTCTAATGCCTCCTGCTAATATTGGTTCAGTTTTGCAATGTCTGCCACTGCAGCTTGATGTGGCACAAATGTTTGGGCATAATCTTTAGAAATGACTTCGGGCGAATGCTACTCTTAACACCCAACTATAGGCACCTGTCTATACCAACATACTGGACTAATAAGTCGGTGAAATGTGCCTGTGCAAGAGTACATTTCTGTCTCATCCTTCGGGGAATACAGCCGTGATATCATAGATCCAATCGAGATGGTCGCTGGTGCAGGTGAGTCCTTTGGTGGAGACCTCAAATCAAAAACCTAGTGCGGGACGGCTCTCCCCTCCCAGCGAGATGGGTGGACCGACGACGATCTGGTAACTGGGACAGACCGGTGCGAAAGGCGGAGTACCTTGATTGATACTAACTGTTATATTACTACATCCAGAACAGCCTCAAACCATCAAACCACTGCGAAGTAAGAATGACGGTAACGCCCGACGGTGCCGGCTCCCGACAGCTCTACATCAAGTACACGGTGCTCTACCGCACAGAGAACGACGAGATTGATGAGATTCAGCCGGTAGACAAGCGAATTTGTATCATATGGTACGATGGAATTTACCCTACTATCAAGGTACAATGCTTATTTATTAACGGTGCCATAAAGTCGGTTATGTAGTGAGAGTCAAATACACTGAAACGTGTCATAATAATAGTAAGGAAAAATAAATATTATTCCGGATGTTCGTTGCCCCCTATCCCTATATCATAAAAATCGTCTTCGCTTCTTGGTATGTAAAAAACATACACATGTAATGAATAGGGTATCTATTCTGTACACTCGTATTAATCAATTAAACGGCAATTTTTCAGGTGAAGCGCACAATATCAGTAAAATGTCCAGTAATATTGAGCAATCACTGCGTTTGGAATATCGTTAATATTGAAGAGTATGTAAGATTTAACAATTACGGTTATGGCTTATTGTAAACGGGAATATAATATGAAAAAGTAATATTATTTCCAGATTAAATAGAGCTTTCGTGGACTGTCGACCAAACACGCCACTTAATGTTAACATATACGCTCCTGATTTGTGCATGCGGACCGGCAGTGTCGAGCTGATATTCGTAATGGGCTGCGTATATCAGGCCACTGTGCCTTGGAACCTTCGAAGGGAAAAGATTTGCAACTGCGAGATGATTGAGGTCAAAATTGGAACCTCCCTGTACGAAATGAGACACACCTGTATACATAGACCTCTGGTGGAACTATACCCTCTTAGTGGAATTGTTTCGGTAATTTGGTCTTCTATTTTATCCACATCTATCTATAAGCCCACATTTTCTCCATCGCTGCTAATTAACCTTACTCTGAGGCAATCGGATATGTGATCTTGCGAAGGTATGATAAATTCATAATATACTACCAACTACTGCGTTCCTGTTTTTAACGCAGTATGATGATGTTGTACCTGTAGGTATACAAATTTAGCAGCAGCATTCATCTGTGAATCACCGGTAAATGTCAGTTGCTGCTGGTAATTGCCAAATTGCTCAGTGGGTATTTCCTTTTAGGGAACCCAATGAAATTGAAATCCTCCTTGAGGTCTACCTTAACTACTGAACATTGCATTAAAAAAGTATAAATATAATCTTTTACAGCCAGAAAACCCAAACCTCCTCTTTTTAAAGTTTAACTATTCTGATGAAGGCGTGAATACACTATGTTATATGATGACAATGCCAAACCAAAGAACTATATACATATACTTGCATATTTATGCTTACTCGAATACAAGGGGTTTACTGACACCATTGCGTCGTCCCGTGGATGTTGACGAGTTCCTTGCCATCCTAGACTGTGGCCGGGTGCCTATTAACAACTTGGATCCAGTCATAAGGGTAGGTAATTCTGTGATAAATAGTTTAAAGCCATGATCTATAGGTACTAACTATTAATAAAAATACATTTACCTACAGTCACCGTCACAAACATGAAACAGCCAAAGTGTGGTCTTAATTCAGGTTACAGTTAGAAAAATAATGAATCTTATTCCGTTGACGAAAGTTCCATTTAGCATTGACACGTTATGTCATAGTCACTGTCACATATTTTATTTTACCTATACTATCCCACTACGCAAAGGACTCCCAAAGCCTTCGACAAACAATTATTATTTTAAAATTGATGTCAATAAATCAGGTTTATTTTCCTAACTGTTCTATCTGACGCCGACTGTACAATAATCTAGACAAAGGCATTGATACTTGAAGAAAAAACTTTGTACCCCTTTTTAAGCATATTGTGGAGGAGTGTGTGATTTGGCATAGATAAAGTTTATATGGAGAAGGAGTGCAGAAAGCCAAAATGACGGTCGAATTTCGACCAGTGGTCGACCACTAGTTAAGTTAATAACAGAGACACGTAATAATATTCCAGATCGTATGGCTATACAATCCAACTGATGTGTTCACAACTTGGCGACTGCTACGCGGGAACACTATTACCCCAGATTCAGTGATCCGCTGTTTACTCTACTTTGCCGAAGTGCCGCCTCTCGGCAAGTTGGCCATACCTTTCGCGTTCATGCCTACAGAAATGATCGATTATGAGGTAAAAACGATATTATAGCTAAAATTATGGTGCGGTCAGATATGACAGTCAGCTCAACATCAACTGTTGGTGATACTTTTTTGTATTGGTTGCGTTAGTAAGTCAAGTAAACATTAACAAGAATTTTAAATTATTCAGGTGCTATTTTATTGCTCTTTCGGTTATGATACAGTGAAGATTTTAGTAAAGGGACAAGGAGGCCTGCCAAACTGTATCGAAACGAGGCTCGATATTCCATACTACGTCGAAAGGGTCATCAGAGAGGCTTACAGAAGAGAAGTGGTATAAAATTCTTAGTAGTAGTTCTAAACAAATAAATATTTGTTTTGAAATTGAATAATGTAGAGACTAGCAAAAGGCGGCCAATTGCCAGACGAGTTTGATAATTTGTAGTCTGGAGCCCAACGTGGGACATTACGGGATGTTTTACCTAATGCAGGACATTGCTGGATGCATTAGCGTCAATCCCGTTGGCCCCCTTACCACAGTAAGGTAATAGAACTCGGTAGAAATAGGTACTAGTAAATTATTTTACTCTACCGGTATTTTCAGAGCGCCGTACGAGCGTCTGCACACTTCCATATTTGTGTAGTAGAATTTTCAGTGTTTTAGTGATGGTAGAGTTATTATGCCATGGTGTCCCTTTTTGCAAAACGTCTACATGAAATGGGAGTGCAAGTTAGCGAACGTGCTCACTGCCAGTAATTATGTCTTCACACTAAGCTAAATTGTAAGCATCTGAAAATATTTCGCAGGTGTACTTGTCGATGGAACACGTGACGATATCGATAATGCCAACGCATTCCTTATCCAGAGACATAATAAGCATCTGCAACGATACTGACCATGTCATACGGTTCATATGGTTGCCGTAAGTTGCCCCATTAACGTTTTTTAGTTTAAGTATTCATTTAAATTCGTGAGGTATCAAACAGCTGACATAAGCCTCTTCGGGAACCACTGCGCATGTCGTAGTGGAAAGCCTTGCCAGTCAACTATAGGGCTCGCTATGAGGCTACGCCCAGCAGGCATGACATTACCACCATAGAAACAGGTTTTATCTACGGAAGAATAGACAAAATGACATATTGTAGAAATATTTCTACTCTTCGGTAGGATTTGATAGAATAGCTACGTCACTAACTACTTCTCCATTGCTGTGGAAATAATATTTTATGTTTATCTACGTAGAAAAACGTGACTCTAGATGTCGAAAAGGATAGAAAGTTTTCTTTATTCTTGGAAGAACAGAAATAAAAATGGTCATGGTACGGGTGCTGGGTGCGGACGTAATTAGGTATTGTCTCTCAGGGATGCTCTTTATCCACCCACGCTACCTTGATCTTAAACCCTGGTTTTATAGGTACAAAGACTTTTTAGCTTCTTATACATGAAGCAGTGATAGATAGCCTAGCGGTTGAACCCTTTCCTTCCATGCACGAGGGTCTGAGCTCGAACCCGGCCCGCACCTTTTTACTTTTAGAATTTCTGTGCGGATCAGATAATATTGCGTTAACGGTAAAGGAAAACATCGCGAGGAAACATGCGCAACATCTGAGAGGGTCTATAAAGATCTCAATGGTGTGTGTAGTAGGCCAGCGTGGTGGACTAAGGCTAATCCTTCTCATTCTAAGAAGAAGCCCGTGCATCACATCTTCTGTGGAATACCTCTGCTGGTATTATGGGCTGGATTTATTTATTTATAATGTCCAGCCACTAAATAGACCGAATTTACGACTGTCGTTATTGTTAAGACGCAAACAGAATGTCCATTAGATGCAAACAGCGTTCTTGTGTAATATAATATAGCACAATTTAGAAACAGACTTGTCTTAAATGACTCTGTACTTTTAGAGAAAGAATAGCCAATATTCTGAACGTAGTGATGACGCCATGTTGGGGGGTGATTCAACCGAAAAGTGCTCAATGGATAACGATGACTGTTTACTCGCTTCAAGAACCCGCCACTTTCACGTAAGATATTTTTCTGCTAAATAAAAACTTTTTGCAATAAGTTTTTTCGGGATGTTCGCCATTCCCATAAGTTGTAAGATGACTAAGAATAGAATAGAATAGAATAGATCTTTATTTCATGTAAACCAGATACAGGCACTTATGAAATGTCGAGACTCTTAGGTGCACGGTTCCAAATAGTAGACCCTATGGAGAAGAACCGGCAAGAAACTCCATGGTAACTCTTTTCAAAAAATAGATTATAATCTTAACTAAACCAGTACAGATCAGAGTAAAAAGTGGTCATATTTTGTTAACTTATTTGTGCTGATCTTTTATCTTAAAAAAAATGTTAACAGGACAACAGTAGCGTGTGAGATTTTAGATTTGACTGAACGTAAACGTTTTCAACAAAATGAACTTCTGCGTCGAAATAAAATTGAGAAGTGCAACCAGGAATTTATTATAACCGAAGCAGGAATGTTTCACCCG
The DNA here is from genome assembly GCA_932294325.1 of Allophyes oxyacanthae. Classification (NCBI taxonomy): domain Eukaryota; kingdom Metazoa; phylum Arthropoda; class Insecta; order Lepidoptera; family Noctuidae; genus Allophyes; species Allophyes oxyacanthae. Next base: position 12,693,457 of record OW028613.1, on the reverse strand, counting down.
GTTAGTAAACATAGGTCATTCAAAATGGTACGAATAAAGGAATATAACTTACGTCGAGAGGAATTTACAGGAGATAAATGATTCACCGCCTTATGTGGAAGACATAGAAAAGCCCCAACCAACTTATTTGGCTATGACCGTGTCCATATCATCCAAAGGTCAACGTGACGGGTACCCGAGAATGCTTCTAAGACAAATGTGGGAACAGGTAAAAACTTACACGATATACAAAATAACAGAAGAAAAAGACCTTAAAATTAAATAAAAACCATTAATTTTTCAGCCTCCACCTTACGACTTATTATCAACGGATTTGAACGACTACGTTGCTGAACATACTTCGAGTGGTAACAACATGAGTTTGGCGGATATTATAAGACTTATAGATGGAATTTTATGGTATGATATATTATTAGGATTAGGCAAAGGTGTTCTGCTGTAAAACTGAACCCACGTTTCGCCTTAAAAAAACATTTACGATAAAATTTTAGGGACGCCATGCACAGCAAAATGTTCCGGAATCAAATAGAGTACTATGCGAAGGAGGAAGTGCCGACATACGAACAAGTCATGAAAGTGGTGAATCGTGAGGCAAAGCCAAAATTAAGCCGAAGGTGAGACGGAAGATTGTCAGCTCAATGGCCTAGATTTAGAGATTGATATCCACACCAACTTAAAAATTTCGACTTCTGGAAAGGTGTCTAAAATGTTCATTCAAGCTGGAAGTCACCACACAATATTGAAATGTAGAGAATGCAGTACCTACTCATTCCTATTCAAATTATAATATAAAAAATAAAAAACCAAAAATTCACATAAAGTAACAGTATGCCATAGAAGTAGAAAAAAACGTAGAAAAATCTGTCGAAATTACGGTTGCCTCAAAAAAAATTCTAACATATCGAGTATTTTTTTTGAACTGGTAACATTTAACGTAAAAACGGAATGAAGTTTGATGTATCCAGCCGTAAGAGATTAATATTAATCTTCAATTTCAGGGTCACTTCTGGGATATGTGATGCCATAGTCAACAAAGCCGTTTTCCACACTTACGGCCTCAATCCTAAGCAATCCGGTATACTTGAGGCCGAGTAATACTAGTTCTTATTTGTAATTTCTTAATTTTAACAATAAAACATTAGCTATAGTCTTCAATATTATTTACTGATTCAATAATGTCTTAATGATCAACAATTCAATACTTATTCTATATATCACGAAAAAATTACCTGCTGGTATCAGTCTAAGATTTGGTCCAATCTTAATTGTATCTTCTTTGGTTTGGGCGATGCGATCACGGTAACAGCGACTCTATCGCCCAGCTTAGGCGTCTGATTGGCTCCTAACTTGCTTTTATGAATAAGGCCGTTCGTTCCCACACCGCAGTCTACGAAACAGCCGAAGGGTACCACGTTTCGGACAACGCCTGGAAGATAACGGAGAATATTTCTTTTATTACCTTAATTTATTTACACACATATTTTCACGCCTTAGGAGAAATTAAAGGGGGTGGGCAGTTGTTCAGCACGTAGCGACATCAGCTATGACGACTCGAACTTAGGTACTTGTGCCTGGGCCCTAATTCTGCTATTTCAATCGTGTCTCAATCGTGTTAGAATGGTCTCGTAATTGTTGGTTTTTACAATGTCGTTCAACCGATTTTGACTTCTATTGCTTAGGTAATAGTAGTCAAAATTTATACAACGACACTTTAATAATTGGCTTATAACCGAGTTTTACTTCTATTACCTACGCAATAGAAGTCAAAATAGGTTGAACGGCACTGCAACAACCAACAATTACGAGACCATTCTGACACGATTGAGACACGATTGAAGTAGTTGAATTAGGGCCCACTTTTATACGGGCCCGGACCTCTTACAAAACGACTTGGACTGTGATAACATGTTTTTCATAGCACTCAGAAGAAGTTATGAAGGAAACTGTACCTACCTATTTCTTTTGTTTGACAATTTAGTGCTAGTAGAGTATGTACCATGTTGCAGGTTCGAGAAAGGTAGGTACTACAGTCCCATCTATTTCACCCATCAGAACAATATCGTGTAACAGTAGTTGTTTCTGGACAAGGGTAGGAACACTCAACGAATAACTTTAGCCTTAGGTCGGCGATGCATCAGTAACTACTAAGTTACGAAAGATCGTTCAAAATCTGGTGACCTGTAAGCTCATTTGCCTTCCTTTACCATTGTAAAAAAGATTATGATTGATTCTGATTTTAAATCTCACCTGTCAATGTCGTGCCCTCCTTTAGCTGATCCATATTTTGCACAGCTACTGAATACACTGGTTTACAAAATGTGATGACGTCATCTTCATACTTCTTTTGTTTGAATGCATTTATAATGAGCTCCAAAGTACTAACATCAGTCTTTAATTCTTCACTTGTTTGGCTAATGTTAATTGTTAATATTTTGCCTTCCACTAGTTGAGGAAAATGCGGTTTAGTAAGCTCTTTTATATTGACACCAATCTTCTTCGCAAATCTGAAAGTATTATTTACTGTTAACTCTTGTACGGACATAATGAATATAAGAAGATGCATTAATTGAAAGGATATTAAACTTACGATTTAGCGATTTTGTAACTCTCTGGATGTATTATAGTGGTATCCAAAGGCTCTGAACTTCCCAAAACCGTCAAAAATCCGGCGCATTGTTGGAATGTAATTTTTCCTATTCCTGCTACTTTCAGGATCTCAGCCCTAGTTTCAAAACCACTGTTTTCTTGACGATATTCTATAATTTTTCTAGCCCTTCCCTCGTTAAGGCCTGATATGCGCCTGAAAATATATGACAATTAAGAGAAAAAAAATTCAGACAAACAACAAAAGTATTACTCGATATGATAACTTAGGCCTTATATCCTATCTCAATAATGTATCTCATCACGGCTAAACCAAGCCGATATGGGTCTTTCTCTTACAACCTTTTACAGACCATAGCAAGATATGAGTGTTAGTTAGTTGTTATAGAGGATAAGGACCTTTATAACTCAGCGTTTTCCACTTCCACGTAGTGTCGCCCCTCTGTCGCCTGCAAAATTTATAGTGTGCACTCACTCACAACGTCGCGTACGTTCGTCAGGCGCGAAAGAGTGAGTGGTGAAGTGAGACGGCAAGTGACAAGTTATCGTTGTCGCGTAATACATAGACCTACGATATAAGATTACATACCTTAACATTGCTTGAGATGCAGTATTGATGTCAACACCAACTAAACTGACTACTTTTTCGACGGCACAATCTAAGGCTGATTCGAGCATTTTGGGGGGAATGTCGTGCTGATACAGGCCAACTCCCAAGTTTTTGGGGTCTACCTACAACAAAGTATTGCTCCCATTTAAAGCTTTCTGCCCACTAGCCGTATCATACTATGACTGTAATAGGAGCGTATCAGACCAAAAAATTTTATTCATTTAGATTTAGTCATAATAACATTTACCTAGGTAAATAGGTACGTTTAATATTGCATAAGCACTTACTTTTATAAGCTCCCCTAAAGGGTCCAGTACTCTTCGTGCAATAGATAATGCTGATATTAAGTTTGGGTCCATATTCGGATGTTCCTGGAAATTTTGATAATTTGTAAAGCTATTTTAGTTATTAGAGGTTTTTAACACATTTTTTTTTATTAGGGTAGATAACTTTTTAATCAAATTGTATCTTTGGACATACCTTTTGGGCCTCTTTGCTTATGGAATAGATTGAAGCACCTTGCTCTGGTACTATAATAATTGGGACATTGTCAATATGATTACTTTTCAGCCACAACTCTGTTTCGCGACAGGCTGTGCCATTACCTAAGCCAATTAGTTCTACACTGGAAAGATAAATGTTATGTAAGCATTTTATTCAAAATAATATTACTATAATGGGTTGTATAGAACCTTTACTACCTATATTGTTGCATTAAGTCCTTTAACTGTTTAGTTGCTGGGTCATACGACTTTTTCCGTTGCAAATCTGGATATATGGTACTAGCGTCCAGTTTCTGTCCATTGGAGTTTATTATACCAACCTTAAATCAATGATTAATTAATTTTGATAATTATTTATTTATAAAATAACTTTAAAAATAGTAGGAAATTTACTCCACCTTACAACCAGCTCTAAACCCCGGATCTAAGCCCACAATTGTTCTATTTTTGATAGGTTCTGTTAAGAGGTACTTTTCAAGATTAGTAGTAAATGTTTTTACTGCCTCCTTTTGTGCAGTAGTTGTAAGATCGGACCTCACATGTCTCGACAGCCAGGGTTTAATGAGGCGATTGTAAGCGTCACCTAGACCTTTGCGAACCCAAAAACCGCTCTTCCATAAAGTAAGGCAAAACCTGGAAAGAAATGGCTGTTTTAGAACTAAATCAATGGCAATAATACTGTCACATAGGCAAGAGAAAAAGTTCTAAAGATTGGTATGGATGGTCACTTGCATAATCCATAGAATTTTGTGTAAACAAATGTTGCATAATTATGGAGGTGTGTGGGTTAATGAATGTTCTCAGATAACTATCTGTATCTTTTTTATCTGTGATATTGTTATGTTAGACATATTTTATATGTAATACCTCTCAAGTTTATTATAAAACCAATCAGGAACAACTACTTTAACGGAAAGTATTTTCTCATCCTCTCCTCTGTTTAATGCTAAAGTCTGGTGAGGTTTCACAAACTGACTTGGACATTTCCAGTCAAAATACAATTTGTAAGTCTCTGGATCTGATTTATTATCCACTTTCTTATTATCATCTACCTTTTCTTTTGTGGAACTCTTAGTTCTACTGCTTTGTATTGTAAATCTAGTTTCTTCTTTACTGAAAAAATTATAAATAATACTTAATCAAAAAATAGTTTAAAAACTACATTAGTTAATTTAAGGTCCATATTACAAGGAACAAGAGACTCAAATATGTGCTCAAATAGAGATCACTGCTGAGCTTGTGTTACAGAACGTAACACAAACTTAAGATTTAGATCTACTTACAGGCTTCTCATATGTTCTAAAACTCTAGTATCTTTGTACATTATATCAGCCACTATGTGAGTTACGTGAGATTCCACTTTTTCAACTGTAGCCAGTTCATCTTTATCAGTACAAAGCATATTCAGGTCAATATATTCTCCATTTAAGACTCTTATCGCATGTGGCTCCAAACCAAGATTGCGAGCCCTTTCCGCAAGGGATAGTGAATGTGATTTTAGGGGAGCATACTAAAACAGAAATACTGACAGTATAAGGTCTGCTGTTAGATCCTTATCACAATGGCGATTTGCGAGCGTGTTTCCAGCGAGGCGATTAGTCAACGTGCTTGAAGCAAGCTCATCACAGGCGCGCAGCGAACTTGCCGAGAATACAAAACTTCAATACCTACTCAAACCAAATGTATAGGACAGCTGATTATCTTTTCGTTATCACGATTTTGGTCCCTTAGAGAAAGTTGTTCAGTATGATGGTCTGATCCACACCCTTAAATACGACTAAGCATTTCTGATAGGTACACGTTGTGCACATGAGAAGCAACAAGGAGAGCTCGTTATGCAAACACGACGGGCGCGTAGACCAATCGTCTCGCTCGAAATACGTTCACAAACTGCCAGTGTGATAACAAGCTTATAATTTACTGAGGATTGTTTCAATTAACAAGTAATCGAAATTTGCTATTATTAGTAAAGGTTCATATGAATTGCAGCAGAACAGGAAGCAAGTGCTAAGATCATTAACTATAATAATTTAATTAGTTATTGTTAAAATTATTATATTATTTAATAATTAATCATTTTAACAATAAAAAAACAATAAAATAATAACAAACCACTATTTTAAATGGATTTTATGTATGAAAATGAAATCGATTTTACCATAAAGCAAAATAAAAATTCAGTGAAAATAAAAAAAAGTACTTATTAAAAATATAAAAGATAATGGTTAAAAACACAGTTAAAAACATAAAACAAAAGAAATATTAACATGAAAGCTGAGCTAACATGAAACAAGCCCCCAAAGAATAAGAAAAATAAAACTTACTATTAAATCAAGTTCAGACAAGTTACGGGCATTCAATATGCCTTTCTCAATTTGTGGTGTCAACTTTTTAGACTTCTTCAATGTTTCTATAACAGACTTCACTTTCTTCTTAAGCTGTGTTATATTTTCATAGCTTTCATGTAACTCTTGAAGCCTGAGAGATTACACTTATGATTAGTAAATTAGGTATTCAATCAGCCGGTTTCCCCAAAACAAAAGATTTCGTGAATTTGTATAAAGTAACCAATTGCAGAAAAAAGTACTAATAGTTGGATTTTCAATTCGATGCAGTAACTTGACAGTTTAAAGCAAAATAATATTGATTAATATAGATGTCAAACTGTTAATTTTTGGTTTCATAAATGAACTCATCGAACTCGTCGAAGCCGTTACAGACTACATTTACCTCGGACACAAACTCACTCGGTAGTCAAAATCAAACCGCAGAGGTCGAGAGACGCATCTCCCAAGCATGGGCAGCTTTTGGTGCAAATAGCCGGATCTTGCGCGGAAAGTTATCCGTTGCCCTAAAGGTAAAAGTTTTCGAGCAATGTGTGTCACCGGTATTCACATATGGAGCAGAGACTATGACTCTTACGGAACTGTCTGCAGAAAAGGTGAGAGTAGCGCAAAGAGGAATGGAGAGAGCTATGCTCGGAATCACCTTACGTGACCGTAAGACGAACGAATGGGTACGGTCCAAGATGGAAACCCAGGACATAGTATCCATTATAGCCAGACGCAAATGGAGATGGGCGGGACACATTGCTCGAATGGAAAAGGAACGATGGACGCGGAGACTGTTGGAATAGCGACCATGTCAGCATACCAGACCGCGAGGACGACCACCTAAACGATGGGTGGATGACATTAGGCGACACGCAGGTCCGGATTGGATGGCAAGGGCTCAAGACCGCCAAGAGCGGAGGAATTTGGAGGAGGCCTACACCCAAAAATGGGTACAACATGGGCCGCAATGATGATGATGATGATGATGAAATGAACTCATAATTTTATGATAATAATACTTTAAACATATTATCATTATTATGAATTACAATATATCAACAGTTGGAAGGCTATTTGATTGAAGATTTTTTTTTTTTTTTTTTTTTTTTTATTAAAAATAATCTACCGTTGGTATTATTAATACTACTATTACAATAATATAAATAAAATAGTATAAATAACTAGAGAATGAATTAATGAGTCAACAAAGTTTCATGAAACCGGCTGTACCTATATCCAATCAGCATGTAAACTTCCACTGCTGAACATGGGCATCCCAATGACCACCACAGAGTAGTCATAAGGAACATTACCACCTTATCTGGAAGAGAGACTACTAAGTGATCACCATCAGCCTCTTCTATACGTCAATCAGAGGCTTAAGTCTTGGTCCTCTGATAAATTTTAAAGATAGAATAAAATTAAGAATTTCAATGTGAAATGATAAAAATTATGTTACAATGGTTGACTAGTTTGTTGAGGTATGATTTAATTATCAAAAACATCACATGAAATTGTTGCATATCACATGTTAAAAAATAATATCCTCAGGAATTGCATCATAATCACTAGAATTTTATTATTAATACCTAATGTGTATTTACCGATTTGGCATCAAATTATCTACAGCAGTTTTCCTGTATCTAGCAATAAATGGGAGGGTACAACCTTCAGTAAGTAGCCCAATTAAATTTTGTGCCAATTTGAGTGGAATTCTCTCTACTTGAGCTAACAATTCAGCTTCATTCCAAACATTAGGAATATTTTCAATGTCATCCAATGCACAAAGATCTTCATCTACATCTTCCTTCACATCTTCAGATAACTTCGTAACTTTGCACCTCGTTACTACCTTTTTGGTACATTTAATAGTTTTATCATTTTTCGTAGTTTTAGTCCCAGTTTTTACGCCTTTAGCCCTTGTAGGTTTAGCAATATTGTTAGTGGTCTTACGTTTTTTCTCAGGAGAACTAGTAACATTTTCCTCGTATTCTACAGCTTTCCGCTTTCTAAGTTTTAGAGCAGTAGCTTCCATGGTCAGCTTTTATTTAGTAATCTGTAGTCAATGAAGTAAAGGTACCTTATTACTCCGTCCACGGTTCCTACACAGAAAAACGACTTGGTTGTCTTGAAAAGTTGAAATTTGAATTAGAATCCGAAATTTTTTGGTATCGCGACTTTGTGGCGAACTTCATTCATAATAACGTCAACAATCGGCTGTACGGTTAGCAAAAAATATTTAGATGTGAATGGAAAAGGATGAATGAAGGCTACGTTCAGTAATTCATTTTTCGGTGCGAAAGTCACTCGTGCGAATGTCGCTCGCTCATCGGGAAATGATCGGGAATAATTGAAATGCGAACGGCTTCGGGCGATCCACAGCGGCGATACGCGAGTGACCAATCGAACGACCTCAAAATATCTGTTGGGTCTGGCGATGAGCGTTGAATGAACGGACTAGTTAAATCGACCGTCCACGTACAATCAACGCATGGACGGTTCACTGTCATTCAATCGACTAGTCTATTTCGTAGACGGCTAAATTGAGAGAGTCCAAAACGTTCCTATCGTCGGGCAAAACGACGACGACGCGTTAAAGTAGTCGGTTAATAGTTGAATTCAACGCAAGTTCATTCGTTCGTTAGTCGTCTCGTCGACGTTCGGCCAGTCCATCCACATAATCGTTCACGCTCTCAAATATGAACTCTGTCACAATTGATTTAGAGTTCAAATTTATTTAAATCGACGATGGAATTAACATCGTCGATTGAACTAACATCGTCGATTTAAATAAATTAACTAAGTTAAATAAAATTAAATAAGCTAACTAGTCGACGAATTCAACTAGTCGATGGACTCGTCCATGAACAAAAATGGACGGTCTAGTTTCGTTAACCAGAAATGCGTCGAAGACCCACCGCTATTGGATCCTATGACTATAGTCATTGGTCGGTTGACAGGAGTGAGACCGAGTGCGACTTTCACCCTACTATTTTACGGAGTGACCGGAGCGATCGTCCGACGACGCTCGCTCAAATAACTGAACGGTTCAGTGTGATCACCCGGACGGATGATAATAATGCTTCGTCGAGCGTCGTCCGCCGTAATAACTGAACACACCCATTGAGTTACTTATGGTGTAAAAGAACTGCCAGATTAAGGTGGATTCCACACAAATTTACAACCCTGTTATTGATTTGATTTTGTTTCTTCCTTTTTTAAGATTGTTGAAGTTTGCTTCGTTTTGAACAATACTAGTACGTTTTAGCTGTAAAAATAGTTTATCTAAATCATACTTAGCTACAATGTTATCTATAAGCTTTAATTTAATACATTTCTGTTGTTGTTTGTTTAAATTGTAAAAATATTTCATTTATTTATTTAATCTGTATCCATTTTGTACAGTTAAAATTTCAATAAAAGTGATTAAAAAATAAATATTTTATCCCCTAAATATATATATAATTATATAATATATATAAAAAACTAAATTTTGCATACACGTTTAGTTTGGACCAAACTAAACGTGTATGCAAAATTTCAGCTCAATCGGAAACCGGGATGTGGGTCAAATTTAACTTCCAAGATTTTTTTACATATTTAGTTAGTTACAGGTGAAGCTAATAAAAGCGTTTTAATTAACCTAGTTTCATAAAAAAATTCACTAATGAATGATTGAATGATGACAAGTTGAGGAATTGTTTATGTTGACTCTACGAAAGTTTTCGCATTCTGTAGACAACTTCATATCGATCTTCGCATCTGACATGACAGTGACAGTCCTATCATATTACAAATACAATTATTTATCTCTATAAAATACATAGTAGCAAAAAATCGGACTTTAAATAATACCATGTCAACTTTATTTGGACCAGAAGTTTTATTGTTGAGACAGGTTATTCAAAATTTCTATAGAGGGAATCTTAACTTTAACCTGAAGGTAAGGATACTCTTTGAATAATAACCTACAGATTTTTCATAATCTTCAACTAAGAGGAAATTAGTCTGATTTAGTGGATAGGTACCTACTAGAAGAAGAAGAAGATGGTTGTCAATATGTAATGTGCCCAAAAGACTGCCAGCATTGCCACCACAGATATAGATTTAAATATCTGTGATTGCCACGCTAAATGGCAATGCTAATTCTTTGGCCAGAGAATAGGCCGGCCGTCTGGTTACGCATAGAGTCAACTTATTTAGTTTGTATTAATTAGGTATATTCTATAATATTATCCTCATTGATAGTCCCATACAGCATACCTAACTGAAAATGTACAAAAAAATCAAAAATGAGTTTTTGCATTTAGCTACTTGTGAATTGTGATTGGCAAATAGTTTTTTGGCCCTTCTGTAAAATTAGCGACAGTGTATATACATGGTTGTTAGATACATAGTTTGGGATTATCAATATCATTATGTTTTTTAATTTGTTTCAGCCAGAAGATGTTCATAATATGGATTGGGATTGGCAGCAGGCTTTCCTTGATGCTACAGTTAAAAGTAGTTTGATCAAAAAGTATCCTATAAGTGGGCAATTTTCCAGATTATTTCTTAAGAAAATTATCAATTATTTAGAACCAAACCAAGAAGTTCATGACGATTTCTATGCACAGTTGTGTGCAACTATGAATGAATCTAATAAAGATTGTTTTAGTTATCGACATTATGTTATAGGAAATGATATAAATAATATTGTTACTATAAAAGAGACAAGGAATATGGTTGTCAATGGTACAACAGGGTTGAAGACATGGGAGGTATTTTGACATGTTCAATAGGTTTGTCTTTTGGAATAATGCATTACTTACCTACTTTATTAAATGTTGAACTTATAACCGATAATGTGTAGAAGATAATGTAAGATTTATGGTATCTATATTTTTACATGTTTTCCTAAAATATTGTATTCCAGTATAGTCCTGACTGCTAAGTTTGTTATATTTACTTTAAATTGTGTTCATTTCTAGGCTGCACTGATGTTGTCAGACTGGGTGCTATGCAATAAAGAGACATTTTCAAATAAGAATGTGTTAGAATTGGGCTCAGGTGTGGGTTTCACTGGTATCACAATTGGGAAACTATGTGATATTAAATCTCTGATGTTTACTGATTGTCATTATGATGTATTGAAAACAATTTGTGAAAATATTCAAATAAATTTTTCACATTTCAAACAAGAGGAAGCTTATGACATCACTTTATTTAAAGATGAAACTAAATCTCTGAGTATGTACCTGGAATTACATTTTTTCCATGAATGAGATGTGCATGATAATTTTTTTACTAATTTAATTCATTTTTTAGGTGTAATGATGCTAGATTGGAATGCCATTGAAGATTTACCTGATAGCATCAAACCAGACATTTTGATTGGTGCAGACATAGTATATGACCCTACCATACTCCAACCCCTATGCAATGTTATTCAAACTTTCTGCAGTAGAAATGAGCAATTAGAAGTTTATATTGCAAGTGTGATAAGAAATGAAGAAACCTTTGATGGTTTTTTGAAAACTTTAGGTGAGCCTATTAAAATGGTATTAAAAAAGCTTTTATTTGTAATTACTATCTGCATATTTTCAGGTAGGTACCTAATAAACACTATTTTAAATTATTATTATTATATTATTTCCTATTTCTAATTTATCATTCTAATATTTTCAGGTGACATGAAGTTGGCCTATGAAAAAATAGAACTATTGAAGAGTGTATTCATTGAATGGGATGAGAGTATACATAAATGTTTGTTAAAAATAAAGACAAAATGTTTATAGTTATTGATTATTTTATTTATGAAGTTTCCTCAGTTCCCATCCTACTACAGCCGATTGTCCGTCGGCTCGACAGTGGAAGATGGAACATGGAACAATAATAAATTGAATACATACATGGGATTTACCTACGTACAGTAATAAAAAAGATCATTGGGAGATTGGGACTGTGAGACTGGCTGCCATGCGCATACTGTGGACTGTGGTATAAGCACAGGTATAAGTCCCATAAAAATAAAGAAACAAATATTAATCCATGGAAAAGCTGTAAGAAGCAAAATACTGGCGCTTATTAAGGACGGGTTTGCAAAATGGATAGGTATCGAATCGCACTAATCGCACCACTACATTGACACGGCTCAAAAACACACACGCGCCCGGATAGCTGCGGGAATAACTAATTTCGATACTTTGAAAGTTTGTTTTGTCATATTTTATATTTTTGTAATATGTAGGTATTATATTTTTATTGTCGGACTGGATGGAGTGACCTGATGGTGTACTTCCTTGACTGCTACTGGAACTCCTAGATGAGTAGACCTAGATGTGCCGAGTTTGGGCTCGTTTTGTTAGTTATGATGAGGACTTACCTCTGGACATGATGGAGTGACCTGAAAGTCTACTTCGGTGACTGCTACTGGAACTCCTAGATGAGAAGACTTAGGTGTGCCGAGTTTGGGCTCATTTTGTTAGATATGATGAGAACTTACCTCTGGACTTGATGGAGTGACCTGAAAGTCTACTTCGGTGACTGCTACTGGAACTCCTAGATGAGAAGACTTAGGTGTGCCGAGTTTGGGCTCATTTTGTTAGTTATGTTGAGAACTTACCTCCGGACTAGATGGAGTGACCTGAAAGTCTACTTCGGTGACTGCTACTGGAACTCCTAGATGAGTAGACTTAGGTGCGCCGAGTTTGGGCTCGTTTTGTTAGTTTTGATGAGAACTTTCCTCTGGACTTGATGGAGTGACCTGATGGTGTACTTCGGTGACTGCTACTGGATCTCCTAGATGAGTAGAGCTAGGTGCGCCGAGTTTAGGCTCGTTTTGTTAGTTTTGATGACAAATTTCCTCTGGACTTGATGGAGTGACCTGATGGTGTACCTACTTCGGTGACTGCTACTGGATCTCCTAGATGAGTAGAGCTAGGTGCGCCGAGTTTAGGCTCGTTTTGTTAGTTTTGATGACAAATTTCCTCTGGACTTGATGGAGTGACCTGATGGTGTACTTCGGTGACTGCTACTGGATCTCCTAGATGAGTAAGAGCTAGGTGCGCCGAGTTTGGGCTCATTTTGTTAGTTATGTTGAGAACTTACCTCCGGACTTGATGGAGTGCCCTGATGGTGTACTTCGATGACTGCTACTGGATCTCCTAGATGAGTAGAGCTAGGTGTGCCGAGTTTGGGCTCGTTTTGTTAGTTATGATGAGGACTTACCTCTGGACATGATGGAGTGACCTGAAAGTCTACTTCGGTGACTGCTACTGGAACTCCTAGATGAGTAGAGCTAGGTGTGCCGAGTTTGGGCTCATTTTGTTAGATATGATGAGAACTTACCTCTGGACTTGATGGAGTGACCTGAAAGTCTACTTCGGTGACTGCTACTGGAACTCCTAGATGAGAAGACTTAGGTGTGCCGAGTTTGGGCTCATTTTGTTAGTTATGTTGAGAACTTACCTCCGGACTAGATGGAGTGACCTGAAAGTCTACTTCGGTGACTGCTACTGGAACTCCTAGATGAGTAGACTTAGGTGCGCCGAGTTTGGGCTCGTTTTGTTAGTTTTGATGAGTACTATCCTCAGGACTTGATGGAGTGCCCTGATGGTGTACTTCGATGACTGCTACTGGATCTCCTAGATGAGTAAGAGCTAGGTGCGCCGAGTTTGGGCTCGTTTTGTTAGTTATGATGAGAACTTACCTCCGGACTAGATGGAAAGACCTGAAAGTCTACTTTGATGACTGCTACAGGAACTCCTATCAATAATCAATTATGAAGGTCCTACTTTATTAGGGGAGGTACTTAGGGGTTATAGTACTCATCATTATGAACAACTTACTAGCCGACCAAAACAGAAATAGCGATGACAAAATTTGCAGTTCCATACAAATAATTCAATATTACTCTACTAAATATGTGGAACAGCAGATGTTTTTTTTCGCGATTTCTGTGTTGTTCGCATAGTAAAAGTTGTTCATAGTGATAAGTTACCCATAAAAAGACTTCTGCCAGTAAAGTAGGACCTTATAATTATTACTGACCTTCTTCTACCTTTTTCTAAGTTATGTTTATCGGCCCGAAGTTTTTTGCGAGAGCTTCTCCCAAACGCCTTACAATGTGGCATCTAAAACAACAATTAAGTTGTAAAATGTAGCTTACTCTACTCATGTAGGAGTTCCAGTAGCAGTCATCGAAGTAGACTTTCAGGTCACTCCATCTAGTCCGGAGGTAAGTTCTCAACATAACTAACAAAACGAGCCCAAACTCGATACACCTAGGTCTACTCCTCTAGGAGTTCCAGTAGCAGTCACCGAAGTAGACTTTCAGGTCACTCCATCTAGTCCGGAGGTAAGTTCTCAACATAACTAACAAAACGAGCCCAAACTCGATACACCTAGGTCTACTCATCTAGGAGTTCCAGTAGCAGTCACCGAAGTAGACTTTCAGGTCACTCCATCAAGTTCGGAGGTAAGTTCTCATCATAACTAACAAAACGAGCCCAAACTCGATACACCTAGGTCTACTCCTCTAGGAGTTCCAGTAGCAGTCACCGAAGTAGACTTTCAGGTCACTCCATCAAGTTCGGAGGTAAGTTCTCATCATAACTAACAAAACGAGCCCAAACTCGATACACCTAGGTCTACTCCTCTAGGAGTTTCAGTAGCAGCCATCGAAGTAGACTTTCAGGTCACTCCATCTAGTCCGGAGGTAAGTTCTCAACATAACTAACAAAACGAGCCCAAACTCGATACACCTAGGTCTACTCCTCTAGGAGTTCCAGTAGCAGTCATCGAAGTAGACTTTCAGGTCACTCCATCAAGTTCGGAGGTAAGTTCTCATCATAACAAAAAAAATGAGCCCAAACTCGGCATACCTAGGTCTACTCATGTAGGAGTTCCAGTAGCAGTCACCGAAGTAAACCTTCGGGTAACACCAGTTAGTCCTAGACGAATATGAATTTATTATCCCTAAATAATAACTTCTAGCAAAAAAAAGTATAAGAAAAATCTTACCTTGTCAAGTTGCGTAAAGTATCTAGTTTGGTGTTGTCAAATCTCTCGTATTCGTACAGCGATCTTTTTTACACGAGCTGCTGCTTACAAGCGACACAGAGACCACTCACGACGGCGGCCGAGCGCGGACTGAGATTGCATTTGAAATTGTTGTGAAGTAAATCAAGACAGTGACCAAATAAAATAACCCTTATTGCCAACCATTAAGATTCACATATAAAGGCAAATTATATGAAAAAGATAGACGCGATTTTAATTTTTTTCTGAGACTATTTGTAATATTTTGATTAATTTTTTCACTACTATTTTGAGTTGAACATGTACCCGTACCTATGGTAATTTAATTTTTTTTAAATTGCGTTTTTAATAGAAGGCATATTGACCTAAACTCAACCCGATATCGTCAATTTCATGTGGAGAGGTAACGGAAAATCGTTTTTTCAATATAATAAACCGTCATTTTTAAGAAAAACGTCAGCAATTTTTATAGATGAAAGACTAATCTATCTGTGGTTATTATTAGTTTACTTTAATTTAGTTTCATTTTGTCGTAACATTGACCGAAAATCTGCTTATTTTTGTTAGATTTGTGAATACGTCCTTAACAATATTGACTGGTGGATAGGTAGTTACTAGACGTACTCATAAAGTTATTATTACTAGTGGTAAACTAGTATTTAATAACTTTATGGTCGTACTGTACGACTGGGTAACTAGCTCAAAGTCGAATTTTTCAAGTCAAAAAATATATGTCAGTGTCAAGACGGTAAAGAAAAAAATTGTGATTGTCCTTCTGATCAGTGTTGCCAGATCGGCCCCTGGGGGCGATTATCGGCCTTTCTGAACCTGTGTTGGCCTTTGGCAACCCTCGGCCTTTCATCGAGTTTTGACATAGAAATTGAACTTTTCAAATGTAGTGGTACTATTTTATCAAATAAACGCGATTATGAGATTGCAAGAGACAGCTAGCTGTAATCGACTTGTCATTCAAGTCCAAATGAAGCCGGTTTTTGAAATGTCATAACCAAAGGATTTAGCGATTTTCCTTAGGAATTGGTGACCAGACTGGTGACCATTGATATCGTAATACGGCTACATAATGATTCTGTTCTATTTGACGAGTGCCGAGATTATATATATCTGTCTCTTTTTAACTCATTACGCTGCATAATAGGTAGAAAAGTCACGCTAGCGCGTTACAGTTCAATTATATGTCAAAAAATTGTTACTCTTCTAGGCTTGTAATAATTCTATGAGTTTTGAGCTTTTGTTTGACAACGAAACGTTTCAAAAGATTGTGGTTTGGTTGGCAAATTCCTATTGTATAAAGTATTTAATACTACTGCTAGGTTATCTTTCCATCTATCTGTGGATTAGCATAGCACATAAAAAAGTTCACCCGGTGGCGGCAATGAGAATTTGATACAATCTGTCCATCTCTTTAATTTTGTTTAAATAAAAAGAGACTGGTTCCCGTCGCCTATCGTTGAACCACAGATAAGTTAAAGTTAATACGTAACTTGAAATGTGTATTGTGTTTACTTTAAAGAGTATACAATAAATAAAACTGAATAAAACCAAGTTTTTTTTTTCTATATCTGCCTTCCCTGCCAAAATCGGCCCTATTCAGCAAAGGGCTTTGGTGTCGGCTATTTTTTCGTACATCTGCTGGCAACACACAACACTGCTCTGTCAAAGCTTATCAAAATATTAGCGGAACGAAATGTGAAATGGAAGAAATATATTAATTCTATTTTACAGAAATTCACAATATATATAATTATTTATGGTGTCGTAACCAACATAATTTTTATTGAATGACAGCCCCTATACTGTGCAGATAAATTTTTCATCACCTACAGTGGAGAAGATAACCTAACTCTGGCCAAATTTTTAAGTGAAATTCCTATAGAAATGTCTGAAGAGAATAAGAATCCAGGTCCAGAGACTAATTCTACATCAGATAAAAGTAATAAAAGCCAAACAAATAATGCAGCAAAAACCGAGGAGGCATGGGGTTACGATTTGTATCCCGAAAGAAGAGGTACTTTTCAAGCCAAGTTAGGTAATATTCTAATTGGTAAAGAAGGAAAAGAAAATATTGACAAATTCAAGTGCGAACAGCATGTTTATGATTGTGTTAAAAACAGTAAGTAATTAAATAAATTTGAATATATCAATTAAGTTTTTATCTTTTATAGAACTAATGATATAACAATAATTAATAATCTATATTGACAATTAAAATCCATTTCAACAACATAATAAATTGTACTATGTAGAAATAAATCATACTGTTGTTTACTAGGTGCAATTGTGAAAGTTATGATGGGAGCACTAAAGAGTTCTGGTTGGTAAGTTTATATATAATATTTATTTTATTTGTTTACAGTCATCATTACTGCTATTTTATTATCCTTTCTATTTTCAGTCCCATTGACATCCGGAGACACATATCATGTGAAGTATGTGATTACTCTGTTAGTGGCGGCTACGATCCAGAATTGAATCAGGTAATTAGTGTTATATTTTCAACAGTAATTTAATTCTTATTTGCGGGGTATTACATGAAACTCACTAATGTCATTGGTGAAATGTGAGTATACAAAAGTTCACTTCTGCCTAACCTTCTTTCCTACAACTTACAGCTACCCTAACAAAACAATGCAGTTTAGGGCAAAGTGGCATATGACCACGGCTGTCCTCTGAACATCACTATGAATATGTGTTAATATTTTCTTGTTTCATACCTTTTCAGTAGTCAGGTTTTAGTTTTTGAACTTAATTTTTTTAAACAAACAGTATGAAAGTCGATTACTTCTGTCCTCATTATGTATGTCATTCGTGAGTGAAATAATATTTTGCATCACATACTGAGCAAGTGTTCTGCTGTTAAAGTGTACAATTATAATAAATAAGATCAAAATGTTAGCTTTCAGCATAGTTCTATGTATAATAAATTACAATAATTAAGAAATTATTTTTATAGATAGTAGTGTGCCAAAATGTGTCTACCCGTCAAGGAATGGTACAGGGTGTACTAGCCCACGAGATGATCCATATGTTTGACTACTGCCGGAACCAACTGGACTTTAAAAACATGGAACACCTGGCATGCACAGAAATAAGAGCGGCCAACCTCACTCATTGCTCCTTTGCCAGTGCTTGGTCACAGGGCGATGCCTCTTGGGGCAACATAAAGAAGGCGCACCAGGTAATGAATAAATTGGTACCTATTATCTGTGTAGTTAATGATAATCATCACCATATCAGCCTGTATATCTGAAAGTCCATATTCATTGCTGAGAATGGACTTTCTCATAAATTGATAAAACAATGCATGCTGATAATATTGCCAATAAAATAATAATAAATTTATTGCAAGTATCAAGACTCAGTCTTAGTTACAATTTTCTTACAATCTATGTTAGTACTAAGGTATATTAATACACAAAAGTTCGCGAAACCACTACCGCAGGGTTACAGGTCCAGCTGATTATGATTAAAAAAAAAGAGGATGCTGCTGCTCTTAAAAATAACACAAACCAAGTATCTCTTTTACTCATCTGTAATGATACCCAAGGGTTTTAAGAAAGGGCAGTCCATTCCATGTTACCAACAAAACATTAAAATACCTAACTATTAACCTGTTATGCAAGGCGAGCCTCTCCTTCAATTTTATTCATGTTTATTTTTTATTTCAGGACTGTGTGAAAACCAAAGCTTTATACTCTGTCCTTGCTGTAAGACAAATTGGAAAGAAAGAGGCTGTAGATATCATAGAAAAAGTATTCCCTAAATGTTACGAGGACCTTGAACCAATTGGACGGCGAATAAGAAGGAATTCTGATGACATGCTTAGGGCATTCAAAGAGGCAGCATACTATGGGTATGAATAGACAATCATTGTTTATTTTTTAGAGATTTTATGTAGATAATAATGTATCATATATTATATATTTATAAAGTCTATTATCACAGAGAAGGGAAATAGTTATAAATAAAACTAGAAATGATTTAAAATAATGTCTTTTATTTCATTATTTTCTTTATTCACTTATTAATAATGTATTGCCTAAGATTTTAATACTGCCTTTCCACAGTTTCGTTTAGGTAACACTACAGATATGAATCACAAGCGTAACCCTATGTCTTAATTAGGCAAGTAAATGACTGAAAAGGCACACATTTTGTTCAATAGATGATAGAAGTTAATATTATGAAATTGAACTCGTATCAACATCGTTTACCATTCAACGGCCACACTACGCATAATAAATTGGTACCCGAGCGTTAAACTGAATAACATAGAATAATTTGAGTAATATTCAAAATCTTTGAAGAAAACGGTGGCAACAATATTAGAACAACTCGACTGATCTGGAATTGAATTGACACGTGCTGATTCTGTTGCACACTATCTAAACTTGTTTAAAAGCAGCACTACTGTCGTTTTTTTTGTATTGTTATGGGATTTAAAAGAAAGAATTTAAAATTAGAAAAAAAGGCTGTTCATTTTTATTATGTTCGTGTGCAACAGAATTAGAAAGACCATGACGTGTTGGGTCAATAATTATACAAATGAACTACAAAATTTGATGCGCCGGATGTTCTTCGTGATTTTTGTTTTTATCGCGTTGGCGCCGATACATTTCTAACGTTGAAGCTCTTTACACGTCGCGCGTCGGTGGCGGTGAAAAAATGAACCAATGAATAGATTACACTTATAGGCGTAGCTGGGGGGGGGGGGGGGCAAGGGTGGGCACTGCCCTCCCTACAATACTCATTGCCCACCCTAAAAATCATCAGTATTGAAGAATATACATATATACTGTTTACATTATTTTTGTCTTTAGAAAAAGATTCAGTACCATTTCACTTCAAAGTAATTTTTATCATCTCTGAAAACCGCCGTTTACAAATATAGAAATCGTCACGAGCCAGTTTCTGAGAACGCGAATATTAGGTACTTACAAACCTTGCGGTTACTGATCTCCTGGCCGGCTGCCCCCCGAGGAAAACTTCCTAGCTACGCTAATGATCACACTATGCTTACACCTTATTGATTTATCACACAATGCTTAGGTCTAAAACTATGATTGATGAGCTGTGGGAACAGGATTATGACCAAAATGATTTGATCAAAAGCATTTTGTGCTTTAACTGATTTGTGCTACAATATAATGATCTCTTGGTGTACAAAATATGAACTTAATGATGACGTAGGTACACATTATTTAACTTATTATCTATAAAAATCATGACAGCACGTGACTAGATGGGACAAATAAAATCTGTTTCTTATAGGTACAAGATGTTTTAGACCTCTATGGCAGCTATGCTAACCACAAATCAGATAGGAAGATTTGTTATTGTAATCCATCTAAGAGTTTTTCAAACGTAAGTACCTATTAGAATTGCATATAAGGAATTTCAATTTTCATCCTTAAATGCAGTGCTAATACGTTTGCAAGTAACTTTGTGCTCATCAGTTTTATGAAATTAGGTATATAAAAGAAATCCTTAATTGCATAAAGCTTAGCTCCCATAGAGACCCCTAAAAAAACTCATTCTGTATAGAAAAAATAACTTCGCAATTATCGAAATTGTCTGTTCGTGTTCTATACTTGTTCTATAGGATGTAAACGTAGTCCGTGGCATTATTATATCCAACTTTATAAAATCATATGAATTTTACTATGTATAAATTGTTCTAATTATGGTCACACTTAGACATTTAGGCTATTTGGTAGATTTTAGTTTAGAAGAAGTTACCTATCTATCTAAGTAAGTACATCGAATAACAAGAATAAATCTTTATCTTTACTTGGACTGCGGTGTATAAATCATTAATTAGGTACGTTTGCTGTAGTTTTGCAGCAGGTCACAAACTGTCGTCGAAATCATTCGGTAGGTAGGTATTAGGTATACCTCTATAATTCTCAAGCAACGAAACCCAGGATTCGCAATTTCGCAAACAATACCTAGAATTTCTCTATTAGTTATTTATGCCTATTTATAACAACCGAATCATTCTGTTGGTATCTATTCCTGTATGAACTGTCAGTAACTTACCCTTGGTTATACTTGGGCATAACAACAGTCCAAGCAATAGTATAGGAGCACTACCAACCAATGACATTTTTTGTAAAATTTCATTGATACCAATATCCTTTGAAGAAATTCTATAATCTACAGAAAAAAATTATTGCACGAAGAAGTAAAAAAAAAAAATTGTATTTGGAAACTTGCAAATTAACGTCATAGCGCATAAGCAAGGCCACTTTGCGAATTAATTTTTATCAACGTTAGTGTGACCACAAAAATACCAATTTTATCATGCCCAAACAAAACTGATGGTTGAGCTAACTAAAACATTTGCGATTATAAAAAATAATGTCCGCCTTCGATCTCGATCAAAATTTCAATTATCGGGTAAAACTCGTGAGTTTTATATTTATCAAAACAATTTTTCTTTGAAATTAATCTTCTATAAGGTATAAAATTATCTTAGGATGATAGGTATCTAGGTATAAGCTAATTTATAATAAGTTAATAAAACTAAATGAGCACTACAATCTCTATGATATCGGTAGATATTATCTCAGGCCTTAATTAATATATAAGTATTTACTTATTAGACTTACATAACATTATATTACAATGTACACCTACCGGTAGGCATTTGTCTAAATGCCATTTACGAGTTTAGGATCAATAACAAACATCAAACATGAACTATTTGGAAAATGGCTTCCAGAAAATGAAATAGGTAACAGGGTCACAAAGTTATAGATATAAGGTTAAAAACAATAAAAGATTTGTAGAAATTGAAATAGGCTATTTACCTACTTAGGTTTTGACGCAATACATAGATATCTAAGCAATAAAGAAACACTCCTTAACAAATATTTTGTACATGATAGCTGTACCTACTTACAGCACAATAATATAATGATCTATTCGTTGCGCATCCTGATTTGTACAAACGGATAGTTAAATATGTTAGAAAATCGTCTTCAATAAAATTTGTTGAAAAACAAGGCAAAAGGCACCTGAGTCAGAAAAGGCATATTGTTCTTAGAATAGTTTTTGTACTATTGAGCTCAACTGTGGTCCCCATGCCGCCGCTTACGTACTTAAAGATATTATTGTTTGTATATTATGTTATTCATTTTTATATCTTTCGAAATGATTTCTTTATTTTGAGCATTTCTAAGATATCTAATTTTAGAATATAGGTACTAGCGTCATCATATTCAATCTTATTGAATTGAATCCGTATTCTTACAAGGCACATTTACAGCTCTGGCTATAGTTTAAAAACACTAATATTAAAAATTTCGTTGGAACCAATTGAACAATCGCGTAACAAGAACCATTTAAAAATATAACGTCGCGCTCGAAATATTCAATATTGTTCATAAAATTTGCAGATAATAAACTTACAGATACAGGGGTCACACGTTTATATTATAATTCGACTAGTAATTCGTCTAATATATACAAAACCGTCACATAGTCTGTATAGGCACTATATTCACTATAGTCACAAACTTAGTGTTTTAATGGTGCAAAAATATAGTTCACTTAAATTTTTACTTTCACTTCAGTCGTGAAGCACGATGTGCTTCACTGAGGTATGTGGTCCAGTAGATAACGGTAAACAGGCAGAAGCACATGGGGAACACCATTAGCGCGAACTTGTCAAGCGTCCCATGTTGGGCGCCACAAAACATGACGCCTCGATCAACCGTAGATGACAACCGCGTTATAAAACTGCTCGGACCACCGTTCCCCTGTGGCATTGACTCCAGTATTGGTGAATCCTTAAAATATAAAACAAATAATTCTTTTGTTGTTAAAACTATGTTTTCACAATTATTATGACGGTCTAGGTATACACAGGCTATTATTCTATAGCCATACTAAAGTAGGTACTCCGATATCCTCCTCGGTCCTACTCCTACTTTAAACTAACACAGTGATTTAAAGCGGTGCGAATTAACTTAGTTTATTTTCTAGAACGTTACATCTGGTCACTAACTAGCCCAAATTAGCTAAGTACACTACCTACTCTGTACTGCAGTGATTTTAGTACTCTACAATATTAATCAAACCACCACCATAAATAACCACCAATACTTAAATATTTTTACAATTGTTTGTTTCACGGGCATGCACTATGCTTGCCTGCTATTTACCTATTATCGAAATGTCAGATTTACAAGGAAAATATCAAAATACGGTCTAAACTAGATGTTGTTACAAGTAAGTACATTTTGTGTTAGTTGCAGAGTTCAACAATAGCCACACTGTGCAGTGTTCTTTTTCTTTAAATTTATATTTTACCTTGCTGACAGATCTTGTTTCACATCCAACCTTATTCTGTCTCCAATTCCTTCCAGAGAGAGACTAGAAATTGGTGGCCTAAGTTTAAAAATTAATGCACCTAAATAATACGTGGTATGTTAAGTATTTTACATGCAGTGTAATACTACACTGAAGTACTTTGAAGTTACGGAATAAGTATATTCTATGTTATTAGCGAGTTCAGGTATTTTATTTACCCTTTGTATGGTTTGGTGTTCCATCTGTTGCTTGAACCCGTCCTCCTCGACGCTCAACGTGGGCGAGAATACTCTGCCCTGCGGTGTGCCAGTTACCGGTGTACTCAGCCTCTGCGAAGGCAAATCCTTGCCCTTTAATGTCGCCGTGTTCATTGAATGTTTGGCGCTGCGCAGACGGCGGGCCGGTACTTTGGCCACGACGATAAAGCTTGTAAAATCTTATGCAACAACGCACACGGCGGAAAAATCGTCCGCCGGTCAAAACGTTGCTGGTGGCCGGCGACGGCGAACTAAACTTCCGCCGTCTGCGCAGCGCGATAATATTGGATAGTTTTCACTGCATTTAGTCTTTACAAGGAATGTGGTTTATATTGTGGTGGAATGATTCTACATCTAAGCCTCTGTTTTACACCGACCTGTGAATGGTTGATATGTAATGGCGGCGGCGCGAGCTGGGCGGCGGAGGCTGCTCGCCGCAGGTCCGCTCGCCGCCGGCTCCAGCTCTTGTCGTAGCGGATACCGAACAGCACCACGAAGTACTCCATAAGTGCCAGGAACACAAATATGGTGCATGAGATCAGCCACACTTCGATGCACTTGAGCTCAAGCGCGTCTGGCGAGTTTGTGCTGAAAGAAGATTTTAGTCTTAATTTTTCACCTAGAAGGTGATATCATAGAATGATAATTTAACGGTTCACCCAAATTGACGGCACGGTTAGCGCAGCGGCTAAGTGACTGGGTTTTTGGGTAACGTGTCGCTGTTTCGATTCCCGCACGGAATAAATATTTGTATGGCCTACATTATAGTATTCCGGTAGGGTTATTTATTTAATAGCTGTCTGCGACTGCGACCGTTGTAACAGTAGTTGCTGTCAAATAAGCGTTAAATGCACTATGCACCTACTACATGTGTCTGACTGATATTATTGCTTATTTAACAGCAACTATTGTAACCATTGTAACAATCGTCGCGGTTGCAGTTTGCAGATAGGTAATAACCCTGCGGGTCTGGTTGTGTGGGTATATGAGATGTATAATACTGTTCACATGGTGCGGGAGAAATCGTAGAGAGGGGAAAAGTTTTGTTTAAAAAAAAGGCCCAAGGTGCTATTTTTTGTGAGTTGTAAAAATTGATGTGCGTTCGTCTTAGGTAGGTACCTATATAGGTAGAATCGGCTTAATTTTGTCAAAAATGCTTGTTAATCATTAGATTGTGAATTTGGATATCAATACCACATTAGGTATGTAGGTAGGTAGGTACGTTATAAGTAGGTAGGTATCGAGAAGCGTTACGTTATGACAATCATCGATCAATTAGGTCATAAACAATTCTCTCATGTAGGTAGAGCAATGCAATTCGTACGACCGCAATGGTTTAGATACCATTGCGGTCGTTCGAATTGCATGGTAAGTAGGTATTATTAGAACGTTACCTTTAGCATTTTTATTTCAACAACAATTGAGATGCAAACGGTAATGTGCATGCTTGGGAATCCTTACTACCTGACTGTGTCGAACATGGTCACGAGCGAGAGCAGCGTCGTGACGAGCAGTACCATTCGACCGGGCACGATCTCGGGGATCACGCAGAAGCTGCCCCACGAAATGATGACAAACAGAGATGAGGGCAGGTAGCTCTCTAGCAGGTAACTCCTCAGCTCCCTTGACAACTTGATCTGCAGCCGCGCCGCAGAATGCTCACCTGGCGATGCAAAATAAACTAGAGCTTTTGGCATTCAACTCCTTCGTGTTGTGTTTAGTGGTTAGTGCAAGTACCTACCTAACGTCTAAAACAAAAACTAACTAACTAAAACACAGTGTTTTCTACACATAAGTATATAAGCTTAGCTCTCAGTGTTAGTAGGTAAGTACCTACTTTTTTCTTTCGGCTCCTGTGTTCAACATTGCGACATAAAACACTATCAATTGGTTGGCACTATGAAATTAATTGTCTTCATACGATTAATAGCAATATTTCTAATTTTCAAAAATACTTTATAAGTACCTACCAAGAACATTTTGACATCCAACAAACAACATCAAAATACAAATTGTGCATCACAGACGTTCACAAAAAGGAAGATCTTGCGAGGCACGGATGGAACACGTAGATATTTAGATAATATCAAATAATAGTTAGATACTATTGAGATATTTTAAATCTGTTTTTAAAAGTTGTTCAATAATGATCCATTGTGATCATCCGCGCCAAGCAGTGCGGGCGACATGCCAGCGTATAGCAACAGCGCGTCGGCATTAGTAGGTACATAGTTAGTTACGCGCAAACTCAAGCGCAAAGCAATAAATATACATTTACCTTCACCAAAATTGCGAATATGATTACTTTTGTCCGTGACGAAGGTGACCACATATTTGGGCAGACGGAACTGGCTGCGTTGCTCGCTGCCCACCGGGCCGATGCCCAGCCACGGCGCCACTTCGCGCCACTCGAAACGAACGTCCTGCGTCGTGTATTTATCTAAAAAAAAGCAAAAAGTTGTGTCTACAAATCATCATAGGTATCTACACTTGTTACGCTGCAATTGTAAACGATTTCCAAAGCGACTCCAGAAAATCTATAAAACATTTAGAAATCAAAGTGGAACAACTGGCGTGTAGACAAAACATGTAATTTTCTTTAGCATAAAAAAATCAAAACATTTTTACGACTTCAAAACTTTTCGCACTTCTTAGTTTTTTTGCGAGGTTAATTACTTTGGACTGATGACCTAGATATATATTGCGTGAGGATACCAACGAGCAACAAAAAATAATAATTGTTGAAGCTCTTCTGAAGCAATCAATCATCGCAGAGTTGGGTACCTACTTAATAAGTACCTACCTATTATCAAAAGTACTTACAACTACTGAAGTCGATGGCGCAGTTCTGAACGTCCAAAGGATAGAGAACGAAATCCATCTCGCATTTAATTGTTATTGTTGCGCTGTAAAGGAAAACCAAACAGGTTTAGAAGACAATTGAAAAAAAAAATGGGCTACTTAGATACCTAATAGAAATTAAATATTTCAAAATAAAATCTGCCAGTTTTATAATGGAGGTAAACAGTCAGCATGTAGGTGAAACCACCTCATCACTCATCAGCGGAAAACATTTTCTTTTTTTAGCTTCAGCGTTATATTGTTATCAAAATAGATATAATTTATCAAGTCTAAACAATTTACGACCTATTTACTTATTTATTGTCGACCATGCGTTACGATTTACAAATGTATAGATATAAATACTTTAATGTAAAACTCTGAATGCGTACCTAAGTTTTATTATGATGATGTTTGGACGTTAATTCGATTGATGTATGTTTATGTTTCAAGATTGTATAGATAGTTGTTTGAACAGTAAAAAAATAAATAAAGTGATGGACGAACCCAATACTGACTGAGACGGTGCGGTTGGAGTAAAGCCTCAGCGACGCCATTTCTTGGAGGACGGAGAGTATCCTCATGGTCTGGAGCTGCCAGATGTAGAGGTCTGGCGTCCAGATCAGCGCGCGGAACTCCCAAGGCAGGTCGATGAAGGGCATGTTGGGCGGCACGTGCAGCCTGCTGTCCGCCCATGACACTTGCAGGAACACATCCAGCGTTATCTCCTGTGGAAATTTTTTAGTTATACCTCTAATACGTTATACTCTATAACCTTTCTAACGAAAACGGGTAAATCCGGGAGATTATATTATGGTGTTTGCTCAAAATCCATTTTGTAGGGCTATTCGAATTTTTCAGACAATATATTTGTTGGTGTCAATTTTACTTTGTTGCTCCCAAAATAGAGAATCGGCACAAAAGAGAAGAATCATCATCATTAAGTTACTCAATGGATAGGAATAGTGATTGTGCGAACGTACCTCTTTATTCTCATCAACACCAGAGACCCGATTGACATTCACCCCTACGTAGACCGTCGTATTTTTATCTGGAAAAATAATGGAATACATATACATTACGTTTGTTGAAATAATGACACATTGCTGGGAAATAATAGGATCTAATCAATGTCTTTATGGCGGCCGACAGCGGAGATATCACCGGCAAAGACCATAATATTAGCTAAGCCATAAGGTTACCAATCATAGCCTCTGAAACCGTTCGAAGACCCCACAATTTTCCAGAGTGCGGTACCTACTATTTTATTCACTTTTCATTAATTCTTGTTATCAGCTGTCTTTCTAGTCTTAAAATCTGCAAAGCTTATTTTTTCTCATTGATATTTTATTCACATTTAATTAGACATAAGCCATATAACTCGTTACTTGAAAAAAATATCTACGTGTTACTTAATCATACAGAGGTGAACAGTGCAGGGCATGTATAGTATAGATACACAATAATAGTAGGTACACACATCAAGCAATTCGACATAGATCGACAACTTTATGGTTCGTGTTGTCTGTTGTTGTGTGCACTAATATTCTGAACGATGGAGCCTTGAACTCGGTCGTACAAGGTTGCCAGACTGCTGCTCTCACAACGTTTAATAGACAGCTTGATAAACATGTACGATTCTCTTATTCTCTTACCAATTTCGAATTTAACGATTTTGTTATTTCTTCAATAACGAAAATCGTTAAATTCGTCCATGTTTACGTATCTGAGAAAACTTCACATAAAGTTCTACCTTCCTTTGTTTTCTGCCTTTCAATTGATGCGTTTTATTAGCATGCAGTGGGCCTAGCACGAATGTTTTGACGTATCGTAACGTAAACGTAACCAAATTTAGAACCAAAAATACACGTTTAATCTCTGATATTTTTTTGGAAATACATGCAATATTTTTTCATTTTCATGAAACAAGTGTGTTTGTTGCATAAAATTTAACAAAAATGCAATAGATTCGTTGTATTTTATAATCAAAATTTGCTTACGTTTACGTTACCATACGTCAAAACATTCGTGCTCGGCCCTCAGATTACAGATACCATGCAGGTATAAAGATTTCATTTATCATAAATTTTGTTAGCCGTTGTCGAATCTATAGACCTAGATTATAGATATTGGAAACTAGTATAGGTAAACGAACCTCCGCCAAGGTTCGTGATGCAGAACCATTAGGATTACTGGATTCCAGTTTTATTACTTTTGTTTTATACATAGAATGTCTCGTCGCTTATAAAATATGATAATTATTCTGATTCGGTAAATTATTCGTCAAAATTAGTTAGGCGCGTATAAAAGGTAT
The DNA here is from genome assembly GCA_932294325.1 of Allophyes oxyacanthae. Classification (NCBI taxonomy): domain Eukaryota; kingdom Metazoa; phylum Arthropoda; class Insecta; order Lepidoptera; family Noctuidae; genus Allophyes; species Allophyes oxyacanthae. The sequence continues at coordinate 12,664,640 of OW028613.1, read as the reverse complement.
CCACCATTACCAAATACCCATGTCGAAAATACGTCAATTAATTTTGATTTATTTTTAAATGGCTGAAGTGTTTAGAAGGGTTATTTTCAAAATTTTCAATAAAGGTTGTAGTAAGCAAGTTGGTTCATAAGGAGGAGGCCAATAATTAACCGAACGTTGACGTACGACAATCGCAGCTTGACTAATGATTGGTTTTGCGGCAACGCACCGGCAACCAGCAAGGTTCTGCTGAATAATATCCGGTGCTAAGTGGATAGCCACTCGAGGGTCGAGCTCATATCATCTAGTCATCTACCCGTGACTTTATAAAAATATGACCTACAAAATCTAAATTTAGTATAGTTAAAAATAGAAACTTACTTTCGCCATTTATATTTTTAACTTTAACTTTGTAAAAATGATGTTTGAAAAACTCACCGGGTGGAATGTTTCTGTTGTAGCTCTTTGGAATATCGTATACATGCTGGTCCATGTACAGGATCTGGCTGAAAAAAAGTTACGAATAATTAGACACCTTATATTAGATTTATATAATATGCATAGGTAATCTACCTAAACTTTTTTAATAGTACCTTGCCTCTCACTAGGTTTTCTCCTGTATCCAGGGTACAGTTTACAAACATAGATACATGACACATGCACACACACCCAGACCCGGAACGAAAATCTATAGATCATACAAATAATAATTGCTCCGTACGGGTATTATAATACATATTGCTTGATTTCGAAGAATTTACGGTTAAGTTTATTCTATAATGTTATTCTCAATTATAATTAATTTATATTTACGACATGAATGAGTTAAATTGATAGTTGATCAATTTGTAGTCTTGACTAGACTTTTCTTTCAACTATCTCATATAATAACTACCTCATTGGTCTAGTAGTCGCAAGCACACCTGCCGAGCTTGATGTCCTGGGTTCTATTCCCAGGTTGGGTAAAGTGTTATTGGGTGGTCACAATACGCTCGCCCCTATTACAATGGGACTCAATAATGGCATCGGCCACTGGTACACAATACAGGCGCAATACTATGTTGATAAGTTTCTTTTAAGTTCATTGAGATGTCGTTTAATATAGAACATCAAGGCATCCATCAATTTAAGTACCTATTTATAAAATGACATGAGATGATGTGGTTCTCCGAATGTAAATTTACCAAACATGTTTCTGTAAAACTTACAATCGAGGAAATGACAATCTAGGTAAATCAACGTATCTAATGTATCGCGATAGTTCGGTACCGAAGTTGGTTTCTTATCTGCTTTGAGTGTGACGTGCTGATAGACGGATGGACAACTAGTCCCAAGAACAGGATTCCTTCTAGTTTCCGTCTGGTACGAAGCCTGATAAGTGAAATGACGCACTCATAGGTAAGCTAAAGATAATCCTCCACCTTCCTATGATTATCCTATACCTAATATTATATCCGGTTAGGCGGAAAGGGTATTAAAACCGAACGGGGTTATTGTACTCATCATTATGAACAACTTTTAGTAGGTACAGGACCAAAAAATAAATCTGTTGTTCAATACAAACAATTCAATATTATATTACAGAACAGCAGATTTTATTTCCGCGATTTCAGTGTTGTTATGTCCTATAGTAAAAATTGTTCATAATGATGAGTACAATAACCCTCTTTCGGCTTTATATGTCTATATTCTTTCCGACTAAACGTGTACCTACCTTAAGTATCTACCTATTAAATAAATATTATGTTCAACCAGTTCAACTACAATGAACTGTAAAGTCTGTTAACGTTATCAAAGCAAATTGGGACAACGCTTAATTTTCATCTACTTACTTAAGGTAGATGATACACTGTGACGCTTCCCGCAACGGGGCTTGGGTTTTACATACAAACTCACTACGAGACGCGCCCCGCCACAGGACCAGTAGGCTAATAATAATTCACGTAACTAAAGAAGTGCAGTTGTCACGCAGTTGCAGTAAAATTTTGATCAAAACAATACATTTGGTATTAACTTAGCTTCAGTGAGATACGCTCGCATCAAGTTCGAGGGTCACTGCAATATGATCGGCGCGTCATAAAATTACGTGGATCCGCCCTAGTTTGTATGCCGTCCACCGCTCACCGCGCATCGTCGCGGGGCGCGACGCAGTGTGTGATCCACCTAACACTAACTCTAATATGTCTAAGGTATAATACAGCTAACATTTAATTCCAATAATGGATTTAATCTTGTGTAATAGTCGCACTATGACGTATCTGGTTTACTTTACCTGAAACACGCTCGTGTTTGTGTTAAGTGTTTTAATTATTAATTAGACATTATATCCTGCCCATATCCTGTGACGATAAATGACATTGCAATTGGTAAAATGAGTGATTTGGTCTTAGGGGTCGAATGAAAACGTACTACTGTAAACATTGTGTCGTAGAAGAAACTACTTACTGTGAAAAAGCTTTGTAAGACCCATTTGAATTTGGGTTGGGGTTGTGCCAGTGTAATTTCTACATTTTGATACCAATCAGAATGAAAAATAAAAAAATCACTTTCTACCAGTGCGGCCATCGAGAGAATCCGTCCCAGAAACATGCCGAAATATAATGGTTTCTTAAAAAAAAAACTAATTTAATTTTTAACAAAAAGAAACCTCTATATTTCACACGTATCTGTAACGCATTCTTTTGGCTGTACGTAGCATTGAACTTGCATTACTGTCATACAAGGCTGTGGGGGCTGGACCCTGAGGAGTACCTAGTTCAAACCCCACACGACCACCCGAAACTTCAGACAATGAAATTTCTTTTAAAATGTATCCACTCGTTAACTTAATTTTAATGTTAATTTTTGGAACAAAAATTAGCACTCAATTATAATGCAGGAAATTCTTGGCTACGGCCTTGCTGTCAATTTTTTTGAGCCTAAAGGAGTTACCTACTGATATTCAGTTATTTTTCATTAGAAACGTTAACGAGGAAGCATTCATCCAAGCGAATATATATGTAGTTTATATTAAGAATCCTGTAGTTTTTCTGCTTTGCTGAAATCACTGAACACCTGAAATCTATAAATCGCGTCCAATAAAGCTGCTCAGTGATCATACAAGGATCGAACTTATGGTAAGTTCGTTTGATCGTTAATTTATACGCGGTATGGTATTTCGTATTACGGATTTCTTATTGAATAAGTAGATACTGCTTGGTGAAGTCATTCATGAATATTATGAAATCCATAAGGTAGGTCTTACGATTCCACGGACTAAACGAACTAGGTATTTTAGTATTACTGTGCGAGTATTTCTTGTGTTTGAAAAAGGTGTAGTAGGTACCTACTGTACATTTACTTAGTTACTAGATTAGATACCGAAAAATTTAATTATCATTCATAGGTTTTGTGTAGCAATAGTGTTGTGATATCTTGATAATTTCCAAGGAAAAATATACAGAGTACAGGACACCCGCATAAGGGGTTATTGTACTCATCATTATGAACAACTTTTACTATGAAATAAACGCGGAAATCGCGACAAAAAAAATGCTGTTCCATACATTTTGTCGAGTAAAATTATTTATATGGAACAAATAATTTTACTCGACAAAATGTATGGAACAGCATATTTTTTTTCGCGATTTCGTGGTTATTTCCATAGTAAAAGTTTTTCACAATGTCATCATTATGAAAAAAAAAGCATAAGCAATGTTGTCCTGTGTAAATATACAGGATGTAAAAATAAACCTGATGAATACCTATTGTACGGTTAAAGATAATTGTAGCAAAAGGTGCCTTCCTTGGCAGGGACAGTTAAATAGAGGTAGGTCAATAAGTTTAGTTACTACATCGACAGGTTTCACGTAAAATGTTTTAGGTATAAATGAAAACATTGATATAAAATTCGGACAGTGACCAGCAAAAAGCTGTCGAATTGTCGCATTTTTAACCTTGTTTAATAAAATTCGACATACGCCTCCTGTCGTATTGCTTTGACAATTCTACAAATGTGTCCATCTGTCTACCTATAACAATCGTATCGAACAATCCAATCCAAGTTGTCGAATCGGACAAGTTGTTCCCGACTATATCAATTTAACTACCATAGAATATCAGTTAATTAAATCATATTTCAAAATTATGTCAAATTTTCGTGACAATCATAGACATAGTGACAATTCAATAAAATTGTATCGAATTTTTCGAAAATGACATGCCACATTTTTTTTAAACAGAACCCTATATTATCGGATTGTCATCTATCACCTGTTGCCTGTCATTGTCACATTTATTCAATCTACCTGTGGGCCCTGGGCTCGCGAGTTGCATTACGGCTTGTAGTTCTTTCAGAGAGGTGGCCTGTGTCCCAACTGTGGGAATATTAATTAATTAAGTGACGAAACGTAGACATTAGTATTGTTTCGTATTGTTCTCGGCCGCAGGCGACCGGTTGTGATTAGGTAATAGTCTGATCATGTTAAGAACAAAGTACCTAGTTTATCAATCAGTGGCGGATTTACCAGCAGACTGAGTAGGCTTGAGTGGCTTATTTTAGGGGAGGTAAATTTGGGACCTGATTTCTATTATTTTTTTTATAATTTCGTTAACATCAAAATTATTTCTGTAAGATAGTTTTCTGATGTTTTGCAGAAAGAAGACTATTTTTTTCTGATGTCTTTCGAGCTTTGATAAGCTCAGAAATATAGGTACCCAAAAACAATATATTGTGCAATTTCAACTAAATTGCTGAATTGCAAAAATAAACTAGGAACTGACAATTGTAGAGGTAAGGGCGGCAAAAATTTAACAGCCTTTACTTGGAAAATGTGTAAATCCGCCACTATTATCAACTGTGCCTAATTCATAAATATTATGAGACAGCCTAGTGAGCATCGCGTGGATCTGTAATACAATTACGAACGAAGGTTACGAGACATGAATGGATTATATCTAGCCATTGTAGGTAGCCTATTTGTGGACATTGCAATTCACGAATAAAAAGTGTCTGCGATTAAAACGAATTATTTTTAAATCTAATGAAATGTAATTGAAATCTATGTTATAACGCACATGACCATTTTGTATCGCAATCAAAACCTCTGTTAAACATCCGCTTGAAAACTTGCGGTGCGGATGTGGAGGTTCAATTTTATGCGGAAGTTCCGCACTTGCGGATTCCGAAACAGAGCACTGTTACAACCCTACTACTAGCGTAAAAGCCTAAACAATAAAGACTTTACTACACATGGATATAGAACTCAGTACCTCGTGTTTGGCAGCCGCACAATGATTACTTAGATCAGCGAGGTGTGGTTAGTCGGAATGGGAATATAAAGCCGAAGAGGAGGGGTTAATATCACTGAGAAATATAGGCAAAACTTTATTTTCAAGAAATTTGGGATCTCTACGAAAACTCCAATAATGTAACCCAAGTGCGCTGCGAAAACTATTGATGATAGAAAAAAATATTATTATTGATTAATTTAAATAAATGTTTACGGGCCACTAGTGTAGATATTATATCCGACTAATCGTGTATTAAAGAAATAGCTTTGTATGATATTAAAGAATTTCTTCGTTCGAAAAGAAAACATTTGTTGGTCGCAGATGGCGTTTATTGCAGTGCGCGCAGAATATTTGACCTAATAAAGCCTGTACGTATATAGTCCGCTTGCGGATTCAATTTACCATATAGTGTTAGTACATAACACAATATACCAAATATACGCAAGTTATAAAAAAATAAGAAATGATCAGTGTGTTCTAGAGATAGAATAAGAGTGATGGAAGTATGGAAGCCACAGTTCACAATTTTTTTTAAATAAGTTAAAGGTTCTTTCAAAGATTTCATATTTTAGTCATTAATGTTATCTACTGTATTTATTTAGTCTTCTGTTTTTAAAGTTTATGTGACCCGAATATATGAAATCCTAACTCTATGCTTATTTCGAAGTCTATTTTTCGTGATAGAATAGAACTTATTTTGTTTTTTTATAAATTTTCTCGCGGTTTTATTTATTCTTCATACAAAGTAGATTCTATTTCTACTTTTTTATACGTTTTGAAGCATGTCTTGTTCTATAATGTCAGTTTTATAAGCTTTTGAGCGTGTTATAGGTAATTCGCTTATTTTTTATAGCATTAATTTAGGTCATTTCATTAAGGTTATTAGTATTCTAACGTCATATTTTAATGCCATTTTTAATACTAATGAGTTTCCTTGAAAAACCGTAATGAAACTGCACTGGCTTCAAATTAACCTTGGGTATATTAGGGCGCGTTTACATTGGACGAGTAAGGGCCATGCTCACTCATAAATTAACAGACGATTAAAATGAAAGCGACCGATTCTCAATAGAAAATATCAGGTTAAACGACTGTTTTTGTCATAAGTACTTATAGTCTATTAGATACTATACGGTCGATAAAGTACTAATGGCCATATTCACCGACAAAAATAAAGAGGTTTAAGACAGAAACAGCCTCTTCAAATAAACTTTTTTCTCAATATCCAGTTCTCAAAGGTTTATTTCAATATCCTGGTACTTACTTATTATCTCATTATCAGCGAAATGCTCTAACTGAGCTACTAGATCCAGGAATCGGGACGCTGAGTCAGATAGGTAGAGTGAGAAAGATAGGTAGTCCACTAGACCAATATAAACGCGCCGTGTCTTATAGGCTGTACGTAATTAGATTATCGCCTTATGAAAAATCGCATGTTTAGAAAATAACGCGGAACCACGAACCACGTGACAACGCAAGACGAATAATAATATTATTATTTCTTATCGTTCTAGGTCATCATTGCAAGACTTTATGAACAAAATATAACATAGTAATTCTTTATGTTTGTCACGCGAGATTTGAGGCAGTATGTATACTTAAGTGAAAAGGTGAGAGTAATTTGTCAGAATTAATATAGGCTTTACTTAGATTACCTACATGGCTAATACTAAAAGTTAGTTGCATCAAAACAAAAGATTTTATGAGAACTGTACCGGTAAAAGTAACCAGACGTGAAGTGGACAATTTTCGGTTGATTTAATTTATTTTTGATGTTTACGACCAGTTTTGTATGAATTCCATTATAAGATAAGTATGCAACCGGCCATAATTCTGAATATTATTTTCTACTTTCATAAACTTTCATTTGATGACAAAAGAAAAATATTTTCTGTGGATTACTGCAGATTTACAACATCAAATAATTTGGAAAAGTCAACTACGTTTACTATTGCTTGTGATACTGATAAGTCTTAAAAAACAAAACACAATCTCGGAGCCAAGATCCATGATAATTGTTTGAATAGTTTCAATTATATGATTCAGTTTTGTTTGACTACTGAAGACGAATCTCAGACCGGACTCATTACAGCGCCGACCAATTACCACGGCTATTTAAAGACATTCAGTAATAAATAGTTCTATTTTTGTGCTCGCTACTTGATTGTCTGTGAATTGTAAGATATTTATGATGCATATATCATCGAAATTTTTCTTCTGACAACTTGATGTAGTTAAGTACTGTTTGTTAGTTTTTGGTGACAAAACGCAATCTATTTGTCCCAAGCTGGGTTGGATACCTACAGTATAAATGAAGTTTGCTGTAATTAAAACCTAGCACAATAGTGCTGACCGTCCGCACCAAAAGAACATGCCAATTTAGCGATATTTAATGTTTTTATACTCTGTTAAAATTCAGTAAAAATATTAATTAGGTGATTGTTGTAGAATTTAAACGCAGCTTTAATAAAATGTAAATATCTGAATTAATTAGATAGTATTTTTTTATATTGATATTACATACTCAACTGTTAATAATCTTTTGTTGCTAACACTACTATAATAATCCGTGTTAGGAATAGTTGATAAAAACACTTTTAACTTTACCGCTGATCATAAAAATACACTGAAGTATCAAAAACAAAATTCTATCAAGAATATAAAAATTGGAATAAAAAGGCATTCTTCGCCAGCAGTCCGAGTTATAGATTTGGCCCAATTAATGGTCAATGTCTCGCTCTCTATCACACAGATGACCTAATACAATTTAGCAGCTTGTGTATGATACCTCTACACACCCGTTTGGGGGTTAGGCGTAACAGTTAATTATAAGTCACAGCAATGACGTCAATAATAATGTAATTAATGTCAATTTTTGTTTTTTAATTATGACTACAATAACATAATATCACGCATATGTATTCCCTGAAGAGATAGACAGAGGTTTAATACTATTTTTCACCCACATTTTGATTCCATTATGAAGTCCCATGCACAATATTGTAAGCCCTGGGCTGCTACTAAGAATTGCCATACTGAAAATTCGTTTTGCCCGATCTGGGAATTGAATTAAGGACCTCAACGGTATCAATAGCGCTTGCCACCCCAAAATATTTATCAACTTTAGGAGTTAATACCTGACAGAACAAGGGGCACACAATAGGTTGGCCATCGCACTTTTAGAATTGCATTATGTACTGTAATCATAATCATAAAAAAGTTCTATCCGACATCCGCAGAGGGCCTACAAATAACCGAGTACAAAACGATCGTGAGGGTAAGGCTGAGTCTAGACAAGCGCAATTTCGTCAGTTGTGAGTCGATTTTTTTGCGTCGCGTAATTTATCGGTTTCATACATTACACAGTTTACTATACGTACACGAGCACATTAATATGCATAAAGGTAGCGAAATTCAATTTTATTTTTTATTTATTGTTTGTGAAATCTATGAACACAACCCAATCATTTATATTAAGTGTTTGTAGGTAGATATTATGTGAATAATGTCGGAAGATTTTAATCACTAGTTCTTCAAAAATTAACGTTACAATGTCGCTACATGTATTATGTATAAATATTTGTGCTCGTGACTGTATCTATAACTAACGTCGTTAGGCCAACCTACGACGCGTCCGATACAATGTATGAAACAAAACTACGCGACTCACAACTCAAAAAATTGCGCTCTTCTGGCCTCAGCCTAATGCCAAGGTACAGTTATAATTTAATTATCGAATCAATGCGGAAGTTGTTATAGTAATATTCACGATGACAATATATTTTATGATCATACCCGAAAGTTAGGACTTAAGGCGGACAAAATAACAGCGGCACGCATTTATTACACTCACTTATTCTCTTTGAAACTCTGCAACAATATTTTTAAATATGCAGTGCAATTATTCAAAAAGTTAAAATTATTTTTGTCTCTGTTAATAAATGAGGTTATTAAAATAGGAAAAGCGCTCGAGTGCTGCCAGAGTTATTTGCCGGATTCCGGAATATTCCGGAAGCTATTTCGCGACATTACTCTCAGCTTAAAGATGGACGACATTGATTTAGTGGTTGCGATATAATGCTTCAAATTGGATTATGTGAATCGGAAACGTGTGAATTTTATAGGATCTGGAGAACATCAGAGGTAACGTGTTCGTTTGATAATTGCATGTTGTAAGTACCGGTCAGACAAAGACGTCGGGACTCGCGACGGCCGCGAAGCTGGCTCGCGGCCAGGGCGTCTGCCGGAGTACGCCCCATATATTACTTTGGCATATCATGTGGAAAAATATCAACATTGTTGCTCTATGTCACTACTCTGATTCTGAGGTTGATGGACGACATCACGTCCTACTTAAATTGTGGAGTTTAAAATAGGTCATATTTATGGCTCATTTGATTCTATATTATTTTGAATAGCGTGCGTATGACAGATCGTTACATGTTCTATGCAGGATGAATTAATTGAAAACACGCGAATTTAAAAAAAATTTAGAGCATGTCATTATTGAAAATGAATGATTTTTAGTTTTGCAAAAAACATTAAAGTAATGAAAGTATCAACAAATAAAATATAATGGATTCCCTATCGAGGACGACTAAATTGATACCTACTTTAAAATATTTTTTTGTTTTGATATTTTTATTTTGTTGAAACACCGATTATTCCTGTCTACCTGAAAATAATAACTTAGTTTGCACCGTCTAAGTCTCTAGACGATAAACACAATTTTTATTTAATATTTTAGTTTAGCGAAATGATAATTGAAAATGAATAAGTTAACAGCTAACAGTTACCTACTTATTATTATTATTAGTTAATTTCAGACTTAAATACAATTCATACAATAAAAAAAAATCAATAACATTACAAAATTAAATCATCTAAATAATTAAATTATAATACTATTTTTACTGAAATTCCATTTTGATTTGTCGCATATTTTTTATTTCATCTGTATCTACTAGTATATCGAGGCAAGAAAGTATAAATAATATCTACCTAATGACACGGTTGGTGTAGTGACTAAGCGGTTGGCTTTCTGCGCAACGGGTCAGAGGTTTGATCTGAGCATGGAATTAATATTTATATGGGCAGATAGATACAGGAGAAAATCCTACTGGAGAAAATCCCTTTTTCTTTTTTAATTATAAAATATCCCGTAGCGGCCGGATATAATATATCCGCATTTACATTATACAAGTATATTATAATGTAGGTAGTTAATAATTATTATAATATAGTAATTTTATTATTAATGTATGCAAATAAAAATAAAACGCTTTAAAGAATAATGGTGGTAATTTTTATATAGTACATTATAATTATAATGTACTTCTATTCATAAACCTACAAAATGTTTTAAGACGTACATCTATGGGTGGTAAAGATGCCAAGCAAACGATATTTTATTTTATTTAAGTATCTTTTTTTAAATAAATTAATTTAAACTGTGTTTTTTATAAGTGTCATAAATCACACACAAAAAATACTGGCTCCTCATTATTTTCTACATCAATTACGCTAGTTTTTACGTAGTATTACTGTCATTGAAGTGGGCGGCGGCATGGTGGATGATCTTACACACACTGAAAAGCAATGCCGCATTACGGCATTACAAAAGTCTAAAAGGAATAGTTTATAAATAGGTACACCTCGTAAAAATATTTCGGATATGGAATGGAGGGACCTAACATATTTAAATTATTGATAACGCCTTATTCGTGTAGTAGTTGCAGATGTGGCTGCTGAGGCCTTGGGTTCGATTCCCAGTTAGGGCAAAGTGTAATTAAGGTTTTCTGAAATATTGGGAAATCTGCAGACGGCAATAGGCTCGTCTCCTATTACATGGGACTTAATAACGGCATCGAGGAAAATGTGGGTGTACAACAGTACATCTCTGCCTGTCACTTCGGGGAATACAAGCATCGTGCTATATATTAGTTGGTTTTTAATATTAATAATTTTTCGTATCTTGTCCAGATTGGCTCTCATAGATTTCCACATCGAATGGTTTTGAACTGTTTTTATGCAGTGGCTCCTTGCGATTTTTATATGGTCGACCATCTGTCTGGAGAGAGTAGGCAGTACTTAGAATCAGAGTAAAGATTAATTAAAAATTAGATATGTGACTTAGTGTTTGTTCTCTGTCAAACTAAAACTCCCACTACATAGTACTATTATCTAAACTGTACGAATACCTAATAACTTGCATAACGAGTGCGTTCAAAATTGCAATTTCACAGTCAGTTACAACAATTAAAGTGCTTCGAAAGCGATAGTTTGCACGTCCAAAGTTATTAATACTAATATATCTCATACTTGTGTCATAACTTAAGTAACCACTTTAAAGTCTCCAACTATTTATTTATGTACTAGAATTTTCCCGCAAGTTCGTCCGCATGGATTCCGGAATTTTCCTATACAAGGTTAAAATATATCCCGTTGGCTTTAAGTGTTCATTTTCGAAACAAAATGATGAGGAGTGTTACAATTATGACTGCAATGAAAGATGATCTATAAATCCACTGTGAATTTTAAATCGTTTCGTATATTTTAATGAATTATTTTACTCATAGTAATTAATAATTCTGTACAAGAAAATTGTTTTCGCTGCGAAAAATATTTAATTTTAAGTCATTTCGTATATTTTAATGAATGATTGTACTCATAGTAATTAATAATTCTGTACAAGAAAATTGTTTTCGCTGCGAAAAATATTTTCGACTTCACATACAAAGTCAATGAGTTGATCGTATCGTGCGGGAAGCCGAATATTTTTCGAGAATAGGTTTTCCTTTTGTGAAGTTGTTCATTATTATGAGTACAATCATTCGTTAATGTATCCGAAACGACCTTAAATTCACCGTGTATAGTGAAAGAATTTTCTAAATCGGTTTGGTAGGTATTTTATGAGATTACATCAAACTCGAACGTTATCGTTATACAACGTGTATCAGATATGCCTGGTTATATTTAAGAGTATGGATCAGACCATCAAATTGAAGAACTTTCTCCATGGGATCAACATCGTAATCGCGAAAAAATTATCAGCTGTCCCATGCAAAACTTCAATACCTACATTACCTACTCGACCCAAACGTATAGATAGGACAGGTGGTTCCTAACTCATTCTTTAAATGCGAATACCTTTACAGAAACATGCGTACTTGAAACCACACGTCATTTGTTACTAATTCATTTTCCCCAGTCAAATGCAATTTTAGGAGCTATTAGTAGCTATCATAATACATTATTGCCAGTTCAACACGATATTAATTTAGTAGATAATTATAATAAATTTTCCTATATTTACAAATTGGTGCCGTGGAGAATTATATTTACTTTGGCTGTTCGCACCGGTAGAGGCATCAGAGACTTTAAAAACGCGACCGTGAAGGACGACAGTTCAAATGGTAAGCTTAGTAGATGTAGGCAAGATGGTGGATTCATTTCAGTTTCATTGCCAACGTAGAAAGCATTAGGTAGGTACAGACAGCGACAAAGTAGCTAAAGATGTTTCTAAGTTTCTAAAGTGTTTTTATGTACCTATGAAAACTATCCAAATTATTTTATGTAACAATTTATAAAATGTAGCGAAACGTCATGAATAGGTAAGATGATTAGTAAAAAAAAAAAATTGGTATATACAAAATTACAAAAATGTTCAGCTACTTAGGACGCTGTCTGTACATGTTTTTTGCGTATTTTAATGATGTCTGCGTGAAAGATTCTATACCTCGTAAATGTTTTACAAAATATACACTCTTATACAAGAATAAATTGCATATCATTACATCATGTCACGTCCGGTACTATGTTTTACGATCACATGATGACTGAAAAACTCAAGTGTTTGATACAAAGAACTCGTTATTACAAATAAAACAAGATTTTTATAAAACCCGAAACTGTATTACTCAATCAAAGTTTGTTTAATGAGCAGCCTTATAGTTTCGTCTGGCAAAACTATTTACTCGAAATAAACACGCTTACCCAATCACATAACGTGCAAATCGGTGCAATAATATAATTATTTGCTGTGAATTTATGTAGTGGTAATAGAGTCTCGCTACATTTAGTATAGTGTGTGCAAGCCGAACGTGTCTGCGTACATTAGTCCCGACACTCGGCAGACGCAATGCTAGCCGCTGCAGAAGTATTCAGAGCAAGGGTTTATTTCTGTTGTCACAGTTATCGCTACCGAGCACTTGGGTTATATTTGGGTTATTAGTGACGCAAATAGCTGTGATAAACGGGTTTAATTTTGGCGCGCCGCTCTCCTAAAGCTATTGTTGTCAATAGGTCATTAGTGTCTTGTTCGACAAGGCTGTGGTCTGCCTTTGATGTAGGTATATGACGCTGTTTACTCCGAGGGAAAAGTAACGCAATTTCTCAGATGCATTCGACACCGAGGTGTCTTATTTGATCCAAGATGGATTTACTGTAGGCCATCAGTTACTTTGGCTTTTTAATTGACTTTTTATTTCCATTTAGCTCAGAGATACAGAAACTGGGTACAGTACAGAAGTTTTAATTTTTGTATGTGTTCTATTGTTTCTTTCAGTTGAAAACGGAGGTGTGGGTGAAACGATTTTTGGCATGTTTTGTGTTTTAAATATTAGGTGATTTGCTTTTAGTAGTTTACATAATGTAAATGTATATTGTTTTCACCTTTACAAGGGCAGCCCCTTAAGACGTAAGTGTTTCTTGTTGTAAATTTTATACTAGCTTAGTAAACATATCAGTCTATAATAGCCCTTCAATGTTTACTATACAACATCGGCCGAGACCATTGTTACGCTTTACTAAAGTTCATGGTCTCACTTAAGTCATTAAGATTTAGTATGTTTATAATAGGAAGTGGGTACAGTAGGTTGTCAGTTAGGCAAAAGAGCGCCCATGGATGGGCTCGTCCTAGATTTTGACTGATTGTTTCCGTCTAGGTTTCTAGGCTTATCAGAAATAGTGTCTATTTCTAAAATGGAAGCACAACAGTGAAAACCATTCTGTGTATTGATCGTAGTAGATAACGTAACTTAATTTTATTTAGACATGCGAAATCTTTATCATGTAAAATTATTATTGCAGAACATGTTCGTATGACCAGTCAAATTGTTATTAAAAACTTGATTTATTTATTTTCAGGGACTTACTTTACAGATAGATTACACTGGTGTTTTAAAACTTTATCAGACTTGATTCTAAAAACGTATTCTTTGTACAGTCTCTATAAAAATATTCCCGGGTCGAGACAGTTTCAACTCAGTTTCGGGTTTCCTGGCAAACTCTTCGACATCGAATTACACTTTTATAGATTGACAGCTAGTGTTGTAGATATATTTTATATATTATTTATTAGATATAATTATATATTCACATAATATTATTAAGTAAATATATTTATTTATACTTATTTTTAATTGGCACACCGCAGACTACCCTTGTCTTTTCACCTTCTATTCTTGTTCACCGTAAGGTTGTCTGGAAGAGATCACCGTCTGCGATAAGACCGCCCTTTGTACATATCATTTTTAAGCATATTTTGTGTCAATTTATCGGTGTACAATAAAGATAATTCTATACTATTGACAATTTTTTTATTTAATCGAAGTCCAACTGTGAAATTTTTGCATTTCAAATAATAATTAAATTTGGGTTAGCCGAACAAGAGAATCGCCGAACGTAGTGTGACAGTACGACGCCCCTCAGCCAGGGGGACCGATGACCTGGTGAGGGTAGCTGGGTCAGACTGCACGCGGTATGCGGAGAACCGGGTGTTATGGCGCAACTTGGGAGAGCCCTATGTCCAGCAGTGGACTGTGGTAGGCTGAGTTGATTGATTGATAGCCGAATAATGCGTTGGTAGAATTTAGCAGTAAAAGTGAACAAGTTGAAATGGACATTCTCATTTGGGAAAGGATACAAGGAAGAAGCAATGTTTAATTATTTGTTACAGAATAAAAAAAACTAAAATATTTAATGTTGTTGAACACTAATAAATAGTTCTAATAAACAGACACATATAGAAAAGAAAAAGGACAAGATGATTCAGGACTTGGGATAGGGAATGAGCAAAAATCAAACTCAAACTTAAAATTTTATTGCGTTCCATAATGTATTACAAAGGTGGACTATAAAATATAAAATTGATCATTATGGACCCTGTCGGGCACAGCAAAAATTCGGAGAGAGGAAGAGGGCTACGTTGCAAAAACAACAACAAGTAACACCGAATAAGCAATAGATAAAGAGGAATGAGAAGATATGGCGGAGGTTATTGCTAAACACGGGTAAACCTTTGAGTATCTAGAACGGGTAAACAGACAAAGTTGTCGATGTCAATCAATCCAAGCAGTGTCAAATTCAAATTTGAAAAAACCAAAATGAATGCGTTCTTAAAAAATTACTAAGTAGATAATAGGTATAAGATAGGACGACTCAGTTTCTGTCAGATTAATCGATTTACCTACTTTATTTATGTTTAAACAATAGCTGTGCCAGCAATTGTCCCTAGATATTTTTTATTTTTCTAAAATTAAAGTAGCCTAAATTACTCCTTATAACATCAGCTATCTGCCAGTGAAATTTCCGTCAAAATCGGTATAACCGTTTCAGAGATTAGCCGGAACAAACATACAGATAGAAGAAAGACTTTGAATTGCTGTTTGAAGAACTGTTTTTTTGTTATAAGTAGGTACCGTAGACGTTCATATGTATTTAGTAAAAAGTTGTTATTTTGATATTACGAACATGCCCTTCAATTTTATTTATTTGTATAGATGATCTATCTATAATAAAGCATATATCATAAAACACAATAATACACCTAGTAAAAAAAAATAGGTACACATCATTATATAAAGTTGCATGAACATAAATTGTACAATGTGCGGCATTAACGCGCACTGCGATTTCTTTCAGGTAACCTTTGAATGGACAAGAGTGAAATGAATAAGTTACCTGTTCGTGGTAGTTAGTTGTGAGATCGTTACTTTGTACTTCAATAGAAGTTAAAAAGTATTAGATCGGCCCATTGCTTAGCATTGGCCATTATCTGTATTGACATGAATCTTTGGGGTTAATTCTAATCTCATACTACCTCTGTCTGCGTAAACTAAACTCAAGGTTTTCTGTCTGGTATTTATTTACTAACTAACCGCTTCACATTGATCTTGTATGCCAGAAGTTAGTATAATTTGTATCGACAGGTTATTATCATCACGATGTACTTTGAAAGAGTTCCTGAGTCGTTGCCTAAGTATATCCGGAGTACCCTGGACAATCAGCACCGTTACGAAATCTTCTACCTGGTAACCATACGGCGCTTCCACGGCATGAACAATTTTCACTTGACAGACAAAGAGTATAATATATCTTTATTTCATGTAAACCAAACACAGGCACTTATAAAAGGTCAAGATTTTAGGTGCGCGCTTCCTATTTGGAAAGGGTCAAGGGTCAAAAGACTACTCATTCATAATTTATACTAGCCCCTTCTTATATTTTCTCTGGTACATATTGACAGATATCGCCATGTTTTGGGCGAATTCTGATCTCTGTCCACCTGTGTTGTATATTAGTGGGATGTGTTGGTGTTTACCTAGTGGCCAGCTAGCCTTGCCAAGAGACGCGGCCGTGGCGGGTGACACCGGCGCGCGCGCACGCGTGCAGCGTCTCGCGCGCTTGCCAGATTTCTAAATGTATGACGTGTATATACGCGATATTTATATTTATATGGGAACGTTGAATTTTGTTTTATTTGCAGGGGTCGCAGCTGAGATGAGACTGACGCCGAAAATGGGTGTCGCCAGTTTGTGACACTCTTTACTGAAGTTGCTATATAGAACATTATTAGACGCGGTTGTAGTTTTGGAAATTATAGTTCTAACTTAGATCTAATATCGCAGGCGTTGAAATTATTGACATTGATGTTCAAGGATGTACTTAAGTGAAGATGCCAATTTGTCATTGTGCCTTGAAACTTGTTTTGTTGATATTATCTTGATAATCTATAGTCGAGAGTACCGGATTCTCAGTAGTTGGTATTAGTAGTCTGAGAGTGCCTATCATAATAGGCATTGGACTATGAATATATTCTAATAGATAACTAAGTCTAGAGATAACTATAATCAAAATCAAATAACAAAACTCTAGTCTTGATAGAGAACAAAATAAGGAAAACCGCGCTTTCCATTCAAACGTTGCCATGTTTATATTAGATGAAAATTCTAGATTAAGAAGTGTTCCAAATCGTTCACATAATTTAATTAATATAATTATTATAAATTAATTAGTGTTTCTGTTGAAGTAATGTAGTAAACGCACTAACAATGGGCAGTCGTCAATGTTGCGTGCCCATTAAAATTATTTTTGTAGCTCATTACTAGGTCCCAGCAAGACTTTGCGATTGATGATAACATTTTTTCGTACTTGTGTTTATTTGGGTACGTTTCTGGTGGTATGATCGGGGTCGCTTTAATTCACATTCACTATAAACGAACCTCGCACATTCAAGCAAGTCTCTGTCGGGCGTGAAGGCGGCCCCGCCGGCCAGCGCCACGAGCGCCAGCAGCGGCGGCAGCAGTGTCCACATGTCGGGCTACGGTCGCGAAGGCCGGGGCCGGTCGTCACCTCGCGAGCATACTCTCACTTCACTCACACGCCTACACATCATCGGCGGCATGGACACGGGCACATCACTACACTGGGGTGGCGAGTCCTCGTGCTCCAGGCCGTGAGCGGGCTCCGCACGTGGGTCACGGTCCGAGGATCAGCGAGCGCGGCGCGACACTGCGCGACTGCGGCGGGTGGCCGTTATCGCGGCGGCGGCGGGCGGGCGCGGTCACGGGCGCAACCTTCGCTTCCGCGCGATCTCACCCTGTGACGCGATTGACGCGCGACGCGAGAAAAACTATTGCTACGCAACCGACTACGAAGCGAACGGCCGGCGTCTGCGACGATATATGCAAAGATCATTAACTGGTTAATTCATATTTTAGTACCGACCGGACACGTTGTCCGTGACGTGGCTGCTGACCCACGAATCACTCTTGTGATAACTAATTTTACTCATCAAACATACATGAGTAATTGCAACAACGTAGTAATGTTGATAAAAACGATGTTCAGCGCTCTAAGCGGGTTGTGCGGCGTGTCGAGCTCGCGTGACAGAGCCTGCCGTGCCCAATCGTTAGACAACATTTGACTTTCGCAAATCTACTCGGAGTGACTGTAACAAAAGCGAATAAACTGCTAACAAGATATTAATTTCCAAGGGCATATTTCCAATAGCAAGTAACGCCATGGCTGTTATATTTTTCGTAATATTCAACAATTTTGCGGATCGTTTCTGCATCAAATCCCGTACTTATCGTTCTCTAGCGTGCGTATATCCGCACATGAAAGCTGCAGCTTTATGAGTTATATTCTACGTATGACTTACAGATTTAGCACACATAAATACATAGTCTATACATAGGTAATACAAACATGAAGATTAAAGGAGTATATACACAACAATCAGATAAAAACCATACTGCAGTAGGTACGAATACGCGTTCATAGTTACGATATTTTGATGAGAGCATTCGCGTAAGTAGCATTTGGAGTTCAACCAGTAAATTAGGGAAGCTATCAGTCGTGCTCATCAGGTCGTGGATTGCGTGCAACATCGGGGATTTATTTAATTTGCTGGCTACGTCAGCTGCTTTACACAAATAGACGGCGCTACGTACCGTCGGAAAATTGATTCCAATGCCATTCAAAACGATCAGGCTTTATCAAGCCCCGGTTTATACTATATTTTGAATCGAATCTTTGAACGCAACGTTGTTTGTTAACATTATTTTATTGCAAGACGGGGTGTCGGGCCATTTGATTAGCGGAAATATTTTTAAAATCCTCCATCATGAAGAATTGCTATGGCGCGTCTCTTGACATGTGCTACGGCAGTTTGTTTCAGAAGATATGATACAATTTGTTCCTCTGGATGCAAAACGTACCTAACGTATACTATCTGTCTATATACTTTTTGATTTCGTATTTATAAATAAATAAATATTATTATCTAACATCGTACAATAAGTACATAATCATATAGAACTATTACACTATCTAACATGTTTGGAACGCATCCAAGCAGTAGATGTGCTCCTATTCGGTATTATTTATTCGTGTTATTCCTGCTCTAGATATGGAAGTGTTAGTTTATTAATAAAACTACTACACTAACTCCCGGTTTCTGAAAGGCTGGTCAAATTTCATGTTGAATGTCATCTTAGCTGTTGTGATTGGTTGACCAACATCAACAATCAATTCAACAACCAATCTAACTTGACAACTAACTTGACATGAGATTTGACGACTGATTGATCAGTCTTGGGAAACGGGATGTAACTATATTTTACTCATCAGAGAGTTTATGAAAACAGTGTTAGCTCTATTCTGCTTAATCTCACCATCGCATCAGCATCACCTCGCATCGCAGCTCGCATCTCTATCAGACTTTGTCTGATAGAGGTGAATGAAAGAAGAAGACATAATTATAGCGTCGAGAGTCTTTTTTATCATAATTATATATATTTCAGTGCGTTTGGCAGCACCTCACCTGATAGTAAGTGACAATGCTGCCGACGATGGATCAAGCAAGCTCAAGTAGCTATTCACTCTCACCTTGAAGATTCCTAGATTAATACGAATTGGGGAAAACGGACAGCCGGCAGAGATTGCCACTCCCCGGCCATTCGCATGAGAAACGATGAAGCGAAACTCCGAATAAAATGTGCTAATAGCAGGAAGATAATGACAAAAAGAGAGAGCGTGACTAATTCCTTGCTTGGAACCACACGGCCAAAATCAATCTTCACTCGTTTATATTTATAATGAGTAGTATTGCGAAACGACGTACTATGCGCAGCTATTGTGACAGTGGAGCGTGTCGTCGTGTAAACTTGCACTTGGCCGGATTCCCTTCGTCCTAGCGGTTAGATAACTCGCGTACGAGTTACTTTCCGGTGTGATCCACTTACTACACGTATGTTTATGTCAGTTTCGGAAGTCGAACGCTAATTTAATGAACTAGCAGACTATTCTGTGACGATCATTAATGAATGTTTGGTGCTGAAGTTGTAAAGACACATTGAGAATGATAAAATAAAGGTGATAATCATGATTCTGAGATGATTTAGGATTGTAAATAATGTTGTCTTCAGTGATAAGATATTATGTTAATTTTGACGGCATGGTTAGCGCAATTGTTACGGGTTCGATCCCCGCACGGAACAAATATTTTTATGGGCTACAGATAGTTGTTCCGGGTCCGGGTCTGTGTGCATGTTAAATGTACGTTTTTAAACTGAACCGACGATACAGGAGAAATCGTAGTATGGGGCAAGGTATTTTTAATAGACAAAACACATTTTTAAGAGGTTATTACTTTAAATGCTATACAATATTAAAAAGGTCCTGACTGCGGATCAGAAGATTCCAGGTTGGAATCCTGGCAGGGTCGCCATATAAGGACGGGAATTAAGTAAAATAAAACATCTCTAATGCTGGCTAGATACTGAGTATATTTTGGACCACTCATCAATATTATAGACACGCACACACGCTTAATATTATGTACTTACATACTACACCACACTTGACGGATGACACAGTTAAAATAATCCGTTTCCACATTCTGCACTCCGGATTCTGAAACTTGGTACTGTGACGATCACAGAATAGATAAAAGAGGTTTTTATCTATTCTGTGGTGACGATAATGACATTATCACAATCATCATGTTATGATAGCAATAATATTTTAAGTTGTTAATTGATTTTAATTAGTTTGTTATCAATACCTTAATTTAGAACTAATAAGCTTTTAATTGTTTCTCAGAAAATCTTAATAGATAAAATATTGGTACTTAATTCGTTGGCGAGTATCTTAATAACCTGCACCTATTGTTATGGGTGTAGGTTATTAAGGCGAAACGCGGGCGGCGTTTTGTCCATAAAAACGTATTCCCTGATTTTCTCCCTGGATTTCGTTAGTAACGCATTGTTTTTTTATATAATATAGATATCGACCAACTAGCATGTCCCTATGTTTAGCTTCTTTTGATTACTTAGTTACTTCCTACAGGAGGTAAATCCCATAAAATTGCCTAGCTTGAATGCCATGAACAGACGTTCTATATGCAAAGTTGTAGACCAACAATGAAATCGTGAAGAAAAATCGGCCAAGTGCGAGTTGGACTCGCGCACGAAGGGTTCCGTACCATTATCTATAAAAACGGCAAAGAAATCACGTTTGTTGTATGGGAGCCCCCTTAATTATTATTTTTCTGTTTTTTAGTATTTGTTATAGCGACAATAGAAATACATCATCTGTGAAAATTCCAACTGTCTAACTATCACGGTTCATGAGATACAGCCTGGTGACAGACGGACAGACAGACAGACGAACGGTCGGACAGCGGAGTCTTAGTAATAGGGTCTCGTTTTACCCTTTGAGTACGGAACCCTAAAAATCAAACTTTTCATATAGGTATTTTGTTCGAGCAAGGTTGATCTTTTGTATGAAAAGCTATTTTTCACGATTTCAATGTTGGTTGCATAGTAAAAGTTGTTCATATTGATAAGTACTTCCACCACTTAAAGCTCTGCTGGTGAATTAGAAATAACCCATTATGTTTAAATATTCATATTATACTATGTACTGTTTATTTTATAATTTTATGAATTATTATACATTTATTATTTTAATAAGTATTCTAATAAGTGCAAGCAATGACAGCTTAGGTGTTGAACGCTTGCCTTCCATACAGGAGGGTCTGAGTTCGAAACCGACCCGCACCTCTGACTTTTCGAATTTATGTGTGGATCACAATTTGATTATCACTTGCATTAACGATGAAGGAAAACATTGTGAGTACACCTGCAAACCTAAGAGCGCCTCATAAAGTCCGCGGTAGTGTGTGTAGTCCACCAAACCGCACTAAGCCAGCGTGCTGGACTAAGGCGCCTTAAGGACCCTTCTCATTCGGAGAAGAGGCCCGTGCTCAGCAGTGGGATAGTAATGGGCTGGATTTATTTATTATATTATATGGTGACTTGTGCAATTTGTACACTGGAGGCTGTCTCTTGTGTTATTTATTATTCCAATCAGTATGGTTGTCTGAAAGAGATCGCCGTATTGCGATAAAACCGCCGATTGTACTTTTTTTTTTTTCCTATTGTTTTAATTTTAACCGATTTCAAAAAAGGAGGAGGTTCTCAATTCAACTGCCTGTTTTTTTATGTATTTATATTTTTTTACCGATATCTTCGCTAGTTGTGAACCGATTTTAATTATTCTTTTTTTTTTGCAAGAGTATTTTCCCGATGTGGTCTTATTTAAATTTGGTGAAGGTCTTATGAAGACCTTCGGAGATAGACAATGGAACTCTTAAATGGATAACAGCAAATCAGTCACGATTGCTGTAATCGCATGTTTGTGCCACTCAAAATAGAAATATAAAATAAAGTTAAAAAAAGTAAACACCGACTTCAAATAACAAAAGTATAAAAAATATTTAAAAAAAAACTTAACAGGTTCTGAAGTCGGGTCTTTAAATTCTTCAATGCACCTTAGCTTGGCAGTGGCACTGACTTACCGTGTAAGAATAAGAATAAATAAATAAATAAAGGATTATAAATTCTTGTTATGAAATCTCTCTCGCGATATAAACTCGGAATCGGAATTGTATTAGACGACACGATTGGCGCAATGGGTAAGCGATTGGCTTTCGGTGCTACGTGTCGTGGGTTCGGTCCCTAGATGGTGGTTCCGGGTTTGGGTGTGTGTGCATGTATCATTTCTGTCTGTAAACTGTACCCACGATACAGGAAAAATAGGAGAGCGAGGCCAAAGTTCTAAAACAAAAAAAAAAAAAATGTTTTCTCTTCAATTTGGTCCTATACGAGTATGTAGGTATATTCAATTATGTTCTCTCTGGTGTACTCTCTCTCTGTACTCTTCTAGTGGGTGAGGTGTTTCTATTCAAGTAATACGTAAACTCATTTATTTTGTGTCATGACAGCCTACGATGTGATCATTATGATGATCATGATCATTATCACAATGGTGACATATATTATAATTGACATAAAACACAGATAATGGGCATGAATTTGTACTTAATCAATATTATAAACTTTAAAGATACTCATTTGTATTTCATGGTTGACTGATAAGCGCAACTTATGTAAGGTGCATTGTAAACCATAAATAAATTTGCATGCCAAATGACGTCGCTCGTAAAGTTGTGACTGGCCCGTTTACGGTCTGCGACGATGGCGACATTTTGTTTGTGCTACTTCTAACAGTCCGTCATAACTTGTAGTCGTCTGTGTATAAATATATCCGTCAAGCTTGTTAACGATGAAGGGGATCAAATTGATAGCATTATTCGGTTCAGAAATGTGATGTTAATGCTCATCTATCGGGCTCAGTATGTACCCCAGGCATTTTTTCACCGATTCCAGATTGCCTGCTCAATTCCTACTATTCTGAACTAAGGAAACGTCCAAGAAGAAGGTAACTTTAAGTGGATGGGCTGGTGGTCACCATATGCCGTAAGGGTGCGTTTACACAGAAGCGGAGAGGAGATAAAGTAACCAATAGAATACGTGAATTATCACGTCGCGTATCACTTAGATGAGTGGAGAAAATACTGGAATCTTATTGGTTATTTTTTAACCTCTCCGTTCCGCTTCAGTGGTAACGCAGCCTTACTGTCCTTGAATTTTTATCCCTTTCCCTGTGCAAGAACCCAAATTATGGTTCTCGGTGATGATTTAACTGTGTCTGCCTCCCGGAGAGTTAAAGTATTAATTTGGTATATTGGATGTATCCCGGGATCTATCAATCATTAGAGATTCACAGTATAGTTGAGTTGACTTTTGGGAAAGCCGAATGTTTCATTCCTATTTTTCTAAGATATAATTTAGGTGACACTAGGGATTGTAGCAGCGGCTTCAAAAACGATAGCGTTCGTACATAATGCCAATGAGACGATGTACAACTATTAAGAAGGTATTCAGACAGCCAAATGCCTAATTTCCTACGTAGAGATCGTACCCGGGATCGACTAGGTATGGGAAATATTCAACGAGATGCCGGTTATAAATAGCTATGAAGATGTTATCTCGCAATACTCACGGTGGCGTCACATAGGTACTCGTAGAAGCGGAGGTCGAACGTCCGGACGTTGTGAATTGTGACGTATGTGGTACATAGTATTGACATTCATCAGCGTTTTTATGCATCTCCTAATTTTTGGGTCAGCTTCCAATCGAACCAGATGGGGTTGAATATACACTGAGCGACTCGCATCCTCCATAACTCAGCACTGACATTTATTGTCAAGACGAGTTTTTTAAACACTCCTGTGAACATGGACTTAATAGGATTTCGCCTACGCTCAACTGGTCCTGATGCTTACGGACAATACCACCTTTCTTGTAGGTCTCCTACTTGCGTGATCTAGAAACTGTTGGGGAATATGCCTGGGACATGAGCTGCATCGTCCTCTTGTGTGCTAATAGAACATACTACCACCAAACCGTCAGTCAATACCGTGATTATGGTGACAGTCATAGTCTGAATAGTATTTTATTGCCAATTGATACAGAGGGCGGTACTTCTCGACACAGCGCGTATCGTTAGAAGGTTCCTCTCTCTGCGGCCCTGACCATCGGTAGGTAGCTTGGACCTTGTCCCGATTCAGGTGGGCTATTATAATAATAAATCCAGCCCATGACTGTCCCATTGCTGGGCACGAGCCTCTTCTCATTCTGAGAAGAGGCTCAAAGTTAGGCCTTAGTTCACCACGCTAGCCTAGTGTGGGTTGGCGGCCTACACATACCATCGAGGACTTTATGAGGCCCTCTCAAATGTGTAGGTTTCCTCACGATGTTTCCCTTCACCGTTATGGCACGTGATAATCAAATTCTAATCCGCAACATGAATTTGAAAAGTCAGAGGTGCGGGCTGGGTCAGACTCTCCTACATGGAAGGCGAGCGTTCAACCGCTAGGCTGCATTTGCGGTGGGCTACTAGGTACTTTTTATATTAATAATGTTTGTAAAGTAGGTATGTAATGAAATGATTAAAGTATTAACAATAAATATTGAATTTCCATAATGAAATAAATGAAATGAAATAAATCCTCTATGACCTTTCATTGCAGCGGTTATTAGAAGGCCCAGGTTCAACAGTGAATGTTTACGGGCAGACACTTATGTGATAATGATTCACTCTACCCACGAGTATTTAATGAACGATGCAACTCATACGTTGAACTATTTTGCTTTACCGATGATTGAAATGTCTCATTTTCAGTTACGCTTGTTATTTGGGACATTCCAACCGACATGATCGTTTCGATGGTTGTCACGTCACAGGAATTGTTTCACGACGCGGCACGGAGCGTAGGCCGATTTTTTTCACGTCTGGCGTCCAGCCAGGTGTTTTGGCGGTCTTTGTCAATGTTGAATTTATTAATACCCTACATCGCATTGTTTTTGAGTCGAGGTTAGCGACTTCGATTAATTGCACGCCCTTTGTTGCAGTTATTAACATTATCGCATTTATTGCGAAATAAAGTTGTTCTTATTGACTTAAAAATTCTACGAGCACTATTATGTTTTAGCTGGCTTATATTGTTCTAGCAAAATTCAATTAGGATTACTTACTTATCTAGACGTAAGTACCTACTTGTCGTTTTCTTACAGCATTAAAATTTAGTTTGATCATCTGAAAGGCTTGTGACTGCATATACCCGCAAATCAGTCGCGCAGATCAGCGAGGATAAGCAGCACTTGCCGCCGTCAGTCCTTGGATGGGTGACAGTTTCTTTGAATATTGAGACTCCTTTATGCTTCAGAAAATACGTTCAGCAGCTGGTCCTGGTTGTCATACGAATACCTATGACAGTCGTTACGGGATTCAGCAGCCCAAAAGTCTGAAAATCGGTTTAACCTCATGGTATCAGTGTCTCCCAGTAATTGGATGGCGGAGGTCAGATGGCGGTCGCTCCGTGTAAAATACTGATATTCAGCTGCATCTGGTTAGACTGAGAGTTGACCCCAACATAGTTGTGAAAAGGCTAGGCAGATAGATGATGATTTAGTTGTATCGTCTGCTGCAAGGACATTAAACAGTGTCAATTGAAATTGCGTAACATTGTCTGGTATTCAAAAAATGTAATTATTTGGGTGCTGGTAGCGAGTGATCAAAATAAATCCGGCATGCGAGTGTGTGCCAGATCGCAGCAAAGCGCGCCACCCGCCGTCTCGTCCGTTGCTCGCCCGGGCAATGCGCGAGCGCACTGTGACTTACTCCCGTGAACCGGTCTGAACCGGATAGATATACGACAATTAACACCTTCAGCGACGAAATCGTCGTTCTGTCTCGACTAGGGACTCGAGCTGTGGCCTTGTAGGCATCGATAGTGTGACGTTAACATGTAAAGAATTAAAAAAGTTTTATTTTAAATTCAAATCGATATGGGGATACCGGATATACCTAAGCACTACAATATGTATTTCCGGCCTACATATCCATTATCCATTGTATCGAGTCTTGTAGGTAGGTACAGGGTGACTAGTTAAACAATGGACATATTGAAGGAGGGTATTGTACTCATCATTATGAACAACTTTAATAAGGGACAAACACTGAAATTGCGAAAAAGAAATCTGCTGTTCCATACAAATATTACTCTTCTAACTGTATGGGACAGCAGACTTTTTTTTTTTGCGATTCCAGTATTGGTCTCATAGTAAAAGATGTTCATGACGATGAGTACAATACCTTGCTTCAATATGTACATTCTTCAACCAGTCACCCTGTATTTTAAGTAGAGTTGCAGTCACATAAGACATGAATTCTCACGAAAATTCTCAGCGAGTGGGGATACCCAAGTCCGTCCCGGCAATCAGCCTTCGACAGCCTTAGATGAAGCTGAATGCTGACTATATGAGAATGTAGCTTATCAGACACGATAGAACGAGAATCATCATCATCATTGTGGCCCATGTTGTACCCATTTTCAGGAGGTCTACCTCCTCCAAATTCCTCCACTCCTAGCGGTCTTGAGCCCTTGCCATCCAATCCGGACCTGCGTGTCACCGAATGTCATCTACCCATCGTTTAGGTGGTCGTCCCCGCGGTCTGGTGTGCTGCCGTGGTCGCAATTCCAGCAGTCTCCGCGTCCATCGTTCCTTTTCCATTCGAGCAATGTGTCCCGCCCATCTCTATTTGCGTATAGCTATAATGGATACTATATATAGTCTTATCGTTAGAGTAGTGCAAAGAGGAATGGAGAGAGCTATGCTCGGAATCACCTCACGTGACCGTAAGACAAACGAATGGGTATGGTCCAAGTCGGAAAACCAAGACCGAGAATAAAATATTTTATAATATCTAATCTGAAAAATTGCTGTTATTTTCGTTATTCACGAGTTGGGAAAACCTAGGATTTTCCTGTTTATCACTTTGCTGCACCTGATCTGCTATTAGGTATGTAAATTACTGTCTGCAAATTAGACTTGGTCTTAATATATGCTATTTAATAAGTAATGACTTATTTATTTTTTAAATATTGTTATGTATTCAATTGCCACGGTCAACGTAAGTGTGAATCGATTTTAGAAATATTTTTTGAAGATATTCCGACTTGCATTTACCGATTTTGAATATTGTACAGTCAGCGAGAAAAATTGCTATAATTGCGTTTTTATTTTTGTTTTTCTTTTGGACTTTTTCAAGAATTCTTAGAAATCGCATACATTTAGTGTAGAAAATCTTGTATATTTTATTTAAACTTCTAGTCGTCTATATGGATGGATTAACCCGGCCTTGGTGCTGCGGTCGACACAAGGATTTGGCTCCAAACTGAACTGCATTGACCGCCTGTCTTTTAATGTCCGTCCGAAATGTTTCACTGAAAGTATTTTTGTCAATTAGAATTATTTTAGAAATGCCCTTGTGATTCGTGTTCTAGAATGCAAATAAATTTTAAATCAGTCTATGAATGACTGAATAAATGAATATTTTTGATATCCGAATAATTTTGATACGGAGTCTATCGAAATGATATTGTCAAAGGGCAAGCCTATATAATGTTTTTCTTTATTAGCGAAAGTCCTTTTCAGGGGTTTTAGTACTCATCATTTTGAACAACTCTTAATCGCGAAAAAACAAAATTTGTTCTTAAAAAACTTCACCTGTGTGACCCAGTATACCTCTCTTAGATCGACTGTACTCATATTCATTTGTTTTGTAATGCTGAGTTATATCAGCATTATCTATAATATACTGAAAGTTACCAAGTCTGTGCTAGGTTAATGGCGTGACTAACCAGTGAATTTTAAACTTCAGTAAATACTTAGGATTCAAATCGAGTACCTACTTTTTGCCTTTGATAAATCAAGCGTGCAACTATTTTAATGTTAATGGGGTAGTTCTTTAATTAACATTACTTCTACCAACTTTTCAATAAATGTAATTTATGCAGACAATATTAATCATTCTACCTTGTAAATTTTACTGCCCTAAATTGAATGTACAACCTTGGTTACAGTATAGTACTACCACCTTTATAAGTAAAATCGACAATATTCGTTAGCGCAGGAATAATCTAACGCCGACTAAAAACGATTGTAAACACGTTCTTTTGTTGATCAATATCAGTACCATCTACCACTTTTATAAGTTACAATAGTTTTTACATGGAATTGGATACTCTTTTCTGCGCTAATTTCGGTTGATGGCGAGGTGCAATAACACAAGGGTTAAAAAAAAAAGGGGTAGTCCCCAGACATTTTTGACTGGTTTCTGATTTCGTTACAGTTCATTAGGTTATAGTGAAAAAGACATAATCAATTTAAAACACAAGGTTTTTTTAAAAAATCATTTGATTTCTAAATAACATATACCGTATTTTGACTGAAATATCAAACCGATACCCTGACCTGACCTCCTGACCTGATATCTGGTTTTCATTTCTGTTAAGTTCTACCAGAAGTTTCTCTACGTGGTGACCCTATAAAAATATATTTATAAGTCCTCCAGACGGCTGAACAGAAATGGCTGAACCCCTCAAGATATCATTATAGGAGTAATAGTTAACTACAGTTTTGAATCGGTCAAAAATTCAAGATTCGTCTCGTGTAGAGGCAGAGTTCTGGATCCACCTTATCGTCTGTGTTGTCCAGTGAACGGCTATTTTCTTCATTGCATATTAACTTTATTTGTCAGGAAGATTTTAAGTAGAACTTCTAAAAAACTAACATAGCTATAAAAATCAGCTGCTTCATCGATTGTACGCTTCTTTCTAATCCTAAGGTTTTGTAACGAACAGAAATCAATACCTGTATTGGATCGTGATACGATCTCCAAGCAGACTGATAGGCCATGTTGCATGACTGTAAAACTGTTGTGACGTTACTTTCATCGAGTGAAGACGTGGGTTCTTCACGCACAAGGAAGTAGGTCACGGCATGTCAATACGCTGCAGGCCTTTGTTTGGGAAAGTTATTAAAAGGGGATTTGATTGAGTATCCTGCTGGGAAATTAATTTAGTAATAGGTAGTAGTAATTATAATCAGAGTGAGTCGACTTATGGTTTTCGGCAAAGAATCTTCTTCTCCTAGATGTTGTAGAGCCGAGTCAGGGATCAAGTCAAGTATGGTAGGTATCCTTCTATTGTGCTAATAACAGCTTACTGCGTTCACCATTCTGTTTGCTTAGTGCAGTGGTTTCCAACCTTGTTTTGGCCAGAGACCAGAGGACGTTTTTGTTCAGTGCAGGGATCCTAAGGTTCAAAACAAAATTTCTGAGAAAAAATAAACTTTAATCACAACTTTTAGCCAATATACTTAGAACTTAATTAATATTTTAATATAATATATATTTTTTAGAACGTAGAATTGTAAATTATGATCTATTATATCCTCCAGAAATGATTACAATATTGTTTAATAATCTGGACACAGTAGTGACAATTGCAGGCGGCCGTTGTTGCATGGCCCAGAAACATTCGTTATAGAAGTCTATAAAAAGACTTTTTCTATAGTGCCATATAGGCATTGGCACGTTCTCCAGCTGATGTCAATTATGACGTAACCATACTTATTTTAGAATTTTTTGCCCAGCAGGAAAACTGTTTCCATAAACAGCGCAAGGAGCAATGTTTATTGTTATCAGTGACGTCAGTCGCCAACTACTTCACTTGTCGTCCTTGACATTGCTTTGATATTTGAACCAATTCGCGTGTCAAATTACATTAGAATTTTTCTAATATTTCTGTTTACTATTTTCATAAATCAATCTCTGAATAAATTGTATGCAGTATGTGAAAAATCGGTATATGAGCTTAGATTATTGATTGGTCTCCGCTGCCAATCACTTCAACACTACACCACACACCAATCAATTCTCTCAGCTTATATACCGATTTTCAATAATCTAAGTATATGAGATTATAACTCAAAATTAAAAAAATTGTATCATAAGCGTTAAACAGTCCTAATTTTGTAAGTCTTTAAAGATAGTTGGCATTTTTAATACATTTAATGAGCATACGATACGCAAACACTGCAGTAGTGAACGACCAAAACAGCTTACATGCTGCCCACGGGTTATGGAGATTAGGAGAATTAACAACACTAGTGGTCGCCCAGTGGTCGAAATGTGACCACATATACAAATTCTAGCTTTCTGCCTTCCTTTTCCATATAAACTTTAACTATGCCGAATCTGGGAACGCCTTCAGGCGCGGAATATGCTTAAAAAGGGGTACAAAGTTTTCTTTTCACGTAATAATAGGTATACACTAGTGGTCGCCGAGTGGTCGATATTGGACCAAATTTTAGCTTTCTGCACTCCTTCTCCATATAAACATTAACTATGATTAATCTCACACTCCTCCGTGTGCGCAAGTTTACTCTTTCACGTATTAAAATATAGATAGAGATAGACTTATTTCGTATGTAAAAATACTTCTACTTAAGTTTAATAATCCTAAGCTCCAAAACTTTACACCGATATTCAGCTCCTTTTGCAAGCAAATTGCATATTAGAAATTATATTATCTTCGTACAATGCCAACTTGTTCACAGGTAGGTATAAATAAACTTAGACCTTTCATGGCCGCTCCCATTGATTCACCAAATTGAACTTTAAAATTCTATGGTATTGGCCTTACTGACATCTCGCTGACATGCGTCTTATACCTACTACGAATAAGGCTTTTATCAACTTATTGATTTGGAGTAATTTTAGTATAGATAGATACTTATGATTAACCTTCATCCAAACATTTCCGACTATTCGGTGGTTTTATGACGTATTGAACTTGCTTTTATAATTAACACGTTGACGGACAGAACTGTAATGAGATTCTTTTTTGGACTATATATTGACAGAAAGGCTATAGCAGTCCAAGTTGGCCGCCGCCTTCTGGGCGGAGCTGCTAAGGCAGACGTTTGATTCATGTAAAATAATAAAAAGCGTTCTTTAGTGTCACTTGTCAACTTTTTCCAATTCAGCCAGTGTCCAATTGAGCAGATTTTACACTCGATCAAATGTCTACCTACCACACCTCCCGCACCCCGCATGGGCAGGTCGACTATAGCATTCGCATTCGCGTTACATTGTCCCATTGCAAACAATCTTAGTTATCAGATGCGCCAGAACTGCTATAGCAGCAACAAATATTTCATACCAAAAACTAGTGTCAAAGTGGTGTGACTCAGTGTCCGTCAACGTGTGGTCCCATCCACACTTGATACTTTTAGCAGCAGAATCCCGCGTTTTCGCGTTCGTTAGTCACTTTTTGTAATCAAAAAGCAGCCTACGAACACGAAAACGCGCGATTCTGCTGCTAAAAGTATCAAGTGTGAATGAATGCTAACAGACGTTGCTCCTAATGATTTGACTGAATGAAATTCGAATATAGTAAATTCTCTACATAGCAATAAATTATAATATTGCTATTTCGGGAGCTCTTTAATAATTATAATAACACTCTAAAATGAGATTAAATATTCTATCGTACAAATTGTTTTGCAAAGACGAGAGAAATAAATTACATTGTACGCTATTTATATCTGTCCATTACTTTTACATGATGTAGGTCATGGTTTTATTACTCCCATGCTCCCATGGCATTGTGTGAGTAATGTTTAGCGTGAAATATTATATTTTAATATTTATAAACATTTATCCATTCACTATTGTCATTGAGCCTAACCTAGAGTCTGCCTACTTCGACAAAATAAAAAGTTTATTATTTTCACGCCCAGTATGACGCACAAAATACAAAAAACCATATATATATTTACAAAATACATACATATATTTATAATTATGTTACATGAACCTAAATTGTACAAAGGGCGGCCTTATTGCGCACGGCGATTTCTTCCAGGCAACCTTGAAAAAAGTTGGGAAAAAGTATTTTGTAACACCATAAATAGTAATTTCTTCACTATTATTTTTATATGAGGTGACATTTATACCCTTTCCGCAAACTTTAAACTTTGCCACATAGCTGATGAAACTTCCGCAGTAAAGGTCTGCGTGTGATTTTCGCCAAAAAAGGAGCCCAAGGACGCGGGTTAATGAGTTGGGCTGCGTGACTGCGTCCAAGGCTTTCCGATTCACCAGTTATTTGTTACTGCCCCCAGCACCGTTACGTTTGCCTTTGCATGGATATATCTCTAACACAATTATGATTACACACAACTGGTACCGTTGTTTACTTACGTTTAGAAGAAAAGTATTAAAATAAAATATATATATTTTTTTTACCTTCTTACTAATGAACGGTGTAGAAAGTATCTCATGTAAAATGGCACAACATTATGCCTAGAATCATAATTGTAAGAAAATTCATTATATTCATATTTTAAAGTGCCCTTTAAATTATAGGAATACATTAAACATATTCAAAGTTATAATAATATCTAATATGTACCTATATACTTAGTAAACTAATCTTGCGTTCTAAGTGTTCATGAAAAGTGGGACAGCTAGCGCCATCTATTAAGACTATATGAAAACACTTAAGGAGAGCGCGCGTCTGAAATACGCTACGCTCGCAAGGTTTTCTGTCTGTAAACTCAAATTCAAGCGACATTGAGCTCTGTGATTCTTTATTGTTCTACAAGATGGCTTTCGGAAAACAGACGAAACCTTACACAGCTGTTTTCATGCTTCAGTGGTGAATTAACCATAACTTCAAGTAATTAGCGTACTAATTTGATTATTACTTACAAATTGGTGAAGTTGAAAGGAGAATTAAGATATTTAATAATAGTTTAGGAGTATAAATAGATTGCTCTTGTTACTTTAATGGATTGTTTGTAGTAAATCATTGTGTGACTTAATACGGTAGAAAGTACCTAGGCCATACAATATACTTCTTAATTAGTCCCTAATACTCTGCCACTTTTATTTTCTTATTTTTAGAAACGTTGTTTTAAATGTCATTAGGATTTCTCTTGTATCGTGGGTAAAGTTACAACACACATACCTATGTCATATGCACACATACCCAGACCCGGAAAAATTATCTGTAGACCATACAAACATAGTATTTATTTCCGTGTGGGGATGGAAACCGCGGCACGAAGAGCAGAAAGCTGATCGCTTAGCCACTGCGCCAACCGTGCCGTCGACCTGCTAGACGCCTAATGCACACGCTTGATGATAGCAGTATTATAAGGCGAGGTACTTTTTGTTACTTTTGAACGTCTGTAAATCCAACTAATGTCAGTATTGCTCAAAAACAAAATCATTTTATCAAAATTGAACATACGGTCAAGTGCTGTGTGAAGACAGAAACGTGAAAAATATTAAGGTTGTATTTTACGACGATTTCTTACTTTTGAGGGGGTGAAGTATCAGCCTAAGCCCCGCCCACTAGGGGAGCTCCATTCACGCATATCGTTTGTATTGCGCAATTGACGTATCAGACTGTGTGACACACGTGTCACAGAATACCAATATTAATAAGCAACATGCAGTATAACACCAGCAAATACTTGAAAAATATAAATCCATAATATCGTATACCCAGTGGCCTATATTACGCTAGAACATCTGTTAGTCCGTTTTGTATTTGTAGATTTTATGCCCATTTATCTATCTACTTATAAACTATCGGTCATACCTATTGTGTATGAGTTTATGCAAGTGCATATAATTGTCTCGACCAACATTGGGCATTTTCACATTAAGCCGATAATGCCGTAACGAAACCGATATATCGGCAAGACAAAGCTGATGACACTGCCAATGTGTGTGTAATGTTAGAAGAATAAGCCAACTCAAATCCATGCCTTGGGACAATAACCTACCCTCACACACACCTGTAGGCGTCGTCCGTTTCCGAAGTCATAGTCATACCTACTTAAGTTCGTTCACAGGATTGCTTTTTTACCAAAAAAGAAATTGCATATTCATAGTATTCAAAACCATATTCCTAGTTCAGAATGTTCAGATTCCTCGCTATGTATGCAGGTGAAGAGCTTCAAAATTGAAAGAAAGAAAGAAACAATATTTATTTCGGACTCGCACACGAAATGCCTAAGGCATTAAGTCCGCCTCTGTACATAGTCCCTAAAGTATAAATAAATTACATAAACACACAAAAAATTCAAATAATGATAACAATAACCTAACCGTCAAAAACCCCCGACTCCAACTAGAAAAAGAGGTGTAAATTTTGAACGGCTGAACAGATTTTAAGAACCATCCCGATTTGTTGTATTTAAAATAAATAAGAACTTTCTTATTGGCTATGGACTCAAAATCAAATAACATAGTTTCTTGGGCTTTACTACTTTGGCCATGAAAGTTTGGCCATTTAATGAAAAATCCAGTAATCTTTCCTCACAACACACAGGGGTATCTAACTTAGTCTATCACCTGACACATGGCATAGCTTATATTCTCATAAAAGCAACTCAGAATGCCTTATAATCATTTACTGAGTCTCAAACAATTAACATACTCGTAACACATATAACTCAGTAATGGCAGCGTTGCATTGCGTAACAAACAATACATAAAGTCCAATCATCTAATCTTAATAAAATATCCGGAATTCAGCTACCTACTACAATTAATGTATTAGTCTACAATTACAACTAGTAATGGACCATCGACGGACCAACGGTGCATGGAAAAACCTAACAAATGGTTATAGTTTATTAAATTTTATTTATGTATTTTTCATTAGTTTGTATAAAAAATTGTATGAGTAATAAATAATATATGTTATAGTATAGAAAAAAATCCAATTCAACTGGTTCTCTCGGTAGACAAGTCAATTACGAGGTTTACAAAAGTTGATAAATATACGTTCATTAGTAGCGGGAATATTTGTCGGAGTTCCATCGCTATTTTTATATAAACTGGATAATATTGTTCTATGTAAATAGAATATAAATAAAACTTCATACTCTTTCTTCTCAACACTACAAATTGTCATACTGATTTTTCTATACTATATCGTATAAAATGAATTCTTGACGGAGATGTCAAGAAATTATTTTATCATATTGATTTTATAAACGAAATACTTAGATTTTCTGAATAAAAGGCAAGTTACTTATACTTCCTATTTCTTTTTAATATTTTTTTTAATGATTATACTGTCATTCTTTCTTTTGGTTTTTAATATAGGGTAAGCGCAGGAACTTCAAAAAATTAGCACAGGTCCGACCTCGATGCGCGCCGAAACGCGACTGATTGATGGCAGAGATGACAGAAATCACGAATTTTGTGGTTTTTCTCAAATTGTGACCAATATACGTAATATTATGAAAAAATAACGACCGACTTGCCTTGGTATACTTGCGACCAATATTGTGATGTAAAAATTATAAGAAATAATATAATATTTTAGAAATAATCTTGTAAAAATATTTTTAAAAGGGGTAACTTTGCGAAATTTTTTTATCGAGCCAACTTTGTCCAATCATGTATCGGACGACCGAAAAATCCGTGTTACATTTTCAAGTTTGATATATATTTTTTTCGGGGCAAAAAAATAAGAATTTCTATTCAAAAAATTGTAAATACAAATCTGTTTTTGCGGCATTTCTGTAAAGGACCCCCTTAAGGGCATGATAAAAAAAAATCCATAAAAATGACAGTAAATCACAATTGAAAACGTGTATTGCTAAAATTCTATCATTAAACCATGTAAAAGTTATATCAAAAGGTAAGCTTTATTAATATTTAGGTCATGTCGAGAACAGATTTTTAGTCAATAGTTTTTTCTATGAAATATTTTTACTTTCCTACAGCTAAATAAATAAATTTAAAAAGTGTTTTTGTCTGTCTATTTCTTATATCTTCATGGCCAAAATGTAAAACAGTTTTTGCGGTTTGGCCGGGAAATGGACACAATATTTAGAACACCGAAAATTCAAAACTTTATATTACGTTATGAATTTTCAAAATAGCATTAGCAAAGCAGCTACAAAAATAAATGTCAATTATCATCAACCTGAATGTAAAGTCACATCAAATTATTTGTGTGTTCACTACGTATAATTTCGGTGTCCGGTCGACTGTGTTCAATTTGCTGCGTTGTGAGTGGGCACCGTAAATTTACACTGGCGAGCAAATATTGACCTATCCGGTCGGTTGCTGGCCGCTGAAAGCCACTGTCATGCCGGGTCGACCCCTGTCCATTCAAGCCACAAATACTGATTGACTTTTCATAAGCCTGCCTTTGAATGGTTCGATATCCTG
Source organism: Allophyes oxyacanthae (assembly GCA_932294325.1). NCBI lineage: Eukaryota > Metazoa > Arthropoda > Insecta > Lepidoptera > Noctuidae > Allophyes > Allophyes oxyacanthae. Next base: position 12,627,581 of record OW028613.1, on the reverse strand, counting down.
CACGGATAATTCGCAATCATATCTCGGAGTAGAATTTATTTTTGTTGCTAAACAATTTTTCATTTATTCAAACAAGGTTAGGTAGTATCATTTCGTGGCTTTATAATTGTAAAGTCGTTTGTATATGGTAAAATCCGGTAATATCATAACAATAGATTAATACAAGTTGGTGCTTTATTAAAAAAACAGATATTAAATCATCGTCCATTTCTATAAAATTGGTTACCGTGACAGCATTGTAGGAGTCACATTTATGAAGCCACTTTACTATATAGGTACCTATCATTATTACGACAACTGGGACTCCGACCAGAGGGGAGATTATCCCTATAATACCTTTATCTACTTTGAATCATTGAAACAGAAAGACAATAGAGACGCAATTCAAATAAACATCCCCCCGCTCCTATCGAAGTACCGCCTCGGTAGTCGCTCCTAATGCAAATTAGATTTTGAAGGCGCCCGAATTTTCAATAAACCGACTCACTCCCTGGATGGAGACATCGGTAACTTCTTAAAAGAATTACCCCCGTGGTTGAGCTTATCTCTCCTCGTTGTTTGTCAGGGGTGGCTCCAACTTTTAATACAGAGTCCAAGCCACGTATCTTGAGGAAACGTCTCTAATGCTTCTTTAAATTTGGCGGAACTCTTTCAGGCTTTATAATTGGAAGATTGAAAAAAAATATGTTTCGGATATAATTCAATGTAAAGATTAATGTTTATGGTAGAATTTAATATACCTAAAACTACTTTATTGAATATTACTTTTAAAGGTATGACAACACAATTGCTAAGTACAGGTATCCAAAGGTAGTAGATTTTCAAGAGCTTTATCCATTGGTTTTATCTTTATGTGTACCTATGTCAAAGGGTATCTACTAATTATGTACGTCAATTTTGTTACATGCATTATTAATTTAATACAAGTGTATTATTGTGTCTTATATTAACTTGGTTGTCTAGCAACGTCAATATGTGACAGGTACGTACGTACTTACCTACCTACATCTTATTTTCAATCACCAAAGTATTTAAGTAGAATTCAACAGATACTACTCGTAAGTATAGTATGGATCGGGCACGCCGCAATCGCGGCGGTAAGACCCCTCTTTGAGGAGTGGCTGGATCGGCGGCACGGCGTCCTGACCTACCGCATGACGCAGGTCCTCACCGGACACGGAAGTTTCGGGAGGTACCTGTGTCTGATGAGGAAGGAAGAAGCGCCTGGGTGTCACCACTGCGAGGATCGCCCTGAGGACACAGTAGAGCATACGGTGCAAGACTGCCCCGCTTGGGCAGAGCACCAACGTGTCCTCAGGGCGGCGATAGGCGGAGACCTCTCGCGCCCGGCATTGGTCGAGGCCATGCTGCGGGGCGAAATGGAGTGGGAAGCGGTCGCCTCCTTCTGCGAAGCAGTCATGCTATCGAAGGAGGAGGCGGGCCGCGTGAGGGAGAGGATAGCGTCCTCCCTCCAGCCCAGCCGCAGTGGTAGTCGCCCACGGTGTCGGGCGCCGGCCGACGATCTCCGGCCACCGTAGGCGCGGGCATGTGGACAGCGAGTAAAGGGCAACTCGCTGTCCGACCATGGACCATGCCCGGGTCGACGGCGCGTTGTGTTCCACGCGCGCCTCAAAGAACGTCAGCAAGATGACAGGGCCCCCCTGTAGAGGGCCGAAGCCTGCCGGGGTCGCGGGACTTATCTCATTACCGTGACCCCGGAACGTAAAGGGCTATTGAAGGAACACCGTGGATTTTAGTCAGTACAAGTCTGACAGTCCCTCCCGCCCTGCCCGGGGTGGGAGGACTCATTTGATGATTTTACCACGCTAAAAAAAAAAAAAAAAAAAAATTATAGTATGGATATTGAAAGTAGCTGTTAGCTATGTCAGTAAAACATTCGATACATCCGATTATTAATAAAAAAGCATTGACCGTTCTTAGAAGTCAATTTTTCCATTGAATTTTCTTCGCGTAAACACAAGACAGGTCTTACCTTTCTAGCGGATCCCTTTAACTTATTATACTCATCTATATAAACAACTTTAACTATGGAACCAACAAATAAATCACGAAAACAAATTCAGCAGTTCCATACATTTAGTCGAATATTATTGAAATAGTTGTGTGGAACAGCTGTTTCTTTTTTTTCGCGATTTCGTGGTTGCTCTCGTAGTATATAGAAGTTGTTCATAATGATGAGTATAATAACCCCTTAAAGGGAAAGGGGCTAGAAAGGTAGGACCTTGTATGTAGGTGTGATTAAACCCAGTATTAGGTCCATGGGGACCGAATGCATGTCTCCTCTTCAGAGACATTGCAAAACGGTTGGTAGACGCTACGCGTGACCCGAGGGCTGGCCTATTCTTTGGTCAAAGAATAAGCATTGCCATTCAACATGGCAATGCTGCCAGTCTTCTGGGCACGCTGCCAATTGACAGCGAAGAGGAGGAGTACTTTGACGCCTAGGTACTCAGTTTTATATTTATTTTATTTTATGATTTATTTATTTAACAATAATTATTAGTGTACATATTTAAGTTTATATTTTATGATTGTATATAATTATTAGTTAGTTTTAATATTAGGTAATATCTCTTTATAACGTTGAAGTAATTCTAAAGTTCTGGGTCAAAACTCAAGTTGTAAGATAAGCCAAACATATTCATCTCAAGTTATGGTAAATTGATCAACTCGTAGCGATCCCCTTGTACGAGTTCCGTGGGGTTAGGCTTACAGTTGAAACTTCGACATGGATTAGCCATTATATTGTAATAACAGTGTTGAATTTGAGATGGGATAATATTCCTACTATAAGCTATGCCCGCGATTCGGTGCACGTTGCGTTGTTTGCGAACCACACGGTGAAGTTGTACTTTGAAGCTACCTAAAATATTAATGTGTAGCGGAAGCGGCAGTAGCATTCCTATCTAATGCAATACCCAATTGAATATATAGTGTGTTCACTAATGTGCTTGCAAATCTAGTGAAGCAGTACCTAATCAATTCTGGGGTTGCGGTCGGTGGCAGAACGATGTTCTGAATTGGATGTATTTCGGCTCTTGATTATAATATAATGTTATTTAGATACGTATATTGCTTATTGATTACCTAGAATACCAGTGCCGTATGGTTTCCATCAACCCGAACAGGGGGATAAATAAATTAATTTACTGACTGGATGAGACAAATGAATACAACCGCGGCGCCGCCTGCTGTTGCAAAAAAACATGTTGCTATCATATATCCGGTTGCCATGTTTTGGTCGTGATAATATCGCAACCAGCAGTTGATTAGAAGATCCACGACCAGCAGTGGATGTCTACAATCCTCTTTATAATTATTATCGGGTTACATCATGTCAGGTACCTATCCTAGTGTTCCGAAGGGTCTTGCAGTGTTTTATATATATATTATGTGTGTATTATATACGTTACTATATACATTTTTTACATAGTCGTTATAGGCTGTATGTTTCTTTTAACATTTATTTAAACTCAATTGAATGTATAGACGAAGCTTGTATTGTTATATTTAAACTTAAATGTGGAAGAGGTTCCTAAAGCTTATTAATCATCGAGCTATTATAAAGTTAGATCCAACTAGCACATGTACGTAGGTTATTATAATTAATTAAATAACTTAGTTCTCGGATCATTTATCAACTCTTAAGTAATATTAATTGAAGAGGCGTCGAAAGTCATCTTCTGTACGGTCGAGAACCGCATCGTCACCTGATGGCATCGTCTTCACAATTTGACAAGCTTGTGATCTAAAATTGTTGTGGCATAATGGAGAGATATCTTCTTGTAAAAGAACAGCAAAAAAATTATCAATATATTCACATGTAACAAATAAGTTAATTCCAAAGTTAAGATTTAATTTCAAACTATAACCACAAATTATTGAATAGGTATATTACGGGTCCTTGTTTAGAAATAAGAGTTGCCGGGGTTTCAGCGAAACGAAACCAATATAGAACGTGCCTACACTAAAGATAGAATCGTAATAATAGAAGAAAATCGTCGGAAAAAGGAAATTAGTAGCTCGCCCCGGTTGGTTCCGAGGATATATCTGTTAATCTGATTCGGGTCGATACAAGAAGTTTGGAAGCTCGGTAGGATTAATCATCAAATCCAATTACAATGACCATGCTGATAATTCTTAGAAACAATTCGGTCGTTAAATTGAACACTGTTGCTATATCTAAAGTTCTGTCAACGATATCAGAGAAATTATCCAATATTTTTCGCGTTATTATTCATCAGAAATATATAATGTCCCATTGGATAAGTGGTATTGCGCAGAAACTTCTACTGAAAGACAAAATAAAATTCATGAAAATAAATAAATTCTATACGATGTTTTTTACGTGAACGTAACATGAACAGGAAAAACTTTGTGTTAACTAAATTCTTGACGCGATTTCCTTAGAGCATTTACTCGGAAGCACGTAAAGGTCAATTCGAGCCGTGGGAGGCTTTGATGGTACGGTTTAGCTCGACGTAGTATGAAGCGGGCGTAGCGCCTGCCCGCTCGACTGTGAAGTGAACGACCGGATCTTGGCTCCGCCCTGCACCACGACACTCGCTTGCTTATGTACCGGCCTATAATTATGTATAAAGGAATATGAGCTAGTTAATTGCAGATCTTCCTCATTTTGCCTCATTTTCCTCATTTTCCTCATTTTGTCAGTCTAGTATGCAATTTATTGTTTAATAATATTATCTTCTTGTGTTGTAAAACTGGCTTCAATATTACTAGGTATTGTTAATAGTTGGCATACACGTATAAATACGTCTTACATAGAAAATCTGTGGCAGCCGAGCGTGCACTTGATAAAAAGTAAACCCACTAATGGTTTGCCATGGTAAAAGTGTGCCGTATGGCTTTCTTTACTAGGTTTTAAAGTACCTTAATGAGAGACTTTTTTTTATGAAACCCATATCAGCCTCTATGGAAATATGAAATCTGATAGAAAGATTTAATGGTGAAAGAAATGCTATCGTTCTTTTATCACAGTAATTATAGATTAGATGCATACCTACTACTTACAAAGTACACAATAAAAACGCCGTTCTTGTTTCAAATCGAGTGACATTATTCATCTAAATCTAATAGCATTTAATCATGTGAATGCGGTCCACCATATAAAACGCTATCACCGCAAAACACAAACACTAAACCTAATGGTGCAGTGAAAATAACGGACCGTTACTGTTGAAGCTCTGATCAAAGCCGTTTGTTGTAGCGGTCGAGACGCGGCCAACAATAATGATAATTCGTATTGAAACAACGAGCTACGAAGGAAATTAGCAAGCACGAAGCTTTATAATAAAAATTAAAATGTACGTGTGTATACAATACAATACAATAAACTTTATTGTACACCAGAAAACTTTATTGGATCATAGTTTTATATTATACAGATGTGAGACGTGGAGAATATTTTTAGACTGATAAAGACAGGCTTATTATTTTCAGAAGGATAAATGATAAAGATTTAAAGCGTTTGAAATGTGGTGCTGGAGAAGGGTGGAGAAGATAAGCTAGACAGATTTATTTATTTATTTATTAATACTTGGACATTAATATACATTTTAAGACAGCTCCTTAAGGTGTAAACATAAACCACATTAGGTTTTTCTGTACGCCATTGATTCGTCGACAGTCGATTAAACAAAATGTGGGTACTCATTACGCATCGCGCTCACACCCACCGGTTTACCCTCAAGTTAGTTGAGAATCACATTCAACACGAGATAAAGTAATGGAAGGCAAAGTAGAAGAAGGAAAAAGAGGTTAAGGATGACATAGAAGGAGGTATGTAGACCAGATGAAGGAAAAGCTGAACGTCAAAACGTACAAAGAAGTGAAAGAACTGGCGGAAAAGAGACAAGAAAATTTACTTCGTCAAGAGTCAAACTCTTAAAGGAGAACCGCTACTTTCTATGGAGCGTTGGTACCAATATGAACTTCTTTGTACAGCAACAAAATTTATGTCACTTTAAAGCTTATTATTAAAGAATAACAACAGTTTTTGTTTCACTTCTCTATCTATAGGGGGTTACGAGATACCTTAGTTCGAAGAAGTGAGCAAAATACCCTTAAAATATGCTTTTCTTGATAAATAATGATGAAGTATGCCAGGGATTAGGTACCTGGAAGGTTTTAAAGGAACCCAGCAATATGAGCATAAATTACTAGTATTCCTGTACCCATACAACTAAAATACCTATGCTTGTAATAGGCGTGGGCTGACGATAATGGAGCAAAGTGGGGGATTCGAAGTTACTACCTCTCAATTGAGACAAAATGATTTTAAATGCCATTGGTTATCATCGCTATATTTTCAAGATGTCTAGACAAAGCTGTGCGTCTTAGAGGCTGTTTTCATAACGAGGTAATTAGATTGGTCTAAGTTAAACTGGTTGGTCCCAACCCGCTGATTAAGTTAACGTGGGAAAAACGAATTTGTTCTAAAATTGAGTTTGTCCATTAATATTAAAAAAATTCGGGCTCTTTAAAACGCTAGATCGTAGCATTGCAATGAGAAATTATTTCTCCAAGTTATTTTTTTTAAAGTTTTCCACTCTGGTCTAAGGGTAAAAAAAAAGAATAAATAAATAATTTATCATTTGGGTTTCAGCCTTCGAAACATATTGGTATGTAAATCTCGGCAAAGAGAATGAGTACTAATGGGTTAGGACCCATTAGGCCAAGCTAGACAGATATTTTTTAAACCTTTTTTCTATTACATTTATGCAAAGCGTAGTACTGTGTAGTACGTTAGCGCCAATTCTCGCAGATTTGACATTTCGTATAAAAATTCTACGCCGGGTTACAGACCCATTTGCAGCGTCAGGGTTTACGTGTGAATCGTTTTGAGCTTGGATATATACAATACGAGACATTTGTGTCAGCGTTGATGCTAACGCCCTGTGTGAATAGTCCTAATTGTAACTCTTTTTCAAATGTCGAAGGTATATTATTTACAATTCGCTCGTTACATTTACCTAAAATAATGTATGTGTCTGTAATCTTCAGTTCAATGTATTTCATTATCATAATTTACATCGTCATCTCATTATTTATAAAAAAATGTTTATAGGCAGATACAAAAGATTAAAACCAGTAACGACTTACATTTCTAATTTTAACTGTGACATGTATTTTATAAATAAAAAAAAATAAAAAAACATAATAAATATTAATATTGTAATTTCTTCGTTGATTCCTTTATCGTCCCTATAATTTGAATTATTCATCGGTCTTCGGCATACTCGTATTTGTTTACTCATTCGAAATCAAGACTCCAGGTTCTTACATTTTTTCAATAAATTTCTAAAGAAGTTTCCTTCCTTGATGAGGGCGCTGTGCGGTACAGGATTTATCTGATACGCTTCAATGGAATTCCTGGCTTTCCAACCAAGTATCACTTGTAATATGGGATTAAAGTTAATATTGATAATATAATATTAATATTTAATAATATTAATATTGACGTCTGATTTTTATGTTATGTTTTATATAATAAATAATAATTAGGCTGTGTACATATTAAAGATTAGTATCTAGTAATTCAAGAAAAAGGTACCGAGTTAAATAAAAACAAAAAAATTGACGCCTTTGATAATTTATTTATTTACGGTAACCACTTATTATCAGGCGGGTCGCAAGCATTTTAGCCACCTTAGTAGTAAAAAAAAACTATACCTATATAAAGAGATGAAAAAAATATACTTAAAATATTCAGAAAGTTGGGAAGAGAAAAACATTCCGTACAATATCGTGTAGTTTATAAAAACGTAGAACAAAGTAAGGACTTATACCAACGGTTAGAATAGAAGTATGCTTTATTGTACTCCATAATGTCAGCTATAAGCTACATCAAAGTCATTTGACGTAGAATTATTTTATAAACAGGTTTACTCACTTCACATTATCATCACGAATACATAGCACTCATGATCACCGCAATATACTTTGAAACATAATAACGTTGAGAATTCAATAGAGCCAGTAATTGTGTGACGGAAAAGTTGGGAACTTTTTCAATTAGATAATTGCGCAAGCGCTCTCGTTGCTATAAAACATACTTGGACGTCTTTCAAAATAAACGTCATGGAACGTGCAGGCATTCAGAATACTATATTAGTAGAATTAAGAATAAGGTAGATACATAAGGTAGATACATATTTACATAATACAGGGTTATTGGTAATTAACTTATAATGCTTTAAAGGGTTATTATTGTACTCATAATTATAAACAACTTTTACTATGGGACCAACCCTGAAATCGCGAAAAAAATCAGCTGTTCCATACATTTAGTCGAGTCATATTGAATTACTATGGAACTGCTGTTTTTATTTTCGCGAATTCAGGGTTGGAATGTTTGAAGAAATGGTCGCCCATCAAAGGACAGAACGTGGCAAGCGTTGCTTAACTTCGCTGATCGACTCATCTGCGCGATAGCTATGTGGTTACGAGCCTCTCTCAATAGTTTCACATACATACAAGGTGTAAGTGAAATCGTAACGATAACTGATACCATGGGATCAGTGCTTACATGATTTTAGATGCCTCGGTATTGGAATTATGCGGCGATCATTTCAAAATTTTTACGATTTTGTTTACAATTTTTACAACGAAATAATCTGCGTACAAATTCTTAATGTTTTGAAAAGACCGATGCTTTATTATCACTCTTAGGGCTCTAGAATCATGTATTGAATCTATGGTATTAGTTTTCGTTACGATGTCACTTATATCCTGTATAATCAATCAGTATAATAATTCCTATTTCATAAGATATAGACTAGACTTAGTTTAATAGAGTCTAAACTATTGTGCTTACAATTTAATAATATATTAAACTAAGTAATGTCAACTTCATGCAGTGCAATGTGTGTTTATTTTATGAAATAATAAAAATAAATCAAATTATATATTAAAACAATGAAATATAAGCTGCCAGTTGGAAGGATTCGAAATGTATTTATTGATACTAGTGGTCGCGCAGTGGTCAAAAGTCGACCGTCATTTTAGCTTTCTGCACTCCTTCTCCATATAAACTTTAACTATTCCAAATATCACACTCCTCCGTGCGCGCAATATTTTCTCTTCACGTATTAATGTATAGATAAAAATTTACTCAAAACTAACTACAACGACAATCTCTAATGGCTGTACTGAGTGTTGCTAATATACAAAGTGAAACTAAAATTTAATGTTGCCACTTGCCACAGTACCTACCAAAATATTTTACATTGCTATATTAACATCACCTTTTCTAGTTTCAAACGGCAAGGGAACACGCTCATTAACTTTGGGTTTCCTCAAGCGTTAAAAACTCGCACGGTAATGATGTGAAAGTCCTGGTACACACGAATATAATGTATTTAATATTGTTGAATGTAAACACGAGGATACTTGGCATTTGGTCTACCAAGTAATCGGATCATTAATTTTCTTTTCCACTCGTGTAGGCCTATAAAGAAGGTTCGCGTTGCTATAGAAATCTATAGTATGCTCATTAGTAAACGTACGACGGTTCATTCATAAATTGATAAATTCATACCGTCTAATTATGATGAGATCAATTTCAAATGTTTTGTCACGTATGAAAAAATATTTTTACACACGCCTCTGAACAAATCTTCAGTTTGCGCACGCGGTAAGGTATGATTGGTAACAGATGGCTATATGTTATAGGTACCGAAGCTGTATCATAAGGTGGCCTTTAATACTTGATGTTCAATTGAAACTTAATGACATACTTCTTCTGTCGCGTCCACATCATGATCTCATTTTGCGACGACATGAGAATAGGTTAAGTCGTGGCATAAAGTTAGTATCGGGGCTGACTGATCAAGCTGCACCGAAATAGAATAGAAATAGGTACTCTTTATAAAATATAGGTATATATAAAATTAAAAAATTTACGTACCTACAAAGGGCGATCGTGTCGCAATTGGCGATTTCTTATAGACTACCTTTGATCTTTGGATGGACGGTATGGCATGTAAAAACGAGAGTACCTGCGGTGTAGCATAATAAACTAATAACTTCAAAATTATTAGTATAATTAAACACAAATAAATAATACCGGAACTACAGTTACGATACGTTGTGGTGATACATTTCGCAAACAAAATGCTTCGAGTGACTGCGGCCCGCTTAGGGTTAGTAACTCTGCGTTTGGATGCCAGGCGGTAACGATTTTGGCCTTATTGATGGTCGACCAGAAAATTTGCCGATTGTACATAGCTATTGGATATTACGAGAATGAAGGCTATTTGTGAAACATCGCACCAAAAATATAATAACTTGTCACTATAATTTTTTTTCAATTTCATTGTTATCTTTGTACATCAATATAGTTTATCGGATATTTAATATTTATGCTCAAAATTGTTTTGCGACTTTAAGGGTTAATAGTCCCATTGTTGGTGCGATGTCAACAAAATTCAGCAAACATTTTGGAAGTTCACACAGACATAAACATTTTATCAAGCAAAATAAAGGTAAAATAATAAAATGCTGACAAATAACGACTGGGAACATTTGTCGAAATTATATTAGCGTGTTCTTTGACGTTTTACGTTTTAATTGCACCATGGACGGCCGGGCTGGCCTGCTTGGTAATTCGTTAATAAATTTGATTACTGTTATTTGTTGTAAATTTGATTTCATAGGAAAAACGTATACGTATAGTGTAAGTAATATCTCCTCTAAAATTTGAAATACCTACTGTTTTGCATGAATATCTTTCATTCAAATAATCGATTGACAGCCGACTGTCAATCGATTATTTGATTATTTGAATCAGTCCGAACTGATAGACAAAGTTGTCGTCAAAGTTATCTTAAACAATTATGATACTTTTCATTCAGTGTGTATTTGTTTTTCCACCCTGTATTACATATAATATGTAAGGAGTACAGATATAGGCTACATTCTGAATAAAAAACACAGATGTCGCGTCTACTCTAATATCAACAATTTATATGTATTTCATGTGGACTGTGATATTATTTGCTTTTACGTGAACGTTTAATAAAATAACGCCATTTATTCTAATAACAGTATTTCTGCCCGTTAGCGTTGTGGTCCGTGTCTAAGCTTAGGTTATTATAACCTATATCTTCTGTCTGTGTGTGCGGATTAGCATATTGATACCTTACGTTTAGATATTACATAGCAATTTACTTTCTAGAATGTAATGGGTGAACAAAGTCGCTTTTCAAATACAAGGGTATTTTTTCAAATTACTGTAGGACCAGCAACTAAAAATATGCACACAGTGGTTGAAATCTAAAACAGGGGTAAACAAAGAGGATGACAAGCGGGAATCATACGTACGCGATTCAGCGAGGCGTGGTCCAAACTCGCAGTTTCATTTGGAGTGGGCTTCATCGTTAGTTCATTGTTCAAATGTATCGTTCGAAAAACTGCTTCTATTTTTTTTCATAAAAACTTTTTATTGAGTTACCTCTATTGTGACGAGTATTTTAGTATTTCACGCGTAAAAATGATTAACTATGCCTTTTTAGGTCTTGTATCAACAGTCAGTTTCCTGAAATTAATAATTTTGTATAGTATTTGTCGTAGAAAAGTACCAGTAAGTATTTGATTGTTTTATAAACATAGTTGCCTTTTATTATTACTATGTATCTATTCATTATTCTTTATAATCACTGCTGAGTGGAAGGAATTGAAATGACGATGATGATTCATTGGTCTGCCTTTGTTAAGCTTTGGCAAGGTTTATAACGCCGTTAATTTTCGCGTTGATGGACATGAGACATATGTACATAGGTATAGTCACGACTTAACGTGGTAATTTTTTTAAGGGCATTAATAATGCCGTTAAACGTTACGCGATAGATTGTATAATAAATAATAAAGCCAGCCCATTACTGTCGTACTGCTGGCCAAGGGCCTCCAAATGAGTCCATCACGCTGGCCTAGTGCAGGTTTGCGGACTACACACAACATCGAGAACTAATGAGTCCCTCTTAAAGCGCGCTAAGTCGTGGCGACACTTATGTCTAGGGTCCATTAATGCGATAATTAACGGCGTAAACCTTAGTGTGATTGTAGCATTACAATTAACAGTTGCGTCTCATAAAACATGATGAAGTTTCTTTAGAAACCTCTATATTTAAAATATGATATGGGTATAATTAATTTTGCCTATAATGGACACAACTATACTTCCAAATTGCACTTTCCATTTCTCTAACTAGACTAAGGAAGTGTCTTCGTTTGTTAACCCAACAATGTTCCTTCGCGTAATTATTTCTTCATCACCGGGATATTAAATAAACATTTGGGAATTTACTTAACAGAACATGGTTTTCTAAGTACTTAAGGTTTTAATTAAATAAAAAAAAATCTAATTCTATTTTATTAGTTTCATAATTTCGTCTTTGTTCACTTAAAAAGTTAAAATACTTGCTTATCTTTCGGATTAGGTATTTTTGTTTCGAATTGAGTAGAAAACCAAATAACACAAATAAGTTTCATGTTCTTTTTTCAAAAACCTTTAATTATAATATTCTATAAAATATCTTTATTTTTATAGCCAGCTATAAAAATAAAGATATCTTCAAAGCTAACATTAATTCAGCCGGTTTTGAAGGTTGAAAAAAAGAGATAAATCAACGAGATAAGAAAAACAGCAGCCGAGATCATTGTATTGTGAAACAAAAGAAGTTATTGCGAATAATGAATACAATATTATATTTGCCGAACAAAAGAAGGGTCGCTATACAGAATTATTTATCGTATATAAGTATATCACGGGTACGTTATAACAGAGTATTGGCCGTGATTCCTAACCTGCGGAGTCCGTACCTTTATCGGGACCTTTTGTGTATCTGTATACAATCTTATTGGACGTCTCGTATATTTACAATACATATTTTATATGTGAACCCTGACCCTGTTGCGTCCTAAGGTCGGAATATTTTACTTTTGGGGCGGTAAATTATATTGATTTTGATGACTTTTTTGGTGCAACTATAAAGCCCGCACATTATAGGTATACTGTGTTTTATTATTTGTTTTTGTTTTTAATTACCAAATTTTTCTTTCTTTCTTTCTGTAATATATTGCTTGTATTGGGATAATCTGAGTAGTTGGAGTATATAGAAAGCCCGAGCCCCGTCACAAGATCCTTGTGACCACTGTTTTCCACGGCTTAAGGCTGTGCATGCTGGTTATTTTTATATACAATACGTAATAACTTCAGTATGTGATATTAAACGCCCAAAACTGAGTATCATATCGATTTATCTCGTCATTATCTAGGATTATTACTAAATTTAACCATAAAAATAATATTGATTTAGAACGTACGAGCCTCGAAAGATTCATATTTCGACGCAAATTTAACGCAACTTTGAGAGGAAATAAATAACATCAGGAGTATGAAAACTCCAAAATAATATAGGTAATAATAGGCATAGTTAATTTATTTAATAATTCAAATAACTTTATTTTGCATAGATACATTTATTAGTTTTTTATAAGAAACCTATCCTCAAAGGACTGATAAAAAATAATCGTGCGTAGTTTTGTTCAATACGGGAGTGTGTGCGCGTGCTCTTGCTTCTGATCACTCATTACTAACTAGACCCAGTAAGTAAGGGGTGGATCCCTTTCTCACACGACGCTTGGTGAAATAGCAAGTATTCTGCGCCCACCGGCGAGTTCGTCTTCACGGGCATGCGTAGTCTGAATCCATTTCCATATAAGTTTATTCTAACATGACAGAAGAAGAAATTCATAGACAAATTATCATTATAATGTTTTTTTTTTATACATTATAATCATATCCTATCGAACCCGGAATGATTAAATATAATATGTGATATCTGTGTCTCCACGACACAGGCTCGACCGACTCTGGAGACCACAAGTAAAATATTTCCTTTTTTCTGTTAAAATTGTTAATTACACACATATTGTTATGTAAAACTACAAACTTACTGGCAAATATATGATTATTATTATTAATATGTAGTTCTCATTCAAATATTTAATATGTACTTCACTATCTTTATTTTGCAAGAGCAATAACTCACACATTAATATTTTAATAAGTTTACAGCGCTTGTAACGCGACTGGGATGGATGTACATCTTCTAGGAGGAAAGCGCTCGTTAATGTAGTAAAAATGTCACAGTGGGGATTCGGTGAACTCGTTAAATAAATAAACTATATCTACAACATGACGTGTTGCTAAGCATATTAAATAGTTACTCGTATCTACCTAGTTACTGTTTTATGTCAGTAGTGTCTGTTTTATGTACAGTAGCTGTAGAGAAATAATAACAAGTAGTTAAGATTGTTAAAGCTAATATTTTGATACTTAAATATAAGTAAAAGTCATATTATAATATTTGATAAATTATTGTCATAATAATTTGCTCCCAGAAATTATATATTAGTATTATAATTTTGTATAATACAAAATTATATCTACCTACTTCTCTTTTTCCTTCAGGTTGATATTTTTCTATTTATTTCTATTAAGTGTAGGAAGAGTCTGTTTATATTATCTTTTCATGTCAAATGTCTATAAAGGAATGAAAAACTGTTGCGAAATCCTAAGTCTTACTTTGGTTGTGGATGACTGGATATCTAAAACATCCTTATAGGTACCTAGTACCTACAGCCTTTTATTTTATAAGAACATAAATAAAACCAAGATCATTTCAATGTAAGTAAACTTAACTTATAAACAGACTGTACGTATTCCTTTTTTCAACTAATGTAATGCAAACTATTTGGTATAATTACGTTTAAATAATGACGTAATTACTGGCCAGTTGCCGCGAAAATAAATAAGATGCCATTAGTTTTTTTTTTCTATTCTCCTTTTTAATAAAAAAATGGCTGTAAAATTTATTTTTTACTTGTAATGTGGCCAGTGTTTGTATAATTAATAATAATATTAAAACTTTTTATAGTATGTCTCCGTAGTACCTACACAAATTACAAATGAGTAAGATCTTTGAGTATTTAGACACTCAAAGAGTAAGATAGATACACATAGAGCGCTACGATTTTCTCACTGTACCTACTTAATTATTCATAAATATATTGGAAAGCCTATATATCAACACCCCTGGCTAACATCTCAAGAGATATTTCAATGAACCTGTTCTTGATACACAATGCCTATTTATCTCTTCTCAGGCACTAGAACCCTAATAAGCGATTTGAAACCCGTGTCAAGTGCCATTCATTATCGCATACAGATAATGTCTACCATAATTCATTCCACTTATAATATAATTCATTGCCAATAAAAGATATAAGTACTGTGCTTTCTCAGGAGGCTCACTACTATCTTTTATAAAACCAAGATGTTTCAAGAACGTTTTATTTCAAGCTTAAAGTATTACCTACTCTAATTCCATACCATGACCATTCAACAATTAAATTGTTTTACTTCTGCATAGTGATGTAAAGAATGAACGGTGCATAATCTCCTACATACTAAAACTGCCTTGAATGTATAAATTTAATTAGAATAAGTTGATATTATAATACTGTATGGCTATAATGTTCTGAATAAACTTTACCTATAATAAATTTATTATGTCCGGGTAGCGAACAACCCTATTTTAAAAAAGAAGGGTTGTATTTATTTTGATCATATCTTGCTGTTATAATCTATCAAAGTTTGTATAATAATGACGCAGATCAGTATGATATAATCTCTATACGACACGTTATTGTCAGATTTTATACGTTAGTGTTGCTATATTACCTACATTTATACGTTAGTGTTGCCATAATATTACCTACATTTATACGTTAGTGTTGCCATATTACCTACATTTATACGTTAGTGTTGCCATATTACCTACATTTCCTTCCATTCCATTCTCTTCTAAATGCTGCTGCCATATTTATTATTTTCTGAACGGTACTTTTTTACGACTAAGGTAGCAAACAAGCATACCTACGGCCCACCTGATGGTTTCCGTAATCTAAGGACGCCTGCAACACCAAGGGCCTCATTGCCGAACCCACTACTACCAAGTAGCACTGGCAACCTTGCTCACCGGCAGGATCACAACACTGCAAAAGCAGTGTTATTGGCTACGATATTCTGCAAGGTTCTTCCCCAGTCGGGCAGCACCAATTTTAAGCGAAAAATCCAGCATCACCTCTTTGAAAACATCTACTCACTACTACTTCTACTCCTTGATCTTATGATCCATAGAGGGCACACAAATGAGTCGGGCCATGGTTGTGTAAACTCATAAAAGGCACACAAATGGGCATTGATGTAATTTCATGTCAACGTCTAGCTTAGAATAGGAGGGCCGTAGGAACAGAATTTATGTAAGCTTCCAACAGTTTAATAAGTGGATTTTTGGAAGTTTCCCTGAATAAACATTTTCATGAAAACTGGCGCTAAATACTTAGGTACTCTTTGCTAATCCAAAGAAGAAAGATAAACAAATTAGTGGGACCGCTTATTTTCCCACTGCCCACGCTAATAGGAAAGGTTAAAATAATAAAGTATGTAGGGTTAGCGTTTAGTATGGCACTCAGGCGTGAGATAACATTCCATTCATATTAGTATCACGTTGTTGAAGAAGGTAAAAATATTACCGACAGCACTTTTATAAATAATAGCTTCCGCCAGCGGCTTCGCCCGCCTGATGTCTTTATAAATTATAGCCTATGTTACTCACTGATAATGTAGCATACTGCTGGTGAAAGAATTTTTAAAATCGGTTCAGCAGTTTTTGAGTTTATCCATTACAAACAAACATACAAAAAATCAAATCTTTATAATATTAGTTTAGACTAGTGGTCATCTAGTAGTCGAAATTTGACCGTAATAGCTTTCTACACTCCTTCTCCATATAATCTTTATATTTGTAATTTTTTACCGGGTTAATTAATTAACATTTAATTTTAGGATAATTATATTTTCTTAGACTTTTCACTTCGATTCCTTATCTGCGAATTACATCGCTTGTTACTTTCTGTAACATTCTACTGTTAAATATTTTAAATTCTAGAACATTTCGCATCTTTATTCGTATCTCACTCTTATTGTCGTTTGATATTAATTGACATACGATAATAAACGAATTCATAAATCAAACAATGACGATTCAGTTTCTAACTACAGACCCATATCAATACTATCCACCCTCGCTAAAATTTTGGAGTCACTGATCTGTCCATTCATCCAAAGCCACCTTAAATTGTACTTGAGCGAAGAGCAACATGGCTTTGTGGAGTCTAGATCCACAAGTACTAATCTTATATTATTCACCGAATTATTAACAGAAGCAATCGATTCAGGTTACCAGGCTAATGTCATATATACAGATTTTAGTAAGGCTTTTGACAAAGTCTCACATAAAATACTGATTCACAAATTACAAGCGATAGGTCCTTCTTTGTGGTGATCAACGGTTTCCAATCTACCTTCCGATCTATCTCTTCTGGTGTGCCTCAAGGATCTCATTTGGGTCCAGTCCTATTTAACTATTTCATTAATGATATCCCAAACTGTTTTCAGCACTCAAATATTTTCATGTATGCCGACGACTTAAAATTTATTAAGGTCATTAAATCTAAAGAAGATGCCTCCTACTTACAGAAGGATCTAGACAGGCTTGTCCAGTGGTGTGAGCTCAATGCAATGCATCTAAATTCCGGAAAATGTTATCATGTAAAATTCACGAGAAAACTGAATTTAATAGAACACGACTATTACATTAAAGAAGTTAAAATTAGTGAATTGAATACAATAAAAGACCTTGGTGTTACATTTGACAGTAAATTGACCTTCATTCCACATGTAGAGAGTATAATAAAAAAGTCCTCTAAGATGCTGGGATTTGTTATCAGAAATTCCAAACAATTTAGGTGCTCTAAGACTAAAGTTATGCTTTACAATAGCTTGATTCGAAGTTCATTGGAATATTGTAGCGTAGTCTGGCGGCCACACTATGCCACACATTCGTTGCGTTTAGAACGTGTCCAAAAGCGATTCCTATGGCACCTGGCGTTTTCCAGCGGAATAGCCAAAAAAACGCGTTCCTACAATAATAGGCTGAAACATTTCAAAATGTTGTCGCTGGACAAGCGCCGTCGCCTAATTGACGCAATGTATGTGTGCAAATTAATGGCCCACAAAATAGAATGCTCACAGTTACTTGAACTTTTTAACTTCCGTGCGCCCTCAAGAATCCCTCGTAGGCCAATAACACCACTCTGTCCACCGCAGAGAAGAACTGTTTTGGGTGCCAATTCCCCTGTGGCGAGGTTATGCAAGGTTGCAAACAGTTGTGGCGACCAGATAGATCTGCACTTTGACTCTCTGTACAAATTGAAAAGCAACATCCTTAAGTATCTCGATCTGGATTAGCATTTCATCATCTCACATGTAATGAAAATTTGTTTCAATAATATAGGTATTTATTTTTATTTAATTTTTCTTTAAATTGATGTCAACGTTAGTCTTTTTTTTTCTGTAAAACTCTTTATACTAATGCATGCAGAGTTTACCTGTAAGTGATTGTTACACTTTTGTCTTATATTTAACATGTTACCTTTGTCATGATACCAGTGTAAGCAATTGTAGGTGAACCAATAAATAAAGAAATAAACGAATGTCCATTCGTCCAATATCAACCCACATTATGAGTGAGATTCGAATCGAAATGTGAGATACAGAATAGCTATGCTGAATTGACATAAGCGGTCGAATAGTCACGTGATTCTATAAAGGATTTGGTTCTTTTCTATCAAAAGACATTAGGGATTTCATAGAAATATGTAACATGCCAGTGTCAATAAAGATATTTCTATTTCTTTAGTATTTATCTCATCCTAAGATCTTACCGTACATTGTTCTCTCATATTGCCCTACATAAATTAATGTACGTAATAAAAAAAATTGTAACAACCTTATTTTAAAAGAGTATCCATGGAGTTTCTTTTCTTTCTTTCAAGCAACATCAAATGTTTATTGGTCTTCCTCGAGGAGGAGGAGGAGGAGGGTTGGCTGGAATAAACTATTCCCACCCATACGCAAAATACGCGCATCGTCGTAGCGTTGCGGAAACTCGCCCGCTTTACCAATTGGAGTTTCTTGCAGGTCCTTCTCAATTTTTTTGGAACCGTGCACGTTGTTAGATCTTCAACGTTTCAAAAGTTTTTAATATAATTATGATTTATCTAAAATAAAATATTTTCTATATTCTATTCTATTTGTTAATATAAATCCCATACATTTTGCTGGCGTTTCTAATCTCTTAGCGACTGCAACTTGTCTAAGGGCAGAGCGCCAGCCGTCACTTACGATGACGCTATTCCACATATAATTATATTCTATAGTGCCACAAACTTATCTGACCTGGTGACCAAAATTGGAACTAACGTCGCTACGGAACAAAAATGTCACGAGATGAACGGAGATGACATTGGTAAAAGCGACGGCAGCGACGCTACGACCGGGTCAGATAAGTGGCACTATATATCTATGCGCTATTCATTCAATGTGACGTTATAAGGACTCAGGTACAGGTGCCAACAGCCAGTACCTCTTATAACTTATTAGTTTCTAAGACGCCTGTGGGACAAGACCTCGGTCAAGCAAACTTACGATAAACCGGTCATAACGCGACAAGGCTCATGCTTTATGATTCTTGTTATAGTTTTAAAGTACTTCAAGTGAACAGCTCTATAAAGCATTTTACATTAGTTTATAGTAGGAATGTAGGTTTATGGCACTTTTTGTAGCAAAAACTAGCAAGTTGCTTGTTATAAGACAAACAACTAGACATAGATACTCAAAGTAAAAATCATAGTTTAAAATAAAGTCGCCCGCTGTATGATCTGTCTGTTTGTTCGTTACAGATTTTTATGCGGTTTTCACTTTGTGTTTTCATAATAATTTTGAGCATTTCTTCCGGAAGGTTTAATTGAATCCTTGAATTTTTCATTTCACTGTTTTATTGGTGTAGTGGTCGCAAGTGCGGCTGTAAAGCTTGAGCATCTAGGTTTGATTCCCAAGGCAAGCAAAGTGTTGTTTTTAGGGTTTTCTGTAAGTAAATTCTCAAAAGCCCGGGATAAAAAAAAGAAAAAAAAATGTCTATGGTAGATGGCAATGGGCTCATGACAGTCATGACCTTTGGCTGGTTGAGCAAGCAATTTGCCTATAGCTTTAATGTTTATTTAAAATGTGAACTAATTTATTTATTTACATTTAATTATTTTTATTTTAACCTATAATAAACATCGATGATAATAAATCTTGACTAGATTGCGTGTCTTGTGTAATTTCTGAATGACTGCGTTTATTGATTAATGTTTTGTTGATTTAAGTATTTTAGTATGGAATTGGTTTCATTGTTACTCTTTTTTTTATTTGGATTTATTTGTATCATTTTTTATTTTGAGTTATTTGATAATAGGTATTGTATTGATATTTTGAGTTATTTTATAATAGGTATTGTATTGATATATATATATATATATTTATTTATTTTTAAGTTATTAAGTAAATATTATGTTAGGTTAGTAACTTATTCCTTGCCAATAAAATACTATGACAATGACTATAACAAGGGATCGGCGAAATGTGATCGTATACAACCAAATACCTCTGCTTAACCCATCGAAGAATAGCTACAGGGGCGTTATAAACCCTTTCGTTACTATGAAAAGAATAATTTACTGTGTTTGTCATAAAATTCGCTTTAAATTCAGCAGATGTACTCGTTTTTGCAAAAGTGACTTTATTTCCACCACCCACACTGACATTCATGGAACATTAATTATAATCGCTCAGATAAAAACAAAGGCGTATACAATGTTAATCATCCATAATTAAGACAAACAAACGTCAAATGCATGAATAAAAGATTTAACTTTAAAACATATAAACGTACATTCCCATACAGGATATTTTTTTATGTAGTGAGCATAATTATAATTTGTAGAGGGATTCAGTCTCTGTTCCTAAATGCAACCGCTGTATTGGATACACTTTAAAACAAACGAAAATTCGACTTAGTATGGGGGACACACATAATTTACTAGCGCAAGCCATACAAAATCAAATTTTTATTTTGTTTTGAACCGTATTTTTGTACTGCGGTTGCATTTGGGAACGGACACTGAATCACTCTGCAAATTTTGCCTACAACATAAAGAAATATCCTGTACCTCTACCATGAGTTTTCCGTGCCGTCTAACGTTCACGTTCACATGCAATATTTGTATAGTGACTTTAGTTCACTATTTATACCGCTAAAGGCGCTGAAAAAATTCCCATACAAATATTGCATGTGAACGTGAACGTTAGACGGCACGGAAAACTCATGGTAGAGGTACTGTATACATACATATATTATATATAGTTATGTAAATCTCACGAATCACTATGAACAATATGGACATTCTCAAATATTTCACGAAACTAACTGAAAATAGATTAACGTGGTTTGTATGAAAAGAAGAAGAAGTCTATTTCGTTTGTAGAATTAGAATTACCGAACTTTGATGCTATTGGCGTTTCTAAAAGAATTTTAGGGCGGGCGGCGCTCACGTTCGTCCTGTCGGACCAAACGTGCAAGTTAGAAGCTATGTATGTACTGATAACTTTTTGTTAGTTGGTTCCAGAGAGCGGTAGTCTGTCAATGTTTTTGCTATAACTAACTGCTATTGTGAAATATGTTTCAGTGTTGTTCCGGAAACTAAAGTTGTGCATTGTATCTGTGATTTTCATCTAGTGCATGTTATGTTGACCGAGGAAATTGGATAATAAATTATCTTATTCCAACAGACAATGATCCATATTCTTGTTAGTTATACTTAAACACTAATGAATTATACAAATATAGGTAGGTACACTTTAACGAATCAATATAATAAAATAATGTCAGACGCCATTCGATTTTTATTGTAGATATTATTAAATTAAATATGATTTAATAAATATTTACCTATCTCTAATCATCTTTATTTTCATACATAGATCAGAATAACATCGTGCTTCCAGCGATATGTTCTCATTATTATTGGAGCATGACGGTGGTCTTGTCAAAGCTAAGCTTGATAATTTTTATTTTATCCGAAGCTACCTCATGGATTTCCATTAATTAAATTGCGAAACGCTGAATGAATACAGGTAAATAAAGTGATGTTTACTAAATGCTTAATTAGTATTTTTGTGGTAGAGCGTAGTTTTAGCTCGTAAATGGGAGTGAGAACCATAGGAATAGTTCGGGGAAACAAATGATCGGCAACACATCAACGATTTCACTAGTATTTCACTGGTAATGATTTCAGTAATGGCTGACCATCATGTGTCCAGCGGACTTGTTTACTCGTAAATTCATGTACAGGGTAACTGGTTGAACGAGGGATAAATAATTGAAGAGGAATATTGCGATAGAAAACATACTTAATCGAGTGTCAGTCATGTTGGCACGGTGATCACTCGGCTATCGATATCGATACACACGTGTGTCGTCAGCTGACGGTAAACGAGTGTAAAATATTATATCCTACAGCTTTGACTAATGAGCTGTGACTTACCGACGCCGACGTTAGCGTTTGCAGCCCCCACGGTAATAAATCACCATTCGCGGAAAATATTAGATGTGTATACGTAGATACAGCACGACACAACTAAGAAGTCGCATCGGCAAATTTTGTTAAGCCGATCACTTCCGAACTGAGTGCGACTTCGAGACCACGAATGTTTATTAGTACTGCAGTAAAATATGATCTTTACGCTTTACGTAATTGGTTGTAAAATTATCTAAGCGAGCGACTGTTGCTTGTTCGATCAGGTACATCGATGTAACTTTTTAGTGTTGTCGTACTATAATGGATGACCGAATACTCGACACGTTTTCATTATGCCAACACAACCTTTTTTGGAACGCTTACAGTATTTATTTAAACCCATTCGATTGACATTCATTATTTAAGCCTAAATCGGGCAGCTCGACATCCAACAATGTTGAATGGTAAATGTTTTAGCTGCTATGTCCGTGGTGTGCGCGGATTGCGTTATAAAAACGTTGTTGTTGATGTTTATCGTTCGAGTATTTTGATATTACCTAGTAGCATATATTTTATTCTTTGAATATTGTGTTGGGAGAATGACATTCATATACTACATTGATTAAACATCGTGAGGAAAACTGCATATCTGAGAGGAATAAAGTAATCTCATAAAGTTCTCGATGGTTTGTGTCTGTGTAGTCCACTAACCCGCACTAGGCCAGCGTGATGGACTAAGGCCTAACCATTCTCATTCTGAGAAGAGGCCTGAGTGGGACGGTAATAAACGATTGCTTTTCATTATCATTTCATAGCTACCGCGCAGATCGGTCGATTAGTGGGGTTAAGCAGCGCTTGCCGCAGTCAATAATTGGATGGGTCACCGTTTCTTCATAACTCATAAATCTATTTGCGCCATAAATAAGACACACACATAGCATACTACTTATGCATACAAGGAAAACTTGTAACATTTGCATAAACGAAATATACATACCTACTTCTTCCATAATTGTACATTACGAGTACCTACACGCTGTGATATCCCAAGCAAGAGATTTCACGTAGGTACATGCAACATTGTAACAATGTACAGTCGAACAAATATATATTTTGTAAACAGGGTCGGTCACAAGAAATAGTCGAAGATTTCCCAGGAAATGTATTCGAGTAATATAATTATTTATTGAAATATTGTTGAATTGGATTTATGGAAAACTGAAATTATGTTAAATATGATTATTTCGGAGGTTCTTGCTGATAAACAGTAAGTAACTGCGATTGCTTGTGTCAATACTAGCTTAAATTAATTTTAGCTGTGGCATTAAAATGAACTTAAAACTGAATAATTATTTTAATGGCTTAAACTGAGGGCCACGACCGATTTTTTTTTGACGTATCGTAACGTTAATGTAATCAAATTTTCAATAAAAAATACACGTTTAATCCATGATTACATTTTAATGAAACGAGTCTATATTTTGCGTAAAATTAAACAAACTGCTATAGAATTATTAAATTTTTTACGTCAAAAACATTCGTGCTTCAAAAGAGTTTTTTTTTTATCTATGAAAACTATCCAACTATTTATTTTATCCGTAACAATTTGTCATGGAATAGCTAACTAATTAAATACCACGGGTTTGATGATTTTAAAAAACCCATTTTTCATAAATTGTTTTATTAATATATTAGATATTAATGTTCATCTACGTATGATGCTGACGGTACCAAGCACGTGGGGAAAAGGTACAACAAACGATACAACTTTCCTCGTCTTGCAAGGAAAGCAAAACTGAATTAACTTACGTAACTTCCGGGGAGGCATTATACATTTTAAAGATAAATGTTGTTTTAGGTGTTAAAAACACTTGAGTTTAATTCTTCGCAAGTTCTTAAATAAATAATTTCTAAAGAGTTTCTTCATAAATCAAATCAGGTATTTGCGGCAGTGATAAATTTTCACGTTAGGTCATGTTATGAGTACAATTTGACATTGAAATATAATGGAATTGTTTATGAAACTTTAATCGAAAATGTGAAGTGGGAAGTTTAAAGTGCGCTCTAGTTTCTTAATGTTAGTGCATACATTAGCAATAGCTCGTTTGTACGCTCATCCGATTTCTATATAGATAACCTAACCGTCAAAAACTCCCGACTCCAAGTAAAAAAACAGTTGTAACTTTTGAACGGCTGAACAGATTTTCATGAAACTTAGAAAAGATGATTCCCGATTAAACAAGCTTTCAATTAAAAAAACTGCATTGAAATCGGTCCATCCGTTTTGGAGCTCCGATGCCACAGACACATATACACAGATACATCGATTCACAGATACACACTACAAACTAATAACACTTTTTGTCAGGGGTTAAATAGGAACTGAGTATTATTTATTTATTTATATATCTTTTATTGGACACCAGTAAAACAAATATATACATAATTATAAGACATGCATGAACATAAATTGTACAATGGGTGGCCTTATTACGCTCGGCGATTTCTTCCAGGCAACCTTTGGATGGAAAGGAGTGAACTGAACAAGTTATGGGGCCGTCACTGGTGTAAATAATATATATAGCACTTATAATATTAAATATAATTTATGTAAAAATAAATATCTAATATAATAAAATATATATTTTTATCAATTTACGAAATAATGGTAGCACGCTTTCGAGGGTAACAACAACAGGTACAAAAATCCTTACAATATAAAAACTTTAAATATGTTTTACGAACATTATTGTCTGGCTTGATATTGATTTAATAACTTACTGTTATATTAGATCTGTCTGCAGCAGGTATAGAAATCTCAGCTGCAGTTCTGAAGGCACTTATAGCTAAGTTAATTTGATTTTTGTTGTCTATTTTTTGTTTTGATTTAAAATATTGTGTGTGCAAAGAGCTTATAAAATATTATAAAACTCAAGATTATTACTAGCAGAATTCAGTGACGTGCACTCTATAGAGGCAAAAAGACACTGCCTACCCTAATAATTTAAGTATTGAGTAATACAAACGCTAGTATGTGTGTAATATCAGTTAATATTAAAAGGATATTTAGTTCGGTGCGTCGTCGTGTCAGGGTAAGGTGGACAATCACAAACATTATTTAACTTTACATGAAACCACTAAGAAGCTTTTACCTACCCTGTAAGAAATATCTATGTACGCCACTGTATAAATTAATAGTATCAAAATTATTTAATATAGTTGTAGAGCTTGGCTGTAGCCATAGTTCACTACAGTAAATCGCCTGGTTTCACCGTCATCAGGATACTCGCTCGTAAACGGAATCGATCATTTTGACAGACAGACAGAGGCACATTGCACAGTACGCTTTAAAAACCACTCTGCTCGGCAATTGGAACAATAACGCAATAAACATTCTTGAACCGTCACAATTGAATCGAATTCGATTAGTACGACACAACTAAGAAGTAACATCGATGTACCTGATCAAACAATCAATGGCAGTCGATCGCTTCGATGATTTTACAACTTATTGCGTCGGCGTAAAGATCATGTTTTACTGAAGTACTTATAAACATTTGTGTTCTTGATAATATAATAATGTCATATTCAATTTAAATTATACTAATTTTTGAATTAATTTAAGAAAACCACAACATATTATGTTGTACATTTATTTTTCTATATTTTGTACGCCTCAATGGCTAAACATGACTGTCTTTCGTCTAATTATTAAACATTTTGCATGCTTATGTGTGTATTCTCATGTTTTACCGAATTAAAATATCTTTATGTTTGAAATCGCACTCAGTTCGGAAATGATCGGTTTCACAAAGTTTGCCGATGCGACTTCTTAATTGTGTCGTACTATACGAGCGTGTATCTTGATTACCCTGCGGAACACTACCACACTCTCAAAGAATAGGTACCGGTAGAATTGTGTTGCAACTTTGTAACGTTTCATGCGGTTTGGGATGAGCAGGAAGACCAAATTAGCGCGTACTTTCTTCTCTGGTATTGCGAAAGTTGATGAGCGATGATAGAATAGAATATAAAAGTTTTGATTTCAAATAAATCAAATATTATAAGAAGAACATTACTATGGAGAAAAACCGGCAAGAAACTTCACGGATACTCTTTACAATTTTGTGTAGGGGGTAAATTAGTGCTCGTAAAGCGTAGAGCCTATATATTTAATAGATAATAAATAACCAAACCGGGAAAGCCGAAAAAGATAAACAAATCAAATATCTGGACTTGGATCACGAGGTTGATATGGGACAATATATATCTAATAATAAATAATATATGGAGTCAGGAATCTTTGTACTTACCGATATTCGTAACGGCTAATGGCTTAATTGCCAAGAGTCTCGACCAACACCTTGAGAAGCTCTCGCTGGATAGCTAGATCAAGAGCCTGATCCAGAAAGCAACTCAATACTCCTTGACACGGCGTGCAATATAAGCAGGTTCCTCTCTTTATAGGCCTGATCATGGGTATTTTGGACCCTGTTCCCGATGCCACTGGGTTACTACTCAACTATATTTTTAAAAAATTGTTCTTTTTTTAAATATTTAATAATATATGAAAGTATGTTGAAAATAATAAAGGAAATAATAATAATTTACTTCATGCTTATGTTCACATTCACACTATACCCATTTGCGATGCTACAGACAGATTATACAGTAACCTGTGCCTATAAGCCGGCCGTAATTGTTCCCCGGTGCAAAATACTCAATTGTTTGAAGTTGTCGCTTAATTATACAAAACCAGCATGGTGGTGCGAATTTAATACAATTATTTTATCCTAGGTTTCATACTTCACGTTGTAGGGGTCAGCTGGGGTTCAGTCTCTCAGTATAATTAGATCACGGGGATGTTAACCTAATTTGCGAGGATACAGCAAGTGGATGCAACTGATATTAACTACTATCTCAAGGTCTATTTGTATTCTTAGTATTAGATTATACTAGTACGCCCATTTTCAGTATAAGCTGATCTGTCATTGTATGGAAAACCTATACATACAATGAGAGGTTAATATACTGAAATGTATACAAAAACATACGCAGACATAATGCCTTCATATTTCTCAACTTTGATGTCATTTAATTCGAAAGTTCTTAAAATTTTGGTAGCAGGTTAGGCAAAAGCTTAAATTTTAATTTTTTTTAACGTAAAAATATAAAGTTGGCCAACTTATATATTTATTTATTATTTTATATATATTTTTTGTGGCATACCCGATTCTGGGTAGAAAAAGGTAAGTAGGTATGCTTTGTCAGATTTTATAATGTATGGCTCTAATATTAGATCGAATTGTTTAGATACGCATAATATAGACATTTTATAACTCTATAGTTTAGACACGCTTAATATTGTATTTTTTTTTATTAACTTATGCGTTTTTACGAAACGACAAAAAGGGTTAATCTTAGCTGGTCCTCTGTTATTATTTCGTAGTACAAATTGTTTATGTAGAAATATTTCTTCATTTAGAGCTTTTGAAAAGCTACTTATGACTAGCTTTTGTAGAAATAATATAACTAATACTATACTTATATTAACCATCTGATAAAATGTATCGAGATTTTCCACTAAATACATAGGTACTGGGAGTCTAGACAACGTAAAAACAATTTTGTTTTATAAAATAGGTACTTTGCAAAATCATAGAAGATATATCCATATAACTGCTGATATTAAATATCGTTTCTATAGTACTCTATCTTCTTTTATAAAGAATCTTCAAAAACTTAAAGTACATCATAGAACTACAGTTTAACTATAGTCAAGTTCAGACGTATACATAAGTTAAGACAATACAAGCAAGTTCACTTCCCCTGTCAGATTAACCTCCGATAACGTCTTTCACGAAATACGCGTATGGAAGCGGGAAAACTAAACATAATAACTACGTCAAAATATTGATTTCCTACGGCCATATTTGGAATAGTGAGAAAGTCATCAATGTGCCGCGTGTTAAGTCGAAATACCCATACGTATCCAGGGGAGCTATTCTGTAAAAATATCCCGCATCTCGATTCGAATCTCAGTTATTGTCGGATGTTATTTGATAAATTAAACCTGCACACCTGGAGAAGGCCTCATAAAGTTGTCGATGGTGTGTGTAGTCCGCCAACCTGCACTAGGCCAGCGTGGTAGACTAAGGCCTAACCCTTCTCATTCTGAGAAGAGGCCCGTGCACAGCAGTGGGATAGTAATGGGCTGGATTTATTTATTTATTTGATGAATTGACGTGCGATAATAAACATGTAACTTAATAACAGGAGTTGTTAACATTACTAGAGCATGTTGACAGCTCCGTCATTAAGTTATCGTGTGTCAATTCGTCAGAATAAAATCAATCGACAATATGAAGTGATATTCGTATCGAGTGCGAGGTGTTCTTACAGAATAGCTATACAGGTACTCAAAGTAATGATAATAATAATATGAAGTATCCAATTGGTACAAATATACAAAACCTAGTCGTAACGAGAGTATAGTAACTCTGATATGAAAGGTTTTTGCGTTAATAATTAATGTTCTGTTTTGATACCTTTGCTTGTTTGAAAAATAAATTCCGTTAGCAAAAAAACGAAAATGTCTACCCGATTTTCAGCATGGGTTCGTGCCAAGATTAAAACCTTTTTCCTTCTTAGGCAACAGTTTTTCAAAAGATTTCTTGAATAGCTTTTTAAAACTTCCAAGATTGTTCCTAATTTAGATTGCAGTTCTTGTTCCAGTGATTTTTTAGGTCGTTATTTTCTGTTCTACAATATTTTTTCTCTGTACGATACTTCTGTCGATTTATGTAATTTAACGGCGTTTTTCGTGACAATACGATTCGGTTCACGTGTACGTTTTACGATTGCGTCTTGTCGTTTTGATATATTGAATATGTTTTGCAGTTTATTGCTTCCAATAAATTATTTGGATGTGTCAAACATGGTTGCCAACATTTACTGCAATCTCGTTAAACCTGTGTAGATTCGTTGGTATTTTTCAGTTGACAAGTATGTGTAAATATTACTAGCTGTTGTGGAAAGGAAGTATTTTTTTCTTGTTTAAGGTATGGCAGACTAGACTGCAAGATGGTGTGCAGTTGAACTGCAATGACTGGACTGTATCGTAGTTGCGAAGCAATGTACAGATGCAGTTAGACTGCTTAAATGCTTACTTTTATAGCCCGATTGAAAACAGTCTGTGTCATGTTTTATCATAGATAGGCATGAGTACCTAGTACCTACATAATATATCAACATATTTAAATACATACATAAATATCCCGCCATTAATAACTCAGAAATATTAAATTAATTGCTGATGATATTTCGCATGCATACGTAATTCATATTATGGTTACCGCAATCGTCCCGTGTGACAACAGCTATTATCGATTGCGGCCTATCCCCGCTCAACAAGTGAGAGGGCATCGTTCGCTATTGTTGCTTAGTAGATATGAGTCACACAATCAACCTTCATAATTAACCTTTTTGTTTTTTTTGTATAATATCAACATTGCCCCCACACTAGGTATTATTCCTGTATCATGGGTGCGTTTACAAACACAAATCTTTGACCTTACGAGGCTGACATAGTCACCAAGGTGAAATGAAGCCTCGACAAAAATATGAATAAAAAATATAAAAAAACACACAAATCCTCACATGCACAAACATCCAGACTCCATACAAATATATTTCTAGCGGGAATGGAACCTGAGACACATAGCGCAGCAGTCGGCCGCTCAACCACTGCGTCAACTGTACCGTTAAATTATATATTTTTTTATTATGAAATTACCAAGCTACTAATTTGTTACTAAGATCCATTCTCACTTACACAGCACATCATCTTTTTAAAGCATGGCACGCCAGCAAGTGGCGACTCGACCACTGCAATAATAGATACTTGCTCAGGGAGGGCCATTTTTGCAGTCAGTAGCGTGCATTCCATGGGGACAAAAAACCCTGCCTACCCTAATAAATTAAGTGTTAAAAGTAAGTATTACAAACGTTAATATGTCTGTAATATCAGTTAGTTTAAGGATATTTGGGTCGGTGTGTTGTGTTCGGGTGAGGTGGCCAATCACAAACATTATTTAATTTGATAATACAACACTAAAGCCCAAGTTCACCGACGACGTAACGTGACGTAACAGACGATCAGCCGTTTAAACATGAATTTTTGTATTGGTAATCGGCCGATTTAATTTTAGACATCTGTTAAATTGTCGGTGAACATGGCCCTAAGTTGTTTTTGTCTACACTGTAATAAATGACTGTGCACGCCACTGTTTGCAGTAGTCCTATACGGATATGACGTTGATGGTTCTCAAGAAGAAATTATTGTCCATAATTGCCTCCCTAGGCAAGCGGATTAGTGACTGCCGAGCCAGGCGAATTTAAGACGGCTCTTACTAGGAGACGATATAATTTAAAATCCTTATTTACGATTCCTCCCAAAGTTTCAAAAGATCAACCTATGTAAAATCTTTTGTTACAATTCACCTTATTTTATAGTCTTAAATCGGGGTTGCCCGTTTCTCAATCTTTTTACAAGTCAATTTATACACAAACTAGCTTTTTAATAAAGCGGCTGAACTAACACTTTGGCCATGACATTATACAGTCGAAACTGGTTGACACCCACAAAGTCAAAGTTTTTTATTTCAGCTGGGCCTTTGCAGGCACTTTCAAAACATCGTGATTCTAGGTGCACACTGTCTATACACGGTGAATTTGAAGTCGTCTTTCTCATGCATAGAAATAATAAGTAGGGCTCCCGTTACTTAGATAATAAGTCATGTTCTCATGATAATGAAACTTTGCAAAAGGAAAACCTATTCGAAGCGATTCGATCAGCTTGGTCGAATTAGAATGAAAAAAAAAAAAAAAAATCGTTGCATTTTTTTTTTCTTTTGCATTGTTTATCTAAATGATCGGCTGATCCATACAAACAATTCAATATTACGCGACTAAATGTATCGAACAGAAGATTTTATTTTCGCGATTTCAGTTTTTGTCCCATAGTAAAAGTTGTGCATAATGATGAGTGTAATAAAGGGATCGGGATAAGAAAGGTAGGACCAGTACGAACATAAATAATAGATAGTAAGGCAGCCCTTCTATTGTAGTATACAAAGATTAAAAATATATTATAGACGCTACCCTTGCGTGGTTTCATACATCTCATAGGCTCTGATTTCGTTACCTTCACGTAATTTATTACTGTAATATTACTTTACCTTACTGTTGCCGGATTGGAGATATTTCAGGTAGGTACTAGAGGCATGTATCTTGGAGAAAATGAAAATCTTAAAAACTAATCGTCCGTGCGCCTGCAAAACCCGCTATGTATTTTGTTTGAAAATCGGATTTTGATGCTATTTTATAATATTTCTCAAGCCACGTGCACCTGTAAAATCCGTTTTCTAATAATTTAATTGCTTATGAAAATAACAAAATCAGTTATGTAATTTTGGCAAATAACGGACTTGAAAAATCGCGCAAAAATAATGAGCTGTTCCATACGTTTGGGTCGAGTAGGTATTGAACTTTTGTATGGGACAACTGATATTTTTTTCGCGATTACGATATTGGTCGTATAGAGAGTTCAGTTCCTTTGTGCAAATAACATGTCGATGGGCAATGGTGTGTTTACTAACTATAAGCATCATAATATATACGCACTTATAACGTTATACAACGAACAACAACTGTCAATATATGCATAGCAAAGTATGGACTTATTGGACGTTCTGCCACTAATTGCATAACACACTCGCAATTGGAATAGCTTCATGTTTGATACTTCAACCGCAAAATGATGATTGCATTGGGGGCGTTCATTAATTACGTGAGGCGATTTTGCCGATTTTTCAACATCGTGAGATCTGAGATTTTTCAAAATGCGTATTTTTAGTGTAAATACGTTAATCTGTGCTTGATTGACTTGGATTCATTTAAAAATACATAATTTGCTTAATTATTTTTATTTAAGACAGAATCACAGTGAGAAATCCGAACAATAAAATACTTAAATAGGAACGATGTAATAAAGATTCTAAATAGAATATTCATTCGAATACAGTCCACGGGGACTTATGTGTGGTCTCAAGAGTGATTAGAGCGTTCGTCGAGTCACGCGTTTGGCTGGCCGGCTGCGGATAAACAATCGAGGGGCTACTGTGCTACTTTTAGGCGTTCGCATAACCGCGATAAATATTATTGTGTAGGATTTAGCCATATTTTAGTGGAGGATGTTTTACTTAATTTAACCCAATATTAAACAGATTCTTGCGAAAAAAATACGTGATATTTGCCGAGAGCCCCCTCTCCCCCACGTGAGATTGGGTGAGATTCGGCTCTCCAACCCCTCCCCCCTAAATGCCTCACGTAATTAGTGGACGTCCCCATTACCTCAGTTGTTGTGGAAAGATTTATAAAAAATACTGCGCAATGAACTTCATTGAATTGTCAAAATTGAAGCGATTCCGATTACGAGCGCGTATAGCAATTAGCTAGCTGGTATAATTATGAGGCATGAGTCACAGCGTCTAGCTGGCTTCTAACGCCCTCGTCGCATGCCACACGCGATTGTGCTCGATAACTAAGATAAATAATTGCGAAACTAATGATTTATCATACGGTACGTGCTGGATTAAAATTAGCGAAGTTGGTTTCTGAGCACCGGTTTTTCATATCGGCGTTGTAACATTTTTTAAAATCAAATTACCATAAGCTCTCTGCACTGGCATTGCAGACGTTTAACCCCTCAGATAATACTTACAGTGCCACAGATTTACTAACGTCGCTGCCTTCGCTTTTACCAATGTCATCTCATCTCCCTACAAAAATGACATTTTGAAGTAATTTTTTTCCGTAGCGACGTTAGTTCCAATTTTGGATAAGTTTGTAAAACTGTTTAAATAGTATGAGACATGATTTAAATGTTATGAAATCTACCTGTATTGGTTTTGATATTTTTTGTTAAAGCTGAGTTGCACTTTGCTGGTCGTGGGAAGGACGTATTGCTTGACGGTTGCTCGCTATCGGTCTCAGAGCAGATTCGTGTGTCCTTCGGTTATCGATTGTGTGTGCACGCGTTGATTCCAGATTGTTATCGGCTCACGCGAGTTTTCAGTTGCGCGTAACCCGCAATGTTGGTGACGAGGAAGACAATCCTGAATTATGAAAAGAACAATAGTTTTGTAAAGTGATTTCAAGTGAGTGATACGTAGGTGATTACTCAGGCGTGGCGCACCTGTACGCAGATTTTGGTAAGTGTTTTAATAAATATCCTTTTGTAGTATCTTTTGTGACAAATCTAGTCAGCAGGTGAGTCAGACCTATAAGTCCTTGGTATTATATGTAGAATAGCTATGTGTAATATAATTCGTTTAGTACAGTGGCTAAGTGACTAGCTTTCTACACTACGTGTCGCGGGTTCGATTCCCGTACGAAACAAATATTTGTATGGCCTACACATAGTTGTTCCGGCTCTGGGTGTGCATGTGACATGTATGTTTTCGATACAGGAGATATTCAAATGAGAGGAAGTGTATTTAAAATAAAATAATGTGGTCTTAAAGCTGGTTATTCATTTAATGATTCTGCTGACAGAGCACGGAATTGATAGTGCTTACAAGGTCTTTATTGTAGAGATCGATATTCAGTCGCTGTCCAAAATCAGCGTCCAGT
Source organism: Allophyes oxyacanthae (assembly GCA_932294325.1). Classification (NCBI taxonomy): domain Eukaryota; kingdom Metazoa; phylum Arthropoda; class Insecta; order Lepidoptera; family Noctuidae; genus Allophyes; species Allophyes oxyacanthae. Next base: position 12,593,318 of record OW028613.1, on the reverse strand, counting down.
TTCCACTCTTATTGTGCGCTGTTGTACCTAGGTACCTACCTCTACCTACATACATTGTTCATTATAATAAGTACCAATTAGTCATGAGAAGTTCTCGCTGTAATGTGGAATTAATTATAAGTATGCAAATGAATTTCTAACAAATTATAATATTATTATGCTTCATGGTAGCTATAATTAATTTTAGTCTTCGTAGTACGTATTTATAAATGACACTAAAATTGTGTAGATTAATTACAAAAGGCCTGTAGTAATAACTGGACAATTCATGTTAAACAAATTAATTTACAATTCAAACATTTTATGTAAATTTAATTATAGGCCTGCGTTTACGTGACGTTGCGTATTAAGAAAATACTCACTTCGTGCTGACATGCATCGTGGCGTTGTGTTGTATAGAAAATGTTCAATTCGTTCGTCAACGCTCTGCATGCTGCCCGTGCTTTTATCCGGCAGTCTCAGGATGTCTACAGTCTCGATATATGTTTGATCACTGTGAAACTAGATAACAAGTGTGAGAAAGCAAGCGAAGGATTGTGGAGTTTGAAACACTTGCGACAGTTCTGAGAGTAAAAGACAAAGTGCATACGACACTCACTTGCTTACTTTGCTTCCAAGTTTGGATAACTGAACACGTCCGCAACTTACACATCGTGCGTGAACACAATCACTTTGGCATTTTCATCTCACATTTCTGCGTCAGAGAGCAAAGTACAACAAATTGACCTAATACACGTTGTTTGATCTTTGTATTGTTCTCTCGTCAGGCGGAAAACTTTTTGTGAACGAATCAAAGGCGGGTTCGATTTGTGAAGTTGCACGGTTATTCGAGTAGGTAATGTACGGCCAATCAGGAAGAAAAGAGAATTTCGTGGAAAAGCTACGTTTTGGAGGAACTCGATAACAATTTTGATCGATACAACCATCATTTAAATGAGCACGAGTAATATTTTTATAACGGTTTCACTTAAGTTCGTCTTCAGTATGCTGTGCCGTAACTACATAAGTAATTGTTTTAATTTGGAAGTATAAATGTAGGAAGATCTTCCTACAAAACATACGAAATTCTTGATGGAAGTAGCTATGGTAAGCAACGGTCAAGTCAATCTTATCGGATTTACAAAACCATTTACGTAAAAACAAAAACCTTTTAGTATTTACTCTCATCGATTAATCTTAGTCAATATAGAGTCATTAAAAACTAGTTATCATCCAAGGATTTTTCGCAATTGTAATGCTACATACCTTGCAAAAGTCGTCTGCAGCAAAAAGGTGAACCGGAAGTGTTTGCTATCAGAATTTTAATGTCGGGGGAGGCTGCAGGTTGGGATGGGGCAGCCAGTTGTGCGTTTTATGTCACAGCCAGGCGGTGAGAATTTAAGCGATCAGCCGACAACACTCACTGCATCTGATTTATTTAGGAAATTACGTAGGAAACGAGGAATAAAAATGGAAGACAAAAATCACTGAAGTTATTGAGAAATAGTTGGTTGTGTTTACAATATCAAATACTGATGACAATGACGTATTATTTCACAATAATAAAATACCTACACAGGGTTATTTTTTAAAGGGTAGCATTATTTTCAGGGTGTAGTGTACTCATTACTATGAAAAACTTTTATTATGTGACCAAACATGAAATCGCGAAATATTTATCTGCACTTCCATCAGTGAGTCGAGTAATATGAATTATTTATATGGAACGTCGAAATCGAAATTAAAAGAATTACCTACTTTATGTCTACAAACAATCCTACATTTCAAGAGATGGTTAAGTACCTACATGAAAGTGTCACATATTTATGAAGGTTCCAATTTAAATTATCATATACAGCCGACCGTAAACATCGTAGATGACGAAAACCGCTCGTAGGTAATGATACGCGCCCTTTTGCCTAAATATAAATGAGCTCACAATTTTCACGCTGAATATAAAATACGGTACCTAAAACTTTTTAAGGTGATGCAGTGATAAACAATTCATCTTATATCGGCTGCATACAAAAACTAGCTTGTTCATATTGCGTCAAAAGAGTATTAAATACTCTTTTGACGCAATATGAATAAGCTAGTTTTGCGACAAATTTTGTCGTTTAAAATAAAGACTTTATAAAATCCAATTACAATATTGAACTATGTTTAGTTTAGACTAATCTATACAGAAAATTTAGAGGCGTACACCGGTCTCGTTTCCATGTAGAATTAAAATCTATGTATATAAAGTGCCATTTTTAATAAAATAAAAAATCTGCTGTAAAAGTTAACTAATCACTTGAGCCACGATAATTTACAGCACATGAAAAAAACTGCTTTTATTTCCCTTCTTACTATCTCGCTTTACCATCCATCCATCTTAGTTTAATCTTGTTCTCTTGTTAAAAATATCGCATAGATTAATATGTTACACTGGATAGTGAATCTCAAAATAGTCTATGGTTCAGATAATTTTAATCCTGTGAACTTAATTAAGACTGCCTAATTACATGATAATTTTAAGAAGCACAGTTACTGAACTTATAAGTTGCTGTTTTCATTAAAACGCTTTTATTAGCTTCTTGTAACTAACTATGTAAAAAAAACTTGGAAGTTAAAGACCCACTTCACGGTTTCCGATTGAGCTGAAATTTTGCATACACGTTTAGTTTGGATGTCAAAAGCGTTTTCTTTAGTTTTTTTTTAAACTATAATATTTATTATAAGTTGTTGTTAAGGAAACTTCATTCTGTTAATAGATACTTACCTAAGTATATGATATTTAAGCTGCAGAACTATTTATAAGATTTTATTAATAAAACAAATTGATATGAGCAATTAATTTTAGGTTTTATACTAACTAGACTAATAACAAAGAATAATGAGTTTGCAAAAAAGAGACCAAATTAAAAGAAAATGCAAATAACTCACTTAATTGTCTTGAAGACGTGAAAGGTACGCGACTGGAATGTTTTATTTAGTTTAAAAGTTTCGTCTTATTGCTATTTTGCATTTAAAATTAATTGAAAGGGAAAGAATAATAAAGATTAGTTGCCGACATTGTTAAGAAGAAAATCCTTTGAGGGTAAACTTAACGAGCGGTTTAACGGAGCTCGGAATATGAAAGCCATTAATTAAAAAAAATACATTTAGGTTGATGATCGCTTTGTGTAATTTGTTCGCTTCAATATTTAAGTACCTAACTTTACGTTCAAGACAATATAAAGTTATCCTTATAGGTAGGTATCCCCAGTGATCCGTGAAATGCATTTTTCTAAACTAAAACTTTATTATATTATATTATTTATAATCCTAAATGGTTTATTTGCTTTTAATTCTTTTGAGAGAGATTGTATCTGTATGAGAACAATAAACTTAATCGATCACTGTACTATCACTTGGTATGTTTTCATTGAAAAGGTATGGGACATAGTTTTTTATATTTTTGTCAAATTCGGCAAATACAATTTCGTCGGTTGTTTAGAGCAAACATTCTTGTTGGGATATAGAGTTGATTGAGCGCCACTTCATGCATGTGACAAGTATGTTTGTAAACATTAAAAAAAAAATACAATTTTCTCACGGACTGTGTACTTTTTTTCAAAAATGTAATAGAGCTTTTGATACCTATCTTCAAAATTCACATACAGTTTCCTAAAACCAAAACTTTCTAACTGTAACAGAAAGGGTAGCCAGCCACCCTTAATGCCCCAAAATTTTACGCCATCCTGTATATACCAGAGGAGAGATGGACATAAAAACAAAACCGGGGGCGAGCGTGATTGTAATAGAGAATAAGGACCCAGGTTTCCGTAAAAACAAAAACGCATAATTCATAATTAATATCATGCTTTATACAGCATGGGTTTAAAAGTCTACCTTCTCACAGTGCCTACAGCATTTCGTTCTAAAAGCACCCACTTATATTTTTACATGATTATTCCAAATTTGAAGGCATCCCAATTTTTTCTCAACTTGCTGATGTTCAAACATAATTGAGAATAAGATCGTTTAATCTGAGTCTCGAGTAGAGCGAACATGTTCAACAATTTGATGTAATTTATAGACTTGTTGGCGATGAAATATGTCAACATATCACATCTTGGTAATCATAAATGTTTTTTCATCCTAATTCATAAAATTTCGCTCTCTCTCATAATATAATATAATTTTCACTACACGAGACAAAAATTTTTGTTGATATAACCTACAGATTTACTATATCTACAAATTTTTATGTGGCAGATTATACTGTCTCATAAAAGTATGTTTATTAAATAAAAGATATAAACGTCATTTTATTATAATTGATGGCAGCTCTAATGGAAACGGTAACCTTACGTTAATACAGTCCTCTGTTTACAATGTTTTAGTGTTGCCAGGCCATGCTAAATTCGAAAGTTCTACGGAATCCCTGACGGTCACTTAATTAAAAAAGCCGGTAAAGAAATACCACAGATTTGTTTATATTGAAGTTTTTACCAATACAGAAGTTTGAGGTATACGTCTAAAGAACACTTATTATTTATTACTTTCGGGACTGTTTTTCTTTATTGTTCTTTTGAATTTTTATACTCCGTAAACAATCTATACGACCTTTCTGTAAGCTTTTGTAGTATGAAATGGAAATTAGGACGAATGTTTTTGAATAGGCTTTACAATTAACTGATTGAATTGAAATGTTCAACTTTATGAATCGTTTGGAAAATTGAAAGCTTACCTCCAAGGTGGTGGGTTTACAGAATCAATCAACGAAGTTATTTAACTTGTCACAGTCCAACAATGCTCCTGGGCAAAGATAAATTAACTTTATAAATTGTAAAAAGCAGGAGCGCGACAGTACAGTATTGTCGTCGACCACAAAGCACGTCGTTTATTATGCATGCAAGTTTATGAAAGGAGTCTCGCCGGAGATGCGCGTTATTCAACAATATTGCGAAATGTTGAACTTATGTGGAGGTGCAACATTATACATAAAGCTTCGAAGTTTGTATCGAACGGTCGGGTTTAATGATACGGAATGCGGCAGGCATTGTACGCGGGCCTATGCCTTGCAGCGGATTTACGAGCTAATCGCCTGTAGCATGTGTGCAGATATGCGCGGACCGCAGTTCGTGCGGACTGCGGAGCTTCGTAATGAGACGATTAATGCTCGGATGCGTGAATAGGACATCAAGAAAAGCTAAATTCATTATTTGCGATTTACCGCACAATTCTCAAACGTAACTCAATTTTAAGATGACGAATCTGAAATTGGCTGCATACTTTTGTAGGAGAGTACGACCAATAAGTACTATGCACAAGTTTGCAAACATTTATATGCTCGCAAACTTGTGCGTAGTACTTATTTGTCGTACTCTCGTTAATTTTATAAAATCTAATTGACAAATTGAAGTGTGTGTTTAAACTAATCTATAGAGAAAAAGAGGTTCAAACCTGTCTCGTTTCCCTGTAAAGTGAAAATCTCTGCTTTTAATGTGCAGATTTTATGTTTTTTTCTCTGCGGAAAATGTTAACCAATCATGATAAAGCATTTACCAATATAATGTCAAAGACATCATAAATCAGTTCGGATAATTACTGAGAAGACTTGAGATCCGCCAACATTTTCAATTTTGTCTCATGTTGTCTCTGTAACTGTAGCAACAAAATGATCTTTATGAGCATCTTAAAATTAAACGTGCTTTAAGAATTCAGGGGTTAGTAGTATGCAAACACCTACAATGTGCGTAGTTGTCGAAAACTTAAGTGCGCTGGATTTATTTATGCAGACACGCAGTTGCTCAGAAGTTGAAACATTACATAAACACCTGTTGATCCTTGAACGTATCTATAGCTATGCCCCTTGTTCAAGTTTCACAAGGAATCCAATAATTTCTTTCTTTTATTCATTAGTGGGAAGTGAAACTGAAAGCCCCTCGACCGGAATTGCCTCCCGGCGGGGACGATTTATGAAGAATATAAACCTGACAATGCCACTTAACAGTATCTGAAAACGGCTGGATTCCTTGCTGAAAACTTATAATTTAAAACTAGCATAAGTGTGCCGTTTTTCAGCAATGGATTTTTGTGGATAAGATTTATTTTTCTTGACTGTCGGTATGTTGTATTGATGACAAAGGGTGTGAGGATGGTTTTGGCGTTGAATGGAAAGTGTCTGTGGGTAGGGAGGTGAGAGGAAAGCAGGTGGGCGCGGGGGCGGCGTATCGATCGCGTGGGCTGCGCAACAAGTGCCGCGGGTCGCCCGCTGCGTGCCGCGCTTTCATCGCCCGAACGCCCAACGCATTCGTACGGCATCGACAGTTGCGCCTGCACTGCAGAACACGCACTATGAAACATCATTCTGATACAGCCTATAACTGAAGGTAACCTGATCGCAGCGCATCAAACAGCATCGAACCCATCATTATTATAAATGTGTTTTGTGTGGTAAATAACCGCGCGCCGCTCGCCGACCGCGTAGTAACGCATCGCGCCCTTTTCGATGCGGCATGGCGCGGTGACTGCTGCGTTCAGATGTGACTTCAACCGAAGCTGTTATTCATTCTATACTATGTGATTCAACAAAGAAAATAGATGGCCTACATATTGTAAATATCTGCGACAGTGAAATGAAGGCATTTACTGTAATGAACTAAGCGGATGTTCATAATATGGCGATCGTCGATCTGTTTTTAACACGCTTTTATTAGCTTCACCTGTAACTAACTATGTAAGAAAATCTTGGAAGTTCACTAAGGTTTCCGATTAAGCTGAAATTTTGCATACACGTTCAGTTTGGATGACTAAAGCGTAGTTTTTTTAAACTATAATATTTATGTTATTTGAAACACATAGTAGACCGCATTATACATTAGCTTATGTGAATCTCAAAATCCTGTTTTTTAACCTGGTGTACAACTAAATATTAGAGTATAAACAAATAGTAAGTAATTTTTCTTTCTGCGATAAATTTTCTACAAAATTACAGCTTGAATGGAACACTTAAAGAAAAACCCATTAATCGTATTATCTTTCTCACAAAGCATTCTGATTACGTGCTCTGGACACAATCGACTTACTTTGTCTGTAACAAACTAAATTATAAAGTTAACTGTCTGTCTGAGCTTTTGAGGAAAATATCGGTTATTTTTCATGGTATTTTAAAATCTGAAGTAAGCGTATTATGAGAAAGAAATAACCACGTTTCAGAAGTTAGTTATTTTTATTCAGAGTTAATTTTATTACATCGGTATAAATGGTGAAGTAAATACCTGTATTTGAAATATAACATTAAAAGTAATTTACTTACTATAGATAAGTACGCGACTATTAAATTGAATGGAAAATTAACATCTATACATACACTACACATGTCAAATCCTTCTGTGCTAAGTTTCACGAACAGCTCCGTAATATTTATACAAAGGATCATAAAAAATCTTAGAATAAAGTTTGCAATTTTTTAAATTTTTCTTAAATAAATGATGCGCAGATCGCTCCTAGTACAAACATTGATAACCACATAATTTGAAAAATGCTATTAAATTTTATTCAAATTCAATAATAAATATAGATTTATATTTATATCTTTTCTAATAAACTTTACATTAAATAATTTATTATGTATCATACGGATCAGAAAACCAATAGAAGGAAGCGACACATTTTTCTTTTTAAAAGCGTAATTGGGAATGAGATTTGACTTTTTTCAATAATTCAACGAAATCTACAGTTTCTAATAACTAAGAAGACTACTCTTTTAAAAAAGGCACATCCATATAATTTGAAATGTTAAATTACATAATTTTGTAAACTGTTCCTATGGAACGATCATGCGTAGGATGAAACTAAATTTCAAGTAGGTACCTACATAAATGTTACATAAATATAATAACCAGTGAAAAAAACACAACCAATTATAAGGTTTAAGGCGGTGAGCAGACGACGGCATTTTAGCCGGGCTTCCACTGGCAGCGGAACGAGCTCCGTACGGAGTCCGTTTAACACGCAACGCAACTTCATAGAAGTGCTTCCACCAACAAAGAGTCTAGCGGAGATGACTGAACGAGTAAAAATAGTTAATAACGAACTCGTTCTTCATTTCTCTTTTGCAGTGGAAGGCAATTGTCAAAACTCTTTCCTAATGGAAGGTAAAACTTATTTTAGCTAGTTGGGGTCCGTTCCGCCCAGCTATTATTGCTCATTACCCTTTCGCAGTGGAAGCCCGGCTTTCTGCCGTGACGATACGGCGGCGGATATAAATTCTGCCGGTCAATACACCGCGTCCGCTAGTGTCCGGCGACGGCAGACGATATGTCCATCGTCTGCGCCGCGCCTAATTGGTAACAGTATACAAATTAGGTTATACCTAAATAATTGATTACCACTACCACTCCTAGTGATTACGGTGACGTTAGGGTTGGACCTTTGGTAGTAGAGTTAAAAGTAATTTCTTAACTTTTTAATAGATTTGACTCTCAGTTTATTATATTTATATAGGTACTTATCTAAGTTATATTCAATTGTATCTATTTTGCCAACTCTAGTGTCACTCTAAACACGTAAGTTTGATACAAATCATAAATAATTTTACGCTTTATGAGATAAGATAAATTATAATGATGTAGAAATCAGTATAGCTAAAATGAATCTAAAATTGGTGTTTGTCCAAATGCTATTCAATAAGGATAAAATAAATTAATACAATAATTATACCTAATAATTTTTTTATACTAACGTTTCTTTTTGCTTGCGATAAATAAATTAATTTTGTCGTTTATTTATAAGTACATTTTTGGTGTCGTTTCTTTCCCTTGGAGATCATAATTTATTTTTGGATTATTTACATTAGATACAAATAAGATTTGGTATTTTTTTGTCAATCAAAAATTTTGGGCATACTTCAGTGCGTTTTTTAACCAGATATAAATGGTATTTTATATAAGTAAGGAACACTTATTAAATAATTTTGGAGAAGAATATATTAATCTCGAGTGTATTTCATTTTCTAAATGAAATGCACTGAAAGTTAGTAGTTACAGCAAGACTTACAGAATAGCTGGTTGAGGGAGAAACTTTTGTATTTAATGTTAAAGTTATGATAAAAGTTATTCCTAGAATAAATAATGTTCAGTTTAGGTCAGAATAGTCACATAGTATTAGACAACTACGATTTACAAGTCATTTTATAGTTATATACATTTTGAATGAAATTTTTGGTATAGTTAGGTAGGTATATACTGATATAAGTTCCACTATTCATTAATACTGGTTTGGCAAACGGAATGTTTAAGGTACATATCCATCCCTACCCTTATAGTCCCGATTACTTTAAGGGGTTATTGTACTCATCATTATGAACAACTTTTATTACGGGACCAACTTTGAAATCGCAAAAAAGTACCAATCGCATAAAATCGCAAAAAAAAAGAATCGGCTGTTCCCAACAAATAATTCAATAGTACCTAGGTACTCGAAAATGTATGGAACAGAAGATTTCTTTATCGCGATTTCAGGTTTGTTCTCTGAGTAAAAGTTGTTCATAATGATGGGTACAATAACCCTTTCAAGGGATTGGGACTAGAAACGTAGCACATTGTATGGACAATTATTATTTATTATATCAAGTAACCGGATAGCCCTTGGAACCGCATTTGTGGTTAATACACCCTCATAAGCCTGGCCTCGTTAGAATATTATTATATTCCGAAGTAATTAGTGTAACGAGATCATATAATCCTTTCGGCTAAATATCTTCTTTCACCGCCTCACAAATTAAGAAAGACAGACCCAATATTAACACTTATCTTGTGTTTGTTTATTTGATATTCTGTGGAACACTCAGTCATTTCGGGGCTCCTCCCATAGACAACTCTACGTCCTTATAACTTACCTATAAGTTAGAATAACTTTATTATAATCCTAGAGTATAAACCAGTCACGAATACCGTCACTTCTACATTATCACTTTTCCTACATTGTCACTCTGCTTTACACTAACACCTTAACTCTAATGGTATAATATTTGTATGTTGGCGTTATTTCCACTACTTATCTAAACACATAAAGTAGAGACATCACGTAAGGAATGGACAAATCTTAATGGGTCTAAGTATATCACGTAAGAAACGGTTTTATTGCCTAGCATAATCGTAAATTACAACGATGAACTAAGTCAGACGAGCCAGATGACGTGCGAACGAATATGACATGTCACCCGACATAAAAAAGATGTACAGAGTAATTGAAAAAATACTCATAACCTATTACATATAACTTCGTATTATGATCCTGAACAACGTTTGTTCTACGACTTTGACCAAAAATAATAAAGTTAAAAAAAATGTTTTTTGTGTGTAAAATTTACGTAAAATACCACAGAATAGAAAATAGTAGGTAGGTACATTCGTACGTACGTAGGTAGTAACATTCAGAATGATAAAAGGATATTCTTTTCCATTTTATTCCATTTTTCGGACAATATGCCAACTAAAGAGTATTTTAATATTAAAAAAATAAGGTTCGAATTATGAAACGTCGTAGAACAAACGTTGTTCAGGGTCATAATACAAAGTTAGTGCTAAGAGTTTTTGGATATTTTATAAATTAAGTATCCTGTATATTTGCAACATATATCTAAATTGGAAAATTGATAAATCATTTTTATGAATCACTAAAATATTGACACATCCATTCATCTAAAAGCGACAACTTTATCACAATATTTTGGAATATCCAAAGAACATCGGAAATGTCAAACTTTACCTATAGATACAGCTGACAACTGTAAAGATTCACTGTTGTTTTATTTTGTAGAAGTCTGACTATCGAAATGGGAATTCAGAAGAAAATAGCGACGACAGCAAATGTTAATGAACATCTAATACAAAGTCACTTTAATGAAAGTTTTATACAATTAAGTTGTATCATTACGTATAGAAAATTCGAAAATTACCCGTCATCTTTAACTAACGGTGGAACCGCGAGCGGTCATAACGTCACGATCTAAGAAATGATGCAGGAGTTGCGTTTGTTGCTGTGTCGCTCGCGGATCTGTTGCAGGTGCGCGAGTTGCGCGGGCGACGGCACGTGCGGCGGCGTCGGGCTCGAGCCGGGCGGGCCGTGCGGGCCCGTGGGCAGCGACTGCCGCCGCCGCCGGCGCAGCGCCGGTGACAGGTTGTACTTCACCTTTGCCTGCACCAACAACTCCTTGAAGATCTGGGACACGTTTACGTTCTCCTTTGCTGATGCCTCCACGAACCCGTTCTCCCAGTCTACGGTCACCACGGATTCTGTGGTGTGGAATTCTACCTGTAAAAGAAATTAAAGTCAGAAACAGAAAAGATCATTTTAGTGGTACCTATTGGACGAAGGAATGGAAGCACACGAGTAAGTTATTAATTATTACGGTAAATCGCTTTACACTTTTTCGAACTTAAACAGCATATAGCTAAGAACCAAGTTTCCACACATACCTAATAAATAAATGAAAACGGAAATTTTCGTGTCTATTACCTACTAATCTTGAATCTTACAGAAACATTTTACTTATCTATCAAAATATAGAAGTTACACCGCGTCAACATTTCCCGAGGCTCTTTTGCTTAAAATTCTAGGTCGAGATCGAGTCTAAGCGAAGTGCGATTATAGCGAAAATGTATTTCATTCCTCGTAATATATTTGCAAATGAGAGCCGAAATTACCCGGAACGAGAAGACAGTAATTTGGAATGTACGTAATCTGGGGGCACGGCAGTGCCCCAGCCAAGTCTCGAGCAAAACGGACACGGCCGTACCATCTTTTCTCGATGCGATTCGCGGCTGTTTCGCCCCCCCTATATCTTCGACGTGGACAAAGCTACGAGTTTAGGTTTTCGGTGAATAATAGTAGGCATTAGAACAAGCTTAAGTTCGAAATTACATGCCAATTGAATTAATAGTTTAGGAGTTACGGTCGATCAAAGTTACACCATTTTGTCACTCACTGACTCATTGACTCACTGACTCACTGACTCACTGACCGATCATCAAAAATCTAAGGTACTTCTAGCAGACTTAGAAACTTCAAATTTTGCACCAAGATAGGTCATTAGCCACATATAAAGGAAAAATTTAAAAAACATTAAAAATAATTATAAAAACATTAAAAAATAATATACCATAGAAAACAATTTTATATTTGCGGTTTGGCAAGAACATTGTGTATGGATTTTGACTGCATTGTTAACTTTGTTCGTTGTTTAACTATTCAATTGGATGAATAAATACATAGAATAGAAAAGAATAATATAAACTGTGGTCAAGCATACGTGGCCCTTTCAAGAGTGACTAAAAACCTTAAAAAATAATATACCATAGAAAACAATTTTATATTTGCGGTTTGGCAAGAACATTGTGTATGGATTTTGACTGCATTGTTAACTTTGTTCGTTGTTTAAGTATTCAATTGGATGAATAAATACATAGAATAGAAAAGAATAATATAAACTGTGGTCAAGCATACGTGGCCCTTTCAAGAGTGACTAGTTTGGGTGGATTACATTTAATAAATGTGAATTTTAGTAGTATCAAAGCTCAGGAGATAGCAATAGCTGAATATAATCGACTCCGAAGTATATATCGCCCAGACTTGTCTACCTTAGAAGTAACGAAGCCTCAGAAAAGAAACAAAAGAGATAGAGATAGAGAATGGGTTCTAAGCAAAGCAGTAGCTGAAGTCCAAGAAATTATGAGGTCACCTAAAAAAAAAAAGAAATACACTTACAAAAAATAAATGAGATCCCAACAAAAACATGAAATGTAAAAAAATGCCAAGTCTCTCGATGCAGTCTTTCCATCGTAAAAAGTTTTGAGATCTCATAGAAGCCAAGTCCTATTCAAATTATTTTGTAGTTATAAATCAACATTTAGTAATTGTATCAATAGTTTTCTTTATATTATAATTATAGTGACTTGGCAATGAGCACAAATTAAAAGCTGCTTGCTGCCTGGAATTATGTGCAAATGTTACTGACGAGACCTGTGATCAGATTATCCTGCGCAGTTTACTAGTCTTGGATGAGACTGACTGCCGTTGGCGAAATTCGGTTGGGACGACACGGATAAACCAAAAGAAAATTAATTTTGTGATATTAATGTTTACGCATGCGTTGTGTGACTTTCAACTCCTCCAAATATGCCGTTTTATTTGTTTCTTCTTGTGCTCATTGCCAAGTCACTATAATTATATTATAAAGAAAACTATTGATACAATTACTAAATGTTGATTTATAACTACAAAATAATTTGAATAGGACTTGGCTTCTATGAGATCTCAAAACTTTTTACGATGGAAAGACTGCATCGAGAGACTTGGCATTTTTTTACATTTCATGTTTTTGTTGGGATTGATATTAAAGCAACATTGCTTATGAAAAATTCATAACAAATTTTCTCGCATCTGATAGAAAGATAATGAGAAAAGATGTGGAAAAACAAGCTTCGGATGAATGAAAAATTGTTTCTTAAATTCGTTATAAACTTAAATGAGATCTACGTAAAGGCGTTTTATGTGATCGTCAACAAAGTTTCAGAAAGTCGTCATTAATTAGCATGTAATATACCTATCCTTGTCGGAAAGTCGACTTTTGTTTCAGTTAACCCAAATGAGTTTCGTACAGATTTATTACGCTAAGTTTTGTTTTATGAGCTAAGTTTAAAGTATTCTCCAAATATGTGTACCGAAACTACGCGAGAGATACAGCGACCGGGTTTCAATAATGAGACTTGAGAATATCGTATACAGGTTTAGTAAATAAACTAATATCTACTTATAAAATAAGTTTTTTTATAATGTATAGATAATCCGATTTGAAAACAATAGTACATATTACAAACCTAACGAAATAACGAAACAACGCGAGAAGTTATTGCGATATTTCTCGAATAAAAACACCAAGACATAGCTAGTAGAGCTACGAATCTCCATTAGAGCGCCTGTTTTTCTCTCCAATAAAAACGAGGTTATGTTAGACGGTGCACAGTGCGCAGCGATGCGGATATTGGCGAGTCAACGGACGCCTGCGGCTATTGTGCACAGTGTGCCGGACACAGTTATCGCAGGAACAAGCCCGGACGAACCAACTTTGTCATGCAGCTTATGAAATATACAAGTATAACGATACATTTACATTCTGCCGGGACATAATTTAATTCTAGTTCTCACTTAGTTACTGCACGGAACACTTCACATGAATTCAGTTCGTATGTTAACTCATATATGAACTAAGATTGAGCCGATTACGCCCGATTGTCTCATCATTTAGGTACCTATGTTAGGCTATGTTGCTTGTGTTTATAACAGTGCACACACACTCCTAAATACCTCTAGCTGTTCGACAGAAAGATCGATATGAAGTCAGTTTCAATCACTGCTATATGAACTAAATTGAACCGATTACTCCCGATCGGCACATCGTTCATTTTACTGACAAATTGAGAGTGCTAATACTCGAGCAGTTGTGGAGAAACCTCATAAGTATTCAGTTTCATTCAATGGTCACTGATATCAACTAACATTAAGCCCGTTTTTGCCCAATCAGCTGAAAAAATCTGAAAATGATGATAGAGGAACTAAATTAAATAATTAAGATGCGAATGGTCGCCGGCCGAGCAAAGCAATAGATTTTCTATTATGTTTAGGTACTTTGCGTCGCTTGTAAGTAATTCGTACATAAATGTAACAGAAAAACTGACTAATAATGCCGAGTAATCATTTAGAAACCTTGTTCCGCTAGTCTAAAAGCATTACCTTTCTGTCCAAAAAAAAAAAATCAACTTTTTGCTTAATTACTTTTGATATAAATATTTTGTTGTTAAAGTAGCTGCAGACTCAAAATCAATTTAATGCATAAAATATCAAATCTACCATATTAATATTTTCTACAGAGAAGAAAATAATGCATGAGTAGGAAATGTTTAACATTACACACACATACAGTGTCAATTTTTTTAATTAGCATTGTTTCAAGTATCATATGAAAGATTCTACGCTAACGCTACTTTTGTAAAGCTTTTCAAGAATATGTAGATAGAATAGAACGGAACTTTTCTTTGTTCTTGGATACTACTCGGTGTGACTATTTACCTCAGGTTTTGTACTTCAAAGGGTAACTTACTAAATTACTATCTAACTTTCAGTAGCTATGTCGGTTTATCAAAAGCTTCTAACTTATTTACAAAGGAGTTTCAGATTTTCTGTTCAACAGAATAGAAATATACTTTAGTGTTACCTTTTTGAAAGTAAATCACTGAATACCTATAGTTTAAACATATATTGGATTATATACATCTATAAATAATAAAAATAAAAATATATCTTTAAATAAACATTTAGAACTTAAAAAAGCAACGATAAATTATGTTACACTGGTGATCCACCCCGGCATCGCATGGTTGCAACATCCTTACATTTAATATAAATGAATGTATTTTAAGTAATAATAATTATTTAATAAACCTTCTTGAAGAAATGCTTAAAATTATTGGTAAACCGCATCAAAATGCGTTGTACCTACCTATAGGTCGTTAATTAGCGAAAAGACGGACAGATGCGGCGGGCGATTTTATTTTATAGCACCTATGTAGTGATAGTGATAGTGATGATGCATTTGGTAAAGAAAAAGTCTATAAACTTCTGTTCGATAGACTTGTTTTGTTTGTTAACTACAGTCTTGACTACATTAAGCGCACGCTCTAAGGAGACTAAACTATACTTATATACCTACTAATATTATAAAGAGTGTTTGTTTTTTTGTACGTAGCGGGTAACTACTGAAGTGATTCTAAAAATTCTATTCCCTAATAGAAAGCTACACTATCCCTGAGTGATAGTGAAACGCGGGCAACAGCTATATATATATTTATATTGGCGATTTGTCGGGGCCTGGTTTGGACAGCGTGACTTACTTTTTTCCGGCCCGCAGCCCAAAGAAAATTGATGATATATTTCCTCATAAAAAGCCTCATTTATATGGAGAGAGGTTTTCGAACGTTTTAGAACGATATCTTGGCAAATTTCGTATAGGTACGAGAACCCGATACAATAATTGCATTAGATTATTACTGTAGTGTGAGTAATCATATAAATGCAATTATTGTACAATATTTCACTAACCTTCCTGTCATAATAAATTACATGAATAAAGTATTTTAATCACTTCAAAAATAGCACAAATTATTGATTAGAAACATAAAAAATTCATTGTTGTATTGCAAAATATTCTAAGTCTAGTCTAAGTCACTTTGTAATGGTTCCAGTGAAAAATGTAATCAGTATTTTAGTTAATAGTCATTTTTAGTATTATTTCACGTTGTTTATAGTAGCCACGTCTCCCTACTGGTTCAAACATTCAGTGCCGCGAGTATCTGCAAAGGAATGTGTCATACAATAAAGAAATTGTCATCTTTCCTTAAAAGTTAGCTATTATAGCAAAACCCTAAAAATAACGGGAGTTCAAAAACATCATTCTTCACAAACTGGGTCTAAGAAATCAAGCAAAAAATGACGCGTTACTTTCATTACATTTACACAAGGAAACGCTGACTCAACGCCTATAAAATAAACGACAAGATATGCCCAGAGGAATGCATAGCCCTTAATAGAAACCATTACATTACATATAGAAAAGCTGTTCAGCCCATTTCGTCACATCCGGTGGACTAGTAACGTTGTTAGATTTCTCTGTGACCTTTCTCGCATTCGGTCCACATATTGCAACTTGTGACATCGCGGAAATTCAATTTTACTCACAACACGCTGCGGGGACGTATTCATAATAAATGCGCATTCAAATACTCTAGATCGGTTTAAAGAGATTTGTTACATTAATCACGTATATTTGCGCTGGCGCTTTCGATAGACGGCTTTCTTATGGTCCCATATCGCCGACTAGTGATTTATGAATTCCTTCCGAAATTGCTTAGAGCTTATCTCCAATAAAAACCTTTATTTGTTCTGATACTCGTATCTAGCTATGTAGAACCTTTATATGTAGATATGATGTAGTTTCTATTGTTTTCAGCCGATAGATTTGTGTATTTGTACATATCCCTTGGGGTTATGTGATACGTGACACCCGCTTGATCCGCTTCACCCGTCACTTTGTTACCCGACCTTCATCACACTAAACTATGTAGATATTCCACATTCAACAAACAAGCCAAGCAAATATTGAACAACAAAACATGAAATACTTGAGGCAAAGAATCCGTTGCATAAAAGTCAGGTTGGATGTACTTCCATAAAGAAATTAGGGAGAATATCGTGCAAGGTGACACAAAATTTCATCTCTAGTATTATTAAGATTCATCTTTGTCATACAAGAAAAGAATCGCTTACTTGTCTCGCGCCAGTTTCTGCCAGGTCCACCTTATTGCCGACCACGACAATAGGAACGGCCGTGCTCTCTTTAGTTTCATGGATTTGATCTCTTAAAGTCCTCACTTCAGTAAAGCTGTCTGAATCAGTGATGTCGTAGACTAGAATGAAAGCGTCGGCGGACTGCATGGACAAAGCTCTCATTGCGGGGAACTCGTAAGCCCCCGAAGTATCTAATATATCCAGCGTTAGTCTCACTCCGGACACGTTGAAGTCTCCGTGATGCATTTCCTCTATCGTCCTCTTGTACTTAGGTGAGAATGTGGTATACAGGAACTGAGATATAAGCGATGATTTCCCCACTTTTGCGGCTCCTAATACTACTATTTTGTGTCGCACCGCGTTGTTGGTTAGGTTGCCGCTGCTAGACACCGTATCCTCCGTCCGATCAGTTCTGCAAATAAAAGGCTATATTATACACCTACCATGTAAATATGAGATTTGGTGTAAAACCAATTTCATGAGCAGTTTACATGGGTGCTTTTATCGTGTATAACAAAACTGAATGTTATTACCTACATGAAAACAGACCACTAAATTTAAACCTAATTTAACAGGTGGTATAAATCGCGTCATAAATTTTACGACATCGTGTGGGACGTATTTTGCAAACAGTACGATAATCATGCAAATAAGAAGATATATTGGAGTTCTTCAATATGGCCTCGGGAATACTGACGGTCTAGCTAATATATTCATGTAGGTGGTAGATAAATAGCAAGGGCACTAGACCCCTTATCAACGGAACTTGGCCACTATGGCACAGCTAATTGACAAACATATCGGGTAAACATTAGCAATTAGTAAAGTGGTATATACTTTCAGAACGATGGAAAATTTTGTTCTATGAAATTTTATCTGAATTTAGATTATGTAGAATGTCGGTGTTAATGTGCATCATTAATAAAAATTAAATGTGTCATAGGCTTATCGGGAAAATCAATCGATCAATTTAGTTTTATTTACTGACAACCTATTATGACGACGAGTACTTATCGGTTTTCTGAGTATCTATAAAATATTGAACGGGACAGATATTTACTGTTATGTCCACATTCTAGTTGAAGCGATTGCAAAGATGCTCATTGCTATAGTACGTATCAAGGAACGAACGAACGAATGCGATGTAGCTTGATAGCTTGTAAACCGTAATCTACATCACTTAGTCCCATTTTCTCATGTGTGGGATAAACAGATTCATGTTGTGACAAACTTGTTTGTCGATTTTCTTTTAAGACGTTGATATTCTATTGTTTAGTTTCACTGCATACGTAGAAACTGCTATTCAGAAAACCTCAACGAATTTTCAAACGACTTAATTATGAAATACCTCAAAGACAATATTTTTTCTTTATTTGCCAATGTTTCAAATATTAATGCCCGCGTCAAATCTTATGCTAATTGTTGAACAAAAGAGTGAATGAATGAGCTTAGTTTGTTAATAAAACATCTTCACTTGATAAGAACTGCCATTATCATCGAGTTACGGTGTTGAAGTGTCAATGGAACTATGTTCACAAGTAATTTCCTTTGTCGTCGGCCCCGGTGCGGTCGTATAAGCGTTCATTACTATCGTCAGAATGTTTCTGCGCGCACTGATTGCACCATTGTGCTTGACACCTCCACCACTACCTCAAACACTATAGTTAGAAGGCAGAAAACTTCGAAAACATCGAAACGAAATAAGCGTTTTTTGTTTCATTATATGTAGAAGTGGAATTACTAATTTGATTTATTATACGGAAGTAGTTTGTTTGTATGTCCTAAACAAACAACTTAATCTGTTACGAATCTATCTCAACTTATTACAGAACCGATTCTAAAAAGAAGGAGGGTAATGTTTTTATTTAGATAAAAATACCGCGCGGGTGAACCCGCGGGCTACAGTCAGTTTATTTATAATTAGAAAAAAACCTTGAATGATAATTCTGTGCGCAGTGTTGGCCTAGTGGTGGTCGTAGATTGCTAGTTTGAATCCATGAAGTCAAGTGCTTAGATCCTGCGCTAAACGTGCCGTCAATGAGCTGCTAAGGGCCTTCACAGCATACAGTCCTTAGGAAATTCGTATGTTACCTCCCTAATAATTTGCTTGTGGTCACAAAGCCCTGAACATCGTGCAAACTAACTTATTTATTGGAATAGCTTCTGTATTTAGAGTAAAAACACATTGCAAACTCCATTTAGAATTTAAATTGTGTTTCTACAAAGTATCGGGTAAAGTAGAAACTGGGATACTGTGATAGCATGTTATAACTTTTAGCTTCTACTGCGGTGTATTGTGATAGTAAAATCAGATTGTGAACTTCTAGACATATGTTGGTAGATATGCTTAGGTAAATGATAAAACCGTAATGATTGTCACAGAAATGTCTGTACATAACACCTATGTTTCACAAATACATAAATTTGAATGTGACCGAACTTATAGTGAAGTTAAAAGTTAGTGAAAATGCAACCAGTGTACCTACCAGTGTGCTTGCACGATTTTTACTTACTTATTTGACAATGGTGAATTTCTACGAGCGGCTTATACTATGAATGTATATCCAAATAGGGAGAAAAATATAAAAAATTCTATACCCAAAATCGACTGTCATCGAGAAGTGAATTCTCAGTATGTACCTTAGTTTTGTTTAATTTGTAAAGTACCTAGTTTAAGTTAATGTATAGAAACGGAGCGCGACTCGCCACCAAACTCAAGTTTGGCGGGTAGAATAGAATAGAATAGAATAGAAATATACTTTATTGCACACCAACATAACAAAACATACAATACAAATATGTATACTACAGGATATTTTTTTATGTAGTGCGCATATTTTGCAGAGTAATTCAGTGTCCGTTCCCAAATGCAACCGCATTACTAAAATTCACTCCAAAATAAAATTAAATATTGATTTTGTATGGCTTGCTCTAATAAATTATAGGTACGGACGTATCCCCCATACTAAGTCGTATTTTCGTTTTGTATTCAAGTGTATCCCAATACTGCGTTTGCATTTAGAAACAGACACTGAATCACTCTACAGATAAGCACTCTACAAAAAATTATCCTGTATAGAGAAACATAAAAAATATTGTATTTTAGAATAAATAAAAAATGTATCTCGCAGTTCTCTGGTGACTGATAAGGGTCTCTCTTACTCCTTTCCCGAGTGTTAGTCCCTCATTCTGGTAGGTTTATCCTTCTTAGTCTTCATCCATTACTTCCCTTCCCTTTTGCTCATTACCATAGAACCTTTCTAATCGCCACTATTCATAATTCCTTAAGCTGATGGATATTTTCTTAACCCGCCATATATTAGGATAGAAATGATCCTCTCCTAACTAATGGACGAAGATATTGGATAGTTTGGCCTACCTGAATGTTAGCTCCAATACTGGGTCATATTTATTATGATCGGGTTACGTTAAATTGTATAAAATTTAATTAATTTCTTATGAAGGGGTCATCCCATAAATTTATTATACTAGTGGTAAAGTATCATAAGGTTATCATCCTGTCCATCCGGTTGTCATCCTGACAAAGGCAAAATTTAACTATCTACCTACATATACAGGTTAGAGTGCGAGGTTTCGCTTGTTCTGTGACTGCGAGGTTGGCACTGCTGCTCTAACTGTCACTGTCATTCGAAAAACGTTTGTTGTCCGGAAGGAAACCAATTTCATCATTAATATTGTTTTTTTTTAAACTGATCACGTGTCATTTACTAGCTTGACGTTGGCAAAATCATCGAATTACGATGGAGCCATAAAAATAAAAGAAGAAGAACCACAGTAGTGATTCTATTTTAGAGTCATGTGATCACTTTGTTTTTATCATAATGTTCTTTTATTGAAAACAATATCAATAATTGTCACAAATGTAAATCTAAACCTTAGCTTAATCTTTGGTATTGTACCTATTACTAATAGTACTAAAAATATATATTTTGTCCCTACTAAAAAACTAAGTTGAATATTTAGTGCTTATTACCTAGGTTTGTAGTTTCGGTTTGAAGAATTTTATTTTACTGTACAGCTAGTTAAGTATGTTTAAGTAACATATTTTTCATGGCTTGCAACACTACTGTCACTTCTGAATGACAGCCCCCACACGGAAAAGTCTACCAATTTTTGTGATTAAAATAAATATTATAGTTTTAAAAAAAAACTAAAGAAAACGCTTTTGTCGTCCAAACTAAACGTGTATGCAAAATTTCAGCTCAATCGGAACCCGGGAAGTGGATCAAATTTAACTTCAAAGGTTTTTTTACATAGTTAGTTAGTTACAGGTGAAGCTAATAAAAGCGTTTTAATAAAAACTTAAAAGTTTTGTAGGTACATGCGCGTGTCCTATGTCTTAAATTTTGACATCATGTTTCCAACTAAGGTGATGAATTATTAATCCAATAATAATAATTCATCTTAGTTAGAACTATGTTATCAAAATTGGAACAATTAGAACAACATGTGTAGTTTCAATAGCGGGCATAAAGGCAAACTATCCATCAACATTCACCGCCTAGCGACAACACCTGAACCTAATTTCATGAAACTCATTAATATCTAGATGTTTGGATTCTACAAAGATGGAACCGCCTTACTAATTAAAAATTTCGCATTTATCAGGGTGCTAATGAAAGAGAATTAAGTAATTAGTGACATAAAATATGAGGTGTCTTAACTAATAGGGAGGAACAAAAGAATGCGGGGACCAAAAGTAAGCGGGTATCTCTTGTGGGCACCGCGATGGGAATAAAACTCCCAACTTCTTCAGACAAACATTAATAGGGAAGTTGTTATTGCTTCAAATGAACTCTATAGCTAATTAACTGATTTGACTCATGATGTTGGCCCGTAAATAAATAGTGTAAATAAAGGGCTCTTCGACTGCTACAATAAACTGGATTAAACTTTGCTAATTGGTAACCGCCACATAGGGATTCATGTGATGATAATGTTTACTGTATGAATTTAATTTAATTTAACGTTTTCTTTGCTTCTATATTATAATAGTCTGCATGTGTTTATATATGTAGATAAAAAAACTAAAAGAAAATAATGCTTAACTAAAGAACTTTCTGTACTTTGTTCACGTAAATACTTAAATGATTTTTTCTTCACCAATCTTAGCAAAAGGTAGTTGATAGCAATTATGTTGTTATTATACACCCCTTATTTAAAATTACCCTATTTTTCTTGGTAATGAACATTCTAGTTTTAATAACGGTAATGTCCATTTAAAAACGACGAATGCTCGATGTTCTGTTACAAGAGATTGATCAGGTTTGTTAGCGCCTTTAAAATTTAAAGCTTCTCATATTTTTATCATTTACTCTTCTACTATACTAAAATATCGGGAGCTAATTACTTAATACCAGGTAATAAAACTTCCAATCTCGTTTCAACCGCTCAATTAACAAAGTTTAATGCCTCCAACCAAATACCTGTTATTAGGTATTTTAATAAAGTACGGTACTAAGAAATTTTCATACATTTTCACAGTAATTTCCGGCTGACTAGAGCACTCTGATATCTTTATAATATTTAGGTACTGCTAAATGTTTGAACAGCGCTGAAAGTAACTAATAACAATTTGTTATAACTTTACGAGGAAAATGAAGGGACATCTTAAAAAATAGGAATGATGCTTCGGGTTCTGAGGCAACAAAAGTAGAGTCTGTTATGAAGTTATCTTTATATATACCTAAAATGGTTTTGCATATTTATTATTTTTATATGAGTGATCTTTTACTAGTTATATCGAATCAACGTAATCATTATGGATTTGGAGACATCTTTTATATTTTTTACCCCACTACGGAGAGCCACCGCCACGTATGCCACCTACAGCTACCCTAACAAAACATTACAGTCTAACAGTAGTAAGCAATCATAAGCTTCAGGGCAAAGTGGCATTCGACCATGGCTATCCTCTGAACATCAGTATGAATATGTATCTATTAATATTTTCTTGTTTCATAATTTTTCAGTAGTCGGGTTTTAGTTTTTGAACTTATTTTTTTTTTATTATATTATATTTTTATTAAATGGTGCAATCGCTAAATAAGTGATCTTACTTAACAGAAAGTTGAACATATAGGCAATTGAGTCATATCGCTTACGAAGACTACAACATCGCATTTCCGCTATTAGAAGGTTTCATCGAGATACACATAACAAATACGAACTACTTAAATATTTGTTCAAGTAAGGAAAACTGAGTATAAGCATGGAAATATAAAATCTTATTTCTTAGTAATAAATAAGAAGATAAGATCTTTTTACTGCTCATAATTGTGAACGTTTTGGATGTTTGTTAACGTTGAACGGATTCGGATAAAATTTGGCACACAGATTTTTTAGATTTTTTTATTGTACCTATATGGTGCAAACGAGCTTGCATTTCACTTGGTGGTAAGTGATCACCGCCGCCCATGAACATCCGCAATACCAAAGGAGTCATCGATGCGTTGCCAACCTTTTAGGATGGTGTAGGATTTTAGGGTGGGGGGGGGGAGGGGTTGGTTAGGCTTCCGGTCCTCTCAATCACCAGAGAAACGCAGCAAGATGCCATTTTACGCTAGTATTCTGTGAGAGCGTGGTACTTCCCTGGTCGAGTCAGCCCATTTACGAGCTGTTGTCAGTTATTGAGTACAGCTTGGCTCTACCCTAAGGAAAAGACAGATCATGATCTGGATTAACATATAGAAATTTTATTATTCTGGTTCATGAAGTAGTTTCCATAGGATCCGAGTAAAATCGTGAGCAACAACTAGTATTAAATATAACATAACAGTATCGGAAATGAGCCGATTACTTGCCAATAATTCAGTTTTATAAGAGAAGTGTTGACCTAGTGGTCGTGTCCTCAAATTCGAGGCGTAGGTCAAGGGTTCAAATCCAGGTGGGCGCGCAACAATGAGTCAGTGAGTGATTTTATTTATGACTTATACGAAAATTATTCATCGCCTCTGTTCTTTTTAGAAAATTAACGTGAGGAAATCGAAGACTTGTGACATTGCTTTTACCACAGACTAGCGGCCTGCATGAACTCCGTACGGGTACAAAATTGGAGGTACTTTTCATTTTCAATCAATTCTTGACGTCTTACAAAGCGTTCCCGTTCTCGAATACATCGCACCGTACATACATCACAACGTCGCGGTCTTTAGTTTATGTATTTAAAATTAATGTTAACTTTCAAAGATCTTTTAATTTCTTTTAAACCACTGATCCCATAAACATTTATATCTATATCTGTGGACTTTACTCGGTTGTCATGTCTTTGACAGTCGTTACAGGGGTCAGCAACCCAAAAAGTCTGACTACCGGTCTAACCTTAGGGTATCAGTGTCTCCCAGTAATTGGGTAGCAGAGGTCGGATGGTAGTTGCTCCGTATAAAATACTGATATTTAGCCGCATCTGGTTAGACTGGGAGCCGACCCCAACGTAGTTGGGATAAAGGCCAGGCAGATGATGATCTGTGGCCTTTACCTATTCACGACTAAACGATTGAAGTGATCTTAATGATAATTAACAAGAAAATAGTGGGCATCACGAGGAAAGATATCTGCTATACTTATTTTTTCATAAATCCTAGCATGCGTATTGGACGCGGACGGCGTCGCGGGCATAGCTTGTGATACATAAAAAGTAGACCGACCAATCGGCTATTTAAATAGCTTTTTATGGGCCAATTACTTGGCTAGTGGGCCAAAATACTTACATTATCAAAATAGTGGTACGCGTCTAGAAATATTAAGAGGGCTTAAATGGCCGAGTATCACGCAAGGGTTGTCTGGGTCCTAAAAACCTCGTTAGGGTCCAACCGTTGTGAACTATAATAATAACTATATTGGCCTTCGCATACTGATTTGGATATATATGAGCAGTAGGCTTCTTATCTATGCATGCACGTTCTCACATCAACTAGCGTGATTTGTCTATGACATTAAGTGGTAAGTTGCTGTATAAAGGCGCTGTATAAAGGGGTTCAAAGTTTTCTCTTCACGTAATAATATATAGATTTCCAGGATCTGCTGTATTTCAAAGGATTTTTTTTATAACCGATTCACAATAATATGAGGATTTAAAGTTTTTAACAACTGTCTGCCATTTTGAATCTCCAGGGAAACGGACATGGAAGTGCGTGCCTAGTGAACTTTTCACTATCAAACTTTTTTATTAGCTTTCAACGCAGTAGTTTCTGTTTACTGTTTCTGTTTTATATTTCAAAAACTATAATTGTCATATACAGGGTTACTGGTAATATGACGGCAATCCGTTATGGGGATGTAGGAGAGATCATTTCCAACCAAATGACT
This sequence comes from Allophyes oxyacanthae, assembly GCA_932294325.1. Lineage (NCBI taxonomy): Eukaryota > Metazoa > Arthropoda > Insecta > Lepidoptera > Noctuidae > Allophyes > Allophyes oxyacanthae. The sequence continues at coordinate 12,567,635 of OW028613.1, read as the reverse complement.
CCTGATGACTCCTACGCAAATGTCAACCATTTTCGAGTAATATGTCATTTTATATTTTTTGAAGATATTTACATTATACAACTTTGAACATTGATAAAAAAAAAGCCAATGCATACAATATTTTTATATTAATATTATCTGTTTGCTAACATTTCAGTACATAATATTCAATGATAAAATGACAATTATCTGCAATAGTTTTGAAATCAGAGCTACAAATCGTTACGCATTTCATAATTTTGAGCAGGTCTTGTGACTAAAATGGTCGATTTCTGCAAAATAACACAGAAGTACTTTATCGGCAGAACATTTAGAAAACATGTACAACTTTTCAGCTATCCAACGAGTTACAATAATCTAACAGAAATCAGAATTTGAGTGAACAGAATACAATTATTGTGATAAAGACAAAATCAACTTCAACCAAAATTGCATGCTGTCCTCCGCCTGAGGGGGGCGGAGGGTTGTGCTGGACTCCTACCGGCTAAACTCACCACGGTAGTCCACTTTGGCACCTACAGGTGGGTTTCGGGTACTCTTAGAAAACCGCGCCGAACCTAACCTAACCTAACCTAACCAAAACCTAACCTAACTTAAGCTTTTTTTTTTTGTTACTTGGTGTAACCGGGGACTGGAGAATCACTGTTCGCCAATGGTTAGACGCCAACTTTCCTAATCGATGGATTGGCAGAGGAGGCCCAATTCCTTGGCCAGCAAGATGCCCAGACTTAACCCAATGTCCGGCACACGCCTCCGCCCCCCCCCCAGGTGGAGGAAAGACCTATGATGGGTTCTCATCAAGTAAAAAAAAAGCTTAAGTTAGGTTAGGTTTTGGTTAGGTTAGGTTAGGTTCGGCGCGGTTTTCTAAGTGTACCCGAAACCCATCTGTAGGTGCCGAAGTGGACCACGGTGGTGAGTTTAGCTGGTAGGAGTCCGGCACACCCCTCCGCCCCCCCAGGCGGAGGACAGCATGCAATTTTGGTTGAAGTTGATTTTGTCTTTATCACAATAATTGTATTCTGTTCACTCAATTTCTGATTTCTGTTAGATTATTGTATCTCGTTGGATAGCTGAAAAGTTGTACATGTTTTCGAAATGTTCTGCCGATAAAGTACTTCCGTGTTATTTTGCAGAAATCGACCATTTTAGTCACAAGACCTGCTCAAAATTATGAAATGCGTAACGATTTGTAGCTCTGATTACAAAACTATTGCAGATAATTGTCATTTTATCATTGAATATTATGTACTGAAATGTTAGCAAACAGATAATACTAATATAAAAATATTGTATGCATTGGATTTTTTTTTATCAATGTTCAAAGTTGCATAATGTAAATATCTTCAAAAAATATAAAATGACATATTACTCGAAAATGGTTGACATTTGCCTAGGAGTCATCAGGAGTCATTTGATTGGAAATGATCTCTCCTACATCCCCATAACGGATTGCCGTCATATTACCAGTAACCCTGTATATATGTATGTCATATATATACATGTTTGATACTTGAGTACCTGAAAAGCAAATCCGCCACTGTCCTTCTGAACTATATTGGACAGTGGCGGATTTGCTTTTCAGGGCCACACTTATACTATTAGAGCTTATCGATAGCATATCGAATTTTCATAAATACCAACGTAGGGCCATTTTCAAAAACAAGATAACAGACGATTAAGACAAAATCGGCTGTTTACAGTGAATTTTTATACTAGTAAATGGCCGATTACATATTAAGCGCCTGTTATTTCGTCGATGAACATGGCCTTAAATGTCTTAATTTAATGTTTGCAGCTTTTGATTTTTGATACGGTATTAAGAAAACAATTACCACATTATTATCGTCCGTAAAAATAAATAAAATAGCCATGGTCGTAGATGAACTGCTGTAAACTACCATGAGCACGGCATTAGTGTCGCAGACGAGCTTATTGGCACTTTACGATGGAAGCGCTTTATTTAGCAGCGGGCGGCATCATATTAATTTTATTGGTCTATTGAAACAACGAGCAAATGTCGCCAAGGAAAGTTTTCCGTTTACAATATTGTTTTACATTTATTAAGAGCGCAGACGACCCACGCTTTAAGAGAAAAACACCAAAGTTTCCGTACTTAGGGGAAAGTTTAACATTGTCTAAATGAGTAGAAGGTATTGTTCTTAGAAATATAACAATGGTTTTTTCACAAAACAATATTGGAGGTCTTTTTGAGGTTTTATTATTCATCTTTTGGGTATTCTTATAAAGGTTATTCCTTACGACCTTTAGCAATATAAACAAGAATGTTAACTAAATAATATTATTACGTAGATTTTTCCAGGAAAGTAAACCGCTGCGGCGGTGGTGAAATGTCAAACTTTTTATTTTGGCAAATTGTGTGCCCAAGTACCTACTACAGAAATTGTCGAATGTATAATTAGCATAACGTTATTAACAAGTTTGCGGTAAATACATAATTAACTAGGCTAAATGGTATCAACATGTTCACATGTATAAAAAACATTTCTACATGTCTACCGGTATAATAATATAATAGTTTGTATGTACTAGGGGTAATATCTGGAACTACTGAAACGATACAAAAAATTCTGTTACTAACAAAAAGCTAAACTATCCTTGAGTGATATAGGCTATATTATATTATGATAAAAATAAAACGCGCGAGTGAATCCGCGGGCAATAGGTAGTATACAATAAAATAAACAAGCAATTATTAATTAACACTTCGAAGTCAGATCAAATAGCAGCGATTTAAATATTAACACCAATGCGCAATACGAAAAATCGATTGGGAAAATGGTTGAGCATTTCCCATTCGAATAACAATTATTTCTCGATTATTTACACTCTCGCTGAGTCGGATATAATCGACGTACTGGGAAATGTAATCACTTTTATACGTATTACCAGTTTAATATGTACATTCTTTCATCCATACGCTGGCACCATAGCCATACATTTACATATCAACATATTATTCGTTATCCATTACTAATAAACGATGATTAAATGTTATTCAACTAAACTAGCTTTTAAGTCTATTCTTCTTCTCTGTCGAGTTGTCACGAGAGATATTGGAAGTCGTGCCATATGTCATCCTAAAAAAATGTATTCTCTGTCTATGCACCTGTCCTCTTCTTATTACCTGTGTCTGTCATTCTAGTGTCTTGTTTTTGTGGCAAATAAATGATTTTTCTTTCTTTCTTTCGTTCATGCCTTAGTGAAACGATTAAGCCGGGCTTCCACTGCGAAAGGCTTATGAGCAAGTAATAGCTGGAAAGAATGGACCCCATCTAGCTAACATAGGTTTCACCTTCCAAAGAAAGAGTTTTGACATTTGCCTTCCACTGCAAAAGAGGAATAAAGGGCGTTTACTCGTTCAGTCCTCTCCACTAGACTCTTTGTTGGTGGAAGCACTTCTATCAAGTTTACCGTTGGGAGTTAAAACGGAGTCCGTACGGAGCCCGCTCCGCTGCCAGTGGAACGGCTTTAGCCAGTTGGCAATGGTGGTGTCGAGGTTTACTGCCCAAGGTGCGCCTGAAGATATCATGTTTCGTCACAAGTCTATTGCCATCTCTATTCATTTGAATACAATAACAAGGACAACTATAATTTAATCAGTATTTAAAAAGTACATGTTTTTATTAGTATAAGAGGTTATATGTTACTAGCTGTGCGCGCGACTCCATCGATGAGGAGATAGGATGATGCGATTGAAAAAAAATACGTATGTGCTTCCCATAGATATCCGGTGTTTCCTAATGATGCACACTATTTCCTTATCAAAAGTCATCAAGATTGGTTCAGCCGTGTATAGTATTTAGTAGATAATATTTTCGAGAAAAGTAAAGGGTGATCGTAAAACACATTTTTTAATTTTAACATTTTTTGTCCAAGTACTCGAACATTTACAAGCTACTAGGTGCATATAATAAGAAAGGTATTCCTAAACGATTGGAATAAATCATTACCATATTTTATATCCTCTTCTTAATATAAATACCTATTAATCTCATTCCACTTTTAAAAATCCTAAGAAAGGTTATGTAAGTTTTTATTTAATAATTTTTCCTTTTAAGTTTGGTTTTTTATTCTACAAACTTAATAAAACTTGCTACAAAGGGCGCGACCATGTTTATGAACTTAACTCAATTTAATTTCTCAACTGAATTATAATTAATAGGTATCTTTTGTCATGTCTTACTATATATTTTCTAATAAAACTTACAGCGTTTGTTCCTAAGTTTCTATTAATAGGGTTAATAAGACACTAAGTTTCATCATCAAAACAATGAACTTTTGCTGCCAAGTAAAATAAATAAGCAATAAAATTGACGTAATCATTATTTATTGCAAACTTAATAATACTAACTCTGTCAACATTAATAATGTTTAAGTAAGTATTCCTTTGAATAAATCAAACATTTAAAAGAAATACTACACCTACATTGTTTCTGTGGTTTCAGTGTAGCCCACACGCCTAGCACAGTATATTTATTTATTTATTTATTAATACTTGGATAAAAATATACATGTATACATATATATATAATATATATACTGTGCTAGGCGTGTGGGCTAGACTAGACTAGGTAGACGCCTATAAATGATATATCAGGGATGGCAAACCTTGTTATATCTACTTTGTATTTTTTTTGAAAAATATTTTTACTGTAGCCGTCATGTGCCAACAAACCATTTTAGAGTAGTGGGAAAAAATTATTAAAATTAAAATTCTTTAGGGTCCTCAATTAATTCCGTGACGACTATTTCTTGGCGCGTGCCATTGGTTCGGCATCCCTGAAGTATATAGTCTCTAGCACAATAATTGCCTTACCAATAACTCTAGAAATTAACAAGTATATATATTATATACACTCATTGTACATTTTACGTTCATGTAAGTATATGCGTATATTTTTACTGGATGATAAAGGAAAAATAATAAATAAGTAATATGTAGTAACAAACCAAGGACTTAACGTGGGCATTGACAATCAAGCTTATTTTAAGAGCTCCATTTCAGTTTAAAGACTTAGATACTTAAACATAATTGTATACAAGAGCGTAGGTGGCCATATAATCTTACTTTATATTGCGTAGGGAATTTAAAAATTACCTTTAATTCGTCCTTGCTAGTCTTTGTTTATAATATAAATAACTATTTTATGTAATGGTAACTTAAAATAGGTCGTTTAGAACTGATTTTTTGTCGCATTTCACATAAGGTCTAGTTTTGCACGTACGCCTTAAAACAGATGACACTATAAAATGACTTTATTTATTTTATTTTATTTATTTAAAATGCTTCATGTACAATGTACAAAGGCGGTCTTAATGCCGTAGGCATTCTCTACCAGACAACCTTAGGGTGATGCAGAGACAATGAAGGCCTGAATGATGGATGACTTTAAATGGCTATAATTAAATATATACATTTACAAATAATCTAAACTAGATCTTAAGTCTATTGCCATCTCTATTCATTGGCATACAAATGACAAGTACAGGTATAATTAAATAAGTGTTTAAAATTAAATTATAGAAAAGTTACAAACCTATCATATAACATGTAATTAAGTAATAAATGTTTTAGATTGTAATTCGTTTTGTTATGACAGCCCTTTTAAATAGTAGTTCGATCGATTCCTTAATTAGTTTGAGATTATTAGGTACATCGCCTCGCCCAGTGGAGATAATACACCAATTTTACATGTTTTTTTCAATACTGTCTAAACTTTTCTTATGTGCAATAAAGTGAATTTGTATTGTATTTTAGATGTAGGAAACCTGAACGCGTCTTAAATATAAAAATATAAAATGCCTCTCAAACCGTTTCAAGCCATTTTGGCGATTGATTTCAAATCTACAAGATTAATAAAAAATATTCGTTTTCAATAATATAGATTTGTAGGCAATTTTTTCTAATGTTCAGTGTTACTGTATTATATTAAAGAATAGAACAGTACAGTGTAACTCGCACAAAGGATATATGCTCATCAAAGAGGCGTAATTTCTCACACGTGCTTCATCAATTTACAAATTCCCAGACTGAACTACTTCAATTTCATGTAAAATTTAACCTTTTAGAACTTTGCAAGAAATATATTAAGTATATTTAGAACTTTCTCAAAATAATTATTCGAAGTGCTTCCATAGTTACTTTATTTAATTAATGATTAATTTAATATGCGGTAGACTTTGATAAACATGTTGATCTGTATAGAGGAAGACAATGTAAGCCGTGATTATCTTGAGCGCAACATGTAGGAGGCAATTAAGGAAAATTATCTATAACAAGGCCAGAGCTGTCTGTTTTTATGCAACATTATTACTCAAACATTCAGATTAAGTATTTATTTATTATTAGCTTCCGCCAGCGGCTTCGCCCGCGTGATATGTTTATAAATTATAGTCTATGTTACTCACTGATAATGTACCATTCTGCTGGTGAAAGAATTTTTAAAATCAGTCCAGTCAAACGACTGGACTGATTTAAAAAAAAAATGAGTTTATCCATTACAAACAAACAAACATACAAAAAATCAAATCTTTTCTCGTTAAAATATTAGTATATATAATTATTTGGAAAACTTACACACTAATAAGAATTATAAAATAAGGTACAATTTATAAAATAAGTTGCTAATAAGTTAACAATTATCATAATATATATATATATATATATATATATATATATATATATCATAAATAAGTTAAATATTATCTCTGAAGCTTCGACTTCTTCGACTTATTTCTACAATAATATTTTCTCACACAAAGCTCGTGTAGATATTCTCTTGTTAATACGATAAGAAACTTGTGGATCTATTCGGATTTAAATATTACTATTCTCTTTTCATACCTCAAAATAACTCTTTAAAAAAACACTCCGTGTCATTTTGGTGCCAAAATTACATACACATAAAAAAACGAGTACTTAGCATGTACCTCGTGATATATTTGCATTTAAAAACGGATAAAAACACGCATTTGCCCTCGTAACCAGTGCCTAACGATCACATCTGTTGATTATCCACATAAAATGAAAGGGTGTCGTATTGCCCGACGCTCAGATAGCAATGTTATCCGAAATCGTGTGAATACGACCGGCAAAACTGTTTCATTTGTTTCTATATTCAATTGTTTTAGAAATATATTGTGATATAATGTTTGGTTATTCCTATTGTAACAAACATCGGTACACAACTTAATGTAGTTATATGGAAGTATGAACAACGCTTACACAACTTATTGTCCACGTAACTATCAACAAAGCCAGGAATTATAAATTGTTGTAAGTACTTAAACTTTTGGCTAGGGAACAGAGCAAACCATGCAAAATGTAAAATAAATCGCATTCAACTTTTGAACTTGTGCCAGTTTGTGAACTTTATCTCAAAGTGTTGCTTTTAAAATTTATGCGGTCAATAGCCTGAATATATTTTACAAAAAATACGCCCAGCATTAATTTTTAACAAAAATGTTAAATGAAAAAAACAAAAAAAAAACGTGTCGATGTTTTCGCCGCGCCTGTATCCGCAAGCAGTCGTTATGACGACGTTGCTGTACAGTAACGCACGTACGTTATCGTACAGCAAGGCACTACTACGAGAACGTCTGTGCCACAAGGCATGCTACACGCGTAGCCGTTTGCTGCGCGCGTAGCCCCGCTGCTACGCATATCGCCGCGCTGCTACATACGTAGCTCTCGCCTACGCGCATCGTAGAGCTGATAAACATACACATGAGCTGTGATATCTGCTTGCAGTTCTGTGTAAAAATGAGCGTGTTCGTGCATTTACGCACGTATATAGACGGCCCACTTAATTGACTACCAAGTTACGCCAGGTGTGAGAGCATACGAAAATATAAATGAGAAATCTAGAAATCGGAATACATTTTGAAAGGCTTTCAACCATGGAGCGTTGAACAAAAGTAATATAGAGCTGTTCTGAAAGCAATAATTCTATTTCGCAGGCAATCAAACATTTTCAAAACTCGGGTTGACGTTGACATAGCTCGTATAATGAAATCACAATCTGATGATTAAATTATTCTCGTGATTTTATTTTACTCTGCATTTCTGTAATTGACAAATATTATTTTAGATCAGCGAAGATTTTGGACCGTCGTAATGATATTTATCTTTTGACAATTACGGGTAAAGACATTTTTTTCTCATAAGACTACAAAAATCGCTTACAGGTTAAAGGTCGGGCAAGCGGAAAAATATCAGCAATTCTAAGACTCGCATGTATACTGTATAGTAATTGGAGGTTGGTGCTAAAGCAACAAAATATTAATGTTTAATAAGGCCTATGACATAGTGAGAAAGTCATGTTAAATTAGAAGTAATTTGTTGTTTGTTGAGACTACAGCTATAAATATTTAAGTAATATCTAATTTGATGATATTATTTATAATATCTCAACTTCTAGGGAATAGATTATTAATAAATAGGAAATTATTTGTAGTACGGGTTAGTTAGTTATTAGAATAGATTATACATAACATTACAATATAAAATGTTCTTTAAAAAAAGTAAATGTTGCCCCTCGCTAGGATTCCTCCTGTATCGAAGTTACAGTTTACAAATAAACATCTCACATGTATACACACTGAGACCCAAAACAACTATCTGTAGATCATACAATTTTTTTTTTTATGCGGGGATCGAACTAGCGGCACGTTCCGCTGAAAGCTAATCGCTTAACCACTACGCCAAAAGTATGGTCATTTTAATTGAAGCTATTGTTTAGGAGGTCCTTTTTTAAGAGTGGACTTTTATCGCGGTTGACTTGGAGCTCATATGACCCAGTCATGTATGGAGGACCTAGTCGACGTACAATATTGGGTTCAGCTGTCACTATGAGAAAAATTAAGCAACGTTGTAATGGTTATAGTTTAATATTGTCATTGGTGTCACTGTTCTTTCCAATAGAGTTGTTTTAATTACCTCTTATGAAGCTCTCGGGAAATGAGTGAGATGAATGATAAGATGGTGTACTTTTTACTTATCTACATTGAATTCCATTCATTCCATTTCACGGTTTTTAACCTAAATTGAGTTTATCCAAAAAAAAAACTGTTTCGCAGAAGAATTTTTTCGCTCAATAAAAATAAGCAATGACTGCTATTAATATTAAGGTATTCGTAATTTAACTAAGAATTTAATAAATTCACTTCACAGGCATTTTCAATAGATTTGATTTGCTAATATTTCTTTTATTGCTTTTTTATGAGCATTCAAAAAACTCAAAGCGACGGGTGAGATCAGGGTACCTAAAATGGGCACATTGAGCAATTCATCTACGAATCTACATAATTGGCAAATAGATGATTACTGAATATGAACCTTACTCTAATGATATTAAGAGTCGTAATTTATGTAAATATTTGGCATGTGTAATGTGATTCATCTAAAGTGGCCTTTTTAGACCCCAGATGGAATTAAAATTAGAAATTAATTATAAACATACATTGCCGTGACTTTGGACTGACCAACACATACATAATCTTCATTATGAAACAGGAGTCTAGTCCGACATGGGTCATACCCAGTTAGGTTTAGTTCAGCTTTAGGTGTAGTTGCATGATGGATTAAGGTACTCGAATCATAGACGTAATATACTAAGTAAGTAGTTGTATATTACGTCTATGATACGAACCGAGTGCGCGGCGCTTCAGAGATTTGACAGTTTATCCGATTGAGATCGATCAATGTGTCGGCTTAAGGCCTCCCGCAGACGACAGACTTTTTGTGCAATCTAGTCCGAGCCGCATAAAAAGTCTTAACAAATACGTTTGCACTTTTTTCCGATAACTCTAACCTTTCCACGGGAATTATTTTTAAATACTACCAGAAACTGATACTGTTGCACCTATTTGACGATCAGACGTCTTTATAGAGCGATGTGCGCCGCGGATTAGATGCGTAGGCCTTATACGGTTTATAATTGGAGGATTTGTAAATAATTTGAAGTCCATAAATAATAATATATGTTTAAAGTAACTTTCGATAAAAATGTAATAATACCAGAAATGTAAATATGATATAAACCATTAAACCTTAACAAAAAAAAAATTGTTTGTTGTGCGTTATTTAAAAATGTTTAGTATTGAAACCCTACAAGTTACTTTAGTCGGCTTTCTGACAAAAAAGGCAACCTGTTATCAGAATGGTGGAAGTGCTAGCACTATGTAGCACTGTGTTTAGTTTGTTTATCCTGTATTCTTCATCATACTAACCGTTTAGAAGTCAAAACGATGGAGCCATAATCCTAAAATTTGAATTGAATTGAACCTTTTAGAAGCTTAAAGTCAGCATCTGCTAAACGATCTTGTAAATAAGGTAAGTAGGAATAGTCTCGTTCTGTCATGTGACGAAGACTATTCGTAATATTTGGAAAAATCAAGAGGTGTTTTCAGAACTTCAATTAATTTTTTTTCAGTATTTGGTATTCATCCTTTGGCTTAATGTCTTTACCGCCTGTTATGACGCCTCTGGGAAGAGGTAAAGTTTTTCTTTCTTAGTCAGCTACAAAGATTTCTCCAATAAAAAATATTTATACCTTGTAACCGTTTTAAGACATTTTAGGTACACATATTAACATAACATCATGACTATATTATACGAAGGATTAGATAGAAGTATACAGTACGACACAGATAAGAAGTAACATCGATGTACATGATCGAACAACCAATGGCAGTCGTTGGTTGAAATATTGTGCAACTTATTGCATCAGCGTAAAGATCATCTTTGACTGCAGTACTAATTATCATTCGTGGTCTTGAAGACGCGCGCAGTTCGGAACTGATCGGTTTTACGAAGTTTGCCGATGCGACTTCAGTTGAGTCGTACTATACTGTACTATATAAACATTTCTGCTCCCGTTATTGAGTCCTATAGAATAGGGGTGAACCTATTGAAATCCATCGGGAACAATTCAAAACTACGGGCTGTTACTGAGAATGTCCTAATAGAACTACCCAATATATCATTGCCTGACCATCGAACTGAACTTAGGATCTGCCGCTCAGTAGCCGCGTTTGCTACCCCTAGACTAATGAGAAATGTTTGTTTTTATGCTACTATGGTGACAAACATGCATGCAGCTCGCCTGATTGTAAGCGGTTACCGTAAACTATGGACGCTTGCAAAACCAGGCGCATCACTCGCGCGTTGCCGACCCTACTAATAGCGTCGTTTTGGCAGTACGGGGAGCCCTATTGCCAACTCAACGCTTCCCCAAGGAGCCCTGCCGTACTTGCTCGCCGTTAGCAACACAACACTGCAAAAGAACATTTTTATTTGGCTGCGATTTTCTATTTAACATAAGTACCTAAAGCGATGTTTAGGAACCTTGCTTAGAAAGGCAGGCGGTTGAGATACCTCTAGCATTTGTTCCTAATGAGCTTTCCTGTCACGTCGGTCCGCAGGCCCAACATTCATTTGGTTCACAGATCGTTCATTTTATTCATCTCCGTGTTATTTTCTCCAAGAGATTTGGCGCAGAAAACTATTCTAAAACAATGACTGAGAACGTTTTATGTAGGGATCGTAAAGCCAGAATGTTATCTTGTGAATGTAAATCGACACTGGAAAAGCAAAATGGCTAAAGTGCCAGAATATACCTAGTACTAAGTGTACTAGAATATAAGTTTTACAGAAAATCAAAATAAAACTTTAAAATTTGCGCTTGTAAAGTTTACATATTCGCTTTAGTCATTTTACTTTTCCAGTGTCAAAATTATTTGAGTTTGATTTTTTATCGTATATAGTTACTTACTATGATTTCAATAGGGTTTTCTTTTCGGGTAAGTAATATGCAAAGGCGAGGAAACTAGGTATTTTGTAATAACATGGTTGAGGTCTGAAACCTGAGACTGTCAGGCGCATCCTGGGCAGTATGCGTCGATGTCACCCAATGATGATCACAGACAGCAATCTATCTAGCTTATCTTTCTACTAGGGCATGAGTCATATTATCCTTGTGAGAACGCATGAGACACGATAGTAGTAGTGATAGAGGCCTATGTCCAGCAATGGACTGTGATAGGTGCTTGATTAAAACATCACGAAAACTTTAACGAAATCAATGTATATGTATTTGTAAATGTTGGGTTTTCTTTCACTAATTGCAATACAGAAACCCTTTTAGTGTCCAAAAACTTACTGTTAATTACTTTAGGTTCCCGGTTATTATTTTCGTTAACTTTCTCGGTAAGTGGTAAACCATGTTTTATTTTATGATCCTTTAATCGGAAAGTTTTGGAGGCGGGGGAAACTGCAAGTGACTTTGATAAGCCATCAACCTCAAAAGAGAAATTAATCGTAAAATTATCAGTTCGTAACAACTTCTTAAAATTTGATTTTAACTTTTATCAATACTGGCTATGACACGTCAAATAAGTATTTTTTTTTACTAAGTTACCGAAACACGTAAAGGGCATTAAACTAATCACAGTTCAAAAAATGCATTAGAAATATATTAAGGTACTATTTTTATTAAATTATATATATATTTAAGTTTAAATATATACATATAATATATTTAAACTTAAATATATATAGTATAGTTTATAAGTATTTAAATTATTTACAACCATAATATATAAACTTAAATATGTACACTAATTATTGTTAAATAAATAAAACACAAAATAAAATAAATACAAATATAAAACTGAGCACCTAGGCGTCAAAGTACTCCTCCTCATCGCTGTCAATTGGTAGCGTGCCCAGTAGACTGGCATTGTATAATTATATTCGAGGTATATTATTTGTGTAGCAAACGCTCGGTAGATTTTACCGTTTTTCTTTCTCAAGTATGTCTTATACCTTCATCACCTTTATTATCACGTAAAAGAAGGTTAAGCAATGATAAGAAAAATATACCTACGTTAAAAGGAGACCTCATTAACGACACACGCCGCCCGCACAGTGATTTATAAGCATGACCAAATCATAGATAAACGATTTTCTTTCACCTATTCTTTACAAACGTTTTCCCTTTTTACATTCCGGTAACGTTTTGGAAAAAAAGTCCTTTCAAAGGCACTCAACATGAAAGTACGCACAAAACATTTTTACCTCAACTTTTTTACAATTTTTTTCTCGTCTGACTTTGACTTAAAAGCGTACACGTGTAAACTGCTGGCAAATTGGAGTAAGTAAGGGTTACGATCAGCCGACAGACATGTCGAATCTCAAATAGTGAATGTAAATCCTGAACAATGTGTCAATTTAAAAAGAATTTTCACAGTAATCCACAATACATATTCAAAATTTGATTTTATTTTGAAGAGAAATAAAATTTGTGGTTCACAAAATTTACTAAAATTCATGAATTGGATACACAGTAAAATAGTATCTACTGGGAATGTAGCCAGCCATGTATTGTATATTAAGATGATATATAATACTAAGTTTCACTCGTGATTTCACCCACGTACGTGTTCAGTGGGTTTGCCCTCCTTTCACCCCCTTCCAGTACGAATTTTCCAAATGGCGTCCTTAAACCTACATACTGTCCAAGTTTCTAGCATAAGCCATTTAGTTAGGCGTTGATATATCAGTCAATTAGTCAATCAACATTTAATTTATACAATTAAGAAGATGAACAAACAAACAATCGACAAATACTGAAGTTAATTAACATTTAGCAAACATCACGAACTAAACAAAGGCCGCTGATCGAATAAGCTAGAATAATCTGCAACAAATACATTTCGAATCCGAGAGCTATGTAGTAATAAAAAGTCTAATAAAAGTTATACGTATTCAGTATCAATATTTAACAATTCGTTTGTTGGTATGCTTGTATATTGCGATCTAATTCAACAAGATATTGAAATGTTCTGAAAACAGTGTCTTGTGTTGCGAGAAAAGTCTTACAAAGAAGGATAGCGTCTGAAATATAAAAGCCAGACTATGTAATGTACTGGAATAATGACGAAATTTATAAGACAAAACTTGTTACGTAGCGACACACACAGGTTATAATATTCATATTGTGTTATAAGGTTTTATTATAGTAATAAAATCTTGTTATCATTCAGAATCGTGCAATATTCGTTCATGAACCAATTTTATCTCTGAATTCCAATTAGTATTACCGCAGTTACTATACAACATTATTATGCTAAAGCCGTAGTGGGTTATTATACTCATCAATAAGAACAACTTTAATCATGGGACCTACACGGAAATTGCGTAAAAAATCAGCTGTTCCATACATTTCGTCGAGTAATATTGAATGGAAAAGCAGATTTTTTTCGCAATTTCCCATTTTTCCATACTAAAAGATGTTCATAATGATAAGTACAATAACTTTCGGCTTTCGCATAGAGGTATACTAAAAACAATGGTGTAGGTATAATTATTATTAAAGTCACAGAGACAACATTCTTCCAATGTTGTTAAAATTAAAATTCAGTTGCATAAAATGACATTTTACGATGTGTAGTGTCGTTATCATCTACAACATGGCCTTAGGGAACATCCTTGCAAATATCAGCAAAGTCCATGTTTCTTTTTCTTTTTAGCGAGTTTTCACAAAATATTCTCAGACATTTTTCAAAGACTTGCGGTTTGAATTCTCAATGGAATATTTAATGTTTGATTTTTCTTATTGTATTGTTAAAGTGTTTTTGTTCGTAAATGTTAGTTGTTCTATACTAAGTTCATCTTCTTTCTTCTTATGGCGTGTTGGCATGAGTCACATGGGAATCGCTCATGCCATGGTGAAAGATTAGTCGGTCAGCGAGGTACGTAAAGGTGATCCCGTATTGAGGGTAAAAAATGTTATATAACATTATAAAACATAATAAAACTGGTCTCCTGGTGATGACGGAATCACAGAGCGGAATCAGAAAGCAGGTGGGGCTACAATACTCTTTCAGGACTGGAATACTGCCCACTATCATCACCAGAAGTATGTGTTTCATATTTTTATATAATACTTTATTGCCTCAGTGTAGCACGTTATCGGAGTTGATTACTTAGAGGGGCGTGCCGTACGAAATAAGGTTCGACACTCAGTTCTCTCCATGCATCCCTTACTATACTGATGTAGCTAATTGCACTAAATTCGTGTATTTACACTTCTTTACAAATGCGATGTTTAATTTTGCGTCGGATTTATCAGATATTTTACGTTATTATTCGTAGTTTTTATAATAAACTGTTAAATCTGTGATCAAAATCGTAATTTTTTTGATAAATCTGATGCAGAATTCTGACATTGAGGGGTCCAGAAATTAATTAATCATGTAGAATCCATGGTATCATATTATTTTGCTACGATGTCATTTACAGCCTGTATTTATAGATAATATAGGTATTTGTTACACATGTGAATACAAAAATTCAGCCTTTGTTATTCTACTTCGTGGAAACTAAAATCTACAAGCAATGGTCAATTAAACCTACGCACAGAAATCTATCCTATCTTATAGATATTATATTATACAGAATATTTTTTATGTAGTGCGCAAAATTTTCAGAATTATTCAGTATCCGTTCCCAAAAGCAACCGCACTACTAAAATTCACTCCAAAACAAATTCAATTTACCTTACTAAGTCGACTTTTCGTTTTGTTTTAAAGTGTATCCCAATACTACGGTTGCATTTAGGAACAGAGACTGAATCACTCTACAAATTATGCGCACTACATACAAAAATATCCTGTATAGGTACATATCTAATTTAAATTGTATGTCTGCCTATATGAGATTATGTATTTTTATCAACGTTATCTTGCGCCCAAGATAGCGTACCTTGATAAGGCCTGAAGCGTTCGGGGGCATCTATACAGCCTAACAAAAAGCTTCGCTATATTTAGTAATAAATCAATGTGGTTACTGACATTGAACGAAAATAGAAACCTAGTACACCGGCGTGCAATAAAATGGGAGCACCTCAATGATATTTACTATGCACTACAAACAACGCAGATATCTATATTTTTGATCTCGAATCAGAATTCTCTAAGAGTGTCGCGATGGCAGTTTTAAGGGTTTTTATTGTCTGAAGTTCGTAGGTGGATGCATCATGCCTGTATTACCCGAAGGGATAAGCAGATGTGTAAAGAAAGATAAAACATTTATTCAGTGCGGACACACTGACAACACAAATTTGTACCTACTGTTGTACTGTGCGCCCACTTTTAATGATGCGGTTATTAAGGCGATCCCATTGCTATACACAGGACACACTTTGAAACTCTGGGCCGAATATTATTTATTTATTATCATGATGAGATTGTGGTCTAATTAGTTGCTAAAAACAAAACACAAGAATTAATTATCATATCTTCGTTACTAACAAACTTTTTTCGAGGAAACAACGAAACAACGCTGTATTTTCTTCAGTCATCTCGAAATTGGTGTCTAGCCTAAATGCTTGATTGTTCAGAAAGATGATTATGTCAATCGAGAAGTGAAAGAAAAACATACGGTGCATTTGCTGTTTGTCATCTCACGCATATTCTTGGACTAGCTGTTAAATATACCGCACCATAAATATAACGCATCAACAAAAAACAAAAAGGCTTTTGTTGATTCGGTACAGTTTCGGTGCGGCATACAGAAAATGTATCCAGCGCCTATATTAAATGAGTTTGCAACCCAAGCAAGATAGACAGAGCTTACTGAAATGTAGACGCTCGCTAAGTTTTCGATATCAGATCTGTGCATAGACATATCAGGAAGCGGCTCTAGATGACAGAGGAAATGATGTAAAGTAGATATATATAAACTGAACGATGCTCTTAGATAGAATCGTGTGCAAAATCATTTCAAAATCCTTGAGGATAGAGGATCAAAGTCTGTGGAAATAGATCGTTCGAAGTGCTTCGAAGTATAAGTCTATTGACATTTATGACACGTGACATTGATGGTTGTAAATGTGTATCTGTATCACACGACAGAGGGAAGACAGCGTATCTAGAATATGCGCGGGATATTCTATTTTTACCCGACTACGGAGAGGGTTATATGTTTGACCGGTATGTACGTCCATCTGTTCCCTCATAACTTCTGAAATCCTTATCATAATGCGACAAATGAGGTATCATTGGAAGCGTCTTCATTGTCCGCTATATGTGTGGCCTATAGGCCACACTACGGTAGCCTTGGTCGTATGCCACCTACCGTAAAAAAACAAACAGTCTAACAGTAGTAAGCAATCATAAGCTTTAGACCACGGCTATCCTCTTAACATCACTATATATGTTAATTAGTCGGGTTTTAGTTTATGAACTTACTTTTTTTTGTATTTTCAGTATTATGATACATTATAGTTCCCTCAATCCTCAACAGAAGAATAATTCGGTATGTCTCAGTATTTTCTAGTTTCACCCTTTAAATGGGTTTATCGACCCCATAAGATTTAAATACGTCTGGCAAGTAATGTCTATAATATTCATTCTTTACCTCGTTTATTGCTTTGCCACACCTCTCGACGAGAAATAACCCGAACATGGCTCAATTACTTAGTTATTTTATAGATGGAAATTTTATGCCGGTGGCTAACCCGGGACACCTACAAATACCTACTGCACTATGGAGATTTTATATTCGATAAGCATTACGGCTTTTGCCTCCGAGCACCCTTGCAGATTATATAAGAAGGTATAAGTTTTGCCAGTAAGGAAAAAGGGTTAAGTAATAAATTCAGTTTGTTATGCCCGATAAGGAAAAATGGGGCGTACAGCCTATCTGATATGAAGTGACACTGGGTAAACAATATTTGGATGTTTTGTTTGTATTGATTTAGTATACTGCACTATACAAAACAAATTAATCAAACGAAACCATTCAAGTTGAAATTATCTGTATTAGTGTGGCTAAATACAAATAAACAAATGCGGCGATCCATATCTACCATGTGAGAGGCACAAAAATGAGTTAATTTGGGTTGAATGAGCAAGTATCAAAAGTTTCGCGTCCTAAAAGGGGGCGCGACTCCGAAGCCGTTCTTCATTCATATGTGTGAATAACTATGTAGTTTCTATGTATAAAAACGCTGACGCATCATATATTGTACTGCAAAAGATTTCGGCCAGGTCAAACGACGCATACCCTCCATAAAAATAAACTGCAAAGTATAAATAGGTTTTTATAGACGAACAAATATATATTTAAACATGGTGTAAGGGACATCGTAACGAAAACTGATACTATTAATTCAGTACATGAATCTGAACAACTCAGCATAAGAAAAAGGCGTCGGTCTTTTCAAAAAATTTACGGTTTTATTTAGATTTTATAACTACCTAAAAAATCTGCGAACAAATTCGTAAAATTTTTGAAAAGATCGAGGCAAAATTCTTTCGCTGAGGTTTCCAGAATCATGTACTGAATCCATGGTATCAGTTTTCGTTACGATGTCCCTTACACCCTGTATATGTATATCTTAGATGGACTGTGTGGCGTCCTTTTTCAAAAAAGTTGTAGATCGACCATAAATTGTCTAAAATAAATTCACTATTGCCGACTTTTTTGATATAAAAGAAATACATGAGGCGGCGGCGGCGGCGTCTGAACAAATTGGTAAGAATCTTGTTAGGCTGTATAGGAATCCGATAAAATCGCCTTGGTAACTCTGTGCCGATGCAAAATGCGCCGCAAGGATTTGTTCGTAAATATGTACATTTAAATCAGACAAATCGAACTGGTAGGAACCTACTAGATATTCTAGAACCGTCTGAGATTCGGAGAAATTTCTCTTTATCTCTGGTATATTCAGAAGTTGAAAAGAAATCCTGTCTATACAGTATTCCAGTTAGAAATGTTTATTTTGTCTGAGATATAGTAAGAAGTTTAATTTCGTTAAAACTAAATTGAGTTGTCTGAAAGAATATAGTCTTATTGAATGACGATTACTGTGCAGCTTCTTGTCTATTTACTTTCGAAGTAATACCTCCCTATTGTAATGTTTATGAAGCAATACTACTTTTTACACTTAACTTACACTTATCAATATTTTTTTGATTAAGATTTCCTGAATCTGTATTCCTTAATGATAACCGGAAATATTTCTCTCTAATATCCTAAATCATTATGAAAATTGACATTAAGTACTGATACAAGATCATTTGTCCAAAATACACAGGACATGCAACATGTTAAATTACAAAAATATACAATCTTGTTTTGACTTAACGGCGTACAAATATAATATCTATAGGAGTAGAATATTGTTATTAAAATGATTAACTATTAATAATAATAAACTATACAACATGTAACATAATAAACGCACACCCTGAAAGAAATCGGATAAACTGAATTGATTTCAGCCGTTTATAAAATATACGTATTTATTACACTATAAATAAGTAAAATGAAATAAATTAAAGTCACCCCTGTATTGAAAAGTTGAAACAAATAAAAAATTTAACGTAACTCAAGACGAAAGGGCTTTTAGTCGTGTGCGACTATGCGCGCGCGTAGATTTGTAATGTACATAATTATAATTATGTATGTATATTGCATACAATTCACCTACAATGGGTAATAGGTAATTTCAATAATATATATTTAAGCAGAAAAAAATCTGATCTCTTCGGTAAGATAGGTGTTATTGGCATTGTTCGTTTATGGTCTTGTACAGACAATTGACGATATACAAAGAAAATACCTACTTCTGACAACATTAGATGCGCTCACAATGTTAATCAGTTTATAAGTGATTATTTACTCTACCAAAATAATTTTATTTGTAGATTATTATTGATGTATAAATAATATTGTCCTTTCATTATTCTCTTCTCTCTTTTATGTTTTTTATTATTATTTAACTACATTTGATATAAACTATGATGTATATTTAATAAAATGTTTGTTTATTGTTCTCAGATTAACATTACAAACGCATTTAATATTTTCATAAGTATTTCCTTCCACAATATGTTACGGCAAAAGTAAATAAATTATTTTGATCGCAATAAAGAAAAATTAAAATCACCCTCGATAAATAAAAAAAATCTCCAAAAGCTTCCGATAAAATGTATCCTATAAAAAAAAAATACAGCGAAAAATTCACGTCGTATTCCGTCGTGATCTTATCGTAATATTCATTGTAGAGATGAAGTCGGAACGAAGGTAAATTGCAGAAAATTGCCTTCCCTTTTCTCAGATAACGAGTTCCTCTGAAAGTGGGTCTTGTCGTATGAACATAACACATTATGCAAACCATAAGAAAGTTATTAATATGGCGCGTAAACACGTATTTTATCAGCAATATAAATTTATCGAATGCGTACATTAGATTATCTTAAACAAACTGTGAAAATGCAAGGATGTCACGAATGTCAGTATCATCTAAACTAATATTATAAAGAGAAAATATTTGATTTTTTGTATGTTTGTTTGTTTGTAATGGATAAACTCAAAAACTATTGAACCGATTATAAAATTCTTTCACCAGCAGGATGCTACATTATCAGTGAGTAACATAGGCTATAATTTATAACACATATTTATATCGCACGGGCGAAGCGGCTGGCGGAAGCTAGTATAGAATAAATACATTATAACTTAAAGCAACAGTTCAATAATTTTAGAATCATTCAGTTTATACTGTCGGAAACTTGCTTGTAATTTATTCTTAAATATTTGTAGTGAGTTCACGAAGCGCACCCAAACAAAACATCTACGAAGTGCTACGTGACGTGCTTGTCTTCGTAGAGGGTGCTACGAAGATCGTGCAGGCTACGAATATTACTTTTAAAATATTATAACAATCACTTTAACTTACAATTTTGTTTTTTTCTTATACTATAATCAAAGTATGTTATCACCTGTGAGGTCTACGCTCCTCCTCATGATCCTCTTTCATAAACGATGGCTGCAGGCTGAATCTGCGCCTGAACTGGTGACGGCCCTTCATATTGGCAATCTTTAATTCACTTAGCACATACTAGGTACAGTACGAGTTAGTCCACAACGCACTGTTCGAGTGCGTGTGCCGAGCGCGTGATCGTGCGGCGGTGTCGCGACGTGCGCGGCTTGGGACGGTCGCAGGACGAGTGCCGCTGCCCGGCCGACACGCCACCAGCCCAACATGCAGCAATTCAAAATACACAATTTCACAGATCATTGAAAATTTATTATGCGAATCTCATTAGTGTTTACAACCAATTTGGAAATGGGTCACTATATTAATCGAATTTCAACTAATAACGTATACGACGTATTATTTTATCATTATGTAATAAAAGGATATTATTATAGTATTGGGTAGTAGTTAAGCTAAACAATATTAATCGATACAAAATTGGAATTCCACTGTAATAGATCATATTGATCGCCACGGGACGATAGCAATTTGCCAATCAATATGCAATAAACGAAACATCTGAGCGCTGCGTGATACAATGATAAAAGTCCAATGGTCTCTATTTGAATGCGTTCGCAAAACAAAAGTTTACATTATACGCATTTATACAGCTTTATTTGCTATTCTATTCTTATTTATTGTTTCAACGTGTTATTCAATCTCAAAAGACCTACGCAGTAATTGTTTTCGTAGAACACATTGTCACAAAGAAAAGCCTACCCAAGATAAGTTATACCTGTAGAGGTTGTGTCTATAGACACGTAG
The DNA here is from genome assembly GCA_932294325.1 of Allophyes oxyacanthae. Lineage (NCBI taxonomy): Eukaryota > Metazoa > Arthropoda > Insecta > Lepidoptera > Noctuidae > Allophyes > Allophyes oxyacanthae. The sequence continues at coordinate 12,546,018 of OW028613.1, read as the reverse complement.
GCCCGCCTGTTGCTGCGCCCGTCGGCCCGGCACCCTACAATAACTGGATAAAGTGTTCGGCGTGTTTTCCTAAACTTTCTCTCAGAAATATTTCGACTTCAGTGACTACGTATCAGTTCAGCCGACGATAACGACGCCCGACGGTACGTGTTACCGAATATATTACATATAGCCTCCCTTCTTATTGTCATCAGTAGATGGGATTTTTATTGCAAAGTTCCAAACGTACGGGAATCATAATAGAAAAGAAATAAATTTTCTATGAGTGCGCGTGTGCGATAAAAATACGTGATATAAGAAATGCTATCAGGTACCTTACAAAATTGCTATGTCTGAAGAAAGATCAATTTTAATATCGATCATTATTATTAATTTTGCTTGACTGAGTTTTCAATATAACACAGTATTTAACGTCTATACTTCTACAATATTCAAATAATGACTGTTTCGAGCAATCTCGTGAGATTTATTTCGTATTCATTACGCGTAATTTTATGTGTCGCTGGTTCGCAATATATTAAAATCCCTGTGTTGTGAAAGAGAAAAATGAAAGATATTTTTGTTAAGAGCCTACCGTTTTCACGCTTATGAACAATTTCATGTTTTGCTTGTAGGGTTCTGTGAGTTTTAAGAGTATTTAGAAAGTCTTTTCTAAGGATCTTGTCCCTTTGTCCGGTTCTTAACTCCGGTTATCCCCGTAGAAAGCGTCCCTTTTGCCACATCTAAAACTAGATCTACCAATAAGTGGACAACAACAGGTTTGCACCATTACTCTAAATAAAACGTACTAAAATAAGCAACTACACAAAATAATCTACTTTATTATTTTTGTGATGAAATAATTAAAAGTGCCCTATATTAATTACAATAATATGCCATAGTAACATAGTGAATGGCATTATTTCGTTGTTAGGTTTACAAATAAAACATTCATGGCTAAATGTTATCACGAATTTCTAACAAATTCCTTGTTTTATGTACCTTTGACTTTTATTATAATTTACCTGTACCTGTCTCGGTTATCCGATGGTACGGAGACTTTACAACTTGTCTGCGTGGGTTTTTTACATTTAAGGCCCTTTTCATTTCGCCCGCATTGATGAATGTGGCGATAGCAAAAAGGTTACATTTTAGGAACAGCTGAGCCTCAAACTTTCTAATGTTTCTATTGTATCATTTGATAAAATACCGCCAGGAAAATGTTGAAGATTAAATGAAATAATCCTTCATTAAATCAAGGTGACCTAAACCCATACAATTAAGTAAGACGCTCGGATGTGTGAAGGTGTTGTCAAACAAAACTTGATGAAACACAAGTGAATTAGGGAGTGTTTCGCAAGTGGTCGTGTGAGACGGAGGGATGAGGCGCCGGCGGCCCGGGAATTGCAAATTAGGCTCGTGCGGTACACGGGGAGGGGGAGGGGGGAGACACCCTGCTCACTGTGCTCAGCCCGGTGCGAAAAATTGCGCTCAACAAGTGAGGAACTAACCTTTTGTGACCACAACTCTGAACAGATACAGCTGTATTATAAACAACTTGTAAGTAGTATTTATTTAATTAATGCTTTTCATACAAATTATGTACAAAGGCGGTCTTAATGCCTGAGGCATTCTCTGTATTATTCATCTTCGCAATATTTCATTTTGATTATGGATTTAATTTTAACATAAAGCCTAATTTGTGGATAATTACACATGAAGCCATAATTCTCAAAGAGAAACAAAACGTTATAATTGTACGTAAAAGAATGATGCAGTAATTATGTAAACTATTCTTTGAGTCGTAACTTTTCACCTTACCGTGCCAAAGTACCGAAGTTAGTTAATAGGATCCATACCTATTAAACAACATTACGTACTCATAAACTAAGTTAGTTAATTATCAGGCAACTATTTTACACAGCTGTCCTAAAGTTTGGCGTATTATTAGGTTGGCGCATTAAGAGTTTTTTGCTGAAGACTTTTAAGACCCAATTGAGTCCAAAAAGTTAGCTAAGTAAGAGGTCTATAGAAATGTCCTAAGAGGAATACAATTAAAGGACCTATAATTAAAGTCTTCGTAAATTCTTTAATGGAATAATTATATTATTTTAAAGTTATTATCTCCTTTATTTATTATTTTACATATTTTTTTACATTTTTAAATACATATTATAAAACAAAATCAAATATACATTTAAAAACATAAAAAAATAGGAACCAACCGGCATCGGGAACAGGGTCCAAGCTACCGGTGGCTAGGGCTCCAGAGACAGGAACCTCCTCACAATGCGTGCCATGTCGAGGAGTACCGCCTTCTGCATCAAGCCCTTGATCCAACCCCCCAACGAGAGCCTCATAAGATTTTGGTCGAGGCTCTTGGCCGTAACGACGATCGGCACTATGACTGCTGAGTCCACATCCCACATGTCGACAACCTCGTGAGCCAAGTCAAGATATTTAATTTGTTTATCTTTCTCGGCTTTCACGAGATTCTCATCATGTGGGATAGTAACATCAACAATCATCGTGCGGCGCGTTGACCGATCTATCACCACTATATCAGGCTTATTGGCAACAATAGTCCTGTCAGTGATGATAGATCGGTCCCAGTACAAAGTGATATGATCATTTTCGAGAACTGGGTCGGGCACATACCTGTAGGACGGTACTTCGGACTCCACAAGCTTAAATTTTAGAGCAAGTTGCTGGTGAATAATCCTGGCTACTTGGTTATGTCTTTGCAAATATTAGCCATTAGCAAGACGAGAACACCCAGAGATAATGTGTCTAAGAGACTCACCTGGACGGTGGCATGCCCGACAACTGATGTCAACCGTGCCATCCTTCACAATATACTTCCGGTAGTTATTCGTCATGATAATATAAAGTTATTATTGTTATTACATGTGTATTAACCGATATAAAGCGGTTCCATTCTGGAATGTGAATTCTAATCATTTTATGAATGCACTCAAATGTCATTTGAGTGTTCTTGTTTCAGTATCACTACTTCTGATACTTATATCTATATTATTAGTACGATTTTTTGTTGTTGTGATTTGAATGAGCTTATTTTTATTTAGTCTACCTATAATAGATGAGTAGAGTATTTGCCTATCTAAATGGTGATATCTGTTCAATTTTTGTATCCTATTGTTTACTGTAATTGTCGTTTTTTTTTCCTACCTTTTTTTTTATTTTTTATTACATAATTACGTTTTTTTTGTTTTTAACTGTGCAACGTATTGGTATTTACTGTAATGTTGTCCATGTAAAGTTGAATAAACAAATAAATAAATAAAATAAAATAGCATTTGTAACCTATAAGTAATTGTTACACTGATAATGTTTTTTTTTATTTTGCATGTATGACTGTAAACGTTAATGTACAAAATTGTTGGTAAACCTAAATAAATAAAGTAAAAATAAAACACTAACATATTTTTTAACTGTAAAGTATTCTACGCTAAATGTTTCGTAATAATTAGAATCTGTTTTATAGGGATCAAAAGCCTTAAAAAAGGTTCCAAATAAAAAGATCTATTGTAGTCTCCAAACTTGTTTTATGTACACAGCTAAAGCCTAGTGTTCAGTAATACACCTTTTTATTTTATTCAGCCGACATAAACCTCACAAAAGGAAGGCCGGTAGGTACCTACATGACTTTGAGATAAAAAAAAAAGAAATGAATGTAGGGTAGAAAGACAAAAGGACACATGTACGCACCCCAAATAAATTACGACCAACTCCACTTGTATCGTCGTGATTCCAGCTTTTATCCTCTCCACTGCAGTAATAATATATTTTGTTATTACATTTTACTATTTCCGTAATTAAGAAACTTTTGTATTCAGAAGTTGCGTTAAAATAAGCAACAAATGTACCTATAACAACTAAAAGAGCAAGTAATTTCTGTTCGATCTTTGTTAAGAAATTCGGAATCCTTTAGATATAGTACCTAACAATGCTTAATTCAACGGTAAGGCCTTTGTATAAGTAACGTATACCTTTGTTTGTTTATGGATTGTTATGTTTGTATACGGGTTAAAGAAATTGCGTATACAGTTTATATAGAGTCTGTTCTGTATGATTCAATATCGAATACGCGAAGAGCCCCCTTTTACTTTGTACCCCTTTTTAAGCATATTGTGCGCACGGACTGTGAGATTTGGCATAGTTTAAAGTTTATACGGAGAAGGAGTGCAGAAAGCTAAGATTTAGTTAGTAACAGTATAAAGAAATATGAATTCAAGCGATAATTGTGTTGATTTCAACTGTTACTAACATTAAATTAAAAATTTAATAGGTATTGCAAGGAATTAAGGCGAAATACGTCATCAGCGTGTGTTGTTTACACACGCTGATGACGTATTTGTAAAAGCTTACAGCTGACGTAATTAGAAACAAATAAAAAATGATATACACTGATTATCTCTTTGACAAAAGAACGTCAATATCGTTCAAACTTAAAAAAAATATGAATTACGGTCTAATTTCGACCACTGGGCGACTACTGGTAACAAATAAATAGTGTAGCAAATATCCGAATACACTTTTCTAATACAACATACTGCATACGTAACTACGTGAACAAAACAACTCAGTCGCGTTCGGAAATATTAAAGTTTAATCAGAATAAGTTCTCGAACAAAGTCAACAAGGGGACGAGAGAAACGCCGTGGGATGCGCCCAAAACCACAGATCTCTGTGGCGTTGAATCACACCCGAAAGGGGGAACTGTCTTAAGAGATTTATGCTTTCAGTATGAGTAAGCACGATATGCATTGCTATAAATATCTTCGGTATATTAAGGGAAAAAGTTTTTGAAAGGCGTGATGTACAGTCAAAGTTTTATTAAAGCCTTTTTATTATAGTGATAGCTTCGGAAAGCTTTTAAGTTTTAATAAAAATGGATCAGTAAATTGGTATAGTTTGTAAAGAACTACACAAAATTCATGCAGTTTCTTTTGTACATAAATTATAACGACTAATTTTAAAATTGATATTTTCAACCCATCTCTTTTTAAGAAAGAAAGAAAGAAGTAAATATATAGCCACTATAACAAAAAAAAACACTATTACACTACAACGACGATAATTACTAATAGGTATATTTTATGGTTATTCTTTCCCATGTTTCATCCCGTTTTTTGATAGTATTCAAATTTTATTTTATATATCGGTATTTCATGTCGTGGCTGAAAACGGTAGTGCAAAATGCAGATTTTTTTTCTGGAGAGAAAATGGTATCGCATTCTTGGCCAAGAAATAAAATTAAGTTAGGTACTCTAATAAACCTAGAATGTAGGCATCTCTTTATGCTTCGAGCCTTTTCTAGGTCGCAACCCATGTGCTCTGTTCTACTCGTCAATGGAAGTTTTATAGAACGTGGCATTAAAGGCTTTGAGTAAGATTAAAGGCATTTTATTTATGGAAAGTAACAAAAGAAAAAGGCTCGAGTACTTCAAAAAAGTATGTGTGATAAAAAAGTTCTTAATGAATGAAGGACATAAAGGGTATAGTGACTTGCCATAACGCTGGTTTCAGATTACGTTACATATATATTTTTATGAAAACTTTTAACATCTATTCTATGAAAAAAAAAAAACATTACACTAGGATTTCTTTTGTGCCGTGGGTACAGTTTACAAACATACACGTCACATGTACATTGTACAGTGTACATATCCAGACCCAGAACAACTATCTGTAGCCCATACATATTTGTTCTGTGCGGGGATCGAACCCACGACACGTAGCGCAAAAAGCTAATGGCTTAGGTACTGCGCCAACCATACCATCGATTTTAGAGCAACTATTTGCATTTCTCAGAAATATGTTCATAAAAGAAATATAAAAAAGGTAAAGATAAATAACTGATAATGCAATTAACGACTGTAGTTGGTTGCTGCAACTAGTTCTCGAAGAGTCTTCTTTATCACTAACAAACTTTATGCAAACTGTTTGTCTTCCTGCTCGTAATTGAATACTCGGAGGGTAGCTAAGCCGGGCAGGGCTCGCCAACATCAGCCCGTAATCGCCGCCCGGGTCACGATTGTACGGAATTATTGAACGATAAAATTTATTTCCTCCAATGTACGCTTTGTGATCCATTTGTCCAAGCAAAATTGATTTTAACGACACCGAGCTTTATCATGGAACGTGCATTGCGTTTTTATCGTTAATTAAATTTTTATAACTAGGTTTTATTGCGGTTTTGTCTGTCGCATAGAGCAAACGATTTCTTGAGTTGAGACCGCGAATCGTCAAACGTAGTATGGTGAGAAAAGAGCCTCGACGAGTGTCGAAACATGAGATTGTCTGGCTTACCCTGGGTAATCAGCCTCGGTACCACCACTGCTGACCGGTCCCCTAATTACCGATGTAGCAGACAGTTTGCGACAGGCGTAAATCGCACGATAGCTGCTGTCAAACATCACTTTAGTATTACGTATTTGCCGATAGCGACGCGACAGCCACCGCTTACGGGTTTGCCCTCTAGCCGACTATAAACGAACTAAAAAGTTCGTTTTAGCGGAAAGTCCCGCTATACCCTACCTCTCTCTCATAAGACTGAATTTTCATGGTAGAGTGTCTAGATTAGTCAGTCAGAAAGATTCCTGATGTGGCATATAGCTCAAAAGGCGCCGGTCGTACTTAGAACCGTCACTCGAGAAGGGTCCTTCAGTGCATGCCAAAAACAATTTTTGTTTTATCACTAGATAACTCACTAAATAACCTCTATTAATTTGTTTAACAAGAATAAGGTCATGATTCAATTATACAATAGTGTTTGTTCCTGCTGAATAGAGTTTTAGTTTAAGTGTACTTATCCCAAAAGCCTTAAGACCCACTTCAGTAAACAAAGTAGTTTTGTATTCACGGTTCCTTCACTTTGTATAAAGGTTTGAGTGAACAAGTGTTCAGATACGCATCATATTGTAGTGTTTCTTGGTAACTTTTTGCAGAACTCGAGGTATAGAAATAATAAGAATTATATAGTTATAGTCCCTATTGGGCCTTAAAATCATTTAAGATCGTGACGATACAGATTACTAGCTGCGCTGAGCACGCACTGTGTCGCATGCCAACTCTACTAGTTCGTGCACTTACAATATTGACATCATCATAGTGTGATTTGTTTGCGATGGGATGGATAGATTTGTGTGCAGTCGTGAATGTTTGAGATTCTGTGCGGAGATGGATATTATTTATTATTTACTGTGATTGTTATGTTTTTTGTTTGTACCAACCTATTTTGTTAATTTTATTTTGAATTGGGCAACATATGCTTGTTTTGTAGTGTGATGAAAGAACGCCTTGCCGTCTAACAAAAAATAGATCACCCTGAATTTGTACGGGCAATTTATTTAATCAATTTTACATGTACAACATTACAGTAAATACTAATACGTTGCACAGTTAATAACAAAAATAACATAATTATGTAATAAAAGGTAGAAACTGTTTATATGTGCGTTAACTGGTCAAGCGCACCCAGCATCTCTTAGGTGCTTCACTTTTATGTTAGACGGTGAGCAGTAGCGGATCCAGTAGAGCTAAGGGGCTCAAGCCCTAGAAGCTAGATGGGTCAACCCCTGACAAATCTTAAATTAAACTTGATATTTTTCTATTTTCTTAGTACTACACTACCTGCGGTACAATTTTCATCACTTAACCTTACATATTCCATTTTAAGTTGGTACCTATAGCATGTTTTCAAATTTTAAATTTCTATAAGTAGGTGTTTACTTGATCTTGATAAAACCTACCCTCAGCTGGGTCAGCCCTCCCAGGATCCGCGACTGACGGTGAGGCGTACTTTTGTTTTTTATTCGTCCGGACGTGAGAATTTGAATTTCTTATTTTAACCCCCAAACTTAAAAGAGGGGAGGATCTTTGAGGTTTTTGTGTATGTGTGAGTTTGTTTACAGTTTGATATTTATTGCTAGTTTGACCCAAATCTGGATTATATTTTGATACAAAATGTTAGATGCAAATGTTTGACTCTGAATAACGTAACGTACACGTAATAAGTACATAGTGCTAATTATAATTATAACAAAAAACGTATTATAGGTCTTTTACTGTAGTGAATATGTAAATTGATAATCAGTCTCACAAAATTTTCGCTTGAAGCTTTGGACACTCTAGTTCGCAAACATTTTAAACGTGTCGATGTGTCAAAATCGACACAGACGGCTTTCATACCTATAGTGCCACAAACTTATCTGACCCAGTCGTGGTGTCGCTGCTGTCGCTTTTACCAATGTCATCTCCATACAAAAATGACATTTTGCTGTCATTTTTGTTCCGTATAACGACGTTAGTTCCAATTTTGGTCACCGGGTCAGATAAGTTTGTGGCACTATAGTTCAAATTTTTGTATTGGACCTAGAAAACTATTTAACTATCTTAATCATTAACACTACCTGCATTTTCCTGCTGTATCGAGTCCTGGCGTTATTTTCACATAAAGTGAATAACAAAGTTTTCCGTAAAATTACGATACTTGCTAAAACCGATGATAAACAAACTATGTAGCACAAAGTACGAGTTACGCGCTCGGTGGCCTGTATTCCCTACAGACACTGTTACAGGGAACAAACCGAGCTCACGTACTTACTTGCTGCTTTCAACAATAGGTACTATAATATAGGTCCCCAACTATCTAATCGTAACAACGAGAATAATTTCCTTCTTATTTCTACTTACTGCAGTCTATCCATCTCTTTAAATATTCTCCCTGGTATAAACTTCTCACGTTCAGTCGTTACTTATGAACATCTGCAATTTTCCCGCCCGAAAACATTGCGTAATAAATAAATAAAACATTCAGCTTTATGTGGCACTAGTAAAATCAATGGTACCCAAATAATAGCCCAAATAAATTGTCTTATTATTCTACAATATAAATAAACTCCAAGAATACACTACACTTACCATTTACCTTATCGATCTTATCAGATCGAGAACATCGTTATAAGTATAAAAACCACAACAAGACCAATTTAAATGTAAAGATCTTATTTTGATAAACTAACCGTCAAAAACCCCCGACTTCAACTAGAAAAAGAGCTGTAACTTTTGAATTAGCTGAACAAATTTTCATGAAACATAGCTAAGATGATACCCGATTAAACTAGCTTTCAATTTAAAAACTGTATTGAAATAGGTCCATCTGTTTTGGAGCTATGATGCCACAGGCAGATCCACAGATACAGATACAAACTAAGAATTTATAACACCCCTCTTTTTGTCGGGGATTAAAAATACGCAGGGGAACCCCCATAAATATAATATAAGACAAAAGTTGGTCAGTCTGGAGAAAATAAAAAATCCCTCTCGACTTTTTCCTAAAATAGAAAACAATAAATCTATGGAATCATAAAACACTTTTACGATAGCCGTATATAAAAAGATATTAAAAAAGTGAAGAATTTTGCCCTTTTCACGCCTCTACTGTGACTAAAAATATCGTATCATCTGTATTAATACTCATCGCGCGTTGCTCTAGAGATCAGTAAGTAGATACTGAGAGCGGATTAGGATTATAAGATTAAATATCTATAAAAGGACTCTCTAAGATATTGCTAATGCCATAACTAGACATACACAAATCTCTAAAATTCCTAGTCCCTGCGTCTGCGAAAATTCGAATCGAATCTGAAAAGTAAAATTTACAGAATCTTGTATTGTTATTATGTCACATTTTCAATTAAAGCTGAATTAAATTTGAATGTTTCAATTCGATTCGACATTACTTCAGTAAAATACTTGACATCTTATTGTCATGAGGTGAGGTACTTTACCTCGGCACACATTTGGCGAACTTTCGCAAATATGAGTCCTTTCTTTCTCTGGTTTTATCGCTTGTTTGGAAGGGATCAGACGGTGTTCTCCGGCGTTCATTCACCTGTTGTAAATAGATACTATAAGTACCTAATGGAATATTTAGAGTTATGTCGCTGTGCCACCAAACCGAAGCCGCGTCGAACATTAAGTGACTTCTATGGAAGAGGTTCAGCGGAATAACACACCACGTCCTCACTTTGATCCTTCTATAGCTATTATTATTAATGTGTTCATTACCTAATAATTTCTGAATAATATATTATGTTCGTCATACTCCAACGGATGTCAATAGTTATGTTATCTAATTACTTAAGTCCCTGATTTAACTGTATTTTGTGACGTACTTGTAGTATCGTGAAGTAATACAAGGTGGAAATGAAAATTCAACAGTAAGTGTTCCATGTATTTTATGAGACGTACCTACTACAAACACATAAAAATATCTAAGATTTTCCCATATGGCTTTCATTTTCGCTCTTTACCTAGACTCTGGATTAATGGAAATCAAAGTAGAAATTTATGTCAGCTTGCTCTATTCTACATGTGTCAATAAACATCATTTTGGTTTGAGTAGTTCATTTAACAAGCTTCGTCATGATGATAAGACATGGATATAAAAGAAAGAAAGTAATTGACAGTGATGAGGAGGAGTACGTTGACGCCTAAGTGCTCAGTTTATTTTATATTTTTATTTTATGTTTTAAATACTATGTACGTACACTGCCTAATTGGCAGTTTATATAGTTTAGTTGGAAAATAAAATAAGAAAATAAATTAATGTTTTGCACATAGAACACAAAAATAAACAATTAAATTATAGATAATAATATTGAATACACCTGGATAAAAAGCCAGGTTAACATAAAATAAGATATATGAGATTACTTGATCATTTTTTGTGAGCAGTTGTAGAACCTATCATGAAAAACGTTATATAATTTATTTTCGTAGTTCATCACCCCCTTGTATAGTGTTATTATTTAGTTCCAGTGCTAGAAGGCGACCGCCCCTGCCGTGACAAGCGCCTCTCATTAGCCGGCGTGCTCGGCAGAACCTTTATTAATTGGGGCCTCTAAGAACAACCAACGCTATTTTTTACTGGATTAAGTTGTTTTTAGGATATTTTAAAATACTGAAGGATAGGATTCTGAATATTTAATCCCATAAAGGGATACTGTGTATATTATTATTATACTACAGATTTTATACTTTTGTACCTATAGTTATAATTACTATGTTATTATTTCTAATGGAATTAAATCTTTGTTACTCTGCTCGCCTGAAACACAGATTTACCTAGTTCAGGCATACGTGTTAACTACACTAATATTATAAAGAGAAAAGATTTTTATTTTTGTTTGTTACGATTAAACTCAAAAACTACAGGACCGATTTAACAAATTCTTTCACCAGTAGAAAGAAAGCTACACTATCCCTGAGTGATATAGGCTATATTTTATTTTGATAAAAATAAAACGCGCAGGTGACACCGCGGGCAGCAGCTAGTATATAATTATATATCTTTTATTTTAACACAAAACAAATGTGTGAGTAACACCCACCATCATTGGTCTATTATAATATGAATCCCACGATTTAGGTAGAAGGTTTGAAGTGAAAAGAATGGTCACCTATCCAAGGCCAGACCGTGAAAATTGCGGTTTACCCTTACAAAATGATCGATGTGCGTGGTAACCAATATTTATGAGTTCAACATTATATTCAAGTCCATAGTGTACTTAACGTTTAATTATGTAGAATTATGTGTAGAATGTAACGCAACACGTGTGAAGGAAATTCCCGGAAATCCTCGGGAGACAAAGGCATCGGATAGCGACGAGTGTATCTATATAATTGCTATCCGTCGGCTTAGTGTGTCCACCCACTGATGCAGCCTTGTCCGCTAGCGCTTCACTTTTTGCCATCCCGTGTCAGTTCATTCCGAGCTTCTTGGAAATATTGACCATCTGTGTAATGAGCACAAATTGATTGTGTCGCAATAAAAACTAAAAAATGAGGGTGGAATAACTATTTGTATAAACGGTCTTTGTCTTTGGAGTTTTTAATGTATCTATATCATGCTAGACAAAAAATGGCAGAACATTTGTTTTGGATTTTGAATCTACGGTTTTGGATTTATCTCTTCATCTGTCACACTAATTATGCTCTTGCTTGATTTATCTGTGAACATCAAAAACATTCACACACTTCTTCATACATATTCGGTACAGGAATACAGAAAATCATTTCTGCTAATAAAAATTAGAGATTTTGTAAAACTTTAAATACCTACACATTCGTGCGCCTTGAGACCAATGAACATAAAGCATAGGTTCATAAAGACTTGTCTAGCTTGACCTATATTCTATAGCCAATATAATTGCATTGAGCATTCATACCTTTCAGGGCAGTCCAATTAAAAATTTTCACCTCGAAGATCTCGCTGTGAACCGGGTTTTGTACGAAACCATAGTTAGAATTGTGTCTTTTACGTCTAGAAAAAACAACCAGCGAAACATAATATAGCACAGCCAATATTTACTTACAATTTTTTTATTTTTTATTACATTATCATGTATTTATTATCTAATAAATAAAATAAACTTAAATATGTACACAGCCTAATTCTTATTAATTAAATAAAACATAATAAAAATACAAATATAAAACTGAGCACCTTGGCGTCAAAGTACTCCTCATCGCTGTCAATTGATAGCGTGCCCAGAAGACTGGCAGCATTGCCACGTTGAATGGCAATACTTATTCTTTGACCAAAGAATAGGCCAGCCCTCGGGTCAAATAAAATATTTTATATGCAGTTAATAGCAACTGATAAAGTAAATTACCCGAGAGCAAAGGATACGATTCCCCATCTATCACAAGAGGTCTTTTAGGGAAGAAATCGCAAACATCGAGATAAAGTTGCAGCTTTCCTTATTGCCGACATTTGATAAATAGCGCATAATTTATAGTTGGACATATTACAGGCATTGGCTGCAGCTGACTTGGAGTAAATTGTAGTTAGATTTATTCTTTCGTAGTTACTTTGAGATTGGTGGGAATTTGGACCAAGTAGAGAAGTTGGAACCGAGGACTATAACTACCGTGCATTTAAACATCGTCAATAAATATCGCTTCTGCGCATCGGGCTATCCCAAAATGTACGGTTCCTCCTTTCATGACTGGTTGAAAACGATATGAATTTTATCAGGAAGTCTACTAAATGCTACATTTGTATAGTGGTCGCTTAACGTGAGATCATAATTAATAGGTTTGATTCCCAGTCCGGAAAAAGTAGGAAAAAGTGTTACTGGATTAACAATGAGAAAAAAAATTATGATGTTATGACGGTATTTGACATATAGGACGTAAGATACCTCAGAAGCAATTGGTTATAAAAACTGTTTTTAAAACGTAATAGCTTTAACATATTACCATCTGCTTATTTTATCAACTCCTTTGTATCTAAAAAGACACAAAAAGTTTGTTTGCATTATAAGAAAACTAAGAAAAAAATGGACCGTGAAATGTAGATGGAAATAGGCCCCTAATCTATGGGACTTAATAACGGCATCGGTGAAAGTGGGTGTACCCTTCGAGGACGTTCTTCGTTATGACGTTTTTCGGGACCCAATTAGCAGTCAATACATTGGAGTTTATTTATGTTGTGGAAATTATGGCAAGGTTGAAGTGGGAGTGGGCTGGTTATGCCACCAAAAAGCAAGACTCGTGTTGTAAGAGACTCTCAGAATGGAGACCATGGAACCAGAAAAGACCTAGAAGGAGACCGCAAATGAGATGGAAAACTGACATCAAAATGACTGCGGCTGCCGCTGCGGTCAGCAAGTGGTTTTCAACTGCCTTAGACAGGAAAATGAATGGATTGTAGAAAAACCTACACCAAAAAATTGGTCACCAAAAAAGTTTGGTCGCCGAAGGCTAATGAAGCAGAAGAGAGATATTGGTGTTTAAAAAAAAAAATTAAATTAATGAACCATTTACAATCCTATTTCTTCAGGGCTAATTAATAATTTTCTCGTCAAACCATATTTTTTCTTCTATCAAACTTATTCTCACTCCATCCAGCGATACATAGAGAAGGCATTACCGTAATTATATGCAATAAGACATGGAAAACCTTTCTGTTCGGATTGCGTAGCAATTCAATCCTAAGTAGGCCATCATAATAAATTATTTAGCTCGACGATCGTAGTAGTGAAACAGCGTCGCCTATTTACTAACCAGTTTGAAGCGACCTTACCTTTTCATAATAGAAGAGGGCCACAACCACCCCTACAATGGTACATAAATAACCAAGAAACACCAGAGGAGTCGCTGATGCGTTGCCAACCTTTGAGGAGGAGAAAGAGAGGAGAGAGGTGATGGGGTGGGGTGGGGGGTGGGAGAGGGGGGGAGGTGATCACGGTCGTTTTTCGGTAGATGATGGTCCATTAACATACGAAAAGCTGTAAGACAATGTTGCTAGTTTATGCCTGTATTAGGGGAGAGCTTCATAATAAAAAAACAAGTAATAATAAATAAGACTGCCCCAATGATGATAAAGCAAAATTTATTAGTAAAGATGATGTATATTGTTCTACTCTATTACATGGATTATTTCTACACTTCCTTGATTACCATTAGAGAAAAACTGTACTTTTTGCAATGTTTGAGGTTCATTATTGTTTGGGGCATTACCTGGAAATAAAAAACACCTTATGTAAAAATAATGATGTACTTAAATTCATTATTTTTGCATACATTGTTTCAAGCGAGATTCACTAAATTTTATTCAAGTCGTACAAAACAAATTTTGGGAAAATGACGTGTTTGTACTTAATAACAAACTGTACTCGCAGACCACCCATAATTGTATAGCTGTGCATTTGAGCTTTTTTAATTGTACCTATTTCAATAATTTTCAGCACAAGAACAGACGAACTATCAAATTCAAACCTATTTCTAGTGTAAGATTAGGCTGCAAGACGTACGCACTGCCACATATCAAGCTATTCATTTTCAGTATTAGCTGACCTCTTAATTTGTGGAAAGACTATACATTGCGAGTTCAGCTTATACTGGAAACGTGTAGCTTCATGTATGTAGCCGTGTGTACCAGCCGGGTAATAATACTAGTAAAACAAACCTTGAATAACATAAGTTCTCCTTGGAAATACATTAAATATACGTGTCCGTCGCCAAACAAGTAACATTATAATTCCAGCAGTAACCACTACTATTATTGGTATCAAAATGGACATCGTGTGTTGTTGCATCCTTAAAAGAAAAACACATCCTTTTTATTATTTTTATTCGTACCATTGAACCATTTCTTATTCTATTTGACTACTTCTTTTTGTACACTTTTATCTTATTAGCAACAGCAACTAATGGTGCCCAAAAGTGAGACACGATGGAGCCTTAGTTATTACCGTTTCTGGGACAGGGTCTGAATCTGACTACGATGCCACCTTGGCTAACTGGCTAACAAAAGCGGTCTGTGAGTGTATTTTCATTATGGAATCTAGCTAGAGATTTCAAGCGATTCCACAAGTTTCTAATTACCGTTCCTTAAAATTATTATTATGAGCCTCTGATGTCCTACTGAAGGGCAAAGGCCTTTCTCCTCTCTTTCCAGTTCCTTACTGTTTTATTATTAATTAACGGTTTTGTATTTGTTACAAGCTTTTTTTTATGAACTTCTGTGCACAGAGGCACGCTTCACCTTTAGTAAGAACTAATTGAGGGACTTGATAGGAACAAGCATTATTATTACTAATAGGTCACCAATATTGTCATCCTTCCGAATCTTTGAGTAATTCGGTCATATAACTCGGAAAAAAAACGACAACCTTGAAATGTTGATTGTCACCGGGAGATACAAGGAAAGAGACCATTAGGTTATAGTTCTATGTGGATGCGCTGATATGACCAAATCCGCACCATACTCGACACTAATATGGACAAAGCCATACATGCTGCCGAAAGGAGACCCGGATGGCGCAACATCATCAAGCAAAAAGTGATCTGTGGAGGGGGTCACGACTCTTAGCATTGAGGAGAACGATGCGAGGAGGAGGAATGTACAATTAAGGTTTCATGGACAAAGATTATGACTAACTCACCATGACATTTGCATTGTTTCCCCTTTTGTGACTTCTCCTTTTGAACTGTTGTTTGTTACAAAGTTATACTCAGTAGTAGATTCATTTTCGCTTTCTGAATTTTTGTAGGTGTCCGTCGTTTTGGACGAGGGACTTACAGAAGTTTTACCCGTTTTATATGCTATACTCGATTTCGGTGCAATGCTCGTTTCAGTTGTTGTTCTCGTTTCAGATGTTGTTCTGGTTGTATCTTCGTTCATCGTTGGGAAGACCTCTTTTGCGCACGGATTTATATTACAATTCCTTAATGTTTTATCATTGGCCATCATTTCAGATGAGAGAATAAGAGAAGATGTAGTTGTTTCATATCTGGGACTCGCTTCAGAAGTTGTACTTGTTTCAGTTGTACTCTTTACAGGTGTTGTTTTTGTTGTATCTCCGCTTATCGTTTTACTACAGTTTTGAAACACATCGCACAAGTCTTGGTGGCTAGTCGTGGAGATCTCCTTTCCCAGACATTTATTTGGAGCCACGCAATCGCTGCCATAGCAATCAGTGCAGACCGGTACGCATACTGGCCCATTAACAAAGCCTCTTAATCTCAAATAATGAATGTGATATCCCCGAAAGCAACGACATCGGTTCGAAAACACACATAAGCCGTTGCCGCACGGATTGAAATTACATTTCACCAATGTTTTATCTTTGAACGTCGTTTCAGATGGAAGACTTAGAGAAGTTGTACTCGTTGAATATGTTGTACTCGCATCAGTTTTTGTACTCATTCGAGATGTTGTTCTTGTTGTATTTCCAATTATTGTTGTCATGGAGACCTCTTTTTCCACACATTTAGGTGACATAATGCAATCACCGCCTTTGCAATCAGTGCAGGTTGGCATTGGTACACATATTTGTATGTCTCGATAGCTTCGTACTTGAGTGTAGTCAGGGTGGTACCCGGGAAAGCAACGGCATAGGTTTGAAGCCTCACACGTTCCTTTGCCACACATATTATAACCATATAATAATGAACATTGAATAACACATCTGTTAGGATGTATATTTTCTTCCAGAACATACCCAGCATAGCAATGGCACTTTTCAGGACTTATACAATTTCCAGAGTTACAACCTTTGGAGCAATGAGGCTCACAATAATCAT
Source organism: Allophyes oxyacanthae (assembly GCA_932294325.1). Lineage (NCBI taxonomy): Eukaryota > Metazoa > Arthropoda > Insecta > Lepidoptera > Noctuidae > Allophyes > Allophyes oxyacanthae. The sequence goes on along the minus strand of OW028613.1, from coordinate 12,528,915 downwards.
GAAAAGATATACGGTAGCCGGGGAGACATTCACACTTGTCTGGCGATGCACAGATGCCATTTTTGCATGGTTTTGTACACACGGGCTGACAAGTTCCGTTCTCCGGGACATAACCAAGGTCACATTGGCACGTATTTGGTGCGATGCAAGTGCCATTGCCACACCCTTTTTCACAAAATGGTATACAGGTATGATTGTTTTGTTTGTATATTATGTACCCAGCGTTACATTCACAGTTTCCAGGATATTTGCAGTAGCCATTCACACAAGCCGGCTTGCATATCGGTTTGCATGTAATTTTGCTGAAAGTTAATAAGAATAACTCATCAGGCATTTTTCATCTAAGTATAAGCACAACACAACACGCATTCCACGAAACAAATCGTTAATAGAAAACTATAATAATGTATTTGACACTGGACCAACAATATTATCTTTAGTTGTTCGAACATATTATAGAATAGGTCCTCAAAAACTACAGGATGAGACAAAAGTCGTGTCGATCCCTTATGTGTACACCACGCGCTCTAGTGTTTATTATGAACTACTTTTTACTATGGGACCAACACTGAAATCATAAAGAAAATAATACAGCTTTTCCACACATTTAGTCCAGTAATATTGATTTATTATAATGGAAGAGCAGATTTTCTTTTTCGCTATTTCATATTTTATGGTTCGTAAAAGTTGTTAATAAAAGTTGTTACTAATAATCAGTAGAACGCATGGTTTAAGGGATTTACACGATTTTGGTTACAAACGGTATATACCTAAGATATGATTTTTTTATGTGCCCGTCATACTAGAACTGACAGACTAGAATATAATTTAAATAAGCTTAAGAGGAAACGCGGACCGCGTTTTGTCCGTACAAACGTATTCCCCGATTTTCTCCTGGATTTCGTTTTTATATGATACAAATATCGATCATTAGCATGTCCCTACGTTTAACTTTCATTGATTAGTTTCTACCTATAGGTGTGACCCCCAAAATTTCATAAAATTGGCTAGTTTGAATACCAGACGTTCAATATTCAAAGTTTGACAGTATATTTTTTAAAAAAACTTATAGACATTAAGTGACTTGACGATATTATTTAGGTCTGATCAGTCTAAAGTAGGTACAGTTGTCCCTTTGGCTTTCGCTCGGTGAACGGCATGCACCAGCGATAGCGACAGTTTTAAAAAAAAATACCTATTCTTCAAATGTTTCGCCGACTGCCTCTCCTCATAATAGCTTAATACTATGCAGAGGTAGAGCGACAATATTTTTCATTTAATTCTAAATCATTACCTGTCATTCTTAAAGTCGTAATCTCTTATGTATCCATCGCAACAATATTCGATAGAAGAAAGAACGGATATCTGAAAAAAAAAAAATACAAATTGTACTGCTTCTATATTATGTAGATATAATATATTATGTCATTCTTTTTAAATACCTAATTAATTAATTTCAATTACAAAAATACTGTCATGTAACACAACCTGTACAACATGCAACCTGTAGGTACCTACAGGAGATTTTTTACGTACGTACGGCTACATATCAAGCTCTACATTTTGACTATAAGCTGACCTCTCATTGTACTGAAAGCCTACACAATGCGAGGTCAGCTTATACTGGAAGTGCATAGCTTGGTAAGTAGCCGTGTCTGTCTGTTTGATCGCTAACGGATTTTGATGCGGTTTTCAACAGCATTTTCAGCATTTCTTCCAGAAGGTTTATATGTATATAGGTATGTATAATAATTTAATATTTAATGTAATGCTAGTAGAAAAATTGCACCCGTGCGAAACCGGGTCGCTAGATGGGTATAAAAAAATAACCAACAAAGAAAGAAAATACGAAAAATAATTTATTTCTACACTTAACACACAACACGTTACAAATATACTTATCTGACTTGCATAAATAAAAACCTTGGTTACACATACACGGACAACAGTAACATAATATGCTTAAGTGGGCCAATATTATTGAATTCCATTGAACGAATGGACTTCTATAGATTGGTCATCTTTTAGATTGGTAAACCCAAACAATTATCACGTGGATCTTGCTGTTATAAGTGGTTGAATACTTAAGTTGTATAAAATTTGACATACCTTTTCATATCTCTCCTTAATATCGGTTTTCCATTGCGAGTGAAAGCACCAACCAAAACTACTGTTACACCGCTCACTGTGAGTTACGAAATACTCATATCGATAAGTTCTTGGTACATTTTTGGTAACACTGAAATCATATTTATATATCAATAAATTAATTTTACCTATAAAGAAGCGTTTCCTTTTCAAAGCATAAATGATAAATCTAGCCCATTACCGTCCCACTGTTGGGAACTCGTCTCTACTCAGAATTAGGGCCAGGCCTTAGTCCAACACGCTGGCCTGGTGCGGATTGGCGGATCACACACCCCAGAGGTACTTGAACAAAATTATAAATAAATCTACCATGTCATGCATAGAGACATCTTTTTCTTTTAGAACGAGAAACACCTTAAGAACCGACCTGCTAGATCTAGATGGGTGCCACAAATGTTATCATATTAAATACAACCACGTATTTATTATCATACAAAAAAAAACAATCAAATCCAATCAGTAGTTTAGCCACAGAAACTACATAAAAATTTCATAATTTTACACTTATCACCATCTTTAGGTAAAGTTTATAAAGTCTTCAACGTATTCTAACCAAAATTATTTTCATTTACACGTGTAGAACAGATAAATGTGACATAAATTTCTACTTCGATGTTCCTTCACCGATTGATAGCAGAGTGAAAAATATGATGCATATTTGCGTTTTTTTTTTTTTGTGTGCGTATTCAGTTCATGTTACCAAATACGGTGGTTTCATTTAATTTGATAACATCTGCGGCACCCAGTAGATAGAAAATCTGCAAAAACTGTGATAATACAAATAGGTACTTACTAGGTTTGTCTAACGCAAACTTGACTATTCACTTCTACAGATAAAAACACTACAACGAACAAATAAAGTAGCAGTTTGATAAACATTGTCATGATTTTTTTATATTAATTTCACAGTTACTCAGAACCTCGTTCTAATAACAACTGAATAATTATCATCAAAAAACTAAAAGAAGTAGGATGTCAAAGGATGACGAGTTTGAAAAAACCAGAACGTAGCGGACACCCACTCACAATAGATAGGTCCAATATTTAGGTAACCTATTCAATAAACATTTCCACGCAATAATTGAATTATACTGCTATCGAATCGCAGTGCAATTTATTAGGGACTGCAGAGCCCGTGTCACATCTTAGCCTCCGGATTAAGGGTAATAAAAAGTTGCATATTATAAATATAAAAAAAAAACAAATGTAGGTGACAACCAAATCGAAATCCATTCATGGTTTCGGAAGTTTGTCGTAATTACACAAAGATTCAGATAACTATTTTATAGAAGTAAAGAGTTTATAAGAATAAGACATTCATTTATAGAAGGACAAAATATTTTATACGAGTAGAGAATACTAATTTGATAATAATATATGAGTAGACAATATTTTATAGAAGTACGGAAAAGAGAAATAAAGTATTGACGGGTTTTGAAGCATATATTCTGAAGCAAAGTCGGTTAGCTACATAGAAATCGTTATGTAAGTACCTAGAGATTTCCTATAAATTGAACTCCGAACTTACGTAAAATGTGCCTTTACAAGCATAAAGAGGAATCAGAAACGAGAAGAATCTATCTCAGCGTCTGTGACTTTTAATTCGCCATCTCGTCGTATCGCCACATTCAACCTCTACTTTATGATAGTGTGAAGTTTAGCTGAATCAAACTGTAACACTATAGTACCTACGCGTATCATGTATGACGATATTAGCATTGCAAGGCACTCGCAGGTAGGAATAAAGTTGTGCAAAAATGTTATTTTTAAGGAGATGAAAATAGAATACGTAGAAAAAAACATGAAAAATCTATTTCTTTTTCAGGAGTAGGATTTTTTCAATAAAAATATGATAAGGTTGTATCGTCAAATATGAGTTGACATACATTTTTTTTGTTTAGTAAAATAAAAGGAATAAGGAATTTCACTGAAGTAGGTATAGAACATAAATGACTTATTATTCCGATACCGCTAGAACAAGCGTAGGTACCACTAATAATACTAATAATTATTATTGTAGCACCAGTGAAGATTATAGTTGATTTTTATGTTCATTACATTTTCATTGATTAAACATAATTTGATAATCATCACATTTGGTGTTTTATTCAATATAAGTAGTTAACTAGGTACTGCAGTTTGTCCGAAAAAAAACCTAATTTAGAAAAAACGACGTTGCAAAGATTATTTTCATGTTTATTTTTTCAAGATTGTGAAAAAATACATTTTTTTTTAATTTAACTGTCTAGGAGGGAATAGTCCCGAAAAGGGGTTTTCAAAGACATAATAACTATCAAATCCTAATTTATACGAGTAATAGCAAGGATATTGGTCAAAGTTGCGCAATTATTGTTATGATTTCATATTTATGATGATGACAAATCATCATTCATCCGCTACAAATATGATAACGCGGGATATTTCCATAAAGATTACTTCGCGTATTTCTAAAAATAAATAGGATAGAGTTCTTAAAAAATTCAAATCAATTCAAATTAGAAATTTCTTTAGAAATACGTAGTTCCATTGTGCTCATTTGTCTGTAACATTTTTATTACCATGTTTCCTTGTGTGTACATAAATAAATAAAATAAATAAATAAAATTCTGTGCTACACGTTTTTGTGGTCATCTGAGTCAGAAAGGAGAAATGAATAAGACAGTAGATCACCCATTGCTGTAAAATAACATTTATTAGTAAAGAACAAGATATGGGAACATAATTTTCTACTCTATTATAATTGGGTTACTTCTGCGCTTTCTTGATTATCGTTTGAGAGAAGCAGTATATTTTGGAATGATTGGGATTCATCACTTTTTGGGTCATCACCTGGAAGTAATAAACAACATTAGTAATACTGATACACTCATAATTAAATATTCAATTATAGACCGAACGTCTGCAATTTGATGGATACGTAAGTTTGTTTTTACAAGGGTAGGTTTACTAAAAGTTATTAAAATCGTACGTACAACAAATGTTGGGAAAATAGCGTGTACGCACATGATACCAGCCCCCTACTTGCGCATCACCCATTATATGAAGTGCTTTGAGCTTGAGCTATTTTCACAAGTTGTATTTACCTATAAATAGTTATATATAGAATCTACTAAAAATCATTTAAAAGTAACAGCCGAGTTATTATACCAGTACAACATACCTTGAATAACATAAGTTCTCCTTGGGAATACGTTAAATATACGTGTCCGTCGCCAAACAAGTAACATTATAATTCCAGCAGTAACCACTACCATTATTGGTATCAAAATGGACATCGTGTGTTGTTGCATCCTTAAAAGAAAAAGAAAACATAATTTTTATTCTTTCTTATTCCAAAAGTGAGACACGAGCATCAAGCCTCGGATTTTGACATTGATGGGACAGGATAATCTGACTGAGATGCCGCCTTGGTGGACTAGCTAACAAAAGCGAACTATGAGTTTGTCTGCCTAATTGAATCCAACTAAGATAATTAACTGTTTTATTAATACTAGTGGTCGCCTAGTGGTCGAAATTCGACCGTAATATTATATAAAAAAAATAACTTTCGGCACTCCTCCTCCATATTAACTTTAACTATGCCAAATCTCACACTGCTCCATGCGGGCAATGTGATTAAAAAGGGGTACAAAATTTTATCTTATATACCTAGATACATATATTTACGGTTTAGTTTTTTGTTTTTTTCGTGACTTAGGTGAGAGCTTCTGTTCACTTTTTGAAAAACCTAAATAACGGAAGTACTTGTTGATGAGAGCGAGACTCAAAAATACTCACCATGACATTTGCTTTGACTTGTCTTCTGTGACTTCTATTGAACCGTTGTTTGTTACAAGATAATGCTCAGTAGTAGATTCATTTTCGCTTTCATAATTTTTGTAGGTGTCCGTCGTTTTTGATGGGGGACTTACAGAAGTTGTACCCGTTTTATATGCTGTGCTCAATTTATATGCTGTGCTCGATTTATATGCTGTGCTCGATTTTGATGTTGTACTCGTTTCAGTTGTTGTACTCGTATCAGTTGTTGTTCTGGTTGTATCTTCATTTATCATTGGGAACACGTCTTTTCCCACACATTTATTTGGAGCAACGCAATCGCTTCCATAGCAATCAATGCAGGTCGGAACACATATGGGTCCATTGGCATATCCCCATAATCTTATTTTATTAATACGGTATCCGTTAAAGCAATAACACTGATTTGAATATACACACGTTCCGTTTCCGCACGGATTTATATTGCATTTCATTAATGTTTTATCGTTAGCCGTCATTTCAGATGAGAGACTTAGAGAAACTGTAGTTGTTTCATATCTAGGACTCGTTTCAGAAGTCGTACTCGATTTGGTTGTTGTACTCGATTTGGTTGTTGTACTCGATTTGGTTGTTGTACTCCATTTGGGTGTTGTACTCGTTGTATCTTGGCTATTTCTCGTTATCATCTTGGTCATTATGAAGGTCTCCTCTTTCGCACATTTGTTTGGAGCAATGCAATGTCTGCCAAAGCACTCAGTGCAGACTGGTACGCATATTGGCCCTGACATATAGCCCCCTAATCTCATATAATTAATGCGATATCCCTTAAAGCAACGGCACCGTTCAGAAGACGTCACACACGTACCTTTACCGCACATATCGATTAAATTACAACTGTATAATAATCTTGCATTTGCCGCCGTTTCATTTAGACGACTTAAAGTAGTTGAACTCGATGTGTATGTTGTACTCGTTTCAGTTGTTGTAGTCTCTCTAGATATACATATTGGCGAGTCAATGTATTTTCGAGTGTATTCAGGGTAATAGCCGGGAAAGCAACGGCATAGGTTTGAAGCCTCACACGTTCCGTTGCCACACATATTATAATTATTTAATAATGAACATTTAATAAAACATCTGTTGGGGTGTGTATTTTCATCCAAAATATAGCCAGAATAACACTGGCATTTTTCAGGACTTATACACTGCCCATGGACACAACCTTTAGAGCAATAAGGCTCACAAGTATCACGTAACGTTTTATTATAGCCGGGGAGACATTCACACGTGTCTGGTGACACACAGGTGCCATTATAGCACGGTTTTCTACAGACGGGCTGACAAGTTCCGTTCATCAGTTTATAGCCAGGTTCACATCGGCACTTATTCGGTGCGATGCAAGTGCCATTGACACAACCTGTTTCACAAAATGGTATACAAGTATGATTATTTTCTTCGTCTTTTGTGTACCCGGCGTTACATACACAGCTTCCAGGATCTTTGCAGTAGCCATTCACACAAGCCGGCTCGCATATTGGTTTGCAACTAATGTTGCTGAAAGGTAATAAGAATAACTTATTAGTAGTTTTCATCTATGTTCATTGTACAGGCACAACACACATCACACGAAAGAAATCGTTAATAGAAAACTAGAAAGCAACAAGGCATTTGTCACTAGACCATCAGTAGTAGCAATATAACCTACCTAAAACACAATATAGAATAGGTCCTCGAAAACTATACAGGCTGAGTTTTTTTAGGAATCTCTATGGCAGCTATGATAACCGTTGGAGATAGGAAGATTTGTTTTAGAAATCAATCTAGGGTTTTTAAAGTCATTAAAACTACATTAAAGGATTCTGTAGAACCTCCTTTTTATAACAAAAAAAGTTGTGTGGACAAATTTTTCTGAAGAAGAAAAATTATATTTCGATTTTCATACAATAGTAAAAAAAATGGAATCCCGACTCCAGCTGAACAAATTTTTATAAAATGTTTATTTTCATAAACTTTTAACACCTTTTGATAAGACTTTTTGACACACTGGTAAGTTTCAAAAGACGAATAACTTCTTTGTTTACTTTAGAAAAATATGGCGGCATACATTTTTGTTCTTTAAAAATAGCAGGTTCGATTATCATGATTTTTTAAAATATTTTTCCCTTTTCTGACCGATAGAATTAATATATTTTCAAATATCCTTCAATGCAGTTTCAAAAATTCCAGAAGAATTTCTAAGAACAAATTTTTATTTCTCTAACGGTTAGCATAGCTGACATAGAGATCCCAAAAAAAAGTCATTCTGTATAATTAAGAATTATTTATTTGCCAGGCATACTAGAATACTGACAGCCGACTAGAAAATAATTAAAATATACTTAAAGTAGGTAACGGGTAACGGGTCACTTAAGTAGGTGACAATATTTTTACTTTATTTCTAAATGATTACCCTTCATTCCAACGTAAGAAGTCTCTTGTGTATCCATCGCAACAATACGGGACAGGCATCATTATTATTTCCTGAAATACAAAAAGCTTTATTATTATTATTACAAACAAATTTTACTGTGTGTATAATAATAAGTATATCATGTCATTCTACTAATTAATTTCAATTCCAAAAAATACTGTCACACTTTGTCCGAAGTAACCTGTAGGTACCTACTTATTGCAAAACCAAACAGACGGTCTGTCTGTTTCCTGATAATTGCAGTCTAGGCGTCTTTAACTCGCGAGTGACGAAGTAGGTATCGTCTAGGCAAGTGTGCTTCATCATCAACCATATCGCCCCTTAACATAAGGAGAGATAGCGGTCCAACGTAAGCGTATCTGGTATAAAAAAATAACGAGCTACTACACAATCAGACAGAAAGAAAGAAATATTATTTATTCCTACTCTAAAGACAACGCACAAATCTACACTATAGTCCATAAAATATAGCTACACACAGCTGACAGCTGTTATCGAAGTGGAAATCAAAGCTTGAACAAAGGACTGGACAATATTTTGAATTATTATTTGTTTTATTTTAATAGTATTCACAAAACTATTAAAGAACATTTTATACATAACTAAAAGAACACCCGATTGCATAATAATTTAAAGTGTTTAAAGCTTTGATAACAGCTGTCAAACTATATTTAACGGACTATGATAACTAACTTGCAAAAACCAAACAAAAAAAAAACATTAGCTACACTGGCAACAGTAACTTATTATGTATATGCTATGCATATATATTAAATGGATAATCAGCTAAGGTAGGCCAATTTTATTGAAATCTTTATTAGTTCAATGGTCTTCTGAAGATTGGTCACCTTTTAGATTGGTAAACACAAACAATCATCACGTGGATTCGTGGATCCTGCATAAGTGGTTGAATCGTTAAGTCCTATAAAATGTGACATACCTCTACATCTTTCCCCCTAATATCGGTTTCCCATTCCGAGTGATAGCACCAACCAATACTACTGTTACACCGCTCTTTGTGAGTTACGCCATGTACAAATCGATAAGTTTTTCGTACCATGGTGGTAAAACTGAAATCACATTTAAAGATCAATATTAGAATAGAGACACCATCTTCTAGAACTAGAAAGTTTTCAAGAACCAACCAAATAAATCTAGCTATAGATAGATAGAAAAATAGAAATCTGCAACACTGTGATAATACAAATAGTACTTACGGGGTTTGTCTAATGCAAACTTGACTATTCACCTCGACAGGGAAAAACACTACAACGAACAAACAAAATAGCAGTTTGATAAACATTGTCACTTATTTTTTATATTTATAAGTCACAATCACTCAGAACCACGGTCTAATAACAACTGAACAATTATAACAAAAGACTAACAGAAGTAGGATGTCAGTAAAGAATGACGAGTTTAAAAAATCCAGAACGTAGCGGACACCCACTCACAATAGATAGGCCAATGTTTAGGTAAACTATTCAATGCACATTTCCACGCAAGAACTGAATTACTGCTGACGAACCCCGGTGCAATTTACTAGACTGTAGCGCCCGTGTCACTGCTTAGGCTCCAGATAGTACCTATTTAAAGCGAAATGATAAATAGCTTAGCCTAGTATGAAAAAAATCTCTAAATATAGATGAAAACCAAATCTAAATCTAGTCACGGTTTCGGAAGATCTACACAAAGATATTCAGTGAACCAAATACAGAAATCGTATTACTTAGATGTAATTTATTCTGGTGTAAAGTGGTGAAACATAAACAAAGTTATCCAAGAGTAAATATAGAGAGTTAAGTAATTCCTGGTGTAGTTATTCTCTAGAATAAGACAGTTTTGGTGAAATCGGCCTTTAGATGTATAGAAAAGAGGAATAAACTATTGACAGATTTCGAAGCTCATCGCATTAAATTCTGACGAAAAGTCGGTTAGTGAAGGGTGGCACCGGGATAGGTACAGACTTCACATATCGACTATCAGTGAAAGACAAATTATAGTATAGTCAATAAAAGATATATTGTAAAAGTCCTATATCTAGCTTTACAAGGAAAGATGACAGAAGTGTTATTTTATAACTCCATGACTACCAACGATCATAGATTATGCTTGAGATGCATACAAACTCCAACAGTTAGGTATACATAATCCATACATAATAAATCCTGATGATAACAAATCATTCTACATCCGCTACAAATATGATAAGGCGGGAATTTTTTATTCACTCATTTATTGATTTGCTTGAAATATGGTCAATAAGTTGTTACATACTAAAGTAGACCAGGATATATAATTCCACCAATAATACTGGCATATAATTTTTTTATTATTTATTTGTTCATAACGAAGTAATAAATAAAACAGTGGATAACCAATTACTGTTAAACAATATTTATTAGTAAAGAACAAAATAGGTACATAATTTTTTACTGTATTATATTCTGTGGGTTACTTCTGCGCTATCTTGATTATTATTTGAGAAAAACTGTATATTTTTGAATAATTGGGATTCATCATGTTTTGGGTCATCACCTGGAAATAATAAACACCATAAGTTATAATAATGATGTACTTATAATAAATATTATTGCAACATAATTTCAGTGCGAGCGACTGCAACTTGACGGGTACGTAGATATGATTTTACAAGGGATGGTCACCTAAAAGTTATTAAAATTGTAGAAGACAAATGTTCGCGGATGATATCAGCCCCTACTTGCGCAACATCCGCTATCTGAATCGCTTTGCGCTTGAGTTTTTTTTACAGTTGTATTTAAATTATTTTTATTGGATCAACCGGCAAAATCATTTTGCTGTTACCATTCGGCTACAGGACGTAATAGCTGGGTTATAATACCAGTAAAACGTACCATGAATAACATAACTTCTCCTTGGGAATACATTAAGTATACGTGTCCGTCGCCAAACAAGTAACATTATAATTCCAGCAGTAACCACTACCATTATTGGTATCAAAATGGACATCGTGTGTTGTTGCATCCTATAAAGAAAAACACATAATTTTTATTAGTTTTATACATTCCATCGAACCATTCCTTATTCTATTTGACGACGTAGGAAGCGGAAGATTGTTTTGTCGACTTTTCTGCTCTCACAAAGGCTAGCCCAGAGCCCCAATATACCTAATGACAACTAATACTAATGGTGCCCAAAAGCGTGACACGGGCCTTAAGCCTCGGTTTTGAAGGTTGATCTGAATCTGCTTACGATTTCCGAAACAACATACTTATGAAGTGTCAATCACACCATCTTATCTGCGGATTTGCTAGAGTCTATTATGAAATCTCAAATTCTTAATATTATTATTTACGGTTTCGTTTTTGCTTGATAAGATGAGGCATGAATTTATCATGGAGAAAAATTACAGGCCGCTCACCAGGACATTTGTATTGATTCCCCGTTTGTGACATCTTTTGAATTGTTCATAGTTCCATTTCTGTTTTCATAAATTTTGTATGTGTCCGTCTTTTTGGATGGGAGACTCGCAGAATTTGAAGTTGTACTCGTTATAGATGTTGTTCTTGTTGTATCTCCAATTAAAGTTATGGAGCCTTCTTTTTCCACACATTTAGGTGAACTAACGCAGTCACCACCTTTACAGTCAGTACACATCGGCATCGGGACACATAATGGCACGTCGCGTAAGTTACGTTTTCGAATGTGATATCCGGGAAAGCAATGGCATCGGTCTGAAGCCTCACACGTTCCGTTGCCGCACATATTATCTATTAATGAACATTGAATTACACATCTGTTGGGATGTGTATTTTCTTCCAGAATATACCCAGAATAGCAGTAGCACTTTTCAGGACTAATACAATGCCCAGAGATACAACCTTGAGAGCAATGAGCCTCACAAGTATCACGAATAGTTTTACGAAAGCCAGGGAAACATTCACACGTGTCTGGTGATACACAGGTGCCATTGTAGCATGGTTTTGTACAGACGGGCTGACAAGTTCCGTTCAACAGTTCATAGCCAGGTTCACATCGGCACGTATTCGGTGCGATGCAAGTTCCATTGCCACAACCTTTTTCGCAAAATGGTGTACAGGTATAATTATTTTCTTCGTCTATTGTATACCCAGCGTTACATTCACAGTTTCCAGGATATTTGCAGTAGCCATTCTCACAAGCCGGCTCGCATATTGGTTTGCATGTAATGTCGCTGAAAGGTTTCAGGTACTAATCAGATATCAGTAGTTTTAAATCTAAGTATTATTATTCATTTATAGTACCAAATAGGTAAAAGAAAACTAGAAAGTAACCATTTAGTCTAGCAAATAAAATAATACTATTATTGTCACTTACGGGATACTTTCCGTGATTTCTGTTGAATTGAGCTCCCGATATTGCAAACCGTGAGAGCTAAAAACGAGTTTGAAAATGCATATAGTAACAGGTCACTTCAATATAATTATTATTATTAATTTACGGTGTCCCACTGCTGGGCAAAGGCCTCCCTCCCATCCCCTCCTCCCTGTCTGCTCCTGTTAGTGGCTAATCCTGTAAATAGGAGTCTAACTCGTCCCACCACCTCCTTCTGGGCCCGTGGCGATGCAGTTTTCTGCTGTTTGGAGCTCACTGTGTGGTTGTTTTTGCCCATAGCTCCTTCGGCCCAGTTCCATTTGAACTTGGCAGCTGTTTGATCGGTAATTTGAGGTTTGAAACGCAGTCTCGAGTTCCTTAAACGATATGTAAGTTTGACTCCCAGAATACTGCGCTCTATTGCTCGCTGACGAAACTCATTAATTTTTAAATGGTTACAGGTTACAAGTACTCTGATTAAATTTATGCGCCTCGGCAATCTTCGTGTTTTCGAATTAGTATGAAATTTGCAACAAATATCCAGCCGTCCGCGTCTTCAGTCAGTCAGTCACGAGATATTCTTTTATTATTTTGTCATCATTATTAATATACGTATTTCCGAAGACAGATGAAGAATTCCGAGGCGCATAAGTTTAATTGTAGAGTTAAACTACGATAATATTGCCCGCCCCTCCAAAATTCAAAAGTATTACAAACCGCCACCAAGACTCACAACGCATGTGTGCGTACTAAGACGGCCATCAAAGAAAGACAAATCCAAGGATTTGTTGCTCGGTAAGGAGATGTGACTACACACATTAAAACAGTAATTTGGAGGGGCGCACCATGTTATCGTAGTTTATCTCTAGTACTGTACCTGACATCCATCAATGATTGTTAATTATCAACGTTACCGGTGAAGGAAAAGCATCGTGCAGAATCCTGCATATCTAGAGGGGGACAGTAATGGGCTGTTTTCTTTTTTACCTATCAGCCGAAGTGTCGTTTTCTCTTTTATATCCATCGCAACAATACTTGATAGACTTGACTATTGTTTCCTGAAAAAACAATGTTATTATTATTACGAGCCACTTATTTGCTCCTGTCATGTCATTCCTTTTAATAGATAATTGCATTTCTGATAGAAATACTGTCAAGCTTGATCATAAGTAAGAGCTGAGACATATCACCACGACACGACGTCGTCTCGAAGCCGTGCTACGTTTTTTTCCTTGTGCAACTTCTTAACTATAGCAGCAGGCGTAGCATGACCACCATAGAAGAGGCTCTATGGACGAATAGATAATATGAGAGATTATAAAAATGTTTCTACTCTTCATTAGAATCTGGTAGAATAACTACACCACTAACTATTTCTGCGTTGGTTATACGGAAATAATATTTTGTCTTAGTCTAAGGCAAGTCTGTACATTAGTCCCATAAGCCTTGTGAACTTTAGCCACCTCTTAAATCTTGACTGATTGATAAACATAAAAAATATAGCTACAAACACGTGGATCCTGTTATTATAAGTAGAATAGACAAGAATAGATCTTTATTTTATGTAAACCAGATACAGCCACTTATGAAATGTCGAGACTCTAGGTGCGCGGTTCGAAATAGTAGGTCCTATGGAGAAGAACCGACAAGAAACTCCATGGAAGCGATTGAATCCGTCGTATTCGTCGTCCGTCGTCGTTTGTCGTTATTTTTCATCTTTCTTTCTATAAAATGTAACTTGAATACCTCTTCATATTTCTCAATAACATCGGTTTTCCATCGCGAGTGAATGCACCAACCATCATAAAAACCAATTTTACATCGCTCACTATAAGTTACGTGATGTCCATTTCTATAAGTTCTTGGCACCATTTTCGTGACACTGGAAACATATAAAATATAAATAAACTAATACAACAAATACGATGAAGTGATTCCTTTTCACGCCACTGGACATTTATTTATATTAATGACATAACTATAATAGAAATATATATATACAACCTGTAACAGAATAAACGCAAGACCTGAAAGTTGTTTGTTCAGAATCGGCTTCTGAATCGATTTCCATCATAATTTATATATGTTAATTTTTCCCTAAAAAATCTTTTATTTATCTTAAATTAGAACCACCGCGTCGTAACAAGTTAATAAAATCTTTGCTTTAAGAAAATTTAAGCCTTATTCCAAAGTAATAAAGCCTTCTTGAATGCACGAGCGAATTTGTAGTTCGTTCATAGATATCCATACACACACGTAAATAATATCAATGCATTTTACATTTGAGGTAGTGTGCATTAAATAAAATAGTTAATTTAAGGAAATTTAACCCTTATTACCAACCAATAAGGCTTATTTAAATGCACGACAGAATTTGTAGTTCGCATTTCACAAAGTTTTTCAAAATGTTTTTTGCAATAGTAAGAATAATGTGAAAGAGCGAGATGCATTCTTCTTCTTCTTCTTCGTTCGATATGGCAATTGAGCCGATGTCGATTTACCAGCTACCCCTTTGACGTTTGACATGTTTGACATGTTTCAGTGGTTGTGTTTCGTTGTTGTTGTCACATTTTATTGTTTACGCGCGCGATGGCTTTCCGTTATACCAATATCCAGTACACGGAGATGGTGAGGACACTGGCTCGTTGTGACGATAATGTCGAGTTAGCTTGTCGAGTGATGAATGAACGATATGGCACCAGAGTGAGCGCCAGGACGATGCTAAGTGCAACTCAGCGTCTGAGGGACTCCGGGACGTTTCGTCCTAACACGGCCTTGGATAGAGGGACAAATGTGCGCAGTACTCGTTTGCAAGCAAACATTCTCGATTATTTCGACGAGCATCCAGAGAGTAGCACGAGAGAGGCAGCGCCATTGTTCGACTGCAGTCACATGTACGTGTGGCGAACATTACATGCTGATGGAGAACACCCGTTCCACCTACGACGTTGTCAGGAGCTAACGCCGAGCGACTACTTGCCACGTCTAGAGTTTTGTAGATGGGTGTTGGAGAACTGGCAACAAAATATTATTTGGACTGACGAGAGTACATTCACTCGTGTTGGGATGTACAACCAACATAATCAACATTTGTGGAGGCACGAGAATCCACATGCATGCCGTGTGGATTCATTCCAGCACAGATTCTCTGTAAACGTGTGGGCGGGCGTCATCGGTACACACGTACTCGGCCCCGTTTTTCTACCGAGGTTGACTGGAGATACCTACCTACAGTTCTTGCAGGAGACATTGCCGGTGTTATTAGACGACGTCCCTCTCGTACTTTTACGACAAGTCTTTTACCAACACGATGGTGCTCCCGCGCATTTCACGTGGACCGTTCGACGGCATCTTGATGCGGAATATGGCACGCGTTGGATTGGTCGTGGGGGACCTGTACAGTGGCCTCCCAGATCGGCTGACCTAACGCCGTTAGACTTTTATTTGTGGGGTCGAATAAAATCCCTTGTGTATGTAAACGAGGCAACAAGTGTCGATGACCTCAAACAAAAAATCGAACACGCATTTGTGATAGTGAAAAATGACACTGAGGTTCTTAGCAAACTAAAATTAAATTTAAGAAAGCGTGCTACAAAGTGCATCGAACAAGGCGGTGGTCATTTTGAAAGTTTAATGAAAATGGGACGAAGAAGTAGTGTAAATTAGTGTAAATTCTGTAAGTACCTATTAATACGATTTTATTTTAATTACCTACTGTAAATATTATGATTCAAATCTTTTAAACACGCCGACTTTGAATATTTTTTACACGTAATAAACGGTAAACACGACTTATCAGGGTTTAGAGGGTAATGTCGCGAAAGTTACGCGTCTGAGATAAAAAAGTTCTGCGTTCCCCGGTGTCCGATGATAGTACCTACCTACACGTGTCGGCGCGGCGGCCGGCGGCGCGCGTCGGTGGGCGCGCGATTGGCGGCGCGGGCGCCGCCGCCCGGGTGCTCCGCCCTACTTTACTGATACATCACAGTCGGGCAAAATGTCGCTTGGTTTAAAAATACATCCCCGTTACTAAGCCTAATATCTTAGATTCGTATTGCTAATGTAGATTATTTAATACAATCGTAAAATTAAATTAAATTATTCAAAACCGCCAGTCCAAAGCCTGTGAAAGTGTGATGGAAAGATGGAATCATAATTTTCGGTCATTGAACTGACGTACCTAGTGACTACACTTGCAGTGCTTAGCCAGCTGATGGCGGGCGAACTGATGTGCGCGGGTGTGCGCTCGACGCTATAAAAATTGCTATGAGTGTGTGCGTAGAGAATAGTAGGCTCAAACGTTTTACGTTTAGTCAGGACAACTATTTTATATTATGTGATTTGGTTTGGTTTAACTAAATTAAATTACAGATGTTATTTTAGTTTTATAATTTAATATTCTAATTGGCGTGTCTGAGGTCTTGCGTTTATTCCGTTACATGTTGTATATATATATAAAAACAACATACGTAAAAAAATAAAAAACTAATAGTTAGACATAATTATGGTATCGCGAATCTTTTTGTAGACAGATGTGTTCTCTAGAACTTTAGTACACTATTTAGCTCTATCATCAATAGTTTTCGCAGCACACGTGATGTAAGGAATTTTATAGGTAATTTTTTTACACCTTGGGTTACATTATTGGAGATTCCGTAGGGATCCCTATTTAAAAAAAAAAATATAACCTATGTTTTTCAGTGTTATTATAGAATTCTACTAGTGAAACCAATATCAGTGTGGACCAATAGTTTTAGAGTTTATTAATTTCAAATAAAAATACAAAAATACAAATCTTTTTTCTTTATAATATTAGTGTAGATTTACAATGATACTATTCACCAGGAAAATTCTAATCATTCTATTATTAAATTAATTCATGAATCTATTTTGTACATACAAGGTAGAGTGAACAGTTTTGGTATGATCTTAATTCATATAAAACTGTTTAAAAATTATTCGGTCAATATTTAACCTAAACTTATAGGACTTGAAAGGAACATAATATAGGGTTAAGGTCATAATATATCGCGAAAACTAAGAATTACATTCGATTACGAATACATATCGACAATTTATATTAAATACTAGTTGCCTGAATTTATAAAGGATTGTAAAACAAATTAAATCTAAATTTTAACGATTGCGAACATTTTCTACATTATGTATCTCCAAATAACGTAGGTACTTTGGCTTAGAAACTGCTTAGAAACAACAAAAAAAAAAACTTTCATCCAAAAATTACTTACTAGGTTTGTCTAATGCAAACTTGACTATCCACCTCGACAGATAAATATACTAACACGCACAAACAAATTAGCAAATTGATATACATTTTCACTTTTTTCTCAATTAGAAATAAAATCTAATAACAACAAATTTTGTTACATTATGTGGTACATAAATAAAGGAAGTAGGATATGATTATTTATTTATGTACAGACAAAGAATTTGAAAAAAAACGCCGATACGCAACGCACCCACTCACGACAGATGTACACACAAAGAATGAGTTGTTGAACACTGTTGCAAACATGATTATTGTAAATAGGTACTTATGAACGAGTATTTCTCGTCATCATACTAGACGTGTGCGCCGCGCCGACCCGCCGCCGCCGCCGACATTTTTTCGACGCCGCCGCCGCCGATTTGGGTATCGGCGTAAAATCGGCGCGACTAGACTAGACGATGTGAATAGAAATATGGCGGAAATGCTCAATCACAGATTCTCAATTACCAACGTTATCGTAGCAGCTATTTTGATAGATTGCTGATTTACCATCATCATTCTCCAGCTCTTATCCCATTTTATTTGTGGTCGGCGCAATATGTCTTTTTCTTCCATTCATCTCTATCAGACGTCATTTCCGAATTCCCTTCCTTATAACATGATTCTCATCTCTCCGCATTACATGTCTATACCAAGACAATCGGTTATTTTGCAGCTTTTCTGTAACTGGTGCGACTTTCATACTTCCTTTAATTATACTCATTCCTTATTCTGGCCAATCTTGTTACACCACACATACTCAACATTCGCATCTCCGCTGCATGCAATCGCTTGTCATCCGTCCCTTTTGTGGTCCAATATTCCGATCCATACAAGGCATCAGGTCTTATCATCATCTTATAAATTGTCCCCTTTAGTTTAAGGGGGATACGGGAGTCACATATTGATCCCGTGACCTGCCGGCATTTCATCCATGCTGCGTTAATTCTATGCTTAACAGCCCGGTCTATTTCGCCATTGCTTTGCCAGAGCAGATTGGTAAGGGTACACCATCGATATCCGTGGGGTACACCATCCAGCGATATGGCGTTAAAACTGGAGAGACCGCCGAAATCACAGAACATATATTCAGTTTTGGTTCTACTGATTTTTAAGCCAACATTTTCCAGTTTTTGTTGCCATTTCTCCAATCTGCTCTGGACCTCAGATTCATCTTCACCGACGAGAACAATGTCATCGGAAAATGGCATGCACCAGGTTGCCTCCTCCTGTATGTCCGATGTCAGAGCATCCACTATCAACAGGAAGAGGTAAGGACTTAAAGCTGACCCTTGATGCAAACCTACAGTCACAATGAACTCGTCGGTGTTGCCAGTAGCCGACCGGACGTGGGATTGCCGATTTACCAATTACAGGAAATCGACCAATAGATGGAAATAGTGGATTTTTTAGTCAACTGTATCAAAGAAATAGTGCCAGCGATTGAACTAGAGACTCAAGCCAGCCGCTGCAGTACCTACATCAAATGCAGGTGACAAAGACACTAGTTCTTCTCTCATAAAACTAGTATAAGAACATGCGGCTGCATTAATTGATGATAATAATGATCGACAAGAGTTTATTGGAAAAGAACGCCTGAAATATTTAGTATCTTGTGATGCCAGTGATTTAAAAGATGGAAACGATATTAAATACTGGCACAAGATATACGAGCAGCATTTCCGTTGCAATACAAATTAGCGAAGGCTAGCTATTTTATCAGTGCCTGCTACAAGCACACCTAGCTAGCGAGTGTTTTCTGTTGCCAGTTTGACGGTGACGCCAAAAAGGTCCCGTTTAAGTCCAACACGTGTCGACAAAATTATATTTGTTCATGACAATTACAGCCTTTTTTAAGTAATGGCTGCCGTTACAGGCAAGGCATTACTTAAAAATACTTTTATTTTGCTGTTTTTTGTTGATTATTGATTTATATTTGTGATTTTTTAAATTGTATCTATTTTTTTTTAATAAAAACTATACTACAAGCTAGATAGTTTTATTAAAATCCTCCGCGCCGAAATCACGCCGAAAACACGCCGCCGCCGCCGATTTTTGACCGGCGCCCGCCGCCGGAGATTTTAGCATCGGCGCACACGTCTACATCATACATCCTCTAAAAATATGATAACGTGGGATTTTTCAGCCGATATCTTTTTCCCAGATTACAACCCGTTCTACTCAAAAAAGATATGACCACAGAGTTGAAAAACTAAAAAGTAATAAAATGATTTCCATGAAGAACTTAACAGCTTCTGAAGTCGGTGCCATGCCAAGCTAAAGCGCACTGAAGAATTAAAGGCTCCGACTTCAGAAGCTGTTAAATTTTCTAAGTTTTGTTTTTTTTTTATGAAATTAGTAAGTACGAAAGCCCAAGACTATAGCAAAAATAAACATAGTGCCGTTCGTGGAATAGCTTTGGTGCTATTCGTTTCAGTGCCGTTCAAATCAGTGCTCTTCGTGGAATACCTCATATTATTTACCAAGATGGATTACTTTCGTGTGATAATGATGACATCATCCAAAACAAATCCAGCCCATTACTGGCCCACTGTTGGGCACAGCCTCTTCTCAGATTGAGAAGGATTAGGCAATGAGTCCGCCACGCTGGCCTAGTGCGGGTTGGCGGACTACACACCATTGAGGACTTTATGAGGACCTCTCAGACGTGCAGGTTTCCTAACCATGTTTTCCTTCACCGTTATCGCAAGTGATAATATCAAATTCTAATCCGTACATGAATCCGAAAAGTCAGAGGTGCGGGCCGGGTTTGAACTCGGACCCTCCTGCATGAAAAGCGAGCATTCAACCACTAGGCTATCATTGCGTTGTTCATGACATCATCCAGATAGGCAAAATAGATCAAATACATAATATTATTGAAGCTGGTTGAAAACTTACTCAACCAAAGTGAATACAATTTATATGGGACAACTGCGCGGGCTACATCGACCAAATAAAGAAATCACGGAATCCGGGCCCTGAAATCTCGGGGAAATAGGTGTACAAACCGGAAAAAAATTCGTCCTATACATAACCTCGTAAAAAATAAAAAATAACTTAATATTGACGATAAGTTATCATAATGACTCAGTACTAAAATTAGGTACAAAACACTCGATCGAAGCTGTGCTTGCCGCGGTCGTTACCTTGAAAGGATATGTTCTAGACCCCACTGTGTCTCGCAGAACACATTAAAACCACGTGTCAGATGGTCATTTATATTCGAATGACGTCTATAAGAGTCTGATTCTTTAAAATGACAATCTCTTCTGCTAGATAGCTGTCCAATAGTTCGATCTAACTTTGTTTCAGTAGCAGTTGTAGGGTTGGAGAGGCTAGTTTACAGTCAATTTGCGTGTAGAAGACTGATGTTCAGCCGCATCTGGTTATACTGGGAGGCGACTCCCAAGTAAGTTGAGAAAGAGCTAGAGGCACTTATTTACCAAATAACTCGTATGAAGAACAATGTAAAGCTCTCTGAAAGTGACCAGTCATGGGCGATAGTCTCTCAAGCTCAACATTTAAATTAAAGTTACCATTGCCACCTATACACCCTTGGGTCAATAGATATTCTACAAAGATAATAGATAAAAAGTAATATATACCTACGTATATTGGTAAAATGCCGTTATTCATGACATAACATTATACGGTGTTTATTAGCAATGGGATTGTTTTTAATATACCTATCGGCGCCCGTCATCGAAATCCTCGTAAGTGTAAAACACAAAATTTTACAAGAGGAAGTAATTAATAAATTTATCTATTTAAGGAACAAATAAAACGCTTTTCAAGAAAATTGGATTTACGAGGTTTTCACTGGTGGGCGACGATGGGTATATAGAATAATGCTTACGTTTGACCACTACTTCACCTGATGTTAAGCGACGATGCAGTCGAGGTCAAGGGTTTATTTGCAGTTGGTAATTAAGACAGTGAGAGATATAAATTGCATATACTGAGTAAGGCCGGCCGCTCCACGGTTCTCTGCCGCCAGCTGTTATAGCTGCTAAAATCACTCAAAGTAAGTAGACGCACAACCGGTCGCGGAAAAAACCCGCCAGTGCGTTCGCTTGTATTAATTTCTGGTTTGGCCTAAAACTTAAATTCTTTGATGGCAGCACTAGCCACTCGCACATTACGAAATAGGACGTGTTTTGACTCGTTAGCTCTCCGCTTCCTTATTTCCTACCCGCTCTATCACATGTCTTTTCCTACTTTCCGCCTTTTCTACACTCAAAGCATATTGGACGCGGTCTCTCGCCTGGCCCATGGCTGACAGATTGCGAGCGCGCCGAACAAAAAATCAGACCCTTGCGAACGCGCAAGCCGCTATACTGCTCCACTTCTTTATCGTCTGCCCTACGGATCGGTTGGTGTACGACACTTATCGCAAGTTGAAGCCGCCGTGAAGGGAAACTACCCCGCAAACCTTTTTATAACACTAGTGCTGGACATTGTGTGTCGTGTGTGTGTGCTTCCTCGCTGTGAACAAACTACGCGTCACATACGCCAGTAGCGGCATTCGCAGAATCGCTGTGGTGTTGGGTGCTTTTCATCGAGACCGGTGGCCCGGTCCGAACGCTTTGGGTAAGTTCCTATCCATTTATACGCCCAATTCCACTAACGAGTCAACCACGCTATACCTACAAACCAGCGCCAAATAATATACAGTCCACTCTCTCCATTCATTTATAATTACTGACCCCGCGCGTCAGTAACGCTTCAACACTCCGATCCTTCGAATCGGAGCCGGATCATAATTTTGGTCCATCTCACCGGATACCTTCCTTAGGTACGTAGGTTTAGTGTTAGGTTTTAATCATGCCGCCAAAGCGAGATACTAGTGCCGCTCCCTCGGGAAAAACCGCTATGTTAAAAATCCGCAAGCTAGACGCCAGAATGGCGTCCTATGTTACCGAAGTGCAATCGCTATTTGATAGCATTACGGATACATCGCTTAGTTCCGAAAATGAAAACTTAATTTTATCTAAGTTAAGTTACATCGATACGATGCGTTCAGACTTCTCAGCTGATTTTGATCAAAAGATGGATCTCGAACTATCGATCAATCACGAGTTTGAACTTGACTACGCGCCATTACATGAATTCAATTCAATGTGCGCACAAATCAAACATACTGCAACTATTATTAAGGCCCGCAACAACCCACCCGCTATCAAAAGCGAACTCTCTGCCGTCCCCACTAGCTCTAAGATAGCGCCACATATCAAGTTACCGCGATTAGAACTTCCCGTCTTCAACGGCGACGCTGAAATGTGGCCTACGTTTCATGAGACGTTTAGATCAGTGATACATAACAACACTTCGCTTAGCAATAATGAGAAAATGCAGTACCTAGTGGGAAGACTGCAGGGCAAAGCCTCATCAATGTGCAAAGGCATTATTCCATCCGGCGAGAACTATTCCGTTGTTTGGGGCGCCTTGTGCACAAAATATAACGACGAACGCTCACTAGCATGTTCGTATTTAGATAAGTTAATGGGTCTTAAACCCATTCCACAAGCGACACCAAAGTCACTTGAACATTTCGTAGATGTCTTCTCTACGACAATATCCGCAATGAATACAATTAAGAGTGATAACTTAGGTGATTTTGTATTCGTACATTTAGGTTTAAAGTGTTTAGATATAGAGACGGTGCGTCATTTTGAAATGTCCATTCGGGACTCCAAAAACTTACCGACAAGTAAACAATTGGTCGAGTTTGTGCGTGAACAATATCGTGTTCTAAGCCGGGCAGATAACACGCATACACACAGTCTTAAAACTGAAAATACGTCCCGCTCGGCACAAAACGCACATAAAAACAAATCCTTCTCGAATGCATTTAAAACTTACGTAAATGTGCAACCGCTAACTCCGCCACAAAAAACATGTGCTTGTTGTTCATCAACGGACACGCATTATTTGTTCCGCTGCGACAAATTCAACAGCTTATCGCCATCGGAACGCTATAACTTTGTTAAAAGTTCTAATATTAATATTTGTTTTAATTGTTTAAGTACGCAACATACTACTCGTAACTGTAATTCACAGAGTAGATGCAGGTACTGTGCAAAACCTCATCACTCATTACTTCACTTTCAACAAAGTTCGCCTTACGCTTCTCAGCCGACGCCCGCGCCGTTGGTTAATAGTACGCTCTCGTTACGCTCGTCTAGCGGCACCTCTGCCCACCCTGTAGCGACGATGTGTACCACGCATAATAATAATCCCGCTTCCACATCTGCTAACGCTCATGGTCTTGTAGCATCACTCGATCATGGGTCATCAGAAAAAACACAAAATTTTTATAACATTCCCTCGTCAAGTAGTTTTTTGCCGCCTTCGCATATAGGTGTGTGCGTAAAAAATACACATAAAGATACTTCTCGATCCGCTCCACAGCTATGTACTGTACTTTTAGGCACTGCTGTGTGCCTCACGCAAGACGCATGTGGTAACAAGCAGACTGTCCGTGTATTAGTAGATAGTGGCTCGCAAAAGGATATAATAACCCGTAATTGTTGCTTACGTTTGAACTTACCTATTCACAGTGCCAAAAATACTCACGTTTCGGGCATAGGTAACATATTAAATGAAGTTCAAGGAATTACTCAATTAAATATTTATTCCCGCCTTGATAATGGTGTTTCTTTTGCTTTGCAACCTTACGTTGTTGACCGCATCGCTTCTTTACCTAACGTCCGAGTAGATAGAGCCGCGCTTTCGTATCTATCGAACTTACCGCTCGCCGACGAAGGATATTCGCATCCCGCTGAAATTGATATGATTTTGGGTAGTGACGTGTTTTCTCGCATACTATTACCGCATAAGGTTTCTCGCTCTCAATCGCTACCCGTCGCTATTCAAACTAGTTTAGGTTATTTAGTTTTAGGTAACGCGCCTGTAAATAATTACAATTCTTCTGTACCTTCGTACTTTAATTCTCACTGTATTTTTTCCTCTAACGAAGACACATGCTTGTCCCGTTTTTTTGAACTGGAAGAACTACCCAGTGCTACGTTTCTCACTCCTGATGAACAAGACTGTGAAGATATTTTTGAAAAGACGACTACACGAGACGATTCTGGCCGCTACAGTGTTGCGCTACCACTGTGTAAAGACACCGCTGTTCTCGGTAGTTCGCGCTCTATCGCTGAGCGCAGGTACTTGTCCCTCGAACGTCGCTTATTTTCAAACCCCGCTATTAAATTAGAATACGACAAAATTTTAATTGATTATTTAGATAAAGGTTATATTTCGCCGGTTGATTCTTCTAATGTTGACACTCCGCAATATATTATTCCACATCACGCTGTCGTCCGCGATGATAAGCTTACTACCAAGACACGAATGGTACTCGACGCTAGTATGAAAACTGATTCAGGTTATTCGCTTAACGATATTTTACACACCGGTAAGAATTTACAAACCGACTTATTTCGCATTATTCTTAACTTTCGACTTTGTGCAGTCGCAGTTAGCGCTGATATTAGACAAATGTACCTCCAGATTATTGTGCAGGAGTCCTTTCGTCGTTATCAACGTATTCTTTATAGATTTAATACCAGAGATCCATTACAGTTATACGAATTTAATCGTGTCACTTTTGGTATGACTTGTAGTCCGTTTCTCGCTATGCGAACAGTGCGTCAACTTGCCATGGACGAGAAACAGCGCTTTCCTCTCGCTGCAGAGGTTATAGAAAAGGGCTCTCTGTACATGGATGATTTAGCTTTAAGTTGTTTATCTGTTAACGAAGCAGTCGAACTGTCAAAGCAGTTGATTGATTTATTTACAGCTGGGGGTTTCGACTTAGTTAAGTTCTCAAGTAACTCACCCGCGTTTTTGTCAACCATTCCGTGTGAGAGTAGGGTCACGGAACACATTGAGTTTAATTCCGACGACCACTTAAAAATCTTAGGTATGCGTTGGATTCCCGCTAATGATTATTTCTCGTTTTCTGTAAATATTGATAAGCGTAGTTGTACAAAACGTAATATTTTATCTAATATTGCCCGTCTTTGGGACTTAATGGGATACGTTTCACCCGTTATTTTACTCGCTAAGTTAATTATTAAGTGTTTATGGGAACATAATGTCGACTGGGATGACACCCCGCCGCAAAATATTGTTGATTTATGGCAACAATTTGTCAAAGAATTGCCATTATTAGAAAATATTAAAATTCCCAGATTTGTAGGATTCGAACAACGAGCCCTACTTTCGCTTTTAGGTTTTTGTGACGCTAGTGAACGTGCGTACGGTGGTGTTGTATACCTCCACGTTCATTTTCCCGATACAAACAAAAGTATCGTTAGTTTATTGTGCGCTAAATCTAAAGTCGCTCCCTCTAAAACAGTATCACTCGCTCGTTTAGAACTCTGCGGCGCAGTCATACTCGCTCAGTTGTTGCGCACTGTTTTAGATACGTATTCTTCGCGTTGTAAAATTCATAATATTTCTGCATTTTGTGACAGCACTGTAGCTTTAACGTGGATACATTCCACTCCCGCTAGATGGCAAACCTTTGTTGCCAATCGAGTTTCGAAGATACATTCTATTCTCGACCGCAAACATTTTTACCACATTAAAGGCATCGATAATCCCGCTGATTGTCTTTCGCGCGGCCTTATGCCATCGAAACTGCTGGATCACCCGCTGTGGTTCACTGGGCCTTCTTTCGCATTACTTCCGAAGGAAGACTGGCCTATTGTAGAGTTTGACTCTAAGTCGGTCGCTAATCCGCCTGAAGTTAAAACCAATGTTCTTATAACCACTTCTAAAGGTGATGATACATTGGCACTTCCAGTAATTTATCAATTATCTACCCGCGCTTCATCTTGGACTCGCTTATTGAGATCAGTCATTTATTTTCTTCGCTTCATCCGAAAATTACCGCGTAAATTTGAAGTATCTCACTTAGAGGTTGCTGAGACTTGGATTATAAAGGCTCTTCAACAAGTTCATTTTGCTTCTATTTTTAAATCTTTTGATAAGGACAAGATTACACAACAGCTGTCTCGTCCCTATGCAAAATTAAATCCGTTTATTGATTCGGGTATTCTGCGCGTCGGTGGTCGCCTTGCAAATGCTGATCTTGAATTCGATAGTCAGCATCCTATTTTACTTCCCTCTCGTGATCACGTAGTGAACCTTATTATTAGTCACTATCATAATCGCAATTTGCACACAGGACCATCCTTACTCCAGTCTATTTTAAGGCAAAAATACTGGATACTATCGTCGCGTGGATTAATAAGGCAGCGTGTACACAAATGCAACATCTGCTTTAAAACAAATCCGAAACCGCAATTTCCCATGATGGCTGACCTGCCAGCATGTCGCGTACGTGAGGCCAAGCCTTTCTTACACACAGGCGTCGATTACGCTGGACCTATTCCAATCATTCCGTATAGACGTCGTGGCGTGCGCAGTCAGAAGGCATACATTGTTCTATTTGTGTGTCTTGTCACTCATGCAATTCACGTTGAGCTAGCTTCCGATTTGTCTACGGAAGTGTTCTTAAATGCTTTCAAACGATTCCTTTCTCGCCGCGGCCCTGTCAGTGTCATGTACTCTGACTGTGGCACTAACTTTATTGGTGCAAAGTCTTACTTGAAGTCTTTGTACGCCCTTGTAGATTCTACTGCTTATAATGATTCACTATCAAATTTTCTTTCGCATGACCGCATTCAGTGGAAGTTAAATCCTCCTCTGTCTCCTCACTTTGGGGGTATTTGGGAGAGTAACATCAAATGTGTTAAGACTCACCTAAATAAAATTGTAGGTAACCAGTTACTTACATTTGAAGAGATGCTGACAGTGCTTACACAGATAGAAGCTCTGCTCAATTCTCGCCCGCTTTCTGTACTTAGTTCGGATCCTTCTGATCCGCTTCCGCTTACACCTGCGCATTTTTTGACTTTGAGTCCTCTTAAATCTCTACCCGCCTTTGACGTTACCCGCGAAAAACTCGTCCAACGCAAACAGCTCGTTGACGAGTTAGTCCAATCGTTCTGGAAACGCTGGCGTATTGAGTATTTAAACACTCTTCAGTCCAGACAGAAATGGAATACGCCCGCAAGCCCTATTAAGCTTGGGACCGTAGTAGTTATCAAAACGGATAACATTCCGCCGCTTCAATGGCCATTAGGCATAGTAACGGCGCTCTATCCCGGACCTGACGGCACAACCCGCGTTGTCGACGTCAGGACTAAAACCGGCACATACCGCAGGCCCGTGGTGAGGCTCTGTCCTCTCCCGACCCAGTAGGTACCGCAATCGCGCTTAGTTCTAAGTTAGATATAAGTTTCGCTTAGACACTCTAGTTTTTAGGTTTTATGATTCTCAGCGTATCATACGTTAAATCACATTCACCGCTCTATTCATTCGCACTTTCCGCATTAGCTTTGGAAGAGTTATTTCATCCCCTTCCAGGCGAGGGGCATGGTTTGGCCTAAAACTTAAATTCTTTGATGGCAGCACTAGCCACTCGCACATTACGAAATAGGACGTGTTTTTACTCGTTAGCTCTCCGCTTCCTTATTTCCTACCCGCTCTATCACATGTCTTTTCCTACTTTCCGCCTTTTCTACACTCAAAGCATATTGGACGCGGTCTCTCGCCTGGCCCATGGCTGACAGATTGCGAGCGCGCCGAACAAAAAATCAGACCCTTGCGAACGCGCAAGCCGCTATACTGCTCCACTTCTTTATCGTCTGCCCTACGGATCGGTTGGTGTACGACACTTATCGCAAGTTGAAGCCGCCGTGAAGGGAAACTACCCCGCAAACCTTTTTATAACACTAGTGCTGGACATTGTGTGTCGTGTGTGTGTGCTTCCTCGCTGTGAACAAACTACGCGTCACATACGCCAGTAGCGGCATTCGCAGAATCGCTGTGGTGTTGGGTGCTTTTCATCGAGACCGGTGGCCCGGTCCGAACGCTTTGGGTAAGTTCCTATCCATTTATACGCCCAATTCCACTAACGAGTCAACCACGCTATACCTACAAACCAGCGCCAAATAATATACAGTCCACTCTCTCCATTCATTTATAATTACTGACCCCGCGCGTCAGTAACGCTTCAACACTCCGATCCTTCGAATCGGAGCCGGATCAATTTCTTTGAATCACAAAATTATGCGGGTAAAAGCCGCTCTCGGTTAACCATAGTGCGTCCTCAGGTTATTTCTGTGATCTAGGCTTATTCCAGAAGATGTGAAACTCTCCAGAATGATTAATTGTCCATAATTACAGCAATTGTCACACCGCTAAAACACACCGAAAATTTTGCAACTCAATATTTCGAGCATTCTCGCGATTAATTAATTAACTTGTGATAAGTATAATATATTATGCTTTCATACTTATTTGAATTGAATAAAATATTAGTTATAGTAATTATTAGTTAGTTGTTGTTAGTTGTTTAGTGGTTTGTTTAGTTATTAGTTTCCTACGTAAAGTTTAAGTAGACATTATAAATTCTTAAAAAATTAGCTGCTTTCAGGACGTAGCATAAGCAGAAGTGGCAGTTTCTGCGTATCGAAGTGACTTTCGAAACGTTGTGGTAGCCGGCTAGACAACTCAATTACACAGCTTGTCTGCGCTGGCGCCGCTGCAAGACACCCGTCAGGTTGTCACCGTACAGACCCATTTGTGATCACCTCTTTATAGGCTTGTCTAACACAACTTTTAGAAACAAGTTGGGTTGTTACGTATCTACATCTAACTAAAAAATTATTATA
Source organism: Allophyes oxyacanthae (assembly GCA_932294325.1). Lineage (NCBI taxonomy): Eukaryota > Metazoa > Arthropoda > Insecta > Lepidoptera > Noctuidae > Allophyes > Allophyes oxyacanthae. The sequence continues at coordinate 12,499,178 of OW028613.1, read as the reverse complement.
AAACTCATTCAATACTTACGACCAGCACGCCAAGTCCCGTTAATTTATCATAATTTATTGCAGTTTATCTTCGAAGAGACTTGTATTCGAAACGAGACATGTACAGGTTGAATTGATATTGATTTGTAATGTGCATTAATAAATAGCGGTCGCCCAGTGGTCGAAATTCGACCATTATTTTAGCTTTCTGCACTCCTTCTCATATACTTTAACTATGCCAAATCTCACACTCGTCCGTGCACGCAACATGCTTAAAAAGGGGTACAAAGATTTCTTTCACGTGTTAATATAATATATGTCAAATAAGTAAGACACTCTAGATAGAACAGCATTTATTATAAAAATCAAGAAACGAATAGATACTTATATAAAATTGTTTACAAACTTCTTCGTGTTCGATGTAAGCTGTGTGTGTTCCAGCAGATGGAATCCATGAGGAATTACCTAAAAATAATAAACCGTGTTAGTAATAGTAGGCTTGTATCTCCTTAAATTTTCTTTCCCATACAATCTCAACCGAAATATAAGAGGGCGGTTTCTTCTTTTGCCAAAGAATTAGCATTATCATTCAGCGTGTCAATCAGTGTCAATGCTGCTAGTCGTCTGAGCGCATTACCGGTTGACAGCGATGGATGTTGGGGAATATTTTGATGCGTAAGTATGGATCTGGGTTTAATATTATAAGCTGTTTATTTTGTAAATATAGTGGAATTTGTTATTATGACGTAGTCATTGAAATGTACATAAGTTCCTGCTTTATTAGCGGGCCCTTTTCAGTGGTTATCGTGCTCATCATTATGGACAACTTTTACTATGGGACCAAACCTGAAATCGCGAAAAAAATTAGCTGATTATTTATTTGTATGGAACAGCTGATTTTTTTCTCGATTTCTGCGTTGTTCCCATGGTAAAAGTTGCTCATAATGATGAGTATAATAACGCCTTAAAGGGCTCGGTACTAGAAAGGTAGGACCATTTATCATGGTCTCTCCCTGCTTACAGAAGGACTGGGCCGTATTTCACCACGCTGGCTCAGTGCAGATTGGTAGATTGACACCGAGTCGTGGTCGTCGTTGAGTGGTGGTAACAAAACCTTTTTTAGTACTTGATGTGACATACCTTGGAAAACATAACTTCTTTCTTAGAAGATATTAATTACAGTTGACTGTTGAACAAGTAACATTATAATTCCAACATTTAGGTAATAATATCGATATCAAAATGGAAATCTTTTCATGTGCCCTGTAATTAAAATACAAAAATTATTTATTTTAATTTAATTAATTTAATTATTTATTTTATTTTAATTTTATTTAAGACAAATCCCTCAGTTGGCTGTGAAGTCAAATAATTGACTTCACAACGAACTGAGGGATTTGTCTACTTCTGTTACAAAATGGGAAACTGGAGAGCTTTTAGTTGATTTAAAAAAATATGGAAGCAACAATTAAGGGCACCCAAGGACTTGGGCCCTGAAGTTGTTTCCGTAACAAATGGGGGAATTTTAAAGTGCCCATAGCCAGTTGTTGACCACAGTTTGAAAATTGGCCTACTTTGATCTGGGATGTACCAAACTTTCACAGAATACAGGCATCAACTAGAACCGATATTTTGCTGCGTTTCGTGCGGTGAGCGAAAGGGACAGTACATGTAGACTAGTGTACAATCCATAGACTTAGAAAAGTCTATGGTACAATCTAAAATCGCTAGAGAATAGAAATGCCAACAAAATGTACTGAATTGACATAAGCTGTAGAATAGCCACGTGCTTCTTATAATATGTCAATCTCATATATTTTTACATTTTTCTGGCGTTTATTTTCTGTAGATTACAACTTGTCTAAGGGGGGCAACGCATCAGTGACTTATTGCGGGTGTTTATTGGTAGGGGTAAGCCAGGAGAATCTAGACATCGATGAAAAATTCCTTTAAAAAATTATGGCCTACTCACCAAGACTTTTCCATCGATCTCGATTTTGCGGAGGAGAGACTTACAAAAATTTCATTTGATTTAGTGGTTGTATTCTTTTCGAATGTTGGTCTTGTTGTTTCTTCTATTTTCGTTGTGGAAACCTCTTTTTCCACACATTTGTTTGGAGCAACGCAATCGCTGCCTGTGCAATTAGAGCAGGACGGTACACATACTGACCCGTTATCATAGCCCCTTAATCTATAATAATCAATTTCGTATCCGTCAAAGCAACGGCATTCGTATGAAGATACACACGTACCGTTGCCGCATGGATTTACATCACAATTTCTCATTGTTTGATTATTAGTTGTCGTTTTAAATATAATCACAGAAGTTGTATTTGATATAGTTGTTGCATTCCTTTCGAATGTTGGTCTTGTTGTTTCTCCATTTATCGTTGTAAAGACCTCTTTTTCCACACATTTGTTTGGAGCAACGCAATCGCTGCCTGTGCAATTAGAGCAGGACGGTACACATACTGGTCCGTTATTATAGCCCCATAATCTTAAAATATCAATGTAATATCCGTGAAAGCAACGGCATTCGTATGAAGACACACACGTTCCGTTGCCGCATGGATTTACATCACAATCCATCATTCTTTCATCGTTGGTCGTCGTTTCAAATAGGGAAGTTACAGAAGTTGAATTCAGATGAGCTGTCGTATTCTTTTCGGGTATTATAATGGGTCTCATTGTTTCATAATTTATCGCTGTGAAGAACTCTTTTTCCACACATTTGTTTGGAGCAATGCAATCGTTTCCTGTGCAATTGGAACAGTAGGGTACACATACTGGTCCGTTATCATAGCCCCATAATCTGAAATTATTAACGTAATATCCGTGAAAGCAACGGCATTCGTATGAAGACAGACACGTTCCGTTGCCGCATGGATTTACATCACATTTCCTCATTGTTTCATTAGTGGTCCTCGTCCCAAAAAGGAAACTTGCAGTTGTTGTATTCGGTTCAGTTGTTGTATTCGTTACAGACGTCGTTCTCGTTGCATTCCTGTTTAAAGTTGTATTACAATGAAACCCATGACACATATCTGGACTGACTTTTGCTGCACATTTCAATGGATCCATACAATTGGGTTGACAAGTTCGGTTTACTAGTTCGTAGCCTTGGTCACATTGGCACGTATTTGGTGCGATGCAAGTGCCATTGCCACACCCTTTTTCACAATATGGTATACATGTATGATTGTTTTGTTTGCCTATTGTGTACCCAGCGTTACATTCACAGTTTCCAGGATAGTTGCAGTAGCCATTTTCACAAGCCGGCTCGCATATTGGTTTGCAAGTAATGTTCCTGAAAATGAATAAAAACCGACTTCAAAAAAACTAAAAGGTATAAAATAATTTTCTTAAAAAACTTTTCAGCTTCTGAAGTCGGTGCCACTATCAAGCTAGGTGCATTGAAGAATTAAAGGCCCCGACTTCAGAAGCTGAAAAGTTTTTTAAGAAAATTATTTTATACCTTTTAGTTTTTTTGAAGTCGGTTTTTACTTTTTTTTTTAAGTTTATTTTATTTTTCAATTTTGAGTGGTATGCCACTGCAACAATACATAAACATGAGATTACAGCAATCGCGAGTGATGTGCTGTTATTCATTCAAGAGTTCCATTGTCTATCTCCGAAGATCTTCATCAGATCCTCACTAAATTTAAATGGGAACACTTCGGAGGTATACCCTTTCAAACAAAAAAAGAATTATCGAAATCAGTTGGCGTGATATTGAGTTATTCGACCATTTGTCGCGCACATACTTAATGTAAATTTAAGACTTATATGGTTTTCTCATGGATCCCATGGTCAGAACTGGACCAAATTAAAATGGGACCATTCGGGAAGCACCAGCTTTCGAATAAAAAAAGAATCATCAAAATCGGCTCACGCAGTCCAGAGTTATGAGGTAACAAACATAAAAAAAAAAAAAAAACATACGCGTCGAATTGAGAACCTCCTCCTTTTTTTTGAAGTCGGTTAAAAATACCTCATCAGTCAATTTTCAACCATTTAAGTACGATCAAAAAATGAGGAAACATGGTTAAATTGTTGCTTTGCGGGTTTCCACCCATTTTCAGGTAATAGTACCTACATATTCTTTGCATTATAGGTATCACAGGATTTTTCCTTCATTCAAGTATCAATGATTACCTGATATCTGAAGAGTTGTCCACTCGTCTGTATCCATCACAACATTCCCTGACGAACTTAGAACCTGAAACCTGAAAAATAAATTAATAATATTATGATACTCAAAGTTATGTGAGTGTCAGGATGGCGGGTAGACAGCAGAATTCGCTATCGCAGATAAGCCTATAATTTAGTACCTAATTGGTACTATTTGGTACCTTCAGTAAAAAAATTGGTACCTCCTCGTGTTCCAAAATATAAGGAAAAAAAAGTTGCCCGCCATCCTGACGTCAGGATGGCGGGTAGACTCGTAGATTAGGCAGTTCCACGCTGAATGTCTGCGATCTCTGTATGTGAGGATTTAGTACCCAATTGGTACCTCAACATATCTCAGTTTCAACTGTCTGGACCAAGTCGTTACAAAGTTATGCGCAAAAATATTTTCGAGCAGTAATGAATGCAATTATAATATCATCGAGATATTCTAGGGCTCTAAGAAGGTTTCCATCAAATTACCTTTGATACTAAGTTTGGTAGAAAATGTATCGAATATTTTAAGAGGATCATCCGTAGAACATACATGATTAAAATTACAACGTTTAAGGTGTTGTATCACAACTACAGAAACGTCCCATGAAATATTTTTGCCCATTCAAGTATGGCCCTTATCCACATTGACTTTCAAGTGGTCTAACAAATCAGTACAGTCAGCAACAAAAGTTGATTAACAGTTTTTTTTTTTTAATGATTACACCTATTTCATTTAAATATTTACATGATGATAAAGCTGAACTCTCAGTTTGAACTGTGTGAACCATGTCGTTAGAAAGTTATGCGCTAAAATATAATAATCCACCAGTCGATTAAAAAGTGTTCTATTTTGGAACACTGGGAGGTACCAATTTTTTGAATGAATGCACCATATAGTCCCTGATTGGTACCTAAACATATCTCAATTTCAACTGCCTGGACCGAGTCCTTAGGAAGTTATGCGCAAAAGTATAATTATCCACTAGTCGATATATTATGTATTCTATTTTGGAACACTGAGAGGTACCAATTTTTTGAATGAATGCACCATATAGTACCTGGTTGGTACCTAAACATATCTCAGTTTCAACTGCCTGGACCGAGTCCTTAGGAAGTTATGCGCAAAAGTATAATTATCCACTAGTCGATATATTATGTGTTCTATTTTGGAACACTGAGAGGTACCAATTTTTTGAATGAATGCACCATATAGTCCCTGATTGGTACCTAAACATATCTCAATTTCAACTGCCTGGACCGAGTCCTTAGGAAGTTATGCGCAAAAGTATAATTATCCACTAGTCGACATATTAAGTGTTCTATTTTGGAACACTGAGAGGTACCAATTTTTTGAATGAATGCACCATATAGTACCTGGTTGGTACCTAAACATATCTCAATTTCAACTGCCTGGACCGAGTCCTTAGGAAGTTATGCGCAAAAGTATAATTATCCACTAGTCGATATATTATGTATTCTATTTTGGAACACTGAGAGGTACCAATTTTTTGAATGAATGCACCATATAGTACCTGGTTGGTACCTAAACATATCTCAATTTCAACTGCCTGGACCGAGTCCTTAGGAAGTTATGCGCAAAAGTATAATTATCCACTAGTCGACATATTATGTGTTCTATTTTGGAACACTGAGAGGTACCAATTTTTTGAATGAATGCACCATATAGTCCCTGATTGGTACCTAAACATATCTCAATTTAAACTGCCTGGACCGAGTCCTTAGGAAGTTATGCGCAAAAGTATAATTATCCACTAGTCGACATATTATGTGTTCTATTTTGGAACACTGAGAGGTACCAATTTTTTGAATGAATGCACCATATAGTACCTGGTTGGTACCTAAACATATCTCAATTTCAACTGCTTGGCCCGAGTCCTTAGAAAGTTATGCGCAAAAAATAATAGCCTTAGACTATCTCGATGATATCATAATTATATTCATTACTGCTCGAAAATATTTTTGCACATAACATTCTAAGGACTCGGTCCAGGCAGTTGAAATTGAGATATGTTTAGGTACCAACCAGGTACTATATGGTGCATTCATTCAAAAAATTGGTACCTCTCAGTGTTCCAAAATAGAACACATAATATATCGACTAGTGGATAATTATACTTTTGCGCATAACTTCCTAAGGACTCGGTCCAGGCAGTTGAAATTGAGATATGTTTAGGTACCAACCAGGTACTATATGGTGCATTCATTCAAAAAATTGGTACCTCTCAGTGTTCCAAAATAGAATACATAATATATCGACTAGTGGATAATTATACTTTTGCGCATAACTTCCTAAGGACTCGGTCCAGGCAGTTGAAATTGAGATATGTTTAGGTACCAATCAGGGACTATATGGTGCATTCATTCAAAAAATTGGTACCTCAGTGTTCCAAAATAGAACACACAATATGTTGACTAGTGGATAATTATACTTTTGCGCATAACTTCCTAAGGACTTGGTCCAGGCAGTTGAAATTGAGATATGTTTAGGTACCAATCAGGGACTATATGGTGCATTCATTCAAAAAATTGGTACCTCCCAGTGTTCCAAAATAGAACACTTTTTAATCGACTGGTGGATTATTATATTTTAGCGCATAACTTTCTAACGACATGGTTCACACAGTTCAAACTGAGAGTTCAGCTTTATCATCATGTAAATATTTAAATGAAATAGGTGTAATCATTAAAAAAAAAAACTGTTAATCAACTTTTGTTGCTGACTGTACTGATTTGTTAGACCACTTGAAAGTCAATGTGGATAAGGGCCATACTTGAATGGGCAAAAATATTTCATGGGACGTTTCTGTAGTTGTGATACAACACCTTAAACGTTGTAATTTTAATCATGTATGTTCTACGGATGATCCTCTTAAAATATTCGATACATTTTCTACCAAACTTAGTATCAAAGGTAATTTGATGGTAACCTTCTTAGAGCCTTAGAATATCTCGATGATATTATAATTGCATTCATTACTGCTCGAAAATATTTTTGCGCATAACTTTGTAACGACTTGGTCCAGACAGTTGAAACTGAGATATGTTGAGGTACCAATTGGGTACTAAATCCTCACATACAGAGATCGCAGACATTCAGCGTGGAACTGCCTAATCTACGAGTCTACCCGCCATCCTGACGTCAGGATGGCGGGCAACTTTTTTTTCCTTATATTTTGGAACACGAGGAGGTACCAATTTTTTTACTGAAGGTACCAAATAGTACCAATTAGGTACTAAATTATAGGCTTATCTGCGATAGCGAATTCTGCTGTCTACCCGCCATCCTGACACTCACCAAAGTTATAGCCTGATTTTTAAGTCTTTTAATATTTACAAAATTGTATGTATTGAAACAGATTTTGGAACAATAAAATTTATTTATAATTACAATCAAATCAAAAATCAAAATATATTTTATTGGAACTAAAAACAGGTTTACAGTACATTTGTGTACGATGATAGCTACATTAGTTATATAACAGTCCAAGAGGTCAAAAACATTTGCATTCCAGGATACAAAAACAGAAGGATAAGTTTACTATCTATGTATATAAAAAATAATTATTAAAAAAGTTAGGGTTAGGAAACAAACACAATTTACCATTGATCTACCATTAATGTGTAGATATGGGATAATAGTGAACATTATTTCGTTACATACCAGAACACTTCTCGTTTTAGCTTCTATTTTCCATCGCGAGAGGCGACACCAGTAAACTGCTGTACCTTTGGAACACTGGCCACCGTAAGTTATCCGAGTGCTAACGTTATAAGTTTCTTGCTCCATTCTCGTGGTACTGAAAAACATCAATTTTAGAACAAAATACAATACTACACTTGGTAAAGCATTTTGTCTCCCCGTCATAGTAAATAATTTAGTTTATAGTACTGATAAATTAATAAGTTACTACAAAACCATTATTCAGACTTAAAAAATATTTTATCCATGCAGGAATAGAACCCGCGAGCCATAGTGCAGTAAGTCAATCACTTTACCACTGCGCCAACTGTACATACCCACAGCGACACAAGTAAATTAACATTTCGTAATTTTGAAATTAAGTTACCAAAGTAGATAATAATTATTGGTCTTAGCTGACACTACACTTTATGTAGGTACCTACTATAATAAACAAATTACAAAAAGTAAAAAAAAAACATGTTTTCATTCATCAAAGCTTTGCTGCATTTTTATAATGTTCAGCTACTTTTAAATATGACTGTACCTACTGTTTAATTCTCTTATCTATCTACACATTAAAACGTGAAGAGAAAACTTTGTACCCTTTTTTAAGCGCGCACAGTGGAGTGTGAGATTTAGCATAGGTATCTACATAGAGATTATAATAGGTATACAAAAGTAGTGCAGGAAGCTAAAATTTTATGTTAGTAACAGTTTAAAAAAATACGAATATAAGCTGTAATTATGTTCATAGGTATTGCAGGAGTTTGTAATAATTTTATCCGATATCGATTATTTATGGCAATAAATATTCCTATTTCTACAAGGAGTGCAGGCGATGAGTATATAATATTTATTTTATTATAGTTATTATATTATACATTATTTTAAAGTAGAAATTTTATATGCGCTAAAGTACTTACAGTTTAAAATCTTCACATATTTGAGTACGTACATTAACGGATAAAAACACTATAACAGAGAAATAACTCAGAAAATTGAGAAACATTTTACATGCTTTTATTTTTACTTTCAAAACTTTAAGTCACAGTGTACTCCGAACGACGGTCTAATTACAACTGAACAATATGTCCAAAACTATTTAGGAAATAGGATGTGACTGTAGGGTGACAACGGGGATTTTACAATAAGATAAGCTGGCAAGTAGCGGACACCCGCCCACGATATAGGTCCCAATGTTTAGGTAAGGTATTCAAGTCACATTTCCACACTATCACGACGTTTTGAAAGTGCCTGCAGAGGCCCAATTGAAGTAAAAATCATTGACTTTGAATTTCTAAGTAATCCCCACGGCTGCACGGTTAACAGCTTCTGTGTCGAGTCGCTGTGACTCGCAGCGGTGCGCCAGCAACCAATTATGGATTATGATATTCGATAATTGTTTTTCAAAAGCTCCTAAATCAAACAATCTGTTCATTATTACTTTTGTTATGAAAGCCTCATTTTTTTGTTGTTCTTTTAAATAAATTATTCAAGAAGTTGAAAAGTTTGTTGCAAGTTTCTAAGTCGTTGGGAGAAAAACCAGCAAGAAACTCGAGGTTACAAGTTTAATTGTCAGATACATAAAAAACCTCGAGTATCTAATAAATGGACACTCATAAGATACTATAGATATTTCCTGAAAGTTTTTGGCAGCCCCAGCGTAAAGTATTCATGAATTAGTTTAATATTTTTATCTATAATGATGACAAATCGGATTCTAATACCTAAATGTGAATATCACGTTATTCTTATCGATACGGGAAGTAAAGTTGGAATGGAGATGAAATCCCACAGATACGGACAGATACAGACACGGGCTAAGCACAAATAATAAAAATAATCCCACCAAAAACATTAAATGTAAAAAAATGCCAAGTCTCTCGATGCAGTCTTTCCATCGTAAAAAGTTTTGAGATCTCATAGAAGCCAAGTCCTATTCAAATTATTTTGTAGTTATAAATCAACATTTAGTAATTGTATCAATAGTTTTCTTTATATTATAATTAAAGTGACTTAGCAATACTTATGCAATAATTAGTTACCTATTTAAATAAAAGACCAAACATAAAACAATAACAAACAATAATGGCGCCGAAACCCAGCAGTCAACCGTGTATGGACTCTAGCCTGCGTCATAAACTACCTACTATTTTAAGAAAAGAGTTCGTAATAAAACAGCTTATTTATAAAGTGTTACGAACGCAAAAAAAACTAACTTACAATACAATAATACTTACCTATATCGGAAATCCAATAATGTTTCCAGCTACCAGGTAATATTATTGGTATTTCATTTCAGCTCGTCGCTTCGAGCTATTCAAAATAATCAATACGAGTACATTCTCTCCGAGTCTTCACAGCTCATCTGTAAAGATTTATGCGGCTCTAGTTCTGTGTTAGCGCCATTTCTCTGCGTGCATATACAAGAAAAATGTTTATTTCCTGTCTTATGGGATTTCGGCTTTAAAATGCGCTCGCGCCTTCTTAAGGAACGTTAATATCCGTCAAGTCTTTATCTTTTGCTATTAGTAACTGAAAATATGCATACATTTATTTTAAGCTCTCATATATTTGGGCTTTACGGTAAATATCTTCATATTACCACATCTTTTGTTTTACATTAATGTACAAAATATTTGATATTATTTACGATAAGCTTACCATCGGTATTTTTATAGAGTAAAAAAATAAACGGATACTTGACGCCATAATTAATGCCTTACCTACTATGTTTGGAGACTTAACTGATCCCACAAACTAACCGATTACACGGTTTTGTGATACTATGCCAACTACTAAGTACCTACAAATACAGCATGTATAACTAAACAAAAGAAATTAACTAGGTTCTCGTTATAGCTTGTTGTACTCAATCACCGAGTATCTTAAATAATAATAAACATCGTCTGTGGTAATAAACTTTAATACGATTTAGAGAGACTGAACTTCGAGCTACGTTAATACCAATTTATATTATTATTTATAATATCTTTTATAGTATTTTTTTTAAAAGGTAGCTCATAGTTTAGTCTCTCACCATCGTATTGAAATTTATCACCAGAGTCGATGTTCATTATCATTTTAGTTACGCAGTAGACCCGCAGTACTCCCAAGTGCGAATACAAGAAGAAAACGCGCATACGTAGAAATTGTCTTGAAAAAGAAAACTATTTTGTAGACGCAAATATAAACCACCCCTATACAACTCGATATGCGCATAATATGAAGTTGAACGCATTTCTCAATGGCGACAACTTGACGGGTCTACGTGCGGTGAGCAGAATCGATTCTCCCTTCGGAAACTGCCAATTCTGCTTATCTTAGGTTCCAAATTATACAATAATGAGTAATATCTATCTAAATTTCAAATTAAAGTATAAGATAAGCATAGATATAAATAAGCATAGCAAAGTTTAAGTTAAGTCTGATGTAAGTCAAAGTACGCGCTATAGATCAGCCTTAGTATGTTTTTGTTCTATTCAACCTAATACTTAGGTAAATAAAACATAAAGTACCTAAGTTTAGTCAAACGGGAAGTAATGGGGGAAGTTGAGATAAGTACGCTGTAATTTCCACATTTAAACATGCCTATGATTAATTGTCGTTACAATAGATATTAATATTATACGCAATAGACACCAAAATTCTTGATTTTATAATTCAGGACATATTGTGATATATAGCGAAAAAAAATTACAGCGAAAGGACTGTAAAAATAACTTTAACAGAATAATTATCATCGCATCAGGTATGATGGATCGTGATAAGTATGTCTTATTTTTACCAACTCATAGACTTCCTCAACGGGCAATTCTTTATATACAAAATCTAACTGGCTGGCTCCGCCCCTTTTTTTTGTTGAATGTTACAGGAACGCATAGAAGACGTTTTGTTTTCATCAGAAACCTTTCTGGGCGCCTGTACAACACTTTACCAAAATATCATCGTAATCGGATGAATGGTATAGGAACCCATACAAGAGGAACAAACAAACATTCATTTTTATTTAGATGCATACAGTAGTAAATCAGTTTATATTCTTATCAGGAATATTTTTGATAGATATAATCCCATTGACATCCTACTTACTATAAACTTTTGGACATTATTGTTCAGTTGTAATTAGATTATCGTTCTGTCTACACGTTTATCAAAATGAAAATTATTTTTAATTCGGTGATTTTCGTTATTGTGTATTTATTAGTAGAAGTGCATTCTCAAGTATGCACTCGACGAATAATGTAAGTGATATAATTTAAGCTTTTGTTGAATTACTCCTACTTAGACACGTCTATTTTCAGGACAATGTACCGTTGCATTTTCTCCATCATAAATCTATAATTTTTTCCAAAATGAATGACTAAGTATAATAAAATATTATAATTCTTAACTACCTAACCATAATACCTACTAGTTAATAAACTCTACACTATTATTGTTCGATAGATTACTAAAAAAATATACAATACGCAAAATATAAATAAATAATAAACAGCAAAAAAAAAGGTTTCACTTATAAAACACTTTCAAAACTTTGTACAATCATTATTTTTGATGCTGACGCGATGATAAATAAGCCCAACCCAGCCTAGCCCATTCTTATCCAACTACTGGACATGGTCCTTTACTCAGAAAATAGGGCTAGTAGGACCGAGAGCTTAGTCCACTACGCTAACCTGATGCGGGTTGGTGGACTACACACATCGTTGATAACTTAGGAGATGTCTCAGGTGTGCAAGTTTCCACACGATGTATTCACCTTTAATTAAAGTGATAATCGAAGATCTACACAAGAAATCGAAAAGTGGAGTGGTGCGGGCTAGGTTCGAACTTCAGGCCCTCCAGCGCGGTTTACATGCGATCAATTGCTAGGCTATCACTGTTTTTTTTTAAATATAATATTCAGCTATCATTCTTTTTCCTTTTCAGTGGCTCGAGAATGGAGCCATATACTTACCGAAAAAGTTATCTCGTTACATACCATAGCCTATGTAACAATGGAGGAAATGAGTTTAAATGTGTTCTCTCGCGATGGGAAACTAAAATTATGGAGGGATTTAACTTGGTATGTAACAGTTTATTTTGTCTAAATAGGTTAGTGGACCTGTCCTAGTTTGTTTAAAAATTATGACTTACGGATTGATGCTTGGATTTTTCAGAATACTCTGGCGAAGAGAATAATGAATTATTGTTGCGATGGATACATACGAGTCGACAATTCTTATAATGACAGGTACAGTATATCACAAGCCTGAGGTTCCGGCTTATTCCCAGTTACTCCAAATCTATTGTTCTTTGGAAATAAATTTTTCATACATTAATTCCCAAGAGCTCCAAGATTTGTAGAAGAAAATAAATAAAAAATAATATAGCTACCTATTTTGTTCCCCATCGGCTCGAAAATAAGTTGTGTAGGTCTGGTCAGCAAAATAAAACATTTACTTTTTAAATCTTTCAAGTGTTTTTGTAAAATAAATTATTTTATATTTTTCATCTGTTTAAAAAACGTGGTATATTATAAGAAATGTTTTATTTAAATAATTATTTTCTGCTTTTTGTTAATATTTATATATTGTCATCGAGTAGGTATGTTTAAAGTTTCAAGTCTGTAGTTCATCGAAAAGTTAATTTAGAATGAATTGCAAAATTTGTACCAAACAGACAAACAGTCAGGCAAGAAAGTAAGTTAGTAAGAACGTGGTAAAATATATAGATGTAAAATGACTGATGCTATTTTTATGAATTTTCAGCGACATTAAATGCAAACCAATATGCGAGCCGCCTTGTAAAAACGGCTATTGCATCGCACCAAACATGTGTCAACATTGTTGCTCCGGAGAAATTCTTGTGAATGGGACATGTAAAGCTGTACCCTCTGAAAGTCTTCCATCCACAACGAGGGACACCAAAAAAATATATTCTAATGAAAATTATAATTTGATTGTAGAAGTTGTTGATTCGTCCCATACTAATGCTACAAATGAAGAATCAGTAGAAAAGTCATGGTGAGTGAACAATACCATTATCATGTTAACTCCACACGGATGTTGTGCGCCGAAAGTTTTTTCTTATACCTATATAATATAGGAGTACACGAGCGTGCGGTACCTCTACCATGAGTTTTCCGTGCCGTCTAACGCTATCGTTCACATTCAATATTTGTATAGTGACTTTAGTTAACTATTTATACCGCTAGAGGCGCTGAAAAAATTCCCATACAAATATTGCATGTGAACGTGAACATTAGACGGCACGGAAAACTCATGGTAGAGGTACGGGTCACCTGATGGTAAGTGATCACCGTCGCCCATGAACATGAACAACACAAGAAGAAGAAAAAGTTAATTAAATATCGCCATCCTTGCTTATCGAAATACAGGATAAGCTTTTATGTAATACTGGGGGTACTTCGCAGAGTGATTCAATGCCCGTTCCCAAATGCGGTTGCATTTACTAAAATACAAAACAAAATAGAAAAATTTATTATGTATGGCTTGCGCTTGTCAATTATGCGTGTCGTCCATAGATACCAACTAAGACGAACTTTCGTTTTGTTTTGAAGTAAGTAAATCCTAATAACGCGGTTGCATTTACGAATACACACTGAATCACTCTCCAAATTATCCGAACTACATAAAAAAATTACCTGTTTTATAGATTTTTTTATACAAAATTAATTCATAATCTTACGAAACTTTACGATATGAGTGTAGATAAAGATTTTTTGTATTGTCCTACATTGTCTTTGTATTGATAAAGAGAAAGCAAATCACGATATTCTGTCTTTTAATTTCAGGCTGCATCATGGAATATCAATTTTGATTTCAATATTATTACCTAAATCCTACAATCATAATGCTACTTGTGCGACGGACAACTGCAATTAATATCTACAAAAGATATCAGAACATCTTCTACTTTGATTTTTAGCTTGTAAGTCATTTTTTATTTTATCTGTAGCACTGTATTGTTACCTTTTTATCTATACTGAGTACACATGTTCAGGAATACTGTCTTGTTTGAAACTCGAAATCTTTTGTTTTATATGTAAGATTGACTGTATTCTGTTTTGTTTGCCAATAAATAAATAAAAGGGATAAAGTTTTTACATTGTATAATACCAATACGTTCCACTATAAGTGAAACCAGAAAGGTATCAAAAAGTAATGCCTCAAATTAGATTTTAAAAAAATAATTGTAAAAAGTCATTTATTTATACCATTTTGTATAATTATCAAATTATATTGTATCTGTGAAACTTAAAAAAAAAGTAAAAACCTACTTCAAAAAACTAAAAAGTATAAAATAATTTTCTTAAAAAACTTAACAGCTTCTGAAGTCGGTGCAACTGCCAAGCTAGGTGCATTAAAGGCCCCTCAACTCATATTATGATGTTTGAAAATGTCAGCAACGTCACATAAGACAAATTTGATTCTAAATTGAACTATTTTTAAACCCCCGACAAATAACACCCCTCATGTTATAAGTTTGTAGTGTCACGTTAGTTCAATCTATTAGCGCCTTTAGGCTTGTTGTACACGTACCACAATCACACCACAACGACAAAATGTGGGCGGGCGCTAATTTATATGAAAATGAACAGTTTAACTCACCGGGACCACTTTCTGCCGTCAAATTGAACCGCGTGAACGATACCGACCACATCCCAACCACTAGCGAAACTGCGCACTAGCGGCCGGCCACATCGCAACTACTAGCGACAACGCAACCACATCGACATTTTGTAGTTGCCACAACGCAACTGCAAAATGCTGCAGCGACACTGTTCGTGTAACCACTGCTTAACCACTTTTTGTCGCTGCAATGTGGCGTGGTTGTGGTACGTGTGAAAGGGCCCTTACTCGTTATTATAATCAGTCCATTGACAGCCATAGTGACATCCAGGCGCCAATGCTAGTGATGTGACAAGTAGGCACGGAAAGACCAACTCTTTCATCACTATACCTACTTACTTATAAGTAAACTTGCTCATAGCCAACTCACCTTGTACGATAATATGTAAAATAAAGCAGTGTTGGAAATGTGCATAAAGTGGAGGTGATCACACAAGCGTTAGTATGGCGACAACCTGACGGGTGTCTTCGTGCGGCAAGCAACGGCGCCAGCGGGGACAAGCTGTGTAATTGAGTTGTCTAGCCGGCCACCACAACGCTTCGAAACTCACTTCGTTACTCAGAAACTGCCACTCCAGCTTATTCTATGTTTCAAATTCAATATAACAAGTAATAGGTACCTGTGGAAGACTGTGGTAAGATACTTAAGTTACTCTGAAGTTCATGTTTATTAATTAGCTTCGTTAATGCGTCAGCGTTCAACTTTATTGTTCTAATCACCCTGAAAGCGGAGTGCTTAAGTATGAAACAAAGTATGTATAAATTTGATTTATATGGGAACATTATTAATTAGTTTTATTATCTAAAGCATTTTCAATTAGCGTTCTAAAATGAATACACGAAAACTAATCTCATTATTTTCTCATTTTCAAATAGAGAATGGAAAGAATTTAAGTTTATAGCAGTACTTCATAATCTCGAGAATGCCGTAATATCATGTTGCGAAGTATTTATTATTATAGCGTTGCGACAGTTGCCGTAATTAATTATGGATAATTAATCATTCTAGAGCGATTCACAACTCCAGGAATGAAATAAGCAATCTGAGTTAACAGTAGAACAGAGTAATTTAGTTTATATTTTCTCAATGTCATAATTACCCTTTTGTATATAAAGTGTATTAACCCAGCATCGGTGGGATATAATATAACTTTGACAGTCAATTTATTCACTATCAGCATTTAGATGACAGTCCCTAGAGATGTCGATGCCATTAATTGTTCGATGTTGGTTATCTCCAGACTGTAGGACTCTGATAGGATTTACAACCATATTGACATTAAAAAGTTGAGTGATTTTATTTAATAATTTTTTGAGAAAAAGGTATTTACATACATAGACTAAATATTTACAAATAAATTAAAAATTAATTAAAAATTAAAAATTAAAGATAAATAAAAACAAAGAGGGAACACTTAGGCGGCGTCAAAGTACTCCTCCGCATCGCTGTCATCCGGGAACGTGCCCAGAAGACTGGCAGCATTGCCACAGTTGAAAAGTTGAGTAAATGTAATCTATACTAATATTATGAATCAGTAACGTTTGATGGAGAGTTTTATGTTATCTCATGAACGACAACACTGATTTTGGAATTATTATTTCTATTAAAAAAATCTTTTCTCATCGATTACACTGCCCGTTGAATTGGGTTTCATTTTATTTCGAAAATCAACCCCAAAGTCGACGGCACATTAAAAGCGGACGAAAACGAGAGCAAAGGCTAGTTTTTTATACATTTAAACTAGAAAAAATCGTATTAATGTAGGTACTTCGCTAAATCAACGTTAGGCACGAAGTTGTGGGAGTGCGAACTGGTGCGAACGCTTAATAACTTTTTTCTTAATTCTTTCGTTCCATTCGTTTTCGTGTTGGTACATCGTTTTCCAACTTTTAATCTAAATTCAAGTCTTTGCTCCCACGCTCCTTTGTTTTTTCTTTCAGTTTTATTATTGCTCTTGTAGAATCTGTTCAATATAGGTATATTTATTTTATATAATTATTATCCAGATTATTATCTATACAGGGTGTCCCAGGAAACCTGTACCAGCGAAGGTCTGTGGTCAGGGGACACTAATACTCATCGATTGAACCCCATGTATGTTCTACGATATTTTGAAGGTTTCGAGAAATTAATTATTTTGTAATATTTTCAGACTTTTCAAAATTGTAGGCGGTTTTATAAATTTTTCTGAGTGGCGTTTCTTTGAGATTTTTCTTGTTAGTATTATGGCTAGAATGTGTGTTCACCTTTTAAAAGCACAAAACAACCAAATTCTAACTACTAGTAGCTCAGAATATGATCACAAGATAAAAAATTCTGTTTCGGAGAAATATACACTTGAACGTATACGTATATTAATACGTGAAGAGAAAACTTTGTACCCCTTTTTAAGCATATTGCGCGCACGGAGGAGTGTGAGATTTGGCATAGTTAAAGTTTCTTATTCTTTATTGTACACATAAACACAAATAAAATACATAAAAGGAAAAACTTGTACATAGGCGAGCTTAACTCAAAATTCAGTTTTCTTACAGCAAACCAAAAAAATTTTTGAAGAAAACAGGTTCAGAGTATAGACACAAGTGCACAACAGAAGATAAACATACTTTCTAACAATATCAATATACTATAACTAAAATATATAAATATAGTAATATAAATAAATAATAGCTCACAGTGAATGGAAATGTTCCTTAATTTTTCTCTTGAAAACAGCCAACGAGGGGCAGTCGCGTAGAGAGTATGTGTGTAAGTTTGTATGGAGAAGGAGTGCAGAAAGCTAAGATTAAGGTCGAATTTCGCCCACTGGTCTACCACTAGTACAGATTATTTTTCCGCTTGTTTGTTACACATAACTACTATCTATAAATATTGGAATAATACAATAACGAGATTCCACGAAAACTATCCTATTATAAGAAGACTTAACGAAGTCTATCATTCACATAATCGATATATTTTAATTACAAGCTCTCAAGAGCACGATAGCGATAACTGCCGCGATTTTCGCTTTAATGATCAAGCGAAGCGATTAGTCACGTCGACAGCCACTGTGCCCGACTTCCGCACTTGCATTTAAGAGTTATCGCACAGTATTAATAATTGAGAGACGAAGACAAACAGCATTTTTAAACACAGAAGGAAATGAATCAGGCTCGACGGCAACAATATTTCAACACCATCCTGTTTGTTTAGAAAATTTATACTTGTTTTCCAAGCTAATATCTACTTCGTTGAAAACAGAATATAACAGTTGCGAAACAAAAAATAAAATTAAACCATCTTAGGATATTTCATTGCTCTTGTAAACCCTCTTAGACTAGATGACAATATCCACAGAATAGAAATGCCACCAAAACTCAGATAAGTAACCCCGTTTACGGTAACATCAAAATATACTGAATTGATATGAACTGTCAAACGGTCAAAAGATTCGTAAATGACAATCCCAAACATTTCGTTGGCGCTTCTATTCTCTGGCGATTGGAGATTATCACCTTGTCCAAGGGGGCAGAAAAGCAGCCTATATAAGTACACGGTTTATAATTGTTTCTTGCGAGAGACGCTTATCTCACACTGTCGGAGATTTTCCTGTTGACATAGGGAAAATGTAGAGAAAAATACTTTATACGGATTCACGCAGCGAGATTGAGGCAGACCAGATATCGAACGCCCCACAAGAGTTGATCAATTTCTAGGAAAAAGTCTGATAAAACCGATCAAAAGATTAAAATTTATTAGATCTGGACTTTTTCGCTCAATCTCAGTGCACTTTATTCCGAGGAGCTTAAAGTAGTAATTAGATTCATCGATTTAAAGTTTAAACGGAATTGAATGTAAATTTTCTTACCCAAAAACAGCAATTTTAACTTTAATCCGAGCCACGTTTTGCATTCAGAATGAGTACAATAAATCCTCGAATAAATCTACCTACATTTGTTGTGAAACAGAAGCATTGAATTTCCTTAGCCGTACTGATCGAACAACACGCCAACACAGACAGACCGTCATAATTGAATAAATCCTCAATTCGTTATACGAAATAAGTACATAAAAAAGTACGAAAAATATAGAATTGGTTTTTAAGGTTTTAACATCTCATAATTATGTTAATTATCAATGATGTAGGTATATACCTATACATATATAGTAGGTATCTTCATTAATTAGAATATGAAAAATGCAACGAAAAGCACTGTTTATAGTAGGCCAAAGAATTGGTCTACACACGCCAGTGAACAAAAGCTGAAGCCGAAGACTGGGCTCAGTGGCGCTTACTGGGAGACGCCTATGTCCAGCAGTGTACGAACGTGCGCTGATGATGAAACAAAAAGGGATATATTCTCTTGTCAAAATAATGAAGTTTCTACTTTAGTGATATTTTGATATGATAGAGAGTTCTGTTATTATTATAACAGACCACTTTTTTGGCCGACCATACCTAGATTATCTCTGGTAAACATTAAAGCCAGTGATACTTCGATACAGATACATCACGAAACGGTAATAGATAATGGCGTCGGTGACTCGGTTCGACATGAGTGCTGTAACAAGAATAATGGTTTGTTTATACCTAGTTAGCACACGGCACGGTACATAATGTGTGTTTGCACAGTCAATAAGGTCTGCCAAGGTTGTCTACTGAGTTAATGGCTAGTTGAAGGGATGGTAACTTGATAAGGGACAATGCATAACTCGCTAGCTCACTGTGTTGTGGGTACTGTTTATTTGTTGTGACAAGTAGCTTTATTTTTATTCAATATTATTCTCTTATTAATCGTTTTTTTTATAAAAACCTCATTAATAGGATTTCTTCTGTATCTTGGGTATAGTTTACAAATATAATTATTTTACATGCACACATACCCAGACCTGGAACAACTATCTGTAAGCCATACGAATATTAATTGGTCACGTAGCACTGAAAGCTAATAGATTAGCCACTGCACCAAACATCTATATATTAATACGTGAAGGGAAAATTGCGCGCACGGAGAAGTGTGAGATTTGGCATAATTAAAGTTCATATAGAGAAGGAGTGCAGAAAGCTAAAATTACGGTCGACTTTCGACCACTTGGCGACCTCTAGTTATTATTAATAACAAATTGACTAAGATTTCCGATAGCTCTAAAAGGGTCTCGGTTTCAGAAGTCATTGGGTTGCGGACGTCAAAAGGCCATCGATTCGTGTAAAATATTGATATTCAACTCCATCTGGTTAGACTGGAAGCCGACCCTAATATAGCAGGGAAAAGGCTAGTTTTATGATGATTTACTTTTGTGGTATCCAGCCAATAGTAACGTACATACATATAAACTTATATAGAGTACCCACTGATAGATTAATCCCATCAACATTTATGTCACGTATTCGTCATGACTATTCGGTTTAGCATACGTAGGTCATTTTAAATGTAACTTTGCAATTATTTTCTATAGAGGTTACCTTAACGGTAAAGGAAAATATCATAAGCATCTAGAGTCTCAACATTTCATAAGTCTATGTAGTAGTAAGTATACATCTGGTTTACATGAAATAAAGAACTATTTTATTCTATAACAAAACCGGCTAGAATCGATAGTCTATACTAGGATAAAAAATTGAAGACTTACCAGCAATCTGTACCAAGCCTGCGTGGTACATAACAAAGCTGTCCTTCTTATCCAGACTGATAAAAATATTTATAATAAATACGTAAAGGGCTGCATCTGCTAACTAACTGCTATACAATTTAGTAGACGTAAAAAATTATATAATTCTAATGTTGTTTTCCGTGAACTTCGTGACTTTCCTTCTTTTTTCCGAAGAGGAGATCCAAATGCCAGAAGTAGGATCATTTCAAACTACATAAAACTAAAACAAACAAATTTTAAATTAGATTAATAAATCTTTTTTTTTTTATTATTATATTATTGATCATCATCTGCCTAGCCTTTTTTCCCCTATTACTTTTGGGGTCGGCTTCCTATCTAACCAGATGCGGCTGAATATCAGTATGTATTATTGATAATAATAAATATTGTTGTAATAAAAAATATTAGTACATTTATGTTGATTTGTGCAATAAAATTAAAACTTATTAGATCAGTCGCCGTACTAAGTTGTTAAATTAATTTTCGTCTCCCCAATGACGTACTTTATAAAGCAACTCGCACAAACATCTAAGTGAATAAAATAATAATAACTGAATTGTTCCAAGTGACGCCAGTTGGTTTTCTTGGCAGTGCGAGAGGACTGTAGTGTTTCTCAGCGGGGGTTGTTGGGGCTAAGTGCATACAGTTTGCGTGGGCATAAGCAAGTGAATTCACTTATCCCTATACGTAACAGTTCATTCACGACTTACATACAAATTATAATGAAAATATTACACACTAACAACTAATTTGTATACACTGTAGTAGAAGCGGACAAAGCAAACGTAAAACTTTTGCTTTAGCTGGAAACATCACATAGATAAAGCCTTTAATAAGTGTACAGAATTTTTAAGTTTTTTGCAAGATTCATGGAATCGATATTGTGAGCATTATTGGTTTGCAATATGAGGATTATTGGTGACTAATAAATGAAATGTCTTGTGACTTATATAATAAATGCGGTCACATAATTAGGGGGAAGGCGAGTCATATACACTACAGATTTAACAAATATATTTCAATTTATATTCCTTTAAAAATTACAAAACAAATTGCTCAGGCGCCAATCTGGTGTGTTATTTGTCGACAAAGGCTTACTAAGTAAGTAAGTAAAACTACTACTCATTTTTATTAATAATATATTTTTTTCCATTTTCATTTCATTACTTCAGACTAGTTTACTCGTCCAAGAGGTAGGTACAATCTAGATGCTAGCCGAACACACCATGGTTGGTGACATGGTTCTAATAACGGTATCTGGTACCGGTGTCAAATGTACCAAGCACCAATGTACATAACGACCCAGTTTAAACCGCTCACGACCGACGATGTCTTAAACTTTCACGCTTGTTAATTCTAACGAGCTAGTTAAAATAACAATGAAATTATTATATCTAAACCTTATTTTACAAAATACTTAAAACTGTAATAATTAATCATATTATGCCGACGATCTTGTTTAAGCTCTAAAGGTTATTGACCGGACGTGAGAACTCTGAGATCAACAAGAAAGTTGGCGAGTCAAGACGGATTGTGTAATTAAGATACCAATTAGAAACTTTAAACAGCGGTGTTAATAATGCAACCGAATAGTTAACAACTTCGGGCATAATTCAGTAAGAGTATTAAATAGCTCAAGATTAATTTACAGTGTAATATTTATGAGGTGCGGTCGAATTGGAAGGAAGGAAGTTGGAAAGCGGCAGGTAATCTTGTTACCGCGCTGTAGCGGTCAGTGGAGGACACGGAACACAGGGCCTACGTGCTACGGGCTACGAGCTACAGGCTACGGCCTACGGTTGACTCGCCGCACTACCAAATTAACTCGTCCACTTAACCGCCGGGGTATCATTCCTACATTCCTTTATGCTAACAATAGGAGCAACCTTTTACCCTCAGATAACGTATTAAGCACTAAAGATTTCTACTCGACTCGCTGCGAAAAAAAGCTATAGAAAAAGGTAATCCCGCCCCGATTTCCTTCAGACCTGAAGCAATTTGAACACGACTTTTTCGCTTAAACGGAATATTTAAATTACTTTTCTTTCCTCACGACATTTTCATGGCGAATTTTGAGTTTGTTACCTAAAATAATATTCGATATCGAAGTTTTGAAATTAGAGGAATATTGAAATTGACAGACTGTGAAATGAATAAGTGAATAAGCAACCTCTAACAACTAGTACCTCAACTTCGTAGACTAACTCGAATTTATTGAAATGTTATGATTCAGAATTTACTTATAAATGCGTTTGGTTCAAACGAATAATATTTGAACATCGCTCAATGTAATAAATAATAGAAATATGTTTTATAAACGTAATGTGGAATCGATGTACATCAGTGCAGTGAAGAGGCGAAATAATTCTAAATATAAAAAATAACATAAAAAATGAGTCATTTCACTTTACCTTATTATTATAGAATATTAAATAAAAATTACAGGCAAACCTTTTACCTTAAGAGGATACGACTTTACGAAATAACTAAAACAACATCCCGAACTCAAAGCTTTTACTTCGGTATATTTTCTTAAACATAATTAGAAACCCTAGCTAATCCGGATTCCGACTTATAATTCGTTTATTAATCATGATTGCTTCATTAATTCGCATAAGTATTCAGCAATTGGGATTCTTGTTTAGTGATTGACCAAATTAGATTTTATGAACAAGCACCTTCATACTTCCAGCTCAATCGGATCCTCTTTTAAAACAGAAGTAGTATTTTCTTTAGGTATATAAATTCAGACCAAGCTTAGTCTACACTAGATGATGTATTGTTAGTTTGACGAAGGTGCCACAACAAATACGAGCGAGTCTGCCATACATTAGCGGTGTAGAAACAGCTTACACGCCGCGGATGCTAATGCCTACATCTGTCAACTTTTCATGGTTTTATCACGCATGCCATAATACGTCATACCATGTTACGATAAGGGTTATAGTAGCTTGCGTAAACTTACGCAAAAGAGATAACCCGTTGCGTCCTACGCGCAAGTATTCATCATTCTGTAACTGGATGTCGAGCGCTACAGCTGAAAAGATTACTATGTGGAATTCACAAACGTCCCCGCGAATATTTTATGTGGGCTTTTTGTGGAATGACGTACGAATTACTAGACATTTACGAATGGCCGACGGAGTTATGGCAATTAATAACGTTTATCTTAATGGAAACATTAATGCTGACTCGTTAATTATTGCTTTTTATGACGGTCAACCACTAAATAGGCAAGTTGTTTGTGAATACGTCGAGGTACGATATATTTTGTCTAAACTATGATTTACTTTACCAAAGCTATGCTGTCATGGTACGTACTGGTTAGAGGCGAATTTCTTTTTTTAAATACTTTTCCCCTCACTATGATTTCTCCTGTATCGAGGGTATAGTTTACAAACATTATGTATATGTCACATGCACACACACACACCCAGACCCGAAACAACTACTTGTAGATCATACAAAAACTTGTTCGGGATCGGACCCGCGGCAGGTAATGTAGAAAACGAATCGCTTAGCCACTGTGCCAACCGAGTCGACGTATTGATCTGGACTTTAAAAAAGAAATCGGTTAATATGCACAAGCGGCTAACCGCCTTTGCGGCCGCCCGTGTGGCTTCCCACATTCAGTTTGTATATAATACTGCGTAGATCATTTACACTATACGCGGTTGACCACCCTTAAGGTTTGTAGCCACAGAGCCAGTTAGCAGCAAGTACATCCATAGGCCCAGGGGCGTATTTACCGTAGAGCCAAGGGGGCCATGGCCCGGGGCGGCAGGCTGCGGGGGCGCCTTTTTTTGTCAAGCTTACCTACAATATTTTTTATTATATTTTATATCTGAATTAACATTTAAATTAAAATATTTACTTAATGAATAAATGGTTCATTTTAGGTTTCTTTTCATATTATTTTACACCACATAGGTTTTTTTTTTCTTAAATGAAATACTCTATTATCACTTAATGGGGCGGCAAAGCTAACGGGCCCGGGGCGCCAAATCTTTAAATACGCCTCTGCATAGGCCCCCAGCAAATGCTGAGCTGGTTACCCTTTCTGCATGGTACATACTTGACAGCATAATATTTTCCTTTTTTTGATTTATTCTCATAAGTTCAGTTCTTATTTTGTTTAAAATTTTATGTTATCTTTTATTTTTTGCTCCGTGCTGAATAAATGTATTTTCTATGCTTTTTTATTAATTCGTCATAGTTCTAATCTGAAATATGTACACAGCCTAGGTATTTAAACCTAAAAATAGAAATATAAAACTGAAACATAAATAAACTTCAAGATAAAAAAAGGGTTTTCTCTGAATGCGGACATATCACACCACGGACACAGAACACTCATACCTCATAGCATTACTGACGGTCGGGACACTTCGCAGTAAATGTAATGTGCTAAAGTCGTAGAATATAATGATTATCTAACTCGATATCCATTAGTTCGCGGCTATGGCGTCTTGGGATCAGAATCAGTTAATTACACAATCATCTTCTTCAAGTTTACTTAGGTTTAAATACAACGCACTGTATTTTCAAATGAAACAACGTAATTATTTCGCGTTTTATTGGCGCGGGTTGGTTTATAGATCTCACCTCGCAAAGAGGTTGGTATTGAAGATCCCGCCACCCAGCCTCCCTAATAAGTTAATTTCGGGGTCCCTGGGCCGTTTAATGAAATAAAATTACTTGTAAATCTGATTCGAGGTACTCTAATGAAGAATTACGTCACATTTAAATTAACAATTTTTTTGCGAGTTTTAAACTAGCTACTTTTTCTATTCATCGGGTAGTTTTTAGTAGGTATACAGTAATTAACCTTCGATATTTAAGGTTCATTATTATTATAATCAAAATTTCGCATTACACGCTTGATGGCAGGTGTAAAACGAAATAAT
This sequence comes from Allophyes oxyacanthae, assembly GCA_932294325.1. NCBI lineage: Eukaryota > Metazoa > Arthropoda > Insecta > Lepidoptera > Noctuidae > Allophyes > Allophyes oxyacanthae. Next base: position 12,473,153 of record OW028613.1, on the reverse strand, counting down.
AAAGAACAGTTAAGGTCGCTCTTATCATAATTATGAAGTGTCAGTTGGATCTGTTGTGAGCTTTTAAATCCTTTTCAAAAAATATTAGATCATACCAACGATATATAGAACCATATACTACGTATTATAATTATTACTAGTGGTCACCCTATCGTCGAAATTAGACCGTCATTTTAGCTTTCTGCACTCCTTCTCCATATAAACTTTAACTATGCCAAATTTCACACTCCTCCGTGCGCGCAATATGCTTAAAAAGGGGTATAAAGGTTTCTCTTGACGTATTAATATAAAGATAGATGGAATCAAAGCTGAATTCGCGAAAAAAAAAACTGCTGTTCTATACATTCAGTCATACCTAATATTGAATTATTTGTATGGATCAGCAGTATTTTTTTTCGCGATTTCAGGGTTATTCACATATTAAAAGTTGTTCATGAAGATGAGTACAATAAACCCCTGAAAGGGATCGAAATTCGAAAGGTAGGACATTGTATAATTATACTGATGTCTTGTCGTTAAAGTTTGAATTCACATCGAACAATTTGGGAGTTTCGAAACATGTTATCAGCCCGTAGCATCGTCGGTTAGGCACGTTTCGTTGAACTCGATGACTTCATTAACAGCCAGCCAATATGTACCTCCATTGTAACAATGAAGCCCATTTTAGAGTTGTTACTGAACTATTACTGCAGATGATTTATTTCCTCGTAACCGACGAGACCCCCACAGGCTCGTACTGGATATCCTTCCGAGACTAGCTTAATATAATAAAAGTTGTATATCCATGTGTGTACGTATATATAATAAGATACCTAGTAATCTCAAGACCCTAAATATGAGATCATTCAAAAATAAATTGTATGAATGGTTGTGTAGTCATAGTTTTTATAGTCTCAAGGACTTCTTTGATAATAAATGTTAAATATGCTTGTGAAATGTTAAGCAAAAACATATATGCTCTTGTTATTTTGTATTTTACCATTTTTTATACCATGTATTATTCTATTCTATTCTATTCTATTATTCCATATTACAATCAAAACACCTTGAGCAACCTCGATACCACCACTGATGTCCGGCTGATCTTTCCACTACGACTTGAGCAATATATGAGAGCTCTTTTTGACTCGACAGAACCATATCGAAACCATACCGGGTGATCCATCAAGATGGCTCGGTATGGGGAAGTGCGATACTTATAAGAGATAGATATATCCTCGATTTTCTACAATGACGGAGCTTTCGTTATCAATTCATACTGGGCTAATTTGTTCTGGGCACTTAAACAAATGGTTATTTTTTTTAAACATTTTTTTTCAGTTTTTCATAACCACATCCGACGGCATGGTTCTTTACTTCACCATTCTGACCCATCATAATAGGTCACCCTATATTATAGACAATTATAAGACCATGTGAAAAATATATGCTTCCAATCCATCTTGACAGTCCGTTGTGAACCGCCACTAGTGACGTTCAGGCGCCGATGCTAGGGACGTGTCCAGTAGTCATGGACAGATAAACTCCTTTATCGGTACAATCGGAGAAATATGCGCTTGTGCCTGTTCAAACCACTGGCGAAAAAGCCAAGCATTTTGTAGAATTAAAAATATAAGTTCTAATTTTAATTGTATGTTCGATGAATTGTGTTTGGTCAAACGTATTTCAACCGACGTAGAACTCGTAATCTGAAATGGTCAAATCAATATTATTACATGAAAGGGTAATTGAAATATAGGTACAAAGTCTACGTTTAATAAAAGTACCCGGGCTCGCTTCTTTGCTCATCAAAGAACCCCAAATTAAAGGCCCGGGGGTCTCAAATATGTACAAGTATCATTAAATCGGCCGACGGTGATTTTCTGGGCGTAGTCAAACAGATTAAGAGTCCAAACCTTTTCAAACCATTCATAAATTCGCTTAGCCGCTCAATTTGTCTGCGTGAATATTAAATAAAGTATGTAATGTAACCAGACCGCCCGGGTTTACGCACTCTTTTAAAACTCTTAACTCATGTTACCATCAAATCGGTCCTTTTCTCCGTTTATATACTACTAGCTGTTGCTCGCGGTATCACCGGCGCGTTTAATTTTTATCAAAATAAATTATAGCCTATATCACTCAGCGATAGTGTAGCTTTCTATCGAAAGAATTTTTAGATTCGGTTCAGTATTACCAGAGATTACCGGACCTACAAAAAAAATTGTGATGTTCTCATAAATGACTTATCAGTAATTAATTTGTCAAGTAAATCAGTTTGGCATGCCATTTAAACTGTGAGATATGCTGTACAAATTACAACATAGATGTAACAATATTTTATGCAAATAAATATTCTAGTATACTATATATATAGTAAAGATATAGACTACGTCTAGACTAGATTTAGGACTTAACTCATGCATTGGCAAGCTAAGAAACTGTATATGGCTTTCATTGCTCAAACCTAAATTAATTTTAAGTTACAGAGAAAAATTATTCGTTCCATTTTATAATTGCACGCGGATCCCTTGGAATCTTACTTTGTTAAGAAGGGATTTGTATGAAATGAGTAAGTAATTCTCATTTCCTTTCGCATAAGTATAGGTATATACAAGTGTTGACCCAAATATTCAGAAGAGGATTTTCCCCGCTGTTCTTTTATAGAGGGTGCTTCGTAACGAGTGCTGTACAGGGTGGCGTGGGACTTAATGAACATGTCAGTCAGAATCTGATGCGCTCTTTGCGTACACCGACAAACTCACATTATATTTGCACTCAAAGTGAAACCAACTAGTGTAGCTAGAACACAATTATTTAGCTCGGAGGTACTTTAGCGGCCCACTGAAAACTAACTTACCTTGAGTTTTAACTTTGCTGCTAAATTATTTACATTTACTCCGTAGAAATACTTATTGAATGTATATAATATGTATATATATATATGTGTGTATATAGTGTTTAAGTGTTAGTAACAATTCTTTGTATTTTTTGTTTGTATGGGCAATATGAGTCTAAAATAAATAAATGAATTGAATTGAATGTATTTATTACCGTTAATTAAAATTATAGTAAAAAAAATATGAGCCTAGCTTTTTTGCACAGGAACAGCTGTAACATGATTTTTATACGTTTTTATGTCTGTAACTCCGTGTAATTACCCTTTTAGAGCAATTATTTTAGAAACCTTTCCTTATTAGGCGCTGAATTACTAACAGTCAACTCTAAGTGGAATATAATTCGACATGTTAAGCTACGCCGTAGCATTTCGTAGCAACGACATTGACAAACGGTTTGAGTTGGGCCCTTCGTAGAGAATTCACTAATGATGTACTTGTAACTGTTGGCTACGGACTCTTTCGAAGTATTAATTACTTAGTCTTCTTCGTAGTCCCTTTTCACAACTCGTAGGCTGTCGGAAATGTCGAAAACGTGCCTGGAGCTTGTGTTCAAGATACTTGAATATTGTAAAACAGTATTTCTGAAGCATTTACTGAAAAATCACCTTTTTTTTTCAACCTATTTGATAGCGAACTTGGTAAGGAAAATTATTCATATATCCAATGAATTCACTTCATATGGTACCTTAGAGTTATCTTAGTTGTAAGTGGGTGTGTTAATTTGGAAGGTTAATTACGACTTACGCATTTGAGAATTTGATGAATATTCAGTCTTGGGCCAGCACCTTGCCAGAATTTGCTTAATTCGCATGATAGCTCTAGAAATCTTATCGTGGTATGAAGTGTAGTGTAGGTGTATCAGTAAAGTAAGTAACATAAATAATATTTTCTTAAAAGATATTCTTTGTTGTCATAGAAATCGGATTAGCTTATAAATTCTGTTTACAAATTACCTTTACATATCAAATGACTTTGGATATACATTCATAATAATTATATCAAAAATTCCTGACCCAAAGCTGGGCACGGACCTCTTCTCAGAATAAGAAGGGTTAGGTCTTAGTCCACCACGCTGGTCTACTGCAGGTTAGTGGACTGCACACAACATCGAGAACGCTATGGAGCTTTGCTAATTTCTTCACGATTCATTCATACTTTCTGATAATATTCTTACATAAAGGCTATTTACAAGTACTTAGAACAGTTCTTAAAGAATCTAGTTTTAACAGGTATAGTTAATTTATATACGGCCTTTTGCAATTTATTATGATGATGAAGGGCAAAGTCGCCAGCAAGAGACACGTTGGTCGCAGGAAGAAATCGTGGCTGAGAAAATTTTGGGAGTGGACTGAAGTCGTGAGTGCTGCACAACTGTTTTGCCTCACGAGAGACAAACAGAAATATGTAGAGCTGACTGCCAACCTTCGCTAGTTGGAGAGGCAAGAAAACAAGAGATAAAAAGAAGAAGAAGAAAGTTAATTTATTAGCTGACCGTTTGTGTTTACCATTTACTGACATTATCAATTTAATATGTAAATTAACATTTTACTCTCTTCTGGCATATTTAATTATTAAAGTCAGGTATTATAATTATTGCAGCGTTTGATTTTAATTTTCCTTTATTTAATTTTTAACATACTTTTATATATTTTTAAATAATTTTACAATTAAATAAAAAAAAGATTATAAAAACATTTAAAAATATAAAAGAGTAGTAGGCCACCGGCATCGGGAACAGGGTCCAAGCTACCGGTGGTCAGGGCTCTAGAGAGAGAAACCTCCTGACAATGCGCGCAGTGTCAAGGAGTACTGCTTTCTGAATCAAGCCCTTGATCCAGCCACCTAGCGAGAGCCTCTCGAGGTGTTGGTCGAGACTCTTGGCAATTAAGCCATTAGCCGTTACGACTATAGGCACAATGATTGCTGACTCCACGTCCCACATATCGACAACCTCGCGAGCCAAGTCCAGATATTTGATTTGTTTGTCTTTTTCGGCTTTTACGAGGTTCTCATCATGTGGGACGGTAATGTCAACAATCATTGTACGGCGTGCTGATCTATCTATCACCACTATGTCAGGCTTATTGGCGACAACAGTCCTATCAGTGATGATAGATCGATCCCAATATAACGTGACATGACCATTTTCGAGAACTGGGTCGGGCACATACTTGTAGTACGGTACTTCAGAATCCACAAGTTTGTATTTCAAAGCAAGTTGTTGGTGAATTATCCTGGCCACTTGGTTATGTCTATGCAAGTATTCACCGTTAGCAAGACGAGAGCAACCCGATATGATATGTCTAAGGGACTCGCCGGGACAGTGGCATGCCCGACAAATGTCAACCGTCCCATCCTTTATAATATATTTCCGGTAGTTGTTCGTCATTATAACTTCATCCATAATTGCACAGACAAAACCTTCGGTTTCCCCAAACAAGTCCCCAAAACGTAGCCAGGCAATAGACGCTCTAAAGTCAACATCGGGCCCATGAAGGGCCCGATAAAAGCGTCCATGCAGCTCTTTGCTTTGCCATACTTCCCTGCGGCCATTCATACTTAGTACAACAGGTTTGCGCCAGTTCTCTTTAGCCAAAGAAAGCGGGGTGAGGCCTTTGTCCACTGCAACAACATCACGATGCATCCCCACATCAGCATGGAGAAAATATTCCCTGAGACTGCACACCTCACGATTATGGAGGGTCTTAGTATTTAAAAAACCTATGATTTTAATTATTATTATTGTACCGAATTTAGATTTTTTTTATAAAATTTTCAAATAGAATATGCTCTGAAATCAACACATTTCATTTTTTGACAAGAAATGGAGGTTCTATTTTAATAAACTATCCAACGCAGAACCATCTATAATTTATATGGTTACGAAATGATTGCTATTGGTAGATACCTATAAGTTATTTTAAAAACTAACCTCATTTAAGCGTGGTACATTTCGCAATTATTCTATTTTTATTATACCACTATTTGTTTATGCTAATGAATGTGAATGTATGGAACTAAATTATCATGATATTGTATTTTTTTAAATGGATATTTTATTATATGCTCTGAAAAAATGGCATGAATACGTAATAAGCAGTTCTATACAACATTATTTTCTTTATGATATCGTTTCGTCGTATTTTTCCTACCCCTTACAGAAAAACGCGGACAAAAGTTATTTCAAGCTTATACTTATAAAAACGTATGGTTATTTATACTGATATTATTCATGACATAAAATTACTTTTATAATATAGTAAGTACCTATATTGTCAAAGAAACGATAACGAGAAATCGAGCCCTCGAATGAAATCTATGTACCGTAATCGTATCGTCATAGACTAAACTGTGTATATGTTACCGTTAGAATACGGAATACGTTATCTAGGTTTACCGGGTATGATCCGTTAAAGTATGAAATCTGCACTTTACCTAGTTAATTTGCATTTTAAAAAATGCTACACTGTTAAATCGCGGAAGACAGTTAGCAAAATACTTTTGTCTGGGTAAATGTATGAAACCTAGGAATTTAACACAATTCTAGTAAATATATGCAATTCTGGTAACAGATGTTACCGACAATCTGTAAAATCCTGTAATCTTCAATTTTGTTCAGTTTCATACTCACGGCTTCGGATGGCCCAAGGGCACTCCAGCCACACCTTAACCTAATGTGACAGAGTTCATGTGTATTTTGATTTTTTTATATTATTTTTATGTTTTATTCAAGCAAAGAGCTGGTTTTATTAACTTAACCGTATGCTTGGTCGTTAGTCTGCAGATTAACTAGGAAGTCTGCAGATTATCTAGTTAATGTAAGAATTAAAACAACTTTTTTCCAATATAACGGACTCAACCAGACAATCTTCAGATTAAGAAGTTAATCTGCATTCTAACTGATTTATAATATCTACACTTCTATCTAACCCTTTACAGATAACATGTATCCATTTGAGCATATTAATTAGCACGTTAGGTTCCCACCGGCCCTGCCCACCTCTCACCTACATTTGCTAACTAAACCAATTTATTATTAAGATCTAACCGACGGGTAACCGAACATTATAAGATAAAGTAATATTGGAAACAATTTCATGCAAATTCAACCTTAAGATATTTAACAACCGTTTTGAGAAGTGAAACTCGTATAATCGAGGGCTTTTTTGTATAATTATTTCTATCGCTATATATACTATAGTAACTGTGTAGTAGTTCACTACTAACTAAAAAACACTTTTTTTTTCTAAATTGTTTTTTTTTTTCAGTAAACGTGACATGATTCTACAAATAACATGGAACAAAACACCAAATGTGATTGAATCAATGAAATTATACATACATCATATGAACAATTTTTTTTTCATCTGTTTTTGAAATTAGAGACACCTGGAAATACTCGAGACCCGGGAAAGACCCGGGAAATACCCGATTAAACAAAAAAATGTAATGTCAACTCGTATTTATAACCATAACATGTATGTTTATATTCGTACTCTTGAAAAAACTAATCAAGAAAAAAAAAACATCTCTGAAATAGTACGATTTTTTACAATTCTAACTATACTTCCAAATATAAATCAGTAAATTTATTAATCTTAGTCGAAATAATATATTTTATCTTAAAAAACATTAGCATTACTGATAAATTCCCATAAGCACGGAATCCATTATAAGGAACGAGCCAAATACCTCGAACGGAAATTGTCCAATCTTACCTTCAATCAATGTGGGTGCGGTTGAAATGCATAAAATTGCTTTCAAAACTCACTTTGTTATGAATAAATATAGAAAAAATCTTACTTCCTGCAGCGTTTCAAGGACATCGTAGATGATATTACATTGCAAAGCTGTTGCCCTTCTACGTAAATTGACGTGCTATTTCTATAAAGCTGCTTTCAATTTACCTGCTCGCCTAGGTTTTGAGATGGAAAAAGAACTTTAATATTCGTAGTACAGCCACGTCTATCTCAGCGAACAATCACGACGAAGACACGAAATCCCGTCGGAGTACGTTCGGAATTCAAATAAGTCTAAATATCAGCGGTGGCTTGATATTTGCGAATCAAATAGATCCGTTGAACGCCCTCGCGCTTCGCGCTGATTGGCTAAATCACTACCGCTCCTTGTGTCTTCACATTTCCCTTTTCACTAAGTAATTCGAGGCCTTTAGAAAACTGATTCCTCTGTATGTGCTGACAATGTAACTTTACCAGTTTATATATACATGCTACGTTTCATCATATATAATGATCTTTCGAGGTATTCCACGAAGAGCACTGATTTGAATGGCACTGAAACGAATAGCACCAAAGCTATTCCACGAACGGCAACGATCCTAATTTTGGTTTGGTGCGCTTCGTGGAATAGTAAAATAAGTTCTAGTGATGGGACCTATTTTTTGTTCAGGACAACATTAAATAAAACATATCGATATGAATCAGCAGTTTTAGTCACTAGCTATACATAGATTTACTAAACAATGGTACGCACTACCGGGCATTATTAAATTACCCGCAATCACTGGAATCGGCGTAAAATCCGATAAAGTTCAAAGGTAACAAACCCAATTGATTTATTATGCACTTGTTTACGATTCTAACAAATTCCCATCGTAATGGTTGGCGCAGGAAGCAATAAAAGTACGGCGAGTGGCCACTAAACGGCCGTCCTATTAACTGTCATTATGCTCTAGAAGATACAATGCGGTGCTCGGCTATTTACGAGTACTACGTGGGTTAACAGGTTCAAAGCGTGTCTCTGGGGGCTGGCGAGCGCCATGTATCTGTAGGCTTTAATTGGTGCACTCTAACGATCGTGCTCTGTGGTACGGTACATGTTTTACTCAATCTAGCAAATTGATTGTAAACAGCAAGGCCAAGTTATGGTTCAATAAAAAATAGGATTATTAATAAATAATTATGTTAAGGTGTTTAGAAGTTAAGAGGGAAGAGATGAACGTACATACATATCGGCCAAACATATAACCCTCTCCGTAGTCGCGTAGAAATGGGTGGTTTTTCAACTATCTCTACTACAATAGTTTATTAATTTCATTTATTTGCATTGAAATTAGGTACAATCGGCAATTATTCCGGTCGACCATCCTTATGGCTAAAATCGTTTGCGCCCGCGGCGTCCAAACGTAGAGTTACTAACTCTAAGCGGGCTGTAGTCGTTCAAAGCATTTTATTTGCGAAAATCACCGCAACGTATTATTACTGGACGTAAAATAAAGGTGATTACAAAAATTTGTGAGCCTTGTTGTGAGTTGACAGATGGAATATTATAGCAACCTGGGATGACGAACCAATGGCACCCGACAAAAAATTAATATAAGTACCTACTCAACTAACTACTTACTTCCTAACGTACTTACTTATCTACTTAAAGAATTATATTTTTTATCTGGGGGCACGGCAGTGCCCCAGCCAAGTCTCGAGCAAAACGGGCACGGCCGTACCATCTTTTCTCGATGCGATTCGCGGCTGTTTCGCCCCCCCTATATCTTCGACGTGGACAAAGCTACGAGTTTAGGTTTTCGGTGAATAATAGTAGGCATTAGAACAAGCTTAAGGTCGAAATTACATGTCAAGTGAATTAATAGTTTAGGAGTTACGGTCGATCAAAGTTACACCATTTTGTCACTCACTGACTCACTGACCGATCATCAAAAATCTAAGGTACTTCTAGCAGACTTAGAAACTTCAAATTTTGCACCAAGATAGGTCATTAGCCACATATAAAGGAAAAATTATAAAAACATTAAAAAATAATATACCATAGAAAACAATTTTATATTTGCGGTTTGGCAAGAACATTGTGTATGGATTTTGACTGCATTGTTAACTTTGTTCGTTGTTTAAGTATTCAATTGGATGAATAAATACATAGAATAGAAAAGAATAATATAAACTGTGGTCAAGCATACGTGGCCTTTTCAAGAGTGACTAGTTTGGGTGGATTACATTTAATAAATGTGAATTTTAGTAGTATCAAAGCTCAGGAGATAGCAATAGCTGAATATAATCGACTCCGATGTATATATCGCCCAGACTTGTCTACCTTAGAAGTAACGAAGCCTCAGAAAAGAAACAAAAGAGATAGAGAATGGGTTCTAAGCAAAGCAGTAGCTGAAGTCCAAGAAATTATGAGGTCACCTAAAAAAAAAGAAAGAAATACACTTACAAAAAATAAATGAGATCCCACCAAAAACATTAAATGTAAAAAGATGCCAAGTCTCTCGATGCAGTCTTTCCATCGTAAAACGTTTTGAGATCTCATAGAAGCCAAGTCCTATTCAAATTATTTTGTAGTTATAAATCAACATTTAGTAATTGTATCAATAGTTTTCTTTATATTACAATTATAGTGACTTGGCAATGAGCACAAATTAAAAGCTGCTTGCTGCCTGGAATTATGTGCAAATGTTACTGACGAGACCTGTGATCAGATTATCCTGCGCAGTTTACTAGTCTTGGATGAGACTGACTGCCGTTGCCGAAATTCGGTTGGGACGACACGGATAAACCAAAAGAAAATTAATTTTGTGATATTAATGTTTACGCATGCGGTGTGTGACTTTCAACTCCTCCAAATATGCCGTTTTATTTGTTTCTTCTTGTGCTCATTGCCAAGTCACTATAATTATAATATAAAGAAAACTATTGATACAATTACTAAATGTTGATTTATAACTACAAAATAATTTGAATAGGACTTGGCTTCTATGAGATCTCAAAACTTTTTACGATGGAAAGACTGCATCGAGAGACTTGGCATCTTTTTACATTTAATGTTTTTGGTGGGATACTTTTTATCACTAAGCTATTGCTTGTTCGGTCACATTAAACATTTATTTGAAATAATTGCCACGCGTAAAATTTACCAAGACCAACCCGGGTTACCGCCACCTTTTACAAAACCATCATGTTTCAAGAACGTTTTGTTTCAAGCTTAAAGTAATGTTACTCAAATTCTTACCATGACCTTTCAACAATAAAAAAAATGTTTTATTCCTGCATAGTGTGCATAGTGATGTAAAATAATTAATGGTTGATAATAAATATACTATATACGTACTCTCTCTCTCTCTCCCTCTAGGACCTATATTAAGCGTACTATTATATGTGCTAGAGGGAGAGAGTTCGAGGGCTCATAAAGATTTGCGCGTACTATACTCAGTTGTCCAATAAACCTCACCACTTCTTTTTCTCTTCTTTCTTTTCTTTTTTTTTCTCTTCTTTTGCCACCCTTCTGATCAACCATACCACAACACGAAAGTGGTACCACATACAAATCGGCAAAGCAGTATTGTATTAATATTACATTGCGTATTATAATGTCCTTAAAGTAGATAAAAATAAAAATACATAAAGTAAAAATACATAAAGATAAAAAAATACAATTTAAGTAAGATTACTTTGTTTAGTTACGTCATCGTAAATCATTGACTTATCTAGGACCAAAAAATATAATGTCAAGATTTAAAATAAATAAACTTTCTCTTTTAAAACAAGCGTGTTTGGGACAATGTATATACACCATGTCCCAAAATTCAACGATAAGCGGGCACCAGAGGCTTGACGAGATCATGATTATTCGAGCAAAAATTTTTTTTTAAAAACTCAATTTTTAAGAAGTTACATAAAAAAATTGAAATCCTTCAAAAATTTACACCCCTTAAGATATTTTAAATTACCATGACTACGAGAATCTACATCGAAATCCGCAAAATCCTAAGTGGACCATCTGTCCACTTAGGATGACCTCACCTCACCATCATCACCTGTGATGGTACGCCACAGACGTACTAGCAGACTGTTGTAGTTGTGGAGAAACGAGGTATAATTTTGAAAAACGTTTTCTTTCCTTCTTTACATACTATCTATCTATCTCCCTCTAACGTATAAACTCTCTCTAACTTCTCAATTGTATTGACTTCGCACATGTATCATTCAAATTCGAAGAATTTACAACAAAAATCCACATAGTAAAAGTTATGAAATTTGGTTCTTGTTCAGAAATAGTACGCATTTCTTTTTTTTGTGGCTAGTTTTCCTAGAGTATTATATCATTTTGGAATCTTGGAATCTTGGATAGTTGCGTCAACTTTTAAAAAAACTTGCCATGGTAGTGTTTATACTTTTATTTTACACCACGATGAGTGAAAGTGGACCAAAAGTAAAAATCTTTCAAAATTTTAGGGTGAAAAATAATTTTGAATGATTTTTGTGTCAAATCTACAGGCATTCTGGAATTTTTAAGGGTTGTGGTGGACAGTAGTATCTACTACTTAGGTTGCCGGTACAAAAAGAAATTCAGAGATATTTGAAACATTGTGGTAATTAAAAATATCTTAAGGGTTGTACATTTTTGAAGGATTTCTATATTTTTATGTAATTTCTTCAAAATTGAGTTTTTTTTTTCTTTTTTTTTTCTCTAGTAGTCATGAGCAGGTCAACCCTCTGGTGCCCGCTTATCGTAGAATTTTGGGACATGTTGTATATACATTGTCCCAAACACGCTTGTTTTAAAAGAGAAAGTTTATTTATTTTAAATCTTGACATTATATTTTTTGGTCCTAGATAAGTCAATGATTTACGATGACGTAACTAAACAAAGTAATCTTACTTAAATTGTATTTTTTTATCTTTATGTATTTTTACTTTATGTATTTTTATTTTTATCTACTTTAAGGACATTATAATACGCAATGTAATATTAATACAATACTGCTTTGCCGATTTGTATGTGGTACCACTTTCGTGTTGTGGTATGGTTGATCAGAAGGGTGGCAAAAGAAGAGAAAAAAAAAGAAAAGAAAGAAGAGAAAAAGAAGTGGTGAGGTTTATTGGACAACTGAGTATAGTACGCGCAAATCTTTATGAGCCCTCGAACTCTCTCCCTCTAGCACATATAATAGTACGCTTAATATAGGTCCTAGAGGGAGAGAGAGAGAGAGTTCAGAGCTCAGTTCAGGGCTCATAAAGATTTGCGAGTACTATAACAGCGGTTGCTAGCTTGGAACAACTCTTATTAGCTACGTCATTGTTTATCTTAGTTACATAGACTAACAAAACTTAATATGCCTACACATCACACTGCTGTAAGAGATGTTGGTACGTCCGCAACCCTAATCGATTAGATTCCGTTTGTCGCAGTTAGTAGGTTGTATGACAACTAATGGTGTTACTTCCCACGCACTCTCACGCCTACATTAAGTCACGTGGAAGTGATTTAACAAGCCAGTTACTCCAATTACCTTTTCATTTAACAAATATTATCTACTCTAATTGCCACCGTCCTTTGATTTTTATGAAATAAATCTTTTATCCGATGTATTGAAAGTGGAAATATTCTAAGAAATGTTTTTAATGTTAATTATATGCTACGAAAATAAGTTCTCTTTGAACTTTGTATTGCTATGTCAGCCTTTTATTGTGGTTTTTCAGAAATTTTCCTTATTTTTTAAATATTTTGTTATACCTACTATATTTTTTACAATATAAGATATTTGAGTGTGTTTGGCAGTACCTCACCTGCAGGTCTACCGTGTAACAAAGTTGTAATATGAACATCGACTCTGGTAATAAACTTCAATACGATCAGGAGAGCCAAACTTTGAGCTACCTTGTAAAAAAAATACAAATCATAAAATTGGGACTCCCATCTTCATGATCGGTATTTTTTTTACAAGGTAGTTCGAAGTTCAGTCTCTCACGATCGTATTGAAGTTTATTACCAGAGTTGATATTCATTACCATTTTGTTACGCGGTAAACCCCCTGATAGTAAGTGACGATACTGCCGAGGATGGATCACGCAAGCTCAAATAATGCCTATTCACGCTCGCCCTGAAAATTCCTAAATTATACTAATCGGTGAACACAGACTAGAATTCTACTCAATGGCCGTTCGCATGGGAAACGATAAAGTTAAACGTTTCTATTATAGCCGCAGCCACATCATATACATAATATATAAATATATAATATATTAGAAATTAGGCAAAAAAGTTTTAAGAGATGTGAAATGAAATAAAACTTATGATTATTATTTTATTCTTAAAAAAGATAATTTTCGATTTCGTTTAAATAACAACACATAGTAGGAATGTGTTCGAATGCTAGCCAATAAATATATGGAAATAGCAACTACTCTATCTGAACTGAGAACACTGAAAATTATGGGCAGGGATAGTTACTATACTTCAGTGGGAAGTTACAGACAGACCACGAAGTGTACCTATTATAATACAAATTTTATATGTGAATATAAAATATTTAATACAAAGTAATTAAAAAATACCCGAAACCTTTTAGTACTAACTTCATACCATGATCCTGAACAACGTTTGTTCTACGACTTTGACCAAAAGTAAACAGGTTAGCCAAAGAAACGTTTTTCGTAAGTAAAAGTTACGTAAAAAACCACAGAATCGCTAATAGTAGATACTAAGACTAACGTACAAAATGATCAAAGGACATTTTCCATTTCATTTTATTTTTCGGCCATCATAATATGCAATACTATATATATATATATAAATACACTATATATAGGCGTTGAATATACAAACTACAGAGTATTTTCAGATTTTTGAATGAAAAACCATGTTTTGAATTTTGAAACGTCGCGTCGTCGTAGAACAAAGGTTGTTCAGGGTTTTATTAAAAAAATTGTGCTAAGAGGTTTCCAGTTTTTTTTTTTATTGAGTATATTAAGACGTGATGTTTCCATTACCTGATTATATATGTATCTATCTATATATATGTTTTATTTTCCTTGTTCAGTAGAACAAGGAACATCGTAAAACATAATTAACAATTGTTTAACATTTAGGCAGCTCGTTAATATTATGAGATATAATCACAGTACATAACTACGAGTTACGAAGACAAAAAATCTTATATAAGGTCCTATCTTTCTAATCCCGATCCCTTTAAAGGGTTATTGTACCCATGATTATGAACAACTTTTACTAAGGAACGAACCTTGAACCCTGACATCGCGAAGAAACAATCAGCTGTTCCATACTAAGGCCCAAATTCACCGACAAAATAACAGACGATTAGAGCAAAATCAGCCGTTTAAACATGAATTATTGTATGAGTAATCGGCCGATTTCTTTTTAAACAACTGTTATAATTGTCGTTGAACATAGCCCTAAGTAATAATATTGAATTATCTGTATGACTGTAACAGCTGACCATTTTTTCGTGATTTCATGTCTGATCCCATAGTAAAAGTTGTTCATAATTATGAGTATATTAACCCCCTTAACTCGATCGGGACTAGAAAGGTAATACCTTACATTACCTATAAAGTTATTTCAGGCGATCGAGTAAGATCTTTTGAACGCCGCGTGCCTCTTACTTCTGCAGAATTTACGTTTAAACTTTCTTCTTGTATGGAATATGTTCAGTTTATCATTGTTTGACAACTCTATGATGTTCAGCCATTTCTGGTCGAAGTCTTCAGGGGGCATATCATTAACAAGTATGATAGGTAAACGGTTGTGTTCGACTTCTGATCTGACATTCTTGTCTCCTTTCATCAACACTGACGATATTTCGGTCCAGTAGGTCTCATCCTCGGGAGAGTTTAGGTTGGATGTTTCCTTGGTAGACACAACAGCTATTTCGACGTTGTTTTGCATCAATTCTGTTACGGCAACATCGCCGTCGGCCTCGGGCTCCACTGTCTGCCCGACCTCCACGTCGAACAAACGAAACTGAAATTACAAATATTATTATTAAATAGTAAAATGGAGCAAATATTAGAAATATTGTACACTTCACTGACTACAGTCTCGCTTGATTAGGGATCAGGGGGCTTACTACGAACTCTTATAGCAGGACAGAAATTGAATTGCCCAGACATTTCCAGTATGAGCTAACCTCGCACTGTATAGGCTTTTCGTACAATGAAAGGTCAGCTTATACTGGAAATGTCTGGGCAGTTCAATTTCTGCCCTGCTAATATATGATCTCGTACTAAGCCCCCAGATCTAAGTTTGGGCAGATTTCACAAAAATATGACTTCGGCTTCACTATTCACTTTGTCTTGAAAACAGCCGGGTCAACTAATGTTTTTTTCAACGGGCATCGTTTCAGAAATAAATATATTGAAGCTTCGGTAAACAAAAACATACAAAATTAATTACCCATTGGGAAGCTTTAAATAATTTTATGTAGATTGAGTACGAGCAAACAACATTTACTGTAAAATAATTTTAAATGCCAACCAGAAAGCGGGCTGTATAAATTGTAATGAAAATTCATTACAGCTTATATTTAGAGTACAAGGAGTAACATTGTGTTGGTAATTGCTAAGGAACGAATTCTATTGTCGAACTGCGTGCAAACAAACAGCGCCGAACTTCGTTTAAGACGTAAATATACAAGTTTATATGCATAAAGGTACCTATAAGTATGTATAAGCACATGTTGGAAATCACAAAGACATCGTAAATCATTAGGGACTGTGTCCACGAGCGAGTTAGTCGCGACAACACCGTCAAAATTCGAACTATCGTTTCAAAGCGTGGCATTAGCATTGGGTAACTTTTAAACTCAATGGCGTAACGATATAACCATTGCAGTCCACTCGCTCGTGAAGATAGTCCCTTATGTCTACAAATCCCGTGAGCATAGTATTGGTACGATTAACGCGAACTAATGAATGATACGCGGCTAATGAAGATGAATCTGCACATTCATTATTTATTGATAACTTTTTACTGGCTTATTGTTGGTGCACATGCTGAAATTAACCTGCAAAAATAATGTGATTGTGACAAACGGACAGAAAAATAACTATGTAGCAAATATTATATTTCGGAATACATATATCTACTACACGGAGAAAAATATTGGGATAACAAGACTACCAAAACGCTTACAAAGTTGCAACAACTAAACGTTAGTACTCCATAATGAATATTCTATAAATACCTAGATCCTTTGCGTTAACTTTACCAAAAAATATATTTTTAATTACAACACGGTAACTTCTTGTTGTCACATATAGCACGAGATTTTTTGTAATTGTAATAAGATTTTTTCTCGGTGTATTCGAAAAGTATTACTAAAATATATATATAATTTATTTACGTTTACATTAATATTAAGTAACCCACCCTCTTCAATTTCCCGCCTTCAATTTTATATATACCTAATCACAGCTTCAGCAAACCGCTGTAACTGCAAACGACAGATGTCTTTTAATATTCCTAAAAAATCAATAGATTCTCCCGAGCTGGTAGGTACTAGATATACCTAGTACTTACTGCTTTGCATGATATTGAAAGACATTTTGAGACGAAAAATTACTTCGTTTTCTGGTGTAAGTACTGCTCTGGACTAGTCGGCCGCATTTACACGTTACTTTTTAACCCCCGATAAAAAAGAGGGGTGTTATAAGTTTGTAGCGTGTATCTGTGTATCTATGTATCTGTGTAGGGGCGTGTCTGTCTGTAGCATCCAAAACAACACTCCAAAACGGATGGGGCGATTACAATGCAGTTTTTATTTATTGAAAACTTGTTTAATTTGAAATCATCTTAGCTATGTTTCATGAAGATCTGTTCAGCCAGTTCTAGCTCTTTTTCTAGTTGGAGTAGGGGGTTTTTGACGGTTAGGTTATTAGGTATAATGCTTTTTAGTCGGCGCGAGTACTCGTCAAGCATACGCATGAATTTTACGAGAATACAAATGCTCATAAAATACTCATATCTTAACATTTAGAAAAACGAGCTTAAAATCGGTCTGTAGTGCAAAATTACGGGTTTTAAAAAGCTATTCAAGAATCATTAACTGGGATGGCATGGCCGGTTACAAACGAGCGTGGAACCGATTAGCAGCGGTCAGTATGCCGCACCTGGACCAGCGCCAACATGTGATCCGTGACTTACGACCTGCTACTTGAAATTCCCCTCACGCTTATAATAAAGTTCGAGTCAACTGATTTATAAGAAAATTTGTTACTTACAATGAAGTTAATCGTAGGCACTCTTTTTAACCCCCGGCAAAATAATTGTTAAAAGTTTGTAGTGTGTATCTGTGTATTTGTGAATCTGTCTGTGGCTGTGTCGTAGCTCCAAAACGGATGAACCGATTTCGATGCAGTTTTTTTAATTGAAATGTAGTTTAATTGGGAATCATATTAGCTGTGTCTCATGAAAATCTATTCAGCCGTTCAAAAGTATCAGCACTTTTTCTAGTTTGAGTTCAGGGTTTTTGACGGTTAGGTTATTCATCATACGCGTCTTGTTATATTTGAACTATCTATTAAACGGTACTATTTACGAAGAAAATTCTGTGAGCACTCGATGGACGGTAAAGATTATCTTGTATTTAGCATTTACGTGTTGTGATGTTGGGATATTAAATTCTGACAGTCAATAACAAATTATAATAGAAATCGCTGCTGAGGGCCGAACACGAATGTTTTTGACGTATCGTAAAGTTAACGTAGGTAAGCAAATTTTGATATTTTTGAACACGCCAGATATTGCTTTTGTAATTTGTGAGAAATCAATTGCACTGTTATCTAAAATATGCATAACCTAACCGTCAAAAACCCCCGACTCCAGCTAGAAAAAGAGCTGTAAACTTTTGAACGGCTGAAACGAATTTTCATGAAACATAGCTAAGATTGTGGCTAAGATGATATCCGATTAACCTAGCATTCAATTAAAAAGAACTGCAGCATTGATATGGGTCCATCCGTTTCGGAGCTACGATCACGATGCCACAGACAGATACACAGAAACACACTACAAACTTTTAACACCCCTCTTTTTTGTCGGGGGTTAAAACATACCTAACCTAACCTACTCTCAGCTTTTATAAAAACCATAACCGGAAGTTAATGGCCAGAAACATTATTCATTGCAAAATTAGCTTTGATGTTCAGTTTATTTTAAAAAGCAACAAATTTATGCAATTCATAGCATTTTTAAACTCCATTCTTCATAATTATGTTCTCAAGTCGGAAGTCAGAATTTATTAGTATTTAATTTTACAAAGCATCTGATTTGAATGGCGCTCTTGACTTTGTTGACGTAACCTTGATTGAGTTATTATAAAGTTTCATAAACAAATATTGCGAAGGTAAATAAACTTCATACCGTCAATGCGCTGAAGTCTGCAAAACATTATTATCGCTGTCAAAATGTTGGTGGAGCGGATATTGAGTTGTGATGAGTGAAATAATTATAATTATGAATCTTGAAAGAATTGGACGTTAACCATTAATATTTTGCAGGTCTTTAGCATCGTGATGATTTTGTTTATAAATTTATATATTTAATAATTTATATACACACATGAAAAGACACAGTAAACAGTACAAAGGCACTGCTTATTTCACAAAAGAAATCTCTTCCAGCAGACCTGCGAGAGGAGAATTTAAAACACGAAATGTGTTTGTTTGCTTGAGAAAATAATTTTAAACATTAATAAGGTGGAACTACAATGACGTACGGATGGCAAAAAATAAAATAAGCAATTAAATTCATTACATTTATCGGAGCTAGAAATAAAATAAAATAAAATAAAATTAGATTTAGAATAGGTCTAGACGGAAATTGCTGCACCAACAAGTGCTTAGCTCTTTTGCATGGGGGTACATTTGTGTAAGATGTGTTATCTAAAAAGTAACAATGCCCGTTGCCTGCGTAGGAGTGCAGAACGATAGTTGCTTACATACTTTCTTCGTTCGCCGAATATGTATTACGTACCTATACTATCCGGCAGTGCATATCTACTTAAATGAATTAGGTATAGAAAAACAGAGCGTTTTAAAAATAATTTCCTGAAAGAATTCAACAGATGTAATTAGAAAAGCGTGTTAACTGCGGTATTCCAAATACTCTTCTAAATATTTTTGTTAATTTTAAGTATGTGCCAAGGAAATATACCTTCTGCATGTCAGTTGAATAACGATTCTCACTGCATTGTTATTTTTAGGTGCAGACTAAACACTGCAGAGGCTGATGGCTCCTAAAACCTTTAAAGCAATCCGTGCAAAATGCACAATGCTTAATAAATTAATTAATACTAGTGGTCGCCCTGTGGTCGAAATTCGACCGTAATTTTAGATTTCTGCAATTCTTCTCTATTTATACTTTAACTATGCCAAATCTCACATTCCTTCGAGCGCGCAATATGTTTAAAAATGGGTACAAAGGTTTCTCTTCACGTATTTATAATCATCATCTCTTACGAACTAATTTGATATCGTCTTCAGACGTCCCTCGTCTATCATTCAAACAAGTATGCTCTCATACTTTCTCAAAATATGAAATTCTAAATAGGTACCAAATGTGTTTATTCAAAATAGATTTGTTTTTGTACTTTTTGGCGTCAACATAAAACGCCAACCGTTCACCGCTACGGAGTGTTTTAGCTGTGAAGAAAAGAAAGCAGACCGCAAAAACAGATTTTTTTTACACCTCTAAGGTGGCAATCCATCATACCGCCCGCTAATACGTTTACCTATAAGACTTACAAGTCAATTAAGAGAATCGGGTTACTCTGGCGCTTATAAATATAAGCGTCAGAGTAACCCGAAATCTTTTGCAGATTAAGATCACAACGATAAGCCATGTCTTATGACCTTTCTCATTTCATCTCTTTCATCTTAATCTGCAAACGATTTCGCTGTAGGTACCAACAGTACTGGTATCACATAGTTTTATAGTATTTTCCGCATAATAGAAGCTGTTATTCAGAACACAACAAGCACAAAGTCTTTTATCCTTTATAGTCCAATGTTTATGGAGACAATTTTTATATTCGATAATATGAGGAAGCAGTATAATGGGAAACTATAATTTTTGTTTGACTGACTTTGTTCATTAGCTTCGTTAAGTTGGGTACTCATTCTGATGAAGTGAAGACCTTATAAATCCACATAAAGATTGCGGGAATACTGAGATGAGCAGTCATAAAACGATATACTCGTATATAAGTAAATAGGAAACTTCTTTTGTTGAGTAATTCTTTATTGAAATAAAACTAACAGCCAAAACGCAGAGCAGATAAAAGTAGTGAAGAAAATAAAAACCGGCTAAGTACTTAGCTGGTTTTATTTTCTACAAAATTCTAAATTTAAACAATAATAACGGAAAGAAAGAATATACGAAAAGCCGGTAGCGTTACGTTACGTATGCAATCCGTCTATTCGATAATAATCTAGTTATTTATTAACGTGTATGAAGCGCATTAACTCTGTTCTTGACTTTGGCTGGTTCACATTCTAATCGTTCGCACCTCATTTTGTAAACACGCTGTCATAGCAGCCTCACTAACGCAGATGTTTGCGTTCGCCGGTGATTCAGACAGCGTGCAGCGTTTACTGCCGACCATACCGAGTTACCGAGTTACCTCGCCCTCTAGTACTACTTTGATGTTGTTTTTGCCGAATTATCAGTGACGTCATTCTCTGAATTCAACTTTCTACTTACAAACTCATTTTTTTCATTATGATATTCATATAGAAATGAAGGATTCCATAAAATTAATAAAAGCTGTTCTATTTTTATAAAATACGGGACGGTTTATAACGTCTTTGTTACCCGGAAAATTGCTAAAGCCGGCTTTTTCTTGCATAATTCTTAAAGATGGTTTGTGACTAGTCAGGAGAATAACAATATTGAGCAAGATGGATCATTTCTAAACTGTTACAGGAAGATCGCATGTGTTGATTAGATGTTATAAAAAATTATTTGTTTATAACAAAACATGAATAACAATACACACATTCTTATAAGATGCGGTGTTCATCAAAATTAAAAAACAAGCTACTATTTTACGAATAAAAAACCTACAACATAAACACCAATTCGTATCCGGTGCTTAAAGTTAATGTGCCGATATAAAAAGGGGTCACAACTTTGTAACAAACATTAAGGGCGTTTAAAATGACGCATCACAATACAAATTCATATCTACGGACCGAAAGTTGGCGTTTGACAAAACGTTCGCATTCACGAGGGAAGGAATGTTGCGTCATTTAACTGTCGTGCAAACAACTTGAGCAATGCGCCAGAGTAGTGACCCGCCACCGGCAATATTTCTCGGTTTCGTAAACATGTCGTCGTGCGTGGTTCATAAAACTGGGATAATCCTTGAATGCACTGCATCAAGCCGTGACACATATATTACAACAAGCTCTCTGTAATGCATGAATTACGGTTTATTAATAATTCAGTTTAATGAATGGTTCGTAAGTACACCACGCCACGCGGTGACGCTCTGTCCCTCACATCATATATAATCTGTCAAGAAAGTCATGAAAGAGGGCGCCACTTGTATATTCTCTTGTTTATTTTTATTATATTAATGCCGAAAACATTTTTTTATCACAAAAAATCTACACAGAATAGTAAAATAAACACATCGTTGTACCCAAACTGACTCCTACGGTACTTATTTAGGGTTGCGAGCGAAGAAGAATTTTAGTTCCTTCAAAATCCTTTTCATGACTTTCTTGTTTCATGAATGTCTTATACTGAGATTGTCTTATATTCAGACCATTCGTTTTAAGCTTTACTGAAAAATTTAAGTAACGAATGCACGAAAATTGTTAAACACATAAGAACATTGCCAAAAATCACCTTACTTAATTCAGCAACTTTATCCATAGCTTCAAAGCCCAGCGAAGCATTATATATCACCGGTGACCATAAAGATAAAACAGTTAGATAAATAATTACCCTGTTCTTTTCCCTGGAAGCAGTGTACATTATCCAGGCCACGTAGATGAACATGATGAGGGCTGGCACCACCAGGCTGGCCACGATGGGGATACGACGCACCCACGCATGATACAGCGCCAGGATGAACAGCGAGATGCCCACCAAAATGGCCATGTACCGCCCAGTGCGACGACGCTCTTCCTGCAAATTATTTGGCATTTTCACTGTCCAAACAACCTTTAATACACCAGCCCATTATCGGCCCACTGCTAAGTACGGGGCTCTTTATAGAATGAGTAGAATTTACGGCCTTAAGGCGGGCTTCCACTGAGAAAGGGTAATGAACAAGTAATAGCTGGACCGAACGGAACCCAAATAGCTAAAGTAGTAATATAATTCCAACTAATTTTTATTCTTGGTGTGCCCAGAATAATTTGCTACTAATCTGCTATAATAAAATATAAAAAAGGGAGAAGAATGACATACCTGTCTGGTTGAAAAAGACTGGTGCAACATGCAATGTAGTGGTGAAATGCAACTAAGTTCACCATTGAACAGCTTAGTGATCGTGTAATGTAACGCGCGGATCAAACCCATTGTGAACTTTTACTGTAGGAGTCACACAGAAGATCAATAATATTGAGTTCGCTCAACTCAAAGTACATGATCCTGCACTCCATAACTTTATTAATAAAAACTTGCAAATAACTAGTAAAAAATTTACTAGTTCATGTTGCAACTGAGTCCAGAAATTCAGTCAAACATGCTGTTTTAACGGGCAAAATTGGGAGTATAAGTAAAGTATAAGTATCTATTATTTTTGGAGTTTGACTCACAACACAGTTTAGATACATTGCATGTTGCATAATTTTAAGATAAGATAAGATATTTATTTCATAAACAATAATACAATTGTGTTTGAAATTACGCCTTACAACTAAGGACATGTTAAAACAAAAATACCGTTAAAAATAAAGAATGTAAAAAACATGAAAATCTATTATATATTATATTTATTATTATTATTTAATAAGTACCTACCTCTACATCAATTTCTGTATTATTAACAAGATCGACTAGATACGATTTTGCCTAGGATTAAATAGTGTAAACCGAATCGGTTTAAAAATCAAATACAGTAAACTATCAGTACCTATTATGTAAACACTTCTAAATCTGCAGTGAAATCTCAGCAGCGGATATCAAAACATGGCTATTAACTTGGATTGATACGAGTAACGTGACTTGCAAAGGGATCCATTACGCAGCATTGCATGTCAATAAAAGAAGATAGTGAGTGTGAGACGCGAAATTGAGACACGTGATGTTTGGCAAAATAGTACAGCAAATAGTAAAATGATGAGACTCCAGAAAGTAGAAAGAATAAACTCGATATATAAACTTTACATTTTCTCTTTACAATTTTCAAACTTTTCGTGCGCTTGCTTATTTATGTGCATTCTCCATCCGTTGGAAGATAAATTGGAAAGAATTTTAAGAAACCACAGTAGATACTGACAGACTTTAAAAATACTTTAGTGATGTAGGTACTGATTTATCACAGAATGCAAGCTGATGTTTCGCTCCCTCCCTTTAACTTCAAAGGTTGAAATATCTTTAAAAGTAGTGGCAAATCTTTTTCGCGTTCATAACAAAGATTATACAAGATTTCAACAAAAGTGATTTCATTCACCATGGGTTTATAATGTCGGCGCCGATAATAGACACTGAAACTGAAGGAATCTAATGTACCTCTACCTACGTGCCATAACCCAGAAAGCTGTAGAGATAACAATTTTAAAAGCTTAATCATAGGTTGTGTACATTTGAGCAATGAAACGAAAATTCTTCAAATATCAACGGACAATAACAGTGAGATTCGTATCGAGATGCGAGATATTCTTAAAGAATAGCTAACCTGAACTAACTTCCTTGGTAAGCCAGATAATAATTAGTATATGTTTTATATTTTATATTGTAAATATTTATGTAATAAATTGAATTGAATTGAATGGAAGTGAATTGAATTGAATTGAGTATGTAAGAAATCTTGTATGAAGTTTATTGGATTCTACTACATTTATGATTTTCTGAACTATTCCAAATGCACTGTGGAAGAAGCAAAGGGGTATGATAAGAAGTACAACGCAAAACGTTACAGGCGTCGGAGATTTTTTTTTTTTTTTTAGAAAGCTTTAACTCTACTTTATTAATAAGGTCGTCATCATGAAATAATACACAGTATGACCCAGGAACATTGTACTAATTGTTGCATGTACGATTCACAAACAACAATCAACTTAAGGGTGATAAACATCTTTTTATCCATTTTTATCGTTAAGTACCAAAAATAATTTTAGTACTAGTAAAAGTTTGCATCCAAGTTACTAGTAAACCTAATCCAGATATCTAATTTTAGATATCGTCCCCTAACCCTTACACCAAACATGAGGCCGATATAGCCGGTAACAACATTAGGGTTGTTATTGAATTACTGGTCCCACGGCAACTTGGGTCCTCGTATGTAAACCGCATCAGCTATCAATCAACAGGCTTGATTCAATCTTGCACAGATTGAGACGAGTCGCTTACACGAGGTCATGCAACATCAAACACAACAATGTTTGTGGTCATATATTATGTTTAACGAAAGATGGACAGAATTGCTGATTCACGTCATCGAGGTAACTAAAGGAGTTAGGCTATTTTTGTGCTTACTGGGGCTTTCTACGAGATCTTATAGCAGGGCAGAAATTAAACTACCCAAAAATTTCCAGAATAAGCTGACCTTTGATTGTACGAAAAGCCTATACAGTGCGAGGTCAGCTCATACTGGATGTGTCTGGGCAGTTCAATTACAGCCCTGCTATAAGAGTTCGTAGTAAGCCCCAGTTCTTCGATCTCCGTAAACGGTACTAGAAATTATGTGGAACTAGCTATTGCCCGCAGTTTCACTCGCATCCTAAGGAACCTACTTCATGTATTCGGATTGAAATTACACTGAAAAAACGTAACGGCTATAAATACACAAGTCATTGCTATTTCCAACCGTGTGCTTGATGCGGAAGGAGCCTGCAAAGTCGTTTTTTCCGTGTGTTGTGTGTTAAGTTTCATTTAAATCCGTTTTGTCGTTTACACCTGATCGAGTATCAAACATCCGAACATCTTCACAAACTTTCACATTTATTCATTTATAATTATTAAGGTGTTTGCTGCTAAAGCACTAATGTGCATGTTAATCATGCACATTAGTGCTTTATTAAGACAAAGTGCACAAATATGCAAGAGGTGACCATTAAGTAGTTAGCAGTGGCGAAGAGTCCATACAACCCGATTCCCATCGGTAGAACAACAGACAGTGGGGTAAAGGAGCGGTTTTTTCGATGTTAGTGGTAGCCGAAATCTTGATGCTTAGCTGGCAATGTTTTGACAAATTATGCATTTATTGGTGAGTTTTTTTTTTGAAGGGGTATTATTGGGACGGCTTCTTCTTTGCATACATCGCAGACCGCTGGAACCTAAGCTGATCTGGATGTCTTTTTGGTCAACCGTGAGGCGTGAGGCACAACATGCCCGTGTTGTACAAACTGATTATTGTTTTTAATTTAATTGTTTTTCTTTTATTCTTATCGTTTAATTTGTGTATTGTGTCTCTTGCTGTCCAATTTTTTTTATTATTATTCCCTTCATTCAATTTTTCACATACTTTTAAATATTTATAATAAATAATAATCATAAAAATAAGTAAAAATAAATAAATAAAGACATTAAAAATATAAAAGAGTAGTAGGTCACCGGCACCATTATTAATATTATTATTAACCACACGGTTACCGTTTAGCCACGAGTCTCGTGCAGGATGTGTTCTGTTACTGTAAGCCTGTAGCATTCCACTGTAGGGAAAATATCTCTTGATTTCCAATCCGATTGATTGTGTGCGAATATTGACCAGTATTTAATAAATGTTTCAAATTCATCCTGCCATCTCTTTTGCGGTCTGCCACGACACCATTTTACTATGTCAGGGCTCCACTGCGTGGTTATTTTGGCCCACAGCTCAGACGCCATACGGCAGATATGGCTAGCCAAATCCCACTTCAGTTTAGTGGCTTTTTGACCCACGTTAATGACTGATGTGTACGTCAGTAGTTGGTAACTGTGACCCTCAAATCTGGTAATCATTCAGTTCTTCCGCCCACGCAAAAGCAAAGAAATGTGAGTCCGAATCATCGATAACAGATAAAAAGCCACGTCATGATCCAAATAAATGACTGTCCAATTAATGTGAAATTGATGAGCATAAAAACTACATATTATATCCGTAAGGGCCCATCCACACTCGATACTTTTAGCAGCACGATTCTGCTGCTAAAAGTATCGAGTGTAAACAAACGCTTAATGATAGGGTTATTCATATTTTTTAAGAATGAGTGTTAGCAGCGTTTTTTTAAATAATATTACGGATGTAAAGTTACTATGACACTATTTTAGAAACTCCTTTCACACTGTGGTTTTCTAGAATTAAGGAATGAACTCAAGAAACGTTTCTATCTTCCAACAACGCATTTGGTGTTAAGCTATTGACTACTGATTATAAATTGTTATAAACACTATAAGTTCTACATTTGCCTCGTTAATATAGTTAGCACTGCATGTTATTACATGTACTAACGCACCTCTCGCTGGGACCGCTTGGCGCTCTGCTCATCCTGCAAAAGAAGAGCAAGACGATACACTAATGTTTAAGCTTTGCTTCCTTGAAAATTTGAATTATCTGATCCGCAGGGCAATTCTCGTGCAATCGAAGTAGTTCCGAATTCGAAAGAAAAATCGAATTCGAACTTTTCTCGAGTGATAATTAAGTTGAGCTATTCTAGAAAAGTCAAGACCGACATTTCTCGAAGGAAAGCCACTTGAATTGCTTCGACTGATCGATATTGTTCGAGACGCACATTTTATATTCGAACCATAAACGTCAAACAGCGCTCGAAGTGCAAACTCGATTCCGAGATCATCTCGCAGGAAACGAGAATTGCCTCCCTGTTCTATCTTTGAATACGAAACATCCACACAGGCCACAAAGGAAGGTCAGAATTGTCTTGCTTTCAAGCTCACCGGCTTTCAGTGCAGCCCCGCGGCTGCTAACCGTGTCGTGGACAGCTTAACGTGCTCCCCCGGGAGCCGCAGATAGTGTCTCTAACTCGAAAATTCGCTCGAAAACTACATCACAAACTTCTGACCGCTATTGTTTTTCTCATATAAGTACAAAAACCCTCATTTTCCTTCCGGAAAAATTATAATAAACTCGGATTCGCTACCGTCTCTGTAATATTGTGGCGGAAATCCAGACAGGCCATTATTTTCAGAAAGAATATTCTTTAGTTTTTACGTTTATTTATCTTGATGTCGGAGTTATAGATTTGCACTGGAATAATAGTGACTTGTGGGTGGTTCATGTTTAGATGATTTTGAAGCTTCGCGTTATTGTTGGCTAATTTAATACCTACGCCAGCGATCACGCATTTACACATGCATTTCCTATATAGAATAAACAATGTTTCCAATTAAGTCTAACTAAATATACGTAGTCGTACCTTTCGAGAAGTTTTATTTATTAGAATTTTAAAATGTTTATGGACAGGTAAGTCACGGTCGTCTACGAGGACTATCAAGTAAACTCTTCCATTTAGATGACCCACACTGAAAAAAAGAAATAACCGAACTGGTTCGGTTATTTCAGGAAATAGCCGAATTTTGTTTAATCATTAACAAAGTTTATTTGCAATAGCAAAACTCGCTACTTAATAGGCACCAAACTGGTTGTGTAATTTCAAACTCGTTTTTGTTATGTTTTCGCATAGATTGATTGTCATTTAATTTATGTAATTATTAGACAAAGCTTTGGTTACATATAACAAAAAAAAAAAACAGTGCATAAAACTTATGTGGTTGTGTGGTTTTTTAAGTGAATTAAAAGAGAATAGGTAATTCATAAATCTAGAAAACATTCGTACATTCGTCGTAGAGATAATAACATTAAAATAACTACTTAAAGGCCTGAGAGCGATGAATATAATGTCATTACTTATACGAGTATCTATAAGTGGAAAACCAGTAGGCGGGCCGTTATGCTTGTTTGCTATAAAAAAGGTAGATAAGTAATGAAAAAAATATGAAATGTTTTTATTATTTATTTTTTTACCAACAAATTAGATAATTTAATCTGGCTACAGTATCTATATTAATCTTGATTAAATATGTATATTTGTATGTCATTACTTTGTGATAACTACATACATAACAATAAGTTAGACATCGGAACAGAATATCTTTCATATAAATAATTTGTTTCACCAATTATTATAGGTATGCGTAGGTGTGGACGTAACATACACAAATCAAAAAAAAATCTGTTTTTGATATTTCGTGAACGGATGCAGTAATTTATTTGGCGAAGCTTGCGTGAATGATTAGTTATTTTACTGAACAATAAAATGCAAAATGGATGACGGTAAATTGTTTAGTTTAGTATCAAAAACAAACGATATACATGATATAGATGAGTGGATAAGGAAAGGTTAAATCTACTTTACAAAGCTTCTTTTAACCCCCGACAAAAAAGAGGGGTGTTATAAGTTTGTAGTGTGTATCTGTTTATCTGTGGATCTGTATCTGTCTGTGGCATTGTAGCTCCTAAACGGATAGACCAATTTCAATTTTAAATTTAAAGCTTGTTTAATCAGGTATTATATTAGCTATGTTTCATGAAAATCGGTTCAGCCGTTCAAAAGTTAGAGCTCTTTTTCTAGATGGAGTCGGGGGTCTTTGATGGTTAGGTTATATAGCGTGAACTCCAAGCAATATCAATAAGTACAAGTATCAAAGTTAGTCAATACCAACCACATGAAGTTGAAGCCATCAGTAAAGGGCAAGTTAAAGTTAATAAGTATCTACAGCTGACTTCAGCAACTGTGCATAAGTTATTAGTTTTAGTTTACTTACCTTATATGAAATCTATCTACGTAAGATAGATTTCATATTGTGACTTGAAGTTAAATATTTTAAAAACGTGTTTAAGTTTTCTAGTCAATGGCTTCGATTCTTTTGTTGACAAACAAACTAATTTAGTCTCACTATATCTCTTTCTAACAATGACATGAGAAAATAATGGAAGATATTAAGGCCCAAGTTCATCAAGAATATAACAGATGTTTAAGACAAAATCATTTGTTTAACACCAAATTTTTATATGAGTAAACGGCTGTTTTAATTTTAATCACCTGTTATATTGTTGGTGAACATGGCCCTTAGTCCCGTCAAATTAGTCCACTTGATTGTTATCAACTTGAATTTAGTCGCCATCGCAATAGTACGATAGTTAGTATTCTTTGGCAATAGGTTGTTTCAAACTGTATAGACTAATAATTTGAGAATTCTAAATATTTTCTGTCCTTTTTCAATTAACTTTGTAAGAAAGAGATGTAGTAAGATTACAAATTAGTTTAATGCGATGTGAAATATGTAGAATCCATACCAATATTGAGCGGTAATTTACCTTCACAAGTGATTCTGATGATTGCTCCGCTTTCATCGAACCTTTGACGTCATTGTTCAGCTTTAAATTCATTGTTTCGTTGGTCCTAAAACACGAAACGACCAGTTAGCTCACGAACACCGAAAATATTTTTTTCGAATAAGTAAACGAAAATATTTTCTCTGGGTGTACAGAACGGAACTGTTCAAGTTGAGAGTTCAAAATTCGCGGGAAATGTCGTCGTATCCAAATCACTGAGCTGAAGGTTGAACACGAATGTTTTTAACGTAAGTATCGTAACGTTAACATAAGCAAATTTTGAATCAAAAATAAACGTTTAATCCATGATGTTTTATGAAAATACATGCAGTATTTTTACATTTTCATGAAAAAAGTGTATGTTGTGTAAAATTTAACATATAATGAGATCGAATTATTTTATTTTTTATTCAAAATTTGCTTATGTTAACTTTACGATACGTCCAAAACATACATGGTCGGCCTTCTGAATAATACAATGATGTCTAATAAAATGCGTTGCTATGGTAACCACACACCTGTCACTCATAAACCCAAACTATTCGAGCGTAGTAGCTTCGCTGTAACGACAAGACGATAGGACAACGGCGTGCGTGTGCGCGTATTATCCGACACGGGAGACGCGACTACACTGCAGACAGAATTAACGCCACTGCATAATCATTCACGGTCTGTTGGCTTCGCCCGTTAAAAAGCAAGTAAATCCCTAAGATTATCAGCTATAGTTACTAAAGCTATACTCATTGACTGCCAGACCCAGTAACAATGCTATTAATCATTGACCGCGTAAATATCAGCATCTGATACTTTCCAGATACGAATTTTATGGTTGCGCTAACCACATGCTGACTATAAAAGAATTTCGCTAAAAACTAAAAAAATTGCGAGATTGTTTTCAGTCGATAACATCTGGGATCTCTGAGTAGATCATCAAAGAAACTTTTCTTTTTAAATAAAACTTTGCCCTCTCTAAGATTTTCTCCTGTATCGAGGGTACAGTTTACAAACATACATGTCACATGCACACACAACCAGACCCGAAACAACTATCTGTAGATCATACAAATATTTGTTCCGTGCGGGGATCGAACCCGCGGCACGTAGCGCAGAAGGCTAATCGCTTAGCCACTGCGCCAACCGTGTCGTCATCATCGTAATTAAATATGTTCACCTGAGAGGGCCTCATAAAGTTCTTGATGCTGTGTGTAGTCCGTCAAACCGCACCAGGCCAGCGTGGTGGACTAAGGCCTAATCCTTCCCATTCTAAGTATAGGCCCATGCCCAGCAATGGGACAGTAGTGGTATGGATTTATTGTTTTTATTAGCCATAATTATATATTTCTGTATATTGAATTGTATCTAAAATGTATTAAGGCTCTGCACCCTTGACAGTTTACTCTCGAATAACTAATATGCATGATCCTTTTACTTTGAGCTGTTAATCTCTTTTAAAAATTATTCTTTACCCCGTGAAGAAAATCTCGTTATAATTACAAAAATACTCGTGCTATATTATAAACTTTACATTATTGTTGTAATTATCACAAAAAAAAGTTAACGCAAAGGTTGTATTTATAAATTGAATATTTAGTATGCCGTACTAAAGTTTAGCTTATGCAACTTACTAGTTGTAGTCTTGTTATCACAGTATTTTTCTCCGAGTAAATATTCATGTGGATTTTTTTATTTAATTTACATAAATTGCACATCAATCAAATATCGCGTGGAATCAGAAAACTGTGACGCAACAAAGTAGGGTTTTTATATTAAAATCACGGGTGAAATGTACAATTATAAGCTTTAAGAGCAAGTTAACATAGCGTACCTACTACGCTTAATTCTGTAATGTTCGCTGAGCGTCGTTAAACCCAATGAGGTGGAACTGGAACACGGTGTTAAACAGGGTTCCCGTTGAAAAGTTTCCATTACTTACAGCTTGAGTGTCCCAGGACACTCAAGCTATATGTAGGTATAGCCAAAAAGTGGTCTATCAATTTAAAAATAAATCTCCCTTAAGTGAAAACATCACTAAAAATGGAAAATTCATTATTGTGATAAAAAAATTCCTGACAATATACCTAATACAATACCTTTTTGTTTTATGGCGTACAAATAAATTGCAACCTTAGGCTGGAAGACCAATTCTATGGCCGACTGTACCTAATTTATTTATTTATTTATTCAACTTTACATGGACAACATTACAGTGAATACCAATACGTTGCACAGTTAAAAACAAAAATAACGTAATTATGTAAAAAGTAAAAAAAAAAAAAGTAGGAACAAAAATAACGATAATTACAGTAAACAATAGGATACAAAAAATTGAACAGATATCACCATTTAGATAGGCAACTACTCTACTCATCTCTTATCCATCTCCTCACAGAATCTCAAACATTCACGACACACATCTATGGAATCTAATCTAATCTAATGGAAAGATATTACCATATCGAAAATCTCATACATACATAGACTGTTAAACTCATTACCTTTTGCTGCGCCGTAGTCAGGCAAAAACATTAAAGTATTAAAGTAATGAAAGTAGCTGTACTAAGTATATTTTTGGTGAGGTTACCTGTGTATGAAACCTCACCAAAAATATTTTAACCAGAACATAATAACTTGTTTACGTAGAAACGAGTCAAAGGCTGTGGTATTTCTAAGTTAATATAAGTATATAACATTGTATAAAGACAGTTTCGGCCAACAAACTATGAAAATCTAGGTTAGTAGGTCGTTATATTATCCAGAGTTTCAGACGTCTGCTTCCATCCATTGTAGAGAAGTCGTAACTAAAACCTATTGTTTCTATCAAAGGTTATAATAATTTATTTCGGTTTCATGTTTTACTTCCAGTTTTACGATGTATTAAAGTTTCTTTGAAATCAAATAATAAACCCAGATACATATTACATCTTCATTTACGATTCCAACGCTATGAGGAATTAACTCAAAGGAAATTGGACGCTGTAATCACCTAAAGGCTATTGCTAAGCACAGGCTGAGATCCATAGTGCATACTTTGACTTAGCTCAGACTTTACTTGAACTTTGCTAAATTTATTTATGTGCTTAGCTTATACTTTGATTTGGAATTAATAGTCATAACACGCTGAAATTGTTCTGAGCAGATGCTAAAACCGACCTATTTTTTTATTTTATTTTTAAAACATTGCCCCTCACTAGAATTTCTCCTGTATCGAGGGTACAGTTTGTGTTTTTATACATGTCACATGCACACACAACTAGACCCGAAACAACTATCTGTAGATCATACAAATACTTGTACCGTGCGGGGATCGAACCCGCGCCACGTAGCGCAGAAGGCTAATCGCTTAGCCTCTGCGCCAACCGTGAAATCAATAAGCAAAGTCTAAAAGTCAATAAAAAAGTACCTAATTCCAAAGCAAAGTCTAAGTACGCTCATAGATGTCCGCCTGAGATTGTTTTTGATAGAAAGGATTCGCGAAAAATAAAATCTGCTATTCCATACAATTAATTCAATATTATATTATACTCGACTAATGTATGGAACAGCAGATTTTTTCCATAACTTCAGGGTTGGTGCCATAGTAAAAGTTGTTCATAATGATGAGTAG
The DNA here is from genome assembly GCA_932294325.1 of Allophyes oxyacanthae. Taxonomy (NCBI): domain Eukaryota; kingdom Metazoa; phylum Arthropoda; class Insecta; order Lepidoptera; family Noctuidae; genus Allophyes; species Allophyes oxyacanthae. The sequence continues at coordinate 12,439,390 of OW028613.1, read as the reverse complement.
ATACATTATAAACTCAATAAACTTCCTTACATAAATAATAGCTATAATTTAACTTGTGAGCGCACTCAGGTTCAATACGGGAGGCAATTTACCCGAGGAGATAACCTTTACATCGCTAATATTTCTCCGTTGTTCCTTTATATTATTTAATGATTAACCCTGTTTCTATCCTCCCTAGAAGTCAGTTTCAGAATATTTGATATCTTTATTACGTACCGTTTTATGTTATTGGAATTGGGATCTTAGTAATTATCTAGTTATTTGTTAGCTACAGATTTAGGATCAGCATAGCTACTCTGTAAGAACATCTCGCATTTCGATTCGAATCTAACTCATGTCGGTTGATATTTGACGAATTGACTAACGATAGTCATGTTGTCAGTGTTGCCACTTAATTAATTTAATTAAGTTTTGCTTATCAGAACAATGGTAATATTTAGTAATAATTGGTCTTGGTGTAAGGGTATAATTAAGTTTCGCGCGTCATACTGGGCGTGAAAATAAAAACTTTTTCTATCTTTTTCTTTCTTTATGTTCACAGTTCGTTTTTTTATTTTTTTTCTCCTGTTATTATTACACGTTTATTACCGTATGTCAATTCATCAAATATCAACCGACCAATAACAGTGAAATTCGAATCGAGATGCGAGATGTCCTCACAGAATAGCTCCCCTGATATCGTCAGTTGATAATCGTCTGTCTTACGTCCGTCTTGTGGCTGAAAAGATTTTTTCACTTCACTAGCTCGGAAAGGCTTTCTTTATTCTTCGAAATCTGAGCGCAAAAGTCTATTTCATCCGCTAGCATGGAAAAGTTATTCGAAATTCGAACGTGATGAACTATGGTGCAGAGCACAGACCTGGGCCGGTGAGCCCCAAGTCTGTTGTAATTACGAGAGCATTCTGCCACGACTGAGATAGCAGGAGTTACCTGACGCGGGGCCCTGGACAAGTGTAGTGGTGAAGAAATGCAATTCAACCTTAATTAGGCATCTAACATTTTCCTCGCTTTAGTGAGATGAAAAGTTGTGTGTTTCGGACGGCTGTAAAATTATTTGCGTCTCGTGCCTTTGTATCCTTCGCTTGCTCGGTTTTCAATACAAGCACTCGCACCAAATAACAACTTTGCAGCCTTGCATTACAAATAACTATTAGGGGCTGCGGATCATGGTATGGTGGCGCTAGGGGTCCGCCCTTGAAAATGGTTGGGAAAAGCTGGTCTTGAATATTTTTATTCATAATTTAATGTAACTGGAAACTTGTACTTGGCTATAATTCGATTATAAACTGTAATCATTGTTTGTTATTTATGGCTGTAAGGTTTCCAACTAAAATAAAATAAAATATCCAAATATATGTATATCAACCTACAGAAAATGCGTAATAAATCACAAGTCGGAAGTTTTAATCCATTGGCGATCCTGCAGAGTAAGTGGGCTAGTGCGGTGCCATTGAACCATGGCACGCTGCCCGTGCAGTCGGGGCGGCTGCCAACACCGTGGCACCATAACTGCGCGGAGTGCGTGCCAACAGTACTCCCCGCCGAACGATTGTCATACATACTAGTCATTTTAGGATTACTGCAACCAAACGAATCCCCGCCATCGTTAGGGCCGGTTCCCACTGTGTCGTTACGTTTTTTATCGTTGAATGTGTTCTTGGTTGGACAGTTAATGCTACCGTTCTATGTATACAGTGTGAACAGCTCTATTTGAATATACAAGCCACGACACACGAATATCTGTCGTTACGACACAGTGGGAACCCGGGTTTACAGTTACATCAGCTGAATTTTAGCCAAAAATTTAATATCGGGTGCATTGAGAACTCTCGGAAAATGTAAAACAGAACGAGCTATATAGAGAACATCTGGAATTTTAAACCGAACTCCGCAATATAAATTATATCCTTTTCATTGATTCTTTTTTTTATAATATATGGGGTGACCTTGCAGGTCGCCGCGACTCTCTGCTACGCCAGAAGAGTCCCCGATGCGTTACCAACCTTATATTTCTCTTCTCTCCATTCTTTTCGTGATCGGTTTTGTTTTTATGTTTGAGAGACTATGATCCTAATATTTTGGGCATAGCGATCCAAAAAATGCAGGAACCGGATGACCGGCACAGTCTCTAGGTACCTATAGCCATCGATGTCTATAGATATGCTTAGTGAACTCAAAAAGGGAGACGTGTCAGGTACTCCATTTTCAGAAAAATGGAGTGGTTGATCACCAGTCGAATGCCGTTTACAAACATAATTATTAATTTGTGTATTGAATAAAAAATATATAATAACAGTAGCTATTCCATTAGTGCATGTATCGCTGTTCTATATAAATATAATTCGAACATTGTTGAATTTAGAATTTGACGTCTTCAAAAAATACGTCTCATTTTTTTAGCTTCCCTTTGTATGACAGTGCGTATCTATAGACATCAAGAACCTTATATCATCGATGCCTATAGCCGGTAACACTAACCAGATTTTGAAGTTATGAAAATTATAGCTTAGGATTGAAATTATCTCCGATAAATGGCTAATGAACACAATAACGTCATCGGACTGTGGTTCTAGAACCGAAATAGGACGTAGATATCGAACTGCCTTGTTAACTGAGTACCTAATCGCTGCCTCCTGACATTATGCTGAGCTGCGGCCTTTTGGCACAATAACTCATTTTATTTTATATGTTTTCTTTGCTTTTTTTTTGGTTGTGCTTATAAACTCTTTTTCTTTCTTTTCTTTCTTTCTTTCTTTCTAAAGATAGTGACGGCGCACTGGCTAAGCGATTTAGCTTACTGCGCCGTATCTCAAGTCTGATCCCCGTACAGAATCAATTTGTATGACCTATAAAAAATAATAAAAAATATATGCAGTTGAAAATAATAACCTCCTCTTTTTATAAAGTCGGTTAAATATAATACTTCTCATGAGAAGCGCATCTAATTTCCCTTGACAGTTATCTAGGCGTTCTGTCACTGAAAGTGGCAACTGTTCACGCTAGTGACTAGATCATAAATAACATTTGCATTGTAATAATTATTCATGTTTAATTAGTGTCTGAATTGAAATAATTGGCACGCAGATATTTAATATACCATCGTCAATCATATTACTTATTACTGAATAAATATCATCCGAGGAACATCTAATAATAAAAGTAATCGGTAAAGAGGCGCTTAATTAATTCCGTATTTATTGAATGATTACATTCAAAATATCAATGAATCTTATCAACAACAAACACATTTTTATTGGAATTGAAAAAAATTGAATTAGGATCTTTCATTTCTTTTTATAACAACCGACAAAAATAGGGGTGCTTGTAGTGTGTATCTATGTATCTGTGTATTTGTGCATATGTTGGTATATCTGTCTGTGGCATCGTAGCTCCAAAACGGATAAACCGATTTCAATGCAGTATATTTTAATCGAAAGCTTGTTCGGGTATCATCTTAGCTATGTTTTATGAAAATCTATTCAGCCGTTCAAAAGTTACAGCTCTTTTTCTAGTTGGAGTCGAGGGTTGGGTTTTTGACGGGTAGGTTATTTGCTAAGAGTTAGGGGTTCTCTAATGAAACGTTTTTTTTATTCGTTGCCCTAATTTACTTTTTCTTCTCTATTGAGGGCTCATTTTACAGACACCAATACCTAAGTATCGCAGGCACAAAAGCCTATCTGGCCGCCTTATTACGTATGATAAACATGACAGTTGCTGTCGCAAATAAACGTTCTATTCCGTATCCTCTTATGAAAACGTCTATAAGCGTATAATCGTCAAATATCAACTGACAATAAGAGTGAGATTCGAATCGAGATGCGAGATGTTCTTACAGAATAGCTATGCTGACGGAACAAGTAGGTATCTATTGGCCGTACAAATATTAGTTCCAGAAATCGAACTCGCGATACCAAGTTATTTGTGTTCAATTTCTAGGTTTAGATATGTGATTTGTGATAGGTATACCTATTACTCCTACGATATAGGTAGGGTTGCCATACTTCCCGTATACAGGGTGACGGAGAGGTTATCACATTAAATAAAAAAAACACGTAGGTATTTAGTATCACGTTCTGTGACCGTACACAAAAAAATCAATCAAATCCAATCTGTAATTTAGCCACAGGAACTATATAAAAATTTCATAATTTTACACTTATCTTATATATCTTTAGGTAAACTTTGTAAAGTTTCCAACCAAATCTAACCAAAATTAGTTTTATTTACACGTTTAGAACTGATAAATGTGACATAAATTTCTACTTCGATGTTCCTTCACCTAACGAATGATAGAAGACTGAAATATGATGCAAAAAATGCAAGATTTTTTGTGTACCTACGGTTTCCTAACATGATACCAAATACGTAGTTTCATATAATGTCACCCACACACATATAATGTCACATCTGCGGCACCCTGTATACGGAACTGTCACCGTATTTGAGTATCGTGTCCCGTATTGCTAGATACTAGTCCCGAGACGGGCAGCGCGCGGCGCAAATAATTAGGAATCTCTTTCTGATGGATCATCTTCTCAACTGTAGTTTAGTTAACTTGTTCTGTTTATTTAACTTGATTCGAGTATATATTACATTTATTTTGTTGCTTGTTTATTATTATAAGATCACAAACCGTTACTACCCGTTTTCAGTGTTGAATTATTTTAAACGTAGACGTCCCATATCAGTTTCCAAAAATTATAGCAACCCTAGATATAGGGAAACATCATGCCACACTTTGTAAATTAAAACCATAGATATACCGGTACCTTACTACCTATCTGTTATTCTACTAAATCAAATGCGCAATTTACTACGAAGAAATCCGCCCACCACCCCACTTTTACAAGTGCATAGGTATAAAAATACTTACGCAGAAGGTATCTAGGTATTTCGGTACCAACTTCTCTTCGAACCATAGGTAATTGGTTCGAAGAGAAGTTATAGGTGTTAATAAACCACATTTTTTAATCAACAAACTATGAAAACGTAATAAATACGACGAGATTGTTCTATAAGACGTTTACAAATAAACTACCTGAATAAAGAACACTAAATTATAGGTATAAAAGACGAATTCATTTCAACCTTTCTAATCACAAACGGTCGCCTGCAGCAGAGAAAGTCTAAAATCTGTGTTTCGTCATAATTAATTAACAAAGTTCTTAATATAATTATCGAACACCACATTCACTACCAGAAAATCACACCCCTTTTTTATTGCTTCTAATTGACATTTATTATTTCGATAGTGGAAAGGTAAAATGACTTACGCCCCCAAACTAACTTACACTTTACAAGGGCACATTTTATAGTTTAAGTTAGTTTGCCAGCGAATTGGCGCGTTAGTCATTTTACCTTTCATCTTTTTTAATTTTCAAATGTACCTAGTTCATAATCTGTGGTCAAAGTTAGGCACAAACTATCAAAATATGCGAATAGGTCCCTAGTTCCAAAAATCACCCTGTAAAAATAAAACAACAATCTATTAATCTGAAGAATTTACAATGGAATCCAGTTTCAAAAATACCTAGTTACCTTTTGTTATTATTTAATGGTGTCTGGTAGGTACCTACCTACAAACTCAATTTGTTACAGTGTTAATTTAACGACCTATAAAATAACGTGTATTATTTTGAGCTATACCTACAAAACTGTTCATGACCCGAATAAAATGTACACCTAGGTATTGTTGTTATTGTAACACACAACCCATCAAATCTGGAGACACATTCAAAGTACCCACATATCTTTCCTTTTATGTTATTCAAGAACATAAATCTACCGAGGTTATTTATATTGCGTGATCTAACTATTCAATATGAAAAGACGAATGAGGGAAATTGTACAGAGATTTTTTCATGAAAGGAAGTAGCGCCATCTGGATACATCTATTATGTGTGTGCAAAATTGTTTTCTCATTACTAGCTACGTATCGAAAAACGCTGTATCAACGTCCAGACGTCAGCACTGTAGATTGAAAATATAATACCAATCATTGAAGCTCCAACAAAAATATATTTTGCTCGTTATGGTAACGTACTTACAAAGCTTATCGCTTCGTTTTCACAATAATAACGGAGAATTTCGTCACTAATGGAATGATGCAACGTTACAAAATATAAAGCATTCATTCGCCTAATAGGTGCTAATTTAAATGTCCTAACGGAAATCCGTTCGGTAGGTACTACTTATTTGTACAAAGCAAAACGTTTTCGCCTGTTCCAAGCTCAAAGGGTGTCGGAAAAAGGCTTCGAGTGTTTCAGATGGCGCTATTTCGACCTAAAAACCGGTCATGTTTCAACTGTTGGTGTAGGTACTTTTATAGCAGTTTGAGTACCCATATTATATTTAGTAGATAGGTAGATTGTAGGTTTGTTAGGTTAATTAAGTAATTGCTAAATAATATTAGAATAGGTACTGAGTATTAGGCTACGTAACATTTATTTTGAAACAATAAATTGAAAACAATTTGATAAATCATTATAGCCTTCCTACTTTGGAATCTGCGGACATAAAGTCGGGCTGAGATGTACCTATACAGGTACAGTACGACTTTGACTTAGCTCACAGTTTACCAAGTTTGCTAAGCTTATTTATAGGTACCTATGCTTAGCATATACCTACTTTGATTTGGAATTTATGGTCATAACACGCTGAGATTGTGCTGAGCATACGCTAAGACCGACAAAGTCAATAAATAAAGACTAAAAGACAATAAAGAAACTATCTTATTCCAAAGCAAACTCTGAGCTGTAGACCTCAGCCTAAGTCGTAGATACCTATTTCAACTCATAATTGATTATTCTCTAATCGGCTGTAAGTCTTCGATGTACAAAGGGTTAGTGTTATTTGTAGGTAGTTCTTCAGCTTCACGGATCTTTCGCCTTTCTGTAACTTTCGCGACTTCACAGCAATAATGCAGTAAAATATTGCTTAATACACAAGATCATATTATAGGTCTAGGTAGATACTGTGTTGTAAGAAGGACATAGACCGGTAGGTATTTCGCGGCATACCTAATAGCCTGCGTGAGTTTAAAGCCGTTTTCAGCGATGACTCTCAAAGCTTTCAGAGAAGTTTGGACATAACGCGTGTTTTATGCAGATAATTTGTTTCAAAACGATATATTTACGAGGAACTAAACCTTTGGAGAGCTTTTACGTGCGTTCGCTTCGCGTACAATGTTGCGTCTTATATTCTTGTTGCAGCAACGATGCTCTTTATGACGGTAAGGCGTCGTCGTTAACATACAGGCCAGCCCGGACGACGTGATGACGCTGAACCCTCTCATGTTACGTATAAAATGCAACTTTATTGTCCTTTAACATTTTCTATATTTATGTCCGTTAGACACATAGAAAGTTTGTAATAAGTAGCCAAGCTTACTTAGTATTTCATTTTAGAACTAGGTAGGTACCTTAAAATACCAAGATATTTTGTTCTATTAGATATAGGTATCTAGGTATATTTAAAACGTGGCTGGTGCAAGATTTACAATAATTATTAGACCTGTAATAATTATAATAACACACAGAAGATATAGTTAGATAGGTATCTTACTATATCTTTTGTGTTATATACCTATGATTTATAGGAAGATTTCACTCACTGCTATTAATAGAAAATATATATTAGGTAGGTATATCCTAATTGTTTCAAAGTCAACGATCCGTACTACGATCAAGATAAAGTGAAATTCGAAGCAATAACCGAGAGAATAAGGAATCCATCAAAGATTTCAACTACAGCGCCTAAGTTTAATTGAAGTTCGTCGAGTTGCCGCGCCGTTGTCACTTCATCGAGAACCAAAGTAAACAGGATTAAATATAGCTACTAGAACTGCCCTGCGTCATAGGTATATATGTATATACATATTATAATTATGTTATAGATATATTATAACGTTATACCAGTATTACCCTAATACTAACTGTTATTACACCCATATTCACGTTTGTATTATCTACTTATTACTTAATTTATTAGGGTAGGTAGTATCTTTTTGTCTTTATAGTGTGCAGGCCACTGCGTTATACAAATCTTCATTACCTACTCGACCCAAACGTATAGGACAGCTGATTATTTGTTCCCGATTACGATGTTGGTCCCATAGATTTTTTTTCTTCAATTTGGTGGTTTGATCGACACCCATAAATATGACCACGCACTTTTATGATACACGTTGTAGGTATAATTCACGCGAAGTTTACCTGGGAATGATAGATATCGAATTGTCATCATCCCCGGTAGTAATAAGTAGCTACCTAAAAATTATAACAGTTCCTTGTGTAGTTGACATGAGCATAGATATTTTAAGTGCTCGTAGGCGATGGGTCGGCAACAAATCACTTCTTGTGCAGATTAGTATCTATGTAAATAGTTGCTTGATGAGTTAGGGGTGTGGCTCTACCTTATACATGGTAAACGTTGCAATAAGTGTAACTATTAGGTTAGGTATATGAGCTCAACGCAACTGAGGTATTATCAATAGGTAATATATCAGAATATTTGACAAACCTCTGAATACTCAAGCACAACTCAAGTTTAAGTTGCCGTTAACTTTCGTGCTGTCACTTTAATTTTAAGGTGAATATAGTAGCGACAGATGACCGGCGCGGACGACGGTCTTATTGTCCGGCAAACTACCGCGGACTAGAATGATTGTGGTTGGTAGGTAGTTGTTGCCAGTGAGGACACTAGTTTTAACGACAACTGCAAACAAAATAACTGTCGTCTACGTTGAGTCCATCCTGAATATTTTATCAATACATTTTGTCCGCTGTAGTTTGCCGGACAAAAAGTCCGTCGTCTGCGCCGCGCATTAAAAATGAGCTGTGTTTTGTTTGATTCAGTATTCGGCGGTATGGGAATCGAATTAAAAATGCAACATAATGTACATAAAGCGTTTGTAGCGTTTATTTATTATGATTATAATCAACAATGTAATTTTTTTACCTATTTTACTATAACAGTGTAAAGATGAAATTCATTCTAAAACTATTTATTACAACAATGTCTAGCCATTTCCTTACATAGACTAATAAGCTTCGGTGGCTTTTTTTATTCTTTGCTTAAATTTTTCAGTTTTTTTAGTTCTTACGGTTGTGATTATTAGCGTCGCAGTATATTAAAATACTTAGTATTTTAACGTAACATTTTAGTTATACTATTTTTTTTATATTGAATTAAATAACTTAATTAGGTTACAAAGTAACACCGGTAGGTAAAAAATACAGTCACTGGATCAGTTACGAAACTGGCGGTGGTAATAATTGCTTAGTAACATAAAAAAATGCATTTATGCAATTTTCGTACACATAATGTAGCCTATGATCGTATGTCAATTGTAGCAAGCAATATTTTAAAAATTATATTTCGTTCATACATTCTAACTTTAACATTTCAATTGCCCAATAAGACTCATGACTATGCTTTTAAGCCATTATCGACAAAAAAAGACACCTACATGTATACAACATGTCTTATAAGGCTTTCGGTGGTCAACATGAAGTTCCCAACACTAACAATTCATAGAACATTATCTTTCAGCTATTCCTGGCACATTTCGATCAAGTTTGCACATGTCGCTGTAATCGCAGTTGTATATGGAGTCGTGGAACTTCTCCTTCAAATGTTTCAGTGAACATAGTTCGTGGTCGCACATCGGCAACTTGATCACTTTTTCTTGATGGAGAGCCAGTACGTGGTCGCCGTCCTTGCATCTGGAAACAGAAATCATGTTGAATAAATGTTGATTAATTTTTTATAAAATGCCTCATTATGATCTTTTTTCCCGTATCTTGGGTGTAATAGACACAATATGGTCATTTATCAGGTAATTTTCAGGTATATTTTGAACACCGACTAATCAGCCTTTTCCATACGGACCATAGTTCAATAATTCGACTATAAACAACCGAGAATACATAGAATACTTTAGATTACATAATCGTACAGAGGTCCTATGTATAAGTTTCTATTAACAATCTCAATTTAACATATCGAAGCGCGTTCTGCGTGCGTTTGGTCCGCTTACAATAGAATAGAATAGATCTTTTTTCATGTAAAGGCACTTAAGAAATGTCGAGACTCTAGGTACGCAGTTCCAAATTACTATTTACCCACCTACCTAATCTACTGGTCCTATGGAGAAGAACCGGCACGAAACTCCATGGAAACTCTTTTAAAATAAAGGATTACGATCTTGATGAAGAACAATGCTGTGGTAGAGCTAAGAGAATAATTCGCCACGAGAATGCTACGAGCTCTTCGCCAATCGGAGCGCCAAACGCGTTCGATACGTAAAAATTACGTATCGACCGCGTACGTATCGAGATTGGTAAAAGATACTTACACTAAGGCCTCAGTTCTACTAAATAGTAAATTACACGAAGTATAGGTATCCCGGATTTTTTATTTACCAATAAGTACAAAATCAGATATTAGTATCGATTTTGTTGCGCACTTTGACAGTAGAGTTGAGTCCGATATCATGTCACTTATATAAATTATCGATATTTTAAAATCATTTCGTCATGCAGTGACAACGACAAAAACATCATTATCATCACTCGATATCAGCCATGACTGAATGAACGTGAACTTTCGTTTCGGTTATGACATGAAAATGACAAGATGACAACATGCAATGCGTGCATGAGCTGACAGTTTGAAAAAATCATTGTTGGTTTTGTCATTGTTCCCGTCATCGATATTTTTTTGTCATGTAGTCATTGATATCGAAAAATCATCACTCGGCCCATCTCTATTTGACTGGACTAAACTAAACTAAGGGCGTTTGTCCCTTTCTGTTTGAATAGAAAAATTAAGTGATAGATGCGTTTAGTCTAGATTAGTAGTCAAAATGCGCAACAGAATCAACACTATTAACCTATTTCTTCAAAATCCCATTTTATTTTTTCGTAGTCGGTTTGTTAATAATGATGCAAAGCGCTGGGCAATAAAACTGCGGTCCCGATTAATTCGTTCGAGTTTCATATAAAACGTATTACCTGCATTAGCGCGCAGGAGTGCCAATTAATCTGAATTTCATAGAAATGCTACGAAATCTAGATTAATTGCCACTTTTGTTACAGAATGGTCTGGTCTCAGTGAATAATGCTAGAACGTTGAATCATGGTCACTATCTAGTCCACCATTATCCCTAGGCAGCAAGGCAGCTCCATCTCGAAATTATAAGTCTGAGCATTTTTTACTAGACCTGTATGATTTCTCTGTGTAAGCGGGTAAGGCGACCTAGTAATTAGTAATTATTGGTAATATTGAACTCACTTGAACAGTACAAACGCTATGTTAGCTCCGAAAGAGTCGATATTGGACATTCTCCACAGTCTATCCCGTACCATACCGTCGCCTCTGAGTGGGGCCGGCGGTTCGAAGAGCTTCAGATGCGTCAGGACTTTCAGAATGGTGCCCGAGTGACTGAACATGAATATAGAGCGGAGACCATCTTCTTTACTGGATATTACAAAAAAAAAGATAGATAGCTAGATCTTACTATAAGAAAATAGAAAGTTATTTCATTGTCTTCTTTAGTTAATCCTTAGTCTATGGCTATACCTTAAGACATACAAACATGAACATGAACGATGAACGATGAACATGAACGATGTTATGTTAAAAATAACGGCAGTCTAAATATGTATACATTTTTTTAAGTATCAAGTTTACATAACTTGAGTCAATGTTTATTAGTAAAGGGATAAGTATGCAAAATTTCAGCTCAATCGGAAACCGGGAAGTGGGTCTTTAACTTCCAAGATTTTTTTTCATAGTTAGTTAGTTACAGGTGAAGCTAATAAAAGCGTTTTAAATAGCCCTTTTTTAAAAACCATTTGTTATGATTACTTTGCGAGACGTTTTTTACCATTATTCGTGGACAAAAACAAAGAGCCAGAGCAGAAACGAAGGGCAGCGTTTCTTCAGTGCATCACTGTAGATGTACAAATGCAACCTTAAGGTGGAAAAGCGTATGTTTTGGTGATTGTATGTCTACTTTCCGTGGTGGACTTCGGCGCGGTCTTTAAGAGGTCCAAAAATCCACCATCAGAGGGCTACTTCACGTAATTTTATGACGCGCCGATCATACTGCAGTGACGCTCTAACTTGACGCGAGCGTATCTTAATGAAGCTAAGAGAATACCAAATGGGTTGTTTTGATCAAAATTTTACTGCAACTGCGCGGCAACTGCATTTCTTTAGTTACGTGAATTAGCCTACAGGTGTCGAAAGCGGACCAATATGGTGATCTTAGACGATAGGAGACCGACACACACCTTCCCCTCTTCCTCCTGCCGGAGGTTAGCCCAGGAAGGGGACTACAAGACTAATAAAAAAAAGTTAGAAAATTATTAAATAGATTTTACCTGAAATGTTCGAACATGGTTTTAATTGACATGCAAGCTTGGCGGTATGACAATTTATGTCCGAATCCATCCACCCAATACTTTTTCAGGTCATCATAATACTCCATCACCTGAAAAACACCTATTACTGTTTCTAAAAAAAATCATTAGATGAAACCATGATAATGATGATGATGATCATTGAATTCGAACTAGTTTAAAGTGATAGATGAAAATAACTTACCAATAATTTATTATTTCTATTATATAATTTGACTAGCTTCCGCCAGCGGCTTCGCCCCCGTGATATCTTTATAAATTATAGCCTATGTTACTCAGGGATAATAAAGCATTTTGAAAGAATTTTTAAAATCGGTCCATTACTTTTGAGATTATCCATTACTTACAAAAAAACAAACATACAAAAAATCTAATCTTTTCTCTTTATAATATTAGTTTAGATGTCAAATATTTACAGAAATAATCATAATAGTATTTTCATCTATAACCTTAAACTAGCTCGAATTCAGTCTCACTCTCAATACAAATCTGATTATATTCATGTCAATGAAAAAAAAAACATTTTATATAAAAATATTTTATTCAGACTAGACACTAACCAACTCAATAGACAATTTGATTTTTCTCCATTTGTACAGCGAAAAAACGCATAGATTAGTAAAAAAAGAAAAGAAAAATGTTCTGTCAACATGCCAGTACAGATTGTTGTGAATTGGTGGGTGGAATGCTGAATTTTATATTTAAGAATTAGGACGCAAAGAAGCTACTCTACTAGCTACAGATAGAGGCGCTTCCTATATAGAGAGGTTACCTGTATGCTCTCTTCATCAAATCCATAACACCAAGGTGACGTGTGATATTTATCCCACGACGTTTCATATCCACAGAACTTATACATGATTTGCACAATATCTGTAAATTATAAAATAATACAATAAGTATAAAAGACTATGTGTTAAAGTTTCCTATAGATTATTTAAGCATCAACAGTACTGCATACATAATAAACGATAGAATAAGGCTATGTCCTAGCTGGGTAGCGAGTGGCGACTCAAAAGTGCGACGTCGAGATGTGTCTCGTGTGCAGTGTGAGCATTGGGCAACAGGGGATCGCGAGCAACACAATTTTTTTAAATGAGCACAATAATAATATGCAATGCGACGCTAGTTATGGTCAAGAATGGTGCTGCAAACGCCACGGTACTAGAATGTCCGCAACCGCAACTCCAACGCGACGCTCAGCACTGCCCAGCTAACACAAAAGGTAAAATAGATAGTTGAAAATGAGACGATTGTGAACTATGAAACTTTGTGTGTGACAATGTAGCAAAGCAAAGCGAGCTTCGGCATACAGCAGAGCAGTTAGTCTTACAAACCCAAATCGAGAACTTTATTGAGGCCCAGTCTTTTAGACACAGACTCCAATGTCTTGTTCATTTCATGACTAATTTTATACAATCTTTGCTCCTTGTAAGTTTCTGGATTTTTCTTAACTTGCTTTTGCCACTTGTCACAGTGTTTGTAAAACTGAAAAATTGCAACTGAGTGTAGAGAGAAGCTAATAGTTAAGAAATTAATATAGCCACACTAAATATTATTAATCAACATAATAATTACTCGTAAAACAGGATCAACTTTTGTAGCTGGAGCAAATATGATATCTTGTGCATCCTTTTTCTCGAACAAGCCATTGGTGAAGAATCTTGCACTCTGTTGAGTCCTCTGTGTTGGTGTGTAACGGAACTAGAATATTTCAAAATAATGTTTAAATAACCTACAAATGATTGATTCTTCAACTCTACCATTATCTGCTACTGAATATCAAGCTCAACACTCTGATGACTGAAAGATGGCAGAATAAAAGGTTATTCTGCCATCTTTCAGTCATAAGGTATAAGGACAAGGCCCATACAATCTAGGTTGTGGCCAGCATGACAACAGTATGAGATAAGATCCTAACTCAACGGTCACTACCTATACACTTGCCAAAATGGTCAATCCAGGGAATATTTTCAGAAGAGCTCTGTGCACAACACTTAACTGCAATAGCATTTTTTTATCAATTATATAATCTACCAAGATATTTGTAAGTATAACTTACTAAAAATGTCTTGTTGTCATACTTCTGTTTGATAGCATTGGGAAATCTTTTCTGCATTCTCTCAGCCAGCAGTATCATTTCATCCTGACCTTCTAATGTCAAATAACATTCTTTATCCACATCAAAATTTGTTGTCCATGCTTCAAGTTGACTTAATTGTTCCTTATTTAATTGACCTTAAATAGATTAAAAGAACATGTCAAATTAAAAAAAGATACAATAAATCTGTTTTTAGTTTTAACTAGACGGGACTAGCTTTTATCGCTAATTAACCCGAAGAAGAAATGCCAAAACAAATAATATATAAATTGTTCTTAAGTACCTACCTTGTAACTAACCAACTTAAATGGATATAGTTAGTCTGAAATAAATTGAAATATGGGGTTTTTTAAGTCTAAATGTTTTTTATGAAAACAAATTATGAGCGAAGTATCAAAAAACAACAACAACACGCCAACAACAACGCCACACGCAACGCAACGCCAACGCAACGCCTGGACTAGCCTTTTGAGGAAAAGCCATGCAGTATGAGTCAAAAATAATATTTAAGTGTAAAGTGATCAGTCAGTTTGCTATGCTATTTTTGGTTTAATAATGACTACAGTAACAATAACACACTGTAAATGTTAACTGCAGTCATAACTTACAATTTCACACAGTTGACAATACAATATATAGTTTCACAAAAAATACTTCTCTTTCTTAAAGCAATGATCATGCAAATCTAAATATGTTTCTTTAGTATTATGATTTTTTTAAAACAATGTTGTGGGAATTAATTTTTACTAACCTTGTCCATATTCGTGTTGCAGCAAAATTTCAAACTTTAAATCAATGAGTTTCACACTTTCCACCATATCTAAACGACTTGGCAATCTTGTGCCGTGACGAATCAGCATCCATATTTTTGTGTCTTTACAATCTGAAATATAAGTTCAATTGTAAGTTATGATGGTTTTATTTGTGTAGACCATAATTACTATAAAGGTACTTATGAATACTCAGACTCTGTAGACTTCATATGGAGAAGAATGGGCAAGAAACTGCATGGATACTTAATTATATTGAGAATGTCTGAAATTATTTTAAGAAAGTACAGAAAAGGTATGTTTAGACAATATAGTAGGTCAAAGTCTAAACTAAACAAGCCTGTAGGCTAATTCACGTAACTAAAGTAGTGCAGTTGCCGCGCAGTTGTGATAAAATATTGATCAAAATAACACATTTGGTAATCTTCTGCTTCTTCTTACGTTATGGAAATTGAGCCGATGTCGACTATTCTGCCATTTGGTAACCTCTGAGCTTAAGTGAGATACGCTCGCGTCAAGTTCCAGCGTCACTGCAATACGATCGGCGCGTCTTAAAATTACGTGAATTAGCCCTCTGTTGTTACGAATAGGAAATTAATTGATAATTTATCGTGAAATTTTTGTCCAAAATTTTACTTTGTTGTGGATTAAACTAACTAGGTAATACACTTTCTTTAACTTACTTGGATATTTTATTCTTGAATCGTTTTTATTTGACTTGAATCTGTACGGCGTGCGTGTACCCAAATGATGCCGAATATCGTTCGGTTTTATAGAACCTACTACTGCGAAATCAATGGTGCATATAAAAGTCAGAATAGTCGTAATAAATACTTTCATAATTTGTAGTCGAGAACAATATGTAAATGAAAAGGAAATTTTGTTTTACTTTTATCAAAGATTTGCAATAATTTACACCTTTACACTGTCAATTTTCAAAAATAAATACAACAACAAGCCGTGAACAGTGTTGCCACTCTCCAATTTTGATTTTCCTCGGACTCCTCGTGAAATTTCCCCAAATTATGCACTTTTCAAAAAAAAAAACCCATAGACATTTACCCTGCGGTCCGAATCCGACCAAAGTCACAAGTATTATTATTACTCAATAGCCCATATATTTTGTGACTATTTAAATTTAGTTGGATTCGCGATATTATCACTTTTATCGCAATTGGCCATGTCTTGAAAAAAAAAATATATTTTTTTATATTTTTTTTCTGTAATCTAGACCATTTTGAGAAACTAATTTGCGTATTTTATTTTTCTCGGGCTTGTAGATCGTTTTATGATTTTTTAAAGTTTCGTTTGTTTTACTGCTCTTTTTATTCGCTTGAGACATAATAGCTGTGCTACCATAGCCATACTGAATGGCCGGATTAAAAAAAAACAAATGTCAATGTCAATTTATGTCAATCAAACTAAAACAAACAAATAGGTTAGGTTGTTTTAGGTTTTTTGTATTTGCGTGTATTAATTTTAAATAAGTACCTAGTTATTCATCAAGATGAAGTGCTTTTTGCGGTTGTGCCGTCATGTCCAAATACCAAAAGTAAAAGCTCAGACAGGTTATTTGTAGCAATAACGCAATGCTTACAGAAGTAATCGTGTAGGCAAGTGCACGCTTATGCATTGTTGTGAAGATCATCTTTATGTAAGTACTTAACAAATTTATTTTAGCAGCAGATTATATTATTAGGACAACATAAAAGATTATGTGATTTGCATACTCAATATCTCAATACCCAACTACAAATTTAAACAAGCTTAACTTTTTCAGGTAGAAGACATATGAAATTATCACAAATGTATACAAATGAAGGATATATTGCCAAAGATTACACCAAATGCAAAATTAAGAAATGTCATGGTAGTGGATAAGGACCCAGTCCTTTGTGATTTGTTGCTGGATCCCACTGTAAAGCAACCTAAAAGGAGGAAATTCAAAGCGCCTGTCAAAGTAAGCAATATGGTATATCTTTTACCTGAACACTTTTGGTAGCAGATTTCTATTAAAGTTACTTAATCTTTTCTCAGGTGAATGTATCAACAGTGTATTATAAAAATGGTTGATAAAGCAACAAATACAAAGTTCAAAAAACTGTAATGGCAACTTGCAGTTTGACATTATCAATTGATGAGCCATCTACCTAGCTGAATGAGAGCCTAACAAGTCCTTCATTGTTCGGGTGGACTTCTGAAACTGAGGCTACAACTGTGGAAGCAAAGAAAGAACTTGGTATATGGGAAGAAATGCTGAACATTATACACAAGAAACCCAAAACTTACATGGGAATACCACAACAATATTCATGGTTGATGTATGTAGTGGAAAAAAGTAATAAAAAAAATCTGTACTTCAAGTATAATAATAATTTTATATAAAATAAAAAGTAACAATACATTTGATAAAATGTGTAATATATTTGTCCTATCGAGGGAAGCACCAACTAATAAAGCCACATTTTTCAATATTAATATGTAGTTTTTTTTTCCAGTTCTCTTATTACTTGTTATTCAGTTATTAAGTCCCCTTGTTCACATTCTAAATAAAAATCTTATAAGACTGCAGGGTTTTTAGGAGCAAGTTTAATTTTATTGGTGTTTTTGTAGATATCTTCTAACAAAACATGCTCCGAGCGAACTGATGTCACTGTTGGTTTCACCCAAAAGCGTTGTGTTGATATTGTAGAAGGTTCGCTGCTTTGTTTCTCCAACCAAAAAAGCGGGTTTGCACTCAGCCACCTGTAACAAATATTGGTACTTTGTATTTTTTTGTTAGGTATACAACGCTTTACTTGGATTGGTCTTTAGTAGCCCTAGATAAGAGAGAAATGGAAAGAATAGAGGTTTTTGCTTTGCAGTGGGAAAATACAGGTTTTTAATAAAATATTATTAATGCTTAGCATTCAGTGTAGTAAAATTTTGTTTATAAAGCACACCAACTACAAATTTAAAACACACTGCACACAAAGGCGTATTCCACGTGAAATATTTGTGTTTTATATAAAAAAAACAATATAGTTAATACCTATGATGTTTTAATAATATATGACCAAAAGCCTGGGTACATACCTGCTGAAGCTGCACAATCTACACAAATTGTGTCTAAAATTATATTAGGTATCCGTTTCTTTAATGTTTGAGGTGACAACATACGACTTGCTTGTTACTCTATGTGTACAGGTAATAGGTACTTTTGCTCCGAGTGTGCAAATATCAGTACTTCTATTTATTAACACATAACTCACTGCACAGTCTAAATAAGCGTCCCTGGACGACCTAAAATTAAAATAAATACATTATATTAAACCACAGGCACTCGCGGATCCGATAACTATTACTTTTCCATTGTGTTTGGTATTACAACAGTTCACGTTTGTCATCAGCAGCAACCTTATTTTTGTCGTTCTGTTACCATAAGTACATACTCAGTCGTTAAAACTGATAAGTATTCCATACAACCAGAGATGATAGGTAAGTGCAAGTTAACCTAAGACGACGACAACAAATAACGAATAAGACAACACTATAATACTTACATTAGAGCTTTTGCACCGCGTATTTCGGCTATGTTATGATGAGCAGACACCATCTCTTTAATCATAGCATTACTGATAGTTGGTATATTGCGAGAGTCCGTCTTGACGAAACTTCCAGAAGCTATTTCAATAAATAATCTTTTTCTCAAAACAAATAAACTTCCTCACAATAACAACCGGCACACGTCATTGTGACATTTACATCCGTCATTCGGCCACTTTTTTTTTGCTAATAAATCACAAGCAAAGGTGTTTTTCTATACGTTTTCAAACTAGGCCTCGAAAGGTCAAATGAAGGTTATTCATAAAATCACTTATAACTTTATGAATATTAGGTTTTTTTGAAATCTGAATACTGACGTGAGATCTTCTAAAGAAACCCTCGAAATGGTTTTGAGATATTTGATATAAAAAAAAAATGGACATGGCCAATTCAGACCGCAGGGTGAATCTAATTGTATTTTTCTAAATTTTAAGTTGACGGATTCGTAAAAAATTTTTTTCCATATGTTTTCCCCTTACATTTATTTCGAAGAATAAAGCAACAACGACCACGCAGCATAACAACATTGTTTGTATTCGACATCTTCTTTCCGCATATACACAAATCTATGAGCGCGAAAGAGAAAAATATTAAATTATTGTTCGTTGCTAGCTATAGAGTAAGGTACATCTGTCATCCGCACACCAATTTACGTTCGGATTTGGATTCACGTGGTCACGCATTCAATTTTTTTCCCCTAATAATTCCCCTAAATAATTTTATACCCTAAAAATCCCCTAAAGCTGCCAAAATCCCCTAAATTTAAGGGAAAATACCCGAAGGTGGGGACACTGGCCATGAACACACTGACACTGACAGTGACAGACTTGACAGTGAAATGGCTACGTTCAGTTAGGGATGTTCCGATACCCATAAGGTATCGATACCTATTCATTTATGTAGTACTCAAATCATTTTTCAATACTAATAAACTACTACTCTTAGGAGTACCCTAAAGTATCAATACTTACCTCATATCGAAATTTTTTAGAATGTTTTTGCGGAAGGATCTTTTTTTTAGACATCCATACTTATTTCATATTTTGTCATATTTTTCGAAACCAAAATATCGAGTACTTACTCGTATTTACTTATATCGCGGAAGGACTTTTTTTACTTGTATCCGGCTCGGGAAATGAAGTTACTTTCGTCCAGTCTGATTCGATTCGATACCAAGTACTTTCGTTTTGATACCATGTGAGTATCGCAAGATTGATTCGATGCTAAAAACTTGGTATCGAAACCAAAGTATCGAGTATTTACTCTTAATTACTTGTATCGGAACGAACCTACGTTCAGTTGGTCTTGCTTGGTTCAGCAGTTCACAAACTATATAGGGATGCTCAAAGAGTATATAATAGTGGATGCTAAGTTCAGTTATTCAGTAATTCCGAGTACCTAACTCCTGAAAGTCGTCCGTGTGTATGTCGTGCGCTCATTATGAATAAATAATTGAACCTTTTTGGGGGCGAACACCAGCTGTGATTAAGCGGGTTCTTGATAGGCCACTTTTATCAATTCACCAATCAATCTTCATGGTAATTGTCAAACAGATTATTGCTGAATATGAGCCTTATGCTTATAATATTAAGAGTCATCAATTAAGTGGTTAATTTGAGATTCGTTTCGTACTATGAATCATATTATGATTCATTTAAAACGGGCTTTTTAGGCCCCCTGATCCACACCCGTAAATTAGGCGTGGGCAAAGTGTATCATTTTTGGGATTGGAATAATTGCATCTGACTCACTGAATAGATCCGAAACACTGATATGTTTCATTATTGTATCATTTGGCTCATTGATACGGATAATTGAAGTAGGTATGCAAAAAACTACTTAATTAAGCGTCTTAGTGGTAATTTTTACATGCATGGATAACGACAACGAAAAACTGTGAGAGTGTGAGCGATACACATCTCATTTGATATCTCTTTCTAACTTGTATAGATTGTAATTATGTCACCCGCTCACTCGCGACCATTATATTGATAATTGAATTTAATTGAATATATTGTTCTGTGCTCGCGACTCGCGAGTCATTAGTAAAGTAACTCAGTATCTCAATGTGTCGCGTCGCAAGCGACTCGTCGCGCGAAAAGAGTCAAGATTCAAATGATACGATTGAAACGTTGTTACCGAACCAATCTTTTGTATCTATTACATACTCTTTGTTTTGTATCACTTCAAAGATCCGGCACCCCTACCGCGTAACTAAAATTGTATGAACATCGACATCGGTATTAAACTTCAATACGATAGTGAGAGCCTAAACTTTGAGCTAACTTGTAAAAAAATTACCTATCATATATAGTTGGGACACTTATCTTCATGATCGGTAAAAAAAATACAAGTTAGCTCAAAGTTTAGGCTCTCACGATCGTATTGAAGTTTAATACCGATGTCGATGTTCATACAATCTTAGTTACGCGGTAGACCCGCGGATCAGTGAATCGGTTCCTTATAGAGTTACACACGCCTACCGTAAATATGACACAGTCATTTGCGATGCGCGGTGCGCCCCATCACTGTGTAGCAACTGTGTAGGAACGAAGGGTTAGACGAAATTCGGCGCCACCGTTAGAGAACTCTTGCTGGAGAGTCAGAGTAGTATTTTCCACCTATATAGAACAAAGGGGTAACTAACAAAAATTAAATCTAGGGTTTTGTCATGAACTTTGAACTGCACAGCCTTAACAGCGTAATGTTCCCTAAAACATTCCCATCCCACCCACTCAACGAAAATTTTGCCAAACATAGTACAGTATCTCGCCTGTATTACCCAAAGGGTTATTTTTCAAGTCTTTTCTAGTATATATAATATATAGATTCCTTTTTTTTTCCCTCCCAGTTAACGCGACTGGTACCTAATAAACTTATTTTATTTAATA
Source organism: Allophyes oxyacanthae (assembly GCA_932294325.1). Taxonomy (NCBI): domain Eukaryota; kingdom Metazoa; phylum Arthropoda; class Insecta; order Lepidoptera; family Noctuidae; genus Allophyes; species Allophyes oxyacanthae. The sequence goes on along the minus strand of OW028613.1, from coordinate 12,417,615 downwards.
AGCTTGCTTTAATTTTGAAGTCAAAGATGCGTGCAGCATCTTACTTGGGACTTTCTGCGTGAAAGTCAAGACTTCTTCCTCCAGGCTTTCACTGGTACTTAGTTTCAGTGTACAAAAATAACATTTACATCTTCATGTAACTTAAAGATGAATCATGTGTATGTGCCTAGACTCTAGACACTACAGGAATTTGCTTCTTCAATATTTTTACAAGATTATATAAAACTAATAAAACAATTTATTGATGACAGAGATATTATATTTCACAATCACAACATTCAGAAATCTAAAAATTCTTACTTTAATTGTAACAAGACATTATATTGCTGTAGTGTAGCTTTCAATGTAAGTGGTTTATTTAAACTTTCCACACTAAAAGTTTCAGTTGCAAACTCTTCATTGTCAGGGTTTCCTTCATGTAAAGTGAAACTTATGCTTTGAGCATCTCCTCCTGCATCAATACTTTGTAAATTTTGAGCAAATGGGGGAGTTCCTTCTCTGAAAAGTAGAACTGTCTGATCTAAATACTTTAAGTAAATATCCTTTCCTAAGAATTCAACTTCTTTGTTCAAGCCATTTACAGAAAATTCTGGGTTATCCAACAGCAAGCCTGCTTCTATAGCACATCCAACTGCAATCACTTCATCTGGGCTTATTCCAGAATATAATTCTGCTTCGGGCAACAAATTTGCTATTGCAGTTTGAAGTTTTGGTATCTTCATACTTCCTCCACATATAACAATTTTATGAATTGGTTCACCAAAACTGTCAATAACCTTTTGAGCAGGCTCTAAGTATGCATTTATTTTTGATGAAATAACATTTTCGAATCTTGCACGGGAGACATTCTGACTCCAATCAACACCATCTAATAATGATTCAATAAATACATGGGCTGAGTTCAGAGTTGACAGAACATGTTTACAATTATCAGCATGTACTAGTAGTTTACCCATGGCTCTTCTACTTTCCTGGGGGTCTAATTTCCATTTCTGCCGAAACTCCTGTGCTATATAATCAGCCAAGTCTTTTGTGAGGCACTGCCCTCCTAAATCTGACCTATAGATATTCTTTTCAACTGTCAAGAAGCCCCCCGTTACCTTTACTATGGAGACGTCACATGAAGATCCTCCAAGTCTATAAACCAACACATTAACATCCTGTCCTTTGTCTTGAATGTTATACGCAAGGATAGCAGCTGCAGGCTCACTGATAACTTGAAGAACATCAAAGCCAGCCAGTTCAGCACACTTTATTAACCTTTCAGTACTTGCAGTAGACCAATGTAAAGGAGCAGCAAGTACTAACTTCAAATCTCCTTCATTACTCATAGCGTGACTAGCAATGGTAAAAAGTTTGGCATAGATTTTAGTGGCTATGTTATCAGGGTTAGAATACACAGTAGTTTCACTTGTTTCGAACTCATAAACCACTTTATCTTCATTTTGGATGCGACAAGATGAGGATGTCTCGACGTATGAGAGGTCTTCAGCATTAAAGTCGCTGTTCATAAGGCGTTTATTATTTTTTATGATCGATTTGGTTGAGGCTTGTCCAGACTTCGCCGGCAGTCCAATCTCCCATTCTGTGGCATTGAGTGCAACAATAGCAGGCGTGACGCGGTCTCCTGCATCATTGGCGATAATTAACGGCGCACCGTTAGTGGAATACGAAGCCAGAGATGCCGAGCTGTTACCCAAATGTATTCCGTATGCCGCAGACATTTTAAAAGTTGGTAATATAACCTTTATTAAAACTGAATCAATGCACAAAACAGAAACACATTTTTATGAAAAATGACATTGGCAGAATTGACAAATGACATATGACAGATTGTCGATCTGACAGACATGCGGTCAGATTGAATCGTTCAGGAATTTAGGAAATTTACAAAAACTATTTAAAAATGGGTGTAGGTAAAAAAAGTCAAGCATTATTTTTTTAGGTAGGCATTAATAATTCTCGAAATTAATAGATAAATAAAATTAACAAGTATAAAAATTTTGCAATTACTTCCTGATGGATGCCATTACATAATTTGCACTAATAAAAAATAAAATCTTAATTTTTTTTGCTAATGCAGAATGACATCCGAAGGCGCCCTTTTAGTCGTTCCAAGCCAAGCTAAGTTCCAAGCAGCTAAATTAAGTGAAGAACTTAAAAAAATATTGAATTAATATTATATAAACCAATTTATACACACCTACTTAAGTTATAATTAGTTCCTATATTTTTGTGTTGATGTTTTAATAGGTAGATATCATTATCACAATGTTGTAGGTACTATATTTTTTTGGGACACTTTTTAGCGTTTTTTAGGCTTGCTTTGATGTCAAACACCCATAGAGATAATCGATAATATATAGTACCTACTTGTACTATTTCTATGCAAACACCACCCACAAACACCAACACAAATTAAAAAAAAAGTTTAAGTTTGAAAATAAAGCGCGACTTTCAAAACACTTTATCCACATCAAAGACTTAGGATAGGTTCTATAATATCTAAGCCTATTTTCGTGATTCACTACATTTTTATCAGAAGATTTTATGATAATGGATTCTAAGCAAGAAGAAGAAAAAACTGTTCTTGATGGTCGTCTCCAAAACATACTGAATAGTTTATCCAGGTGCAAAAATGTGAGCACGTGATTATTTTTTTAACTTCTAATTAGGCACATCATCACTTCATCAATGAAACTAATTACCTATAATGTGAAAATAGGATTTTACTAACGAAAGTGCAGAGTGCAAGAAATTACGTGATGCCAATTCTAAGTTGGAGCTAGAATTAAAAGAAGTGCGGGAAATGGAAAAGTCTCATCGCTACCATCTACTGACGTCTCGTGAAATGATCGGGAACCTCCAGGAGACTGTGTCGCAGTTGGTTTATCTCAAAAGAGACATTAAAAAGTTAAAAGAACAGCTATCTTTGAAAGATGCTTCCATTGCGGATATAGAAAAGGTAAGAGTAGATTGTAACTAAGAAGAAACACGTTTGAATTTTTTATAGTAGGTAATATTATTTACACACAATTTTTTCGTACTATAGGTACCTACTTACCTACGTTGTATTGTGTTCCATTTCATATAGCGTGTATTTAGGTAGGTATAGTACGACACAATTATGAAGTAACATCGATGTACCACGGGGCTTACTACGAGCTCTTATAGCAGGGCAGAAATTGAACTGCCCAGACATTTCTAGTATGAGCTGACCTAGCACTATGTAGGCTTTTCGTACAATGAAAGGTCAGCTTATATTGGAATATTCAGGGCAATCCAATTTCTGCCCTGCTTGATTGCATCAGTGTAAATATCACGTTTTACTGCAGTAATAAGAAACATTCGTGGTCTTGAAGACGCGCGCAGTTTGGAACTGATCGGTTTTACGAATTTTGCCGACGCGACTTCTTAGTTGTGTCGTACTATATTCGAAGAGTAGCGGTTCTATCTGTACAAGTAATATTACTCGCAGGGCCGTCTTTAGCCTTGTGGAGGCCCATGATCATTCGGAGCCTGGAGGCCAGTTGAAAGAAACATTACCATTAACTTTTTTTTTAATACTTTTAAATATAAACGTACTTAGATCGAAGAGTTCTTGGTGGTGCCCTCGACGTGCAGTGGTCGCACTCAAATAAATTATATGCGGAGTGATCATAATCGAAGGAATACGTGATTTTTTATGAAAACCGCTTTGAAATATTATTAAAATAACTCAATTATTATCAAACCCCTCCATCGCGCGGTTTGCGAAATTTTTGAATACCTACCTCACTTTTTCTTCAACAGTCCATTTATCAATTACACAAAATTTTCACAAAAGTTCAAAGCTCATAAAGCATGATTTCCTGCTTTACTTACAGGATAAAGAAAATGCTCTAATGAAACAGAATGAAAATATTATTAAGTTGCGTAGTGCTTATGAGAAACAGATCGAAGAGATAAAGGCTGATAATAAAAGAGAAAGTTCGTATGCTTACTTAAGTACTTACCTACCTACTTACAAAACTTAATAATTATTTCCCATAAGTGTAAAGTATTAGACCTCCTTTTCTCCATGAGGTCGTAAGAGGCTATTGCGCGTAAAGGGATTCTACAAACAGAAATCTTCATATTGCGTTGCGAAAATAATTACTTGTGCTATCGGAAAATGAACAGCATGTACCTAAAACGTTAAATTTTCTTCTTATGGTCGCTTAAAAATATTCAGTAGCAAATAATCGGAAGTGCTTGGCGATTTCCCATGCAACTTATCTTATGAGACAATCGGAAATGTGATCTTGACTTTAGATATTTTCGTCGTCGTTGACCCATTTTAGAATTTAGTTCAACAGATTCAACACGATTGCGATGCTCAGATGGCGCATTTTACTTGTCTCGTTGAAGAGCTCAGGGCCAAGATGAGAGAAATGGAAGCCGAAAATAGGGATAAGGTTTGTAAACATGAATTTTACGAGATTCTTTAATATTAAAGGAAGGCAAACGAGTTTGCAAGTTACCTAGGCTGATGTGGTGAGCGATCATTGTCGCATGAACGGCCAAAACCTAATGTTTCGGATGAGTTGTCGACTAAGACGTTGGAATGGCTTGTGTTCCGGTAATTTCACTCGTTGTTTCTACCCTTCTCCCAGAACTAAGCTTTCAAATACTTGTTATGACGATGTTAAATAGCTAGGACTGTAGTAGGTCTAGGTACCACCCCAGTCGAGCTCGTAAAATTGCTGCGATGTAGCTGAAGATGCATGGATAAAGCCTCAAGCACTGACGATACCTGAAGTCATCTGGGGAAACCTTAGGTAGTCAGCCTCGATACCATGATTGCTGACTGGCTAATATTTCCATTACTGCATGAGGAATTCCCATGAGATTGCTTGTGCCGACGCGACAGAAGAAATGGCTGGTAATAAATCTTGCGCTTTTATAGATCAACGTGGTAGTCCTAGAGTATGAAGAGAAGGTACAACGGGAGGCTGCGCGTGCGGCGCAGTTGCAGGAAGAGTTAGCGCGCGAGACGGCACGCACCGACCTCAACATTGATGCTTACAGACGGGTTCGTATACTTACCTAGGCCTAGGCACATACTCACAACCTTATGTTGGGTGCCATCAACAAATGTCCAACATGGTTCTGTTGACAAGATAACAATACGATCACCAGAGGAGAATCGTTTCTAGAAATATAGGATGGACGCATAGACTTAGAACTAGAACTGTTCTAAGTCTATGGATGGACGGGTCCAAGACGGGCTTAAGACGGGTCTCGCACAGACAACTTAGATCACGTGACCAACCGACAGCAAATGTCAATCGTAACCTACATCAATTTCATCAATGAAATAATTGGTATTCTATGGCGATCGAATAACATCATCCTGTCTAAAGGAGTTCCTTGCAGTCTCTGTTGCATGCTGGGGAAGCTCTGATCTTCTGAGATCAACACATGTCATGATGTGAATGTCCATGACGTACGTTCAATAACAGAGATATAGTATGACTTGCCCACGTAATAAACTGTAGTTGAAGCTATTTGTAGCGATATAATTATAAATCGTAACTGCCGTCATTGACTGTATTAAAATTGCACTTAAAACACAACATCATTGCAGATAATAGTAGCAATATAACATAGATTATGAAGACTTTCACTTACATAAACACACATTTTATAGCGTCTAGAAGAATTAGAAGAGAAACTAAAACAGAGTCAATTCAAGCAATACTTGCAGAGCAGTTACCCTTCACAGTATGAAAGTCAGGTTGAAAGACCTTATTCAGTCAACCGTGATCCGTATCCTAACGTAGACCTAGTACAGGATACAAGTAACTTTACTGTACATTCCCAAAATAGGGCACCCAAATCTACAAACAGTTTGCAAGTCATATATCACGATAAGAACGACAAAACTTCTAAAGCGAAAGGCCCCGAAAATAAAGGTTTGTTTCATATAACTAAGAAACGGAAACTTTATAATGACAAGGATTTCCAAGATTTCTAATATCTACATGTATCTAATAAGAAAAACATTTTGTTAATTAACTTTAATAAACTGCACGTTTCATTCTAAACTAATTTTTTTTATTTATTCTTGAATTTAATTTTGTGAGAGGCTTAACCTAGGTACCTTATTGATATATATATTTAATAAACTGCACGTTTCATTCTAAACTTATTTTTTTTATTTATTCTTGAATTTAATTTTGTGAGAGGCTTAACCTAGGTACCTTATTGATAAAATCCTTCGAGTTCTATATATATATATAGAACTCGAAGGATTTTAGTAGGTCTACTTATCCAGATAGTGGCTTCATATCCTCAATCCGCCGTCAATCACTGGTCATTATTGTGTTGTGTTGTGTACGTCAAAGGAAAACCATGTGTATATTGAGCAGTAGATCACGTAGAGCCCAATCAAAAGCCTTTCAAAATTAAACTGAATATATATAAACAATTACTTACATAACAAAAAAAGACCAGTACGGAGTACCTAATTATTTAATTACACAGCTTCGCCACAATAACCATTTGTAACAAAAAAGGCAATTATGTTAGCAACGGTGGCTCTTTCTAATTTAGCCGTTGCTTTATCTGATACCTGTTACAAACTTACAACGAATAAGAATGCGATTATGAAAATAACTACATGGCTACATATTCATAAGTTACATCACTTACTGACCTACATATCGGTCGTTTAAAACCTACCTACTTCCCCTGAAGCGTGAATTGCTTTATTAGCCATTATTTGGTTAGACTTAATTTATGCTCTGTAATTACAAGCATGAAATATTAAATTGGTGTGCCATCTAAACTGTTTAGACATGCAATTTGTGATTTACAAAAATAACTGTGAATTATACCAAATTATCTTAAATTAGGTAATCGAACGCTCTCAGACACGCAGTTTTGGTCGCATCCTCCTTCGCATAATAATAATAATCCAGCCCGTGACTCTACCACTGCTGAGCACGGGCCATTTCTCAAAATGAGAAAGGTTAGGTCTTAGCCCACCAGGCTGGCCTAGTGCGGGTTGGCGGAATACACACAACATCGAGAACTTTATGAGATCCTCTCAGATGTGCAGGTTTCCTTACGATGTTTTCCTTCGCCGTTATCGCAAGTGTTATACAAATCATATAATTATATGTGGGATGTATTTAGTACCAATGTTTTTTATGCCAAAGAATTAAGAAGGTAGATCAATTCTTATAGAATAGATTCCTACTGCAGAATCACAACAGACTAGAGCTAAGCAAAAACAAGATAGGAAAGTTAAACAAACAGTTCAAATACTTAGGCATAATGTTATACTGTCTGGCAGTGAAAGTGTAGACAGATGGGTTTCGCGGAGCTTATCGACTCTAGGCTCTCGTTTTAATGAAAATGTTGAAAGTTTTAACCACACTATATAAACTGAAATTGATGCCAATGTAACATAAACGAGAGCTCGTGCCACAAGAAAGCGCCTTGCTCGATCATAATGAGGGGGTAAGCATCATAATAACAAGAATTTTCTTTGAAGAGTTTTCTAGTTGTTCAATTATGTAGTAAAATCTCGGGTATTCCAATAATGGTAGGATTCAATTAAAAATAATAATTTTGGTATCATCTTATTGTATTTTCTTAAAATATTACATAGGAAGATTATTATATTATGATTCTGTTATATAACCTATTTACATTATTGCACACCTATGAAAGGTGTTTATTGGTTTCAGCCTCATATTATTTTAATCCAAAGCACAACAATAGTATAACTAAAAAGTAAATAAAAATTTATTGTATTATCTTTGGCTAGCACTTAGTTTCTCAAGATTACATCATTTGAAGAACAACATTCATTTAGCACCTTACTCTTAAAACATTCTGTCATTATAATATAACTACTTACGTAAGCAGCCTCTCACAACATGTAAAATACCCTAAATACACATCTTGTACACGTTAAAATTGATCTTGATTATTATCAGAGCGCAAATTGCGGAAGCTATAATTTCTAAAATATAAAAATTGTGATAGAGTGAGCGTTAGTTACTATCTAACAAAAATGGTAGGAAGCTTTGAGGGACGAATTATTTGAACACAATCGATAGATTTCAGGGTGAATGAAGTTTATAGATTCACTGGGTTTTTATGATTGCGTTTATCATGCGCAGGGATGCGTTCTGAGTTTTTAGAGAATCCGGAACCGACTTTCGATCCGTTCCATTCGTCTGACAGTGAGCACACGAGTTTCATTGCAACTATTCTACATTTTTAGTTGGATCACAAAAATGCGCACGATTCCGACTCGACCGAAACATACAAATGACTTTAAATACCACTTCCACTATTCACTCTAATGAATACATGGACATGCATGCACATTTGGATCATCAGATCATGTATGCGTTCTGGGTCCTTGTTTTTGCTTCCTAAGTCTCACAGTCATTCTTGTTTTGTTCCAATTATCCCCGGTGTTGGCTTCGAATAAGCCTGTCAAGAGAGTTCCAACTGCAGGAGTAGTCAATCTGAAGGTGTCCATATCGGGACAAATGGAAGTTATCAGGAGCGGTCTTCGGGAAAGGTCGCGCCCAGTCTTCGTATTCTGGAGACAGGCTCTCGTACGCGAACTGCTCGTACGCATCCGTCATCCTGTTGACAAAATAACATTGTTATAATATTCTTTCACACCGATTCATATGGCACGATACGTCCTCGGTAGCAAAGCTTTTGCATCATTGACGAGATTACAAACTTATGACTAAGCTTAATTGGAAAGCTATATTAGTATCTAGTCGTTTTATCATTCAAATCAAATCAAATCAAAATATTTATTGGCTTCAAAACATAGTTACATATAATATACAGGTCCATACATACAGGTACATAGGTAGGTAGGTAGGTACATTCTCCAGATTATTCCTAATCGCATAGTTTTAATAAGATCACGCAATGCAACACTGTTACGTTTAATCCGAAACAGAGAGAACATTGCGGATTGATGTTAAAACCAACATCAATGCACGCAATATCCCATCCGTGCATGTCAATACACGATCGTAAGTTGGATTAGATAACAATCGGGCTATTTCCTATACGTCGGCGTCGCCAGCGCCACTTCGCACTGTTTCACGATATGACGATTATGAAGAATACACCCATCATGAGTGGCATGACTGACTTTCTACTTATCCGCTAAATTTACTTCACAAAGCTGTGTTCGCGTAATCCGTGACTAGAAAGTGGTGTGCTACCCGAATAATTGCTCTAATGCCTGTTGTTTAAAAGGTAAACTATGTTGTTTGGACGAATTCCTCTACTAGTTTTACCTGTTGGTACAACTTTATTCGGTATCAGAAGTCATTTCGTAATTGCTATGTCTAATTGTTGTGCATAAGAAACGCACACCTAGCGCATACCACAACGTTGATATCAGTTAGCGCATACAAATGTGTTGGCCAATACAAGAATGGAAAGTGAAACTACAGACTGCTAAAATGCAAACCGAAGCTTTAAAAACAAATAAATATTGTGGTCTCTTCCAGCTAAACCAGGCTTGCTAAATAGGCATAGCAAAACCCCTGTGGTGCTACCGTGATACTTACATACATCATTTAAAAAAGAAGAATGGCGAGGTATGCATTTGATTTGGGACCCGCTATTAGAAGCGTTCTGTAAACTTATTAAATATACACTATTTGCACTTCAATAAATAATAATATAGGTATGCTTTATTTCTCTCTTTACAAAGGTTTATATATATATAGATTATATATATATATATATATAGATTATACACTAATACTGACAGGTGATACATATTAATATTCTTATGTTTTAATACCTACATGGTAACTTCACTCTTTTGTGAGAGACTGGAGTCTGTACTAAGAAAATCCTGTGTGTCTGATCACCAGGCTGACCAGGCTCTCACCCTGAATACAGGTCCCCCTGAAAGGTGCTTCGTTAATTTTTATATTCTTTGGCATTAATCTCGCCACCTTCCTTTATAGAAATGTCGGTTCTTTGGCTGCAACCTAGCAAGATTAGCTGTGCCTTATTGTTATGTAAATAATGTGGATGCATTAAGATGCAAAGCCATTAATAATTACGTAAATATAACACCCACCGAGGTCAATGTTAGGAACGAGTTTCCCATATACATAAAATATGAACGTGAGCAGAGCTACATTCTCACAAGTGCAACTTTCATTTGTAGGAAACAAAAAACTGGTGCGCGTTCACACGACGGATGTACAATGCTTGTTATTATAATACAGAATCGCTCGCCCCACACCGCGTTTGTTAACGATGGCCGTTTTTGCCGTTGAACTTTCCGTAGAAGCTAAAGTCACGCGTAAAGTGCTGGGAACGCGAACTTGCCATTCAAAGATATGCAATTTGAAATGGCAAGTGGCAAACACGACTCGCTATTATTTATCAATAAACATTGCACTACCATAAAACAAAACAATAACAGACATGCAAGTCATCTACTGTACATTAATTAACTTAGCATCATGCTCTCTAATTTGAGGCTGTCTGAAGCGTAAATAACATCGTCTAGGTTATACATTTTACTATCTCGACTGGCTGGGTGCTATTAGTCAGTTTCACTATCAGGAGAGTGGGCATTTTGCTATGATTACACCCACCATCGTTGACTGTAATTACGTGCAGCACAACAGGTGTAGAAATCCGAAACGCAGATGTTAGCCGTGCATACCTACTGTATATTATTTATCTCATTAGTGTGAAAACGTCTTCGTGTTTTGTCGTGGTGGCTAGCGGCTGTGACGTGGTTGTCGTGACCACATCGCGTAACTCTTCGAGCCTTTGCCGTTTACTATATTTTTACACATCGTTATCTCTTTGATGGACGAGTGTAACGCTAGCTTATTGAGCGTGTTCGATTGCATCTTTTGTTTTACTTTAGGTCAGTGACTGTATCAGTTTTATTGCAATTTGTAATTAGAATATTAGATACCTTTTATACTCCAAATTGTGAGGACCATAAAAGTCAAAGAACGTCACATTTTGACGACCAAGCTTGATCGGAGATAGGACAGAGATTTAACTATAAAAGATTTAGCAAGAAATTGACAAAAACGTTTAATGATCTATAAATTTTGTTCCTACCTACAGTAGCCTGATAGTTGCATTTGATAAAAATATAAGTCCAGGATAAATAGCAGCATAATCAGTCGACCAAGTCGAGAACCGGACCTTTGACAACCCTAATTTGGTATTTTTGCTCTTTACATGTAAATGTAAATATCAGGATCGTGAAACTTAACTTTTGCGAAAGGTTACATTGAATATAACATTTCTTCATGTATTGTCTAGCTTTTTTGCACTTTCGGGTTCGGTGTGCAATTATATTCGCATTAATGAAGTAGTCACCTTGAGCATGCAATCTAACTAGATAGATTATGCTGATGCACCCTAATTGATTCTGCAATTCCTATTTTGTATGTTTTTCCTTTCTCTAAATACTTATGCAATAAGTAAGTGCCTGGGGTTCAGAATATTATGACTTTTTTCTGTATTAACTCTATTCCTATCGATAAGATCGGTCACCGTTGATGCTTGAAACAGTGACTTTTGACTAGTGCTACCTGGTACCGACTTACCTATGCAGACATATTTTCTATGCTAATCTAGGCAATTCTAACACGGCATTAAAACTACCAAGCAGTAGCCCGATACCACTGTTCATTTTTTCGGTATCTTGTTTTCCAACTGAGTCGGCGGTGTCAAAGCGAACAAAATTGCCTGGTGTTACCTTGAGTGTCTTCTACTGTTCGCATATCCTAGGCCTGCCATCACATACTCCGGGGGATGTGTGAGCGACATGCGGGTCCTGGGCGGAGGTGGGACGTACCCAGGCGGTATCACGCCTCCATACAACGGCTCGTACAGCATCGGATGAGGGACGTATGTCGGCTCGTCCACGAACATGGACCTTCGCCGGTCCCCTGGAAAGCAGAGAACATCATCTAAATCCATAAACTTTCACTGTTCGCGGCTTCTCTACAATGCAAGATCGTGAGGGAATATAAATATGCCATAACTTCAAAGATTGACAAATGGATGCATGATGATGACGGATAGATCATCCTGATCCTGGTAATCGTTACATTTTTCCTTTTTATGCGCCTTTTAGGAGTTCCATCAGAATTTAATAAAAAAGCTTTTATTTCAAATTATTAGGGTTGTTCTAAACTTAATGTTATCTAGGCACTTTTGAAATGACAAGACTCGGTATAAAAAGACTAGGTGAGGAGAAGAAGTGGTCTTTGACTTGCCTGGAACAACGCGGCCATCATTTCATATACGGGTTTTATTATGGTCAGGCGCGTCTCTTATTTTCAGGTCCTTCCACAACCCATTTCGCGATGTAGGTAAACTTTAGTACCTAAGTAGGTACTGCGTTTTATATCCCGTGGTAAGTATGTAGATACTTATAATGGAAGTAGGTAATGGCGGTTGGCGGGCTTTACATTATCATCGATCGATATCGATTGATTTATAATAACCGTGAAGATATGGAAGTTAGAAAAACGTTTAAGAGATAACAAGAGAATTACAGGCGATAACTGTAGAATAAAAAGTTCTACTATTCACGGTGATTTAGAAATTGAGAATAGCAGATCTTACTTAGATTTTTAATGAGTCTATATGGAGCCAGTCTTATCCACTGTCATCTCACGATTAATCTTGTCCGATCATCGTGATGGGGGCATTTGACGGCAGATAACATTATCTCTGCCACCATACAGATACTTAATTGCCTTTGTCTATCTCATTTTGCCTTGCCTTGGACTGCGCCCGGGGCGGACATCCAGCATTAAGCCTAAGAAGGAGAAGACTCTCGACAAACGACAGTGATAGCCCCAATATTTATACAACATGGCATTTTTGGACGCTATGATAGACACGACAGAAATGAGAGATCTTTAGAAGATCTTTCGAAGGGGATGGCGTAACCTTAAGAAAAAGACAAGATTGAAAAGAATGTAGGTGGGTATCTAATTATCTATTTAACTAGGTCAATCTATATTTTTTAAGCGCGCTGAGTACCTGGTGTTAGCAAAGTTAAAGTTAAAGTTAGTACTTCTTATAGAGAAAGAGTGTAGCTTTGGTTTGGTGTATCCTCTTTCAAAATTGATAGGTAGTTCATAAACGGAATATTTATGATGTCATCCATAATCATCATTACTTTTATTATAACGGATTCGTGCAATATGTATGGTAATGTCAAATTAAGGCACGCACGTTTCGGTATAGATCCTTAATGGTGATAGAAACTAAGTAGTCAAAGCTTTTATATTATAATTATACAAGAAAAGTTTAGTACATACTAAAACATTTTAATTCATTTAAAATCTAAAGCTCGGCCTCACATATTTTTTATAGGCTGAAGAAGTAACCTTCCAAGCGGTATCTACCTGCAGACCTTTTTCAAGTTAGGTAGGTACCTAAGACGTATTATTTGAATAATTATGATATTTATTTCATTGAGAGACGCAACACAAGCATTAGAACCTAATGTGGTGACCAGTTGTAATTAGAAACTTAGGTAAGTACTTACATGCGTATTTTAAACTAAGTTCCCGAGACTACATCTTTGTCTGTCTGTTCTGTATATCCTCGAAAACAAATTTCACCATCACTTACTTATTGTTTTTGATTTGCGTGGAGAGCGTACCGAATCCGCTGCTGGCGGACTGCTTTTATAATTAATTTGTAGAAGACTCATTACAACTAATAAACCTAATTATGAGATATTTTAATGAACTCTTCTCATCTCACCTAAACGAAAGTCACCAATAATTTTGATGAAGAAAACTATTAATTGCCCATTTACGTTCCTCGCGCTCGTTATCACCAATCCATATTTTACCAATAAGTAGTGAAAATATCGGTCAGGTGCTAATGTGTATTAATCAGGTTGACAACTCACTTATAGGTCTCTCGCCGTATATTGCTGCATCAGGAGGAAAGTCGGGAGCCATTGTTCTAGATACTTTTCGACCGTACATCGCATACTCTGGCGCAATGATTTCTTCAGGCTGAGTCCTCTTCCACCTCGGCGGCGGCAGCGGCGGCTCTTCTCCAGAGTCATAGTTTTTGGTAGGGACGTAATAAAAACTAGCACTGACTGGCTCGCCGGCAAATGAGTTGAAGTTCTCTCCCTGGCTCGATTCCGCAGTGTCCGCTTGCATCATTCCGTACGCTTCGTTGTCCCAAGGGTCCAGGTAAACCCGGTGATTACTGGGAGGTGTCTGGGCTTCTTCTTCACTGTCGAAGTCCACTGCGGCCCAGTACGGGCTCCCCGCGTGTCCTGGCATTACTTACAATTTAGCAAACACGAACACTGTCTGTTATAAGCCGTCACAACGATTCTAGGATATTTTGCGCACTGAAGCACCAGTCATTTGGACACATAACTATCACCGCACGTTCGCGCGTACCGGCCAGATATGGTGTAGTGTGTAATTTATATGCTTTGCTTGGAAACACTGTTTGTTATGCTCAGCACGGATCGCGTGGACATTCGACAAATGAACGATGCAATCGGTGGGAGAGTTACGAGGCACATATGCGCGAGCGCACGCCGCGGCACTTGTCTTCAAATGGCGAGGCGTGTGCGAGCCACCGCAACGAGCGCTAGAGAAGATGCAATAGATATTAGAAATGTAAACGAACCTGAGGTTCACACGCAAACTTTGAAAGCAGTTTTTAAGTAGTAAGTATACTTATTTTCAATAAGCTATAACTATAGGTAGGTACTTAACTAAGTAGGTAGGTATCATTATAGTTGTTTATATTTTTGTACGGGTAATTGCGTGATATTTGGCGTGATGATGCTTATCTGTTATGGAGTTCTGATGACTAATTTATTATTGTAATTAAAATATTTAAGTGGGTAGTCCTCTGATGTGAGATGACGAGTTTGCATGGCACATGGTAGGTGGGTGATCAGTCTGTAAATAGTGTGGGTCGAGAATTTTAGTTATGAAGGATTACTAAAACAATAGATGAACTTGAGAGTTAGGTAATGATTCATAATCAGTAGTAGGTAGGTATAACCATAAGAATTATAAATGGTTTATTATAACACTAGTCGTCAGAGGCTTAGTTAAAGATTTGGCGCCCCGGGCCAGTTAGCTTTGCCGCCCCATTATGTGATTATAGAGTATTTCATTTAAGAAAAAAAAAACCTATGTGGTGTGAAATAATATATGAAAAAAATTCTAAAATGAACCATTTATTCACTAGGTAAATATTTTAATTTAAATGTTAATTCAGATATAAAATATAATAAAAAATATTGTAGGTAAGCTTGACAATAAAAGGCGCCCCCGCAGCCTGCCGATGCCGCCCCGGGCCATGGCCCCCTTGGCCCTACGGTAAATACGCCCCTGCTAGTCGTTCACATTTAGGAAGGAACACCTAGTTAGTGCTACGAATGCTACTAATTACAAAAATTGTATATTATGTCTATGAATTTTACTTAGATTTTGTCCATGCAAGAGACGCAAGATGAAAAGAGAGATAGAAGAATGGTTGATTAGGCATTTTTATTTAACCGACTTCTAAAAAGGAAGAGGTTCTAAGTTCGACTGTATGTATTTTGACGATTGCGCACCGATTTTACAAAATATTTTTTAGTTCGAAAGGGTATACACTCTAAATTTGGAGAAGATCTGATAAAGATCTTCGGAGATAGACTATGGAACTCTTCAATTGATAACAGCAAATCAGTCGCGACGCATGTTTATGACGTAGATACTGTTTATGCCACTCAAAATGGAGAAATAAAATAAACTTTTAAAAAACGTAAAAAACCGACTTCAATAAAAACTTGTCCCCATGCATCGGATGCATCAGATAAAAAGTACCTAGGTAATAAAAAATCCTCATGCACAGTTTTGAATCTGTGTTTTGAATCAACCCGCAATAAATAGGGGTATTATCTATGTGTACCTACGTGTACATAGACTTATAAATGTCTATGTACGTGTAGGGTACCTAGGTACTTACCTACTATAGAAAAAGTAAAAACCGACTTCAAAAAACTAAAAAGGATAAAATTATTTTCTTATAAAACTTATCTGCTTCCGAAGTCCTCCTTTGATTCTTCAATGCGCCTTACCCCAAGGTAAGGCAAGGCCAACAATGGCACCGACTTAGGACATTATTGCCATCATAGGTACTGTGGGATTTGGTCTAAATACTGTCCAGAAATGAAACTATGTGCATTTGATAGCTAAATGTCGACTTATGTCTGGGTATGAAACCGCATTAAAATCGCCCCAAGGATATCCGTCCAAAATAATGTAGAATTCCATCACTTTGAGAGATAAAAATTGGTCTCGTATCGCTCTTATACTCCTCGAGATCTAAGAAGTCCCTTTTGACAGATTTAAAGAACGATAGCATGTAACTTGACAATGTTACTATAGGCTGTGAATAAAAACCATTTTGAATATACACTTGGTAATAATTATGAAATTATTATAATTTTTTGAGATACGTATAAATTAGCATGGTATATAATTTCATAAGTATTGTTATAGCATCGAAATATTTTTTAAATGCATGTTTATGTACTGCCGAAATATCATAAAAATGGTTACGTTCTCAATCAAATATTTTTTAAATAAAGGGATGTGATCACTAGAATCGTTAAAATCGTTTGAAATATCAGTATAAAATTACGTAGGTATTAAAAACTATTTAAAGGCTGTATGACACGTACATTATATTATTATAATTAATTTAATTTCTCTATGATCACAATTTGCTTGACACTGGCAGTAATGACAATGACATCTGTGCAGTTTTTCGCGATTTTTCCGACTAATTGTTCGTTCTCTCTACGAGTAGATATTTCTCGGATACCTCTGTTTTTGTGATCTGGCTTTGATTTTGGAATGTTCCCGCTTTTAAGTTGACTTGGCTTGCTATAGGTACATGGATCCTAATACCTACTGTGATTTCGGCCGTCCGTTACAATTTTTTTTTTCAAATTGTCTATTCGATTTCGTACTGTGAATAGTAAATCCCGCAACTTGGTTTGGAAACTATGTGAGTACTTCGAAAGTGAATCAATAACTGGTGGACCATTATTACCTGTACAAGTGGATTTTGGCATAAAATTATGAATATTTAAATGTTTTATTATTCTATGAAGATACCTATAGAAATGCGATTTCATATTAAATTCGGTGCCTGCTACATTAATAAATTGCTTATCAGATGAATTTCTCGATTTTTTATTCATAGTTTTAAACAATTATATACTCTTAGAATTTTAAATCGATTTATTATAAAAATCGATATTTTTGGTTACCGATTTATACGCTTCACATCCCAAATTAACTCAAATGATATATGTCAAAAGTGGCTTTTTAAATCTCGAGGACTATAGGTATCTATTATTCCTAACAAAACTATTATCATTTTGATACCTATACAGGTACTAGGTAGGTACTTAATTTACAAAAATTGCCTAATTGTCTAATTGCCTACCTCAGACCAATAAAGAAGTACCTAGGTACCTACTTCTTTATTGGTCTCAGTGGGTCGAGCACGAATTGAGCACGAATGTTGTGACGTACCTATCGAAAGTTAACGTAAGCAAATTTAGAATAAAAAATACACGATTAATCCTTAATCCATGATATTTTTTGCAAATACATGCAGTAGGTATCTTTACATTTTCACTAAACAAATGTGTATGTTGCATAAAATTGAATAAAAATGCCATAGATTCATTGTATTATAAAATCAAAATTTGCTTACGTTAACGTTAGGTACCTACCATACGTCAAAACATTCGTGCTCGGCCAGGGGGGAGCCCTACTTATTATTTCTATGCATAGAATAGGTACTATGTATTATCTCTATGTTTCTATGTGCTCGGCCTACAGTTGCCTATATAGGTACCATAGATTATACACTAAATAGGTACCTAGGTACTTATCTATCATAGCTTCATACCTGTATTCCCAAAAGGATTTGGTAGAGGATGAAAACATCCAGACAAAGGCAATAAAAGTTACGACCTACGTAACTTTTTGTTCCCTGGATGAATTTATTTACATTGCTCATAGTGAAAAATAATACCTACCTACCTACCCCTGATGAAATCTACGTATTTAACATTAATGTTGTTTCAATTATTGTTTCTGGATCAGCATTTGGACCAAATCCTGACAATGTCCTTTCTTTGTGTTATATTCGAATTACCTAAACAGATCTAAACTTATTTCTAGAATTCTTTCTTTTGTAATATTATTCTACACAAAACTTAACCAATTATTATCTAACTATTATAATTTATTTGATTTTTCCCTTTATAGTACAAGTTTATAGGCACGCATTCCAGCGCGCACTTTGTAATTTTGTATTAGAAAAATAATTCCATAAAATAACCACAGGATTCTTTAGTCATTGTAATAACCAGTTCAGTGAAGTTGAGGTTCAGTGGGCCGAGCACGAATGTTTTGACGTATAGTAACGTTAACGTAACCAAATTTAGAACCAAAAATACACGTTTAATCCATGATATTTTTTTGGAAATACATGCAATATTTTTACGTTTTAATGAAACAAGTGCGTTTGTTGCATAAAATTGAACAAAAATGTGATAGATTCATTGTATTCAAAATTTGCTTACGTTTACGTTACTATACGTCAAAACATTCGTGCTCGGCCCACAGTATGGTAAAAGCAGGTAAAACCACTAGTTATAATAACTTTATGGGTAAAACGTGGACGGAGTAAAGGTAAAAGCCTAAAGCACGAAAATAACAGATGTTGCTGTGTTTAATTAACTAACTATTATGTCTAAAGCAGTGAACTGAATTTTACAAAAAAAAAATGTAAAGTCTGAATAATATTTTTAAATGAGTATGGTGGTTTCCAACGAATCGTAGTTTACGAAATCACCAATTTAAGTGAATGAAATAGTAGTGGAGTAGTGGTTTATTAGTTTTTCACATGGCAATAATTTATTAAAGTCGCCCTTCGCGCGCCAGAAATGCGGTAAATGTCAAAATGTGTTGGTTTTATTTTCGATTTTGAAATAATCTGTTGTGCCTTTTTGATATAGATAGGTGTTTACTAAACATAAAAAGTACGTACCTACCTATTTTACTTTCTATAATTGATAAAGTTGAAGTAATTCTCGGTGTGGGCCTTGATAGAGCACTGTGAACCTAAGTGAACATTGGCATGGTTTTGTTTCGTACTTATCTCTACAGCTATATCCTTTTGTAGAAGTTTGTGCATGCGTCGCAGTTTCGATGTCAAAGAGTTCATTTGTATGGACTAATAGACGCTCGTTCGTTATTTGCATCAAATTCGTGTACAAATATCTGTTTAGTCATACAAACTTTACAGAGACCTATTACAGTACAGAATGCCGGAGGAAGCTGTCATTGGCACTGATGTGAAATCTGCATTGGACAGCTTGGAGCACTATTGTTTAGACAACCACTTGTCTAGAAAGCAGAATTATACGGTAATTCACAATGTATTGGAGGTTGGAGGAAACTTAAGCCTAGAAGAAACTGAGAGGTTATTGGCGATATGTGTACACGACATGAGAGAAGATATGAAGTTTACTGCCACTGTCATGAACATCATTCACACAATTCTATCCAGAGTAAAGGTAACAAAGATTACAATACAATAAACTTTATTGGTGTTGATTCTTGCATTTGCATTTTGACAGTACTAAACTAGACTAAATGCATTTTCCAGTTTCTTTTTCTATTGAAACAGAAAGAGAAATAGACCTCTAGTTTAGTTCTGTCTGTGTGCACAACAGAATCAACACTTGTACACCAAAAATTTAAAGATATATTAATAATTATAAAAATAAACATGTACAATGGGCAATCTTATCGCTACCTATCTTGATAAAATAACTTAATAAAGTAAACAAGGTATTTACCGTCATTGTAATGTTTGTAAACAACTTTCTAGGAGGGTAAATATGATCCATGTCCAGACCTGATACCATCAGCTCTAGCAGTGATCCACATAATAAAAACAACAGCTCTGTTGAGCAAGGTGGAAACATTAAAGGTTTTATGCTATGACATTCTACTATCATACCCTAACGACACACTCATAGAAGTCACCGAGAATCATGAAGAAGTGTTGGAGATATTCAACCTGTACTGCCATATGAGGATACCGAATAAAATAAGATTTCTGGTATGTTGTTGCATCTATATTAAAGTATAACTATACATTTATTAATTGCATGTAGATGAGCAATTTTCTTCTAAGAGCTTGCATAGATAATGACAGTAGAAAAAGATCATGAGTTGAGATGAATCACTGTGTTAAAATATGTGGTACTTATTTTATTTTATTGAACATTCACTTGAAATACTGTCTTCAATTTATTTTAAGGTTTGCTAAACCAAGTCTGCTACCATTGCTGGCAAGCTATCATCTATCTGTAAATCATCAATTTGCCCAACAATAATTTTTACTGTTAAGGGACACAATGCTTTAATAAAGGCTGCCTGCAAAACATGATTAATGATTTCGATTACAGTTTTAGATTAATTCTCATTATTTATTTCAGGCATGTAATTTTCTGTACAAATTATTGTTTATACTGCCACCAGAAAAAAAGAGAGTGTTTGTCGAAAAAGGAATTCCTGTTTGGTTCTCAAAGATAATTCCAACGATAGTTAATCACATAAGTTTGACTGATACAGAGTGCGGCATGACTATAGAAATACTTGAAATGTTGACTGATGATCTTGTCGCATGTGACTACTCTAATTGTCAACAGTGGCATTGGATACTTAATTGTATTTGTGGTGCTCAAAAGTAAGTGTATATTATTATTAAGTTTATTAGTATTAAGGTTTAAGTTTTTGTTCCATTATTTGTTTTGTGACAAAGTAAGGCACATAATTATTGTACTAGCATGCTGTTGAAGTTTCACAAAAATTATATTTCTATGATATATGATGATGTAATATAATCGGAAAGCATTGAAGCAATCAGAAATCAAGCAGGGAGGCCTTTGTCCAGCAGTGGAATGCAACAGATTTAGATTTTGTATACTGTGCTTGCATTGTCTGCTTGTGATCATTTTTCAGTTCAATGGTGAATTTGTGTATATTTCAAATTTATTATCATGCAATGCGAACTTTTAGGTTTAGTAGTAAAAATATCTGGTAATTAAAAATTAGAGTGAATATAGATGTGATCTCTAAACAACTTTAAAATTTTTAGGTACCCACAAGTCATGAAAAATCTTCTACAACAAAACAATGGTATGTGGCACAGATTATGGATAATTTTCATCAGACTGCTCAAAAGCCAAGTAACACAGGCACTGGGTAACATTGGAACTCCCATAAATTCCATGTTGCCAGTGGTGGAGGCAGCATTTAAAGTTGATGTGGATAACAGATGCAAGGCATTTGAGTGTTGGAATGTATTAATTGACAGTTTCTCTACTGAAACAAATGAAAGTAATATAAACAAAAGAATAAAACTGTTAATAATTCCACTCAAGTCAAATAATGCTAAAGTTGAAGCAACTGCATTAGCTAAATTTAAATGTTGGTGGCATTTATTACAAAAGTTTCAAAACAAAATAGATAAGTTCCTTGACATTGTATTGGTTTCATTCTTAAATTTCTGCTTTGGAAGACACAATGCTACAGATAAATCAGTATTAATACCTGGACAAATTTCTATGGCTGTGGAAAAACTATGTATACAAGGAATTGTGGATCTGATTGGCCATGTCAATTGTGATGGTTGCACTGAATTACCTAAATTGCAAGGCAAAATGATTACCACCAAACACTTAGTAGATAACTGGAATCATTGGGTATTTTCAATTACTCTCACTATCAAGGTGTCAGCGAATACTGACTATGGATTGACAAAACAACAAATGACCTGTTTGTGGAAATCATTTCTTATTACTATTGGTGAATTACCAGAAAATACCATCCGAAAAGATCTATTGTCTGAAATGCTATCAATATTAGGACACTTGGTGCAGGTAATGTATTTTTAATGTTTTTAAATATTTTTTAAAGTTATAATAACATGTTAATTTTTATCATTCATGTGGTTGCTGCAGGAATGTAAATCTAACAACAAGCTGGCTGACTATGTTTTCAATGTTTTGGTACTCTCATTTTTTGATGAAGATAAAAGGATTAGACAACTTCTGAATACCAAAAATGATGTGAATGATCCTCTATACAGAATTGTCATGATTGTACTGGACCCATCATTGGATGTTGCATTTCAAGGGTAATATAAGATCATATTACTCTAATTATTTTTCAGTTTGTTTGTCTAAGTTAATCTAAGATAGCAAAAAGACACTAATTGAATCAAACATTAACAAGAAAATGAGAAATGATTTGCTAAGTTTAATTTATCAAGCTACACTTATGTATTACTTAATTAAATGTAGCCAATTTTTCCGGGACCGTTAATGTGGCTTAATGGGTTAAGCTCGATGAACATATTATTTTTGGATGCAGCTATTTCATTTTCCTAATTCATGATTATTTACATATAGTTTTCTTATATTTTCAGCTATAAAATCAGTGACTTGGTTACAAAATTGAGACCAATAACAGAGATTATTATGGATCCAGTAATTAGCTCTCCCAATGCTGTCGTAAATTATCTTCTTAAGGCATTCACAGAAACTGATACTGCTTTAGCCATGTGGACTGCACTCTTAGAGTCAGTATGTGAAACCAAATATGACTTGTGTGCACAGAGTTTGTTTAATTTCATGCTGTGGCCATTGAAATCGATAAATAAATTTACTGATGTATGTATTTTGTATTGTCTTATGCTTTGCTTGTCATTGCTACCCATAAAAGTTTCTGCTCACTAGGTATTTGTATTTTGTACCATATCTACATACTATGACGGTAATAGGAGCGTATCAGGCAAAAAAATATAATTAGTATGAAGCAACATCCTCTAGACTGTTCCGGCTGCACCGGCCGGGTCATGAATAAACTAGTTTATGTTAAAAATAATAAAAATCTACTTTATATATATTTTTCAATTCAATTTAGTGGGTATATTTTTTTGCCTGATTCGCTCCCAATACGACCCCAACCGTGTGTTTGATATCAGATGCTCGTAAATTTTGATTTTGAGAATACATGTCGCAGGATATTGTATATGCGTTGTATTGTAATTTAATAATATAAAATGCAAAAAAAATAAAATTTGAAATTGAAATACACAAAGTTATAATATTCGGGCTGGATTCGATCTGGGCACTTCACAGTCCTACCATATTATCGCCAGATTGTGTTTTGATAACCTACGTTTTGCTTTTGGTAGTTTTTTCAATTCTTTTTTATTAAAATCCATCAAAGAATAAAAGGTATGTTGCACTGCTAAGCTTCTATGAGCGATAGCATGATGATACATATTTACTTTCAATGCTCATTAAGTAATGCTACAGAAATATGTATTTTAAGTAAATTATTAATAAAATGTAAATAGTTATTTTACACTTGGTCAAGCTGTATTTCAGGATTCAAAATATTATTGATTTGTTCTATTGCTTATTTCTAGTTTTCCTAGCCGATTTATGGGAAAATATTTTCAAAGCGCATGCTTTTCGACCCTTACGATTTTATTATAGTATAGATTATATTTTCAGATCAAACTTTCAGCAATGACATGGTACAAAACATATAATATTATGTTCTATACAAAACTTAAG
This sequence comes from Allophyes oxyacanthae, assembly GCA_932294325.1. NCBI lineage: Eukaryota > Metazoa > Arthropoda > Insecta > Lepidoptera > Noctuidae > Allophyes > Allophyes oxyacanthae. The sequence goes on along the minus strand of OW028613.1, from coordinate 12,393,863 downwards.
GAGATTGATTTTGACAAGGAAATATCAAAGTTCCTCTACTCAAAAAAAGAAATGACAAATTCAACAAACTACTTCAAAATATGTATAACACTTGCTCAGTTAAACAATCAACTAGAAGAAAGTAGTAAGTAAATCAATTTTTTCAATGTAGCATATGTTTTTGAAGGAAATGAGCAACAGATGATTAGAAAAAGGCATTCATAAAGTCCTGTGTAAAGCTAACTAAGCTCAGACTCGGCCCAAGACCCGCTCACTGTAATCTTGATGACTGTAGCATCAATCTACTGATCATTGTAAAATCAGTGAGACAGAAATAACTTGGAGGAAACTAAATTATTGCATTTGTACATATTTTAAATAACTTTCCCTAACTTTATTATTATTCCATATTTTATTTATTTAAGGTATGCAATGCGATAGTTTTGTTTCAGTTTGTAATAGATGTCAAAATAAGTTCTAATGTAAAGTGTAATTAGAATTAATAGATAGCATATTGTACAGTATTTTATTAAATGAGGCAACTTGGGTTCAGCTTGTTACTTTGACGGGTGTTTGATGATTCTTTAGTAATATGATGTTGCTCAATTAATCATTACGTATTTTGTTATTTTTGATTCGTCCAGTAATACTTACACTGTAGTTATTTGTTTCACAGGTGCAGGATATGGTAAGGAGGCGGAATATTTCAGACTTTTAACCTGTCATATAGATGGTTATAAACATTTGGAACAGCTTTTCCCTATACTCATTGATAGAGTTCTGGCCATGATTAATATTGTGATGGTAAAAGAAAATGTAACTCTCACTCATTTTATAATAGCATGTGTGAAGAAAATCCTGACAGTGCTGACTGAAGCATGTAATCAGCAGTCTGATGTATGTATTAACATCAAATTTATGTTTTTCCATTACATAACTTTTCTTATCAAGCTGGATGATTTGAAGTAACATTGAATATTATATTTTCAGGTGTCGGACATCTTATCCTTAATTGGTAGTCTAATAAAGGCTTTAGATCCATTATTTAAAATAGATTCGTATTCTAAATTGATTCCAATTATGGTTGATGATTTAATTGAGTGCTATTCATTTCTGTCCAAACAATCTTCAACAAAAAATATGATCCTATGTCTTATGAAGACGTTTTCTTCAAAAATAGTAGAAACTGATATAAGTTTCAGGAAAATAACAGCTATAATTAATGAGATTAAAAGTGAGACAAAGATTTTAGAACATAATCAAAGTTCAGATACGAATAAATTCACTACACCCAAATTAAAAGAAGTTCCAAAAAAGTCCAAGAAAAAAGAAACAAGTATAGTTAATACTGTCGTAGAAAATGGAGAAGAGTACGTCGTTGTGAAATCAAATTGGAAATTCAATCCAAGAAAACTAACAGAAAATCAAAAAGAAAAACTACAAAGGAAGAGAGAAGATATTCCTGCTTTGTATCAGGATTTATCACAATCACAAGATGACGTTAAACTTGTATCCTGGAAAACAGATTCACAAGACACCTCAAATAGCAGTAAATCAGAAAGCAAATCCTTTAAATCTGGTGGTAATGAAACAACTACAGAATTTCTCAAAAATTTACCCAGTTCTAATGTGGTCCCAAAAATTTTGGAAAGCTTTTTCTCCGAAAACGAGAAGAATGAAAGTAATACTGATGCAAAAGACTTAATATCAAAAGATATTGCCAAAAAAACGAAGGCTACTACTCCTAAAAATACTAAATCACCTCGTATGGCTTTGAAAGATCGAGTGTTTCGCAATGTAAGAAATTTAATAGAAAATTCAGGAGTACAGAAAGAAAATAAAGATGCATCTGAAGATCTTAATAAGACTGAAAGCTTTATCAAGACACCGACACAGTCCAAGAGTAATGGCTCAGTAGATATTGTAAATTCTGCACCTCCTTTGTTATCAGCCGATCGTCCCTCACGAGTTAAAAGAAAGCCTAAAAAGTTTGACGAACTATTATTACTAAGTGCGAAAAAGAGTCGTCAAACTTTACAAGACTTAAAATTAGATGATAAGACAAAGAAATCCGATATTGCAAAATCTGCTCCAGAAACCGACACAAATAAAGTTATTCATATTATGGAAGAAGATAGTGCTCCAATGGTGTCTGTATCACATACCATAGAGGAGAATAAACCTGATAATATACACGTACCTGAAAATCAGAATACTCACATTGTCAAAGAGGTTATTCACATCAATAAAAATGAAAAGGAAGAAGTAGAAAATAATAATGCAACAGATCAAATCAATGAGGAAAAAACCATTATAGTTGAAAGTAAAGAAAATCAGAATACTAGCTTGGATGTAGATGCTCGTAGTGATAAAGATAACAATAAAAATTCTAATGACAACATGGATGTTCAACGTAATACCATGACAGATGGAAATGAAAACAGGGATTCCAATTCTAATGACAAGAATGATGAAAAGTCCAATGACAAGAAGGACGAAACATCTAATGATAAGAAAGATGAAAAGTGTAACGACAAAAAAGAAGAGATGTCCAGTGAAAATATTATCAGCCCTAGCAAAGCAGATGTGAAAGAGGTAACAACTCAACTTTTGATGCCGGTTGGAGAACCGGCATCAAAACAGAAAGGGACTGAAGAGCAAAAGGCGACCACTAAAAAGAATAACGTGAAGAAATCGAGGATTGAGAAAGAATTAGCCATAGACATGGTGGAAGGTCACCCATTTTTAAAAATTAATCAAAAGCGGTCTACTAGGAAACCTTTAGAATCTACCGGCGCTGGCAGAAGGAAAAGTTTAGCGGAAAAGTTGAACAAATCAAAATCTGAAGTAAATAGCAGTTCTAAGAAATCTAAAGAGAAAAATAGAGAAAGTGACAGTTCGAATGCATCATATACAGTTGATGACAGCCAAGAAAAAGATTCTGAAACAAAAGATCAGACTTCATTTATAGAAGATGTGCCGTACTCAGACGATGTTATTGAGAGCTCACAAGATTCCACAATTACTACTATATCAGTGAAGTCTGCAAAAAAATCCACTAAGAAAGTTCCCTTTGTTAGTTTACAAAAAATGAAGCTACTTACTGACAAGGTAGAGAATATTAATGAATCTCAAAGTATATTAGAATGTGTAACAGTCGGCGTTTCAAAGTCACCATCAAGAGTCAATCAAGAGAGTAAGGATGACATTGAATTATCTCTAAACAAAACTGCTTTAGATGAAAAATGTGAAGCAGATCTCACGGAGGATATGGATACGGAACCGATTGACGACAAAGAATTTTCTGAAGTTATCGTAATAGATGACGTCGTTCCTGCACCACTGACGATAAGCAGTGATGAAACTGAAGTGGGACCAGAAACTCAAGAAATAGCTGAAGCAGATACCCAACCAACTGATCCTAAAGACTTTATGGAAATTGATATCACATATGAGGATACGACCAAGAGTTTGACGGTTGCAGAAATCGAAAGCTGTGACACAGGTAGTATCTATAACAAGGCCAAAACTCCTACAAAAAATGAACGTGTAAGTGAAAAAACAGTTAAACTTATACATAACACTACAATCTCACTATCAGATTTAGCATGCGCAGACGTGGAAAAGAAGAGTGGAGCGTCATCACCTTCATCGTTTGGGGATGAAGCTCAGAGAAAGCAAGATTTCTTAAATAACACGCTTGAGATATCGCCGATAAAGAATATGAGTCCTGATAGAAACAAAAAATCACCATCTCCTGATACTAGCGGTGATTATGTGGTAATCAAATTGTCATCTCCTGTACAGAGTAATGGGGAACCGTTTGAAAAATGTGGATCCCCTGAAGTTTTTACTGAGGAAAAAGTTTCTCCTGATAAAAGAGATCAATCGCCGCCAAGAGTGGAAGTTACTGTCATTAATACTAGCCCTAGTTCATCTTTGTCCCTCAAGAAAAATAGGCCTCAAATGCGCTCTGGAGGACGTGCAGCTCAAATGTTAGGATTATGCGCACCGGATAAACTTCAAGCTATTATAAATCCAGAAAAGACTGAAATAGAAGAGGTTAAAAAGAATAGTACGTCGACTACTCCTGCTAGAAGAAATTTAAGAATCTTGTACAATTCAGTAAGTGACATCACGGAGACTACTACCGAAAATGAAGACAGTGAAACCTTCCTCAAGTTCAGGAGATCATTGCCTACGGTAGATAGTAGTCCGTCAGGTCCTATACTGAAGAGGAAACTTATAGAGATTGCCGACGAAGCTACGATATCGCCAGCCAGTAAAGTGAGTATTATTTTTAGCTAATGATTAAATTTCTTAGGATACCATAATGGATTAGATTTAACTCTTATATCTTTTATTCTTACAGAGAAAGCGAGTGAGCTTTCATGATCCACCAGTGTCGACGACGATATCGGTACAAAAGTACATAGAACCGGGCGGTGTGCGGTCTCCACAAAATTCGGCGCAGAAACGACTAGAAAGACAGATACGTCAACACACTCCAGTAAAATCACCAAAAAGATTAGACCATGCATTCAAATTAGACACAGTACTGACTAAAACCATCGAAAGTTTCTCGGAAACTGAAGTCATTAGTACTCCCGATGATACTCAAGCGTTTTCTTTAGACGAAACGCCTGTGGTTGAAATCGTGAGAGCCAGTGAACTAAATGATATAGATCCCATTTGCCCAGACTTAATAGATTGTAAGGATCCTATCGATAATATCGCCAGTGAACTGTCTTCATCTGCGATGAAGTCGTTATTTGTTAAAGAATTGGCTGGTATGATTGAAACTGTTGGTGATTTGGCAAAGATGACGGAACTCGAAGTAAACAGGTTATGCATTAAAGCGCCGAAGGTTAAAGTGGCAAGGAAAGTTTTAACAGATTATGCTTCAAAAAGAATTGAAAAGCCATGTGTTGTAATAAATATGAAATCTGTTGAAGAACTAGCAAATATGACGGAACTAGGAGTGAATACGCTATGCACTAAAGCGCCAGTGATTGAAATGGCAAAGAAAGTATCAGATAATACTTCAATGACGGTTGAAAAGCCGCTATGTGATGTTATGGTGACGATTGATGACGCTTTGTTTGACGAGCCTATGATTGAACCTGAGATAAAGGGAGTCGATATGGAGATACAAACAGACATAAATATATCCAGTGAAATGGAAGTGCAAACTGATGCAACGCCAACGACGGTAACTTTCGTACAGACTGAAACTATGCCTACAGCACATACGAGTATACAAACTGACGAGTCGGGCAGTAAATCTACTGCAGATATCATAAAATCATGCTTGGCTGAGGTAAGAACTTCAAACGTATTTTGATTATCATAACGCTAGCCTTTTCCTAATTTTATGCTTAATTAAATCAGCCGGTTAAGTAGTTATGCTTTCGTCGATATTGGATTAAAAGTTGAAGTCATTGTCGAATTCTCGATGTGTAAACAGTGGCCAATCCATCCATTTTAGACTTACTACATCAAAAATTTTGTCCACTATTGCGTAGTTGCACGTACGTTTTATAACGTTTCAGTCTAAATAAGAAAGGGGACACGTTGTGGTACCTTGTAGATTGATTGATTCGCATGCCTAGATGGCGAAACGAAACCCACTAATTCCATGCGTACCTAATCTGTTTATGAGAGAATATATTTTATATGAACTATAGGCACATGACAAGAAAACAAAGAACATGATTATGGATCCCCCAGTTAAATTAGTTTTATATTTAGGTATAATACAGTTTACATAGTACATACTAATATTTTAAATATTTTTTCAGAGACCAGACTTCGTGGAGCAAGTCAAAGAACATTTAGAAGAATCTTCTATCCAGCAAATAACTGACAAGTTGCCATTCGAAGCAATAACTGAGGTGTTGATGAAAAAGGTTAATCCTACGAAGTCTCAAACTCTTTTGAGTACAATATTAGAACACCAGTGTAATAATTCCCCAGATGATAATCTTAGAAATAAAGGACTGCACTTCATCCGCGAATATGTATGTAACAGGTATGATTCCAAAGACTTGATTTTGTTCTGTAGTGAGGTGTTAAAGGCAGTGTATAATAAGCCCGCGGAACCTTAGACTTGTACCTCTACAGTATTGTAGAGTTGTATATACTATGGCCAGAAATGGCTCACACCATGGCCTAACAGAGTTAATGAACTGCTCACTGTATGGAGTCTACAGTCTACTGCTCGTTTACACCGATGCATGTAAAATGTTATCTTACAGTAGTATTCATTGCTTAGATGTACACAAATCGTAGGTGTGCGTGTCTGGCTGCCTTACTATACTCAATTATGCAGTTGTATCACGTTGGCCACTGAACACATACTAATTATTGTCATTTCATATTTTTTATATTTAAAAATATGTGATTGTTCATTTAAATGTTCTTATCAACATGTTTTTTTTTTAATTGATTTATTTATCCCTCCAGTAGCAAATTGTAATTGTTGGTTTTGAAATGACTGTATGATTCTGTTGTAATGTATTTAGGAACTCTGTTATTGTTAAGGTTGGATGTGAGTGTTATTTTAGTTTTACTTTTAGTTAAACCATGTACCTAATAGTGATAGAAATATCTTAGTTTAATTTAAATAATAAACGAAAGTTCAGTAATCAAACTATTTTTATTTAATGTAAAACAGGTAATATTTACATTATTCAGTCATGATGAGTGACCGCGAGCGATCACTAACATTAAATTCTCACATAACACACAGAACAAACACTTGAGTCACTTGCTGATTATTACCACAAATGCAAAGACGAACATGTCTGGATAGACAGAACAATTGTTTTTGTAAGACATCAAATATTAGTTGTAGAATAGCAGTAAACATACAAAGTAAGACAGGGATGGAACATGGCATCGAGATACAATATCACAACTAATATTACAGCAACCTAAGACAGGCAATGGTTAAAGCTTTATTTTATATAAACATGAAGACTTAAATGTTTCTGATAATTACACACGTATTTACATACCTCTAATATATCACCCATCCCAATTTTTATATCACACTATACAGCGTGGCGCAAAATGTTGGGGTATTAAGGGTGGCTACCCATTCTATTATAGCAAGAGAGTTATGTGGTAAAATCCCAATTAATCATTTCTTGAATCCAATTATCAGGGAGTAAATTTACATTTCTCAAAACACTTAAGTCTCAATTGACTCGATTTCCCAGCAGGAATGTTTCTTGCAAAGAACCAACGAAATTGTATTTGCCGAAATGGAGAATAAATACAAAGAACTGTTTCCCGTATATTTTCTATGAAAAGATACTTCGTATTCAAGTAATCTGAAATGTAACTGTACCTTGCACTGACTCATTAAGTTTATTGCTCTACATACGGATTCAAACTTACTTAAAATAATGAAGAGCAAAATAAATAAACAATTTATTGGCAATCATAATTTAAAGAGAAAGTCTTATTTTAATTTAGATTTATTTTTACGAATCAAGTGGAAGGTGGCGTGCGTGAAAACAATGCTTATTTATTTGGAACAATAAAATTGGATTAGTACAACGTACAGTTATTTTAGTTTACTCCCTTAAGTTTTTTGAGAAATGTCAATAACCCCGCTGTATAAAAAAAAATAGTTTTAATATTTTCAAAATTCGCCTTAAGTGTACTAAGACAAGAACTCTAACTATAACAAAAAGGGTAGCCACCCTTAATGCCCCAAAATTTTGCGCCACCCTGTATAGAAAATCTTAATTAACTATTTAGACCCTAAGATTGTCAAAATAGGTATGATTGTCGATAGCTGTGCTGACTGATTCGGTATTGTTAAGTTGTAGGAACTAGTTTATGTTGTATTAATAAATTATTTTGTAAACTGTTTCATAGTTTCACTTGTTCCTATAAATATTTACATTATGTAATACATACATGCATATAAAGGTTTGTTAACAGATTTGTGAAGTCAGCTTTGAATTGTAATATATTTGGTTTATTTTTTATTATTACAATTCAATGACCTACATGCATAACAAAAAAGTATCTAACTAAATATTATGTTTCGGCGGCCTTTCACAATTATACTAAGTAATTAGTGATTAACAATCGTAACCTCTCTTTATTCAGCCTTGTACCAAAATCTCAAAACCTAATACTAGTTACATAACTAACGTTATATTAATTACATACATTTTTGTCTCCTGAATCAATAACTTACTTACAGATAATATTGTTATTGAACCGACCGTACTTTGGTGTACTACTGAGTCGTCTATACAAATAAAAAATATATAATTATAATAAAAACAACCCTACTTATTTGATTTTGGTATAAGGCTTTTTTAGACAAAGTTTCATGTATAGCTTTCTACACGTTGATGACAAACAGTTCTGTATCACTCCACATATTGGCGAAAAATTACTTGACATCCTTCAAGAAACGTTCATTCATCAACTTATTGTTCTTCACTTTATAGGAAATTAGACTACTGTTTTCGTCCTCTTACGAAGGTAGCTTAATACTTTGGTCCATAAATTGAGCACTCGAATTAATTTAAATATTATTTAGAGAGGTTAGGCGGTCACTGTCAGGGAAAACGCATTTCTGCGACGTAGTCTAAATGTTCTAAATTATGATGCGAGTTGGAGCGTCGGGGAGCGCGTGACCTGTTTATGTTGTGTTGTGATTGCGCGCGCATCACCCTGTATGTCCCTTCACGTCGTGGCCCTGCGTCACTTGTTTTCCGCGCTGATGATACCCACTCATCATCGCGCGTTCTCGACGCTGCTGGAGGTTTCCGGTAATTGTCGAATACCCGGCGATTGTCTTCATAACGTTGTCGTTGCCAATTACGATCCATATCGTGACCATAAAGATCTAATTCGCCGGATGGCTGGAACTGGCTTGCAGAGTTCTGTCCATAATTAGATCGTTTCCACCCGTCGTCGTATTTCTTCCTGCCGTTTTCATCGTCACCTATTTGCCGGCGCTGTGACTGGTTAGAACTGCTTTCGCTTGTGTCTTCGCCTGATGTGCCTAGTCCTAGATCTTTGTCATCACCGTAGATTTTGTAAATTCCGTTCGGATTTAAATTCTTGCCGATATATATTTGGTCATTTAGAACTAATTGTGGGTGCGGTAAGCAGTAGGGATTGGGGTAACTTGTTTCTAGTTTTGCCATTTTGATATCATCTTGCCTCCTAGTACATGAGCCAGGTCCGAACAGGGATAATAGGACTGGTAGTAAGAAGAGGCCATGCATTGCTCCGAAGAATATGACCATGAAAACCATTTTGAAAAATACTGAGAAAATATAACTGTCAGCTAGGAGTAAAGCTATGACACCGAGGATAGTACTGAATGAGCCTTGAACTATGGGCAACCCAAGAGCGTAGAGACATTCGCTGACTTTTTCGTCAGGGTTTTTAGCCTTTGATGCCATGTAAGCATAACAGATGTGTGCGGTGAAGTCAACTGAGAAGCCGATGCACATGATCAAGTTAATCATGGATATGGAGTCCAGGTTAATGTCCCAGAGGGCCATGTAGCCAACCACGCCGATTTCTATAGATATTATACTGAACGCCACCCACAAAGAGCACAAGATATTAGGGATGAATACGAAAGACGTGATCATCATCATAAGAGCACCGTAGCATAAATTCTGAAGAGAAGTCGGCCTTACAAGTTCGAACTGAAACAAAACAAAAATAGTATTCGTCGTTATAAAAATACATCAATGTACTTAAAAATATTATTTTGTGTCAATGAATGCGTAGTTCAAACATACCTGATCGAAAAATACGAAATAAGGATGAAATACAGAGGCGTTCAGACTCGATTGAGCAACGACGTCTCTCAGTGCTCTAACCATTTCCTTTTCATGGTTCGTTCCACTAATGTTGACTGCTTGAATTAGGAATCTTGATGCAACAATTCGATTTCCTTCCTCATTGAATCTCACATCTAGAGAGAATGGGTTTGCTGGGAACAGCCATAACTGTAACAAAGTGCACATAAATGAGAACTACTTAAATGACAAAATAATGTTTCTAACGTGATGATTGCCGCGGTCTAGTATTGAATTAGTAACTGGTCTTAAAACATCGAGCCTCTCCCAGGTACCTTTCTTTCCTTTTCGCCCCGTGGTTATGTAAGAAAAACCTGATAGACAACGACCAATAAACAGTGCATGCCTTTCTCGCTTATTTATTTGTAATAAGAGGATACGCATTTAGCAAGTTTATTAGCGCCAGCAACTGTCAGATCTTTCTTAGTTATTTAGGTATTTATTAATTGTGTATCTTATGTAATCTGGGGCCGGTTGCCACACGAATATTTACGACAGAAGTTATGGGTAGTCTTAGTCAAAATCTCAACTTATTAAACCCCCTTTAGATACGGAGGTCGGGTTCTAGGTACGATTGATATATAGATTGATACATAAAATGTGAAATTGTACTCACTTCCTTAAGATTTTCAATGAATTCATCTTCTTTATCAATAGTAACATTCAAGTAGTCGTTGTTTCTCGATACATAGTCGACGAAGGTCCGAAGCCAAGACTCTGTGTACAGCGAGTTCGATATATACGACGTGTTTTCCAATTTTCTGGTCAAAGCTTCAACTTCGTCTTGCACTTTTGGATCAGAATAATTGTATTCGCCACATATCACGACCTAGAAGAAATAAATGTTAATGGTCGGCATTCTTGGAAGAGTATGTTGGTTGATGGACTTTTTTAATAAGTTCTAATACACAGAAAAGCTTTTCGCCTAAATGTAGACTGCAAAGAAGCAAGTACCTATTTCGTTTATATACTGATGCATAGGTAAGCAAGCAAAATGTGCAGTTGAGAAAGTAGGTTTTCATGTTACACTTTGGAACTGGAAAAAACATCCCGAAAACCGTATAAGTACCTAGGTACATGTTTTGGCAGTCGTAAGCATCAGTGGAGACTTTTAAATAACTTGGCGATCACAATACGTAATGTTTTGGAAGTAAACAGTGCTCTGAATTAAGTCGAAACTTTAATATAGTTTACCTGAATTCTATACGGGAATTCTCTGTAATACATATCTTCACGGTCAAAGAACTCGACAGAGTATGAATCCACTTTGGACAGCTTCCTTCTTTCTAGCCCTTCTTTGAGATTGGTCACTCCGTAGCCTGCTCCAGCCAAATATGCTATGAATACTACGATAACCAAAGCTTTTACGTAGCCGTTGTTTAACAAATCTGCCATGGTGGTGCGGAAGAAGGCCATGATGCAGTGTTCTTTGTTGTCTATAGGGTTGTCAGGATCGGCCTCGTCTATGCCACCGCTGCAGAATACTCTGTACATCCATGATTTTTCTTCTGCAAGTAAAATAATAGGGGTGTTAATAAAAACAGATTTTCCAGGACTGTTGTCTTGGATCCGAGTGAATGAAGATAATTTGCGCATGAGTGCTAAAAATATACTTCTATCCGCATACGACCAGCGCAGCTATATAGTTAGTTCATTCATTGTAGTTGTCTTCATGGAAGCTTAATTTTCAACTCAAATTTCATAGGTGGTTATGATTTTGATAAGATTTGAGATATAACAATAATAAACCTTACCTTTCCTGGCCCTTGATTCTGGCAATACTTTCATCCAAGTTATTGTATGTCGGTTCTGCTTTTCGCGGTAGCCTGATATGGCTACACATCCGGCGAAGAATGTTAGATGCCATACGAACGTAAAGCAAACGGCAAGACCTGTAACGAAATGCATTTTTTATATTAGGGACATGGCTTAATGTTCAGTTTAGCAGATAACGTGTCTATTGAAGAAAGTACTTGGAATGTAATATTATCTCAGATCATAATGTTACAACGCACCAGTTTTTAGGGTAGCTAAAAGTTAAATTAGACTGGGGTATTAGCGTACACAGGTCTCCTGTAGAAACAAAAAAAAATGCTTGCCTGAATACATGCAGAATATCTGGACCGACGGGAATGGAGAGAAGATGCCGATGAAAAACGAGAGCATATCCGTAACGGAGGTTATCGTGATGGACACCGCAGCCTCGGACAGCATGATGCCCATCCGCTCCGGCACTGGAAGCTTCGGAGAGGCTCGTCTCCAAGCCGCCAACATTACGAACGTGTCGTCGATCCCAATACCTGGAAACATTACAAAATTATGAAGTTGGATTTGGACTGCCTCATTGGTGTAGTGTTCACCAGCACGGCTGCTAAGCGCGAGTATGTACAGCAGTTTGGAACTGTCTTCGTTTGTGGCAATAATCTTTCCCTGTTACATAGGTAAACTTCGGCCTTAAACTTCGTTTTTTTTTTTTTTTTTTTTATATCTACATGGACGTATTCATGAAGATTTGTGGGTAATAGGTACGTCAGAAATGCGAGTTGATATGCTTCATGCGAGCACCAATCTAACAATAGATAACTAGTTTAAGGAAAACATGAGTAAACCAAATCACGTGTTTCTAATAAAAACTTGAGTGTTTTCTTCTGAGAAAAGTATGGTTATAAGTACGCTATTCTAAAAGCTAACTATCTAGCAAAGTGGATTTGTACAGCGCTTAGTTGGACGTGAGACCTTTGCTAAATCCGACCGTTTATAAGCTAGAAGATACTAGGTATAGTCAAAGGTATAAACTTAAAATTGTGGGAAAACTTACCAATCATTAAGAAGGGCGCAGCTAAATTAATACCAATGAATGAAATGCCTAAATACACGGCGCATCCGAACGCTGCTGCCGTGGCCATCACAGCCGAGATATTACCCAGCAAGCCTAGCCATGGCTTCGAACGGACCCAGTCGCCCATCATACAAGTCACGATGGAGAATATCCCCATGAGAATGAAGGTGGAACTGAAGAATGGTATGACAGTTCTCGTATTCTTCTCCAGTTCGTGGTCCAGGGTACGTGATGCAAATCGAGCGACGGAGATGTGCTTGAAGCGGCCTGTGTCTTCTGCTATTCCCACTGTGTCCAGAAAAGCGTCTTCCCATGCTGCACCTCTGGAATTTACGTAAAATAAATTAGGCATAACGTTACACATTAGTAACTTTATTGTTATCAAATTAAACATGTTAGATATTTATGTAACATATTATTTCAGCGCGCTCACATAATGCATTTCTTCAAATCTGTATCAGGAAATTTATAGACCTTACGAAATATTGACCCACAATTTGTTAAAAGTGAAGCCTTTCCATTCGTATTCTTGTCCATTATTACGCAGTGTTTAGTATTCGAAACGATTTCTTAAACCGTGTCAAGATCGAAGTCTATTATCTAAGTTATAGACCTGTGTTTGTACAAAGTGCAATGCTATTGAAATTTAAAACAAGTCATAAAAGCTAAATGAAGCAGAATAGACGTAAATAATGTTTGCAATTAAGAAACTATAGAAACAATTACAGTTTCCTTCCAAAACATAATCACTGCTACAATCATCTCTTCCGTATATTGCATGCATGGCTATTCTGAGTACCTGATTTACAGTTATTTTAAAGGATATCCTCTATTAAATGCAAGATAATACCTATCTACCTGGTCTACTCACGATCTGTATTTTGATTATAAACTTTGTTTAAAGATAGACGATCTAATTTCCTACGAATTATCTATAAGTATAAGTATCTAATAATACGTGAAGAGAAAAGACACAGAGGAATGTAAGATTTTTGCATATTTAAAGTTCATATGGAGAAGGAGAGCAGAAAGCTAAAATTTAAATTTAATATGTGGTCCAATTTTGACCACTGGGCGACCTTAACCTGGGGTATTAAAAAAAAAAATATTTCTCACCTCTGCTCCAGTTGTATTTTGCTGTCGGTCCTCACAAACCAGACTAGTTGGACGGCTGGAACTGACACTATGATGTCGTCCACCACCTTAGAGCCTCCAAAGAAAACCGGGAACGCATGGGCCTCCCATGTCACAGGATTGAACATTATGGGGAACGTCAGGTTTAGTTCGCCACGCTCTACCTGCAGACAAGACAAGGTTAAAACTGTTTTAAATAGATAGTTACTTATCTAAGCTTATTTAGTATGAGGTTGATATTTATTTTAGGTGTAGTGGAGCTCTTTTTTTCACATACAAGATCTATCGTGGGATGAGTAGGTACGGAAAGCTGAAACTTAGCTTATATTTGGTCCTACCGTTTTAGTCCCGATCCCTTTATAAGGGGTTATTATACCTACTCATCATTATGACCAACCTTTAATATGGGTACTATGGGACCAACCCAGAAATCACAAAAAAAAATAGCTGTCATATTTGGTGCCATAGAAAAAGTTGTTTATATTGATGAGTGTAATAACTCCTTTAATAAAGGAATCGGGACTAGAAAGGTAGGATATTTTATAGAGGAATTGGTCGTTTGATTGTTATCAGTACCCGAAGGACAGCCTTAACAGGCCGGAAAAACGTTCGGATGTAAAATGATTCTCTATGAAGGTAATGATGGCTAAAAGGTACTTCTCAATGTAAAGGTAAAGGTTTCTCTAGTTCCTCAAAGGACAATCATGTTTAGTGAAGGCGTGACATTCATCTAATCACACGTACAATGTATTTCCATTAACTGTGAGACATGACGAATCCTTGTACCCACAATATGTCTTGAAAAGGATGCTTAGAATATAAATGACGGATGACACATTGTTACGTCTCTAAGCTAAATGTATATGTATTTTATGATGTAGTGTTTTTATTGTAATTCTAATAACAATAGAAAGATTGCTTCAAAAGTATGTGTAATCTTAAAGCGTATATTTGCCTAATATTTAGGTAACTGTAAGTTACACCGTGACATTGCGTAGGTATGGTGCTATTTTTGTCATTGTTCTCTTTATGGCTAGGAGAAGTACAATTATAATGGTGATGTAAGGAGTGTGTTACTCTATGCACAATTGTGTAAAATAATTGGCTTATCTATAATATTAAACTTGACCTGAAAATCGTGGATTGTCTAAATGCATAAATTTATTAACGATGGGAGATAGGCCCAATTGTGGGCCCAATGTAAATTTTTCTTTGAATTATTCTTGAAGCCTATTTGACGGAGTTGATAAATTCAATGTCATGCATTGGAATTAATGACACAATAGGTACATCGGACCAATTATTACACTAATTCTATGTACAATACTAATATTATAAAGAGATACATTTTTGCATCGAAACTCTGTTTCAGAAAACGAAACCAATTTTGAAAGTGAAAATTCGTTGGATAATTATTTTCCTATTATGGACGAACCTGTAGTTTTCAGGAACCTTTTTCACTATGACAGTGACGTATCAGTCACGGTAACATAGAAAACCATGCTGATGGGTCATTCCCATACAAAATTTGAGAGATTATATCAAGATATGAGCGTGGTCGTTATATAGAATAAGCAAGAAAAGAGGGGTGAGGGGTGAGAGAAGGTGCAAGGAGAGAGCCTCCATGAGTGATGAGACCTGAGGTCGTCTAGCGTACCTTGAGCAGGCAGCCCCGATACCACAATTGGATGTAGTTATATGATAAGGATCCAACCCACCTTCTAGCAAAGGTAGTTATGATTATGAGGTATTTAAATTTATAATATCATATTATAAAGTATGAAACCAAACCTAACTACACATTTTAAAGTTCAATATATAAAAAGATTGCCCTTCAATTCCAATAAAACCAAAAAAATTACAGCACTGTATCAATGAAGAGTTACGATGTAAACTTTAAAATTAAATATCTCTGCTCAATGTTGGTTGGATCCTTTTCGTGAAACTAAGCCCAATTGCTGACTGGCCAATCTTTCCACTATAGCATGACCCATTTCCACGTAGTAGCTTGTGCCGACACGACAGAAGATAAAGAATAAGGCCCTAGATTTAGATTGTCATAAGGTACCTACCTACCTGTAAGTGTGCGCTAATTGTTCTCGTGAGAACGAAGTCACGAGTGAATTTAGTAATAAAACTAAATTAAGCATTTTCTACGAGAACTTTTCCTTAACTTTTAATAACAATGCAAATAATATTATTCAGCGCTGTGGTCTGTGGTAAAAGCGCATAATACCTATGATTGTAACTTTTATGAGTTTGCAAGTGTCTATTGTTCGTAAAACTTTTTACGTTTCATTTTCATGATTCATTCTTGGGACGAACAGTGACTCTCTTGCCTTGACTCAAACAATATCGTACAGAATTCGGTTTGAATGTAAAGCAGGTGTCAAAAACCCATGGTATTGACGCGAATTTCCTGGTGACAATGTCATTGACATGGTTCGCCATTTACATCTTATTGACTCTCGGCAAATAAGCATTTCAAAAGATTTCTTGCCGTCTTCATGTTTCAAAAATATTTGCCGTATTTCTTAAGTACTTACTTAGGTACCTACTTCTTATTCCTAACACGAAAAGGATTTTAATGCAATCAGATTCAATAAAAATAAGTTGTGTTTAAAGGTATTATTTTGTCCATGGTCGTATTAACGTTAAAATGTTGATTGAAATTGAAATCGAGAAAGTTTTATATATATATGTCTTCCTTAAATCCTTTTTTTCATAGTTTATCGATAAGTCACGCACGTAAGAATCCCAAATTGCGTGAAGTTATGTTATTGATACGGTAATCTATGAAGAAATGAAAGTGAAACTGGCTCGTAAAACATAGGTAGGTGGGCTATGCGCTTTTATTTTTAATTAGGAGCTACCTCAGATCTATTTACTAGCGCAAAAAACGGGATAATATATGTATTGACTTTCTTATGAGCTTCCGATATCTCTGCAGTGGCAATTTGCGTGTGGTTGTGGGTAGGTGGGCAGACAAAACGGTACCCTCTTTATTTCTGAAAAAAAGAGGGTAGACCGTTTTGTCTGCATATAAACACACCGATTCGCAAATACTTTAGTTTGGTTAGTTTCTAAAGGGATCCCAGAGTTCCTGGGCAAGAACAATGGTCTCTGTTAAGTCATCTTCGCATCGTTGATGTTCTGAAAAGCTAGTTCATTTTAGTGAAAAAATTAAGACAATTTATGGCACACATGATACAACATGCATCAACCAAAAAATTTAATGCTTTCTTTTAAAATTATGTAGATAGCGTACTCATCTGCACCTGCTTTCAAGAAACGTTTTCAAAGAGAAAGTTCAAAGAAAATGAAAGCGGTTTGTTTATATTTACGCATGTATATGGAACATTGCTTCTGGTTTCAGTTTTACTTGACACAATTGTACGTATCTATAATGTAGGTACCTATCTATACGCTTTTATTCCTCGTAGGGGTATCCAGAGGTAGGCACGTATACTTGTAATTGTACGCCCGCATTTTGACGATGTAATTACCTATTTCTAGACTCCGGGCTGCTTGTGAGAATTTTCTAACAGAAAAACAAGATCATATTTTTTTGAAGGAAACGCACCCAGAAGCCCACTCTTGTGCCTACTACTTTGAGTATCTAGATACTGCTATAGAACATTTAGGCAGCCGACTTTTTAGTACCTAGCCATTGACCGCTCACTATAATTGTTTAAATTAGTTTGCACATTTACTGGGAAGACAATGCCACATCTCAGACTATTTAAAAGTGTAGATAATAAGTAGTTTAACTACCAAACAATTCCTTTAAAGAAAATGATATTAGATTATAATGAAAGCCATAGTTGTCCGTGTTGTTCTCATGAATTAAGAGATTATAATCAAACAGTAGCGTCCTCCGTTGTGCTCACATACATACATCATCCAATATGGATACTCATTTATTACTCATATATTTCACTGTGTTTATGCTTTACAGCATACATCTCACTGCGATTACCGATTGATCTGCCAAGCATTTGCAAGACAATTATGAGTATAATCGTTAATTATAGCAGTTGTAAGAAGGCAGCATTGGAAGTTTAGACATGGACTGAATAGCTGTGCTCACGACTCCGTCCGCGTGAAATTCTTGGAAAACTGAGTTATTTCCCGGGATATAAACTATTATTTGTCCTTTTCCAGGTTCTATTTAAGTTGTATGCCAAACGTTGAAATCCGATAAGGCGTGTCCAAATTCATAAACGCACAAAAAACAAAACTTCACATTTTTATTATTAGTAGGATCCTAGGATGATGAAGATGAAGCCATCAGTTGACTTGATTCTGGCGCGACGCAAAGATGAGTAACAATCCAGTAGTTATATAAATAGTTAAATACGACGATAACATTTAGTATTTTTCTAGAATTCCATTAGGGGGAACTAGCGGACTCAATGACAGAAGATTGTTTAGATGAATATTACTCACTGTTATGTGACAAGCTATTCAATAATATGGAAATTGCGTCTCTGTATAGGGGAACACATTATTAGGCTTGCAATGCTGAGATATAATTTTTGCCGCAGAGTCTAAAATCGTATCATCACTATAGTCAAGATTGTAGTTCCTTAGTCAGGCTAGTCTTACAAAAACAAATCTGACCAACTACAGTCTACTAGACGTCTTTTCTACCAAATACCGCAGATTTAAGATAGCTTCGAATTGGCGTAAGATAATTTAGTCTATTAGACGACTTGTTCCAAATGTGTGCATCTTCATTGCTTTCTTTAAGAGGTCGTCTAATTACAGTTTTAAAGTGATCATCCCTGGCCCTAAGTCTCCGCGTTTTATCCTAATATCACACACACAACTTAAGCCTTTGCTAAATTATTTGACACAAACTTGAGAGATATGGCAAAATCTTGTTCACCTTGATCACCATCAACAGCATCTGCTATGATTTCAATATCAATGTCTCGATTTCTGAAGAATAGAAGCTGAATATTGTCAAACCTCACCTCATCAATAATTTTGTCCAAATTCAGTATATCGTTGACGAAGCACTGTCCTTCCCAGCGCGCGCATTCATCCTGATAAGTGAAGGTCTCCCCATTCGGTAAGGTCACAGTCATATTCTGGACCAGTTCGTCTAATTGTCGCAACTCCTTCCACACTTCTGCTCGTAGCATGTTCGTGTTATTGTCTTTCGCTACGATGATCACTCTGCCGAATCTCCCTGGAGAAAGAAAAAATGGGTTATATGTAAATTATAATGAAAAGCTTGTGCTGCCCTCCAAAGGAAAAATAATAATAAAATAATGATAAGTGTTTTGTTCAGCTCTTGTGCTTCTTTTTTCTATTTTCTGTTACAGTCCACTCCTGGACTTGAGTTTATAGTCTGGTTATTGCCCATAGTTACCTACGTTAAAACAGCGACTTGTTGCCCAGAGAGCCAGCATTATTGTACCTACTCTAGGGCTGAGGTATTAACTCATTCGGATATCTATGAAGTCATCCGGATATCTATGAGCTCATTAGTCTGTCTGCGTAATTCTTAAATGTCTGCGTTTCGTGACCTAATGAATTAAGCAATATGAAATAAGAAAATTCTGATGAGTTCGACACTTCGCCAAAACGTGCCAGGCATTTTTTGATTGTTGAAACACTTTCATGCCTCAAATGAGAAATAAGGCGTGACAACCGTAATAACGAGTGTGACTGGTTTCTTGTTGGTTGTTCTTAGGTACTTAATATTTAAAGAAAATCTTAGTAAATACGTGTGTTTAACTAACCTGCTCGCGTTATCCTGCCGACATTAAACCTATGTGAATAGTTAACTTTGAAATTTTCCTCTACGATTCTTCTCTCGTGTTTGCCTTGTCCACTGACTGGGGAGAACAAGTACTCTGGGTCCATTTCATAGTGAATTCTTTGGTAGCCGGTGATCATGAGTAGTGAGAGGAGAATCGGGATGATGATGAAGTAGCCAGGCTGTCTGCCGACCACTAGCCCGAGTTTGTAGAAGGATCTGTTCAGGACATCGTCCACTATCGTCAGTCGGCAACCCATCTGAAACAAAGAGATAATAATACAATATTAGATATAATAACAAAACTATTGGCACGTCATCGGTTATACACTGTAGTTCATTCAACAAATTATCAATTCCTTGGAAATATTGGTGTTATAAGAGAAAGACAATATCTTTTTGTTGATTTGTTACAGTAAAGCCTACACCGCCTTTACGAATTGATTGCTTATGTTTACTTAAAGAGTTTGTTACTTCGACATAACCTACGCAAAAGCGTAGGAAAAATAACGATTGCTATTTTAAAAACAGTATTATTTAGTAGTCTTATTTTGAGCGCGGTTATTTTCGTTCTTTGTGTGAGTAACTCACACAGTAGGCAGGTAGTTTTGTTACCTACATTATTTCCATTTAACAAAAATAAACACCTACCTATGAATAATTATTCTCGCGAAAACATTATTAGACAGAGGACCCAAAAGGTAAGCCAAAAGGGTCTACCTTTCGGTTCCTCTGTCTAATAAATAATAAATATACCACTTTTTAAGTTATCACATAAAAATAAGTGCATGGTCTGTTCATCACAACTTTTACTATAGGACCAACTATGAAATTGCGAAAAAATAAAACGGGTGTTCCATAGAAAAGTAGATACTTAAAATATGGAGCAGTCGATTTTGCATAGTCTGTTGGTCCCATTATAAAAGTTGTGTAGAATGTCATCATGCTCTACTCATGTTATAGAGCGTATCTACGCTTAATTTTTTTCTGGAGTGTTTACAACATTATTCTTAGCTTAAACGAAATAGGAAAGGGATATATTGAAATCGCGAAAAAATCTTGCTGTTCCAAACATTTAGTCCAGTTATATTGAATTATTTGTATGAAACAGCAGATTTTTATTTCTCTTTCAGCTTTCGCATTAGCTATGAATAATGTTGTACGTTCATACTCAATTAGGTACAATATATTCTAACTTTAAACCGACTCATAATTTTATAATAACTCTAATTACTTCTCGCTCAATATTACCTACGAAGGTATTTAGCTTGTTTTTATTAAATGTTAATCTGCCCCCATTTTAAATTGTTGTGTAAACCTAGCTATTAATGACTATTAGGTCTAATGAGATAATTAGTCAAAACAGTGGTTAATTTGAATGAATCATGTCTACGTTTTTATCATAGATTGGATACTTTTATATGTGTCATATCTATGATAAGATCATTAGTATTGTAGAGAAACATTAAATTGATGATTATTAATGCAATATAAATTACTATATTAATTATTCTAAATAACAACAATTACATAACGTGCATCGTAGGTAGGTACCTACCTACGATGCACGTTATGTAATTGTTCAATTGGATTTCGTAGAAAGATAGGTACGCCTGTTTTACCTGTACATATTTAAGATAAGATACCGCTTCACCATAAAACATACTCGTAATGTCAAATATCCTATTAGGAATTACGAGTATTAGTAATACCGGAACAAACACTAAACTTCTTAAATGGAATGGCCACAAACTTTGCAATATTTAAGTCTTACTAAAGGTTATCTGTACGACGTAACATGTAATACATGCATTACCGGTAATGCGTTTATTACTGTGGTAGAACATTGGCGTACAAATTATGCGTAATGTCTCTCAATTACCGAATCGTCGTAAGTTTACCGCATCGCGGAGGCTGACTGCGGTTTCATATTGCTCTGTAATCTCGCGTTTCTCTCATAAAGCACCACATTAAACATTTCTCGCTTTTATTTAATGTGGAGAGGCTCGTACCTTGTCGTGGTCAGGCTTTGGATGGGTGATCGTATCTTCAAACATCGAGACCACTCCGTGCCTCGGAAAGCACGCCAAGCGGTTGGTGCCTGATAAACAAATACCTATGACAGTCGTTAGATACAGTCAACAACCCATAAAGTGTGATAACTGATTTGTCCCTAGGGTACCCAGTAATTGGGTAGCGGAGTTCAGATGGCAGTCGCTCCCCGTAAAACACTGATATCTTCACCAGGACCAACTCCTTTGGAACCGTGCACCTAGAAACACGACTTTTTGAAAGTGCCTGCAAAGGCCCAGTTGAATGAAAAATCTTTGACTTTGATTTAGCCCCATCTGGCTGACCGGGAGCCGACCCCAAAATTGTTAGGAAATTGGCTAGGCAGATGATGACAACATTCCTCGCAATGTTTTCCAGCAGGCGTAGCCTGACCACCATAGAAACGGGTTTTGTCTACGGAAGAATAGACAAATTACCGATTGTAGAAATATTTCTACTCTTCGGTAGGATTGTTAGAGTAACTAAATCACTAACTACTACTCCGTTGCTATAGAAAGAGTATTTTGTCTTTCTCTACTTAAAAACGCGAGTCTAATGTCGAGATGGATAGAAAAAGCTTTGTCTATTCTTGGAAGAATAGAAATAAAAATGATCATACTACGTGTGCTGTAGTTAGGTACTATTAGAGTACTGGTTTTTTACATACATATTTGGAACGAGAATTGATAAAATGAATACTTCATTATATCCCTCGTTCAACCAGTCACCCTGTATATGCTGGTGTACCACAAGTTTAGTAATTCGATATTAAGATCAGACGATGCCGCAGGCCAAAGCTTGTTCTTAGTAAAGTAGGACATAATTTTAATTATACCTTTGAGGTCTACGACGTCTTACACTGTCTTGTTAATGATATTTTATGCCGTACGATTTTTTTTGCAACCCATTCATTATCCGTTTACGACCATTTAACGGTTCGTTTTACATGTCGAATACTTAAGCATAAGCAATGAAGATGAATAAGTATCATGATTTACGACGTTTCTAAAGCACTGAGTGCAATAACGGTGATTAGGTACTTACTTGCGGTTATACCACAGATGTTTATTACAGCGTGGTTCACAACACTAGTATCTACCTAAGTACCTACCTACTTGCAACACTGAGTGACTATTTAGTTGAATGCCAATTGCCACATTAGTCTTGTAGTCATATGTAGTGAGTACGGAACTCCAACAGGGCTTGGCACGGTAAAAAAAAGGTGAGACACAAAATCGGCGACAAAACCATCTCTAGCGTTTTCTCTCTCGATTTTTCGTTTTTTCTTCTGTCATGGAGTCAAAGGGTGGAGAAAACGGGGTTGACCAAGAAAAAGTCGGGGAAAATACCATCTCTTTACCGTTTTGTCTCTCGATTTTTTGTTTTGTCTTCTTTCAAGGAGACAAAAGATGAAGAAAACGGTTTGTCCACCTACCGTGCGAGCCCTGGGTTTAGTTTATCTTTCCTATAATTTTGAGGTAGGCCTCAGACAGGAGCAATCTCGTCAGCGCTATAAAATCGCTATCAGATCGCGCTCTAAATAAAATAGCCGATTAAAAATCGCTCTTGTGATAGGCACTGCTACAAATAATTATGTCCGGTCAGCAAATTGCAGGGGTATAATCTTTGCACTCGATTCCATTGTTAGTGTAAAAAATAACAAGAATACGAATATTTATAGTAAATCTGAAATATACGCTAGCTATGAGCGTTTTTTGGAAGCACAAGTTTTCGATAGACTTGATTTTATTTTATTTCATTCCGAGATTTTGATATAACTAGTACCTACCTAACTCTGTAAGACAATTGAAATAGGCAACGCAAATCAAGTTCGCTTATACTGTGTTCTAAAACCCCTTTTTTCAGTTCTCTAAACTGAAAAAGCAGTATAACCGTGTATAATCTCTGCAGAGGTCATCTCACGGCCACTGACTTTCTTTGGCAGTTTAATTGCGACACTGACTCGTAATCATTGCCACAGTCGAGAATATCACTAGTTCACATATAAATAGGATTTGAGGTCGTTGGAATTCGATGAGATTTTGAATGATCATGATGAAAAAGCACCTTACGTAACAGCAATACGAAACTACCTAATAACTGTTTAAACATAGGTACATTGATGAACATGACGACTAAAATAGTTGTTTTATAAAAAAAAAGAAAGAAACCATCATCATTTATCACTTTCTTAAAACCTATATTGTCCCATTGCTGGGCAAAGGTCTCCCCAATATCTATCCACACCCCTGCTTTATCAGATAAGTCGTTATATTTAGTAAATTCATAAATCTTGCTGTGAGCTTTTTTCCCTAATGTCAAAATATGGATAGGTAAGTTCGATATTTTTACCCCTCTTAGAGCCGAAACGGCTGGATGGAATTTGGTAAATGAGGCGTTCTTCGAATCTCCGAATTAGAACTGGGTAGGAGGAAGTGACGTACAAAGAAAAAGTTGGTAAAGGGTATTTTTTAATTCGACGTAAAATGGCTTAGTTTCCTGAGGGTCTAGCACGGAAGATTTTGACGTATCTTAACGTTAACGTAAGCAAATTTTAAATAAAGAACGTCCTCCTTTTTGAAGTCAGTTAAAAATGTACCAGTTCTAACGTATTTTTGTTTAATTTTACGCAATATATACACTTGGTTCATGAAAATCTGAAAATACTGCATATGTATTTTCATCAAATATTATGGATTTAACGTATATTTTTTATTCAAAATTTGCTTACGTTAACATTACGATACGTCAAAAACATTCGAGTAAGGCTCTCTGAATCAGAGTTTTTATTTTGAATCTTATACGTTGCTTACCTTGATCACAAAGATCTGTAACACACGATTTGACCAAAGGTAGGTACAAACATTTAGCAGCCTCCATTGACTCTGTTGATCTTTATTGGTTAAGCTGTCAGTGTAACAGATGAGTTTGTGGTCGTTGCTTTGTGTTCATTTATTTACTAGTTTATAGCATCTACTTTAATATAAACTGTAGTAGATGAGAACAAGGACAAGTGTGGTAACAAAAAAGGGGCACTGTAGTTTCGGCTTCCTCAATGATGTACATAAGTAGGCTTTTAGACAGTGACACAGGTTCATACTCGACCGAGAAGGCGTTTTCATCGATGGTCCCTGTTGCCATTACTTCATCTTATTCTTTATCGGATAATCTATATATTAATACGTGAAGGGAAAACTTTGTACCCCTTTTT
The DNA here is from genome assembly GCA_932294325.1 of Allophyes oxyacanthae. Classification (NCBI taxonomy): domain Eukaryota; kingdom Metazoa; phylum Arthropoda; class Insecta; order Lepidoptera; family Noctuidae; genus Allophyes; species Allophyes oxyacanthae. The sequence goes on along the minus strand of OW028613.1, from coordinate 12,369,027 downwards.
ACGCATATTGCGCGCACGGAGGAGTGTCAAATTTGGCATAGTTAAAGTTTATATGGAGAAGGAGTGCAGAAATCTAAAATTACGGTCGAATTTCGACCACTTGGCGGCCTCTAGTATTAAATAATACACAAGTTTATCTAGTTAAAAATAATATTCTGAAGCTAGACCGTATAAACTACCTTCATTCAATTAGATATGGCCTTAACTAATGGCCTTACCTTAGTTTCAATTAATATAACAGGTACCCAGACGTTATATTATTGGCTTGAGTATCATCGTTACGAAGACATTATTTCCAAGAGCACTTAAAAATAATATTAGATATGCTTATCAAATATCATTTTTATTAAAGTACTTATTATAAAGTACTTGGTGACTTTAGACGAATATTGGAGATTGCAGAAGCTCGTATGGATCCCTTAAGAGCGCCCGGTGGTCCAAAACACTAACTTGAAAATAAGTTGAAACAGTCCATCAACAAAATCTTTATCCAAATAAACTTTTTATTAACCAGCCTATCGTAGTTTACTAAATGAACTTTGTTATTTTTTAAATTTAATTGGTGATTATAAACAGGTTGCTCCATAAGGACCATAAGGATAAGGGCCATCGCACACTAGCTACTTTCTGCAGCAGAATCGTTCAATTTGTTTTTTAACTTATCCTAACGTTAACGTTAAATTTTGTATGCTACAATAGTGGCAGAATATAGAGGCACTCACAATATTTTACCTTACTGTACCTACAACTCACCTATATTCACAAAATAAACATTTTTGACTTTGACTTTGACTTTGACTTTGAACGTAAGCAAACTTTGAATCAAATATACACGTTAAATCCACGATATTTTTTGAAAATACATGTAGTATTTTTAGATTTTCATGAAACAAGCGTGTGTGTGTTACATGCAAATAAATATTTATTAATTCATATTTCTTAACTGTACCTATATAGATACAATGTTTCTCCAATTAAACTATAAAAAAACAAACTGGGTAATTTGAGTAAGTATGACTTGTACTATTTCTATGGTATAAGTACCCAAGGTCGTAACAAGATAAAACAAATAAAAAGCTCTATACAGTCATTTAAATTCATATTTCGAACCGTTGAAGTTTTTCCAATCGCAATAGGATCATATTTTCCGTTCAACATTTTCCTTAATTACAAAGTAATCTAAACGGCCAATTAAGTTTGTAACTGATTAAAAACATAAATCTGATAACTATGTATGTAGAACATCGGCGTGGACCTCCTTGACCGGCTGTACGGAGCTACCTTTCACTTATACGCTTTATATATACAGCGTAAAACTTAATAAAACACTGGCAGACAGCAACTAGGTCGAAAATTTAATGGATGACGCTAAATGTGTGTCAGTAATGTCAATTTGTGATGCTGGCTTAATTTTTTTGAGAACCTTTTTTACACTTATATCTTATTTGAGTTGGTATAAATGTAATGTTAGATATCATCTAGGATCGGATGTGCAGGGTCTGATTCGAACCTCTGAATTTTTTAAATCATGTGCGGATCACTGGGCTTACTACGAACTATCGAATAGCAGGGCAGAAATTGAACCGCTCAGACATTTCCAGTATGAGTTGACCTTTCATTGTACGAAAAGCCTATACAGTGGCTTTATTTTTTACGAAATAAACTTCTACTAAGGCGAGCTAGAACACTTAGATTCTTGTATGAAGTAATGTCTAAAAGATTCCTTTCTCTATTGCTGTTAAACATATACTAATGATTACAAATATATCGTAACCATTATTCTTGTGCAACGAAACAAGAAATACCTAATGCTTTACTAGGTACTGCTATCGAGTGTATGTATTCATCGATCATTACTGTAGCTTCCTTGTCACATTACTATTACAAAACCTATCAAAATCTGGGACAGGTTACGCGTGAAGAGAATTACAATCAATAAAAAATAGGTTTCATAACACTGATACGCTGATAGTAAAGTTAGGTATTATTATTTTAAAATGTCTTTTCACTGGATTGCACGCTGTAATACTAATAAACTTTTTTGCAGGAATCGGATCGGTTGGCGCAGTGGCTAAGCAATTAGCTTTCTGCGCTACGTGCCGCGGGTTCGATCCCCGCACGGAATAAATATTTGTATGGCCTACAGATGCACACACACCCAGACCTGGAATAACTATTGCAGGTCTGGGTGTGTGTGCATCTGACATGTATGTTTCTAAACTGTACCCATAATACAGGAGAAATAATAAGACGAGAAAAAGAATTTAAAAAAATATGTCAAGAACCTTTTTTTTTATAACAAGCATACGGCCTGCCTGATGGTAAGCGGGTAAGCTAGTACAGCGGGTTGAAAAAACCTGTTTTCTCCACCCTTTGTCGCCTTGATAGGAGACAAAACGAAAAATCGAGAGAGAAAACGGGAAGGAGATAGTTCCGTCCTCGATTTTTCTGTGGAGAAACCCGTTTTCTCCACCCTTTGTTTCCTTATTAGCAGACAAAATGAAAAATCGAGAGATCGAGCGTCAGGTGGCCAGTATCACTGACATTATGCTGAGCTGCGGCCTTTTGACACAATAACTCATTTTATGTTTTCTTTGTTATTGTTTTTTTTGTTGTACTAACATTATTTTTCTTTCTTTCTTTCTTTAGAGAGAAAACGGGAAAGAGATGGTTTTGTCTCCGATTTTTTTTTCTTCCCTTTTTTACCGTGCTAGCCCTGTCAGCCTGCCGTATCTGTAAAAATCTTTTCACTCATAATGTTATTATACCTACTAGTGTATAATAAGTTTATGTTTTCACTCCCTTTTTGCTATAGGCGAGGGAATTAGTGATCGCAGGACGGTTATTACGTATACCGTTATTACTAACTTTCGCACAGGTTGCTACTGTTAGTCCTTTTGAGTTTTGACATTATACTTCAGAGTTTTATGTTACGCACATAAATAGATTTTCCAAGTACCGGACGGTAAATCTTTGTACCATTCCAGAATTATTATTTGTTTGGTAAAAAGCACCTTATTAGCATAAGTTTGCATTTATGAAGACGGTTACGGAATGTTAAGAGGTTTTCGGAAAAAATCCCTGTACCTATGTAGTAGGTATAATTATATATAATTATGCTATGTAGCATAAGTATGTGGCATATGTGGTATGTGTTGTATATGTAGTATGTAATACCAGCACCAGCGATTTTTTACTTGACCTTTGATACATATAAAAGACCCTACTTTTCTGATCCCTGGTATTACCCCCTGGTAATCGTCTATATGAACAACTTTTACTAAAAAAACATAATAAAATTTGCTCATAATGATGAGTACAATAATCCTGGATCGGAATTAGAAAAATAGGACCTTACCTATTACCAATAGGTAATATGCCAATGCGTTGTAAACCTTTTCTCAGATGAAAATACTAACAACATTCATTATGTAGGCACTTAGCAATGATAACCAATAAGAAAAACCCTACGTCATAGAGTTATCAATATTGAAACTGCTATAGACAAAATATTGAAACTGTAAATCCCAGGAGAATAAACATTTCCCACACTGACGACATTACTTGTAAATTAAGTAATTCTAGGCTAATTACTAGATAGAAATAGAAAGGATCGTAAGGGACAGATGAGTGAGGATTGAGATAGTTTGCATAATGGCCTTATGTCGTAATTAGTTATGCAAGAGGTCGTTACTCTTGCGAAGGCGCACAATAGAAGGTAAATCAAATCGCTTTGTGCAGAATGTTAAGCCAAAAATGCAAGATGAGATGCAATTGATGACACGGTTGGCGCAGTGGTTAAGGGATTAGCCTTCTGCGCTACGTGCCGCGGGTTCGATCCCCGCACGGAACAAATATTTGTATGATCTACAGATAGTTGTTTCGGGTCTGGTTGTGTGTGAATGTGACATGTATGTTTGTAAACTGTACCCTCGATAAAGGAGAATTCCAAGGGAGGCAATGTCTAAAAAAAAAAAAAAAACGGTTTCTGATAAGCATAAATTGTTGTTGATATAAAGTTAGTCTCATTATAAATTGGAGTATTTAGAATCTGCTTTGATGATGTCATACAAACAAAAGAGATTGCTATGTAGGTATGTAAATTGTTGTTGTAGCAAATATGTTATCCACAATCCAATGTTCAGACTTGGAAGACAATATCACTGGACAAATCCAAAATCAAGAGAATTTAGTGTCGTATATCCAGAGGAAAGTTATTCCCATCGAAAGAAACAAAAAAAGCTCAATTTAATAAACACACAATGAATAATATAAATAACACATGAACAAAACACCAAAATCGAGACATAAACAAAACAAAAAAAAATTGTAATCAAATATTTACACGTAATTATCATCTGTTAATACAGTTATTATTTATGCATAAAATCATATTATTATCAGTAAGTAAATATTCGCAACTAGGTTTAGCTGAAGTAGAGTGCAGTTGGTGTTGTGAAAGTAAGCGCCGGTCATCGGCTCTTTACGTCATGTGTCAAACGACTGGCGCGTGCGATCCGACGCGATTGTCCTGTTTGTTTATACTTCAGTAGTAAGTCTAACAATGAAATGACTTCAGAGCTACAGCTACTTGAAAATTAAAGTAAAAGAAGAGCTTCTAAGGTCTACGTATGTGATTTGTTAGGTGAAGGAGTCGAGCGTAAGCTAAACCTTAATCTATGGGTTGTTCGTCTTTCGAGTCGGGTCAACCTATTATAACGGAATCGCACATGCTGTCGTAGAAAGATTAGCCAGTTAGCAATGGTGGTATCTATCAAGGCTGATTGTCCAGGGCACGGTAATATTATCTATAATATTACCGATAGATAATATTACCGTGCCCAGGGTGAGCCAGATGATCTTAGCTATCGTCACTTGTGGAGATGCTTTCTTTGTATGGGGTGAAGCTGACAGTTACAGTGAAGGGGTTAAATGTAATAGAATAAATTTTAGGGTAACTATAATTATTTGCTTGTCAATTTTGATAGTATTTAAGCTAGATTTTGTTTTAATGTAGGTAGAGATTTTGAAATAAGTCAAAACCAATGGAAACAGCTAAGCGATTGAATAGGTAAGTTAGTGAATCATTATCTATCTTATAAACTTACAGATAGACTGTAATTTATACAAGATAATGCTAGACTCAAGTTTATCAACATTTTATAAATTGCTTTGACTCAAGTGTGACAACTTTCTACTAAGTGCTTTTTATAGTAAAATTAGATCACGTAGGCACCTGGCACGACTGACTGAAGTCCCACGCAAGTTGACGCAGGTATTTGGTACTATCCATATTAAACGATAAAGCTTACATTTTTAAATACAAGGTCCTACCTTTCTAATCCCGATTCCTTTAAGGGGTTTATGGATCAGCAGTATTTTTCGCGATTTCATGGTTGGTTCCATAGTAAAAGTTGCTCATAATAATAAGTAGAATAACCCCATAAAGGGATCGGGATTACAAAGGTAGAACCTTATACAGGATATTTTTTATGTAGTGCGCAAAATTTGCAGAGTGATTCATGCCCGTTTTCACCAACATCCCCTAAACTACCACCTACGTATGGGACCCATAGCTTAAAAGCTCCCCCAAACTAGCCCCTAAACTAAATTTCGTTTCACCATCATTTCTGTCACCTAACTAGGGGACACCTAATTATGTGACACTTTATTTTCGACAATAGTGACTGATTCATCTTTGAACTTATCGATACTTTGAAACAAGTAATTTTTTATCAAATTCTCTGAAGTATACACATAAATGAATACGTTTATTAATAAATTGTATAATGATAGCAATATTAAATATTATTTCATTCATATTTTTAATTAATTTCATATTTTCTGGCATATTTACTCTGTGTATCCATTACGAAATCTCGTGTATTATCTGTGGTCTGGTCATATTTGTATTTTGTTGATTTTGTTTGACGAGATTTTGACACTAGACACTCTTTCGTGAGACGTGAAGTTTGATTGTTTGTTATTTTACTTAAATCTAGAGGTTATTGATCAATATTTTGCTTCATAAATTATGGCCATGCTGTATTAAAATGGCAGAAAAAAGGAAGCGTAGCCAAAATTTCACAATGGATGAGAAAGACAAGCTATCGCCCCACTCCCCGCTGTGATCGAGAACTCGGCCTTACGGTTACAGTTAATTTAAGTTACCTAACCTTAAAAAAGTAGGTAATTAAATTAATAAAATCCTGACATAAAATTTGCCTAGTATAACTGATATTACCCATGAAGCCGTTTACAAAAATAATTATGTATTGAAAAAAAGAATAATCTCCGAATAAAGTCCGTTTTATCAAAGTTTTCCAAGTACTTTCGTCGATTCCGTTATATTTTTGGTCTACGGCTGTTATATAAGTGGAATATAAAACAACTGTTTCTAAATTTCTAATAATTCATAAAAATCACAATCCATTTTCGTTGCTTGAGATGATTACCTACGTATGTGGCGGTTTAGGGGCCCGAATTTTGACCACCTAAATTTAGGGGAACTTTTAACGTTTAGGTGACCCCTAACTGTTGGTGAAACAGAAACCATCCCCTAACGGCCCCCTAACCATGCTTAGGGGATCCCCTAAACTTAGGGGACGTCGGTGAAAACGGGCATCAGTGTGCGTTCCCAAATGCAATCGCAGCACTAAAATTCACTTCAAAATAAAATAAAAATTTGATGTTGTACGGCATGCGCTATTAAATTATGCGTATCACCCATACTAAGTAGAATTTTCGTTTTGTTTTAAAGTGCATCCCAATACTGCGGTTACATTTAGGGACAGAATGAATCACTCTCCAAATTATGCGCACTACATTAGTTATTTGTTATGCAAGCCTGCAAAGTTGTTATTATATGTAAGCGAAGGATTCAAAGGCACGAGACGCAAATAATTTTGCAGCCGTGCAAAACACACAACTTTTCATCTCACTAAAGCGAGGAAAATGTTAGATGCCTAATTATATTTGAATTGTTTTTCTTCACCACTCTACACTTGTCCAGGGCCCCGCGTCTGCTAACTGAATCGTGGTAGAATTAATTAACAGAAATTTGCAGACTTGGGGCCCAGGTCTGTGCTGTACACCATAGTTCTTCACGTTCGAATTTCGAAAAACTTTTCCACGCTAGCGGATAAAATAGACTTTTGCGCTCAGATTTCGAACGATAAAGAAAGCCTCTCCGAGCTAGTAAGATGAAAAAAAATTATCCTGTATATAAAACTGAATAAAAGTATAAAAAAATTGTGGCTCCAGATAGAAAATCCTCCTCATAATGCGTAACGTGTCGAGGAGTTCATTCAGCAGCCTAAGCTTATTTAGGTACCTTATTATATTGTTGCACGTGCCACTCATTATCTATATTTTCGACATTGAACGTTTAATAGCTACTTAGGCACATCTCGACCTTTGACACTACTTTTCGGCAGGCCGAAACCCTGACCCGGCTCCAAATGGATTTCTGATTTCAGCTACTGTTATTTTAACACCATTATCATTTTTTTTGAGCGTAAAATGTTTGATTAATTACCAGTGAGAAGTTATTGTCGCCAAACCTTGACACAGGTTGAAATAATCGTAGACTAACCTGGCGGAGACACTGTTGCAATTACGAATTTTAACGGGGAGTTGCCAAATAGCCGTAAAATTTTAAATACAGTTCTTTCTAGCTAACTATTGCGTGTATTATGTATTTTTATTATAACTTTTATGAGTGATATTCGTGCTAACAAGTTTATTATTATCTTGGATAGGAATGGCCGACTAGTGTTAGAGTTTAACGGTGTCAGTTCGCGACCTAGCTGCGTAAAGAGCTCATGAATATGAACTCCGACTCTGGTTCAGTCTGATACTAAAGTCGGCCATTCACGAAATACGCACGTGAGTACATAAAGCTGTATAATAGTACACGCCTAAAGGTAAACGCGAACTTACACGCGCCGAAAGAGCCCGACGCGCCACATTAATCGAATTTTAGTATGCTTTGTATTAAATTATATGCAACCTCGCGCACATAACCGCGTCGTCCACGCCGCATTTTAATAAAATGCTGTTGGTACACCGATTACACTTGCATTTGCGAATGACGTCATCAGACTAGGCGCGAGGGGCGCGGGCAGTGTGGGGGCGCCGGGCGTCTCAACTCTGATGACGTCATCCGCATTCTACCCCAACAATTTTGTCATTCAGATTTTCAGTTCGGTGCGTACGGCGCGTTCGATGCGGATAGGACAATCTGCAAATTCGACTCCAGCGGCGACCGCGGCGCGTGCGGCGCCTTCGTTGCGTTTAGGTGCGCGTCCACCTTTATTATCATAGATTGCGAGATTTCGGGTGCAAATGCATTAATATGTAGACAGGTAGGTTAGGTTATGTATAGTATGTAGGTTAGATATATGCATAGTGGACGGCCTTGTCGGTTTACAGTTTATGCTGCGGAGGTTATTGACTCAAATTAGACAGGAGTATTGATCTTATATTAGTCATAGGTACATAAGAAATAGAGTAAATAATTTACCGTAACCGTTAAGTTACCGTATGGAAATTTATTCTTTATCTAAGAATTTGACGTACTGTTAAATATAATAAGCCCCAATGTTGTGGTATGTCGTGGTGCAGAATTAACCAATCACAAAAATCTGGTCAGGAGTACGTCACATTTATATTTGGCTAAGATAGCGACAGGAGACCACACGACAAGACACAATTATGTAATTCGGCCTTTACTGCAAAGTAGCTTTAGAAATATAAATAAGGGGGTAGGTTTCTATTTCTGCAAACTACGGCCTGTGAAAAGCGAAATAGTATTACAAAACTGTGTATAGCTATCTGAGTGAGCACAAGGTATTATTGCCAATTTAATTGCCTCTACTAGGTGTTAATTTCTCAAACAAACAATTTAGAGACTCCTTAGCACTTAGTACATAGTCTAACAACAATATGCCATTATTAATTACAAAACCCGTCTTATTGATTCAGTAGATAAATATCGAGGCCGAATAAATCTAAACTTAAGTCAATAAAAATATTTACCTACACATAATTATAAACGGACAGTATCTCATTACATTCCGGAATCCGGAATTCCGGACCGTATATCAGCTAGGCTAACAGTCATGAGCGCTGCGACAGGATATTGTTTGTCGTCAAACTGAGACGGGATAACTGCCTTCAATAAGCGTTCGTTCACAGTCGATACTTTTAGCAGCAGAATAGCGCGATTTCGCGTTCGTTGGCTGCCTTTTGCTTACAAAAAGTGAACAACGAACGCGAAAACACGCGATTCTGCTGCTAAAAGTATCGAGTGTGGATGGGCCCTAAAGTCCTAACTGAAATTGGCACAAGATGATTTCGCGAAAAAATTATGTCGCTGTGCTCATGTTAACGGACCTTTCACTGTACGAAAAGCCCATACAGTGCGAGATCAGCTGATATTGGAAATGTTTGGGCAGTTCAATTTCTGCCCTGCTATAAACCTGACCAATAAATTTCTGACCTGCTATTTCTGTTTATTGCTGCTGCTCCTGGGGGCTCGTGGTAAGCCCCCAGGAGCGAGGAGCGGCTGAAACGATACAAAACTAATGCGATCATATCGTCCATAACATGCGATCAGTCTGAACGGGCGTAGATCGGCCTCGTGTGTGGCGGCCTTAAGCTTATGTTATTGTACTTTTATATTATTTATTTTAGAACGTAAACATGATAACTAATATATAATTGGTAACTATCTAGTCAATTTAAACTTAATGACTAAATTGTTATCCGCCCAATTACCCGGTCATACAGTAAACACTAAACAGTAAGTTATCAAATATAATAACGGCTTTATTAACTGAATTATGTAAGATGAGGGTCATAGGGTCATCTCTGATGTTACCTCGTTCCTAAACAATAGTGCTAGGGTTGTCAATGTTCTCAATATGCGTTTCTTATTATGCGCACGCAATAATAGCGAACAAGTGTGCAATGGTGAGGCATCCCATGTCCTTATAGTATCTACTGACGTAGCGTGCTTACTGTTGAGAATTTTAATGATCATAATATTATTTTGGAAACCGCCATTTGTAATTACGAAGTAGCTAAGTAGCTTTGTTTTTAAATATTTCATCAAACGCGCGTGGTGTATTTAAATTGTAATTATAATTCTTTACGTTGCATACTTATTTCATCATAAATAATGTACAAATGTTTCTAAGGGCAAAAGTACTGTTGCATTATACCCAACAAGAACATTTCAAGAACAGTTCATTGGTATGAAAACCTATTATCTGACCTCAATAGATTTTCTATGGTTGATAAGTGTATGGTGTAGAGTCGGCTCGACTTTGTTAATTTCTTAAGGAAGCGACGATGAAGCGACATAAAACTTCGGAAGAAACCCTTTACTGACGAAGGGCGTACAATTTGCTTGTAACAATTAATGATCTGTACATCCGATTACAAAAGGCATTAACAAAAAAATGTTATTATGCCGGATCCGTAGTTCTATTTTAAGTAGGTAACTACAAAGGTAATAAAATTAATGAGGTATCTATTGTGCTGCGACGTGTACGCTCACGCAGGAATCAGGATGCTGTGTTCAGGTTCAGAGCTATGGAGCGTATTATTCTTGGCATAAAGTTGAAAGACCGAGTTCCAAACGTCAACATCCGAAGACGCACAAAAGTTTTTAACGTTAGAAAACGAATAATGGAACTCAAATGGAGTTGGGCAGGACAACTGACAAGGCATAGTGATGACAGGTGGAGTAAGGCCACAGAACACAAAAAAGTGGTTCTGTGAGTAAGGCTGTGAGTGAGACTGAGTGGTGGCTAAGGACTGGAAGTAGGAATGAAGTCGTCCGACGGCAAAATGACGACATTATTACCATCGCGGGTCGAACCTGGATGAGACTGGTACGGGAACGTGGAGACTGGCACAATCAGAAAAAGGCCTATGCAGCAGTGGGTGAAGTCGGGCTGTGGATGATGATGATAATGCCGTGTTCAAGAATATGCCTTAGCTAATACAAAGTCGTACCTTTCTAATCCCGATCCCTTTAAGGGGTTATTATACTCATCATAATGAACAACTTTTACTATGGAACCAAATCTGAAATCGCGCAATAAAAAACCAGCTGTTCCATACAAATATTTCGATAGATATTACTTGACGAAATTTATGGATCAGCAGATTTTGTATTTTCGCGATTTCCTATACTAAAAGTTATTGTTAATGCTGAGTACAATTGTCAGTGAAGTACGTAGACTAACATTTGAGACCAGTTTTTTAAAGATATGCTAGTAAATAGAGTATCTACGCGAGGTTAGTTTTCAAACAGTAAGATTCTAATAAGACCTCAATATAGAATTTGAATATATACAAGAAATAGGGTCAAGTTCACCGACAAATAAACTGCCGTGTAACATGAACTTTCCTTCTATTAAACAACTGTTTTGATTAAAAATATCCGTTTATTCATCGGTAAACACGATCCTTAGTAACTAACACTAATTCATAAAACAAAATTTTTGTGTAATCCCAAACGAAAATGATTAATATATGCAAATGTAACCCTGTACGAAGTATTTCGAAGGCTTCTATATAATAAACTATGGTAATATTTTACAACTAGTAGATCAAAATGCCACACCAATACCTAGTAAGCTTATTAGCTAATGATAAGTATAATTTATGTAAACTGAAGTATTTAAATGATGAAATAAATGACAGCTACGTTATACATATTCATCTTATCAGCCTAATGGAACATAATATATTATGTCCTCTTCAGATCGCTAAAATGCACGGTCATGAGGAAACATGGTCATAAACTTCTCTTTCTTTTAAAACATTCCTAACTGGTTACACATTTTTCGTAGATATTATGGTCTTCCTCCATTGAAAATGGAGAATTCTCCGACCAGGCGAGGTGATATTGCCTAGCGGGCCGAAGTCCAACGGAAGAGAAACGCCAGTAAAATGTACAATTGACGAAGCTGTCGAATAGTCACGTCATTCTTGAATGTTAATCCCATACATTTTAGATGTGGTTTACAACACTTGTCTAGGGGGGCAGGTGACCTTTGTTTTGCTGGGAACTCGGTAGATAATCATCAACCTATGTACCTATTGCTAAGCGTGTTGTGAACAAGTACACGTGCACTGCCGTGCCTCCGTAGTCATCAATCTTACAATAAAAGCACGTCACACTGAATGATGTCATACTAACCAGGTCACGAACAGGCAAGACAGAAAACTTATTCAAAACTCACTTTTTACATAATATTTGGCATGCATATGATAAAGATCATTCGTTACGTGAATGTATTAAAAACGCGGTTACAACTGCTATTGACAAACATTTGCCGTTCTTCGCAACCAGCTTACGCTAGTACAGTCCGCACCAAAACTTAGAAGTGATACCACAAGGTTTCAAGGGTGTTATGTTCATTCATAACACCCTTGAAACTTGCAAATTATGTTTATGTGACTAGATCTAGATGTCCTACCGAAGGAACGGTGGGTGAGAGCATGCACACAGAATGTCGGAATACCAATGGCAAGAAAATAAATAAGCTTGTCGGAAATACCTGAACAATAAAAACGCAAAGCACGGAAGAATTAGGTACATAAAAATGAGAGGAGGTTTAAGGCAAATAATGAAGAAATTCCAAAAATCCGAAATTGTCATTGTCTTATTAAACTGATTGTACAAGTATACATAACGACTCAGTTAATTACCATAAAATTTAATGGTGGGTCGCAGCTGTCAAATATTTCTAAACCACAATAGTAAAGTGAATAAATTCATGACTGTCATTTGAATTTGTCGCAACTCATGCTCGTCCTATTTTGAATATCGTTTTTCATGTGCGGTGACAGTTTCAGACCTTGATTTTGGTATGAATCTTGATAGGAGTTAAAAGTAATATGGTCGCATGCGCAAGGGCATTGGACAAGTAATAATCTTCTGGCAGTTAAGTATTGCAATACACATTAAAACAGAGATAGTTAGGTATGTATAGAAGGCCACACGTGTTAAAGTAGTTAAGCTCTAAAATTTAAAAATCTATTAATTTTCTCTTTTTATTGCCAAATCTCACGCCTCTAGATGAAGTGGTCAGTCGTTGGTTACATTACGGTGTCATAATCAATTCGTATGAATATCACGTACTAATTATGTTGCGCAAACGCAGGATTGAAGATCCATAGTGTTTATTAGCAGTGAATAGTGTCCGGACATCTATTTACCACAGTCAGAACATTTTTTCGTGAAAATTAAATAGGTCACTATCAAAAATATCTACCAAGCTTTCGCAAGCAAAAGTAGCCGCAAAATGCGTCCTGTGCCAGTGGTGTATTGTCCAGTAGTGTTGTTTTAAACTTGTCTGTGAACTTAGATATATTTTACTTTTAAATCTTATCTTTCGTGCTTTTTACTTTTGATTATTTTGCACCAATAATTTCTCACGACATTCAGCCCGAATCAGCCAATGTAACGAGGCCGTTACCAAGGCTGGGTCGTGGCTGAGTCGAGGCAAATGGACCACACGAGGTTGCCTCGAGGCTCCGAACCGATGGGCTTTCCTCATTCGACATCCACTTCCGTAACTCTAATTGCAGTCAATTGTTATGCTCTGCTAGCCCTATTTTCATGTGTCCTCTTCTAGATATGGACCTCGTTATTTTCTTTCGGTTTTCCTTATAGTTTTTTGTTGCTTTTCCTCTACGTTCAGATTTATAATTAAACTAGCTATTGCTCGCGGTTTCACACACGCATTTTTTTATCAAAATAAAATATAGTCACTCGGATAGAGAAGAAAGATTTTTTAGAATCGGTTTTGTAGTTCCAGATATTACCCCCTACGTATGTAGTAGGTAGTGTGTGTAGGGGCTACATACACTACTGCATAAACTATTTTTTTTTCTTTTTTTTATCTATATTACAGAATAGAAGTTTTATTTGTTTGTTTTTATTAACATTTTTATCCTTCATTGTATTTCAAGTATGTTTATATTATAACACATATTTAATTGTTTAAACCTATACATTTTGTTTTTACTTTTCTCTTTTTTTTGTCTAATGCTTACCTTCGTCCGCGCGTCACTGCAGGGATGCTAACTGCAAATAAGCGTTGGGCTCTCCGCGTCCAGCAAATGCTGAGCTGGCTTAGCTACCCTTTCGGCATAGGCATGCTTGATAGCATACAAATCAAATCAAATCATTTTGTTTGACACAAATAAAATGATTTGATTTGATTTATTCTTTATGTTTAATCTGCTCTCTGTTGTGTTTTCAATGTTTGCGTGATGAATAAATGTTTTATCTTTCTTTCTTGTTTTTTTTTCTTTCTAAGGATTAAGTTTTAACGTGGGTTATGATAAATAGGATTAGTGCGCACCGGCGTGGTTAACCGGATTAATAAGATGTCGTTACTTTCTTGACTTTCTTAAGACTGAGCTCCAATTAACGCAGACTTTAATTAAGGAAACTTTCATGTTTATATTAATGTTGATATTTTTTATTAGTCTTGTTTCCTATGTGTCTAAATGAGAGCTCATTATTGTGTAAATAACGACATTGCTTTCGAATCTCTATTGTCCTGTGATCTGTTCGGCAGTTTCTTGTTGACAGACGATGATTGTTCTTTGTTTGATACTCTGCAATTATTCCTAATCGCGATAGAGCAATGCGCCGCGTCGCGTGTCGAGACGCGCGCGCATCATCGCATGCATGCGCAGGAATCGCTTTCTATCCACGATATATGCACAATACCGTGTAAATTATCAACTAACTATATCACGTAATGAAAGTATCAAATACTTTACAATATTCTCCGTGTCTCGGAGAGCACTTTCGGATGCGGACCCGGTTGACATCCGAATGGCTAAGATTGTCGTTAGGTGCAGTCAGCATTTCGATAGCCAATCGCTTAGCGGCTGCGCCAACGATGTCATCATAAAAGTATTGAGAGAATGTTATGAAAGTATCCACTGCAGTTACTTTTCATGTAACTGAAAGGGCTCATGAAAATGTGTACTAACCAATCGAATAAATCGAAATACCGGACAAAGATGTCGGGTTATTCGAGCAAGTCATGCGTGGAATCGATGCATTCATCAATATGTTCGTATCAAACATTTTAGTCTGTAATTTAGTCCAGCATTTAGGTACACAATTAACAATTGAAAGCTTTCGTAAAGAGTAATTTCTACGCCCACAGCAATGAAAGTGATTATCTTGTTCTGTTTTGACCTACGACCGCCGCACGCGAAATCCAAGACAGCCGAATGTTATAGAGAATTTGTGTCCATTGTTCACCATCCATTATATAAGTAACCTCGGCCATGTATGACATTCATACTGTACTATTGGGTCGCGGTTGGTTTCTAGATGATGTTGCAAGTTTTCACGAAGACTGTATTAACCAATTCTAATAAATTCTTAGGCGACTGTTCGGAAATATTTTGTCGTCAATTCTGTGATTTTCTTCCTTTAAGTACCTACTGCTGTAATTATAAGACTTTTTAATTTAATACAACATGAAATCTATAAATAATATCTATTAATACGTGAAGAGAAAACTTTTTACCCCTTTTTAAGCATATTGCGCGCAGGGAGAAGTGTGAGATTTGGAGAAGGAGTGCAGAAAGCTAAAATTATGGTCGAATTTCGACCACGGGCGACCACTATTTTTATTAATTTCGCAACACCCATTCGGGATTCTTAGAGTAGACAGTAATCAACCAGAGTGCCACATTGACACTATTGCTAAAGAAGGCGGTATTTTAAATTTTCAACAGTACCTTTAATATTACATACTTGCAGTTCTTGAACTCCTCAAATCTATTTTTTTTACAAATAAATGTATCATTTTGTCTCCATCTTTACTTCCAGCAGTTTCGTAGGACTATAAACCTTGTTCTTTATTTGAATACCGATCTATTTCACTGCTATTTTTAACACGCTTTTATAAGCTTCACCTGTAACTAACTATGTAAGAAAAACTTGGAAGTTAAATTTGACCCACTTCTCGGTTTCTGATTGAGCTGAAATTTTGCATACACGTTCAGTTTGGATGACTAAAGAGTGTTCTATAGTTTTTTTTAAACTTTAATATTTTATTATAACCAATCAGATAAGTATAATGGCAGAAGCCTTTTATTCTGCAACGATGAGCTATGTACATTGTACAAGCTTACGGCCGCCGGTTATGTGTGCCGACTGCCGTGGATTGCAACAACTAACGTTGCGATAACTTCGGTTACAGCACATTCGATCCACCCAGCGTTTCCGCTTGTTACTGCTTGTACGTCAGCGTCAGTACCTATAATTCCGTTCAGTTTCCGTTCTTTTATTTCAATATCGTCAGAATTTTTTTGGGGATGGGAATGTTCTCTTGTGTCAATTGTTCGGTGTTATGCAACATAATACATACAAGTTGCATATTGTGACTCAATTAAGGCCAAACTGCTGCTAATAGGCTCGGTAAGACATTGACCTGTCTGAATTTTAATAACATAGATAGTTAAATATGTTATTAAAATTCAAACAAATTAAATTTTAAACTTCTGAATGACGTATTTAAATGTTTAATTAACGGAAGTGATATTCATACATAGCCATGATTTTATGAGGTCGCGTTTTTTCGAAGAGCTCATAATAGGTACCTATAGCTTTTTTCAGGTCCGAAAATAGCCGAACATTCCCGAATTATACACGTGAGCAAAATCTTGTAAAACCATAAATATAAAATGACGTTTCTTAAATCACAATGCCATTTCACGAGTACCATAAAGTTTGTCGTTATTTAGTCTACACCAAAGCAATGCGACTGTTTCTTTGTTATATTTTCCTGGTATTTCTGTAATGACAAAAGCTTTACACTGGTTCCATTATCTGCTTGACTAATTAACAGTGTGATGTCACTTGCACCAAGAAATAATATCGTTTAAAGTTTAAACTGCCTCAGGTAGTTCTACGAGTACCTGCGTATTGTCACAGTACATGTTTTGTCCAGGAAGATAGTAGCGGTAGGGGAGGGTTAATAAGCGGTGTCGCAAACCGTTCTGCTACGACGCCGTCGCCGTCGCCGGTGCAATGCGGTGATGTAACACGAACACTGCGATTTTGCTGCTAATCGTTTACTTTTATACTGGTAACCACAATGTATTCAGTAAATTGCAGGAAGGACATAAGTTTATTTCAACTAACCTAACTGTTAAAAACCCCCGACTCCAAGTAGAAAAAGAGCTGTAACTTTTGAACGGCTAAACAGATTTTCATGAAACATAGCTAAGATGATACCCGATTAAACTAGCTTTCAATTTGAAAAACTGCATTGAAATCGGTCCATCCGTTTTGGACCTAGGATGCCACACATACAGAACCACACTCCAAACTTATAGCACCCCTCTTTTTTGTCGGGGGTTAAAAAGGCATTCAGTTTATAGATTTATAGTGACTGAAACGCCGGTCCTCACATCAGGTCAGGAGAATATGACTATGGACAGTACCACAGTCTGTTCTATCCATAGTCACATTTTCATAGCTATTATAACAATCCAGCCTATTACTGTCCTATTCCTAAGCACGGGTCTCTTCTTAGAATAAGAAGGGTGTAGGCCGTAGTCTACCACGCTGGACTACACACATCATCCAGAATATGTTGGAGCCTAGCGGCTGATCGTTCGCCTTCCATGAAGTAGGGTCTGAGTAGGAACTCGGCCCGCACCTTTGACTTTTCGGATTCATCTGCGGATTAGAATTTGCGCACTTGCGATAACGGTGACGGAAAACCTCGTGAGGAAACCGCACATCTGAGAGAGCCTCATAAGGTTCTTGATGATGTGTCTAGTCCGCCAACCCGCACTAGGCCAGCGTGGTGGACGAAAGTCTAACCCTTCTCAATCTGAGAAGAGGCCCGTGCCCAGCAGTGGGACAGTTATGGGCTAGATTTAGTTTTAATTTATTTAATATTAATTTCAACCTAGAACACACGCTACAACTCTAGCTTATCGTAGATCGTTACAGAAAAACAAAATAATTAGAGGCTGAATCATCGATAGGTACCTTTAACTGATTTACACGCCAAATTAATTCGTATAATAATTCAGGAAACCAACCACATGCTATGCCGTTCACTGTACGGCCTTTACTTTGGATATTAATAGGCTTAAGCAAAATATTACTAGTAGGTACGCCCGACAACTTAATGATACTAAGTGAGTTTTGCATTTGCGATTGCTGAATTATTACATAATACATATCGTCGACGTGCCTCGTAAAACATTGTTATTCTTTTATTTATTTGTTGGGTAGAATACTTCGTAACGCGTATTAAAAATGAACGTGCACAGCTCTAAGATGCGTCTAACGCCATCTATTGATGATAATGAGAACATAATGATAGTGGCAAAGTAAAATGACTAACTTTAAAGTTTGATTTTTATTTCTGTAAAACGTGTAACTATTCTAGTACTTAAATCATGATATATATGATTTATTAAAAATGTACGTTTTACAGAAAATTATCCATTAGATATTAAACTTATATGAATTTTGTAGTAAAAAAATCTTTATAACGTGATCCTGTAAAGTTAACGAATTGGCGCGTTAGTTATTTTACTTTTCCACTATCGATAAGAATTAGATTTACACTTCATAATTTTTTTCACCAGACTGTTTTTATCTTCTCCTATAAAAGTACGTTGTTGCAATAAGAAAGAGAAGAAAAAGAAAGAAAAACGATTTATTTTATACACAAATTCACAAAAACACACGCAATCACAAAGTTTTCACTGGACGCCAACCGTAGGTATACGTAAACCTTGCATAAATGCCAAATTGTTTTAAGTAGTTAGTATGTATGTACTCAAGAATAAATGTTTCTAATGAAGGCAATAAATTAGTTGAACGGGTAATCAATCTTACTACAATTCGCCTCGTCCTCGTTTGGTGTGGCTTCTACTTGTCAGAATATCTCTTTTTAGTTTTAAGTTGCAATAGAATTCCGAACTCGATACATGTCTTTGTGCGTAATGCTAATACAAACATTATATGTAAATGTACAAAAAAAGTACAAACAATATATGTATAAACGACAGTGAGGCACAAAGCCGACGTTCTACGAGCCGAAAATGGAGATTATTTAAATCATTTTCACCTAAAGTGCCAATAAAACACATTCTGGGCATCATCAGTAATCATTGAACATAAGATAAAAAATTATAGAATATCAATGACCAATAAATACATCATTCAAAATACTTCAATTAAAGGACTGGTAACTGGTTTATATGGTCATCTGGTAACCATGATTACTTATGAGACCTTGACTTTATCATAAAGGTTGTAAAATTGGTAATATCAAGTACTATTAGAATAAAATTATACTCTACAGATATTTCTATAAGGAACTCTTACTTAATATCATGGCGAATTAAAGCCATAAACTGGTTGTAACTGATTGATCACGTTTCTGATCACGCACGTTTTGGTATAGGGAATTATATTAGGACGACATGTATATAATTTTTTGCCTAAATAAATTGAAATATTAAAAATGCCATATTGATTTACCTAGGCATAAAAATCTAGCTTTACAAATCTATGAGATATAGGTAGATACATTACGTGTCACTGAACGCGCAGCGTGACGTTTTTGAACTTCGAATCAAGAGAAACGAGGATTTCCACCTGACGCATTTAAAAAAGAATGTTTTTTTTTTATCAAGGACTACTTTCACACGTATTTCATTTCTGGTTACATTTTTATTTCCCTATAGGTACTAAAGTACAATGAATATCAGTCATCTTTTTATTATCATACGTCAGAGCTTTTGATGTAAAAGGAAGAGCCTGTAGTACTTACAAAAGTTGTGACGAAGTTGCGAGATACTGGAAATTTGAGAATATTAAAATTATAAAATTACTAGCGGGCCGTCCCAGCTTCGCACGGGTGGTTTATTTATATTATATATTTTATAGGTTTTTTTTTACACCTTGGGTTATATTATTGGAGATTTCGTAGGGATCCCATTTAAAAAAAATTATATATAGCCAATTTTTCTCAGTGATAATAGGTATAACATTCTATGGGTAAAAGATTTTTTTAAATCAGTTGTTTTGAGACTTTTCATTACAAACAATATTACAAAAATACAAATCTTTTCCCTTTATAATATTAGTGCAGCACTGTAGATATACCTAGATGTAGATAAAGATAAAAACGCTTAAACCATTTTTAAATTACTTAAATGTTTACCTATCTACCTACTTTATCAAAATATAGGAACTTCATAATTCGATTTAACTCGCTCTGTTTCATAGTTAAGTTGTAATGTTTCAAAAATGCCAGCATTTGGCTTATCAGAGATATTTATTTTCCATTCTAGCCCTCACTTTAAATAATTTCTAATATGACCTAAAATACATTCATACATCGTTTTATATGTATCAATACTTCAATAGGATGTTTTTGTACGTTGCGTGGTACAGAAAAAGTTATTGTTTGATCTCCTATCTAAATTAGATCTGTCATTGTCTCTGCATCGCATGCTATCTGGACGACAATCGCAGTAAGCAAGCGTGAAATTGGTACACTACATTTGCTACATATTGTCGGTTATTATTTCTGTAAAATATCAGAAATAACATGGTAATCAAAACTGAAATTTTCAAGAAAAATTCCCTGTATACTAAAAGTTTTTGTCTAGGAATAAACAAAATACTCTCATAGTGTGGATCAAAGACGCTCTGAGACTATTATGTCAGCTTATTTTTTTTTAACTACCTACTCGTTTTCCATACCTCTGAAGTAAAATATCCCATACTTTAGTGAGATGAGAACGAATTAAGTAAAAGTTAAGTAAATGTGATGGAACATAAGCATCCACTGTGGTACCGATCGACGAAACTTTGACGTCAAAAAAACCGAAAGGCGTTAACCTTCAAAGTACATGAACTTTACACTGTTGTTGCTTACGACTTTACATGAAAACTATATGAGAATTAATTACTTCCCTTTGCACGTGCTTCCGCATTAAATATCAATGGTCACACCATAACCGTACCGTGCGTACTAGGTATTGCATAATGTTCTTTGATGTCCTGTTTACCTTCAATGAGCTTCCATTAAAATGTCATAAAACTAGTTGGCCTTTTTTAAAAAAAAATACGGATAATCATCCCGGAAAGTCGAAAACGTCACGTACCAGGCGCGGATACAGTATTTCGTGAATGGGGGCGCAATTATTGTGATTTTCAAAAAATATCTTTTATTTGTTATTTTTGTAATAGGTAGGTACTTGTATTTGATTAATTACGGAAACCGGATAATGTTCAGTTACTTGTTTTTTGTATGGAGAAAAAACAAGCGAAAAGTAAGGCGAACCTCAAATTCTCCATACTAATGTGTTTGGTCGGATTCAGGGGGAGGCAATTGCACCCATTGCCCCTCCCCCCCCCCCCCCTTTGTATCCGTGCTTGTCACGTACACTGGCTCAAATCAAAATGCCGAAATATTTACTCGACTATGCTTTTGACACAGCTATAATGCGCGCTATAGATTATTATAATCCAGCCTTGATGATGCCGAATGATTGCGGTATAAAATAAGTGAGACCGAAAAATTAAATATTTTATCAGTGTTATTAAATCTTTGCGGTGAAATGAACATAGGTTTCCCTTCCCTGAAAAAATATTAGCCAATGATTTCGTTTTTAATACAAATAAACGAATATGAATACTTACGTTACAGGTTACAGGGGGGCTAAAAAGGCCGCTTTAGACGAATCATAATATGATTCATATTACGAATGTCAAAATATCTACTTAATTGATGACTCTTAATATCATCCGCATAAGGTTCATATTCAGTAATCATCTGTTTGACAGCTACTAAGCAGATCATTAGATGAATTGCTCAATGTGGCCTTTTTAGGCCCCCAGGAGTCAGCAGCCCAAAAAAAACTGACAATCGGTCTAACCTTAGAATATCAGTGTCTTCCAGTGATTGGGTGGCGAAGGTCAGATGGCAGTCGCTCTGTGTACAGTACTGATATTCAGCCGCATTTGGTTAGACTGGGAGCCGATCCTAACGTAGCCTAATGCCCTAAGCCGAGGTTCGAATCCCACTATGGGGTGCCCTTATCAGTGTGGTTGCTTAAAAAATAATTATTGCCTGGCGAGACCAAAAGGCCTCCCCGCGTGACCGATAAAACAGAGACTCCCTGAGCCGCCTACGAGAGAAATATTCTTATTCTTATTCTTTATAGTACACAAAATATTGAATATACAAAAAATTAAGAATTTAAAAATATTTATTTTTTAAATATTTATTTTATTAATTTACAAAGGCGAGCTTAAGTCAGAATGAGTTTTCTTCCAGCAAACCTTTGGGTAAAATATGTTAAGTTTTGTTCATAAACGTTGAACATGGCCCTAACAGACCCTTGGTAATGGTTGAACCGATTCTTTGATCAAAATCCCAACAGCATAAAAAGTTATTAGGATGTTAAGTAGGTATTATTATGTAGGTGTGGTATGTTTTCCGCATTCCATGAGAATGTAACGGCGAAATTTACCACAGGTGCGAAAAAGACCAAGTGTAAAGGAGTTGTGCCTTTTTTATCTATTTAATGTATAATTATAAATAATGCCCTTATTTAATGGCATTTATGTAAAGTTGTCGTCTCCATAAAACAGGTGTAAATGTAGTTAATATTTATTACTTATGAATTTATTAGCAACTTTTGTGTCGAGGACGCAAAAGTTACTATAAAGCAATCGATATTTATAACGGCTACGTGTGATTTTTATAGCTAACATTTTAATCGGCTTCTCCAATATTGGTGTCATAAATTATAGTTCATAACCTCAAGGGTTAGCCGTGAACTCTTATAATATGACATTTTATCGATATTTGATAGTGTTACGTCATCTTCATTTTGGATTCATATATCATTTGGTGTCATTCATCATTTTATTAAAGTTCATCTTTATTTATTAATAAAGATGTTAAAGAATTTTGATAAAACATTTTTAAAATTATTAGTAAAATAAAATAATGTACTGATTCAAAAAAATATTGATTCCATGTTTTATTTACTTTTTATAAAAATAAGTGTATAAATATTTATGTAAATAAAAAATTAATATTATATTAGTTTATTTATACTCACATTATTATTTAATACTTTAAGTGCTATATACCTATATTATGCACATAAACTTACTGCCCCATAACTTGTCCATTTGTTGCCTAGAAGAAATCTTTGTGCGTGATAAGGCCGCCCATTGTACATTTTATGTTCGCGCAAGTCTTATATGTGTTTATTTGGTATTTAATAAAGAATATTACATAAATAAATAAGAATTCGCAATTCAAAAAAGGTTAAAAGGGTAACATTGAAAAGGACATAACATTGTCCGGATAAAGAGGCATCTTACATAATGTAAGTTTAAAACACTTGTAATACAATGCAGTCTGGGAGGCGAATGCAGTAAGATTTTAAGATCTATAAAACAATAGTGTTATATAATTGCAACGATATTACCTAAGAGTATTACTTGAACATTGTTAAATGTATAGTGGTAGTACAACACAGCTGTAAAACGTCAAAATAGCAGAACAAAATCGTACTTTTATGCTTTGTGACGTCATCTTCAGCCTATTAAAACCCTTCTGAGAAAGGGAATGGCCCAAAATTCAACATCTGGTCCCAGAACGGACGTTGTATACATGGTGTAATTAAATAAACGCAAAATCTAAATATAGTTTGTTCATAAATGAGAACTGAATCGATTTCAGTAACTTATATGTATAATATTATTTTATAGGTATTTTATCTAAATATATTATAATATTTAATATATAAAATATATACGTAGCCAAAAGAAAATTAAATCTTATTTTAGATACTAAGACTGAATTTTAAATACAGTAAAGTGATGCTTGGCTCAAAACTATTTTTCTTAAAAATAATAGTTAACTTTAAAAAGCTTAAGTTTCGGTTATTGATTTATGCTTTTAACTGGTTATTCTAATTGGGGTGTGAGATTTTGTGTTAAATAAATAACACGTTGTTTATGATATTGTTGGATGTCACGATTTTTGGTTCTAGAATATGGGGAGCACAGCTTATACTGGAAATGTATAGCTTGACATATAGCCGTGGGTACATTGTACACGTAGGTATAGTATATGTACATAGCGTAGCTTTCTATTGGTGAAAGAATTTATAGAATCGGTTCCATGGTTCCAAAGATTACCCCCTACATACAAACAAACGAATTTTACCTCTATAAATATTATCTAGTATTAGATAAAGCTTAAAAAAATGCTGATCATTCTACAATTATTATGTACACCTACAGAACGTGGCTCTACGACTGTTATTTGTACGTCTACGTAATGCTACGGATATTGGCACACGTGCCTGAGTACATCAAGCCTTCCTAACCGGAACCGGAGGCAGAGTCTAGACTATTCACTGTCTTGCTTGTTACAATGTTATGAATAATAAAAAATCTATTTACGTGTAGCATCAATACCAACAGCAACATTAATTGTAACACAAAGGTACTTTTAAGTGGCAAGGAAAATTGAAGGCCTTGTTATACATTTTATAACAGAACATTGTTTTGGGAATAGAAAAACGGTTTTACTTGCCCCTACAATATCGTCAAGCTGATCGTTAGGGCGTGGAAATACTTTTTTTGTATGTATATTTTTTTTATACTACTACGGTGGCTTACAAGCGTATGGCCGGCCTGATGGTAAGCAGTTACCGTAGCCGGATGCTTGCAACACTCGCGCGTTGCCAAACCTTGTCATGGCATGTCATGCCATATTGCCAGGTAACAAATCTTTTCACTCCCTTTTTGAAAAGTGCCTGCATGCTGTAGTCTCTTGGGAAAACTTCAGTGGAGAATTGATTCAACAACCTGAGTGTGAAAATCTTCTGAAACCGCACGGGCGATGGTGAGAGGTGCAATCGTAAAAAGTTGCTGTTGACATCATAACAAACAATTTCTCAGAACACTGTCCGTCACTGTTATTTTTAAAGTAGTATAGTAAAGTCGACTAATAAGAAAAAAAAAACAAGTCCCTGAAAAATGCATGTGTGAACTGCAGCAAGACAAATTGATTTATGTGTCGCGAACCACACAATACAAACGAAGCTGAATCCAACACCTAGAATGGACTAATCGCAAGAACATTAAATAAATAAATATAAAGAGATAGACAGAATATTGATCTTATTTCACTAGTTATTGAGCAATTTGAACGCTCAAACGATTGCAAAAGAGTCTTTAAAATGTTGCTACTGCCAAGAGCTATATTCGATTTGTATAACTCGATATTAGTTGCAAAATAGATGCGAGAAATATCAAAAGGAAGTGTGAAATAATAAACGACCTTATCGAGATCTTGCAATCAATGGTAAGGGTCGTTGTTATTATGAATGAGAGTAAAAAAAGTGAACAGAAAGACGTAAAGCCAAATGCCAAATCAAATTCGATAGATACCTTTTTCTATAAATGGACGTAGTTATGCAGAATAGATTCAACTCAAACGAACTTAGTTTGATTTAAAATGCCTATTAAATAACAGCTATTTTAAATAAAAAGTTACTTAGCGGCTTGGATATTTTTTGCATAGACTAAAGTTAATGTGTAATACCGTTTATGATCGTAGGTCAGAAAGTAATTTATGTGGGTTGAATCCATTTTGCATAACTCCGTCCAAATTAAGTAATACTAGGCAGCGAATGAGTCAAAAGTAACACGTTACACGATACTCAAACATTCTACTATCTAAATAAATATTTATAAGTTGATTCACTCTTGCATATTCTTACAAATCTACAGCTGTTTTTATTTCAACGAAATAATTATGTAAGGTAACTCTTTCTTTGTGTAGGATGCTATTTTAATAGATGACCCAGACAAAAGTTTTGAGAAGACAAGACCCTCTCAGGTGTGCGGTTTCCTCATGATGTTTTCCTTCACCGCAGTGATAAACATATTGCGATCCGCAAATAAATTCGAAAAGTCAGTGGTGCGGACCGGGTTCGATCTCCGACCCTTCTTCCTGCATGTAAGTCAAGCGTTTAACCGCGATGCTACGAGTATCACTGCAGATCTAACATGTTATTAGTGCAAAATAAATATTCGTATTGTCAACACCGGATTTTTGTAAATAAAAATGTAGAAATAGGTTTTTTTTTTATCCACGTACGAGTATTTCTTTTGACAATCGACAGAAATGTGTGGTATGATAAGTGTGATAACTGATAACCAATCGTGCGACAAATCTGTAGTGCGGATAATTATAGTTCGAATGCTCGCTAATGCAGCTATGTCAATAATTGGAAAGCCAAAAATTTCTTACATTTGATCATTCTATACTTTAATTTATTAGATTTCAATTAATTATCTAAAACCTGAATATACGTAGATATTGTAGGCGTTTATAATATTATAAACGCGAAAGTAACTCACTCAGTCGACTGAGTGAGTGAAACCGACTGAACAGACTGGTTTGTTACCTTTTCACGATGAAACGACTGAATCGATCTTAGTTTTTATTATTGATTTGAGTACATTTGGCAACACCTCACCTGATGGTAAGTGTCGTTGCTGCCGAGGACGTATCACGCACACTCAAATAACTAATGCCTATTCACTCTCGCCTTGAAGACTCCCAAATTATATTTTAATTATATCTTGATGAAATTTGACAAGGATATAGTGTTTATCATGAGGAAGGACATAGCAGCATCGAAGTCCTCGCGCATGAAGTCACGGGCACAGCTGATAAATAAAAAAGAAAATTATTATGTAGTTGGGTGCCATAATATAAGGATTTTTTCTGGTAACAGATATCCCAGCAACAAAATGTAAGACGCGAGTCGTGGCGATCTCTCTCGAATTCAACCTTGATTCGCGAAGTTTTAGTTTTCGAAACGAATCAGGTGTGCGTGTTAGTTCTTAACTAGCCAATCACAATTTATGCAAGAGGACGTGACATGGGCACCGATCGTAATGTATTGTTCCATTAATTGTATGGGACATTACTTGCCTTATGAGAGCTATTGCTACGTAAGTGTTACGTTACGTTTCAGCGATAATAGAACAAAAGAGTAATTTTTTAATTTTTGAAATTCGAATTTTAGAACAGAATTGATGTTTTCCGAAAAATATAAATAAACTGGTACCTTTTTAAACTTCGAAGATAAGGATTCGAATTTTCAGGTAACATTTCGTCATGACGTCATGCAAGATGTTTTGTTTGCCGAAAGTCATGCTTCATCAACCCCAACTATGTTGGAATGAGTCGGTCAGATGGAACAACAGAACATTACCATAAGTGTTGGAGGCATTTATTTAGGTACCTTGGCGGTTGAGACAAGAATATTTATCCATAGATATTGCATTGAATCAGGTCGAAAATGCTTAACGTTGTACGTTAATTAATGGTATAAAATAGGTAGTTCTGGAACATACTCGTTGTTATAAAAATAATATTAAGAAGAACAAAAAATTGAAATAAAATGTAACAAATATTGTATAAATCTAATTATCAATTTTACGTATAATTTGTAACGTTTCACGTAATATTAATATTTAACAAAAAACATTGCACGGAACTAATCTAAAGCTTAGAAACAATTGGTTGCTAACCATTGTTCTACACGCACGTGTAAATAGGAACTAATTGTTATTTTAAAACAACCGTCATCAAATAATTAGGTATTCTTGGAAGAATTTACCACATTTACTTCATCACGGAATGTGTATATTTTTAACCGACTTCAAAATAGGAGGAGGTTCTCAATTCGACCGTATTTTTTTTGTATGTTTGTTCAACAAATAATGATTCTTTTTTTCCTTGAAAGAATATTCTCCCGGGTATATTTTCAACATTTAAATTAGGTGAAAATCTGATGAAGACCTTCGGAGACAGACAATGGAATCTTTAATGGATAATAGCAAATCACGTGCGATTGCTGTAATCGCACGTTTATGTATTGATTATGCCACTCAAAATAGAAAAATAAATAATAAACTTATAAATAAGTAAAAACCGACTTCAAAAAAACTTCAGAAAAGGGGACCTTTAATTCTCAAAGCACTTTTAACTGGGCAGTGGTACCGACTTCAGAAGCTGTTAGGTTTTTTATTAAAATTATTATTTATTAATTATAGGTTTTTTTGTGGCATAAATATTTCCATTTCTACAATATTAATTGATAAACGAGAAAATTAATTAATAAAAAATAAAAATAAATAAAAAAATGTGTAATATAAAAAGTTCACAGTTGAACAAAAAAAAAACTAAAAACTGTTCGGACTCGGACCTATGCTTTAGAAAGGATTCCTTTTGAAGTAAAAAAAACATAGCAAAGACAAAAAATAACTATTACGTTGGACATGGCAGGTAACCACGTGCTACGATACGATGCCACCCGTGATCTATGTAGGAACAAAAAATCTTTTGTTCAGCAGGTACAAAATGAAATAGATGTATGTGGGTATCGTTTTTCTCTTTTTGTGGGGATAGTGATATCGTAAAATCTCGATTTGATTTAGAATATTTTCATTCTAATAAATAATAATGTTTCGGAGAACAGTTGTTATTTTTACTTTACGGTTCAGGTACAGGTAGTTCGTATCCGTATCGTTTATTAATTAATGTAAATAATGTTAGTTATTTTTGACATTAATTAATAAAATCAGTCATTTTAGATATTACGAAGCCATAATTCGTGAGGCATTTTATTTAGCGCACCAATCTGATGCGCACTTATTCTAACTGCACCAGTAGTATTCCACATTGCGCACCAACGGTTATAGTGTGTATAGAGAGGGGTACTAAGTAATGAGTCAAATCGATAAAAAGTTGTCATAGAGTACATAGAATACTTTTTTAAGTTAATTCCATAACAAAATGAGATTTTTGCCATGAAATAATTAATTTGCCTATTAAAAACACATTGGAAACGGGTTTGAAATTAGCTAACGACTTAGTAAGTATTAGCTGATTACGCTGAAAACTACAGCATTGTGGCTAATCAAATAAGTTCACTTATGGACAATCGCATTTCTCCTGCGCGTGACCCTGATAATCCTTGCACTTTGCGTAAGTACCTCGCTACAATTCAACCAATTCAAAGAAATTCTAATTATTATAACGAGCACTTTACAAAATTCTTAGAAATTCTATTTCACAAAATTGGACACAATATGATAATTAATTTTGGAATTTAACTTATTTTTAAAAACATAACCTTTAAGAAACTAAACACCTATATTAAAAATTATTTTACCTTCTGATTCTACGATCTCCATAAATGTCCAAAAATCAATAGTGAACGAAAATCGAAAAAGATCTGTCCTGACACACTTGTGTACTTGGTCATTATACACTATTGATGTCCGAAAGTGCCACGCTTTACGGTCACTTACCGAGATGCCTTTGTTTACCAACTGTTCTATAGTTTTACCACAGCATAACAATCCTTAGTTTGACGACAATACTCGTTGACGACCTTGTCAAAGATTTACACAAACTTATGTTCTAAATGGGTATATTAAATTTAAATAATATTTTTAGTAAAACGAAATGCAACAGAAATTGTACCTAGTTTCTTTTAAAAATAATGACTTTGCTAAATTAAATCACAGATAATTGTATTTTTTTACGCACTAACGGCCCAGGAAATGGTTATTTTTATAATTTCTATACAAGTTTTTTACGAACATGTTTTCGCACGCCACTGATCACAAACGACACGTAATGGTTTAACTGTATTAATTGAATAAAATAAGAATATTACAATAATGTTTACATACAAAAAAAATATTAGCTATGCTAATTAAGAAAAATACATATTCAAATTACCGTTATGGTAAAATATCACAAAAAAAAAGAAAAAAGTAGAACGCTATGGCATCAATTGCTTTTTTTTTACTATTTGTTCACACGGTCACAAAGCTTCACCTACTTTCTCTATGATCTAACTGATGGGATAAATTACACATCGCGAAATATCGTATCCAATTTCCACTTTGAAAGAAAGAACGAATAATTCAACTTCAACAATCAATCAACTTCAATTAAACTTTCCTTAGATTCTGTATTGCGTGTTACTCGAATATGATCGGTTAAACCAGGACATCCCATCCACAGAAGGGGAACATCGTTCTATAGGGACATCCCTAGTGAGGTGATTGAGATGATTGTCGTCTACTTACAAAAAAGAAACAACAATATGAAAAAAAACTTCGATTTAAAAATGTAGATAATTGCGAACTTTTTGTTCGCTTCGTTAAGTAGAGCATAGTAAAAATTCTCCAAAAGCATTATTTATCTTGATATTTTACGAAGTTTGGAAAAATAGTAAATTGTCAAAATTGTCTTTTTGATATATATATATATATATATATATATATATATATATATATACCTAATTACTTTGCCAAATCTCCAAGGGCGTCGAAATTACTTACATGAAGCATTGGGTACAATATTTTATTAGTATTTGGTATGTATACTCGTACCTGCTTCATATTTATTATACTTGGAATCTCGTTTGTCAGCGTTAGAAATTTTCTAAACTTTCCCTAGAGCAATAAAATTATGGAAAACTTGGGAAAACGACCATAATGTAACCTTTTTATAAGATTCATGTAATCTCGTTTCTATTTTCCCATACATGTCGTTATTCATGCATTATTGTCATACTGAAAAATAGTCATAGAGTACAGGTAAGTAATCAGCTATATTTAATAAAGATAAAAATAAAAGAACGTAGATTGGAAATAATTTCTTAAAATACCACGATTACTATTTAAGCTGCGTGCCCGAACTAAATACTTAGAAGTGCTAAATTTACTAAGAAATCGTTGAATTTGCGTAACCTATTTATTAAATTGAGCGTAGAGTAGGTGAGATTTTTCTTAGAGGGACCTAAACGACTTGTTGTAAATCTACTTTCTTATAATTTACTGAGGACACGCTTTGAGTCCTACTGATACAAGAAAACATGTCTTCAGTGCCAGTGAAAAATAATTAGTCCATTATAAAAGCGAATAAAGCTATTAGGTAAGTATTAAATTAGACGCACTTGTGTAGCTATGTAATATTGCGTAAAGTAATGATTGTCCGATAACATTTTCTAAGCACTGTTAAATTAGTTTTGCTATACTTGCGAGAAATGTTATTGCGCTATATTACACCTGTATGCATCATAAAAAAGAAACATTATTTTTTTATTATTATTAGGTCAGGGTAGTAAAAGTATGTATTATGTAATCGCGACCAATTCGCAATAATAAAATGTTTGTATTGATATAAAATCGTTCGCGAAACACCCGCGAGAAAGTCTGTCTACAACCGGACATTCCGACGACGTATGTTGTAAATAGGTAGCCGCAAAACGAAACTGCACTTTGCAATAAGTCGCCTCGACACCGTTGCCGCAACACACGAACGGACAAACAACTAAAATAACAAAACAACGAAAATTACCTTGTATTTCTAGAGGGTTGCTCCTTCACGAAAATAAATCCTTCACAAAAATTTGTTCCAAAAACACTTAATTTTTTCACCGTATTTAATCACTGAACAGTTTTTGGTTGATTCACCTCACTACATTCGAATACATTTTTAACAGTTTGAAAATCGAAAATGTCTCGTTTGAAAGTAGCGGTCGTTGTGCGCGGGCGCGGCTTGCGTCAGTCGCGGTAGAGCGCGAAGTGGTGGCAGGCGAGTACCCCACTACGCTGTCGACTGTGCTGTTGAAACAGTCTCAGATAAGGACCACCTCCACTTACCGCTTCCCGCTGCGAGGGCCCTAATCCTTTATGAGACGGGAGACGAGTCTATGAACTTTGCCACACAATTTTTTTTCGTGTCATTGTCCGTGGAATTCTACGTATCCTTTACAATCTTAGGAAGCTTACGACGTTGCCTGACCCATTATATTGACGGTTTACTAAAGTGGCTCTGATTGTGGGAATCGAAAACCTGACTTTTGACAAAAAGTCCTTTTCAGTATTTTATGTTGAGTAATCTAATCTGTAGACATTTTTCATTTTACGACCAAATGATTGAAGAACTGAGCTACGAAACATTTTTGTCGAATAAAGATAATTATGCTTGAAAACACGGAACGTGATCAAGGGCTTGCCTAATGGAAACTTGATACTTACCCTTTGTAATCGTTTCCTCTAGTGTTGTCGTCATACGGGCTTTCAAGTGCCAGCCCTTATTTTTCAAGTTTATGTAGCTAAGTATATTTCGGGATAGATAAAAACTCCACGATTAAAATAAGATCCACTTTAACCCGCTCAATCTAAAGTTGAGCTTTAAGTTCTTAAAAATGTCGAAAATCAGAACAATAGGAGGTCAACAAAATCCCATACAACGTTGCCCAAATATGTAGGTACCTACCTCGAGGTACATGTCCACCAAATCGTAGAGAGAAAATAGAGGAATCGGAAAATACTTGTCTTTTTATCCTCAAATCATTCAACGACTTAATAAATAATTTAAAATCTTATTAAACTGTAACACAATTTAATCATGTGACAACTTGACAACTTGCGGTATTCAATCTCAAAGTAATTGATTAAAAACGGAACTAGTTCCACCGAAAAAACTAGTGTATCTTGCCTTTATTCAAAATCTACTTGCGTAACACCGATTACGTTTGATCGAGTCTCGTTCGAACGATGTGACCCATATCGTTCTAAATACCCACTGATCCACGGTGCACAAACGTAACGTACAAACAAGGTAAACTAGTTAACTAGTATCGACATGAATAACGTTTGTTTTATTTCATCATGACTTCTTAGAACGCACATTTTTTTCTAGGACAAAAACAGGTAAAATCACTTTATCTGTGTCAGCAACTAAACATGGAGATTGAACTTAACCAAGTTTGACAGACAGTTAAATAAATACATAGGTATCAAGAGACGAGTATGCCTTGTTGTAAACAAATGCTTTTTAAGGCTGGTATAGTTACAAAGGAGAACTGAAGACACGACAAAAAAAAGAAGTATTCAACGATGCAGGTCCTCCTAAACTTACAGACTCTACTCAAGTGAAGGAGTTGATGAAGAACTTAAAAGCCAGACGCTGTCAGGATAAAAAAATTAAGTCTCTTTTTATCTCCATCACCGGAGTGGTCAGGCGCCATCCAAGACAATGATTGCATGTTGGTGGCAGTCAGCATTTAAACTCGCTAGGATTGATGCCTCCCCAGGTAGTATAAGATTAGGAAAATGTGCCTCGTTAAACAAAGTACCTACGAGAAATATTAATTTATTTGAATTTTAACTATGTTGCTTCAGCAACGCCACAACTGACTACTTCGATAGTAGAGTCGGTCAGAGTAATTGGAATAGAGACTTTTGTTCTAATATAAAATTCAAAGTTCCAACATTATTATAATAAGCACCAAACTAATGCTTCCTCTCTGACATCAAACGTTTGTAAATAACAGTTATTGCGAACGTAATGAAGTTTGACCTTTCCACTTGGCGGAATTGCTAGGAGACAAGCATCTTCAGCCTTGTCTAGCAGAGTTATGCGCTAATATACATTGTGAGCGTTGAATCATACTCAACATTTGGTGCGCTGGGTCGCCACTCCCACATTACGCACTCGGGAATAAAGTTGGGTGTCCAAGATCCCGTTCGTAATAAAACTATACGACATTGGGTCGTGCGTATATGTACGGTAAAATACGCCCGGACTTTTAAAACCGCTTAATATCACGCAGTTCCGCTTAATTTTGATGCACCTATCATGTCTCCAATAAGAATCATATTACAAACTGATTGGCTAATCTATACATAAATGAGTGTGAGCAATTCTCCACGCATTATTGCTTGAGCAGGATATACCTAGAACAAACATAGTTTGATGATACTTATAACAAGTGTTTTATGACGATCATACCTTGATCCCTTTTAATATTTTTGATCTTGAAGATGCTTGAAACATTGTAAGTGTACTTATAATTTAACAGGTCTGTATTAATTATAAACTTAACACTTGATATAAAAATTTGTCAGATTTATTCAAAGCTATGACGAATATTTTTACGTTTGATTTTTAACTCCTTAGCTAACAAGCGTGGTCGAAAAAAATACTAATGTAACGATTTGTGACTTAATAAATTAATATCGAGACCATTTATTTGATCTTAAATTGAAATCAGACGAATATGATAAAATTATTCAATTTCTTTAATTTTACAAATGTATACAGCGCCTAACACATCGGTTTCGACTTCTATTATATTATTATCTTAATTCCGAGTACACTCTGCGTGGTCGTAAACTTGTTTTCCATAGAATACAGTAAAGCTCACAGGTTTCAAGTTGTCAAAAACTAATTAATAAAAAATAAAACTGCTCAAAAAGTTTACTTATAAAAAGAAATTGCGAACTAAAAATTCAAATAAAAATTGTGTACCTAACCTACTGAAATTTAAAAGCTGTCACGATCCATAATCCATAATCATTATTTTCCAAACAAAATTGTCTCTGCACTAAAATTTCTGTACCTACTCCGTTTTGGGAAGTCGTGAAATATACAGCTGCCATTGAATCCGCTTTTTTATCTATTATCCATAGTTAAATAATATTTTATTGTGTGCCTTTTTCTACGTGGTGAAAATTATTATAAGTGTGACGGTTTTTTTTAAGGATTTATAGAAAGTTGACGGTACTCGACATCTCATAATTTGTAATGAGAAGTGTAGCTACTTAAAACATCAATAAGATTATGTGTATTTTCTCCTTACAGAGAGTGTTGCGTGAGTGAAATATGTATACTAATTTTACCCCATGTGAAACTATTGTAAGATTTCACTCATGCAAGCTCTAAAGCAAACTATAGGCCTCCACATTACCATTAGCGCAAATGATGAATAGGTACCCTTAACCGGACAGCGACAGGTTTAAGATTTTTTAGAGTTCTCAACGTGTGTCAAATAGCTGCATGACTAATTTTGTTTACATTGTGTAATCGTACACAACATTGTTGCTTTGTTTATTTACATTATGAACATATACATCGAAATATTTCTCCACATCACTGGCCGATGAACGTGTCTAAAAGACTGGTAGACAATACAGTAAATCAAATAATTTGCATCAGTAGTTCGATCCAGCTGACAGTTTACGTGAAAATAAAAATACAATATTTAGCGTACCGTGATCTTTGTAAAGATAATGTTGAATTTCGATTTTTTAAACATTGTTTAATGTTCACTGCTGGACTAAAACTCAAGTTCACCGTCAACATAACAGACGATTAAGCAAAATCAGCCGTTTAAACATAAATAATATTTGTATGGGTGATCGGCCGATTTAATTTTAAACATCTGTTATTTTGTAAAAATCAACATGAGTTTTCTGTCCTTAGTTGCGCTTGCGCACCTAGCATCCGGTTCTCCTCACGAGTTGGCTTTTTCTATCTATGGAATTTTAGAGTTTTTCAGACTAGTCAATTTATTAGGAACTAGGCCATTTGCACAGTGACATGGTCAAGTAACACATCTACAATTGGTCTATAAACAAACTGGGGCGTATCAAAGTCCCGTTGCTATTAAATTTCATAGGGCTTGAACACCTGACTTATTATATTAGACATGTAAATAATTAAGATGCAGTCTTTGGAACCGTCACGAGTTTATGAGGACAGATGAACAGAGTTAACTCAAAAACAAGGAGAAAAGCCTAACATGATAATTTTTTATAAATTTTTAAAGGTAATGGGAACGAAGTTCTTCTGGTCCTGGGGGGCCCAATTCTCGTGCAATCGAAGTAGTTTCGAATTCAAGAAAAAGTTCGAATACGAAATATTCTCGAGTGGTAATTAAATTGATCTATTCTGGAAAAGTTGAGCCTGACATTTCTCGAAGGAAAGCCGCTCAAATTGCTTTGACACTCAAATTTTCTTCTTGAATAGGAAAAATCACATTGGGGAATTCTTTTATAGCTCTTCTCTTTGTACTTTTTCAGTGTGTGACTATCCACTACTTGATTGAAATCTTCTGTTGTACGCTGTTTTTCCATTAATTAGTTCTGCAGTCCAGTCATATTATTATTATTACTAGTCTGTATTGTTTCATTGCAGAGCAAAAGCCTTCCTTTCCACTACTCTGTCTGAAGCTATTAAGAATCAGTCTTTAGTATAGGCTAGCTCATCCGGCCATTTCCGTCTACAGTCATATATTACAAAAGTAAATTGTGAATTAACTGATAACTTACACAACTAAATTATTTACATCAGTACTTGCATCAGATTAAGAAGTCTATGACAAGTTGGAATCTTGGTAGCATCATCGAAGTCTCGATTATTTAGTTACCCGCTTATGACCGGCTTCCGGGCGGCGACCGCACATTGTTACATTACATCATCCTACGTGCTGTTACTATTACAATAATCATGAGCGGCCGTAGGACCTCTTACGAATTGTTTGAAGAGGCGCGCAAGTAAGATGTTCCTTTGTTTTTCTAGACCGTAATGACAGCTATCAAGAAACTCAGTCATTTTTTTTCGTTGTTTATTATAATATAAGTATAGCCGTGCTTCTTTCATTCTGTAATCTGGGGCCGCCCTCATCATAATTAAATAGATTGACAGTCCAGTATTGGTCATTGCTCCTCAAAGAGCTTTCACCTTGATGACGCTGTTATACTTCATGTCTGTCACCCCGGAATATGGAGAGAATTTTCTGCCAACGACAAGAATTTTTGGATTATGGATTCGAATGGCTTTCCTGCCATAAATTGGATGTCTGGAGTAGAAGAGTGTACCGTGAAGGTGTATCGTAGGTATAGGGAAGTCGGATGTTGCACGATAATGATGATACCCAGTTATTTTATAAATAACGTATCATAATGTCACTATCGAAGTGTGAAGACTATTTACGGTATTTACGGACTTTTTATGGTAACCACCCTATTTCTGCCGTTTGATGCTTTCTATTTTTAGTGATATTGTCTTCCACGTTTGTTGCATGAACATTTAGCTATCGTCATTCAAATATCCAAAGAACTATCCACGTGAGAAAAAACATAAATTAAGCAATAATAATTTACTATTGTAAATTGGTTATCGATGATATTAGTAAAACATTCACACGTTAAAAAAACTATTAGAATCTTACACAAGAAGTTGCGAGGCTGTGCTGCCGGAAAGTCAGCTATTTAGCCTTTGCATTTTGAACGACCGGAGACAATAACAAATTCATACAAACGGAATAACGTTCTTTATCCGTCTATCTATCTATCTCTATTGGTGGATAACAGCGGTCGTGCTTCCCGGAGCTGCAAGTGTCTAAAAGATTATTGTCAAGAGGATGTATAATAGGCATTCCTATATTTTCTATTAAGTGTTTTTTTGGAGACACGAGCCATCTTGGCATGCGACTTAATAAACGATTACGGTGCTCAATTTCCATCCTTTCGGTTGTTCGTAGGTCAACGCCTGATTAAGTAATTACACTTTATCTTTACAATTTACATAAATCTTTTTCTTTCCAGATAGAAAGTAGAGCAGCGCTGTTCTTTTTTTTCTTATAAAATATGTATATCGTCCGATAAGTGTCCACTGTTGAAAATATAAACGTATAATAAGTTTAAGGTTGAAAATTAACTGCCAGTATGTCTGAAAATTATTGAATGGTTCTGAGGGAATATTGCAATAATCGTTTGGCAAATGTATGTATTTTTGTACACTACTCTAATGTTTGTTCAATTATTGTGAAGTATACTGTTATGTCAGTGGATATTTTGTCAGCATACGATGACCGCGGCGCCCGCGCCTTTATGTAATAGGATTACGAAAATTGCGCGAATGATAGGCCAACGGGTGTGTGATTCATTAGTCTACAGCTGCCGGTCATTATGGAGAAATGGTCGTCCCATTTTGGGCGCCAGTGTTGCATGAAGAGTTGTGAAAGTGTGGTGTGATGTACTCTGGAGCTGCTAATCGGATAGTCGGGTAGAATTAATTCAAAATTAACTTCATCATCTATCAGACTGCAAACTTTTAATATACTGTCAGTGTCACTCTTATTGGACAGAAGATTCAATAACCGGTCCTGGATGTCGCAAAGACTCTGCTACCCATTCTCTTTGACACAGTCTTTGCTTTATCACACACACTATACACACTGTTATTTTATTTTAATCTGTGTCCATGGATGAGGAGGGATGACCTTTACTTTCCGGGAATTCAGCATGATTTAATTCAATTAGGCGTTAGTCAATACCAACCCCTAATAAATATAATGGTTGATATTTTTCTATTTTAGATTTACTGTTTTCGTTTCTCTTAAAATATTTGATCAGGTTTTCAGATCAAGGATTTATCAATTCTATTGGTCGCCTAGTGGTCAAAATTCGACCGTAATTTTAGCTTTTTGTTTTCCTTCTACATTTAAACTTTAACTATGCCGAATCTCACACTCTTCCGTAAGCGCAATAAGTTTTCTCTTCACGAATTAATATATAGATTATCTGAAAGATTATTTAGTGATGTCATTAAACTTTAAAATAAATAAATTAGATGTGCAATGCCAAATGTGGCCAAGAACCTTACAAGTTTATATTTCATTCACGTGTTGATTATTTATGATAGATGAAAGAACATGTTTTATTTATTTTATACTAATAAGTTGGCAAGCAAGTATACGGCTCGTCTGATGGTAAGCAGTTACCGTAATCTATGGACGCTTGCGACACCAGAGGCATCACTCGCGCGTTGCCGATCATACTACAAGGAGCACCAGGGAGCACTTGCTCACCGTTAGGACCACAACAATTTAGTTACGATATTCTGCAAGATGGAGGTACTTCCCCAGTCGGGCAGTTCCAATTTTGAGCGAAAAGTCCCGCCATGCCTTATCTTTCTAATAAATCAACATCCCTTATCAAGCGCAAATTCCATCGGGAGTGAAGCTAAGCTAGGACTAAATTAGTTTACCTTAGCTCACGTCGCTATTACGAGTTTTTTTAATATTTTCGTTTCCTTATAAAAAGGATAGGTACTAAATTTTCGATAATGCGCTCATCAAAATTATGAGAAGTCAGCGACCAAGCAAAGTCCCGAATAGATTTCGTCAATCACAGATTCGGATTAAATCGCAAATGGGCCAGTGATCCTATACAGGGTTACTCGAAAAAGCCGAAAATGGGTTATTGTACTCATCATTACGAAGAACTTTTACTAAGATACCAAACATAAGATCGCGAATAAAAATTGCTGTACCATACATTTCGTGGAAGGTAAAGGTATAGATTATTTGTATAGAACAGCTGTTTTTTCTTTCGCGATTTAATATTGTTCATAATGATGAGTACAATAACCTTCTATCGGATTTATAATATACCCAGCCTTTGTAACTGATCTTGTACAATTTTAATTAGGTACTATAGGTATTACCAAAGAGGTGATCATAGCAAGTCGAAACTGTTCTTGATATCATTTTCTATTCAACGAGACGAGTAAAGAATTAGAGAAGAGGTATAGGTACTAACAGTTTTCTACTATAAAAAACAGTATTCATCGATACTGCGTCTGCGCGTGAATGCACATGCAATGGAGACGCGTGCGCAGTGGCGCGTGTGACGATCATTTCTCTACTCTAATTCCTATTCGTTCGCTTTAGTAGTAGTAATAGCGTTTCATTTTATGTTAATAGTAAAACATTCTTAGTTATTTTGCTACTACCAAAATCAAAAAAGGGTGAATGATTTTTGATTACCTGTCACTACTTGGTGACTCAAGTAGTGACAGGTAATCAAAAATCCCCTCTCTAGCCCTTTCACTCCGCGATCTTTTGGATACTAGTGTCGAGGAGCACAGTGACCAGTTCACAAGCCATCTTAAAAAAAGGCGCGATGTTTTTATTACCTGCGACAAACTTGGACGCGCTGGCCAGTTGAAGTTGAGGGGCTAGTGTGGTCCAACGCGGGTTGTAAATGTTCATAAGGTTCAACATTCTAATAAAAATCTATGAAATATCATCCTTGAAATGACTGTCCAGTATACTGACCACTTTGTATGAACCGTCGTAGAAAAGATTAAAAACATGTTACAGACCTTGCAGATTGGTTAATTTTTCCATTGCATGTCTCTCCGCTGTCAAAATGAGATCTCAGAACACGGCAGGAGAAATTTCAGTCTTCCGAGTTTCTTCTCGAGCATCAAAATATACTCACATTTCTAGCACCTACTTCCGTTCAGACAATTAGCAAGCGCAAAACAGGGAGGCAATCGAAGTATTGAACGAGATTTGTATCGAATTCGAGAAAAAGTTCGAATTCGAACTTTTCTTGAGTTGTAATTCAGTTGATCTTTTCTGGAACAGTCGAGCCCAATATTTCTCGAAGGAAAAGTGCTTGAATTACTTCGACTCATCGGTACCGTTCGAGACTTACATTTCAAATTCGAACCATCATAAAAGTAAGCGCTCGAAGTACAAACTCGATTCCAAGATGATCTCGCAGGAGACGAGAATTGACGAGAATAAATTGCCTTCCAGGTTCTTGACCTTAAGTGGAGAGTTTCAAATCCATTCATTTCCTATATTCCCCATCATTAAGTCTTCGCACGTCATTTACATAAAATATACCATGTGAACACATTCACAACATTCAAGACATAATCCACTTCCTCATACGTCTTCATATTTTATAGCTTTCAAGTATACACTTTAACACTACAATAATTTAAGTTACTACTGTATGCAGCATAACCAAGAAAGGCAGATAAATGATCAAGTTTCATCGCAATGTGTACGCACCAGGATTTTCCTCGATCACTTTCACTGTGTGGTTGTGTGCGTACGCGCCGCCCCGGTTGCAACATAATCCGCTATATTCGATGCTCAACCTGCTAGAGGAAAATGGAGATTTGTAATATCCGTCAATATGTAATCTTTTTTGTCTGTTGCGTTGGGGAGAATCCACTAATCGTATATGATGCCAAACTACATTGAACAAACTTCCAATGTTATTTACATCTATGTATAGGGTGCCCAAGATTCACAGCAATATGAATATTGAGGATCCAGGCGAAGTAGCTACGCGCAGTATAATCGACCAACGAGGTTAAAATTGGAGCTGCCAGATTGGGGAAGTTCCTCCTTGCAGAATATCGTAGTCAAATAACACTGCTCTTTTGCTTGTGTTCCTAACGGTGAGCAAGGTCGCCAGTGCTCCTTGGAGAAGCGTTAAGCGCCAACACGACGCTAGTAGTAGAGTCAGCAACGCGCGAGAGAAACCCCTGGTGTTGCAAGCGTCATCAGGCGGGACGTATATTGCCACCTTAGTAGTATTTATACAAAAAAGGAGAGGTGATAAAAAAAAAATCGAACAAATTATTGTATTGTATTGTTATTAATAAATAAAATAAAATAAAAATCATTTATTTAAGACAAAAAAGTCCCCCCAAAACAAAAGTTATAAAAAAAAAAAAAAGTTAGAAAGTTATTGTCAGCCCCGAAACAACTATGTTGTAGGTTATACAAAATAAGTACCTATTTGTTGCGTACGAGGATCGAACTAGTGTAAATCAAAATTTTGTAATATAATAAATTATGAATGTTAATCTGTCAATTCTAGATTAGATTGCCTAACATTATTACTCATTCTTGTTTAAAAAATTCGCAAATTTTAGACGGATTTGAAATAATATTTCTCAAAACAACCTTAATGTAGTATGACACATAGCATAGAATGGAAATATTATCCTTTATTTGACACAAAAACAAAAATTATACAAATAAAGAAATCAGAATCTAAATCATCAAAATAAATTCAGACATACATAAGATCACGCCTGTATTTCCTGAATGGTTAGGCAGAGGTGTAGGTACTGTTGCACACACCCTTACATATCAAGCTATACATCTTCAGTATAAACTGACTTCTCATTGTAAGGAAAACCTATACAATGCGAGGTCAGCTTATACTGGAAACATATAACTTGATATGCAGCCGTAGGTACACCCAAATTTCGCTGTCGTTTGAGTCCCATGTAATAATGGAGAGTGGGCTTATTACCATCTACTGGGCACAACTCAAATCTAAGGGCTGCTAGTGAAAATTTCCATATAAAAAACCCGCGCCCGACCCAGGAATCAAAGTCAAAGTTTTTTATTTTAACTGCGCCTTTGTAGGCACTTGCCAAACGTCGTGATTCTAGGTGCACGGTTCCAAGTAGGTTAGTCTTGGAGAAAATACCGGCAAGAAACTCCATGGATACTCTTTTCACAAAACAAATTTACAATACCACCCAATCGAACCCAGTACAGTACCTCAGGATACCATCAGCAATCTCGGTTATTATGACCACTAGAGTAATGACTAATGAGGCAGTCACAATCCCAAGTAATATTATAACTTAAATAATATCTTAATCTTAAAAAAGAAGCAATTAAATATGAGTGCATTTAAAATTGGAACTCTTTCAAAGTTTAAGCAATGTGAACGTCCGATTCTAAAAAACATTACTAGTCCATTGGTCTGGTCTAGAAACTACTGCAAGTATCGCGCATGCGCAGTGCGACGCGAATGACTAGAAACGTCCAATGTAGTTTGTCATTAGCGCGACGTTCGTGTGTAGGTGTATTGAATGATATAGTTCCTTGATGGACGATGCATACTGTTGCGGATAGTGAAATGAGCAGTTTTATTCGAAAGTACGATTATAAATATGGATTTGCAAAATTATAGAGAACGTAGTTTATTTCACTTCGAAAAGGAAAAAGGAGCACAGGATCCATCG
Source organism: Allophyes oxyacanthae (assembly GCA_932294325.1). Classification (NCBI taxonomy): domain Eukaryota; kingdom Metazoa; phylum Arthropoda; class Insecta; order Lepidoptera; family Noctuidae; genus Allophyes; species Allophyes oxyacanthae. Next base: position 12,326,206 of record OW028613.1, on the reverse strand, counting down.
CGAAGGAAACTACGAAACTAAGAACTAAATCAAGCTTTTAGCTTAGTTGACCTCGGTCTATTAAAAGTTAGCTTAGCTCGATAATTTTTGAGTCGGTGTTAGGTGACGATCGGTCAGTTAACTACTTCACGGAGCGATGGACAAGGTGAAACGGCTTCACCTTGTCCATCGATTTAATACCATTCTCTTATAACTAGCAGGCGTAGCATGACCACCATAGAAACGGGTTTTGTCTACGGAATAATATACAAAATGTCAGATTGTTGAAATACTTCTACTCTTCGGTAGGATTTGGTACACGGAGAAAACGACTTTCAGAGTCCATCCGAACCATGTTAATTGGTTAGTCTATTAGTTCTTAGAATAGAATAGAATAGATCTTTATTTCATGTAAACCAGATACAGGCACTTATGAAAGGTCGAGACTCTGGGTGCACGGTGCAATAGTAGATCCTATGCAGAAGAACCGGCAAGAAACTCCATAGAAACTCGTTTAAAATAATATATTACAATCTTGATCAGTACAATGTTGTGGTAAGAGCTGCGAGAATAATGTAATTTAATGTGAATAAAAATAAGAATAGGATAATAATAATTTGCCTCTGAATAAGATTGCCATGGCAGTTACAAGCTGACCAGTTCCGACGAGCAATATCAAGTTTATGTGGTTGCTTCAATCATGACATGCCACTTGCTGAAGGTACAGGAAACAGTTCGCATCAAACTTTGATGAAGAAATGTAGGAATGTTTAGATTATGTGAAATTAACAAATATGTAGGCATTGAGGTTACTGGAGTGATATTACGTCATTAAACTTACATAGATTTTTAATTTTGTAAACACATGCTGAGTCATATTAAGTAAGATTTTCTGGTGCTTGACATTAAACTGATCTGGAGACCTATTTGGTCCTAATTTTGAGACACATGCCCATGAAGTTTATGTTCTTTTTATAAAATTTTATGCCATTCTCTTCCTTCGTGTGTTTTCTTCTTGTGTTAATTCTGTATTTTGTGTCTCATTTTGTTGTGTCCAAATAAATGTAGGTATATTCCATTGTATTCTAAGAAGTAAATAAAATAATATTTGTTTTTGGAAGTCCCATTCTCTCTTCCTTCTGTGTATCCGTCATGCTAGACGAGCCAGTACTTCTTGTTTTTTTTCTCTGCTTTTAGCCTCAGCAATCATAAAAGCAAGCAGTTTCGAGCAAAAAATTTCCTCATTTTAAAAACAATCATACCAAAACACAGTTTGTATCGTAAGTAACCACTTGTAGTTTCGTCGGTTGATGCACTGGCCCGAATTCGCGTTCGTGCGTAAACACGTTGCGCTTACGTCATATCGGCCATCTGTTTTGTGCGTTCGACACCAATGTCAGCTGATTAGTCAACTGACCATAATAATTATCTTTACGTGTTTTCCTTCTTTTTTAAAGAAACGCATGCTTTACGTCTCATCGATCAATACATTAAATCTGAGTTAAATCCAGGCAGCACATGACATTGATTGGCATGTGCCACACCAAATCAGTCAACTTGAAGTAGAAATCGTGTAGACGGCGTCGATCGACACCGTTTTATCATTTTATATTATTCGAATATAGAAATTGATTTAAATTTGGATCATTTTATTGAATGATTCGATAGTGGATTTTTTGTGCTAAATTAATTTATCGGTCGGCAGGAATTACAAACCCAGTCAACGATCGATTTAAGATCGATCGAGTCTAAGGTCATCTCAACACTGACAGGCCTCAGTGGCTCAAAGCTACGTGTAGCTAACTCGATAGTTTTTTTTTCAAAGGTTGCAATGATCCAATTTTAACTATTCAATTAGTAAATTTTATTTCGTTATTGTAGTTATGTTTTATTTTAATTTCCTGTGTTATTTAATGACTAGATATAATTCACTTACGCATGTTGCGTGCAGTTATGCGATTGCTAGGCGTGCTAGGTGTGCCTCGTGCTTGTAATATCAGTAGGTATTCACAGCGCTGTGTTTTTTCTCAATATGTAGATATATTTTTAAATAGGTCGGAGACCCTTCAGGTCTCACCAAAAGCCCGGTTAAACAGCAGAAGCTCAATGAGCTACCTGTGAGAGACAATACAACAAAAAAAAAAAATGTAGATATATTGCCTACCAGTGGCAATATGCTCAGCTAAGATCCATTTTTGTCGCCTTTTCTATACATATTATAGCACATACCATTACCTTAAACATCATGTAGGTATCAGAAATGCGTGGTCATAGTTAGGGGTGAGGATTACATCATCAAGCTAAACTACTTTCTATATAGAACCAACATTGTATTCGCTAAAAAATTATTCAATTCAATTCAAATCATCAATTTTAACTCTTGCAATCAATTTCCAGAAATATCAAGGACATACACCAAATATTGCATTCAAACTAAATACGAATCAAAAAAATTATCATAAAATGCTAATTTTAAACGTTCACGTGTAAAAATCTAATTTAGATTTAATCACTAAAACCGATGTCGAAACGCACAATAATCACCATTTGAATTTGTTTCAACATTATTTATAATTATTTACTATGCTTGTAACTTTCAACTGTGACCTTTAAGTAGGTAAGTACCTACGTTACTTGTACATAGTTTGCCCGTACAAGTGCCCAATTTGATTAGAGAGAGCGGACATCGCCTATTTGGCCCGGCCCCCCTCGACGGGACGGCGTAGCGTGGGCACGTGGAGTTTACCATGCACATTATATAGGTCGGTAAAACAGATAAATGGCACACAACAGAAAAGGGAGGACTGAAATAGAATTAGGGTCTTTAATTGGCAGTACCTCTGCTTCCGGATGTTTACCAGCGAAACACACGCTACACAAGTAAGATAGAAAAAGGGTGGGAAAACGCAAAATAGGGGATAGTCCTAGGTTCAAGAATAGACCACCAGGCAATTGATGAGAAATAGGTATTGTTTTAGTTATTTGTATCTTTTTTTATACAACTATGGTGGCAAACAAGCTTACGGCTCGTCTGATGGTAAGCGGTTACCGTAACCTATGGACGCTTGCAACACCAGGGGCAATACTCGCGCGTTGCTGATATTGCTGGAGCTCTTGTAGTATGCTCATCTGTGTTTACACGGATGTCCTCGGACTACCCCGAACGATGCCGCTTCGCAACTTGGAGTAACCGACTACGTATTGCCGACCCTGCAGCTGCACCTCCTGTAACATGTTCACCAGTGTCTACACGGATGTCCTCGGACTACCCCGAACGATGCCGCTTCGCAACTTGGAGTAACCGACTACGTATTGCCGACCCTGCAGCTGCACCTCCTGTAACATGTTCACCTGTGTTTACACGGATGTCCTAGGACTACCCCGAACGATGCCGCTTCGCAACTTGGAGTAACCGACTCGCGGCGGGACGACGACGGACCGTTATGGATGCGTCTGCATTACCACAGACTTGCTTATTTCGCATGGTCTGCAGTCCAAGCTCGTCTGTGCTAAGCCTTAAAATCACTGACCGTGGAAATGCAGCTTTACAATAACCGTTGTATGTATTGAATGAATTTAGTTCTCGCTGATAATACTAATAGTATGTGTAAATAACATTAGTACGAGGTAGGTAACTGTTTATCTGTGGTCAACGTACGAGTCAAAATATCTAAACGAGGACACAAACTATTGTTCTACTTGGACAAGCTGGTACACAGAAGTAAAGTAAGTCAAAGAGTAATATTTTGAGTAGATACGAACATGTCAGTCATCTGCTGTTGTCCAAAATTTAGGGCGTGTAATGTATTAGGGTCGCGACGTCGCCCGACTTCGTCCGACATTTCTATCGATACGTGTTGCGAACATTTGTCTCCTAGAGAATACGAAGCTTTAACGTGTTTACCATACTTACTATATGACTCAAATATAAAAACAAAATGACTCTAAGAAAATTGGTCATAATAGGTATCCTCCTTGGAACTCTATCACCTTAATGAGTTAAAACATTATGAGTATACTTAAGTTCCTACTAGAAACACTAATTAGAACTTTTCTATTTGTCACTCAAATACTTAAATAGGGTTGGCAAAAGCTTTGTTTTGAATGTAAACAAAGGACACCAAGTGTACTGAATATCTCGATTTCATTTCGAGCCAAGTGTGGTAAAATCAAAGTATAGGTCACCGATTTGGTGATTTCCGAAATACTGTCTGCAGCATAGCTATTCGTTAAGATCATCGAATCGAATCTCATTCTTATTGTCGGTTAATATTTGAAGAATTGACATATATATCTACTGTACTAAGCGTTCGTCCACACTCGATACTTTTAGCAGTAGAATGCCGCGTTTTAGCGTTCGTTGGCTGCCTATTGCTACAAAAAGTGAATAAAGAATGCGAAAACACGCGATTCTGCTGCTAAAAGTATCAAGAGTGGATTGGGCCCCTAATAAAAGGAAGTAGGAGCGGGATTTGAATCGAGATGCGAAATGTTCCTAAGGAACTATGCTGGTAAGAAATTGCGTAGCACCATAAGTACCGTCGTTTTCTAGTGTCAGAAGCCAAGATCCCGTTTTGGTAGCTACGCCCGCGGAGTAAGTAAGGAATCGGGGTTATAACATAGCATGATTAAACGTTATAAAGAAAACCAGCCCATTACTGTTTCACTGCTGGGCACGGCTCTCTTCTCAGAGAGAAAAGGGTTAGGCCTTAGTCTACCACGCTGGCCTGGTGCGGTTTGGCGGACTACACACACCATCATGGACTTTTGAGCCCCTCTCAGATATGCAGGTTTCCTCACGATGTTTTCCTTCACCGTTAACGCAAGTGATAATCCAATTCTGATCCGCACATGAATTCGAAAAGTCAGAGACGCGGGCCGCGTTCGAACTCAGACACACTCCGCATGGAAGTCGATTCTACCTCTAGGCTAATGGCTACCTAAAGGCTAAAGTCTATGGCCATCTCTATTCATTGGCATACAAATGACTAAGACAGGTATTATTTAAATTGATTTAAAATTACAAGATTCTGTAAATAAGGGATTTAAGTGCAACAATACAACGTCTAGTAAATACTCACCACTTAACAATTACAGCGATGTAAGGATAAATATAATACATGTACTTACATTATTATAAATAATAAGTGTTATTACACTGCGTAGGTGCTACTTTACGTAATTTTGTTTGTTTTAGGCCGAAATGTGAATGAAATAAGCCTTATTATGATTATGTAATAGATATATGCGTGGTAGTTATAAGATTGCATACTTGAATCATAAGAGTCATCAGATTCAAGACTATAGTTATTTATTTGTTTGAAGAGGTAGGGTACTAAGCCCCTTTGTCACTGCGACCTGCGAAGATCTATTGTTAGACTTAATAATAATTAGATAATTAATAGTTAGACTATTCCTATATGTATAGTATAAATACAGAATATTTTTTAATGTGTTGCGCATAATTTGTATAGTGATTCAGTCTCTGTTCCTAAATGCAACAGCAGTATTGGGATACACTTTAAAACAAAACGAAATTTCGACTTAGTATGTGAGACACGCATAATTTACGAGCGCAAGCCATATGACATCAGATTTTTATTTTGTTTTGTAGTGAATTTTAGTACTGCGGTTGCATTTGGGAACGGACACTGAAACACTGCAAGTTTTGCGCACTACATAGACAAAAAAACATGTATAAGGCATAAAGTTATTATTACCTTTATGGTATAAGGCTCTTTTGGCTCGGACACTTTTGAGCGCGGACTCAATATCCATTGTAGATGGAGGACAATCGTAATTACTACAAAAGCTTGTATAGCTATAATACTATACCTACACTCAAAGTCAAAGGTTTTTATTTCAACGGGGCCTTTGCAGGCACTTTCAAAACGTCGTGATTCTAGGTGCACGGTTCCAAGTGGGTTGTTCACTGTATTGGACACTAGAAATTTATTTATTTATAATAGAAGAAACGATACAATAACTAGAAAAAGAGATGCACAAAGGGCGGTCTTATCGCACTTGGCGTTATATGTATCTACCTACCTCGTACAATTCAAAGTTTAGAGCGATGAACGTCGTTATCTACGGCGAGTGCGCATGCCCTTGCACAGGGTTGCCCAACATTGCCCAAAGGAAAACACAGCCCGAATTATTTACAAACATGCTTTCCATTCAATGGCATTTAATTAAGGTGTATTTAGTCTATAATTATGTTGATTAATCAAGATTCTGATTAAATATGTGATGATTACGTCATAACATAGAATCAAGCATTATTATGTTCCCCGTTAGCGGAGGTCCTTTTATGGGGTTACTCATCGTTATGAACAACTTTTACTATGGCATCAACCTGAAATCGTGACAAAAAAAGTATAGAAAAAACCTGTAAAATTGATAGAAAAATTGAAATTGTAAATAAACAATTTCATTTAATTACAATATTTCCGAACTCCGGGCTGCAACTGAAATCTTACCAATAACGTCCCAGCCCGGGAATCGGACGGCCGCACTTTCAACAAGCTAGACAATTGGTGAAAAAATAGAGTAAGTAAATGTTCCATAAGATGTTGTAATAAAGTTTTCCTTGATATTAATTTTCGGTAATGTATTTGAAACGTTTCGAAAAATGGTATGTAATTTGTTTATGTAGTTCGTAATGCCCTTGTCCGTAACGGATATTTTGCAAGTAACCGGTTGCAACATATCCTACTGATAAAAACCATTACGATTTTTGTTTGAAGGGATTCTTTGGTAGTCTTATAAGACGAAGTCGTGAATAGCTTCATGGAAATTATTCGAAGAAAATGGATAATTACGAATTTTAAGGACACGTTTATAATTAGTATTCCTAAACTACTAACTATCCCAATATTAGCGCAATTTAAACGATCTAAGCTAGTTTACCTACCTAAATAGCAATCGGCAAGGAACAAGAAAATAATGCTAAAGTGGTGTCTCCAAAAAGTAAGGTTCTGTACTAAATAATTTAGGGGACTTTGCCAATACAAATGCGCCTTTGTATGTAAACCCTGATTTTATAGTGATCGAAATACAAATAATCCCATTTTTAATAAATGTGCTTGTGAATTATTTTTTGTGTTTCTTTATCGTCTCTGCATCACCCTAAGGTGGTCTGGTAGAGAATGCCTACCGCCTTTGTACAATCTACATAAAGCAAATTAAGTATATAAATAAATAGTGTCTGTAAATGCATCCACGATAATCATAATAACTGAGTGTAATCGTGAGTGTAATCGTCGTTAATCACATTTAAAACCAAAACATTTTATAGAAATATAAGAAACTGCCTTGAAAGCGCAAGATTATATTAATCTTTGTCTTTTGTTTCATACTATAACAAGCAGAACATTATGTTACACAATACTATGACTATGTTAATAACCGACTGTTTCATAATAGGCATTATTTTTACAATTACTGACCGCTCTGTGCAAAACGCAGCTATTTTAGTAATCGTTGTAATTCATCGAATTGAAGTACCATAATATTGAGATACCATTATTCACAAATATTAGATGTTTGAGAATTTATTTGAAATAACAAGAATGTATTGTGAATTGTGTTATATGCAAATAAGCGTCTTCAAACAATGCAGTACAGACTAGTATAATATGTATTTAATCGATATTATAATACAGTCTTTCGATACCCAGAGTATCGCAAAACGCGATTAAAGTGTTCTAAATCCAGGAAAATTGGCAGCAGAAGAAATCTCATACAGGAAAAATTATTCCTGCATACCATGGTACAGGAAATCATGATTCGATGGAACAAGGCAGTGACAGCACTTTTACAAAAATCCTCAACAAGTGGTCCATTGGGAAGTCCCTGTAACAGCTTCTTGTGTAATTATTTAAATATTCCTACTCGGTACTTGCTAAAACCTACCTACTTAGGTATTATTATTAGGTATTACTATTTGTGCTATTTGTGTGTGTGGGTAGGACACTTGGCAAGACATAATGACGGTAGGTGGAGTAGAGCCCTAACAGAATGGCTACCGATAAACAGTAGAAGAAGTGTTGGATGACCGGCGGCCAGATGGACAGATGACCTGCAAAGAATCGTGGAAAAGACCTGGATGCGATTGGCACAGACCAGGGAAATATGGCATGAAAAGGAGGAGGCCTATACTCAGCAGTGGGTGCTGCCAATGAAATGAATGAATGAATTACTATTTGTATTTGTTTTATTTTATTTTATGTTTTATTTATTTAACAATAAATTAGTGTGCATATTATTTAAGTTTATATATTATGGTTGTAAATAGTTTAATGTTTCTTGGTAAATAAAATAAATCACCTACTTAGGTAGTGCTTATGTCTTTATTTTTAAGTTAAATTATTTGTTATTTTTAAGCCTATTTTACATACCATTTAAATGGTCAAATATGTGGCAACTTACATGTATATAACAAGAACTGTATACAAACCCATATTTCATGCAAATAAAGAACATTCAGATTCTGGTTTAAATTTAAAGTAACAAAAATTCGTGTAGTAAATTGTGACATTTAAATAAAGTTATAGTAAAATAGATAGCATGACCATGATACGACACTGAAACCTCAAGGAGATCTGCTGTATTTATATTTACCAACATTCACATAGCGTAAATTATCTTTTTTTTTATTACGTGTTTGAGTGCGTTTGGCATCACCTCGCCTGATGGTAAGTGAGTAAGCCGAGGATAGGTCACGCAATCCCAAATAATGCCTATTCACTTTCGCCTTAAAGATTCTTATACGAATCGGGGAACATAGAAGCCAGTAGATATGCTATACCTACTTTAAAATGAATGTTGGATATAAATAATATTGTAAAATGATAAACGAAAGCAAAGTCTGTTATCGGGAGCAAAGAAATTGAGAATTAAAGGAAAGTATTTACTAACGGAGGGTTTGAAATTAAAATTGGAAGAATGCTTTAGTTATAGTTATTGTTTTGAGAAAAAAAGAGGTGTCTTACTTGCCCTTGATTTAAAACGTGCGTATACGCATAATTTAGTAAGGAAGAACCACTCTACTCTAGCCTAAGTGGGAATATATTTCCTACCCCAAGACACGACAGCCCAACCGCTTGACATTATAATAATTATATCAACAGGGTTGAGCCCTCGATGCCTGATGCATGTGTGCCGACAGTTTGGACAGGTCAGCTCAAAACTGACATGGCTATTTCTTCTAAAGGCTATTCCAGATCCTTACATCTTCTCACATAATTATACACAAATATCCTGACTTTAAAAAAGAACAATGATAAAATGTTTGACATCTCATAGCAGTATTATTTAATATCCAAGTGGGAACAGATCAAAAAGGATAAAGCCGTGATGACGTCAAAATTAAAATTACGGCCTTTTGTCTCGAACACCTATAATAAAGTATCGAAGCTTACGCGTATGTTGTGGACATGTTTCCCTATAGGACATGGTATGTAGGTACTTAACTTTCACTTTGCATCTTTATAAATAAGACATCTGTATTCAACTCAACATTAACGAGGGCTTAAAGAAATGTGTAGAAACGCAGTACACTGTTGTGTGTAGTTGAATGACCACCAAGATTCTATATCGAATACCTACTAAACAAAATATAGAGCGGTGATGGTCGTCGTCCCGTATTTTGTTTGCGATTGACAGACCACCAGGTTTAAGCCCTAGGACGAACATAAACGAGGGCCGGTAATCGCAGCGCATGGAAATTCCACGAGGACCTCATTAAGAACCGCAGGAGAGGAGATTTCTTTCAAAAAAAATTCTATTGCTGAACATGGGCCTCAATGAATAAGGTCCTAACTTTTCAAGTTCTGATCCCTTAAGGGTTGATTGTACTCGTCATAATGAACCACTTTTACTATGAGATGAAACTTGAAATCGCGAAAAAAATATCAGCTGTTACATATAATATTTTGTCGAGTAAGTAATATTGAATATTTTTTTGTAGTTGGGACAGCAGACTTTTTTCTCGATTTCGTTGTTGGTCCCACAGTAAAAGTTGTTTATAATGACGAGTACAATAACTCTTTAAAAGGTTCGAGACTAGAAAGCTAGGACCTTGTTTGATAGACAACTAGATATAAAAAAACAAAAAGAAACAAGCGACGTCTATTAAGCTCCATGAGCTAAGGCGTTTCGGGACTAACTAGTCTTAGGTCTTGATGATGCAAGAGGATGCTTTTAAACATCCCCTTAATGTCAGACTTCCTTAAAATGAAAATCTAGGCCAAGTTCCTAGTTCCATTATACAAGCCACCCTCGTTTATTCTTAACAATTAAATATAGTTACCTATATTGATTCTTCCGGTACAAAGAGTGTAGATAACGGCATTGAAACAGATTTTATTGTTACCTATATGCAAACGTGGGAATGCTTTCCTGATATGTAATAAAATTTATAAGAACTCCATTTTACCTTTTGAGGTACGGAAACCTAAAAAACAGCAATGTGATGCAAATAAAGTCAAATATTAAAAAGAAATAGGAGTAAGAGAGACACCCCGACTTTTCGGCCAAAATTGGAGCTGCCCGACTGGGGAAGTATACTATATCCTCCTTGCAGAATATGGTAGCCAAATAACACTGCTCTTTTGAAAGAAGAAAGAAAGAAAGAAAAATAATTTTATTCCGTACGGGATAATGACGGCGCCACATTCACAATAGACAAAACACAATAAAAAAGAAATAGGTACACTAATTCTAATAAAAAATTGAAAACAAGCCGTCGAGCATGCCCGTACCGAAAAGGTTACCAACTCAGCATATGCTGGATGTGAGACACCCAGCGCTGATTTTCAGTTGGCACCCCCTTTTGCTGTATTGTGTGCTGTGATCAAGGTCGTCAGTGCTTCTTGGGAAAGCGTCCGTCGTGTTGGCAGTAGGGGTCCCCCACTCCCCCCTACTGGCCCTACTGTCAACTTGACCATAATAATAGTAGGGTCGGCAACGCGCGAGTGAGATCTCTGGTGTTGCAAGTGTCCATAAGTTACGCTAACCGTTTACCATCAGGCGGGCCGTATGCTTGTTTGCAACATTAGAGGTACCTACACAGAACACAGAAAACCTCTTTTCTGTGTTCTGTGGGTACCTAGGTATAAAAAAATATCTGATGTGAAATTGCCGGCGTATACATAGTGTTGATAAGACTATTTTTAATTTATGTAAGAATTGCCCGGCAAACCGATATAGGATAGTCTATTAGCAGCATAAATTCCTTAACTTTTACAGTAGGTACCTCATGGAATTATAGAATTGTGGAATCCATGATCTACCAACTATAAAAAGCCTGTTTATTTTCCTACTGGGACAACTTCATTTGGTATCAAAGAGTTTGAAAATAGATTTTTTATTTTTTTTGGTTATGTACTGTAAAGGCAATGTAAAGGTTATTAAATAAATAATAAATAAATATTTGGAAGGATTTGAAGTATTTATTCAGGTCAATGAATACAGGGTGACTGGTTGAACGAGGGAAACATACACATCATCATGAAAAACTATTACTATTGGACCAAATATAAAATCGCAAAATTAAAAAAACGGCTTTTCCATATAAATAATTCAATATTACTCGACTAAATGTACAGAACAGCAGTTTTTTTTTCGTGATTTTTGATTTAGTTCCATAGTAAAAGTTGTTTATGATGATGTATACAATTCCTTCACTGTTTCTCTCGTTCAACCAGTCACCCTGTATTTATTTAATAGTAGTCATTTCAAAGATAATGTGTTGAACCATTTGAAACGCATCAACAACAAAAGCTTGTGGTTTAACTTGAATAGGTTCAATTTAAGTTAAGTACTTGGCATCTATACCACAAAGCCGGGCCATGTTGTAACACAGCTCTACTGCTTAGTCGCTTTATTGTAAGTTGTAATAAACAGAATATTTGTGACATTTTGTAAAACAAAATGTAATTTGACGTTGACCTGGATGCGTTTCAGAGGGGCTGGTTCGAGGTGGCGCAAGAAAGAGACATAATATGGAAGAAATTGGAGGAGGCATTTGCCAAGCAGCGGGAAAGTATGGGAAACCAAAAAAAAAAAAAATTGACGTCTCAGTTGGCGTAGTGGTTGAGCACTACGTGCCGCAGGTTCGATTCCGGCAAGGAAAAAAAATTGTATGGTCTACAGATATTAATTGTTCTTGGTCTGGATGTTCAGGCATACGAAGACTTGTGTTTGCTGATGATACAGGAATTATGAATAGAGAGGGGGAACGCTTTTTTAAAATTTTGGCTTTATTGTATCACTGCAAATACAAAGATCTTAACTCTTTTCACTATTTTTTTTTGTTTCCAATTAACAAGTTCTTTCAGTAGGAGTCAAGCTCGTCTCGCCTTCTACGCCTGGGTCTACCGCGAATGTTGCTTAGCATTTATTTATGATGTAAGTATCTTTCCCCCGCGACTTTTCTTTCGCCCACCACTTTGTCCGCATGGCTTCCAGGTAGATATTTTGAAATTGCTTTCAGGGTAACAATACCCCAGATCATAAATCTTATGCTATCCAAAATTCAAGTGCCATTTGGCCTAGGCGTTGATAGTCACTAAGTTGATAAGATTTAAAATTTCCCTACATGTATTTATTTAATTGATTTGTAATTATAATATTATTATGTAATTAGGACGCTCGAGTTTTTACCTACTTGTGATAAAAATACCTAAGTGGAGACATACTTGGCTTGGAGCCGCATTACGTGGCAGCCAAGAAAGGCAGGGAGGTCGGTCGACTCCAATCGTAGGTACCTATACAAGGAAAATCGTGGAAATACATCGGATTTTAAGGAAAACTTAATCTTAAATGTTCGAATCGGGAATTAATTAAAACTTTTTTTACAGCTCTAGGCGTACTAAAATGGTGGGTTTTTTAAGAGATGTTTTTATTTACTATGACTGAAATGTTTCCAGATTTTCATGTCTGTAAATGTCTTGGTGAAGTATTAATGGGCATTCTTTGTAATCACGGCATGGACTTATATTATTTATGACTTCAGGGTTAGCACGGCAAAAAAAGCGAGAGAGAAAATCTCTCATCTCATTACCGTTTTCTCTCTTCTAGTTCGTTTGTTTGTCAAGGAGACAAAGGGTGGAGTAAATGTGTTTATCCACGGAAAAGTCGGGGAAAAACTATCTCTTTACGAGAGTAAGAAAGAGAGATCTTTCTTTCTCAATTTTTCGTTTTGTCTTTTATCAAGGTCGGAAAGGGTGGGGACAGCGGTTTGTCCAACAGGCGTGTTAGTCTTGCTGGAGCAATAAAATATCGTGATGATCGCTTACTATTCCCCCCACCCTACAACTACTTATAATGTATGATCCTAGGGCGATGGATGAAACCATAATTTATAGCTTCCCTAAATAAGCAGATAGTGCAGATGATGTCATTATTTTTAAAGGTGGTGCCACTGAGCTATTTTAAAATATATCAATTTTTGTAGAAAGAAAAATTGGGCCGCGCCGCCGCCCCGTACAGGACTCGGACGTGGGACCTTCCGGTTATTTAATTATTTTATACTTATTTTTCTATCGTGTCGAACTCTCCACGCATATAGGTAGTCTACGACGGTTTATTTAGTAAGTCCTTGATAGACTCCAAAGTCATGTCGGTCGAAACAAAGATCCAACAAAGCTATTTTGTAAGAAACATCTCGAGTCGAATCTCACTCTTATAATATTGTCGTTTGATATTTGATTAAATAACAGAATTGTTACCTCCAATACCCTTAACCTGTTATTAACTTACACGTTTATTATCGTATGTCAATTCGTCAAATATCGAACGACAATACGAGTGAAATTCGAATCGAGATGTGAGATGTTCTTACAGAATAGATTCCCAGGTGGGGTTTTATTGAAGGGACGGACCTTAAGTTCGAATAAATACATACATATTGCGTCACAAACTATGGCCTAACTTATATCTTGCTCTGCGTGCCCTGACGCTGAAGAACGGTGGCGATAGCATTGAACTATTATTTATTTTGATGGGATAACATATATGCATAGTCCTCCTCATCGGTCTCGATGACGGCGAGACGCTAGAATAAATTATCTTCTAGCGAGAGCCCTAATATGGCTCGCTAGATCAAACTTGGTTTTAAAACCCCCATCACAAGACAGACAATATAGTTGGGCCGTAGAGTTATAGGTGTATGCATAGGAGGGTTTAGGTCTCTCCTTGCGTATTTTGTGTTTTTCGTCAAGTGTCACGACTCGACTTTCTTCGAACGATGGTGATGATGGTAGAACGCCAAGACGACCTTTGCGAAGTGAGCTCCTCCCAGCACCTAACATAGTATATTGGTACCTAACATCTACACAAGAAGCAGAATGGTTAAATTTTAAATATTATCTTAAACCTAGCGTATTTCTTCCACATTTCATAAAATATATTCTTCACCGGTTACGAGCACATCGCACGACACGAGATGCTAATGTTTGACCCGCGGTATCGCAACGCCGCGCGTGCGCACTTGCGCAGTAGTTACTAATCCTGGCGTAACAATCGAATAACTAAAAGAATTTTTTACCTACCTACTTGTATAGCGAGTATGAATATTAATCTAGTGTAACGTTGTAAATAATTTATTAAAATCTTAATCGATTAATAACTATGGAATTTTATTTGAATGTGGCTGTGTATTCCATATTAATGTAAAACAATAGAAAAGTTATACAGGGTGACCGGTTGAACGAGGGAAACATTGAAGGATTGTACTCATCATTATGAACAACTTTTACTATGGGACCAACCCTGAAATCCCGAAAAGAAAATCTGCTGTTCCTAATTAATTCACAATCACTCGACTACATGCACGGAACAGCTGATTATTTTTGAAATTACGTTGAAACTTACTTTTTCTGCATGTATGCATTTTATCCATGCCTGGACAGCCGTTTACCGAAAAACAATCAGTTCAATATCATGTGCACAAAGCCTTACCAAAATTATAAAGATTTAACATTTTATTGTCACTTCACCTCTATGCGTCTTAGTGCAAGGTTACACCCAGACCTGGAACAACTATCCGTAGGCCATACAAATATTTGATCCGTGCGAGAATTGAACCCAAGACACGTAGCGCAGCAGTCGATCACTCAATCATTGCGCCAACCATGTCGTATAGTCGTATCCAAACCGTCTCGCGTCTTTCCAAAAGTTAGAAGTCTTTAATTTTAATTTTTATCGCCTCTACGAATAATAACATAATGATTAAGGCTGCGCAACTTAGTAACATGTGTATCACGTAGATCTATGCTTAGGTTAAACTTGAAGATGTATGCAAGGAGAATTACAATTTTAGAACTTTAACTTTTCTTGCAACATTGAATCGTTCTGATATAAAATTTATGAGCGGAAAAGTGAATGCTGTGTGAATATAAATTAAATAAATAATTTGAATCAAACATAAAGTACTAAAATTATGTTTTTACGTGTTGGATGGAGAAGGAATTTGCCAAAAGCCTGGCTGATGACAGAGAGGGCCATTCACCGTATGTTGGACATTTTAGACAGCAGGGCCCCAAGTCTGCTATTTCAATTGCGTCAGAATGGTATCATATATGTTGGTTTTTGCAGTGTCGTTTAACCTATTTTGACATCTATTAAAGTACCTACGCGCAAAACTTTATGACTCTTAACTCTCTCCCTCTAGCACCTATAATAGTACGCTTATTATAGGTGCTAGAGGGAGAGAGAGAGAGAGTTCGTCGAGAGAGTTTGACGACATGGTTGGCGCAGTGGCTAAGCGATTAGCTTTCTGCGCTACGTGCCGCGAGTTCGATCCCCGCACGGAACAAATATTTGTATGATCTACAGATAGTTGTTTCGGGTCTGGTTGTGTGTGCATGTGACATGCATGTTTGTAAACTGTACCCTCGATAGGTACAGGAGAAATCCTAGAGAGGGGCAATGTTTAAAAAAAATAAAAAAAGAATTTCAGAGCTCAGTTCAGGGCTCATAAAGATTTGCGAGAACTAAATATACTTCGGTTAGGTGCAGGAGAATCCATATAATTTCATACAAAGAATACTAAAATGGTACCTATATTAAGGTCGGACAAGACGGCTGATGATCATCACTACTTTCTGAAAATACTTATCTGTCACAGTACTCAGCTAAAGTGATTAATTTTATCGTTTAATACATTTCTTTAATTACCTACTTAATTTTGTTTGGCAGGTACGGAAGGATTTGCCTTTCAAATAACTAAGAGAAATAAAACAATTTATAAGCAATAAATTGCGTTCAGCTGCTAATTCAAACACTAGAACTTATTTATTATTTGTTTGTGATCAGAATAAAGTTTTTGGTGAAGACCTGATAGATGTTTAGAATACACGAATAGCACACACGTGATTTGATTTCTAGTGACGTATGCCAATTTATGTTTAAAAAATAAGTAACCTTCATATGAGTAAGACTTCAATTTTAATTACCTATTCCGTCTACAAGAGTTTTATATCACCGTTTGTCAAATAATGCTAAGGTCAGAATATTATCTAACGGCATTGTAGCGCCCCCACCTGCGCGCGCGCAAGAGCACAAGAGCCCACTGACACAGATCCGCGTCGACCACGATTTCCGTCAACGCACGCACTGGCCCACTGACCGCACCGTCTGGGCCCTTAGTTATGTAAAACGTAATACTATTTATTATACTTTACTTTAACGAAAACGACGGGACTGCATCACTTTTATTTTTGTTTTCTATTAAATCACTTTCGTTTTTATACGTTGATTGTTTTTGAACTTTTGAATTAAGTGATTCAATAATAAGTTTATTATAAGGAGTGGATAGTAAATCAATTTTGAACGGCCATGATTATATAATCTGGTACATCGGCTCTGGTTCCCAAAGTTTATTGATGCGTATGCGCAATAGCCAATAACTCAAGGTTTCAAATAACTCAGAGAATGACATTCCAAACCAGAAATACATTGATAAATTAATATTTAACATATTCTTAGGCATGCGTGTAATTATTATTTATTTATTACCTTGGTAGATTTGTCTATCTAAGAAATATAATTATTTAAAAAAAGATCCGTCATCGTAAAATATAAATAATAATAATTTACATAATTATGTTTCGTGTGAGAATTCGTGATAATTTTTATTTCCTTCAGGTTGAACTGCCCCTCAATTAAATTGACGGTGCCGATGTCTAGAAGAGAGATGACAGATAGATTTGAAGTTAGAGCTTAGGTTTTGTAGGGAGAGGCCTATTTTTTTAATTAGTCCATCATGAGGAGAATGGGTTGACAAGTTGGTGGTTTATGATAGACCAATGCAGTGCGGTAACTTATTTTTATAAACATGCGCAGTATGTTTAACTTCGACTTTCATTATATTCGTACTAGATCTTTATCTCTCATTGCATTGCTAATGATACTTCTCTGTGAGTCTGTGCAACAAGGAAACTTAATCTTTTTACTGACCATTTCGCAAATTCACACAGAAACTTACCTGTAAAATGAAAAATGGCGACGATGATTATGTATAATTTCATTGAGTTAAACATAATTTGATATTCATAAAATTATAGGAAAAAAAAATTGGATAAAAATACGACGGGTCGGTGATTCATGTTTTTTTCTTGATTATAAAAAATACACATTTTGTTTTTTTTTCGGTTTACATCTTTTATACCTGTGCCCTAGTGAGGGACAACAAAAGAAAAGAAGAAAGAATACCTTTCTAATCAAAGCTACGGAACACATTGATACTAACAACATTAAAATTCAAGTTAGCAATCTTTTCTATTAGGTATAAAGTGACGCAACATGCATAAAAAATAATTTAGTTTCAATAAAAATAAAGCAAATGAATCTATCAATGATTGCGTTGGAAATATTTTATTTAATAATATGATAGTGTCATAATTTGCATATAAGCGAATGTGACGTAATATGAAAGGAACCGTTGTTCTACTCGTTTTTAGTGCTTTACGAGGCTATTTGTTTCCTTTGCATAATGTACAATATATTGTAAGCAAGCCTCTACAGTGTAAAATGAGCATTTCCCTCTGTTTAATCGTATGTTTGATGTAACTAGTGGTCGCCCAGTGGTCGAAATTCGACCATATTTTGTATAAATTTTAGCTTTCTGCACTCCTTCTCCATATAAACTTGAACCATGCCAAATCTCACATTCCTCCGTGCGCGCAATCTAAACTAGTCTAAACTAATAATAAAAAGAGAAAAGATTTGATTTTTTGTATGTAGGTATGTTTGTTTGTTTGTAATGGATAAATTCAAAAACTACTGTACCGATTTTTTAAATTCTTTCACCAGCTGATTAGTTTATTAGCACTGAGTAACATAGGCTATAATTTATAGAGATATCACGGGGGCGAAGCCGCTGGCGGAAGCTAGTAGATATATATGCTTATAAAGGGGTACAAAGTTTTCTCTTCACGTATTAATACATAGATAACTAATTTTAATTTGTTTTTAACACGCTTTTATTAGCTTCACCTGTAACTAACTAATTAACTATGTAAAAAAATCTTGGAAGTTGACCCACTTCCCAGTTTCCGATTGAGCTGAAATTTTACATGCACGTTCAATTTGGATGATTAAAGCGTGTTCTATAGTTTTTTTTAAACTATAATATTTTATTTCGTCTTGTCATATTTAACTAGATGGAATTAAACTTGTCAGAAATTCTGATATGGGAAAGGACATGTTATTATATTTTGCTGCATGATCCTTGTATGATTGAACTGTCTTAAAATCTTACCAGGATTTTAAGACAGTTCAATCTTACAAGGATTACGATGATAATGGAAGATCGACATGTTATGCTTGGCCAAAACCGTACCGAGGAGGTGGGGCAGGGGGGCAGCTGCTATATCATCCCTTTACTTGGCCTACCATCCCTTCCTGCTTCCCATACATTTAGCTGGATTCAGTGTCTATGCCTAAGTACTATTGTAAGCTCCTGACTCCCCCCCCCTCGGCTGAATGCTGAATGCTGGGTGCGCCCATGTGTTTTGTCTGTGCTTGTGTTGACAGTACACTTTTTATTTTGTATTTTGAGGCGATTGTGCGATTGCCATAAAACTAGTATTAAGTCTCGTCTGTTATAAGATGATAATGTATTTAAATTAGCCAATTTATTTGGATGTGATTAGTTCATTCACCCTCTAAAAGACTTATTATTATTAATTTGTCATCGAAACCATTAGATGATCATGTTGAACGATATTTTAAATTATGTGAATTGTCTAGAATATCAGTGAAAGTCTAGACCAAATCAGTACTACACTAGAATGGTGTTCACACATTCTGAGGACATAATTAGGGTTGCTATCCGTACTTTAAAATAAAGTATTTTACGTTATTTCGGGCAAACGTACTTAATATTTTATAAGAGCAATAAAGTACATGAAAATATCATCTTACATATTTTAACATTTCGAGGTAGGTACTTATTATTTTATTTTTTAATAAGAAACATAAGTTTAAAGCTATTTTGCGTGTAACGATAGTGTTGAGGTGGTCACCAATAACAAGTATTTGTTAGATGTTGTTAAAAGTAACAAATAAATACATACCTACAGAAAAAAAATTGCATGTCGAATAACTAATACTTTATTTTCATACGTTGTAATATTTTTTTTAATAAAAATGTGGCAGCCCTAGACACACAAACACAAACAAATTATAAGGTTATACATATATTTCAGACACAACAAATTTTATTGTAGTCTTTCCAAGTTAAGAGAAAGGCTTTGAGAAAGGTGACAATGCATAATACAGGAACAAGGAGGCGAAGATAGAACAGCGATACTTAGTGCATTAGCCTTAGTAAGTAGCCAACAAAATAACGATCCAGGAATCGATATCACGAGAAAGTGAAAGTCTGTGTTAAAATATGTCACGTATGAGGAAAGAACTGGCAACGACAGGAACAAGTAGAGGATTATATTTTTTTTGGGGATGTTGTAATAAAATTGAAGATGGACTCGTGGCTATCTGTATTTAGCCACATTTTTTTTTTCTAGAGTACAATATAATAGATCTTTATTTCATGTAAACCACGTGGTCGATCACAAATAATCACAATTATGTCTACCATACAGCGGGTCTACCGCATAACTAAAATGGTAATGAACATGAACTCTGGTAATCAAATTTTACCAATCATGAAGTTGGGAATCCCAAATTCACGATCGGTACTTTTTTTACAAGATAGCTTGAAGTTTAGTCTCTCACGATTGTAATGAAGTTTATTACCAGAGTTCATGTGCATTAACATTTTAATTACGCGGTAGATCCGGGATCGATAGTTTATACCGTGGCTGGTCACGTCCTGTGGTGGACAAAACCCTTTCATGCCTCAAAGAACAGGCCCATGGATGTAGCCAGGTAATGGGATGTATGGTATGGATGTATGGTAATGGGAATGGATGTACCAGAAAAGGGGGTATAAAACTTGTAGCAGAAATGCGTAGTCATATTTAAGGGTTTAGATTAGACCATCACCTAAAACTACAATTTTTCTCAATTCTAATTGGTTGCGTTATCAAACTCACCTGCGAAAAAGCTATGCGGATTAAGATAATGATCTGACGGGTATAATACAAAACACATAACACACAAGACATGCCCTATACAAGATATTAAAAAAAGAAACGTAGTTCAATCTTAAATACCTTAGAGTAATTAAACTGGTTGTTTTGAAAGCCGCTTTGATACACGTGTCCGAGTATCAGTAGTAGTATCAAGATTAGCATAATACAAGTTAATGGCCGAAATTCCTATTTCAAGGCCTAATTTGATAATACTTGGTTGATTATCGAGGTATAAGAGGCTAAGAATTAAATGGTGCTATGCGGTGGATAACGTAGGCTGCTGAGCTTCTGCAAACAGTACTTTAACCCTACTCAGCGCGAGAAAGTCTTAGACGGTGACTGAGGGATATATTCACCAACATTCCCGCTGTCCTTCTGTGGATTCGTCACATGGGCATCGGATCGGTCATGCAGTAGTGGAAAGTTTAGTCAGTGAGGTAATGGTGGAATGGATCACACGTCACAATAGATCTTCGCAGGTCGCAGTGACCAGGGGGCTTAGTACCCTACCTCTTCAAATAAATAATAATAATGGTGGAACCGAGGGTGACTGCCCGGGACCAGGCATCAGAGGATCGCATTTTTCGTCACTCTTGGATGCTCTTTTCTTGCATTTTTAACCCAATATACTAAATTTCACTAATGACTCGTACAAAATCGGTCCTCTTACTTATCATAATACCAATATTAGCAATATCGTTTGCAGCAACTAATCAGCTAGCAGTATTACGCTGAATAGATTTAACGACTCTATAAAACAAACAGAAAAAAGGTAATCTGTTATCGATTACATAAAAGCCGTATTTCTTAATAAGATTATGTAGGTACTCTCGTCGAGCAGCAAACGCTATCATTACGTCACTCTCTATTGCATTCCATATATAAGTAGCAATGGTGTGCAATGTGCCTTATGTGCTTAATCGAAGATGCATGACATTTAAAGGAGCAGTTCCTTATAGTTCGTCATATTGTGGTTTTAAAATAGCAAAGAAGAGGTTGCGATATATATCACGAAGCTGAATTTCTCAAAACTACTAAAATTATTACTAACTTACAGATAGTGCCATCCACAAATACTTGCTTCTACATTACTCTACTCTCATTTACTACAGTGTGATAATCCTCCGAAAGATGAGGCAATAGTTCCGAACTTCCGAGTGGCCCGAAGCCTGACGGTTACAGTTGTGTACATTTACGTTAGAATTAATCAACACTTTCATAGGATGCAGGATCAGTTCCCGTTATATGTTCATAAGCGGCGCTGGCGAAATCTGTTGCCATCATGTCGCTACGTAAGTATGAATATTGTGCTTGAATTTTATCCACACATTCGTCACCGTTTACTAAGATAACTTATGTTTGTTGCCACCGCCTGAATCATGTTGTCCTTGTTATGTTATAGGCATATCGATTGTCAGGTTTAATTATTCTTACCAGTAACATTTATTACTAGGTATAACACGCCTCTAATCCTTGAAAGGCAGACGTATATTTATATAATATAGGTAGGTATATACTTTATTGTACACCCGAATATTAGAAAAAAAATCTGCTGTTCCAAACATTTATTGGAGTACTATAGAATTATTTGTATGGTGAGCACCCTTTCAGCTTCGGCATATACTAAAAATAATGTACCTATAATACATCATATCACGTAATAGGTATTCTCAATTCTTTATTGCAATCCATAATGTACACAGTCATACAGGTGGTAAGTATAAAATAAAGAAACAATTATGGACCCTGTCGGGCACAGCAAAAGTTTAAATAAGTAGGAGAGAGGAGGAGCGCTTTAATAATTTTTCATAATATGAAAATGGTTTCTCTTTTGAAAATATAATATAATATATTATCACTTATCATCTATATTATTTGTTTATTCTCTATTTTCTCTATTATTTATTTATTTATTAGTATTGATTGGAGATCCTCCATTTTCATAATTTATTTGTTATTCTCATCATCATCAGCAATATTTCAATTCAGCCAAAACCTTTTACGTACAAATAACACTATTGTAAACTTTAATTACGATTCAAATTATGTATTGCGAAAGTGGAATGTTAATTTATTACGCTTTACACGTGTTTTATGATTATAGCAGAAAAACAAAATTATAATAGTTTTGTTAGTTTGTTATTTCTCTCACGATTTTATATTCAATATTATTGTCACATTCACATAACAAGTACATCATTTACTTTTATAATACTTAACAGAGATAGGATAAAGCACATATCTAAGTATATCCAGTAGAAAAAGTGGACGTGTATATCCGAGTTAGCGGATGACGGTCCGAGGTCAAAAAAATATACAACAATTATTATTAGTACAAAAGTGGAAACCGGAAATTGACGCTGAGTATGTATTCGTGTGGTTCACTAAAAAGTCTTCCCTTTCTCATCTTATGGGTGGCGAAAAGTGTATGTATGTAAACCTAACATCGATCACACGTACGTCACTGTATCAAACATTAGTTCAATTCAAGCTTCGGTTATAATAAATTTTGAAATATAACCCGACTAAAATTAACAAATACACAGTACACATAATATAACACGAAGGACGTAAGCAATTTCAATTACGCGGTGTATACATTAATTCATTTTGTTACTTCGGATTGAGCCTACGTCACAGAGTAACTATTTATACGAGATTAAATTTATTCCTGGTGAAACATAAAAGAAGTTATCCAAGAGTTAAATAATGAAGAGTTAAATAATTTCTGGTATAGTTGTTCTCGAGAATAAGAAAGTGTGGTGGAGCTGGCCCTGTTCAAAGTCAAAGTCAAAGTTTTTTATTTAAACTGGGTCTTTGCATGTACTTTCAAAACGTCGTGATTCTAGGTGCACGATTCCAAGTGGGTTGGTCCTGGAGAAGATACCGGCAAGAAACTCCATGGATACTCTTTTCATAAAATATATTTACAATAATACCTATCTGGAGCCACTGCAGCGGCCCCGGCTTAAATTCGACCTGAATTTACACAATATTACAAAAAATAAATAAAAAGAACAGCAAAGGTAATAATAATATACGTACCAGTATAATTTAAACAATACAAGTAGACCCAGTTTTCAAAACATGGGAAGCGTTATTAAAATTAGCTTGTGAAGACAGGAAGCAGCGGGTCACCAGGGAAGCCGCATGTGCAGAAGATAGTCACAGTTCCATACGTCTCCATCGTCAACATATTCTTTCATCTTGTAATAGGCTTTCCTTCGGAGGACAAATTTAACACAAGTTTTAAACTTTTTATCAGTAAGATCGGTAATACTTTTTGGCAGTTTGGTATAGAAGCGTACACCCTTCCTTAGAAAGGATTTATTTGTTTTGATCAATCTTAATCATTTAGGTTATCCTTCTTTCTGATCAAACAAGGAAGGAACCGTTTTGTATTCGCTCTTATAACAGACACTATCGCAAAGATCGGACAAATCTTCATTCAGCTACCACTTTACTAATTTCCTACCACAATCTTGAGGTCCTAATAAGATAATCACTTTCAGTCGATTTACAGCGTGACGCATAATACGAAATTGGCGAAGTAGATTGACACACGACAGACGTAATTATTCAGTTAACCTTAATAAAAACTTGATGTTGGCACGAGACTGAAATCTGAGACACTTTTTGTTTCATACCTGATTTAATAAATGGTATCATCATCATCATTACATTCATACGGCGGAAATCTAAAGTTAGTTTCACAGAACGACTCAGGGGCTATCGCATTAGCATCGTTTGAGCGATGTATTTGTATGAAAATGACAGACTCAAATCTCAAGTAAGGGCCATAGCACACTACCTACTTGTTTTAGTAGAATCGCACATTCGTTGGCTGCCGTTTGCTTACAAAAAGTGAATAACGAACGCGAAAACGCGCGATTCTGTTGCAGAAAATGGCTAGTGTGCTATGACCCTAAGAGATCACTGCTGAGCGACGTTCTGCAGGACTAGTACAGGTGGGCAAACCCGTTATCTCCACCCTTTGTCTCCTTGACAGAAGGCAAAGAGAAACGAAAAATCGAGAAAGATAACAAAGAAATGGTTTTGTCCCCAGATTCCTCTCTCCCCTTTTTTGCTGCGCTAGCTTTGCTGTAAGACCTAAGACATTTCTTTTGATTTCTATGTTATTATTAGACACGTCCGTTACCCTAGCGTGTATATTACTGTATATTTTTGAAATCTAATTGCTTTAGCTATCTATTAATCTAGTGAACGTAGGCTCAGGTAACGATCGGTTGTTTCTGGGCTCGGCTGGTTGCACTTTGTCAGAACAATATTACTAAGTTTGACGTCTTTTTGTGCGAGACTCGAGAGCGCTCCGTTAATTATTTTGTTGTTCTCTTCAGTGACTGTAGTGGCTTAGCTTTTATAGTTTATTTTTATTTAGGTCTAAGTGAGTAGAGTTACTCAAGACTTATGTGGCTTGTTGGATCGGCTCCTCATTTAGGTTGTAACGTCAGAGAGGCAGTTTCTAGTAGATAATTACGAAGCATTTTTGTATGTACCTAAGTTTTTAAACTGCCATGGTCACTAACAAAACAACAGTGCCGAAATATCGGAAGCTCGCAACAAAGTATAAACACAAATTGTACAATCCTTACTTCTAACGCACTGCTATGTAGTTGACCTTAAATAAACCGAACATTATTATATTAACACGATGCAGGGGTAATCGGGTCTGTTCTAAAGAAAGTGTTACATAAGGCTGAGTCGGCGCCCGCGCTGGTCGCTCGTTTGCGAAACGCCACTTCGTTGTTGCGTCACAACACTTTAATCTGCAGACCCTGAGGTACACACGATAGTATATTTTGTATAATACCGCCGCTTTTTTGACGAATAATTGCGACGTTTTTTTATAAAGTAGGTATACAATACAATATTATTGTGAAGTTATCAAAATTTTAAGTTCAAAAGAAACTCCCATTTAAGAACTAATAACTAACTTTTAAATTACTCAATAAATGAGAAGAGACAGATAAATTGGAATTAAGGTAGAAATAAGAAATCGAGTTTTAGTAGGTATTTATGCTCTCATTCAGTTTATGGTAGCGCTACGCTACAGTGAGCACGCAGAATTCCACAAATTAATTTCGCATTTTTAGTTTACGAGCGATATTATAGATAGTGTTATTGCCATTCTGGAAATAAGTACTTTTTGCACGATATAAAATAATTTCTATTACAATTTGCCATGTAATATTATTTCAGCATCTGAAGCAGAACTGCAATCAAATCGAACCCGTACTGAAGAGTCTAATGATGTTGTTTAGCTTGGACAGCGACTGCTATGAACATTAGGAATTGGAAAAATCCGATGTTTTACACTTAGTACGTCTTCTTTATAGAGTTTAGGGCAGCAGCAAAGCTAGAACGGCAAATTGGGAATAGAAAAAATCGAGGGCAAAACCATTTCTTTATACCGTTTTATCTCTCGATTTTTCGATTTTTCTTCTGCCAAGGAGACGAAAGGAGAAAACGGGTTTATCGAATAATAAATCGATGACAAAACAATCCCTTTATCATTTTGCTCTCTCGAATATTCGCTGGATGGAGATAACCTAACCGTTAAAAACCCCAGACTCCAACTAGAAAAAGAGCTGTAACTTTTGAACAGCTGAACAGATTTTCATAAAACATAGCTAAGATGATTCCCGAATAAACTAGCTTTCAATTAAAAAAACACTAAGTTGATATCGGCCTATCCGTTTTGGAGCTACGATGCCACAGACAGACACACAGATACACACTTCAAACTTATAAAACCTCTCTTTTTTGTCGGCGGTTAAAAACGGGTTTGTCCACCCGCCATGCATGCTAGGCTTACAGCACTTTTATATTATTTTATATTTATAGCAACGTGAAAATGAGAGTTTATATTCAAGATATGATTGCGTATATCAGTATCAGTTGGTAATAAACCAATGTGCTAACATGGCGCTGTGGGTAAAACCACTTAACCTGTATATCTTCCTGATCGTTTGACATCATAAAATCCTTCTTTATTGACAAGAAATTCAAGTTTAACTGATAGTATAATATGTTTATGGTTTAACTAGGCAACATTTATGTTACTTTCTAATGACATCTTTGCACGATGACCTTCGTCGTTTTCACTAAGCCTTGGCCTTATTAGCGGACGATCGCACTTACGAATGCGCGACCAAGTTAAGTAAGTGTTGGGGCGTTAAGTTGTCTTACGGCTCCAACAGACGGACAACTGATCACCAACACAACAGTTTCTGAATCTAAATTTGCGTCGAGCAACTATCGTCTGAACTCCTAGACTCATAAGTAGGTAATTATAAATCAAAGCAGGGGACTGTTACGTGTCCCGTACAGGGGTGTGTTTGTGTGTGTTTTTCTCCATAGGACCTACTATTTGGAACTATGCACCTACAGCCTCAACATTTCATAAGTGCCAATGTATCTAGTTTACTAAACATGAAATTAAGATCTATTCTATTCTATAAAATCCACTTCTCCAGTCCATTCTTACTACCTATTATAGCCTATTCATTATTTAGTAAGGTTCCAGGAGATCTATCTTGGACTTTGTACTTCTAAGGGGTCAACCCTTAGAAGTACACAGTCCAAGATAGATCTTAGTTAAGACATTTTTCGTGGAAGGTGGTCTCGTAAGTGCTATGGGGCGGAACTCTTCGTAGTTAAAACTAAAAGAGATGGAAAATCCCCGACTCCAACTGGAAAAAGAGCTGTAACTTTTGAACGTCAGAACAGATTTTCATGAGACATAGCTAAGATGACTCCCGATTAAACTAACTTAAAACTAAAAAAACTGCATTGAAATCGGTCCATCCGTTTTGGAGCTACGATGCCACAGACAGACACAGATATACGGTTACACAGATACACACTACAAACATAAAACATCCTCATTATTGTCGAGGTTTAAAAATGTCCTAAACGTTTTTCATGGTTGCTTTAACAGTGCTGTTTCTTTTAACTGGTACTCATTTACCATTTTGTAGATACAGTTTTTTTACATCCGGTTCTTTGTTAGGTTTTCCAAACATGGCGACGCCGACGAGCTGATGACTAAACTTATCCGTAATTCATATCCACGGCGATAACGGTCAGTAGACTAATGACCTTTACACGGTATTGATATAGTGCAATATATATTTAAAAGCATTGTTATTGATAACTTGATGCGACTTGATTTTGATCCTGCATGGAGTTTTTGCTATTTGATCTCCGCAACTCAACTACAGCTTATTGAACCCTTGCGCAATATAACCATGTAGGTATTCTGATATTCTAATTAATTTGTTTGGGGTGTAAATAAAGAACCTCTACGGACCACGAGTGACGAAACCTGACGCACCCTCGTCCCTCAGCCTAGATATCTACCACCAATGCTGACTGGCTAATCTATCCACTAAGGCATGAGCACTTGACTGTAGAAGATCTAGGTCATTTGTCAGACTTTCGGCCTTCCGCGTGGTGGTCATCATGTCACCCAGACTGGTCTCGATATAATATAAAGAATGGCTGCCTATTAACCTTAAAGTCCGGTGGCGGTACAGAAATGACCCCGACACTCGATATACCGCTGGCTCAATTTCGGTTCCGAAATGACCCGAGCTGTCATGTACTACGTCATGCCCAATTCTTTACTGCATAAATATTTTACTACTTATTAAATCTTGTTACTATGGCTAAATTAAAAGAATTGGATAAATAGAGCATTGTTTCCACGCTATTATATGTATCATATTCAGTTCAAAAGTAAATAATTACCTGTCAATTTTTTTTGTGTGATAATGTATTGTCGGCCATACTGCGGTCGGCTGAAAAACATTAAAAATTGCTGGTTGTGGATTACCAACCATCATAAAAAGGGAAAGCAAATACCGCATTATATATTCTGTTGTTAATTTAATACATAGGTTTGGTAAAAAAAGAAGTGATAACAAAGTTTTTTGTATCTGAATCAAAACAATATCCATTTGTTCCCGCGCAATGTGTGTACAATGTTCTTTGCTTTCCACTAATATAACACAAACACAATCGCCGTAGTTAAAAAAATGGCACAAACTATTAAATAATATTACGTGGTACACGACATTGCCCATATTTTAAACGAAAATTGAACAAAAAGACAAAATATTGCGAATTCTTTGTTATCACTACTCAATTTGTTTTTTAAGAATTTGCCGCCATATTAGTTTGTCTCTGGTAGAGATGTCCAACAATGATTCGTGGAACCGATTATTTTTCGGATTTGAATCGGAATCGAATAATCAGAACGAGTAACTATAGAAATCGATACTATAAAAATATAATAAATATTTTAAATGTCACATGATAAAATATAATAAAATTATTACTGTAATATTTTAATATTTCTGGAAGAAAATTAAGTCTGCACTAAAATTAAATATATTATCAAATAATAGCGAAGTTTAAAGTTATGAATATTATTTCACTGGCTGTTGTTAGTGTACATGTTACGGCTAATACCCGAAGTGCGGCTACACCTAGTTTTAGCCGGTTAGAACTAGGTGTAGCCACTTACTCTTGGTTAAACCTAGTACGAGCCGATTGTTTTCGGGTAAAACTAGGTCTAGCCTTCATCATGCCGGCTACAACTAGGTCCAGCCATTCCCTGTTGGATAAAACTAGGTCTATCCGATGTCATTCCGGCTAGAACTAGGTCCAGACAATCCCTGTTGGATAAAACTTAGATGCGTGTCCCGCCAAGCCTTCCGCCCCGCGTCACACTCATGACTCACAGCATCTGCAGCAGCGGCGCGGGGTGGAGGGCATAGCGAGGCACGCGCCTCTGCAGGTTGTGAGCGCCAGGTGCTGCTGATCTACTGCAGGTCTACTAGCGAGTGTGACTCACAGCGCCTGCAGCAGCAGCGCGTGTCTTAGTTTTATCTAACAGGGATTGGCTGTACATAGTTGTAGCCGGCATGCTATCAGCAGAGCTTTTTTAGATATTAAAAAAACATCCAATAAAAAGAAACGTAGAGAGTTTTTTTATTCTTATAAATCACATTGTAATAATTAACACAAATTATTAGGAGTACAATTTTGCCATTCTGAATTCGAACGTATGAGTGCGCAAAAACAAGAAAGTACGTCTGTTTTGTACAACGGCACAACGCGTACTAAACTCAAAGCGCAAGGGCAAACGCGGGTGTACGGGAGGCGGGGCGGCAGGGGCGCGCGAGCGCGACGCGTCTCGCGTGAGCCAGGCGCCTGTTACTTGTTTCAACTTGTTTGCATCTAGTTTTATCCAACAGGGAATGGCTGGACCTAGTTGTAGCCGGCATGATGAAGGCTAGACCTAGTTTTACCCGAAAACAATCGGCTCGTACTAGGTTTAACCAAGAGTAAGTGGCTACACCTAGTTCTAACCGGCTAAAACTAGGTGTAGCCGCACTTCGGGTATTAGCCGTAACATACATATCTTGTATTTTTCTAATTCCAATTTATTTAATTTTGTACAAGTATACAGAAACTTGTAATAAATAAAGCCATGTCCTGCCTGGACAGCACGGTACAGCGCGCGGCTCCGATTTAGGACAAGCGTATTAGGTAAAAGGATCATCGAACACGCACGTATCCTGTTGTGTAGCTGTGTTGAGCATCAACACAGCTTTTACAATGTGACTTGTTACTCGACGCGTCACGCACCCAGCCGCGACGCTTAGCTAGGACGAGGGGTTACTACCCACTATCTCGCCTATTCATTTCAACAGACTGAAATGCTATTTTATTTGTATTTTTAATATATATTATTTTGTATACACCTATAGCATGGTTTTTAGAGGTGCTATCTGTCTAGTCAAATCCAAAATGGCGGCCAAGATGTTTTTTTTTTTTTCATAAATTCATCATTGTTGTCTTTATTTAGGTTTTCGGAGGTGCTGATACTGAAAATGAGATTGGAATCCAAATCCAAGATGGCGGCCATCTTTTTTGAATAATTTCATCGTGAGAGTCTCTTTCATAGTTTTGGATACTTACCTATAATATTTATGTTGATACGAGCTGAAAGCATTATCAAGAAAATGATGGCCGCCTTCTCGGCTTTGATGACCGATCTCATTTTCGCTATCAGCACCCCAAAAACCTTGAAAACGACACAGCCAAAAAAATATGGCCGCCATCTTTGATTTGTCAACGAGGCAAAAACAGGATCCATTCAGTTCAAAAAATTGGCTGTATGGGCTCTGCTATAATATATGAACTTAGGTTGAAAGAACTTTCTATTTATTATTTTCATCGTAAGGGAAGTGAAAAGCAAAGCTTTTAATTCAATCGAATATCTTGAATTAAAAAATCAATAGGAATAATAATATTGATTAATAAATAATAATAATAATCGTTTATTGGATTAGATTCTATCATTCACCAAAATTAATAAAGTAACCTTCGCTCTAGGTTTCAATAAACTATTTTCATCCTTGACTAACAGTTAGTAGTAGGTACTTATTAAATATAGTAGATCAAGATAATAGTAAAACGTATTAAATTATTTAATGCTACCCTAAAATAATAACAATTTAGATACTTAGATATAAAACGGGTCGGGTGTTTAAAATCCACTCGTTTTTATAGAAAAGAGTATAACCTCTTTTGTGCCAAGCTGTATGTGAATCGATTAGGATGAATGCAGGATTTGTATTGTTATAACGATTTTAGCCGAATGGTCAAGCACTATTTTCAACTTACTTTTCTATTCATATTTTAGTAAATTTCAAAGTTGATTTTTGGGTGTTGATTGTATGAGTAATGGTATAAATTAATCTACAAATTACAAGATATTTTCTGTAATTATTCTATATTATAGCATTTCTGCGTATAAGTAGCTTCCTTAGGGAATTTTTTTGAGCTAACCTATGTCGTGTGATATTTAGATAGGCGTAGAAATTAACATTTTATAGACATGTCGCCGCATAATGATGCTGTTTTACCAATAATAACACATAATTGAAGAAATTTGCTATATACGTTGGTAATTCAATCGATGAAATAAAATAGTTTTCGTGTATATTCGTGGAATAAAAGTTGAGTGAAAAATGCAGTAATTCATGAAATTCTTGACGTAATTTGCGACAGCTCGTCGAGTCAGCTGGTATATCATGTGTCAAAATTTTGTCGAGCAGAAGGGTTAAGCATTTGACTGCAGTGATTATACTTGCTGATCTGGGAATTTGCTACTTATACTCCTCGAGATCTAAGAAGTCCCTTTTGACAGATTTAAAGAACGATAGAATGTAACTTGACAATGTTACTACGAGGCTGTGAATAAAAACCATTTTGAATATACACTTGATAATAATTATGAAATTATTATAAATTTTTGAGATACGTATAAATTAGCATGGTATATAATTTCATAAGTATTGTTTTAGCATCGAAATATTTTTAAAATACATGTTTATCTACTGCCGAAATATCATAAAAATGGTTACGTTCTCAATCAATTATTTTTTAAATAAAGGGATGTGATCACTAGAATCGTTAAAATCGTTTGAAATATCAGTTTAAAATTACGTAGGTATTAAAAACTCTTTAAAGGCTGTATGACACGTACATTATATTATTATGATTAATTTAATTTCTCTATGATCACAATTTGCTTGACACCGGCAGTAATGTCAATGACATCTGTGCAGTTTTTCGAGATTTTTCCGACTAATTGTCCGTTCTCTCTATTTCTCTGATACCTGTGTTTTTGTGATCTGGCTTTGATTTTGGACTGTTCCCGTTTTTTACGTTGACTTAGCTTGCTATACTTGGATTCTAATACTGTGATTTCGGCCGTCCGTTACAATACATTTTTTCAAATTGTCTATTCGATTTCGTACTGTGAATAGTAAATCGCGCAACTTGGTTTGGAAACTACGTGAGTACTTCGAACGTGAATCAATCTGGTGGACCATTATTACTGGTACAACAAGTGGATAAATCATTTTGGCATGAAATTATGGATATGTTTTATTATTCTATGAAGATACCTACAGAAATTCAATTTCATATTAAATTCGGTGCCTACTACTTTAATAAATTCATTATCAGATGAATTTTTCTCGATTTTTTATTCATAGTTTTAAACGATTATACACTCTTAGAATTTTAAATCGATATATTATAAAAATCGCTATTTTTGGTTACCGATTTATACGCTTCACATCCCAAATTAACTCAAATGATATGTGTCAAAAGTGGCTTTTTAGATCTCGAGGACTATAGGTACGGCCAGTTTCTATAACGAAAGTAACAGCTAAAGTTAAGTCAAAAGATTCCGAAATGCTTGTGATGTTTCGATCGATGATGTAGACGGAAATCAATGGTTAAGAAACTGGCCGTTAGTCACATGTTTCTTAATGGCAATTATTTAATGAAAGTACTTCCATATAACTTGCATTTATTCGAATACAGTAACGCGTGCCATCTAGTGGCCAGTATATAAACTGCTGGAGAAGCGACTGAACGTACAACTTCAACAGTTCGAGTTTGTGTCAATAGATAGCGCTGTTACAGAAGAAGTTGATTTAGTTTCCTAAATATCCGAATAGGGGCATTTATATTTTTTTAAATAATATTTACAAGTTGCTATGACATGTTGTGAAAAACGTTTTCCTTATTTTATAAAGTGAATAGGTTAGAAATTAAGTTTAAATGAAATAAAGAGATTCTTCATGCTACTCCTTTAATATAAAAAAAAATAAGTTTGTGTCATGCTATGTAGTCTGCACTGCATTTTTTCCTACGTCCGGCGTAAAGGCGACTAACAAAATGAAGTTCCTTGAGTTTGGCTCGCAGTTGCAGTTGAATTTACAACTAATATCAATTAATACTTCATACTTGAAGCAAACTGAATGCCAGTTGAAAATGAGGATGGTGCTGTTGTCTTGCAGTTACGTTGCAGTTGGTTTTACTGCATTGGGACTGCATTCAAAGTGCTTTTTGCAGTTAGTATGCAGTTGGTCTGTCTGTCCGTAGATCCCGTCTGCCACACTGTGGTAGAATTTATATACTTACCTACCTAGTATCATTAAAATTCCTCTTTCATTCATACTTTTAACCTTCACAGATAAAGCAATCATAGAGGGCATCGCGGTTGTCGCTTAAACATAACTATTCAGTAAGCTGTGGTTTAAAGAGGTAGGGTCCAAAATAGATTTAAATGAAAATATCACTTTGTCTTCTGTACCTACGTAAGTATGGCTATATGGTATCGCAAATTGAGAATGATTAACCGATTTAAGACAGAAACAGAAAACCGCTATAAATTAGGGTACAGGATACAGGTATCGAAGAATTATGGTTACTTCTAAGAATACGGTTACCGCTATCTGGGTTACCAAGATAAATAAACATGTTAGGTACCTCTAAAAAGTAACCATTTTAATACCGGTAACCTAAAAATTACCGGGTATATACACACATTATTAACTACACACACAGGCGCTGCTCGCCGTTTGACTTTATGCCGACGGCACGTATAAGATAAAGGTAATACCGGTTGTATTCAATTTGAAGGAACTACCTACCTTAAAAATTAAGGTTACCTTTAAAAATAATTAACGTTGTAACCGAGAATTACAGGTATTGGTCATACCGGTAATACCGGTTTCGGTACCTGATCTAAGAAACCCAGGAGCGAGACAAAATGCTGAAGGACCAATTTATAGCGGTTTTTAACTCTAAGTGGTTATTGTAACCACCCATAGTAAAACCCATACCAAAAACCCATAGTAAAAGTTGTTCATTATGAAGAACTTTTACTATGGGACCAAAACGAAAAAAAAGGGTTGGTACTATAGTAAAAGTTATTCGTGGTGGTAATGATTATATAATCCCTTAATGGGACTAGAAAGACTGGACCTTGTATATTTTGGTTCAGTTAACTGTTACTATATTTAACTGCTATCAGAAAGTTCTGGCTCAGCCTGTTTACTAAACGGTACGCGATTATTGATTTCTAAATACGATGACGTAAATTTTTATATTAATAGCTAGCCGCCTTGCATACGATGCTTGAATTAAAAAACAAAAATTCTCTGCAAAAACAATCAATTATTTATTCATATTCAAAGAGTTCTAAGATCCCTAAGCTTAAAAAAAATAAAAATCTTGAATCTATTGATGTCTGTGATAGTAGGTCTGCACAACACAAAACATTTTCATATTTTTATCATGAATGGAATGGTTTGGTGGTGCGAGGGAGGATGAAAATAAAAGAGATAGCTGAATGCAAGTAATCTAGGGACGTAGGGCATTACGTAGGTATCTAGCTATAAACTTGACGTCAAATACAGCTAAATGGGCTATGATTTTCACCAGGCTTTCTTCAACGCATACAATGAAACTGCCAGCGGCGATTTTTCTGAAATTCACCCCCCCTCCCCACCCACTGGGGGTGGATCGTTAAGAAGGTGCAAGTTAGAGGCATATTTTTAGGGGTGTGGGGCCTACCCTTGTCCCGTTTCAATGTCATAGGCGTTCGTTGGCCGTTGTCAGAGGTCGACAGAATCTAACTTTAGTCGTCGACCAAAATTCTGATGTTGAAGATCGAACGTTTGAATTTGAACTTTGTTTATAAGATAATAAAGTTGATTATGTAGGAAATTAATAGTAAATTGGAAGAGACAATGTTGTTACAATGATAAATGCACTAAAAAGCTGAAGTGACAGACCGCAACGGTTTGATGTAGGTGCTGAAGTCCCAAGTTTTGGTACCTACTAATGGTTTTAGACATAGACATTTGGTATTAATGGCGTGATAGCCTTGTTATTGATATTATTAAATCAATTTACTCTGAAGTTTTTGATTCAATTAGGTATTAATTGTATTTTTGAGGTGTAAGATATTTTGGAAGACCGTAAGACACAAAAAAGATATTAGTAGATACAGTAGGTAACTGTGGATTTTTTTGACATCCTCAGGGACAACGGCTCCTAACTTTCTAGTAGATGTGTGTGCATGCCTATTGCCTAGCAACC
This sequence comes from Allophyes oxyacanthae, assembly GCA_932294325.1. Lineage (NCBI taxonomy): Eukaryota > Metazoa > Arthropoda > Insecta > Lepidoptera > Noctuidae > Allophyes > Allophyes oxyacanthae. Next base: position 12,290,624 of record OW028613.1, on the reverse strand, counting down.
TGGCACTGGTTTCCACCATTGTTTTGCACTGCCGCAATAGAAACCTTAGTTTTATGAATAAGAATAATTTAATAAATAGTAAATGTTACACTTTAGATAAACGGCTCATTCGATTCGTGTTAATCTCTTTAATGGTCACAGGATCAATCTTTGAAATCAAAAGTGAGACTACAAGTCAACCAATTTAATTTAATATCCCGTATTGTTTGTGCGCTCATTTTTATTTCCATACAATTTATTTATAATCTAGCCAGCTACTTTGGAGGCGGCTCTTACTTATGAAGTGCTTGTTGGTAAATATTTTTTTCGGGAACGAGGCTTTGAATTTCTTCAAGATTCCGTTTTCCTTGTTTGTCACTAATCGAAATCTGGTATTTGACTGCGGTTTCGAATATTTCTTTGCAGAATTCCGCTGTGTGATTGAAATTTGAGTGCTCCATTACAGTCTACAAAGGTCTTATTTAGAAGGATTCGCTTCGTGTTTGTGTATTGGAGAGGTACTTATTTATTTTGTTTTTTGTTTTTTCGTAATTCTAAAATTGAACTCTGAGCTTCGTATTCTGGGAGTTAATAAGTGTCTACAAATTCGGTCGATTTTGACGATCGATTTGGTACCTACCGTTCTACAATTTCGCTCGTTTTTCGATAGACAGGCTCTCAGTCAATTCTCTAAACAATACTCGTCAGCACCCTACACGTTTGCTCGATAACCTATTGTCAATCGCACGCGTCGCGCGTTTGCATTACGTATCATAATATTGAAAGGCGACAGGCAGTCACGATTTCAGCACTAAGAATAGATTAGTCCTTTGATTAGCCGTGAATGTCAGAGACGGTTAATTCCTCTCCTGCAAACTATTGCAATTATGTTTAGGTAATCTGTGCTACTCGGATATGTAGACCGATCTGCATGCCAAGTGTTGCAGTTGTGGCAATGTCCCATCGCGCATCGGCGTTGTTTGTAACGATCTATGACGTACCTATACCGTAGAGTCTATTTTTCCGCAGTATATCAGTCTATCCTACACGGTCGGATTAAGGAAAATCTTAAATCAAGTTACATGACTAACCGCCAAATACTGAAACACAACTCAGTTTCACTCGTCACGTTCTCTTTCTTTCACGTTAAAAGTCATTCTGTCGCTACTGTCCACGTTTATGTGACAGTGACGGCACGAGAGTTAATGGCAACTTAAACTTGAGATGTGTTTGAGTATTCGGGGGTAAGTCATAATCAAAATTCACTTAAAGAGCAGCGTAGCTATTCTGTAAGAACATCTCGCATCTCGATTCGAATCTCACTCTTATTGTCAGTTGATATTTGACGAATTGACATACGATAACTTAATAAAGCTCCTGTTATTGGGTGTGTTCAGTTATTACAGCGGACGACGCTCGACGACGCAAAATCGTCCGGGTGATCACACTAAACCGTTCAATTATTTGAGCGGGCGTCTTCGAGCGATCGCTCCGGTCGCGCGGTCACTCTGTAAAATAGTAGGGTGAAAGTTGCACTCTTACGCACTGCTGTCAACCGACCAATGACTGTGGTCATAGGATACAGCAGATATTTTGAGGTCGCTCGATTAGTCACTGTCGTAACGCAGCTATGGATTGGTCGAAGCCGTTCAATAATTCCCGATGAGCGAGCGACATTCACACGAGTGACTTTCACTCCGAAAAATGAATTACTGAACGTAGCCAATAAGTTACATGTTAATTATCGTATGTCAATTCGTCAAATATTCATCGACAATAAGAATGAGATTCGAATCGAGATGCGAGATGTTACAGAATAGCCCCTTGTTAGTTGTTTTTTTACCCGTGAAAACAAAGGATCAAAAAGCAACCAAACATTACTCTCCATGTTCTGTAGATTAAAAAAAAACTAAATTGTGTTGCATCAGTTGCATGTTTTTTATTCGCTTCTAAAAGTCCAGACAAATTACTTTCCAACCACTGAAAAAGGAATTCGATAATAAAATTAAATGCGACGCATTGTTCTGTGATTAGATATTTGAATATCGACCTCGGCCCATCTACTATCCCCCTCCCCCCACCCCATGCGCCAGCCGCATCGCTCGCCGTAATTCAGTCAGAATTTCAGGCATCAGACGACCCTCGCCAAGGTCGCAGACAGCCTACGCACACACGCGTACCTTACGCACACGCGTATTCGATACCTGCACCTCGTCCGTACACGCGGTCGGCCATTAAACTTTAGACAGAAGCTATACGTATATTAAATTTATAAGATATTATAAAATGTGTTAGTACCTGCTGTTAGGTGTATTATTGTGTGTTAAATACCTTTACGATGAAAGGTATTTAAAAACCATGAAAATGTCAAATGAACGATCATACGTTCAAATATTAAATGGTATGAAATGAATCAGAGTCTGATTTACAGGAATTTGGTTTTATGTGTAAAAAGAGTTCTCGGAATCAATTTTGCAAAGCATTTTAGAGTTGTGAATAGCTTTTGGGAATTATTTGCAGAGCTTCATGTAAAATGCTAAACGTAGGTTTATTTACCTACGTTTAGCATTTTACATGAAGCCGTTACACCTGTTAAGTTCATAAACATGATGTAATGTAGGTATCTACTTATATTATGTAAACAGGGTGTCCCACGCCTATGAAACACGGAGGGAAAGTACTTATATTGTAGATAGGATATTTTGTTTTATGGAAACATTATTTTATTTTAAAACTAAGTTATAGTGTATTTAAAGATTTTTTAAAGTTACTTGCCTCATCTGTTCTTCGAACCGACCAAATTTCAAAAAAACAACATTCTGTACCTATTTTTAAATTGCCGATCGGAAGGGTCAATCGTAACGATTGATTCCTTCGAAATAACATACCGCCGAATACTCAAACACATCTCAATTTTAAGTTGCCATAACTCTCGTGCTGTGACTGTAATTTTAAGATGGACAGTAGCGACTGAATGACTTTTAAGAGTAAGTATCAATTGTGTCTGAGTATTCGGCTGATAATATCTTCAAGTAAAGTCTAAGTAATCATTTCTGAAGGAAACAGTCATTATTTCTTTTTCAGAAATATTTAATCAAAGAATTTAATGGTGTTAAAAGTTGATGTTTTATACAGCTAACCGAACGCAAAAAGTGTCAAGTTGTCGCGGGTTTATCGCTGCTGACGTCATCAGGGCTGACACGGCAGATGCAAGCGATACTCGAGTGCTCTCGAAGTGTGCTTGCCGCGGTGCATGCACTCAAAGAGACCGGATTCAGGTCAATCGATGGGCGTGATTTTTGAATGTTTCTTCTTTTATGAGTTTACGTTTGGATTCGGATGATTTTAATTTACATTTGCATACAATGTTTCCGTTGACTCTTATTTTCTGTGAAAACCAAAGCTACAATATATTTCGATTATTTTTCTTTTCACTGAAATTTCCTTATGTCAAATTACCAGATATTTTAATTTAGTAAAAATAATAGATAGGTACATAATAATCAAGTCTTATAAAAAGTTTTCAGTTGTCTCTTTTCAAACTACATATACCTGAAATGGCCCTACCTGGCCCTACCGGCCATAATTCCTTACTTCGGTCTAATGCTTAGAATTTCCATACAAAAAATCCGATTGATATAATAGACTTTTCTTAAGAATAGAGTTTCTTGTTCATTACTTCTTCAGTTACGAAAATCTAAAAGGCTATAATTTGAGAGGATTCTGTATCATTGAGATTGAGTCATTAAAAGCAACGTTCGTTACGTAAATACCTTCTAAGAAATTGACTAGGACCATAAAGACGGGTTTAATGTAAGCTCCAAAGTATAAGTATTTAACAAAACGGTAACGTGTAGGAGAAACCCAATTTATGTGTGTTGGTACTTAAATTGGATATTTTTTTATGTAGTGCGCATAAGTTGTAGAGTAATTCAGTCTCTATTCCTAAATGCAACTGCAGTATTCGGATACACAACAAAACGAAAATTCGACTTAGTATGGGGGGCACGCATATTTTATTACCGCAAGCCATACAAAATCTAATTTTTATTTAGTTTGTGAGTGAATTTTAGTACTTCGGTTGTATTTTGGGAACGGACACTGAATCACTCAGCAAATTTTGCGAACTACATAAAAAATATCCTGTATTATAATCCTTTAAGTAGATTGTAGATATAAGTTACGTTTTTTTTTCTGATGTCATAAGAGTGGGTGGAAAGAGTTAAAAACCCGAAACGAGTTTAACCTTTATTATAGGACCGAAACTGAAACTGCGAAAAGAAATTCTGCTGTTCCATACAAACATTTCCTCATTACTCGACTAAATGTATGAAAGTGCTGTTATTATTTTCACAATTTCAGATTTGATCCCACAGTAAAATTTGTTCATAATTATGAGAAAAATCCTTTCTGGTTTCTATACTCTTTCCGAGTAACTTTGATTTTGATGATGAGTTGTTTTGTAGAATTTCAAATTTTAAAGCGAAACCCATTCACAACAGCGTTTTGGGAATATTTGAACCTATAGCCCCTTTATAGGGAGCGAGCCTATTGGTACTTACCGGGCACATTTTTAGAACTCTCTTGTATCGTAGATACACTTTACAAACATAACTTAGATCTCACATGCACACACACCCAGTCCCGGCACAACCGTCTGGATCGAATCGAATCCGCGACACGTAGTGCAGAAAGCTAATCTCTTAGGTACTGGGACAAGCATGCCGTCAAAAATATGCATAGGTGTATAAAAAATATGCACAAGTGTATAAAAAATATGCACAAGTGTATAAAAAATATGCACAAGTGTATAAAAAACAGCTGACATCTATATTTAGCATGGAAGCAGCAGCGTAAATACTCAGATGTATTCACATTGCTTATTTATGATATAGATCAAGATTAATTACAGTGCACAGCGATCTAAACCATTACAATTAGTGGTTGACTGTTATTGCAATTAAAGATCGGTCGCAAGAGTGTGCGACTGAACTGCGCGCGCGCTGCCTGCGTGTATGATAAATGACGAATTCGCCTGAGAGTCCTATGAAGTGCGGAACACTTTTGTTGGGTGAGAAAAACATTAAATTAGAAATTAGTTCCACGTTTCCCGGTTTATAGTAATTTGGGGCCAATCCAGTCCATATTATACAGGGTGGTGCAAAGTTTCGGGGCATTAAGAGTGGCTGCATAATGCGTATTAGAGTTTGAATCTTTATACATGCGACATTTCGATATCTACTCAAGGAATTAATTCTCGTAATCATTATTATTGTTTTATTACGACAAGAGTTACTTAAATATTTTTGTTTCATCACATCAGGACCATGAACCACATGTTTCTCCCTATATGCGAAAATTCTTGTCTGTTTGCATCATTTTTTAACATAGAGAGAGTCCTCCAAAAGCTTACCTACTTTTTCACGTTTGCCGTTAGGGAAATCCCTGACGTGGCGCCAATGAAGCTTCGCCTTTGGATGGAAATTTTATGGCATGGGAGCCTCCTAACTCCTAGATAAGATTAAGTAGACATGGCCACTAACATCCCACAGATTCGTAGTAAAAATCCTTCTTTATGTTGGTAAGTTGTGGATTTGGTCAAAAACGTTAACATGAAAATCCGTAGAATATTTTTCGTTTTATTATAAGGTAAGTAACCTCCAGTGGACGATGATGATTTTGGAGAAAAGATTTCCTTAAAAGTAAGGGAGGGGGGGAGGGTGTAAGGGATCTTTGCTAAATTAAATGTCTTTATAGGTAACACAATTGAATCTTTTGGAAATCAAGATTGAGTTTTTGTGAAACATTTTTTGCATCTTAATATAATAATAAAATGAAAGAAAAATAAAAAGAGATCGTAAACTTCATTTAATATTTTTTTAAATTTGACGAAACGCAAAGAATAATATAGATTGTGACTAAAAGGGTAAAAAAAAACCGACATTAAATTATTAATTGCTGTCCTTCATTCGGTGTTTTTGTTATTCAATAAAATAAGGATTATGTATTAAAACAATTTTTGAGATAAATGTCCCTAACAAATATTCTATTCTATTCTAATCTTTTTCCACAATTTTCTATACGTAAGTCCACATAAAATATATTTCATAATCTTTTATCAATACGATATCTAGACGCGACAGTTTTTTTTTTAGGAAAGTGGGCGTTCCCATTATTTATATGAATTGAGTTACAAATAACAAAATATATAATTTGCATGAATCAAATTACTTTATTATTCGGGTATCTATGATGAATTCATGAGAGACATAAAAACATAATCTGTTTAATATTTTCTTATCATTCAATGTAGCTGATTGGGTTATTTTCTTGACAAGTTATTTATGATTTCAGATTTTCCTGTTTTATTTATCTTCACTTTTTATGGCTCATAATAGGTAGGTATCTATTATTTTATGTAAAGGCCAACTCCCGTTTCTACATTATTCTGTATTACATTCATAGATTTCAGTACCTAAATCTATAAACAAAAAATAAATTCTGTTACAGGCGCTAGAAGCGCTGCGGCTGCGCGTGATTGCATACTAATATTATTCGGACTAGTAAACTCATATTAGAGTTACCGGTAAAAAGGGGCTACTTGGGAAACATGGGGCTTTAGGGTACTAACATTAGTTTTTTGGACTTGGGTCATAATATTTTCTAAAATAAATCGAAAATACCTATACAATATTGAAATTATATAATACTACCGGTTAGACCTTAAAATCCGTTCATCCATACTGAAAACCACAAATAATTAATTCCTTTACAATCCAATGCCAATTAATCTCGCGGTTCCCAAATAGTCCCATTTTTCAGTAAGTACTGTAGTTTAAATATAAGAAAACTATAAAATAAGTGTATAAGCATTGCACTAGTGTGACAACAAGGTCACTGCACGTGTTCAATGCACGTGTTCAATGCACAATATGTCACGCCAAGACTGGTCTACGTCAAAAGGATGGCTTTAAGCTTAGTTCACATAACTTCAAGAAAGAAGCCGAGCAAAATATTCGCTCGTCTTTTACTAGTGCCAGTATCAGTCTTAGTGTACGATAGCAAATCGTCAATTTTTGGGCTAAAAACTGACAGAAGCTCAAGAAAGTGTTATATCGCTGTGAATCGAGAGACGTTACATAGCGTGGGATGAACATGAAAAAATTAACAAGGCAGCTGTAGTTCAATGGATACAGAAGGCTGAGAGCCTATTTTACGGCGCAAATTGGTAAAGGCTTATGTCCAGCAGTAGATTGCAGTGGTATGAGTTAATATACTGTGGCCTTTTTTAAAACATAACCAGCCGGGCTGACTTAAACACGTTGTCTAGACATATAGTTGAACAAAGAAATCGGTACCATATAGCCATACAGGGTAACCTGACAGGTATAGATGATTTTCTTATAAAATTATGGATGCATTCGTGTATTTAATAAATAGGCATAGTTCAACTATTCAAGATGGCGACGACGGACGGTACGACATTAAAATAAGAAACCACGTATTTCGTATTACGTTCTGTGACCGTACACAAAAAATCCATCAAATCCAATAAGTTATAGTTTAGCCACAGGAACGAATTAAATTTTTCTAAATTTTACACAAATCACTATCTCTAGGCGATAAAAGTCTCTAACATGTTCTCACTAAAATGAACTTTACACATAAATTTCTGATGTCTCTTCACCTAGACGAACGAGCGTAGTGTGAAATATTATGAAAAAATAACAAGCGTGATTTTTTTTTATTTTTTATATACGGTTTTAGAACGTAATACCAAATATGTGGTTTCTTTTAATGTCGTACTGTCGTCGCCACCCTGTATATAAATAAAAATAATATCTTCAGAAAGCTTCATCTATTTTTATTCTTTTAAGTACAAAAATGGTACAAAAGGAGGCATTCTTTACCAGTCAACCTTTGGGTTAAAAAGTAACACTCATAAAAAAGGTACAAAATATAATAATTGATGAATTAATGAAATAGATATTATTATACAAACATAATTACAACAATATATACTATGCAATAAAATATATAATATGATATAATTAGAATACATAATTAACAAAAAAAAAAAAAAAAAAATTGTTTATACCTATAATATTTTATACTTATATGACGGAGATAGTAATATTGCTTATTGCTATATTTGCGTGACCTATATCTATCTTCGACTGTACGTACCCAATTTCAACAAAATTGCAATAAAAGCATACAGGCATGTGCATCCTATACCTATTCTTATTTCTCTCGACATTCCAAGCGAACCCTTTACGACGTTCATGGTCACGGCCAATCCGTCTGCGACCATGAACGGTACGCATGTACGCTATAATGCACATACTCGTACGTATAATATTAATAATGTAGATAATTCCGTACTATTTATTTCGGATTAAATACTCAATGATAATGCGAATCAAAGTCAAAGTCAAAGGTTTTTATTTCAACTGGGCCTTTGCAGGCACTTTCAAAACGTCGTGATTCTAGGTGCACGGTTCCAAGTGGGTTGGTCCTGGAGAAGATACCAGCAAGAATCACGTACCTATTATAAACATGTATCAGAAATGCGTTGTCACCATCAACCTAAACAACTTTCTCAATGGAACCAACATTATAATTGCGAAAAAATTATCAGCTGTTCCATACGTTTGAGTCGTTTAAGTATTGAAGCTTTGTATGGGACAGCTGAATATTTTTTCGCGGTTACGATGTTGTACACCATTTTTCACTTACCTGACGAGCTGCATTTAATTTTTATTGATTCAACCTATTTTATCTCATATACCTATCAACAAAACCTGCTGACTCTAAAGATATGCTTTATTTTGTTCGAACAGAACAGAATTGATTCACAAAAAACAGGCATTGTTATAGACCATTACATAAGTCTTGGTTTTGAAGTGAAACTTCTATATAGACGGGGGGGGGGGGGGTATTAGGATTTTTCTGTCACGAAAAAGCGTTACGGCCGCGTGGAGGGGGTAGACGATATAATGTCCGTTGAAGTTTCACTTCTACTGTGAGTCCCAGCACACATTTCGTTTTTTTTATTAGTTAAAGTATAAGTTAAAGTTTGCCAAACGTGTCCAAAACCAAAATAAAGTAACATTAAACTTTATCCAGAACTTCATAAAAAATATTATACATTCGCCGACATAATTCTCACTTACATTAAGATTAATCATAAAGTTAAAGTAATGAGTATAATTCAGTAATTCCTGGCTGATTGAGGCATGAAGCTGGCTCCATCATGCGATACGTAGGTACCAGCGTATCCAAACTCATAAATATCAATCAGTCGCCATTAGCGGCAATGTACGCGATGCATATTCCTGTATACGCCAACGTACCATCATAACATGACCCTCCGCTAACCATACACCTTCCTTTATCTCATCACTTTAAGTTCCTGCAGTGGGGGGTGTAACAGCTCTATGAATATTTGAAGAATCTCGCAAAACGGTTTGCCTTGGACTGCTTCCATCTTTCTCTCCGAGTGTCCATCATTACTGCTATTAAATATTGTTTGGGTGAATGTTGACACCTTTATGTCTCATTATACGTCCAATTATCATTTAAAACATTGTATCAAGAGTTTGTTCCGAATAAATGAATTATTTATTTAAAAAAAAAAAAAAATTACGCTTGATTATTAAGAAATGAAAATTAGTATCTATTTTTGGTTCAAATCCATAAGGTTCTATGAACATAACGAGGAAGTCCTTTGAAATGAGAGTTCCATTTGGTTTAATACATTTGTATAGGTAAAAAATTCGTTTATAATGAGATAATAAATCAAAGCAGTGTATAAATATCTCTCCTCTTACATGTCATAATATAAGATTATTCAGAACATTCTACATACACGACGGAACTCATCATAGAAACACCACCCACCTCAGCTTTCTTATTAAGTTGCGAGCGAAAAACGTCTAAAAAGTAACAGCTTTTCGTTACCTACAGAATATTTATGACGTGTCACGTTTGTCATGGACGGTATAATCTTAAAAACCGCTGGCTTCATCTCATGTTTACCAGGCGCGGATCCCGACCGACCATTAGTCGTCAAGACGGATTTAAAAATAAAACTCAAAAGGCATAAAAGAACGCCTAACGTATTGGGAAGACTATCAGACGGTTAGACCGCCAGACTGACAAATTGTTTGGCATTCTGAACGCCCTTGCTGTCAGTACCGCAGAATTTATAAAATTAATTTGGAAGAGATTTTCGGAAATGGCTATTAAGGTCCAACCTTTCTAGTCCTGATCCCTTTAAGGGTTTATTGTACTCATTATTATGAACAACTTTTTCTATGAGGGCAACCCTGAAACCCCGAAAAAAATATCAGCTGTTCCATGAATAGTCGAATATTGTCGGAATATTGAATTATATTTATAAATTTTTGCGATTTCATGGTTGGTCCCACAGTAAAAGTTGTTCATAATGATGCGTACAATAACCCCTTAAAAGGATCGGGACTAGAAAGGTAGGACCATAATAGAACCTCAAAATATCGTTGTGGGTTCAGAAAAAATTAAAATGAATAATAATTTTAAGAAAATTCAGTTTAAGTTACCTACTGTTTACCTACTTGCTGGTGTATATAGAGAACCCAACCCTACCGAGACCGAGAGACCGAGGAGTATCACCCAAAGCTAAGCCGTAAATTTATATAAAAAAGAATACAGCTGATAATTTTTACAATTAATAACATAATTCATCGTACCTATCTATATCTGTTACCAATACAGTTAACAGATATTAAACACACTTAGCATAATCCGTATTACCGTTTCAAATTGATGAAAATCCAAAACCTTCACCATAAGTATCTTATCTCGGGCCAGAACACATCGTTAAATTTAATGCTGTCATGACTGATGGCGCCTTGTACTGTTTCTAACGGGTAAAATAAAAAGTATTTCAATCTCGCAAAGCCTGGGAGGCGATAAAATAGGTGTCTACGTTGATCCTTCAAGCCTTCATTTTCGTAATAATTAATCATTGGTCGCTAATGTTTTCAAAATGAACGTGTTGTGGACTTGCGGTATGGTTGGTTTGGGCTTACCAACACCGCCCGAGTTCCGACCCTCATCAATTTGATAAATTCGCGTAGGTAAGTGCAACGCCGAGAGGACACTCGATAATCTTGTTAAATCACGGTCGGGTCTGAAGATGAATATCCATTCGATATCAAATGTATTGTGTGAACCGTACCCAAATTATTGAACAAGATTTACTTCGAAGATTTAATTACAATGATTCAGCACTGTTGTAATCTTCATAAATTATTATAATAGGTACTCAAGTTATTTTAATAACGACCTCTGATGCCACATTCACGTATTTATTTAATAATTTATGTACACACATGAAAATATACAGAAAACATTAAATAGGAGAACAAAGTACAAAGGTACCGCTTATTTCACAAAATAAAGCTCTTCCAGCAGACCTGCGAGAGGAGAATTTAAAACACGAAATATTAGTATTATTATTAACTTATTCATTTCCAACCAATCGTCAATCCCCAATCAAATATTATAATATCTCCAAATGTTTATTCTTTATTTGTGGATTATTCTAAACCAAATAAAATAGGTACGAGTAACATCTACAATTGAAGCGCATCCAAGCAACGTAGTGTAGGTATGTTTTACAAAACTTGAAAATATACACAGCTAAGCGCAAGTTAGGGCATCGTAAGTCCTAGGAAAGCGCTGTGAGCGCGGTGCTAAATGGGGAGAAGGGGGCACGAGGGGGGCGGGGGCAGTTGGGGAGGAAGGGGGGATGAGTGGAGGTGAAGGGGGGGTGTAGAAGTGCAACATCTCAAGGTCGGTGCGTCTCGGCCGGTACCACTGAGCCACGTTCGCAATGTGCCGCAAAGTAGATATGTATCGGTGGTTAGGTACCTATATGCAAGTTGTGTGCGTGTAACAAATGGTAATGGTTTTCACTGTCGGTTTTATACCTACATAGATGAAGTTTCTTTGTTCATATATTTTACACGGATTCCTAGATTATTTTTGCTTAGCATTAATCAAGTTCAAGAGAGGAATAAGTAATCTGTAAGGATTAGTGTACTCGTGTCGGAATTTTAACGAGTCTCGGAATAACATGATTAAGTATGAGTGACTTAACTTGGATAATGAACTGAAGTCAATCGTGTTAACACTCTGTCGTTAATGTTGAGATTCGAAGGTTTATGTTACACGAGTACAGAAATGTTTGTTTGTTACAAATTAACGTGACTTGCGTTCTTAATTGAGATCCTTTAAATTTAAATTTCTCCATAGGATCTACTATTTGGAACCGTGCACCTAGAGTCTCGACATTTCATAAGTGCCTGTATCTGGTTTACATGAAATAAAGATCTATTCTATTCTATTCTATTCTATTCTATTCTATTCTATTCTATTCTAAACTTACCTTAGGGTCAAAGATATATTTTTACCCCTTTTTGCTGATAGGGTAAACAAAACATAAAATTTCATGAAATTGTAGGCTTTTTATATCTGTTATTGTTTTATCTGTTTTTTATATTATTATAACTAAATTGCAGAAGATGTAATTGCATTTCATAAAAAATAAGACAATAGCCCATCGGCTAAGGCGTTGGACCGACGACGATGCGAGAGGTCGTGAGTCCCCAGGGTCACCACAAGCATTTTAGCTCAGTTGGAGGGGTTAACAGTAATATTGGAAATGTGTAACCCAGTTTGTAGATGATAGTACCTACTTTTTTTTAAAGTGTACTGTAATTTATATAAGTTATAGTTTATATGGCGAAGGAGTGCAGAAAACTAAAATTAGGGTCGAATTTCGACCACTTGGCGACCTCTAATTGGTTTTATTATTTGATTAAAAACAAATTAACAATATGCTACAACATTCCAATTTAAAAGTTTATTCCAGCGATACCTGTTAACACTAAGAACCTGTTTCTTCATAGAAGGTACCTACAGCAAGTGTAGAATGATAAGTATCTGACACCATCCTACTTTTTTGTCACCAAACGGGTTGGAAATTGGCAGACCTTTGTGTACAAAACATGATATTTAGTACTTTACCATACATATAGTTGCATGGAATTTTATTGTAAAGAACGCTTATAAAATATACTTTAAATTTGTGGAATCAGGTTCCAGCCGTCGAATTCAGATAATAGAAACCTTCAAGAAAAGAGTGTGTCTCAAACAACGCAGATTCTGGTCTAGCGTTGCGGTCCATGTTCATTGGTGAATGGTGATGGTGATTATTTATTTATTTATTTTATAGACATCTTATTCTAAGGCTTACATTCAGAGACGACAGAAACGAGTCTAAGCGTGAACTTACGTTTCCATCTGTCAAACTTACGAAAAAATTTGACAGATGGAAGCGTAAGTTCACGCTTTGACTCGTTTCTATCATCTCTGAATGTCAGCCTAACAGTTTTTTTTTTTTTTTTTAATAACATTGCCCCTCACTAGGATTTCTCCTGTATCGAGGGTACAGTTTACAAACATACATGTCACATGCACACACAACCAGACCCGAAACAACTATTTGTAGATCATACAAATATTTGTTCCGTGCGGGGATCGAACCCGCGGCACGTAGCGCAGAAAGCTAATTGCTTAGCCACTGCGCCAACCGTGTCGTCAGTTTTAACTTAACTTAGAATAGATAATCACTTAGGTGATCACTTATGCACTGCAGGTTCATTAAACTCCTTCGGAAATACAATAGTAGAAAATTAAATAAAAGAGAATGCCATTTTCTACATTAATTTAATAATATACCAGCCTAAGATACCAGCTGTTGCCCGCGATTTCTACCGCGGGATTAATTTGCGGGGGTTTATTTTATTAAAATAAAATATAGCCTGATCACTCAGGGATAGTGTAGTTTTATATAAGTGAAAGAATTTTTAGAATCGCTTTAGTAGTTCCACAGATTCCCCCTACATACAAACAAGTAAAGTTGTTCATAACGATGAGTACAATAACCTCTTAAAGGGATTGGGACTTGAATGGTTGGACCTTACATATAGAGCCTCAACCTTTCGTTGCGAACTTTTTTATCACATACCACTATAAAATATTAGCATACGAGTATATTTAAATACATCATTGATTCTCTATGGAAGAGTGGCGTGATCTTTCATTGCCAATGCGATAGGTACATTTTTTTATACTTCCCCTAAGAAAAAATCTATCAAAATTATTCGGATGTATCAGTTCCGGTACAATCACTCTTATATTTAAGATGTCAGATGAAAAACCCTAGTTCTTTATCTAAGTTTAAGATGTATTGAATGATTATGTGCCACTCACGTTGACACTTGGAAATTAAGATGCTGTTAACATTTTGATAGCAATTCTTGAGCGCTTCCAAGTACCATGTTGAGAGGAACGTAGAGTACGACCAGTGTCGTTTTGAACGTTACAAAGATACTTTGGTACAGGGTGAGCTAGCCGATGCAAATGTCCGAGCGACGACGATAAGCCAGACCTAGTAGTTAACCAGTATTCTCGCAGTTTCAGCTATACATAGCTTTACTTGGGCATCGTATAATAGACTATGATATCCCAGCTATTTCGGGTGTTCAAGTGGATGACGTGCAAGCGAAGTGGTATTGTGATGCAAATGTGTTTTTGGTAAGTATAATGCTTCCGCAAGTATTCTTGGAGTACTTTGATAATGCCAACGCTGTACGCGCGTCATATTGAACGCACAGAAACTTTTGTATCGTCGGATTTTGTTTTTTAAGGAGTTCATTGTAAGGCGTACTTGAGAATGACGCAGACGCACAGCCGTCATTGAGCTGAGCCTTAGTGACGAATTTGTATGAAATGACAGACTCAAATCTTCGCTCACGTAGAGATCATTGTTGTTAATTTTCATTTCAATTGGACCTTTGCGGCTACCTTTAAAACGTTATGATTCTAGTTGCACGGTTCCAAGTAGGTTGATCCTATGGAGAAGATACCAGCAAGAAATTGCATGGATACTTTTTTAAAATAATACATTTACATGTCCTAGGACGAGCGAAGCGAAAAAGAATGAGAAACAGAATGGTAATAGAAAATTCTAAAAAATATTCATAATTATCCACAATACGCTACCAATACGCTACCGCGGCTCTCAGATCGTCCCGACTTCGACTTTTGTCTGACGCGCTGTCTATCCGACTTTTTGTTAAAAAAATATCTTACTATAGAAAATAAGTAAGTATCTAGTACCTACCGAAGTAGCCTCATTAAAATTTGTATGCTCGCGTGCACTTTTGTGCACTGCCCGGATCAGAATTTAAGAAGTTGAATATTATCACAGAAATCGCGAAAATTAATTCAGCTGTTCCGTACATTTAGTCGAGTAATATTGAATTATTTGTATGGAACAGCTGATTTTCTTTTCGAGATTTCTGGGTTGGCCCCATAGTAAAAGTTGTTCATAATGATAATTACCTACTATAACCCTATAAAAGGATGTTCGCTAATGAAGTAGAACCTTATAATAACGTTAATTTTTCTTTGAATAACAGTTCCACTTATACTTCTAACTAAGCCTTCTGATTTCAGCTAATATTGATCTCCAGTAGAAGTTAAGTCACCCTTCTATTTGAAGATCAATAATGGCGTAATAAATATTTAAGTAGGTAAGTACTTGTTTGATTTACAATCATATTCAGAGTTTTACAATACTTTGTACAACGGAAACTTCTATAAATCTTGGGTAAGATGTTTTGTAATCATCGATTTGAATATTCGCCGTAAAGTTAATAAAAAGGTTTTTTTTTTTTTTCGCCATAGTCCACTTACTCTAATTTAGACGCAACTAGCAAATATACTTCTCATAATAGAAGAGGCGTAGTAATGAAATCTACTTCCATTCATATTACAATTTGTATTGGGATCTTATAAGAGAACGTTATGAGAGAGATAGGATAAAATAATAGAGAATATAAATATAGAGATTCTAGTTTCAGTCCCAGCTAGATTTAGGAAGACAGTTAAACATCGAGTATAGCAATTTCACAGCAGTGTATAATATTAATAACCTAACCGTCAAAAACCCCAGACTACAACTAGAATAAATATTATAGTTAAAAAAAAAAACTAAAGGAAACGCTTTTGTCATCCAAACTAAACGTGTATGCAAAATTTCAGCTCAATCGGAAACCGGGAAGTGGGTCAAATTTAACTTCCAATATTTTTTTACATAGTGAGTTAGTTACAGGTGAAGCTAATAAAAGCGTTTTAAAAAGAGCTGTAACTTTTGAATGGCTAAACAGATTTTCATGAAATATAGCTAAGATGATATCAGATTAAACTAGATTTCAATAAAAAAATACAGTGATATCGGTCCATCCGTTTTGGAGCTATAATGCCACAGACAGATATACACATAAACAGATACACGGATACACAGATACACATATACACCGATACACATATACACACTACAAACTTATAACGCCTCTCTTTTTTGTCGGGAGTCGAAAACAGTACACAGAAGAAAGTAAAGGAAGCTTGATCAAAATTACAGATTAGATAATAGAGAAGATCTATACAAGAATACAGAGAAGATCTATACAAGAATACAGAGAAGATCTATACAAGAATACAGAGAAGATACAATAATAATTAAAACGGCGATATCCACATTGTCAGAAATTTTGCGACCATCCTGTACATCCATACATACAATGTAACTATTACTTTTCTGTTTTGTTCAAAATTCCTATCCTAGCCGAGTTTGTTTTAAAGGAATTTGTTCCTTCCCACACATAATATTACACCAACGTTAAAGTGCAAGTTATCGACAACAATTAGATACATTTGATGTAACGATAAACGAATGATGTGCTAAAAGTGTTAGGAATTCTGATCACGCGCCTCAAGCGCGCGGATTACCCGTAACGACTGGATGATGGCAACAAGTGTCCCGATTTATAAATGATTTTCTTATAAAGTACTTAGTTATAATACTGTAGAACAGTTACAGACTCCAGAAGGTTATTATTTAATAAGGATGGCAGCACTTACAATCGTCGAGTTAAAAGTTTTGCTTACTCGAAGTCTGATTATAGGATACAGCGCGAAATGTGGCAAGTCTAAGGCCTGAAATAATCAAGAGTTCAAAAAAAATACCAGGCGCTTATTGTCCCACTTCTGGGCACGGGCCTCTACTCACAATAAGAAGGGTTAGGCCTTAGTCCACCGCGCTGGCCAAGTGCGGGTTGGCGGACTACACACACCATCGAGAATTTGATAAGGCACTCTCAGATGTGCAGGTTTCCTGACGATGTTTTCCTTCACCGTTAACGCAAGCGATAATCAAATTCTGATCAGCACATGAATTCGAAAAGTTAGAGGTACGAGCCGGGTTCGAACTCAGACCCTTCTGCATGGAAACCGAGCGTTGAACCGCTAGGGTATCAGTTTTTATACAGAGAGAGTTCTAGAATTGACAAATAGACAAATGAAAATTCTGCTGTCTGGGATTTTTTTTATGGCAAAATCCAGTCGATCCGTGACTATAAGAACAGAAATATGATGAAAGGGAATGAACTGAGAAATATTTCGTGTTTTTAAAGATCAAGGAACACAAAAAGTAGATAAAACATTCATATAATTTTTGCCTGTAATAACAAAGAGCTTAGTTTAAATAAAACGCACCATAAAAACAAACTTTTGTCTTAAACCTCTTAAAAGGCAAATTGCTGTATAATTACACAGCTAACAGAGATTAAAAATTTAGCAAAATTTTCTAGCAATGTTTTATTCAGTTGGCATCATAATTAATTCTTGTCACGTCCTCCGTGAAAGATTATATTGTACCTATGCGTATGAATATTCAAACGTTAAGTCATTGACGTCTCACGATCTACTGATATAAATATAAACAAGCTAATCCCACTAAATCCTTGAAAATACACTGAAAATTGCGATTATAATAGGCTTCAGTATTTCAACCACGAACTAGTTACTGCTTATCTTTTATTTTATGGTTTTTGTTATTCCATCATGGCTGGAAGCGATAACACCGCGATTTGTATTGTTTATACACTTAATACATATTTGTTACTAAGTAATTTTATATTTTTAACGTATAAGTACCTACTCTATGCTACTCTAGTGTCAAACGTTGTAAATGATCTATTTTCTAGATAATATAACATAAAAAAGCGCTACAGAGTTTATTCTCAAAACGGCCGCTACATAGATGCAATCGTGTGTTTCGTTTTGTGCTCCGTGAATAGCCATTAATATACAAATGCCAAGTTCATTAATCTCCATCGTCCATACACAGTGTTGTGGCCGCGAACAAACGTTTTACATTCGGCATGAATAGTCAGACGCGAACGCATTGTAATGTAAACAGAAACGTAGCGTCGTCGACATTCCACGCAGTTCGCGTGTTGTTACGGCATCATTTTATCTAATCCCACATTATCTAATATTCGATGTGGCGGGTTCAAGGTTGGTGGCGCTGAAAGCGCTTGGCACAACACTACAGTGTCGCGATCGCATCCTCTCGTCCCAGGCCGTCGCGCGCCCTTTGCGCTTTTATCAATACGACGGCGAACGCAGCGCCGCCTGTCGGCCGCCGCCAGTACCCGCCTGGACTCGAGTGCGCACGCTCCATGCCCCGCGACAATACTGCATTTTCACCTTCTAAAAACTTGTTTCTTCCTCAAAACAATCCCTCCAAAATTATCCAAATCCCTGTTTAATAACGCGAGCCGTGACCTGTCCGCTCACGTCACAGGCCGAAAACAACGCGCGCGATTCTCTGAAACTTAACCTAAAACGATGTTACGATTACGTCAATAACAGACGATATCCCTCGCCTCGGCTCCGCTGTTATTGTTTATTATTACATTATAAACACCAGTTTCCTGATGGTGCTGTAACCCGGGCTGGCGTCGCGAAGCTCACCAACGGTAAGTGTTCCAAACGAATCCAAGTGATGTTATTGTAAGGTTTGCTTGTTTATGTGTCGAGACTTGGAGCGGGGTATCTGGAAAGTATTATCTAGGTAATATGAGCGCATGTGAGTGGTTACTTTCGCTGGGCAGCGCGCTCAGGAATGAGGACACTCTCTAAAATAAACTCGGATTTTTACCGCGCCGTTTCAGCAACATCTTACATGCATATCTTTAGACGTTCGTGTAACTGCGCACGCTGATTGTTTTAGTGTTTATGTTGAGCCAAATGCACGCAGTATAAACAGAATGCAGCATACGGTTGCAGTTAAAGACCTGCATACGGTTGATACAGTGTAGAGCATTAAAACGTGTCGCAACATATTCAATAGTAATAGGACGTATTACGAAAACTTGGCGAATAACTAGCTACCTTACGACTGCATGCCCACGACGACGCTGGCCACAGATTCCATGTATACATTGCACTAAGCGATTAATCGTATTCCTGCATGATTAGATTCGTAAACGACAATGGCTAATTTCTATTTCTCAATCGTTTATCCAATTTGCGAACATTCAGCGTTGTGTACATAATGAATGTTTGCACAGTAGAATGTTTCAATTCTCGCTATGTTTAATTCATTATCATCATTAAGCCCAGCTTATTTCTTGCTTAATTACTTGGTAAGTCACGCATGCACATTATGTATTGTGTGGAATTTTAACAGTTACTAAAGTTATGTTAAATCCAATTACTTTATCTGAAGTGTATGTGAAACTGGTTTAATGTACTAACGAGGAAGACTTATTGGATTCTAATTTGACACCATTAAGTATTGTACATGTAACGGTCTAAAAATAGATTTAAATAAAGTTATTACTAAGGAAGGTCACGTGGAATTCTGAACGGCTTAACAATTTTATTATTAGCTCAAGTTTTCTGTTGTTTAAACTACCCTCCAAAATGAGTGAATAGGCCTGAACGATTAAACGGAATCAAACTAGGAAAGTACTGGCAGGAAAATAAATCAAACAAATAAAAAAGTTGAGCTGCATAATTACTTTCTCCGCGCGGAAGAGGGGCCTCGGCATTACAATAAAAAATCAAGAACAAGTTAGGTACTCACATTGCACACTGCTCACGCTTTGTAATGCCGATAAAAATGATGTCGTTTATGCATAACACTCATTCTTTTGTGTCCTGCCCTTCGCATCGTGAGAATATGGGCCAAGTTCACGATGCAACCATTGTATTTACAAATGAATGCAATTCCCTTTATTTCCTATGTGAAATAGAGTTTTATTCTTATTTCTTACGGACCGGTTTCAGTGTTAAATAAACCACAAATTGCCAGTGATATTAGTATTTACTGTCGAGTGAGTCGTTTTCTTTATGAAAAGATTGCGATCTAGTTACGACGATGAAAGGAACTAGTCTATTGAAAGAATCTATTTGAGTTCGTGAAAGTAGTCTTTGTTGGAGCGTACTGCGCGTATAATGTGGTCGGGTCTAGTATTGTTATTATGTGCGTGTTATTATATTAAAGATGGACCATTCGAATATTATACTCGTAGCAAAGGACAGCAAAAATAGATAACAATAGAATCATTGATAGAGAATTAATAAAGTAACTCAATACGTAGTGATATAGACATATTTTCTGATTTTGTAGTCTCAGTAAAGTCTAAACTCAAAAATTTAATACATTTGTATAGCGATAAATTAACAAATTTTCATATTCTTAGTAGTAATTATCTGGGGGCACGGCAGTGCCCCCGCCAAGACGCGCCTTTGAATTGTTTATGCAAGCTGTATTCACATCTAGTAGATGTCAATTAAAATAATGAAAATAATGTAAGTGAGATTGAAAATCAGTTTTGTGAATAAAAAAATACTTAAAAAACTACTTTAAATTCGTTCTGTTTGTATCTTTCAAGGAGTGTTTGTACCAAACTGTTCCTTTAATTAAGGACTCATCATAACACAAGCAAACTTTACTTGAGGAAATGCTACTTCTTCTTCACAAGTTTACTGTTCGGAAACGGACACGATGTTGTGGTTTAGTAAAACAGTAGGTAACTCTTTTTTTCTTTAGGTATTTGTCGATACAATACAGAAATGGACTATTTTTGTCTACTTTTTCTGTATTTGTCGATACAGTATTGGGTTAATTTTGTCTCAGGTACCTTTTCAGGTTCTTTTATACTGAAAACTACAGATGTGGTCTTAATATACCCAATTAGACTTAATTTCACTGTGACTTTGGTTATCTTTGCAAAAAGCGTGAAATGTCATGTAAGTATGTACTTAGAACTAATTTACTCAGCGTCTCTATATATGACCATTAATGAGCTTGACCCAGCTGCCGTTGAAAAGTTAAGTCTGCAATAAAATCGATAATAATGTATAATTTAACTTAATACGAGCTTTTTATTCAAGCAGCGAGCGGCTAACAGGCAATTTTGCCACAAAATAATAAACTTCAGAAGTACTAATCTTAGCAATACATGTACCCATTCACTGCCCGGTAGCGTACATAAGCGAACCGACACGGTATCAAACGCATTCCACCTACTCTACACGCCTAGAATTTCATAGAACTGCGCAAATAGATGGAAGGCAGGAATGGCTCAGGGTGGCAAGGCAGGTGCCGGTATTCCCTGACCGCCTCAAGCGCATCGTCAGCATTTATAAGCAAAGAAAATGAAAATATCCATTGCGTGGTATATTTTTCCTTCGCTTGAGCTTGAGTTTGATGAGCTTGTTACAATATCATGGTCATTTCGTAAACATGCACTGCCGAAGATGCGCTTCCTTCTAGACCAGTACAATGAATAGTCGTGACGATATTTTGCCACAATCACCATGCTTAGAAACATGGGCGTATCTAGGAAGAAGCACAGGGGGGCATGGCCCACTCCAGGATGTATAGTGTCGCTCAGAAAACCTAGCACAGAATAATGTGAGGACTTAACAAAATCACTCCACGAATTAGTTTCTCAGCTAAAAAAGGAAGCCCTGCTAACCGTTTCATAGGTTAGTGCAAGATTTACGAATATCGCATTGGTGTGACTATTGCACCTTCATTTCAAACACATGAAAAGTTCAAAATCAGTCCCCATTGGTGGACTCAAGACTCTTAAGAACTAATAGCTACGCTGATGCCTAGACAATTCCCACCTTGGCCCGACTGGTAGTCCAGTAGCAGTCCAGTACCATGCAAGAAGGAAATTCTATGCCGAACTCAAGTCTGTTACGGTTGTGACCCCGTGCCTGTCAGGCTATGCTATATCTACTAGATTGTCTCGCTTACTTTATCTGTTAGTTGAGGAGATGTATAAACAACCAAATACTTCTAGCTATTAGAAAAACTAAATTTTTATGAGCCAAGGGTGGCTAGGAACAGTCACATTAAGGCTTCAGCTTTGCAACCTTTTGAGCCAAAACCATATACCAGACTTTGATACCGAAAAGACCAGTGACACGCGAGAAGGACCACGCTTGTCATAGATAGACCTTACATAATCTTCGACACCCATGGAAAAATAAGCCGATGGCCGATCTTTGCCGAGAACCAAACAGCTAAGCTGCATGAGAGAGCTTGTTACAAAGAGTTGACCTTTTGTTGCTACCCTATGATTCTGCGTACTAAAAGCTCATGGGAGATGACGTCATCCGATGCAGCTCGCCAGCTATTTAGAGGAAGCGCGTCATAGCTGGGCACAACGCCCTTGTTAAATGCCATGTTCAACAAATAACGTCCATTCGCTTGTTTAGCTATATGTAATGAATTGCTGAACGAAATATTTATTTGCATATTGTTCCATATTGGTCTTAGTAAGCTGGCTGGCATAGATTGAACATTAAACATAGAACAGATAGAAAGTTTGATTTCATTGAACTCAAATACCGACATTTTATTTTGGTTTTGTTAAGATTTCTAATAAAAACAATCTTCCATTCAATAAAAATACTGACCAGTGATACCTATTATGTTTTCTAATAAAACCATTAATGTCGTAGAAATTAGGTTTCAGCCGTCAAGCGTGACCAAATCTAGTCTTTCTATTGCCTAGCCTACATTCATTTTTAACTTTTTACGGATTTGGATCGTAAAAAAGTAGATGAATAAAAGTGATATGTCAACTACTTTTATAGAGTTTTTGTTTCAAACTGTGTCACTGGAACTAGCACGTGGCCAGACTTGGCCGTATAATAATTTAACCATAAAATCGGTAATTTTTTATATAAAAACCTTTTTTAAATTACCCAGTAGGTAGGTAATTAGGTATACATTCAAATAGTTCAAATGCTATATGTATTGCTTGTAATCCAAGTTAATTTTACTTTACTTCCGAAAATGTTAGTAATTCGACGACATGGTATAAAAATAAGTAGTATAAGTAGTGTATATTATAATACATATCTATGTATAATATATATCTAGTGTATATATATGTATATAAATACCTATGTATCGAAATAAATCCAGAAATCGCCACTTCGCATTTTCTAGATCTATTACAGAATGAAATATATTCGAACTACAGATTTTCATGAAATAAAATCTACTATAATTTGATTGCATGAGTATTTTTGCGATAAAAGTAAAAGGCTATTTTAAATACATTTATTTATCACGATTCGATTCGATTGAGGTTATAGAACTGTTATAGTACACGTCCCAAGCGAATAGTTATATACCTATGCCTACCAGAAAAACCATCTTGTGTTCTGTGGATTGTGTGATACGGAAGAAATAATTGGAACAATACTTCAGGCGTTTTGTTGAGAAACACTTACTTTATCTGTGACTTTCATAAGTATTGTTTGTCTTTACTTTATAAAATTTTCTTCTTATAGAAGGTTCTACATTTCTAGTCCCGATCCCTGTATGGGATTATTGTAGGTACTCATCATTATGAATAACTTTACTATGGGTGGAGGGGCGAAGGACCATAGTTCCGATCTATTTAGGTATGTATGATTTATAGCGGTATAAGAGCGTGTAGAGAAATATAAGTACTAAGTATGATGAGCGATCTCCGAAGGAGCAGGAGTAAGGATATGAGGACGCACCACTTCGGCTTCGGTCGCGTGCTTGAGAGAGTTCTGTTGTTGTGGCAGTAAACACATTAAATAGGCACACACGAACGATCACAAATCAACATAGGGATCGGGCTATAGGAAGGAAAGGGAAGGACATGCGGAAAAAGCTCATCAAAATAAATAAAAGATTTTGATTTGACTATAGGAGTCACAGATAATTAATAGATACGTTTAGAAATTAAGATTCGGCCTAAACAATGGGAAAAATCCTGAAATCGTGAAAATAAAATCTGTTGGTCCATACATTTAGTCGAGTTATAATGGAACAGCTGTTTTTATTTCCGCAATATCAGAGTTGGTCCCATCATGGTCCCATCCCATCTTTGTGTGCATCCCATAGTTAAAGTTGTCTAAAATGATGAGTTCAATAACCCCGTAACAGAATCGGGACTGGAAAGGTAGGACCTTATTATAATGTAGTAAAATATTGGAGATACACATTCATGGAGGTTTGTAGATTAGTAATTTCTTCAAGTAAAATATGTAGGTTGACTACAGTTATAGCAAAAGGCGAAAAGCTTACCATTCAACTTTTAGTCTGTCACGAACAATGTTGTGACAGGCAAGGTGGAAGGAAAATGACCCAAGGGACGAAGCGCGATGTGTTGGTCGGACCAGATTCGCGTGACATAAAACTCCAGAGTGAGCGATGCCATTCATGCTGCAGGAAACAGAGCAAAATGGCGGAGTAATGTGTAACTTATACATAGAGATCACGACCCTCAACAATGAGGAGAACCACTGATGGAGGAACAATATTGTGAGATAAAATAATAGATAATGAGTAAAAGTATTCCAAAGTTAGAATTAATACAATTGAAGTCAAAGAAAACCGTTTAATTAAAATACAGGAGCATGGTCAGCCTCCTAAAGAAAGAAGAATCTCTTATAGGGGGAGCCCATTCCTTCCAATATTAACAGGGAACGATAATAATATTAACAGAATGTTTCGAAATCATCCCAATATTGTTACATTTGGTCTGGTTTGTGGTGAGCATAAGGCGAGCAATGATGAAAACAATGTAGAAGAACGTGTATCATTCGATCTTGTAGACACTGACTTCATAAAACCGACTTTATTAGTCGTCTAACCTTGTATACTAATGAATATCAGATACACAGCTTTAAAAATAAATAAAAATTAACATTTAAACAGACAATAAAAAGTTTATAGCTTGACTTAGCATTAAAAGAATAAGCCTAACAAAGAATTTTAGTGTGCCAAGAACGTGGAATCAAAGATTTTCTGCACACTTTTATTGATATTGAATTAAGATTTTGATCTTTAGAGTTGCTGGAATTATGTTGCAATAAAGTGTCCAAAATATATATCGTCGTTGAAAATACCGTGTAAGTAATAAAATTAAATTTGAGATTTCGCGGCTGTAGGTAGCTGATTGTGAATGGTAAGAAAATTAATAGAAGTGAAAACTTTTTAGTACATACGCGGTATTTACCAATGTTAGTTACGCGGTATAAGACTATCAACGACGATAATGTATGGCCTCTTTTAACTTAAACTTAGTATAGAATAAAACAGGTGGAGTTACAGGTAGTTTACTATCAAACCCACATATGATATGACCAGAATATGATTTTGCCTTATCTAATAATAAATCGTAACGGAAAACTGAAATTGATTGAGCTACAAAAAACATTACAGAACAGCGCTCATCGGTGAAGTCTACTAAAGCAGCGTATCAGTAACGTAGGTATTACGGATATGAAATGACAAACTCAAATGTGTTCTCAAGTAGAGATCACTGTTCAGGCGTATACGCACTTAAAGTTTGAAGTTGAGACACAGGGTAATGATGATGGACATTAGGCATCTCTTAAAAGGGTTCGATGTCTATCAGATCAGCCTCATGATGAGCTACCAAGTTGGTAATCGATGGTATCTTTTCCCACTGGTAACGCTAAATTGAATCAGGGTAGATTCGGGTAGATTAAATTGTTAATTGTACCCCGTGTAGGTGAATTACCATAATTTTGGAGTAGGCCAGGATTCTGCACAGCACATGCTTGATGAGTGAGTTGCATGAGACTTCACGCGGTGGCGGCGGTTAGGTGGGTATAAATCCTGGGTAAAAATCCCACATATCCCAGACTAGAGCTCATCAGAATTTTTAAAGTTTTACCTCGAAAATGGTTTGTTCAATCTTGACACAGGTGTATCTACACGATACAAGTTCATGTTTTCATATTCCCACAGTTCGCTAAAAGTGGAATCAAGTCAATCAAGTGTCTTTGCCGTTTATTAAATTAATTTGATTGTACCAATGATGACCTTAGGTATACATAATCTTCAAAATTAAGCTTAGTAACAGAACCACAATTTTGAGTATTTTTAGTAAAATTGACAATAAGTATGATAATTTGATTGTGTCGAATATAAACGCGTTTGCCTTGAAATTTGTCATAATGTTTATACTATGCTTAGTTTATAGTTAAAGAGGCCAAATGGAAAGTATGTCGATTAATAGTCATAATAATTCCATTGTTGATAAGGTCAAGCGGCTAAGATTTCTTTAATGAATTAGTTGCAGAGCCATGTACTTACCTATGGAGATTTTCCCTTCAGGCCGCGGAGGGTTGACAGTTCGCGTAGAATTAGAAATCCGGTCATGGATGAAGGAGCTGACCCTGCTGATTCAGCTGAGTGGAAACAAAGGTGAATATGTATACTCTGTGATAAGTCGTAACTTCAGCCTGGAAATAATTATAAATTGGGGGGACGTACACATGGCTACATATCAAGCTATAAAATGTTGTTGTCTTATAAGCTGACCTCTCATTGTACGGAAAGCCTACACAGTGCGGGGTCAGCTTATACTGGAAATGTATAGCTTCATATGTACCATCAGCCTAGCCTTATGCGTATGCGTGCTTATGCGTGCCTTAGCGTATGTGTGTACCATCGATTTGAAAAAGAACATCAGCCTAGTCTTTTTCCGACTATGTTGGAGTCAGCTTCTTGACAAAACAGACACGGTTGAATGTCATACAACGCAAAGCAATTGCAGACAGCATACGGCAGACGTGGCCAGCCCGATCGCACTTTAACTTAGCGGCTTATCGAGCTACGTCAGTGATTTGCGTTGTGGAGCACAGTGTTGTGTTTCGAACATTATCCGTTAATTTAACACTTAGGATACTACGCTCCATTGCACGCTGGCAAAACTTGAGTTTGAACTTCTTAATGTTAGTCATCTACAACGACTATTAGTTACCCACATAAATAAATAAAGATTCACTAAATTGTCGTTTTTTTTCGACATGTTTCTGTGAGTAACATTGACATTTCCCCAAGCCTACAAGTTCTGGAGTCCTCAGTGGGCAGTTGGAAAACTTTCCGTAAATTATGTCCAAATACGGGCAAAGTTTTTTCCTTATTAAACTTCTTCTACGTGGACGAATGACACAGGTTTTTACCTCACGCAATTACAGTTACTTTTTATGTTATTTATATTTTATTTCTTCTAAAACATAATATACCTTACCCCAATATTTTTTATGATACCTGGCGAACAGTCGGAATGATATTTTAAATTGAGAACTTGAAATTATTTTTTTGTATTGGTTGGTGCACCAGCAAAACTAATTTATTATTACCCTGTGGCAAACATCAAAGAGCATGTGCATAGGGAACATAAACAAAAAAAAAACAATTAGCTTGAAAGCTAGAAATTATTCCAACAAATGCTTATGTAAATGCAAATAAAAAAGCTTCCCGCAAATGAATCTCAGACAAAGACTAAAAACTTTCCTTCCTAGCCCTTCCGTTTGCCAATTACATTTGAATAGCTCATGCTCATGCTAAAGCCCTAGGGAGGGGCCAAGTCTAGATTCTATAGTTCGGTGTAAAGGAAGGTTTCAAAGATTTCTATATTCGTCAAACTTTTAATAGGAAACCCTGTAAGTATATCGATAACAAATATTGATTGCTTTGTTTCGGATTATTGTTCAGGTTCAAAGGAAATAACTCAATGTTGTGGTTCAAGGTGAACTCTATAGAAACTCTAGTTCCTGTGTAGTTCCTTTGAAAGCCGATTTGGAGTCACAATACAATATGAAAATGTCACGCTAAAGAAAATACGCTTTGAACGTGTATTTCTATGATTTTATGAACTGATATTAATAAATTACAGGCTAACGGAAAAAACATACTTATATCGATACTTTATTTAATAGTTAACTAGATTTTGTCAGCGGTTTCATTCGCATCCTCGGAGAACTGAATGTACTGATGAAGTATCTGATAATCTAGAACATGGGTCATGTGTGTCCCAAATTTAATCCAAATCCATTCAGCCGAATGCGTGATTGAGCTTCTTCACAAACTTTAACATCTATAATATTATAGAAAGATATTTTGACATGTACGTACAATCAAAACCCTAGCTACTTTTTGCAGCAAAATCGCGCAATTTCGCGTTCGTTAATCACATTTTGTAAGTTAAAGGCAGCCAACCAACGAACGCGATTTTGCTGAATAAAGTAGCTACTTAGTGTCTACATCTATACTTATAATAATAAATAAAATGTGACGTATTTAAGCACCTTGTCTTTCATAATCAAGTACCCACAAGGTATTTTCATCAAAACAACCTGTCCTCGATAAATTCAGGGAAGCTGACTGATTAATTACATTGACACAATATCTTCCAATAAAGGCACCTAAGGTCACGATCAATCTCTTGTGAGTAAGTTGATTAGATTCTACGGTCAAACACCTGTCATTATCAAGGTCAATGGAGAAAGTGGTAAAACTTGAATGAGACTTGTTTTGATAAGAAATACGGCGCAGTGTTCTAGAATGGCATTGATAATTCCATTTCACGCAATTGACAACATTTCATATTTTTAACATACGAATATTATTATTTTTAGTGAAAATAGATCTAAAAATAGGATACCCGTATTTTTTATTTTTTCAAAATTCGGTCTTTTTCATATATAATTTCGACGTTGAAATTCGTTCTATTCTAAATAGACGTAAGCGCCAAATGACGTCATATATACGGTAGAATAGCTAATATGCCTTTGCTTATCTCAAAAATTATTAAAAAAAATGTAACTGTCAGTGTCATTAGTTGGCGTCTATATTGTTTGTTGCACAGACGAAAAGAAGGGTTTGTTGTTTGTTTTATTTTGCCTTTAGCAATTTAATTCAAATAATATCCCCAATCTTTATTATTTTGCATTACATAAGTCACCATGAAGGTATCCGAAGGATTTAACGTCGCTGACACCAGGAACCTGCCGAAAGTAGATTATTTAATGTTATTGGAATATATGCATGAAAATGATTGTTATAATGTTGCGGAAACACGTAGTGCAAAGTTTAATTATTGTCGCAACATCGGTACCAAGCGTGTGCTTATTTTCCAAAGCCGGACCAACAATGTCGCAAGCAAGGAACAGATTGTCCCCAAAATCCCTGCAGCAATTACTGTTTTTGGGCAATCTGGATGCAACAGAGTTACCTACTTCGAAATTAATAAAAGAAAGACGATTAATTTAATACCTTTACTTACTTTTAATTATTAAATGCGTGGCTATTATGTAAAAAATAAACAGAATAACAACCATTCCCAAGAATATTTTCCTAATATTATCAATCTCATAAAAAAATCTAAAAGGTATCGATATGAGTAAGTATCGATACTTTAGGGGTACTAATATGAGTAGTATCGAAAAATGATTTGAGTACTACGTAGATGAGTAGCATCCCTATGTGATGACACTTGTGACATTCTTGTCATTCCATTAAAACGAAATGCACAGGCAAAGGTAACTAACTCATTCAACCGTATGTGTGACGTCACGACACGTTTTACAGTTTTAATTTTTTTTCTCCGAAATAAAGAGCTAGAAAAATAAAACAAAATTATATTTGAGCTCAGGAAAGGAAAATAAAGAAATGGTATTTTTATTTTTGGGGCTTATTATTTATGAAATGTTGTCAATTCCGCACAGTTTATTTCAGAAACTGAAAACTCGAAGGAACCTCGTAATCCGAAAATCTGAGACCAGGAGAAATAAAATGGTACGTCATGATGGAATTGTAAAGAACATCATGCGAAGCAGAAGCAGAAGCCGTAGAAGGTAAGCGAGGAAAAGGAAGACCAATGAGAAATTTACACATGATTGTAACCCACCTATTTAAGTATTTTATTGTAGTATATTATATACACACCAGGAAACATAGTAATAAAAAAATTACAGAAATATAATCACAATGGAAGACAGCAGGATGCAGTAGTCCCGCGACTGGAAATATAAATAATAGACACATAGACACAGTGTGTAAAAATGATTAAAACAATTAAATTTTAATTAATTAGAATAACTTCGAAATTTATGACCTATGTTTACATAAAACATTCTGATTCTGAGGTTACAGAGACACATTGGCTGTCAGGAAGAAATAAAAATGGAAATTACTATACCGACGAGATTGAAGATGACACCTAATATATTATGATACATTTGGAAATATTAGTTGAAATATAATTATTCATCGATTAAACGAATACCATGTTATATCAGTATTGTAACTGTTAGTCATAATCTATTTAAGTATACATTTTGAGTAATAATTCACACCACGAAGAGCATCGCCCTCATCTTTGTGCTAAATTATTGCTAATTATCTTGTTCTCCATTGTTATTTGATTTAGGAGGCGAGATATTTCACATTAATCTGCACACAATTACGGCGCGGCGGTCCATTTGCAAATTAGATTCGACCAATCAGGTGCCCAAACGTAATTACTGACCGCACAGATTTTCATGAACAAGCTTCTATGTCCGTGAAGGTTTTGTATTGGATCGTCAATTGTATTGAGGCATTGCACGTCTCAGTAAAGGCGTGGTGACCTAGTGGTCGTGGCTCTGACGTATGAGTCTTTTTTCGTAATTAAAAAAAAATAAACATTTCCCCTCACTAGAATTTCTCCTGTATCGAGGGTACAGTTTAAAACATACATGTCACATGCACACACAACCAGACCCGAAACAACTATCTGTAGATCATACAAATATTTGTTCCGTGCGGGGATCGAACCCGCGGCACGTAGCGCAGAAAGCTAATCGCTTAGCCACTGCGCCAACCGTGTCGTCAGTCGAGTCGTAGGTCGTGCAGTCAAAACTAGGGACATACACTTAACTTTTAATATTGTTCATCACCATTGCTCTAATGGTCAAAAATGGTGATGAAAACCGTGAGGACACTGGCATATTCTAGAACAACAAATTCAAAGACTTGTAAAATCCACTAATCACCATTTCTCAGAGAGGAAATCTGAATCCCAGTGAGGCTGTTAAATGATGCATCAGTATTCGTATTTGTATCTAAATACCAGTAACGCTTGACTCGTGTGCTTAACTCAACCGCTCAACTTAATGTATTCCTTTCAAACTCGGCACCATTGTGAGACAATATGGTGTCCGACGCAAAAAATTTCAAAGAAAAAAAATCATTCACAACGTCCTCTAATTTACCGTCAAGGTTACGTTTCGGGTGTATTGATACCTAAAACAATGTGGGTTGCGTCAACTGAGCCTGCTAACCAACAACGTGATTCTGTTCTGTAATTGTAAATATGACTTATATTCGTCCTGTCCAAAAAAATAATTACTAATTCGTACCTACTTGTTTGCAGAGCGCGCACCGAAAACGTAGCTCACTGACCTAATGCAACGCGCAGTTTGCAGGCTTATAGCTAAACTTTGAGTCAGACTTGTTTCAAGCTTGCGCGTGCGCATTGAATAGTTATAGCGGTTGTTCGAATGAAATCGAAGGTAGCTCGGAAGATTACGAGGTTCTAAGTTACATTTATGTTATCACATAGCTTAAGTTTAGACATAGCTTTTTTTTTAAGTTGCTAGTTTTTGATAAAACTTAGTCTGTGAACCCAAGTTACTTAATCTCAAATCATTAAGCACATAGAAGGCAGTTTCCCGTAACCAATTATCCAAGTTACCGACAAAGACAGTCGTACGTGTTATCCTGCGCCTACGCACACTAGACGAAGAAGTTTTTCCACCGGTCATTTTCCTACAAACTGGTCACACTCACAGCCAAGTATAAATATTTTACATTCCATACTTCTTTTCTTTGTAGAAAAATGCGCTTTTAACACTTTCTGCGAGAATTCTTGGACTCCGCATTCTTAATTTATTGTAGGTAGGCACCTACCTGACATATTTCTGTGAAAAAACAAGCCAGGTAGGGAAGAAATATTCTTTTTCAATTCCATACAGAAAAACGCCTAAAAAAGAAACCTTCGGTCAACGTCCTCGAAATATACAGATATCGAGGTTTTTATCCGATCCGGTCAGAAAATAGTGTTACGTCTCAATTTGATCTGACATCACAAATACGTGGACTGGATCTTGATTCGCAGAATTTGCAAAAAACAAATGAACTATAAAAAAAATGGGTATTTTGGGACTGCAATAAAATGCTGAATAACAGACGTTGCATGTTTTGTTTCGATGGAAAAAATATTGTATTAAGGTTTCGGATTTATAAGGTTTTTATTATTATTCCCTTCATTCAACAGTTTAACACACATTTATATATTTTTAAATAATTATAAAAATATATCTTTTTGAATTAATATTATCACTTAAAAATAAAATAGAATAGTAGACCACCGGTCCCGGGAACAAGGTCCATGTTATCGGTGGTCAGGGCTCTAAAGAGAGGAACTTCTTTTATTAATAATTTTAATTATATGAATATCTTGCACTTGACTTGCAAAGTTATTCTGTAAGAACATCTTGAATCTCGTAAACGTATAACACAAAAGGAGCTGTGAACATCACTCGAGCATGTTCACAGCTTCGTTATTAGGTAAGTGATCGTATGTCAATTCGTCAAATAAATGTAGTGTAGTAGTTAGTAATGGAATATAGTTAATTTAATTAAATAAACAATATTAATAGAAATAAGACATAATTTGACCAAATGAATGATATTAATTACGAAACTGTTATTATAAATGCATTATTGTGTAATTTCTTTGGAAAACCTACAATTGTAAAAATTGCAGTTCATGTTATGGAAACAACATGGCATAAAACACCAATGTATACCACATGAAGCAATACACGTTCTGATTCTGATTCAAATATCAACCGACAATAAGAGTGAGATTCGAATCGAGATGCGAGATGTTCTTACAGATGAATTAAATTTGTTTGTATTACTGTTTCGATACAAATTACGTGAAACGTTGACATCGTGGCTTACTTATTCAAATTCCTTTCAGCTTTGACACGCGAAATTGGTGCTAGGGTTGTTGATACTCTGTTGCTAAGTAACTACTCTTGATTTCGGAGCGGGGAAATCAATTTTTAAAAACTAATTAAGGAATAGAAATTAAACTATGAGTATGTCCATGCCGATTTAGAGGCGATTTAATACTGTCTTAAAATGGTTACACGGGCAGGCTCATCCGGTGGGATACAATCGGTTGAGTCTGCATTAAAAACAATTCTTATAATACTAAGCTGACAATTCTTATAATGCTAGGCATGCAGAAAGGATAACCTACGCTTAGTCTAAGGCAGAGGGGTGAGGGGTATCCATAACTCCTCCCTCCCTAAGAGGAAAATTATCGGATGGATCGATTTGAGATTTGTTCCGATAATTTTGCTTAAATGTTATACATTTCAGAAATTTTAGCCGAAACACATAAAATGAAAACATAAGAAAACTTAAAATTACTATACCTAAAGTTATATATCCTAAAATTTCACTGAAGCTAAAGTCCTTCTTTTCATTCAAAACACTTTCGATCACTTCACTGTGTTTTAAAGAGTACGCCATATATTTCACTTCATCTAAGTTGATCCCATTCATGTTAAGTGCATGTGCACTGGATAAGTTTGCGTTCATACGTAACTGTGGTAAGGTAATTATTGGGATCGACTCTACAACATCTGATTCTATGCTGATACGGTGCCGAATTCGTGCTCCTTGGATCTCCAGGTCACAGGGCTCGTCGATGGTAATAAGGTAGCTCCCGAATACCAGCTGCTTACTGACCTCATTGTCACAATGCGTCGTTAGCGTAGTTTTCAGCCTGGTATAAAGGATCCAACTGTTCGCGTTCACTTGTTGGACCTTGACCTTTTCAACTTGTATCTGATGCTGCGTGCAGTGAGTGGGGTTGTCATCGAATTTCATGAGCTGCTCTATACAGGTAAGTTCATAGTAAAAAGCTAGGTTTTCTTCAGTGCACAGGAAATGGTCGCCAGTAGACAACGGGCGGCATGGTTTTACAATCGGTAAGTATTTCATTCCTTTCGCCAAAAGGTATGGATATTTAGGGAAAATAGTTAAGGTTTTATTTTCAGGTTGGTGGAAAATAGGTAAGGAATATATTTTAAAATAGTTATAAGTAAAATTATCAGTAAGTGGAATTTCCAATAAGAACGTAATCTGGTTTTTCTTAATAAAGGATTTGACACAAATAGTTTCTTCTATTTTTAACAAATTTGCTTCTATAGGTGAATACATCAAGTTTTCAGAGTTAGAAATCAATTTTAAATGGTACAAAAGTTCTGTAGAGTTTACAATAGATTGATGTAATATAGAGACTTTACTTAATGCTAATGCAGTTTCAATTTCACTCAGTCTGATAAAGATTGTACGAAAACTACTTACAAAGACATTAAACAATCCAATAAGATATGTTTGAAAAATCCAATTCTTTTCCTTAGCAGCTAAATCTCTTAACATTGTCTCAACCTTATTAAGGCGATTATTAATATTAACAGTATTCTGATTAATTGTTTCAGTTACATTAATAAAGCTATCGAACATTTTAGAGACCAGAGTAATCTTTTTTGAAATAATGATTTGATCATGACTCAATTTAGAAATAAATTTATCATATTTAATTGCATCGTCATGGTCAAGGTTTCCCGTAATAATCTTTATAATAGAACCCAGTGGATTTATGAGTCCTCTTTTAGAGCGCTGCTGCGGAATAAGTTGTCTATACTTTTCTATAGTTATATCGCGTATAAACTCTGTATGCATTTTTATACTTATAAGTTCTTCAGAATATGATGTATTCCAATCGATTAATTTACTTAATTGTTCATATTTCATAGATACGTAATTTAAATCATTGTTAACTCTTTCTAAATTAATAACCTTAACTATAGTCCAATGACCAGTTTGAACATGTGCTTGACCTTCCTTTACCGGAAGTATTCCCGGGTTTCCTTCAAGTGATTGCAGATGAAGGGCCAGCGTCGGCATCGCTATTAGTAGTATGCCGCACCACCTGCGAAGGGCGTTTGATATTTTTAATAGGAATTTTAGTTTTTCTTTCTCCTATTTGTATGGGTAAAATATTTCTATCTGGTTCGCCTATAACTTTCGCTTTTACATATCGAGGCTTATCTTTGCTTTTCCGCTTATTGACATCTTTAGCAAAAATAGTTTTTCCTTCGGGAAATTCTATTTTTCCTTCTCCGCCTTTTCTTTCCCTATTCTTTTCCTTAATTGCTATCATCTTATCTGCCAAATACTCATACAAAGTTTTAGTACGCTTTGCATGATCTTTAACCATTTTCTGGAAATAACGCTTTTCTAATTCTATGCTATAAGGGCTGCTTGTGTCAGTATGTCCGAAGACAACTTCGAATGGAGTCAGTTCAGTAACAGAATGAATAGTGTGATTGTATGCCATAACTGAATACGTCATGACTGATGCCGCATCCGTACATCGTTTATCATATTTAGCCAGTCTGTAAATTTCAATAATTGTGGAATGAAAACGCTCTATAAGACCCATTGAATTTGGATTATTGGGTGTGCCAATGTGAAGTTCTACTTTGTGTAAACTTAAAAATTCTTTCATCAATTCGTTATTAAATTCGGTGCCGGGATCTGAACTAATCTTTTTAGGAATTCCGTAGTATGAGAAATACTTCATTAAACCTCGGATTACCTCAGGGGTTGATTTACCTTGTATTTCAATTGCTTGTCCTAACTTACTAAAGGCATCAATAAGGGTTAGATAGGTATTTCCTTCAATACTAAAGAGATCAATGAAAATCTCTTGAAATGGGGCATCCTGAGTTTGTGTTAACTGTAAAACTGGTTTGATAGGTTTCCTGTCATATTTCATTTTTTTACAAGCTTCGCAACTATTTATAACTGCCGTAACTGTCTCTTGCATTCTATCCCAAAAGTAATTTCTACGGAGTCTAACCAAAGTTTCCTTAATACCGCGATGGCATGTTTTTCCTTCATGATGTTGACCTATCAATGCTTTTTGTTCTCCTTCATCTTCAATATAAATTACTCGTTCTGTGCATTCATAAAAATTTACCATGTCTTTCTTAAAAAGCTGAATTATTATATTTCCGAATAATCTACGATGTTCCTTTTCCTCAAAGTAGATAAAATATTTTAATTTTGGCTTAATGTACTGTTTCAAAAAACTTTTGACTAATTCGGGATTATCTGTAGGTAAAAATACTTCTAACACTTTTTGCTTATCTCGAGAGAGATTCTTTACTTGCATTTCATTTTTAAACCATGAATATACTAATATTTGGTTCGGCTTGGTATCAATTGCTTCATGTAAAATCGGTATTCCAGTTGACTCTAAATCTACACCAGAATGAATTGTTTGTGATTTACTAGATTCCGATCGCATAGGGTAATCTAGTTCATTTTCAATATTAGGTCTCGATAAAGTGTCTGAAGTGGGGCTACATGTCGCTGTTCGACTTGAATCTGATATGGTTATTGTAGATGAGTTATTACGTGCCGTTTTCTTTTCAGCTGTTAAATTTCCTATTTCCGTAACTACGTCATCTAGGTATTTTTTAAGCTTTTCATCCTTTTTATCGATGTTAACTATCATTGATTGATTATCGTCATCTGAATCTAAGGCATTAATTTGAATTCTGGATAGAGCATCTGCGTTAGTGTTTTGTTTTCCATTTTTATATACCATTTCGTAGTCATAATCTTGTAATCGTAACCTCCATCGTGTAAGTTTGCTGCTCGGATCTTTAAGAGATCGAAGCCATATTAATGGTCGATGGTCTGTGTATATGAAAAACCTTCGACCGTACAAATAAGGTCGGAAGTGTTTCACTGCCCAGACAATAGCGAGCAATTCACGTTCGATGGTGCTATACCGCGTTTCGGTATCACTAAGTGTACGACTAGCATATGCTACAGGTTTGTCACTGCCAATTTGTCCCTGGGATAGTACTGCACCTACCGCTACATTTGACGCGTCAGTCGTAAGTATAAAAGGTTTGTCATAGTCAGGGTACTGTAATAATGGGGCATGTGTCAGGAGTTCTTTACATTTATTAAATGCGTCAGTGTATTTTTGGTCAATTACAATTTTATTTCGCTTTTTCAAACAGGCTGTTAATGGTTGAGTTATTTTTGCAAAGTCTTTAATAAATCGTCGATAGTATCCTACGAGTCCTAGGAAACTTTTGATTTCAGTAGTCGTTTTAGGTATAGGGTAATTAAGTACAGCGTTAATTTTGTCATTATTCGGTCTTAGTCCGTCTTTTGTTATAGTGTGTCCTAGGTAGAGTACTTCCTTTCGCAAGAATTCCGATTTGTCTAACTGTATCTTCAAATTAGTCGACCTAAGTCTGTCAAATATAGTCCGTAATTTCTCTATGTGTTCTTCTAGGCTATTTGAGTAAATTATTATGTCATCCAGGTAAACCATGCAATGTAGTCCTTGTAGACCACGTAAAACGTTGTCCATTGTTCTTTGAAATGTTGCGGGCGCTGTCTTTAGTCCAAATGGCATTCTGAGAAATTCAAAATGGCCGTTTTGTGTGCTGAAGGCGGTCTTTTGTCTATCCTGCTCATTTACTTCTATCTGATGATAGCCGCTTGCTAGATCAAGCGTGCTAAAATAAAGACTTTTCCCTAATTTATCAAAAAGGTCAGTTATGTTCGGTAAGGGGTATTTGTCGTCTATGGTTATGTCATTTATTCGTCTATAGTCTATTACCATCCTGTATTTGACTTCACCAGATGCGTCCATCTTCTTAGGCACCAGGTGTACGGGTGCGCTCCAAGGAGAATGAGACTCTTGGATAACATTGTCCTTCAATAATTTGTCTACCTGTTTATTAATTTCGTTTAGTAGAAACGGGGCCTGTCTGTATGGTTTTACGTATATGGGATCCTCGTTTTTAGTCCGTATGTGGTGTTTGACCTGATTAGTAAATGTCAATGGAATTTGGTCACAGTAAAATATGTCCTTGTATTCCATGCAAAGTCTATAAATTTTTTCACGTTCTTCTTCGTTAGTATGGTCAAGTCTAAGTTTGTTCAAATTTTGATCAAGTAATTTGTCAGTCTCTAGGTCAGTAAAATTGTTTGTCAAATTTAAGTGGCTTTCTGTATTTTCATATCTCGTTACTGTAAAGGGTTGTCTAATAGTCAGTCGCTTTGGTATATCTAAGGTATTTTGGATAACTGTAAATGCATAGCCATTTACGCAATTTACTATTGCACTAGGCATTCGAAGGCCGTTCTCAAATTCCTGAAAGTCTAGGATAGCGTCGCCAGAATGTTGGTCGATTGGCAACCTGACTCGATTTTCAGATCGGGGTGGTATATCAACAGTATAATTTAAATTATTATTTATAATTGGAATGCAAGTCGTATTTGTTTTTAATAGCTTTTCTTTTAAATCAATTATTGCGCCTAATTGTTGCAAAAGATCGTTTCCAATAAGACCGTCATAACGTGCGTCAACGTCATACAAATAGAATTTATGCCAATCATTATTTTCGAAAGTAGGCAAGAGAGGGATTTCCATCACTTCATCATGTCTACTGGACGCGTGGGTGCTAACAACTTGAAATGGTTCCTTCCGAATGAATTCACCGAAATATTGATAGGCTTTTCGCGGACTAATGAATGATCGCATACTTCCGGTATCAATCATCATTTTCGCGTCTATTTCCTCTAAATAAATGTACGGAAGTTTTAAATTTGGATCACAATTTACTTCTAGGATTTCTTGTCTGTCGAGGCAGTTTTTTGAAAATCCGATGTCTGAGGTGTGTCAATCTGTTCCGGTACGTCATATGGTACGTCAGTATTTTCTAAGTTATTTTCGTCATTACAAAAGTTCAATCCGTTTGCGTCACCGTAACTGTAATCTTCATTGTAATAGGGTTCATAGTAAATAGGATCGTATTCGTAAGTGGTCAGTTCATTTAACTTAAAACCTTGTTGTGGTACCTGTGGTCTAGGAGGTGCTGTCCTCATTGTTACGTCACTAACTTGTAATTGAGGCTTTTGTACCTGCGGGGGATTATGCCCAAATTGTTGAGGAGGCTTATAGCCAAATTGTTGTGGTGGTCTGTAACCTATTTGTTGTGGTGGTCTGTAACCAAATTGTTGTGGTGGTCTATAACCAAATTGTTGTGGTGGTCTATAACCAAATTGTTGTGGTGGTCTATAACCGAATTGTTGCGGTGGCCTATAACCGAATTGTTGCGGCTGAAGGCCGAACTGAGGGCGATAACCAAAAGCTGGCGGGCGAACCGCTCCATAATTTTGTGGTTGACCTTGTCCTTGAATTTGAGGCATCCTAATTGGTGTATTTTGGGGACTACCAAAATTAAATTTAGGCTGTGCGTTGTTAATTTGCACCATAGGTTTGTACCCAGACGGCTGAGTAATCAATGGCCTTGAACCTGAACCAGAAATTTGACTGTTACCGTGAATACGATTTCTCATATTATATTGTTCTAAGAAATTAACTTCTTCGAGGACGACACTCAGTGCTTCTTCTAACGTCGCGGGTGTCTTAAGCCTTACGACCCGAACCATATTTTCAGGAAGGTTGTACAAAAATACATTTAGAGCCGTATTATTATAGATAATCGACTTAGCGCGTTTCAAATCACTATCATTCCCTGTGTTCACTTTTGAGATTAATAAAGATCGGACACCTTGGATTCGATTACAAAAATCCAAATAACTTTCACCTGATTTAATTTTTAAAGATTCTAATTCTATATTTATGCACGCTTCGCTACGCGGGTCTCCAAAATGCTGTATAAGCAATTCTTTCAACTCGGACCAAGTCACAACATCCTCTCGTTCTGATAAGAGCGCAGCTGCATTCTCTTTTAACCGGCTTGTTAAAACATTAAAAACGTATAAATTTTGTTCTTCATTTCCTTTATAACGGTCAATAACATATTGACATTTTCTCAAATATAAATTTAACTGTCTTTTATCGCCATTATATTGAGGTATCAATTGGATAATTTCTTTAGGTATGGGCTCGACTGCCATTGCGATAGAGTAATGAACAGTTCAGAGAAGGCAACTAGCACTCACTTTTACACGTTAACAAAATTACACACACAAAAATAACACAATAAAAAGCACAATAAAAGCGTAAAGATGATTAGGAACACGGAAAAATCAATATTCAATTTTTAAAACAATATAAAATATTTGGGGTGAAAAATAAGATTTCACCTTAAAATTAAAACACATTAATTTGATCAATTTGAAGATCAATATATGCTAATTTACACTATTAATTAACTTAAAGCACAAATCTGAATTTTAAAATCTGTCCTGTCTATAATGTTACTTACTCTATGATAGTTCTATTTTTAGAACAGAGATAACTCGATAGAATTTAATACAAAGTTACCAGACACGTTATAATGAGAGAGGTTTAATCTCAATAATAACAATTACTTATAAAATAGTTAAATTATGAAAAATACAGGAGGATTTGGGGAACAAAGGATTGGCGAAAAGTTTTACTCACCAACCGACTGTTATACCGCAAACTCCCATACTCAGCTTTCCTTTACCCGATCGAAGAGAATATTTATTTGGTTCGAAGGATTTGACTCTATTCTCGCGAAACTTTTCGTGTCACTTTTTCCAGACGAATTTGGACGTCGGAAAATCGCGGTAAACGAGAAAAATCCGATCCGGCTGCGCCACTCTTGATTTCGGAGCGGGGAAATCAATTTTTAAAAACTAATTAAGGAATAGAAATTAAACTATGAGTATGTCCATGCCGATTTAGAGGCGATTTAATACTGTCTTAAAATGGTTACACGGGCAGGCTCATCCGGTGGGATACAATCGGTTGAGTCTGCATTAAAAACAATTCTTATAATACTAAGCTGACAATTCTTATAATGCTAGGCATGCAGAAAGGATAACCTACGCTTAGTCTAAGGCAGAGGGGTGAGGGGTATCCATAACTAACTTGTCAATGACCTAAAAAAAGAGACTCTGTGGATTTGCCATATTTATTAAAGAAATAATTGAGGCAAATGGCAAATAACCTGACAAGTTGTTTCGTAAGAATAATGAACAGACAGATATCTGTATCAAAATAAACAATAAAATACCAAGGAATGTTTA
Organism: Allophyes oxyacanthae; assembly: GCA_932294325.1. Taxonomy (NCBI): domain Eukaryota; kingdom Metazoa; phylum Arthropoda; class Insecta; order Lepidoptera; family Noctuidae; genus Allophyes; species Allophyes oxyacanthae. The sequence goes on along the minus strand of OW028613.1, from coordinate 12,249,166 downwards.
CAGTAAATAGTATGAATTTTGAAATGCCTATCAGTCGTAAACAATGATAATAATAATTTTGCAGCAGACTGGCGCACGCGCAGCCCTACTATTCGCATATTAACGTTCATCAGTCATCGGCCCCCGTCTTCCGGTTATATTTCATAGTTCAATGCCTCGCTAGATCCACGTCCCAATGGACGACCTTCAGAACGTGCGACGCACACAACCACACATCACGAATTTGAGTAAATACACAACAAACAAACACTATCGCAGTTTCTGAATGAATAGCAGTTTAATGATTATACGTAAAACCAGCCTTGTACACAGAACTATTGCGAACAATCTCAGTAAACGCACCTATCGCGTCGGTGACTTCATAATATCACAATCCGTGATCAAGAGGCGGTACTGATAATTTTTTATATTTTCTTTCAGGCTCCTAGCCTATAATTAAGCTTAGGCATTCAATTACAGATTCGTATTGGATATATTTAATAATAGGGCCTTGGTCATAAATTCTGCATAAGTAGAGTTGTAATTATTATAATGTACAAACAGCATAAGAAACATTCATTTGATAATACTTTATTTGGTAAGTTAGGTACAGAATACATCGCCTTAACACGAACTCATTAGTTCAATAGTTTTAATTCGAGCTGATGTGTGAAGGCATGTTATATAATTTATTTACTTATAGTTTATGCACTATGTACAGAGGCGGACATAATGCCTTAGGCATTTTCTACCAGTCAACCTAAGGGTGATGCAAAGAAAAAAGGATGGTAGGTGCATGGACAAGATAATTTTACTGAAAAAAGTAAAATAAGCATAGTTACTTATAACTATTTATACATAAGAATTTATATAATATACACTACATATCGTCAGTGGAAAGCCAAAACTACTAAAGCGCCAATTCGTTGCCAAACTAACTTAAACTTTAAAATGTGCCCCTGTAAAGTTTAAGTTAGTTTGGCAACGAATTGGCGCTTTAGTAGTTTCGGCTTTCTACTGACGATATATATACACTAAATATACATATAATAATAATAATAATAATGTTTTTATAATCTTTTTTTTTTATTTAATTGTAAAATTATTTAAAAATATATAAAAGTATGTTAAAAATTAAATAAAGGAAATAATAATAAATTTATTCAGTTCTGCGTTACATTGTATGTGATCTTAATTTTAGGTGTACAGAAAATTTTAAAAACTAAAACATCTTGTAACTTAACACAATTGTTGTGGTATTGTTAGACGGCGGCCCCCAAACTAGGCGTTTGCCTGTATCTTGGGAGCCAGAGTATATATAAATTCCATATTAGTGCATAAATAAATATATATATTATACATAAATATACTATAAGTAATAAGAAAGCGGAGATGATTTTGCCAATATGATGGTACTAACAAGTAGAGCTTCCTATGTGGACAAAGAACCTCCATATCTTACAAAACTTCCTTGTGAGAGATGGGTGAAATTCATCGATCATATTCCGAAACATCTTACAAGTTAAAGTTTTTGTGATTGATGATACCTAACATTTTGTTCCTCTCGTTCGTTATACTATAATACTGTCACCATCACATGTTTTACAACATTTTGTACGTTTACAAGGCGTTCGAAATATTTATTGCTAACGATAAATCTATGCAAATTAGTTCAATAAAATATTTAGCATCATTAAATTCTACGGTCCAATTTAGAATGGACACGGCACTGCCTTATAATTTGTTTGTTGAGATGTTATATCGGTTACGCTGGTATAAATTATTTAATTTACAATACGGCGTGAATTATGTTATTTGTATAATTTATAACGCAAACTTTTTATTGGACTTTATATTTTGAAGCGCTTTGAAGATTTTTGTTGAAACAATAATAGGTATACTTATTTTCTTTTGTAACTTTCCTGTGTATTCGCAGTTTCGTTTTTTAGGAAGCAAACAATTGAATTGGAATCCAGAGCTTTTCTTTTTCTGGCCGTTTCCCAAGTGATCCGATTTGGAACAAAGCGTCTGTTACGTCACGACTCCAGTTGCCGTGGCAGTTCAGTCCAAATTTCTGTTCGCAGCATTATATTATTTACTCAGACGCAAATAAATTATTTTTTTATTGCGTTGGTGCAGCAGACTCTGCCGATCATTGGTTTGACATTCAGACAGTCTAGCTAACTCATTGCATCGGTGTATCCTCTTGACGGCCAACTGCAGGTCCACGGCGTCCTTGCAAACGAATCACGACTCAAATTTCATGGACGGTAAAGGTTATATTCGTTAAACTTAAACTCTCCGGAGATTGCATTCGATACCCGAGCTCACAGTTCATAATGACCGTGCATTTCGTACTCAAGGACAAGGGTACGAATTATTCGTTCGAATCTGTTGACCGCTTCGTCTCTGTAATACTTATTCGCTATTGTCGGCAGAACAGATATGAATTCGCAGTCGAACCCATTGTTTCTTGCCCGTCATCACTTTCAAATACATTTCGTGGAGTGGGATTGGAATAGATACAATATGCATTCGCCTTGATTAAAAGGAACCGCAGAATCCCCGCATGACATTGAATGTTTTCATTTTATTTTTATTGTGTGGTCCGGTTGAAATAGATTTTTTATCATTTCTAGGTAAATTGAATCGTAAATGGACTAACACTTTATACTTTTATTATTTTTTAACAAAATGTATTTTTTTTTTTGTTTCAGGTCTAAATATTCAACGCTCACAAATTCTGGTGAATCGAAGTTTTTAATAATAATATAATGTTGTAATAATATATCGCTGTCAGTTAATTTCATATAGTGTAAGTTAACATTTGCCCCCTGTGAAGTGCCGAGTGAAATCTGGAGAATTTAACGGCGGCCAAGAGGAGCACCGGGTTTACCCCGGTGACAGACAGGTGAGCATGTCACAGGTTAATAACTATATTAGTTACTATGTTATATTTAATTCACTAATAGTGCTTTAAGGGGTCGAAATACCTACTCATCAATTTGAACAAGTTCAAATAAACTTTTCATACAAAAGATCAACCTTGCTCAAAAAAGTCAAAAGTCAAAAATGTTTATTTTGTGAATATAGGTGAGTTGTAGGTACAGTAAGGTAAAATATTGTGAGTGCCTCTATATTCTGCCACTATTGTAGCATACAAAATACAAAAGTTAAATACATAGTCCGTTATTTTAAATGCTTAAATTACAATACATTAAAATTAAATTAAAAATACCAAACAATGAACAAACAATGAATGATAGTATTATATCCCGTCAACATTTTATATTATAAATAATTCAAAATCAATCAAAATGTATGAAAATTTGATATATTTTTCGTGATTTCAGTGTATGTTCATTGTTCATATTGATAAGTAATGATGAGTACTTCTTAAAGCACTATTAGTGAATTACAAATAACACTGTATCATTTTATGTATACCTGTCCGCTTATATAATTTGTTTGTAAAATCTTCATGGCTAAACTGCCGAACCGATTTTGATAAAATTTGGCAAAAAGGTAACTGGTATCACAATTTCACGTGAAAGAAACCGCGAGCACAGCTAGTTTTAAAAGTACAATTATTTAGATATAGGTAAACGTGTCTTTATCGTAAAATGCCTCCAATCTTTCTGTGATTTTAATTGAAAGTCGCACGGAAGTTCCGCCCTTACGCGTTCGCCCTCGCTTCACTCCCGCAACTTATCCGCCCACGCTCCGCTTTCAGTGAGACGCGGCCTTTAATCGTGACCCGCAATATCACGAACTTAATAACATACGGAGTGATACGAAGCTTTCATGGCATATGACCTCGCACTTTTAAACTAATTACTCTAACATTCACGTTTATTAAAAAGCTTTTAATTTTCCCGCTTCTAACAACTTACAACTATGTAACAGTACCTATAAAATTAATTATAATTGTTGGAATTGAATATAACGCAGAATCAAGTCTCCGACAACCGAGCTACCTACATTGAACATGATTTTATGTCCTATCAACAAATGAACAAATTAGTACTTAAAGATCTAACTATTTTAATTAAGGAAATAGCTGAGGGCGGTTCGGCTCAGGTGTGATTAATTAGCGAGTTGCTCACGTATCCAGTTTATCTATATTCATTATCTAAGCGGTGGAGGCACGATTTTGTAGATTTACTGAACGGAAAAAAGATTATTTGCATATTGACTGCGCTAAGGGTCTGCTGGTAGAGCTAAACATGAAATTTAATTTGGTTTTATATTCTAATTTAGTATGTTGATATACGACTATGCCACTACTATCTATTACTACTCTTCTCATCATTCGACGCAACTTTTATTATGGGAACAATTCTGAAATCGAGAAATAAAAACATCTGCTTTTCCATACAAAAGTGGATATCTAATCTAAATGTATAGAGCAGTCGATTTTTTATCACGATTTCAGGGTTGGTTCACTAATAAAAGTTGTGTAGAATGTTGAGGAGAGAATGCCCTTCATTTTTTTCTGGTTATTTAAAAAATAAATAGGTAGGTGTAGATTCCTTAGAACCACACTATATTACACAAAAAAAAAAAGTCTGTTCGGTAGGCTTGTGATTCGGAAAAAATCATCTGAGAGGAAGGGCATAGCGGGACTTTCCGCTCAAAATTGGAGGTGCCCGACTGGGGAAGTACCACCACCTTGCAGAATATCGTGCCCAAATAACGCTGCTCTTCTGCAGTGTTGTGTATTTCTACCGGTGAACAAGATCACCAGTGCTCCTTGGGGAAGCGTCGTGTTGGCTGTAAGTCCCCCTCTTCTGCCAACACGACGCTTTCTTTTCTTTCTTTATTTTATTGAAAAAGCGTCGTTGACGCTCGTAATAGGGTCGGCAACGCTCGAGTGACGCCTCTGCTGTTGCAAGCATCCATAGGTTATGGTACCCACTTACTATCAGGCGGGCCGTATGTTTGTTTACCACCTTAGTATGTAGTATACAAAAATAAAAAAAACGCTTTGGGTTTGGCGTTCTTGTCGAGTCTATATTATTTATACTTCGTTCAAAATTTATCGAACCAATATATCATTTCTCGTGTAGCCATTGAAACTAACGTAAATATAATGCGAATTTATCATGAACGTTATATTTAACGCCCGTGGTGACAGGATAGGTCCATAAACTAGGCACACGTTACTCGTATATTACAATACGCATGCAATTTCAGAATGTCATAGGTCTCACGATGATCGTATATTCATCCACAATTATAAATGACGCAGAACTGCATATAAATGGGGAATATGGATAGCAATATAACGTAACATAATCTCAGTTGTCCTGTCGTATCTACAGGCGCTATCACATAAGAATCGCCCATGTCATTTGGAAAGATATTTTTTTCTTTAATTTTTTAAAAATGCCTTGTTCTCTCTCAATTTTCCCCTGTATCATGGGTACAGTTTACAAACATACATGTCACATGCACACACACTCAGATCTAGAACAACTATCGGTAGGCAATACCTGGTCCATGGGGGATCGAACACCGCCGGCTAAATGTGGCCTTTTTAGGCCCCCTCTTTATTTTCGCGTTTCGTGAAATCAGGTTGATTTCCGAGGCTACATGACTTACTACAGTATTCGGTATGGGTCCAAGGGCGTACGCAGCTTTAGGCAGGATCCCCCCCCGGGATCAGGAATTTCAACAATAGGTACTTAGATATAGGCACATAATTACATGATTAAAACCTGTTACGATTACCTACGCTACAATTCTCCGCTCATTCTAATTGTTCTAATTGTGTTAACTGAATTACAGGCATTTGTTAATTGTTATCATGTATATGCGCTTTTATAACCTGTTACGAAGTCAATAGGAGGCCTGTGAACAATATGTATGACGTCATATAAATACTTAATTAAGAAATAACAGTGTCAGCTGCTCCTCAGGCCATCCAAGTATTTAGGATTTATAGAGCCGGGCAACAAATTGGTTGTGTCGTTGTCGCCCTACATCTTTTTAGTCACAGACTTAAATCATGATGATCACTTAGGATTTCTGACCTATTAAAGACTTAAATAGGACAGAGGGCGGGAGGAGGGAAGGGGTTCGTACCAACATAACTGTTTATTTGATCAGCGAGGTTAAGCAGAGATTGCCGCGGTTAGTCTTTGGATGGGTGACCATTTCTTCAAACTTCGAGACCCCTCCGTGCCTCTGAAAGCACGTTAAGCAGTAGGTCCCGGTTGTCATACTAAAACCTATGATGGCCGTTACGAGAGTCAGCAGCACGCAGCAGCAGCAGATTGCAGCAGTCTGAAATCTGATCTAACCTTAGGGTATCAGTGTCTCCCAGTTATTGTGTAGCGGACGTCAGATGGCAGTCACTCTGTGTTAAATACTGGTATTCAGCCGCATCTGGTTAGACTGGGAGCCAACCCCAACCTAGATAGGAAAAGGTTTGGCAGAATATTATTATAGACTTCAGTGATCCAACGGTGTCTTTAGAATATCTCTGGATGCAATCTCATTGGATGCATCTTATCAACCAGTATTGTACATGAAGCGACTGCTGACCTCCGCAAACCAAATAGGCAGTGGGAGTGCGATACACCGGTATCTAATCATCTATAGAACAACAGTATCTGTAAAAAAAGTTAATCTACAATAGACAAGAGATCAAATAAACTAAAACTCAAAGTCAAAAACGATCAAGGATCAATAATACTGTGTGCTCGACTCACACAACTAAACTGTCGTTCTGCGTATTTAAATGACAGTAGCGCCATTGTCACGACCGACCAGTTTTAGAGGCCGATCAAGAATATTATACTATCTATAATATTCTTGAGGCCGATCGTCAGTTAGAACTCTAAGTGAACGAGTGAAAATTTTTTCCGTGGCGGCTGGAGATAATGGACATCTCTCAAAAATACACTAGGTACGTTTTTTCTAAACCCTTTTTGATGAACCCAAAACATCTTTTATCGTCAAGATCCAAATGCCAATAATTACATTATAATTTATTTTGAAGGAGTATGTACAAAATACAAATCATATACGAATTGATTAAGATACCATCTGCAAAAAACTGATTGTACTCCTAAATGAACACGAGACAATAACCGACGTGTCAATAAAAATAAACATTGATTCAGGTATAAAAAACTAATGGATTGCAATCCAATTAAATATTCTTGTCTGCCAAAACTGTCAGATGATCCTCGTCAACTGTCATGAGACAATCGTTTGTAAACAAGGGACGTTTGAAACTGTGAACAAAACATTGACACGAGAACAAAGGTTTGTTAGCTCTGGCAAATGACTGAAATTATAAGGCCAATATGTACTTAGGGAGGGCGATCTGAAGAGTCCAAATTCCACCAGTTTACCTAATGGATACGGTGACATACACGATAGGATTGCGACAGTTTTTAATAATTTTTACTCCGGGAGTCAGATACAATCGGCCAAATCCCTTATACATGGTGGAGATTTCCATCCGATTAGGTATGATCTGATGATAGAATATGTCGCAGGGAAATGACGAAAGGTCGGTTTTTTATATTTAGTTATATTGAATAGGCTTACGTTTGAAACGAGCAAGGAATTCCACTCTTCAGCAGTACCTACGCATGATGAAAAAATAAGTAAACCGCTAGGTGCGTATGGGTGGAATGATTTCGTTTGGTTTTGTAAATTCTCTGCGACATATTGATCGCTCTATTCTTGATGCTGAAGCAACAACTAAATAGAAACCAAAAAATAAATAAATTGTTTTCAGACATTTTACATTGCAAAACAGTTCAAACCCATTCTCTCAATAAAATCGTGATTATTTCAAACTACAATTCTACCAATAATGTTGCACGTAAAAATAATGAATTATGGCTTTTGGGATCATCGTCTTTGGTTTAGTATACTTAATTATTTATTAGCTACAACACATTTTTGTTTTAAAAGCACGTCCAAGATATTAAATTACATGATCATTATTCTGACATTTAAGGTATATTTATTAATCGTATACAAGGTGACTGGTTGAACGAGGGAAATATTGAAGGAGGGTATTGTACTCATTATTATAAACAACTTTTATTATGGGAACAACACTGAAATCTCTAAAAAAACATCTACTGTTCCGTACATTTAGTAGAGTAATATAGAATTATTTATATGGAACAGCAGATTTTTATTTAGCGATTTCACTGTTGGTATATTTTATTATTGATACAACAAAACACAACCAAATTAATTGGCTTCAAAACCACGACTTGTTTTATTTTAGTTATTAAATTGGCATAGAGATATAGATGGGTCAAGTCACCAAATGACGCTTAGTGATAAAAGATCCAAGGTCTCCGCAACCTTTCGACGTCGATTGGACATAAAAGTGGGAAGAGAATCATGTCGAGGTCAGCGACGAACAAACTATTTAACTTTACAACGAGCATTAGAAATCTGCTCCGAATATAATTATATGGAATAGAATAAACATTTATTTGGACACAACAAAATGAGACAACATACAGAATGAACACAAAGAAAACACAAGAAGGAAGAGAATGGCATAGAATTTAATGAAAAGAACAAAATCTTCATGGCTATGTTTCTCAAACTTGGATCAAATAGGTGTCCAGATCAGCTTAATGTACACCAGAAAGTGCTTGACGCTGGTTTTCATCTGAAACCGTTGTGCTCCAAGTTTTTTTAGAAATCTGGATTTGTTTTTTTTGTTCCATCCCCGGGAGTTGGGCGACCACAACCATACACTGTCAAATTTCAGCCCGTAAGTCGCTACAATGAACGTCATGAAGGAATATTGCCACCATCACGCTTGGAAAACGGATTGGATATGGCAGTATATTCATAGCGCAACGGAGGATGTGGCAGCCCATCCTCTGTCGTAGTTTTCGTAGTACCTTGGTCCTTCCTACGTGGTCTTCTTCAAAATCCATGAGACGAAAGAGTGAGGCATTTTCTATGCTGATAACCACACGTTCAATTCGTGATAACACAAATATACAAACGGTCGCATTATTATTCCTTTCAGCGCTGTTGGTTGCATCATCAACTGTACACTAGTTTGTAGGGAACTACATAGGGAACGAGTTTGTGAACTATCATAGAGTTGTTTTCCATGTTGACTTGTAATAGCGTGCTCTCAATGCACTGTCACTTTCTATTCATGTGTTGCCCGTTAATGCGACCTTATTACTGTTCACAGCTTATAGCAAATTAGCAATATCCATGCACCTGGTCTTAACTGCTTAGAGATTTATCCTTGCCGCAAACTTATATGTAGTTACTTGCTTTCGCCCGTTACTTTTAGCGCCGTGTTTTGTTCGCGTGAAAGGTATTTTCGTACCTCTCATGTATTTCAAGTGGATTTTCAAAAACCATTACTTAATCCAGTCTTTTTGTCGTTTATTCCTTCTGAAGTTTCTAGGTTCAGTGGTTTAGTCCGGGCAATTAGTCAGCCATTCAGTATCAGCTTAAATTTATTTATAATGAAGATTTTTTTAAATTATAAAATAGACTGTGTTAACCACAACATTTTAAATAAGAATTTAATCTAAGAAGATTCGGTTTTGCGATTACAAAGTTTGCACGACATGTTTCGTACTTTAGCAATGTAAGGTCTCCTAGACTTCGTCGACTTAAACGAATGAGTTTCCCAACTGATATTAAAATGTAAACAAATTGCTCTTGCTGGTAGAGTTTCTTTTTAGTTTATTTACAAAATGAAAGGGCAAAATATGTTGTTGTGGGATGGAAATGACACTGCATCGAATGGCCATCATACATTGGGAAACAGCTGTTTGACCGGAAATAGCAAAGATAGTCCACACCTTTATACCCGTGAAAGGCACTCCAGCAAGTGCTTTCTTGTGTGTCCAGGGGTGGTTATGGTGTTATTTCTACAGTTTAAGAGGCTATTTTCAATATTGGACGCTTCCGGAGTGATAAACCGGGAAATGGAGCGTGTTGTCCCCTATATGGTCTGACGACCTAGTGAAAGATTTGCTACAAGCAACTGAAATCCTTTCAACATGAGTATTTGGATGTCTTTGTTCAACAGTGGTCACCTTACGGCAGATTTCACGATGATGTCATTCTGCGTTTTGGATCTTCAGCGACAGAGTGGATACGTCGTTTGTCTACATTATTCGGGTGTCGTTGCAATGTTCTCCATCCTTACGTTTTCACGGCTCAATGTCGGTGTCCGCTCTGCTTATAGGATCCACCCGTGCACTTGTAAACTGACAGTGAAATCTGAACAGTCCTTTCCTACGGGTTTAATAAATTAAGATGTAGCTAGAACAATATTTTGCATTTATTAAATTCAGAATCGTATGAGATTGAGCGACGAATAGGTAATATTACATCATGACTGTTAGTTCAGAAGGGATTAGACCAACTCTTTTCTTGCCGATTCTTCTCCAAAGGACCAACTTTTTCGGAATCGGAAACTTTCAAAAGTGCCTAATATTTCGTTTATTTGAAATTATAACTTTTCCATTCTATTATTCTTATTGTCATCCAGATTTGGGATGCAAGCTGCCATTTTAACCGACTTCAAAATAAGAAGGAGCTCCTTACGTGAATACTCCACCAATTGCAGACCGATTTTAATTTTTTTTTGTTTGAAAGTGTATACTCTCGAGGTGGTCCATTTTAAATTTGGTGAACATCTGATGAAGACCTTCGGAGATAGACAATGGAAATCTTGAATGAATAACAGCATATCACTCGCGATTGCTGTAATCGCATGTTTATGTATTGTATATGCCACTCAATTTTTTTTTATAAACTTTAAAAAAAGTTATATCGACTTCAAAATTGTAAAAAGTATAAAAATATATTCTTAAAAAACTTAACTGCTTCTGAAATTGTTTAATGCTCCTAGCTTGTCAATGGTAAAAAACAAAAATGGTAAATAAAAAATAATCTTTTTATTTGAAGTCGGTTTTTACCATTCATAGAAAATTACAGCTTGCGACTGGCAAGGTTGACTATAAAACTTGGTACTAGCCCCCAGCACTTGAAGTTTACGGGCTGATGAGATAAAGTCATCATCAGGATAATTGAAATCCGAACCTTTTATGGAAGAAAATAATTACTAGCTATTAATAATTATATTATTATCAGTAATTCTAATATTAATTAAAATCCAATCAATCGTTGATTTCATTTCAACTTCCGCCTGTTAAGTTAAAGTTTATGCCATTGGTACTTAATTTGGACAATACGCCATTGTGATTGGAGATACTTAAATCACTTGATTGCGGACAATCGTAAAAGCGCTGTTGGTCGTAGTCGTAACTTAATAAATAAACGTCGTTTAATCAAAATGAAGTTGCTTTTGTATGCAAATGCGTGCATCACAATTGAGGTTATCAATTTAAAGGTGCATGCAAACCGATTGTGCTATCGATAAATAAAAATATTATAGTTTTAAAAAAAACTATAGAAAACACGCTTTAGTCATCGAAACTGAATGTGTATGCAAAATTTCAGCTCAATCGGAAACCGGGAAGTGGGTCAAATTTAACTTCAGGAGAAATCCTAAAGTGGGGGGTTTTTTCTTTTAAAAGGAAGTAAAAGGATTATAAAATCGAGTAGATAGGTACATCAGTAGGCACCTTTAGACAAGGCTGTGGTGAGTGACCTTAATGTATTGATCGTTTTATCTTACTTTCCTTTTCTTTTAAGGTGATTAGAATAGATAAAGGGATTTTTATATTCAGAAAGAGACAGAGCCAGAGTGTGTCTCATAAGGGATTATTAGACACACTCTGACGGTATTCGTAGTTAAAGAATAGGCAATATGTATCAGCCCTAGCTCTCGTAAATAAATTATCATTTAGTTTACCAATTGCATTTCATTTCGAACAACCCAATAGTAGCACATCTATAAATATAACCCACGTCAATATCAATCAATGTAGCTGATTGTCTTCGAGATAAATAAAATAGAACTTTATCCACACTATGGACCACGTCAAATGGAGCACAGAATCTCTATAGATCCATTTTAACATTTACAATAAGTATTCAATACGTAATTCGGCCTAAAGTAATACTAACGGATCATTCAACTAAATCCGATTGCCGATATTAGCTCGCGTGCGCAAGCTCGCAGAACTGAATCATATTATTGCATAACACCAGCGCAAACGCAAAACTCGCGTGCATCGCAGCCTTGCCAACGTTATCAACCGCTTCCCGGGCCGATGTCTGTGTGACCTTTGTATTCGCCGCTCGGAAACTAGGTCGTCGGCTTCTGACCTTTTTGTTTGTATTACAGCGGATTGAAAAAGATAAACGATCTAGCCCGAGCGCGACACGAACGATGCACGAACTCTATTTCGGGTGCAGCCGAACTGCATGGGAAGCGGATCAGTCTAGCATTGATATGTGCATGATTAGGGCCCACGCAGACGACCGAATGAACTTTATTAGTGTTTCATTGAATCGACTGATATCTACACTCGGAAGCAATTAATCTGGGTCACCAACATAATAAACCTTAATATCTTGGAGACTAAGAATGATAGCTTATTTAATTTAAAAGTATTTTAAAGACCTATTTATTACCTCAAATAATACGCTTCGAGAGCTAAAAATTGCATTGATAGAGGAATGCGAGAATATTCCCCAACATGACCTCAGAAACTTTGTTCCGTATACCGAATCGCATGACATCTGTATTAAATTAAAAATAGATGAAGTTAATATAAAGTATTAAAATGTGAGAAAATGATAATTATTATATTATTATCTCTAAAACATGGATATTTAAGAAAAATGCGATATAATTTACACATTTTATCATTTCTCATTTTTTTTTTTTTTTTTTTTTTTTTATATTTTTTTTTTTTTTTTTATTTTTTAAGCAAAACTAATACTAAACTATATTTACTAAGAAGTTTTATTAATTTTATTTGTGAATAGAATAGTTATTTATTGTTTATCACAGATAAATACAAAAAAGATCTTAATAGTAAATAACAAGTGTCACTGTAAAATACCCATTGGGTGTAAAATAATATACAATTTAAAAAAATATACAAAATCTTAAAACACAAATACAATAAAATACAGTTTAACTAGAAAATTGTGGTATTATTTAATTTACATTACCACATCACGGCCACCATTACATAATTATTATTGCGAGATATAATATTATTATCTAGTAGTAAAAAAAATAAGAAGTATAATATAATTATAGTCTATAAAATATTTTTTATTTGAATAATCTATTTCCGAGATATTAAAGTTTATTATTGACCCGGATTCATTGCTTCCGAGTGTACATACAACAAAACGACAATATAGAGTCTATTCCTAATCATCAGACAAACGTGACTCTATGAATACTCTTTCTTGTGCTTATATGGAATCATTCTATGGCATGTAGGTCGTCAATCAACATTCGCGTTACAAATAGCGAAGGCATTTTTTACTTTCTACTTCTTTGTCATGGGAAGATTTATATTTGATTCTGTTTGCAACTTAACGCATTATAGCAATTTGGGAGAATTGCTACTTGAAAATAAAAGTTGACCACAATTTCGCAAAGTTTTTGTTTAGAAAAAACGTTTCCCCTCTCTATGATTTCTCCTGTATCGAGGGTACAATTTACAAACATAGGTACCCACATGTCACATGCACACACACCCAGACCCGAAACAACTATCTGTAGATCATACAAATATTTGATCCGTGCGGGGTTCGAACCTGCGGCACGTAGCGCAGAAAGCTAATCGCTTAGCCACTGCGCCTACCGTGTCGTCGATTGATAGTAGGTATTAAATTACGACTTTTTTATCGTTTACGAGGTTTCTGACTAAGTTTGTGAATTGAGGGCAATCAGGCGGGAACTGTTTTAGTACTATTTTATAGGCTGAGGTTACACCGTTACTTTTTCTAGAATAGGAAGGAAACTGAGTATTTATGGGTCTTTATTACGTTCATGAGATTTAAAACCAGTCTCTAGGATTTCTCCTGAATCGTGAATCCAGTTTAAATACAGTCATAAACACATCCACATGAGGATAAATCTGCATATTTACTGATCAAGAATAACTAACACTGTAAATATTTGTTCCATCTGGGATTTCAACCCACTACTCGCAGCACAGAAATTCAATCACTTAGCCACTGCCATATAAATTACCAATAAGAGATCTTATACAAATGTTATGGTCGTTTTCAAGTAAGTGTTACAAAATCGCAAAACCAGATACGCCTGCAAAATAACCGTCAATTAAGCCTGTTTCTGAACGCAATAAATTCGATTCTGTAGGGCGGCGGCGTCTTATCGCTTGATTGACTGCGATCAACGACAGCTATAACGAGCCTTCAATTATTGTGACGATCTATAAAGTGAATCTCACGGGACAAATGGGCGATCCAAGTCGTTTGAACAATCTAACTGTTGGCGCTGTTCATCACTGAGAACTCAATGAACTGATTTAAAATGTGATTTTGAATAAACACGAGATTACTAAGAATTGTTGAGAAGGTGCAAAAACTAAATCACGAGACAACACTTTCGCTGATTGTTACTAAGAAACACTGCAATGGCTGACACAAATACAGTCTATTATAAAGGTTAAGATCTAAGAAATAAGAAAAATTATGATTATAGTAACTATTTTGTAATCAAACGATTACAGCATTACTTTTCTCGTCCCCATCATCATTCTCCTGCCCTTATCCCATTTTATTTGGGGTCGGCGCAATATGTCCTTTTCTACCATTCGTCTCTATCAAACGTCATTTCCAGATTCTCTTCCTTCACAAACATGTCATGTCTCACACAGTCCATCCATCTTTTCTTTGGTCTGCCTCTTCTCTGATAGCCATCAATATTCATACTCACTTCTTATAACATGATTCTCATCTCTCCGCATTGCATGTCCATACGACGACAGTCGGTTACTTTGCACCTTTTTTGTAACTGTAAAATTAGTTTTCTCGACCTGTAATGGTAATTTATTAGGTATAATGTTTTTGTAATTAATCAATAATTTTATTGAAGTAAAAAACTAGCATAGATTAAAGATATCTACTGAGTTAAATAAAGAGATCTACGTTTACCAGAAAACCAAAATAAAACAAGTAGGTACGCTTAGGTAAACGGACCAAAGGTATGTATTTTTAGGTAGGAACTAATGGTCGCCGAGAGGTCGAAATTCGACCGTAATTTTAGCGTTCTGCACTCCTTCTCCATATAAACTTGAACTATGCCAATTCTCACATTTTTCCGTGCGCGCAATATGTTAAAAAGGGGTACTTACAGAGTTTTCTCTTCACGTATTAATACATATATAGATGATAGAGGTTGGGTATTTTTTACGCATATATAATTATTAGCACGATGTTATAATTAATAATAACAAGATAAATTTTAACAGACTGCTCTAATTACGAAATTATAGACATCAGAGCGCATACAGTAGGCAGAACGGAGGCGATCTGGGGGCGCTGGCGGTAGCTAGACGAAAACGGATGGCAGGCGTGAAGATATCGTAGGATGTCCAGCCGGGATGTACGCTGGGTAGCGGAAGGACGCGAAAATTTGATATTTACTATCAAAATAACGTCCTCGCTTCATACACACAGTTTTAACATCCATCAGCCAAGTCTAATTATTTTTCCAGACATGATAGTATATTTAAGTCCAACAAAATAAACAGTCAGTAGTAGTCGGAACAAATATTTGTAAGATCTACAGATAGTTGTTTCGGGTCTGGTTGTGTGTGCATGTGACATGTATGTTTGCAAACTGTACCCTCGATACAGGAGAAATCCTAGTGAGGGGCAACGTTATAAAAAAATACGAAGACATAATACGACGTTTTTCTAGCCATCCTAGATGATTTACCTACTATTCTCTAAGAAAAAATATTATTAAGTAAGTAATGGTATCCAAATGGAAGCTAATCAAATTAACCCAGTTACGCCAATCAACGTTTCTGTAAAAAAAAGTATAAATAACAAAATTACTGAACTAATCAAACTTTTATTTCTTATCAACAAAATTATTCTTGTTTTGATGTCATTTGGGTCACGTTGAACAGCCGTGACCCAAGATTTGAACTGTTCCTAAACATATGTCGAAGGTTAGGTTAGGTAAGTAAACCGACTTCAAAAACTAAAAAGAATAAAATAATTTTCTTAAGAAACTTAACAGCTACTGAAGTCGGTGCCACTGCCAAGCTGCATTAAAGAATTATTAAAGGTGGTAAAAAAGAAAGAAAGCAAAATTAATTGACAACATTACAACAACAAGATTACATTACATCACAACAACATTAACAACAGTTATTGAGTTTAGGCGATTGGGAATTTGGTATAACAATTTTGTCAGAATAGACCATGATCGTTACCTATTAAAAATTAAGTTGGTGTCGTGCGCATTAAAATTCCAAAGTTTTTCATTACGACTAAAATTTGCGTCGGTGATCAGTCGGTCGTCTGAGCTCTTAAAGTAGACATTGGGGTGCAAGAAAATAATCTTCTCAAAGTACCGTACGTTCAGCACACTTTGGCAGTTTAGCTACCATCACCTCAAGTAACTTCGCTACCAACGTTGGCCAAATTTCAATAGGTTATTTATTTGTGCTTTAATCTAATATAACATACCTAAGTTATTATTCGTTACATTGTTATTTTTAGGTAATATCTATCAACTATACATTTAGCTAGCCAGCTAAGCACTAAGCGCGTTTTTTGTGCCATGCCGATTTGCTCACGCACGCAGGATTGGCCAGCATGCGTAAAATTGCAAAGTTCTGCCACCCCGTGTCCCGCGTGTGGATAACATGCATCATAATAAACGCACATTACAGGTGACACGCATGCGGGATTCGCCCGCATGCGTGGGCAAATTCGCATGACAATAAAAACACCCTAAGTCAAACTTAGTAAGTCGTCAATGTGCATCAAAGTTGCATTGGCTCTTGGATAGGTACAAGAGCCAGTATGAGGTCGATTGAAAGCCCGTTTACTCCACCAACACTCACACAAAAATACACATTACAAGTATAGGTACATATACCACAAACAGTGACAAATTGTTAGCCTCACGCCCGTAAGTGTCATTAAATAACCCTCCTTGATCCCACAAGTTGCGTGGGAATAGCAGCTCCCTTTTCTCTTCATTCCGTCCAATAGAAATATATTTTTATTAGAAGGAAAAATACACTTACACGGTGATCTGAGAATAAAAGAGAGTAAAGAAGGTAATGCTTGTCAAGTGCAAGCTACATAAGTCGGTCGAGGGAAGTGGATTATAAACCCCTTACTATTAAACCATGATTAAACGTTATTTAACTAAACTAGCTCTCAACAAAAGTTTGTTGTCATCTCTATTCATAGGCATGCAAATGACAAGGACAGGTATTATATAACTAGTGTTTAAAAATGAGAAGTTTTTATTAGTAACGGGTTTAATGATCAAATGGGGCTTAGTCTTAACCAGTACCACATCGAGTTTTTCTCGACTTTGACCTTAGTTACCGTCAAGCCAAAAATTTGTGCAAACAGTGTGCGAACACTGTACACACATTTTTGGCTTGACAGTAACTGCAGTAGAGGTCGGCAACGTGCGGTCCCGTCCCTGGTTTCGCACGGGTGCAATTTCTCTACTATCCTTACATTAAATATCGAAATATGATCTTCCGTGAAAAATTGTCTAACTGATGGTGAAAACCGCATCAAAATCCGTTGCGTGGTTAAGGAGGAGTTAGCGGATAAGTATGTACAGTCAGACAGACAGACGGGCGTGGAAAGCGACTTTATTTTATACTCTGTGTCTCTGTAGAGATTTGTGTAGTATAGTTTACAGTGGCGACGAGTGACAGTTTTAAAAGGGGAAGCCGTCCCGAAAATGCCCTCTAAAAATTGCTGCAAGACAAAAATTCATACCTTCTCTTGTAATCTATACATAGTCATGTCTGTAAGAGCTGGACCTAACTGAATAACCAGCCTTTTTTTTGTCAGTTGGATGAGTAAATAATATAATATTACGTTGGTCTATGCACTAACCAATTCCTTAAGGGAAGCCGATGGGAATCGGGTTGTATGGACTCTTCGCCACTGATAGTTTATGTAGATTACTTTGTAGGTTACTCTATTCTTCAATACTAGTTATGTTTTGTTTTTGTACCTTTTTCGTGGTGCTGTTTTTAACCCAAAGGTTGACTGGCAGAAAATGCCTCATGGTATTAAGTCCACCTTATGTACCATTTTTGTACACGAAGTATAAATGAATAAACATCCATAGACCACATTTATGTAAAACGCGGTTATCAGAAATTTTTCAGTCCGCAGCTGCCTTTTAAATCTTGAGTGATTTGATGCACATAAAAAAATGCACGTTAACGTTTATATGATATTCGGGAGCGATGTTAAATCAGGCCATACAGAGGCTGAGGGAGGAGCTCCACCGAGGCTGGGGGGTGGGGATGACCTAGTTCTGTGACCTGGTCGCACGCAGGCGCAACACCTGCAATTAAAGCTAACTAAATGTTTGTTTTATTCAATTGGCCATTAATAACTTATCTACTATGCAAGTTGACACATTACACAATCGAAATTAATTCTGTTCGTCGATTGGTTTATAAATTAAGTGATTTAGGGCCAATTTCACCGACAAAATAACAGATGTTTAAAATTAAATCGGCCGATACAAAAGTCGTGTTTAAACGGATGATTTTACTCTAATCGTCGGTTATGTTCTCGGTGAACATGGGCCTTAGCTATTTTTTCGCTGGAGAACAAAGGAATGCATGTTGTGTTAGTTGTTGATTAAGCTGTGCTGGGAATATTTTTGTGGATTAATATTTCAGTAGGTGGCTACTACAACCACAGAGGTGTAATTTACGTTGCGTTAAAAGTCGAGCAGATGTTCTCATATCTATCATTATTTTTTCATGATAATATAAAATATACCAATCTTCTAGAAAGGGATGTTTGGTTAGGTAAGTTCTAATAAAAGCTACCCTTAAAATTTTGACATTTTCAATCTGGTAATTAGTTAGGTAAAATTTTGGTATCCGCCTTTTTGTCTATTTTGGTGTATGGCTTACAATCAGCTCTGTGTATTCTAAAATCATTCAAATCTGAGGTCGAGGGGGGTTAGGTTCATTTTGGGAAGTCTTCGCTGGAGTATTTAGTTCAGCCACTTTTTTAGTATAGAAGATTTTAAACTGTTCTCATCTGAAATAACTTTTTAGTTATTATTACTGTTACTGTTAGCCTATATCATCCCACTGCTGAGCAAAGGCCCCCCCCATGACTTTCATGTCCTCCGGTCCAGAAGCAGTGTGGACCATTCCTTATCGGTAGGCATTATTAAGAATAAATAAAAAGAAATGTGCCGAACTTGCCAAATTGTCAAACCACCATTGGTGTCCACCTCTTTACACCCCAAGAGTGTCGTTAGAAGCGACAAATTAATTACATCGGCCCTTTACTTTCCAAAATTATTCCGATCGATCGGTATTAATGTCAGATTACAACCTCACTAGGGTAACATTTGTAAAATTTTGAGGGGATTAGCGGATATTTACTGAGCTAAGCGAATTTATTTATTTATTTGATGCTTTTTATACAAATATGTATAAAGGCAATCTTAATGCCTATAAGGCATTCTCTCCAAGACAATCTAAGAATGATACAGAGACAAAAACATAGTAGATGCACTAGGCATCATTATTATTAGGTGAGGTTAATATACTTAGGTAGAACCTAAGTAATTCAATACACATATAAATTAAAAATATAAATATATATTTTTAATTTATATGTGTATTGGTATATATATTATACATATCAGGGAGAATTGGTGTAATATTGAAATTATTTTCGAGTAAACCCACCAGGATTTAGAAATTGAATCCACCAATATTATAAAAAGCCATCTATTGTATATTGGAAACCACGCCGTAGCTTATAGGCTTACAGTTTGAATACCATTGATGTAACAAGATTGATTAGCTATATTTAATCCATCAAGTGACAAAACGTTGTTATTCGAATTATTCTGGCCACAAGAGGCCTCTCGCCGCTTTTGGTAACTAGATCTAATATTGCTTAAAGGCTATTCTTGTCAGACAAGATAGATATTATTAGTATCTAAGTAAGATCGAATTAAAGTAGGCGCTGCCTCTCAAACCATAAATTTTCTTAGGTATCTTCTAGCAATGCAATGCAGTGATAGCTTAGCAGTTGAACGCTTGCTTTCCATGCAGGAGGGATTGAGTTCAAACCCGGCCCGCACCTCTGACTTTTCGAATTTATGTGCGGATCGCAATTTGACTATCACTTGCATTAACGGTGAAGAAAAACATCGTGAAGAAACCTACACATGCACCTGAGAGAGCCTCTCGATGTCGTGTGTACGTGTAGTCCACCAACCCGCACTAGGCCAGCGTGGTGGACTAAGGCCCAACCCTTCTCATTCCGAGAAGCGGACCATGCCCAGCAGTGTGACAGTAATGGGCTGGTTTTTTTATTTTTTTATCTTCTGTTCCTTGAACATCTTTAGGAATTGAAAGTGTACTGCTAAACTTGTGCCCTGTACCTCTACCATGAGTTTTCCGTGCCGTCTAACGTTCATGTTCACATGCAATATTTGTATGGGAATTTTTTCAGCGCCTCTAGCGGTATAAATAGTGAACTAAAGTCACAATACAAAAGATTGTGAACGTTAGACGGCACGAAAAACTCATGGTAGAGGTACTGTTTATGTCTCATCTGTCTAACTCAAAATTTATTTATTATTATTCCCTACGCATCATCAAAATATAAAATAAAAGCCTGTAACGAGAAACGTTATTACATAAAATGTTAATTCTCCGACGAAATTAAGACATCAAAGTATTGGAAAACCGTTCGTGTATCAAATTACTGTCTCAGAGATGATGTAGAAACGGCTGCGATGTGTGTACCGGTAAGTGTATCATAGAAACGCTACTTTAAAACCACAGAATAAACAAGACAAGAGAAAGGGCATTGATATTTCTCTCTAAAAGAACTGCTGTCGCTAAAGTCATGCATTCTTTCTACATTCATAGCTTACAAAGGCAACTTTACCTTCGACGAATAAGAGCGGTCACATTTAAAGAAAAATCACATACAGGCACATATAGTCACAAACTGTTGCTCAAGTTTGCGTAACTCCGCATAATTATGGTACACTCGCTACGGTTACTTGCCCTTTCCTCTTGTATTTTATATGCCGTGTTTAAAACGCTTCTACAACGAAGAAATTTTATTTCCTTTTGCAGGTCCAGAAACCCTTTTGTAATTGTCTGAATTTGGGGCCCGTCTGTTAATTTATACTACTAGTTGCTATAAATCTTCGAAAATGGCAATAGAAACATCTCATCAGCAGTAACAATCAGTTCGTTTTCCTTACATCAACCGTTTATGTCAATAGGCACCAGACTCCCTCTGTATAACAGTAGTTTAAGTTAAAATAAAATAATATTTATTTAAAACCTTATTTTGAAAAAAAAAACAACTGTTCTTTTCCTATTTCTTTGTTTGCCTGTACCATAATCATCATCATATTAGCACACCGAGCCTGCTGTTTTATATATCAATCTATAATAATATTTATCAGATCATGTGCACGCTTTTATTTGTTTGTATTGTCTAATAAATGTACTTTCTGTCTTTCTTTCCTTCTTTCATCTCTTAATCATCTACATAGCCTTTCTATGAGGTCGTGCTAATGTTGAAGAGATAGAAACTCATTTCAGCTCCTCGTGTGAAAAAGTTCTGAAGTACTTATATATTTCTTTAAGCTACCACCGTCAACTGGCAACTTCGACGATCCGTGGTTTTCATATCGTAATTTTCCGAGCTGTGAACACACAAATTTCGTTTAATTTCGATGTTTATACCATCATAATAACTTAATTATCGATATCAAACGTTTTAATTACGTAGGCGATACGTGGTGTGATTGCCATAAATTTTTACCCAACTGTAACATTATCATCATGCCTGTATTCCGCGAAGTGTTAGGCAGATGTAAAGGTAATCCATATTTCGCCGATGCTCTTATTAAGTCCTATAAGGTTGTGAGCCTATTACCATCCACCAGGCGCAATGACAAACTCCGAGCTGCTATTGAGATATTACTAACAAAAACTAACCTAACCGTCAAAAACCCTCGACTCCAACTAGAAAGTGGCTGTAACTTTTGTACGGCTGAACAGATTTCCATGAAACATAGCTAAGATGATACCCGATTAAACTAGCTTTCAATTAAAAAAACTACATTGAAATCAGTCTAACCGTTTTGGAGCTACAATGTCACAAAACACTACAAACTTACAACACCCCTCTTTTTTGTGGGGGTTTAAAAAACAGTAACACCGAACTAGAAATTGAATCGAAAACTTGTCGCTCAGTTGTCAAGGTTCACTGTAGCGATGGAGCAACATGTTTGCTTCGGATTTCTTCACCATGGCTTTTCACAACCCTTTTGCTTGGTCGGCTATGCTTAGAGGAATTATTCTAGCGATTACTTCCGAAGTCCCTCATCCATGAGATATGACGAGTTTCTGGAGCGGAGAACAGAAATACGGAGCAACTTGTCACCTGAAGGACACTGGAACAGTTTTCATTATAATATCTACCATAAATATGAATATTTTGAGTATCGTCAATAGACACATTTCTTAAATGTATGTTATAGATATTTAATTATTTATATGAGAATCATAGATATTATAAGAAACGCGGAAAAGAAAATCTAGATATTATGATTTACGATCATATTTACGATAGTTGGCTGATACGTCACAATTTTAAAATAAGAAGTTCCATGGCACAGCCCCATGTAATTCTTCCTAAAATAATGGCGTTTTCAATGTCTGCAAAAATGCACGTACGATTTTTTTTGTTGTTTGTAGGAAACATATTACAATCTGTTGGAAAATAGAGTCGATTAAGATTTAAGATTTTTAAGAAATGTAAATTTTGTCGCTGACTTTGCCTTTTTCAAAAATCTAATGATAGCATTTTTAATATCTTAAAAACTCACCTAAAATTTCCTCAGACCAAAACTCCTTAACTATAACAGAACGGGTAACCACCCAGTATACCCAAAAATTGGCGCCATTCTGTATAATTCTTCCAATTATCAAACCAACAAATTATCAATGAGGAAATCCGCAATGTGCGTATCTATAGAGAAGGTACTAAACTATATTGAAAACAAGCGAATCTAAGCAACGTATGTCACGTGCTCGGGGTAGGGATCACGTCGGCATCAACATGATTATGTAACATTAAACATAATTACATCAACTTCTAATAGATCTAATCATTGCTAATCTAGTTCCTAGGTACTTTGGCATTCTATAAGCTAGGCGAACAACAAAAAACTTCCCCAAAAGTCAAACTCATCTGCACGCTGTGCATTCAGCAACTAACTGACGAGGCCGACTGTCGTTGGGATAACTTTTATTTAATTGAGTCCAGCATCAGCTGTGCGATTTACCATAAAACGGAATGGATAGAATATAAACCTTTTCTTCATGGGCATGCTCGACAGCACATTTAAGTATATTTATCAATGTAAAATTTTACTTTTGTGTTATTATTTTCTTGTGACTGTTGTGTTGTCCTATGTGGATTTTTTTTTCTTTTCTTTCCATATATCTAATAACGTTGTCGCTCAGGGGCTTCTCCGTGTGAAAGAATGCAATCAAAAGATTTACGTGAAAATATAGATCGATCACACAGAAGCCATTTAGAACATTTAATATGAAATGGATTGGTTTTAATTTTACGTATCGATTATAGTCAAAGCATATTACCAGCATACACATTTCACGTCCAGATCATGTGTTTGTGCGGATGTCCCCAAGCGATTCTAACACGAATCGTCCTGACATTCACGGCTGATCGCATTGCCCGCGCTCCGATGAACAAGCCGATTTCGGACATCCGTTATAATTTGTTACGTAATGCCCGGCCATGCTGGATTCGATACTTAAATTTGCGGCTTTGTGGTTCTATTTTTAAAGCGGGCTTATTTTTTGGATTTATCTGTGGTTGTGACAGCGTTAAATTTATTGTTGGCTCAACATTTTTTGTTGTTTCTACGTGAAAGGAATTTGAGTTGTTATTTATCTATCTACTATATTTTAGCGGAAAATGCAATTTAAATAAAAGTGATGCTTGAAACATTTAATAGCATTAATATCATCCCCTTTTCCTTCAAAAAGAAACTTTTCTATTTCGTAAGTGAATCTATTTCGCGTCGAAAATAACGCGTCGCGTCGTCTCGAGTATGCGTTAGAATTACGTTCGCACAACCAAGTCCTTGGCTAATGACATGTGAGTCACAATTCTATTTCTTATTTTCTAAGAATAAATACAAAACTGCATTGGAATGACTCACGGCGACACTAAAATGATGCTTAGGGGGCAATGACCCGATGATCTTGGACACATTTTGTTTGTACGCATTTTGTTGTTCGGCTGGAGTTTAATTTACTTACAGTTAAGTAAGGTAAGTTATAAATTTTCAGGTAAATGTTAATGCGCTTTTTGTGTATAAATTAAAAGTTTAGATATCGTATTCGTATGTAACATACCTATTGGAATAACATTCAAATGGGATAAAAGATAAACTTGCACCAACGTTTGTTTTTAACAAAAGTATCGTCATACTAACCACGATGAATGAATTTCGAAAAATAAACGATTTTTTTTTTATTAAATTGGTCTGAAAAAATGTGAACCGTAAGCTTCTCCCTTCTTTCCTTAAATTATATTTAGGTTACTATATTAACATAAAACAGACTCAAAGCAACATACAGATCTAGGTAAATAAATATGAAATTTCTCGCTGATCTGGTTACCGAAGGCGATTCAGTAACAGTTGGTAAACATTAATAGGTATCCCAAGAGAATTGTAAACGATGTGGCAAACAGGTTACTATCGAGATAGGTTGCCACAAGGTCAACAACCTCCCTCTAATTATGGGCTATTAAGGTTCTAAAGGTCTCTACCTAAAAATAGGCTTCACTGCCACGGCCCGTTGGCAAGGAATTCCAATCAGGTAACTTTATTAAATTATATTTACTGAGCATAGAGTAGTTATGTAAAGAGTTGAATAATCCAAAAAGTAGTTGAATTTCGCCTGTAAACGTCAAAGATCCTACCAAAAGGGCCATAGTTCACTCAATACTTTTAGCACCAAAAACGCGCGTTTTCACGTTCGTTGGCTGCTTTTTGCTTACAAAAAATGTATAACGAACGTCAAAACACGCGATTTTGCTGCAGAGAGTAGCTAGATAGTACTACAGCCCTAAGGAACGCACAATTTAGCAGCTGCGATCAACAATCAAGCCACTCTCTTAGGTAATGTAATAAAAAAATTGATATTTTTAAACACTGATTAAATTGTACCAGTGTTCCTTGTAATTTTGTGGGCCAATAAATTTAAAATAAATAATTAAATAAATCATTATTAATAATTATATTTATTTATTTTTTATTTTATTTCTCTATTGAGATGGAAATAGATTTAAAAGCTAGTTTAGTCTTAAAGTTTAATCATAATTTAATAGTAAGGAGGTGTATTTCATACAACAGTTAAAAAGAAAAAAATACCTTCCCCTTACTAGGATTTCTCATGCATCGAGGCTAACAGTTTACAAACACATGTCACATGCACAACCAGACCCGAAACAACTATCTGTAGATCATACAAATATTTGTTCCGTGCGGGGATCGAACCCGCTGCGCCAACCGTGTCGTCAAAATTTGGCAAGGTAAGGAAATAAATAACGTTTCCTCAACAATTCCTCTATTCCTCCAGTAAAATATTGAATTACGATGGCAGATGAAGTCACGTCTCGTTAACATTCAAAAGTTACCGTCTTGGAACTATCACTGCTGCACTGAATTTGCATTCTACCTAACACTTTCTTAATTACAATCGGGTAACTTCGCCCGTGTCGCAAAGTTCCGAAGTAGCGCTGCGACCGTCAAACGCGTTAGTTAGATCCGTCGAGGCTTATCGGATGTGAAACTGAACGGATTAATATGAAGGTTAATATTGTTGAATCCTATGAAGTTAGTTTGTTCGCTGGTTATGACTTTCGCTCACAGATGAGCTAAGTTTACATAGGTAAGCCCAAATCTCTGGTTCCAATTAGTAAGGGAAAAAATGATTGAGACTATGCATCATTCTAGGCTACCTACTAGACTTCGTTTTTTTTTTACTTTATTCAATGAAAGCCAGTGTTCATTATTATATTTACATTTGCAAGTGATTAGTAACATACTACGTAACTACTCTTAAAAAATTCAGTTTGGTACTCGCAACCATTGACAAGAGACTGCTGTATCTTCACACCGAGAAAAAATCTGGTTGTAATTACAAAAATTGTCGTGCTTATATTATGTGACAACAAAAATAATTTAGTAAACTTTACCTTGTTGTTGTGTTCATTTTTTTTTTGTAACTTTAACGCAGACAATGTATTTATAAATAGAATAGAATATATAGAATATTATTTATTTAAATATTTATAGCATATTCATGGAGCTTGAATAATAAATTCATAATGGAGATTTGGATGATTCAATTTCCTAAGCGTTCTGGTAGTCTTGTTATCACAATATTTTTCTCCGTGCCCATCACTCAGAAATAGCACTTATTGCACTTACTTCTTTCTGTCTCTCCCAAATAACTTACATCTTATATCTATCTTTCACCCACTATCAATCATCGTTTACTAAAAGTTCTTAGCCAGATAATCATACGAATGTATTTAGTTAGTATTGTATATCGCTGCGTCGAAGTAGTGTTGAACATTGTCTTCTAACTTATTTGCTATCTTGCTGTTGCTTACTTGCTGTGCTTCCAAGGTAAATACGCTGTGTCGGCGCCGGCGTAGTAATAGTATCGCACAGAAGTGGCTGGCAGAACTACTAAAATATTTGTGTGATTTTTTTACATAGGTACCTACAAATTGTTTGCGGAGAAACTTGTATTGCGTTGTAAGTTTATAATCAAATCTAAAAAATAATATTTAATTGAATTAAATTATTATGACCATTCCAAATACTATATATTCTTAAGTTTGAATTTATCAACAAGAAAAATATGACACTTATAACTATATTTATAGGCATGACTGTAGCTCTATATTTATTGTAATTTTTTATATATTTAATTATGTTTTATGCACTTATTAATTCCTGATCTACTATCAGTTTGTCTGGGAGCAAGTTTTAACAACTAGGTTCATAAATGTTTTAGTGTTTCCTGTAGTTTACTAGTGCGTAGTGTTTAATTGTAAATCCACTTTTATTGACGATTGTACCTATCGGGATTGTGCTGAGGAATTTCCAAGGAGAGTGTTGTTAATTCAACTACGTGGGTAGACGCTAAGATGCTATCTTATGTAAAAACATATATCAAAATGTTTTTATTTAGTCTGTCTTGATATTTTGGTAACTAGTTGCATCAGATACGCGGATAGTGTGAAGCAAACTTTTCCCCTTTTTGCACAGATGAGCCGAACCGTTACATAGTTGTTAGTGTATTTAATTTCTTAAAACCGTTTCTTGTTCTTTCTTTTGTGTTTTATTTATGTGTATTTTTATCATTGTGTATCTATTTAATTTCTTAAAATTCTTGATTGTTCTTTATTTTGTGTTATATTATTATAATATGTGTGTTTATATCTTATTCTACATCGTGATTTGTTAGTTTTGTTAGCGCCTTCATCGTGCAAAAATAAAAATAAATCTTTATTTTTTTTCTAATCCATGTACCAACTTCTTAACTCATAAAATTAGAAAGTACAGTGGGTGTAAAAGAATACCTACTGTACAATCCACATCAAAAGTAACCGATGATCATTCGAATTTCAAAGTTGATAAACTATTCATTAAATTTAATGTAACACATTGTATAATAATGTTGACATTATGAAATTATAGAGAGTGTGACTCTAGAAAATGGCCCTTATATTGGCTGTGAAAAGGACAGAAAGACCAGACAAAAAAAGGACCAGTATGCAAGTTAGTTTCAAGTGACATTTACCTTGCATTCAATGCAAGTAGGTAGACCTATTCCTTATATAGGACAGAAGCGTATGCCAAATACACCATTCTGCAAACACAACAAAGTAATGTTCCCATATAAAACTCAAAATGTAAATTTGCCCTTAAGCCCAGTTCAGACTACGCTATAATTATATAGAATATAGCAATATATAATATCGCTCAGCATTCATTGAACACTTTCTCGCTAAGCTATAGGTACCTACTTATGTATAGAATTGGTTTCTTGATCTGATAGGTTTTTGAAATAATACTTAATAAGGTCTTACCTTTCTAGTCCTGATCCCATTAAGAGTATTGTACTCATCATTATGAACATTTTTTACTAAAGGACCAATACTGAAATTGCTGAAATCTGCTCTTGTTGCATGCATTTGGTCAAGTAATATTGAATTATTTGTCTGAAATTGTTTTTTTTTTACGTTTTCTAGCTTGGTCTCATAGTGAAAGTTGTTCATAATTATGAGGACAGTAACCCCTTAAAGTGATTGGAATTAGAAAGGTTGGATCTTGTATAGTACAGTGCAGTCTATTAATTATTTGTTTTTTTTTTTTTTTTCTACTAAATTTTACGCTGTTGCCATCCTAAGAAAAATGCATTCTCTGTCTATGCATCTGTCCTCTTCTTATTACCTATGTCTGTCATTATAGTGTGTCTTGTTTTTTTGCGGAGAATAAATTACTTTTCTTTCAGTCTGAACATCCCTTTAGGATATCTTAATGTGGATAAGGAACTTCTAGCTCACAATGTCTTTATTATAGAACTTACTTAACTTAGCCAAGCCAAGCGTGGATATCTCAATTTCAAAGATAGAGCAAGCTTTAGAAGACCTTCGTGAAGGAAAGTGCTATAAAAGCATAAAGGAAGATCGGGGACTTTGGTAGTGCTCGTTATAATATAGTGTGCTTTTAAAATGTAATTGGTTATAATTCACTACACTACACACGTTACACTACACACTAGGATTTCTCCCATATCGAGGGTATAGCTTACAAACATAGCTTACAGTATACATGTAATATGTACATACACCCAGACCCCAAACAACTATCTGTAGATCTACACAGACCACATCTGGATCTGGATCTGGATCTGGATCTGTGACATGTATTTACACAACATTACCGTAAGCCGTGGCATGGTTCAAAATAAAACATAATGAATTTAATATAATAATATGTTTACTGTATTGTTTCGGGTAAATAAATTAAACGTACAAAAAAAATAGTTTAAAAAAAAAATGAACACGCTTTAGTCATCGAAACTGAAGGTGTATGCAAAATTTCAGATCAATCGGAAACCGCGAAGGGGGTCAAATTTAACTTCCAAGATTTTCTTACATTGTTAGTTACAGGTGAAGCTAATATAAAAGCGTGTTAAAAATAAAATATGGTGATCTATTGTTATTTCTACTTAGTTGAAAATAACTGTTCCTTAGCATAAAAGCTTAATTATAAAACCTTTTGCAACGCCTGAACAAGGCAACTAAGTTTAAGAAAACTATTTTACATTATAACAGTTTATATAAAATTATAGCTCATTTTATAATAGAATAAATTTGACGTTTGACAGATTTTGTATTAGAAAGCTGTCTAAAATTTAAATTTATTCCCTCGAATACAGTTATTTATCTGGCGATTAAAAAATCTGCACTTAGTTGGCAAAATAAATATATTTTCCTAATAAAAAAACACTAACTTTAGGTACCCTTATACCATACCGATCCGAATTCGTGGTTTTCCATTACTCACATGAAAACAAAACATTACCAATATTATAAAGAGTATTTCTATTCTATTCCAATCTATTCTATTTTATTTAAATGTTTTAGAATAGAATAGAATAGAAATACTCTTTATTGTACACCTGATAAAAAAGGAGCAATTGACATAATAATTACAACTAATCATTTAAGATTGTACAATGGGCGGTCTTATCGCAATCGGCGATTTCTTACACTTCTTCTCTTTTCTTTTCTTCTTTTTTTTTCTTCTTTTCTTTTTCTTTCTTCTTGTTTTATGTTGAAGTCATAATCAGAGACTCTTATGAAATTAACTTTGCCACATTTGTATGCAACACTTGACATAAAGCTAATTTATCTTCAAACTGATAGCTCAAACAGTTGTACCAACCAGCATTAATATATATTAAACAGACTACCTAATTACTAAATTATCTTCCAACCCTGCGAGCAAATAATCTACAGCAAGACCACGCTTAGAAGTTACATCGAACGTCTTCGTGATAGTTATAAATCAGGAGTTATCTGCGTCCTTCTTCGCCAACATAGATTATTACTACTCATAATGTGTAGGTACAGTTTTTCCGTTTTTCCACCATGGGCGTCGTGTAATTTTGGAAAAAAAATGTTTTGTACAAGAAGATAATTAGGTATATATTGAAAATATTGTTACCAAGAATTAAATTACGAAGATATAAAGTTAAGAAAGAAATAGTTCGCGCAAACGGATTCGGACAATAGCCGAATGGTTTCGAAGTTTTTCAATGTAACTTCTAAATGATAGTACACCACAACTAAGTCTTGTACGATACATACAATTAGCTTCGTATAGCTCAGTGCATTACGCCACCGCGTCTCAATTTGGTAATTCGCGAGCGCGCAATGTATATCGTATTATTATAACCCTCGGTTACTGCACAAGTTGCAGTGGATTATTTTAATGAATAGCCCGCTTTGTTCCTCGCGCAGCCAAAGGGTTATTTGAATAAGAAAGTGGAACTTTCACTGCACCATCTCTGGTATTTTCTTTCGTAATTGAATTGGATAGATGAGAGGATTGTTGCAACGAAATCCTTGAGTGTAAGAAGCGTAAAATTTTACGTATCAACTCAATTTAAATGTACATTTTAATCTGTAATGTTATGTACAGTCATGAGCACAAATACGTATTTATTTATTTATATATTCTTTATTGTACACCAGTAAAACAAACATTATACACATAAAACTTGTATGTATAATAAACATGTAGCGACATTCAAAAGATAATTTTAGGAGAACTTGTGATTAAAATCTTCAAACATTGTTCACACAACCTGCAAACATTATTTACATTATAAATGATTCTTTTGTGTTCAAAGATTTCACAATCAATAGATAATAATTATTCTAAAATTTATTTTAAATGTCGTTACATGTTTACATTTCATATAATTACGCAAATAAAAGTTATGTATCGGCAAAATAATGTTCATAAGCGAGCCATAAGACGTTGACAACCGATACTATATAAATCGATAGCAAATACCACACTTCGGCTTAATCCCTTGGGGTTCTCGAATCCAGTGCCCTTGTCCTCAGGCTGGCATCACGGCTAGTGCCTAATGACGCGAGATAAGCGAATACCGGCCTGATTTCCCCAGCGAACCACACTAAATAGTTGTCACTTGAGCCCTCAAGGACAACCGGATCGACCATTGACACGCAACATTGATTGCTACCCTTGTGGAATCCTTTTATGCCTACGTCAATACAAGGGTAACAAAGCCCTCTAAAATTATAGAGCTCTTAGATCTACAAATACCGCGTTAACTACGTGCCGCTCGATTGCCGACTACAGCACCAACAAACAACATCGATCTTGCCCAATTAAATTCTCGTCAACGTATTGACTTATAAAACTTGTTGAGTTAATGTGTACAACATAATTACGCAGCTTTAAGATAAACGCGTACTTTATTGTCCGGTTCAGGGCGATTTATACGAGTTCCATGCGTTGCCTCACTGAAGCACACGCAATTATTGTTACTAAGAAATTCGTTGGTATTACCAAACGGGTACATTATAGTCATTTGCTTGATAAAAAAAACACGCTTAATGTTAAAAAAAAATCGAAAAACTAGAGCTACAAATTGCGCGTAATTAAGGCCAGGACTATTATAAGGTCAGGGCCGTGCACCTTTGTTCTTGCCTTGCAGTACCCTTCGGCAATCGTGGCATAAGCTCAGTCTATCTACTTGCACCGCAGCGGGGGCTGCGGTGGGCGGGGTGGAGCATAGGATAGGATAAGGAGCCGCGCATCGCCCTGGGCTATTCATCCGCCTCGGACTGATAAAAGCCGTGTTTTACCCAAACTATCCTTTTTACTTTGGTTTCAGACAACGAGCTTCAATTTATTTTTATGATTGCTCCTTTGTGCTGCAAAAAGCTGGGAATGATTGATGTGTTTAATACGAACTGAAAATTGTGCAGCGTGCGAGTAATTTATTCATGTAGTGTAGAGCAACGTCTCGTGACGTTTCATCAAATGGAATTTAATATATGGGGTTTATGTAAAATATTGTGGGATATGAGGGCGTGTGATGTGTTGGCACGTTGGCATGCTAGAATGGTTTGAGCGTCGATGATTGATGTGCGGTGGCGGTCGCACACGCAACCTCTCCGCACCGTCATTATGGCTCGAGGAACTCGCGCCGCGGTCGCAGAGATCACGGCCGCTACGTAGTGCGTGTGTTCTTGTTTATATTTAGATCGTAACTATGATATAACAATGGTTGCACATTAGTATATACGTACGGCTACATAAACCTATACAGTTTGAGTATAAGCTGACCTCTCATTGTACAGAAAGCCTATATAATGCCAGGTCAGGCAGGGTATACTGGAAATGTATAGCTTAATATGTTGCTGTGTGTACCTAATGTGTACTGAGAGGCTCCTAAAGGGTTAACCTTAGTGGGATGATTAGAACTTCAAGCGGTGCCAAAACGAGATGCGTTTTTAATAAATCGCCCACTCGGATGACTGTTCGGTTCACTGCATGACATATGACTTATAACGTAAACAAGAAAAAAATATCAATGTTGCACAGAGTTCAGTGTATTTTTAACGCCCGACAAAAAAGACGGGTATTATAAGTTTGTAGTGTGTATCTGTGTATCTGTCTGTGACATGGTAGCTCTAAAACGAATGGACCGATTTCAATGCAGTTTGTTTATAATTGAAAGCAAGTTTAATCGGGTATCATCTTAGCTATGTTTCATGAAAACCTGTTCAGCCGTTCAAAAGTTACAGCCCTTTTTCTAGTTAGTGTCGGGGGTTTTTGACGGTTAGGTTATTTTTATTATCTTCAAAATCCATCCGACCTCCAGCACTTCAACCTCCATCAATCTTCGTATCGGACTCAATATTATTTCAATACACAACCTTACTCAAATACGTAAGTATACCAGTATACCTATGTATTCGTTCAGAAATCCTACAAGTGAAGTCACAAGGGATCAATTTCTTCAAAACATGTTTACTTTCGTCACAATACATTTATATAAAGGCAACTCTAACAATGCTAACATTTGTTTGCTTTATGTTAAACTTTAGCAAAGTCAAAGAAGACCCCTATGTGCCCAAAACTGTTTGTATTCGATTATACAGGCAGGTAGCTATATGTAACTTAATATACAAGGTAGCTTACATAAGGCAGCCAAGAAAAAGCCTCCATGAGTGACGATCGTCTGGCGGACCCTGGCCAGTCAGTCAAAACAAAACAAAACAGTCAGTCAAAACAGTCAGACAAAAGAAGAAAAAGAATAAGGCAGTGCTATTGCTATACTTTAGTCAAAAATAGTAGGCATTGCGGCAGTGGTCTCTTTCTGTTAAGCCGGTATGCTCCAGAAAGAGGCCGCAGAGTGGGATCGAGAGAGGCCGCTCTCACTCGGAGAAGATATCGCCGAAGAGCAACCGCCTCGGCGCGGACAACGCCATACCGTTCCACCTCGCACCATCTGTCGGGGTCCCTCTGGGGTCGCGAGTGCACAGAGTGGGGACGATGTGCCCTAATAAGCGTGGCAATGTAACGGGCTTCGGCGCGGTCTTTATGAGTTCCTGAAGTCCACCATCACCTGCCAAAAGTGGACCATTGTCGTGCACTAGCACACCTCTGCCCCTTACTTCTGGACGCGCGCTTCTTCTTAGAATGAGAAGGTTTAATGCCTTAGTCCACCACACTGGCCTGGTGCGGGTTGACGGAC
This sequence comes from Allophyes oxyacanthae, assembly GCA_932294325.1. Taxonomy (NCBI): domain Eukaryota; kingdom Metazoa; phylum Arthropoda; class Insecta; order Lepidoptera; family Noctuidae; genus Allophyes; species Allophyes oxyacanthae. The sequence goes on along the minus strand of OW028613.1, from coordinate 12,215,099 downwards.
TACCCAGATCTGTTTAGCCATTCAAAAGTTACAGCTCTTTTTCTAGTTGGAGTAGGGGGTTTCTGACGGTTAGTTTATTTCGCAAGAAGAATGAAGCGTGACCTAAACCAAATAGCCTTCGTTACTGAAATACGGCTTGATAATTTAATAATCTGTTTTATTGTACCGAAAGTTAAAACCAGTAGCTGTCTTTAAGCATGGCGGTTTACCTTTGGGTAACTTGACACTTAATTCACTTACTTGACCTTAGGATATAGTGACGTTAACGGACACTGGGATTAATATGAAGCTTTTCTATATAAAACGCTAAATATAGTTTCTAGAAGCTATTTCCTTTGTTGTCAATACGTCTTGGTGCTGTTTTGTTTGCTATTTTAGTTTCAGTTTTTCTACAAATGGCGATAACGTAAAAATTAAGGAGCATACATTCATTAGTTTCCTTTGGCATATCTATTTTTTTAATATTCATGAATAGTGCTTACAAAAATAACTGTTTTATTTAGTTTGCACGGATATCTTTGGATATTCATTTTGATAGTATCAAATCATATTCATCTTCCACATTCCAATGGACTTTTGCCTGTCTCAAACTGCGTCATATCATAACAAAAGCACCAAAGAGCACCAAAAAGAACACAAGAGAGTACTGTCCCTCTCATGACGCTGCAATCATCTTTATCCTGTAGCTTATTATAAAAAAATACATGTCCATCTCAAGTTTCTCCTCACAAATAAGGCGTATTGCCGAACAACAGTTTATTTACGAGTCCTCAGCGAATGTCAGACGAAAATCGAATAACATCAAAGGGAAGCTTATGTATCGTGTTTCGGTGTGGTGTGACTAAATGAAACGCGCCGCAGATTACATCGACTCACGCGCACATCCGGCGCACGCCCTTACTGCGCCCTCGCCCGTCAACTGGGACACTCAAAAACAAGTGATATCACGTAAAATACGAAGATAAAAGATTCACCTAACTGCCTATCGTAAGATCTAAAACATATACTTAGGTATTTTGTTGAAGGTTAAGCTATAAACTAGAAGCTATTTTTTGTTACATAATAGGAGCAGAATTATTAAGTACAAAGTATGTACTTACCTACATCGGTTTCTTGGTTTAACCTTTCAACAGCATTTTCATTGGCAGCTGAAAGTAAAAAACCTTCTGAGGTACGGTTAGATCTACGGGGAAATTGAACCGAAGAGCTAACTAATCGAGAAATCTTCTAATCTTCTATTATTCTTTTATTCTATCGAGAATCGACTATTCTGTAACGCCATCAAAAGTATTTTTTTGTAAATTTATTAAAATTAACTATTGCTTAGAAAAGAAAAGTATTAAAATAAGTTGCTTAATTTATGTATTATTTATATAAATATAGAATAAAAATATTAAATAAATAACAAAAAGAGACTTTACATATTGAATTCATAGTGTTAAGAAAGCATTAGCACTATCTCACGTAAGTAATTAGAAGTCATGTAAGTGTAACGCACACATCTAAATTATAATAGGTATCCATAAAACAACAAAAAGTCTACAACAAAAAATGACAAAGTCACCGCTACATACATTCAATAAGAACAACATAGTAACAAAGCGGATAATTGATGCAAAAAATCTTAAAACCAGCAAAACAAATCTGATAAGAAACCGGTCCGAGGGCATCTAACCGTAGCGAGCACTATGCAAGAAATGCAAGAAGGCAATAATGCAAAAACGAATCTCAACACTAAAACTTGCTCAGTAACAAAATAGGAAAAAAGAAGCGGACGCCTCTGTTCAAATCTTGTTTGAACTTTGCAAGGTTTCTATTCATATAGAAAAGTGAAAGCGAATTCTTTAAGATGGTTTCTTTATTGCTTTGGCATTTTCAGACACGATTTTACACAAATAAAGCTTACTTTTCTTAATAACAGGCTATGAAAGCTTATTAATGAATACGTCTTTATTCAAAAAGGCGAGGGAAAATAATATTTTTAATACCGTAGTGTTTTTTGTTTATTTTTCGCTGAAATACCTATTGAGCTTACAAACAGTCCATAATATATTTTATTACCTTGAAATTTTGGACTAAAACTTGCTATACAAAACGTTTGTGTTTAAAAATACTTTTTAACGCTAGTAACTGTAGTCAGTCGTGACTATTAGCGCCGAAATCTCGGAACAACCAGAGAGTAGCTTCATTCCATTGATACCACAGATTACTCCTGATTAGGAGTAATAATAGGATAATAAATAGAATAATGGGTAAGGATAGTACAGTTTACTACAATAGTAGTACCAACGTAACTTAACGACAACTTAACTTTTATTTTTTATTTTTGTGTAATTTTATTGTGACTGTTGTGCTGACCCATGTAGAGTATAATTATTTTACTTTCTTTCTTTCTTTCCTTAAGAATAAACGCAAAACCATAACAGATGTTTGTAAATACACAACAAGTACGCGAACGCAATATGCGGCGGTCATCGCTTCGCAAACGCAACACTCTGCAACTAGATGCAACACTAATCTCTTTGTTCCCCCTTTTCCTCTTTAAATTTAGACCAAGCACTCCAATAAAACTTTACAATTCGCGACTGAAATACTTTAACATCTCGTATACATACGTAATACACCATTCACTTTCCTTTGTACTTACTTTGTGTGGATGAAAATGACCTTTTACTACTTTTTTATTAACCCCCGACAAAGAAGAGGGGTTTTATAAATTTTTTGTGTGTATCTGTGTATCTGTGCATCTGTCTGTGGCATCGTAGCTCCAAAACGCATGGACAGATTTCAATGCAGTTTTTTTAATTGTAAGCTAGTTTAATCGGGTATCATCTTAGCTATGTCTTATGAAAATGTGTTCAGCCGTTCAAAAGTTACAGCTCTTTTTCTAGTCGGAGTCGGGCGTTTATGACGGTTAGGTTATATGGATTTATTTCGAGGATAAGGTAATCACAGACGTAGTAGCAAGAAGAATGAAACTCATTAAAACTTCAAGAAAGTCCTCCGGACATGAAATCTACACGTCTCCTGCATTATTTATGTAAGCTAAGTGTTGTTGTTCACCATTAAGTAAAGTACCTACTATTTACTAAGTTCGTTTTTCATGGCAAGTTGTAATGAGAAGCTATAAAAAATATTTTACGACTATTTTATGATCGTTGGTACATAAATGAATGCCTGTTTTAAGCTTAGAAATATAATATTATTACTCATTTTGTTAAAATTATCCATTTTCATATTAGGACCAAGCGCAACGAATTTGCGTGAGAACATGAAATGTCAGACCACCCTGTATCCTATTCTATTGATCTTTACAACAGAATCGTTACTCAGTTTTATGCGCATGATCTTGTTTTATAGCTTACAACTTTTGCACTGATATTTAATTTCTATACAGAAATGGAAATGTACAACAAAATACTTCATCTACATAACTTATAATTTGAGCCTGTGGTCGTGTGTGTACGGCTGAAAATTTGCCTCCTCTGCTAATAGATGTATCAAATAAGAATTGTAGCCTCTAGTACTTCTCCAGGTCAATTGGTCTTATTTCTTAAAATAATATCTAGGTATTTCCTAAGCGAATATTGATCCGAGATATAAAGGCTTTATTTCACGGGAAAAGATCCGAATCTTCGAAATCTTGCAGAAAATAAAAAATGTAACAAAAAGTACTGTTTTAAAACAGTGCTGTTACTGATAAACAACGTGTATTATAAGTGCATGGTCATATAAGGGTGCGGAACAGACCATCAAACTGAACAACTTTCTCTATGAGATGGTAATTTTTTCGTGATTACCATGTTGGACCCTTAATGACCATGCATCTCTGATACACGTTATAGAAGCACTTTCAATGACGTAGTCTATTTATATAATTTCAGCAGGATAACGTCCACTGCAAATCCTGGGGTTCTAAATGACACCTACACTGAACTTCAGTGCCAGAATGTTTGACAGACAGATAGGTGATTGCCTTATGCTGTTCTTAGCACAAAGAAGGAAGATACCCTGGGTGGAGAGAAGATGGCCAATTCTTTGCCGAGACCATCACAATTATTTCTGATTATTAAAAATCACATTTTACGCACAGTGTTAAACAAGTTGGTTCTGCGCTCAATAATAATTAAACAAATTACAAGAGAATCCTTATTGTGAAATATTTATATTCATTTACTTGGTCTTGAGGCTTTAAATTAAAGTGTTAAACAATATTGGATTTTCTTTTCCATTCTAATACTTTTTTAAATAAACAAAGTTGATTATCCATGACACAACTTCGAACTTGATGCGTTTAACAAACATGGCGTCAAGCGGCTAATAACAGAGATAAGTGGAAGATTCAGGGAGGCATTTGCCCAAGAATGGGCCATTGGGGGCTAAGTACAATAACTTAAGTAAATTGATTATGTTTTGTACCTAATTGTAATTATTGTATCAATAGGTATCGCTGCTTCTCATCAAGGCAAATGAAACATTCAAAACGTTTGCAATTTAGGTGTTTGGTCAGCGTGGAATTGTTTGTAATGACAATTTATTATTATTTGTTATTTCTATTAACTTTTTTCTGAAAGTATCCAATAATAAAAGAAGTTTAGAAATAAGCAGTACCTTTGTACTTTATGCTCCTACTTCATATTTCTCATGTATTTTATGTGTGCATTAATTGTTAAATAAATAAATAATTAAATTAAAAAGTATCAATTCGAAGGAATAAATAAGAATGTTCTTAAAAATATTTATGAAATGCAATAATTCTCTTTAAGAATTTTTATTACGTTCATAATTAAAAATGTTTTTGTGTGTGCCAAAATATTCTTCAACAGATTATAAATCTTCTCAGAAAGTTGCGGGAGAAAGTGAAGATGGAACATATACTTATCACTTGGAGTTTCAGTTTTAAGCATGTCTTTGATATAAATCGTAATTTACAAACTTTTCCAATCCGCTAATGTGTTTGTTCCCAGTTGTTTTTAGTCTTATTTAACTTATATATTATGTAATCTGATTTGCGAGTAAAAGAAAACATAGGAACATACCATTATCTTATCTACTCTCCCCCACGTGAATGGTAATTGCCATTGCATGAAAAGAGTTTTTGTGGTACCTATCTATTAGGCCTGCAAAGGCCCAGTTGAAATAAAAAAACTTTAATTTTGACCTTTACTTTGAAGCACTTACGACATTACATTTTGTACCTACCAAAATAATAGTGATCGACATTATGACGGAGTATCGATGGGGGATCGCCAGACGCTCTAGTCTGACAAAATATTAAAAATAAAAACCAAGTGAGGGTATTTAAGAAAACCTCCGCTTTGCGAAGATAACGCTCCATCGCAACAGTTTACCCGCGTCCACCCACGGCCGGTGTAGTTCTACGGAAACGTCGCGTCGGGCAATATGAGGTTTCGCAACTTATCTCTAATAATTTGTGACGTGATTGTCCTGTGCCAAGTGTTAAAATGTGTACCAAAACGAAACGAAAGATTTAAAACAAACGTCAATTGTGAAGTGCACATAATTTTAGGCTACATTTTCTGGAACCTTATAATGACAGACGGTAATTTTTTTAGGAACTAAATTACAGTCTGTCAATAAAGTAATGAAAAGGATTTTGAAGGAACTAAAATTCTTCTTCGCTCGCAACCCTAAATAAGTACCGTAGGTGTCAGTTTGGGTACAACGATGTGTTTATTTTACTATTCTGTGTAGATTTTTTGTGATAAAAAATGTTTTCGGCATTAATATATTGTAAAAATAAACAAGAGAATATACAAGTGGCGCCCTCAATCCTTTTCATGACTTTATTGACAGACTGTAAATGTAAACATACTATTACCCTCCTTTCTCTAACTACATAATATAATTCCTTTTTTTGCGGCTATCAGTTACATTATTACAACACTGGCTGGTTAGTACTTAGTATGTTTACATTTAGTTAACTACCTAAAAAAATGACGCATTTAGGCAACCTTGAGATAATAGTGAAGTTCAACAGCTGGGTTTAATACTAATGTTTGTGGATCCACTATGGCGTACTGTCAGACGAAAGAATAGTCTTTGGTCTGAGGGTGTACTTTAATATCCCGGGATAACGGTAAAAGAACCCAGCGTCACCCATAATCCTCATTGCTGTAGCAGTGACACCCAGTGATGCATCACGTTAAGTGAGTGAATGTGGAACTAAAGTGAGGACTGGACTAGTTGTTACCTCCCTTTTCTGGTCTCGCGAAGCCTGTGTTATGGATGTTAGCAAACTTAGCAGATCATTTCTCACTTTTTTTTAGGTAAATCGCTAGAACTACTTATCCTTAAATAGAACCAGGATTCAGGAACTGTAGCACTCAGCTGCATGCGTAGAGAGTTCACTTTAAATTTTGATAAATTTAATTTAATTTTTTTATTGTATGAGACAAACGAGCTTGCGGTTCACCTGGTGGTAAGTGATCACCACCGCCCATGAACACCCTAAACACCGCTGCTAGAAAATTGGCAGAAGATGTCAGATCACTTTCTTCAATGGAATTTGTTTAGGTAAAATCGACAGAAGTATCTCTAAAAAGTATCAGGAACTGTTGAACTCAGCTGCATGCGATAAGAACTCTTATTTTTGATCTGCTGGGAAATGATCTGCTAAGTTTAGGCATATGATAAGACGCATGGAGCGTTTGACTATTCATTTTCTTTCGCTGATTCATACATCACAGACTAATAGTTAAAGCCCGTTTAACGACTTCGGTGGCATTTCATAAAGGAATTCATAATGGACATTATTTAGTGTAATATTTAAAATGAAAGGATATTTTAAAATGTAAGTACCTAATATTTTTTATTAGATTAAACATTATTTGCATGAATTGTGAACTATGATAGAGTCAGCGACATAGAATCAAGCATGAGGACTGCCCATCCTCTCCTGATATATTCTCTTTATCAGTTTTTACGATACCCAAGGGTCCACCCCTGCCTGGGTTTGGGTTTTCAGCCGCTGTAATATATACATAATTATGTTTAGGAAGGATAGACTTTTTCCTTGCTTAAATGTATGAAAATTATATCATTATCTGTAGCAGACAATTGAGAACCAATTTTAAATTCAAGTGGGTACATACATTCATGTTCATCTACAAAAAATAATAAATAAATCTCGTCATTACGTTAAAATTTAAATTAATGTTAAAAGAGAAAACTGTGTCATTGCCCTTTTCTTATAAAATTCCTTTCTTTTTCCTGTACATCGCTGTGTATTCAGCTTTGCCGACTTACCTCGTTAATACTACACTGAAATTGAAAGGCACGAACTTAATTAACATATTATAGACACTCGGTTACTTTTGTTTTCGACATGTCTCTTCATTCACGGAATAGCGTGTCGCCTCACTACGGAATGGCATTATGTTATTGGCTAATTATTCCACAAACAGCAAACTTCTTGTTTAGTTGAAATAATTGCTGTAATCAGGGAGATTGAAAGTATTTTGTGTCTCATGAATCGAGTCGGTTCCCTCGATTTATATATATACAACGTGTACTAAAGCTGCGTGTTCATATTTAAGGGTGTGGACCAGACCATCAAACTGAACAACTTTCTCTATGGGACCAACATCGTAATCGCGAAAAAACAATCAGATGTACAAAGCTTCAATACTTACTTACACAAACGTATGGGACGGCTGATTATCGTTTCGCGATTACACTTTCATTTGTTTTTAGTAAAAAACACTTCAATTTTATTTTAATGTATAGGATTGAACTTACGTGGCTACCTTTTGTAACTACACCAATGTGCACTAAAACATCAATAAAAATAATAATTAAAAAATGATATCTAATATAAAATTTAAATTTATAATAGTTCATATTCTAATGTTCATTGGTATGGGCGACAGGTCGACTTAAATGCTATAGATAGCGTGATCTGTGTATTTATTAAGTTTACTGTACGTGTTTATTCAAATTACCGTCATAAAGTCGTAATTTAGTTCCACTGATTCATAATAAACCTTATCCAATAGCTCGCCAGATTAACCTGAATCTCATTAAATATAGAATTTATTAACATTAATGATAGATAAATGCCATCCGTCATAAGTACCTACCTATAACATTTTTAATATCCACACTATTTTATAGGTACTACATGAAATCCGAAATCGATTGGGGATTCTAACCACGATTTATTTGATGATACCTAGAGCATAAACCCACTTTAGTAAATATTCGTTTAGAGATATTTGCGTGTCGTAAACACATAAATCTCATAAATATCTGATATTTCATACTTTGCACTAGGGTTGTTACTGATGCATATTTTTTTCACATCAGCAGCTGCTGATGCTGATTTTAATTATTTTCTTCAAAAAACAGGGAAAACGTAGTGACGAATTTATATCTAAAAGTTGCACAGATTTCCTTGGTATTGAAATAAAACATTGTTCCAATAATTTTGTGACTTTAAATAAAAAATAGAATCATTAGTAATAATTAGTGCTATAAGCCCCGCCCCGTCTGCGGTCATGTCACGACTTGAACTTCAGCATTAATAATCAGCATCGATCAATGCGGATGCTGATGTTGAAAATGATGCTGAATTTCCGCGGATGTTGATGCTGATACTGATGTTCGCAACAACCCTGCTTTGAACCGGTTTATTGTAATTTTTGGGAATGAGACAAGCAGAGACATAAAGTGGATGGTTAGGGTGTGAGGCGTAACCTAATTGTGATGTTCTCGTTTCTATCGATTATTGTTCCGAGTCACAATTAAAAATTGAAATCTGTACAGTACTGTACAGTACCCACGATACAGGAGAAATCCAAGTGTGGGGAAATGCATCCTTCAGGGCCAGCCGCGATGCCGTTTTCTGCTGTTTGTAACCAACTTTGTGGTTGTTCTTTCCCATAGCTCCTCGCATGTGGTACTATAGAAGGACCAACCTTTCTAGTCCCGATCTCTTTAATGTACTTCTTTATTGTACTCATCATTATGAATAAATTTTACAATGGGACCAAACCTGAAATGGCCAAATAAATTTCTGCTGTTCCATGCATTAAGTCGAGTATTTACCTAATATTTAGTTATTTATTACTTACCTAATATTTAATTATTTCTATGGAACAACAAATTATTATTTTTCGCGTTTTCATGGTTGTTCCCGTACTAAAAGTTGTTCATAAAAGAACCTCCGCTAATAAAGTAGGAATATAATATGTATAAAAGAAGAAAGAAAGAAAGTTTATTAGCACAATAAAAAATAAATAAAACCAATAACAAAGAAAACATAAAACAAAACATATACATATAACATACCTATACACTATTTCCTTCATTTGTTTTGGAATTTTAAGCATATTATATTCTGACTGAAGAAACCAATCAAGTTATCTTGCACAAAAATCTAACAAAGCAATCTAATTATTATATTCATGTTATTATAATTATAATTTCAGTATACAACAATTAAATTTACAACAGTAATGAAATAATAACATCCACCCTCTATTTCAGAAGTATTTCTAAATATTTACTAGATGTAGTGTGTTTGTTTGTTCACAGATACAGTGTTATTCTCACGATATCTACGAACGCTTCCGACGGATTCGCTTTGATAAACGGTGAGTTTAGATTTAACATTTCCTTATTCTATAAACAGATAAAGACAAACATTTTAATGACGCATGATTGCGCCTGACATTGTGTAACATAAATATTATAGTTTAAAAAGAAAACTAAAGAAAACGCTTTTGTCATCCTAACTAAACGTGTATGCAAAATTTCAGCTCAATCGGAAACCGGGAAGTGGGTCAAATTTAACTTCCAAGATTTTTTTACATAGTTAGTTCGTTAGTTACAGGTGAAGCTAATAAAAGCGTTTTAATAATAGATCAGATTTATTAATTCGAATCCAAATTAGAATTAAAAAATAATTCTAATTAGAAAGAGCTATTCAAGGGTGATTTACCCATGCCACTCAAGCGAAAGCTCATGGATATGTGTATTCTCCCCGTCCTAACCTACGGAGCGCAAGTATGGTCTTTGACTAATGCCCAGAAGTCCAAACTCAAGGTTTGCCAAAGAGCAATGGAGCGCAGTATACTCGGTGTTAAATTAACGGATCGAGTTCGAAACACCTTACTGCGCTCCCGAACGCAGATAATTGATGTAGCTCAGAAGGCCGCTCAGCTTAAGTGGGACTGGGCAGGACATGTCTGCCGTATGCCGGTCGAACTGTGGGCCCACATAGCACAGAATTGGTGTCCTGAGACAGTAAGACGGGGTCGCGGCAGACCACGACGGAGATGGCGGGACGAATTGAACGCCTTCCTTAAAGACTGGCCCGATACAGCGCGGGATCGCGAGAAGTGGAGGAAAGGGAGGGAGGCCTTTGCCCAGTATTGGGACAGCATAGGCTTATAATAATAATAATAATAATGATATATTATCTATACGACATCACAGCCTAAAAGCATTCATATGAAAACTATTAATACCTAGGTGTACCGAATATGACCATAGTTGATTGCACTGTGTAAAATAATTTTGTTTTTTTTATTGGAGCCGGTTGCTATCCAACTGATATTAGTCATTCGTCTTAATCTCGTCTGTAAAAATCTTAAGGCCACCGTGTGCCGGAAATGTACGTTTTAATTTACAAAAAACTTACTGTATGTGCCTATACATTTCGTGTCAGCAAAATACCTATTGTATAGTATACAATTGCGTACGGATTCAATAACGTGCAGTTTTGATATTTATCGTACAGAAATAAAGAACAACACGGTTGACCGCTTCGTGTGACGCTGGTTGGTTAGGGCTGTCGATACAAAACTTTAGACATTAATCGTAAATAATTTATTTTATAGCAAGTTGACATTTTGTAACTGCATTGTTAATGTAAAACAACGAGAGGTATGGAAGGATATAGTGATGGGAATGGGCTTTGCTGTGGTATGATAGTTATTTAGTTTAATTGCGAAATATTGAATAAAATATAAATAAAAGCTATAATATATATAATCGGCAATTTTTGTAACGTATTTTTTATTTTAAAAATATCCTTAGTTTATTAAGTGTACAATAAAGAATAAAGAAACGAATGAATGCAAAATACCGTTGAAAACTTCCCACCTAAAAACTCTACTGCCGATTAACGATTTGAGGCAGCCCTAAGTTTAACTTACAGGAGGACGGCGCAAGGGCGCGTAATGTCAGACAGTTGAATCACCCGGCCTTTGCCTTTGCTACACTAATTGCTAATTAATCACAATGCTCCCTGGACTCGCCTCATGAGAATGAGTGGACAGTATATGATGGAAGACTTAAGCTTCCAAATTAGTTTTTGACAAAACATGACTATGACTCCTTGCCTTAAAAACCATTATTGGCGAAGAAACGCCTTGATGGAAAGAGCCACCACAAGTCGGGGAACCCGATATCGTCTGATGCACACTGGGTCACCTTCAATATCACCATTGCTTAGTGGCTAATATTTCCACTACGAAATGGGTGACTCCCATGTGCTCGTACCGACTCTACGGAAGAAGTTTTTGAAGAAATATCATGACTCCGAACACGTGGCTTAAAAATCATTGTAGGTAGGCGAAGAAAGGCTTTCATAGTGCAATTATTTTCATACTTCCTCTGTCATGGTGTGTGTGTGAGCTTTCCATGGATATTTTACTAATCCTTAGTGGAAGATTAGCCAGCCGTCCAAGATCGTACCGCGGCTATTAGACGTGTAACAAATAGGGCCATTTCTTACGTATCGTCACTCGGTAGAGCTTTTTCTGTGCACCCGTTTTTTATTATAGTGGTGAGAGCCCATTAAATCTGGATATGAAAAGAATCGTTTTGGGTATTCTATATAGCAAGAGTAATATGGCATGCGGTGGGGGCGATCCGTCCCGGGTGTCACCCGCGCAAAGTTACACTTAACACTTTGTCCATACGAAGAATTATGCAATGAAAACTATTGCAAAAGTAAAAAACGATATAAAAAATAAACTATTTTCTATATCGTCGTTGATAGTCCGATATCGCATAACTAACATGGTTAAATACCTAGTAAGTAGGTACAAAAAAAAATTGAGTTTTCGCGTCTATTACCTAATTTCCATTCACAATCAGCTGCCTACAGACCCAAAAACTAAATTTTGATGTTTTTTAATGTTAGTTACGCGGTATTTAATAATGTTAATTACGCGATATGGAACTATCAACGACGATATCTCTCTCTATCTATATCTATCTCTATTCGCATCGGGTGACACCCAGTCTATCTACGCCATGTGCAAGAGATTACCAGATTTATTTATGCTTGTTATCCTACCCCTGAACCTAAACAAATCAAATGAACCCATGTTTGGGTTTCGTCCACTCAACGGAACATGCTGGCCACTGCTTTAAACAACGGATTTTATGTTGTATGGAGCTTATATCAGCATCACCAGTATCAGTGTTTCATCGCCCAGCCGTCCTAACATGAGAGCCGCAACATAATTTTGTCGTCGGAAACAGGTTTTTGAAGGCATTATCTCATTTTGTCATAACGACAAAACTGTCGCCGCGTGCACTATCTAGCTAATCGTCATACTCGGGCCTAACCACAGAACACAGGCCTAACGTACAAAATTAGACTTTGCAACAATCCACATAAGTACCTACCTCAGGTATAGGTATCATTGTAATATAAGGATTTTTCGCTAATTTGAATTTCCTAGCAAAAATACATGTTCCATATATGTAAGATAACAGTTGCTACGCGCAACGTAGAAGAAAAAGCGATTATAGGAACATAAAAATTTAAAAGATTTGTCATTGGATAGGACTGGATGGAAATTGGTACACCGACAAATGCTTAGCAATTAAATTTTGGACGCGCAATGTACCTACTCGTACACACGGCTACAAAATTAAGCTATACATTTCCAGTATAAGCTGACCTCGCATTGCATACGCTTTCCGTACAATGAGAGCACAGCTTATAGTGAACATCATAGTTTGATATATAGCCGCGCGTATCATGTTTATAACGATGCGTCTGTAGATAATGTCTGTTTATATTGTTATCATAGATAATTATGTTAATCTCATGAACTGTTAAACGATGTAGATAAGGTTTTTCAATGACGTGTTTAATAATGACGAATTTTCACTAGGTATACCATTACCTATACGTAGATATTAAAAATGTCCAAGGCAATCAGTACGCAAGGTAGATAACAGATAATTAATTAAAAATTAAATGTAATACATAAAGCAACTAGGTATCTAATTACCGAAATTATAAATCGATGTAGGAACATCTTGTTCATGATCGCAAATAGATGTTTATACCATAATCATTTGTGGCAGCGTATATTATGTATACACGTGTAAGTATCCGGATATACATAAAAACATGTTGCTAACACAGACAAGGTATACCTTGGTCTCATATAACAACTAGGTATAAGATAACACTAAAATAAAACTAAAATAGAAATGGCCGCACACTAAAGCGACGGACATTCAGTAAACACGCGTTTTGACAGCGACATTTTTCATGCGTGCAGCGCGGCGAAGGCGGCGTGCGGCGTGCGGGGCGGGCCGCGAGCCCGCGAACGCGTCAAGGTCATGGGTGACGTCATCCCAAGCGCTCAATGACCTCCCGAAAACGAGTCAGTAATGGCGGCGCGGCGCGATTCATCGATGCCTCGATGACACTTGTCGGGTAATTTTGTTGACACTACCAGAAATTCGGCTGTTGGTATAGTAACAAGGGTAGATTCGGTAGCGAGTTGGTTTAGGCGTAATGGACTCGCACCCTTACGGGAACTCTTTCGAAGAATTCGAAAGCCCCAATCAACTTTGTTGAACATTATTTTTTTAGCATAATTGTATTGTACGTTGTGTGAAATTCAAGTATGATGCCATCGACGTAATTAAATAATCTTGTTTGTTCAACTGTTGGACGTGATAAAATATTTTTGAAGTTATTCATTTGTTTGTAAAGCAAAACATTTTTGTTTTTAGTTAGTTTGAACTATTTATTTTATTTTCGCACAGAAGAATGTCAAAAATGTTTAGAGTAACAATACGTGTAATTTTTTTTTAATGTTTTCAATGGTGTAAAAGATTTGTTTATTCCTAGAAAATAACAGATGTAGGTATAGCGGTACCTACAATTTCGGTGACATAAAAATTATAAAAAATAGATTGCGTACAATGACATTATAGGTATAACTAAAACTTTCACTGTACTGATAAATTATTATGCAAAAAGAAAATAAACTCACACACTGACCTCACGTAGGTACAATGCTATGTCGAAACTAAGTAAACATAATTATAATTGCTAAAATATGAACGTGACCGTAGCAACCTAGTGACAGTTCGATTATCTTCTATAGATAATGTACTTATATACTTTCAACTTAATTTTCTCAAGAATTTGAAGCAAAAATATTATAATATATTTCCAAAAATATGTGTTGTGTTCTAAGGCCACTGATCTACAGACAGTTATATTACCTCTGTTTATATAGTTATAAGCATGGGGAGCCCTACTTATTATTTCTATGGTTATAAGTAATTAAACTCAGTTTTAATTTACCGTCTGCGCATCCACCACCCTTTTTTCTCTGCATCTCTCTAAGGTTGAGTGGTAGAAAATAGAGATTGATTGAGTGATTATTTTACCAATGACTACATGACAATGACAAAATCATCAATGATTTTTCTTTAACTGTCACTGCAATGCATTGCATGTTGTCATCTTGTCATTGTCATGTCACAGCCGAAGCCGAAGTTCGCGTTCATACAGTAATGGTCATTATAGAGAGATGATTATGATATGATTTTAAGCATTGATAATTTTATCATTGTCATTGCATGACGAAATGATTTTAAAATATCCATGATAGATACATGTGACATGATATCGGACTCAACTCTAATAGAAAATTCCTTAGACATTAAGTCCGTCTCTGTACATAGTGCATAAAGTATAAATAAACAATCTAGTGATCGATCGCAGAAATGACATACAAATAGTCCAAAATATAAGCAGTTAACGATGTGCACTTGTAAAATATTGTTCGACGTATCTTGACGATAGTTTGGAAGACGTAATCTGGCTTCAGGGATTTCAGACACGCTTCATTTATCAAAAGGCCATGACAAGTTTGTAAGAAAATGATAAATATCTTATATAAACGATGCATTTTTGAACTCCAGCCAGCATTTTTGGGATTTAATTTTCTGTATATTTTATGTACCTACCCATAGGTACAAGTAACTTACGATGAGGTGACAAAGAAAAAATAAATCGTTATACAGAGTAATATCAAGTTTGTAATCTATGTAATCAAGTTTGAGAAACAATAACTAACTTACCCTTCCCTTTTTCTTGAATTTCTTTTATTCTATTATTTTACTACGAATTTTTATTCTATTATTTTATTAGAATTTTTACAAGATTTTTTTTGGTTAGCCCATACATACGGTAAACGGCACCAGTTTGTAAATCAATGTTTCAACGTAGACATTATTTAAAAAAAATAAAGAATTATCTATAGCACTTTGTCCGATATGGAAATCGAACCTTACGATTAACAGCCAGTGACCACAAGACCCATATGAGACAATTATCTGATAAGCACGGTACCTACTACCTACGCGGTTCACACATAAGTAAATTTATTACTGCATTAACGGATTTCCTCCCGATACAACAAGTTCTTTGAAGGTGAGGCATAAATGAATGTAAACGTATAAAATACAATGTCCAGACTCCAGACTAAAACAAATTACTATCACGTTTTTATGTTCATTTACCTGTAACTACACTAACTACCGAGCTGTCACCGCTTCAATAAAGCTTCGTATTCACTAGGAAAAAAATGTCCCGCAACACGTGTGCTAGAGACGTCGGACGAACTCAAGCGACGCGACGTCGCGTCGCACGATATGTCTGGTAACATCGCGCGACATGTCCCTCCCTCGCGTGTCTAAAATGTCTGAAAAAGTATTTTTTTATTCTTAGCCATTTGTAAGAAAACCATGGTCTAATTAATCTCGAAACTAATAAAGTCGTGAGAGTGTAATACATTTTTTTTTAATTCATCCCAACATCCATAAATTGCACATACTCAACACGTGTCGCTAGATACTTCGGACAAAGTCGAACCACGTTAGACGACGTCGCTCGACTTCGCCCGACATCTCCAGCAACACGTGTCGCGGGACATTTATCCCCTAGTGAATACAACACATACCTAAGGTACCTATGTGCAAATTTAGCTCGTCTTAACACTAACTAACTACACCGACCATAATGCCTATTTATGGATGTTGGGATGAATTAAAAAAATGTGTTACAGCTGCTCACGACCTTATTAGTTTCGAGATTAATTAGACCATGGTCTTCTTACAAATGGCTAAGAATAAACAAATACTTTTTCATGCAAATTTGAGAAATGCAGCGCATTTCGTGTGCGTCATGCTAGCAAGACACAGTTAAAGCTTTTTTTTTTAGGAATGAGCAATACAGGTGATTTTCACCGACTATATAAAGGAAGCATCTGCTTGACGATTATCATGAATCATCAGAATATACTGTGAGAATGTGACATTCTTTCAAGATTTAGTATCCTTCAGAAACGAGAGAGGTAGGGCATAACGGAGTTTTCGCTTAAAATTGGAGCTGCCCGACTGGGAAAGTAAATCCACCTTGCAAAATATCGTAGTCAAATAACACTGTTCTCTTGCAGTGTTGTGTTTCTAATGGTGAGCAAGGTCGCCAGTGCTTCTTAGGGAAGCATCGTGTTGGTAGGTAAGGGGGTCTACTCGCTACACGACGCTAGTAGTAGGGTCGGCAACGCGCGAGTGATGCCCCTGGTGTTGCAAGCATCCATAGATTCCGCTTACCATCAGGTGGGCCGTATGCTTGTTTGCTAAATGAGAGGTATAAAAAAATTTCCTGTTAAAAGGTCTCTAAAATCGCACGGCAAATAATGTCCAAAATTGAGCACGCCCAGCAAAACATGCAAGGTTTTCCTGTGTCTCTATCAGCGCATAATTACATAGTAGGTCTAATATCTATGTTACATAGACACTCCCACGCACCCCGTCAGAACAAATATTGTTCTAACTCGTAATAAAAGGTGAACTTCCACATTACTCATACATACCTACGTAATATTTACATTTGTCAAACATTATCGTTAAATATTTTGTGCAAATAGACGCAGAATTATTATAAATTGGACGTTTTAATTACGGGCTAAGTTAAGGTTTTATTTATTTTAAGATTACTATTGTATAAAATGATTTAGGGCTGTTGTTTCAATAGCAGAATAAATCTGGGATAAGTTATGTCTCTGATAAATCCTTACAAAAACTGTTCCAATTTCAAATGATAGCTATGAATAGATAATTTTATTAAAGTCGAATAAGTTAATAAGTAGTTTTATTAGAGTCGAACTAAGAACTTGCTTACGTGACTATGTACATAATTACCACCCATTTACCACCATATATTTTTATACCTTTCTAAAGGGGTTATATTTACTTTACACATCATTTACTATGGAAGCAATCCTGAAATTGCGAAAATAATCGGCTGTTCCATACAGTCGAGTACTATTTAATCATTTGTGTGGAACAGCTGTCCTTTTTTCGCGATTTCAGGGTTGGTGCCAAGTAAAAGTTGTTCATAATTATGAGTATTACCCCATAAAGAGTGTGAATTAAAGTATTAAAAAAATGGAGCTGCTATTTTTAAAATATTACTGAATACTGTCAAGTGAACAAAAAAATCGCTGCATATTTATAATATCCTGTAAATTGAGAGTACTAAAGAAAATGTGTTTGGATCGTGATCGCAGGCGATGATCTAAATTATCTGTCATTATAAATGCACTCGCCCTATCTCATTATGGCCGTTTGTAGCCTCAAGCAATAGCAATAGAAACTTGGAACCTACATAAAGATCTTATTCACAATAATTTAGAATAATCATCTGATTCACACAGATATAATGCATAAAATATGTCTTATCATGATAACGTGAAAGCAACTACCAATAAATAAGACGTTAATTAAGATATAGCTTTACAAGCAAACTTCATAAATAACTTTAACAACTTTTCTTGCATCTTCGATAAGAATTAATAACGGTTTTGTAGGAGAATTTAAACACATGAAACATAATTATAAAAAAATTCACGACACGGTTGGCGCAGTGGCTAAGCGATTAGCTTTCTACGCTATGTGCCGCGAGTTCGATCACCGCACGGGACAAATATTTGTATAATCAATCAATCAATCATCATTTATTTTTTTAAACACAGGTACAGAGATGTTCTAAAATAATAATAAGACCACCATGTTTCGCTGATAGGCATACAAAATGTTAAACCACGCTATTACAATATTATTTAAAAATAATGTAAGTATGATCTACAGAGAGTTGTTTCAGGTCTGGGTGTGTGTGCATGTGACATGTATGTTTGTAAACTGTACCCTCGATACAAGAGGAATTATAGAGAGGGGCAACGCAAAAAAAAAAAAAAATACCCCCTTGTCCACCCTAGAAAAAATTCTAACCACTACTTCATGTCCAGCAATGGATGTATTATGAATGCCATTGAATCACCAAGCGATCTCCGGCTGACAATAGGCAACTGTTTTAATGGGTGTCGTAAAACGCAACTATGGGTTTATGTTGAGTGGATGAGTAAGCAGGAGTCATGTGTATAATGATGTCATCTACCGATTACCAACTTGAAATGCAGGATCATGGTATACCTACCGCTTGTGACTTTTGTGATAGCGGTCTGGAAGAGAGATCTATTTTGAAAATGGATATTATAACAAAATAACAGTATCAAGAAGAGTTAGGCAGAAGAGATTTATTTTATTTTATTTGAAAATATGCTTATAATTGATGGGAGATTTATTTTGAATAAATCTAAATTTAAATAGGCAAACTCTCTTGAAATAAAGTTAATTTTTATTAACTGGATGATAGTTTATGGATTTTTTATTTGTCATGTAACATCATTCTCATCATGTTTATCATTATTGTTACCTTTATACTAAGGGTTATTACTAGGCAATTTATAAAAGGAAAAAAATCTATATGAACGATTTTATTTACATTTGTTCTATTTTTTTATCAATAAACTTTGGTCTAATTTAACTCATTTTTATTTATGCACAAATAATACACCATTATACAGTGTGTCCCTAGAATGAGGTATTCCATGAAGCACACCCAAACGAAGCACACCCAGACGAAGCACACTTAAAGTATTCCACTTAGCACACCCGTAGGTGGGCTTCAAGAATTACTTAAGGACACTGTATAATGTGATACAAAAAAGGAACAAATACAACCAACTTGCAACCAAACAACAACAACATTTTTTGCATCAACTTTTGTATTTTGTATGCTACAATAGTGGCAGAATATAGAGGCACTCACAATATACCTGACTGTACCTACTCACCTATATTCACAAAATAAACATTTTGACTTTGACTTTGAAACAATTCGTTTTCAATCTAAAACATCGGTTTCGCAGAAAAGTTCACTTTATATTTTACGGCCAGACTACACAGTCGCGCGTCGTTTTTATATCATTTTAATTGTTACATATTGTATCTCTGTCTGTTTGAAACCAACGTCACGTTTCGCGGGCCTGCCAGTTAATCTGGCACTATCCGCCACGAATATTGATGTGCCATTAATAGCATCGGTCATGACATGTGTATGGTGTTTTTTTTCAGTCACGCTATTTTCTTGCACGCGACAGTTCGTAATTAATATTCTGATTTAAAACCGGTTTATCTATACTTACCTAGTTAATTCTGGACTGGGCATTATTACCCACATCTGTTGTGACGATTTCTAATCGCGTGGGTAGTGATCGAAACAGCATGGTGTAGTAATAAAAACGCTAGACTAACAGTCTGTCTATATCTTGGAAAACAACATAAATGCCCAACTGATCCCTAGACGTTATAAAACAAAGTTATTAAACGGATTTTACTGTTTTTATGATGAATGTAGCCTTCGTTGGCTGTAGTTTTCCTGTAAAAAAATAGGCAACGTTCTTTTGTTTTTCTTGTGTGTAACATGTTTTATCAAGAGTTTCTGTCCAACGTCTTAATAAAATTATTTCGTTGCAACTCATTGAGAATTGCCAAATATGGTATTTCTGATACGATTTTCCCACATTAATGATTAATTATGAGTTATGTATTCATTAATGAATGCTTGAATGTTAGCGAACTCGCCTTGAACACTTGGAAGATTAAATAATATAAGTTTAAATAGCAAGTTAAATGTTTTCACGGTAATAAACTTAAATATTAGTTACTGAGATTGTTATCGCTAATTTATACTAAACAAAATTTGTGTCTGAAATTATTATTCAGAAAGGAGTATTGGAGGAGGAACCAAGAACCGTTGATAATGTTAACGAAACCGTAACTAAAATAATACACAGCGTTGGAATACTTAATTTTAAATAAAACTTCTTCAGGATTCAAAATCAACTACTTGTGCTAATGAAAGTTTTCTAATCTTCTTTAATTAAACTAAAAATACAAAGTGGTTTCGATGGCTTGTCATCGGGAAGTACATATACAGGGTTATTTGTGAAACACCGGCAATGCTTTAAGGGGTGAAACTACTCATCAATATGAACAACTTTTACTATGGGATAAACCATGAAAACGCGAAAAAAAATTCAAACTTTTCATACAAAAGATTAACCTTGCTCCATCAAAATGTATGAAAAGTTTGATTTTGACTTTGATTTGACCCTTAAAGCGTTACCGGTGTTTTACAAATAACCCTGTATAAGAATGTTTTATATAGCGATGATCCGCGACGGCCAGGAAATCAGAAACTAACAAAAATAAGAGATAAAGGCAAAACCGTGTACTTGGTAATGAACGTAAGACCAGATAATGCAGATCAAAGTCTGTCAATTGGTCTGAAAGGTTCTAACAAAAGAAATATTTGAACTACTAAAGACAGTTACAAAGCCAAGTATTGGTAAACCGGTTGAGTTACCGCAACTCCACGACGATGCGCGTATTTTGCGTATGAATGAGAAAAAATCTATTCTAGCCAACCCAACTCCTCGAGGAAGGCCAGCAAACATGATGCTGCTGGCGATCTCTCGGAGAGTACTTGGGTTACCGAAGTACTTGGCCCTGAAAAAGGCTACCTGTGGGTGGTTCAGAAACACGTGGGCCGCTGTTTTGTCCACCTCCATGCATACTTGGCACAGAGGGCTGTCTGTAACTCCTATAACGAGAGAGATTCTAATTAAAAGCACTGTGGCCCGTGGCACAAAACCTAATATTAGGGATATAAGGTATCAACATAAATTATAGCCCATATCACTCAAAGATAGTTTAGCTTCCTATAAGTATAAGTGATAGAATTTTTGAAATCGATGCAGTATTTCCAGAGATTACTTTTTATTAAAGAACATTAGAGTTATCTACAAACAATATAATAAATGAATATCTATAGAAAACTACTTAGTACTACAACATTATTGAACTTTGGAGTTCTAAAGTATACTTTTGGCACGCATGGTATTTCGGGTTGAATATCTAAAATCTAAATAAATGTCGCACTTACTATAAAGTAGTTCTAACAAAATTACTGGCAACTTAATAGCTGTAATGACAAGGGAACCCAACAATAATAACAGTTTGACACGCACTTGCCTTCCCACTTTATTTAAGTGATAATGGTTAATAAGCAAATAATAATAAAATCTTTTAATTCAGACTGTAAGTCCATTTGTTTAGTATACAAAAATCTTATAAACTAATGTCAGTACTCAAATGTACCTAAAAAAAAAAAAAAGAAACTACGCCACAGTGGCATGTAGATGTATCCTGTGCTCCAATATAGGGCTATCCCAACTATCAGCTATAGTTTAGTAAAACAAAGAAAACAGAAAAAAATATTCAAGTAGCTTAATATTTTTAGCAAAATGATTGAATAATTCTGTGGAAGGAAAAAGGGACTCATAAAACAATTTTTACTATAGAGTTCATAAATAAATACCTATATGTAAAACGTAATTTTGGGTTTAAATATAATGTATTTAATTTAATAAAACGAAGGAAATAAGGTTTTGTTTTTAACTCTGTTGTGAAAAAAATTGTTTTATGACTTATCTCCTTTTACCTTGGTACCACAAAATTGTTCTTGAACAGTGTCATAAGAACAACCTAAATAGTTCTAGATATACACCAAAATAATAGCTCATCCAGATAGATCCATTGATAACATATCGGTTCAATAATAGAAAATGAAATGGTTATGACTTAAGACATTTTCGTCCTTAATACAAAACATGTTTAGTTTAATTGGTATTGGCCGTTCTATGTAAAGTAAAATAAATAAATGTTTTAAAGCACGTCTAGTAAAACCCGGGTTTTAAATATATCCGTAACTTTCTAACGTCATATAACAAAAAGAGATGGCCCATCATAAAACCTGGGTTTTACAAGACCTGCTTTAACCATCCTTTGTAATTTAAGGAGTTTTGTCTCCATGGCATTTCACATTTCAATACCCAATCTGTTTCAGCCATAGACTATTTCATATTATTGCGTAAGGTCTGGGCCAACGACACAATAAAATATTGCCAATTACAGCTCGCGTCAATCTTTATGGCAGCTCTGAATGTAGCTATTTACCACCCGCTCGCTCCTCTACAATGTACGTCTGTCCTAGAGATGTTAGGTATATTAGGGTCATTTTTAGATATTCCTAATATTGAATATATTCGTTATCTTATATTAGGATACCATATCTATTACTGGGTATTAGTCAAAAATTTGTGAACCGATTTAATATTCGCTATCAATCTAATTTAATCTAATATTTATATTAAACTTACCTATTCTCCCAATTAAAGAATATGAATATGAAATACAAAGGTTAAAAATTGAAATAATTTTTTTTTGAAATTAATTAATTGAAATTGTCGCACGGGGAAAATGTATTATTGTGTCCCGTTCAAACTGTCCTACCGACCGAACCGAATACTTCCACGAATCTCTTGCTTTATTTACTTAGATATACCAGAATCTCTCAAAATCGAATTGATTCGAATTTAATTAAAATAGTAATCATGTTTGTTCCTCCATCGTATCCGGTGGACCGCAATTATTTATCAAGATCAAAAGGTTACATTATAATTGATTGAGTTTTTGGTGATTGGTCTCTAATGGTAGATAATAAAGGTTTCTGTAATAGCTACGAAAGATTTTTAATTGAGTGACTGATTTCAATGTTAATTACTTATTAAGGAAAGCTCTGCTTGACTGAATGTGATTGGCGTAGTATGGATACTCGTAGAAGAAAATTATTTCAAGGCTTTAATATCAAATGAAATAGAAAGCTGTAGGCTTTCCAATGCCTTTTATATCGATACGATATCGTTATGATGTTACAATCGCCAATCAAAGTACAGTCAGCCTCAAAGCAACTGATTTAATAATATATATTTTTTATGAATGAATTTTTTTTTATTAATTCATTATTATAAATTAATTTTATCGACTAGTGTAATGGTTAGTTATCATAAATAATGAAAAAAAACAATATGTTATTTTCATCTACAGGTGGATCAAGGAGACTTCTCTGCCTAGCGGCTGAACGCTTGCCTCCATGCAGGAGGGTCTGAGTTCAAACCCGGCCCGCACCTCTGACTTCGAATTTAAGTGCAGATCAGAATTTGATTATTACTTGCGTTAACAGTGAAGGAAAACATCTTGAGGAAACCTGCATATTATTATCTGAAAGAGCCTCAATAAAGTTCTTGAAGATCTCATTTTGAGAAGAGGCCCGTGGTCAGCCTTCGGACAGCAATGGGCTGGATTTATATAAAGTTAATAATTGCACTAGCCTAAAAGCAAAACATTTAGGCGACTAAGTTTCAAAGTTACCCTGTCACTTACTGCGCGAGGCACGTACGCTAAAGGTTGTTAGTCAGACACTTCGAATTTAAATAATAAATGCACGTAACGTCCAAGATGACCGATAAAAAGGTCGTCCACATACGAACATGAGGTAACGCCCCAATGTCGCACGATACAACTACGTAATCACAATTATTGGTGAAAGAATAGTGCTTCTCGTTTACCAGATTCGTTCATAATTCACGAGGGTAATGGTAGGGTCCGCAGGGTCAACGACCGGCCTTGCCGTTCGCGCCGAATGTTTTTCTTAATTGCCAGCGAAATTGATAGCGTTCGGTCACGCATTGTCCTAGGTAGGTATTCTACTCGTTCTAGTACTACAATAATACATCACAACGAGACCTTAATTGCTAGTAACGTTATATCCATTTAGCGGTCACTCCTACGTGCAGTTGACAATAGGATGAGGTCATAGTTGCAGTTTTCTCGGCGGGCGTTTTCTGGGTGCAGCAATTTGGTGCGCAGGCGCAATTGGCGCGGCAGACGGCGCGTCGGATATTGCAATTGTCGAGCGTCCGTGTCGACCCACAGCCGGCAACAGTCACCCGTCACCTTATATAAATATTGCCATCAATCATGTCATCGATATTCACCTGAAATTAACTGTAACGAGCTGTTTTTTTTTTCAAATATTCTTTATGTTAAGTACGCAGGGCTACATATCAAGGTATAGATTACCAGTATAAGCTGACCTCGTATTGTATAAGCTTTCGGTACAATGAGAGATCAGCTATTGGAAATATCCATGGCTAAATGTCGTGCCCTTGTCACCGCTGGCGTGCCCGCTGTTTTAGAACCCAATGGCCTGGCGCGCGACGATGGCAAGAGGCCCGATGGTATGTCGTTATTGCCATGGAAGTTGGGTAGGCCCATGGTGTGGGACGCAACTTGCGTCGACACTCTTGCACCTTCCCATCTTCCTGGCTCGGCAGGCTGTGCTGGCGCTGCAGCTGCAGCCGCAGAGACACTCAAACGGCGCAAATATAATAACCTTATCGGTAGTTATATATTTGAGCCGTTTGGTGTCGAAACGCTCGGGCCATGGGGACCGAATGCATGTCTCCTCTTCAGAGACATTGCAAAACGGTTGGTCGACGCTACGCGTGACCCGAGGGCTGGCCTATTCTTTGGTCAAAGAATAAGCATTGCCATTCAACGTGGCAATGCTGCCAGTCTTCTGGGCACGCTGCCAATTGACAGCGAGGAGGAGGAGTACTTTGACGCCTAGGTACTCAGTTTTATATTTATTTTATTTTATGATTTATTTATTTAACAATAATTATTAGTGTACATATTTAAGTTTATATTTTATGATTGTATATAATTATTAGTTAGTTTTATATAATATTAGTTTAGATTTAGATTAGTTTAGATAAATATCACTGTATCTATCCATAGGAATTAATATAATAATAAATAAATAATAGTATTGAAAAAAAAAAAAAAAAAAAAAAGTACATAAATATAATACATTAGTTAATCTCATCAATTACTTTGCCATGGTTATTTGAAATAAAGAATAGATTTTTGGCTAAATTAGTAGCCGTTCGTACTACGAGCATTTTATGAAATCTTTTGTTTGCCCTGCGTGTCCTTATCGACCTCATGTAATTTTATATTAAGGCACAACAAAACAGTAACAGCTGTTATTGTCTTTATGCCTATTGTTAAGCTGTCGCCTTACAGTACATTGATATTTGACACCAAGTGCACTATAACAACAATGAACAAATGACTTGTTTACCATTAATTTTCATCTATTCATATTCATTCTGTTAAAATGCAAAGGACCGAGGAAATTAATATTAATGTTGCTCGAAAGACAACAAAGCAGAATTTATAAACGAGGGAAATATTGATGATGTGGGGCATCCACTTAACAATTCTCCATCCAAATAGCAATAAAATATGATCTAAGATATTTAGGCAGTGATAGCCTAGCCTAAGCGTTGAACGCTTGCCTTCCATGCAGGAGGGTGCACCTGTTACTTTTTGAATTTATGTGGGGATCCCGATTTGATTACCACTTGTGTTGACGATGAAGGAAAAAAATCGTTAAGAAACCTGCACATCTGAGAGGGCCTCATAAAGTCCTTGTGTGTAGTCCGCCAACCCGCACTAAGCCGCATGGTGGACTAAGGCCTAACTCTTTTCATTCCTAGTAGAGGTCCGTGTCCGTCAGTGGGACAGTAATGGGCTGGATTTATTTATTTCATATTAACTTTTCTTGAAAAATTTAATACCTCGTCGCGAATTCCTTTGCGCATCAAACGTACAAGATGGTATGAATAGGACATACCAATCGCCGGATGGTATACGAAGACGCAAAGGGGTTTCGAATTTGACTTTCGTTTCTAAGAGCAGATTTTTCAGTTCCTGTATACCTAAATCTTGGATCAGTCCATACAAAAACTGTTCCAATTTTAAATTATCAGCTAGATCCACTATAATTCCATCAATAGTAGGCACACTATTTTCTACTGTAACTTGGAATTATACAAACTAAAATTCACTCTGTATGAAACAGTGGAAAATTTACGAAACGTGATTGTTTAGCAAATAAATGGTTTGTTTTCAATCAGTCGTGATATCCATGCTGAACAGAAAGATAAGATCATTGGATCCAATCGTTTGTCATCCTGTGCCATTTTTAAAGTCAATAGAGGTTACTATGTTGTGATTCGATAGAATAGAATAGATCTTTATATCATGTAAACCAAATACAGGCACTTATGAAACGTCGAGACTCTAGGTGCGCGGTTCCAAATAATTAATTAAATTTTACTCGAAGTCTAAAACAACTGTTTTTTATCGTAATTTCAGGGTGATCCCATAGTAAAAGTTTTTCATAATGATGATTACTGTAACCCCTTAAAAGGACCTCCTCTAATATTATTTTTTTGTATGTTTTTCATAGGCGTTTAGTTTTTTTTTATTTACAGTATTCTCGCAGTTTTTATCCCAATTTATCTTTCCATTGATAAATGTATAAACACATTTTTTTCAAAACTTCGTTTTAATATATAACTGTAGTGTTAATGTAAGTCATGTACAACCATGACGCTCGTCGGCCGGATCAAAACTGTTAGCGGGCCGAAGCTGGCCCGCGGGCCGTTCTTTGCCCAACACTAAGTTAAATAAAACAAACAAAATTGCCACCCTTCGTGACAAGATGTTTAATGATTCGAGGTATAATTTTGAGAGTTCAATAACCTACCTGCTCTATTATACCAAGGTAATAAATCAATATCTATGTCTGCCAGTCCATTAAGGGCTACAAATAGACCATGTTTATTCATAAATACAAAGAATCATTTGTATGATAACGTAGCGTAAACCGTGGAATCGAACTTTTTGTAGCGTATATTTGGGTTGCTCAGGCGCATACTCAACCTTCACACGATCATAGTTCGCGAACATAGATGGCGCTCATTCCGCTGCGTTTGCGCTGAATAATTACGCCAACACCTAATTTATTGTGACCTTAGCTGTCATTATAATAATAATAATTAAGAGAATTGAGCCAGTGATAAATATGGCTTGCAATGTTACAAATTATTACTAGGTACCTATATTTAGGAGCGCAGGGTGACCTTTCTTTATTTGCCCAGCAGTGGAACAGTCGCCACTTAAGTATGCAGTGGGAACATTAATAATCTGATAATTGGTATCTAATATGTGATTTTACTCATACAAATAATAACAAATAGAAAAACCGAAATGAAAAATTATTGACACGGGCAGGGTTCGAACCCATGACCTCTCGTGAACCGTGACTTATTATTTCTACCACAAATCACAATGTTTATTAAAAACAATTAAAATCAAGACATAATATATATTTAAAACCAAATATGAATTTGTTCGCCAAAACTATACAAACAAATTAGTCAACATGTGTCTCAGAAATCTCGAGAACGCTGGAGTAGACACCGGAGAAGAGACTGAAGGCACCCAACAGTATTATGATGATGTTCACAAACAACTTGTAGTAGCCGATGCCATAACCTTTGGGGTATTCAATGCTTATGTCCATGATGGCGGGGAACATAATAGCTACCGTTGGTAGGCATAGCGCTCCTACCAGCCCTATGAATGGGCCCAGCGAAGGCGCTGCTACCGCACACGCGACTGGAATACACACATAAAACAAAAGCAATTATTATCATGAAAAACCCTAAAAAAGCAAAGCGGTGATCGCCTAATGTTCGGTTTCCATGTAGGAGTGTCTGATTTTGACCCGGCCCACACCGGTACGAATGAGATTATCACTGAGTTAAGGGTGAAGGAACAGATCATGAGGAAACCTGCACACCTGAGAGCGCTTCATAAAGTTCTCGATATTGTGTGTAATTCGCCAACCCGCATCAGGCAAGCGCCAGCGTGGTGAACTAAGGCCTTTACTTTCTCATTCTGAGAAGAGGCCCGTGCCCAGCAATGGGTCAGTAATGGGCTGGATTTATTTATTTATTTCGATACACTGGGTACACTTGTAGAAATTTTGTTTTACATTATATTTTTTGTCAAAATTGTTATTCTACGCCGATCAAAATGTTCTTCTGGTTCTATATTTCTCAATTATTAATTCGGGAAATAAAGATATCTCAAATTTCATTTTAAAATGATAATATCTTGCTTCATTAAATCTTTAGAGCAAGTAGTAGTTGTATTATAAAAAATAATTTTGGAGACTTTCAATATTTTTTATGTGGACCTCGTAGAAATAACCTCGTAATTTGCCTAATTGTTATAGCTGGTGTTAAAAAAGCCGTTTTTAAAAGCTTCAATTAGTAGTGATTCCATCTTCAAGTAGGCAAATGTTCTATGCACTTCGAAACCGCTTATTTGGGGAATGGAATCCGGAAAACTGTATTTTGTATTGATAGCACAGGGCTCGGGTGCGAGCAGAACTTACATGGAAGAAGCGCGATTATAACCCGTAACAAGTAGTCAGCCATCTTCTTCTGAGAAGGCTTAAATTTCTTGTGTATTTTACGCCAGACAATTTCCCACGGTACAAAGCTGTTCAGAGGAATCGACAAATAAAGTGCTAAAGCGAATAAAAGCTTTGTCGCCATCGCCTTTCTGTAAAAAATACGAAGGCATGTAAAAAAATCATTATACTTTAATAGAACCATAGAAATGTAACATCTTGTTAAAATATTAATAGGGGAGCGAGGGGCTTGTTGTAACAGGGGTAAGTAGTAACAGGCTCTTTTCACTAGGATCTTAAACGCTATTAACGTATTTCTTTGACTCGATTTAACCTATAAACCGCGCCGCATCATGTTGCCATACTGGCTATCCCGCCGGCCGGCGCAGTGAGCGGAAGTGTGCACGCGCTTCATTTCTGTCAGGTAATATAAAATTGTACTGTCGTAAAATTTCGGTTTGCGTTTTTAATATCGACTAATTTCAAATTTTCTTATCTTATTTCCATTCAAATTTATCTATCTCTGATAATGTGTAACAGTTTTTATGATTGCTAAATTGTTTAAATAGTTATCTTGATAAATGTTAAAAATCATACCATAGGGTTAGTTGTAACAAAATCCCGGGGCTTGTTGTAACGTGTTACAACATGCCCCAAGTTATATGATATGAGGAAAAGATGAAGAAAAAACAGAAAAAAGATGACAAAATTAAAGGAAAAGGGAAAGGAAAGGGGAAGGGAAAACCCAAAGGTAAATCAACTAATAATAAAACCGGAGTGGGCAGAGCTAAAAAAAGATTTGATGTTCAGATTCAGAATCTAAATCAGAAGAGTATGTGGTGAAGCTTACACAGATACAAATATAGAAGATTGGATAGAGTGTATCATTTGTAAGATATGGGCACATGTAGGATGTGTTACAGGAGACATTATATCTTTTATTTGTATTAATTGTAGCTCAGATGAAGACTGAATTTAATTATAATGAAACCCACCAAATGTTGATTCTTACATAAGTATAATACTTTGTTAGATAGCTATTAAGAAGAGATAATTACGAAGCATACCTTAGATATAAATAATTTAATTACTTACTGTGATTTAAAAGTGCCATGATGATTAAGAGTAGTGTTTAACTAAATAAAACTGTTAATTACTTAATTTTTAAGTGTTGATTACTAAAAAAGTGTATTTGAGTTGATTTTTGATAAGAATTACATAATACTTACTTTAGAAAGATGTCAATTTTGTTAAAAATAAACAAAGAATAAATGATTAGAGGTATTATTGTCGTTTTTTTGGTCGTTACTACTTGCCCCGGTAGACGTTACAATTTGCCCCAAGCACGAGGTAAGTTGTAACACCGCACTTCTTCTAAAAAATAATTGATTGTAAAATAATGATCAATAGTTATGGTATTATTTTTACTTGATTTGGTAGAGGAAGAGTTACAGTATCCATCCATCTTTATTTAGTAGAAATTTAATCAATAGATCTCAAGATATATTAGTTTTAATGAAAACTGTTACAACAAGCCCCTCGCTCCCATTATTTTAAAATAATTATCTTATATTTATTCACATTGGTAGAAGAAAACCTAAAAAACTGGTTTATGAAGGACACAAAAGGCTAGGTAGAAATTGGAGAACGCTGGACGAGGGGAATAACGCCAGGCAAATGAAAAAAATCAGGACGTCATTTGGATCGGCATGGTAGATAGATGCTAGATGAGGATATCAGCTATACTGGGATTTGTCTGCTGTAATTATGATTATAAATTACTTACTTCTCACGCGGCAGATTAAGCGTAATTGATCCTTTGCATTCAGCACCGTACTTGAGATAGCCGACAACTCCCATTGCTACGTATATAATGGTAATTAAAGTCATGCCGATGCTGAAGAGTCCGAAAAACCCAGTGAAATCTTTGGGATTCTCCATGTTGTACTCTAGCGACAGCATCTGTGGACACAAGCGTGACGTCAGCACGCGTCAGTACAGGCGCCCCTTACCCCCCAGCATATACTCACCACTCCCGGTGACGACATCGCGAATAGGACGATACCGATGAAAATTGGAATCTCTATCATTCCTCTAAACGAATACTTGTCATCATCAATGACTGCATCGTCTTCTATTAAGTAAAAGAACACGAGGATGATTCCCAATAAGACACAAACGTTAGAAATTATGGATAAAGGCACCAACACTTTTAGATCCTTTATAAGACATAACGCGCCAGCTATAGGAAAGATGTAGCAGATTAACTGCCGCACTGACGCTTCCTTATCGAAAAACTCTACCATCTGTCGACAAAAATATGTATCAAGTAGTGTTTCGAGGCGTATCCAATCGATCGTATCGCATGCATGAGACATTAATTACCTGTCTTAAATTTTTAGCGACAAACACGAAATAGATGGCGCAGGAACCGAGTTGCCAGATAACGAGCTTGACGTCCACGCCGTGCGCGAATATGTTGGCGCTCCAGCGCATGCACGGTGGGCCAGCCTCCACCGCCAACTTCATGCACTTCATGTAAGAGATGTAGCCGCGCTTATGCTTCTTGCATACCTTGTACATCGAGTTGATCTACACGCAAATACACACGTTTATGACTTGTTACAGATAAACAATATTTTTTTAGTGTAATTGCTACTAACTAGTATTTGTATGCAGTAATTGACGAATATTGCGATAAATATGATGGAAACGGCACCGAGGATAATGCCCATGCGTTCCACGGCATGGGGCATGGCAAGTAGGCCTGCACCCAAGCAACCCTTCAGCATATGCGTCATGGACTCCGCGTACCTGTCACGCATCAACGCTCAAACACTTAAATCACAGAATAAATAATAGTTGCAATAGTCAATATAAAAAAGAATCAAGATAAATAAAATACTTAACCTGAATGGGTCGAGTAAGACATCGGGTATAGATATAACAACGAAGTATTTAATGTATAGATACAGGTTGATTCAGAGCCTATGGATCAAACGAAGCAGGGATATGTAGGTAATTACACCCCCCATCTATGTTCAGCAATATTGGACTAGTTTAGGAAATATTCAAGTGACGACACAGAGAGGATTCTTTAGTCATTGGACGAAGTCATAGGTATTGTTCTCGACCGCAAGCATCCGGTTGTGATCAGAAAGGTTAAATTATAAGTACACCGCCGGCGCCGCCCGAATCATATTGTACTTACTGTTCAGTTGTACACAGTAAAGTTAGATTCACATTTTCTAATGTTTCGCCGAATGCGTATTGTAAACCACTTTCCCTTTCAGGTTAGTTAGAAATTCAGACACAGTTCATAATGATATTATTGTCGTTACTGTTACTGTTAGCCTGTATCATCCCACTGCTGGGCAAAGGCCTCCCCCCTTGATTTCCATGCTGTTCTATCCTGTGCCAGTGATGACCAGTCCTTGTTGAATGTGTCTAGTTCTTCCCGCCATCTCTTTCCGTAGACCAAATAAAAAATGTCACTCAAGTTTTAGTCTTTCGTGAATTTTAGAAAGATGGGGCTGGTGATGGTGATAGTTAAGGATCGTGCAAGCATAATTTTTGTGAGAATTGACAATAACATGCGTATTTTTTCCACTCCATAGTAGCGTACATTTTGCGGCTGTGATTTCTTATACTTATCTGAGATCCCTAGGGAGGACTGGGTTGGATCAATAAATATCCTCGAGTGTTATAGTGCAACTTAGGAAAGGCCTAACCAGTAGTGTACTGCGATAAGCCGAGTTTGTTGATATAATTAACTCTTCGTTTATCAGTTTAATAAAAATCAGTACATAACATATTTACGTGTTAGGCTTAGCCAATTTGCGATGTTTGTGCGGGTCATAATCTTCCTCATTCTCGCCTGCAACAACAGTCAAATATAAAAGGTGACCGCAAAGCACTAAGTGTAAGGCATCGTCATGTGCGAGCTGGTACTTACCTCCGCCGGAGAACGTCGCCAATAACCCCGCCATATACCTATTTGTTATTAAAGATGCTGGCAGCAAAGCTCTCTTGGCTAGCCAAGATCTGTACAATCGTTACAATAGTTCTATGAAATATTTTAAAATCTTCAAATTCTCCTGTCACGTCCTTAAGTTGTAGAGTTCTTTTCTATTCTATTTTTCGCACTGAAGTATATATAAGTCAATGATTTTTCGTTACTAGACAAGTTGTAGATCTCGATCACTTTTTAGCCGTCACCGTCACCAATTACCATAGACTTAGGGTTTCGCTTTGTCACCGATGTTTTCTACCAAAGAGAGTTATAATCTCAGATAGGCTAGTTCTTTATCTGAGTCTCAGATAAACAACCCGCTTTTAGAACAATTTATATTTAATTTTATTATTTCATATATTATTTAATTTATACAAGTGACGTCTAGGGCCTAGGGCCTCGAAGGTGTTTTCAATTCAATACTACAATAAATTTTATTATTTTCACCTTTGATGATCCTGCTAATGTATTTATGCATTGCTAGTGGTCACCTAGTGTTCGAAATTCGACCATAATTATAGATTATTGATTGGTTTCCACCAAAACTAATCAATATTCTAAGACCGTAATATTATTATATTAGCTTTCTGCACTCCTCCTGCGTATCACAGACATATGAATACCCTATAATACCAGTAGTAGTCTATGGTTCGATCTAACTGGCAACTTGGCAACCGGGCAATATGCGGGCAACAAACGCTCTTCATTCTGTTATCCCTGCTATAATATTCTTGATCCCTGCGGACAAAGAAGCGAAAAACTATGCCGCGGATCATGTCTTAATGTCTTAATTATCCCTGCGGACCTTTATGCTGCGGACCCTTAGATTATGTAAACCTATATAGGTAAGGTACCTACTCTTTGCTGCGGACGGTAAGGCAGCCAAAGTTATTTAAATTTTTCTTCTACTTTCAGTAGAGGAACCGGGAGGAACTCTAATACGAATACCATTTATAACATAAACTACAACAACAACAGCTATACACTCGATTTATAATAAAAACCTTTCGACTTTAAATTCAACTTTGTTTTCTACTCTTCAAGCTCTTTGATACCCATATTAACAGGGTTGACCAAAACCCAAGTTCAACACCCAGTTTCGGTTGGGAGGAAATGGTTCAAAATTCAGTTGCAAGATTTGACCTAAACAAACAAACATATCTACATACAATCATTGGAAGTTAAATAAAATTCGTAAAAAAGGAACAGAATTTAATCAACCGTACATAAATAAGAGTGCCAAAAGTTAAACTTTTATTTATAATCTCTTAAAATTTCCAGCAAGCTGGTGTAGACACCGGAGAACATACAGAAGGTACCGAGTACTATGATGATGACGTCCGTAAACAACTTGTGGCGGCCAACGCCATAACTGTCGGGGTAATATATCCCCAAGTCCATGATGGCGGGGAACACGACGGCCACCAATGATAGACACAGTGCTCCCATCAGCCCTATGAACGGGCCCAGCGCAGGCGCTGCTACGGCAAATCCAACTGGAACACACACACACAAAACAAAAGCAAGTTTAATCATGTACTAGATTAAAAGCAACGCGTGGGCGAGCGGAGTTGGATAATAATGTCTATGATATGATATAATTATAAGATAATTCTTTTTTTGCTAGTGAAAGTGAACTCGGAAAGGGATATGCCCATTCGTTAAGGAGGTTTTGGCCAAGTGGCGTCCATAAATACAGCAAATCATAGGCATTAGGGTTGAAATCATAGACACAAAATCAACCACAATTTTTTACATAGAACTTGGACAAAATTTTAAAATTGTATGAAAAAAATTCAAGTTTGATAAATAAAACAAACATGGAGTTGACTGGCAAGCCAGTGTCGTCGTGGTAAGCGGGTACGGAATCCAATTTAAAGCAAAGGTTGTCATCGCCATAATACTAATCAAAGTCATCGGATAGAAAATAGCAAAACCGTGGAGGAAAAATCACAACTCAACAAGCACAACAAACAACTCGCAACAAACAAAAAGGTAACTGTCAACACAGACTGTCAATTTCAATTATCATTGACGAAGTGATGGCGATTCGGCATCGATTTATCAAAAACCGATGTTATAGAGCTATGAATCGATATTTTTAATAAACTTGAACCAGCACTGCATAGATTTCGGAAGACAATCAATAGACATTTATTTTACCTATTCTATAGAAATTAAACGTTTTAATATGGGAAGCGAAACAAAAGAAAAATGTTTTTCAGAATATCATTCAGTTCTCGATTTATTTGATTTCGATTTTTGTGACATTTGCCATCACTACTTTTATAAGATTGACATACCGTGGGGAATGAAGATTGCATCACATGCTTATTTGATTGAATATCTTTTTAATTTATGTTTTTAATTCCCGAGTGTTACAAACAAATAAATAATAACAATATTTTAGTTACTAAATAAGATATTTTTTTGTATTTTTCACATTGGTGTAACGAACCTGCCTACCTACTGGCCAAGAGTGGGCGTTTGCCTTTGGGGAACCCCGAGAGGGCTGATTTAAGTTCAAAGACAGTGCCTAAGGCTTAGTTCACTCATTCACGAGCCAATTGTACTCGCGCTATAGGAATCGGCTATTAGTATAGGAATTGGCAGATTTTTGTTATGCAAGCATCACGTATTACGCATCACTCACCCTGCAACCCCACTCACTCATTTTCATTTATAATGGTACCAAATAAACTGCAAAAAAGTGATTAGGTTGATGGTAGTATGATTGTATGAGGCAAGCTTGGGGGCGTGGTACCCGCAGTACGCAGGGGCTCCGGTGCGTGGACCATTTATAGGCTAACTCACGTAACTAAAGAAGTGCAGTTGCCGCGCAGTTGCAGTAAAATTTTGATCATAACAAAAAGATTGATATTCTCTTAGCTTCAGTGATATATACGTTCGCGTCTAGTTCCAGCGTCAC
The DNA here is from genome assembly GCA_932294325.1 of Allophyes oxyacanthae. Lineage (NCBI taxonomy): Eukaryota > Metazoa > Arthropoda > Insecta > Lepidoptera > Noctuidae > Allophyes > Allophyes oxyacanthae. The sequence goes on along the minus strand of OW028613.1, from coordinate 12,179,216 downwards.
TGCAATATGATCGATGCGTCATAAAATTAGGTACGTGAATTAGCCCTCAGTACTTACATGGAGCCGTCGAACATATAAACCGTAACGCGAGGTCAACCTTCCTCTTGTTACCAGGCTTAACACTTGGCTGTACTTTACGCCACAAAATTTCCCATGCTACATAGTTTTGCAGCGGATATGACATGTAAAGTGCTAAAGCAAATACAATCTTCGCCGTTTGCGCTTTTCTGTAAAAATGATAATAACATTTTATAATTGGATAACTTAGACTCAGAGTTGATTATGCATTATCATTATTTGTTTAGAGATAATTAAAAAAACGCGTTTAAACTGTAAGTGTAATAAACTGGAAAATTATGGAATTATAGAATTTAGAATAGTTAACAAACTGGTTCATGGAAGAAACAAATAACAAAGGGAACGTTAGGCGACAGGTATACTTGAGTTCCTAGATTCTAAACTGTAAATTCTGTAACTTTGAATCTCATTCTAATCTCTATTTACAATTTGTTACCGTAATAAAAAGAAAATTAAGTTCCAAAACTAAAACCCGGCTACTGAAAAAGTATGAAACAAGAAAATATTAACACATTATTATTCATAGTGATGTTCAAAGGATAGCCGAGCGTACGTTGTTTTGATCAAAATTTTACTGCAACTGCGGGGTAACTGCACTTCTTTAATTACGTGAATTAGCCTACATGACGTAATTTGAATCGGCATGGAAGTGTTAATCAGGCTAGATAAGGGGTTCAGCCAAACCGGGATTTGTCTGATAAACGAATGATGATTATGATTTTAAAACACTTACTTCTGATCCGCCGGCAGATTAAGCGTAACGGACCCTTTGCAAACGTGACCGTACTTGAGATAGCCGACCAAGCCCAGTAATATGTATAAAACTGTAATTAAGAACATGCCGATACTGAAGAGTCCGAGAACCCCCGTGAATTGTTTGGGCTTCGCCATGTTGTACTCGAGCGCCAGCATCTGAGCACATAAAAGTAACGTCAACACGCATCAACGTACGGTAACCTACCTCTTCACCATACTTACAATTCCAGGCGCTTCCACTGCGAATAGGACGATACCGATGAATATTGGAACCTCTTGTATTCCTTTATAGTTTAACATCTCATTACCAACGTCCAAATCATCTTCTATTAAGTAAAAGAAGATAAGAATCACTCCAAACATAGTACAAATGTTAGAAGCCGTGGACAGAGGCGCCATCCATTTCAGATTCTTTACAAAGCATGCGAGGGCGGCTAAAGGATAGAGACAGCAGACAATATTCCGCACTGACGTACCCATATCGTAAGCGTCAAGTACCTGTCGACAAATAATATGTGGGAAGTAGTGTATCAAGGCGCATCCGATCGCGCAGGAGCGATCAATTACCTGTTTTACATTTTCGGCGACAAACACGAAATAGATGGCGCAGACGCCGATGTGCCAGATGAAGAGCATGAAGTCCACGCCTTGCGCGAATATGCAGGCGCTCCACCGCATGAACGGCGGGCCGTTCTTTACCGCTATAGTCATGCACTCCAGGTAGTTCAAGTAACCAGTCTTCCGCTTCTTGCATACTTCGTACATCGCGTAGATCTACAACAAATACACACATACATAAACACGTTACATAATTATACATACCAACCCACTTGGAACCGTGCGCCTAGAATCACGACGTTTTGAAAGTGCCTGCAAAGGCCCAGTTGAAATAAAAATCTTTGACTTTGACTTTGACTTTGACTTTGACTTTGACTTTGATACAATAAACAATGAGCACTGTTCCCGTAGGCATTGTCAGTTTAGTTCTTTCATCATCAAGAGATGGCGCTCGCATAACTTTTGGTATTTACTTTTTAAGTATTGTTTTGTGAACCAATAAATCGTGACCTAATAAAATAAATGTACCTACAGACATTTCAACCTGTACGATTTTATTATACTGGACGCACAACTTCCCATAAACAAGGGACCGCAGAATGTTATACCACACTACTGTTACCAAAACTGTTGCCAACGCCATCTAGCGAGAGATATAGAATTCTAAAAGTGGCTACTGGAAAACCGGTCATTGTGTATAAGGGTTACTACTAACCAGCAATTGTATGCAGTAAGTGGCAAATATTCCGATTATTATGGTGCCAACTGCTCCGGCGATGACGCCCATGCGCATTATGGCATTAGGCATGGCAAGCAGACCTGCGCCCAACGCGCCCTTCAGCATATGCGTCATGGTTTCGGCGTACCTGCCACGCATCAGCACTCACAGCCTCAATAAATATCATAAAATAAAGATAACATAAATGGTTTAGGCACGAATTCAAGGCTACATTAACATTAAGAGACTTGTCGACCCTACTACTAGCGTCAACACGTCTCTTCCTCAAAGGGCACTAAGACCTTGGTCACCGTTAGTAACACAACACAACACTGCAAAAAAGCAGTGTTATTTGGCTACGATAGTCTGCAAGTGGAGGTACTTCTCTAGTCGGCCAGTTCAAATTTGAACGGCAAGTCCCGCTATGCCCTACCTTTGTTGAATGAAAATGTTCATATAGACTGAAGACTTGAAGAACATAGCAGGACAAACTAGATGTCGAAGGCGAAGAACCGAGTATCGAGACGGAACTTCGGAGAGCCCTATATCGAACAGTGGCTACAATAAGCTGAGATGATTATAAAATGTGATTGATTGTTGTTTTTATAAAAAATATCTTAATAAACCTGTTGTTTCCCACTGCAGGACAAAAGTTTCACTTCTTCCACTTTTCCCGGTGTATTTTATAAATAGTATAATTTATTTATAATGTTCATATAAGAAATTCAATAAAATGAGTAAAAATATTACGTGGTGGGTTTCGCCACCTTGCGATGTTTGTGCGGGTCATAATTCTCCTCTTCCTCGCCTGTAAAAATAGTCATATATAAAAGGTGACAACGGACGTGCGGTGTGAGCTACTGGGTCCGAGTAATTCAAAACAATGGTTATTGTTCTGAGGTCCGAAGCACTTAGGTTCGAAGCATTGGGTACGCGGTAATACTCACCTCCAGCGATCGATCCCACGTACCCTGCCACATACTTTAGGAGGAACATGGTAGCGGTTTGGTTCCTTGAAAATTATAACTGGCTTGGGTAAGCCAAAATCTATTAGATTGTTATCTGTGAAAAATTATTTCATTAAACAAATCCTCTATAAAAATTAAAAGTTACTTGTCAGTACTGATTTATTTTTTCGTATTAAATTAGCCGTCACCGATGTTTTCTACCAAAGAGGATTTAAAGGATGATGGGCGAAAATCAATGACGTAAGAAGCCTCGCGAAAATATAGGGGGAACCTGCCCTATAACAAGAGAGGATTCTTTGGTCATTGCCAATAACGATGTTCCATATGTCATTGGCAAGGTCTTTCAAAACACTACAACTGTTACTAAGGCTGTTCGCGTCAATTCGTTGTGGGTAAAACGTTATGGCGTCTCAAAAGTAGTGCGGCGTAGTACTAGTCGTCTGCATACAATATAATTGCCTGGAGACCAATAAAGGGCCTGGAGCTCGTCTGAAACATGTGGAGTTTTAAATACTACACACCTTGTAGTATTTAAATAAAGAATGAGTATAACTTATTGTATAGGGCTACTGGTAACTTAAAAAAATTATCACTATTAGTCGCTATTAGTCTTCAGCTTGGTCATTTGTCTCTGCCCAACAGACAGATCTCATGCGAATACTTTTGAGCGTTTGTTTCGCATGAGTAGTCTCTTTAACACGCTCAGTATTAAATCGGCGGACGGACGTCGCGTTGCACATACTTGGAAATCTCCCTGTTGAGCTTTTTGAGGAATTTTCAAAGTACTTTTAAACAATTTAGTACCTATACTTTATATTACTTGCTCCACAAGAATGGCGAGGAAGAATATCAAAGACTTGCATAGCAAGCAACCAATGATTATAATGTATGAAGGAGGTTATCTCGACTAGTTTAGTTATCTCCTGGAGATGACTAAACTAGTCTTTCAACATCTCTAAAATCTACTAGAGTGACAGGACATTTCAATATAATTTCAATTTCATAATTACTTCGAGTTTTAGAACCTAAGAAGGTATTTTTAATTACCAAAGGTATAGATGGACGTCGTCAAAATATTACGCTCGTCTTTGTCTTAACTGATAGCTAATAAAATAATGATATTAATAGTACTCTACTTCTCTCCACTTTCAAGTAAAACCGAATTTGTGTTATCACTCAAAACTGGATACTTGTTGCAATAATCCAAGTTCGCTTCTTCATTATGCCCACTATCCTGTCGCACAGGTTTCGCTACTCGTTCTTCTATAAATAGTTACTCCAAAACCCACCATAAACGACTTAAATTCGCTTTAAGATAGAACAAAAATGCACTTTAACTCGTTTTCAATACAGTTTCAATTACGAAGGCAAATATTTATTTATGTTACCTTTTTGCTGTTGGTTTATTATACGCACAGTGGCCCACTCGCAAGTGGAAGGAACGAATTCCTTACTGTTTGCACTTTCAATATACTCGTAGCTTGGTTTATTAGAGGATTCAGAATTAGTTCTCCGAATAATGTTTACGACAAGACCAACTAACTAAAATATCGTAACTTGTCTTGTTCTTCGTGTATCGAAGAAACGTATTCTTGGAATTATGATAACATAACGAGTGCACTTGGTAATTGAGGACACCGCAAAGAAGAAGAAGGCGTTTCTATTACCTCCCCTCCACGAGCTACGGGAACAAGCCGGACATAAGTTCAGTACTTTTACCATGCCTTTCGAATGCAGGTTTTCAGGCCTACAATGTTGAAGAATCTTATATTTCTATATACTGAACCTACCTGAATAACTGATACATAAGTTTGGCCATGTCACTGATACAAATCAAAATCAAATCAAATATAAATATTTTAAATATTTTATGCATGTAAACCAATTGAGGCACATATGAACAGTCAGACTCTACTTCCCCCGGTTAAAAGTGTTGATTTTCAATGGAGAAGAATGGGCAAGAAACACCATGGTTAGGTACACTTTTTAACTCATGTTATGAACATGAAAATATACATTGATCTCGAACAAATATTAAGTTAACACAATGGATGAAAGAGTTGAATCTTATCGAAGGTCTATAAACTAGAAAAGAAAAAAAGAAAGAAAAAAGTATTTATTTGACACAGCACAAAAACAATTTTAAAGATAACATAACAAAAATAAAAGAATAAAACATGTAAAACAAAAAATAAATAAAAATATTTATATAAAATAAAAAATGGATTGTACGTCGCAGCTGTGTCAAAAAGGCGCTGTCGCGCTGCGAGCAACCGACAGCGCTGGTTTTCAGCGGGAGCCACATCGAGTGACGTTATGTGTGCCTACGTGTACAGAAAATATATTAATTAAATATGAATTAAATAAATAATAATTATAAAAGAACTTGTGTGTGTTGAAATGATTATTGTATGAAAATAAAGACGTGAAGGTAACATTTTACTATTGTACTAAACTAAACATATAGGTATGAAAATATATAGATAAAAATTTCGTGGCAGCTATGAGTTGACCAGTCCTATATTCTCTATGACAACCAGGTTCATAACTTGCCACGATCGCTCCAATTTTCGGACAGCGTGATTTAGCCGAGACCAGATACATTGGCATATGATAGGGCAATTAAATGACAAATACATTATGTTTCAATTTTCAATTAGGTAATCATATTGTCATCCACTGCTGTTTGAGTCATGACTTTATTGTCTGTCTGTTCCATCCATTGCCAATTTTGGATCTCAATCAATAACTATTTCCAGTTCTACTCTTTAACATGTACAATTTCAATATAAAGTCAAGTAATAATATATAAATCATGCGATTCACCCATTGAAATGTGTACTAAGTCTATGGATGACGTAACATCCGGGAATACTTTATCCCGTACCCAAAAGGAACAAGTCATCCGCTCGGGATGAAAAATAGCAGACGTCCTTCTTCGAAACGTCTGCTTCCTTCCCACAAAATTGCAGTGTCATCTGTTGCTCTTTGGGTTCGTAAGTGAATAAAGACCGATTGAATGCTAGGATATTATGTCCTTTTTGGTATGGAAGGACCAGAACATCTGGCGATGTATTTATACAGTTTTTGTCACCAGGTTTCAGACCATTCTTCAATAACATTTCGTTTTACTTATAGGTAAATAAGCTTCGCTCACGGTTTCAAATTATTTTTGTTGCTATCCAGGAAATATATTTATAAAAATCGTTTAGTTGTTATAATGCGATGAATAAAAGAACATCCAAACATTCGCTTTCAAATAGGTTATTAAAAGTTAGAGGTATTTTGAAAAGACAAGCGAGCAAGTACCTATCAAATGTGCCACCAATCTCCGTCCATATAGTACCTAAATGATCATCGCCGCTCATAAACATTCACAGCACCAGAGGAGTGAATCACAGAAACGATTTTGACCTTTAAAGCCGACTCACTCTTTTTTAAAGGCCCTCACGTAATATCACCAAAATACCTACGTGGGAACCTTCATCCTTCAAAAACTTCAAATTTCTGAGTTGAATCACCAATCCCAGAAATCCCAACCCAGAATTCTGTCAAACGGGGTAAAAATATATTAACAAAAGTTCAGGGGGCTTTCTACGAACTCATAATTATAGCAGGGCAGGAATTGAACTGCCCAGACATTTCCAGTATGAGATGACCTCGCACTGTATAGGCTTTTCGTACAGTGAAAGGTCAGCTTATACTGGAAATTTCAGCTCGTAGTAAGCCCCTAGTAGTGAACATACCATCAAGATGGACTATCAAAATACTAAGTAAACCGTAATGGGTTTTAAAATGTGCCTTTCATGAGCCATTATACATGTACGATGTCCATGGTAATCATTTGGAAATGAAGTGTTATTAGTCAACCGAACAATAAAAGTAGCCAGAAAATTATAAAATGGTTTCCCAAAGAAAGATGTACCACAATGTTTTCTTTTAATTCTCAGATCACAATGAAAAGCTATAGATTATTCTCACTTCCATTTAAAAGGCTAACAGGGCATTATCCTACAGCTCACAAAAGCGGATCAAAGCGCTTTGAACAATATCCATAAAGCTCAATCAAAGAACAGTCGACACAACAAAATAGCTTTTTATACCTACGAGTTTCATAAGATTTCCTCCTTTTATTTCGTTTGTTTCATCTTGAGAGTTGGTGCACAATAAATATATGAAATTGGTGTAATAATATGGTTTGTGAAGCGTTATTTTTAAATTGAAATATTTTTTTAGGGTGAGCGCAATTAATCCTCGTTGTATTTCTAAAATGTATAAAAAAACAAGGTCCGCTTCCGCTGAGTAATGTGGCTTCAAATTAAAAAATAAGGTAGGTACTTATAAGTTTGTCTAGGTGTGAACTGCCTTACATTAAAAAACGTATAATATAATACAATGTTTTAAAATATACCTGAATTTATAAACAACTAGCGACACGTCCCGGTTTCGCACGCAATTTTTCTGCTATTCTTACAATAAATATCAAGAATAGAATAGAATAGATCTTTATTTCATGTAAACCAGATACAAGCACTTATGAAATGTCGAGACCCTAGGAGCACGGTTCCAAATAGTAGATCCTATGGAGAAGAACCGGCAAGAACTCTATCCATCTCCATGGTAACTCTTTTCAAATAATTTATATATATATCCAATCCAATTATATTTTTCCAATCGCGGGACTACTGGAAGAAATTTCTTTAGAAATAAGTAGTTCCATTGTGCTCATTTGTCTGTAACATTTTTATTACCATGTTTCCTTGTGTGTACATAAATAAATAAAATAAATAAATATAAAAATAACATTTTTAATTTGAATTTTTTTAAATTAAAAAAAAAATCAAAGTATTATACCTACGTATAAACCTTCCGTGAAAAATTATCTAACTGATGGTGAAAACCGCATCAAAATCCGTTGCGTGATTTAGGAGGAGTATGGATTTACAGACAGACAGACAGACGCGGAAAGCAACTTTATTTTGTAGCTTTAAAGTTTAGTTTAAAGTAACTTTAAAGAGATAAACAAAACACGGTACTAACTACGCTGCACTACGCGCCATGGGTTCGATTTCCGCACGGAACAATTATATTTATAAGGCTTTTAGATACTTGTTCCGGGGTTTGATATTTCTGTAGATACCAACTTAAATGTGAAGATTTGTATTTGTAAAAGCACCTACAATACCGAAATAATTAATAGGGTGGAGAAAAGCATAAAAAAAAATTAATACGTGCGACAACCAATAAACTTCGGTAGCTGATCATCTGGTCTAGGCCTATTGACCGTTTCTAGGAATTATCCCAATTTCAATATTGTTAGCAAAGGATGTCAATATCGAATCGCGTTTGATGAATGTGATAAAAAGCAGCCGTTAGCAACCGCCTACCCACATAATGTAATTTAGAAAATTGTCGATTCCAAGAATTATTTATTATTTGGGACGCGTGTATCTTTTTTTGAAGTGAAAATTCTATAGACGTATTAGGGTATTAGGATTTTTCCGTCACGAAAAAGAGCGTTACGGCCGCGTGGAGGGGGTAGACAATAATCCGTTGAAATTTCACTTCTACTATGTGTCCCAGCCGGTCCCAGCACACATTTCGTTTTTTTATATATATAAATTATACCATACTTATCCGTCTCATTGATCTAGTGGTCGCAAATGCAACTGCTGACGTCCTGGAGAGTTCCTGGGCCGGTTCTGAATATATTGGGTTTTCTTTTTAGAAATACTCAATATGCAGCCCGGAGTCTGGAACTTGTGCCCGGTAGAAGACAATAAATAGACTCGCCCCCTATTACATAAGATTTAATGACGGTATTGACGAAACCTGAGTGTACAACGGTAAACCTAGGGTTGTAGGGTGGCAAATAAAATGATTTGATTTTGATTTGATTTGATTTGTCAACGTTTTCTGGAAGTAATAAAGTATATCAGATATCAGAGAGGGAAAACAAATAGTAGACGTACAGGCTTATAAAAAAGAATAGATAGTATCTATTATTTATTTAAAAAAAATGTTTTATTGCTGGTACATGAACTTTGTGCCAAAAAAGTCAGAGTTAATGTAAATTGATTATTTTAGCGTACTTTATTAGTGTTATCTATAGATTAAAAAGTATTTTAAAGTACCTACGGTTGGCAACCCTAGGTTTACTTTAATAAGAGTGAGATTCGAATCGAGATGCGACATGTTCTTACAGAATTCTGTAATGTAATGTAATTGTAACTAATTTAACTGTATTAAGTAAAATAATAATTATAATAAATATGTAAGATGGTAAAATTATATATAACTATTAATTTTATCATAACATAGTATAAATAATTATCTATAATTATGGATAGAATATTAGATATAAACATTATAACATAATAAAAATATTATAACAATAATAACACAATATAAAAGTATTATAATATAATATAGTATATATTAATTATAATTATAGAATAATAGTTTATAAATATATTATTGTTACCGCCTCTTCTAATCCTTGCAGCACCCTAACAAGGTCATGTACCAGGTTAGTTTATAACTGTTTATAACAACTTATGTGTACATTGTGCAATAAATAAATAAAATAAATAAGCTCTTAATAAAATCCAAGCAAAAGGAACTTTACTAAATAAGGATTTTCCAGTTATGAAGTTCTAAAAGTATGATAAAAAAAATCGTAAAAAGTTTTCGAGAGCAAAGAGTTTTAGTCCACGAGTGCGAAACTCAAAAACTCATTATAACTCGCTTTTGTTTTTGTTAACGTCAGTAAAGTTTTAATGGGTGTATTTTGAAAGTGATCCTAAAACTAAATAATCCAGAATTTGTGTATTACATAAACTTTTGCAAGTTACGCACGGAGTCTAAAATAATTCTAAAATAGAATCGTTTTAGCCTTTTCGAATCGAATAATTATCTGAAAACGAAGGCAGATAGAATTTAAAGCGTTCCCTTATTTCCGAGGCACATAACTTCAATCGTAGTACTGAACTTATTGATAAAGACTCTATGCTTATGTAACGTCACGGTTTGCTTGAGATAAGGTAAGCAAAGCCTAGAAAACGTATCTATCTACTTAGGTACTTCATCGCTTTGTTTTGCGTCCTTGACTCATTGCGCAGGTCTTATTCTTGCCATTTGTAACTTCTTTTAAATAGATGTTTTTTTTTAAGAAACGTCTTTATTTATTATTCCAGTATAGACACCCAAACCCGAAACGCATACATTGGCAACCAAGGCTTTGGTACGCCTTGTGTTTCCGTACTTTCCCTGACTAATTCTTACCCTTTTACTTGCGATAACGGTGAAGGAAAACTTCGTGAGGAAAACCTGCACATCTGAGAGGGCCTCATAAAGTTCTCGATATTGTGTAGTCTACCAACCCGCACTAGGCCAATGTGGTGGACTAAGGCCTAACCCTTCTCGTTCTGAGAATAGGCCCGTGCCCAGCAGTAAGACAGTAATGGGCTGGATTTATTTATTTAATTCTTATCCTTACCATGAAATATAACAAGGCTAACCATCGAGATATAAGTACTACGTACCAGAGAAGACACCGTAAATTCCTTCTTTGTCTCGTTCAACTGCGGCGATCGCGCCGCACTTTGTCGAAGAAAACGCGTAAGTGCCGTGATATTTTACATGGCGCTTAAGACCTTTTTGCCGAGAATAAATACACTTCCGCAGCAAATCTAGCGCTGTGGTAAATTAGTTACGGTTTAGACGAATTGTTATTATTTTAGCACTGCAGCGAACTAAAGATTCAAATTACGAAGAATAGGACAATTCAGTTATTTGACGTAGCTTCTCTAGTACGTAGTACTTATATCTCGATGAGGCTAACACATTTTTTTTAACTTTCCCCCGCACTTTGTTTTTCCTGTATCGTGGGTAGTTAACAAACATACGTTCATCTCACATGACACATACATCCAGACCCGGAACAACTATAGGTAGGACACACAAATATTCGTTCCGTGCGGGGATTGAACCCTCAATACGTAGCGCAGAAAGCTAATCACTTACCCACTGCCCTAACCGTGTCGTTGAATTATGTTTGTTGTTGACGTAGCTGTCGGTGAAATAAGTAGGACATTACGAACTAAGAACATAATACTACGTAACATAGAAATCTACCACCACTACAAATGACCTAACCGTCGAAAACAACGTAACTTTTGAACGGCTGAACAAATTTTCATGAAACATGACGATTAAACTGCCTTTCAATAAAAAAACTGCATTGAAATCGCTCCATCTGTTTTGGAGCTACGATGCCACAGACACACTACAACCTTATAACACCCCTCTTTTTTGTCAGGTGTTAAAAATCTAACGTGGCAATGTAGGAAAAATAACAGAAACAAAAGGCCAAGGAAGTCCGTCTTTAAAAAAGAAATACGATACGATAAGTTGTTTATTTTATTCTCGTTCAAGCTAAACGTGAGTAATTTCGCGCCTCATATCAAAACTGACATAAACAGGTCACAGAGATGCCAGCTTTTAACGTTACCAATTAAATGTTTTTGTGGAACTATGAACTACTTTCAACATAGAACTTAATAGCTTCAGAAAAAAAGAAAACAGTTTAATTCTGGACTCGCCAGGAACAAATGAAAGTTTTTTTTTTAAAATGTAATAATTAGGCAACCTGGAAGAGAACAATAAACTCCCCATCTCAAAAAAATCTCTGAAAAAATGACATGTTAATGTTTGTGTTGTGTGTTGGAACGTGACTGAGCTTTGCCCGTGGATCCGCTGAGTTAAAAAGATCTTTGGACCGAAAAGTACGTAATGAGCTAAAACAAGACATCTCTGTACCAATTTACCAAACTCCTTATTTTGTCCACCCAGATCCGGTATGATTGATTATCAAACATAAATACATCCCTTGATCCTAACACAGCCAAAACTTCTCGATAGGAGATGCTCAGATAAAAACTACGAGTGTATGGTATAGTTATCATGTTTTCTGTCTCTCTCTGGAATCAGCTCATCTAAAGACCAGGGGACTAGTGGACAGGGGGAATAGTGGTTATGGCGAAAAGTCGAGTTATTCGCCATAATTATTCGACATCAAAAACAATATTACAATATGCAATAAATAACAATAGCAGGCCTCCAGTTGTCCAGAACATACCGATTTTTTTTCAGTATTACAAAGATTTTCCTGCACGATTTCTAAGAATACAAGAAATTTTTTTCAAGTGTCGTTATAAAAGTCAGCTCGCGAATCGATTCCTGACTGCTCGTGCTAGTTTTTTATTCAGTTCGATTATATTCCGAGGCAGGACTTATTGAAAAAAAGCGCAATAGGCTGGACCCTAATCGTGCAGATAAGTTCGTTTTTCTTCATAACAATCTACCCCTATAGTAGGGTACAGGACCACAGACAGATACACAGATACACAAATACACAGACCCACAGTTACATACTACAAGTGTATAACAGTTAATATTTATAAATTTGTAGTGTGTATCTTTGTATCTGTGGATCTTTGTATTTGTGTATCTGTCTGTACCATCGTAACTCCAAAATGGATGGACCGATGCAGTTTATTTTAATTGAAAGCTAGTGTAATTGGGTATCATCTTAGCTATGTTTCATGAAAATTGAAAATCAGTTCAGCCGTTCAAAAGTTACAGCTCTTTTTCTGGTTGGAGTCGGGGGTTTTTGACGGTTAGGTTATTGTCGTTTGTTTTTATTTACATCGGAAAAATTCAATTCATAATTCTTTTTTCCCGCTTTTAGTCACTATTGTAAATTATTTTCACAATACGAAAACGCAAGTACTAGAAATCTTTGCTCCTTCCACACTTGCATCTATTAATAATCCCATAGAATTCACCATGGTTGGTCCGCAACCTGCTTCGGTGCTTTTACAAAACCATAATTGCATATTTAAACATCCCATCCATGTTAGAAAGAGAATCACTATATTTGTATTAGAGTTCGAAACGGGGTATTTACCATGTTTATATCTTGTGTTGAGCTCCCGATATTTCGGCACTGTTGCAAGCGCCATGGTCACGGATAAACTAAAAGTATTTGCGGGTGGATGTTTATTGGCAGACAAAACGGTCTACCCTCCTTCTGTTACGATTTGTGCGCTCTGGTCCGGTACCACTATCACTTAAGTGCCGAAATATCGGGAGCTCAACACAAGATATAAACATGGTAAATACCCCGTTTCGAACTCTAATACAAATGTTAGTGACCATGACAGTTTAAAAACTTATAGAATCACTATACTTTTTTAATAGTAATCCTTTGTACAGGCAATCAAAGGGGCTGTTTTACGTAATTCTCGTAATTAATAAGGATGTAACTGCATTTAAAAGACATTAGAATGCAAAACGATTATAGTTGGAAAGTCTATCTGGCACCAGAACTTCTCCATAATTTTATCCAATAACAAGAATGAGGTATTTGATCCAGTATTCGTTTATTTACGATTTTATGCCACGGTACCTAAATAATTATTTCTGGAAATGAATAGGTACCTACGTATTTTATTGCACAAAACTAATAGTAATAATGACAAACTAACAAAATTTACGTGATCGTAATATATTACGAGTAGATGAATAACCGAAGTACCTTGACACGAAAATGTTTTTATGGCAAACATTTTAATGAAAGCCAAACATTAATTTGTACAACAGTAAAATTTAACAATATACTATTCTACTATAGGAGCTTCGTCTTCAAGGTATTTAACGTAAATATTATTGTTTTCACGAATATGATTTAATTAAACAATGAACAATTATTATGCGAGGCGTGTTTTTCGGTAAATATTAGTGAGAGTATATATGGTGTAATTAAATAAACAAAAAACCTGAATATGTTTTCTTTATAATTGACTACAGATTCGATTTCAGTAACTTTAAAAATAGGTTTCTTTTTTAAGTATGTAATTCGCCAATTCGAAGCTCGATTGATCCAAAGTAAAATTAAGCATATTTGAAGACAATAAGGCTCAATTTTAAATGCAGTAAGTAATGCTAGGCTCAAAACTATTTTCTTAAAAATAATAGTTTACTTTAAAAATCCTAAGTTTTGGATATTTATTATGCTTTTAACTAGTTATTCTTATTGGGGTTTTACGTTATTTAAACTACACTTTAAAGAAATTTTCGTTCTACCTTCTTTATGGTAAAGAGACTCTACCAACCTACCAATAGTTGTTAGAGTCTGTTGAGGCTCTTTTGTTTATTATTTTTCGATTTTAGAACTCTACAATACGATGATGAATTTATTATTTCAGGATTTTACAATTTAGTCAATTTGTGTTGAAGTCGGCACCTTGATCTAAATAGGCTAAGCATTGCTTGGGCTTTAATACATACATAAAGTATTTCAGTCGTGGCAAACGCCAGTTGTCATCTTTATTTTGGTTTTTTGGCATCACGCCACCCATTTAGGCATTTATGTCAATTTCGATCGTAACAATGTCCACGTATTAAGATGGACGTAACCTCATTGATAGAATATAAACAAACGATTGGAACTACGCGTTATCTGTTGAGCCAACGAACCCATAAACGTACGTGTATACGTATATATATAATATAATAGATGAGAACTGGAACAGAATTTGGTGGGGTCATGGTTGTTAAACGAGTGTCTTTACCCTGAGCGGGTTCGTTCCCGTTACGTCGAGCGAGGAAAGCTTAAAAACTGGCTGCATTCCGAGTCTCGTTTTATTTGTCTATCCGATGTTACGTCAGGCGGGTCGTTAGCCCACCACGCCGCGTTTTTACATCGAATCGGGTCGAAAATTTGGGTTGAACTCGACTATATCGGCCGTTTGTTCACCTCTCTAGGTCGCGTTCGAATAGACGACTCACTCACACTATATAACAACTTTACTATAACGTATAAATTTGTACTACGATTATGTTTTATTGTAGAACTACTTGTAGGAATACCATAGATTAGCGTTTGGGTACCTAATAATTTTTTTTAATATTTTGTACGGAATTTCAGTGGAAGTAATAGACTATACAATCATCGATATTATTGTGAGTTTGTTTTATGAAAAGAGTATCCATGGAGTTTCTTGGTATGTAACTTCTCCAGGACCAACCCACTTGGAACCGTGCACCTAGAATCATGACGTTTTGAAAGTACCTGCAAAGGCTCAGTTGAAATAATATACTTTGACTTTGACCTTTTATTTTATGGTATTTAACTACATCTATTTTTAACACAAATTAATTTTTAAAGAGTTCTTACAATACGGATGACTTATTTCTGTCCATATTAAAATATAAACAAAGGCTTAAATTTTTTCGCTTACAGATAAAGAGGTAAATATTGTTTGTTTGTATGTAGGGGATAATCTCTGGAACTATTAAAACGATTCTAAAAACTCTTTCACTAATAGATAGATGCACTATCCCTGAGTGACATAGGCTATATTTTATTTTCTTAAAAAAAAGAAACGCGGTTTAAACCGCGAGCAACAGCTAGTTAAACCGAGTTAAACAATGATTGGATTTGTCATTGCAATATTTCAGGCGAGTCTTTGACGTTGATAGAGCGGGGGGACTTATGATTTTAGAAAACCGAATATAAATTGTCACCATATTAAAAAAAAAATTGGCAAAGTCATAAGTGCATACATACAGCCAAGTACATTAGTTTTGCATTGAGATCATTATATTAAAAAGATCGTGATCAAGAATATTGGTTATTTGATTGACATTAAATATACATAACATTAAGTACAATATCATCTTTAAAATACCGAAATATTTGTGTGTTATACACACAAATATTTCTATATAATATATTATTCTGTTGGAGACCCTTACATAAATAAAATAAATAATAAATCCATCCCATTACTGTCCCACTGCTTGGAACAGGCCTCTTCTAAGAATGAGAATGGTTAGGCCTAATTCCACCACGCTGGCCCGGTGTGGGTTGGCGTACTACACAAATACACACACCATTGAGAACTTTATGAGGCTCTCACACCACGATATTTTCCTTCACCGTTAACACAAGTGGTAATCAAAATTCTGATCTGCACATGAATTCGAAAAATCTGAGGTGTGGGCCGGGTTCGATCTGAGATCCTGCATGGAGTGCAAGCTTTCAACCACTTTGCTATCACTGGTCTTATACAGGGTGACTGATTGAACGAGGGAAACATTGAAGGAGGGTATTATACTCATCATTATGAACAACTTTTACTATGGGATCAAACAAATCGCAAAAAAAAATCTGCTGTTCGATATAAATAATTCAATATTAGTCGACTAAATATATGGGACAGCTGATTTTTTTTTCACGATTTCTGGGTTGGTCCTATAGTAAAAGTTGCTCATAATGATGAGTACAATAACCCCTTAAACGGATCGGGATTAGAAAGGTAGAACCTTGTATTGTTACTCTAAAATCTGAGACATATTAGGTACTTTTGAGCCGAGTCTGGGCACTTCTTTTTCTATCGGTGTAGGGCCATCTCCTTTACAGACGTTTGTAATAAACTATCGCGGCTCTTGAATCGCTACGTATTCGCACACTGACCCAATGATGGACGAGTTTGGCCTAAAAAGGAAATCCTGCTTATGCCCGCAACTGATACGCGCGTCTAGCGTCGCATTTATAACTACAATTTGTAACTATTACAATAATTATTATTGTGTATCATCTAGTAGAGGAATCTACAACAAGTCTAGTAAAACCCAGGTTTTTTAATATATCCATCACTTTCTAACGTCATATGACGAAAAAGATGGGCAATATTATAATCTAGGTTTTAAAAGACTTGCTTTAAACCATTTTTGTAATAAGACAGTTATTGGTATTAGTAATATATAATAAATAGATTCTCTTTTAGAAGAGGGAAATACAATTACTAATAATAGAAACAAAATAACGAAGAAAATGTAATATAATAACTAATTATTGCATTTTCTTCGTTCGTTTTAAAGAGCATAATTCAAGTTAATTGGTACAGCTGATCTGATGTGGACTAAATCTCGAAAATCTGTCCTCTCTTTTTCCCCCTCCCATCATCCCCTAACAGGTAGGCAACACATCAGAGACTCCTCTGGTAGGTATTGCGGATGTTCAAGAGCGACGGCGACGGTGATTGATTCCCATCATGATATGAACCGCATGCTCTTTTGCCTAGAAACAAAAAATGGCCTTTGTACTCCTGTAAAAATATCGGCTAAAAGTAAACAGTCATAAACTGAATGCGAAAATTTCGTAATTTTCACTTTGATAGTTCGAATATCTCGAAGTCGTTGTGGTGGAAACACTTCTAAACGTTCAGTAACCACAACCTGAAGTTAATAAGGAGCATCCAAGAATACTTTAGCCGCTTCACTAATTTGTAAGCGATAAATAATTGCCTTTCCATGTTCACGTGAATAACAAAGATTTTAGACATTAACTACTCGTGCAAAATCTTGATTGAATTGTAATTCTTTAAACACTAATTCTTTGCCAATACATTAACTTCTGTTTGTTTGCAAAACAATGTCATTGACCTCATACCGGCGCCATGCCAAACAAATCACAAAAATATTTAATAATGAAGGTTTCAAACGACAGCTGCTGAAAAAACAAGCATAAATCATACTCCTTCGTAATTACACAATGGAAGTAAGCTTTCTGATGGAACGTATTGATTAACGTTCAATTGACGTTGGTGTGCATGTGTGGGTGGCGCGTGGGTGCGCAGGCGCCGCCGGGGATGTGCCACTCGTTAGAGAACGCGACCTCTGCAGGTGATAATTGCGAAGCTTGTGCGAAAAAAAGATAAAGTGCTACCTGACATACGCTGCAAGCTGCAATTTATATAAACTATATCGGTCTGTCGTTCATCCTTTGTGGTAAATTTTATATTAGTCTGTCCGACGGAGACTGCAATGACAAATTGTTGCTAACTGGTTAATTGATTACGGTTGTACATAAAGGTGGTAGCATCGCCTTTGATATTCTAACCACCACGCGTTTCGTTGCTATTGCGGTAGACATTTTCATATACCTAGAATTAGGTATGTGTGGGCAAACTTCTCATCACCTTTCTGTAAAATTAATAAAACTTTATTTGCATCATCGCAAATCGAATATGGTTCGCCAACGAGGTTTCGCCGGATACCAACACAAATTTTAATTATTACGGTGCACACCATACAGGCAATTTAATATCAAATATTGTGAGTCAGTCCCAAAAAGGTGGTTAATGAGCACGTTTATGAAATGTACAAATTATTCGACATCCTCCGCTCGGTCATTGACACAACATCTCAATGATCTAAATCGAGTGGTGCATGCGTACCTTGGCGAAACAGAGGTCAATCGTCTGAAGGTATCTTCGCAAAAGGCACCGCAGACTTCCTTCATCGAGGGTGGGTCGCGAACAATCGCGTGAAACCTCCTTATTATAGTTAGGGATTTTCAAGTTCCACGTGTAAATAGCTTGTTTGTACACAGTTACGACTGTTTGTTAGGTCGTTTACGTTCGTACGAAATGCGAAAATGTTTCTTTGACGTCCGACAGAAATATACAAACGTTTATGTCGCATTGTCCGGCCATGATGTGTTCAAGCCAATCAGAAGGCTTTTGTTGGCGTCGGCTTGGATCTTCACAAAGGACAAAGTTCTATAAACCATCAACCAAGCACACATTTGTGTGATCAAAAGTTGTTTGTTGCTTAAGACCACACAAGCCGCGTTCCTTTTTTAGCCTCTGTTCTTGATATTGAGCTGGCGCAATAGACCTGAAGCTAACTTATGTGCGCTTTGTATTTCAAACATTTCAAATGTTTACTTCGGCAACATAGAATTTTGATGTCTGTTTGTTTGTATCTTCCAAGATTGGTTCTAGCTATTTTGTCTGCTATGTTCTACGTACACACGGTGTAATTGAATAAACGCAAAATCTGAATGTAGTTTGTTCATAATTAAATACTGAATCGATTTCAGTAACTTTTAAAAGGTACCTATAGGTTTTAAAAAAAAATATGAATTTCACAAATCGATGCTCGATTCAGTCAAAGAAAATTAAATATTATTTCAAGACTCAATTTAAAATGCTTTAAGTAATGCTAGGCTCAAAATTATTTTCCTTAAGTTTTGGTTATCGATATAAACTTATAAGAACGCTATATAAATATTAACTGGGCCGCGTGAGAATTTACATTAATTAAAATTCAGAAGAAATAAAGTTAAATATTAGACATCACAAAAAACAATACACACGAACATAAATATCAAATGGTAATATTTTCACAATTGTTGAATTTTGAAGGGTTAGCGGGGTTAGCGGATATTTATATTGAAACTAAAGACACTGGAATTGGACTGGCGTTGATATTAGTTTCGAGAGTAACCCATTACCCAACTGATTTCTATTAAGGATCTTGCAACGAGCAGTTTTTCGGAATTCCTCAATTTATCCAGTAATTTAATGTCTACTATCTCGACCAAAAAATAAACCATTAGCCTTAACGTGATCTTTAAAGTATAAAGGAAACCAACTGACAGCCTCAGTCATTTTAATTTAAAAACTGACATTTATGGCCTTACAAAGGCAGCATGCTGCCAGCATCATAACAATTCTTATAATAATACTTATATTTTCAGCTGCAATGTCACGCTTATTAAAGTAAGAAAAAGTATTCACTGCTGTCACAGCTCAAAATTAATCAGCTGTCTTGGAATTTCACGCACTGCGCTCGCGCATCGCGCCACTGAAAGTTTTACGTGCGTTACTTTTTATTTCCAACTTTACGCCGTATTGAATTGTATTTTTGTCTCGAACGGAAAAATATCTGTTTTCAGCACATTTTTAACATCATTAATGTTTTTGGCACGAAGATACTGAGTCTTGATTTTGATAAATTATAAACTTGGAAATATGAATTTTCACATTCATTAACAACAGATAATAAGATTTGAAAATCCAATACGAATTAAGAGTATCAGAATATTTTCGTTGTAATTCCAACGATTATGGTTGAGTTTTTCCCCCTAAGTGTTTCTGGCAATGATCGGGCGCCGGCGGAAGTCAAGATTGGCATCCCGGGCGACCACCTCTCGCCGACAAACCCATCTTTGTCTGGCCTTTAAACGTGCTCTTTGAGCTACAACAAACCAATTTGGTTATTTTTCACGACACATTTTTAGAAATGTTTGTCTTTTCTGATTTTTGTTTCTTCTCCCTTATATTCCTTCTGTTTGATACCGATTTCATGAATATTGTAAATTTTAGTTCGTCCCATATATTTTAGGCACAGGTCTCATGACCGTGGTAATATTTTCTTCTTCATATTATCTTAACAAAATATGAAATCAAAGTTGTCATTCAGTAATTATTCAGGACTAACTTTTACTAACTAATTTTATTTCATCGATTGTCTTTTCTTTTGAGTTGTTGTTTGTGTTTTAGCTAGATTTTGATTAACATCGGTTTTGTCTGTTTGTTTTGACCTGTTAGCTCTATTTTATATTATTGTTAGTATTTTAGACTATGCAGATTCACACTTAAAGAAATTACGTTTGCGGTGTGCCCTTTAAATATGAAACAAAAAATCCCAATCATGTCGATTGTGTTAAAATCCCTCTTTTGTTCGATCAACAAGATCGAAGGACATTACTTTTATAAATATCTTTTAAAGCTTCATCCTATAATATTTTCAGTAAATATTTCAGGAACAGGTCTTCTTGCTGTGTCAGGGCCACTCTACGTCTTTACAGTTTAAATACAATCTTTAGGAACATATTTTTATTTTCTTTCCGTCCGCAATATAATGAAATGTTGTGTTATCCATCTTTTGCTTGTTGTTTGTTTTACCAATATCTTTGATGCTTCCAATTTTATGCTAAAGAACAAGTAACAAGAACAAGTAAGAGTTCCTATTTTGTGGTAAATAATCAATTATAATTGATTATTTACCACAAAATAGGAACTCTAGGATCTTTATATAAGATCAAAAAGATCAAAAATGTATCAAGAAATATACCTTACCGAACAATGAATATATAGATATAATTATGGTTATATAAATTCTATCTCTATTCTTCATACACTGTGTACATTGTGAGTGTCTATAGTTTTTATAAATGAAACTCTGCAAATCATACTAATATTTATTTTTATTTTTATCACATCTTTTGGCTATGAGAGGAGAGAGAGAGAAAGAAATATCTCAATGTTGGCATGTGCGTCATGCACACACTGGTAATTACTCTGCCGCTTATAAAATTCATTTATGATAAACATTATTACTTACTGAAAATAAAAAATTTGTTCTGTTGTTCTTCAAATGAGCTTAGATTCAATACATTATTTTCAAAATAACCTATACGTCATGTTTAAAATTCTACATCATTGTTAGTACGTAAAAAAAATTATATGCCGATTCAAGAGAACAAATTTATTTTCGTTGAAAGTTGACGTCTGCTGTGACAGCTCCCGGTTGATGAAGCCGCACCTCTTTCTGTACCATTAATTTCTGCAACGTCACTTTTAATTACTTTAAATTCAGAGTAGACACGATGTAAATTGACAAAAATATATATTTTCTTTCATTCACTACCTATACTATGAATTCTTTTTAAATGTTCACAGAGGTCAAAGTTAGCTTACTCATCATTCAATATTTTGATGACTGATTTGTCGTAATCAGTGTTCCGTGACAAAGACTGTACGTATATTGCAACCTTGAGCCAGTCTCACATAGAGTCGAGTAGCGACTACTCGACTAGTATTTCTCTTCAGTGACGCCCTCACTACGCCTGCTATTATTAAACGAGTTCATTGGAACATCTATTTGCGCAATTTGTAGCATCGCATCTACAGCATTTCGATGACCTTACTGTGACTGCACGGACTGCATAATGTAGTGATATGTGTTGTATAAGTATACAATGCACATTGGATCCGAGCTGATTTCACTAATTGACCATTGATCTCTATTTCAAACGCTTTATCAATAAAGTCAGTTGAACTCGTCTTCCTAGAACTCATCGTATCTATAAATACACTGTTCGTTAAGTCTGCATGTTACCAAGTTCCACGGGCTTGTTTTTCAATTTTCCAGCCTCGTTTTGGACACGCTGAGCTACTACAGTCACACTTGTTCGAATTTTTCGTAAATACAGGGGCGCCTCGAGGGAGTGTGCGTAGCGCATGCGCTCTCGGTGTTTCTACACGCGCTGTCCATTCACTGCGCAACCGATGCGTCCAGCGAGACACCGCAATGCTTTTGTTCAGGTTAATATTCAGCCTGTCAGACTGGCTCGCGTCTTGGACGGGCCCGATGAGATTTTAAAGTCAAATTGGGTATGAAACTTTAAAATATGTTTGGATCTGGTGTGGTGGGTCGGCTCGGCGTGTCGGTGTAGCGCGGCGCTGTGTCGGCGTGTGGTGTCAGCTCGTCGGCTAGGCGCGAGTGTGCGCGAGTGCGCGTGTGGTGGTGAGCCGAGGCTCGTCGCGGCGCGCCCGTCAGTCGGCGGCGGCGAGTCACGCGCGTCGTCTCGTACAGCTCTCTCCGCATTACGCTGCACTTCGCAGCACACCTGCCACCGTTCAGGCTTTGCCGGCTCTCACGCTCTCGAGCGTGGAGGTCGCGCTGACCTCGCGCGTCGCAGTTTCGGTCCTCCGCGGTTTCACCTCGCGCGCCGACTTATGCCCGTGTCATCAACTCCACTGCAGCGGTAGCCGCGGTACTATTGAAACGTCTGTGCTGGTGCGTGCCGTGACTCCGGCTGGCCACAGGCCGCCGCGTGCTGTGACAGTGAAATCGTGAGTCTCGCAGTATCGTGCGGATGTGCAGTGATGGATGAGTAGACAGAGGCCAGTGTGCGCGCGGACCACCGACTCGTCTGTATTTCTGGCTGAGTGCGAAAGCGGGTCGTCAAAATTGAGCCCAAACTGTATCTAGGTGGGTATTGTGGTTTATGACGGATGGATGAAGTAGTGTAGCCGGTAAGAGCCGTGCTGGCAGAGCGTCGATGAATATTTATAGCGTGCAGTTTGGAAAGTTGCTAGTGGGTAAGGGGAGTCGATTGCAGTAGAGCCCAAGCGCGAGTTCGGATGCTCAGCTGATTTGTTTTCTCACGAAGGAACATCTAGCATCAATTGAACTTATTGTGTTCAATTATGAAGGTATTTTATCGTCGTGATTCAGCAATAAATGATGTAAATGCATTCCGCGTTATTTGAGCATAGTGCGTGAAAATGAGAGAGTCGACAGCGGTGATCACGACACAGGATACACGTGTTTAATGTTGAGCTACTGTGTTCAGCATTGCAATGACATAAATATTTTAATTCACTACATGATGCTTTCTCTCCCCGTTGGCTGATCGTTATTTTAGTTTAGTTTATCATGTTACTTGCTACTCTACGTTATTTCAAGTATTGACTCTATCTGTCATTTAATATAAGTACATAAGTAGGTACCTTTAGTGTCGTATGATTCGTACATGTTGGAAAATGTATTTGTTTATCGATTCATTCTAATTAGAAACCTAGAAACCTCAAAATAGAAATCATCGGTATTTGGAACACGTCAAATACCTTTGAAATATTTCATTGAACTTCGCAGCAACATACCTACCTACTCAAAATTACCTTCTTAACTCAATGAGAATAATATATTACCCATATTTAAATTCTATAGGTAGGTATTCATAATGCCTATTGATTGATTTAATTCTAAATAATTAAATAACTATTTATAAGTCGATGATTTAGCATCAAATATTGAACTTAGGTCAACAACTTGGAACATAAATAGCTTAGCTAAGTAATTGAATTAGTAAAGCCAAGTCCATTGCAATAGAATTATACCGACTAATGCCTTCATTGGATAAAAGGATCGTGTGCACAAATAACAACAGCAAACTATGGCTCGAAGGACCAAAACATTTTTATGATAATAAACAAATGTTATAAATCAAGGGTAATTTATATATAGAAAGTGGACATTAAAAACACGAGGTTTTCTTATAGGATTCTAATAAATAAGAATCTTAGCAGTGATGACAATATGAATGTCCGGTGTTAAAATATAGGAAAAACAACAGAATTTCAACAGTTTTTAGGAATATTGGCCAAGGAACTTTTCAATAAATAAACTTTGGGAATTTGCTAATTTCGAATTTCAGCGATCCAATTTTGATTTTAAATTGGATATTAAAACAATCCTACCACAACGATATTGAATTCGGGAATGTCGATTATATTGTTTGCTTGTGATTAAAATTACGTCGGATTATTCGTATTTCTGTTATTTGTCGTCGTTGTTCTATTGTCGTTTCTATTTTCTAAGAAGTTTAACATTCTTAATTATGAACTCTGCCAGATCTAATTAATACCATCTGAGGATGATGCGAGATATCAAACCATTTTATAAAAAAGGCAGTGGACTACGATAAACTGATTTAAAAGTGAAATACCTAAATAGTGGAACTAGTAGGTATGTTAACGTTTTTCGACATTATAACTTGCAAAAGATAGTTTTCTCATAGGTGCTATGTACACTATACTCTATCAATCAAATCGAAAGTCTGCCTGGCCTGGCGTTGGCTATAGTTCAAAGAGTAGATAAAAATGTGCCAATCTGAGAAGCGGGACAAGGCCGCGCCCTCATTTTCCGCGCGGGAAAACTGTGGATCGCGTAATAAACTCGCAATTGTGAATTCATACACGTCTGTAAAGTAACATGATATTTCTACTCTTTGATTGAAAGCTCCTACTGAAGCACTTAACCCTTAGATATAGATATAAAACATGGTAGTGATGAAAAATGACGTAACTAGTGTTGCTACGGAACAGCGAATAAGCAATAACGAATTGACCTTGCATAAAAGTTCATTGCGATGCTAAATTACGTTGCGACCTTTATTTTGTCGCACGAGTAAACGTCCTTTAACATTCGACGGGGGGCTTTGCATAGTATACAATATATTTATTGTAATTATATTCATTAAGGGACGACCTCCAATTAGTGATATTATTATTAAGGTGAAAGTTACCTACAAAAACTTATGCTTCATGAGTGAAAACGAAACCAAAAGAAAAGTATTAGATACCACACTATTAATTTCAAGAAACACTTATTCCTTCTAAAATAAAAGTATTCATCATACTCACGGAATAAAGTTTAAATTTAAACCAGACTAAACACAGCAGCAGCAAGCAAGACTCAAACACATTAGATCAAATATTTGAGGTAGTCAATGATCGGAGTTTATCCTAGCCATACTGAAATCTCAAGTACGTTGCACTGACACTCATTATCACTTGGAAGCGTCACGGCCGTCAGTTGCTTATGTCAACAGCGGCCGATTGCAGGTGCCTAAGAGGTCGTTCACCCCGCACGCCGCCGATATTCGGATACTATACCATACTTATAGCGAGCTATACGATAACGGGCCTCAGACGGACGCGCGACGCTGGACACGTGTCGCGTTGGAAACAAAAGGGAATTCGAAGCATGTCGCTGAATAGAAGCAAGACTTGCTCACTAATTTGATGTCACGAAACGATTTTGAGATTTATTGTTTCCGTTTTTTGGTCCTTTGGGTCGAGCTTTGTTTCTCAGTTTTATTTTGACATCAAATAACAAAATAATGATAAAAATAGTTGAGTGAGATGTTTCTATAATTCTATGACCTCAATTTAAATATTTAATAATGTAAAAACCTAATAACTTACTTAGTTATCTCCTTTCTATCATATCTGTTCATTTTGATCGATTGCTCCAACGCAATGGAAAGTTTAATCCGATTGTAAAAGCAATGCACTTGGGGACATTTGACCAGTAAAGTTGGGGTATAATCGGGCATTGCGTATCGCACGTCCGTCGTAGGGAACGGGGGATAAATCTGGGACAGAGCCCAGTTATTTCGGTACTTGAATTGGGGCGGCACGTTAAAACATCGGGGTTTCCGAGTCGTGGGTACGATGAAAACAAATAGTTACACGCCACACCTGAGTGGGCGTTTTTATGTCAGCCGATCCTCGACTCTATTGCGTGGGCGTAAGAGTGAGTGACAAAGTCGACGCCACTACGCCGAGTGACGCTTGACTTATATTAATGATCAAAATCATAAGACATTGTCGAGGCATACGGATGGATTAGGCATAGTTCCTTTTTTTACAGTGTTGGACTGAGCTTGATTAGATCTTTTTTCTTTTGATTAAGAATTTTGTTCTTCCCATTCAATAAGCGATGGGGTAATTTTTTACTTTCTATAGTTATATTTTTAGTTCAGCAATATAAGTACATCTATAGTACTAATTAACAACATAAGCTCGAGTGACTACGGCTACAAAGACCAATAACTAACCAAAAGAAGACGAGGAAGGAAAGCCCTTTACGTGTGAAAGTCAAACACGGACGTAGTTAGGAAACTGGTTCACAAAATTTCACTTTAGACGACTCGAGCAGTAGATACTTATAGATTATGCAGAACTTTTACTTTAAGCTTCATTAGCCTATTGAATTTATTATGAACTAACTGTATGAATAACATGAACCTATAACACTTACGAATCACATTCACGCTTAGTGTAATCATTTATTCAGCGTTCATCGTCGCTGACACCACCGAACAGAATTGGGGCGAGCCTACATTTACTAAAACTGTGTCCAGTAACGTGAGACCTGCCACGCTTCCCCTGACACATTCAATAAAGGATGATCGAGGGGCAACTCATTGAAATACCAGAGCTCTACATTTAGTGGGTGGTAGGAAAACATATAGGAAGGTTAAAGCATTTTTTTAAATTCATGTGTATCGTATTTAGTATCATGGTTGTTTACGTGTGCTGTTAATTGCTGAAACTTCCGATAATATATATATTCAATGACGCTTGAAGCTATTAATCATTCAGAAAACCGGATTATCCTAGTCAGCTTCCTCATAAAATATTAGCTCAAGTGTACACAAGTAAATAATATTGTTAGTATAGTCTAGCTTCTCTTCGAGTCTACGCCATAAACAAATAAGAACTTGCTAGCTAGTTAACCTGCACAAGTATTCAGTCGTTTATTATTTATATTTCAGTATTGCTAGTTTTATTACCTATTTGACAACTTACAAAGTAAGCTTATTATGTTAGTTGTGTCATACAACATTTACGTAAGGTGTAGGGTTCAAGGAGTTGAGTTAGAATTTATAATAGGATGACCAGTATCTATCTAGGTAGGTAACTTGATACTAAGCTAACAATCATGACGCACACTACTAACTATGAGGTAAACAAAGTTAAATAACAACAGGGAAGAATTGATTTAAAACCTTACTTGCACACTTCCTTACAAAAACGTTGGTTACTTAAGAGTGTCGTCAATTGCATCATTCAGATACCTACAATCAATGGTCACAATGACTTACAAAAAATAAGAAAAAGCGTCCTTTTTAAAAATAGGACGCGTTTTCTTTGTTTTGTTGTAAAAAATAATTATATATTTCTATATTCATGCATGTAATTTTGTAACCGTGCGAGACTTACAATATTGAGGCACAATTTCGATTTGTGCGTGTATTCATTCGCGGTGTTTATGAATTGTTTGAAAGTATACTTAATTACCTACCTAGTTTAATATTTTATATCAATCATGGAAGCATGATTATCCGTCCGATTTGCTACATAGAACACAATGCAAATGTTGTAGAAATTGTTATTAATTTAAACGAACTGCTAACCTTTCGTTTATTTATTAGTTTTTTTATGTTATTTTGGAGTAATGTTGGTCCAAAAGTATTTGAGAGTATGCCAAAGTACCAATCTCTGCTTCCATGTTATTCCGCATTAAATGACTATTAATATATTTGTTACCATTTGAGTTTCCCATAAATGTAACTCATTGATAAACTCTAAATCAGACTATCCAATGTTTAAGAAGAGATGTTGACAGAAAATTAACGTAATTATTTTTCTAATACAAACGAAACCCAATTTTTTGCTCGAGCCACTGGCTGCGCGTGCGACTTACAGTGTGTTTATGTATAAAATATGATAATTTGATTACCGAGCAACAGTAATAACATAAAATGAAGATCACAGCGTGTCATTACAGGCAATTTTGAATTACCAAACAATTGGTTGTACCAACATTATGCGCGTTGGAAAAAATGGAGGCTCACGCTCTGGAACTTTTAATAACAACGTTTACTATTTAAATACGGGGTCGTGAAATTGGGGGATTACACAGTGTTGAAAAACTATTGAATCGGCATCGAAAATATTAGTGTGTCGATAGCCGGCGCGGCCGCGGCGGCGGAACACACTTTCAAATCTCGTCGTCTCAGTCCGTCCCGTGCATTCCACAACTCGCTCACCCACAGCAGGCGGACCGGTCTCGAGCATTGTACCAAACGTGGTACACGACCAGTTTACGTAGTCTGCAGACTGCTACACGTGTCCGACCGCCCAGTGGTATTTCGCCGCGGTGGGGTTATAAGAAGCGAGGTGCGGTCTCAAGGTGAATCGCCGATCAACACACGCCCGATACCAACGAACGCCTAGACCAAACACTGCCCCGTGACCTAACTATAAATATATGAATGGTTCAACTAAATTTCGATACTGACCTCTCATTGTTTTTAATTTTCGAATCATTTTATACTTGGACGATTCCCTAACTATAGACACATTTGTTACTTACTCACGTCATGCGGTTTGTGTCCAACAAATACATTTTTTTTATTACAGTCGTACAATAGAGTTAATGGTTCACTAACACTGCGGCGGACGCCAACAAAGCAATTTTTCATTATTACGTGAGATCCGCGAGTAGGCTATAATGACACTATAATATAACCTTGAAAATAAAAGATGGCTACAATACTCCAGCAAATTATTCATTGAATTTTTAAATGTTCAGCTTTAGTAAAGTATATTTTTTCACAATAAACTTTATCGACGGAAGGTTTTAAAACAAAATGTTTGTAATAGAGTTTTTTGGTTTCGTCACGCGTTTGAATAACATCCTCGACGTTGTTATTATATATAATTTAAGTAGATACATATTTAAATAAAAATAAATTATAATTTAACGTTAACTGGATCCACTGCAGGGTGAGGTTAAAGTTCTCATTAAATATCTGTGTAGTTTTTACTGATCGGCTGCCAGGAATATCTGATCGTGTACCGCGGCTCGATTCATAATAAAAAAAGCCTTGAAAAACAAGTAGTCCGAGCGTGGGTTTTGAAATCTGCACGCTCGTAAGAATAATTTAGTCGTTTGTGTTAAAACAGTAATGGTTTTTAAAGCGTAACATTTATTGAAGTTTACGGTTCTACGCTACTGTTCGCGATTAACTTTTTGATACGGACAGTTTTTTGAGGGGCCGATTAAAAAGTCCTACAAAAGCTTTATTTATAGAAGATTGCACAGATCATTTATACTTATAATAATACCAATAGTGGATTTAGAAACCCTAAAGCTTTCATGTGTTCGTACTTTTATTTTAGTCAGTTTAAATCTAACCCTAAAAATCGATGTCAATGGAGCGGGCACGGTGGGGCCGTGCGGCCGTTGACCGAAATAAAAAATAAACATAAATGGAGCCAAGGAATTAGGAACTCGATCGTGATTCACAACTCTTTTATATACCTAACACAATTGTTTAGTTCGCTTTTAAACTGAGCCTTATGTTCCGAATCCGGCCAGCTTTAGTCGTTTCACTAACAGCCTTCGGATCTGAGAATAATAATTATGAGTCAATGATCTATAGACAGTGTGATAGGTAATCTGTACCATATTTGGGCATGAGACCTCACGTATCTATTGTGACAATAAACGTCCCATTAACATTTAACTGGTAGTTAATTATACAATGTAGCGTTTAAATTAATAAAACAGTAGTGTAACATAAATCCGGTGTTAACTATATTTTTTCATAATTGCTAAAATTAGTTTTGTAAATAGGTTGTTTTTAATTATCTTTCGTCAAATCTTCTCTGTCAAGTGTAGATTTAGTATGAATGCGAAATTAGGACACAGACAGAAAAAATACTTGTTCTTTTTTAATTATCAAGTTGAACATTTTTATGTCCCATTAACATTGATTCATAAAAAGTTTATGTCTCGCCTATGACACTTTTAGTCCATCATCTTTAATGCGATCGTAGAGATAACAATTCAAGCACCGATTAAAATCAAGTTTTATTCGTCACATTTGACATTTAAAAATGGTATTGCAAAACCCGGTTGTTTATTGTAAGATTCTTATCGGATTATGAGGCTGGTCTTTCGAGTCGGAAATTGCTTTCAAGCGTTTGATTGATAGATGATAGACAAACAATGTAACTTTAGATTCCCAACAATTCTATTTGGGTTGTAAACAATGGTCAAGAAGATTGCGCAGGCGCAACGCGATTGACAATGGTCAAGCTTGGCCGGCCTATTTGTCCAGCGGACCGACAAGTGGCAGATGTGAAAACCGGCCAAGGTGAGACTAGTTTGTGACTTAACCTGATTCTAACACCTTGTTTACTAATTTATAGTTATGACTTATGATACAAGTTACAGTTGCTTATTAAACTTATTATTTTATGATAAAGGAACCGTGTTAGCAAAGATAAATATTTAAAATTGTTAGTGTCCATTAATTTCTATTAATAGGACAAGTTTTACAATTATTGTAAGTTATTATTTTTATTAACGACGGCGTAATTAACACTTGATCATTGCCATATTTAGTTATGGTTCAAGTGTTTCTTATGATAACTGTAACTGTATAGGCATATCGTACTTTAACCAATGTTAATTTTTTATGATAGAGGAAGGCAAACTAACTTATGTGTACATTATAATGGTAAGCGATCATCGCCTTAAGAGCGGTAGCAGCTTCCTCACGTACATGAATAAATTACTCAAATACCCAGCTGAAGGTAGGCCAAAGCTGTGGGCCATAAAGTTCCCTCCGCTGCTAGTTATCCGGCTACCCTTAGCAAAACATCTGCCACCAGGACATCATCTTCCCCGGATAGCCTGGAACTGCCTCAACAGACTCTGAACCAATGTAGGCGGGTGCCGAGAAAACCGGAAGAGATGGAGCGTCTCTGAGGATGACAATAGGTGAAACTGCAGCGCGATACAAGCAATGGATTACCCAGAACATAACTAAAGGTGGATTTACATGAGTCGATTGTCGCCTTGCGGTTTGTCGCTAACCAAATCGATCGGATCGGATCGAACCGATCAGCCTCTCAATATACACAGTTGGCTTAAATCGCAAGCGACAAGATCATTTTGTTCGAAAAGCTTGAGCAAAACTCAACTTTATATGGCGAGCGATCGCCTGCGACTGAGCATTTTTACGGTCGATTTTAGTCGCCCGCCCGCCCTATGCGGACTATCGTACGCAAAAAGTCCGAACGCTAGTCTACATTGGCATTTGCAATTTTTACATGTTAGGCTAACATGCGCGCCGTTACAGAGTTTTGTCATCATGACAAGACGAGATATGCCTTTAAAAAACCTGTTTCCGCACGAGATAATGCGACGAGAAAATGTCGCGCCGTTCATATGAGCCCCGGTGGTCGATCTTCGCCGTGAGGCCTGGTTGTGCGGCGGAATTCGACCCGTCTAAATCCCGCTTAAACTTAAATATCATTGTTATGGCGGGTAAAATAGCTAGGATTTCAGTACTTACAACTTAATCGAGCCCGTAAGAGGTAATTCTACAAACACTAAAATGTTTGAAATAATGCTGTTACGGCCTCATAATTGTCCAGTTCGCTTATATCAAAGTCATATAACTAGATAATATATATACCTTATTATCTTTCAAGTCGTAAATTATATCGTGGTGACAACTATAAATTGTGTTCACTATAATATTTCGAATGATTCATTTCTAAATAGGCACTCAATAGTTAGAATCGTAATCACGTTATTTATTGTTGAATACAATCCTATTTATTTGATAGAGTCTTCATAATCGAAATAAATTCTGATATATAAGATGCATGATGAGGCTTAAATGATAATTAAAACTTATGGTTTATATATTGGTATAGGCATCGTCATGATCACGTCATGGAGTTTCTTGCCGGTATCTTCACCAGGACCAACCCACTTGGAACCGTGCACCTAGAATCACGATGTTTTGAAAGTGCCTGCAAAGGCCCAGTTGAAATAAAAATCTTTGACTTTGAGAACTAGATTAATATGTTTATAATTTTGAAATCTACTAAGAAATAATAATATTTTTTCACTTACCAGTAACATTAGGTAGACGATAAAATAACACTATTCTATAATTATAATGAATTAGGTAGGTACATAGAGTAATGAAACTAGCAAGGTTTTATTCTTAAAATCTTTATTAAACTTTGATCAGTGATCAGCAGTGGCGTGCATTCCATAGAGACAAAAAAGCACTGCCTTCCTTAATAAATTAAGTATTAAGCAATACAAACATTAATATGTCTGTAATATCCGTTAATTTAAGGAAATCTGGATCGGTGTGTCGTCTTAGGGTGAGGTGGCGACAAATATAATTTAACTTGACAATACAAATAGGTACCAAGTTGTTTTTGCCTACCCTATAAAAAAATCTATGCACGCCACTGGTGATCAGCCCTGTCGCTGGCTGTACCTATGCTGCCAATTTTCAGAAATTTTGACTGTTCTATCCCAAAATTTGATACCAAAGTTGCTGGCTGGTACATTGACATCTTTATAGAGAAGCTCCAGACGGCTCTTATTCAACAAATTAATTTTATAGGTTTTATGGGTGCATTAACCCACAACACTGCTCAATTATTGATATTGTATACATTCTATATAGTGGTTTGTGTAGTAATACAAAACATTAATACGTATGGGCAGAATAGCTGGTAGCAGGTACAGCTATTATGATGGTGGTCCCATAGAGAAAGTTGTTCAGTTTGATGAACTGACCCATTCCCACGCATGATTTTGATACACATAGTAGAACACATGAACTCTACATTTCCTTTTAACGTGACACTAGTATAAAATACATTTTATTATCAGCTTTCAAAGCTGTACGCTCAACTTTGTTAACATAATTCAACACGTTTCCATAACGTATGCTCAATATAGGTGTAGTCCGGTAATAGAACGTCCAGACGGCTAACTATTGATCGCGACCATGTTCAACAGATCACTTTTAAAAGTAACATTGGTAAGGGCTGCTACTTTACTATGGGATATGAAATAGTCACTGTGCTTAATTAACTCTTGAATAATTAAATAATATATAACAATTTAGTCCATTACATTTCACAATCAATGAGATAATACCACGTTAATTATTTAAAAAAAAAGTTATTTTTCAAGAATATGATTAGAATCCAAGCTTGGCCTCTCTAGGGCTAAAGCTCCGGAACTCCGGTTTTGGTGTAACTCTGGATTTTCGGAACATTACAAGATCGTTTGTAAAACCAGATTTTAAGAAAAACTTAGCCAACAATTTTAACGGTTACAATCAATCAATGATCTGCAATCATTTGTGAAGCTCTTTGAAAGAGGATAACCTAAATGCCTTGACGTTTTTGAGATTCTATTATTAAATATCAAACGTAGGTAATTAGTAAGTCCAAGCAATAGGTTAGCCCTCTACGCAGTTACCTACATGCAAAATGCTTTGTTTTTTTTATTGAGCATCTGAGATTTTACTTTCTAAGTTGTACGGCGATGCAGCAGTTCAAATACTTGACTCAGAAAAGGTATTTATTTTAAAGCTCAAAATTAAGAATATCCGAACAAATGAATACCTACACGGTGAAGCCTTGTAACCGTTTTCATAACAAAGTAGCTAATAGCAACTAGCTACTATAAGCCCGGACCACCTGCACTGCCATCAACTTCGCTACATTGTATCTGAAGAATAGCCATACCATACCTATAACTCATAGTACGCACAGCTACATATGAAGCTATTAATTTTCAGTATAAAATGACCACTCAATGTACGGAAAGCCTATACAATGCGAGGTCAAGTTATACTGGAATAGCAAAGCTTGATATGTAGCTGTGTGTACATCAGGTAAATAATTATATTCAGCTTCGAAAAGTTATAAACACTGACTTTTTAAAGGTCTTATAGAACGGCGAATGCTTATTCTGTATCATGTGTACATAATGGTCCAAAAAGTAACGTCAAAAGGAAAAATTTACAGAAATTATCCAATGTATGTTCCGCAATATTTTTATAATATTATAGTATGGTACTCTTTTAACCATTTGAGTATTCCTACTCCTAAGTGGGTGGGAAGTACCTATCATATTGCACCTAGGTGTTTCCAGAATGGAAGGTTGTTTTTTTATTTTTATTTTTAAGCTTTTATTGAATACTTTAATGTGGAAATAATATTTTTTTCATTCTTGCTTTTATTTTTGTACTTAGCTGTACAGTACGACAGAATTAAGAAGTAACATCGATGTACCTGATCGAACAACCAATGGTAGTCGCTTGTTTAAATAATTGTACAATTTATTGCATCAGCGTAAAGATCATGTTTTACTGCAGTACTAATAAACATTCGGGTCTTGAAGAATCGCGCAGTTCGGAACTGACCGGTTTTTAAAGTTTGCCGATACGACTTTTCAGTTGTATGTGTATCTTACTATATTTATCGACTTTTACTTATGTAGAGTCAGTACCCGAAGTTTTTTCAGACCACTAAGTCAGCGTGTACAGCGAGGTAGAAGCCCTAACTTACTGACCATATAATTATACCTCTGCACCTTATCGTGTTCGCGTGACCAAGTATATTTGCACCGCGCTAACTATACTAAAACGGAAATAGTTTATATTTTTTATATCAGTAATAAATGCAAAAAGTAATCATTCTCGTGGGAAACCCGCAATTTACCACGAATTCAATGAAGAACAGACAATTCGGTCTCCCGTACATAATTGTCTAGCAAATGCATGAAAAGAATACTATAATTGCTCGGTTATTATGTCATAATAATGTTAATACCAACCTATTAGTATTACGTAATACTTTCCGTAAAAAATTAAAACTTGATTATTTATCGGAAAAGTTTTTCAAAGAAACTCCATGAAAAACTCTAATTAAATTCTCTCCTTTATGAATCTTTTATAGCTGCTAATTTAATTAATTATTTCTTATGTCTAACAAATTGGTATTTCGTGTAAGTTAGGAGGAAGCGGTGTAAATAGGAAGTGGGCTATTGATCAGTTTGGGTGGAGGGGTGGGGCGCGGGGTGCGGAGGGGTGTATGGGGCAGAGGCGCGGCCAGTCGCCGTTTGGGCGGGCGGTGCGTGCCGCGGACGGCGTGCGTTCCCCCGAGTTCAAGGGCAAGGTCTTCGCCCATTCAGTTCTGAACACGTGCCCGAAAGTAAATATAGTACTCGTTCTGTTACGGCATCGTGCCGTAACGTGCCGCCAAATGCTGTTCGCGAATTCTGTTTTTTTCAGCAGATTTCGTGCCGTATATCCCGATATTTTTAAATATCAGAAGTTTTTTTGCCTTTTAATTCTGGTGTTCTGCATGACGCTTGGATGTGTTAACTTCGTACCGGATGCTCGTCTGGTGTGTACCAGACTATCATATTGGTATGCATGGCACGATGTACCTATCTGGTTATGTAGAAATGTTTCGCAATGCAATACAAAAGTAACTACAACTTCGCTAGTCAGACAAGGATAAGAAATTTTAAGTAATCGGAAAAAATATATTATTCTATGTTATTTCATCGTAATATGTACCTAATATCAATAAAGTTACCTAATTACTGAAAATTTTTGATTACAGAATATTATATAATAACAAAATTCCAAAGACAAAGATCAACAATTTCTGCTCTACTTTTAGTGTGTACGTTTTCGGATTTAGCCCTCTTCTTGGCAACCAGCCATTTCATGCAACTATGTAGAATTTAGAGGAAATTATATAAATAATCATTAGAAGCTAAATCAATATTTATTTTAAATGTAACATCAATTGAGTACCTACCTACTACAACTTCCCCACTATTTCCATTCGAAAAAAACATTACTGTATTTTAAAAATTTCATAGAATCGTTGTACTATATTTTATATAGTACCTCCATCGCCATTATTTCCTTTACTACTTACAAATTAAAGAACAATGAAATGAAAAATATGTAGGTACAAATTCTTCATTTCATTTACTCATACTTACTAAGCCTCTCGGTAGAAACAACATTATTTCGCATCAACAAACTCATAAAAATAGATGTGGGTAATTACGACCGACCGAAGTTTTTCTCAGCGACAAAACCTAAGGGACGGCTGTTCAGTAAAATATAAATGGTCCTTGGATGACATCCCTTTCCGTTAATAGAGAGAAGATTTAAATAGCAAGTAAGGAATTTATGCTACCATTAGAAGCTATAAAATCAAGCTGGCATTTTATTCATCATATCTTTTGAGATGGTGATGGAGAAAATACGCTGGATAAATAAAGTGACAAACCCAGAAGTGCTACTAAGAGTAAAGGAAAGAAGAAGCATTCTAAAGAATATTGAGAACAGAAAAGGAATAATGATAGGCCACCTAATACGTCACGATGCCTTAGTAAAACACATTATGGAAGGCAAAGTTAAAGGAAAGAGAGGCAGAGGAAGACGAAGAAGGAGCTATACAGACCAGACAAAAGAAATGCTGGATGACAAGACGCACAAAGAAGTGAAAGAACTGGCGGAAAGACAAGAATGGAAAAAGCTGTACCGAACAAGAGTTCAACCTCTAATCATTTATGATGATGATGGCAAAGATAATAATAATTCAGCTCATAACCCTCCCACTACTGAGTACGGGTCATTAGAATGAAAAGGCTTAAGTATACCACGCTGGCCTGGTGCGGGTGGGTGTAAAACATAAACTAAAAATATATTTTTAAGGCTTTCTATTCTTTTCCTCAATGAACTCATTACCTATCCAATATTTAGTAAACAAACAATTATGAATGTAGCACTTAATCAATGAGCAATCTTTAGTAAACAAACAACTAAGAATGTAGTAATCAATGAGTAACATGAACGTTTTCATGGTGTCAATGTTATGGCTATATAATAGTCAAAACATACTATCGGATCACATCACGTTGACCACGTACATATTTTCGTATGATAATCCCTGGTCATCGAATTTGAATGAAGCTAAATTTGCTTAGGTACCCCTACCGATTTAGATCCATTTTACGGTTTTGGGACATAGTTTTATGTCAGTTTAAAACTATTTTTGAATGTCAACGTAATTTACAATATTGTAGTTAAAAGTCTTGAACCATTGAAAGGTATATGAAGAGTTGAAGACCCACTTCATTGTATAATGTATTCAACAAAAAGGTTTATTACTTCATCATTAACAGATGTAGCGTGATAATAAACATGGTATTCTATTACCATTCTTCCCACAATCCTTACACCTACATGTACGTGATAATAAAATCTTATGGTCTTACAAGATTATTGCACGAAAACTACGCCGCCATCGCCATAGCACCGTTCAGTGCAAACACACGCTTTGAAATAAAAACAAGACCGTCCTAGAATTTATAACCACGCAACAGCCAGCAACTGGCGTTCAAAGCACCCCTTGTACGTGCTCTCCTATAAACATAAACATGGAAAACGCACAAAAGCCTCTCGGGCGTCGCGTCGCGTCGCTGTCAGATAAAGTTGTAGCGTTTCTTTTGCAAGACACGCTCGTAGAGGTGCGGGTGCGACCGAGACGGAGCAGGCACGCCGATCGTTAGCCCTGATCTTCAGCGCGCCACAAACACACAGCCCGACCGAGAGCGAAATTGCAGCGAGAATGCACCTAGCTGTGTTATTACCGCGGCGGCTGGCTTGCGAAACGGCCTTCTTCCGCGCCCACTGCACTCCAAACACCACCGCACGCCGACGCCACATGGTCGTGAGTCGCTTGCAGTTGTTTGTGAAACCGGTTATTTTCTCTGAACAAGCAATTGTGGACGTTGTCGTTGCGACATAAGTTCCGTTCGGCGCGCTGCAACGCAGGAACGCAGCGGGTGCCTGTATATTTAGCCCGCATTGCATGCGGTCGCCGTAGTGGGTGTATTAGGTCGCTCGCACGCACTGCTGAACTAGTCGGAGGGCTTCCTATTATCGATTTA
Source organism: Allophyes oxyacanthae (assembly GCA_932294325.1). Classification (NCBI taxonomy): domain Eukaryota; kingdom Metazoa; phylum Arthropoda; class Insecta; order Lepidoptera; family Noctuidae; genus Allophyes; species Allophyes oxyacanthae. Next base: position 12,141,035 of record OW028613.1, on the reverse strand, counting down.
TGTTATTGTGTAGGACGTGGTGTCACACCGCTTGCCATAACGCGTTTTTCATGAAGTTTTTCTTCATTTTCCGCTGCACCGCGCTCGGTTTCTCTTTCGCAGAAAGCTCGACCCGAGTGAAACTTATTGGAAAATATGATTTCACTCGTGATATTGTTTCGATCACGTACTGTGCTCTCTGCACTGATGGTATTAGCAATTATTGTTAATTTTATTGGAACAGTAAATACAGACATTGTTGATATACCATGTTCTTCTACTAAGTCGGAGGAATTAATAAAACGTTTGCAATATAGGTAACATGTCATTTAATAACCTCTAAACTCTAAGTTTGTGCGATGAAATATGGCAGTAATAATTAATTCTCATTCTAAGTAACTCGATGGTAAGGTAGAGCGTAGTTGACGAAGATTATTAAGTTTATTAGAAATTAAATTAAATTCAACAACGTCGTGATTTAATAATAAGACGAAAATTATTGCAATGTATGACTAAGCTACACATTTCTATCTTCTAACACTCAACGGGCACTTACAAAATAGCATCTCGAACAATGTTATCTATTGAAATAAATAATGTGGAACGCTCATGTGGTACTGTGTTGCATAGGCTTCTCAAGGCTTGAGGGCAGAGGGCGAGGCGAAGGCCTAGGGGGGTGGTGGGGGGCAGGGGGCTGCGGTTACACCCACACGCGCGATGACACCTCTAAAGGTGACGAACGGCCATTACAGATAGCCGCATAACCGGCGTACAGAAACCTATTGTAGACGGCAACATTATGACCGTCTATGTGGGATGGTATGGTGCGTTATGTCGCAGGCCTTAGATTGTTCTTGAGGGAGTCTGGACAAGAACTATCATCGATCATCGATGTCTACTCGATGACAATAATTGTACACAGTTACAAGCATATTGCTGCAACGAGTTGAGGTTGCATTTATGTGAAGCTATTTTTTTATAGTTTTTTTTACTGTGAACTTTTCCGCTTGATGCTGATTTTCTAGTATCATTCACAAGCACTATATTGCATGACGTCAAATAAGCACTTATAAAAGATCAAAATGAAAGATTTATTATCATTCATTTTTGTTCCAAAAAGTTAGTTTGTCTGAGATTAATTATCCTTTTATTTTTAATTAACCAAACTGATATAAAATAGTGAAATTTCTTGCTACATTCTGTCTCAATTTAACTTTACTCGAGAAGTCTGAAGATCAAGTCGTCCCGCATATTTTAGAACTTATTCATATTTTCTTCAAGTCATATACAATATTTAAACATGGTGTGTATGGAAATGGGCGTTGGTTTCTCACAGTTCAATGTCATACTGACAATAACATGGTCGTTACGGCTTAAGTTACAATACTTAATAATATGTTGCATAGTATTTGTTGCAACTTGTGTTTTGTGTCACACAAACGACAGGTCTTTTCAAATAAAGGTGTGCGCTGGAGCATTATTTTGACGTGTTATTTTAATATGCACGCCGACCTTTTAATAGTCTTTTAAAATGCTTGCTCTACCATGGATATTTTTCTGCGATTTTTAACTTAGCAGTTTTATAATTTTACTAGAACTAAGAATTAAATCAAAAAGTCAAATTATTTATTTAAATTGACTGTAAGATGGACTAAAAATCTACGTGTATTTACGTCTACAACAAGGGCACAAAATGATAATTCCACTTATAGCCTAGATAGATGACCGGCCAAGAATTGGCCATGGATTTTAATTGCAGAGTAGTGTAGCCAAGATTTTGACAAGGTATTGATTTCAGCCCACCCACTATAAAAGATTACTTAATGCAATCTGATGTTAGATTCTCTATAAGAATTGAGTTATGTTTTTTTTTTGTTTAAGTTCTTTCATAAAGCTACCATTACAGTTTACCAATTTGACGTTTACAACAAAATACCTATTATATAGTAACTTAATAAAAATAATACAACATTCATAAAAAATATTCATGAATATATTATATACAAAACAATAGTTACTGTCACAAATGATAAATATAGACTTCAACCTTTGAAATTAAAATCGGAACACAACCTTATGAACCATAGTGGTATCTAACTACAGTAGCGGAATAATAATATGAATAGTTAACAGTTACATTACCTACTTACATTTTGGCGTGATAGATGGAGAAAAAACCAGCATACTAGTATAAAAAGCTAACTGTCATGATCATTTTCCTCTGGGCTCGAGCTTATTGTGAGAGCAATTTACAAAAAAAAAAAAAACAGAATTCTCAGTATTTGAATTTGGAAAATCCTTTCATGACGAATGCATACCACGACGTATAAAAACCTATCTGCCTTTAAACCTTATAGGCTCTTTTATTACTGAAATATGATGACTGAGATCGGAATAGGCAACTATTTTTTATTTAGTATTAGAGTTCGAAACGGGGTATTTACCATGTTTATATTTTGAAATACCCCGTTTCGAACTCTAATACTAATGTTAGTGACCATGACAGTTTAAAAACTTATTTTTTTTTATTTTTTTATTTTAATTTACCTATTAAAACAAAGAAACACAATCCCAGCCAACTTAATTTTATTTTGACACAGATTTAGTATGGTACCCTAAAAAACCTATTAAGATTCTTCGAAATAATCATTTGTTAACAATGTATTCAAAGTAGAATAAAGAATTCGTAGGTAGTTTTAAGACTTTTCATCCCAGGATAAAAATGTCATGATTATAATTCGTGAATTTCAGAGGGAGGTATTATCGACTCTAGTATATATAATATTACATATTAAATCCAAGTGAGGGGCAAAGTTTAAAAAAACTAAGTTTAAGTTATACTAAGTTTTTTAAACTTTGCCCCTCACTTGGATTTCCTTAAAGTTTAGGATAATATGATCTGCTTATCCGATCTCTGCTTCTTTGTATTTATGTGTTGATAAAGACGCAGAGTAAATCGTGATGAGTGATTGGTATTATGCTTATTATAAGTAAGATATATATAGAGATGTAGCGTCTTGCAAATTATTTATTTATTCCGCCACTGTATAAGCAAAAAGCCCAACACAGTAAATCGTCTGTTCTCAAAAGGAAATGGGCGTACATACTCATGGTTCAATGTCTCGCTCAGCAAAAGCTACAGCAGTATAGAATTCAACCTAGCAATCAGCTAATCACTGGCCAGTTTATATTTTCTTTACATCACGCAGACTATAATCAAAGGTGACAGCAGAAAATGTCAACATTACTACACAGTGCACCAAACTTATCTGATCCGGTGACCAAAATTGGAACTAACGTTGCTACGGAACAAAAATGACTTCAAAATGACATTTTTGTAGGGAGATGACCTTGGTAAAAGCGATGGCAGCGACAACATGACTGGATCAGATAAGTTTGTGGCACTATACCTATTTCTAAATGCTGCCTGCCCGTCTGAATTTTTCTACGGCTAAATTGCTGAGCCGATTTCGATTAAATTTGGGCAGATAGGTAACTTACTAGGCTTATTAAAGGACTTGGGGTATTTTTCATCCAACTAACTTTAGAATATAGGTAACACATGGGAGGAGCTCCTGCAAAAGTTAATATATAGCTTTATAGACAAATTTATCGGTAATGGCGCATGTCTGGAGGGCCCGAAGTTAATATTCCTGCGTTTAATTGATAACATGCTAGGAACAGACATTATCATGCAACGACGCGCAACAAGAAAGTAGCAATTTGTGTTCATATACGCCATTTGATTATATGAATATAATTATAATAAAAGGTTAACTCTTTCAGCTGTTTGTGGAATTACTGTTCTTGGATAAGTATTTGTATTGTTTTGTTTTAAGTAAATAATGATCATGTATCGAGATTTGAAAATTTAAAATGATTTCTCAAATATTCATTTTTATTTTATTTATAGTTTTCAGAATTTCAGTTAAATACCTACATACATTGTCCGCCTGAATGCAGAATTGTAAAATAAATTATTTATTTGTTGGACGTAGATAATTCATTAAAATTTTAACATCACAAATATAACTTGTTATGCAAATTAGACACATGAATGAAGTTTCCATATAAATTAAATGTCTCGGGGGAAATTATACAGAATTGGGAAACGCTTACACAATTATGTAGGTATTTATCATACATGTCCCTCTAAATACACTGCAGAGCGTGATTATTGTTGCATAGGCCAAATAAAAGCTTTGTTGTATGCAAAATCTCAATTTTTATTCGTTGTATAATTTATTGTTGACGAAGTTCCAATATCATACAAAATCCGAAGCTATCTTTTAACCCAACCAACCACCATTCATAAACGAATCTACATCAAACGCATGTAAAATCAAGCTTCAAAATTAAAGGAACTACGCTTGCGCTTTTGAAGTAAGTACCAAAGCTAAAAACGTAGTTTCGCCGTTCAGTAAACATACGCGTACATGCACAGTAAAATGCAACGCTAAATATAGGCTGAATGCAGCGGCGACGGTTGTGCGTGGTCAGGACTTGCCCCCCTCCCCCCGTTCGTCCAGGGTTGCCTAGCTCCCAAGGGCGTCTGTTTCAAATTGAGTTAGCAACGCTCGGTGGAGCGCTATTGGGTTGTTGAGGCAGGCTTCAAGGGGATTTGTCTGGTCTAGACAAATAGATACCCTTGAATAACAGCTGCGTTGCTCGTGTTTGATTTGAGTATCGCTATGCATTTTAGGGTTTCGCTGAAATGAAATCTATGGACTAGATATTTATAGGCAACGTTTTTTTTACAAGTAATGCTTTGTAAAATATTCAAGTAAACACTATTAAACGATTCAAAATTACAATCACATTTTAAACAGAATAGAAAATTTCTTTGCAGCCATAAATATTCGAAGCCTATGTAACCTGTCATTACTCCGCTCTCAATCACTTAAAACGTAAGTTTGCGCAAGCCCTAACCTGCTACATAAAGGGGGGACTGGGGAGTCGTAATGAATACATAGGGGCGCGTGTTGTGCGTGTGCGTCTCATGCATTTGTATATGCACTTATAGAACGCCGTATAGTATATTTGTGCACGACCCGAGTACGGTCAGTCGGGCATACACGGCCGATCGTTTCAAAGTGACATAGGTCGGGAATTCTCGGGAATTTCCGACTGAATACGATATTTAGAATTAAATTTTAAAAATAGAAACATCTATAACTATACCATAAAGTTTATGTTACATTTGGTCGTTATTATAGGTATTTTAAGTGAGAATGGAGTTATTGTACATTAAATGCATATGCTCTATACAGTCACCTTTGTTTCTAGATGCTATAAAATTTTATTTTCGCGTAAATAACTGGCTTTAGTGCCCTTAGTCGGCTGTGTGAGTACCTGACTCGTAGGTGGCGAGTGAGATTTATTGTATTGTCCAGACTAAGCTCTGTGTAAAGGAAGTCACCTTGTGAAAAATATATTTATTCGACCGACTCGACTTTGAGTTTATTTTTCTTGGATAAAAAGAAGGAATGTAATAATTTACTTCTTTGACGTAATAGTGATACGAAACTGTCAAAAATCTATTTTCATAGAATAGAAATAGCAGCAATTTATATTTTTCACGAAGACTTATAAATTCTGGATTAAGTTAATGCCACGGCCAATACAAACAATAGCACAGAGAACAGAGAAGCTAAGTGTTATATTAATCAATACCATAACCCAATAATTTCATATGAAAACTGAACATTTTCGTTATCAGTCACCTAAACGGACAGGAAACAAAACAACAACACAATTTATCTATTTGTATCTATTACCTACGAATAAAAAATTAGTGGAACAGATAACAAAACGCTATATTTTCACTTGATACTACATTTTGAGGCTACAACTTATAGATACGCGTGTACGCAAAGAGGCCGCGGACCTACACACACGGCCACAAACATGTGTGAGTGCGAAACCTGTATTAGAATAATGTTCTGTAAACATGATGTGCTGGATGTGAATGTGTGGGTGTGTGACTTGCGAGCCATACATAATACATTTGCATGCGGCTGATGTAGATCCATAGCGACTGAATACTCGATCAGTATGTCACTTTGATACCGAGTTTGAATACTTTTATTGCTTAATAAACTTTCCTATAATGAGTTGGGTGGTTGTTACATTGCAGTTTTAGTATGAACTTAAGTTAATAAGTGCGAATTAACTTCGGAATGGTCTATGTATTTAATGTTTTCCTTTCTCTAATAACGTGTATAACTATATAAAGTGTATAACTAACGATGCCTTGACAACAACTATCAACATTTAAGTACGCAATTAAATAAACAAACGTCACAATTGATGGAGCAGACATTGTGGCGTTTATCTCTATCTAACAGAAATTATCTATCATAAAGTGAAGTACCTATTTAAAACATTTATTTTGTTTGACACGGAATCCTCACCTTTTGTTACTGACATACTGCCACTTGCCAAAATTACGATCCAAAGGTTGACAATGTGACATTTGATGTGCTACTATTTCAATTCAAATATCTGTGTCACCTTAATGTAAAACGGAAATATACATTGGGAGGGGGGGGGGGGGGGGAATAGACGATTATTTTATTTCACATAATTAGTACTACTTCAAAGGATTTAGGTTCGCATTGGACTAGCGATCCAAAGAGGCACGAGGTAACGCCGCTAACCTACTGGGCCCCAAGTCTGCTAATTTCTGTTATCTCAATCGTGTCAGAATGGTCTAATAATTGTTGGTTTTTGCAGTGTCGTTCAACCTATTTTGACTTCTATTGCGTAGGTAATAGAAGTAAAGGTCGGTAATTTGCCAGTTATTAAGTGTGGTTCTATAGATTTTGATGACTATTACCTACTCAATAGAAGTCTAAATAGGTTGAACGACACCGCAAAAATCAACAATTACGAGACCATTCTGACATGATTGAAATACCTTAAATTAGCAGACTTCCCCTGGACAGTAAGTATCCACAGCAACGGTGCTTTGGAAAACAGGTTTTTTATTTGTAAATAAATATACCTACTTACGTATTGAATAATTCATTTTGATAGATATCGGTTTTTTATAAAATAATATCATCGTAATTTCAAAATTAGATTGAAAATTGGTACAACATGCATTTATTTCCCACGTGCAACCTAATTTCGATATCAGTCAACAAATTTGGATAAATACGAGTATGTAACTAATATAATATATACTTAATGAATCACGTAGGTATAAACAGCTGAACGGATTTGGATAAAAGGCACGCAGATAGACTATGACCTGGATTAACACATAATAAATCCAGCCCATTGCTGGACACGAGTCTCTTCTCAGAATGAGAAGGGTTAGGCCTTAGTCCACCACACTGGCCTGGTGCGAGTTGCTAGACTACACACACCATCGAGAACTTTGTGAGGCCCTCTCAGATCTGCAGGTTTCCTCTGGGGGTTTTCTTTCACCATTAACGCCGCAAGTGATATTCAAATTCTTATCCGCACATAAATTCGAAGAGTCAGAGGTGCAGGCCGGATACGAACTCAGTCCCGCCTGCATGGAAGGCAAGCGCTCAACCACGAGGCTATCACTGCTTTATTATATGGATTAACACATAGGATACTTTTTACCAGGATATATGAAGTAGTTCCCCTGGGATGCGGAAGCTGAGGGTAGCAGGTATCTGTCTTTATCTTCTAAGCTTGTCGATGGCAAATCAAATATACTTGGCCCACTATTCCGCCACACGAATAGCAGAATCAGTCGCAGACATTAGCTCCTCACGCGTGCAGGTGGTAGGGCACTCGGCGCAGGATGGAAGATGGGCCATGGTTTGCGGAGAGACGCCGCACTCGCACTCGCTAATTCATCTATTTAGCTATCTTTAATATTGTCGAAATGATCCCCTTTAGTTATTTTTACTTCACACATTAGTCCTTCGACGCAAAAAAAAGGATTTTGAAGTAAACATGTCATCATGATGAGGCTTACTTCAATTTTTCGTTCGACTGTTCTCTGTCTGTCACCAAATCATTTACCAATCGTTAAAAGACTCTACTTTGGCATGTTTTCAAAATATATGGTCATTGACCGTGATGAGGCATGATCGAAACGCAGGGCATGTCTCAAAAAAGAAACTAATGATTAATATCACACTGTCTCAGTAAAGACATTTTCTTCTACGCCTTTAGATGCCACTTCATCAATGAAGGTTGTCTGTCTATTTCAAGAATTCTTTCCAAATATGTGAATTATCAAGTCATTTGTACTACGTGTGTGTAGAACTGCAGGGTAATCACGATGCGCACTTGAAATCGGAATTCATTCATTTTTGTCAGTTTAACAAAGTACATTGCGCAGTATGCTTTAAAAATTATACTGCACGACAATTCGAACAACGCAATGGACATTCTTAAACTGTCAAAAGTGAATCGATGCTGATTACGAGTGGGTATCGTGATTACCCTACTGGACGGGTGAGTGTTGGAGTATAAGCGTGTAAGAAACTTTAGTAACTAACATTTATCAAAACAGTTTTCGGAAAAAACGTAGAAAATTATTGTGTCTTTAACTTTCAATATCACAATAACTATTTAGTCTTAATAAAAAAATAAAAAAACTTCGGGATGATAAGAAGAGTACGTGGCTCTCGGTTTCGTTAAGGCCTTATGGGTCTTTTTACACCCAATAAACACCTCTGCTAAATCTTTTGGGGACTGCAGGCGTGATGCTATGTTTATGTTATTTATGTTTAAGAACAAAATGTCTAGAACGTGCCAATCAAAATCTTGCCTTCGAATCTAGAATATTCTTTGATTAGAAAGCTTTCTTCGAATCCAATTTGTACCAATCGAGCTTGAATAAATTAAACCATTACCCTTTGATTGGAAATAAATCTTGATCGATAATATAATAAATTGTAACTTTCACGTAGTTAGAATACGGTCATAAAACTAGTGGATCAATCATCATCATAACCTTTCTCCCATCTTATAATAGCAGAACTTAGTTCCTATTTCGGTTAAAATAATAATAAATTATAATAAAATACCTACAGTACGTATAAATTATAGAACTGACCTAATAAATTAAGTATGTAAATGAATATTATGATTATGATCTTCAATTTCTTGATAAAATATAAATAATTGAATGCTTAATTTGAAAATTTACCGTATACGAATTATTACTAATTATAACAATGGATTTGTCAAAAGAACAGTAATTTATGAGTGTTTCCGCCTATAACTCACTAAACTCACATTTTCAACCCAGGAATATTTTGTTCCGTTTTGAACCCAAACTTATAGTGGGTTCATAACGGAATAACTGTTTTGAACCCACAATAATAATTTTATTAATTTTATTTTTCCGTATTCTACCTCAAATATATTCCGGTTTCGACCCATTGCAATTTATCATTATTCATTGTACGGACAGAAAAATAATCTTTACCTATTTAACATTAAAAAGTAGTTTTTTTCTTGATGATTATTATTATTTTCAATGAATAAATATTTCTTAACAAAATCTAAAATTGAATTTTCTTTTTCTGCTGCCATTGTGTAACCAATTACTTCACGGGGTTGAAAACAGAACCAGTTTATGCAGAGGGTTCAAAACGGAATTATTATTATTAATTTTAGTTCGTGGGTTGATTAATTAATTAATATGTATATTTGTAACAAATCTGTAATCTGGTTTTGCCGAAAACTTTACTGTGTTACGTATATTCCGTATTTTAGCATAATAATCTATCTATATTAATAATAAAAAGCGGTAAATTTTGTTTGTTTGTATGTTTGTTTATATGTAGGGGGTAATCTCTGGAGCTGATAAAACTGAAGCTGGTAATACTGAACCGATTCTAAAAATTCTTTCACTTATCGAAAGATACGCTATCCCTAAGTTTTATTATATTCATAAAAATAAAACACGCGGGTGAAACCGAGGGCAAAACATATTACTTGATAATCTAATATCACCAAAAATGGTGCATTGGAGTTCTGGAACGCAAAATTATTATCTTACTCATTTTCATACAGGTATTCGCTCTCTATTTTCAACATAGTACAAAACTTACACTACTTATCCTGTACCACAATTCATTCAAATAAAATGATTTGATATGATTTATCCTTTTAGAAGTGTCGAAATTTATAAAAATAAAAACGCATTATTAATATCTACTTTATAATAATTTCAACATAAAAACTTGAGGCTAAAAGCTTCTTATTCTTATTTACGCGAACAAAGTATTCTTTATCCCTATTAATTCTTTCTTTATAATCGTCCTATGACCTTCGCCACACAATACGAGTACTGCATACCGACAGTCCCTAAATGAATTGTGTCCAACTTGTCCATTTTATTTAAATCCCCACGGGTATTCGGTGTTGTTTACGTTCGGTTAGGGGAAAGAGGTCAAAGTTAAATGGTAATAATGGCTGGCAACAGTTGTGTAATCGTCGCACAAGTGTCGTTTACCCCGCGGCCTTCGTATCGAAACTTCCTACTTTGTACGATATTGTTCGGGGCCTGTCGAACTAATGTCTTGATGGAAAAGCCATCAATTAAACCAGTGTACCCCAACCTTATATTGATTAGGGACCACTAGGACTTTCTTGTATAGTGCCAAGGATTAAAAGCATAAAAATATTATAGTTTAAAAAAAAATAAAGAAAACGCTTTTGTCATCCAAACTTAACGTGTATGCATTTCAGCTCAATCGGAAACCGGGAAGTGGGTCAAATTTAACTTCCAAGATTTTTTTACATAGTTAGTTAGTTACAAGTGAAGCTAATAAAAGCGTTTTAAAAATACTGAGAGTTTGAACAATAAACTTGGAATAATATTAGAAAATATTTTTCAAGTATCTATCACAAGCGACTCCTAGACAGTTAGCGCTGACAGAACTTTACTCATTTGTTTCTTTTGTTAATTTTAAAATGAAAGCTTAGTTATGCAAACATGATAAAAGAAGACAATGTAGAGCGAATTTTAGACGAAATCTTTCACCACAAAATAGGATAGATATATTCTGAATTCCCATAATATAATGATAACAACCTGATACTTAATTCTGATAAAACGTAAAATCTAAGTAAACATTGCCAAAGACGTGGTCGTCACGAAAACTTATAAATAAGAATTTAAGCTAGAGCTAGACAGTTTCAATCTGAGCTTATCCGGTCATAAAAGCGTTTGACGCCTACAGACGTTCCCTTCACATGTCTTATCAACTACAGTTGTTTACAATATCTACGTTCGATGCGACTCGCATGACAGTAACATTTCGATACAATAACTTATTTGTAGTATCTCAAATAGCCGGTTACATCACACACCTCAATATAAATACGATCTAGCCTACAAGACGAATAAGTACTAGTGGGCACCCAGTGCTTGAAATTCGGCCGTAATATTAAAAACAAATTTTCGTTTTCTGCACTCTATGTTCATATCCATATCCATATGTATATATCATAGGAGAAGGTAGGGTAGATATAGAGTATATATTCTATTTTCTTATTTTTTTGTTTTGACTGATGCTATAGAGCTGAAAAGCTAAAAGTTTAAATTTATAACACCGACGAAATGTAATTTTAAATAATCAAGAAGTACTTATTAATTCTATGAAAATAATAGTGTAAATGAAATAAAATGTCAGAGGACCAGGAAAAACCGACTTTTTAGCTTAGTATCGTTGTAGGAAAACGGTCATAAGTCCACTACAAAACGCTTAATTTTAGCGCGCCTCAACAACATAATTGCGGCGAAATAAGAATTAATTTTACATAATAGCCTTAGGAAAAACCATTTATCCAGTTATTTACATAAAATGTGAGTCACGGTGTGAAGAATGTAGCATTGTTGTGAATATAAAATACTTTACACGACATATTTGCATCTGCACGACAGGTACTAGAGTCGGGAAAACCATAATATAGGTTTGCATAAAAGTTGCCACATACAGCCAGATCGGCTAAACAACCCTTCATTGTGATTGCAAACTGATAAATGTTTTCCTGATCTATGGAACCTGTGAACCACAAAAGTAAGCCCGCGCGTCGTTGCACTCGATGAAGATCGATAGTATGCATTGTTCTGATCTTGCGAATATAACTATGCGTGGGTTTACTCAACAAAGAAGGCGAAGCGTAGGCGGATAGAGGACGATATGCACGAGAAATTGATTTAGCGGCAGCTGGGCGCCTTTTGTTTGTGGAAATGTAATACTAACATTTCCCGTCCTTTCTCCCAATCAGAGAACAAAAAGGTCCAAAATGAGTTGATTATTAGACGGACCATTAATCGGACTATGTGTAGCGTATATATAAAATAATAATAAAAAAAAAGTAAAAACCGACTTCAAAAAACTAAAAATTATAAAGTAATTTTCCTTAAAAAACTTATCAGCTTCTGAAGTCGGTGCCACTGCCAAGCTAGGCGCAAGGCCCAACTTCAGAAGCTGATAAGTTTTTTAAGAAAATTATTTTAGACTTTTTTGTTTTTTGAAGTCGGTTTTTACTTTTTTTTAACTTTTTTTTCTATTCTGATTGGCATAAAAATACATACAAAAAACAAACATGCAATCGGATTGAGAACCTCCTCCTTTTTTGGAAGTCGCTTAATGATTCTTTGAATGAAAATAATTTATTTATTTAGTTTTATGGTATCATTGTCACCGAGGTGAATGTATCTTTATGAATGTTATTTTGACACTAACCTTGAAATGTTGTTTATTACAGATTACAACGCCGCCCCGCTGTTCGCCTCGGAAAACGCCTCCAGTGGTAAGATAGCATAAATACTTACATAATCATTTATTACGTAGGATTTTATCGAACGGCTTGACTGAGGTTTACTAAAAAATATACTACAATATTCGTATCTATGGCATAGTGATGCCCTTTCTAATAAATTTTTGTGTTCTAAATAAAGCTCTTAGAAAATATTCTGAGAGCTTTATTTGGCACACAAACATGATTATTAAATTATTACTAAATAATGAGACACTTCGATATTCAAACATATGTGATAATAGTTTAAAAACAAAATAAAACCGCATTTCAACATTGCTAAACATAGTGCACAGTATAATTATATTATTATGTGTATGAAGGCAATATTAGGTAAATTGTTAAGTAATTTTTTTATTTCCTATTTTTTTGTACCCTATATTATTATGTTTTACAGCTTATTTTTCAAACACAATGTAAGTTGTTCTTGAATAAATTAACTTGAATTGAATTGATACAAGCACTGAAATTAAACGGGCTATTAGTTTGGAAGGCAATACAATAGTAGGAACGATTCGCCTTTGTTTAGGGTTCGGATGTAAACAATATTCGGACGTTTTGAGCTAAAGTATATTGCGGAAGTAGTAAGAAATCTACTTAATATTATGGAACCATAAAGAGAGTAATAAAAAGCACTATTATTCAAGGGAACGCATAAAATATTTTCATATTATGCTCTATTTCTAACATAATTCAAGGTTGGCCTGATACAGATAAAAACAGGCCAAATGCGAGTCGAAATCGCGCACCGACGGTTTCGTACCTTACTTGGATGTATTAAAAGTTATTTAGTTATTATAAAATATACGGACCGCGTAACTAAGATAGCTAGTGAAGGATTTTTGCTGATTTCTAAAAAAACAGTACTAGTTAGAAACATCGTTCTATTTTCCTGTAATATTTACATAAACTTTTATAAACTGTAATTAATTTACATTTCACTTTACAAACTTGAGAGTTAAGAGTGGGGGAATTGTATATTTTTTGTCATTTTTCATCATAATAAGCCGAAAATTACGCTGCATAAACAAGCCTGTCGAATGTGCCGATGAAGCCCTTTCATATAATGTTCTATTTGAACTAGTAGCCACACTTTGAAATGTTGACCACCTCTTTCGACCCCTTACGCAAAGTTTTTTTTTTATTGTTTTCATTATGGTTTGGTAAGCAATATCTATAATTATTCCAAATTTCCAATCGATAGCATTAGTAGTTACTGAAATATACCACTGTGCTGTGAAAGACGGCCAGGCAGACAGACGAACGAATGGAGTCGCACCATAAGGGTTTTATCTTTTTGGTACGGAACCCTAAAAAGAACTAAGTACCCGAGTGTCATCTCAAGAAATAAGCGTTAATCAATCACTTTTACCCTTTCAAACTTCTACCTAAAAGCAATGTATTGTTATTGATCGATAGCATATTATGCTATATGAACTAGGTTATATTATACCACCCTCTAAGTCATCATAACACACACAGGCATGCTGTACCTACATACATATTATACTGTTGTTTATGTGTAGGTGTCGATGCAAGGGGTGAGTCAGGGTGGGTGTTCGTACTCATTTCCGTAATTATGTATACCCTAGAAATGCCATAGGTTGTCAAGTCGGTCGCTGAAATTGAAATTTCGAAATAATAACCATTTATCAAATAATAACATAGTTCGTATTTGATTATCGCTGATATAGCAATATTTATAAAGATAGGCAGCAGCTAACACCCTATGCAAGAAAACAACATGCTGTGATCACCAATCCGTCTGCTAGGCTGGTGGTTGTATATTTGTTTTTTTGAAAAGAGTATAGAGAGAGAGTATCTTGCCGGTATCTTATCCAGGACCAACCCATTCGGAACCGTGCACCTAGAATCAAGACGTTATGAAAGTGCCAGCAAAGGCCCAGTTGAATTTAAAAAAAATGACTTAGACTTTGACAATGACGTCATATTCCAAAGTAGGTACTTCGGCAACCCGAGTACTCTCCGAGAGATTGCCAGCAACATCCCTTGTCAGCTGGCGTTCCTCGAGGAGTTGGGATGGCTAGAATGAAGTAATCTAGTCCCACCCATACGCAAAATAGTCATCGATGTGGAGTTGCGGAAACTCGCCCGCGTTACCAATACTAATACCACGGTATCTTATTCACGGTTCAAAAAAAGAAAATCTGAAAATAATTTTATTATACATTCACTTATTGAGAAAACAAAATGCTTCACACGGTTAGTCGGAAAGAGTATATGTGTAAGGAGAGGGTTATTTGCACACATCATTATGAACAACTTTTACCAAGGGAACAAGACTGAAATCGCGAAAATCACTGCTTTTCCACCCATTTGGTCGAGTAATATTAAATTATTTGTATGGACCGGCAGATTTTTTTGATGATTTTGTGATTTGTCCAATACTTCAAGAACAATAATAATTTATTGTAATTATAATTATAATTTCCGTATCAATGTCTGCCTAGGTTATTTTACACACGGCAGAAAAAGTGCTCTTTGTGTTTAACTAACGAAGCGTGGGTACCTATCAATTAACTCAGTGGGCTGATATCAATAGGCTTCATTAATAATAATGAATAATATTACCTCTTTTCAAGCAATTGCGCGCACGGAGGAGTGTGACATTTGGCATAGTTAAAGTTTATATGGAGAAGGAGTGCAGAAAGCTAAATTTTTGCAGCTAATCGCTTCACAAAGCCGCACAGCTATCATTTACACAGTTGACTTAAATTGCAACGTTGATGATCATTTTGTTCGAAAATGTTCAAGCAAAACGCACCTTGAAATCGCCGTCGATCGCCTGTGACTGAGAATTTTTATTGTCGCTTTTAGTCGCCCGCCGCATGCGGCCTATCGCCGCACGGCAAAAGTCGAAAATTAGTCTACATTGGCGTTTGCAATTTTAGTTACCTTCAGTCCAGTCGATTAGATATTTCCATGGTCGCTTTTCGCCGTGCGGCCTAATCGTGCCGCGGAAATTAACTCGTGTAAATCCCGCATTAGAGCCATTACGAACGTCAGTTTAAAGTCAGGCCTTCAAGCATGTCAAAGAAAATTAAGGCGACTGACGCTAGAAAGGTGTTCCTCGCCTTCCTGTCAGTTTAACTTTATGGGAGCGTCTCACTGTAATAACGCCTCACTGAAATTTTCTTTTCACTACATTTTTCATTCAGCTTGTCCGAGTATGCTAGTATTTTTCATTGTCTTTATCAAAGCGTTCAGTTTCCACGTTTATCTGGGAGTGAAGGAAAAACTTAGACTGGGTTTTCGTAACTGCTACGCTGTAGTATTAAGTTTTGCGTTGTTACGGTTATCTGCTACGACGGCGTAGCTTACATATTGCATAACCTTCATTTGGTCAAAATCGTAGAACAAATATTGTTCAAGATCATGATTTGTATCGTTAAGTTAGTACTAAAAGGTTCCGGGTATTTTTTCAATTACCCTGTATACATAATAATATTTTAACCTGTAGTGTGTCTATGTGGTACTTTTGAATAAGTAAATATTTGTTACTATGTTATGTGAAGGTAATAATTTTAAAAAAATACATCGTCCGCTACGCAATAGAAATCCTGCTATGCATTCCTACCTACGGAAGTACAACAGAATGTACGAATATCGATTGTGCGGCAAATCTCTGTGCAGCATAGCAATTTGCGTTGTACAAGATCTTAATCCATACGTAGGGATGAGACTACCCTAAATAGTGAGACAGAAGGAATGTCGAAAAATCTTTGTTGTTTAGGTTAGTACTGTTTTCTCAACACGGCCATAATCCTCTGCCCAACAGATATAGAAATACAGAGATCTCGATCTTTCGTTTGTCGTACTAGCGTGCATTCAAACTATCGTGATTCACTTTACAGATTTGTTGCACTATTGATATTCGTAATTCTTTTGTTCCACTTCTGGTAGGTACATTTTCCCCTCAGCATGGGCGATTCACTTCGATTTTATACTACGGAAAATGTTATGCACGCGCCGTGGTTTCGAAGACGTAGCCAACTTAGGGTGCATTATAGATTGTTCAGCCTTTTATGCACCCCTTCCAAGTCACACGTCATAAAGTTGACTTATGGAAAGGGTGTTGTAATGGGAACTTATTGTTATGATTCACTGTATCAGCTTTTTAGTTTTTACCCATCGATTGGATGTTATCACAAATGTATATAAAGTTGAATTAAATAGAACTTTCCAATAATGTAAACTTGATTATGAAATTGATTGATGAGATTCTTTGATCGATCATGATTTTGCTATCATAAAGTGAAAGTTACTAGATAATGCTAAACAAATGAATTTGTTTTTCAATTGTTAGATTCTCTCAGGCAGTTATTATGTTATTTCTTTGTTTACATTGTTGTAAAGTTATATTTAAAGCAACTTTAGGCCTAACGGTGTTCCATTATTATAAGTCCTCTAGCACTAACCAATTGTAAATTTACACAATAAGTAGTTATTTAAATAGTAATTGTAAGTATGTGTTTCATCAAAACATTTAGGTATATTATACACACAAATATCGTTTTCTCACTTATATTTTTTTCATAATAATCCCACAATATATTCTTATGCTTTTACATTTGTCTTCAACTAACACAAAAGCTCGTACAAATCTAATGTTTGTATGAAATCATTTGAATATTAATGAGATTTAACATCTTGAAAAATCGCACAGCAATAAATATCTAAAATCTCGAAATTAATTAGCTTATTTATAAATCCATCGCTGTGTGTGTGGGCGGACATGTTTTAACTAGTGTCTGGGTTTTATTCAAATTTAATGGATATGCCTATTTAATATTACTTTTGGTGAACATTTATTGAAAGGTTGAAATTAGCCGGAGGCTTTTAACTATATATTATTTAGTATAAGTGAACTAACGAAGAGCCGTACCCTTAAACAGACCCAGTAACTACATGCCTAAAAAAATACTTATTCAATCTATTACTAAAATAATTTTTCATTCATGAGAAGAGAAATCATTAATTTCTATGTAAAAAAATTGTGATTTGTAAGAATATCTTTGTTCAATTTTATTTTGTAATAACTATACTATATCAAAGTCAAAACACGAATTATTGATGTAGCTCAGTAAGCCGCAAAACTCAAATGGGATTGGGCCATGCCGTATGTGGAGCCCTGACATAGCTAGACGGCGTTACGGCAGACCACGAAGTAGATAGAGGGACGAGCGAGCTAAATAAAACAAATACCGAATGGTTCACACTAGCTCTGGACTGGAAAACCTGGAAGTCATGACGAGAGGCCTTTGCTCAGCAGTGGGATGAGATAGGCTGACAGTAACAGTAACAGTATTTATAACACTGATTTCAAGTTGATATATTAAACTGTATCTAACCTAAATTCAAAGCACAGATAATAAAAACCATAAGTGAAGGCAGATGACAAACAACTAAGTTCTTATTATTCGGCATAATAAATATTAATAATTAACAAAACAACACAACAACAACAAGCAACATTTGTATCTTTTGAATCAAAATTTGTCTTTAAAGTCCGTCCGCATGTTTTATACTTATCCTGGTGGAAACCTATTATTATTTATTAGCCATACATACATAATGACATAACATAAGGACCTACCTTTCTAGCCCTGATCCCCTTAAGAAGTTATTGTACTCTTCATTATGAATAACTTTTCCTGTGGTACCAAGAATTAAATCGCGAAAAAAAATGTGCCAGTCCCTACATTTAGTCGAGTAATACGAGTATGTAACAGCAGATTCTTTTCGCGATTTCTGTGTTAGTCCCGTAGTAAAAGTTGTTCATGATGATGAATACAAAAACCCCTTAAAGGGATCAGAACTAGAAAGGTTGGACCTTATATGTATCGCTGTTAGTTTTCTAAATAAAGATAATAAAAAATAAAATAAACAGCAATACTTATACTTAAGGTGTTAACGAGAACGCCTTTCACTGTAAATAGAATTTCTAGGTATCAATTATTTCTCTAAATGCGCCCACGGCTAAAGTTTAATCCGTAACATCCTTCGTTACATCCATAACACGATAAAGTTAGAAGCTATTTGTAGAAAGAAAGTTTAAAAATAACTGAGAGAATTGAATATGAGTGATCTTTGAATTGAATCAGACTCTTCTCACTTATTTATAACGTGACTCTACGCTTCACAGTTATTAAGAATATAGGGACATTGAATTCTATCTGATTATATAACTTCCTTACTAGTCCCGATAACTTTTATTATAAGAGTAAACAAGACATCGCAAAAATAATCAGCTCTTCCATACATTTAGTCGAGTATCATTAAATTATTTGTATGGTTAATCTGTTTTTGTATGTTCAATTTTGATAAAATGATTTTTGTTTTTGGGCAATATTGGCCATATTGACATTAGTTAGATTCACAAGAGTTTGAAAAATATTAAAAAGCTTAAACCACGCCTTATCTGACCACATCTTGAACTATATCACGCGGCACATTAGATATTTCTCAGCTGTAAATCAACAACAACTGTCAAAGTACTTTCACGACTAAATTTATGTAGGAGCGATGAATCTAACAATCGTGAGCACCCCGAGCTACGTAGCCCTATTATATTCCCACCGGACATTGCAGATCTGAACACCTATCTCAAGTTTATTTCAATTTGTTGATATAGATATACGGACCTAATGACTGTAGAGATCGAAAATCTCATATGAAAGATCAACCAAAAGTAAAAGTTACACAGAAGGTTGGTTACTTTTGAAAATAATTTCAATGTCAATCTAATTTAAAAAAAAAACCAAAACAAAACATTTCCAATGAATTTTGGTTCCGTTTTTTATTTTTATTTGACTAACTGTTGCCCGCTATTATACATGCGCGTTTTATTATTTCAGTGAGAAAAATATACAATTTTATAACCCAGAAGTTGAAGTCATAGACTTCAAATAATAATTTACTTAAAATAATGTTGAAAATAGAATAAGAAAATCATTTTGCACTGTAATACAGAATGCAATAAATTACTGAAATGTGTGAGAAATTAAAAGCCTGGGAAAAAGATATTCAAACAAAACAATGAGGTTTTTACTCATAAACAATTTGTTTATTATTATAATAATGAATTACATTTTACGCTCGTTTAAAAGTTATATTTTCCACAACTTCTACCTCATAGCATAGTTCAACCTAACAGTCATTGTGCACGCGATGTTTTGTTCTAAATCTTGTTTTCAATTTAATATAGCATTTCTTTGTACTTATAAATAGATTGTATCCACGAACAACACGAAGAAGAACAATGATGGTTATTTAATGAAATTGCTTTCTAATACTGTTCACTGAAAATATCTTCGGCAACATGAGAGACCATTCTGAATACCAAAAGGTGATAGATTTTCATCTCCAGTACAATCGGCAACTTTTCTGGTAGAAGCTAAAATCGTTATATACTTATATAAATATAAACTTATATAATCGTGACATACTTATGTGGGGAACGAAACGTATGTGAGAGCGAGACGAAGTATGAATGCTTGAGGGAGAGGAGAGAGCTAAGATGGACGTTATTGTACGACGAAAGGGTTGTTAGGTGTGCTCGAGAAATAAAAAGCTTAAAAAGAATTGAAGCTGTATTTTCTTCAAAAATCGATATATTCAAATATCTATAAATAGGAATTAGATAGTCATTTAGATAGTTTCATTTTCACTCAATGCCTATAACTAGTTATAGAGTAGTAAATTGCCCTCCATTAGGCTTCTACAGGCTACTGTATTAACAGCTCTATACTTCCTAAATTCACCTATTTCTCTCGCTCCTAGATCACCAAGCGATCGTATAAAACTCATATAAACGGGCCCACAAATACCAGAAATATTCACACCGTACTACTTGTTAGGGACTAAAATGGCCAGTTTTATAACAGCGCCGCCGAAGGGTTTCCTTAGAAGACAAGATGATAAGTGGTCGTGATTGCACGATAGTTCCAATACTGGCCAATAGGTTGTTAACCCACTAAGATAGCGTTATCGTGCGCCAACGCGGCCTGCCTACATACTTCCGACACGTACATGTGTTTGTAACGTGTATGCAGACAAATCTATTGGGTTTTTTAGAGATATTACGCCAACATGCTTTTTTGAAATGAACGTTTAAAATGTGATAAAGATAGACACGAAAAAATCTGTCTTTGGGGATATATTTTCAGATTTTTCATACAACAATTTTGGAATCTACAATTTTTTTCTCAGAATCTAAACATAAATGGCACACATGAGTTCTACTCTCAGATTTAAAACCATTACCTGTGTTGAAAAATTTAATAAAAAGAAGATGTCCTATTTTGAAGGCAAATATTACACTGTGTGACAGTCGTAGATTACCCTAAGATACATAGAAAGCTTATAATCTGCCCCCGCGGGTTGCATAAGTTAAAAGAAATGAAACCGTTTTATTTATCATAAATCAATTCTTCAACCAGTACACAAACCCGTATGTACACACATGGTACAAACATGGCGCCAGTTTACTTAATCATGAATTAATCATCCGTTTAACTTTGGTAGACTGTCCCACAATTTCTGATAACATGAATCTATAAATAGAAATTCATATTTACCAATACCATCTCTGAGGTTTCCTTATGCAGCTTAGCATAAAAGTTTTCTGGTAATAAATAGCTGTTCACATCTATTGTACAACACCTAGGGATGTGCAAAAGCAATTTCGATTCCGTGTACTATGTAGATTCAGACGAGACGCTGAGATAAGGACATTCTTTATTTTTGCGTATCCAAGTCACGTTTGAGCGCGCTCCCTACATCGGTGCGTTATCTCAGTAATATATTGCACAAACTCGCTACAGTGCAATGCATTCCCGGAGTGGCTGCGCTTGGGCATAGATCAGAGAGAAAATGCGCGCTGGCAGCCGCGCCGAGCCGCTGCGCGCCGCGTCCCCATCGCCACCACGTCCCGTCCGCGTCATCGTCTGGAATGTATGCGCGATCTTGATGCCTGCGCCGCGCCAGGACCACGAAATAGGGCTGTCATGGTTTTGGATCACAGCCTGTCTAAGAGCATTTGATTACAACATCTCACAGCCAATCGGCGCTGGCATTTGTATAGGCATCTCTGTAAAGCAGAATTATACACCCCTTGGCAACCATACTGTGCTCTCTCATTATGTTCAGTGCAAAATGTTTGACACTTTGTAAAGTTGTGAGCTATAATTAGTTATTATGTTATCAATAGCCGTATGACGTATAGTGCCCCGACCTCTCCGACTTGCGAGTATATTAAGTGCTTCTGACCTAAACTAGCATAAAGCTTTTACTTACAGATAGTACCTAGTAAGTTAAAGTTGCAAATCAATATCTACTAAATGAAAATTTCAAAGGAAATACCGCACGGGGCGAGTACTAACCAAAATAATTAATAAATATTAAAGTTTCATTGGCATTTCTAGTCTACCAGCCCTATATTTATGTCGGCAGAGAAATCAGCGACTGGTTTGCGCAGGCGCAACGAGCCTCATTAACAACATGTTTAACGTTTTCAAACAGCTTGTGATTCTGTTATTAAATGAAAGTGGATGATATGACGGACTGCTGGAAAACAATAACAGTAATAAACAATAATAGTATTTGTTTAAACTAGTGGTTGCCCTGTGGTCGCAATTCGATCGTAATTTTAGCTTTCTGCACTCCTTCTCCATATGATCTTTAATTATGCCAAATCTCACACTCCTCTGTTCGCGCAATATTTTGCTTAAAAGGGGGTATAAAGTTTTCTCTTAACGTATTAATTTAAAGAAGATACTCTCATTATATGGGCTATCCAAAAGAAACCTTTTGTAAACTACACAAGTGTAATTTTGTTTTAGCCAATTAACTATGAAACCAATGCGGTAATCGCAAAAAAAAAACTGCTGTACTATACAAATAATTCAATATTTCTCAACTAAATGTATACAGCAGGTATTTTTTTGCGATTTCTTGTTTGGTCCCTCAGTAAAAGTTGTTCATGATAAGTAAAACAACTTTATGACCCTTTTGGCTTTATAAACCCTTTGTGACTAACGGTGAATAATACAATTTATTTAGATGACACACAGTATGCGCACAGTTTATCTAAGTACCGGATGTCAATACAAATAAATATGAAATAGCCGCAGAGAACTATAGATTTTACATTTAGCCGTTCTGTAACACAGTCAGTTACATATTAATATCATTGATTTTCTTATGCATTTGACTTTGAAAACGGATCCAGGTGTCGTCAATCAAATGGTTTATATTGTGCTACCTACGCCTCACCTTCACTGCCTTCACCTACGGTTAACATGGCAGTATAAGAGACAAACATTTTGACTTTTCTTGGGTGGTCACTCCGTTTGAAACTGGAATAGAATTATCGATATCTTTGTATTTTAATGAATGCAATGATAATGAAGTGCGTCAGTCGTTATAACGAGTTATGCCTCGTACGGCCCACGAATTTTCGCCTCACATAAAGAAATCCTTGTTCGCCTCATAACTTATTCCTTTATAGCCTGTATACTTTATTATTATTATTTTAATCCTGTTTTCCCCATTTTTTTTGTTCCTTATTCGCCACGTTTTTTTTACATTGATTTTCTCTTCGTTCTATCTCTGTACGATACTTTTCCTATCAAAGTATGAGCTTAGGTAAGTGAATCGTATATATATAAACCGTTTGTTCTATCGAATACGAAATATAGGAATTAAGTTTCTTTTATCACGATTTTTTTATACAACGGTTTGTTATTGAAGATAACTTGTTTGAAATAAAATGCAGACTAGAAATATTATGCTTATTTTATGAAAAGGAATGCTTTGTTTGACTTAATCTTAATGATTCACTGGAAAATGTTTTACCCTATTGAAAGAAAATCTTTACTTAACTTGATTGTTATAGGTAACTTCATTGTTTTGGAGCCTCGCTTATTACTAAAACATTATGAGGTAGAGAAAATATACCTACAACATTATTTTTAGTACATGCGAAACCCGAAAGGGGTTATTGTTCTCATCATTATAAATATTTTTACTGTGGGACCAACCCTGAAAACACGCTAAAAAATCTGATGTTCCATACATTTATTTATTCGACGATTATTGAATTAATTGTATGGAACAGCAGATATTTTTTTACGCAATTTCCTTTTTCGTCCCATAGTAAAAGTTGTTTATAATGATGAGTTCAATGGCCCCTTAGAGCAAGTGTCGTGTTAAAATATACATCTTGTATATACTTTAAGATTTAAGCCAGATTTAGGGCTTTAAATTAGAGTTGATTACTAAAATCACACTGTAGGTACATGACTGTGATAGTTTGTGAAGATGATTTTGGATGTTTCGTACTCAATCACGGATTTGGATAAAATTAGGCACAAAAAAAGACCATGTCCTGGATTAACTTTTTATCCAGGTATTGTACGACACATCTCAGAAGTTACATCGATGTACCTAGGTGCTTACTACGAAATCTAATAGCAAGGCTGAAATTGAACAGTTTCAGCCCTGCCATAAGAGCTCGTAGTAAGCCCCCAAATCACACAAACAATGGCAGTCGCACGCTTAAATAATTTTCCTACTTATTGCGTCAGCGTAAAGATCATGTTTTACTGCATACTAATAAACATTCATGGTCTTGAATTCGCACTCAGTTCGGAAATGATCGGTTTTACGAACTTTGGCAGTGCGACTTCTTAGTTGTGTCGTACGTGTTGTGTGTACACAAAGTATGCGAGTAAAACCCTGGCCAACGTCGAATCTTTCATATTTCTAACATAGGCATATAATATATAACGTGAACCGTGAACATTATAGATTTATAACAGCTTAATAGCGAAAAATTATGTGTCGTCAGGGAACGGTCTAAATTAATGTATGCGTACGCAATTGCTTGGAAACTAACACAAAGAAAATGCTAAGCGACCGTTTTGTTTCGGGCGGCCCATTTCCGGAATAGAACCCAAATCTATTTTGCCTACTTCCTCCATTGTTTTGTGCGTGTACAATGTAACAATTTTGATTTATTAACTTTATCTGATTGTTCATTGTTGTTCTAATGAGTGGTGGAACTACTGTAGAATATATTAACATGTTGTAGCGACATCTAGCGCCACAAAAAGTAAGTACGTAGCAACGTAACAAGCTAACTACAATATCGTATAAAATACGACTTCGACCAATCAGATTACGAAGCCTGGATCACGGAAGAAAAACGATTATCGTATCTAACACATATGCAGTTTGACTGGTTAAACGAGGGAAACATTGAAGGAGAATATTGTACTCATCATTATGAACAACTTTTAATAAGAGACCAAAACTGAAATCTCGAAAAACATCTGCTGTTCCAATAATTAAATTTATTATGTATTTGTATTTATTTATGTATATTTTTATATTTATGTGTATTTGTTTGAAGTATGTATTTTGCTTATGTTTTTTCTTTTTTTAATAAATTTAATTTGTATCTTGATCTATTCTTGTGCATCGCTGTCTACATTTCTTGTTTTAAATTCTCCTCTCGCAGGTCTGCTGGAAGAGATTTCTTTTGTGAAATAAGCAGTACCTTTGTACTTTGTTCTCCTATTTTTAATGTTTGCTGTGTCTTTTCTTGTGTGTACATAAATGATTAAATAAATAAATAAATAAATAAATATTACTCGACTAAAAATGTATAGGACAGCCGATTTTTTTTCGCTATTTCAGGTTTGCTTCTATAGTAAAAGTACTACTTGCAAATTTTCCAATAAAAGTATCTCTTACTTTTTTATGGCACCCAGTTCTAAATTATTTAAAGTATCAAGTCTCTAGCTCATCGGGAAGTTATATTAAAATTGATTGCTATATTGCTATATTGTTTGTCACACACGAGTAGGTAGGTACTAGGTATTTGTTTAAGATAAAATCTATCCGTAATAAAAACGTGTAAAACAAGTAAAGCATTCTTATCACTGTTGACTAATAAAGGTTCGCTCCCATTAATTTGGAGCAATCTATGTGATTTATCCAAGTGCCACATGTCGCGATGGTATCGCCATGACACATTAGCAGGTTTACCGCGAAAACGGAATGGTTTGTCACTACAGCTCGACAACGATAACTTGTCACTTCGCATTTCCCGCTTTCACATAAATACCTTTGTCGCCCCCCTGGAGCCGTCCGCAAAATTGGCACAGTGTGCAGTCACACTTTTTTTTTTCGTAAATTATCCTTTACTAGTGGCTCATGGAGCCTTTTTGTTTAACCGGACTTTCGATGAGGCCTGAAGGGCCTCCAACCTAAAAAATATAAATACCTAGTGATTGTAGCTAAGGGCGTCATATAGTGAGACATGGGGCGGAGGGCGTCACTGCTGGGGCTACAAGAGAGGGCTTGCTGTTTCTGAATTGTAATATTATTATTATTAGGGATGTTTAAAACTATCGGCTCAGCTCGGGCTGGCACGAGTGAGGGTCGGGGAGGACATGGAGTGGGACGACGCGATGGGCCTCGTCGGCGAGGACGGTATGACGAATTTCTGTCGTGCGTGTTGTTGAAAGTTTTCCTAGCTAATCTGAGACTCTCCTATCCTTCGACACACATGATGACGAAGACGACTCTCTCCAGTGATTTCGTGGTCTACATACGCGAGAGTTTGTTCAGGACGACGAATTTTAGAAATTTAGTGCAGTCACACATATAGTCACACTGTTATATGCACAATCACATGGCTATCAAGCTATAGATTTCCAGTCTAAGCTAACTTCGCATTGTATAGGTTTTCCGTACAATGAGAGGTCAGCTTATACTGAAAATGTATGGCTTGATATGTAACTGTACACCAAGTCTCACGAGAGCATAAGGGGAGGTACCTACTGTGAATTTAAAGCTCTTACTGACGAGCAGCACTTCGCCGACGAAAGGGGTAACTGCAGCCGACAAGGAGACTCAAACGCTGGCGTTTCCACGGGTCTTTAGGCGATTGACACCACGATTGGTTGGTACCATGACCTCAATCGCCCAAGGGCTCTTTTTGAATGGGACGCTTGGGACCAAGGTGTCAATCGCCCCCGATATTTTTTGTAATGAGGCGATTGTGACCACGGTGTCTAACATACAGGCAGAGTAGATGTTACAAAAGCAATTAAAAATGTGTTTATAAACAATTAACATCCGCTTTTGTTGACTGTTGGGTCCAGCGAACTGATTTAATTTTATGCTAATTAATTAACATAAAAGCTTTTTAATTAAGAACCAAGCCGGGGAACCAAAATAATATTTTAAGGGACATCTTAATTAAATAAATATGGTAACAAAAAGTCTTTGAAACTTATTTTTGTTACATTTTTTGTTAAAGGAAAAATATAATTACTATATTCATTGAATTTATTCATCCTTTTTGTGTTTCATTTGATGATTACAAAAATACCATATTTTTAAAGTTAGGTATATTGTTCGAAGTAATACAAAATTGCAGCTATACAAACAATATCAAGTTATATTAGATTAGAACTACTGTTTAGAATGCGTACAGTAATTAATCATGGTATTCGTATTTGGAAAATGAGAAGTTACTAGGTCTCGCGACCTGCAAATATCTATGGTGGGGTTACAGAAAATTTTCCACGGCCTAAAACCAATAACAATTAACAATTTTTATAGGATCTCTTCTAATGTCTAAGACGAAGAAGAAGTTAGGACTCCCATCTTCATAATCAGTAAAAAATTACAAGGTAGCTCGCAGTTTAGTGTCTCACAATCGTATTGAAGTTTATTACCAGTGTCGATGTTCATTACCATTTTTGTTACGCGGTAGACCCGCTGGTCTCGGTACTGGTGGACATTTTTGAACCACTTGCGCCCATTGTCCATCTACTGATGGTGCTAACATTAATCCATTACTGATCAATTGGAATTATTTTCCAGAGTACAGCTCCACAAATCTCCGTACTGTACCGTAACTGGAGGAAATTATTTCTTTTATCTGTCTCGACCATTCCCAACGACCGTGATCTGTCGGACACATGAGCTTAGTATTGAAATCTATACTCCTTAGTCTCGGTGTGGCGCCAATATTGTTCACTTTACAGTGTACAGCCTTGGACAAAATATCTTAGAGAAATAAATAGAGTCTGATACGCACTCTATCGATATCGTGACGATTAGTAATCCAGAAAAAAAAATAGATGGACAGATTGTAAAAATATTCCGAGAGCGAGTACTGTGGAGTAGCCATCTGTAAACTTACCTATATTTAAATTAAAGAAACAAAGAAAAATAATTTATTTGGCTGCAAAATTAAGGCACCAAATGCAATAACAAAAAAAAAACTACAAAAGAAAAAATTATTAAAAAACAGAAATTAAAATAATCATGTATGTAGTTTATACCTACCACAATCGTGTGAGCCTCACGGCTGCATCAAAATGGTAAATTGTGATACTAATTAACACCTAAAAACCTCTACGTCTTGACGCCATACCACAAGCTATTATTATGTATTCTGTGCTATAGTCAACCGAGATATTTTTTATCGCACATAAAAGTGCGTTAAAACCGCGCCAGGCGAAAAAAACTCGTTTTTAATAAATCTATTAGAAGAACACGTGTAGTGTCATACATTGACAAATTCGTAGAGTATAACCTTTTATACAACGTGACAAGGCGATAATAATGTTTAGTGGTGGCCATACAGCAAGCGGTGGCTTGAACAAACAGATTCAAACGTATTTATTTAATAAGATCATAGTAGCCATGAGCCACGGGAAAAACACGTGCAAGAAAATTCATTAATGTTATAATATTTTTCTGTACCTCATTTACATTCATGAACCAATATTTGCATGTAAGGACATGAGCAGGAAAAGAATGTTCTATTTTTAAAACAAAAAGCCTTTTTTTTTTTTTAATCTGGCTTTGCTCTATTCTTGCTTTAGCAGTGCTTTTACCACCGATATTAAAAAAAAAAAACCTTCTACATAATAAAAAATAAATAAATAAATCCAGCCCATTACTGTCCCACTGCTGGGCACGGGCCTCTTCTCAGAATGAGAAGGGTTAGGCCTTAATCCACCACGCTGGCCTAGTGCGGGTTGGCGGACTACACACACCATCGAGAACTTTATGAGGCCCTCTCAGGTGTGCAGGTTTCCTCACGATGTATTTCCTTCACCGTTATCGCAAGTGATAATTAAATTCTAATCCGCACATGAATCCGAAAAGTCAGAGGTGCGGGCCGGGTTCGAACTCAAACCCTCCTGCACGGCAGGCAAGCGTTCAACCGCTAGGCTATCACTGCTTATACACATACAAAATGTTTGTACATAATAAATAATATATATTTGATAGTGATGAGATTGTGGATTAGGAATTTTAAATTAAGAATGTTAACGGTTTTTTAAACAATGATTTACAATTTTGTATTTAGAAGAATGTGAAATATAATTTCATAAAACTTTTTTAAGGGACAAAGAAATTCTCTGTTTTCTTCAGCAAAATCGCCTTTTTCAGTGCCTATACTAGGCATACATCGCTGTCAGTTACATCAATAAAGATACACGTTAAAGGTCGTCGGCTTTGTAAGCTAATACCTACTTTGTTCTCTCCTTTCAGTGACATAATGAAGGGCAGGATATATTTGGGACAACATGAAAATATATTACCTGGAGTTTTTGCTTGATTCTTTTTTGTTTGTTGTATAAAATATTCTTGTGGGTTGACCCAAAAAAGTTACTTCTTCTTTAAATGACTTATTTCCTTGCTCCTGAAAAGAAAACTATTTAATTAAATTATCAGAAACAAGTAATAGAAACAGCCTTTTGAAAATATATTGTAAGCAAGACCATTATGAAAGTTTATAGATGATCCGATGGGCGCAGTGGCTATGCAATTAGCTATCTGCGCTACATGTCGCAGATTCGATTCCCGTACGGAACAAATATTTTTATGATCTACAGATAGTCGCTTCGGATGTGGCTGTGTATGCATGTTAGATGTATGTTTGTAAACTGCACCCTATGATACAGGAAAAATCATAGTGCAGGGCATCTTTATTATAAAAAGATTAAAACAAAAAAGAAATTGTAAAAATAAACTTGTTAGACATAAACGCTGTGTATCTCAGATATATAATATTATTATTACATTTAAAAGACACGAAGACATTTTTTAAACATTTTTTATTTGATATCTTCCGACGCACAACAAATTTATTCCGCGTTCAAAGAGGGCACATCTCGGCACGTTAAAAATAGCACGTATTATATTCGGTACATTGTTTTTCTTAAAACATATTCTTGGTACAATGTTTGTCACTCTCATATGAGTAATGTACGGTACATTGTACGTACATTTTCTACGCACATAATTCATTGTTTTTCCGAAAGCTTCTAATGTGTGAAAACACTTAAGCAAAGTTTTAGGCTTAGACAAAACATGAAAAATTATGTTTGTTCTCTTTAGGATGGAGTGGCCCATTACTCTACTTTGGTATGTTCTAGTAAAAAAATGGAGCAAAATGTAGATAAAAATGGCTCACTTGCCTATTAGTTCTACCTTCCTAGTCCCGATCCCTTTATGGGGTTATGTACTCATCATTATGAACAACTTTTGCTATGGAAACAAAATTCAAATCTAGAAAAAAAAAATCTGCTGTTCCATACAAATAATTAATTATTAATTAACAAACAAAACGTATGGAACAGCTGTTTTTTTTAGCGATTTCGTTTTTAGTCTCATAGTAAAAGTTGTTCATAATGATGAGTACAATAACCCCTTATATGGATCGGGACGAGAAAGGTACCCTGTATAAAATATTTGTTGGTTATAATAGAAATATAAGAGATATTTGTGGCTGTTAGACGAGCCTAAATACGTCCAAGGCCCGTTCTCCATTGAAGGGATTTAAAGATATTGAGAGGATAGCAATTTCACTGCTGTCGATGAGCAGCAGAAATATTGTTATCTTGATCGTCAATTTTTTAACTCCTGACAAAGCGAGGGGTGTTATTAATTTGTAGTGTGTATCTCTGTATCTGTGTCTGTCTGTGGCATCGTAGCTCCGAAATGGTTGAACCTATTTTTTATTGAAGGCTAGTTTAAACGGGAATCATCTTAGCTATGTTTCATGATAATCTGTTCAGCTGTTCAAAAGTTACAGCTCTTTTTCTAGTTGGAGTCGGGGGTTTTTGACGCTTAGGTTATTTTGTCTTAGCGTAACATCATACTACTAGTATCAAGATGCTTTACTTCGCTGTGGTGACAACGTTACCTATGTCTTTACAAGGCGAATATGCGAATTACGTCCACGTCATCAATAATGTCGGTAAATGTGTTATCCTAAATGCCTTCACGCCACATGAGGCCAAGGCCTGAATGTCCAACAATAGGGGCATGTAATAATGACAGGAAATAGCACATTGTACCGTAGATCTTCCTCATTAATGCCTTTTGTGACGCCAACATCACGTGCTTTTATCGATTGCTCTCGTATTGTATTGTTCGTATAATTTCTCTATCTCCGGTCAGCCTACCTTTGGTCTAAATTTAATATTATTCTATGCCATAATAATTATAGTCTTCTTTTGTTTTTGGGACAGTAAAATTACACTTATCGAGTTTTAAGAGACGGAAACATACTCGTACCTACATATCCAGCGACGACATCTGAGTATCGAGTTTCCAGGAATATCTGAGTTTCTGAAAACTATATTTTATGTCAAAAATCTGTATGAGAAATCTGTACTCATACTGTATGCGGAATGAATATATACTCGTCAAAACAAAATAAGGGCCACTTGCAAATTTCGACATTATGGGTGATTTAATGATCATTAACTATTATCCATGTGGTAAATTGTACAGCGTTGTATTATCTTAAGTGTTTGCGAACACTTTCACAGCATTCCGCTTGAAAAACCGTTAAAATGGGTAGATTTAAAAAAAAAAATTGAAACCAATTAATTTTACCCTGTTTTTAACGTTAACTTTAAGCTCATTTAACATTTGTATTGTACTGAGAACAGTTTAGTGTGTCAAGTCAGTGCGTACATCGGCATTTTAAGAACGTAATTTCACAAGTTCGATTTCAAATGGACTTGACTACAACGACCAGGACCATAACACTCATCCAAGAAGACTATTCGTAGCGATCTGTAGTTTTACAGCCGAGATTTTCGCAGCGAGCGATTCAGAATGCTTGGAATTGCTTTTATGAGATCCAAAAATTTGTCAGAAGTCAGGAATTAGGTAGAGCCAGAGGAATCACCGCTCAGGAAGGCCGCTACATAGACTTACATACACGCAGAGAGAGCACCATCACTTCCCGCTCTTTGCAAACCCGCTTGTGCCTGGCCACAGGCACGTGACTTAGTGACCAAACAATTAAAAACCAGGTTTATGAAGACCAGCAATTGTCCAGGAGTCAAGTGGTGCGAATTCCATAGACCAGTATTCATCATGCAAATCAATAAACATCCGCAAGGCAACAATTGGACTGAAGCACATTGCTTTTTACAGATGGGAGCAAAGTAAAAGTTTTTAGTGTTGACCGTTGCATAAGGGTGTAGAGATGAAAAGGTGAGCAATTTGCAGATGCCTACATTCACAACAATGATCGATTTGGGGGGCCTAATGTTATGGTGTGGGGAGGCATAAGCCAAACTGGAAGAACTGAGCTAATAAGTCAGAACCAGGGTACAGTAACAACTCAACGATACATCCAGGAGGTCATGAGACTCCATGTGGTGCCATTTACATAGCAAGTGGGTGCAGGTTTCAAGCTGTTGCACGGCAATGCACGCGCTTATACTGTTAGAGCCACCAGAGAGACACTAGAAGAGGCTTGTATACAAGTGTTGCCGAGGCCAGCAAACAGTTTGGGCTTGAACACAATTGAACACATGTGGGATCTATTGAAAACAAGAGTATGAGACACAAATTGATCAGTGGACAATGAAAGACAGCCCTTAAACGTCCTAAAATCGAGCTAGGAACAAATCTCTCAAGAAACAATGCGGCATCTGATAGAAAATGCCCTCTAGGCTTCAAGAATATGTTCAGAAAAGAGGAGGTTACACCAGATATTGATTCAAAAAGGAAGAAAAATAAACGCCGTGGAATTTCATTTTTAATTGCATTTTTAGTCCAAGTGTACTTTTTGCTGAAATTGCACTTTTTCTTGAAAATGTTGTAAATTATTTTTCTTTTCTGTGGATTGTGTAAAATTTAAGCCCATTTCATTAAAAACAAATCATTGCAATGAATTTTACATTTTAGAAACCTAAGAACCTCATAATTTGCCCAAAAGATCAAAAATATAAGGTGGCCCTTATTTTGTTTTGACGAGTATATATCAATAAAAATTGTGTACCAAGTTTTGCACGAAAAACAGTGCAATATAGGTATAACTGTTTATTTTTAACTCTACTAAAGAAAAGTAAGTATACATTAGCTAAACAGACTTTTCCTAACAGTTCAAGTTTAGAAAAACAGAGCACCTATACGGTAGTGAGATTTGTCTCTACGCAATGTCTTACCGTACTTCTTCGGGTAGGTCAGGATCCCGAGTCCCGGGCGAGAGAAACTGAAAGTACGCGAACCAGTTCAAGTGCAGATGCGGGACAGGGGCGCGGGCGGGGGAGGCGTGACCCGGTCGCAGCCCCGGGCCCAGCCTGGAGACTGCGATGTATGTCACCAAATAATACCGATGACATAGTGAGAACATCACAAAATAATATTCGGTACAAACTCCCTCTTTACATCCAAAATAATACCCGTTTGTTCTTCTTAAAAAAAAACTCAGGATTTATTACCCGCGCAAGCCGTAAAAAGTTTCCTATAATTGCCTGTCATGTGGTGTATTTATTTAGCTTTGTCTGTCGCCGTCTTTGAAATGAAAATCAGTAATTAAGGACTTTGCTGGTGTTTGCTTTAGTAATGGTTTATGAACTTATCCAATTATTATAAATTAAGTTTTACTACAAGTACTTAAAAGCTGGAATTTATGCAAGAGATTTGCTGTTCGTCTTGAGGCATAGTAAAAACTGTAAAATTACGAAAGTGCGGACATTAAATATACATCAATGGAGCCATGGAGAAAAAGTACTTAGAATTTTTATTTTTTTACTTTATCTCGGTTTTATTTTTGTTTGTTTCTCAATGGAATAACTAAAGAACAAAGAAATCAGTATATCTGTTTATAATGCACGTCTCATGGTCTGCAGTTTTAAGAGCCAATTTGATTGATCAAAGAACGCTTTGTAAATGTACCTACCTAATTACATTTAAGTCCTTTAAAAACGCTTTAATAGAACATCAATCAGATCAATTCCATTACAGCGCCTTAATTAATTGTTTAGTACTTTGTTTCTGCTCACAATTTATTTCTTGATGTTTTTTTTACCACAGAACAGAAAATAGCGTGTTCTGGTAGGATTAAAATTTATGAATAACGATATAAAAAATATAATATGGCAACACATCCATTAATACCTGTAACTGAGAGACATAAATTTTAATAATTTACTTTTCTGAAAATAAAAGCTTTTTGTGATAATCCTAGTAGGTACTTACTTTTTCTCTTTACATTTTTATGCATATTCATTACTTTGGAATTTAATCTTTTTGGTACAATATACTTGCTGTGGATTTTTATGATTTTATCATACACGATTATGCTAAACACATAAACTCACTCGGAGCAAAAAACGAGTACACAAGTAAGTAATATTAGATATGGCTTATTTAATTACAGCGTTCAACACCAATCTAAATTACTCTTAAGTTTTCGTTAATTACGCTTTTTCGAGCGAATCTAAGTGAGCGTAAAATGCGGATGGTATTTTGTATTCTCGTTTATTAAGGAAAACGGGAACCGGCCAAACGACTTCTCAGTATCGGTGAGTCAGACAGAAAGTCGTGGTCCCGCCGTTTTGATGCACGAGAATGTGCGATTTCGAAAAAAGAACTATAGGAAGGATTTTATATGTGGGGAAGTACGCGGTGCGTTTTTACTGGAATTTATATGACTATATTATAAAAATTGGTTTAGCAAACGTAATCGGTATGGGAATTTAATAATAACGTGTGGCTGTTCTTCCTCCGTGCTAGAGTAAACTGGGGCACACAAGAAGTGTGAGTAAGTAAATTTATGTTGCTAATAGTCTAATACTGAACATATGGCATGAAAGACAAAGAAAGAAAATACAAAATAAAATAAAAATCAATAAATATCACGCACACAAAAAGGATAAGATATAAACAACAAAAGAAGTACAACAACAATAATAGAGAGCATGCAGTCTAGGGTTGGATAATTGACATATAAGAAACTGATATGTCCCTTCGCAAATATACCGTGAAAGTTTCAGCTGTGCTAGTTTCTAACATGTAACTGAAAGTTTGTATTACACAGCTGCCCACTCTGTATGTAAAAACTTTTACTATTACGGTTTCTTCTACCTGTATACACAAGTCCCCTGCTGGTAATCTAATTTATTATTATTACTTTAGTTATAAACCTCTGTTTTTTATCAGTATTTTCACCTTTTCATTTATAACATACATACATTTGGTTGGGTTGATTAGGTATTAAAGTTTTGTATGGGACAAGTGATCATTTTTTCGCGATTACAATGCTGGTCCCATAGAGAAAATTGGTCAGTTTAATGGTCTGATTCACACCCTTAAATATGACCACGCATTTCTGATACACGTTTAAGTCATCTAAATAACACACTGCGGTGTACCAAAAAGGATTTACAATCGAAAATTCGAACAACAGATGACCTGATTAATTATCAGTCCGTCGAGACAGCGTAATTATAGTCGGTCACTAAAGTAAATTAAGGGAACATGATTGTAAGTGCAAATTAATCGTAATGACTTGATTACGTCGTCATTAACCTGATGCTAGGGTCGTTAATGTTCCACTTGTACTTATTAATAGATCTAGCAAAGGACTAGTGAGTCGTTTTCATTTGAGTTTCATTGAGTTGTATGATGTTTACATAATTTCGATTTCGGTTTTCTCGCTCTCTGTACAAGTTTTATGACTAGCTTTACAGACATTTTATTTAAAACAGTCTGAACTTGGCTGACACGCTACCGTGTGTCTATTGGGTGTAAATAACTGAACAGCGGGTCTACCGCGTAATGAAATTGGTAATGAACATCGACTCTGGTAATAAACTTCAATACGATCGTGGGCGACTAAACTTTGACCTACCTTATAATTTTGTAACGATCATTAAGATGGGAGTCCTAACTTCATGATCGGTAATTTTTTTACAAAGATACTTTCTTTTTTTGAAGAAGAGAAGAATTTGTTTTTTAAATTAACTTTTTTAGTCTCTCAGGATCATATTGAAGTTTATTATCTACTAGGGTCGATGTTCATTACCATTGTAGTTACGCGGTAGACCCCAGCTCAGTAATGGGTGCTTACAGGTGCTTTTAAAATGACGAGAATTTATGTGCACGCCGTGAAACTTTTTGGTTAGTTCTATGGACAATAGCCGACGGAAAGTTTGAGAAAATAATAGCGACGTGAGCAGATGACGGACCGTCTGTTTGGTGGACTTTTTGTCGTGACAATAGAGCCTTTGGAATCCTATGCAACGACGCTTACGGCGGACACAAACTCCACCGCTAGTGCCTGGCGACCAACAAAGGCGGACAATATGTGCATCGGTTGTCTGCGCCGAGGTATTAATTAAACCATATTTTTAAACATTACTAATACTAGTATGAAGACTTCATTCATGGTCCTATTAGTATGCACATTATAAAGGTAAAATACTTTTTATGACAACAAAACAGTGAATAATTAATATGAAAAGAACCCATAAATTGTTCGCTATCATAATAATTAATATGTCACGTCGTATTCGATATTAATAAAATAACTTCATTCGTACGATATTATTAAATAATATTCCTTGTTTATGCATTGAATTGGGTTATCGCGATGCAAGTGCAACGGTAATTTGACACGATATTAATATAACAGCAGTAAGTTCGCTAATAAGTATAATGTGGTAACACTTTATGAACTCCACCTTGCGTTTTAAATTCTAAACGTTCCATTTTTGGTGTAATTGTAAATAATAGGTTTTTCAAGCAGGAAATTACGGGTATTACTAACCAGTAAATAATAAGTAGCAAGTATTAAAATCACTAGCAAGTAGGTAGGTGTCAGTTTTCGCTATATTGCCACAGCAACTGTGACTCCGATATCAATTGGCCCGTTATTGTTGATATACCTATCTAGATCATAATATAAAAATTGTGTTCTGTTCTACGCATCGGCTTGAACAGAATATTAGCAATTGAGCATGCCTCGCGCTGCCAATTATTATGCTGAGTCCAAGACTATTTTGCCTTTTACCTTTTTGTATGGTATTTCTTTGCTATCTACTTTAAAATTTAAAAGAAAAATAAAGATCTATTCTATTCTAAAATTAATTAGCGTATATTGCAATAAATTCTGTAGCAGTGTTCAGAAGTCATCTGAGGTATGAAAAAAGTATTGCACAATTTATGTTTACTAATACTTACAATGCCTTACAGTTGCCCAAAGCGTACAGTTCTTCTTCTGAAGAAGAAGATGCGTACACGAACACACACTAGTGTAAATGAAGATTTAAAATATAAAAGTATTTGTAAAGAAGCGACGCGAATTGAGTTTTGTATTATACCTATCCGTGGAATGTTCATTCATAAAGTAATGTCAACTATGTCTAGCACTCATTTTATTGAAGGCTTATGTAATATTGTTTACTTTGCGAAAAATGAAACCCTACTGACAAAGGCAGATACTGGCAATGGCTCCTCTCATACCTACACACTTTTATTGTAAACTAATAGTTGTAATAATAAATTGCGATATTTCAACAACCGTATCGTAGAATCTAGTATCGTAGAATCTAGATTCTACGTCTAGACTTTTTCTGTTTCATTATCACAGCTTAAAGTGTAATTGTAGAAAAAATGCAAAACAACTAATAAGTTGGCCCAAAAGTAATTAAAATTCCCTTATACTTTAACTTTAATTGGACCACGGGTACGCGGCCGTCACTGGTAATTTGGTTACTTGAAAATCCAGTCGGTGTGTTTAAGCTACTAAAATTTTCATACTTTCAACTTGAAATATAATTTATTTAAAAAAATGTAGAATGATTTTCAAATGTAGGTAATAGATTATAATTTTTAATCAGTTCAATAAACCTAAACTTAAAATAATCAGGTTTTAGGTAATGGTGTCGATTCTGTTGTGCATTTTGACGGGATTAAACTAAACTAAAGGCGTTTGTCTCGTTTCGTTTTAATAGAATAAACCTAACCGTCAAATACCCCCGACTCCAACTAGAAAAAATTAAGTTCAAAAACTAAAACCCGACTACTGAAAAGGTATGAAACAAGAAAATATTAATACATATTCATAGTGATGTTCAGAGGATAGCCGTGGTCGTATGCCACTTTTCCCTAAAGCTTAGGTATAGACTGTATTGTTTTGTAAGAATAGCTGTAAGTGCTAATTAAGCCCTTTCATTTGATACCCAACACGCAAACACCAAACAAAAAAAAATTTTTGTTCGTTACTTTATGTGTTCTAGAGGGCGCCGTATTAAATTTAATGTGACGTCACACATAGCCTATAACCAGCGGATCATTAAGACGCTTCCAACGATACCTCATTTGTCGAATTATGATAAGTAGCTTAGAAGTTATGAGGGAACAGATGAACATACATACATACATACATACCGGTCAAACATATAACCCTCTCCGTAGTCGGGTAAAAAGAGCTTTTAGTCTAGTTTAGAATTGTCAAAATACGCAACAGAATTGACACTAATGATAGCTTATTCAAAAGATTGAGAAGAAAAGGCTGCCCGTACTAAAAAAGCATCCTGAGAAACGTTTTCTTAATCCCGAAACAAAACCTAATAGGTATCTATATATTATTTTTTAATCTGGCCAGTGCTAGCTCTTAGCTTAGCATCTTACAGAGACACACATATTACAGTAGTATAATTATTATTAAATTGAAAACAAAGAAACAACACAAACAATTTAAATAATTCCACTACAGTTGGTATTCAAGTGTTTCTCATACAAATTGTTACTAATATATTTCGCAAGCGTGTAGCGTTTCGTCGACGAAGCAACGCCGTCAGTGCCCCACTTATGAGTTATTGCTAAAAATATTTAGTTTTGAATGCCGGTGGTCTTAATACCTTCGGGAATTCGTTGAAGGAAATGAGAAATGTCAGTTAGGTATGCTGAAATATTTCTCTTAGGCTCGTAAAATGTTTCTTTTAAACCATTATGAGTATTTGGTGGAAGAAAATAAATGAAGTTATACAACGAATGCGTAGGTAATCGAAAAAGATTAAAATGTCTTAATCTATTGTTTACCTACTACATAAAGAGATCTGTATAAAACTGTTCTGAGGATTCCTACGCTGATCTGAAATAAAAAACGTATTGCATCAGCTAGGTACGTATATTTTCATTCAGGTCGTAAGTTTCTACTGTAAGAAACGTGAAATTTAATGATACTCGTAGGCAAAGAGCCAGCTTAATGTCACTACTACACACTACACTACCAATCTCTCAATCTAACACGTCATCAGACAAAAAATCGCACGAATAACGCAAAGAAAATCGCATCCCTCCTCCTGACCTCATTCGACATTCACTACACAAAACATTAAAAATAGAATTGTCATAAAATAAAAATCCATTACCGTTTTATCACTAAGCTGGCAGACGTCGGCCAATCAAAAGTTTTAATGAAGTGCGTTCTTATCGAAGGCAACAGATACAGCGGGGTGCGTATCGATTGCTCTCCCAATGTAGGTCACAGGCTGCGGGTCAAAGGTCACGGGTAGGTCACCTCGCCCAACCTCGTCAACGTAAATAGTCGGAGGCAGGGTTGACACGTACACGAAATCCTTGGGCTGAGCGCATCCTTGGGACCACGAGTTATGACCACTGATGTTGCTGCATTTTTGTTATGCATTTTAATGTGGAATAATGAATGCAAATGAAATTAGATTACAGAATAATTTATTCGAAATACTTATTTTTGTTTTAGGAGAAGGAACAGCCGATATACTCATTCAGGCAATTTTGTTTGTGTTCATAACTTACTAATCAATAATAATTGACCACAAGTTATTTTCGTACCAAAATTAATGCAAAGAACGTATCGTTATTTTAATGACTACATAGTTGCTTCACAATTTAACTCCGTGTATGATAAATAAATATGTAACTCTAAAATAATAAACCCGGCCTACACTGGCAGCCCTGCCGAGTCGTCCCCACGACCCACGTCTCGCCAAGGAGACTGGCAACTTCAGCTACAGCTACGCCCTTTGTTTACCCCTCGCCCGTCGCGATCGTAAAACGTTGCTATAAAAATACATTGTTAAATAATGTTGCTGACAAACCACGAATAGTGGTCAATGTTAAGGTCTTACGTGTTACCTGAGAATGATCTGAGATATGAGTTGTCGAGCTCTCGCGATAGTTGATCATGCTGTAGTGGAAAGAGTTAGGGGTTAAAGGCGGCTCCAGACGAGTGTAATGTAATGTATCGTGTAATGTAACGCAAATTCTTCGAGAGGACAGCACTAAGAGCATAACATGTAACGTGCCATCGTGACATGCCAGCGCTCGCACTGATCCATCGGGTGTGGGTATTACGCGAACACAAAAACGCTCGCAGTTCTCATTTGGAAGGATTTGGGTTGAGCCTGTGTGCTGTCCACACGATTCGCGTTATATTTCCATGACACTGTGACACAACATTACACAGTACACTTGTCTGGACCCACCTTAAGGACTCACTCCGTCGGTGAGCCTCATGTACTTATAAGTATTCTCACTCGAGCTTTTATTCATCTCTTACCCTTTTTTACCCTGTAAGCTACACAGGGCTAACAGAACCAAACTACGAAAGTCGAAAAGACTATTAGAGGTCACAATTCTATCTTAAATGAAAGTATGTAGACTGGAACATTAACTTAAAATAAAAAAAAAGCAAATGTACCTATGTAACAAACAAGCAACTATTTCAGTATTTCAAGTTTTAAACTACTTGGCAAACGAAATGTTTTTATTGGAAATTCTTAGGTTTTAACAAAGTTCGAGCATTTACTGTAACATATAGCTAAAACCGTAAGCGCCTATGTTCAGCTAGAATGTTGTACTAATTTATTGACCACTATGTGTAAACAGAATTGTGGAATTTTACCAGAGACATAAATAATAGATACGGACATTACACTACCCGGGAATGGAAGGAGAATATGTACCTATTGGATGCTTGTTCCCACGCGGTCTTTATAGGTCATTTGGGAGAAATGGGCTGCGCTGGTATTAGAACAATATTGCAAAACACGATATTATTATAATTATTAATAGTTTCCATTACGTAAGACAAGTTTCATAAATCAATTTAATCTACTGCTATACACTTTATTTATTATTATTTTTTTAACTGGAACACTAGAATTTCTCCTATATCGTGGGAACAGTTTACAAACATACATGTCACATGCACACACACCCAGACCCGAAACAACTATCTGTAGGTCATACAAATATTTGTTCCGTGCTCGAACCCGCAGCACGTAGCGCAGAAAGCCAATCGTCTAGCACGTACACAGCACTACGCAAACCGTACCGTCTAACATACTTAGGTTTTAGCCAGTCAGATACTGGTAGATCATATTAGAGACCTAAACGATGGGCAGGGTCGATGAGAAATAGTGGGAGAAATATTTAGAAAAGAACAATGGTGGAGTTAGTGACCGTAGAACCATGATTTCTCAATGATGACCTCTACCATTGAAAATCAACCAAAGCTTGGATTATATAAGATTTATATAATCGCGACGCCTTCTCTAGGATTACAGTTTGAAAAAACACCTATCCTTTGTGTATGAAATACTGAAAAAAATCCTTCACTAACATTACACAACGTTTCATCACGAATTTCTGTAAATTCAAATTATACAACCCCACAGTCCTTATTTGTTAGATACCAAAGTTTCCAAATTATACACTGTCTAGTAAACAGACTAGCTCATAATGTTTCACTCACTATCCGTGTTGTATCTCGCAACCAATCATTGTAGACATCCCAACACATTTTGTAAATAAGAAACTCCGTGTAAATTTGTGCTGGTTATGTAAACAAGTTATGCACTTTCTCACGCTCGCCCGCTTTGAATGCACCAAGCCAATTTTCCACAAGAGCAAAAACAACACAAATTCAATTAGGGAAATGGTTTCTGTTGTGCGAAACAGGAGGTTTGAATTTATTGGTATAATATAAATAGTGGTGCTGACTTCTAATCAACAGATTGAACCCGTTACTCTCCTGGTGTTGTCTGTGCTCCTGGTAAATTTAATGTATGAAAGAGCTTCAGACGGAAGGAAGACGCGAGATTTATGTATGATTGTATTGTTTCCGGTACCTTTAAATGATTGAATTACATTGAAACATGTTTGCATGAATACAACATCATGACTTATGGCATTTTGCAAATATTTTCTGGGTGCTAGCGATATTAAAGGACGTTCATCATTGCATGGGGCAATAGGAAACACCAATTTAATGACTTTTTTATTGAAGAGCTATTAATCTTAGTATTATAAGCCGAGAGACGGTTATGGTACTCATCATTATAAACAATACACCATAATGAGGAATAAAAAATGTTAATTAAACAAAATTTAAGTGGAATTTATTTAAGCTTTCACTTTCCAGCAAGTACTTCAGAAATACAACGAAATGAATATTTTAAGGAAAAAATGCAATGAAACGCAACAGATCGATAAAACATATCTAAAGTACGATTTGATGTAGTTGCTCAATTTAATAGTGTCTATTAGTAAAATATAGTCAGTCTTAAATACCAATTTACTCATAGTAGTAAAACCGGACTCAGGCTGTACTACTAGGGTTTATACACGTGTTTCAATATCGATCGAGTCTACTTTCATCGTTTTAGCAATGGCGGCTCAATGGCCGGACGCTTCATCAAAAATGCGGCGCACCCGACTGCATTGACGCAGTTGGTTCAATAAATGTTGAACGTGTTTATCTACATCGGAATTGACGATTAAGCTTAGGAAGTAACTGTGACGTCAGCATGAAAAAGACATTTGAACCGTGATATCAATTTACATATTATTTTATAAATTGTTTAATGGCATCATCAGTATGCAGGGATATGGCCAGCGATAAAATAAACGTGAACGCAACTAAATCTATGATCACATATTTATTAGGCGATGCTTGTGTTAAGCCCTAAAGTTGCAATTTTGCCACCGGAATTGCAAATTGCTTAAGAAACAAGAATATTAATATTATGCATGGGTCCGTCACGTAACTACTCGGGTAGTCAAGGATTAGATATGATAGAGCTAAAGTACCATTTAGTTAGTTTTTACATTCACTTTGTCCTAAGTTTTGCAATATTGTGACGAAACTAGCGTCTAGATAAATCTGTGCCTTTGATTGCAGAAAATGGTTGGATCAGTACAGGTTGAAGTGTCTAGATGGAAGTATTAAGTGGCAATTGTAAAATGTATGCTCCCTTAGAAGGTATTTGAATTAAAACAACTATAAAAGGAATAGCTGCTATAGGAAACAGTGACAAGGAAGGTCTCCAGGGTTCCATTGTCTCTGTTAACGTGTTCGTGTAGCGTACAGAAGATAATGATGAACGAACAGCAGCCGATAAAACTAGAAATGTATTGTCGACATATAGTACGCTCTTTGGAAATTGAGAAAGTATAAATACGCTCGCTCAGGAAATTGGATACCATTCCGAGGTACAGAAAACAGTTGTCGAGGAAATCGAAAACCTG
The DNA here is from genome assembly GCA_932294325.1 of Allophyes oxyacanthae. Classification (NCBI taxonomy): domain Eukaryota; kingdom Metazoa; phylum Arthropoda; class Insecta; order Lepidoptera; family Noctuidae; genus Allophyes; species Allophyes oxyacanthae. Next base: position 12,097,397 of record OW028613.1, on the reverse strand, counting down.
AAGGACTTCAAGTGTTCTCGGACAGTAAGGAATATTTTATTCTCAACAAATATGAAGTTTCTATTTGAGAATCAGATGAAATAGATGTATGAAACTCATCAGCAAACGTAAACGAGGAAGAAACTTTATTAAGACATTATCTTGAAAGACAAACGGAAACAGAAGGAGCATTACTATTATCTGTAACAAACCTACTATCAACATAAACACATAGGCCCACAAATCACAGTACCTACGACATGCTGACGCCAAGCCGCATAGTGTGTAAACATCAGTTATGAGCAAATGAAAACAGACAGTTTCATTAAAACAACATTATTTATACACTGGCTAGAATAGGGTACATATTCTATTAAAGGATTGCAATCCATCACACTATTAGTTAGTCCAAACAAACTAGCAATTTGTTCCCAAATTGAAAAACGTTCTAAAAAACTAACTGTTTGTACTCTGAAACACAAAAATGTGCAGTCATTGTAACGATTGTAACAATCGCTTGCATATATACGTAAAGCTGGTGCTACATTTGCGTTATTGTGGGCGCAGTCGGCTCGGGTTGAAATGAGGGCGCCGGATCGATACAGGCAGACTGGCAGACACAACAGAACGTTCGCTGGTCGCGCACTCAGCCTTATTTTGCGTCTAGAACCCCCCCCCCCCATACGTTAGAGCCTTCAAAACGACCAATGCAATGTGATAACAACTATTTGAAGATATAGAAATAGCAGCTGCAACTGCAGAAATGTATCCCAAAGGTGTAATGTTCTATCCATGTTGAAAATAGTTTTCAAGGTTCTGGAAGTGAAGATTCGAAATGCGTTCTAGAGGTCGTTTCGTTTTGTTTATGTATCGTGAGAATGCACGTACTTTTGTTCTGTAGTTTTTCTTTTTAATAACAGCGCGACCTCGAAGCAGACCCCTGTTTAAATGTGTATGTACTACAGTAGTAAGATACTTTTTCATCCACAGCCTGTTTTTGGTTTCAAGGTTCCGCTAAACTATAATACTGACACGTTTTTCTTTATTATTTTTCACACAAATTTGGCCTTAGTAACACAAAAGGTATTATTGCGAGCAATCTATTTAACGACATGACAACAATGTGTTTCTGGTGGTAAATTATTGTGGAAAACACCTATACAAATACGATATTATTTGTGAAGTATGAAGGCCTTTCGGACATTGACCTCTTGCAGCCTCAAGGATGGAGACGATTGCACGCGCTATGTTATTTACTTGTAGTATACGTATTGAATACAAATACGTGTATGGCTCATTTTGAATATTCAATAACATCTTCGATTCGCTTACGAACACTTGCACTTAAAATATAAATAGGCATGGGCATAAATCCAAGATTGTACGAGTAATTACCTGAGGACGTTATAGTTTATGTGTTTGTATGTGCGTATTTGGTCGTGAGCTCTTCGCCTACTTTTTTGTTTCCAATGAAAGTTTGATTACCGCCATTATCTCACACTATCGCACTGCTAGACATTGTCGTTTTCCAATTCAAATTTATCACTAAAATGACTTTAATATTTTCTCGTAACGATAAATTAGGTATGAAATATAATCTTGCAATCCTTTCAAAGCCTAAAGAAACTTCTGCAACCACGAAAACAGAAATAGCTTGTATGCGGGTGGAGTTTTCTAAAAAACTCGCGATGTCACACAAATGGACGTGTAGTCACACTCAATTCTTGTCAACTGCAGTTGAAACTATGGCCATTGGTCAGGGTCATCGCACATCATCATTCAACTGGGGATAACCGCATGCTGACCACTGCGAACCATGCGCCACCTTTCACAAATCCATTTTAATAGAGTGCGTTTTCGAGGAACTACATAACTTTTTTGTGGTCATGACTCACTCACAACTACCTACTTTAAAATTGTTCGGACTTATAAAAATGGAAAATAGCGCATCTGACTTCTGAATCAAATCGAATATTAACTTTTATCTTTGCTGACATCCATAAGGAAATATTAGATCACGGATTTCCTACAAACTATTGATATTGGCTCCAAAGAATTGTTATTTCTATAAATATTTCTTTATTACAATCACTTATAGGAGTTTTATTTTGCGAGATTGTCAATAAAATATCTGCTTCATACTATAACTCGTTCGTAATGGTAATGTTACAGTTCCGTCCAATAAATTTTAATGTTGGTAACATTTCTGTTTTGTGTTTCGTGATTAATGGATGAACGTTTCTTTATTTCTTTTATTAAATAAAGGAAGTTGGATGTTTGCACAAAAGTTCGTGAAAATCGTTGATGTTTTGTATTGAAACAATACCTATGTCTTTTTCTGCTACCGGTTCTATTTCTTCGTAACTAAAACTTTGTGTCACTTTTCTTCGGCACATGTAATTCCAAGTACTATATAATCCATATAATGGTTCTAATCTAGTAATAGTCGATCTGGTTATTATCTCTTCTTTAAGATGTCTTAAAGGCGATACAAACCATGGGTAATTATTAGGCACATCAGATTTAAAAATAATGGGTAAAGTAACGTCCGTCAGTCTGAAACCAGAACAAAGTAAATTATGATCGAAAGAGATTTTCTGAACAAAGAAAAATCTACCGAGAATACACTACGCTAAAGAATAGAGATTTGCTTGGATAACGCGCTGGATTCAAAACTAACAACTGTGCAAACACGAATTGGCATAGCCTACACACATTAACCTGATTCTCTTTTGTTTTCTACAAAGCGAGACTGGCTGATACTTATACGTCCTACTTTCCGACATACGGAAATTAAATCCCTGCTAACGAAACTCCAACAAAAGTTTCGCATTTTATGAGTAAAACATCAGCTATTGGGTTAGTAAGATCTATTTCCAAACCGGCTACTCCATTGGGTTTTTCTGTCTGTAAATTCACAGCAGTTTTGAATTAGGTATGCCCGGAAAATGTCAAAAGGCTCGCCTAATATTTGGGAACTTTACCTTCGTTAACAAAACGTGTAACTCTTGGTAATACGAACGTGATTATGTTCCCTAATACTCTACGGTGTTTATATATTCTCAAAGATTTTGCTGTCTGGCAAAGCCAAAACATTGAATGGAGATACGAGAGTATTACTATCTATCTAGTGCAGTAGGTATCTAGACAAATTGTACATTTGGATGTGATCTGCTTACAGACTACCGTTTTCGTTGCATTTGTAGTTTGCATTTCTGTGAAAATTCGTTGCAGCACGCTAAATAAGTTCTCGTGTCTCTCTCCATTTAAAAGAGCGATAATATTTTAGTTTTCAAGTATCTACGATTACAGTTGACATTTATGTATACATTATAAGGAAAACTACTTTTGTTACTGGGTCGACAGATTACAGAAGAAATGACCTACTATAGCCGTAATTCAGCAATAAGTTGTCAATGATATACAATCAGGCATAGAAACCTGACCATGCTTGAACCATAACCTGAGATACAAACTTTATAAGATTCGAAAATTTTCAAGTACTTTTTTTTCTGAAGTTCTAAGCAGAAAATAGATGTTATAATTTAAGGTTATAAGATTTCTCAGCAATTTACTAACTTTCCTCGGTTCAAAATAAGGTTCTTTGCAACGTACTTATTCGCAAATAACAATTTACCTTGCGCATGGCTCCATGGTAAAGGAACGTGGGTCGAACCGTCATATATCTTATTAAATTCTTAATTAAATTTCTACGCAATAAATCTGCGTACGATGAAGTGGGCGTTTATTTATGGCGACCATAAAAAGATGCACAAAGGACTTCACCCAGATAAGTCCCATGTAATTATGATCTGCTGCGAATTTAATACAAATAAGTAACGCGACAATTTTACGAGACTTTTTATCGGCATTATTTTAAACCGATTTAAGTGTCAGTGACTTACATACAGTCATGACCGTCCAACCCAAAAGAGGGAAAGCAAAGATTTTTTGCAATTAAAATTAAATTTTTTGAGTGCTTTTCGCCCACTACCTAATCCTTTATTCAAATCAATACCTCGATGATGGTATGATTACTTGAAAAACAATCTTGTGTAATAATTTTGCAAATTAATTGTTTATAGATGTATGTAGGTAGATAAGTTATAGGAAATCACAAGGCCTACTGAACAGAGAGACAATATTGTTATAAATATCAAATATAATATTGTTTGAACACATAAGCTAGAATTAAATATGGCATGCGTAAAACAATAAAAAAATTAACACAATTTGTCAATTTCACAAGGCCATAATAACTTGCCAGGCGAGTTATTTTTTAGTGCCTTCTTAGTGTTATTTTAAGAAAATAAGTTAAGCACGTTTAGCACTACAACGCAACGCAACGCAACCTATCATTACATATAATAAACTGCTGAAATAAGATCCAATAAATACACTTGAATGGAAACGAATATATTCCTCGCAAACAAGTCGAACTAAACTCAATAGCAATTTAGCGTCGTAAAAATATTCTATTGAGCGAAATTTAAAGAGTTTCCAATAATATTCGTATGGGAATGCAGCTGAACATGAAATAGGAATAAAACTATTATGCAAACAGTCTAACTTGAACGTACGAACAATGAACAATTGGAACTTTATGTGAGAACTTCAAAGTTAGACGCTCGAGGGAGCGAATTCTGACGCATCGGTGTCTAAAATTTGTTCATCTTCCTTCATATGATATTATCTTGATAAAGTTTCATTTATGTGACAGAATATCTTAGCTATAATGATAATAATTTACTCAAAATGATTACATTTCCTACAAGTCTAGTCCCTATCCTTTTAAGGGGGTTCTCATCAATAAGAACATCTTGTACTATGGGACTAAACCTGAAATCGGCGAAAAAACTGCTGTTCCATACAAATAATTCAATATTACTCGACTTGGGACAGCTGGTATTTTTTCGCGATTTCATGTTTGGTCTCATAGTAAAAGTTGGTAATAATGATGAGTACATTAACCCCTTAAAGCAGGTGTCCAGTACTTTATTCAAAGACTAGAGTGCGTTTTATCCTCTTCTTCTTCTTCTTCTTATACTGTGCTTAAATTATAGCGTTGTTCCCGTTGTCTTAATTCTTCAACCGTCTGGTCTTAATATCTTCGATACCAAGTTCATTGGTTTTGGTCCCTTTTAATTTCTACTGGACACATAGAACTCTTCAAGACTCTTCTTTGTACATTTATATGTAGATCAAAGTATCAGTATTCTGTATAATTTCAACCTGTTCAATTATAATAAGGGTATGAAAGTCAAGTTTAATCAAGGAATTTCAACAATTCTACAGTTTGCATGTGAGAATATCAAACGAGAGCTTAGTACGACATCGTAGGACGCAAGGCCCCGCCGCCCTTGCCCCAGCCTTGCACTCTGATTGGCCTTGGCTTTATCAATGCATTTTACCACTAAGGAACTGCAGAAAATTCTAGAAATATTCTGAGCTCCCTTGGAATACAATTTGTATTCAAAGAAGACGTGACAATGTTTCTGTTTGCCATTTTGTCGTTACAAGAAATATCTTTGGCAGACTAGAGATTATTAGTGGGAAATAAGAATGCTTTTGGGTAATCTTTTGCAGATAAGTGTTTTAATTGCAACCTTTATAATTCTAGTTGCAGCTTTGAAAATGATAATAACTTCAACTCAAATTCTTGTTAAGTTACCCTATTATATAATATTTCTATTTGTTAGATACCCGTAGCTTAATAAACCTGCTTTTTGTACGCTTCAATGCAAAACATAGATGTACACATTTTATACCAATTGTAACATCCCACTTATAACCTATGTTTACAAATAAATAATTTCTATTTCAATCCAAAACCCGAACCATAGAAGTGGCTTTTGATATAAACATAAAAATAAGAAAAATATGTCCTCCATAAACAAACATGCATAAAGACCGCAGTACTGTACAAATAATTTACAAAGAATTATAGCCGCAATAAATAGCATCACCTTTTTAGCTAAAGATAGCTTCCTTTATTACCAAGGCTCTCCTGCAAATTATCTTGCACAGCATCAGTACCAATGACCTTAAAGTATACAGACATCGATGTTATGCAGATTTTAATCTTGGCTTGTAACTAGAGAACAAAGAAAATAAAAGTATATTGTGCGACACACAAGAAGCCATTAACATTGGTATGGTAAAATTATAGTGTATCGAAGTTAACGATAGATAAAATGTTCAGTATAAAATTTATGTAAAGGATTCCAATTCAAAACATGAACAGAATAACTTTATGGACGATCACTTCCTCGCATTCGACGATTTCAACATTTCGTTAGAAGAAAACAAAGCAATTCGTACTTGAATAAGTAATATCGCAGGTAATACTTGATATCGAATTCCCCTTTCTGCTCTAAATTCGTTCTTATTATTTTCCGGTTGTCGTGGGAACTGCGAATTTCATAAAGGCACGTGTGTCCTCACTTAAGTAAAAATGAAAAGGGTCGGAGCCGTTTATCTCCAAAATAATGGAGAGATTTGTTGCCAATTTGTCGCTGGAGATGTTTTCCCAAATTAAGACAGACGATACTACAGCTGGATAAGATAAATTCAAGTAGATGAATTTGATGATGATTCATTTAAAATATATTATCTAGATCTAATAAAGGAAGACAAATATAAAATACATAAATATCTGTTTTAATAGATCATTTATCTACTCCAGTCTTCCAGGTCTTTCCCAAAAAGGAAGTTAGCCACCATTAATATCACCATCGATAGATATTAAACTTTCCTGGTTGATGTCTGTGTTTGTAACATGACTTAAGTATATGTAATTAAGTATAACTTTACACTCATATACATGTTAACCGGGTCTGCCCTGGGTTTGAATGCGAATTCGCGACCTCGCTCCGTGACGAACCCATGATTCAAAAATAAGGTCAATCATCATATCTACCAATAAACTAAACTCAGTCTGTAGCAGACTGATAGACATAGAACTCTTCAAGTAGCATCAACATCACATCGGTCTAAAAATATCTTTTGACATTTTCTTATCATCCAACATCCATTACTTCTATAACTGGGTAAGCAAAAGGTACCTAATCAATAATGAATCAATCGTGTACGTCCTTTTCTATAACGCCTTTGCAAACATTATCGGTAATTGAACAAAGGTAACTCACTGTGTAAACTTTCATACTGCCTCCTTATTCGTCCAGCTATGTAGTTGTCACTTTCGAAATAAACGAAGCTCTATCAAACATGATCAAACTGGTCCCCCTCTAATAATAAATTGTGCCCATATTCGTTAGTACGGCCTAATAAAAGAATTGTACACATTGAATCATGTTGGGCAATCCTTGACGCAACTAAATCGAGTATTACATCTACTAGAACATAATCTGATACCTTTGGCACATGATGCATTAGATTTCATAAGAGCTTGTGACACAACCGAACATCTGTAAATCTTTGTCAGTGTCAAATAATAATGTCTTTTGTCCTAATATGGTAGCGGTAATTAATCTTCATCATCGGTGGCGAACCGGAATTAGTGACACAGTTACAAGTTTCTACATTGATTGGCATATCCAATTTGTTCTAAAACAATCAGGTATGTAAACAGTTTTGTTTATATTGACTAATTCATGCAAATATTGTGTTCTGTTAACCATGAAAATTCCGGTTCTATAAATATTTATACTTACATCTTTTCACTCATCGCCTTGAGACTACGCCCTGTCAGTCAGATATTAAATCTGAAAATTTTATATTTAAAATCTCGGCATGTAGTGGAATCTTTTTCGTAAAAGTAGTGGTAGTGTGGCGGACCATCGAGACGGTACGATGCGCCGATAAAATAGCTACGTGATTTCCCCGCGCGGGATCCTCCAATCTTTTCATCTCTCCCCATCCGCTCGGATCGTCTCGTGTTCCAGCAAAGACGCAGTAAACACGGACTGTCATCTGGCGGGAATATCCGACGACTTTACATTCAGACTAAGTTTAGAAATCGCATTATTGAAGCACTCCCTTGCGGATATCAGTGCCATACTGCCAGTCTCAAATATCTTGAATAAAGGAAAACAGATTCATATTTAGATATTGTTACATAATACGTTATTTCCCTGGATTTTTATTGCTTTGAAATTCATTCTTTATTTTCTATAGTTATTGCTGAAAAGCAATTCTCATTTCTCGCAGACGATAAAGTGGAAATGCAGTTTTGTTAGAGAGACGTCCCGATCCTTGATTCGTTCAATTGCACAAGAGTTCTGCATTCGTAATATAAAGTGGGTTGGTTAGAAATGTCGTTAAACTTCTTTATGTGATGAAAGTTCTCGTCCGGAGTACTTGTAGGTAAATGGGTGTCTTTTTAATTAAATTATGTTGCAGAAAGAGCAATAGTTTTGCAATTTAGCTGAATTTTTGTCGCAATAGTTTGAATTTTTCTTGTAACTTTAAAATGTACACAATGTACATTCAAAACATTCCTAAGCAGTAAATATTGCACGAAGCCCGCTTAAAATAATTATTATAAATATTACGTAATAATGACCCACAAACACGACGATAAGTCCCGTGGGAACTATAACAATTTGCTCGCAATCACCTAAGCCCGATGTCTGCCTACCATGCGCTCAACTCAATAATGCATGAAGTCCGTCAGTCGTCCGCTGCGCCGAACAGACTCTCTAATTACGGCGAACAACACAAACGGTTTATTCCCACCTCGGAGCACGGTTATCGAACCCTCCACCTAGAAATATACTATGCCTACATAAATATATTATAACAAGGCCATTGGTCTATCAGTGACGCAACAGCAACAGCACGCCGCTGGCGAGCCAGTGACCTCGCTCAATATATCACACCGCGCTGGTGGGGTCGCGCCACTCGTAAATTCTATTTCCGCGTCATCGACAATTCTTTAATGCCACGGCAGCGAATGAGGTTCACAAAGCTTTGCATATATATTGCGACAAACCTGCTTGAGTCAAATACTCGATGCGCGCCACGCCGACTGCGACACTACATCAGTGCCATCCAGAGCGAGCTGCATGCGTTCCGGAATGTTCTCAGGACGATGTCGTCGTCGCCAGCACGTCCTCGTTCTATCCATATAATACTTTTATGCGATAGTATATGCGCTGACCGCACCGAAGATACTTTATACGTGCGTTCTCCGCGTGAACCACCGAACCGCACCGGATTTATTTCACTGAATATTTTCCGAGCTCCAACTCTTGTATAGTACCGCGCATAAATCAGACGATCGCAATCGCGATGACTAGCGACTCTTGGCGATGAATATTTTCTGAAAGGAAAATACAGAACCGAAAGATTCCGTAAAGAACGAGCTAGCGCTTACATTCTTTCGATTGCTCTCGGCGTATTTTATTCTAACGTTATCGTAATGAGTCATAAAAGTTTATTGCTCGCGTCGTAAAAGCGAATCCTCCGTTTGGTCTGTAGGTAGAATGCGATGAGGCGAGAACGTTGATGTCACGAGACGCGAGACAAAGCTCGCACCGCGACGCCTGCGCCATAGTTGGTGCCAAATGTCGAATAACGGTGAGATGCGATTTGTAAAAATTAGGAGAGTGCTGCGCCACAGGATGCAATTTAATTTTATGATCTCAGTGGCGCCTTTGGTGTGTTTCATTAATTTCAAATGCAGTTACATAAATAATTTGGCCACTCAATTCTTAATCTTTACAAACTTTTATGATTCAAAGAAACTAAAATGAAAGGAAACGGAGGGTAATCGAGGTAACTATCAATCTGAAACAAAAAGGTCATTTTGTTCACGATTTTAGCCGATCCGCACTTCGTTAATGAAGTATCCGTCTAAACAACTTGCATTTGCTCTGATGAAGCGAAAGTGGTATATCAGGTCAACCGCTAGATACCCGCTGATATATAAACTTAGTATAAAATTTTAGATTAACGACTTTCACTGGCCCCGTAGTAGCTGAAAAAAAAAACAAGCACAAAAGATGCGGTGCGGAGAAACGATGTCAGTGGTTACACTTTTATTTTTTTTCCCGTGTTTAGAATACATTTGCGTATCGTTTTCCATGCAAAGGTATTACGCGTTGGATAGTAACTTGGCGATTACGTTGTGTTTATGTCTGCGTGAAGAAGTACACGGTGAGAGAAAGCCCGGCGACATTGGGCCGGTATCGGCAGAAGTGGGTTGGTGCAAGCGGCGGGCGGCGGCGCGCGCGCAACTAGGTGAGCGTGTCGAGGTCGTGACGTCACCCGCTTTCTCTGCGCGCGCGTTGTGCAACCGCGCCCGCTCCAGCGCCGCTGCTGCGCTGCTCATTGCAATGGCCAACGTCAGTGCACCCTTATACATTTTTTTTTATCATTAATTTTGGAGTTCTTTATGATAAACATCACACATTGCTACTGAAAACGAATAAAAAAATAATGCGACTTGGCGAAACTCTCATTGTTTTCGAGAATGTCTCAACATCTGTCGATGAATCAGTATTTTCGGAAAACAATTAAGCTTTTTTGGGAACAAAACAAGACTATACCTTTAATTATCATAACATAATTCTATAAACATAGCCGTGGTCGTATGCCACTTTGCCCTAAAGCTTATGAACGCTTACTACTGTTAGACTGTATTGTTTTATTCGAGTAGCCTGCTGTAGGTGGTATACGACCACGGCTATCCTCTGAACATCAGTATGAATATGTATTAATATTTCCTAATTTCATACCTTTTCAGTAGACGGTTTTTAGTTTCTGAACTTATTTTTTTTTTGCAAAGCCGCAATCTAATTCTTGTTAATATTATATTTGAAATGTGCTAATTAAGCCCTTTCATTTGAAAAACAACACGGCATCATTAAATTAAATAAAAAAATTAGTTCATTAGTTTATGTCCTCTATAGGTTGCCGTTTTAAATTTCATGTGACTTCGGATAGCCTATAACCAGCGGAAGATCAAAACGCTTCCAACGATACCTCATTTGTCGAATTATGATAAGTATTTTAGATGTTATGAGGGAACAGATAAACAATGAACATACATACATACCGGTCAAACATATAACCCTCTCCGTAGTCTGGTAAATAGGTAGGTATCAACCGACGATATTAAGAGTGAGATTCAAATCGAGATATGAAATGTTCTTACAGAATAGCTATACAGATTGCAGGTGTTAGTAATTAAGGTGTGGGTGGGTTCTCAGTTTCTCACAGACGTGTTAAAGAAAGGAAAACTCTATGAGTCAGCGATATCTATACCATAGAGGTGTTATTTCCATTTCTAAAGCCTTTTCCTTTTCACAAACGAGTTTTCTTAGTAGAAGGTTAAGACCCGTATTACCAACGAGTGGATTTATTCAATTATGTTTCAGGAAATCTTACGGATGTATGAGATAATTGGTTCTGAAACAAACGGAAGTAAGAAATGTAACGTAATATTACTTTGTGTTATTATGGTAATCTTCGAAACGGTATTCTTTACCTTCATTATGTTGTATTACATAATTTATTTTTGATGGTACTGATATTGATATCTACTTCAATGTTTTCGGATATCCGATTTATTTTCTTTCTATCAAATACAAATGTTAAAGAAAGCTCTATTTAGTCTATACTAATACTAATAACATAATATAATATATCTATACTAATAATATATAGAGATAAGATTTTTTTGTATATTTGTTTGTGAAGATAAATTCAAAAACTACTGGGCCGATTTAAAAAAAATCTTTATCATAGGCTATAATTTATACAGATATGACGCGGACGAAGCCGCTGGCGAAAGCTAGTCGCAAATAAATTCGCAGATTGCCCAATTGTTCCGATTAAAGTATGGTAATAAAAAATACAACATACCCACATAAATTTACTGTACCTACAACCTTTGTGCATGTCTCATGTATGTTTGTAAACTGTACTCAGGAGAAATTATAGCGTTGGGAAATATTTTATACAAAATCTGTATAACCTACCTATGAATTAGTATAAATATACAGGGTGTAAGTGACATCGTAACGAAAACTCAAACCATGGATTCATGATATTGGATCATTCAGAGTTAGAATTTTGTACGATTTTGTTCAAAGATTTTTTAGATAAGTATAAAAACTGTGAACAGAATCTTAATTTTTTTGGAAAGACGGTCCCATATTTCTTTCCTAATGGTCCATTATCTTGTACTGAATCCATGGTATCAGTTTTCGTCACGATTTCACTTACATCCTGTATATTTACAAGAATTTTATGTATTTTACTCATTGCTGCCTGCTGTAGTAGTCGTATGTTTTACATATTTACGATATTTTATGTTTAGCCATAAAATGTTTAAAGTAACAAAGTTTATTGAGAGCATAAACTATGACCAAACATAACATGTATAGATATGTAATATATCCACAAACATAGTTTATGTACCTATTCGTGTTACATAAGGTTGTGTGGGCCCAATTCATTCATAGCTAATCCGGGATCCGTTTGAACCAATTATTCTAGAGAAAGGACACCCTTAGATAATCTGGTGAACCCGTTGAGATTAAAATAGTGTCCGAAGTATGTACAATAATATATTAGGTATCTAATTCTATGAACAAGAATTCTAATTCTATGACAATTCAAGATTACATTGATTGAGGAAAATAAACTCTGAAATCAAAGAATTTATTTTTCTATATAAAAACAGCGTAGGTATTAAATCTTTGCTATCGAATTATTGGATTCTATTTAGCGATAGAATGCGGAATACGTTAATGTACGTATTAACTAGATAATCTGCAGATTACCGGGTACGATCCGTTAAAGTGCGAGTAGCAGGTATCTGCACTTTACCTAGTTATTCTGCATATTAACGTACACTACACAGTCAAATCGCAGAAGAGAGAGAGCAAAACACTTTCTTCTTTTCAACATTCAATATTATGTTCGCGCACTTTAATGTACTGTGGCAGTGTTTGAGGCTGTATGTAAATTTTTTGATATGCAATTAAATATTTCACATTCTTTTACTAATAAATTGCTACCGATAGCGATGTCCTAGTGGTCAACTTCTGGGCTGGATTGAATCTATAGAGATTGTCATCAACTCGATGATTAGTATACCTACTTATGTAGAAAAAACACAAAAAGGACAAACTAATATCAATGATTACAATGAACTGAATCAATTCTCTAAATGAATGCTGGGTAGTTAGTCTGCGAATTACTTGGGGAATCTGTAGATTACCTAGTCAATCTGAGAAGCCAATCAATGTTTCGCACTCAGACAGGTCATCTATAAATTAACCAGTTAGTCTGCACTCTAACTGATTTACGCACATTTACGGTAACATCTATACCTATGTATATTGACATAAGATATTACCTAAATTATAACATCCTCGGGAATGAAGCCCTTGGGTCCACGACCGTATAAATAATTCATTTCCAAATCGATTTCAAACTATCTCCCCAAGTCCCCATTCCAGAAGGTTTTTGCAGTAGGTAAAACGAACTATAAATTCCATAAGTACTCGTATATCAGAAATATACTCACAATTTACTGGAAGTTGGTCATTATTGTATAAGCTATTCAGAATTTTTAATGAATATAGGACAAATGCTGTAGTTGACGAGGGCTCAAATAATTCCATTTCAAACACGCAAAATTACCTCTAAGTACCATAAATATTTTCCAATAGTCAAAAAAGCTGATTGTAAATCCCTTATAAGCACATTTCAGCATTTCTGAAAATACTCTATATAACGCGCACGTCACTTAGGTCGATAATACATACAGACACCTCATTTATCAAAATCGATCAAATAGACACTAGAGAAAAGGCAATACATACTCGTAGTAATAATAGGCAGTCCATCAAGCTTATAACGCTTTCTCCAAGTACTGTCAGATAAAAACAAGGTAACACAATCAAGAAAATAAATCGAAATAAGAAATAACTCTTGTAAAATAGAACCAAAATACAACACACCATAAAACCATGTAACTTTTACGATGTACACAATACACGGGCAATTGTTAACATCCCGGGATTGGCGTCGTCCCGGGACGATCCCGGATAATCCCGGGATGCTGTGGTTTATGACCGCGATCGCCTGATACACCAACTAGATTTACTATCTAGCTTGCTGAAATTTAATCTAGCTGATCAAGGAGCAAGGATGTATAAAGTGTGGGCAAACTACTTAATTATTACTTAATTATTTAATATAAATATGGGGCTTTAGTTGTTTATTATCAGACTGAGCCAGGTTATGTTTTTTTAGAAAAGTTCTTTGAAAAATGGCACAGTCAGCAACATAGTAGGTAGATACTTATTCAAATTCAAATTTCTTTATTGTGGACAACAAGAAGATCCATTTTGTTGAACGAAAATAACTTATAATTAGTGCTAGTATACACGCTATGTCTAGTAGATAAAATAAAATAAAAGTTTGAAGAATTCTGTGCAGAATGTGCTCAAGCAAGAAATGCGCTTGCTACTTGACCATCCACCCTAATAAATACCTCAAAATAGGAGAATAAGGATTCTTGGCTACTGCTTTCAGGATGCTGACTTATGACTGTACCATCTGAACGTTTCATCATTTTGAAATTAATTGAACAAAGGCTTTTTAATTTCTTTTTATTCGATTTTTAATTTGATTTTTCTTAATTAATCGATATTGAATTGAGTTGAATTATCGACCCTAGTCGATAGTGTTATCCTATTCTATAATTATGAATTACAAAAGGAAATATAATTTTCATCTTATGTCGCTGATTATACCAGTAAATGATATATTAAAGCCTTAGTTACATTTAAATAAGCTGCAGCTAGTATAATCATTAGGTTATTACTTTTTTATTTAAATTATTTTTCTACCATATTTTTTATCTTGTACCTATACGTACTCCATACGTGACTTAATATATTGCAATCCTCTTAAAATATATTATTGCAGTGTTCGCCCACATCATTTATTTGAACGTCTCTGTAAGATCATAAGATCTCTGATACTTTGACCGGTTAAATATCTTCACATAATATTAGTGTACCTACACTGATTTAATTTTCATTAATTTTGTTTATATTATTATGTTCAGAGCAGTGAGCACGAATGTTTTTGACGTAGTACGGTAACGTTAACGAAAACAAATTTGAATAATAATTACAATATTCTATCAAATTTTGTTTAATTTTACACATCATACACACTTTTTTCATGATAATGTAAAACAGTACATGTGTTTTCAAAAAATATCATGGAGTAAAATGTGTATTTTTAATTCAATATTTTGCTTACGTTACGAATGTTACGATACGACAAAAATATTCATGCTCGGCCTACAGATAGAAGCACCTGTTATTTTCATTGATCCATTATAAAATTATTCTCTGCTCTGCTCATTAAAAATAAGTATAAGTAAATATGAAAATTGTTTCAGTAGTTAATATGGGGGACAGCTACTTTTATGTGTAAATTGAAAGTTGGACATATTGGCATCGGCGTAGCTCGGAACAAGCACAGGCGAACACATCCCACCCCAGAATATCTAGTGCCGTTTCCAGAAAACCTCGGAACCATTATTACAAAAGATTTTACCCAGGTTTTAAATCCGTCACATACTAACGTAATATTATTTATTTAGGTTTATTTCGTTTTATAAATAAATAAAATAAATCCAGCTAATTACTGTCCCACTGCTAGGCACGGGCCTCTTCTCAGAATCATCTACCCTAGTCTGGTGCGGATTGGTGGACTACACCCACCATCGAGAACTATTATAATATAATATAATATATAAATATAAGTGTATATTTTATTTATTTATTTGTTTATTTTATATGTTTTGTAAGTATATATTATATACTTACTTATATATAAGTATAATATTATTATACTTCGTTTTACACAACATTATTTCGAACTAAGTAAATATTGATTTTATTGTTCAAACTTCAGCAACCACTGTGGAAAGAAAATACAATTTAATAAAAAATCTTCATCAAAGCATGCAGTCTAAATTCTATACATCATTAGGGAATACTACTTTGTTCGTTTATACATATTTTCTTCGAACAAAAGTAGACCACGCTGTAGCTGAATAGTAACTTAAGCTGCAATCTTATACAAACAGAGTTCAACCGCACACCATCGAAACTTTCTAGTCTTCTTCCCCCTTTGTTCCCAAATCATCGTTGTTCTGTTATCTACGATGTGATCAAAGATTATTATGGCCATGGGAATTATACTCGTTCAGTGATTCGATTGTATACTTTGGATTACAACCGTTATGAGAGATAAGAATTGGAAACATGTTTCTCCGTTCATTTCTTTGGGATATCACTAATTAATCTTGAAATGGGAGGAGGTATTGCTAATGATCCGCAACTAAGACGAGGAAGTAAATTTGTTTGTATTTGTATAGTATACAAAGTGTATCAGAAATGCAGGGTCATATTTAAGGGTGTGGATCACACCGTCAAACTGAATAATTTTCTCTATGGAACCAACATTGTAATCGTTTAAAAATTATATATCAACTATCCCATAGAAAACTTCAATATCTACTCGACCCAAACATATGGGACAGCTGATAATTTTTTCGCGATTGCGATGTTGATCCCATAGAGAATATTGATCAGTGTGTTGGTCTGAACCACACCCTTAATTAATATGACCACGCATTTCTGGGGGTCTACCGCGTAAAAAAATGGTAATGAACATCAGACAGAAAAAAAAGTGAGAGTGAGAGAGAGAAAAAAGTGAAGATGGGAGTCCCAACTTTATGTTCGGTATTTTTTTTTACAAGGTAGCTCGAAGTTTAGGCTCTCACGATCGTATTGAAGTTTATTACCAGTGGCAATGTTCATTACCATTTTAGTTACGCGTTAGACCCGCTGATATAATATTGTATACTCATAAACTCATAATATAAGGTATCTTAGTTCTGAGGTCGATCATTTAGCTTAAGAGCATCGGAGAATAAGTGACTCACTGACATCCCCTCATCTGCAAGCAACGTTCACGCATGTCTGCATACAAGTATATGAAAATCTAAATCAATCTTAGCCAGACTCAGTCAACCTTACTCCATAATTGAGTGAGCATAACTCGAACCGATATTATATTATGAAGGATTATGCGGAATAAAGGTTTTTACCGCGGAACTTTAACCCTGTTATTACTAAAGATGGTTTAAAGCAAGTCTAGTAAAGCCAGGTTTTAAATATATCCGTCACTTTCTAACCTATAACAAAAAGAGACGGGGCTATCTTAAAACACGGGTTTTATAAGACTTGTTTAAAACCCTGTTTTGTAATAAGACTATACGAGACTATTTTTAAGAGCAGTAGAGCATGACTTTCCTAATTGAAGTTGCCCGAGAATACCTCCACCTTGCAGAATATCGTAGCCAAATAACACTGCTCTTTTGCAGTGTTGTGTTCCTTGGGGCTAGAGTACATTTGGCAACGCACGAGTGATGTTCCTGGTGTTGCAAGAGTCCATAGGTTACGGGCCGTATACTTGTTTGCCAAACTAGAAGTATAAAAAAAACTACCAGAAACTAATCTGTACTCTGTAGCAGTGGCGTGCACAGACATTTCTTAAACGATAGACAAAACAACTAGTGTTGTATTGTCAAGTTAAATGATGTTTGTAATTGGCCACCTCAACCTAAGACTTAAATTAACTGATATTACTGACATATTAACGTTTGTATTACTTAAAACTTAATTTATTAGGGTAGGCGGTGTCTTTTTGTCTTTATGGAGTGCACGCTACTGCTCTGTAGTCTCTACCATGAACCATAAAACCTAATTTTATTGAGTGTCCATTCTGCACAGAAACCTTCGTACAGTTCAATGTGTTCATAAGCTAACCCTAACTTTCTTTTGTCCAGAAGTGTGGAGCGCGGGCGGCGGGGCCGGCGGCGGCGGTACAGCATGCGGTAGCAGCGGCATGGACCTGAAGCACGAGGTGGCGTACCGCGGAGTTCTGCCGGGCGCCGTGAAGGCCGAGCCCGGGGTCAGCCACAACGGCCACCAGGCCAACGGTCACGTGCGCGACTGGATGGCCGGCGGCGCGGGCGCGGGCTCGCCCTCCCCCGGCCCGCCGGCGCAGCCGCAGGGGTACTCATCACCGTTGTCCTCCGGCAGCTACGGGCCGTACAGCCCTAATGGAAAAATAGGTGAGTTCTTATTGTCATTAAAATAGCTTTTAATTTATGAAACATTCTGCAAACGATGTGCTTCCATCCATTATTCAAATGTGTGTACCTAACAGTTAAAAGAATGACTGATGCTGCGTGTCAAACGTGATGTAACAAACAAAACAGATTAGGTATTGTACTCTTCCATTAAATTCTTAGTGTTGAACAAACCTACATCTGAAAATTCTTATAATACAAGACGACTAAAGATAACGATTACAAAACATTTTAATTACTTAGTTACTTAATTATTTTGAACGTGCTAATTTCTTAAAATGCGCAATTTTGTCCAAACAACTGATTAATGTTATCATTGGCCTTGAATCAGTTTATTGTCTCAGAAATGAAGGAGTTTTAAAAGCTATATAACACACAACTTTAGTTTTACGACTTCTGAAACAAAAAAATCTTTTTTTTTTTCATACAAATCTACCATTCAAATTATGGGATCTAACTGGAAAGGACCCTCTACACGTCGGCGAATAGAGGCGAACACGAACGTTTGGAGAGCGCATTTCCATACACTCACGGGGGATATCGAATGAATGACGCCGAACATTGACGAATGTCAACGATTGCAGGCAGAACAGAAAGAGACAAACGCCCTTAGATTAGTTTAGTCCTGCTAAAGTGCGCAACAGAATCGACATCATCGTCTGTAGTTACTTTCTGCATTACAAACGCGCAACTTCGCGTTCGTTATTCACTTTTTTTAAGCAAAAGGCACACAACAAACGCGGTAACGCGCGATTCTGCTGCAAACAGTAGCTAGTGTGCTGTGGTCCTTCACTCCGTTTTATCTTGCCATCTACTCGAACAACGTACGCTTACGTGTAGTTCCTTTCAAGTAATGATTGCCACTAATTGTTACTCTACATACAAACGCATGTATTCACGCATGTACATAGAAACACATGTCATTTCTTAACAAACAATGTCAGCCCACGGCCCAGTTTTCATAATGTGACCGAACATAATTGTGTAACAGCAGGGAGCTAAGTGAAGAACGGTAATCTCGCATTCAATGCACGACCTACATAGCGGCGTAACAAAGAACTTCAAAGAACTACAATAGTCCATTTCCCAACAACCTTCAGTCATTAATGATAGCCCTGAGGGGGGAGGGGGAATAGGAAATGCATTGGACTTTTACATTAAACTAACAGTAGATTGTGTGCAGGAATTATTTTCATGAGATTTGTCACCACAGAACACAGAAAAGAGGTTTCTGTGTTCTGTGTTTGTCACCATACATTGTGCAACGAACGAACAATATCGTAATTTTTTTGAAAAGACCGACGCAATTTTCTTTCTCTGATCGTTCCAGAATCATGTAATGAAACCAATATCAGTTTTAATTACAATGATGACGTCACTTCCGCCGTATATTATATCATATCTCTACTTGTAAATCTAAGATTTTTAGGATGAAAAAGGAAAGGGTATCTTATCTACTTATCTATTTTTGTGCGAAATGACAGTGTAACGAAGGTATTGCGTGTCACTGATGGGATGACACGATAGACGAAACTACGATTTATGTGTTAGAGACATCTTTCGGATACTTTCGCATTGCCGAATAAGATGTCAAGATGGCGGAGGATATCGGTGAAAAATGTTCTTTTCGGAGTTATGATAATTTACGAAGAAAATAGATAAAAATGTGTTTTCATCTGCTTATAAATTGTATTCTGTTGTCATTTATCTTCGAAGTTTTTATCAATTTATCCAGTCAACCCAAAACGTCTCGGATCAAACCGATGATAATGATCTAAATGTAGAAATAAATAGGCGATCAAAAATTGCGTAATAAACCCTAGATATCATACTATTTTTTTATTACCAGAATTTTTTTAAATTTCTTTTTCTGCTGCTCATTATAAACAACTTTTATAATAGGACCAACCTTGAAATTGTGCAACAAAATCAGCTGTTCCATACAAATAATTTCAATACTACTCGACTAAATGTATGGTACAGCAGATTTGTTTTCGTGATTCCTCTGTTGGTCTCTAGACTCTAAGTAAAAGTTGTTCATAGTGATAAGAAGAGCAAGCGTAAAAAAAAATCGGTAAAATAATATTAGGCTGTTTAAGTAGTTATATACTTTCAACCTATATGAAGATATACAAACGACTATATTGACCCAATCAATTACACGGAAATCGAGCATACGTGATGCTCACTGTTTACTGTCGTTATTTGCGATTTTCAAGCGCCTATCTACATTACTGTCACATGTAAATAAACGTGCTAATTTAATGAATATTCCTTGCAATTAATGATGACATAAGGGGTATTCCCGATACTGTTAATTAGAAACAGCACCTACTTACCAGTCTTGAAGTGACCGTGGAAATTCTGAATATGAAGGCGGGAAATCCCGTATTATTGAACAAACAAATACATCACGTAGGTATTTGAATTTTAAAGTAATCTTTAGTTGTACTTGAAACGGAAAAGCCGCTCTCAGTTTCAAATACCTACAACAAAAAAAATTAAGGTTTAAACACACCAAACATGTAATTTTTTTGTGCAAGTCCCTCGCTGGTTTCTCATGAACAAATGGCGTGACCAGAAGGCGTTCAGCCAAGCAACAACACGGCTAAGGGCGCTCCATAGTGGAACTCGAGCCTGGGCTTAACAAGAGGGTACTTGCTGGATCTGGTTATAATTATTTTAGGATTGTTCTAGACTATTGGCTCAGCGCTGTCTGGCACGAGTAAGGGACGGATGGACCTATCAGATCCTCAACGTCAACCTCTCCGCTCAATTATGGTCCGATTAAATCGATAACATAAAAGATTCCAAATGATCAAAACAAAAAGCGATAAAACTGTAATAATAAAAAGAATTATCTACTGATGTTAGAAAGCAATTGCTATTAACTACTAAGTCTGAAAGTTAGGCTTTCAGAAGGAATGTTCGTGTCAACACGATCGGAAAAGCGATATACCTAACTTTACACGTTTATTCGGGGCAGATACGCTTTACTTAGATTCTCTTCGCCACAGATTTATAAATTGAGAACACCTTACACAGTAGTCTGTTAAAAACAACTAATAATCTGGCTACAGGTTGCCAGTTTACATATTTACAATAGTGTTCTCGACCCCTCGCGACTTCACCCGCCGCTGACGATCCGCGACCAAGGACATGCCTATGTTTACCCAAGCTATTCGTGTTATTAACGCATTCATTACCCATTTTAAGTAGAACTCTCCACTTCACGCCATTCCGCAATACAGACCTCATTTCTAAAGACACACGGGACTCGCGATGGATCACATGATACTGGTCGACGTCTTTATCAGAGTGAGGATGGATTTTTTCCGTGTTCCACGTTATCGTGCAAAGCGATAATGAGGGCAACGACCTGACTATTGCGTGATTTAGATAGCAATGCCGTCATGTAGATATTTTCGTTCGTATCAGTGTAAGTGTTATACATACTCACAAATAAAATCGTAACTGAGTGGGAGAAAGCCACAAATGCTAATATTCCCGGACGCTAACCCCATTAACATACCAGCAACACTTCAAAATAAAATGAGACTGTTATGGGCGTTGGTAAATCGTTAACGTCAAGTCGGAGATTTTCCATTACCCGTATACGAAGTCAAATTAGCCGCGAGGTCAGGCCGAGTTCGCGCTTCTCCGCTAACAAACCTAGGAAAACACGTTATTTGAATGTTTGAACACAACAGACGTGGATTGATGTATGTAATGAGGACTGGAGGTTCGCGTACATTAGCGCCGCCGCGCCGGGAGGAGTAAGTATAGGCCAGCAGATATTTTCAAATATTTTGAACTAAGTATAGCGATACTTAGTTCAAAAAGAAGAGAAACACAAGTAAGGAGGTCTCGACCTCCTTCCTCTTCTGTAGATTTGAATTTATTTTTGTAAAATGACATTTTACAAACAAAAAAAGATTTTCGCCTGTCCCCTGTGGCAAAGCGTGGGACATTCTAACTCGCTCTAAGTGATTTCACAAATCCGTGAGTGGTTAACACGGTACCAATCTTTCATTAACATTATAACATAATTCTCCGACAAAAATTGCCGATTCCGATTGGGCTACCTGAGTTTAATTCGGCATTACGATCTACCGCGGACAAAAAACAGCCTAATGACTCATACGCCTTTTATTAATTCCAAAGATGAAAACAGCGCAAACTTCCCGAGAACTAATTAAGAGTAACTTGTACTAAACCAACATTATGTTTGTCCCATTTCTGCTAAAAGCATCATGTTGGATCTTAATATTATGTCCCTCATTATTTTCTCGTTAAGATTTATTTGAAGATATTTCCGTCGCTCAAGAGCTTTTTTACCCGACTACGGAGAGGGTTATATGTTTCACCAGTATGTATGTATGTATGTTCATCTGTTCCGTCATAATTTCTAAACTACTTATAATAATTCAACAAATGAGGTATTGTTGGAAGCGTCTTCATAGTCTGCTGGTGATAGGCTATGTGACGTCACATTAAATTTAATACGCTTAAGCTTTTTTTACAAATAAAAAGAATGCTAATACGGCACCAAGAATCTAAATAATTATTTAATTCGATTTGTGTGTGATGGGCGCCAGACGACCTTGTTAAGGTTAAGAGGCTGTGAGTAAAAGAATAAACTATCTACTAATTATACTAAGATCACATAAAAAAGATAGGTAAATTCACTCAAACAAGAAAATTTCAGCGCATCATCTATAAAAAAACTGACCACTAAGTAATAATTAAAGTTGTAATCAGTAAGAAATCAAGGTTTCCTTATTTGAACTTATCCTTGGAAGATCAAAGCGATGTTATTATTTAACAAACTGACTCTCATAAATCACTGGAGATCAGTTAAGAATGAATTAAACAAAATGTCAGTTACGATAATGGTTCATAGAGGTGTTTAGTTCTTTTTGTGGAGATGCCGGTCGCACAGCAGCCAGCGATCGAGGGCACTAAAATAATAAAAACAAAGAGCCATATCTCACGAGCCGTTTGAGAGCGCAATCGCGGTATTTAAAGAATTCTAATTTGATTTTTAAACACACCTAAATGTATCCGAGCGTGGGAGAATACAGACATTTATATTTTTCTTCAATAAAGTTTATTTAAAACTTGATTTAATTTATTAAGCACTTTTGAAACAAAGAAAGGAAACATTTATTCTGGACTTGCACATATAACAAAAAATAAATTATATAAAACAAAAATAGAATAAAAACTTATACTATACCATATCTAATCAGAATAAATATAAATGCTGTACGAAGCCAGAAAATATTCAAAATATTCTTTGCATTATGCTGCAAAATTGTAATTCTGTAAGACTGGAATTTTGTTTGGTCTCACTCATTGTAATCTGACATTTAAATGAAATAAATAATTTAACTTTAATATTATAGGCGGTGTAGAAACAAAATGTATATTTACTCTAATAACCACTAATAAAACGTAAAGAAATAAAATCTACCCGATGGGGCAACAAGACTAGGCAATAGCCATAACATTCACGGAGCTTTACGCGCCATCGATAAAATATTTCAGTTACGTTATTTTACAGCGGCTAAACTAAGCATGCAGTTGTAGGTACCTAACAAACACCACGTTTTATGTTCCGTCTACACATCTGCGATATTTATGTGCGCCTGTTCACTGACCCTTAGACTTAAAGATAAGTTAAGTAATTAAGTTACAAGAATTATAACAGTTTACGAGATTGGAATTCTCTCCATTCGACTTCGACTGTTTTACGTCGACACAATAAACGTATTACCTATACTTGCAATCCCACTTTACCTTTTGTTTCATTCAATACTGGCGAGTGAATTGAACAGTATTTTTCTGCAGACAGTCATTGTAAATTCAATGATTGCTGCATGTTATTCCTGTATGTATTATTCCTCTGTGAAGGCGAGACGTTTCTGAACTTGTAAATCAATGGAAGTGCACTTGAACAACATCTAAATGAGGTACCTACTATAATATATAGGAAGGCAATAAAATGGTTCTCGACGTGGAAACATTGATTTATATCTTCAGTACTTTGCCGCACCTATTTATGTCGTTCAACTGGAATTACATTTGTGCTGAAGATATTTCTCTCAGTTTATTATTTTGTTTTGTAGTCACCGATTTTCTCGTCAACTGAAATTGCTTGTAAAATGTAAATAGAATATTCTACGTCGGAATATGACACAGATAACAAACGTTGGAATATTTACTGTATTGATTTAAAGGTAAATTGGTAATTTTCTCACTAATGTAATTAGATAAGGCAAGGTTATTTAAGCGTGTTCCGTTGAAGCATGCAAAATGCTGTTTTTTTTTCATAAACATATGTTTCGGATGGAACGCTGTTTAGAAATCTGATACACATGGAAACCTGAGCCACCCTTTTAGGCCTGTACATTAGAAAATTCGTCCGAAGCTAATCCTTGCATCGCCTGCGCCCATACCTACATAATATACAAAATACCTAACCAATTAATCTATAAACAAAAGATAAAAGTCCTTGAATCTTTTATTTATAGCCCTCATTAATCAAAGAGCAACTAATTAAAATACAGTCAAGATAAAATTTCGAAATTTTAAATTTATATTTAAAAAAATCAACAATTTTTTTAATCGACTTCATCTATTCTTAAGGCCAGACTATTAGTCCTAATGAATTATTCATATTTGTGACCTAACTTAGCTGTGGCATACCTAGGATTATGGCGAACTGGTTATTGACACGAATTTACGACGGAATCTTATGTTGTGAATTATATTGCCCATGTAAATTATTATAAGTTCAAATTATAAGACGCTAATAGGTTATGACACGACTATATTATATTTCTATGTTTTATCGAGAAATAAATCAACACTTTTTTGTAACCTAACACTTAGGGATTAAGGATATAAAAAAAAAATGCTGGCGCCTATAATCAGACTAATATTATAAATGCGAAAGTAAATCTGCTTGTTTGTTACCTTTTCACGACTAAACGACTGAATCGATCTTGATGAAATTTGACAAGAAAATAGTGTGTACCATGAGGAAGAACGTAGGCTATGTTTCTTTTTTTATCTACTTGCGAGACCCCTCCGTGCCTCGGAATGCTAGTTAGGCAGTTGGTCCCAGTTGTCTTGACAGTCGTTACTCCTAAGTCGGCAACCCAAAAAGTCTTACAACCGGTCTAACCTTAGGGTATCAGTGTCTCCCAGTAGTTGGGTGGCGGAGGTCAGATGGCAGTCGTGCAAAATACTGATACTCAGCCGCATCTGGTTGCACTGGGAGCCAACCCCAACGAAGTTGGTAAAAAGGCTACGCAGATGATGGGCATTCGAATGCCACGCGGACGGAGTCGCGGGCAAAGTTTGTCAACTAGAAAGATGAGATATCCAGGCGAATATTCAGGCTAAAGGCGATTTGGGATAAAATAAATACATATCTAATAAAAATAATAAAAATCTAAGAAACATAAAACTGAAAGCTCTTTACGTCTGATAATGGAGATAAATTAAACTTCAAACGTACATGAATATATTAACGTTACTCGGAACTCGATTACAAGACACAGTTTTCAATACACAGTCATAAATACAAGGTCCTACGTTTCTAGCCCCAATCCTTTTAAGAGGTTATTGTACTAATCATTATGAAAAAGTTTTACTATAGAACCAACCCTGAAATTCATTATAATACCTATTTGTATGGAAAAGCAGTTTTTTTTTGCGATTACGTGATTGGTCCCATGATAAAATTTGTTCCTAATGATGTGTGTCGTTTTTGCTGCAGAAATAAAATATTTTTCTTTCTTTCTTTCATTCATGTGTGTGTACTTACCTCAAAAAGGGATCGCGACTAGAAAGGTGGAACCATATATAAAATTATTGACATATTTATTATGTAAATACATATAAGTATGGAATAGGTTAAAATACTAAACACATTCGCGTTATAGCGTTCTTTGCCAACTTGGCAACGACTGAGTTTCATTGACTTGTTTTATTGCTCAAGATTACTGTAATGCTGCCACTGTTGTTGTTGTTAGATTCATAAATAATCTGACATCATGCCCTTATTCCCCAAAGGGATATACGACAGGTAATACAATTGTACCGCCGTATACTATTGTATTGTATTGTTCACCGATGCTGTTATTTAGTCCCATAGAATAGGGGTCGAGTCTATTGCAATCAAAGTTAAAGTTTTTTATTTCAACTGGGCCTTCTTATTTCAAGTTTTTTATTTCAACTTTTAGAATTTCGTGATTCTGGGTGCACGGTTCCAAGTGGGACCATCCCACGAACACAATAGTAGCAATATAAAGTTTTCTTCCAAAGAACTACAACAAACAACTCCTTTTGATATCCCATATCTCTAGGGTATTAATGAGACCATGTCAAAAAATCGATAATAATTCAATAAAGTAACGATTATTTATGTAAAACACCCAAGTTACGTGAAATATGACAACGTCGCATTTTCATAACTTCAAATATGAATAATTGGTTTGAATGAAAATGATTTACTCGTACCTGCATATCAATTAATTTTTAACTAATTTAATTATTATATTGATTTTATCTTCGAAACTATTTATTTTTGGAACACTTCGTTTTCGGACTTTTTGGATTATTTTTACTCATAGCATATAACCTTAGAATTATGGGACATCAAAAAGAACACGTATATCGCTCGAGGCTTCATTCGTGTCTTAAGAAAAATCTGCTTCTAGGTCTACTCTTCAAACATCCTTATTATGAGGTGGCTGGTAAATCTAGGTACAGTCCAAAGTTACTAGCTTTACGATAAGCCTGTGCTTTAATGGTATCCAGTCAGTTAATCAAATTTTTGTCAGTATTATAAAATATTACATAATTATTTTATTTGACAACCTATTATTACCGCATTCGTACAAATTCTCTGCCACACCAAAATTTTGTTCAGAAGTTTGGTGAAGTAATACCAGCCTAAGGCATTTTTTCGTAAATTCTATATAAATCGTAGTGAAGTACTTTTTACGGATTCCTAAAGAATTTTGTTGAGTAATATCTAAACTCTGAAAACCCGAATTTTCCTGTCACAGTGGCTACTCATGGCATAACCATTCATAATCGTCAAGCCATAAAACTTTAGGTAAAGTTTAAAAATTGCCTTTGTTTTGTAACTTCGTCGTACGATTTTTTTTATAAGTAAAGTGTTGGTTGTTCCGTTTTATTCATGATTAAAAATAAACTCGATCTATTCAATCATGCGTATATTGTTACTTAACATACGTAACGTGACTAGTGGTCGGCCAGTGGTCGAAATTCGACCCCATACTATAAATAAAGTGTAGCAAGTGATGATAGCTCGTGCCGATTTGAGAGACGAAGAATGTAGCAGTATTTTTGGAGGCCCAAATTGAGTCGGCAACATGCGCAAAAAGATTCGGCCAAAATTCCGACATCGAAATTTAAAATAGGAAACTCGGCCACGGCCCAGATTTTATGTGCCCGAATAGCCTAAGCCACTTAACGAGTTTATCTTATACCTTTTATTGATAAACCTTTGAAAACTTTCTCCTATGTTTCCTTCTATTAAAATCGATACAGAAAACACGATTAACCTCGAGAACGATTGTACGTGAACCGTATCACTTCTAAGTCTGTGTATCAATAGCGTGCTTTCGCCAGCGATGTCATAATTACCATTGTTTATCGCGTCGGGGCCAAGGCCGCAGATATCGCGCGTCTGAACCCGTGTGAACCGAGTGTGGCGCAATCCGTATTCCGTAACGATACGTATCGACTGAACCTAACGCTCGTTAGTACAGATTACACCCCTATAGTCAGTTTTACTGCGGGTTTTATAGAGCGTTTTATTGTCCAGCGTAAAACGGAACGTAACTACGGAATCTGTTTTTTCATTCAAATAGATTCTTGGTTTCACTTTTTGAGTATCAAAGGCCCCACGCGACAGGGAATCCTAGTGTGGGGTCTAGGGATTAAAACAATGTATTTATCTTTTTTGTGACAATAAATGAAATTGAAATTGAAAGGTTTCACTAGAAGAATTCTCACTAATATAACTACAACATTATAAATATAACATTGTTCTTAGTATACGCTAAAGCGGATAGCAGGTTATTGTACTCATCATTATGAACAACTTTTACCATGGGAACAAAACAGAAATCAAAAAAAAAAAAAACCCATCTTCTGATAATCCTCGCGTACTCAGTTGCGAGCAATGAGCATGCAATAATTTATTGTTACTGTACTTTTTTTACTCCGAATACATCCCAAAAATATAAAAATATTATTGTATGCTTCTTAATACAATTTTTGACAATCCCAAACAATCAGACAGGCAAATAAAACATCACCAACCTAATCCTAGAAGCAATGACATTGTCAAATAGTTCATCCATAACCGAAATCCGTGCCAACACTTTCGAGTAATCCTGCAAATTGTCCCCTAAAACAAAAACAATATTATTGAGTTCATTGACTACGTAATTTGACAGGAGACTAGTGATGATTCAATGCACTGTAGTATTTATTCCACAGAGACTTTGAGAAATGCTACTGCTCTGTTCAATTTAAACTGTCCCCTGGGCAAGCAAAAATAATGTTTATTGCATTGACATACGTATTCTGACAGGATACTAGTGATGATAAATGCAGTGTAGTGTTAATTCTACAGAGAAAAATCATGACAACATTATGAATCCGTTGCGCAGTGACTTTGTAAAAATGATGAATGGGGAGTACAAACGATTGTATGGCATGAATGCATGATAGTACGACCTTGCGGCAGAGGATACACGCGACGTACTTGTGCAGACATATTGCTACTTTCATTGTGTCGAGTTATAATGATATTGTTGGTTCTGGGGTCACCAGAGTGATTTGATATAAATTTTTGAGCAAGAATATTTTATAATCAAAGGTTGTTTTTTTAACGTTTATACCTTTATTTTTGTAAGTTGCTGTTGAAATTCAGTTGCTAACTGCATTAAGTACTTCGAAAAGCTATGACAATAAATTTGAATAAGCTATTTTAATAACTAATTATAGGTAACCTGAAAAATACGTTTAGTCCTACTCTTTAATTTTTGGAACATTTACGAAATTTAAGTCTAAGTAGGTAAGTACAATAAATATGCCGTATTCTTATCAAACTGTAGATAAAAAATAACTTAGAAGATTTTCAAATGATTTAATTAACCATTTGCTGTTTTAAGACTTGATTAAATTCGTCAATTATTAGCGGCCCTGACAAGTGACAATGTCAGTATTTTCAAATGATATCATCAGAACCACGTGTGGTTCGGACCACGGTGTGAATCGCACAAGTGCTAGTTTTTGAATGGGGCCTTTTTTTTTGAATTGTTAAAATACAGGTATTGTAACATCAAAAGTCTTTCAGTATACTACCAAAATACTGACACTACTAACATTACCTAGGACGCTACTGTACCAATTCACGAAAACATTGAGTTACGTAAGTATTTCAGGCTCATTCAAAAAATCTAGTCCATGTTACGACGTGGCGCGTAGACCTAGGTTAATATTTTATGAGAAATTGTTTCATGAATAACACCAAGGCCGAATACGAGCAAAACTTTCGTAGTACTACGAATTAATTTAATAGCGAAGATGATATCACATTTATTACTAACGTACCTACACTGAAATTTGCGTAAGATAAACAAAAATGATTATATTCCTGTAATATTTTAGTTAAAAGCTACTTTTCTATAATAATGCCTTCTCTGCGAAAAAAATCTACTGTTCCATACAAATAATTCAATATTACTCGACTAAACGTATGGAACAGCTGAATAATTTTTGGCGATTTTAGATTTCGTCCCATATTAAAAGTTGTTCATAATGATGAGTACAATAACCCCGTAAAGGGATCGGGATTAGAAAGGTACGACTATTCCACGGTGTTACTTCGTTTGATGTCGTTCTATGTATGCGTAGAGTTCGGCTTCTATAAAGGTCTTCTTAAACCTATATAGCCAAAAGTCTTTAATCATTATAGGGCCCTTAAATTAACCTAGGTTGAACTTTCATTAATTTAGATGATTGGTCAGAAACAGCTCAATCTACGTTGAAAAATTAACGTCATCTAACAGTTATTGTCTTGACACCAAAATCTAGGAAAGAATTTAAATTTTTGCTCGGCTATTTTAAACGAAAATGGGCCACACAGATTTCGGCGCTCACCTACTTAAACCAGCAAATATTTTAAACATATCTCTCATGATGAATCTGCTTAGTAACAACAAAATAAGAATTTAGTGCCATGACGATACATTAAATTCGTAAATCAACAGATAACGAGAGAGTGATCTATTCTGCGCCAGAGACCACACAACCAGTCATATTTAAACATAAATAAAAACCTAATCCCCATCACATGAACATTGAACATGACTCACAAGAATCCAATTTATCCATCGATAATTTTATTTAACAATAAAAT
This sequence comes from Allophyes oxyacanthae, assembly GCA_932294325.1. Lineage (NCBI taxonomy): Eukaryota > Metazoa > Arthropoda > Insecta > Lepidoptera > Noctuidae > Allophyes > Allophyes oxyacanthae. Next base: position 12,066,783 of record OW028613.1, on the reverse strand, counting down.
AGAGGAAATTGTTGTAAAGTCGAGATCGGATGCGTAGGCGCAGGTCTGAGTGCGAATAATGACTCGCACGCGTGTAACAAACGACGCCGACAAATTCCATTGTGGGGGATCGTGCACAGAATTGATGCGCGAACAATTTCACTACATTATAGGGTTGACAATATTTTTATTGTGTAGGTAGTACGTAATTTTTAGAAAATATACTAAAGGGTGATACCTGTTTTATCTCTACAGATAACTTACCTTTCAATGAGCCCGCATCACACGCAGTTTAGGAAGGTCTAATGGAAATCCAGACGCTCGACAAAGATATGGTACCGAATCTGTTCAAGTATTCCGAGTACCCGAGCACTGTACCGATGTGGGTACATAGTAAAAAAATAGGTGTGAAGTTTGATTTCATCCCTTAAATGGCTGAAAGAGTATATAGGTAACTTCAGAGTTTGTTAAAAAAATGTTGGTTAACATTACTATTAAAATTGGTGTGGAGAATTTTCTTGCAAAATAAAATGCTCAAATATAGAATAGAGTAAAAATATGAATTGTTGCACAGCATCACCAAAAAACCAACAAGAAAACTGAGTGCGTAAATCACAGATCACAGAAACATGTATCTGTGGCGTAAACCAATGCCCAAATGGTATTTTCGCTTATAGCTATCTTCTCTAGACAACCTTTCGATGGACTTAAACAAAAATTGGAAGATAATCCTTAAAAAAAAAAAGATTTCCACAATAACCTACAATAAGTTTGTATTTTTTTTCTCCTTAATTATCTAAAACATCAAAGGACACTGGGCAAATTCATATGGGAAGTGGTCTATGGACCAATAGCGATGCGGTAATGATATTTGTGTTGGGACACCTCAACTATACCCTTGTGCAAAGGGGCATCAAAATCGGCCCCGGCAGTTTTGAGAAAAATTAACTTTTAGAATATTAAGTTTTTAGTACATTTTTTGTTTGAAAAATGTTATAGTCGGGTATTTCTGAGTTTATATAAATGTATTATGTGTCATTAATGTGCTTTTCTGCTAGACGAAGTCTTAGCTACCTCAATTCCTCAATTGCTGTATTGTTCGTACAGATTTTAAGGTATTTTTCAGATACGTAGGTTTCACGTAGGTTTTCTAGGTTTATAGTATTTTCTAGGTAGCCTTCCTTAAAATATTAAAATAACCATAAAATAAGAAATATTCAGGAAAACTACTTGCAGCATTAGATCACAAGATAGAAAAATAGTATAGAGGTGTGTAGTTATGTATACTTTTGCAGATAATGCTAACTTTAAAAATGTGTTTATCAGGGCAATAAAACATTTTTTTTTATAATATTATACATCTGTCTACGCCTGAATTGACGGCCGAGTAATATTGGAAGGAAGAAGCGAAGCAGAGTATTTACGAAGTGTTTTTGTGTTTTTCCTTTTTACCCTACTGCGCGACGCAAAGGTGGGTAATGTGTTCATTAGTATGTATGTACCTATGTATGTATATTTGTTCGCTCTAGACACCAAACGCGTGGGCCAATTTTGACGATTTGTCTTAATCTTGCGAGTGCCTCTAAAGACATGAAAGTAATCAAAATTCAATATGGCGACTACCAGACACCATATTCTGAAAAAGAATAATGAATGAATGCTAGTTAAATCGGGTATCATCTTAACTATATTTCATGAAAATCTATTTAGCCGTTAAAAAGTAACAGCTCTTTTTCTAGTTGGAGTCGGGGGTTTTTGACTGTTAGGTTATTATTTTACAATTCACATATTATGATCTTATCTATGATAATGGAATTTAGAAATTCAGCTGGACGTAATATTGTTTCTTCATATCTAGCCAAGACAGGTATCATACAGTATACTACGAGTATATAGTAATATATTGCAGACAAATAAAATGAACTAACCTCACACGGAACCACACTAATTCGTAAACGGTTAGTTTCTTTCATATTGTATTCAAATAAATTACGTGTTATTAATCTTCTTTGGTGGGTTTTTTGCATAGAACGGTGGCAGACCAAACAAACAACACCAGCTCTGGGTAGAAACATTATTTCAACACAACAAATAGTCCAAATCACTATCGAGCCGTATTGAAATCGTAAGACAAAATCGGTATTCCATTTAAACTCTGACGGCATCGGTAAAACACACGAAAGCGCTAAGTAATAACGAGAAACTGATAGGCTCTTATCAGATTTTTCAAACGCTGGTATGGAAAAAATCCTTTTTTAATTTGACATTTAACATACAAATATATTCTAACAATGGTTTTACAAAGCTATTATGTATATATAAACTCAGAATAAACGATTACAATTTTTTCAAACAAAAAATGTACTAAAATCTTACTATGCTGAAAGTATAATTTTTCTCAAAACTGCCGGGGCCGATTTTGATGCCCCTTTGCACAAGGGTATAGTTGAGGTGTCCCAACACAAATACCATTACCGCATCGCTATTGGTCCATAGACCACCTTCGCCCAGTCTCCTTTAAGTTTAAATACAAATATAAAACTAAACAAGATGAGTACTTATTTTTGGTTTTCCTCAATTCCAAAACTACATAATCGCTTGCGGTCACGACTGGATTACGTAAGCTTGTCTGTATTTCAATGTACTAGTGACATGTTGACAACCTTACAACAAGTACCTTTTGTACTTACATTTAATCATGTTTTACATATAGGTAGGTATTGTATGGGGAACAACAATCGTAACACACATACAAAGGCAATTCATTGCATTGTTTATTTACAGGTAACGATGCATGAAATTACTCTCAGCTTAGTTTGTCGTATAAACGATTACATCTATCATGCAGAAGGCATATGATGGAGGGAGTAAGCAAAAGCTGAGGGATTACCATTTCAATGAAATCACGCCTTTGTTAAAATCGTACAGAGAAAATAGGTATCTTTATTTCATTATAAACAGATACAGGCACTTGTGAAATGTGACTTTAGGTGCGAGGTTCCAAATAGTAAGTCCTATGGAGAAGAACTGGCAAGAAACTTTATGGAAACTCTTTTAAAATAATAGATTACAATATTGATTAATACAATGTTGTGGTAAGAGCTGCGAGAATAATGTAATTTAATGTGAATAAAATTAAGACTAGGATAATAATTATTTGCCTCTGAATAAGATTGCCACGGCAGTTAGGAGCTCATACAGGCGCAATGTTATGTTATCTAATGATAATATCCTTATTTTACGGGAATTCAGTATACCTTACCAAATGTTAACCCAATTTTTGTTAAAGCACTTCAAATTACTGCAAAGGAGTACGTAAATTGTAAAGAACATAAAGGTTTTGGGGCTCGAATTCGGTTTGAACCCAAAGTACAAAAGAAAGCACTTATTCAATAAGAATCTGGATTACGTGACTTAAAGGATTCAGGAAATGTTCTCGAGTAATAACTCTTGTTGAAGAGTTTGTTTCAAATTGGACAGTTAATAAATGGAGATTGAAGAAGACATTTATAATTTCCTTCACTTTGTGGTTCGTTCGAAATAGAATTATACCATCCAGGTAGATTATATCCTGTGGTTTCTACGTGAAACCGATGCGTATTTCCATAGTATACAAGGCCAGTACGCAGACACCCGAACTAATCGCGTATACTTTAGAATACACATTTGACGATCGAGTGTTCTAAACTGTACATGAGTATTCCGTAATAATACGTGTGTGTATATTTTAAATTTGATAATTTCAAACATTCGATTCTAATGTATACTTCAGAATAATCGTTGCGTGAACAGTTCTAACCTAACTATCCTCCCCATAGACGTCGTTTGAACATGTGGCACTCGAAGATTTAAAATGGCCTATTTCAATGAAAAGTAGATATTTTAGTCTTTAGTCAAAAGTAATTTTGACTGTTTTTCGCAGTTTTGAATCCATTTTTTCACCCTGAACATTCTAGAGCATCGATCAGTAGGTACCTACGCAAAATTCGTGTATATTTTAGAAACGAAGTCTTGTTTTACATTCTAAAATATACGCGGCCAGTTTCATATAGATGCGTTCTGTCCTTGTATATTCTAGCAATACGCGAAACCCTCCACTTTCATCCACGTAGGTATCGATAAAGATACCAAATGGAACTACAGTAACCATTGAATTGATAATCGTCAGATTTATTAGACAATTAAGTAAATTATTAATATCTTTAACACGTTCATTGTCCGCGAAGCAAACAAAATTGATAAGCAATCGCCGTGAACTTAGGTCACTGTACAAGGAAAGGGCCAAGCGTCAGCTGCTGATGAATATCTCTAAAAATTTGCTTCAGCAACAACCCTGCACAAGCTCTTACGCATTCTCATGTAAAATGAACAAGTAATCGATATCGGAATATTGTATCTCACCTGCGTGGGAGAGGCTCCTAATAACGTCGATTGAATAAGTAAAAGGTCAAGTGTATACAGACGAAAGAAATAACATAAATGATTTTTTTTCCCCAGAGATTAAAAGACAAAAAAAAATTACATCATTACCACGTTAATCTTAATAGATAAATTTTATAGAATTTATTACCTGCTATACGTTTATTAAATAAAACAAGAAGTCGTTGACTTATTTAATTTAGTTTTTATAGACTTTGAAATAACATTTGCATAATAAAAAATATTTATAAAACATACACAAAGCATACCACAATCTATAATTCTGAAAGGTCAAACGTCGCTACGTCATTAAATTTTCTGGTAACACCAAACAATATGTAAATTGAGCCATTACTACAAAACTTTAGCTTTTGCCTCTAAACTAAAGATAATCTATAGTAAACGGCTGAATGTAAGCCTATCTAGGAAGCTCCATCGCACACATACAATACAGTGCTTATTTTGCCTTAATAGTCACGAATGCTACCTGGGGCCTAATGGCGCTAACTTCAACCAAATTGCTTGCGAAGTCCGTTCTACACGTAACGGGACGAAGCCGACATGAGACAACAGCCTTGTTAATTGCCCGGACAGAATCTTTCTACAAAATCTGTGTTTTATTTCGTCGGTGCAGATTTCCAAGCGACTTTTTTTATTTTGGAAGGCATTTTCAGCAATTATTATTTTATAAAGATTTTTTATTATACAGTTTTAATAAAATGGAAATAGATTGTAGTTCATAAATCTGCTACTTACCTACTCTTCTCAAAAGTGCGCTCACTACAACTTTAGCTTACACAAAGGATTCAAACTAACCTGGAGTACCCCCTCTATGGTCCTCAGCTGCCCTCGGACTCACGGAAACAACGTTCAGAATAGCTCAGTTGCAATAAAAACATAACCCCACGGGACAATTGTGTTTTCAGTCACTTCTTGTACATTTCTTGTACAGTTTTTATACTAAAAATAAAACCTCTCTAACTTAGTAGAAAACACATTCAAAAGTACATGATTTAGTTATTGGATATTATAATATTTATATTAAAATCTTGTTGTCACAAGCTTTGTCTGTGTCTTATGAGATTTGGAGAAGGAATGACGAAAAATAAAATGAAAAATCATCATCCAGCGCTACGTTCTAAATTCGAATTGAAATTTTTGAATCATGAAGTGGCCAGTGATGTAGAAGATTGCTAGTACTAAATATAATGAAATTGTAAAGGAGGAGTTCGTCGAAGAAATAACCGAGTAAACCCGTATAAATATATTTTATAAAGTAGCAATATAAAATAAAAAGGTTAGGTTCACTTTATTTACAACGAAATATTCCTTAATATCAACACAATTTCACATTACCATTATTTCATACATGTAGCATTTTAAACCCCGCGTCTCGTATGCAGTGGCCTTAGCACGGCCATTAGGATAGCTACACGCGATGGTCGTGACTATCTCGTAACGTTGCGTGCTAAGCGTCCTAACAAAAACATTTCTCTTTTTAAACCACAACATCTAACCAGTGTCGTTAGGGACAATATGGTAAACGAAACATTTATAAACAAAGCTTTTTAAAAACTCTATCTCTTCCTGACCAATAATCTCACGTTATTTCGTCCTTTTGTTCTTCTCCACTGATCATTAGGATAACAAACATGGTTAAAAAATGAATAACAAAGAAATTGACTAAGAAATATTTTTTCTTTACGAAACTGTTTAGCTTGAAATAATCTCTCCACGATTGCTTATCTTAAAAATATTTAAAATTAAAACGTATTTTTAATCACATTTTCTTTCCTTTTCATTTTCCTTTATCTTTTTTATCTGTCAAAACTGATCATCTTACCGATTTAAGGTAAGATAAAGTCCAGGAAAATTGTATATTTATTCAGGCCATTACAAAAATTATAAGCTCATTTTTTAACACACAATCTCATTGTTATTCTAAGAAAATAATAAAAACCTAAATGTTTTACTGACATATTATTTGTGTTACTTTATATAAGTAGGCAGTAAAGAATTCGTTATTCTATGTAAAAACAAAAAAAAACATTCTATTCCCATCACTATTCGAGCACACTAAAAGCTTTGCGAAAACCAAAAAAACCCGCTTCACTATCCCTAAATGTACCGGATCATGTCAGTACGAACAAATAGGTCGTGAGGTAGGTCGCGGTTCGACCCTGTGAATTGGGACGCCCAGCCTCCCTCCGTGCCCTAGTTCCACAAGGATGTTGCCCGGCCACGTGTGTACGAAGCTTTCTGCTCTCGATAGTTCAAGTATTCGTTAATTGTGTCCGCGGCTTAACGTTGCTGATAAATAGGGGGGAGATATAGTTACGGGAATTATTACGTCAACAACACTGATGTAGGATGAAGTACAACGACCTATTTGAGAGTTTCGAAAAATACTTGTTTCACGCGGTGCAGTAATGAAAATATTGTCTTTTTTTTTCGTAGTGTATTGTGCCGACAAAGCAAAAAAGCGACTGAGTACGGTTCTCTTTTTTACGTTCAAGTTTATTTATTTAATATAGATCTTGTACATAATTCTTTTTTAATTCAAATCTAATTTTGAGTTTTATTATAATATTTCTTATATTACTTATGTAAATTGAGCTTCTACATTTTTTTACACAACGTGGTATATCTATTTTCCACTTTTTTATGATTATTTTGTATGAGTTAAGTAAAAGGTAATGCATCAATAATTGCTTATATTTCAATACATTTTCCTGTTATTCCACTATACGGGTCACTGTGTCGTTCCGGGACAACCAGGCTGTGACCCGGTCGTAACCCGGTTTATTTACCGTACATCCAAACTGCCAGAAACAAATCTCCTTGTGTTATAGTTTTAACTGAATTCGATTTATATAATATATTCTTAGCTTAAGCGATAGTTGAAATTAGGTTATTGGAATCATCATTATGAACAACTTTTACAATGGAACCAACCCTGAAATTCCGAAAGGAAAATCTGCGGTTCCATATTCTCGACTAAATGTATGGAATGGCAGATTTTTTTTCGCAAATTCATATAGTTCCATAGTAAATGTTGATCATAATGATGAGTACAACAACCGCTTTATAACACAGCAAATTATTAAATTTTAAATTAGAAGAAAAGTAACAATCATTTATCATATTTCGTGATACCGCCCTATAGCGCCGTAATGTAAAAACGAAGTGTAACGAAAATGGTAATGGATACTCAGAATTTTAGCACATAATTATGAAATAAGTACCTAACCAAAACTCAAAACCATTTTCAATTGAAACGGAATAAACCAGATGGCCGAGCACGAATGTTTTTTTTTTTTTTGTAACGTTAATGTAAGCAAATTTTGATGATAAAACACAATTAAACTAGGTATCACATCTTTGTTTAATTTTACGCAACATACCGCCGAATAGGTAGGTAGGTACTCAAACACAACTCAATTTTAAGATGCTCTCAAATATCATTCTGTCGCTATTTTCCACCATAAAGACAGTGACCGCATGAGTTTTAAGTGCAACTTCAAATTGAGATGTGTTTGGGTATTCGGCAGATACGCACTTGTTTCTTGAAAATGTAAAAAAATAAGGCGTTTATTTAAAAATAATAACGTGTTTTTTTTATCAAAATTGGATTACGTTAACGTTACGATACGTCAAAAAAGATCGTGGTCGGCCCTCTGAATTCGGCATGGCGGCTATACCGATGAAACTCATACTGGGCAGAAACAACTATTAAATTCAAATAATTAAAATCATTTTTATCGAATAAAAAGCCAATAAAATAAAACAATTTCTATACCAAATTGGTTAACAGTTCATAGAAATTTAATTACTATAAATACAAGATAACTTTGATTAGAACTTGTGACAAACGTTTTACTCGGAAACTGTGTGTGGGATTAATTGCAGGTGATTCCCATACGTCGGTGGTTGCTGTAGAGTGTATAATTGCTTGCACATAACTGTGTTGTTGGGCAAAACAGTGTTGTAGTAAACAAAATGACTTGGAAGGCTTCGCTGGCTACTCAAATTACTTCCGCCTTAGGCCATGGCCTGGTACCTGCACTGCACTAAAAAGGCCTCGGAACATTGGGAGTAGGGTTACCAAATAAAAAAAAGAAAATCCGAAGAAAATTCCGGATATTTTCTTTAAAATGTATAATTGATTGTACGTTTTTCAATTTCTTGCGTGAAGCGATGAATTTGTTATGCGGGATGAAATCTAAATAATGTTTCGTTAAATACTTCACCACCTCTACCCGCCCTGTTCATTTGTGTGAAATTTCCTGAAATCTTCTCCCCGCATTCCGGACAAATAACCAAATTTTCGGACAAGTCGGGAAAATACCGGACGTACGGCAACCCTAATTGGGAGAAGTTAAACTGAGTTGTGCTATGCTATTATCGGGATAAGGACGAAATAAGGGGAAATATATTACCTTTATTATTACCGAATTGTATCTATAGGTGTCATTGTAATATTTTTTAGGCGTCTAATTAAGCGTCTAATAGACTAATGTTATAACGTAGGCAGGTACCTATACTGGGTGTAAGTGACATCGTAAAGAAAACTCATACCATTAATATGACTATGTCTTATGTGATCCTATCAAAAACTTAACGATTATATTCGCAATTTTTTTAGTATGTTATAAATTCTACAAACGAAATCGTAATATTTTTTAAAAGACCGGCCCTAAATTCTATCTCCGAGGCGTCTAGAATCATGTCCTGAATCCATGGTATCAATTTTCGTCACGATATCACTTACACTCTGTATAAAATGCGAACTAAAATTTTTGATTTGATGGGATTCAAGGGTCTTTCAACTTTATACTAATGAAAAGCTTTAAAAAGAATTGATTTGAATAATATTCGGCGACGATTATACATTTTCAGGTTATTTTCAAGAAACAAAGTCATCATTCGGAACAACGAACGGTACTTTTCGAAAAACGTTACACAACGCACGAGCTGCATTGATATTCAAAAAGATTTTGAATATTTCACCATTGATGAGCCTCTAATACTGAAACAATGACGCACGTGGCGCCATTGTAAAACAATATCCGTCACAAAATGGCGAATAAACGGTATTTTGACGTGAAATTCGCGAATAACAATTAATTTGACGCAGTCTTCAAAATTACACAAGATGCAATAAGAAAACAAGGCAAAATCGTGTCAATAGGTTTTTCTGCAGCTATTAGTATCTAAAATAAAAAACTGAAACATCGTCGCGACTCAATAGGTATTGCAATCAAAACTTTTTATTTTTAGAACTAAATCCTCGCTTATTTTAATTAAGAAAATAGACAAGTTAAATTATTTCTGTTTGCGAATTTTATCTATTCTTTGAAAATAAATTATTTTTACTGACTTTTTTTTTTATACCTCTAAGGTGGCAATCAAGCATACGGCCTGCTTGATGGTAAGAGGATTAACACATTAATAAAAAAAATAAAAAAAAATGGTAGCTACAATTACACGTGCTCCTGTGCCGTCATACCCGATTGTTCTTTTGATAATAATAATGATCCTCTATATTGCACAACATAACAAAAGTACATGGTCATAACTAGGTAGGTACGCGTACAATTGGCGGTCTTTTCGCTACACGGCGATCTCTTCCAGACAACCATTGAATGGACTGGTATATCATGGAAGAGATAAACGGTAGTCAGCGGTGTACTTAATAAAAAACGGAATACTTTACTAATATAACAGTATTCACCCTGTATAGCCAGGATTAAAACCTCTGACGCTTGCTCTGAATAAAAAAACACCATTTTCTAGAATCAATAAAATTTAAATGTCGTATCGAAAGAAACAAATAGTTAGTGCGTAGGTACACGGTGCGGCTGCAATTAAATAACAAAAGAAGTAAATCGAGATCGACAGAGACAAGATAGGTCGAGCCGAGGGCGATTGCAGTGTGCATACATAACATATGAGCGTTGTATGCTCATCCGTATTCAAGGGCGCGCGGACCGCTTGCAGCCGATACAGAACATTCACGATGCACGATGACGTAACCTGACACGTTGAAAAGCGTTACTTGCTGAAAGAATTGGAACGAACCTAGTAATACTGTGTTTTGTCTTTATAGTGATCGAAAATCGGTTCATTTAGACATTATTACCAATTTTACTATAGGTAATGCATCTTCTTCCTAGCCTTACGTAGTAACGCAACGCGTACGCGTAGCTACGCGTAGTTTCGTATGGCACTCGTGGGTTGGAGTTGAAAACCAGCGTCAGTTGCCAGTATCTCTGCTTCCTGACATTATGCTGAGCTGCGGCCTTTTGGCACAATAACTCATTTTATGTTTTCTTTGATTTGTTTTATTTATTTTTTATTGTGCTAATAAACTCTTTTTCTTTCTTTTTTTCTTTCCTTATACAGGGTGCCGCAAATGATTTCACATTAAACGGAACCACGTATTTAGTGTCACGTTCTGTGACCGTACACAAAAAAGCAATCAAATCCAATCAGCAGTTTAGCCACAGGAACTAATTTAAAATTTCATAAGTTTACACATAATACGATCTCTAGGCAAAGTTTAAAAAATCTCCAACATAATAATATGCTAACCAAAATATTATTTATTTACACGTGTAGAACAGATAAAGGTAACATAAACTTCTACTTCGATGTCCCTTCACCTAGACGAATGATAGCAGAGTGATTTTTTTTTGCCAATAAAAACTTGCATATAAATCGCTGATTTTTTTAGTATGGCTTCAGGACATGATATCAAACATTTGGTTTCATTTAATGTGGTAACATCTGCTGCATCCTGTATAGTCATACCGCCCATTTTCTCACGTATTATCCTCAGCGGTCAAATTGTTAGCATTCAAGGTGGCTTTCACAACACTTAATCGCCGAGCAGCGTTTCTAGGGCCTCCTGCGGTCTCTCTGTACACCTACATTTATATACAAAATTCTATTTCAGTACTGCTATACTCTGTACAAGTTATGATTGCAAGAAAACGGTTGGAAACCCTTTAAAAACCAAACTTTAGTTAACATTCAACTGTAAACACTTAAATGTTAAAAGCAAATTAATTTTAGACTCTCACAATTGACCTCCTTACTTCTTTAAGTTTTAAACATTAAATTAATAATTTTGTAGGATTTAATTTAATTTAACTTTACTCTCAACATACTTAATCTTAAGCCCGAATTCGGTGTTTGGCCTCTTGCATAATTTGTAAGGAACTAGGTTAGCCAACCTTACTTAGAAACGATGGCTAAGCAACGTGACAACTCAGGTGCAATATAATTTTTTCGTGAAGTAAAAATATTAATCTACTTTTTTTAAACCTACCTATTTAAAGCGCTGCCTACACACCGCCGACAGTTGTAATTGCCTATCTTGTATGGGACACCTGAAACACGCGGTGGCGGTGGGGTAGGTACTACTGTAACGATACCGCCACCGCTACCGCAGCGGTCATGGGCGGCGTCAAAAACCACCAGTCAAGGATAGGAAAGACGCTGTGATCTTTTATATCGCGCGAACCAGCAAGCTAAAGCTGATCACTGCTATACTATACTAAGCTTTTATAACCCAGAAATGGATAGTAAAAGGCCAAAAAAAAGTTCCTTACCTTACTTAGGCCCAAGTTCACCGATAACATAACAGACGATTAGAGCAAAATCAGCCGTTTAAACATGAATTTTTGTATGGGTTTTGGTATGGCCGATTTCATTTTTATCATCATTTATATTGACGGTGAACATGGCCCTTAGACTGGTAATAACAAACAGCTTCTCCTACATTGATAATAATTATCCGACAGATATTAACTGTACTGGGTCCCAATTATTAGAAAACCGTAGAGATTTCCACATAAAATCATCATTAGAATATTCTCCAAAATCTAAAACATCCCAATTGTAAGAACGCAATTAAGCCATAAAAATAACTAATGATGTAAATGCTCCATATAATAGCACTTTAAGTGTCCATAATGAAGAAGGTAACGACCACGGTGTAATCAAGGTCGGTCCAATTTAAAAGGGCAGCTTTGGTACCATGTCCTTAACAGCAGTTATAAATTGACTACTGTTAAATTCGGTTCCCATACCTCAGTAGCTTCTGTTACTTATATACTGACTTTAATAAAAAGCACTTACACAACTGAAACAAATTAGTTCATCGTCTTCATCCACAGACCACAGCCTTTATCACTCACTGCTGAGGATTGGCTGCTCTTTACTTATACCCCTTTCTATGGTCCTGTATCCTCCACATAAATTCAAGAACCATGCAATTTGCTTTTCATCGCGTCGTCGTCGACAAAGTTTACCCTTTTACCTCAATAAGGGTTCATATACAAAACGCACTTCATGTTTTCCATATAGCTACAGAACTCTGAAAATAAAGACAATGTAAAGTGACTTCCTACTGTTATTATCATATTCAGTTTCGACCTCTGGATCTCTGACTAGTGAATTAAAACACAGTTGATGCATAACGAAGTAGGTGCCACTTATAAAACCAAAACAAACGTTTACATGTTCGACTCTGGTTGAAATGCATTAAGGCTCCAGATTCTTGGTTCTTTTATAAATAAAATTAAATATTCTGCTTTAATTGATTGACATGTATGTCTGATGATTATAATCATCGTAGAGAAGAAAACTTAGTTTTTCCTAGCTCTTTCTCTTGGAAGAGATTGGTTGGCTATGTCAGTTAGATTTTGAAGCGATATTATTTGGTTTCCAAACTATTCATTAAGATTTTCTTCCTTCTCTGTTATTTATAATTGCATATTGTGATTCTGCTTTTACATTATGCACACTCTGTACATTGGACAATAGTTTGTATATCCTTGTTCAGTTTCGTTGTACTAGTTTCTATATCAAAATTTATGGTACATTCTCTATGCTTGTCGAGACGAGGTTGATAAATTCACTGGTTTTATTTGATAAATGTATTGAACTACTATCTATCAATTGCCCAAACAACAGTGGTGTGCCAATCAATCACCTCGTTTTTATCGCGGATCGATTCACAATATCTACTAGTACAAATGCTTTTTTTATATGTAGGTTAAATAGATAGAAGTTTTACGTTTAACCTTTCTAACCAGAACCGTTCGTCTGCGTCCGAAAACAATACTAATGTCTGCGTTACGTTACTTAATGGCTCAAATAAGGTTCATATCAAGTATTTTTTAAATAATTGGTACACAAAATGTAGGAAGTAATATTTGTAATGCAGTTCACCTACATCCTTTCACAACAGAACCTGACAATACGGTTGAAATTAAATTCCATTTTTGGATTACATTGGTTTTATCTGGAACTGAAAATAAGCTTGAAAAATCAGATACTATTGAGTACAAAGAACTGAAATATAACGTGGTGTAATCCGTACAAGTAGTTTCATTTCAATGGAAAATATTTGTGTAAATAATTTTACTTTATAACCGTCAACATCACAAAGCACTGAAAATATCGCATGATCTCCATCGCATGAAAATGCACCCGAACAAAGTCGCAAGTGTAGTTCAAACTAAAATTTCCACCTTTATTCTCAAAAGTATTCGTCATAACCATAAATATGGTCGCAAACACTACAAAAAGGAGCAAACGTCCTTCGGAGCACACAAACCATTGTTAGGACGGAACACAATAGCGGTCTCGAAGGTACTGTTTACTTCTACTCTATTCTAGAGAATCAATTCCAGTTCTATAATCCTCCTTTGGGATTCATTGAGCTATGTGCAGCCACTCTGCAGTTGCTCGCTAAGGGACACTATTGCTGCGGTATAGGAAACTACAGTATTAGTTTCAACTGCGGGTTATGTTTTAAGCATTGTATTATCTATAAGAGTTATGAAACCTATGCTGCTAACAAAAGAAAGAAAAACGAAATTTCATAATCCAGAAAATAATTTGAATTTGTTTAATTTGTTACAGGTATGAATTTCACGCATTGTTTTTAACGACCAGAAACAATCAAGGGTGAGTTGGATACTAGGCATGATTTTCCTGAAGAAGAAATTGTCGCCAACAATACTTACGACCACTTACACAGCTGATATAACATTTAAAAGATCGCAATATTTATGAAACTATGTATTTATAATTAAAACCACAACATTCACGAACAATTTAAACGCGGATGAAGATGTTACTCCACCTCATTACGAAAATATAAAGCCTAGTTAATAACAAAGAAGAATAATTTGCGTTGCGTGGAGGTAAAAATTGCTATACTTGAGTACTAATGCTAAGCCACAAAACGCAGTGAAATCGCAATAGAAAGTGTCGTGGTTAGCCGCTGATACGCCCTCTTATTTAAACTAGACATCTGCAAACTGAGTTGATATTACTTTCCAATTGCATTTACTACGATTGCTGTATGCGTAATTTTGTAATATAGCTAAACAAATTGACAGACAATTATATTTTACACAATTCTATGATGTTTCAACATCTTCTCTTTAGAAAGTAATAGATTATTTCAGCTTTGCTTTGTCATCTGCTCTTTCGCTGTTAATACAACCACCTACCTAAAGAGTTGGTTTAAAAATTACCGCAACATAACAAATACTTAAAAAAGTATAATCAGTTGGTATATAAATTCCTTCCTTTTTAGTCCCGATCCCTATGTATTCATATTTATGAACAACATTTACTATGGGACGAAACCAGAAATCGCAAAAAAAAACTGCTGTTCCATACATTTATTTGAGTAATATTCAATTATTATGGAACAGCCGTTATATTTCGCCATTTCAGGGTTGGTCCCTTAATAAAAGTTGTTCATAATGATGGGTAAAATAACCCATCAAAGAGATCGGATCTAGAAAGAAAGGACCATAGATAACTAAACACTGTTAAAATTTTAATACACAGAGATTCCTTATGTTTTTTACTTGATAAGAATCTAAAACCAAAGAATAATGCTGTAAAATTGCAATTACAAATGTTCATCAATAATTTGACATGTGAAATTAATTTTTAAACAGACTATACCATGACCTACACTAACTACTTAAACATAGGTAATATATACATAATAGTTATCGCTTTTTGGTACTAAATATAGCCAAACATAATTAACCGAGGTGACTAATTGCTAGGGTTCATTGTTTGACGGTCGCGCACGGTCGCGTCGCCAGAGGGCGCGGTATTATGCGACACAATAGTTGCAGGAGACGCGCCCTCTATTGTGAACTGACCTTATCTTCAAACCTCATCACAATGTCACGCTACCATACTAATTACGAGTACATGTTGTTTTAATATGTACTTACCTTCATTTAAGGATTTAATACATTTGACCAAATTGACTGTGTTGATTGGACGCTTTGCCAAATGTCGTGACTAAACTCATTGAACAAATAATTATTTGGGTAATGATCGAGTAGCATTAGGTCTGCCAAACGTGAATTGAGTGTAATTGTGCCTATAAATTGTTAATAGGTACAGCCCAAGGATACTAGCTGTTGGAAATGATACAACATACAAAGCTCATTAATGAACGATGAACTGACTGCCTTCATATAATTTATGAGAATGATATTATAATTCGACATTTAAAAATTATAAGGATCAGAAAACCTGCTCAAGAATTTACAAAAGAGCAGCTTATTCGTAATCAGGTGATTAATCGAGCAACAGCAATGCTTAACTCCTTTAACTTCGTAAAGGGGATCATCGCAATATAAGGATATGGTAATGAGACGGGTTTTACCGGTTGTGTGACGTCACCACGAAATTCCCTCATTTACATTTTGTCATGCAGCCCCTCGGCTAATGTCGTGTAATGACTCTAATGATACCGTCATTATCTAAAGCTCATGTTGTAACTGTGGTGAACACTGTAGGTACACTATGGACCGTTCACTTTGTTATTCTAAATGAAGCCGATTTAAAAATAAATGTTTCGTCAAATTTAATTTCGGCAAATAAATTAATCGATTACCTAAAACACTAATCAACTTATTTTTACGAATCACAAAAGAAGAGAATAACCATAAACTTACATTATTGTTTAGGAAATTAATAATTCCTAAAGTTAATAATAGACCAATTTCGTCATTGAAAAATAAGATTAACTAAAGACTCAATGAAGATGAATGCAAAATCAACGATATGAAAATAGACTCACTAGTTTGTTAACGCGTCTAAACATCTATTTTGGTTAGACTTCAGTGTGAGTAACACTTAGGATGCGTTTAAATTAGAAGAGTAAGTAGTCCAGTACGTGTGTAGAGTACTGACTATCGTATTCCATTACTAGCGAAATGCAAACGCTCTAAGCTAGTGGTAGAGATATAGAAATCGATTAGGTAACGCTACAAGAGACAATCAATAAAGTCGGTTGACAAAAAAATTGTCTATAAATGTAACTAGTGTTCTTACTTCACCACTGTCAACGCGCCTTTAGCGTGATTGGTACCGACGACCAATGAGTAATGGCCGGACTGATGAGATCACTTTCAAACGGTGCTAATTTCAAGCTGCCATACCGCCAACAGAGTCGTTACACTTCGTTGTCGCGGGCAGCCATTTGGCAAACTCATTGCGTTTGTAATTGCGTTCGTTGTTTGGACTTGGTACTTGGCGAAAGTACTATTAGACAAGTCACGATAGCGAATCTCCAACGTCTGGGTGACAGGTGTGTCGAATTGTGGATAAGGCAAAAAGTTTACATTTTTTTATAGTTTCTTCATTTCGTTTTCACTTTTGATTGTCTGTCTCTGATATAAGTAAATATTAATTGATCAATATTTAAAGTAGTGATAAAATTTAAGGCAGGTGCTACTTAAATATTTAAAGGTCAATCGAATTGATAAAATGTTACATGCAAGTAATTTTACAGGCACTGAGGTAATTATGTGCATATTTCGAAACCTAAAGCCGTGCCTACTATTAATGACTCTAATAAACGAATTATTCTAGTAGAATAATTATAAAACTTCATTGTTTTTAATTAGGCATCCACAAATTACAGATATTAAATGAATTAGGTATGAAGCAAGCTTTTTTAAATTGTCAACTCTATTGAAAAGGTGCGAGAAGAGAAAAAAGAAGCACAGTATTTTTTAACACTAAGCTTAGTTTCAAAATTTAGGTCAAACACAGAAACTATAATAGGTACCGTAACTAAATATAAGAAAATAGAAAAACATATTACACCACGCGGATTTTTTTCATAAAAGTACACTACTAGCGCCATCTCTTACAAAACGGTGGAACTCGATCGTTCCACTACGTCATGCCGACATTGACCGCTAGATGGGGGCACTGGTACATGGAACGAGTGACGCGCGCGGTTAACGAACGTTCTTGACTGAGCACTCGAGTTCGTTCGACGCTGTGCCGTGACACAACAAAACAGCGGATTGGAGCGTGGAATGGACTCACACATGGCGTAACCAATACTATGCCTAGTAACAATAACATTGTAATTATTTGCGCTCATTCGGAAGTTTTCCTTTAGTTTTACTAGTATAATAATAAGTATAGAGGTTTTTATAACTGGACAATAACGCTTGATAGAGATAAAATTTTGACACTGTTGCTATAAAACTAGGTGCCTAATTAAAAAGTACATTGCTTACGTTACGTAACACGAATTTTGGTATTAGAATTGAAAGAACTTGGTAGGCTTATATAGTTTTATTCTATTATTTTCGGTACATTCCTTTTTTTCCATCAACATTAGCCAATAGATGGCGCTGAATGCTTCGTTCCAGCATATTTATTTTGTCATGCGATTCGGATTACACTTTAGTTCTGCCTTTCTAGTTTATGCAAATTTAGTTTATCTATAAAATATACTATAATTATGTAAACTATGCGATATTATTAGTGCAGATCAAAAGTGATTACCGAATCAAAACATTTTATTTTAATATTAATTTAACAACATTATTTTATTAGTTTAAATTACCTTGAAGTAGGTAGGTACCTACTTAATTTTACACCGTTAGGTATAATTGTTACAAATTTGAGATTGCATCCATTTCAGAGCTACGTCCCACAGCAAACTTTAACGTAGGTATTGTATTGAAATAAAATTAGTACCTTAAAAATCATGAAAAGACTCATGAATCATGATTTCATTTGGTACAACAACATTTTTTCGTCCGGAACGACATTGCTCGTAAAAGAATAATAAAACACATCTCTAAAAGACGTAAGTCCTTAGGAATGTTTATGTGATGACCACGATTAAGCCTTAGCTAAGGTATTGGGGACATTTGATCCTCTCAAGCCTTTTAATCTTGTTTTGAATCAATTTGGCTCCTACCAATACGGGCACGGCTCTCTTTGGCCAACTACAAATCCCATTATCTTTCTGATTTACCATTTTATTTGAGTGAGATATAACCTTTTTTATGAAAATTGGCAACAAAATAACACTGGTGGGATAAAAACAGTTTTTAAAATAAAGGACTCCATTTGTAAACATTTCGCTGAACCGTGGCAGTTTTAGATGTTGTGCGTTTCTTAACAAATATATTTGCAAATGAATGTAGCCAATTTTTTCGCAATTTTATATTTTTAATCCCCGAAAAATAGATGGGCCGATTTCAATGCAATTTGTGTTTAATTGTAAGCTAGTTTACTCGGGTATCATCTTAGCTATGTTTAATGAAAATCTGTTCAGCCGTTCAAAAGTTACAGCTCTTTTTCTAGTTGGAGTCTAGGAATTTTGACGGTTAGGTTATTTGCCCCTTACCTCGCTTCTAAAGGATTTACGCCATATCCAATTACATACTAGAATCTGTCGCAACATTTATATCTCAACTTCAACTCCACAAAAGCCTCTAGTTAGTTGTTAGTGGCTTCTGTCTCTTTCCGTTCTGTCACTAGTTTCTGTCTCTTTTTCCTCACTAGGATTTTTCCTGTATCGTGGGTACAGTTTACAAACATACATGGCACATGCACACACACCCCGACCCGGAAGAACTGTCTGTAGGCCATTTGTTCCATAGTATGGGAATCGAACCTACGGCCACGGCACGCAGCGCAAAAAGCCAATTGCTTCACCACTGCGCCAGCCGTGCCGTTTGATTGATTTTGCTAATTGTACAGGTGTTTCTTAAATACTTATGACGTGTATTTTATATTAATTTAGTATTTACTATCAGGATATTTATAACTATAATAAACTGTACATTTCTTTTACCAAAATTAGTTAGGTAGGTACCTACTTATTCTTTTTACAAATGTGATGTTCATTCATTTTCGCGCATCTTTTGTACAGAACTTAACAAACTTGTCCGAAAAGAGTTAATTACAATATCACTTTATTTATATAATTGCTTTTCGCATCCGTGTCTTACTAAATTACTCGTTTAACTGTTTTAAATTAGTTTCTCTAGTCCACAAATAAAACAAAACTTTAATTACTTAATTATTTTCTTTATTGTAATTCTGGCACAATGTAATGTAACACACCTGAGACTTGAGAGTAATGTAACTAGAGTGAGACAGTCATACTGCCGTCATAAGATAGAAGGCTGAGACTACGTCAACGTCGATTCCTATAATTGAAGTTTTATTTAAAACTAGTGGTCGTTTTCGAAATTCGACCGTAATTTTAGCATTCTGCACTCCTTCTCCATACAAACTGTAAATATGCCAAATATCACATTCCTCTGTGCGCGAAATTTGCTTAAAAAGGGATACAAAGTTTTCTCTTCACGTATTATTATATCTATAGATGAAGGCCCGCGATTTTACTGAATGGTTTTAGTAGGTGATTCTTGTTTTATAAGACGTCAAAAAATATAGGCTTCATTTTGAACCATAATTTATTTAAATTCAAATAAGTGTATTTATTTTATTAGTTAATTTGTCAGTTACGGCCTTTTTTCTTATGACGGCAGCATAACACTCATAACATACGGTGTTTGAGTGACTGCCTCAGTGAGTGTATGGCGTGAGTACATTAGTAAAATGATGTCCGTTGTTTTCGACTGTGGTCGTTAAACTTCACGCTCGATGGTTAGCTAAGCAACTGAATAATTATGTAGGTAGTGCGACAATATTTTTTGTTATAATATAAGATATTCTGTAAAGGTTTCATAGTTCTTAGACAGTATTTATTAAAATAATAAATTAAATTAAAATTTGCAAACGTAAGCACAATATATTAATTTGTAAACCGATCTCATAATTGTCTATTGGAGTAAAAGGAAATTTACGAAGCAAAATTCAAAGAAAAGGAACATTTATTATAGGTACCTAATTTCAATGATTTCTTAGAATACTTAGGTCCAAGCTTCTACATTATAAACAAGACAATGCGTTGGCGAATATTGATTAGACAAGTCAATACAATTAACATTAGCACAATTAACTTACCAACGTTTTTCACTACAAAAACATGTTAGAATTTCCACTTATTAGTATTGTTCTTTTTGTCCTGTCTATCTATGGCTTTCTCTTCACATCAGTTGCCTACTTTTGCTTTAAAATCTTTAATAGACTGATCGTATGGATATTTACTTAATATTTTACCTTGTAGCGATTCCCCATTATATTATTTCCCCATTTATTGATTTGAGTTATGAATTATGATCCCGTCGGAACTGCACCCACCAAACCCTCCCTTGTATTGATTAGTAGCAACGCCATCAGACATCGCATGTCGTGTTTTAATCCATAAATCTAATTTACGAAGTTGGTTTACGTAGGACACAAAAGGCCAGGAAGAAATTGCAGAAAAAATACGAATGCATGTAAAAAATAATATATTATACTTTAATAGAACCATAGAAATGTTACATCTTGTTAAAATATTAATACATTTTTTTTTTTAATAATTATCTGGAATTAAATTACATTTTAATTACATTAAATTTAAAAAAATATATTAAAAAACATTGGTTGAAGAAAATCTAAAAAACTGGTTTACGAAGGACACAAAAGGCCAGGTAGAAATTGGAGAACGCTGGATGAGAGCAATAACGCCAGGCAAAAGAAGAAAATCAGGACGTCATTTGGATCGGCATGGTACCTAGGTTAATAGGCTAGATGAGGATATCAGCTATACTGGGATTTGTCTGCTGTAATTATGATGATGATTATAAATTATTTACTCTTTCGCGGCAGATTGAGCGTAATTGATCCTCTGCATTCAACACCGTACTTGAGGTAGCCGACAACGCCTATTGCTACGATATAATGGTAATTAAGGTCATGCCGATGCTAAAGAGTTCGAAAATCCGTTGCCAGATAACGAGCTTGATGTCCACGCCGTGCGCGAATATGTTGGCGCTCCAGCGCATGCACGGCGGGCTCCACCGCCAACTTCATGCACTTCATGTAAGAGATGTAGCCGCGCTTATGTCTCTTTCATACCTTGTACATAGAGTAGACCTACACGCAAATACACACCAAAAGTGGAACGTTATAAGCCAAGAACCCGATGTTAATACCTACCTACGAATTATAACTAAACTATTCTATTGTTATTATAACGACCGCGCCACGACACAATGAAAAAGCAAATTTCGTGTGAATTTTAACTTTAGTTACCATTTGAGAATGTCATCGCAAGTCAATGTACAGTTTTATACCTAATCTATGCCGAAAAAACGTTAGTTAACGTTTCCCATACCTGTTGATACATTTATTTCATAATACTTCTTATGAAAAATAGGTGATATTTTTCTTACGAAGTATTATGAAATACCTAGGTTATATTATAAAGATTGAAATGTAAAAAGTTTAATTATAATTTTAGCCATTCACATCTTGATTAAACAATAAATATCAAATGATTAAATTGTGTAGATTTAATTTATTAAAGTTTTAAATTAAAGTTTTAAAATTATTAAAGCGCTCCTCCTCTCTCCTACTTATTTAAACTTTTGCTGTGCCCGACAGGGTCCATAATTGTTTCTTTATTTTATACTTACCAAGTTACCACCTGTATGACTGTGTACATTATGGATTGCAATAAAGAATTTATTTATTTATTTATTTAGTATTAGGGAGACCAACAGCAAATAACAATAATATAAATGACAAGATTGAAGATTGGATTGGAGATTGATTGATTGATGAATTGAGAATAGAATATCACTGCCAAAGTTAGAATGAAAAAACAACCCGTGAAATAGTACCTAATATTTTATGCACCTATCATGCATGCATTGACCGTTGACTCCATCTGAGTTAAAAGTCAAGGTAAAAACATTATGCTGTTTTTTAAGCACCTACCTAAATAACTGTTCTCGAAAACAAAGATCAAATTTAGGGTAAATTACCGTTACAGCGTCAAATAAGGTCTTACAGGATAATTTGAAATTCATTTTGTACGAAAAAAATATAAAATTCTGCAACTCACTACAATTAATGACATTCTTCTGTAATAAATTATCTACGCGTTCAATTTCAAAGCTCGTTTTACACCAAATATTGAATATAATAACGGTCTCTATTGACATTCTTGTCACACTTGCCTGTATACCTTCAAATTTTTCGCCACCATTAACCTAGGTACAGTGGATGAAAACCCGTAAAATACGTAATTTTCGGTAAAATTCAAATATTTTACGTAATTTTCAGTAAAATACGTAATATTCGATAATTCATTTATTTAGGTGGATTTAGTGCTGCAATCACGTGAACACTGCACACTGATACGTTCCCCAACAAGTTGTTTATCACACACGCACACATTCAAGCCGCGTTCAGTGTCAGTGCCGTACCAAAGAATAGTTGATAAATATCAAACAAAATGTGTACGGACAGGCAGTGTAGGTAGTTATAAATGTTTGAACTAGGTAGGTAGGTTATAAAAATAATTGTCAAAATAAAAATAGTAGGTACCTATCTACCTATTGGCGTTTTTAACTTTACCAAATCTGTAAAAACTATTTGAAAATTTAAAAAACTTGCAATTTATTTCTTTTAAATTAGAAAGAAATATAAATATCACCAAGGTCGCCAATAATTTTACCGTAATCTATATAAATTACCCGTATTTTACGCGCCTTTTTGTTAACATTATGTAATTTTGCATCGTTACCTACAGTGCGCCCACTAACAAACCATTATAGGTAGATGATCATAATTACATTAATAACATAATGAGATAATTAATCATTGTAAAATTTAATAATCCTCGAACGTAGCTCGGTACAATATAATTAGAAGGCTGCATGGTACAATAATGGACCATTGGTAGTTATTAATATCGATAACTTAATGAACCGTCCTGTCTGCCTCTCAGGCCCGATCAACCGTGATCCAATGAATGGATGTTTTCTTTGTATTTTAATTGCAATTATTTCCATGCTTGAAAAAGAAGGGAAATATTTGTTTATTCGATTATTATCAGCCTCGAATAATGAGAACGGGCTGTTATTATTATGGTCATTAAATGCTGCAAGAAACTGACATCTAAGCAAATTGCCAATTTTAAACTGCGCGTCACTTCGGACACGTATGCAGTTCGTCTAGATCCAACGGTCGAATGAGATCAAATTATTGATTCATAAATATCTTGGCATTGACTCACCCACTTTGCAATTTATACGAACCAAATAAAACGATTCTGTCTCACTCCTGACTCCTTTAAATGGTCGATCTTGAACCCCCATCTTGAGATCCTGTCAATTCTATCGCTCAGCGAAATGATCTCATCACTCCATTGCAACGACCTTATTGTGATTAATGCTGTTCTGTCGCTCTTCGTATATAAATTATACGCGGACGCTATCCGTCGATCTCTAATTGAAGGAATTGTGGCAATTTATGAGACACGGAGCCTTTTGTGCGAGCAATGAATTGAGCAATTAGCGACATAAGAATTTTCTTGATTAAAAAATAAAGGTTCGTTGTAAAACTCAATTAAAGTCGATTGGGTGGCGGACGAGAGATCTATGTATCTTTAAGCCTTGGCTCTATATAGCACCTTCTTGATTCATAATGAAGGTGAGCATCCTTTTGAATTATAAACAGGAAGAGCAGGTAACTCTTTAGTATCTGTTATCAGAAATAACGACAATTTGTCTGTAACCTAGTAATAATGTCTAGTTATTGAGTCAATTAACATGACTGGAACGTGGCTCACATGTATTTTATAAATTATATTAACATTTAAGTCAAAGATCTATTGGTCTATTGCTAACTTTTTTTTTCCGCAATTTATTTCGTAGGTTCTTACAAATGACGACGATCGTGCAGTGTGCACAGCTAGATGCGTCTAACGATATATATTGACTATAATGAGAATATAAGAATTATATTTACACTTCACATTTTGGTTTACCAAGCGGTTTTTAAATTTTTATCTTCTCCTGTAAAATTTAGTTTAATCACGAAGTTTCCAGTGCACGAAATATGGAATATAATAATTATAACTTTTATTTAGCTTTAAATGACATAAATTAAATGTATGTAAATTGCGTAATGTTAACTCCAACTAGCACTATTACATATAAAAGCAATTTATTAGTCACAACACATAAAGGTTGTTACTCCAGCATAAATAACTTAATTAAATATTAATTAATGTCAAAAGTTAATATCGTCAGACTATTTAAAAGAAATTATTATTCATTGGAGTACTTAAAGACTAACTTCGTAAGTAAATAAGTACAAAAACAGAGGTTGTGCAATGATGGTAGCAATATTAAAAGTAAAATTAAAAGCGCGGTTAACAATAAAGCCTTTTTTGTTTTAGAATAATAGGGTAAACAATAATACGAGGTGTATCAGAAATGCGTTGTCATATTTAAGGGTGTAGATGAGACCATTAAACCGAACAACTTTCTCTATGGGACCAACATCGTAATCGCGGAAAACTAATCAACTGTCCCATACAAAACTTCAATACCGACCCAAGCGTATGGAACAGCTGATAATTTTTTCGCGATTACAATGTGACGTGAAATGAACAACAGTGTAACAATTACTTAGAAGTAAACACCACAACATGCCATAATAACATCTAAAGTAACAGTAAGCTCACTCATGTCACAAATGAAATTGACTTGTCTTTTCAAAAACATTTGAGAATTCAAAACCAAAAGGCAACTAACAGTTTGTAAATCACCCACGCAAGCTTATATGGCATTTAAATGAGCTGTATGTTCATTATTCTATGATAAATTAATTGAATCTATGATAAATGATGAGTACCACGGCGTAATAAATCTAATATTTCGCTCATTGCGATAATGTAAGATGACGTCACTTGGCCTCCCTGCCTTCCGGTACCTAGCTCTTTGATCCACCGGCCACGGACGCTAGACTAGATATTATGAAGACAATAGAATAACGTCAAACGTGTGTGAAAAATGCAAGGCTAAACATAATTAGAACATTTTCAAATTCCTCTTTTAAACCAGTCGCAACATTGAAGGAGCGTTTGTTGCCAGTAAAGCCAGCACGGCGGGTGGACAAACATGTTTTCTCCACACTTTGTGTCCTTGACAGAAGACAAAACGGAGAATAGAGAGAGAAAACGGTATGGAGTTGGTTTTGTCTCCGATTTTTCTGACAGCAAACCTGGTTTCTCCACCATTTTGTCTCCTTTTTTGCCGTGCTAACCCAATAGTGGTAGATAAAGTTTTAGAACATTTACACGTCTAGCATCTCTTTAATTTCTTTAATGACCAGTAATCATGACTTATCATTAACTAGCGATCCGTCCCCCGGGCTTCGCACGGGTGCAATTTCTCTACTATCCTTACATTAAATATTATTATACACCTAACAAGAAAGGTTATCTAACTGATGGCGAAAACCGCATCAAAATTCGTTGCGTGGTTCAGGAGGAGTTAGCGGATATACACTCAGACAGACGCGGAAAGCTACTTTATTTTATACTATGTAGAGATAGACAAGAAGATATATTAATTGCCTTATATATAAAATCTTTTCATGATTTATTGAGCCGGGGGAGCCCCCGCATTGTGACGAACTCCTCCTTTATCATTTCATTACTGGCAATCTCCTTCGTCACTGGCCACTTCATGCTCCTAAAATTCTAATCAAATCTTCTTAAAAATATACCCATTATTGTTATGTTTCATAAAGAAACATAAAAATAATGGGTATATTAAAATGATGCAATCTAAATCCATTTTCAATTAAGAAATATGTTTAAACCTAAAGAAATAATTGAAACAGAAATAGATATTCGGAATTAGCATTTAACACCATGGGTGTATCACCTCCATGGAACTGGTTTTGAAGCCTTGACATTTCAAAATTACATCCGATGGAAGTTGATACGTTAGTTTTAAGGCTTCTTGTGTCAAGCATTACATCATATCCCTAAGAATCTCTATGGGGCTACACTTAGTACTGCAAATATGAATGTAAAATTAAAGTTAAAAAAGTAACATCATTACAGATTACAAGACTAATCCATTGCGAAGTTCAAATAATCTTTTTAGAATAAAGTACCTAATTTAAATCTTATTTAAAGTAACTTGAGATTTCATGAATAATTTAGTATGCAAATTAGAAACTAACTGTTCTTTTAACACTTAACCACAAATTGCTATTGTATAAATGGCGGATATCCAAGCCAAATAAATGTAAAGACATTACTATGTAGCAAAAGCTTGAACGTGTGATCATGTTTCTCGGGAACACTTTTATTACTCTGATATGTAAATAATTCGGGTGTCGAATCCGTTTCCAAGGCCAAGACACTCCGCAAAGTAAACTTTGATAAATGGATTGAATTTGTTTGTTATCTGTGCCCAACATACCATTGCCAATATCGTGAGCTTTTAGCAACGGATTATGGAATCATCATGTATTCGTAAATAACGTTTATATTTGCTCATATATTACGCTCAATTTATGACGGGAAGCGTCAGTAAACGTCCCTTTTAATACATCAATTTATTACTTACATACAGGTTTTTTTTTTATGTAGTGCGCATAATTTGTAGTGATTCAGTCTCTGTTCCTAAATGCAACCGCAGTATTGGGATATACTTTAAAACATAACGAAAATTCGGCTTAGTATGGGGGACACGCATAATTTACTAGCGCAAGCCATATAAAATTAAATACCTACCAGTGGCGAAGAGTCCATACAACCCGATTCCCATCGGCTTCCCTTTAGGAATCGGTTAGTGCATAGACCAACGTTATATGGCTTGTTATTCAGTTAGGTCGAGCTCTTCCAGACATGACTATATATAGATTACAAAAGACGGTATGGATTTTTGTCTTGCAGCATTAATTGCAGCAATTTTTAGAAGACTTAAAGCTTCCCATTTTAACACTGTCACCTTTCGCCACTGATACCTACCTATTTTATTTATTTTCTTTTGGAGTGAATTTTAGTACTGCGGTTGCATTTGGGAACAGAGACTGAATCACTCTATAAATTATGCGCTAAACATGAAAAAATATCCTGTATAGGTTTGAAATTTATGAATTAATTCACTCGTTAAAATATTTCAAGTATTACCTATGCTAACAACGGTTAAGGAAGGCCTGAGTAGATATACATCATCACTGTGACTTGACTGATCTGACTCGATGACTACAAAAATATTTGTACAAGAAATAATAACACGTAAATCATTAGTAAATAAGTACTATTAGAATCTTATTAAACAGCAGGTAACGCTATTTATCTTCTCGTTCGATACTTAAACTTTCTTAATAATACCTAATCTAATTAGCCGTTAATAGCATATAAGTGATTTAATAACAGACAAATTAAACTATAAAACTTGCGATATTGAGATCTTATGGCCGGATAAAATGTGATTGCTCTAATTATAACTTGCGTCAAGGGTAAAAATTTGGGACAGATTTTTCAAAGGTTGAAAATGCCATAATTATTATTATTGGCTCGTTTCGGTATGTATTAAATAAAGTAACCAAAACTACCGAATTGTGTTCAAGAGTTTTTCCATAATATCAAATATCGTGCCTAAAACACAAAGAAAATAGGAACGAAAAATAATTATCGTAGATTTTCATCAACGAATCAAAGGCGCTTATCGCATATCTAATGAATTTTGTTATTAGCAAGCTGGTGGTGTTTTCCGACAGATTTATAGCATAGTAATAATACTAACTGCTGTATTCAAATTTCGAATTATTATAATTATATTTCAATAAATTTTGTGATCAGACGAGATCTAAATTATTTAATTACAACTCTAGCTAGCGATGGATTGCCAACAGACAAACGGAATCGTGGTTTTAGAATTATTAGAAACAAAACACGTATTTTTGTATCGTAATAGCAAAGTGTTAAAAAGATTCAGAAATATTTGCCAACTTAGGTATCACTACATAGTATAAAACAAAGTCGTTTCCCGCTGTCTGTCCCTATGTATGCTTTGATCTTTAAAACTACGCAACGGATTTTGATGCGGTTTTTTAATAGATAGAGTGATTCAAGAGGAAGGTTTCTCTTCCAGGATACTTTCATATTTAATGTAAGGATAGTAGAGAAACTGTATCCGTGCGAAGCCGAGGACGGGTCGCTAGTTTGTTATGCAATAAGACCGCCTAAAACTGTACCTAATCTCATCTTTAAACATCCTAAAAAGATTTTAGACACGATTTTCCGGAATTAGGGACGGGAAATTTCCAAAAATATAACAGTGATTGTTATGTCTATTTATTCCCGCCACTCTGGTGCCTGCAGGTTACAACCCGAACACAGGCTTAAACAAAACAAATGTGAAAATCAGTTTTATAGGAGTCGTGTTCAAATACTCATGGGCACTAATTGTTATCGAGATAAAATTTCGATTGCCTACTCGATACAATCATGTCGATTTGTAAGTAGGTGTCACGTTACCTTTGAGATACTGCTATTCGATTATGTTCGGATCACAATCGTTGGAGGTTGTATCAATATTCCGAATGCGTCATTTTAGATCCCAATCACGGATGTAATGGCGAGGGAAGTGTGTGACTCGTATCTTGTTCACTTTTCCTGTGTTTTTATAATCACTAATAACGCTTGATTGACTTGTAATATAAGAATACGTGTTTAGGTTTATATCGTTATAAAATTTGAAATTGGAAGTTGTTGTACGTGAGAATACGTTGGAGTTCTATTTTTGAAAAAATGCGTTCGAAATACAATAATAAAAAAAAAATAGGACCTCTATTAAATTATCTATAGACTATAGGTAATGTTAATCGTACTGCTTGATTTATGAAAATGATATAAATTACCATTACAATCATAATGTAATTTATCAACACAGTAATTTACAAACTAGTAATCAATCTACTGGGCAATAATAAGACGTAACCAAGTTATTGTTGTTATATTTACCTTTATTATACAAGAGTGAACTGATTCCATAGCATTATTATATCTTATAATCTAATGATATAATTATATGTAAATAGAGCTGCTGTTGTCGACCTCAGCCTAATTTCATAACTATAAAATCTAGAACATTTATATGCAAATCCTACTGTTAGGATTATTTAGATATGATTGTTTAGATGACTTTGCATTGATAATATTATTATTATGCAAGGTGCAATTTAAATAAAACAAAAATATTCGTTGCTAGAGTCGCTATTAGCATAAATTACTAGAACAAGACGCTTGCAGACTGGATTTTGGAGAAAACTATAAAATAACTTCAAAATGAGATTAATTGATTGCCATCTGTTTTCAAATACCCAACTACCCGAAAACTATAAGAATAATAAATAATGCAAAAAAACAATGGCAAATGATGGAAATCCTTATTTTCTGTCTATATATAAAACCTCTTTACAAGAATGTGTACAACCTCATATCCTACTACTACTAACTAAATTACCTATATATCCTAAACTTATCAGTAGGTACCTACACTGTTTAACTTAGACTTGCCAGATCTGTGCTTATCATTTCCTAAACATTTCTGGTTACCCTAGAAAAATATAATATATTTTATCTAGTTATTTGAGATAAACTACAATACTGATTTTTCTAGTGATATTTTTAAAAGGGAAAAGAAACGTCGAAATTATTTACGAAATATTATTACATTTTAGGTAAAATCTAAGTTACCAACTACTAAAAATAAAATTTCTAACAAAAAACACCGACGTGCCGTACATTTGTCTAGAATATCTAGTATTCGGATAGTAACGTTTAATTACTGGACACGGGACCAGGCAATTCAAACGCTTTTCCTGATTTCTCGTCTATCTGGCAACTTTAGCTAACCAGATATAAAAAAACAGTGCCTATTTGCTCCACAAGAAACCAATAAGTCATTCATTCTGCGCTTTCCTTTCATTCCGAGACTAAGATAGTTATAGTACGCCACGCAATTTTATATCTCGTAAGTTGTTACTCAACACAATCGCATCAAGTTCAGCTAGACGGCACTGATTGCATCGCGCATGCGCGACTCAGGAGAAAGCGACCTGCAGTGCGATGACCCCGGCTAAATTCGGCCAAGGTCTTCGGCGAGACGTCAGGTATCCCAAGCCGGCTCACAAATAGACCAGTGACATTTAAATAAGGAAAAAAGAACTGTTTTACTCCAGTGTGGAAGACACTGCATCCATAAATGTTATTTAAAATAAGATTAATGTAGGAAAGAGACATGAATTGTTTCTAATATGGCGGCCATTAGCGCGTAAGTACTCGTAAGCCACAGTTCGTTTCACTCTTCACTGAATCATGAACTATAATTACTGGATTTTCAATTTCCAACGTTCACTTCACTGTTTAGATATTTCCATAAACATTTTATGACCGTCTTCACCTACCATCTGGCAGATGTACATCTATTTATAAACGTACGGATCATCAGGAATCAAAGTTCAAACATGAACTTTATCGCTAGCCGGGGAAAGTTATAAAACGCACCGCGCCGCGAACGCGCCCGTTCAAACATCGAACGTCGAACTTGCGTTTAAAATCGGCCAAGGTCCCACAGCGTACACTGACCTTATACTCTTGTGGTTACAAAAAAACCGAATCGAGAATTCGAAATGCCGCGTGTATTCCGAATTCTTTTTTCTAAACAGATAAAAAAAGCCCATCTGAGATTGCGTGTTGCATTCCTTTGCCAATCGCTATAAAAGGTCCAAAGCAACATTAAAACTAAATCGAGTGTCGTCGGGGAGTCCGTCGAACCGCATCTAAATCCAGCCAAGGTCTCAGTCAGCTGAAGGGCGGCTCGCCCGACTGCCTTTGTATTGGTCGTTTACACTGAACGACGATAACAAAGGGTTACTTGAATACCTATGACCTGAGTCATGTCTAGCTCTCCACGAGACGCTAAAAGGACGTCGTAAAGTAAAATTGCGAGTATGTGTTTAGTTGTAAAAAATGACACACGCTTGCAAATCTCAACGGAGACCACCCGACAAGATACATGATCTGCAGAGCTAAAACAAATTATATCTGCAAACATATTCGTAATAAATATCAGTCGGCCAATATAAATTGATCCCGAACGCCCCACCGGTGTTAATTCAAGCTTGTTAAATAAAGGAAAGTAAATGAATATTGCAGGTCTGTGTATAATGGCAGTGTTTGTATACAGAGAGGCGTCTAGACATGGTTTTGCCTGGCTGCGTCGAGATGCGCTCGTGTAGAGCTTGCGGTAGACTCCTGCTGTGAACCCACAGTGGTGAACGCGGCATGAAAAAAAAAAAAATTAATCAAGAGACTGTCATTACAATACGAACAAAAATTTAACACCAATATTATTACACCCGCAAATTTGGATGTCGAATCGTTGTAAGCACGTTGTAAGTATGAACACACAGAGCAGTAGCTTATTTATTTAATAATCGTTACGTTTTATTATAAGTATAGATTTATGTACACACATGAAAAGAAATAGAAAACACAACAACTCACACAACATAGGTACTTATTTTTGTTATGATTCCAATTATAATTCTGATTCCATTCTAAAAGTAAAACAAGCTAACAGTTTTGGCGTGCGTCAGTACAAATTATAATTGCATGATATGCACACCCACAAATAACCTACATCAAAACAGGCAACATAATATAGCTAATTGAATTACGTCAGTGAACCTTATCAAAGTGAATGACCTGCCGACCTGCCGCAATGTTTCCGCGCGGCTGATAAACTACCCAATTTGCAGCGATCCCGTACGACGCGTCACGCTACAGCTCATGTCCCTGCATGACCCATATTCTCCCTCAGCACTTAGGGCTTGCTCGAATGCCTGTGCCTGACCTACGACAAGTGCGCGGCAGTTGCGCGCTGTGGCTTAAATAACCGGGACGAGTGTCCCGACCACTTCCGCACCGGCCATCGATTCGTTTTGTTAATTAGAGCTGTTATAGCCAGCCGTTAGTTGTTTGGGAGTTTCCCCGAAACTTGATATTGATTGCTTGTTGTTTCCTGCTATATTTGGGTAAGGTTATATTAAAATGTGGTCTTGCAAGGGTTTGAATTTATAAGATTTTGGCAGAAAACGAGCAATAAGAAACCCAAGCTTAATTTGTTGCATATTATTTTTAAATGTTTTAAAGCTAACCTAACCTAACCATAATAATTTATGGTATGTTATTCGTTTGTAGTTAATATTGTTATCGTTAAATATTAATTTAGATTGCAACGACGGAAGTATTTGATAATGTAGATAAATATGTATAACACTAAACAAATATTAGTTCCATATTACATTAACGGAAGCTGATACAATACAATACAATAAACTTTATTGTACACCAGAAATACAAAAAAAAAAACATTATCAACAATACATGTACAATTATTATTAATTTATTAATTGCTGATGTACTTTCCTTGTAATTTTTATAATAATAAATAAAACTTGCTTGCCAACAAAATAGTGTAAAAGTCATTAACGATCAACATCTGAATGATAAAAGTGGAATTAGCAGAGTACCTACTGATAACAGGATTGAAATTGACTTCTAACCACGACAGAACTATAAAATGAATAATAAATTTTAAAATAATAAAGTTGACACTATATTCAAAAATAGTAAACCTAAGCTAATTGTTAAATTAATGCTAAATTGAAACTAATTTATAAATAAAATAAAATTTATAGGTGCAAACACGAAAAGTTAAAACAGCTCCACTTAAAATAACTTACTGTTATATTATCAGCCTGCCTATTACTTTGAAGTGAACATCCAATTTCGATTATAAGTAAATCACGAGATAAAATTTCGATAATCCAAATAAGTGTCGTACACGGAACTGTTGCACGCCAGTCGCATCTATTATTGATTGGCTTGAAGCGGTGCATCGTCGCATTGTTCGTAGGATCGATTCCTGCGCGTCGCTGTCGCCCCCGCTTCTATTTTTACCGCTTCATTGCTTACTCCCCTCGTTGCCTGCTTCCTGCCTTTTATTAAACTATCTGTATGTTAATTAACAACGGCCTCGCTCGGACCGGCTCTGTTTATTTTTCTATTAGCTCGTTCCTACCAAACATTCGCTGTTTATGGCATTGCTATTCGGTGTGTATGCGCGCGATCGTCGCTCATTACAGCTGCATCCGAGTAGTTTTTACATCTTACATATTCGAGTGCGGCTTGACATGATGTATCATATCATACATACATCGTATTATTTTTCGACCTTCAACTACTTTTAATTAGACGTCTCTGCATGTTGTGAAAGCGAACCTCACTCCCCCATGTTACATTCTTTTCTAACATCAAGTTTATTAGTACGTGCGTCTCGCTCGGTATAGGGGCATCTGGTATACATAAACCTGCGTGTGTTTACGTTACGTGTACGTTTTCAGCGTGAGCTTGTGTGCGTGCTGCAGGGGTGCAAGCATGTGTTGGTGAGCGTGGCGTTTTGTCTACAGCTGTTGTGGGTTTGTGGAGCCACGCCGCCGCTTCGACTCCTTTAAATTTATGCTTCCTCATGACCCACGCTCCAACTCACTATAGAGCAGCAGCGACACATTTAACCCATGACTCGGCCCTGTTTAATATTCCATTCTAAATAAGAAGTATACATTCAAATGGCATTCGTTAACACACCTCTACGGTTATTTTTACGGCTTTCTTTATAATGTTTGATTTGATCTGCGTTGTAAGGCCGTAACAAATTATTCTAGAATATCCGAAACTGCGTAGTGTTTAGCTACACTGTTGCTATTGTTTGTGGTAGCTACTCATTATAAGAAAATAATGTTGTTATTATTCACGGCTCTTTTGTTACGGTTCGAATAAAAGAGTATACCGGTACGGGCGGCGTACGATTCCTTAGTAACCCGTCTTACCTTGTGCTTGCTTTGTAAACCACGATAGTCAAACAGCTGGCGAGAGGTCATTGACACCGGGGCTCTAGTGCAAATTGTATAGTTACACATTGCAGAAGCAAAAAATAACATCCATTTTGTTGTCCGATCCGCATGCGTGCTCATGAATTCTCGGAATATAAGGGAACGGTCAAGAACGCGAATGTGTTGTTTATTTTTGGATGCGCTTATCCTTGTTTCGACATTTGGACAGTGATGCCACTAGATTATTTTAGTCTGTATACTTACCTACATACACCTTCCATTATATTTTTTGTTTTAAAACAAGACGGCGACTCACGCTACTGATCTTGCGATATAGAACCACAAAGCCAGCCAACCACAAGATCTTGAGTACAAAAAACCGAGCATCGTGTGACGTAACATGCATGATACACATTGGTATTATTGAGCGGGCCTCAGAAGGCAATGACGTCACCGTCCAAAAACCCTCGGGGTCGATGCTCGGGCCCCTACCTGCATTTTTTCGTTCATCCCCTCGTGACATTAGCGGAATCTTCTCAAAGGGATATAGATTCCTTACTCAACCGTTTCTAACTCTTCCGTGACTAGTTTTTGTTCGATGTGTTTGACCGAATTCGGTATTCACAGCTATCCTTGTTCTTATTGTTACGAAGAACATGTCAAATTTGTTTCAATATTTTGTCTAATAGGTTACCCTTACCAGTCCCAGTATCTTACCTATATGTGTTCCTTTGTTTTTGTTTCTTGAAATAGATTCCTAATAAGTTATGTTTATCTGAAGTACTTAGGTACTTGTCAGTGGCTTTTATTACTTAAAAATGAGGTTTGACAACATAATGGTATTTTGAAACTCATAAAAAAAATATGGTTTCTACCAACTTGTTGAGTTAGTCGTAATATTTCCATGTATTGTTGGGTTCACATTCTTTCTTAGCCTATCGATGTTAACACACTCGAGTGCGTCATTACATTCATCCACCGATGGAATGTTTTGGGTGATTGACATGAACTACATAATTACCGAAAAATTAAGCGCCTCAACATATTTTTGAAGACGTAAAATATTTTTGGATATAATTCAGAATGAAACATACTTGCCAAATAAATGAAATGATTCAAGAAAACACTATAAAATGCTGTTGCCAAAAATACCATATTGTTTGTTTATACAAGCCTCGTTAATTTTTTTTATAGACTTTCATGCGCGTAAAATGAAATTTGTTATGCTTTTTATTACTTTTTTGCACTCAGTGGTGACGACATTTGATTAAAAATTTATTGTTACACAAACTCTGGACCTTTTCAGAGAGACAAATCCTTTAATTATCCGCTCTTAAATACCATTTCACTCGAATTCAGAACTTTCACTCCCAATTTCCACAAGATAATTTGCATAACAGGACTAAACCCGTGTGAGATTTAGACCCCAAATCCCGGTAACATGGAACGCACAGGAAATATGTTCCATTCCAGTTCCGATCCCAGTCGATTGGCACAAGCACAACCGGCTTCCTGTTGCGCAAGTCAGCGGCGCAGGTCGGCGCTCCCGTACAATTGGGGCCAACCAAAAATGTGTCAAGTTGAACCTAGGTCGATGACCTCACTGTTTACGTTTAACTCTTTCGCGACCACACTCCGTGACTCGTGAAAGGCCTTTTTTGTTTTGCTTGTTTGCTTGTCATTTAAAAGGACCACACTGCCTCTCTCTTTGATCTTGTGAAGCGCAAAGTGGTTGTCAAAGATGTAATTTGTCAACTCTTGAAGTTGCAATTAAGGGATCTGTCACGCTAAATATGGACAGCTATATTTGGGTCACTTCGAGATTTCGGTACGCGTTCGCAAATTTATAAATGCATGTTTAAAATAATGAATTGAATTAACTTGATTTTACAACTTGTTTCGAAAAGAAATTAGTTGCTCCGTTTAATTTTCAAGATCATTGAGGCCCACGTTAACCGACAATAATATATATCAGATGGTTATATGGCCGTTTTCATTTACCCGCACCAAACAATAATTGTCTAGCACCGAATGCACAATCATTTGCTTTGTATAGAACAATATCGAAAAGTTGTAATTTAGTTACGAGTGTTATCTATTCCTACATTTTAAAATTATATTTTCTCTTTTATGTGAACATGGAAAAGTTCTTAAGAGACCGTCTTCGTCTTCTTGAAACCGAACCATCTGTTACATTGACGGTGAAAAAAGCCTTAGAAAGTCTAAGAAAAAAAAAAGACTTCAAAGCATGCTAAATATCTTTTAAAACTAACTTACCTATATCCTATTTCAAAATTTATATAAAGATTCACTAATATAGACCAGTTGGGTACAATATAAAAATGATAATAAGATATTTTGCCATGTCATGCCTTATCCCACTTTTTTTATTTTACAATTTCAAATGCTCCAATAAGTACTTATTATTCACAAGTCGTTTCCTTCAAGTAAAAAAGAAATAATTATAATGGTGTCTACGCGAGAAATAAATAATTCATGGAGATCTTTTGAAAAATAATATGGCTGACGGCGTAGGCGCATTATAATTGTAGATGTCGACATTAAACTCACTCCGTGTCTCGTCTCGTTGCTCGTGATATTGGTAGCAGTAAAAAAAGACCAACTGCTATTGGTCATGATACTACTTGTCTTATTTTTTTATAAATTGGCTCTGTTTGGGTATAGTTTAAGGGCCAGTTTCTCCATTCAAAGTTAAAGCTTAAGTAAAATTTAACTACTGATTTTGTTCTACATCATTGGTCGTGACGTCACTAGCTCTTCAGAATCTGATTTGACCGAGTTTAATTTCGACAACACATTCTTAAGTTCAACTTTATAGTAAAGCATCATTCAGTCTCATTATACTTAGACCCCGCTCAAGTTTTACTTTTGCTGTTACATTAAATAAAGAAACTGGCCGTAAATCAGTAACACATTTTACTAAACAAAACTAAACTTCTAGTTCCAACGTCCCACTCCCAACTGAGTAAGCAAAGTTACAAGACTAATAAAGGTGAAACACAGCAGAAAATAACAAAGAGAGAAAAAGGCGGAGCTACGTAGGTGAATTTACTACGCAGTTTGAAGCCCAATTATTGCAGCTAGATCTTAGCTATAAAGTCGTAGAATCGCTCTAGCTTAGAATCCTTGATTAGAAGATCATGGATCAAATGTATCAATCCCATTTTGATCAAATTCTAATAATAAACCTTTCTACTTCTACGAAGAAATAGTACCAAGTTACCAACCAACAATTAACGCAAGATTACTTGCCATTAAAGTGCCTTTAAGCTTCATCAGTTTCATCACACATAATATTACTACTTCCGCAGTAAGATGAGAATCTGATTTATGCTTTCCTTCATTTTCAACATCAACGAGAAACTTTCACAGATATTATTCTTTTTCGAAAGCTTTATTACCATTAACTTAATAATTATTAGTGTTTATTATTTCTAGTTTATAAGTTGACAGACAAATGAAAAGTTGAAATGTTGTAAGACAAATGAAAATCGTTTAACTAATCTAGTACTCGAACAATCTTCATTGCATGATGACTTCATTGTTTATGATAGGCTACCTAAAGATGCAATGTCATCGAAACTAAGTCGTTTGAAGAAAAAATTATATCATTCATTATTTTTATACAAAAATAATTTAAAAGGTATTTGGACGGTGACAAAATCGATTATTATTATTAGACATTAAATTATTAAATTTTCTTTATTCGAGTAACTAGGACTCATATTGTGTTAGTAAATACATAAGCACTTAATAACTATTGTTAGATACATTGTACTTAAAATCTAGGATTTGACCGGAGTTCTAAAATCAATTCAATTCATTCAATTAAATTCAATTAGATTCTATCAACAGTTCCATAAATAATTACAAGATTTTATTACTAAGATTAGATTTGATTAAATTGTCACATCACATTACATTCAATTTTATTAGATTATTAATATATGGGCAGTCCACCTTATTCGCTATCATATTCAGGAAGATGGTTAGATGGAAGTGCCAGATTAATCCAATGATTAAAATAACTGGCAATATGGAATTCTGGTATCTTCTTACATTCATACGATATATCCATGTATATAATAGTCCTACCTTTCTAGGCCCGATCCCGTTCAGGGGTTATTGTACTGACATTATGAACAGCTTTTATTATGGGTCCAACCCTGAAATCGCGAAAAATTAAATTGCTGTTTCATACAAGTAATTCAATATTACCCGACTGGAAATGTTGACATTTTTCGGAATTTTTGCTTTGGTCCTATAGCATAACTTGTTCATAATGAGTACAATAACCCTTTAAAAGGATGGGGAAGATGAAGGAGGTAGGACCTTGTACACTATTCGGAAGGTACAACATAGTAAATAATAAAAGGAGCGATGGATGTAAATTCAGTAATTTTTTGCATTTGTCCCTCAAACCAAACCATCGAGTACAATAACCGTTGGTTAATTGTGGGTAATTGGTTATTGTACTCCATGAACCAAACCGATGGATGCAGGGTCATAAACATTTAAAAGATGATTACTTCACTACATTACTAAAATTGAAATTAAATGCTTAAATCAGCCTCAAGATTTTCCCTTCATATTTAGAAAATATAGGTTAGGTTTAAAAAGTTATTTCCAAAATATGTATGTAGTTGCGTTTTGCACCTGCGTCGCGTACCATCTTATGTTTATATACCGCGATATTATAAACGAATACCTACGTGCCACTAGAACAGATGTTTTTAACAGAGTAACGATTAAAATTGTTTTAATTAAGTCCTGTCGGAAGGGGCGACTTCTTGTGGGGTTGCAGTTCCAGACGATAATGATTCTGTGGATGCGTCAGTTTCCGTCGTAATACTCACAATATGTGGATGTACATACATAACTTAAAGCTATTTTCGTTTTTTTTTTAAATATAATAGCGTCAGTTCAGAAGCTTTCAATTGACTACTAGATAACTATTCAAACCATTACAATCTTAACACTTCAAGATTCATTGAGTGATCTTCTACGGGATAAGAACCTAAAACCCTAAGAATAATAACACATAGAAGCCTAGTACGCGGACGCAAAGTGAGGCAAATCAAACTTAGCCATAAACTGCTAAGTCGATCGTAAAAACGTAATTACGAGTGCATGCCGCCAGCCATTTATCGCATCCCACTTACGCACACATATTTACGTTTGTTGTCTCAGTTTTTAGTGGTTATGAGATTATCTTTCTATGCGTTATTATTCTAAGCTAAGCAAAGTTTCCGATACGGATGTCAAAGACAGAGCGAAGTGGAAGCGAAATATAAAGAAGGCTGACCCCACCACCATATGGGATTGACAGTCGGGAAGAGAGAGAGATTATTCTAAGCTAAATAAAAGAAAATATGCTGTCAGGTGGCAGTAAAAATATTCAAAGTCATGTAACACTGACAACTTATATTATATAGTTAGTTTATACAGGATAATTTTTTATGTAGAGCGCAAAATTTGCAGTGAATCAGTGTCCGTTCCGAAATGCAACCGTAGTACTAAAATTACTCCAAAACAAAATAAAAAAATTTGTATCGCTTGCGCTAGTAAATTATTATCCTGTATAGTTTTCGATCTGTAAATCATAATGATTGTATAATATAGTTAGCTTCCAGTTGCCAAACGAAAGCCAAGATAATTTATCAACAATGTCCATCAGATGAATCTTAAAACTTCACTGATTACTTTTAATAGAGGTCTTGTTAACAAAGCGATGAACCACGAAGTATGGCCATGGAAGACGCCATTACAACCACGCAACATGATAAACAACGGACGCATGCATCTTCCTATAATACCAACCAAGTA
Organism: Allophyes oxyacanthae; assembly: GCA_932294325.1. Lineage (NCBI taxonomy): Eukaryota > Metazoa > Arthropoda > Insecta > Lepidoptera > Noctuidae > Allophyes > Allophyes oxyacanthae. The sequence goes on along the minus strand of OW028613.1, from coordinate 12,026,328 downwards.
ATACATTCAATGAAGGAGTATTATATTATATTTTATGTTTGTTTATTCAAATGACTTCAATATACTTATTGTATTATTTTCTTTAGTTACGCATAAAACAATACTGTTCAAGTTTAAAACAAAAAGTTTACCGTCTCATACGTATATTCACTTACATATTCAAAATTCTGCCTTTCATGTTTAACGATGCCTTAAATAACCTTAGACATAAAATTCTGACTTAATGTGTCATAAAACTAAACACTTGGATAAATAAAAAGGCCATGCATGGCCACATCTCATATCCTGTATGGTTTGTTTCTTCAAAATAATAATTTTTAATTTTAAACGCAGCTGACTATGATTCTCACTCGAGCCCCGAATCATTCAAATAATGTCAACAGCAACACAATTATACATTGTCTATTCAAGTCCATTTTCTATTATGAAATTGCGTTCTATGAACACGGCGTGTTCATTGATGCAAAGATAATGCACGTTGCCCGTGGCAACGGCACCCCATGACTAAGGGATGGTGCCCTATTCGGCTCACCCACAAAATACCTCACTATGGAATTCCCCCGGTGATTTTTTGTTATACGAGTGTACAGTCACGTGCATTGAAAAGTATATCTACATGTAGCGCTAGCGACATTCAAAAGTGAATTTTAGAAGAACTAGTATTTACAATCTTCAAGCATTGTTCACATAATACCTGCAAATACATAGTATTCATTGCTTGGTTTGTATTCATAGACTCCACAATCAAATAGTTCTAATAAAATTTCGTTTGAATGTTCGTGTATACATTATTTTGTGCTCTTGACTGTACATCCTATTCGGATGCGCTTTACATGTGTTTTTAATATTTACTCACGAGTTTTTTGGATTTCCTCAATGACACATCATAACAAATCTGGCGAATAAAGGTTTATTTTGTTCATAACTCTATTTACCCTCTAAGAGTCCTCCAAAGGTAAAGTTTGGGAACATTTCCAACTAAAATATTTCCGATCCCAGTGGTCGTTTTCACACACGTTCAGAAGTTCACAGCACGAAGTACTCAATTTATATCCAGGTCATTTAGTCTAAAAGTTTCCATCCCTTGGCGCCGAGTCACCCGCATCGCATCTTTGAAAAGAGCCAAATAAGACGCTGCGGAATCGGGAAAGTTTACATGAAAAACGATGCACTTTCACACTTTTAAGATATTAAGCGCATCTCACAGATATGTAGCGAGCGACGACGACGTGGGAATGAAAATAGTTTGATGGTCTCAGCAAACTTTGAGCATCGCGACTAACTCCGAACTCTCCGAAGTGAATATTTTAGTTTCGCCACTGCTCTTGAAAACAGTTCTAACGCTTATTTATTAACGCTCAATATCGTATGTCTCGTGTAAAAACAAGACTACGCCTCGCCTGCACAAAAAACTAATCTAAAATGCGATGCGGTCTACACGAAAAATAACAAAACAACAAAGCTTATGCAACATCCTGTCGTATACGAACGCACTAAAGCAAGGGAGGGTTAGATACATATAAGGACTAAGTTCGCATTCTGCCTGCCTTGGCCTTGGTTTTTCCGAATCGGCGGGCCTGGCCTCGAGCCCGGCAGGTGATTAGGTTACATAAACTTAGTCCGTCCCCACTTCCTGCTGGCGCGGTGTGCAGTTTTCGAAGGTCACATTTGGTTTTGTTTCTATTGCTTCACCAATTTTACCGACTAAGGTTCTACGTACCTACCAGTTCTGTTATTTATTTTAAATTTAATTGTATTTGATACACCATTTTGTAAGGAATATAATATATATTTGATATAATATGTAACTGTGTTTTGATGATCTGTTTTATTGCCACGCAGAGAGATAATCTCATAAGTGTGAACTGTAGTTTCTCTACATTCCAACGATTAATTAGAATAGCTATAATACTAGAGAAATTGTAGTTTAGTTTAATTACAGCAGAGATTCCATTAAAGCACAGAAATAAAAACTCATTGTAATAGGCGCTCCGCTTTACCAGTGGAATGGATAACAGCTGGCATCGAACTGGTTTGGACTCACGATAGCCGGTCCCGAGGAAAGAACATACAACGACCAAAAAGAATACCTATATGCAACTCTAGGAAACGCTGACCTTGGACACAAGAGGCATGGCACGGCACCTGGCGTTTTTGTTTGCCCTTCGAATAAATTGCGAACTTATTTTATAACTCTTCCAGGTCCCTTCATTGTGGCGTAGTACCACGTTTTTTTGGGACTTTAGTTACGCACTTTGATGTAATGAACTGTTTGTTTGGAAGTTATGAAGGGAGCGTTGTTTGCAAATATTTGCAGGTGCTTGTTAACCTCTTGCGGTTAGACAAGATTCTTGTTGTGGATGCATAGTGAATGTTAGGTGTCGTCGTTTCAGAGGGATAATTCACGTTATTTTATGCCATGCCGATCATATTGCAGTTACGCTTTAACTTGACGCGAGCGTATGTCACTGAAGCTAAGAGAATACCAAATGATTTTGATCAAAATTTTACTGCAACTGCGCAGCAACTGCACTTCTTTAGTTACGTGAATAAGACAACAGGGCGGCGGCGGCGCGGCGACGCGACAGTGGCATTGCGCTGTGTCAATATGTCGGTCGTGGTGTCGGTTGCGTAACCGGTGTTGAGTCGTGAGGAAAGTGAATGCAGCATTTCGAGGTCGCATAGAAAGTTGCCGACGCAACCGCTCTACACGCTGCTTCTACTCCACGACATTAACTATCGCTTGCCTTATTCATTCACTCTGTCTCCCGACCTGTCACTGACTGATCCTTACGAATCCATTAGTATATACACCACACAAACATAGCAACACGCGATCCGAAGATGATTGATGACGGCTATAATCTTGACCACGTTACTAATTTTATAGCTAAAAAACATCAGAATAGTCCGAAACCTATTAAAATGTTGCATAATAAGATATTCAACCCAAAACCTTTTCTGAAGTATTATTAAAAGAATTCCAAAGAGTTTGCACAAAAAGTTACACGCGCCGCCAGCTCAATCGCTCTGGGCTATTGAAATTTTGACCATGGCCACGTTGCCTGGCTTGCATATAATGGGACATCAATTCCGCCTGGATCGTATTGAATTAAAGGGAAAAGGCATTTAGTTCCTTCTACTTCCATTAGATTTCATTTTTAATGCGCGTAGTCTCATCTGGCTTGTAATCACGTTCACATGTTAAAGCATGAAATACCGAATTAATCCCGCTTATTATACATTCGATCTTCTTCATTTTATAGCCGCATTTTAAAGGCATTTGATGGATCGATCACGAGCTTGTATTCACTTGCAGTTGAAATTTATGAGCATTTTTGGTAAACGTGCGCGCTGTTGCGACTAGCTTGTATCCATTTATCTCAGTCGGTGTCTACGTATTTACCTGTACACATTGTATCAGTTTTGCGCTCGGAGACTCGCCGCATACTAAGCAGCCTCACAATAACTTACAATAGCCGCTATAAAAAGTAGTCTGTTCTGCCGCGAACACATGAGCTACAAGTTCAGCAAACTTATGGAACTGAGGTGTCATAAAAGTGTAGGATGCTTGGAATATATCATAAAAACCCTTGGCTATAAGTACATTAAAGAGCGTCCTTTAAGTCGTAAATTATTTTATGCTTACATATCTGTCCAGTCAGTTTTATATCTTCAAGCTCTACGTATCTTTATCCTTTGTAGTTATAGTTTCCTTCCTACATGTTTCTGTCTGTGCGGCAAATATAGCGTCTGAAGAATGTAAGTTATTGTGCCCGAGTGCGGCGGGTTGCTGTTAGCTGTGTGCCGCATCTGTGTGTCTCGCATGCACATATCAATAGCGATTTGCATATGAAACGAGTCTCTTTCAATGTTTTTGATTTTTACTGAACCACTTGAGCAGTAAAGGCTTGCAGTTTGCTTTACAACCTAAAGCCTTCAGACTTATTCAATGCACTGGCACTTGACTTGAAGACTGTTGCCTTCACGCCAGGTTTTGAGTACCTATATTTCTGTTTTGTTCAGTGAATGAAAGAAAAAGTTACACTTGTGTTTGCATAGCATGTTGTCGCAACATGTTTCAACCGATGTATTTTACACTAAGTACTTTCCTTGCCTCTGGTTTCTTCGCCTGTAAGTGTTTTTGCATGATTACAAATACTGTATATATATAGGCGTAACCAAGGGGGACAGGAGAGGGCCACTGCCCCCCTACCTTTCCTGTCTCTCATATATTTAGCTGGTTAATTATGTGCCTATACATAAGCACTGTTGAAATTCCAGATTTGCCCCCTCTAGACCGAAAACTGGGTACGCCCATGCAAATATAAGAACACTTTGAAGCTTACAAAGGATAAAACTGTCTGTTACTACGCGTCGATCTACACACACATTTGTGTACTTAACACGATTGAATGTTACATTTAGTCTGTTCACAATCAAGCTGATAGTCTGGAGTGTTATGTTCAAGTGTGCATAGAACCAGGAAGGCATCGTTATCTGTCGAGTCTCATCAAGTGTCCCGCTTATCGGCCCACATGTTTGATCAGGTGTACTTGGAAGGATGGTAACGTAAACCAAGTATCTGTAGCTTCAAGGTCTCTCCGTCTTGTATTATAGTCTGACCGTGAAACCGAGAATCTTACTTATTTATTTAATAATTTATGTACACACATGAAAAGACGCAGAAAACATTAAATAGGAGAACAAATGTACCTACTGCTTATTTCATAAAATAAATCTCTTCCAGTAGACCTGCGAGAGGAGAATTTAAAACACGAAATGTAGACAGCGATGTACACTGTGCAGGGGTAGAAAAAAACTAGAAATTAAAAATACAAATATTTTATAAATATAAGTAAAATACCTACATAAAACAAATACCCATAAATATAAAAATATACATAAATAAATACAAACACATACATAAATTGCAAACAGAAGATGACAAAACATAATGCTCTTTTACACGTTTCTTAAAGGAAGTGAGTTCCAGAACCTAACCATGCACAGATAGGGAATAGGAATAGAAGTCAGTTTCTAATCCAGATCCATAATGATCGAGATACAGGATCCAGACGATTTAGTTTATAGTTAGTAATCTTATCCTTTTTTAATGAATTGCTTTTAGTGAAATGTATGAGGATTTCTTTAACAGTGTTCTTTTTTATCGGAGTCTCGGATTGTCTTTAGGCTGCGAAGAAAGATACTTAGGTTTTTGTGTTTATAGTGTTTCTTGTATTTGTACCTATTGTTTAGTTTCGTGTGTCTTTCTCTAGAATATTTAGTGTTTCTTTACTGAGATGAACAAGCCCCAAAGAAGTTTTAGAGACCGCGAATACTTGAAACCTGCTTGAAAGCAGCAGGTTTTAAAAGTGACAAAAAAGCACATTTATTTGTCATTTGATCTGCATCATAAATATGTATTTTGGAACGCATATCTTCATACAAATCTGTATAGTTTTAATCTCCGGTAGACAAGATGTGTCTCGAACTTAAAGCCGAAATTTTAATCGGCTTAGAACCCGCGATGGTTGTCAAATTGATGTGTCAGATTTGCCGTAGGGATTTTGAGAGGCTAAAGTTACACGAGAATATTTTTTCAAGGAGCATAACAATAATATTGTCCTCAACACGTCTTTATCGGTTTGAAACTAAGCTTTGATACATATTAACTTTAATTTTCTAAAAATGTTCATCATCATTTTAAAGGTTTCTGTAGATCGGAGTTTCCTAATTGCCTTTCTTTGATTCTGCTTACTGTGATTCATAAAATCACGCGTCGCTTACAATGTAGAGCGGGGGCGAATGGGGTGAAAGCAACCTGTCCGTAATATTTGACTTTCTATGAAACGCGTCACTAAAGAAAGCACCGCTTGGCCAAATCCGCCCGATGGAAAATCACGCCATAGTTCTGTTAAACTAAGCTTATTCTACCGTCGGCCAATTCTACTCCAGCCTTTAGTCTCAAGCCGCTTTAGAGTAGGGAAATGAATTACGACAGACTATCAACCTCTCACTTCTTATAGCGCTAGTACGCCTCAATACACATTATTATCATATGTTATTTCAAGTGTAGGTACTTTGTGATGCAATCGCCTAGACTACAGGAAAAACTACATAATATTCATAGATGTGTCAGTTAATATGTGTAGCTATAGGATTGCAATTTTTTACAGTTAAAGGAAAATTACGTCATGCTTCCTAAGAGTAATTTATATACAAGGAAATATTGTTGATAATCCGTTTCCTCTCCTTTTGAAATAAAAATTCTAAAGAGTATAGTTTAGATAGCCAATACTTGTTAGTTATTACCCCTGCTTTAACTAATTAATGCGGTTACGCCAATTACCCTCGAGTCTATCGATAACTACATGAAATATTTTTAATTGGTGTTGCCATAAAAAACGATGTTGCCGTATAATTTAATTCCCATCGCATGGTAGGTCAGTTTACACAAGTAGGCAATAGAATTTATTTTTATAGCGTTCAGTGTTTGCTCACATGCCTGGAAGATATTAACCCGAGGTGGGATGTAACGGTTTGGTAACTTAATGCGAAGATAAGAGTCGAACGGTACTTAAAGAGGTGGAGCAGGGCCTTTGCCGCGAGTGGAAAAAAAAATAAAAAACCTTCGCAAATAATCGTTCCATTACAATACACATAAATTACTAAGAACCAAGTTACGCCCCAAAAACTGGTGTTTTTGGAATATATTTCTGACCGAAAGAAAAACGTTTTCGTGTAGTTCTTAAAATTTATTTTGTAAGTTCACGTAAATCATTGGTTACAAAGAAAATCATTAGTTTCAAAATAAAATAAGTTGATAAAATATCGCACGTCGTTTATGAGAGACATTTAGTTTTAATAAAACATGGGACAAGGATAATACAAAATATTAATTTAATCTTAGATTGCCAACAATGTGTCATAACAAATTGTAACGTTATTAATCCGATTCTGTTGATTTATACTCAAAGAACAGTATTCATATTTTAGATTTACTTGACCATTACTCTAAAAGATTTTTCCAACATTATTCGGTGATACGTGCATTAACCAAAGCTTTTGATTTAGTTACAACAAAAATTTAGTTAATAAATCATTCACATTGGCATAAGAAAATCTTAATTAAAAATAATGTTAACGAATGCTGTTTTATTATCATTTATTATTAATCATTTTGAATTTGCCAGAAAAGTTGCATTTGATAGTACTGCAGTACTGCTATCGCAACCAACTTCCTGACGGATCTAATCCAGAGTTTTAGTTCCAGGATTTTCTGTTAGGAAAGAAAAACAGAAAGAAAGAAAAATCATTTATTTGCCACAAAAATAAGACACACTAGAATGATAGACATAGGTAATAAGAAGAGGACAGGTAAGGCTACACGAGAAGGGTATACACTAGTCCCTTAAAAAAAAAAACTGGATACACATTGCAGTGAGTGCTACTATACATATTACTAAAATACAATAAAATGAAACCCCAAAAAATAAAGTACCTAATCAAAATCCAGAAACTCCACTATTTCTTACTATTTTCTCTACCGCTCCACTTATACCTTCATTAATCATGTAAGATTTTTATTTAACCATTCTCTCGTGTAACATAAATGTAAATAAAAATAATGATGGCTCATTCCATAGTATACCGTTTCAATTATTATAATATGGAACATCGCGATGTGCCGAAAGAAAGCAGAAAAATAAGGCTTGGTCAGAATGGGCGGCATAACTTGGTGGGCGTTGCTGAGATAAGCGAAAAATATATTTGTATAGAATTTCCTTAATCATAGTGTGAAACTTATTGAAACCTTATTTATTGAAGGCCTTGGTTTGTGGATTTGATTATAGTATTTTATGGAGCTCCTGGTATGTTTGAGGTTTTTTTTTTAATTTGTTGTATAACATTAAATTTTTCTGACAAAAAAGGGTAGGGTTACTATTATTTATTCTGTGATAGACTAAACATAAGTAAATAATTATATAACCTATGTTAGACCACTTGGAGCCCTGACACAGCAACGTGGTCACGCGGCAGACCGCGAAAGAGATGGCGATGGCGGGACGAACAAACATTCAACAAATACTGTTGGTCATCTTTGGCACACAATTGAACAGCATGGAAATCAAGGAGGTAGGCCTTACCCCAGCAGTGGGATGAGACAGGCTAACAGTAACAATATGAAATTAGACACAGAAACTTTAATAAAAAATGTGACCTTGGCTGAAAACACCTAAAATTCAATTAAAAATCATTTCAGAGGTATTTCCCATTTTAGTTCCAGTGAGGAAATAAAAACAAAAAGTGTTTTATCGGATCCGTGATCGCTATACCGAACTCACTTCCCATGACTGTAACCACGGTAATATTATACGAGTATATTAATACCGTGCCATACAATACGAATAAGACCAGCGGGTCTAGCTAAGTATTGTAATTTTTTTACCAATCATGAAGATTCCATCCTAAGTTCATGATGGGTAATTTTTTTTCAAGGTAGCTCGAAGTTTAATCTCTCAGGATCATATTGAAGTTTATTACCAGAGTCGATGTTCATTACCATTTTAGTTACGCGGTAGATCCCCAGATCAGATTACGAAGCCTGTATCACGATATACAACTCTCCGACATCAACCGTCGGGCTTCGGCACGCCAGGCAAGGCAATACCTATCACCTCGCCCGATCTCATATTATTATCACAACTAAGGATAAATCTGTAAAAATATTCGCAAAACAGTAAATTCACAGTTATCCTGGGTTTTTCACATTACCCGTCTAATAGTTATGTAAAAATTTCTATAGATAAAAACAGAAGGTAGTTATCTGAATAAAACATGTACCTACCTCTAAATATATTAATCTAACAGAGTTACAGCACGGTAATATTATTTATTTTCTTTCTGCATTGGAGGAGTTCAGGTTTCAATTTTCTTATTTTCTTTCTGCATTGGAGGAGTTCAGCTTTCAATTTTCTTTCTGCATTGGAGGAGTTCAGGTTTCAATTTTCTTATTTTCTTTCTGCATTGGAGGAGTTCAGCTTTCAATTTTCTTTCTGCATTGGAGGAGTTCAGTTTTCAATTTTCTTATTTTCTTTCTGCATTGGAGGAGATCAGCTTTCAATTTTCTTTCCCTTGGAGTGTTGCTAGAGAGACTCGTTGAGGTTTGAGCAAAGATTTCATTCGTTGCATTTTCAGTCTGTGTACAATTTTCATTTCCTACCAACGGAGCAGTTTGAGTTTGTTTGTCTTCTTTTAGAGAGACTCCTGGATCGGTACTGGCTAAGCTTGGCAGCATCAACAATGGAAGGGCATTCTTTTTTAAAAGTTTTCTATTTGACGATTGTAGTACATCCTCCAAATTAAAATGTTTTTCACAAACTCGGTAGGAAGTAAAGTTAGGTTTCTTTTCCAAATCATCTCGACGGATCAGATGCAACCATTGAAGACGTCTGAAAAAAAAATCCTTTTATAGGGAAAAAAATCTGCTGTCGCCTTACTGCCGAGTTGTTATAGCAGCAGCAGAAATATTTAATCTGAGAAAATGTCAACTTATCTAGTGACAGACAGACGGTCAAATTTATTTTTTCTAGAATTATTCATACACTGTACAATAAACAACTACCTATTATTAATAATAAAATACACACGTCTTTACTTTGAATTATACAAACTTACAAAACAAAACACACATGCCCCGAGGAACCGCCTATAACTAGGTACCTATTTCACTCGTGTCAATCACTTTCCTTTAAATACTCTATTCACTTTATTTATTAATCCAGACATCTTTTTTTCGGGAGATAAAAGGAAATACTTAACCATTAAAAAGACACACATTATGTACCTACCTACTAGTAGGTAGTAGGTACTTAAGTAAAATTATTTTAGTCTTACCTTTCAGAGTTTCCAGGTAATCTAAAAAAAGTTATCTCTGGATGCGATAATGACGAATTCATGCAACCAAAAACCGCACAATATATCCTACACGTCATATTACACATATGTACTTGAACTTTTTTAGTGAAAAAATCGCGCGGTTATTGTTAAAAGAACAACACACTGTCCGTTCGTCACTGCGGCATAGTCGCGACTGTCTGCATGCCGAGCGCAAGCCGAGATCGAGGCGCGTAGGCATAGCTTGCGCTTCGTCCGTTTGTATGAAGTTGGAATACTGTATAGATTATTTACCGTGCCCATGGTGTAGTTAATTTGATAAATGTAGTTGCTAAATGACGGTACATGGTACCTACTTCCATTTAAGGAAAATTTCGTTTAGGTGAAGCTGTTAGCGCAGCCTGCAGGGCTGCAGCTAGTAATATTGTTCCTGTATGTTATAATTATCTTTTATTTGTTTTAAAATATAACTTATCTCGTGTTTTTTCTGTTAAAATAAAGAAGGAAATCAGAAATCATTAGAAAATCAATACTTTAATTACATTTATATATTAAAAGTACGTTATATGTGTATATATTATATGTGTCAATAACTCAATACACATATATACTCATTTATGTGTATTGATGAAATACGTGCGGAGTCTCGCTCTAACATAAATGTGTGTAAACAACATTCCGTGCAGTTTTTTGGCATCGCATCGCGTTGGCATTTGATTAAATATGTTATCCGTGCCTGTCCTTTGAGTCTAAATGACGCAATTTTACGTGAGAACCAACGAAAACACCGCGCCATCCACTAAAATGATTGTCAATAACCTATTATTGGACAAAGAGGCCATTATTTATCGATAAAAAGCTATAAAAAGAAAGAAATCGTCGTGTTCTGAGAATTCGTCTGTGAAGAATGAATACAAATTTAAAATACCGAACCAGGCAAGTAGGAACTTATAGTGTCTACAGTGAAACAATCACAGCCGCGATGCGAGCCTTCCTGCCACTGATGGCCTTGATCAAGCGCGCGCGCAGACCTTGAAAGCACACAGACTTAGATCGAGGCAACGTGCGCGCGGGCACAGTACTGCCACGGGCGTTCACTAAACTTTACAGATTACGTCACTTTGTATTTTGGTGTGTTTAGATGAATAGCCTCTAGCCAGAGTTCTATGATCGAAATTCTAAATATTGCCGCGTTTTTTGTTACGTCGTAGAGTCAATTGGCTTTAATATGTACAGCTGACGCCATAATAACCGAATTTGAAGACGTTAGCATACTTAGCCTCTGCCTTATTGCGATAGAAGTGAGATCATTGCACCACCATGGCTAAGCCACATTAGTCATTATTCAATCATCGTATGTTTTAAGTTCTCACCCACACGTGTGGTTGTGAAAAACAAACAGTTGGAGCTTGCACCTTGACAAAAATTTATTTAGCGCGCTCATATCCGTACCGTAACTTATGTTTGTACCTACATACAGATTATAATCGAAAAGCCACGGCCACGTCTATAAAACATCCAGTTTTTATCGCTTGCCAACGACAGCCTATCTTTTCTCGCGTAAATGATAGCTTACATACGTTCCTTCTCAAAGTATCTCACTAGAAGTTGTAATTCGAATATTCAACACCAAAGACGAATAATATTCAACTGTTGGAGATCGCTACGTTAACGATCCTTTCCGACCGTGGAGACATGAATGCGCATTGTAAGATTTATCCAATCGAGAATATTCGATTCGATTGGTAATGCGAACATGAAAACTGGTTTGGGTATTCGATTTATGCATCAGTGAGCGAATTTCCTTCGCATTATAATATTTTTATCAAGCTTGTCACTACCAGGTAGGTACAATGGGGAAATAAGATTCTAAGAATTCTTATTTACGTAGATCTATGGAGTACAACATGACTGCTTAAAAAATTAATAATTCTAGTGAACTCAACCCACCGAAAAAAATTGTATCTACCGAACAAGAGAAGAGAAGAGAATTAAGTTACGGGACTCCAGCGTTTGATGGTCACTCTATCACTCTACGCGACATTGGCTAAATTGTGGTTGTACCTCCACAAAACTCACTAGAATTCTTCTTAATGTGTTCAATAAATGTAAGTATGAATAAGGTTTTACTTTATGAGCATAGTCGAGTAATATTGATTTATTTGTATGGATCAGCAGATTATTTTTTCACGATTTCATTGTTGGTTCTGTAGTTGAAGTTGTTCCCCAAAAGACCACCGCTGGTAAATCAGGACCTTTTTGTGCCTAAATATCTACATATAAGTAGGATCGTTCAATTCAGTCACTGCATGGGAAAATTAGATAGATGAGAACAAGATGAATTATGATGACATATGTTGTTTATAGACAGAGTACGCGAGATATCTATCTACATTATTATATAAGTGCGGTTATCACTTTATTTGTGCTCCGCCAATGTCACCGAGTTGTTAGGGGGCAACGGACGCGATATCTAGACACACACACACACTACACGAATGTCACATCACTATCTATACATATGCATTATTGATGTTTTCTATCTACCTACATTACTGCGAAACGGATTAAGTACTTGATAAAAAATGGGTATTATAAATTCATTGCCCTTGCGAGCTATCTCTTCAATCACGTCAGAGTACAGTAGAAACATTATTATATCTGTACATAATTGGATAAGTGCATTATTCATTTGATGGGAATTGCGAATTAACTATAAAATGCTTACGTGTGCACCTGACATCTCCAGAACTTAGGCACAACTTAGGTTAAATGACATAAAAACTAATTGAACGAAGATCTGTAACTTCTTGCGAATCAAAACCGGCGGGTCTACCTCGTAACTAAAACGGTAATGAATATGAACTCTGGTAATGAACTTCATTACGATCGTGAGAGAATAAACTTCGAGCTACCTTGTAAAAAATTAACGATCATGAAGTTTGGAGTCCCTACCTCATGATCGGTAAAATTTTCAAGTTGGCAGAGAAAATGTTTTGAAAACCATTTTAGTTTCGAACGGACGGTTACATTGTATTAAACTTCGTTCATTTTTTACGTTAAACTATTATATTATACGCATAGGTACTTTATACATAAAAGGTGAAGAAGAGAAAGAGCCCAATTTTTTTTTTATTAAATTTCAAATTTAATCAATCATAAATTGACCATTTTATGTCCAATTTTAACGACATCAGTAGGACATTATACGAATTCGTAAAATATATTGTTTGGATACAACTAGCTAATGTCTTTGTCCAAATCATGGATTGCTTCATTAATTTGACATACATTTCGGACGTTGTTACGTAGCTGTCAATTACAATCATAGTACACTGTGAAATACACTCAATGTACTGACGCCAATATATCTGTATTATAAAGCACCTACTTTTGTTTCAAAATTACTCATGAAGACATGACACACTGTCAGGAATGCATTATCAATTTAATTACTGTCAAGCAATGCAAAAATATATGATAAAAATAAGAAAACAGGCGATTATTGTTTAATTTATTGGACTATAACTTAGAGCAGAAAAATAATTCTGCTTTCGTATGTAAAAATAACACAGTAAACCACATTAATTTGTAAAAACATTAATATGTAGGTAAATTCCTTGACGTAAAAATTTAATATTCACCATAACAAGTCACTTAGTTTGCATACTTTTAAGATCAAGACTCACTAGTCCCATCAACAGTGCTATTTGATTCGTCGAAAACAAGCTCCGGTTCCCATAAAATACCGTCCCGAAAACATAGTTCTGGAACATAATAAGCAAATTCATCTAGCAAATCAAATAAACAATATTCTAATGTATATAATCAGTGACAGGTCACAGCACCTGTGACTTCGAGTAGAACAGGTTGATGTTTAATGTGTTGAGGTTGAGGCCATTACGTCATGTGTCAAATACGCACCATCAACATTGACCATCGACTCTTGAAGTTCCTGTATTGCAGGCTGCAGCTTACTTAAACGTTGAAACTGTCTTAGCTCTACCAAGCACTGCTGTGGGTAACATTACAATGCTGACTAAAACGTGCTTAAAAAACCTGCAGCAATTCTGAAGCAGTCTTCAAAATAATTAACATCATTCCACTTTTACCGTTAACAACCACAGACTTACCTCCAGGGGAATCTAAGAAGAATTACAAGCGAATAAAAATGTAGCTAAGGTCCCTAAAAATCTGAATTCTTTGGAATCAAAACAGCGTTGAGGGCAATTTTTTTGGATCGTACCTTCCGTTAAATACTTAGTGATGAAACAGTTTAAAATCACGACTGTCCAATTGGTACAACCGAGTCGACAGCGCCACGTGTAGCGTTCGACCGCGACGAGACGAGGGCTGCGCGCCGTTTGGGTCAGTAAGCATGCTCTTGCGCAACTCACTGCCTTACACGGTTAAGATCAACCATTTTGATACAATTCTGTTCTCTGTATACGGCAAATTATTCAGCGAGTCTGACAAATTCCATTTTAACTCTAACCACAAAGATATCAATTGAGGCAGCCAAAAGAGCGTATACATTGTCATTCTATGTAATTTTTTTTTTGTTTCAGGTAAGAACCAAATTATAATTTGTGCTTTTATGCGTAAGTTTAGTTTTTAATGTTACCTTTATAAATCATTCCATATTTACATACTTGAACCAGTTTTCACTTGAATTTTCTACGAATCACATATTTGGAATTGGATACATGGAAAGAAGTAAAAGATACTTTTTATTTACATACGAATAACAAACGAATCAAACAAACAACAAATCTAGAACTTTCTGCACACATATGTAAGTATGTCGATGTACCATGCCATGTACCTAATTCATCGTGACTCAAAACGACAATGACGAATATGATATGCTAATGAACAAACTTGTAAGACCTGCGATTTTTCGCGAGTATTTTATTTATAACAGAACATTGCTTCCTAATATTTGGTTGGGTTTCCCTGAATACCGATTTTGTTGTACCTTTGTAACGGAGTTTATTTTAGACACCTCTTTTTTGTTGACGAAATAGAGATAAATAATATTATATATTATAATTTAAAATAAAATAATATAATTATTTTAACAAACAAACAAATAACAACGACGACACCACACACACACACATTTGTTACACTTTTTAAATTGTTCATTTTATGCTTTATTCATTTTACTGGTCTCACCTCATCGAATATTACTTTTTATTCCTTTATAGGTACTGAAAATACTTTCCTGTGTGTCTATCTCTATCTACCCACACTTTAAAACACTCTTCCTTATTCACGAAATTTCTTTTCGTACCTAACGACCGAATTCTTTCCGCCTTCACATCCAACATGGGAACAGTTATAACCAACAAAGGTGATACGGTATCAAACATTAGCCTACCAATTACCGCTCTCAGATGAACCTACCAATGACTATTTCGTAACGTAACCACGCAACACAATTTGAGTGGTTGCTGTTGCTACTTACTAGATTTGGTGTGGATGCTCTGCCCCCGTTATTTCATAGATGTTTACCGTTACATCGATAACTTGTGAAACTTGGTCAGTTTTGTACGTACTATGTTCTCATTTTAATGTAACATATTTTACGTACATTGCAGAGCAAGACTATAAAACGGTTGTAAGATGCTTGCTGTTTCGTAAATTGGAATATGTTTTCAAGTATTTGGATACCCTTGTACCAAATATTTTGAACTACGGTCTACGACTCAGATATAAAACTAAAGAAAATTTTAAACAATTTATTAGACAAACCTGAAATCATTTTAGATTCTCTTCCTTTTCTTGTTTCTGAAACTTCTTTAAAATTGTTAAGTACTTCATAATTAATTACAACGTGCTAAAATAACATCTGCTGATTCTGTGCAAACTTAAGTTTTTCCTGTTCAGCTTCATTCGAAAGATATTTAGGTCAGGAACTCACACTAATAATAACCGACTAAATACTCCGTAAAATATAATAACATGTAGTAATGTGAGACTATGATGTAGTACTACTTTTTCTATTGAAACAGAAAGAGACAAACGCCCTTAGTTTAGTTTAGTCTTGTTAAAATGCGCAACAGAATCGATACCTATACTGCCCTCGGAAAGAAAAATGGCACATCTTAATTTTTTCAAAATTGACTTTGTACTTGATAATGGTATTCCTTTTTTTCCTGATATCGAACATGAACATAACTCAATTTTGCATAAACTTTTAGTTGTGCCTTTTACTTTCCGAGGGCAGTATAACAAGTCACAGGCCGACGTTTCGTTTTGATTGCATATTCTCATTTTATCACTGGTTCAGTCGTAAAACTGTTATTGAGTTTAATATCGTCTCACCTTTTGACCCCAGACAGTAGTCCTGTGAACCATTTTTAGTTGTTATGATATTTTTGTTCATTTTAAGCAACGCTATTTTTAGGTTTGCGAATATCAATTTTCTTTTTTTAGTGATAACTCATTCTGTTTTCTGTAATTTAGAAGTCGATTATTTTTCTCACTCTTTTGTTATTTCCAATGTTACCTACTTTTCTTATATCTGTATCCATTTTCTAACTTCAATACTTCATCAGCACGAAGGTAAAATAATTACCTACCTCCACAATTTCAGATGATGTCTGGATTTAGAATCGGGTTTTATGTCTATAATTGTGTCTGCTTGTTAGCATGAGGTTCTGGGACGTGATTCCCTCTTTAATTATTGATCTTCCTTCTCACCCTTGCTAGTATCGTTCAGATACTCGGCTATAAACACATGTTTTGCGCTGGTTTGATTCGATGTATTCGTTATCGAACTTGGTTATTGCATCAATCCTAGTTATTACGGCCCGTTATTCTCTCAGACGAAGGTAATTTTGGATTACGTCTGTACGAGGTTTTGCGTAATTATTTGAATTATTACAGAGATTCTGATGTCGGTATTGCTTTCTATGTAATAAAATATTTGCAGGTTAAAAATGTTGCCAATGTTTTCTTACGAAAACCATAATGTGATTTTTAAGAACAATTTTTCTATTTAAGTAATTTTTTTCCTCATTTGCTCGCGGCTCATTATTATATAAAAAGTTAAATGAATTGGACTGTTTTCTTGTGCCCAGTGCCTCATTACCTAGTAATCTCATAAACGATAAACTTTTTATGAGCGTTACTGAGTGTGTAATATCCAAAATTCTGTACATAATAATGTGACACGAGTAAGAACGTAACCTCAAACAGATAACACGATGACTTGTGGCATAGTCTTACCGATAGGCAAATGTCGGCAAACCCTGACTGACCGTTCATCATTCCGCCTCATTAACTGGACGTCAATCACACTGAAGCTAATAAATATCATTAACATATGCACTTAGGTATACTGCTGTCAATATCAGGGTCACGGTGTAATTCACCGGTAAATAAAACAAGTAGCTACAAAATAAGAAACAGTAGATAGATACGAACACTCGTTGACAGATAAAAACTTGTTAATAATTATGATACATTGCATTGGCCAGTACTTATTTATGAGCTGTGTTTTGTTTTTCTTTATGTTTCTTAATATAGCAACTGTTTCTTAAAATTGCAGCTAGTATCTGCATCTGCACATTATGGAAACATAAAATAAAAATCATCATCATGTATGCCTAGCCTTTACCAAACTATGTTGGGGTCGGCTCCCCGTCTAACCAGATGCGGCTGGATAACAATATTTTACACGGAGCGACTGCCATCTGACCTCCGCCACCCAATTACTGGGAGACACTGATACCCTAAGGTTAGACCGGAAACACGAAATAATCAGCAAGTAAAAAGTTGCCTTTAACATACTTTCTTTAGTCTGAATAAAACTGTTCCAATGCTACGAAATTCCCTAAATTAAGATAATTTCTAACTTAACTCGGACATTCCGTCTTGATAGAGGAAGTTTTACAAACAATTGGAGAGCTGCCTCGTAAACAACATGAGACAATTACTTACATTTTTGGTCTGTAAACAACATCGTAACCACACACTTATTAAATAAATATGGGCTTCGACACAAAAAGGGGAAAATATCAAAACTATCAGTGGAATCTAAAAAAGTTTAACAAGAGAAACATTATATATTATATATAAAAAAGGAAAGAAAATTTGAACAACGTTGATATTTTGTTCTCTCCCTCAATTTGGAAAATGAGACAAGATATCGATAGCTAAAACCATCGCTAAACCTGCGTCCATGTAACAGGCGAACTGAAACTATTTATAAATTCCATCCAGGTGCGGCGTCGGCGCAGGTGTCACATTGTCCAGTGTATTGTATGAACTTTGCATAAAAACACAGTTTTGCTAGCCTCCTGCAACATAGCTCCATGTATTTTTATCGTTGTTTACGACTCGACGAGACTATTAATCATACAAGTTTGATGTAGTTTCCACACAATATCTGCTGACCAATTGCTGTTGGGATTTCAACTCCGGCTATGAATGATATTATTGCCTTAGAAAATGCGGATGGATTTTTTATATTCTGTGTACCTAATATAAACACGCTTCCTCAAGGTGACAATAATAATCATTATCTTATTCGGAACCATAACAAAAGGCAACTTCATTTTTTATAAACTAACCTGCAAAGAGATCAGAAATTTTGTCATGGTAAAAAAACAAATAGGTTTTATAAAAGAGATCTTGTTTGGTATGAACGAAACAATATCTATTAAATAAAATAAAACTTCGCACAAGGAAATTACAAATATGTCCACAATATAAGATCATTTAGATGCAGCCGGAGTAGGTACACTTTAAAGAATCTGTCAAAATGCGTCCAAGGTTCACAATCGCTTTTTTAGACGTGGCCGACAGTAATTCAAACAGCGATCAAACGGTACTCCGCTTCTTCCGTCGTCGCCTACACGATACCAACCTTCGCGTTAATTGTTGCTTCTCATTGTCAGATAATCTTTTGATGTTCAAGCTTCATTGTTCTAACGTTGAATCATCGTTCCGTAATTGTTTTTGGGGATTTAAACTTTGTCTTATGGAAATGCGAACAATAAGTGCTGACTACCATTCCGAATGATACCGCTACGCGCCGCGGCTCAGTCATTATGTTAAAAAACCCTAATAGTACACAATTTGATCTGTGGCTAGATACTCGTAGTCATTGTGAGTAGTTTTTTATAAGTCGCAAATTTCGGCAGCCATATCTTATGTCGAATCGACAGACTCGACCAAAAAACCGCATTAAGAATCTAAATCGAATCACGTAGAGTTGATTGGTTTTTGTGATAAACACAATTTTTATGCCTATTTGAATTGCTTGTTCGCTTATTTCCGGATACAGACATTAGCGTCTGCGTTTTACAAATGCAATCAATTTTATTTTGTGCGATCCCTAGTACTTATATATAATTGAATCAAGCGGATTTTGTATTCTGATAGTAAACATGTTACAACATTGCATCCATGTGCATATCTATTTTGCATTCCGAACTAGATATATGAATACATTTAATATTATCGCAACATGACTGCAAATATGAATTACGATCAGCACTGGCGAACAAACAAGCATGTTTATCAGATGGCGACGATGTGCCCGAGATAGCACAGTAAGTGGACCAAGGGCACTGGACTCAGATAACGCAAGGTTGTCGCAGTGTGCACTGTACCTAGTGTACCCGCTGCCTAACTATGTCGATTTAGACTTGTTATGTTAAATAATGCAACGGAATTACGCAACTAACATAACGAACGAACTACGAATTTTTATAGCAGGGCTGAAATTAAACTGCCCAGACATTTCCAGTATGAGCTGACGTCGCACTGTATAGGCTTTTCGTACAATGAAAGGTCAGCTTATTCTCGAAATTTCTGAGCAATTTAATTTCTGCCCTGCTATAAGAGCTCGTAATAAGTCCCCAGTTCATGGATAATAATAAGAAATATTCTATAACTTGCGACAAAGAATAATCATCACACTAAATCCGAAGTGACTTTCAATAAAATTTACATGTTTGGAAAATGAATACTTCAACTTATACCAGAAATTAATCAATTCCGTGAGAAGATTACCGCGAACTTCTGACCTCACACATGTATCTACTGATAGATGTCATTGTATATACACACCTAGTGATATGAAGAAGAACCCGAATGTTTATCTGGTCTATAGGTAAGGCCTTATTCTCATGATATTTATTTTCCCACAGTTATTGGAAAATTGCAGGATATATTGACGATACAGGGTTCATTATCACGCAATAACGAGCACTTATCTAAGCATCTTTACTATGCAGGGTAGAATACCCACACAACTTCTAAGGAAAAAAAAACCCTATCCCCGCGAACAAAGTCATGGTCTGAAGCCATTATAATTTATAACGATAGGTACATTAATAATGTAATTTGGAGCCGGTTACACAAACAGTTATTACTGCAATAAAAATATTCAACATTAAAATATTTAAAAACATAAATGATCGATCACATCATTAGAATATACATACATAAACCTAAACAATAATCTCAGTAAGGTTATTTTTGACAGCTAAGGACAACGTCAACTGTGCGTCCTAAGTTTTATTATAATGTTGTATTTTAGTAAGTTGTATAATATTTTTTATTGAGAAATCTTCAGCATCATGCATATTTCTTTACTTAAAATGCCATCTACAGGTCAGATGTCAAATTAAAAATATTTTAAAGGTGCTCGAACTTTAAGTTTATAATATTGAATGATATGTTAATAATACCTTGTTTCAAAGAATTTAAAAATAATATAGAGAGCTTTTATCAGATTAAAAAAATCTACAAACCACAATCTTCACAGCCGAAAATGAAAAGGTCTTATTGATAACATAAAATGCATTTGTTTTTAATTCCTTGATATTGAGGTCGCTATTGATAAGAATTATCACGGCCTTTAGTAGACGCGGAAGAAATCGATCCATTATATAGTTCTGCCAAATAATAGAGACGTTTATCAGCGATGCATCGGATACATATGTACGGTCACATTTTTTGTCGCTTATACGTTTGGTAAACAAGTCGTCGACTAAGAACTTCAAGGTTGACCTCGTAGATAAGACATGATAATTTGGGACATAACTTGGTCTGTGTGCATTTAAGGATATTTTTAAAGCTACGCAGTCCGATAGGATATAAACATTTTAAAATTGTTTTTGTAAAAAGTTTTTGAACCAAATTGATAGTTAAGGTGACAAGAAGAGAGATTTATATTTATTTCCCTTCGGTGGAGCAATTCGTCAAGCTGGATGGAAGTCCATAAATAAGAGTGGAGGCCACTGCAGGCCCAGAAATAGCGAGATGTAGTGCGCTTGATAGAATAATGTGTCCTCGACAGCCTTGCCCCCGATCCGCGGCCTAGTTACCGTCCCAGCAGGATGCGCTTTTTAGCGGCTTGTTGGTTTGATTGAAACTTCAGTAGCGTTTAATTTGCACCTCATGAGATTGCCTTGTGATTTCAAAAGTTGGTTATGTCATGCTAATGCGCTGCTATTGATTCATGCTTTGCTTGGATTTTTATTCTCATCGGGTAAAGTGGACCGGGTTTTTTAAAATACTTAATCTTTATCTACTACTGTAATGATAAAGGCCAATAACGCTCACAAGTGACTTACATTATTTACAAACATATACTCTACAATCACTTGGTATGTTATTACTAGTTATTAGTTACAGGAAAACGAGCTATTTCAAGGAATAGTTGCAGTAGTGCAATTGCCCGTAAAACAGGTCATTTGTTCATTGATTACAAATCCTATGATGACGTCAGACGGAGTGGGCGCTTATCAGGCTGGACAGTGGAAGTCGGCCAGTGACGGCTTGCACGAGAAGTGCACAGCGCAGTCGCGACACCGCTGACTCACAGCGCATGCGCGGGGTCAAGGCTGCGCAAGCGACGACGCCCCGACAATTCTGGCCCGGTTTCACTGAAGTTCAATATCGTCGCCGTCGCCTAAATATGTCGTTTTACGTTTATATTATTCACGCTTCTCTTCGATCGAGACTTTGAACCAGCGCGACGTAGATCGCATAATGACGTACCTTGAGATTCATTGTATATACGTGTCATTGCCAGGTCATCGGCTTGTTAGAGTTCAAATGAAAGATGAATGATCACGTAGATAAGTTTGGAATGTTTTTGCGAAATCCATATTTATTATGATGCAAAAAATCATCATCCAAGTACTAAAAATATCAGACTGTTTTGACGAAGGCTTAGAGGCTAAATTTGATCAATTACCCACTGCATACCTTGTTAGAGACGATGATACCTATAAGCTTACCCTCGAAACTACTTCCGCGGTAATACGAGTGCCTATACGTATAAATTATAGCCATATTTTACACAAACGCTTTTCAAACAAAAGAACATAAAATGGACGTCTAGTTTGACTGCATCTATAAGTGCTATGTTTGTTTTCCTTGTGCGATATTATACTATACGTGTATAATAAATATACGTATACAATATGCACATAATATACAATATATCTTAATGATAATATATAATAGATAATAATATAATTTTTATAATATGCACATGACACTTATGCTTCAGACAACATAGGCGCCGATTCCGTAAGTCTTAAAATAGTTTTGTCTTTTAATAACAGAAAAAACAAGAAGTTTTGAGTTTACCCTTACTGTAACCATGTTTCCTGCAAACAAATATTTCTATTTCTCAAGTTTCAGCTTATTCTAAGGTTGACAACACAAAAACTCTTCCATACATTTTTTTTATTTTACTTAGTAGGTAAGTAAATAATTTGTATCTATTAATTTATATGCCTTATAGAATCGGTGCCATTGGCTGTTTTGAATGCGACCTGGCTTGTCAATGGCAGTCAATTTATGTTACCCGTGACCTAGTTTCATCCCCTCGCTGTTCCCGAGTGTTTGTCCCAACCGCGGCAATTGTCTAGATTTATGTAGGTATCTATTTGTTCTGAATGGCCTACTTTGCATTAACTATTTCATCCATTTGTCCGGACAGCAGAATTGATTTAAATCTAGCTTTTTTATTGCTCTTTATAACTCATGATTATGGTCAGCTCGTAAAAATGAATGCTGAACAAAGGCCTCCCGTATGTGTCAATATACTTTGATGGTGTGAAATCATGGATAATATTTATCAATTTTTGATCCACTCGTGGATCCATCGATACCTTGTTATTTTTCTCCAGTTTTTTCACAAATTAATGTATCTACGGATATCATTGTCCTCTTTCAACCACACCTAGGGTCCATGGATATGACCAGTGTTCTCTTTGATCCACATGTATGATGATCCAAAGTTGTTTTAGGGGCATTGCATGTAACGGGTGTTACTCGTAGTACACATTAATTTTTATTTTGTTAATTATCTTCAAAGAAAACATTATTTTAATGGTGAATACACACACCCTTTACTCCCCGTTTCCAAAATCTTGATTTACAATAGTCTTCACCAGATTCCCGAAATTCTACTCGAATACTTCTGACGGGCGGTACATCATTATGGAATGACCCTTTACCCGTTAGATGGCATAGTCCACCAAAGAGCATAACGAAAATAATGACAACAAACAAACAGCAATGATGACTTTTTTCACGAATCTCAAAAAAAGCTGCCGTCTACTGGAAAAATCACCGCTGGTCATTTTTAGAACAACAAACATTGGCTCATTCGTTCGTAACTAAAAATATAAAAAAAACATCTAATTTTAAAATTGAAGATATCCAAACGCTGATGCCAAGACAAATGATGGTGTCATGCGATTGTACCTAATATACAAAATGTTGATTATTTATTTACCATAAAAACTCTACATTTTATATTAGATAGGTATTTTATTTTTATTGAAACATTTTATTACTTCAGTATAGTACCTACCTATGGTTTGCTTTTATTAGTTACACAATCCTTTTACGCTATTCTTGCTCTTAACATATTAGAAATAGATGTTATAACAGCATGCAAGGTCATCGGAATAGTTGCATGGTATTGTTGCTATATCGACTGTAGTAATCTCAAGAGTTCATGCGATTTTATTGCGTAGAAACATGTTCTAGAAGCAATTAGTTGAAACAAAAACATGTAGCATTATCCGTGAAGTTTATAGCTCGTCACAGATTTTATTTCAATCTAGGATAAAACAGCTTGGACTTTTGCCCAGCAGTGGGCAACAGACTAATAGTAACAGGATAAAAGTACCAACAATAGTTCTTTATATTCTTTCGAATTTCAGGCTGCGCCGGTGTTCATAAAGTTCAGACGAAATAAGATCAGCTAACATAGAATTCTCTAAATTAAAAAATAAATGTCAGTGGTTTACAAATAATAGATATACTTACATACTTAAATAGGTACATAATTATATATTCAAATATCACACACCAGCGCGTTGTTTTTATATTTGGTCAAATTTAAAAATACATTAAATGATAAAAAAAATACAAAGCCGCTTCTGCAAGGAGGGTATCACATGGAACAACCCAATGCACATTTTGGACAGTCAAAATTAAGTCATTCCGATTATAAGCTTGTATCATGATTACCCTGCTGCAGGCTATGCTCGTGATCGTAATCGATTCAATTTTGACACTATAAGACTGTTCATTGCGTCGTTTCAATTGTCGCGCAGAGTGATTCAAAAAACATACTGCGCCATGTAGTTTTTTGAACTGTTCAAATTAAATCGATTCCGATTACGAACCTTACTGGTTAGGCTCACTGGAAGCCAACCCGAACATAGTTGGGAAAAGATTACAACGTCCATTTAAATAGTAAGATGTACTATCATGAATTAGTTCATGCATCTTTTATTAATTTATGTTTATTAGTGAGCCACTTTGCCATCAATCAGTCACATCGCCCTTATCCAACATGGTGGACTGAAATACCTTGGAGCGATATGTATTGCAACATTACATAACCGCGTCTCGCCTATCAACACTTGGTTATCGCACATTCAAGGCTACGCCACGCCAAGGCGCAGGACAACTTGTTAATGACATGTACATGACTGTGTCGTCATGATATAGCATCTGTTGTCTACGCCATGCATTCCATAGATAATGACAGTGGCATGCACTCCATAAAAACAAAAAGACACTGCCTACCCTAATAAATTAAGTTTTCAATAATACAAACGTTATATATATCTGTAATACTACTATAACTTCTATTTTCTATTACTTTAATTTCTTCGCTGCTATTCGTACTATATTTTACTGTATTTTTTCTTACTTTTTTTTCCTTGATTTATCTTTGTTTTTTGTTTCGAGCGTATGGCACCCTGGGTTGCAGCTGAAAACCAGCGTTGGGTAATCAGTATTAACGTACTGACACCCAACATTATACTGAGCTGCTGGCCAGTTTGGCACAACTACTGATTTTATTTTATTTTTATTTTCTGTGTTTTTAGCATTTATGTGCCAATAAACTCTATTTTTTTTATTTCTTTCTAATATCAGTTATTTTATTTTTGCTAAAAATTGTCTTTGTGGCCGATTTACCTCCTAAAATATTTTGCATGATTAAAATAAGACATTATACATATAATAAGGGAGTGGTGCCTGTTCAGTTGCACATTGCACTAAACATATACAATTTTAATCACACTATACCTACTATATCTTCTCTCACACACATCATTGAAAAAGGACAGGAAAATATTTAGAATTATCAAATTACTCTATGCCCTTGTAATGTACGGGTTCCCCTATATTACTATAATCTTTGTGTACGGGAAATAAGACACGACCTATGGCGATGGCAACTAAATTCACGTTGTTATCAAGCAAGTAGACAAATTTGACAGGATTAAATATCTTCCTTTTTTTCATGTTTTTTGTTAGAGAGAGACCAGTGTTACCAACTCTCACAAATATTTATCCCCAAAGCTAAAGTTAAAAACCCCTAAAATCCCCCAAAAAAATAATACTCTGTAAAAATAATAAATAAATTATAATATTCTACAATAATTGAAACATTTTCAAAAAGTTTAGAGCCAACTGCGTCACAATCATTATAAACTTCATAGTAAAAGTCAAGAATAAAAAAACCCTAAAAATACCCCTAAAAAAATAAAACCCCTAAAAAATCCCAGCCCACTTATTTACCCCCTAAATTTGGGGGGAAAACCCCTAAGTTGGGAACACTGAGAGAGACGTAGGTAGTTTGTAAACAACCGAATCAGCAAGTGTCTGACAATGACTAGACTCAAGTTTGGGTTCTGTTATTTATGTTTTTGATGAAACCCAATTAACAATATCAGATACTCAACTCATCGGCAAGTATTAAAATATAACATAAATAAGGAAAAACATTCATTCACAAATTAACTTCGAAATGCAAAAAAAAATACTGCTTATTTGCGGTTGAACAACAGATTTATGCATTTAGGTGAGTACTTTGATGCAAAAATACGCGAGTCAGTCGCCATAATAAGCATACCTACTCGCACGTTCGTCGTGATTTATTATACTTAAGTTCCGTTCCACCCACGATTCGTTAACCCATAGGTACGTCATTTGTAAAGAATCAAAAACGAGGTTTTAATGATCCTTTTTGCGGCATTTGTTATTAGATGGTAGCTGATGGTAGAGACAATGCAACAAGCTTAGCTCTTGTTACAGAATTAATGACACGTATAACAACAAGGACGTAAAGATAATGATATACAAACTCGGAAATGTACTTAATCGTAATTTACGGACGATTCTTAAGCTATTCTTAAGTAGTCAAGATTGATGACCGAGCGCTTCCTACAACTAAAAACTGATGGAATCTGATGTATTTCAGTGCCGTGCCAATGCTTGCCATCAATCTATTTTCAGATAAATAATTTGACGAATAACTCTAGCCAGAACGAGCGAAAACATTATTACAATTGATTACCAATAGAGAATCGTCAGATAATTTGGCACGCTTATTTTTATCTCTTTGTAAAGAGAGTCTATGTTTCTTTATGAAGGCAATGTGTTTCTATCTGTTTGAACTTGAGACGAGCTAGGGGAGTAATTCCTGCTCCGCCTCTGTTAAAAAAGTGACGAGATACAAATAGTACGAAAATAAACCGTCGAGGGGTATCCCACCCTCTCTTCCTTTTGCCATAAAATGTTAAAAATAGCACCTATCGATGTTATGAAATATACATCCTGTACCAAAAATGTGTGGTCATATTTTTAAGGCTGTGGATCAGACCATCAAACTGAACAACTTACTCTATGGGACCAACATCTTAATTGCGAAAAAATTATCAGCTGTCCGGGCTGTCCCATACGTTGGGTCGAGTAGATTATAGAAGTTTACAGCTGAATTTTTTTTCGCGATTACGATGTTGGTCCCATAGAGAAAGTTGTTCAGTTTGATGGTCTGATTCACACAAATATGACCACACATTTCTGATACCTACACGTTGTACAAATAAGACTAAAGAAACCAGCTAAGTGTGATTCGGACTCGCGTACGACGGGTTCCGTATCATTATCTACAAAAACGAGCAAAAAAAATAACGTTTGTTCTATGGGAGCCTCCTTAAATATTTCTTTTATTCTGTTTTTTAGTATTTGTTGTTAAAGCGGCAACAGAAATACATCATCTGTGAAAATTTTAACTGTCTAACTATCACGGTTCATGAGATACAGCCTAGTGACAGACGGATGGACGGACAGCGGAATCTTAGTAATAGGGTCCTGTTTTACCCTTTGGGTACTGAACCCTAAAAATGACTGTAACTCAACTATAAGTAAATAAAAAGCAAAAAAAAAAGTAGGTAATTTTTTTCCGCAAACACTAAATTGAATTTGCCGTAGTAGTAAATTATTTAAAAAAAATATTTCATATAATTTCTACTATGTTCTTACAATGAAGAGACGTTTCCTGTATTACGGATGCATTACGCCCAGGTGCATTAAGTACTATAACGATGAAAGTTACTAGCCTGAGTTAGTATTTAACCGCTGCACTAACTAATAATTTAGACGCTAGGCGTTGGATAAGGACAGAAGATCACAGACGAAGGACAAGACAAGGACGAGAATACTATGGCAAGTAATTAAGGCGATAGGTGGCCGTTAAAATGTCAGACTTAATATACAGTATAAAAGCATCGGTAAAAAGTCGCCTCATGCGCATGCGACGTGATCTGTGACTACAACTTGTTACATGGGAAACAATTTATTATTTTGTTGCATAGTAATAAAGACCTATTAAAAGTAACATAAACTATGCTGATTGGCTCAAGCTGCTGCACGCGATATCTTAAATGCCATTGCCATTTCATTCACAAGTAACAATGACCAACTGATAAAATTAGGGTCTTGAAGATATATTTTTTTTTTTTTATTATCATTAACTTAATACTGTAAAATGTAAATAAATATAATTTCTGAACTTAAATACAAAACTGCACGAACGTAAATAAATGAATAATATTTACCCACCTAAACGCACAATTTTATCATGATTCAATATTGGGTAAATGAAGCGTTTCGCAAAATGATTTACAAGACTTTATTAAAGGGCTCCACCTCCAGACAGCCAGCCCGAGCTGGCTATTGTCTGTTCTGTTCAATAATTAAAAGTCAAAAGGTTTCGCCATCGCGCCTTGTTTATGATTGTCCGTAATTACAAGTCTCTCTTTACGTTCGCTACCGCTACCAATAAATTGCAGTTCGATGACATCTCTCGCAATTTCTAAACTAATAAATCTTACAATTAAAACGTTACTCAAGAGTTAAGCGCACAGTCGGGAACCGCAAGCTCTGTGACACAAAACATCTGGGATATAGGAAATATCAAGAACATAGTTGTATGCAATGCAATGCGGCAGTAAAGCTCACGTATTATTACTTTGCCAATACGAATGAGAAGAGAAGTTAAAACAAGTGCACTTATTGGCCACGCGAGCCTTTGCGACTATTCCACTTTTATTCCTACCATGAACAATAGGCCTGGCGGTAATATAGCCGGTTTTGTTGCCTTCCACCGATCATTGGTGCAAGTTACGATGCTATAAATACGGCAGGACGTGCCCGTGACCCGGGCAATGCGCGCCTCACGCTTACACCACGCCACACTACGCCAACTAAATGCACTATTTTGATATTTTTCGCGTTGTTCGCAAAGTTCTGATTGAGTTATTGGGAACTATAAACGTTACTTTGACTTCATACGTGACTGAAAATGGAAATAATGTTATTGTATTTTCTTTTTACACCTAAAACTTTCTCGGTCCATATTTGTGTAAACAATAACAAGCTCACCCAACTGGTTCTGCTATTCAAATTGTACTGGCACCAGCCTTAATTAAATAACATAATTTATGAATCTCATTTAGAGTGGCGTATACTGCAATTTATATTTATGGAGTTAGGATAATATAAATCGCGTATGAATTGAGATATCTGCGAATACCCAAAGCCATGACTAGACAAGGCCTTGGCGTTGTTCCAGCACAACTGGGGCAAGCACTCATAGGTGACTATCGGTAGACCGTTTGTTGGCAATCGCCTTAATAGGTTATAATTATGGAATTCTCAACGCTGACTACATAAATTACTCAGGAGCTACTTGCACGGGTGAATGAAATGCTGTTGCTCTTTGAAAACAAATGTGCAGCTATTCCATGAATGCATACTGCCTCTTATGAATTTGTTTGAAGTGTACATCAAAGATGTAGATCTTATTTCATACTTGTTTGCACATTGTCGTCATCGTTTTTCGTGGATTTATGAGAGAGACGGCCCAATCGAATTTAGTTCAAAGTAAAACAATGACTGAAAGATACGAGATTTGCCCACGATGATATAATAACTTGGATGAGGTAGAGGCAGACCTTCAGTGCACCTTCCCATGTTATTGCTTATTGGTGCTTATTGGCCATGACCGTGGCTCGCAATTAGATATAATTACCTTCAATTTGTGCTGCTACCAATGTTATTCGCAGTGGTCTGGACTGATGTCTAACCAGTGATGTGCAATTATTTGCCTTCGTAAATTAAACCTCGTTACTTTACTGCGGAAGTTTATTTGCTCGG
Organism: Allophyes oxyacanthae; assembly: GCA_932294325.1. Lineage (NCBI taxonomy): Eukaryota > Metazoa > Arthropoda > Insecta > Lepidoptera > Noctuidae > Allophyes > Allophyes oxyacanthae. The sequence goes on along the minus strand of OW028613.1, from coordinate 11,996,421 downwards.
AATGATACTTTTATTGCGTAATTCGCCCTTCCCGATAATAGAGCGTGTAACAAACTTACACAAAACACTCGGGCCTTGGAACTCGAGTCTCTGTACAACAGTTGCATGACATCTGGTGGAGTGGTCTAAATACGTACTATGATCTCAAAGTAATTAAAATAAACGTGTAAATTATCAAACTTGCCACATGTCATAATTGTATGTATATTTTTTGTGGCATTTTTTCTTCTAATTACAAAGTTGGCAAGGAAGTGGCAGACGACACAGGCTGTCAGTCCGGTACTAATATAAACCGCAAGTTTGTGCTTTTTGGCATAAACCCCTCCTCAGCGAGGAGTCAACGTTTGCTCTGACAGTCGACACGGCTGATGTCAAAGAAATAAATAGGTAGTTTTACTAGAAATAAAATTAAAGAAAATGTCTTGCAATCTTATTGTTCCGCTGTGATCGTGAATAATTGCTGTTCACGATTAGTCTGATCGGAATATTTTCGGTGCTATTTAATTTAAACTCTTGCGACCTAGCTGGAATTTCTGTTCTATTTTTATTCTGTGTGAAAAAAGTGCACATACGGCCCTTAGCAACAAAAGCGACCCAAATGCATGTTATCGTTGTGTCATCGCACCTAATATTACCAGTAGCGAAGACAATGCATTACGCAACGAGTGCGCCTGCATCGGTAGGCGACGCACGCGCACCGAGCAACGGTCAGCCGCGCCGGTGCATCGTAGCTTCTGTGACCCAATTGCTATTTGATTCCAGTAAACACTATTGTACTTTATTTGGCGTTCTTTTATTAGTAACGAAATGAATGGGTCATATTACTATGTCGGGGTTGTAGCTCCGATGGCGCTGCAGTAGGCCAACGAGGCGCCTCGAGTTCATTTAGGTTTGCTAACTGTACTATTATAGTATTGCTGTATTTCGGGACTGCGTACTATAATTATAGTTTATACTGTTGAAGAAATATACAGGCTGGCGCAAAATTTTGGGGAACTAATAATGGGGATTTTAATATCTCTACAATTTATTCACCTAAACCTACGTTTTCCATAAAATATTCTAATTTTAAAATTTTGAATGTACTATATTTTTTTATAGCTTATTCTGAAAAATACTATAATCAGCTGAAAAAAAATTGTCAGCCCTAAGTTAATTTTACAAAATTATAGAGCCTCTTCTAACAACTTCGTATCAATGCAAATAAGTATGCGTACTTAGGTATATAAAGATTTGGTTGAGGTTGCCTTATTTTTAGATCGTATTAGGTTCCTTCCGTCTCTTCAGTTTTATTATTTATAGCTTTACTTTCAATGGAACTTTTAATAATATCGTTAATATCTTGACAGCTCGGTGGGCTGTTTGCGTAAATTCGCAATAAAGCCTGCACAAACAACGAAAAGAAACATCGATGTTTCAAATTAAGTTTGTTTTCATACAAAAACTCGCGGAGAACTCGTAAATCAGCTCGTAAAGCACTGCCGGACCCAATTATTACATTTTGCTGACTTTAATCATGATTAATATCCGTTCAGCCATGTTGCGGTGTCAAAACAGGATATTAAACGTATTTCCAAATTAGATATATCCTTCACGAGGCAGACCTGTCATTATAGCTACTTAGCGACCATTGGTAGAGACTCGAGAGCAATCTGATATATCTTCAAACATTTTGTGCAATCGTGATTGTACAAACGTTCGAACTTCGAAGATACGGTGTTTTACCTGATCAGAAACAACTGTTTGTAATTTCTGTGTTCCAGCACCCTTGTAGTAATTGGCACAATGCACGCATCAATACCTCGTAGTCCATTCCCAGGGACTACATGCGTACGCCTCGATCAAACTCGCAATTTCATATCACTGCCCAGACTCGATAGTTACATCACGTAAATGATAGTATGAAAGCAGTAAATCGAAAAGGCCTTATTATTACATCACTTGACACTGAAAATAACACCTTCTAGTTATAAGTTTAAGGTTCTATTTTCCCGTCTAACTTTATTCTAAACTCATTCGAATGCGAATACTTAAACAGCGCAGTGCGAAATGCATGCAAGCGAAAGTGAAGCCAACGCGTTTCACAAACAGTCCAAGTTTACTTAACGCTAGTTAACATTGTCTAGGTTGCATTATGTAAGTGTTCGTGTGACTGCGAGGAACGGTAACATGGTTCCTTAGCAGGTCACATTGGTGCGAATGACATCAGTTGCTGTCAAGTGCATAGCTAGGAGTCAACGAACAGGATTTGGCATTGCGTATGCAATAGACGCATCGTAGCCTTGACTTCCTCCAGTACCTGGCATGGCTCACGGCCAGAACCATTCACTGACCCACTATGCGTCTTCGGAAACTCCTGTATTATTTTGCTTTATAATCAGTCATAAATTTAACTTATACCAAGGGCTCCGCATTACCATTGCCGGCGCCCGCATACTTAATTCAGGCCACATTAAAGGTAATCACGCGGCCGGAGAGGAATGAGATGTCTAGGCGCGGTTGTCGTCTTATTATGTCCGGTAATGCTGAACGAATGGCCGGTGCGACGTGGGCAGTTGAAGCTATGCAGCCGGCGTGTTAACCCTGCTATTATCTTTTAATACCATCGACTTCATTATTCGCTACATTTTTTTTGCGACCGCAGCGAGGTGCGGCTGGCTTCGCGACTCGCCGACACGGGTTTGATAACCCGGAGACCTTGGTCTTAATTGCGCTTGCTCGGACCATTCCGCCGCGGCCACTTTTTATGCGCCTGCACATCGCTAGTAAAAACACGAGAACGACGCCTACCCAGCCGGCTCTAAATGGTGCAATAACTCGAACAAAGCTCGAACTGGTCGACAACTCCTCAAACTCGTTGGTTTACCTCAAGTGCGCTCTACCGAGAAAGCCACACTTAGACATGCTGAATCCTTTGCAGATCTTACTCGATAAATCAGCTTTCTTGTTATTATGATCACGGAATGGCATAAGTTTCAAGTAGACATGGACAGGGCAACGCAAGTTAACCATAAAGACAGACATTATAACATTTTTACAATAAAATAAAGTATGTTGAAACAAAATGTTGACATTGTTGACTTACAATTTGAATTACTAATTTTATTTTTTATTGTTTCAGGTAAGAACGCTAGAGACGCTAGTAACAGATGCAGCGAAGGTAATGTGACCGTGTACTTTTTACACAAGTTTCAGACGAAAGGTTGTAAGTAAGAATATTTTATCATATTTTAATGTTTTCCATTTTTCTCTCGAAAGCCACAACAAAAGGCTTGATGGCTTACAGCCAACTTTCGGCTATATTAATCATTCCTTGGTACGCAAAACTCGCCATTTATAAATCTGAACATACCAACTAATGATAGCTCAACATAAAAGAAAACAAAAGTTTTATTTATTTCGGTGAATATAATTAAAAATTGAATGGACCAACAAGATTACCAGAAAAGTATATTAGCCATTAGCGATCAATTTATGAGATAACATAAAAGCTTTTGATTATAAGAGATTTAAAAATACATTCCAATAAGATGTAAAAGGCGTTTTGGGCGTTGTAGAAAACAAACTAAGCGACTAAACAGGTAAAAATTAACGAAAAACCGCGAGTATGACGTCAGCGAACGGTGACAAGTAAGTAGTTATCGCTGGTAACCTTGAAGTGAACACTTCGATCGATCAATTTCATCTTTAATTTACATTTAATGGAAAAGCTGAGAACAAAAAAGTTGCATCACTTGAGCTAGTACGTAGGTACCGGAATACTCGTACAGACTTGAACACAAGGCTATGTCGAATTATGGCTAGAATCTTCTCTGCATAGTATAAAATAAAGTCGCTTTCCGCGTCTCTGTCTGTATATAACTACTCCTAAACCACGCAACGGATTTTGATGCGGTTTTCACCATCACTTAGATAATTTTTCACGGAAGGTATATATGTATAATGCTTTGATATTTAATTAAGGATAGAAGAGAAATTGCACCCGTGGGAAGCCGGGGACAAGTCGCTAGTACAATATAATTCAGTCCATGCAAGTTTTTCTAGTGTTCAAACCAAAAAGTTATTGTAATATACAGGCTCTTTGGTTTTGGACTCTTGATTAGTACACTGGTGAAAACATAAACTTATTATACTAGTGGTATAATAAGTTTATGGGTGAAAATTATCTCTGAAAACAGAAATAACTTAAATAATTATACTTATAAAGTATGCAATTAGCGAAGTGTAAACCTTTTGATTCATATTGCATTTATGAACAAGCTATTCAAATTAGACTTTAAACAATGAAAAATGATAAGTGGGGAATATCCAGTCAAATATGATTAAACTGCAGATAGTTACCTGTACTGTCACGGTTTCTGAGGTCAGTCGATCTTATAGCGGTACTGACTAGCTACAAAATTATGTATGATCGTACGAGGCTATGAGCATTAAATTAAATTAACGGATGGGTGTTAGATTAGCGGATAAGGTTCGAAACACCACACTGCGCTCCAACACGCAAATCACTGACGTAGCTCAAAAAGCCGCTAAACTAAAGTGGGATTGGGCAGGCCACGTCTGCCGTATGCCGTCTGAATTGTGGGCCAAAATAACCACGCAGTGGAACCCTGACACAGCAAAACGACGACACGGCAGACCGCGAAAGAGATGGCGGGATGAACTAAACACATTCACCAAGGATTGGTCATCAGTGGTACAGGATAGAACAGCATGAAAATCAAGGGGGAGGCCTTTGCCCAGCAATGGGATGATACAGGCTAACAGTAACAGTAACAGTATGAGCATTGCATTAACACATTATTAGGGGTGCTTAATATTTTAAGGGACTACCTATACATGGGTACATGAAATGAGGCTTTTAATTCCTGGCAGAGTAAGTAATGCTGTAGTCAGTGCCAAAACAGCGCTAGAAACTATGTTTGCTATAGGTACATGTTGAGACTTTAAAGTTGGAAGGTGCATTGTAGAGACAGCTTGCTTAGTACAATTTTATGACTTTTAAATTGCAGAAGTTTATAAAAGAGGAAGTATTAAGAGAAGAGACATCATAAGATACTAATTCCTCTGAAATACGCGGAATGTGACGGTTAATAAATACATTATATATTTTCACTGGTAGAGCAGCTACCCGAATTCATAATCGAGATATTACGTATGTTTTATATACCAATTGGCCTGTAAGTTTGCTACAATTCGGCAAAGAAGACGAGCTGTGAGGTGGGGAGAGGGGGATAGGAACTAATCGAGCATTCGAGCATTTTACTGCACGCACGAATGGACCTCACGACTCCACTGTACAAACACTTTGCACGGTACAGACGAGGAAAAAAGACGTCGGCCATTCGTGATTTTTGTTTGTTTTCCAAATGAGGCTACTGGCTACCTCGAATAAGTGAATGCGGCCATTTTTCGTTTTGGTAAATGATGCCTCGAAGATGAAACGCAGATTCCTGATCTGTTCTTTTTGTTCGTTACATGGAAGAATAAAATTATATTATATTTCTGATTACTGTGGGTCGGGTTGCTTGTTCCAAAACACATTTTCAATTTTGTCTTGACTACTTTATACCGAACTATTTTCGACTTCTTCAATTTTCTTATTTACATATTTTAGAGGCTTCGTGGAGAAAAAAAAATAGTAGATTATTAACCAAGGGGATAAAGCAGTGTCTTCTGTCGCGGGTGACGATTTAAATCGCGAGCGTAACGAAGGACTCGAGGTTTACTCCCGAGCGTAGCGAGGGTGTTAAAAACTTAAATCACGAGCAAAGCGAGGGATTTAAGACGAGTCCTGAGTGTAGCGAGGAATTTAAGTTCACCCAAGACTAAGACAGCTTTATCACTGAGGAAAATACTCTACTTTTCGTACCATTTGCGAAAAAATTAACACAATAATAATATGAGATAAGCATTTATTAAAAATAATGACAATTAAAACGCATTTATTATGCAGTTATGATTATTAAATAAAATTTCGAAAACCGACGAGGTCGTATGAGCTTGATGCCTTTGCTTTTCCGACAAAAAAATATTAGTCTAGGAATTTGCCGCGTTTTTGTTTTCTTCAAATACCTAGACGTTAAGTTTATTTCAATTTATTTTTTTATATAAGTTAATGTTCTAAAAATGCGTATTCCTTTTTCAAAATGATGTATAATGCTTTATTTATACAAACTCAATGGTGTAAACACAGATGTAGTTCAGTATAAATTTCGGTAAGTATTCCAAATTTAAATCACATTCTCCCCCTAGAGGATGAATGAAATTCAGTACAATATTCTTTCCCTGTTTTTAACAGATTAAAAATGACTATTGTTATGTTCGCTTTTTGTGGCATAGAATGTCACTTTTTTGAGCAAGTGGTACGAAAAATATATTAGCATCGTTGTACACAAGTATACAAAATCATGACGAAATGTTTCAAATCGGATAGCTAAAAAATCGCTTGTCATTGAGTAATCGACAGTAGATGCAGAGACTAGGCTCTGTTAGATGCGATATTGTGTACTTACTCAGATGAAAAAGATAAAGTCGGACATTATTGGTTTTTTTTATACTAGCAAGGTGGCAAACAAGCATACGGCCTGCATGATAGTAAGCGGTTACTGTAGCCTATGGACGCTTGCAACACCTGGGGCATCAATCGCAGTTTACCGACCCTATAAAAATCTTTTCACTCCAAAGTAGTCCAAAGTCATAGTCAAAGAGAGAGAAAATTCAGAAAATAAAGAGCTAGCTATTATAGTTATGACGTGTAGTGTAGATCAGTAGATTTTCGACACATTAGCACTTACCGACTTAAAGATCACTTAGAATTGAAGTGATGAAAGTTTGGAGTTTTACCTTATTTTAAATGCGTCGTTATTAATCTGTGTTATTAATGAAAGAGGTAAGTAAGGCGCTACGTTAGAGAAATATATTTAAAATATTTTTTCCCGCTCGATTATGAATAATTATGATCCAGATTGTTGAAATATGAAAATCGCGGCAGCTATTTCAGCTATTTAAACAGTTTAGTAGTCCATACATCTTTTTAAAAATAAATCAACGAGCGAAATAGACAAATCGTCTCACACCTACGTAATCGTAACAAAATGGGTGCTAAACAAAAATAATACATTATTAATTTCAACATAGCGTTTTGGACGTCGGCGTCGTTGTCGTAACCTGTGCAGATAAATAGTTTTTTTTTATTGCATGACGGATACGCTGGGCATGATGGCGGTGTATTTCCAAAACATGGCCGGTCAACGCTCCGCGCTAACACGTGACGCTGTGACGCTAAACAGCGTTCGCCACAATCATGGCACACTCGTCATTCGTACTTCTAATCTAATCTAGCGGGTGACGAGTGCCCAAACAAAACGTTATACATCGTCGCTTGCACGGCAACACGCCACACATCACGCAGAGCACGCAACGAAATGTAAACTAAACACACTAATATTCCACCGTAATTGTGCAGATAAAAATGATCGCCACACCTTCGTACATTGCTGCCGAAGAGTCAGATAACCTGAATGCTGCAATTTAGGTCGTCGTTCTATATTTTGGGGGACATCACTAGTGATTCGTGTCAATGTGTCAACTCACACATGACTACCTACAATACAAATGGTAGGTACATCGAGTACGTTGTGTTTATCTCTCTATTGAGGGCATCTGCTAAAATAGGTCTATCTAGGTATCATGATTAATAGCATAGGTACAGCTACCTGTCTGTATCCGTGCAAAATAAGTACCTACCATTGATACTATATCAATGGTAGGTATATTTAACAGACAGCTACCTACCTACCTAAATGGATAATTAAGGTAGCAATAATAATTTTAAAATGCATTAGTAACTATGGGTTTACATAATATGTAGGTACTAGGTAGGTAGCTCTTCTTTTGCATGACATCTATATATATTTATACCTGAAAAGAAAACTGTGTAGGTACCTACCCCTTTTTAATTAAACCTATTATTACGGGCATAGAAGAGTGTGAGATTTGGCATAGAAGGAGTGCAGAAAGCTAAAATTATGGTCGAATTTCGACCACTTGGCGACCTCTAGTTATAATAATTATGTATGGTATAGGTAGGTAATTAATCAGGTACCTACTTAGAATTACATACCTACTATGTATTAAATTGGTAGGTACCTACTTATGTGCCAGGAAAATTATGTAGTAGACCTTTATAGGTGTAGGTATTTATAAGGCTATGTAAAAACGTAGAGATCTATAAGCCTTTAAAACTATAAAATAAGTAACTAGTTACTCTACCTAGGTAGCAACAGTAACTGATAAACAGGAAAGCAGGAATGAATAGGTACCATTAGATAATTTCGCAAATAACTTTCTCAAGTTCAAAAGTTGCGTAACAAACAGCGAAGTTGTTTTGATAGAACGAGTCTTCATAAATTGAGGGTGTTTTATCGGCGCGCTACATTCTGTCGCCGGTGGCTTGACTTTCTGTGCCACGGTTGCGCGCGGGGGCCGGCGGGGCGCGCGATGCGGGGCGCGGGGCGCGTGACGTCACGCCGACCGTGGCAGTGAGTAGTGAGAGCGGCCGCGTCGCTCGTTCGTTCGCTCGCTCTACGTACTCCGTTGACGACGGTCGCGCGCGCGCAACGTACTTGTTTTTACGGCTCGAGCAACGCGTTAACCCCGTCTCCACATCACCGGAGTCCGGACGAACTCGTGGGACTCGCGTGCTCTTCTCACCTGTTGCACGGATTGTGTTGTGACTAGAAAAAGTTGTCGCCGCTCGAACGAGACTTCCGAGTCCTATTGGATTGCACGAAAGTCGAGACAGTGGATAACGATTCGTTTCGGTTTGAACGCTGCGTAGCCGAGTGTTTGTCCATAGAGTCACGTTTAGATAGTTTAGTGCGAGGAAAAAGTGAAGTGAAAGCCTTTGTCGGAGGATGTCCCTCAGCGCTCGTGGATACCGGAGCGTATGACACGCTCGCAGACATGAGACGCCGCTGGTATAACAACGGAGGATTCCAGACGCTGCGAATGCTCGAGGAGAGCTCGTCTGAGGTGACGTCTTCTTCAGCACTAGGACTACCGCCGGCTATGGTGATGTCCCCGGAGTCGCTGGCGTCGCCCGAGTACGGCGGGCTGGAGCTGTGGGGCTATGATGATGGGATTACGTACAGTACGGCACAGTCGCTGCTGGGCACCTGTACTATGGAGCAGCAGCAGCAGCCGCAACCACAGCAACAGCCACAGCAAACACAGCCCTTGCCGCCCATGCCGTTACCCATGCCGCCGACCACACCGAAATCAGAAAATGAGTCGATGTCATCAGGTAATTTTTTTAAAGTAGAGCTTTATGAAAGTTGTGAATGTGTAATTTTTGCATCTATTTATTATTGATGCAAAAGGGTTTGCGTATTTTTTGGCGGCAAGCATGGCGCTCGCCAGCGAATGAGCGAGCCGCGGCTGTCATCGACCTTTGGCCCGGATACCTTGACCGGCCGCTACGAGCGATGTCTCCTTGCCCTTACAACAATCACAATCGTTTTGTTTACCTACATTCAGTTCGACGAATGGAAGGGTTATCATGTTTTTGTAGTATTGTAATAGTATTTTGTACACATTCGAACATTTTATACGTTTTATCGAATCGCTGCTGTAGAAAGAAATAAATTAGGTAAACGCTATCATTAGAAAAAAATACGCTGCTTTGCGTTTAAATGTAGGTATTAGGTATTTAAATGAATAATCTAGTAAACAGGTAGCTATAGCTAGCTACGTAACTAATGGTGATTGCATTTTATTACACCGCCATAACAATACATTGAAATGTGCGAGTGTCTGACTAATCTAGGAATGATGGACTGTGGGCGCGCGGCAAAAATACTTGTTTCTAGTTATGCTAACCTAGTACTTGTACGTGTAGGCACTGCAGTGACATCCAGGTGCATCGTAGTATTTGCTAATTCTATAAGGAAGTCAGTCATCGTTACCGAACACATCTAAAAATATTCTAGCTGCAATTAAAATCTCTGCAATATTACACGTATGGATTCTAATTGGTATTTGTTAATTAGTTTGGTCCTAGCTTCTCAGTAAACAATAGTACGTCTTGCTATTTGATTAGCGACGATCGTTCGCTTAGCGTGGGAGGATCAGCACAGTATGAGTAATTCTTATCGCGACATAAGTACATTCAAGGTTATCATGGAAAATTTACTATGTCGTATGTGAAATTGGATTTTTTGCATTCCTAGTCTAAATCAATTAATTGGAATTGAACTAGTATCTAGAATAACGTGCGCAATAAGATAACGTACTATGATGTAGTTTTACCATTGCTCTTTATTCCCGAATGTTAATAATCCCATATGGGGGCCAGCCAGTCTTCAACAATTAGCTCAAACATTGATATCAGTCAAATTATACCAATGTTACTTAAACAGCCATTGAATTTCTTGATTATGTTGGTAGTCTAAGTAAGTAATTAGAAGTTAGTAGTAGCTTAGATATATGATTCACATCTGTGCTAATTTTGTTAGCGTCCGATTTATTGACAATAATTTTAAAAATTGACCTCGTTACTTTGTAATAGTCACGTGTTTCTAAGACATTATTGCATGTAACTTGCGTCATAGTGCTGAGATGCATCTAATGATGACTAATAACATAGCGACAATTGTATGACTTTGCAAACTAAATCCTCTCCAAGGTTTCACAAACATACCGAAAATATATACTGCCAGAAGAGTATAATGTGTAATCTATCATCAATCGCGGAGGGAGGCAAACGGGGAGGCGTCGCGCATCGTCGGGACGACAAGAGGGCCGCACCCTCACAAAATCACACCAGAATAGTAAAATAAACTAGGTATTCTTGTAACGAAGCTATTTACAAAAATAACAAGACAAAAATATTCCAAAATACTTCAACCCAAGTTCTTATTATAAGAATTTAAGAATCCGGCGCCGGATGATTTGCCCATACAAACGCAATACCAAAATCCTGTATAATTCGAGCATATTTCCACCATACTATGATATTATTCAGATTCGGATAGCATTTATCAAGGTTACAACCTCTTCTTTTTTTCGAAATTCTAACCTAAAACGAAATTAAAGCGAATTGCATTTTGCATGTTTTTACGGCGTAAATGACATGTTTTCTTCTTATTTGTTTTGTATTAAAAAGATCAATGTTTATAAAATGGTTTCTGTTTAAACACAGTCTATATTGTCAAATTACGGATTATCAAATATAATTTTAAAAAACATTAAATTTTCATTCATAATTTTTAGTATTACGGATCACAACGAAAATTTGAACATATTCTGAACGAACTTAGCGCTATCGCGTTCTAAGTCTAACGCTACTCACACATGCGTCATGTAGTTTGTGTGTGAGTGAGGCTCGCTGTATGCAGTGCAGGCGCCGCCCGCCGCCCGCCGGGGTTACCAACTTAGGGGTTTTCTCCCCAAATTTGGGGGGTAAATAAGTGGGTTGGGATTTTTTTAGGGGTATTTTTAGGGATTTTTTTACTGTTAACTTTTACTGTGAAGTTAATAATGATTGTGACGCAGCTGGCTGTAAACGTTTTGAAAATGTTTCAATTATTTTATATTATTACAATTTATTTATTATTTTTACAGAGTATTTTTTTTTTGGGGGATTTTAGGGGTTTTTAACTTTAGTTTTGGAAATAAATATTTTTGAGAGTTGGTAACAATGCCACCGCGCCGCGAGATTTTTGATTTTGTCATAATTTTGTTTGTTTTGATTTTTGATTTGTTCGAAAATTACTGTGCGTGCGTATTACACAATTTGTTTGCTAAATTAGAATTTCTGACACTATTGAGCTGTGCTACTGACTTGGACTTGGATTTGCCTTGCGATTTGGTATTGAGTAACCTACATACTTCCGACGACATTAGCTTTGTTTACGGATTTTGATATTTATACCTATAAATACGATTTGGTTTAGTTGCTGAAATGGGCTCCGAACATTGGGATGTATCTCACAGTAAGGACCTACTTCTACCTAGATATTATTTAATTGTTTTCCTATACAGTTTGGTAATTAGCTACTTAGGTACTTACTATAATCATGATAATATTCATTTATTGTTTGTGTGAATCGATATAGGTAAGTAGGTACCATTTTAAATAGGCGCTACATTTAGCTAAAATTTAAGTGTGTATGACATAGAGTAGGTGTAATGTTGATCCTATGATGTAAGTCTTATCTGTTATTTCGAAAGCACGATTCCAAAACATTATTTTTCCTTTCGAGTAATTATGTTCCTACCTTAGTAGGTAGGTAACTACTGACCTAGCTAGGTACCTAATTTCTCGGCTAGTGTCTCTTTACTCTTTACTGTTCGAAATGATAGGCTATATAGAAGTTAGGTAATACAATAAGTAGGTAGGTACCTACTTATGTAGGTAAGTAAGTACCTACCTAAGTAAATGTTTTGTTTACCTATTATTTACTGGTACCTACCTACCTACCTACCTACATAAGTACCTACCTACCTAAATGCACTTTCTTATAATCTGCGTACCTACCTACCTAGTACCTACCTAATTGTTTACAGAGAAGCGACGATCAAATAAAAAACGTTTATGGCAATCAGTTCCTAGGAAAAGGAATTTCCAAAAAAATAAGGAAAATATTTATCCAGTAAGGTGAGTACCTACGTATAATAGGCGCATAGGTATTTATGGTACTTATCTATACTCCATTTGAAATGATTTGGTATGATTGTCGAATTGTAGATTTCCGACCTTGAACTTAGAATCTAGGTACCTATTACTATTTACAACTATGTATAATAAAAAAACTTAAATATTACCCATGTACTATTACTACGTATACCTATGTATTATACATTGTATGTATGAAAAAAAAAAAACTACTATTACTACGTATACCTATGTATTATATATTGTATGTATGAAAAAAAAAAACTTTGTATGTAGGTACTTATAATATGTCCTATTACTAATTTGATGGTTTTTATTTTTCGATAAGTGGGTACTTAGTACCTACCTACCTAATAATAATTCACGGGTAGGTACAGCAATAAATTGTGATTGATGTTTCCATTCAATGAGCCCGATAACCTAATGCTAGCACTTCACATCGTGTATTTGTGCGAATATTCGCGTTATATGGCCAATGCAAAATCACATTTGTGTAGTTTACAGAAGGTTTCTTTTGCATTGGCCATATAACGCGAATATGAATACACGATGTGAAGCGCCAGCATAAGGTATGGTGTGAAAAACAATAGGTACGTATTTATATTCATAAATATAGGTAATTCTTTCCCTGTGTTGTGTAGGGTAACCGAATCGTTACCTAATGGTCGGATATACCTACTTGGAAAAATTTAAATATAATTGTTTTTGTTTTCTAATGTTTTTTTTTCTGTTTTTGATACAGTTTAGGTTATATTAATTATAGACGAAAAGATTTTTTTGTTTCAAACGCATAAATATTTTTTAGCTCAGCACAATGCCATGTTGGAATTGGCAGTGCCACCTCAACAGCATAAAGTAATGTTCGCCGAATCAAACGCAATTCGAAAGCTAGTTTAATCGGGTATCAACTTAGCTATGTTTTATGAAAATTTGTTCAGCCGTTCAAAAGTTACAGTTCTTTTTCTAGTTGGAGTTGGGGGTTTTTGACGGTTAGGTTATTGAATAGAAGAAACGTGTCAATACAGGTAACTAATCAATGATTATAATATGTAGGTACCTAACATAATAAATGTTTATTAGAAATCCTTTTGTTTTATTTTATCATCACAACTCTGTGAATACTTACTATTCTTGTACACCAAAAAAGTTAAAAAAATTATAACGCAATCAATGAACATCTTTTCTGATAATGTTATTAGGTAGGTACCTATCTGCGAGTCGATAAGAATGATACATAAATATGCGACCATCGCATCATCAATCGAATCCGATTTCAATAAAATTTAGCATAATATATAGCTTTACTCCTTGGTAGGTACTTTTTTATCACAAAATTTAATATACCTACATAAATAAATGTCCACCCGTGCGAAGCAGGGACGGGCCGCTATGATGAAGAAATGTATCATGGAACAGTTTTCTTTTTTCGCCATTTGAGGGTTGGTCCCATAGTAAAAGCTGTCCATAATGATGAGTACAATAACCGCCTTACGGCTTTATGTACCCTTTCCGACTAAACGTGTAGATTTTCCCATTATCGTTAATTAATTGATTAATTAATAGATAGCTTTTTACGAAATGCGTAATAATATTATAGAATATATTACCTACAGTACTAATAACAAAAAATAATTTGAAATATATATTGTCTGTCTGTCTGTTTGTTCCGGTTAGGTAATCTCCGAAACGGCGGGCGGCCGACCCCGCCAGCCGCGCGCTCTTTGCTTCGAGAGTTGAAAATACTTGCATAGGAAATCGATCCGTGTTGTCATATGAATAAGGAGCACAATCGTATTTGCGAAAAAATACTTGAGAGATCAAAGTAGGTATTTTTTTTTCGCAAATACGATTATGCTCCTTATTTATAATTATTATGACATGGATCGATTTCCCATGGAAGTATTTTCAATTCTCGTGTTTTCCAGTTCTGCTTCTGGCAGTGCCCGACATGCAAATACTTTTTTTTTAGACATTTGATTTTAATTATTATTATTTAATTATACATATTATTTTAATTTAATTATTACTACACTATGTATTATGGAAATATATAAATAAAACACATACAATACACATTGCATAAAACATGAAAAATATAGATTACTATTACTACATTAGGTAGGTACCTATATTATTTGATATAAAGTAAAAAATCTACCTATTTGAAATTAGAAGTCGCGCGCAACCGACCAATACCTACTTGAGAGCGCTTGCATTTCCCGCCATACCAGGACGCCCTACTTCGAAGCGAAGTAAAATCAAATCGCTAAAAATGAAATCGCGAAAAAAATATCAGCTGTTCCATACATTTAGTCGAGTAATATTGAATAATTTGTATTGAACAGCTGATATTTTTTTCACGATTTCACGTTTCGTCCCATAGTAAAAGTTGTACATAATAATGAGTACAACAACTCCACGAAATTTATAAAGTTATAAGTATACAGTAAAAATAAAACAATTAAACAAAATTGTCTGTCTGTCTGTTTGTTCCGGCTAATCTCCAAAACGGCGCTTCGGTATCGATTTTGACGGGACTTTCACTAGCAGATAGCTGATGTTGTAAGGAGTAACTTAGGCTACTTTTACTCTTAATTTAAAGAAAGAATAATTTAGGTCCACGCGAACGAAGACGCGGGTACAGCTATTCACCAATAAAGTAAATAAAAAAATAACACAATCAATGAACATCTTTTTTGTAAAGTTTATTACGCACCCAGTCGCGCGATCCGATAAGAATGAATGAAAACATATTCGACCAGCGTGCCGCACACATACGTAGTATCTCGAGTAGTCTGTGCCGCACACTACCACGCGCGCGCGCGTCTCTTTGTCAAACAGAGATAGCAATATTTAGGTTAATTTTTGCGCTCGCCTCGAATCGTAGTTGCCCGTACCGTCCGCCGGAACCTTAAGTAAACACCTACTTAAAATTCAGCATATGCAACCATTGGAAACATAAGTTTAGCCGTACCATCTCGCCATATATTTAAATTCTGCAAAAACCTTGAGATTAAATCAAAATACTTAATTCTCTTAAATCTTGCGACAGTTGCAACTTACTCTGCAAATCTTTTTGCCAGGTTACATGTAAAATATGATAATAAAGAGCGAATCTCAACAGCAGTGACTTCGAAATTGTTTAAATTTGCTAAGAAATACTGTATTAAACAATTTAAGAGAGCTGGATGCAGTTGAGGATCGTCGAAGCGACGATGGTCGTGCCGCCGGTCCAACCGGTTTCAAGACTACTTCTGATGGTAAATCGCATCGCCTGACAAGGCACGTATGCACATGATATATTTAAACTAACTATATGTGAAGATGTTACAAATAAAAGGTCTTGAAATCCAAATTGTGATCTCTGAATGTGAAACGAATTGATTAGATACATACAACTACGCAGTCAGTTGTTTGACTCGCGAAATTGAGTGTAGCTGCAAACGACTTTGCGAAGTCTGCTTGGATCATTGAATAGAAAAGGCGTTCCAAATGGATGCATAGAGATCATATCAATCATAACAATAATGAAGATATTCGTCGTTGATCACTGTTCGTATAATATTTTCTATTCTCTGCTACCAAGGCAACTTTTTTTAAATTTTCATTTCATGTCACCGGTGATTGTATTTAAGGTCCAACCTTGAAAGGTTGGACCCTATATACAATCCTCGGTCCCGATGCCTTTAAGGGGTTATTTTACTCATCATTATGAACAAAAATTTTTATGCGACAAATACGGAAATCGCGAAAAAAAAAATCATTTGTTCCATAAAAATAAATTCAATATTAAGTACGTACTAGAAAAATGTATGGAACAGCAGATATTTTTTTCGTGGTTTCTGGTTTGGTCCCATAATAAAAGTTGTTCATAATGATAAGTCAACACCTCAAAGGGATTGGGACTAGAAAGGTAGGATCTTGTATTGTATTGATCATACCAATTTGTATACAAAATATTTACTGAAAACAAACCATAAATCTATGTTCAACGTGACCAAACACTTGCGATAGTGCAAAATCGTCACCCCTTACAGATTTCCACTTTCTTCAATGCGCGGCCAAGCGATAAATTCAGGTTTCACGTACGTGGTACATATCTTGTTAATTGCTAATGTTTCATAATTATCTATTCAGAATCAACTCTCTAGAAAATTAATAAATGTATTAATTATTGAGGCGACGATGAAATTGTCGGCAATTTAGAGCGGCATTTAGACTTCCAAAAGTTTCATTTGACATTGACGATGCTCAAAATGTCTTAATATCCTGAATGGTGTTTGTTTTGTATTACTCAGATGCATTGTAAGGCACTAGTGATTAGACTTTTGTGCTAAGTTTTTATTTCGAGCTCGTCAGGGTCTCTTCCGAGTTTGGCAGAGATTGCTCAATGTTGTTCCTTGTAAAGTGGCGTATTTATTTGTATATGACCGTGTTAATTGGTACACATTGATGTCATGCTTAACGAGCTTAATCTTTTTTTTAGCGCTCTCAAATGCTAAGACTTAGCAAACGATTGTTGTAAAGTGCTTTCTAAATTTATTTATTTTTTAATTAATCTTAATATTTGTTTGCAAAATTCTTGTCTAATTGTCTATGTCACGTTGAAAGGCTGCAATAATGCTGTTAAATGTTGCCAGTTGGTCGCCCGCGTGTGACGTGAATCCATTCCCTTTAATTAAAAACAATTATCCTAGGCAAATAAGCAGTCTGTTCTTTGTCCAGATATTATTTTTCTTTTGCCTTATTAAGCACAGTCAGAAATTTTATATAACAGCCCGCATGTAACAGTTATCGGTGATGTTACATTACTAGCAGGCTCTGAGTTAGTTTTATTGACGCATTTGGTACAACTAACGCGTATGCGGGCTATTTTATTGGGGTGTTCATATTACATCTTTCCTCCTTTTGTTCACTTTATTTTGTACTAATTATTGTGATCTCACTTAATTTTAGCTTGACATTTAATTATAACTGGAAATGTATTACTTCCACCATTGAACACGGCCGCTTGAATAATTTGTTCCGTAAGAAAAGAATTATTATTTAAGCTTACAAAAATGTGGTTACGAAATTAGGTTTTAGTAAAAATAACGCCATACTTAATCGTTGTAGCCAGACTAATCCATCAAGTTTTACATGCGATTTATACCTACCTAGTTCTTGAAAGGTAACTGGTTGTAATAAACCAAAAGTACTTACCTCTTTTTTTCTTCAGAACAATGAAATATCAGGTCAATGTCACTTCTATTACCTATACTTAATATTTATTAGAAAGAATCAAGTAATTTACTGAATAAGTACTTAATTATATTTACATTTTGTAATTATTTACTTATTTCTCAGTTTCTACCCACTCATCGCGTACCTAATAGAATTGCCAAGTGACTAAAAAGCTCGGGATTTATTTATCTATCTCTTACGCTTTGTTACATAATGCTGTTAATGTTAACTATAACGGAAAATATAAATTAATTCCGAATTCAGATTTATGATGAGAATATTTCTCTATTCTTAGGCAAAATTACGATTTTCAAATTGAAAAGATCCTATTGAAATTGGTTGAATCTATTCAAAGACTTTATCATGAATTTATTAGATTTTAGCGTACTTTTAGCAACTTTTACAATAAGTCCATTAAGTAAATAACAATAGGATAAAATTTTATCTAAGTAATAAACCCACGATCACCGCGTATTTATTGAATAATTGGTCCATTGTGTTTCCTTATTGACAAATATTTTATTCAAAAATTGTATATGAAATCTTCGTGCTAGAATATTAAATAGCTCTATTAAAACTTGATTGCATAAGAGACGTACCTTGCTGTACTTGTACTTCGAAGCAGTTTCATCTCTGAGGAACGAACTGGGTCAATCATTACTTCTCAATTCAATAGTAAAGTAACTGATCCAAAACATTTGGCGCTTTGTCTATTCTGAAAGCCGAAAGGTCAAACTAATCCCATTTAGATCACCTTGAAAGTTAGCGTTTTCTATAGTTTTTGTACAATATTACAAACTAGACCAAGTGCGCTACATTGCAGCGTTACTAAATATTACTTCTGTTAAAAAGTAATAAGCACTCGTTGTTTAGCGTTTCACTTAGGTCACTATACTCCGTCGGCTTTAGTTATGACTTATTTAGGATTTAGGTAAAAATCTTGACAAGTCTTTTATCCTCGATAACACACACACACTATACATTAAAAAAAAACTTAACTTACCAATTAATTTTAATGTAAATATTACTTAAAGTTCACAAAACGATTAAGTACATAAAATTTCATTATTTAGTAGGTTTCAGATCTTTTAAACGTAGATAAAACGTAATATCAATATTGTTAATTACCTAGTAAATTACCTAAGCCGACATAGATAATAGGCATATACAATTAGGTAATCTATGGTTTGACGTACCTACCGATGACAATTTCGTATAGAGACGTCCAGAGTTGTTAATTAGGACTCTTGATATTAGCTAGCTAGAGTGAGTTACAACTATCGATAGTTACGAAATCAATTGCAAAATATTCTGAGGGTACTGCCCAAACCCCACGGGCCTCACCTGAGGTGAATGTATCGGCGCGTCCGCGTGGGGGCGCCAAGGTCACAGCCGTTTTTTGACACGTCGCATATAAATAGTCGAGAAGTCAGCAATCGTGTACACGGCACTAATTATTTCATGCCAGTAAATACCCTGTTCAAATAGCCGGAAATCATTTGTTTCTCAATTTGAATAATCGTTTGTTTTATCGCAACGAAAGGGTTACGGACCTCGGAGGGACCTTGCCGATTTGACAGCTGGAGCCTACAAACGTAATCTTAATAAGAACGCGACAGATCTTTATCGGATTCATTTTGAGTAACCTTCGTAAACTGGTATGTGATTAATAAATGATTTTTTGTTGAACAAAAATTATAATTCGAGTATGTTATGAGATAGAGCAGATACTTGTAGGTACTTGAACTGACGTGTAAGTTTCAATAAGATCACTAGAATATCATTGTAACTCGCAGAACATGACACCGAAATCCCATTTATAACGATTGCTTATAATATGCGAGCAAACGATTCCAATGTGTGAAATGCGATACCCCCTCCGTCGTTGCGCTATGCTTGATTGATGATTCCTTAATCAACCGGGTCTATGACCTGGTCGGGCATAGTGATAGCTTATGACTTCATCTGATTTAAATAAAACATGTTATATAACGATTAGCGACGCCGGCAATCACGTAACACGATGTTGTTATTCTTCAATATACGCTCATATTAAACCATGATGTAGGTTTCCGTCCATATGTATAATTGGTCTTTGAATTAGCATATATACAAATCCCATCAACTCGGTCGCTTTTAACTAGCTAAGCCGGCTTAGTGTTAGAATAATAATCTACAGCAAAATTCGGCAGCTGCTTCTAATCGCGAGGGTTATATTTTCAATAATAAAAACTTTTTTGGCAACCCTTTGACTGTATAATCTAATGGTTCGACTGACCCCCTATTTTCTAAGCACGCGGCTACTATACGAGTCGTAACTATTTTATTGTTAGGAACCCCTCGAATTAGGAGTGGGTTAATTATGTTACTTAATGTAGTTTTTCATCGATAGTCAAATTTCGGAGAATATGTCTTTGTTAATAAAAAGTAGATTTGTTTATGTCAGTCACAAGTATAGATAGATTTTTCAATCTGGTTGAAATTAAGTTCATTGACATCAAGTTAATATTTGATGCTTAAAAAACGGACCACGCG
Organism: Allophyes oxyacanthae; assembly: GCA_932294325.1. Taxonomy (NCBI): domain Eukaryota; kingdom Metazoa; phylum Arthropoda; class Insecta; order Lepidoptera; family Noctuidae; genus Allophyes; species Allophyes oxyacanthae. The sequence continues at coordinate 11,975,984 of OW028613.1, read as the reverse complement.
TCACAGAGTTTTCTCAATTTGATAGTATAATGTCAAGGGGCCCGTAATGCATAAATAATAATGAATGTAAATAGTTACTTAATAGTTTTTTTCCATGATTATTTGAAGGCTTTATCAGTTCTGATGCCATTAGTTGATAAGTGTACGGTAATTTCTTAAATAAGACCTATCTGATAACCGTTTCTTCAAGTCAAGCACGTAATGTAGTGTTCAAACTTAAGGATATTTTTCCTATTAGCTACGCACTGCGTTGCTTTAGCTAGCTATTAAAGAAGCTATTTATAGTCAGGTTCGCTGAAAGACATAAACCATTTTAGTGCTTATTGGTTGAATTTAAGCTGGTATTGATTTGAAGAAACTGATTTGGATTCCAAGGAAATAAATACATTGAAAAGTGAATTACAATGCTAGAGAAAGAGGATTTTTCTAATGACGACGATGAAGTGAATCTAGGAAGAGGCATAGCGGCGGATATGCGGTCGAGCGCGCGTCTCGCTCGGCTGCGCACGCGCTGCCATCGCGTCGCTTGTTACTTCTATTATCTCCACTCGAGGCGGCCGCTGTAACCATCTTTGAGATCGAGTATCTTGAGACAAATCACTGGAGTTTGAATTTCTCGGTAAACCAACGCTCTATTTTGTATTCTGATATGTTTTAATGCCACGATTTAAAGATAGTAAGAATATTAAGTTATGTTTTTGTTTTATGTTTGACTTTTATGGCGATTGATCAGGATTTTAGATTGCGGAGTCGGCCATAATGTATTATTCTTTATGTATCATCTTAATAGAAAGAATACCACAAAAACACAAATTTTGATAAGTACAGAAGAAGGCAATTAATTATTCTTTTACTTCACCTTTTATTAGTTATTTAGTTCCACGTAATTTCTACTGTAATGTTTTACTACCTAAGGAATAGAATGATAGCTGGACCATAAAATCTTTTTCTATAAATCGCTGATCGATAGATTAAATTGAAATGAAATTGAAAGATGACCATCCCAACTCATGGTTTCTCAAAATCAATTTAAAGTTTTCTTTTATTGATAACATCTTCTGTTAGTATCGATCGATTGGTTTTATTTAACAAAGTTGCCATTGTTGTAGTGACTACCCAACTGTGTGCACATCCCGGATCTCACGAATATCGATCTAATTCTTAATCGAGTGATCATACATAACGGTCACGCTAAACTCTGCATGCCTTTGTATAGTCATAATGTATAGTTATACCATTGTAAAGTAACAACGCATACCTTTAGTATTGTCAATCAAAGACGTAGAAGGGCGATGATCTTTAGTGTGATCATTGTATTGTCGCAAACCCCATCAAGTTTAACCTGTTATTTGAATTTATTAGCACATACCAACCGTGCAATTTGCTTCACAAAACCTTATTAAATTTAACTGGATTTAATATACCATACTTATTACTTATTTTTAACACAATGATTTCTAGGTGCGATAAAACTAATATTTCGGTCTTGTTTTTGTAATGGCGAACTATAAAAAGTAGTCGGAATAAAATGTTCTTTTACGCAGTCACCAAGCAAAATTGGTTCCATTATAGGTTACATATTATTGAGTTTTGAGTAGATTTGGTAAATAACCTAACCGTCAAAAATCCCAGACTCCAACTAGAAAAAGAGCTGTAACTTTTGAACGGCTGAACAGATTTTCATGAAACATAGCTAAGATGAAACCCGATTAAACTAGCTTTCGATTAAAAAAATTGCATTGACATCGGTCCATCCGTTTTCGAGCTACGATGCCACAGACAGATACACACTACAAACTTATAACACCCCTTTTTTTGTCGGGGTTAAAAAGAAATTAATCAAAAACAAATTAAATTTAATCAAAATTGTGCGCAGGGATCATTTGCGCAGCTCTGTTATTCAAGGCTACAACAAATTTCGCGCATACTTGTCTGGTTACACCAGACTGTCACATTTAGTGCACACGTAACTTCAATAATGGACATATAAAGTGTTCTTACGTGACACTGAATGTGTTCGTATCGCTGGAGTAAATCTCAAGAGTCGTTGTGGACGACACACGCCTCCGCTTCGCACTTGTGTAATCCTCGTGGACCAGCCACACACGAATTGTACAATGTACAACCTCATAAACCGCAAATACAGGCTGTTCACATTTAGATTTGCGCAAGAGTAAAAGTAGTCGTATTGCGTCCCGGTCGAGATTTTTTAATTCACTTGATTTAAAGCAGTGATTTAGATCACGATTAAGAAAAATGAAAAGATTTCAGTCTTTTCCCTGCAACGAAAAAAAACCAGCCAAAAATGTCTAGGCACTTCTCCCGATATTATTAACTACGGCACACACACAAAAAAGTCTGATATAAATAGAAAAGCCTGTTTTTTATTTTTTATTTTGTTAATTTTATCAACCCTGTATTGCGTGGTAGGTATAAATAAATCAAGATTTTGTTATACCATTAAATTTGCAAAAAAATAAAACATACCGATGCCTGATTGATAGTAAGCATTTAGCATACCTACCATAAATTCATAGGTATGCTAAATTGCTAAACACTTCTCGATCAACGTGTACTTCAAAATCTCGTAATCTTATAGTTTGTTTACAGGGGTAATGGTAAACAAACTTTAGAACATTACAAGTTGTGTGGAGAATCAGAGATAAGTACCCAGATCTTGAATAATATATAGTAAGATAAACTATGTCGTTTTTATTGTACTAACATTTTATTTTCCTACTTTACGTATACCTCTCAAAAAAGTGTTACGTTATGCGGAGGGCGACGGCCTGTGTAACCTGTGTTATGACGAACGAACTTTGTTCTCACAGTAAAACTTTGGTAATTGTTCCATACACGTAGCTAATATCTATTAAAAGTTAAAACCTGTTTGTGACTAGTACGTTGACATATGAGTCGTATTTATAATACGGAAATAAACAGGATTACATAAAAAAATATTGTTCTTTGATTAAATAATGTTCTATGGTAATTTAATTACGACTTGTTTCCATAAAAATTTTAATTTTTAGTTCCTGAACGGAGGATTTTGTTTTTTTTTGCCGTCAATTTAACTTTTTTTTTTCATGTTTCCCTTATTTTCGCAGAAAATATATTTTCAGTTTGAGTAAAATTAAAAAGGTCCTTACCTATATTTTACAAATAAACTAACAACTTGCTTTAATTAGTGGACAAGGATAACAACCTTGCTAATATTATTTCAAACGAGGCGTCGTCGTTAGTGGCACAGCTTTAATTAATTGACGTCCGTCTATAAGATGATACGGCGTTGTATGAAAACATCCTAGCAGATATCGCACGCTCTAATGGGACAAACAAAAACATGTACCTATTAAAATGCTTATGAAATTTTTTATTCGTTATTTTAATTTTCGAATATAGCTATAGTATAATTATAACGGACGGGCTCGTAGCTACATAACTACCGCGCAGATTAGTTGATCAGCGATGATATGTAGAGCTGGCCGCGGTCAATCCTTAGATGGTAACCTATTATTCAAACATCGAGACCTTTCCGTGCCTCGGAAAATACATTAAACAGTTGGTCCCGTCCCGGCTGTCTTACGAATACCTATGAGAGTTATTACAGGAGTCAGCAGCCTAATAAGTTTGACAACCGGTCTAACCTTAGAGTATCAGTGTCTCCCAGTAATTGAGTGGCGGACGTCAAGTGACTGTCGCTCTGTGTAAAATACTCAACCGTTTCTCGTTGTTCTGGGAGCCGACCCCAATGTTGTTGGGAAAAAGGCAAGGCATATAGTATTTAAGTAGGTATAACATTGGGTATAATGCAAATGGAACGTCATTTTAATGTTTTATAGATTTTTGATGACGTGGAGCTTAAGCTAGAATTCAAATAAAAAATGAGACGGCAACTTGCAGAAACGATTTTTAGCACGGTTCTGAAAAATTCTAAGCAACCTGAACATATTAAAATTGTATCGTATTATAATAATGCGTCAAACAATAATATTTTGCATGGTGTAAGTACATCATATTTATATGATTTTATATTATAAGTATTCCGTTTATATCGCACTTGTGATAATTCTGTTCGCTTGGCCTTGGTCGGTGAGTGCTTATCGTGTGTTGAACTGTTCTATATCTATTCGACCAGACGTGGACCTACACTACCATACAAAGAAACAGCCAATTTATTTATAAACACATTTTATTGCCAGATGCATCTTAATGCGCTTTCAGATCGCTCTACAAATCACAACGTCAAAATAAAAGGTAGGTAGGTGTTAGCCGGACTTAATTCCACGACAGCCAATCTGTCCAACATTATTTAAGAGCCTGTAAAATCCAAACCAGATGTACCATGAAGATTGAGCGTTAAATTTGATCATGTGTATACGCCTTTAAGTTTTATTGAGACTAATAATATATTTTGTGGGGCACTCATTCCCTGCAGCGCTGTGTATGCGAGCGTGTGTTGATATATGAAGCAGTAGTCAAGGTCGACAATGTCATTGTACGAGCGAACCCGATGCAAATTCACACACACTAGCACACCTCACAAGTGTGTCTATGTAGTGAGTATTGAAATAATCTTATCATTTAGGTCACCTTACTTTGTAGATAGTCGTTACACTAGCTGTGCACCAACGCTGCACGAGTGCATATACATGGTTTAATATATTTAATGATATTTTTCATTTCAAAGCGACTATTTGCAATAATATGCATTCAAGGCACCGATAAAAAGGTTTTAAGAAAATATATTGCGTGGTCTGCGTCGGTCGTCGCCAGTAAGATTCCCACTGTGCTATTCAATTTACGAGTAATGCGTTCAATGCTCAGTTGCTCACGGTCGTAGAACAAATACGAGTAAATAATTGTACCTTGAACGCTCCTACTTAAATAACGACCGCGATGTCACTTTTAATGTTGAAGATAACCAGAACATTGCTTTGTTTCGGCTATAAATATCCTTTTTGCGTCGTTATCTCCGAATCTGAAACAAATGAGAGAAAACTTCACTCTTCCAAAGACGAAAGTTGGAGATTAATATCAAAGAAAATGTCGCTAATTGGTGTTGCCATCTTATCTTTTTTAGAAATCATAATTATAATTAAATCATCAAAAACTAAGCCACAATTTTCGTAAAAAGGAATGTAACGGTATCTACGTCAAGCAACTCACACGTCATAAAATTTAATAGAATATGACGAAACCGAATCTGAGTCTTCACTAGTTCACCACCAGAAATAATGCATTGCGTCACAGTTCGTATTCTAAGTTTTGCGTTCCCTAGTTGGTGTTTGTTCTGGCGTCTTAAAATAGTTCAGCAGTAAGTCAAACGCGAACACATCAATGGGTGTGAGCGCCGGAGCCGGCATCGCTACACCGTGCAACGATTGACGCAAGCGGCGTCAGTTGTTTACAGTACAACCGCCTCAAGTTATTTACATCGGGGTCACAGACACGCCGAAGGAGACTGAAGTTCAATCGATATAATTATCTAACCTGCAACCAGCGCTATACCTGCGGCCAGGCGGCTGCGAGGTGAGGCGAGCGAACGTTAGCGTAATGCGACAATGACCTCCTTTGACATTAGTGGGGCGTTTATGCAACGAATTGGCAAACGACGACTAAAGTGGGTGACTCCAGCGCGGACGGAATGTAGAGATGGTTGAGTAAGGCCATCTTGCTATTACGACCCGAAATTGAGCTGTTTCGTGTTGGTTGCTCAAGTGTTTTGTTGGCTTGCGTTTATTGTGTGTCGAACAACGTTATCGTGCGCCGAAATATCGCGCTTATCTCACCTACAGGTGCGTGTGTGATAGTGCTTGTCTATCGGCCACACTTCCCGGGGTCAACGCTCCCCACTCCACGTGGTGTTATGCAACGGTTGTGTCCTCTCAAAGTCGACTACCTAGAAGCTTATGAAAGCCTCTCATTGGGTCACATGCAGCGCAAGGCATGCGTTCGCTAAACCTTTGTGGAAGAGGGTAGATTGGTATTCGTAGTGAAAGTGAATACCGCGAGTACGCTCGTGAGAGCAGCCGCCCGTCTCGTTTACTTAACAGATTTTATCGACAATGTTTCTAACTTGAGCCGGCAATGAACTACTCGCATGCCAGTAATAATGTCTGCAGATACAGATCTGCACTAACCGCCGCGGCTTTCTTGCATTTGTCCAGAGACAATCCGTCACTCCATATCTGACTACTTGCTGCATTGATTAGATTGTTTTATGGCTCTGTCAACGTGTCAACTCTTAACAAGGCCTATTGTCTAGATAATATGTAGTTGTCTATAGACGAATAAATTGCTCTAGCAACACAATATGTCAGAGAGAACAAGAACCGTTCAAATGATAAATCACGCACGTATCCTGTGATCAAACTATCGACCAATTTAAATCTGCAAGGTTTTGTACTTGATCAGTTGATCCCTCGTCGCGACGCTTGAGTGCATAGCATTGAGCCAGGGAGATTGAAAAGGAAAGATGATAGATATATTTGGTTTAATATAGAATATTATTCTTGTAAAACATTTAAAAATGGTAGCATTAAGATGGATGGTTTGCAGTGCATCTATTTATATCTGGTCCAGCCATAAACAGGCAGAGTGGAACCGGTCGAGCCGGCTCACAGGAATGCTCTTGCTCTCGCTAACTACACTGGCTATCACTACCAGAGAGCGATTGCAAATGCGCTAACAATGTATTTTGTTTCAGTAGCTGCTACAATAAAACTTCTCGATATGGAGTTCCAATTGGAGCTCGTTACCTCGCCAGTTGCATTGTAGTGTCTCTAATAGGATTAATAAATGGCGAAGCGTTTTTGAACGATGTTCGAACGTGGGAACGCACTTGAAGAAATAATAAATTATTCTTTTTCTATTCATTTGCAAAGCACTCGATGTTATCAGTCGGAGAGTAATGTGCTAAACGATATTATTAAAGTTTCGAGAACAATCAGTTTCGCAATGCGCATCGAGCAAATAAATTTAGTCAGCCTTCATCAGTGTTTGTTGACACCTACTTATAGGTTGCAAGTATTACTTATGATGTTCGTAAATCGTAATGTCGTCGACCTTCCTACCTGGCTGTCTGCCGAATTTTAACAATGCCGCCTAGACAAGTGCTATTTTAGTTCGACATGATGAATTCCTCTGAGCTCATAAGGCGATACTAATAAAATGATGTCCTCGGTAATATTTTATGAGTATGTATATGACGTTAGACAAATAATTTCTGTGATTCTCACACGGTTTGAGGCGTAGGTGCGCGTTGACTGGTTCCGTTAACATTGCCAGGAAGACTGCATAAGCTTTAATGATTCATCACTTATCGGAAATATTTACGTCGTACGTCTACAAATACGACTTTATTTAATAAAAATAAAAGGAGTTAAAGTTCGCTATAAGTTTATAACGGTACTAGACTAGTAAGTACTTACTTACGTAAGCTGAACGAGAGCTTTAATAAATCTAATTTGTCTACCTACAATTTCATTTCTTGTTCAAAGATGGTTCTCTGAGAAAATCAAGTTGCTTGGAAGGACGTGTGGAAAGTTTTAGAACATTAGTATTTTTGAACCTAAACAAAGACGAGTTACCGTTAAGAGGAAAGGCGGACGTTTAAACATTTGAAGAATTGGTATTTTAAAAATATAGTTATCGCGCTTGCGCATCCTGTTCACTGAGCTCACTATCGATGTGCAAAAGGGACAACTGCACCTAGGGCTGATCAAAACTAAAATAAAATTGCTAAAAAAATTATTAAATTATTAATTAAAATTGGCTGGCCTATTCTTTGGTCAAAGAATAAGCATTGCCATTCAACGTGGCAATGCTGCCAGTCTTCTGGGCACGCTACCAACCAATTGACAGCGATGAAGAAGCTTTGACGCCTAGGTGCTCAGTTTTATATTTGTATTTATTTTATTTTATTAAAATTTGTTTTATATTCCCCTATTTTCTCGTGAACGATTTTGTTTTCACCTACTGTATTGGCTTTGTTGCCTGTACCTTTTTCTTTGTTAAATACGTTGTCAAACTTTTTATATTGAACGTCTCTTGATGGCTTTCAAACTAGGCATTTATATGGAATTTTGGGAGGTCACGCCTTCTACAGGAAATACCTAATCCAAAATAGCTAAACGTGAAGACCTGCTAGTGGTCGATACCTATATCATACAAAAAAAAATCAATGCGTTATTATTATCAAAATCCATAGAAAATCGGGGAATACGTTTGTATGGAAAAAACGCTGTCCACGATTCTCTTAAGATTCTTTACTAGGAATAGGCTCAGTTTTGTTAATGAATCTTATAAGAGAGGTGATTAGCAGTTCCGTCCATGTTCTTGCTGTAAGCGGTAACGGCACTGAATGGACGAAAGGGGGAGGGAGGGGTCGGGGAGTTCGGTATCTACGCCTCGTCATTGCAGCTCCATCCATCATGCTGACAGCGCCGATTATTATTGCCTCGCTACCAGCGCGTACTTGCGTATACCTTTCACAAAAATTCGTGTGGGGTTAAAAAGGGGTTTTGTTGGAGCTCATAATTCATTTTCGTTTACTTTGATGCGTCGTGTAATTTTATTTACGTACTTAGTTACCACGCGAAAAAACACGAACAACGAATTTTTTAGTAACTTTGTAAAGGAAAAAGTGTAAGGATCTTAGGCTTACATTCAGAGACGACAGAAACGAGTCTAAGCGTGAACTTACGCTTCCATATGTCAAAATTTGTTCGTAAAATTGACATATGGAAGCGTAAGTTCACGCTTAGACTCGTTTCTGTCGTCTCTGAATGTAAGCCTTAGTGCTAACGTCCGGTGGTGACTAATGGAATTTTCTTGTTGGCTTTTCGTCGTAAACGGCAGACTATTGAGTAATGAGTCCGTCTCGGAGGGCGGGTGACCTTCCGCTGAGCGAGCGTGGGCCGAGCCCATGACACAGTTCACGAGATGCTACCACAAACAATTATTTCTGTCTCATCACTTTTACGTGCGAATACCTCGCGACATTGTTGCGAATATAGCCCCTTTCGTTCGACTTAATTTACGGAAATTGGTAATTCTGTGCCAATTTACTCTCTTATAAATCTGCCGAAGTTGCTGGCACACTGGTTTAATTTAAAAAGTCGTAGAATCGCTCTTCTTGGAACTCTTCAATTTCATGTTTATTGAATCGGTTTTCAAATCTTTAAAGTTGGCGACACTATTTTCCAGTCCTATTTAGCGTACCAAATTATGACACTGCTGCTTGAAGTAACTAATGTACCATTCAGTTTAGTTACCTGTAATACTTGTCAGAAGGTTTTTGTCCATGTCTGCTTTAGTCATGTTGTATCAAAGTTTTTGCTCGTTACGGAGAGCTGGTCACGCGGCGATGAGGCCCTGCTGGTGTGACCACTTTACTCTCAAGTACTCGACTAACATTTAAATCTTATAGTTATACAATAGATCGATTTCCGTGCACTTTTTTGTCTAAACTAAGCTGTAAAAAGAAGTTCACGCAGCTTAGACCTCCTCCTTCTCCTTTTGCTGCAGAAATAAAATATTTTTCTTTCTTTCCTTATCTTAAATATAATTTTGTTCATAATATTTAGATGTAATTATAATTAGGGTAACCATTTCTAAATATAGAACAAAAGAATGAAAACAAAAAAGGTCCGGGCATTTAAAAATTTCGGTGTTTTATAACATTGTAAACAATTATGATAAATAATGAAATCTACGCACAGCGCACATTTTACAGGGTTTACATGTTTGAATTGAACTAGAAGTTCAGATTTGACTGATTATCTAGTTGAACTAAGTAGTTGTAATTTAAAAAATATTGAAGACTTATTGTAATGCTTATGTTTTATTTTTAATGCGAAACAACAATCGTAACTTTAAAAACAAAATCGTAACAAAAAAATCGTTAAAATCGTAAATTTTATTATATGTACCAGCCCATGTATACCCATATTACGGCAAATAAATGATTTGATTTGATTTTTTGATCGTTCATAAATTTTCCATCGAAGTCAAAAATCCGGACAAACCCCGGACGGACGGCCGAATGTCCGATCATGTTCGGACAAATCCGCACGGATTGTAACCCTAGGTGTAATGCTATAATGTTCCTATCGCGAACAGCAATTGATTTTATAACAAATTAACAATGCAGCTTCCACTATCTTTGAACTGTGTGAGGTCAAAACTAACGGTAAATTCTTATCACTACACAAAATACCAGTTTCGGTGTGTAATTGAAGTAACATATCCCACTAATGACTTGTAGGTAGGTAGATAAAAAGCATTTCAAATTAGAACTGGAATGTAACGTGATTGATCTAATCAGTGCGTTTGTTTGGCGTCGAATGTGTCGAAAACAAAGGCGTTCTTTGTCGGCGATAAGCGGTACGTCACGTCGTTGGCTTATCTTGAATGATACCCGGTCACTGACCTCGGCTGTACCAGGACGAATTTAATCCACACTTAAAAAAACAAAAACAGATACTTTCGGAGTTGACGTGCCGCGGCTTGAATGTTTCGAAAAAGCTTTCTGATCGATAAGCAACGGATAGCTTGGTCTGTGAGTGTGACTGCCCAAGGTCTTCATTCAGAATATTTTTATTTTAACGTTAGAGAACACATCCACATCACAATAATGAAACATGAATTGCATTTAGTTAACTGTGACAAACATTTTATTATATCAGCCTCGATATTACTCGATGAGCGCTACTCGACCTACTTTTCGATTCCGTCACTATATTTTCCTCGTTTACGTTCGCCATTTTCTCAGAAATTCAGTGTTAATGACCTACATAGAGAATGTTATTGAGGTAATTTAGTAACAAAACATGCTTCGATTAACTTCAATGGAAGATTTTCGGTAGACACTGACAATACGAGTTTACTTATTGATTCGAATCCGGATTTTTTGTAGAATTATAGAACGTATAATGTTAGATAAGTTATCAGCGTCAAGAACAAAGAGTCGTTGACCCAATTGGTAGAAGTACCAAACATTGAATATATCACTTTAGGCGAATATTATGTTGACGATAATTTTCGACGTCACTGAGTTTATCGTGCCTTGGCCTACTTTCCTGTTACATATTTGAACTAAAAATAAGGTTAATTAGAACAATAGTAATATTATAAAGGTAAAATATAGGAAATAAGTAGTTGATCTGTGCTAGTTAGCCGCAGATGATTGAGAATCGGTTGTGGTGTCAACGGCTGCGCACTGTGGCCACGAGGTCGCGCTGCGCCTGAGCAGGGCAAGGGCAACGATGCCGACGAGTCACGGTCTGTTGCGCGATGGCCCTAATGCGTCACAGAACATAGTTCACACTTCACAGCTCAGTAAGTGGTAAAAACAGAGCCTGATTTTTTGTGGGAGTTGCTAAGCATTGCGCTTGGCCCGTTCTACTTGACTGAATGCTGCTTGCAAATGCAGTTTAAATTACATTCTTAAATTCACATTACATTTGTGAGTAAATAATTTGAGGTCTCAAGCCTATTTTACGAGCTTTTACTATAATTTCGATTGTTACGTTCTAGTAATAGATACCCCTAATCAGTAAACGCCGAAGGTTTTAAAAGTCCATTACAGCTCTGAAAGCACACAGCATTTATTCTAATTATATCTCCCTCCCTTTTCTATTTACCCATTCCCATGTTTACTCGAAAAGGCGGCCGGAGCGTGGGTGCGCGCTCAACTAAATTGGGGAGCAGACAGAGACAAAAACCTAGTTTTATCTATTAAGTACGGTATGGGCAAGTGAGAGGGCCCGACATAGACCAGCACTCTGTCAATAAATGGAACAATCTGTTGGGGAGTTGTGGCATATCCATTACGTTCACCGCGTCACCGTCGTCGCACCGTGTACGTGATAACCGGCCATCACTTTCTAAATTACGGTTTGGGCGATGACGAAACCTTTAGGATTCTCTAGGTGCTCCACCAACTGACTTCCGCCTTCATTCATTGTTAGAACGGTCTACATTGTCAGTTTGCCATTGAAATAAATCGTTTTAATCGCCGATAAAACAAACTTGAGGACAAGTTATTTAGCAAAGACGAAAAATAGCAGATTGCGTTTTGATTTCACTACTCAAGGTTATCTAAAAAGAAACTATTTGTAAAAAAATAAGGAAGCGTCAGTGGTGATTATAAGTGTTCTTTTTAGTTGCCAAAATTCACATTTTGTATAAATTCTGCGTGTCTTTCACATTGTGACATGCCAGAATGCAAAATTAACAAAATGAGAGAAAGTCATGATCATGACAGACAGTACAGTAGGAATTTTAAAGCAGCAGCTTAACTGCACCGGATGGTGTGCACTCGGTTGTCGGCACTGCTCGACGGATGTAAACACTTCCACGTGCGTCCGCCCGACACGTCCGCCCTCGCTGAAGATCACTCCCAGTGCACCAGTCGCTCGTTTCCTGATTCCCCTCAAATATAGATCACGTCGCCCAAACCGAGGGAAACGAATAAAATTTCTAATAAATATTATGCCATATTCCTTCATTCAGTATTTAGTCTGTGTAGGTGACTAAATTAATATTTTGGGACTCTACATCATGTCATACTTTAGACAAGTTAAATTAAAGCATGAACAGCAGAATAATTAAAATCTTTTCATCAACAAAGTTTCCACAGTTGCGTGTGGAGTGACGTGAAAATGGCGATTTTCTCCGCGATGCGATTTCTATTTCAATCCGATTTTCCCGGCGCGCGGAGAAACCGATCGCTCTAGTTGCGCCGGCTCCGGCCCACATCTCTTGCTAGAAAGTATCGTAGAAAGTAACATCGCGGCTCTGTCTCCGCCCAGCCGATGCATCGATCACGTGTACACCACTTTTTCTGCATCATTTTTTCTGTCACCCGACTGCCCGCTTATATCAGGCCGACGCGTGCCAACTTCGATTGTTGGAATGCGTCTCAATTCTTATCGTGTTTGACATTTCGCTTATAAATCTTAAACAACCGAATAAATGGCAGAAGATGTACAAACAACGGGCTGTACACGTGCAATTTGTTACAAAAGTTGTTGCTTAGTTAGTAGCCTCTCGACATCGTTTGAACACAAACTTACACTGCTCGCGGCGTGCATTTGATGAATGCCAAATAGGCCCTAGATGTGATGTCACAACACATAGAACAGCTTACTTTCGCCGCACCCGAATTTCAATTACGTGTGCCATGTAGGCTTGTGCAATACCTACTTTTGGGTAACTTTCACTAGTCGCTTACGCGGCCCGCCTGCGAAATGATTGCGTTGTCTGTTTCTGAGGTCAGTGAAAGTTGCGTATTGTTTAATCATTGCTTGTCGTTGTCTCTCAATATGCGTCAGCTTACAATGGTTACAAATTGTACTTATGCTACTTTCCACTAGTGAAAAAATAAAGTAAAGTTGATGTTCATGTTTTTTGAAACCACAAAGCCTCAGCAGTTTGCAACATTGCTCAAGATTGTTAAAGACACAGTTGAATTGAAAAAAAAATGAAATGGCGTGAGAGGAAAAACGAGTTATTATTAGTTGAAGAGAATCGCGAGCTTGCTTCGAGCTCTGATGCTATCATAAATAATGTGGCTGCGCGGCGAGCGTGGCGAGGAAGTGGGGAAGGGGGGACGCAAGAGTCAAGGCCGCACGCTGCCCCCGGTCGACGCTCGCGCCCCACTTGTCGCTCTTTAAGAGCCTCTCACTCGTGCGCACGAGCACGCCCGAGCGCCGCCGAACTGCCACGAACTAGACCTTCCAATGCGCGAGCGCAACACACTGAACAGCTGAGACGTAATAACATAACACACTGACTCGGTCATCCGTGCATTCAACTTTTGATTAGCTTTCTTTTTCACGGACAGTGACTGATTGGACAGTGCTGCTAATTATAGGTGTTTGGTTATGTCTAACTGTATCACAACGCCTATGATAAGATTGTAGAGTCAAGCATAATATTTTTTATGGGACAAATATTTTTAAATTTTATTTATTACCTACGAATTTTGTAACTTCCCTGAACCAGTTTTAATAGGCGTTACCTATTAAAACTGGTTGGCTTTGGCTTTACTTTCACTAGTCTAATTCCCAAATGGGCATGATATTACGTCAACTTACAAAATGTTATTTAATTCGGGTAACCTAATGAATGCGGTCGTCAATTATTAATCGAAATCACCTGTGAAGTGGTGCCAAGATCTTGTGCAACTACGGCCAACGGTCATTCGGTCAAGTATTTTGAGTAAGCGTTTCTAATGTGGTCACAGACTCACAGCAAATAGGCACTAAATTATACCTATCCAACCATAGATATTATGTGATTGAAGAAAGCATTAAAATTTTTGCTGCGCTTTAATATTCCATTTACTAACACTATAACAATTGCAATTCTTTTCATCTAATGGAAGCCTAGAATAAATTGAGCAGAACAATATTGTAATAAAAATAGTTTGTATGTTCTGGCATCATGTACCTACATGACATAGTGCGCAGGTCAGTGCAATGTGAAGATACTAGTGTTGTTGCTCGTTTATTGAACAGTAGTGGTGTTCATTTCGATGTAAATAGCTGTGCGATAAAACGACGCACTTGACCTCTTTATTGAGACATTTTTATCGAGTGAATTATTACGCCCGTCTTGCACGATACATAATTTTAACAATCAACGTAAAAAGTGTTATAGAAAAATTGGCACGCACATTGGCGGCTGAAATGCTATTGTATCGAACGATAGGCTTATGTTTACAGCGCTGCGTCGTGATAGATTGACAAAGTATTTGTGTAAATAACATCAAAGCTTTTAAGACGTGTCGGGTAATGTGGAATTGTCTGTCGTATATTCGGCAATCGTTCGGCGAAGCATGGCCGCTGGCTCGGATCCCACGTGGATCTAGTTTTTTGGCAGCCGCTATTTCGGCAGGTTGCGTAACACAGGTACACGCGGCTTCGGCCACCGACCCACGGCCATACCATAAAATGTAAATAAAATTAATGAGGAGAAGCTTAAATGGCCCCTGGTTAATACGCTAGAGCCCCGTACTTGACCGATTAAGGCTCAAGTTTACCGACAACATAACAGGGGTTTAAGGGCAAATCAGCCGTTTAAACATTTTGTTTTTGTATTCCTAATCGCCAGATTTAATTTTAAAGATCCGTTATATTAGCGGTTAGCATGGCCCTTAATCATTGTCGTTTGTTGAACATCTGTCCATGTCAAATACCGGTAATTTTCGATTTGAATGAATAAAAAAAAGTGTTTACCTACTTTAGTAGGTAACATTAATCATTTTACCCTGGAAAATATTTTTGTTTGTCAGTGGAAAAACTCGCTTATTACGTCATAATTTTCGTTAAATTTGAATAGCAAACTAAAGTTCAAGTTTAGCATACCTGCACTAAACATTGAAGCCTACTTTTACAACAATAAGTAGGTAACAGATACTCGAACCATACTTATGACGTTGCATACTTATAATCAAAGACGATAGCCATACCTCGTGGCTAGTGGACAAGTCGAGGAGGTATTATTAACAATTCCCTCGTTACTTTTTATGGAGTTCCGACTGCGTGATTGAGAATTGCCGATTACATTTCCAGCGCGCATCGCACCCCACTCCCGCGCCGCTGGAATACCAAAATTGAATACTAAACCTCATCTGTATGCGGACGTCGCTCTAGCCACCTTTGTTTGGGCAGGAAATGTCCACGCTACTGCCGAAAATTACTTGCGAGTATTTCGTAACGAAAACATCTCTTCGACGAAGGAACATCGCCCCGAATGTAAAAACGAAAAATAAAACGAGCTTCATTCGCTCGCCGTCTCGACAAATGGTTCATGAAATGTATGCAAATTTTATAGCGTCCGATTTTAGATGTTCTCGACACGGCGCCGCCGCGCGGCCACCGTACTTGCGTCTCTTTTACTAAGCATAAGCACTTGCATTTCACAGTAATCTAAACTTCTGAATTGTATTGTTCTAGGTCGAGAAGAACTGTCACCAGCTTCGAGTGTGAACGGCTGCAGTACAGATGGCGAGGCGAGGCGGCAGAAAAAAGGTCCCGCGCCTCGGCAACAGGAGGAGTTATGTCTCGTCTGTGGCGACAGAGCCTCCGGGTATCACTACAACGCGCTCACATGTGAAGGGTGTAAAGGTATGGGTGCCATTGTTCAATGAGTCCACGATGTCTCGTGAACAAACAAATACATTAGCTGATGCAAAACAAAAGGGGCCATGATTCAATTGAAATACGATAAATTACATTCGATCACAAGGTAGATGATTGCAAAATATGTAGGTAATGCCACAACAAAATTGTTCTCGGAACACTTTTAGCGTAACTAGGTCATGTGCGTTGCTAACCTAGATATTTCACACATACGTAGCCCTTGTGGCTCGCCCACGAATGTGCCAATTCAGCTTTAAATTGGCGCATTGTGCCGAGGTTGTTATGAGCTGCGCGTGCAGTAACAGACGGTTAGTCGTCACAATAGCTGTCTGCAGGGCGTCTACTTCACGATTCACTGACGCCTATCGGACATCTCCGTGTGTCTCCGCCAACCTTCACTGTCGACCCGACAATAAATATGCCTATTTAATTCAGACCGCTGAATAAACCCGGAGCGGGAGCCGTAATCTGCGTATATTATAGAGGCACGTACCTTGTCCATACCAATTACGTTCAATTCAAGTCATTTACGAGCTATCTATCTTGTTTGTTTTGTAATAAAAATCGGCATTCGTACAGCTGTCAATGACCCACGTCTTTCAGGCGACCTTTACATTCATGACTCCATTATCTTATTGTTCCAAACTGGTTTTGCATAAATGCTGCATCATCACTCATTATTTCAGATTACTCATAGATAACGTTTTGGGGGAATTATCAAAATGTTGCTGATGTTGATGTTAAAAATTTCAGGTTTCTTCAGGCGGAGTGTAACTAAAAATGCGGTGTACATATGCAAGTTTGGACATGCGTGCGAGATGGATATGTATATGCGGAGAAAATGTCAAGAGTGTCGGTTAAAGAAATGTCTTGCGGTGGGCATGAGGCCCGAGTGTGTGGTGCCAGAGAACCAGTGTGCAATGAAACGGAAAGAGAAGAAGGCGCAGAGGGAAAAAGACAAGTTGCCCGTTAGTACGACGACAGTAGACGATCACATGCCCCCCATCATGCAGTGTGATCCACCGCCCCCCGAGGCCGCGAGAATTGTAAGTTCATTGTGACTATTTCTCTTCACGACCTGACTATGGCGTAATTTAAATTCTTTTAACAACTATGTCTGTATATCTGGCTGTACGGATTTGTCAAATGCAGTAGAACAGTTGAATAAACAATGGTTTTCAAAGTAATATTTAAACCGATGTCTTTTATTCGCTGCCGACGAGTATACGTTCTACTAGAAATAAAGAATAATGTAATTTATTTTTGTCAAGTTACCCTGAATGTTAAAGCAAAATTAATGGATTCTGGTTTATTATTCACGTTTGTGTGAGACCGTAGTCAGGTTTTATGAATTTGTAAATTATTATTGTTACTTGTATTTGAAATGTAATGAAAAATGTCGATTGCGGGACTAAATTATTCCGATACATATCTTTTGCTTCTTGTATTATCACGATCTCCTCAGGCATGCAGTTTAGGAATTTACAGTGTAATTCATAAAATTACTCGAATCCTCTTCGTACCTATTAATTTCTTATCATGATCTTGAACTACGTTTGTTCTACTCCTTCGACCAGTTTAACAGGATAGCCAAAAAATAAATGTACCTATTTCCTTTATAAAATTTACGTAAAATATCACATAATAAGTACTTAATAGTAGGCAAGTACTAAGACAGGATGTTCAAAGTATCTTCTCTTCCATTTCATTCCATTTATTAGCCGTTGTAATAATGTAATAATATTAGTTTTAATAATGTAAACTACAGGAAATTTTCATATTGTTGTATGAAAACAATAAAGTTTCGAGCTATGAAAAGTAGTAGAACAAACGTTGTTCAGGGTCATCATACAAAGTTAGTGCTTAGAGGTTTCAGGTATTTTTTTAATTATCCTGTATAGGAAACACTATACAGTTATACACTTTGAATTAAACCTTCCGAGTTCGTTTAAATTAATTTGTACACATCCTATATTATTACTTATGTACCGTGAAAGTAAATCCGATTCCGGAATATTTTCACTAGTTATCTATAATTTATTATGTGTATATATTGTAGTACAAATCCTCATACAATTTACTTTTACATACAGTTCAGAGCTAGTCCCCCTAACACTAATATTTGAAGCAAAATAATAACTCGGCGGTTTCCTACGTGAAGCTGGAATGTTTGCAGCACGAGGTGGTGCCGCGGTTCCTCAACGAGAAGCTGATGGAGCAGAACCGGCTGAAGAACGTGCCCCCCCTCACGGCCAACCAGAAGTCCTTGATCGCGAGGCTCGTGTGGTACCAGGAAGGGTACGAACAACCTTCCGAGGAAGACCTAAAAAGGGTTACGCAGGTAATTATCATTTGTTGATGGAAGATTACTTATTGTACGCCAGAAAGCCACCTCTCTTTATGAAAAACTATTGTTTCGGAACCAAAAAGAGGTTGATTTGGAGTTTTGAAATATCAAAGCTATTAAATTGACCCTTTATTACCCGCCTGCGCGACGCAAAGGAGGGTAATGTGTTTTTAAGAGAATTTCTCTTCAGAACACGGGAATTTAAAACACTGGCCGATATTCCAAAGCAAGCGTGTATGACGGATAGACGACCTCCAAAAATTTGTAGAAGTCGGTTCAAATGCATATTAACTGCAAAACAATTGCACAGTTGCTTCTGTCCGTACATCTGTTGCAGTTTTTTTATAAAAACACGCCATGCTACAATTCTTAAAATTTTGTATGGTAATGTCGCAGATCAGCGTGGTTATTATAACCACTGCATTGTCATGGAATATAAAATGCAAGAAGAAAGCGCGCATGTAGGCGGTGCGAGTGTGCCATAATTTTGCGGAGTTACGCAAACTTCTCAATAGTTTGTTTAATAGGTTCGCGTTAATACATTCTGATTCTTAAACAAATGTGACCGAGGTATATTGCCTTTGAGAGCTGTGAATGTGTGATAGTTGTAAATGTATGACTTAAGCGCCACCAGAGCGTATACCGCCTAACTAAAATGATGATGAACATCGACCCTCGTAATAAACTTCAATATGATCTTGAGACTAAATTTTGTGCTAACTTGTAATTTTTTTACCGTTCATGAAGATGGGGTCCTAACTTTAAGATGATTAAATTTTTACAAGGTAGCTCGAAGTTTAGTCTCTCTAGATCATATTGAAGTTTGATACCAGAGTCATTACCTTTTTAGTTACGCGGTAGACCCGCAGTTCTCGTAGAAAGAAAATATATCAACCCTTCCTCTTGTCTTTTATATTCCTTGGGTATAACGGTGTTATTGTCATCGGAAATAAAGCCCCAGTAGTGCCTACCGCACGCTAATTGCATATTGAGATTGGTAGGTAGTTGGAATGCAGTCCGTCTGAATACAATCTTAACGAGAGTGGCTTCAGGTTGTACAGCAAACGATATAAATTATCGTTATAGGTATAACTATTTTTCAAAATTTATATTTATAAAATGAGAATTTTACTGTTTTAAATTGGCAATCAATTAACCATAGCTTTGTATTAGCTATGAGAACACGTCATTTCCAATTAGTACTAACTTTGTATTAATCGTTTTCTAATAAGAAAACTTTTATTTTTCTAATTGGTCTGTAAAGACCTTGATGACGTAACGGTTTTGATGAACAAACTCAGTAACATTCTTATTTTAATCGGTTTTATATCGTTAATGATATCTATCACTTTCAGACCTGGCAGTCGGATGAAGATGATGAAGATTCGGATATGCCGTTTCGCCAGATCACCGAGATGACCATCCTCACAGTGCAGCTCATCGTGGAATTCGCAAAGGGTCTACCCGGGTTCGCCAAGATCTCGCAGTCAGATCAGATTACGTTATTAAAGGTACCTAGACCTTCATTTGTAAATTAACAAAAGACACTTTGTTAAAAAACATTCATAAATATAGTTAAACTTAAAACACTGAACACTTTAAACTTTGACAGTTTTTGGAATACCTACAACGACGTTCCTATTTTCCGTCGACGTAAAAGTTCATTTCTGAAGATTGGCCTACTACTACAAAAAATCGAACGGCATAATAAACAGCTTTTATGTGAACTTGTAAATACACGAAATTATCCGTATTATCCCGCTACACAAGTGTACAATCTTGGTACAATCTTTAGAGAATAGACACCAGAAAATGTACTGAATTGTCATAATGAACGTACATAGTCACGTGATCCGTAAATGGTAATGCTGCTGGCGTTTCTGTTGCCTCGAGATGTAGATTGCTACTTGTCTTGGCGATGTATGAGCGTCCAATAGCGCACAGAAGAGGGCCGCTGCCCTTCCTTCTGACATTAATCAATGTCGTAACATGTTGTGTTTTCTTCTGTATACTAACCCTAAAGCTAAAGTGGGACCACGTCTGCTGTATGCCGTCTGAACTGTGGGCTGAAATAAACATGCACTGGAGCAAAACAGCGACGCGGCAGACCGCGAAAGAGATGGCGGGACGAACTAGACACATTAAAGAAGACTGGTCATCATTGGCACATGATCGAACAGCATGGAAATCAAGGGGGAAGGCCTTTACCCAGCAGTTGGATGTTACAGGCTAACCGTTACAGTAACAGTAACTAACCCTAAAGCTTTGTTCGTTACAGGCATGCTCAAGTGAAGTGATGATGTTGCGAGTGGCGAGGCGGTACGACGCAGCGACGGACAGCGTGCTGTTCGCGAACAACCAGGCGTACACTCGCGACAACTACCGCAAGGCGGGTATGGCGTACGTCATCGAGGACCTGCTGCACTTCTGCCGGTGTATGTACTCCATGATGATGGACAACGTGCACTACGCGCTGTTGACGGCCATCGTTATATTCTCGGGTAAGCTTTCAACATATGTCTGTAACGAATTACAAACTTAGGTAGTTACTTACTTGATATAATTTGTTAAACACAAATTCGCGCTTAAATATCACTGATAAACATGGACCTTCCAATGACCGCTACCTGCATCTTTATGACGTAATTTATCTATGGGCCATGGAAAAATAATAATAATAATTTTATTCCAATCTCAATTCGTCTTTTACGGAGCCACACAGCCAAAACACACAACATACTATAACAATAATGTGAAATGTTTTGATTCCAGACCGGCCCGGGCTCGAGCAACCCCTGTTAGTGGAGGAGATCCAGCGGTATTACCTGAACACGTTGCGGGTGTACATCCTGAACCAACACACAGCGTCGCCGCGCTGCGCCGTCATATACGGCAAGATTCTCGGCGTGCTCACGGAGCTGCGCACGCTCGGCATGCAGAACTCCAACATGTGCATCTCGCTCAAGCTGAAGAACCGCAAGCTGCCGCCGTTCCTCGAGGAGATCTGGGACGTGGCGGACGTGTCCACCACGCAGGCGCCGCCCGCCGCCGCCGAGCACCCCGCGCCGCTCTAGCGCGCCCGCCGCCCGCCAGCCCGCGCCGGCTAGCGACACCCGAACGGAGAGAACGCGAAGAGACTGGCTAGTTTTAGTGAAGTGCACGGACACTGACGTCGGACGTGATCAACTTATTTATAAGGACTGCGAATTTTAACACTTAAGTGGGCACCCGTGCCCGTTTCGTACGTATTCGGTGACCGACGACGATGATGTGCGAGAGATTAGTGAATATATGTGTTGTTGAACGTTTGGAGAAAATATATTAGTGTTGATCGTTACGGGCCCGCGCCGTCGCCGGTCGCTCTCGACCGACGGCCGCCGCGGCTCCGAATTTATTTCGTTTACGACTGGATACTGAGTTGGTCACTCGGATACGACTGTATGATAAGACTTCGTTCGATAAGTACACCTCCTAAATTACACATACGTACGTACGTTACGAGAGTTATTAGAGACAAAGTAATATATGAAGAGATGTTTTTATTGGGTGAAAAGTTGATAGTTATGTTTATTTACCAAAATTAACAATATGTTGATTAACCTTTTGACTATATGATATTGTGATGAGTCGTTCGCTGTGTCCACGTCTCGTGGTGATCTACGACATGTTTGTTTATATATAGTTTATGTCAGACGTGTTATCGTGTCCTGTCGATTTTAGTTCCGATTCATGTTCCATCGTCCTGTGCCCGCGTCCCTCGAGTAACGAGTAATTATAATTTATTGCTGTGATTACATTTATAACATGTTGATTATCTACCGTAGGCTGATATAAGTGTGTCTTATTACAATACAAATGTAACGATTGCATTGCTTCTCCACATGCAAGCCTCATCTCTGTTTAAGTAAGTGTTTCACTGACATGGACACTCGACCCGCAATACTAAACGATAGACATTCGCCACATACAGCTAGTATCATATGTCTTTAGTATCTAAACCAAAACACCGTACTATTTAACACATAAAGCTTAGATACTGAAGCCAGTAATTATTTGAGTCAGTGCAATTTAAGGTTACGTTCTTAATCATAAAATAAATAGACGTACGTGAAATAGACTACTCGTGTCACATTACGCTTAGGTAACGGAGGCAGGTTTGATTAAATCCCAGTTATTTGTTCTGCCCCTAACATTGTGTATAAAATCGTTCTACTTATTTGTTGACATGACGTTGCGTGCATGTTCCAAGGCAGCTGTAACGTAGATACGGAATAATAACGGTAGAGCCTAAAAATTAAATTTTGTAAGTATTTATTTTATTGTTTAGAACTTTAGATGCTACATTCCTTTATTTCTATGTGTATTATAAAAAGTACAAAATGGCAGCTGAATTAACTCTATTGTATGGGTTCAATTTAAAAAGTAATAGCGAACTAGTATCTATTTGGCCGAGCTTACTCTATGGGAACAATATTGGTGTAGTAGACACTAAAGTGTAAAAATGTTGGTAGGTGACAATGATATGCACGCAACGTGATAGGAACGCCCCGAACCTGCCTGCCGGTGCCGCCCGGTTACAGTAAGAGCCTCGTAATAGCAATATGAACACAATAATACTACTTATTTGACACAGATACTGCCGGCAATACTGCGTTATTAATCACATACAAATGCCTTATTTCGTGTTACCTGTGTATCGTGTACCTACACTGCTAATAAGTGGCAAATCATAGATTATAGAACATAAAATTAATCGATCTCAATTACCGGTAAGCGTTGTTAAAGAATACGTTAAGCGTTTTCCGTTGTGAGCGTTCGTTCGTGCATTAGCCGATTTCGACGACGCATCCTCCTTGATACTGTAAAGTGTCCGTCTCGAAGGTCTGTCTGTCGCAGTGTGTAATCATAGTTCTCCAGTATCGTGTAACGTTCATCCGATGTCACAGCTCGCGACACTTCACCATCATAACATTTAATGATAACTAAGTAACGTAAGTGTCTGTTTGGTGCGTGTTGAATGTGTCTTGTTTACATGCCATTAAGTGTGTTGTATATTTACATAATACATGTTTGAAGTTTTGGAAATGCATTTCTTAATATACGTATAAAATCAGCGTGAGACGATCGGGCTTGCACCGCGGACCGCGCTAGTCCGCTTCAATGATCTTTTCGATTAACATTTTATAATTTTATTGTAGAATTAGGCGTTTCTAAAAAAGGAAAATGAAGCACAAACTTCACTGGAGTGTCTTATGTGTCTGCTGAAATAAGGGCGTATTGTTAACAAACACACTGCCATTATAAACGTATAATTACTGCATGGTGCAATCCTGTATGCGTGTTATAGCGGGTTTTACTATAATAATATGTTTCAGTCGTGAACTGTAGGTGATAGAGTTGAACATTCATTAAAGTCTAACGCTACGATACGTTGCCTTATAACTGAGATGTGACGCGCGCGGCCGCCCCGCAGTGCGTACGCGCACGCGGAGCGGTCGGCGCGGACAAGCCACGGCTTGCATCTCAAGTTTGTGACAAATATAACTGCCATTCGATAAGTAATTGTTATACATCATTCGACGCGTAGAATTTCATAATAGCTTCATAGGTTTCGGCTTCTGTCGGTGCACAGCCGGTCGTATTTGATACATATTATTCAATTTCGAAATTGTAATAGATTTATTAAGTATGTAATAATCTCACACGAGAAAGTAATAAGTAATGAGATACTCTAATATAATTTGTGTCTTTAGCTGATAATGGAACATTAGTAAGATAATAAGTTTATATCGCTTGACGAGATGTTATTGTGAAGAGATACGGCACGCAGCACCAGCGAGTGGTGGTACTGGGTGGTAGCGGGGAGACTGGAGGACGGCTCCACGAGACAGTTCAAGGTAGCACGGTGTTCGGCTGACACGACCTGTTGCCCTTCTTCGAAGCCTTTCGATCTATGTTTTAGTTCATATTGTTCGGAAGCACTGAGTATTGTAGTGACCAAACGTGGCACGTCCAGTCTAATAAATAAAACATGGTGGATTTGATGAAGTCTGCTATGTGTCCATTAACTTTGTACATAGGTACCTTTAGATTCTATTGTCATATGTTTGACATATGTACGTTTAATTTTATTCATCTAAGAAAGTACAGATGGCTGTTGTTATTTTTATATTATTTGGGTAGAAGTATATTTTTTGTAAATGACCTCTGTATTTATCTTTTGTAAGCTTTGTAAGCCATAGGGACTTAGATTAGTGTACGAG
This sequence comes from Allophyes oxyacanthae, assembly GCA_932294325.1. Classification (NCBI taxonomy): domain Eukaryota; kingdom Metazoa; phylum Arthropoda; class Insecta; order Lepidoptera; family Noctuidae; genus Allophyes; species Allophyes oxyacanthae. The sequence goes on along the minus strand of OW028613.1, from coordinate 11,951,220 downwards.
CTACGAACATTGTGATTGCTATTAACTTTGAATTTGTATTTACTGAGATATTTTGTTCTGCGTATATATTCTTCGTTTCGACAGATATTTCTTAATAATTTTGTTACTTCAGAGTGCAATATGTACAAATATTTACATATTAAATATAAAATGTACAGTCAATTTTTTAGTTGTAATGTGTCAACGCAATATGTTTCGCTATTCATTCGTTGAATGTACACTAGAAGGCATAATAAACGATATCACAAGTGAGTTGCCACGCAACATACACTCTCACTATTGTGTTTTTCTAATACTTAAGTGATTAATTTTATAATAGACGGACTAGGTGATCTTGTATTTAAATTTGCTAATTTTTTGTAGCAGATTAGATTTGTTTACATGGATAAGATGAATAATGTACATTTTGAATTGATTTTAAAGTGATTTAGTTGTTATTTAGTAACGAATTTTCTTATTAGGTGTAACTGGCAGCCTCGTGGACTGGCTTGGAGTCCACTGATACCAGTGCGATGTGTGCAATGTCTAGCAATACGTATACGCAGGCAGTAGCCCGGTACTTGCACTAGCTGCGACCACCGAGCCGCTGTGGCGCTAAGGCCGAGTCTATCACACCATAGTGCCACGTCGAACGATGGGAAGGCTGATATTACGAAATAAGGGCCCATTCCGTGTTCATCGAAACACAATAATTTTGTATAATTATTATTTCTTAAATCTTATAGTCCGCAGTAACTATTTTACTTTCCTCCTAATACTTTGCCTTAGTAAATCCTCTGTTATCATTACATGATTTAACAACAGTGGTGAAGCGAATTAGATATAGGGAACAGACATGACGACATGTTAAAATTTAGAGAAACAACTTTTATAAAAGATAATAACTACAAAAACAAAACAAGAAAAGGTGTGTACAAAATGAGGAAATTTGTATGTAACATTGTTAAATGCGAATAAACTTACACCTCAAGATAAAATTATAAAAAATATTTGTTGTCTTTTATTTCCTATCAATTGCTTTAAATTCTTTATCCAACATTTTAATATCTACAAACAACAATTTATTAGAAAAATAAAATAGGTATCTATGCTAATACACGTTTTTGACCGCGTACAACTGGATTTTTGGCTGCCGTAAATGTCTTTCTACTAAATCCGGCTAACGACGTTTTTAGATACCTATGTTTCGACCTTGCGTGACAGGTTTGCAAACTAAATCCATTTGCTATGGAGTTCTGTTTATAAACAAATGGATCTAGGTACTATTAGTGCTGACTCGAGCTTGTCAACGAACGGTCGGCGAATAAGGCTGAACTCACACCGAGATGGCAGCGAAGCGGCGACGAGCATTTCGCAAAAATTTCGCAGCATTTGAAACTTGTACCTCTCATCATTACTAAAATATAATATAGTAAGTATCGCTTAATCCACAAAGGCTCAAGGAGCGCTTTCGGCGCTAGATCTAACGCTTTACTGATGGATCCGTATCAAATCGCAGTGCCTATAGGTTAATAGCTCAGTCTCATCAAACTTTCCAATATACCCAATAAGATAAAAAAAAAACACTCTTTATTGGCTCTCTCAGCACCCATAAAATATTATGTAGCATCTGTCACCCAATCTAGAGAATAAATTACGATTGTAATAATCGCAATTTATGCTCTAGATTGGGTAAACTATTTTCTTGTTGTATTTTATTCGTATTCAACGAAATAATGGATCTTCCATGTAGGTAGTATAAAGCAAACTTATTTTAAAAGTTCTTTCATTTCTACTTTGTTTTATATCTGATCTAGCGCTTTTTTTTCAAAACCACATGATTCTAGCGTTGTTTTCAAGCAAATTCCGCGCGCTTTCCTAATGCTGCAAAATGCTGCAATGCTAAACGGCGCAGCGGCCGCGCGCCTCGGCCTGATGAGCCTGCCGGTAGACCACGGAGGAGAGTAAGATTTTCTCTCATCCATGCAGTAGACGCCAGGATTGTATTTGAACGCTTAGGTATCTACACAAAATGTAATTACCTAAGTATTTGTTATCTAAAAATTGCTCCCAAAAAAGATAAATGCTCACCAAATTGAGGTCACAAAATATAAAACTATAAACTTAAAACTGATAAAATTTATAAACTAGCTCAAAAATTAACAATAATAGATACTTATGTCTGTGCCTATGTCGATTCTGTTAGAAATTTTCTGCAACTCGAGTAACATGAAAAATAATCGACACCTTTTTTATGTCAAAATATAGATAATATTGATAGGTATTTGAAATTAAACACGAAATTGATGACTCATTCAACATGAAAATGGTGTAAACCATAGAAATAATAAGTAGGGTAGATAATAAGTTTATGCCTTACACCAAGAATATTATAGATAGAACCTTAGAGTATTCATTCTATGGATAGAACTACTCGTATAATATTCTTGCCTTACATAAACTAAAAAAGCGAAAAGGTTAAAACCGCAGAGGTAGGTAACGCTATGATTGGTAGGGGAAGGACGCGCATGATGATTATTATCTAATATGAAAACGGCTGCTTCTCAGTATAAATCCTACGGCTGGCATAGCACTTCCACAAATTCGTAGAGACGCGGCGTTTAAAAAGTCGGCACAGTTTCCTTAAAACAGTAAGTACAGAGGCACTATCGGGTTGCCCAGCCGAGGACTAGGTATCGCTAATAAATTGTAGCTGAAGAAACTTTTGCCACCAGTAAACTCCATCAAGCCCGATGAGTACCTACCTAACTTCCTGCAGGATACGATCCGATCGAACGATCATGTCTTGGATCACATGGAAGATGGAAGTTATAAACCGACTCCGACGGATCCCAGTGGGCAGATGCAGGTGCAGTATGAGCAAGTGGCCTATATCGAGGAAACAGCGATAAGATATAAAATTTGACCACAGAACACAGAAACCTCTTTCTTCTTTCTGTGTTCTGTGTGTATGACTTTTAGTTTTTAGTATTATTAATTAAAAAGATAATAAAATATAGTTTAGTTCGTTAAATTATAAAAATGCAAAATGAACAAATTTTAAAATATAATTTTTGTTGTAAGAATTTTAAATTAGTATGGTGTAAATTCGCAACCGAAAAAAATTCTTTTAGGTATCTACACTCATATCGTAAAGTTTTTTTTTTTTTTTTTTTTTTTTTTTTTTTTTTATTGGCAAGTCGCTATTTGCGCAATGCCACTAACAAAAACGGGGAAACTTGGTAGAAATAGTAATATTGTAATTGAGGATGCGGAATTTGGAAAAGGTTAAACATTGGAAAGGATCAGGAAAATAGAAATAAAATAAACACAACTACATTAAATAGACATCATACACGAATATTGTTGAGATTAATAAAAAGCGATAGATATTTATATATTATAGGGTTATTGGAAGCCAGTAAAACATTAATAGATGTAGGAAAGGGAATGGAATAGGAAATTAATGAGTTAATAAAAGGAGCATGATCATGAAGAGGACAAGAAAAGAAAATGTGGTTCAAATCCCCCACACTTTCACCACATTCACAAATATCACTATCAATAATCTGGAGTCGGGCAAGATGGGCTGGAGAACAAACATGTCCCAACCTCATGCGAATAAGGCAGCTAGTAGCAACCTTGCCTAAATTTAATTTGAAAAACCAGGGCTTTATAGGGATATAAGATTGAATATATGAATACTGTTTTCCTTTGCACAAACTGCTATCTACCCATAAATCCCTCCAGGCCTCCTGAAGGAATTTCATGGGCAGACTCGCCAGATCATAACTATAATTTGTGTACGGAAATTTATCTCCACAGTCTACAGCTTCATTAGCTAGCTGATCAGCTTTAACATTACCCATAATATTGTTATGACCCGGAATCCACGCGAAAGACACGGTAAGTCCACGCTGGAAACATTTGTATAGAAGATTCCTAATAAAAAGAATGATAGGAAAAATGGTTTTAGATTCAAAAGGGTTTTTACTAATAGCTTGCAATGCGCTCAAAGCATCCGAAAATATGACTGTTTGTTTTAATTTCATAATATGGATATACTCAATTGCTTTAAAAATACCAAAGCATTCTCCAGTGAATACAGAAGATTCAGGTGGAAGTTTAACTTTCTGTACTATATTGTATTGAGAATGGAATACTCCTACTCCCACAATTCCTGAAATGGAGTGCTTAGAAGCATCAGTATAAATATGATGCCAATTTGCCCAATTGTTATCTTTAACAATATTAAATGACACATTTGCAAAATTACTTTGTTTATTTATACCTAAGTTAAAGTGAATATCTGGGATGTACAATAATGATTCATAACTACTGGAAAAAAGAGGCAATGAAACTGAATGATATGTTGGAGCTTGTAAAGCAATATATTTTTTATAGCTATGAACAAGACAAGGCAAAGATTTATGGGACCAATAATTAGAAGAATTTATTTGATCAAGAAGAGAATGAAGTTTTAAACGTAGTGGATGATTAGAAAACTGCAAGGATCGGAATAAAAATTTATCAGAAAGGTACTGGCGACGGAGGTAGAGAGGAGGGTCTACACATTCGACTTGTAGAGCATTAATTGGGCTTGACTTCATAGCTCCGGAGACAATTCTCAATGCTTTTGATTGTATATTATCTAATTTCCTAAATGCTTCTTTATTTGCAGGCTCTAGTAAAAATGTTCCATAATCTACAACACTTCTTATTATTGCATTGTAGAGAAGTTTTAAACTATAGGGATGGGCACCCCACCAAACTCCCGCGAGGCATCTTAGCATGTTTAGTCTTTTTTCACATTTGGTCATGATATATTCACAATGCGGAATACCTGTAAGCTTGGAATCCAAAAGAACCCCTAAAAATTTAACAGAAGATTTTACGGGAATTAAATTACCATCAAAATAAACAGAAATAGGAGGAGGAAGACGCATACGAGAAAATAAAACTACTGAGCTTTTAGTTGGAGATAAATCAAGCCCATTGGAATCAAGCCAATTTTTTAATAAAGTTAGAGAGGAAGATAATATAGAGCATGCCATTTCAATAGATCGATGAGAACAGTACAGAACTAGGTCATCAGCATATTGAAGCACACTAACTTTACTGTTTAAGGAGGATTCCAAATCATGTGTGTAGATGTTATATAATAAAGGACTTAGTACTGAACCTTGTGGAAGTCCTTTCCACACTACTCTGGCTTCATAACTTAAATCATCTAGTAAAACATTGATATGTCTCTCAGATAACATATTCATAATAAAATTAGAGAGAATTATGGGAACATTTAGGAGACGAAGTTTATTTTTTAAGATTGAAATAACCACATTATCATATGCAGAAGTAATATCAAGGAAAGTAGCTACAAGGTGGCTATTTACAGAAAAACCTAACCTAATATCAGTGACAAAAATACCTAGACTATCTATAGTGCTTTTACCCCGCCTAAAACCAAACTGACTGTCACTCAATAACCGATTACTTTCTATGTACCATTCTAAACGGTTCTTCACCAAATGCTCTGCAACTTTTAACAAAACTGAAGAAAGTGCAATAGGCCGATATGCATTACTGTCTGAGGGACTTTTATCAGGTTTTAAAATTGGTAGAATAATTTGCGATTTCCAAGAATTTGGAATATTGCCAGTTAACATAATAGAATTAATAAGATTTAAAAAATAAACAAGTGACATTTCACTCAAATTTGACAGAAAAGAATATGGTATGCCGTCCGCTCCAGGTGCAGAATCTTTAACGTGGGACAAAATACCTTTGAACTCAGCGAGAGAAAATGGACTATTGAGTTCTGAAAGATTATTATAGTCGGAAACAGGAATGGAATAAGTGATTATTTCCTCAGGGACATATGAAGGTGCCAGCTTATCTAGAAACTGGTCTTTTATTGACGATGGAAGTAAAGGTGATGAAGTTTCCTTGAATGCAGATCTAAACCTACGAATGTTACGCCACATAACCGATGGATGAATACCAGGGGATATATTTTGACAAAAACGTCGCCAACTTTCAAACTTCTTCTGTTTAAATAATTTACGAGTTTCAGTAATCGCATTACAAACAATATCGAAATTTTCATCTGTGGAATTGTCATAGTATTGAATCTCTGCTTGTTTCCTCTTTTTAATTGCAACTGTACAATCACTATCCCACCATGGAGGAGATGGAATGTAACCAAGAGCTGAATTTTTTATGGGGAAAAGGCTATCTGCAGTTTTTATTATTAATTTTGCCAAAGCTTCAGCACATAAGTGTTCATCACCAAAGTTTATTTCAGGAAGTTCAGAAATTTTCAAGTCCAACTGTTCCTTAAATAAAGACCAGTTAGCATCAGCAAGTCTATACTTTAACCGTGGAGGAGGCTTAAAAGAATGTTTATTAGAAGAGGGAAAAGAAATTACTATTGGAAAGTGATCACTACCATGAGAAGAAGGTAAGATATCCCAACACAAAGAAGCTGCAAGGCTGTTAGAGCATAGTGACAAATCAGGAGCACTAGTTCCTTCATTGGGAGCCGTGCGTCGTGTTGGAGAACCATTATTAAGAATGCACAGGTTATGAGTGTCAATCAGATCTAGAATATTAATCCCAAAACTATTGGTTGAGGAGCTACCCCAACACTGGTGTTGACAATTAAAATCACCCAATACTATAAAGGGTTTAGGGAGAATAGAAAAAATATTTACAAGTTCATTAAAAATCAAAGTAGAAGGTCTAGGGATATATACAGAAACAAAACAAATGTTATTTACAACTGCTGCAATAATAGAAAAATCACTATTATGAGGAGGGATAGAAAAGTGAGAAAAAGATTGAGGATGTTTGATGAGTAAGGCAACTCCACCATACCCATCAGACCGATCCTCTCTGAGACATGCATAACCTGGGATCTTAAATAAAGAGTCCGGTTTAAGCCATGTCTCCTGTAGTGAAAAAATGCATGGTTTATGTTTATTAATAATATAATATATTTCAGACTTTTTAGGAATCACACTTCGGCAATTCCACTGGATTACCTTGTCCATTAATAGAAGAAATACAAGAAACTGCGTTGGGTGCAGAAGCAATCCTGGATAAGATCATTATGAGATTGACGATCATAACCTTTTGAGGTTTTTGGAGGAATACGAGGTTTAGAATACACAGATTTTTTATAAGAAAAAGTTTGATTTGATGGAGGCTTATCATGGGGAATTTGAGAAGAAAAATTATTTGAAAGAATTGGAGTAGAAGCTAAGGCATCAACATATGACATTCTAGAAACAAAAGGGTGCAGTTTAGAAGCTTCTGCATAAGAAATACAACTTTTGGACATAGACTCTTTAATCAGCTTCTGCCTCTCAAATTCAAGGCACTTTTTACTAATAGCCTCATGAGAACCCTTGCACAAACAACAAGAGACATCATATTCATGAGTTGAACAGGACTCACCTGTATGTCCTTCTCCACATTTATAACATCTAGGCTTGGACCTACAAATACTTTTTACATGTCCATATCTGCAGCAGTTATAACATTGAATAGTTGGGTATATGTATAAGTCAACTGTCAAAGCTGTATAACACATAAACACCCGTTTTGGTAAAACCTGACCATCAAATGTTAAAATGACTGTCTCTGTGTTTTTATATATATTATTACCATCAATATTGGTTTTTCTTTTCATTCTCCTAACTTTAAGAATTTTCCCACAACCTATGGGAACAGAAATTGTTTCCAATACCTCATCATCGGACCAATCTACAGGAACGCCTCTCACGACGCCCATGCGAGTAATAGAAAATGACGGTATAAACGCCTTGTAATTTTCCTTATTGAGTTTTACGTCACTTAAAAATAAATTGGCGTCTTCATATTTCGAAAAGCCTAATGTCAACCTATTCCTCCCAATCTTTTTTAGACTACCATTTATAATATTATTAAAATGATTGCGTTTTAAAAACCTCCCAAAGGAAATAGGATTCAGATACGCATTTTGTTCAGGTGTTAGTTGTTCACGTTGTATGTGAACAACGTATGGAGCAGCATCTAAAGAGTTAAAAGTCAATCTAGCAACTTGAGATGCAGACTGCAGAGACTCATTTTGGGTAACTATGTTTCGATCAACTGATTGAGAACACGATTCCTGTGTGGGATTAATGCTATGAGGTTGGGAAGTGTCCATTTCCTTCACTTGATCACAACTGCAATCATTCGCTTTTTTGCCGCCATTTTTACGCCTTTTTTTATTACAATGCCTGCAAATCGTAGGCCGAGCTGATATTCTTTTTCTTTTAGTATTTACTGAGATTGAACCATCAGTATCAACAGTGGAATCATTATTTGAGATGACAACGAAATGAGCTACGTCTGATGGGACAGTCCCTCCAGGGTCCCCTGGAGGGTCCATACCGTAAGAAAAAACCAATAAAAACTTACCTAAATATACACCATACACTAAAACTAACTAAACTACTAAATAAATATACACAATATGACTAAATATTTACACTAATTGACCCAAACCAACTTATTTCTGAATAAAAATTCAACGAGAGAAAAAATACACGACCGCCGTATTTTACGTTTCCCGCGCTTTTCCTATCGTAAAGTTCTGATATTAGGAATTTAAAAATAGTACCTACTTTAATGACAGACTTTATGCACATGCAACTAATAATAAAATTAAAAAGTTTTACTTTACAGTTGCCCTTGTCCTAACCAAATAATGCTATAAAATAATAACGTTTTCTTATAAAGTACCTACACTTCGTCTCCACCAAAGAGATTTCAATTAATTTTTTATAGCGGCTGCATATTTTCTATGGAGGCGCGAGTTAGGGCGCGCGCATGCGCGGTGACTTAGGTTTCGGCGCCAATATTGTGTTTGATTTACCTATTTTATAATTTGTTATCATGAGTATAGATAAAGTAGTGCATGAAATTGCATTTAAGGGTATTAAAACACTCATGTGATACTATTAAAAATCGAGCCGTATCTAATAAACAACAGTTTCATAAACTACTATTTTTAAACGTTCATAATTCTTCTTTTCACAGGGTTCTTTAAGGACGCGTTTGCAAAATAGATAGGTATCGAATCGCACTAATCGCACCACTAATTGACACGGCTCAAATACACACACACGCGCCCGGATAGCTGCGGGAATAACTAATTTCGATACTTTGAAAGTGAATTTTTTGTTTTCTCATCATCATAGTAATATTATAAAGAGAGAAGTCCTGATTGACTGACTGACTGACTGACTGACTGACTGACTGACTTATCATCAACGCACAGCCGAAACCGCTGAAGCTAGAGTCACGAAATTTGGAGGGTAGGTCCCTTTTGTATTGTAGGCAAGCAATAAGAAGGGATTTTTGAAAACTCAGCCCCTAAAGGGGTTAAAGAGGGGGTGAAAGTTTGTATGGGAGTCCCTTCATTTTTGAATTGAGAAAGATGAAAATTGGGATTTAGGCTTTTGGTTACAAATAAAGAAACACGTGTTTCTGCGTTTTTGGAAATTCATCCCCTAAAGGGGCGAAATAGGGGTCAAAATTGTTTTCGAAGTGTAATACGTGAATATTGGGATTGTTTTTGAAGTGAGAAACGTGAAAATTGGTATTTCGGCTTTTGGTTAGAAATAAAGAAACACGTGTTACCACGTTATTGGAAATTCAGCCCCTAAAAGGGCGAAATAGGGGTGAAAATTGTTTTTGAAGTGAGAAACGGGAAACTTGAAATTTAGGCTTTTGGTTAGAAATAAAGAAACACGTACTTCTGCGTTTTTGGAAATTCATCCCCTAAAGGGCCGAAATAGGGGTGAAAATTGTTTTTGAAGTTAGAAACGTGAAAATTGAGATTTAGGCTTTTGGTTCGAAATAAAGAAACATTTGTGATTGTTCGTTTTTGGATATTCATCCCCTAAAGGGGCGAAATAGGGGTGAAACATGTTTTTGAAGTTAGAAACGTGAAAATTGAGATTTAAGCTTTTGGTAAGAAATAAAGAAGCACGTGTTTCTGCGTTTTTGGAAATTCATCACTTAAAGGGGCGAAATAGGGGTGAAAATTGGTTTTGATGTGAGAAACGTGAAACTTGAGATTTAGGCTTTTGGTTAGAAATAAAGAAACACGTACTTCTGCGTTTTTGGAAATTCATCCCCTAAAGGGCCGAAATAGGGGTGAAAATTGTTTTTGAAGTTAGAAACGTGAAAATTGAGATTTTGGCTTTTGGTTCGAAATAAAGAAACATGTGATTGTTCGTTTTTGGAAATTCATCCCCTAAAGGGGCGAAATAGGGGTGAAACATGTTTTTGAAGTTAGAAACGTGAAAATTGAGATTTAGGCTTTTGGTAAGAAATAAAGAAGCACGTGTTTCTGCGTTTTTGGAAATTCATCCCCTAAAGGGGCGAAATAGGGGTGAAAATTAGTTTTGCTGTGAGAAACGTGAAACTTGAGATTTAGGCTTTTGGTTAGAAATAAAGAAATACGTGCTTCTGCGTTTTTCGAAATTCATCTCCTAAAGGGGCGAAATAGGGGTGAAAATTGATTTGAAGTGAGAAACGATCGATGGTTTAAGAGAAATTAAAAGTTCTTTGAAAGTTGACACTAATTTTACATAACCTTAGGACCGCGACGTTGTGATGTACGGTGCGATGTATTCGAGAACGGGAACGCTTTGTAAGAGGTCAAGAATTGATGAATATTAAAAAGTATCTACCGCTAACTTTGTACCTACCCGTACGAAGTCGGGACGGGCCGCTAGTATTTTATATTTTTGTAATATGTAGGTAGTTATTATATTTTTTTGTCGGACTGGATGGAGTGACCAGGTGGTGTACTTCCGTGACTGCTACTGGAACTCCTAGATGAGTAGACCTAGATGTGCCGAGTTTGGGCTCGTTTTGTTTGTTAGTTAGTTAGTTAGTTGGTTAGTTAGTTAGTGAAATAAAATAAACTTTAAAAAAAAGTAAAAACCGACTTAAAAACTAAAAGGTATATAATAATTTTCTTAAAAAGTTATCAGCTTCTGAAGTCGGTGCCACTATCAAGCTAGGCATTGAAGAATTAAAGGCTTCAGAAACTGATAAGTTTTTTAAGAAAATTATGTTATTTAATTTTAGTTTTTGAAGTCGGTTTTTACTTTTTTTTTAAAGTTTATTTTATTATAGGTACGAATTACGATTAAACTAGACGCGGCGGCCAAAAGTACTTAAGTCAATTTTTGCGCAATTTTTGCGGAAAGATTTAAAAAGTCACAGCACCCATGTTTTTGTATTATCCGTCGACTGGAATTCAGTCACAATAGAAGACTGTACCATATAATCTAAGTCGTATCAACAAATCAAGCGGCGATATAAACCACTTATATAAGTTTGACTTAAGTTTTTTTTCCCAGCATGATTTGACTTAAGTGCTTATGGCTTCCGAGTCTAGTGTTATTCACGTAAATAATTCGGCAATGCCCAACTAGTTCTGCTAGATTTTATAGCGTAGGTACAAGCAACTTACCTTGAATTGATTTTAATAATCAGAGATAACGCAGCCGACGCTTCTCAACAAATTAAAATTATTATTTTCCTCTCTTGTATCCTATTTCATTTAGACGAATGTGTCCATTATTTATCAACAGGTTAAAGTTTCGTGAAAAAAATATTTTTAACGTTTTTCCGTTTTTGGACCGAAAAAAAGATATTTTCAAAAATACTTATTAGCAGTTTTTAATTCGTTTAAAAAACCAGGTGCATATCTAAGAACAAATTTTCGTGTTTCTAACGGCAAGCAAAGCTGCCATAGAAATTCCTTAAAAAAAAGTACATGGATTTCTAAGAACAAACCTTCATATCTCTAACAGTGAGCATAGCTCCCATAGAGATCCTTATAGAACTTTACCTGTATGTCTACACAGACATAAGCAAATGATCGCGACTACCGGGTGGCTGCGCATCGTATCATCCTCATACGTATGCCACGTTCGGTTCAAGACGCATGCTGTATAATTTCACAAAATGTATTCTAAAACTTTGTTAGTATCTCTCGTTGTGTACTTTGTATCAGATTATTCATGTGAGTATTTTTGTTTGGTACTTATTCGTTCTTGAATAAAACTGATCATCGCATTTTTTACCCGACTGCTGCAGGAGGTTAAGCTGTGAATGGTCGCCAGCGCCCGCAAACAATAGATTTTCTATTGTTTATACTTTGCGTCGCTTGACCGTTTAAGCTCAATAAAAATAATCACCACAGTAAAGCCGGGCTTCCACTGGCAGCGGAGCGAGCTCCGTATGGACTAAGTTTATCTCGCAACGGTAAACTTCGTATAAGTGCTTCCAGCAACAAAGAGTCTAGCAGAGAGGACTGTAAAACGAGTAAAAATAGTAAATAACGAACTAGTTCTTCATTTCTCTTTTGCAGTGGAAGGCAATTGTCAAAACTCTTTCATAATGGAAGGTAAAACCTATTTTAGCCAGTTTGGGTCCATTCCGTCCATCAATTACTTGCTCATTACCTTTTTGCACTGGGAGCTGTCAATGCTTGAGATACCTACATATAAGTTTATCTGGTAACCATTGACTTTTCCTCTTCAGAGATAAGCATCAAACAGTGCCTGCGTAGTCTCAGCAGTCTCATTACTGTAGACATATTTAGAAAAAGATCAAATATAATATTTCTTGGCACCTAAAAATTCAGCACAAATAGTAAATAGTTGATTATAAAACGAACATCCGAACATTTTTAACTTTGAAAAATCAACATTTTAAAGATCAAGATAATTTAAATAAATTTAAGAAACTGCATACTGATTTTTTACATAAAAAAGCATACTAGGTACTACGGAATATTTTGATGATAAAATGAATGGTTATTAATGTGTTACTGTAAAAAAATGATTGATGTCCGATTTGTTTGATGTATTATTTTTATCTTTAAGTTATTGAGTATTACGTAATAAATATTAGTTTATGAAAATAATAACTACTAAAAAATGCTATAACTATTACCAAATATTTGTAGATATGCCTTTCAAGGTAAAACCATATATAAATACTTTGAATTATCCGCCAAGTTTGTAACTCTTACCTATGTTTTTACAAATAAATTATTTTGATTGGATGTGATTGAATAAATCTACCTATTCTAATTCCATTCGCGTGATCTTATAAAATTATTTATAAGATCATTGGCACTTGGCACGCCATTATTACTTGTTTTCAAATTAATAATATTAGTAATTGCTAATATAGTAGAAAAATCGCGTCCGCGCCTTGTCTAGTCCGCGTCTCTCATGTTTGGATTGCGCCTTAGAATGGCTTTAAATCAAATCCAATGAAAATAATTTATATAACATTTGAACTGAACTGAACATGTAGGTATCATTTGAACGCTCTTGCTTGTTTCTGATGTCTAATAAATAATGTATTTTCTTTTTTTGATCGATTTTCCTTTACTTAGATGGACAAAGAGATAAAAAGTTTTTCCGGAAGGACTACACATATTTAAAAGCATCTGAGGGATTCTATAAGTTTCACACGATGCACAAGACATGGGCGGATGCCAAGAGGGTGTGTGCACTAGAAGGGGCCAGTTTGTTCTACCCAGAAAACGTGAGTGTCAGGATGGCGGGTAGACAGCAGAATTCGCTATCGCAGATAAGCCTATAATTTAGTACCTAATTGGTACTATTTGGTACCTTCAGTAAAAAAATTGGTACCTCCTCGTGTTCCAAAATATAAGGAAAAAAAAGTTGCCCGCCATCCTGACGTCAGGATGGCGGGTAGACTCGTAGATTAGGCAGTTCCACGCTGAATGTCTGCGATCTCTGTATGTGAGGATTTAGTACCCAATTGGTACCTCAACATATCTCAGTTTCAACTGTCTGGACCAAGTCGTTACAAAGTTATGCGCAAAAATATTTTCGAGCAGTAATGAATGCAATTATAATATCATCGAGATATTCTAAGGCTCTAAGAAGGTTTCCATCAAATTACCTTTGATACTAAGTTTGGTAGATAATGTATCGAATATTTTAAGAGGATCATCCGTAGAACATACATGATTAAAATTACAACGTTTTAAGGTGTTGTATCACAACTACAGAAACGTCCCATGAAATATTTTTGCCCATTCAAGTATGGCCCTTATCCACATTGACTTTCAAGTGGTCTAACAAATCAGTACAGTCAGCAACAAAAGTTGATTAACAGTTTTTTTTTTTAATGATTACACCTATTTCATTTAAATATTTACATGATGATAAAGCTGAACTCTCAGTTTGAACTGTGTGAACCATGTCGTTAGAAAGTTATGCGCTAATTGAATGAATGCACCATATAGTACCTGGTTGGTACCTAAACATATCTTAATTTCAACTGCCTGGACCGAGTCCTTAGGAAGTTATGCGCAAAAGTATAATTATCCACTAGTCGACATATTATGTGTTCTATTTTGGAACACTGAGAGGTACCAATTTTTTGAATGAATGCACCATATAGTCCCTGATTGGTATCTAAACATATCTCAATTTCAACTGCCTGGACCGAGTCCTTAGGAAGTTATGCGCAAAAGTATAATTATCCACTAGTCGACATATTATGTGTTCTATTTTGGAACACTGAGAGGTACCAATTTTTTGAATGAATGCACCATATAGTCCCTGGTTGGTACCTAAACATATCTCAATTTCAACTGCCTGGCCCGAGTCCTTAGAAAGTTATGCGCAAAAAATAATAGCCTTAGACTATCTCGATGATATCATAATTATATTCATTACTGCTCGAAAATATTTTTGCACATAACATTCTAAGGACTCGGTCCAGGCAGTTGAAATTGAGATACGTTTAGGTACCAACCAGGTACTATATGGTGCATTCATTCAAAAAATTGGTACCTCTCAGTGTTCCAAAATAGAATACATAATATATCGACTAGTGGATACTTATACTTTTGCGCATAACTTCCTAAGGACTCGGTCCAGGCAGTTGAAATTGAGATATGTTTAGGTACCAATCAGGTACTATATGGTGCATTCATTCAAAAAATTGGTACCTCTCAGTGTTCCAAAATAGAATACATAATATATCGACTAGTGGATACTTATACTTTTGCGCATAACTTCCTAAGGACTCGGTCCAGGCAGTTGAAATTGAGATACGTTTAGGTACCAACCAGGTACTATATGGAGCATTCATTCAAAAAATTGGTACCTCTCAGTGTTCCAAAATAGAACACATAATATGTCGACTAGTGGATAATTATACTTTTGCGCATAACTTCCTAAGGACTCGGGCCAGGCAGTTGAAATTGAGATATGTTTAGATACCAACCAGGTACTATATGGTGCATTCATTCAAAAAATTGGTACCTCTCAGTTTTCCAAAATAGAATACATAATATATCGACTAGTGGATACTTATACTTTTGCGCATAACTTCCTAAGGACTCGGTCCAGGCAGTTGAAATTGAGATATGTTTAGGTACCAACCAGGTACTATATGGTGCATTCATTCAAAAAATTGGTACCTCTCAGTGTTCCAAAATAGAACACATAATATGTCGACTAGTGGATAATTATACTTTTGCGCATAACTTCCTAAGGACTCGGTCCAGGCAGTTGAAATTGAGATATGTTTAGGTACCAATCAGGGACTATATGGTGCATTCATTCAAAAAATTGGTACCTCTCAGTGTTCCAAAATAGAACACATAATATGTCGACTAGTGGATAATTATACTTTTGCGCATAACTTCCTAAGGACTCGGGCCAGGCAGTTGAAATTGAGATATGTTTAGGTACCAACCAGGTACTATATGGTGCATTCATTCAAAAAATTGGTACCTCTCAGTGTTCCAAAATAGAACACATAATATGTCGACTAGTGGATAATTATACTTTTGCGCATAACTTCCTAAGGACTCGGTCCAGGCAGTTGAAATTGAGATATGTTTAGGTACCAATCAGGGACTATATCGTGCATTCATTCAAAAAATTGGTACCTCTCAGTGTTCCAAAATAGAACACATAATATGTCGACTAGTGGATAATTATACTTTTGCGCATAACTTCCTAAGGACTCGGGCCAGGCAGTTGAAATTGAGATATGTTTAGGTACCAACCAGGTACTATATGGTGCATTCATTCAAAAAATTGGTACCTCTCAGTGTTCCAAAATAGAATACATAATATATCGACTAGTGGATACTTATACTTTTGCGCATAACTTCCTAAGGACTCGGTCCAGGCAGTTGAAATTGAGATATGTTTAGGTACCAACCAGGTACTATATGGTGCATTCATTCAAAAAATTGGTACCTCTCAGTGTTCCAAAATAGAACACATAATATGTCGACTAGTGGATAATTATACTTTTGCGCATAACTTCCTAAGGACTCGGTCCAGGCAGTTGAAATTGAGATATGTTTAGGTACCAATCAGGGACTATATTGTGCATTCATTCAAAAAATTGGTACCTCTCAGTGTTCCAAAATAGAACACATAATATATCGACTAGTGGATAATTATACTTTTGCGCATAACTTCCTAAGGACTCGGTCCAGGCAGTTGAAATTGAGATATGTTTAGGTACCAACCAGGGACTATATGGTGCATTCATTCAAAAAATTGGTACCTCTCAGTGTTCTAAAATAGAACACGTAATATGTCGACTAGTGGATAATTATACTTTTGCGCATAACTTCCTAAGGACTCGGTCCAGGCAGTTGAAATTCAGATATGTTTAGGTACCAATCAGGGACTATATGGTGCATTCATTCAAAAAATTGGTACCTCTCAGTGTTCCAAAATAGAACACATAATATGTCGACTAGTGGATAATTATACTTTTGCGCATAACTTCCTAAGGACTTGGTCCAGGCAGTTGAAATTGAGATATGTTTAGGTACCAATCAGGGACTATATGGTGCATTCATTCAAAAAATTGGTACCTCCCAGTGTTCCAAAATAGAACACTTTTTAATCGACTGGTGGATTATTATATTTTAGCGCATAACTTTCTAACGACATGGTTCACACAGTTCAAACTGAGAGTTCAGCTTTATCATCATGTAAATATTTAAATGAAATAGGTGTAATCATTAAAAAAAAAACTGTTAATCAACTTTTGTTGCTGACTGTACTGATTTGTTAGACCACTTGAAAGTCAATGTGGATAAGGGCCATACTTGAATGGGCAAAAATATTTCATGGGACGTTTCTGTAGTTGTGATACAACACCTTAAACGTTGTAATTTTAATCATGTATGTTCTACGGATGATCCTCTTAAAATATTCGATACATTTTCTACCAAACTTAGTATCAAAGGTAATTTGATGGAAACCTTCTTAGAGCCTTAGAATATCTCGATGATATTATAATTGCATTCATTACTGCTCGAAAATATTTTTGCGCATAACTTTGTAACGACTTGGTCCAGACAGTTGACACTGAGATATGTTGAGGTACCAATTGGGTACTAAATCCTCACATACAGAGATCGCAGACATTCAGCGTGGAACTGCCTAATCTACGAGTCTACCCGCCATCCTGACGTCAGGATGGCGGGCAACTTTTTTTTCCTTATATTTTGGAACACGAGGAGGTACCAATTTTTTTACTGAAGGTACCAAATAGTACCAATTAGGTACTAAATTATAGGCTTATCTGCGATAACGAATTCTGCTGTCTACCCGCCATCCTGACACTCACCAGAAAACGACAATGAAGCGCACGCAGTCGTGACCCACTGGAACAACACCCAGCCTTATCGCTGGGTGTTCATTGGGATATCCGATTTAGTTGCCAAAGGAATCTTTGAGAACATTGATGGTAAGTCCTTGAACTAATAAATTATAATTATTTATCTATTTGGAAGTTTCTATTTCGGATTCGTTCAAATAAATGATTATATTTAACTTTGTTGAACAAAAGAAAACGTAGGTAGAGTTATTGAAAAAAGTAAAGAAAAATTGAGACAAATATCTGAATAATAAAATATTATAGACAAAAAAACTATAGAACGCTGTGGCTTTAGTCATCCAAACTGAACGTGTATGCAAAATTTCAGCTCAATCGGAAACCGGGAAGTGGGTCTTTTTTTTTTTAAACATTGCCCCGGATCAGTAGGATTTCTCCTGTATCGAGGGTACAGTTTACAAACATACATGTCACATGCACACACAATCAGATCCGAAACAACTATCTGCAGATCATAGAAATATTTGTTCCGTGCGGGGATCGAACCCGTGGCACGTAGCGCAGAAAGCTAATCGCTTAGCCACTGCGCCAACCGTGTCGTCGGTCAAATTTAACTTCCAAGATTTTCTTACATAGTTAGTTAGTTAGGTGAAGCTAATAAAAGCGTGTTAAAATAAATAACGTCATTGAAATAAATTATCACTTTTGTCCTTTCATAGAAAAAATAAATAAAAATGTTCAAACAGCAGAATTGCCGTGAGACACACAATTTAACTGTTTTGTATGCTCTCATTTCATTTTTATTTAAACTGTGTCCCTTTTTTGTCTGGTTGAATAAATTTGCTTTTCTTTCTTTCTTCTTCGGATCCATTCAAACTCCTAGCCTTTCCTGCGGGTGTACAAAAGCACGACATAAAACAAAAAAATGCTATGTTTTCTCTATAACTATTTCTAGGTACCCCCATCTCTGACGTGTACCACAACTGGGCCCCAGGTGAGCTGAACACGGATGGTACAGAGGACTGCGTGACCCTGAGACAAGATGGCACTCTCAACGATGACAACTGTATCAACAAGTACCCCTTCATTTGCAAGAAGAACCTCCAGTCTTTGGAATGGAACCAGAACTGCAACTCGTCTAATTTAGGTAGGTTATTTCCGTATAACAATAAAATTATACGATCTTTCAACTCATTACTGTCCCACTGCTGGGCACGGGTCTCTTCTCAGAATGAGGAGAGTTAGACCTTAGTCCTTGGAATTGAAATAAATTCGTGACAGATAGCATCTAGGTAACGTAACCCCAAACGTTGGTATCACTATGTGCCAATGTTCTCACTGATTTATAGTGGAGGAAGGGTAACGACCTTGCAGGTAATGGTATCGTACCTGATGGTAGTCACGGCCCATGTCCAACATTCACAACCTAGTGATTACGGATGCGTTCCCGACCTAAGGCTAAGGGTAGTCTGTCAAACTACACTCGTGACTATGGTCTGTGCAGGCCCTTACAGTATTTACTGTCGGTAGATCTCTATAATATCAGGCATAATCTTATTTACTATAATATAACAAAATCGTACCGGTAGAAAAGATTGTACATTGAAAAGCTAGGGATTAGAAATAATGATAAACTTTAAAAAAGTAAAAACAAACTAAAAAGTATAAAATAATTTTCTTAAAAAACTTATCAGCTTCTGAAGCCCCGTTACGTTCTGTCGACAATTATTTCACTAAATTAATCAATTGAGACTGTGTTATACTTATGTCCCTACCGGGACCAAGAACATTGTACATAAAACTGGACGTTGCGGCTAGAAGAAAACAGTGAAAACCAAATAAATGGCCTTGAAATAAATCAGTTATATTTTGCATCTCTTTCATCAGGGTGACCAAGTTTTGAAGTGAAACTTCCATATACATAGACGGGGAGTAATAGGAATTTCTGTCACGAAAAAGCGTTACGGCCGCGTGGAGGAGGTAGACGATATATTGTCCGTTGAAGTTTCACTTCTACTATGTGTCCCAGGTCCCAGCACACATTTTTTTTTTGCGTTGGTATATTATTAGGAATTAAGCAAATTTATAGAAATTATTCATAATTGAGCACGTATTTCTTTGCTAATAAAGATAGAACTGGATATTGCATCTAGAAAAAATAACTGAAGGGGAGTTCATTCACCTTTAGGTATGTTTTCCATCTCACTCATACTATAATAACAAGATGAGATCAAAAAGACGACCGATATACAAACTGCATTAACCACTTATTATGCCTATGCTCACGCGTGGCTCAGCTACGGCGTAATCATGTGGGGAAACAGTACCGATGCTCCTACACTATTTATTTTATAAAAGAAATTAATCCGTATACTCACAAACATAAATCAGACTGATAGCTGCAAACCTTTCTTCATAAAACATAAAATACTCACCCTTCCATGCATATACATTTTTGAAATTTGTTAGGAAATAGGTATAAATCATTATTTACAAGACGCGAAGATAAACATACTGGCCGATCATTACGGCATAAAAATATGCTAATGCTACCATCTTCCCGCATAACGCTACACTCCAACAGCCCCTATGTAATGTGTATAAAAAATTATAATAAAATACCAGAATCAATAAAAACAGAAAACAGCGAAACAACATTTACAAACAAAATAAAACAAATACTTATTAAAAAAGCCTATTACACGATTAATGAATATATAAACG
Source organism: Allophyes oxyacanthae (assembly GCA_932294325.1). Lineage (NCBI taxonomy): Eukaryota > Metazoa > Arthropoda > Insecta > Lepidoptera > Noctuidae > Allophyes > Allophyes oxyacanthae. The sequence continues at coordinate 11,930,820 of OW028613.1, read as the reverse complement.
ATAAACAAACATTTCCAATTAAATTAAATGAATAATACTATAAATAATACAACAGTAATAATAAAACGAAATAAATGAATAGATATAAAAAATAAAATAAAAATACATTAAATTCCATAACTATTAGTTAATAATAATTTATAATAAACTAAATACATATTAGGAAATATTATTAATAAATTAAAAATTATAATATGCTATCCATATTTATTAATAAATTAAAGCAATAAGTAAACATAAGTACCATCTTCCTATTTATACAACAGTAGTAAACATAAGTATCATATTCCTCTCCTATATTTTGCTGTGCCCTACAGGGTCCATGATTGTAACCTACCAAATTTTATTTTTACCACCTTATGTACATTGTGGAATGCAAATAAAGAATATGAATATGAATATATAATTTGCAAGTTACCAGAGTAAAGTAAAAGTTTTCAAGATAGTTGTGCACAAATAGATAGGAATGTTTATGTTGAGGGCCATTTGGTATCCAGAAACTATTTTAAAAGCTTCTAGTATTTTTAAAGTCATCTTTAATTTTTTCTGCCTATAAAAAGGATGTGTTGATTGAAATAATTATTTTATGATATTTAAGTTTACCCCAATTTTATGAATGCATTCCTAGGCTGGTAAGACTGATGGTCTGTAAAAATAATAATTTCAATGACATAAATGACATGTCAACATTGTCAACTTTCTTCCACTTCGAGTGTTTGCTAGGCGATTTCTGAGGATATACTAATTATTTAACAGTGCTCAATCATGTATCGTATATTTAAAGATTGTGGAAGTGTTTGGAACCCAACATCAAACGTTATTTTTCATAGGTAAGTGCGCTGATGCCATATTAAATATTACGCCAATTTGTACATATTTTTACGCAGTTTTAGAAAGATCTGCCTATATTTTTATTTAAAACTGTGTGAAAAACGTTTCTCTCATTGTGAAATGTCACCATTTAGTTATTTATGTGGTTATATAGCATATAACTAAGGAAACAGTCGCATTATTAGATTGGACGTCAAGATAAAATGTTAGTAAACAAAGAAGAGTAGAGTGACCATAAATGATTGCTTGAGGCGGAATTTAACGTGATATGATTTTTCGTGGTTGTGTAATGAGCTACAAAGTCCAACTGGAATTCAAAATCTTCAGAAGTTTTCTTGGTCAAACCAAAAGCTTTGGCTAAGAAGGCCGCTTTAGATGAATCATAATATGATTCATATTACGAATGTCAAAATATCTACATATTTGACGACTCTTATTGTCATCCGCATAAGGTTCATATTCAGCAATCATCTGTTTGACAGTTACTAAGCAGATCATTAGATGAATTGCTCAATGTGGCCTTTTTAGGCCCCCTGATCATTGATTGCTAACATCAGTGGACTTTCTTAGATGATTGAAAACACGATTGCATTTGTTTCAGTTTTCCAAGCGATCCAGAGAAAAGGCGTAGATGGTGGTATGGTGGTCCAACATACCTTTGAAAGGAAACTTCTATAAATCTGCAAAAAATTGTTGCCTACACTATAAAGCGGAGCACTATGACATAAGGCTAAACCGACTAAAATTTGGTGAAGATCTGATGAAGACTTTCGGAGAAAGACGATGGAACTCCTCAATGGATATCAGCAAATTAGTCGCGATTACTGTAGTTGCATATTTATGTATTATTTATGCCACTCAAAATAGAAAAATAAAATAAACTGTGCTAAAAAGTATAAAATATTTTCTTTAAAAACTTAACAGCTTCTGAAGTAGGGACCTTTAATCCTTCAATGCACCTTAGCTAGGCACTTATTAGTTTTATGAAGTTAGTTTTTACTTATTTTAAAGTTTAATTTATCCATAAATCAACCCGCAACTTTGGACCAAGTGATGACACGTTAAATCTTCACCATGGGTTCACCAGAATTTAGTACCTACCTATTTGGTACATATGGTTATTGTTTTGGTACCTAACTATTAGCAAACAAATACGTGCTCAATTATGAATAATTTCTACTTGCTTAATTCCTAATAATATCCCAACGCAAATAAAAATCTTTGTCACCCTGATGAAAGAGAAGCAAAAAATAACTGATTTATTTCAAGGCCATTTATTTGGTTTTCACCGTTTTCTTCTAGCCGCAACGTCCAGTTTTATGTACAACTAGCTGTACCCGCGGCTTTGCCCACGTGACAATATTCGATTAAACTATGATAGTCACTTGAAATTAAAGAAAAGAAAAGATAGTTTTCAGAATTTGTATTAACAAAAACTTAAATAATATGAGATCTGTGCAATAAAATGCCTTGTCTTCCGCACGTATGGGAGTGAAAACCATCTACACGTTACTTGGATGGGTGATCGTTCTTTACTTGAGACCCCTGAAAGAGCACGGCAGGTCGCATTCACGACTATTTTAAACGAATAATAATCTATGATACTGGTAATGGTTAGGCACTCAAAAAGACAAAACCCTGCCTTCAGCCTTCAGGTTTAAATATAACCAGTTTTTACTGCCACCGTTCACCGTTAAGACTACGCTTTCTCCAGGGGCGTATTTACCATAGGGCCAAGGGGGCCATGGCCCGGGGCGGCAGGCAGTGAGGGGCGGCGAAGCCGTAAATATTTACCTTGTGAACAAAAGGTTCATTAATAGGATTTTTTTTTTTCATTTATTATTTCACACCACATAGGTATCTATTTCACATAGGTACCTGATGCATACCTATACCATTTTTTTTCTTAAAAGAAATATTTTATCTTCATTTAATGGGGCGGCAAAGCTAACTGGCCCGGGGCGCCAAATCTTTAAATACGCCCCTGGCTTTCTCGCTATTTTGTGTGTTATTAAAGTTTACGAAACCTAATTCTCCGCTAAGAAACAGGAAAAAAATATTTAAAGTTTAATTATTTAAATCTATTGTATGAATATTGTCTACGAAATGGGTAATGAGTGCAGAGTCTGATGCCGACTGTCATAACAACGCCTTGATTACATCAACAATCTCATCTGATTGTAATTCTGTCCGGCGCTTCTTGGCCAGTGAGCTGTTACGAAATTGCTGACTCATCTATCCACTACATCATGAGCGAATTCAATATGAACACTCTTGGCGACGCGACAGAAGAAGATTCAGCTGTTCTCCGGATTGCAAATGACTTTAGTCCTTCTTCTTTGTGTCAATGGTACTACGTCCCTAGGCTTGTATAATCTGCAAATTTTGCCACCTCTATGATGTTGTTATTGGCAAAATAGAGGTGGCTCAATGTGCAGATATTGGGGGGCATATTGAGCAACACAGTAGCTGTGACATCGTTTGAAGGACAATACCACATCTCCACCCTACCGCTGTTTCCTCGATATAGCCCCACTTGCTCATTTGCTCATACTGCACTTGCATCTGCCTAATTGGGTCCAGAGTCGGTTAAATAACTTTCATGTGATCCAAGAGATGATCGTTCGATCGGATCGTATCTGGCAGAAAATTACTCACCGCGGGCTTGATTACTGGTGAAGAAAGTTTCTCCAACCACAATGTATTTGCAATGGGCATCGGCTGAACCACCCGATAGTGCCTCTCTAGTGTTCTAAGGAAACTGAGCTGACTTTTTAAAGGCTATGCTGATAATTAAGCACTGAATTGACTTCTGAATATTGGATGTCTGGTGTTGGACTCCTTTTTGTGTTTTTGTACGCAACGTCTCTGCGAATTTGTAGAAGTGCTATGCTCACCGTAGGATACCATATTAAGAGTGATCGGTTTACGTCAGCCGGTGATAGTTCAACATGTGTCATTTAGCTGACCGAAACTTTTAGGTACCTAGTTCTTTTTATTTGATTTTCATATAATGGTTTTTTCAAGTTAACGCTCTGTCCAGGGTGACTCCCAGGGGTATTGATGTGATTGATTTCGAACCCTACGGTGATTTCAGCCCTGATCCCACTCGAAAACTTAACGTCGACAAACTCTTCTTCGACAGACGCTGTTCCAACACTCCGAAATTACGCTACTCCTGAACCATGAGCAATAAAATCGGAAAAAGTAAAAGCAAGAAAGAAAGAAAAAGAGTTTATAGCACAACATAAAATAAACGGAAAAGCAAAGAAAACATATCAAATAAGTTGGGTTATTGTACTAAAGCATATAAAGCATATTGTCAGGAGGCAGTGATACTGGCCACCTGACGCTGGTTTTCAGCTGCAACCCACAAGTGCCATACCAGATGTCGTCATTAATATGCCTCACGCCTATAAGTATTTTGATAACCCTTAAATACTTACCTTTATTGAGAATATTTGAACATTACAAATTAAATTATTATATAGAACTCTGCCTTCAGGAGTCTGGATGCCGTATCAATAAAAAAATCGCTTTTAAAAATATTGGAAATTAAAAACTCGCCTATAAATTACTACTAATGCCATCTAGGTATAAACAGACGAATTAAAATATATAAGGCTAAAGAATAAATGAAAAAGTACGTTTAAAAAAATGCAAAATGATTTCTATTGTATATAAAATGTTAATCGGACCTATTAACTACATCATCCAATATTTCAAATGGATTCGTTATATAGGTAGCGACTAATAATTGTACACAGACATATTGGTTTATTGCTCACCCCCCTTTGACAATAGCGTAATAATTTGTACCCTATATGTTGACCAGGCTATTAACGGATTTTACTTTTAAATTTCATGACGATCTGTTCGGCGGTTTGGCCGTGAAGCTCGGACAGACAAACAGACAAACAGACAAACAGACAAACAGACAAACAGACAAACAGACAAAAATTCTAAAAACTATATTTTTGGCATCAGTGTCGAATATAGAGCACATGCCTTTTTTTTTTTCAAGATATATTTAACGATTTTATTATAAGTATAGATGTACAGTTTTCGCTTCGTTACGATTTTATTATAAGTATAGATGTTCTTGGTCCCTACTAAGGTAGCAATTAAATGGTTTCGTACAACTATCATCCATATGAATATCACTATATATTGTCAGTGGAAAGCCAAAACTATTAAAGCGCCAATTCGTTGCCAAACTAACTTAAACTTTACAGGGGCACATTTTAAAGTTTAAGTTAGTTTGGCAACGAATTGGCGCTTTAGTAGTTTTGGCTTTCCACTGACGATATAATTATATATATCACTGGTTATAATTATATTACCGTCTTTACCTTAATTTAAGCGACATATACATGATTGCGTAGACGTCTTCTACGCAATCATAAGATTTTTTACATAAATCATAAAAGAACATAGTCTCAAGAAAGGTACAATGGGTTAACTTTAGAAGAAGAGGACTGAAATAAATCGATCGTAAATTCGTAAATTCCAGATTACGTATTCAACGAAGAAATTGGTAGATGCTACAAGTTCTCCATCACTCCTTTGAACTGGGCCGACGCGTACGCGGTATGCAGTATGGAGCAGTCGTACTTAGCAGTCATCAATACTCAGCTAGAAGCTGATTTCCTCGTGAAGTTAACAGAGACTTCACCGAAAGACAAGGTCAAAGGAAAATACTATAAGCCAGGAGCAGTTCATTTGGGCTTCCATGAGCCAATGAGGGTTGGCAGACGGTTAGAGGTGAGGCATGAACGAGTTAAATAATCGTCAACTTTGTTTTAGTAAGTGCGAGTCTCTCTCTTCTACTAGAACCCTCATATACGAAAGCGTTTGTATGTGGGGTCTGGGTCACCAAGTGACACGATCTTCTTGTGTGGTGTCATCAGTCATAGATGTCTTGTATTGGAACGTGTGTGGTAATTAGGAGTAAGGGATAATGACAGATGGATGAACAGCACACACTGATGCCATTATGTTGCCATCTAGAACTACACCTGCTGCAATACGACATAGTTATTGTATTTTCCTCCCAGGGTTATTGTAGAATTCAGCATGGTTCACTTTTGATTGAAGACGTTTATGAGCTGTTGTGCTAGCACAAAATTGGTTGTTATTGCTTTATACTATGATGAGCCCATGCGCATTATGAGATGCCTGATTCTACGATTTGTCTTTGAGAAATACATGGGCAAAAATGAAATAAAAATAAATAGGTATGTACTAAAAACGGCTATACTGAATTTCAGCTAATAGTCAAGTAATCATAATTATTAACAAGAAACATTGTTCTTGGGAACAGTTTCGCTTAGTTTTAACTTTTAACAATGGTTTACAGGTACCACGCTAGAAGACAGTGGATACGCAGTGTGGGGCGACGGTCAGCCCGACGGAGATGACCGCGAGAAGACGTGCGGCTCCATGCTCTACAACGGCCAACTGAACGCCGTCAACTGCGAAACGAGAAGCTTCTTTATTTGTGAACAGGAAGTCGATACACTCTATGCAGAGAACAGTTTGCTGGACATTTGGGAGCAACCACCGGTTACAAATAGAAGGGTACGACGTTCAAAAGATCTGTCCAAGAGCAGGAGTCGCTCAAGTTGGCCACCTACGCTCGTCCAGCCGAGGTGGACTGCTGGTCGAACTGGGAAGCGCACATAACACCTTTGACGCTTATTCGTTATCTTGAGTATAGTTCAGGGGGCCTAAAAAGGCCACATTGAGCAATTCATCTAATGATCTGCTTAGTAACTGTCAAACAGATGATTACTGAATATGAACCTTATGCGGATGACATTAAGAGTTGTCAATTAAGTATATATTTTGACATTCGTAATATGAATCATATTATGATTCATCTAAAGCGGCCGTTTTAGCCCCCCAGGGGGCCTAAAAAGGCCTTTTTAGCCCCCTAGTTCATTATAGAATAACACGGCATATAAATATAACAGATGATAAGAAATTGTTCTATTTTCGGAGATCGCACGTTGTATGTATCGTTCGCCGGTGAAATTGTGTCTCTGTGTCGCTATGACAGTTGGCGCCAGAAGCAGCGTTAAATGCAGGACGGTGATTGGTCGGATGGAGCGTATGAGTGTTGTCCAAAGCGTTCTGCTATTGTTCGAAAATCCCACCACAAAGCACTAAAACGTCGCAAGTAAATGCGGTGGAAATCCATGGAATGGAAATCAATGCAAAAACATTTTAAAAGTTTACAAAACACATTCAGCTTGCTTATTGACGGTTGAAACGGCGATGATACGATAGCGTTCTATATAGTTTTGTTAAACGTTTCAATGTTTATTTTTTTGTAAATATAAATAAAAAATATAATTAATAATTATTTCGGCTTTTTGCTGTAACCCCGACACACACGTAGTTTTAAATATACAACGTGTATCAGAAATGAGTCATCATATTGAAGGGTGTGGGTCAGGCCCATAGTATACGACAAGTACTTATTATGTTTATGATCAGACCATCAAACTGAACAACATTGTCTATGGGACCAACATTGTAACCGCGAAAAAATAATAGCGATCGGTTGGACGGTCTTCTTTTTAGAGAGTCGATGGCAATTATCAATATTTTTTGACCCACGGAAAATATCATAGGAAATGGTTCCCAATTTTCACTATATTCTATAAGGGCTTAACTCACTAGGGAGTATTGTTACTTTTCAACGATAAAAATTTTGCATAGACGTAGGTATACTGTGGCAGATAAGTATATTTCAGCATATATCTGAATCCAGACTCCTTGAACGTGGGTGGTGATTTCTTTTGTTGTACTGATCGCATACACGTAGCGCATGCGACAAAGGCCCCCTTTTAAACCCTTTCGAATAAGATATCACTCACTGACACTAGTATCTATTTATGGACGAATGGTACGCGAAAGAATTTTAGTTCTGAAAATTGGACTGAAATTTGTCTCAAACTCGATGACGCACCACCTGGAGCAATAAGGCGAACGTTATAAAACAATGTTGTCTTAGAGCCATTTTCACCGACAAAATAACACGAACTCATACAAAAATTCATATTTAAACGGCTGATTTTGCACTAATCGTCTGTTATGTTGCCGGTGAAATTGGTCCTTAATGTGCGGGTAACCTTGCTACGTCGATTGGTGTATGTTCGCGGTATAGGTCCGAACGGGACGGAGTGGCAGGGCGAGGCCCAGTACGTAAAGCCAAGTGCAGCCCGCATCACCTCGGGGAGTGTGCGAGAAAGACATGACATCCATGTCAAAAAGATGCACCACCCAGTTTTTCTTTTTTGCCTACGTTTTTACTCTATCTATCACCACACTTTTTCCAACACCTTTGACATTGGCAGAATTGTCGACATCGGCACCACTTGCCATAATGAGAAATAGAATAGAATAGAAGAAAGAAAGAAGAAAAATGATTTATTTCGAACTCGCACAGAAAATTACATACAAAAACAAAATATTAAAATAATAACAAAAAACTAATTAAAAATTTCTGCACGAGGCCAAAAATGGCCCTTATCTCAGCATCTGCTGCGACAGATAAAATAAATGTCACAGCGCTGGTTTTCGGATAGGACCTATCAACCGATGTGATGCCACGGACAACCACGACAAAACATACTTACTACTTATATAAGGGTAAAGATTATAATACACCAAATATGAACCAAGAATAGAATACTTCCATTTACATTACACTTACTCAAAAAGGACGCAATTAACAGATTTTTCTCAAAATGTCAAGTTATAAAAATACAAATGCATTTTGATGTAATCCTAAGTTTAAAAGTCGCAATTACATAAATAACTGCAACTGAATATAAAATTTGTTAAAGACGTTTCGAGATAATATTAAACGAAATAGATTGGTCAATATCAGCTCATGAAATTTTTTGTCAATTTTGGTGGCTAAAAATATTTTCTTCAGTTTTTTGAGAAAATAAGAACCTGGTATGAGAAAAGAAAGTCCACTAAGTAGACTTTCTTTTCTCATACCAGGTTCTAGCCACCAAAATTGACAAAAAATTTCATTAGCTGATATTGACCCAGATGTATCTTGCTAAATCAATCGTGATTATGCCATTCATAGGGTATACATTGTTGAAAGGGCCATTTCTAATTAGGCTTAGACGCATGTGGCAGTGCCCTTTCCTCTAAGGATGTTTAATCATACATTATACTATTCCTAGAATTAAAGGGCATACTGAAAAAATACACCTTTTCTACTGTGTCATGTGTGTAATCGGCCCTCAGAGTAAGCACTAAATTTCATTAGCTGATATTGACCCAGATGTATCTTGCTAAATCAATCGTGATTATGCCATTCATAGGGTATACATTGTTGAAAGGGCCATTTCTAATTAGGCTTAGACGCATGTGGCAGTGCCCTTTCCTCTAAGGATGTTTAATCATACATTATACTATTCCTAGAATTAAAGGGCATACTGAAAAAATACACCTTTTCTACTGTGTCATGTGTGTAATCGGCCCTCAGAGTAAGCACTAAAGAAAATCGGCCAGTCGCGTCCGAACACTGTGAGGCCTTTAGTGTGTGTCTGTGTAGATGTAGCAACCTGTAGGTACATGTGCTACGGAACATCATAAACAAACTATTTTCTTTAATATAAATATAATATTTTTACTGTGTAGTTGATTTACATCATCATATTTTTTTTTTTAATGTTAGTAATTAATAATTTATTTCAGATTCATCCTAAGATTACATCCATATTTGTTAGTAAAATCGTGAGCTTACAAACTAATGTTAGTAATAAAATAATGGAACTTTTTTTTAAATAAATGAGGTTATGATCGTGTTGTATCATGTAGGTTGAATGCCTACATGGTGTTAAAATGTTACTGGCCACTCACAATTGTCACTTTTTGTTTCTCTTTTGTTTTATTCTTTTGTCATGCATTTTACCTAATAAAATGTAGTTGTTATTTATAATGTTTTATTATTATATTAATAACTAAATACACTACAGTGGCGACGAGGATAAAAAAAATACAACGAAAATAATGTCGATTGGAAAAATAAAGGAATTTGATGTTCACAATGGAAACTGGACTTTATATTGTGAAAGAGTGGAATTATTTTTCAAAGCAAATGGAATCAAAGAGGAATTGAAATTACCTACATTAATTTCGTTAGCGGGTGAGCATGTTTATGAGCTTATGGTGAACTTAGTGAGCCCTAAAAAACCTAGTGGCTGTACTTATGATGAGTTAGTGAGTATTGTTAGCTCACATTTGCAACCACGGCCGTCTATTCTGGCAGAACGTTTTCGCTTCAGACAGCGGAGACAAATAAATAACGAAAACATTGCACACTATATTGCTGATTTAAAAAATCTGTCCAGATACTGCGAATTCGGCAGCGCTTTAGACGATAATTTGCGAGATCAGTTTGTGTGCGGTTTGTCAAATGATTTAATTCGTCAAAGATTATTTACCGAGGGAAGTTTGACTTTCGTCAAAGCTACGGATTTGGCTATTTTGTTAGAAGCAGCGGAAAGGGATTCTGCGTCGGTGGAAGCCTCCCAATCTAGTATTGTGAACAGAAATAGCACAATAGGTAATCAAAGTCCGTCTGTCAATGCTCTAACTTCCAACTCTACGTTACCCAAGTTGGTTAAAAATGTACGCAGTTTGTCAGATAAGCAGGAGTTGCACCAGACGTGTACGGTGTGTGGTTATCGCGGGCATGATTCGATAAAATGTCACTATCGTAACTACATATGTGATAATTGTAAAAAGAAGGGACATTTAAAGCGTATGTGTTCCTTACCACTGAGACGAGAAATGAATCAGAAAAGGAATGAGAGGTGGTCAGCGCACTAACTTTTTTACTAATTTTAATGAAGAGGAAGAACAACAGGAGGAAGATGTGGAGCCGGTTTTCCAAATGTCTTTAAGCAAGTACAAGCCGGTGAGTTTAATACTGTTGATTAACGGCAAACCGCTCAGCATGGAAATAGATACCGGCACGCCTGCGTCCTGTATTAGTAAAACAACTTATGAAACGTTTTTTAATGAACTTTCCTTACAGAAGGTAAAAACTTGTTTTAAATCATACAATGGTGACAAAATTAGTCCTCTAGGTATAATTACAGCATGAACATCTGCTGTAATTATACCTAGAGGACTAATTTAAAAATATTAAAAAAACTCTTGATATGTATGTGGTAGATAACGGCATGACTAGTTTGATTGGAAGACAATGGTTAACGGAGTTTAATGTCTTGATACCTAGGTTTTCACGTAATAAATGTTATATCAAGGAAAACCGTTGTAATAATGATGTTTTATGTGGTAATGTTGCAGTTAACAAAGCCTTAACTGGTATACTTGACAGATATAAAGAAGTATTTGAAGAGGGTTTGGGTCGTTACACGGGTGGTACGGCTACTTTGCGTGTAAGGCCAGACGCGAGGCCGGTGTTCTGCCGCGCGCGCCCCCTGCCGTACGCTCTACGTGAGCGTGTAGACGCAGAGCTCGACGCGATGCTGCACGAGGGCGTCATTGAGCCGGTTGACTGTTCCGATTGGGCGACACCACTTGTCCCCGTTCACAAGAAAGACGGAGGTTTGAGGGTGTGTGCTGATTTTAAGGTAACTTTGAACCCTGTCTTGCTGGTCGACAGATATCCTTTGCCGAGGATTCAGGATATTTTCGCTGAATTAGCGGGAGGGGCTCAATTTTCAAAAATTGATCTCTCCCAGGCGTATAACCAAGTGGTCTTGTCTGACGAGTCGAAACCATTTACTGTAATTAATACTCATCGTGGGTTATTCCGTTATAATCGACTGGTTTATGGGTTATCATCTAGCTGTGGTATTTTTCAGAGGATAATAAGTAATTTAATAAAAAATATTCCTAATACTCAAGCATTTCTAGATGATATTATTGTTACGGGGGTAGACGAAAGCAGTCATTTGCGGAATTTAGAAGCAGTATTTAAGCGTTTACGAGATTTTGGTTTAAAGGTTAAAAGTAGTAAGTGTGAATTTTTAGCGAATGAGATTAAATATTTAGGTTTTATTATTAACAAGCAAGGAATCAGACCAGACCCTAGTAAATTACAGTGTATTAAGAATATGCCGACTCCAAATAATGTGTCGGACTTGAAATCGTTCCTTGGTATGGTCAATTTTTATGCAAAGTTTGTGCGTAATATAAGTGATTATTTATTTCCTCTATATGAGTTATTAAAAAAAAGGCGTCGCTGGTTTTGGAATTCTGAATGTGCTCAAGCTTTCAGGAAAATTAAAGAAATGCTATTATGTAGTGATGTTTTATCACATTATAATCCAAGTCTTTCTCTAATATTGACATGCGATGCTAGTTCGTATGGAGTCGGAGGCGTATTATCGCAAATAGATCAGTTTGGTGCCGAACGTGCGGTGGCTTACATTTCTAGAAAGCTTAACAACGCGGAGAAAATGTATTCCCAAATACATCGTGAAGCACTAGCTATTGTTTATTGTGTTAAGAAATTCCATCAATATTTATATGGTAATCATTTTACACTGAGGACTGATCACAAACCGTTAGTTAGTATATTTGGTCCACAGAAAGGAATACCGTGTATGGCAGCTAGCAGGATGCAACGGTGGGCTCTTATTTTGTCTGCCTACCGATTTAATATAGAGTACGTTAGGTCAAACCTCAATGGCGCTGATGCATTATCAAGATTGCCTGTTGATAATAATGAGGATTGTGTGCGTGAAAATAGCCCAGCTGAGCAATCTTATTTACATTTTGCATCATCGTCTCTTTTGCTAGACAGTGAGGATGTTAAGGTCAAAACTAGACATGATCCGATAATGAGTAGAGTTTATAATTATGTAATTAATGGGTGGCCTCAGACCTTGGATATTGAAAGTTTGCGCCCTTATTGGAATAGGCGCGATGAGTTATACACGGAGTTAGGATGTGTTATGTGGGGACATCGTGTGGTTATTCCGGCGAAATGTCAACAGGAGGTGCTCCGTGAACTTCACGAGCCTCACATGGGAATAGTTAAGACTAAGGAGATGGCGCGTAGCTACGTTTGGTGGCCAGGAATCGATGAGCAGTTGGAGGCTTGTTGTAAGAGTTGTACTATCTGCGCAGAAAATTCAGCAGCTCCACCAGCTGCTCCTCCGTCACCGTGGCGCTGGCCTAGTCGTCCTTATGAAAGGATACATATAGATTTCTTAGGTCCTATTGACGGACACACTTATCTAGTTTCTATTGACGCTAAATCTAAATGGATTGAGGTTTTTAGAATGTCTCGTACTAATGCTGAGAGTACAATTAAAAAGCTTAGAGAATCCTGGTCACGTTGGGGAATTCCTAAGCAGTTAGTATCGGACAACGGTCCTCCATATTCTAGTTCGGAGTTTAATGAATTTTTAAAACGCAATGGTGTCAAACATATGTTCGCCCCACCTTATCATCCAGCCTCCAATGGCGCAGCTGAGAACGCTGTGAAAATTATTAAGGGGGTTATTATTAAAGCTAAACGTGCAAATTTGGACATTGAGACTGCTATTTTAAGGTTTTTAATGAGTTACCATAATACTCCACATTCCACTACAGGTGAAAGTCCGGCAAAGTTATTACAAGGTAGGGCGCTCAGGACTAGGTTGGATGCTTTGAGACCAGACGCTAATATTTTAGTGACCGAAAAGCAAAGAAATATGATCAAACCTTGCAGATCTGTAGATAGGCAATTTAAAGAGGGTGACTCAGTGTTTTATAGAAATTATAATTCTGATGGTAAATGGTTGTCGGGGCAAATATCTAAGCGTTTAGGCAAGAACAATTATAATGTTGACTCGGCAGAGGGTTCTGTACAACACAGGCACATTGACCAACTAAAAAGGTTTCCAAGGCGCTCCTCATGTGTCTACCCTTGCGACTTGGAGACTCCAACCGGTTCAACGCCAGCACATGTAGAGCGTGAGGCTGGGGTCGCGCGTGACGAGTCGGTGTTAAATCCGGACCATACTCGGCAAACGAATGTTGATGACCCTTGCATTCAGTCTGGTAGTAGAACAGCAGTTAATAGTAATGAGCAGATTGATATACCGGTTGAGGTTGAACCCCACTCAGAAGCTGAGCCAGTATCTGTTCGACGATATCCTTTTAGACAAAGGAACCCTGTTAAAAGGTATGGTTTTGAAATTGATTAGAACTTTGTTCTAATATCATGTTTAAATTTTATTTGTGTTTTCTTAGAATTATTTTATTATATACCCATTTCAAAAAAAATGTAATTCTAGTTTAAGTTTGTAAATAGTTATTTAAAGATTTAAGGGTGAAGGTGTTGTATCATGTAGGTTGAATGCCTACATGGTGTTAAAATGTTACTGGCCACTCACAATTGTCACTTTTTGTTTCTCTTTTGTTTTATTCTTTTGTCATGCATTTTACCTAATAAAATGTAGTTGTTATTTATAATGTTTTATTATTATATTAATAACTAAATACACTACAGATCGCAACCTTTTTACGTCCTCTACCTACTGGACATAGGCCTCCCCCATAGATATCCACATCGCACAGCTTTGAGCCGTTTGTATCCGACTCCCCACGATCTTCACTAGGTCGTCCGTTCACCTGGTGGGAGCCGCGGTCGCCATTCGAGAACCTTCCCCCAATAGTTGTCAGTCCGCCGAGCGATGTGGCCTGCCCACTTCAACGTGCTAGTTCTGAGACCTATGTCGGTCACTTTAGTTCTGTTGCTACGGTTTTCCTTGTTCCGGATTTTGTGACGTAGAGAAACACCGAGCATAACTCTTTCCATAGCTTGACAAGTGACTTGAAGCTTATTGAACGAGCGAGTGAAGGATCACGTTGCAGTGCCGTATGAGTTTACTGACAACACGCACTGGTTAAAGATTTCGACGACACGATTGGCGTCGTGACTGAGCAATTAACTTTTTGCACTACGTATTGCGGGTTCGATCCCCGCACTGATCAAATATTTGTATAGCCTATAGATAGTGGTTCCTAATCTGGGTGTATGGGCATGTGAGATTTATGTATGTAAACTGTACCCATGGTACTGTACAGGAGAAATAATAGGGTGGGGTAAGGTTTAAAAAATAAAGTTTGATCTGCCTAACTGGATGGTCTGCCCAAGGTAGACGTATTTATGGACAACTTCGAGCGTAGAGTTCTCAAAAACTATATCTACTGTCTCTGAGCATTGTGCTAAGGTCCTCCACTGATTCAAGGATGACAGATTTGAAAAGTTTCTGAAGGACTAGAAGTACCGGCTATCCACCCGCCAGTGTTACCGACTCTCAAAAATATTTATCCCCAAAACTAAATTTAAAAATCCCTAAAATCCCCAATAAAAAAAATCTCTGTAAAAATAATAAATAAATTGTAATAATATAAAATAATTGAAAAAAATTCAAAACGTTTTCAGTCAGCTGCGTCACAATCATTATGAACTTCACAGTAAAAGTCAAAAGTGAAAAAATCCCTAAAAAAATCAAACTCCTAAAAAATCCAATCACACCTATTTACCCCCTAAATTTGGGGGGAAAAACCCTAAGTTGGGAAATTTGATTTTGTATGAGTTGCGCTAGTTAATTATGCGTGTCCTTCATACTAAGTCGAATATTCACTTTGTTTTAAAGTGTATCCTAATAATGTGGTTGCATTTAGGAACAGAGACTGAATCACTCTACAAATTAAGCGCACTACTTATAAAAATATCCTGTTTATTGCATAGATTACATATTATACTTATAAAACATATTTAATTCTGTATGATTGTTTTAAATGGTTGACTTTCGTATAAAAATACTTTGATTTTTAATTTTAATTTTTGTAAACGTAATAAATATTTAATCATAACGGTAATTTTTATTTTATCTCACGAAGGTATTTATAATTAGTTATAGATTTTTCCCTAATTGTTTTTTGTATAGTGTAAATAAGAATATGAGTCTAAGAAGAAAGGCAAGAAATGTAGGTACATACACTAGGTACTTAATCAAATTCTATCATACTTCATACAAACTATGCTTCCTACAGAAGTGACGTAAAAATATCTTGGTAAAGGGGGCGTAAATACCGTTGCGCCTTTCTGTCTAGGAGAACAAATTTTTCTTGATTTTTTTCATTCAACCGCGCACGGTTACTACAGTCACCAAAAAAACTCGATATAAATGTATTTCTTCGTAGGTATACTATTAAGTTAAATTATTGATTGGTTTCCGCTGCAACCAATCATTATTCTAAGACTATTAATAAAATTATAATATTTTCAGCTTCAACAAGGTATAGGTACATATATACCTAGTCCAAGTCGTCCAAATTAGTTCCTAGTTTGTTTAGTTTGGACGCAGCAAGTTTTTAAAGATTTCAGATCTTTATTTTGTTTTCTTTGGTTTGTGTTTTGGCCAGATGCGTCGAGGTGACGCGCGGTAACAGGTTTATCGACAAGTTTGCCCAAACAGGTTTTCACGACCCAACTGGTTTATAAACATCTAAAAGAAATGAATTGATAAGGTATGGTATTGGTAAATTAAGTTATAAATCAAATTAATAATAAAAAAAACAAAAAACCTGACTGAAAATAAACTAACTAAAAATAAGAATGGAAACGATGAAAAGAAAACCGAGTATCCTTTATCAAAAATTATAACATGTATTTGGATATATTTTAAGGCGTTCGTAACATCCTAGTTGGCTGTGACTGCATGTTGTTTCCTGTACCGGTGATATTCCGGGTTCGTTCCGTAGGTTCCGTAGTCGTTGCTAACGGAAAAAATACCTCTCCGAACTGACGGAAAACGGATGCATTGGTAGGTATAGTCAGGATCTACGGCCTCCTCATAGCGAATTGGGGTCAGGATTCCGGTACAGTCCCCGTCAGATACACTAGATGTCCAAACTGAGCGAAACTTGTCACAATTACCATAAGTCCACTTTCTAATAGATAGGTACCTACTATGTTTAGATACTCCTGTCACTAGGTGTTTTAAATTGATTCAATAACTCTTGCTGTGTTGAAAACATTTGTCCCTGAGATGTTCGACGAAGGATTTTCATTAACCTCTATTTATGATTTTATATAATTATGATTAATGTTACTCACGTAAATAATACCGGAATGCCCAACTAGTTCTGCTATATTTTATAGCGTACGAACAACTTTACCTTGAATTGATTTAATTTGAATAACAAGAGAGGGCCGCGTCCGAAGCTTCTTAACAAATTAAAAAAAATATTTTCCTGTTAATCTTGTATCCTGTTTCATTTAGACGAACGTGTCCATTCTTTATAAACAGGAGCTTCTATTTTCGTGAAAAAGGTATTTTTGATGTGTTTCCGTTTTCGGCCCGAAGATAATATATTTTCAAAAATCCTTAAAAGCAGTTTTAATTTGTTTAAAAAACTACATAGATTTCAAAGAATAAATTTGCGTATTTCTCACGGTCAGCAAGCAAAGATGCCATGGAAGAACTCTTCATATTTCTAACGGTACGCATAGCTCCCATAGAGATTCTTAAAAATCACAACCTGTATGTATGCGCAGACTTAACTGTAGGTGTATAGATGGTTGCAAATGATCGCGTCTACCGGGTGGCTGCGCGTCGTATTATCCTCATACGTATGCCACGTTCGGTTCAAGACGCATCGGCCGTATCGTTTCACAAAATGTATTCTAAAACTTTGTTATTCTTTCTCGTTGTGTTTTTTCTATCAGATTATTCATGTGAGTATTTTTGTTTGGTACCTATTCGTTCTTTTATTGAATAAAACACGGGTTATGTGTGATCATCGGATTTTCTACCCGACTGCTGCGGAGGTTAAGCTGTGAATGGTGTGATTTTTTATTGTTTTTACTTTGCGCCACTTAACCGTTTAAGCTCAATATAATTTTCTTAAAATTCTTAACAGCTTCTGAAGTCTATGCCACTGCTAAGCTAAGGAGCATTGAAGAGTTACAGGCCCCGACTTCAGAAGCTGTTAAGTTTTTTAAGAATATTATTTTATACTTTTTCGTTTTTTGAAGTCGGTTTTTACTTTTTAGAATTTTATTTTATTTTTCTATTTGAGTGGCTTAAACAATACACAATTTATGCGACTACAGTAATCGCGAGTGATTTTCTGTTATCCATTGAAGAGTTCCATCGTCTATCTCTGAAGGTCTTCATAAGATCTTCACCAAATTTAAATGGGACCGCCTCGGGAAAATACCTACTCTTTTAAACAAAAAACGATTCAAAATCGGTTCGCAATTGACGGAGAACTCGGTGAACATACATGAAAAAAAAAACTGTCGAACGTAGAACCTCCTCCTTTTTTGAAGTCGGTTTAAAACGAACATCCGAATTGTTTTGACCTTGAAAAATCTACATTATGAATCCACTCTTAGGCGCAAGCGAGACGGTAGAGACTTAAGACTAGGTGCGAACGCGACTATTTCCAACTATAGGTACTGAAGAATTAAATAAATAAGACTATATATAATATATTATATACTTATACCTATATATATATCTGTATATAGGTTTATGTATATAATATATATTTAACTAATGTAACTACTCTCGACCTTTTACCACTTGTGGCTTTATCTGAAAATAAGCGCTGTACTCTGTAGTTACATATAACTATAGCGCTGATTTTCAGGTAAATGTTGCATACAACATTATGCTGAACTAAGGCCTATTAGACACACATTCCACCGAGCCTGCTAGCCTGCTACAAGTAGGTAATAGCTTGCAAATGATCTTATAATTAATTATTTATAAGATCATTAATTTGCACGGTTTTACTTGTTTGTGATGTCTAATAAATAATGTATTTTCTTTCTTTGATCGATTTTCTTTTTCTTAGATGGACAAAGGGATAAAAAATATTTCCGGAAGGACTACACATATTTAGAAGGATCTGAGAGTTTCTATAAGATCCACACGATACACAAGACATGGGCGGATGCCAAGAAGACGTGTGCACAAGAAGGGGCCAGTTTTTTCTACCCAGAAAACGACAATGAAGCGCACGTAGTTCTGACCCACTGGAACAAAACCCAGCCTTTCTGGTGGGTATTCATAGGGGTATCGGATTTAGTTGCCAAAGGAATCTTTGAGACTATTGATGGTGAGTTCTTTAAAATAATATTATTTATCTATTAAGAAGTTTCTTTTTTTTAATTAAATGAATATTTAGATCTTATTGGTACGATATAAAACCAGGTTCTTCAACCTATATACTAATGACCTCAAAGTCGAGCTCAGCAGCATGCGTGTCGGATGTTGGGTTGGTGGTGTCAGTATTAACAGTACCTATCAGCTACGCGCATAACATGGTGCTGCTGGGCCCGACTGCGGGATCTATTGTAGAGATGTTGAAAGTGTACGAGAATTATACTGCTGCCCATAGGCTCGTGTATAATGTAAGAAAGAGCGAATACATGGTTTTAAGAGCCGTCAGTAAATGCCCCCATTATACCTAAGTTTACCTTAAATGGCCGGAGCATAAATAGAGTGACTTAATTCAAATATTTGGGGCACCTACTTACTGACAACAAAGAACGGGACTTTCCCAACGAGACTGCGGGGTTTTACCGTTGGAGAGTTTTAGGACAGTTTTATCATGTTATGTGAACGTACTAAGAAATCTATCAAATCCAATCAGTAGTTTACCCACAGAAACGAATTTAAATTTTCTTAATTTTACACGATATCACGATCTCTAGGCGAAAAAGTCTCATACCTGACCTTTTTTTTTTTTTTAGCGTGATAAAATCGTCAAATGAGTCCTCCCACCCCGGGCAGGGCGGGAGGGACTGTCAGACTTGTACTGACTAAAATCCACGGTGTTCCTTCGATAGCCCTTTACGTTCCGGGGTCACGGTAATGAGATAAGTCCCGCGACCTCATACCTGACCTTACCAAAATAATCATTATTTAGACGTATAGAATAGTCAAAGATGACATAAGTTTCTACTTTGATATCGTTTCACCTAGAATCTAGGTCCTAGACGAATGAGAGTAGACTGAAATATTTAAAAATATTATGCGTGAAATGCGTTCGTTTTTTGTATACGGCTTCAGAATGCGTACCCAACCAACGTGCGTAACCCAATACGTGGTTTTATTTATTGTTGTAATGTTCCCATCCTGTATATTTTTTATAATAGATATCAATATTTATTTATTTCAATATTTTTTATTACCTACATGTATTTATTTGTTTATGTTTACTTACGCTATAAAAGTGATTTAACTGATTTACATCCGTTACACCTCTCAATAAAGGCCTTGTCAAAAACCAGAGTCAGGCACTAGTCTAGCACTTTTTCTGAACTGCGCTGGACTATTTAGCGCAGCCGTGAAGCACACAATTTAACTGTTTTGTATTTATGCTTTTATTTTATTTTTTATTTATACTTTTTTGACTGGCAGAATTTTGCTTTACTTTCTTCTTTCTTCTTCTGATCCATTCAAATACCCAGCCTTTACTGCGGGTGTACAAATGCACGACCTAAAACAATAAAGTGATGTTTTCTCCATAACTATTTCTAGGAACCCCCATCACTGACGTGTACCACAATTGGGGCCGAGGGGAGCCAAATGATTCTGGTGGTAACGAGGACTGCGTGATCCTGAGACACGGCGGCACTCTCAATGATGACAACTGTTTCTACAAGTATCCCTTCATTTGCAAGAAGAGCCTCCAGTCTTTGGAGTGGAACCAGAACTGCAACTCGCCTAATTTAGGTAGGTTATTTCCGTATAACAATAAAGATACAAGATATTTCAGCTCATTACGGTCCCACTGCTGGGCACGGGCCTCTTCTCAGAATGAGAAGGATTAGGCCTTACGCCACCACGCTGGCTTAGTGCGGGTTGGCGAACTGCACACACCATCGAGAACTTTATGAGGCCCTCTGAGGTGTGCAGGTTTCCTCACGATGCGATGTTTATAAAAACAACTAACTTCACTGTAGACACTGTCTGACTGGTCACTGTAGGTAACTTCAGGCTTCGGTGATTATTCACCATAATACCAGATGATAAATATTATAGTTTAAAAAAAAACTAAAGAAAACGCTTTTGTCATCCAAACTAAACGTGTATGCAAAATTTCAGCTCAATCGGAAACCGGGAAGTGGGTCAAATTTAACTTCCAAGATTTTTTTACATAGTTAGTTACAGGTGAAGCTAATAAAAGTGTTTTAAAAAAGAAGGATTTTATAAATGAAAATGACATACCTAAGTAGTTAACAATTTATTATTCATAATAATTATGAATCTTCAATTGAATGAAGAAACATGATCCTAAACTTACCACGCGACAAAGCAAAAAAGATAAGATTGTAGAAACACTTATAAAACTTGCTTTATACGCGACGTAGAGTTGTACGCAAGCTATCAGACATTTGTCCGACTGGTAATGACAGCAAAAACTGGGGGCCTAAAATGGCCTCATTTAGCAATTCACCTACGAATCTCCATGGGAACTGTCAAACCTGATGATTGCTGAATATGAGCCCTACGCGTATGATATTAAGAGTTATCAATTATAGTGGACATTTTGATTTGTAATATGAATGATTCATACACAGACGAATTGTAATATGAATCATGTACCATTACGTACCATCACGTACCATTTATGTTACAAATGTCTACTGAAACTGACTGAAATAAATATTCTCGTAAATAATTGTAAATATTTCTCTAACTATTATTATTCTTTCCTTCATTCCAGATTACGTATTCAACGAAGAAATCGGTAGATGCTACAAGTTCCACTCGACTCCTTCGAACTGGACCGACGCGTACGCAGTATGCAGTGTGGAGCAGTCGTACTTAGCAGTCATCAATACTCAGCTAGAAGCTGATTACCTCGCGAACTTAACGGAGACTTCACCGAAAGGCAAGGTCAAAGGAAAAGACTTTACGCCAGGGATAGTTCATTTGGGCTTCCATGACAGAGCCAATGAGGGTTGGCAGACGGTTAGAGGTGAGTCATGAACGAGTTAACTAATCGACAACTTTGCTTTAGTAAGTGCATGTCTCTCGCTTCTACTAGTCTGTATGTAGCCCACTAAATTCATACAGTGTGAACCCTTACAAACGAAAACGGGCGTACGTGAGATCTGGGACACCAAGTGACACGATCTTCTTCTGTGGTGTCAGCAGTCTTAGATGTCCTGTATTATTGGAACGTGTGTTTGGTAATTAGTATAAAGGGATAATGTTAGTTGGATGAACAGCACACACTGATGCCATCATGTTGCGATCTAGAACTACACCTGCTGCAATACGACATAGTTATTGTATTATCCTCCCAGGGTTATTGCAGAATTCAGCATGGCTCAAACTTTTAATTGTTGACGATTATGAGCTGTTGTGCTAGCACAAAATTGGTTTTACTTTGGTTTACCATGATGAGCCCATGCGCCTCTTGAAGTGCCTGATTCTACGATCTGACTTTGAGAAATACATGGGCAAAAAAGAAATACAGATCTACTAAAATCGGCTATACTGAATTTAAGCTGTTCTTGGCTATAGCCAAGTAATCATAATTACATTGATCTTGGGAACAGTTTCACTTAGTTTTAACTTTTAACCATGATTTACAGGTACAACGTTAGAAGACAGTGGATACGAAGTGTGGAGCGACGGTCAGCCCGACGGAGATGACCGCGAGAAGACGTGCGGCTCCATGCTCTACAACGGTCAACTGAACGCCGTCAACTGCGAAACGAGAAGCTTCTTCATTTGTGAGCTGGAAGTCGATACACTTAGCTCGCACATCGACGGTTGGTACGGCGACGATACGATAGCGTTCTAGTTTTGTTATTGAAATATTTCATTGTTTATTTTTTTGTAAATGTAAATAAAAAAATGTCATTAATAACTGTTTAGTTTTTTTGCTGTAACCCCATCTCACACGTAGTTATAAATATACAACGTGTATCAGTAATGTAATGAGTCATCAGAAATATTTAAGGGTGTGATTGAGATCTTCAAACTGAACTACATTATCTATGGGACCAACTTTGTTATCGCGAATAAATATTTAGCTATCGCATACAAAACTTCAATACCTCCTCCATCTAATCAACAGCTGATAATTTTTTCTTGATTACAATGTTGGTCCCATAAAGAAAGTTGATCAGATTGATGGTCTGATTCACACCCTTAAACACCACCCATTTCTGACACACGTTGTATATACATATAAGGTCCTATCTTCTTTATGGGGTTATTGAATTCATAATATTATGAATAACTTTTACCATGGGACAAAACCAGAAGTCGCAGAAAAAGGCGACTAGAAAGGTTGCCAAATCTATTGTCTGCGGGCGCTGGCGACCGTGAGTAGGTTTTTATTACACATGCATTGAATAGTTACAATTAGGTACGTATTGCTTTGCCAGCTGAGCTTAGTATAGATTTTTTTGTACTAGAAACAACAATTTGTCAGTAGCGTTGATACGAGATCGTAGAGAGCTTCTGGATATGTGATCAGGAAGTCATCGCTCTATGGCGGTCGGTTCGACGATTTTCTTTTTTGAGAGTCGATGGCAAATAAGAACTTTTCACCGCGTGACACGAATTCACGAGTTCAAAGCTGCTTCGAAACTTCAGCGTATGTGGATGGTTGTTACGTTAAAGAGAGGGCCCGTTTAAGCCTTTTCGAATGAGATATCACTCACGTCCGTGGCACGCACTTTAGTCTACTACGGATTTCCTTGTTCCGGATTTTATCACGTAGAGAAACACCGAGCATAGGTCTTTCCATAGCTCGTCAAGTGACTTGGAGCGTATTGAGCAACCCAACAGTGAGGGACCACGTTGCAGTGCTGTATGAAATCACTGGCAACACGCACTGGTTCAAGGTTTCGATGACACGATTGGCGTCGTGACTGAGCAATTAGCTTTCTGCACCACGTATTGCGGGTTCGATCCCCGCACGGAACAAATATTTATATGGCCTACAGATAGTTGTTCCGGGTCTGGATGTATGGACATGTGAGATTTATGTCTGTAAACTGTACCCATGGTACTGTACAGGAGAAATAACAGGGTGAGGTAAGTATAAAAAAAAATGTTCGATCCGCCTAACTGGATCGTCTGCCCGAGGTAGAATGACGATAACTTCGAACGTAAAGTTCCCAACAATGACATGACTGTCTTTGAGCATTGTGCCAAGGCCAAGGTACACTAGCGATTCCGCTAATGACTATGTCACCGGTAAATCGAAGTTGATTTATGTGTTTGCCTGTCGCTGGATCGGTTTCGAGCACTGATCCTGTACTCGGATCGATATTCTGGCGTAGGTTTACAAACACTTCAGTACCTGGTGGATATACCGATGATGAATATTGCACCGCTGAAGGTAACTGCAGCACTGGCCAGGTTTCAATTGGATTGAAGGCTTTCTCATGGTCCATAAACGCAAGACATAGAGGCTGTTATTACTCAATTTTCTATATAATTTGGCAGCCCGTATGTATGTATGTGGTCAACGGTACTAAAGCCTTATCGGAAACCGGCTTGTTAGGAGGCTGGAAGTCGTTAAACCTGCGGGTGAAACGGTTTGTTGTTTATACACTCGGTAGCAATGAATCCGGGTACATTATAAACCTTAATATCTCGAAAACTAAGAATGTTAACTTATTCAAATAAAAAGTATTTTATAGAGTATTTATACTACTCTAATATAATTAATAAAACTTCTTACTTATTATTTGTTTTACTTATTAAAACTACATAAATTTAATATGCGTAAAAATACATTTTTTTTAAATATCCCTATTTTTATCAACATTTAGTACCCACTTTGTATTACCTCCGTGTGTTGGCAATACAGATGTCATGCGATTCGACATGAGGCACAAAGTTTCTGTGGCGATGTTGGGGAAAAAATAGTCTCGCATTCCTCTATCAATATAATTTTCAGCTTTTGAAGCGTATTATTTGAGTAGTATTAAATATTCTATAAAATACTCTTTATTTGAATAAGCTATTATTCTTAGTTTCCGAGATATTAAGGTTTATTATGTGATTCCCAGATATTAATTTAGACAGTGCATGAATGTTCATTGCGATGTTCAGCTCCCGGACTTTAATCAACATTCGATAGATTTAACAAAAAACTACGAACGACGAACTACGTACGAGCAACTCATCTAATTATAATAATAGTTATTGCAAGTAATAACAACAACAAAAGTTTTTGACCTAAAGTAAGAGCAGTTCGATTCGGACAATGGCCAGCAAAGAGCAACAACAGATGACGCGGCCAAAGCTGTTCAATAAGTCAAAATTATTATTTTCCTGTTCATCTTGTATTTTGTTTTTTAAAGAATATCATTCTTTATAAAAAGGAGGCTTTATTTTCGTGAAAAAAATATTTTTGTCGTTTTACTTTTTTCCGACCGAAAACAACATATTTTTGAGATCTAAGAACAAATTTTCATTTTTCTAACCAATCACACAAATACCGTTTATCAGATATATTAACGGTAAATGGACCATATGTATGTAATGACCAAAAAGCCTTACGGTTTGCACAACAACGGGTAGAAATTTTCTAACCAAACGTAGGCTTTCCTGCAACGTTTGAGTTTGAACACATACAACCAGGTAAAGGAATTATACTTTTGACTGTAAAAGAAGTTAAAAAGGAAATTCAAAATAACATAAGCTCAAAGATAGAAAAATCTCCCACGTAAAGCCATTATAAAACTCGACAAACTCATAAATGCTGCATTCGTGTTAAAGCATGTACCGGAGTCATGGAAGGTCGCTGATGTCATTATGATTGTGAAACCTGGGAATCCCCCCATGAAGTACCATCATACAGACCCATTTCCCTGCTGCTGAAACGGTTAAAACCAATTATTATTAATGACAGTACCTGATACCCAATCATCAATTTGGCTTCAGGGAAAAATACCGTACAATTGACCAGGTACATAGGATAACCAGCATTGTTGAGAAAACACTTGAAGAGAAGAAAATCTGCTCCACCGTATTTCTACATGTGGCCCAAGCATTTGATGTTGGTTTAATATATTTATAAGCTTAAACTAATGCTAACTCAACATTATCCCGACATTCTGGAATCGTATATCACGAATAGAATGTGTAGTATAAGGCAAGAGGATTTATATTCGAACCTAAAGCCAATAAAAGCTGGGGTACCACAAGGTAGTGTGCTTGGTCCAGTCCTGTATCTGCTATACATATGTTATATACCAGAACGAAAACATAACACTATTGCGACCTTCGCAGACGACACCGCTATTATGTTTACAGGGATATGTCATAAGAAGGCGGTAGATAACAATGTTTATGACGAGCCGAAAATGGAGGATCAAGCTGAATGAATCCAAATTAGTCCACATAGACTTCACCAACAAAAAGTGTGACGTGTTTGTTTATGTAATGGCCTACTAGTGCCGTATGCAAACACAGTCAAATACCTTGGCATGACACTTGACACAAAACTGCACTGAAAAGCCCATGTGAAATGAAAAGGCAAGAACTAGACTTAAGATACAAAAATATGCATTGGTTTAGAAGGAAGTCTTGCTTATCAATGCAAAATAAAATATTAGTATTTATAACATTTTTTTATGCTAATTTGGACGTATGGCATCCAGCTTTGGGGATGTATTAAACAAAGCAATATATGTATATATAATACAGCGATTCCAGAATAGAGTACTTAGGGATATCGTCCACGCGACCACCATCGGGACATAAAATGGACTTCGTCAACAAGTAATCCAAAAAGTTGCAGAAACTCACAAACGTAGACTGCATTGCCATGTGAACGTCGAAGCAATCCAGCTGCTTGATATCACGGATATAGTACTAAAAATAACTAAACCTTTTGAGTTAATGTAGTGATTACTTAGTCAATAAACAAAACTAATATTCTGTGTATAAAACACACGAAAAAAGTGTTTTCAAAATAACAGACTCTAGGAATGCGCAATTAGACGTTACTCTTAGACATAATTATAATCACGTATAAGTTAAAGTTACATTAAAATTACTTATTAGTCTTGTAGGCTAGATTGTAATTAATTATTAATAACCTGGTTCTTTGTAATAAAAGAAAAAAGATCTAACGGTTAGCAAACCTCCCATAGAGATCCTTAAACATCCTGTATATATACGCAGACATAACTATAGGTGTATATATTGTATAAGCAAAATATTATCACGATTACTTGGGCAGGGTGCGTATCGCATCATCCTCACACGTATATCACGCGCCGTTCAAGATGCATGCTGTATCATTTCACAAAATGTATACTAAAACTTTGTTAGTATTTCTCGTTGTGTACTTTCTATCAGATTATTCATGTGAGTATTTTTGTTCAGTACCTATTCGTTCTTTTAATAAAACTCGGGCTATGTAAATTATTATCGCATTTTTTTCACGACTGCCGCAGGAGGTTAATGTTTTTCGAGTGTAATGTATGTATGTATGCATGTATGTACCTGTGTATGTATGGCTGTTTTCTTTGGCACGCTCTGTAGCCTAAACGGCTTGATGGATTTTAACATACTTATGAGGTGTCGTTAGATTTGTCTTAATTGCGAGAGTGATATGGGGTCTAACTAATATTTAAATATCGCGTCTAGAATAAAAAAGAGAGGGGGATAAAAATAAAACATTTTGTTATTATAACATTATGGGTATACTACGATACTTTTATTGCCACTATTTTGACACAAACTTCAAAAATGTAGTGTGTGTACCTACATGAACATTAATAAAATTAAAAAGTTTAAATTAAAACAAATTATTAAAAGAAGAAAAACCAGTCGGTAAAGGTAGGCAAAAGATATCCGGTTTTATTTTCAACTTGTTTCCATCTTTTCAGTTCGTTTTTTGGGGTCGGGTTTTTTGCTTTTTTAATCATTTGAATATTTGTAATCAATGTACTTAGTACTTATTTTATTAAGCTGTGCAATGATAAAAAGACACTACCTACCTTAAAACATTTAGTATTAATACAAACGTTAATATGTCTGTAATATCTTGTGGTATTAGTATTCTATGTTAAAAAGAACTATTTATTAACTGTAAGAATTTTAATAATTATAAACTTCATAAAGATTTTGTTTTTTATTTTCGACGTAGGTGTAGTATCTGTATAAAGCAAGCGACGTGTACGCTTGGAAGAAAGTGCAATTCCCAATTCGTGTATATTAAAGCCCTTGGCTGCGCCTCGGGCCTCAAACAACACAATTGGTTGGTAATCGGTCAGTTTCTCTCCCTGGTGAACAACGCACTGTTCTTTCTTTGATCGATTTATCATTTCTTAGATGGACAAAGGGATAAAAAGTTTTTCCGGAAGGACTACACATATTTGGAAGCATCTGAGAGTTTCTATAAGATCCACACGATACACAAGACATGGGCGGATGGCAAGAGGGTGTGTGCACTAGAAGGGGCCAGTTTGTTCTACCCAGAAAACGACAATGAAGCGCACACAGTCGTGACCCACTGGAACGACACCCAGCCTTTCTGGTGGGTGTTCATTGGGATATCAGATTTAGTTTCCAAAGGAGTCTTTGAGACCATTGATGGTAAGTTCTTTGAACTAATATTATTTATCTATTTGAACGTTTTTATTTTTTGAATTAAAGTAATATTTAGATCTGTATTGGTATTTTAAAATAATAGTATAATATTTTTTATATTTTTTTATTTTTACTTACCAAATACGTGACTTCATTTACTGTCGTAACGTCATCACCACTCTGTATATTTATTAATACCTATCAATATGTATTTATTTTTCTATGTTTACTTACACTATAAAACTGCTTTACATCTGTAACAACTCTCAATAAAGGCCCAGATTAAAACAAGAATAGTCTAGCATTTTTGCTGAACTGGGCCTATTTAGCGCAGTCGTCAGGCTGTATTTATTTATTTAAAATGTTTCATGTAGGTACAATATGTACAAAGTCGGTCTTAATTTGTAGGCTTTAATTTTAATTTTTTGTGTCTCTTTATTCTCTCTTTTATGACTGGCTGAATTCTTCTGATCCATTCAAATACCCAGCCCTTCCGGCGGGTGTACAAAAACACAACTTAACAAAAATGTTTTCTCCATAACTATTTCTAGGTACTCCCGTCTCTGACGTGTACAACAACTGGGGCCCAGGGGAGCCGAACGATGCTGGTGGTGTAGAGGACTGCGTGATCCTGAGACACGACGGTACTCTCAACGATGACAACTGTATGAACAAGTATCCCTTCATTTGTAAGAAAAGCCTCCAGTCTTTGGAATGGAACCAGAACTGCAATTCGCATAAGTTAGGTAGGTTATTTCCATACAACAATAAAATTATACGATATGTCAGCAGCTCATTACAGCTGTCCTATTGCTGGCGATAGGCCTCTTCTCATGTGTCTCTCACAACCTAGTGATTACGGATGCGTTTCCGACTTAAGTTAGCCTTAGGTCGGAAACGTAGGGTAGTCTGTCAAACTACACATTTTTGTCTGTCTGTCCGTCGTCTGTTTGGATTTTACCTCATCACGGGAAAACGGCCAAACACATTTCAATGAAACATTACAGTTGTTTATGTATTAGTCTACAGTTTAGTTAGTTAGTAACAGAGGTATATTCCATCTCAATTAGTTGATTAGATCCTGACATGCAGCTTGACCCCTCTACTGTAAGCAGTCCTGTACAAAGCAGAAATAACTATTGATTGGTTCATAAAACAATGTTGCACCGCACTGCAAGGACCCAATATGCTGCTGCCTCCCGCAATACCTTCGACGCAGATGTATGTGCTCCGTCTTCATCACTCCACGAAGGTAGAGTAGATCGTGGAGTACATCAGATTCAGACCAATTGGAACTTATGGGTAGAAAGGTTGGAGTTGCGCTACAAAAAACTGCAGGTCATTTGTGGTTCGCACCTTCTTTAAGGAAGGTGCGAACCTAAATAAATCATACATTGAACATAGCTTCAAAAAGTTACGAAGGTACAATGGCTTTCGCCGACAACTACAGAAGAAGAGGACTGAAATAAATAATTGATCGTAAATATTTCACCGACTATTATTATTCTTTCCGTAATTCCAGATTACAAATTCAATGAAGAAATCGGTAGATGCTACAAGTTCCACTTGACTCCTTTGAACTGGACCGACGCGTACACAGTATGCAGTGTGGAGCAGTCGTACTTAGCAGTCATCAATACTCAGCTAGAAGCTGATTACCTCGCGAACTTAACAGAGACTTCACCGAAAGACAAGGTCAAAGAAAAAGACTATACGCCAGGGGTAGTTCATTTAGGCTTCCATGACAGAGCCAATGAGGGTTGGCAGACGGTAAGAGGTAAGTCATGAACGAGTTAACTAATCGACAACTTTACTTTAGTAAGTCTGAGTCTCTCTCTCCAAATATTCTGTATGTAGCCCACTAAATTCGTACAGTGTGAACCGGGATAATGTCAGGTGGATGAGCAGCACACTCTGATGCCATAACATGATGTCTGATGTCAGGACTACTCCCAGGGTTATTGCAGAAATCAGCATGGCTCAAACTTTTAATTGTTGACGATCATGAGCTGTTGTGCTGGTACAAAATTGGTTGTAATTTGGCGCATCATGAAGTGCCTGATTCTACGATGTGACTTTGCGAAATATATATTATGGGTAAAATGAAATAAAAAATAAATACATACTAAAATCGGCTGTACTGAATTTTAGTTGCCGATAGCTGTAACCAAGTAACCTTAATAAATAATTACCTATTAACAAGAAAAATTGTTCTTGGGAACAGTTTCGATTAGTTTTAACGTTTAACTATGGTTTACAGGCACAACTTTAGAAGACAGTGGATACGAAGTGTGGGGCGACGGTCAGCCCGACGGAGATGACCGCGAGAAGACGTGCGGCTCCATGCTCTACAACGGCCAACTGAACGCCGTCAACTGCGAATCGAAAAGCTTCTTCATTTGTGAACACGAAGTCGATACACTCAGCTCGCACATTGACGGGTGGTACGCCGATGATACGATAGCGTTCTCATAATGAAACAATTCAATATTTATTCATTTGTAAGTGTAAGATAATGTACATTAAAATTCATAATAAATAATTCTTTTGGTTTTTTGCTGTAAGCCCGTCACACACGTACTTACATATATACAAGGTCCTACCTTTCTAATCCCGATCCCTTTAAGGGGTTATTGTACTTATCATTATAAACAACTTTATTATCCATCAACCAAAAAAATCAAAATCAGCTGTTCCATACATTTAATCGAGTAATATTGAATTATTTGTATGGAACAGCTGACTGTTTTTTTGCGATTTTAGTGTTGATTCTGTGGCAAGTTGTTCATAATGATTTTCGTTTATTATGGAAATACGATTTTTTGTTAAATAGTTCATAAATGACTCAAAATAATTGGCAACACCGGGTGATTCGAATTTCTAACACATTAAGTTTGTAGCGTGTATCTGTGTATTTGTCTGTGGCATCGGAGCTCCAAAACGGATGGACCGATTTCAATGCAGTTTAATTGAAAGCTAGATTAATAGGGAATCATCTTGGCTATGTTTCATGAAAATAAAAAGTACTTTATAGACTATTTACTACCACTCAAATATAATTAATAAAACTTCTGAGTTATTATTTGTTTCACTTATTAAAAACACACATTAATTAATGGTAGGACATAGAGATCATGATGTTATTTTAACACATATTGTGACCTATTTTCACAAATAAATAAATTGAAATTTACTTACATAAATTAAAAATACGTAAATTTTATCGCAAGTTATTTTTTAATTTTCTTTTCTTTTCACATACAATAATGTATATCATTTTTTATTACCTCCGCGTATTGTTCCTGAGGTGAATTTGGGGAATATTTTCGCATTCCTCTATGCATGCAATACTGTGTATTTTCGGAATTAATAAAAGAAACACAAAAAAAAAACATTCGCAGCTTAGTCATGATAATCACATTGTCAACACAAAATTGTGATTTTCAAATTTTCAACCCTATTTAGCGCCCTATAAATGTGAGTAATGTGTGAGTGCAGGCGTAGTGTTTTTAATATCGTAGTCAGTACGCGCTTTATATTTTTTAATTTTATTATTTTACAAATTTTTTTACTTTTTTTTTTTTTTAATCCCATTAAAAAAATATTTTAATATTTTAAATGAAAAACGTGGGGTGCATGTATGATCTGTTGTGTGAGTTTTTTCAACGACAAATTAAAAACTAAAAATGTGGTATATAGAAAAACTGCTATTTAGTTAATATTGCATTGGCATCCAGTTCCTAGCTACGAGTATGTTAAAAATTTCAAGTCTCTAGCTCATCAGAAAGTTAGTTTAAAATCGATTGCAAATGTTGTGAACAGACAAACAGACAAGAAACCGTGTTAACATCCTCAAAAATTTTTGTACCTGCCATCGGAAGCCAAGCTAAGCCTAAAAACCCGTGACTTTAGATTGACCCCATGACGGGTTTATGCACGTGTTCACCCATCAGGTTTCCAATTTACCTCAAAAAAAAAATAGGCATTATGTTTACCAATGTTTACAGTATGTTCTGAAAATAAATTTCTCTATAAAATGAGATAAATGGGATGGGACAACTTGAGGGAGATACTCGCAGAACTCAGAAGGCCGCAATATCTGACGTCACTGTTGCATCTTTATACCGAGATAATAACGTGGGCGTTGTTAGAATAATAACAATATCTCGAAGCCATTCCAGTTCAAAAAACGAGTTAGGCAGGGCTGCATTTTATCGCCTATCCTTTTTAAAAGCCTGTGAAAACTGGGAGGGTTATGTCACTGTAAGAGCAAATAAGATCTTCAACCTTCGATACTCAGATGATAATACCTTACTTGCAGCCAGCGAAAGTAAAATGGTATCTCTCTTGGATAGGATGATATGTATCAGTGGCAAACTGGGACTGTCTATTAATACAGCCAAGACTAAAATCGTGGTAGTGGACCTCACAGGCAAACTGGAGCTCACAGGTGCACTAAGTTTAGATTTTGGTAATTACTTAATTTACCTGACCTCCATGATTTCCAACGACGGTTCATGTGAAGCAGATGTGCATAGGCGCATTGGAATGGCTAAGAACGCTATGACGCAGCTCGACCGCATTTGAGCTACGAAAAGCAAACAGAGTGAAACTTCTCCTTTACTTACTCATTTTGTACACAACAAGCAAAAGTCTGAATAAAAATGCTACTGAAATTATGACCATTGTAATGGACATTACACTTATAGACTTAGTCTTAGACAATTGTCGTAAACATAGTGTGCGTGTAAAATGTTTCGCTTCTGTCAGCCAAGTTGATAGCCACGGCCAAGTTGATAGGTATGGTTGACCAGGCAAGCTTTGTGAGGAGTTAACCCCGAAAGTGGTGACCAGTAAGTAACCTACAAAATGTCGTACCGATACAATACAATACCTACATGTTATTGCACACCTGACAACATAAAAAAAGAAAAAAAGATACAATAGAAAAAGAGATGTACAAAGAGCGGTCTTACGCACTCGGCGATTTCTGCCAGACAACCTTACCCATCTATTTTTTGGCATTAGCGTTCAGAATGAGCAGTAGATATCCTCGCAAGTAGATAGTTATAGCAGTAAGCAATATATATTATATGTGCTCGGAAGGTATTATATGATATAGCTAGGTAACTTACCTTTTGGTAACAAAATAATATCGAAGACAATTTGTCCTCTATATAAGATTTTATATTAAAGTTACGTGAATTCTGGAATGCCCGACTAGTTCTATTAATTTTTATTCCGGGTACGAGTAATTCACCTATTATTATAATTAGAGATATTGTAAATAATTGCTACAACCAAAAATTTTTGGTGACACTCGCCGTATTTATTTTTATAAGACGAGATGACGTGATCAAAACCACCCAACGAATTAAAAATTGTTATTTTCCTGATAATCGTGTTATTGCTTGTAGGTATATAAACATTTCAATAAAATAATTTGGATAAACTTGTATTTATTCAAACGATCGCGTCTACCGGGCAGGCACATCGTATCATCCCGTATACCACGCGCGGTTCAAGACACATGCTATATCGTCTATCGTTTCATAAAATGTTTTCTAAAACTTTGTTAGTATTTCTCATTGTGTACTTTGTATCTGCTAATCCATGTGAGTATTTTTGTTTGGTATTTGTTCTTT
The DNA here is from genome assembly GCA_932294325.1 of Allophyes oxyacanthae. Lineage (NCBI taxonomy): Eukaryota > Metazoa > Arthropoda > Insecta > Lepidoptera > Noctuidae > Allophyes > Allophyes oxyacanthae. Next base: position 11,896,739 of record OW028613.1, on the reverse strand, counting down.
AACTCGGGTTATGTGTGCGAAAATTGCGATGATCATCATCGCAATTTTATTAATATTTATAATTATCATAAATTGTTATCAGTTTTTGCAAGCTGCCAAAAAGTGTTGCCGTTCAACCACAGTAAAGCTATCAATGCTTGAGATACCTACCTACAAGTATATGTTGTAAACATTGGATTTTCCCCTTCGTAAATAAACATCTAACAGCGATCGATTTTCCTTTTCTTAGATGGACAAAGGAATAAAAAGTTTTTCCGGAAGGATTACAAATATTTAGAAGCATCTGAGAGTTTCTATAAGATCCACACGATACACAAGACATGGGCGGATGCCAAGAAGGTGTGTGCACTAGAAGGGGCCAGTTTGTTCTACCCAAAAAACGATGATGAAGCGCACGCAGTCCTGACCCACTGGAACGACACCCAGCCTTTCTGGTGGATGTACATTGGGGTATCGGATTTAGTTGCGAAAGGAGTCTTTGAGACCATTGATGGTAAGGTCTTTGAAATAATATTAAATATTCTTATTCTTTATTGTACACAAAATATTGAATATACAAAAAATAAACAATTAAAAAAAATATATGCACAAAGGCGAGCTTAAACTCAGAATGAGTTTTTATTAGGGATCTCCTTGGCAGCTATTTTTACCGTTAGAGATTGGAAGTTTTTAAAAAAAATCCATCTAGAGTTTTTCAAATGCAATATAACCAGGCTCTTCAACCTATATACTAATGACCTCATAGTCGAGTTCAGCAGCATGCGTATCGGATGGCAGGTTAGTGGTGTTAGTATTAACAGCATCAGCTACGCGCACAACATGGTGCTGCTGGTCCCGACTGTGGGATCTATTGGAGAGATGTACAACAATAACTTTTTATTTATTTATTCAAAATGCTTCATGTACAATGTTTTAGGCATATTATAATTATATATTTACATGGTAAGTATATTTAAAGGATTTATAAAATAGGAATCAGACAAAAAATAAGTAATTGTACGGTGACCTCTCACGAAATTTATTTTATAAATAATTTTATTATACGAACGATGTTTTTGATAAACCAATAGGAATATATATCCACCAAATTATCTACTATGATTTGGTTATGAACTGGCAATGCAAAGCAGTAATTAAAAATTACCTACAAAAATACAAATTTCTTATAGCCGCGGTGGCGGTGGTGGTGGCGCTTCAGTTGTACCCCACCGTACCACCCACGTGTGTTTGACTTTGAAGTGTCCCATACAAGATAGGTCATTACACCTGTTCCCCACCGCCAGCGCATACCGCGGATGTATGACCGGCGCTTTAAGCTGAATACAGATACCAAATGAATTGAACCTTTTTATTTGTAGCCAAATGTAAATTGGCAGTCCAAGAAAAGAAATCTTAACAACACAAACAGAAACCGCAAACAAATTAAAAAAGAAATACAGATAAGAACGGTGAAGCTCACACAGTGTTGATCCATGTACACACCCAGCCCTTCCGGCGGGTGTACAAAAACATGACATAAAGCAAAAGCTTATGTTTTCTCCATGTCTGTTTCTAGGTGCCCCAATCTCTGATGTGTACAACAAGTGGGGCCGAGGGGAGCCGAACGATGCTGGTGGTATGGAAGACTGCGTGATCCTGAGACAGGACGGCACTCTTAATGACGACTCCTGTTTCCGCAAGTATCCCTTCACTTGCAAGAAGAGTCTCCAGTCTTTGGAATGGAACCAGAAGTGCAACTCGCCTAATTTAGGTAAATTATTTCCTTATAACAATCAAATTAAACAATATTTCAGCTTATAGGTCCCACTGCTGGGTACGGGCCTAGTCTCAGAATGAGGAGATTTACATCTTACTCCTTTGCGTTGAGGTATATTCGTGACAGGTGCATATAACGTAACCCCAAACGTCAATCTCACCTATAATGCGCAAATTTTCTCACTTTTTTATAATGGTGGAAGGGTACCGTCCTTGCGGGTCACCTGACGGTAGTTAACGCCGCTCATGTCCAACATCCACACCAACCAACGGATGTGTTTGGGGGCGTCCATTAATTATATATGTGAGCTCAAAAGGGGGGAGGTGGACCTGCCTAATCTCACCAAATCTCATTTAAAGGGAGAGGGGGGGCTCCTTTTAAATCAATTTATATTCTAATCTATTCTATTCTAATAATTATTATTCTTGCCTAAATTCCAGATTACACATTAAACGAAGAACTCGGTAGATGCTACAATTTCCACTTGACTCCTATGTCCTGGACCGACGCGTATGTAGTATGTAATGCGGAGCAGTCGTACTTAGCAGTCATCAATACTCAGCTAGAAACTAATTTCCTCGTGAAGTTAACAGAGACTTCACTGAAAGAAAAGATCGAAGGAAACTACTATACGTCGGGAATAGTTCATTTGGGCTTCCATAACAGAGCCAATGAGGGTTGGCAGACGGTTAGAGGTGAGTCATGAACGAGTTAACTAATCGAGAACTTTGCTATTTAAGTCCAAGTCTTCCGTATGTACCCCACTAAATTCATACAGCGTGAACCCTCACAAACGAATGCGTGGGTACGTGGGGTCTAGGACAACAAGTTATACGATCTTCTTCTGTGGTGTCATCAAAGTCTTAGAAGTCCTACACGTTCCATTAATACAGGACTTCTAAGACTTTTCTTAAGATTTTTTACTACTAATTTAAGGAATAATGTCTGGTGGATGAGCAGCACACACTGATGCATCATATTGAGACCTAGAACTACAGTTGCTGCAATACATCGGCATGGCAAAAAATTGATTGTAACTCGGTTTATACCATGATGTGCCCGTGCGCATCATGATCATGAAGTACCCGATTCTACGATTTAACTTTGAGAAATACATGGAAGATAATAAAATTAAAATAAATGCATACTAAAATCGACTATACTAATTTGCAGCTGTTGATAACTATAGCCATAAAACAAGTTTAATCTTTTAACCATGGTTTATAGGTACAACGTTAAACGAAAGTGGATACGCAGAGTGGGACAACGGTCAGCCCGACAGAGATGACGGCGAGATGTGCGGCTCCATGCGCTACAACGGTCAACTGATTGACATCCACTGCGAAACGAAAGGCTTCTTCATTTGTGAACACGAAGTCGATACACTCAGCTCGCACATTGAAGATCGTGGTACGAAAGCGTTCTAGTTTTATTATTAAAACATTCCAATGTTAATTTATTTGTAAAAAAAACAGCAGCAGCAGTACCTTTGTACTTTGTTCTCTTATTTAATGTTTTCTGTGTCTTTTCATGTGTGTACTACAATAATTGAATAAAAAAATAAAAATATATTAATATTTATTTCGATTTTTTGCTATAAATCCCGTCACACACGTAGGTATCATAACAATCACAGTATATGTTATAGTATATCGTATCATATCATAGTAATGCCAATGACGCGTGCTCTCCGCAATCTCAAAGTAGTTAGTTTGTATAAGTCGATTTTTTTGGTATTAGGAATGTCAGTTGCGAAGATCGATATAAAGTTGTCAACAGGCGAAAATTTTCGTAGAGTCAACGTAAACATTTCTTCAACATGTATTCAACAATCATTGAATATTGGAATTATGAAAGAAACTTAGTTAATTTTTCAATCAGTTTTATCGAAATTTTATTTTATATTAATATATTTCAAATAAATAAACTGAACATTTTTATAATAAAACAAACCATAATGCTAATTATACATACTAGGTGAAATAAAAATTACCAGCCATATTTTAGGAGGTAATCAGGTCTATGAAATAGAACAATTTTCCCCAAGCAACATAGGTCGAAATCTAAAAACTAAAATTAAACTTCTCATATAAATGTGAGTCACGTGACATGTCACTATGTATGAAAAGTTTTCAATTTTAACATTCGTCGGGATCTCAAAATTGAAAACTTTTCATACAAAGTGACTGTTTGTTGGAGAAAGTTGTTCAGTTTCATGGACCTGGTTATATCTGGTCATTTTTATTTCACGCTGTAGTTATAGCAACTTAAAGCTATTAGATATGTATTAGGTAGAGATATAATAGTTTCGGCTTAGACTTAACTAGATTGCGCTATGTTTGACAATTCGCTATGCATTGAAAAAACACTGTGCTACCTGTTCATGTCATAGATCTCTATACATACTAAAGTAATAGGATAAAATAAACTCACTCAAGGCTGCGGCCCAAGCTAGAATAGAATAGCAACAACGAGCTCAAAGCAGGCTGTCTTTTTCTATTAGGGTAACCATGCTTCTTCATTAAACAGGACCAGACTGATTATAATCACCGATGGATATCCTAGGAAAATATGTATGTTACATTCAGTAAGCATTTGTGATGCATACATTGGTTAACGACCGATCCCAGTGCGAATGTTCAATTCGCGAGCACATTCGTCCGCTAACCAAACATTTGTGGTTGAAACCCCTTAGTAATTTTTTCGCAACCTTATTATGTTTCGTAACAAGTAAAGGTGTTTATGACGTTATCTAGTATAATGCTGCCCGCTAATCAAATTATATTATTATTATATTATATATATTATTTATAATTATATATTATTAGTTTATTTTTTAACTTTTTGTTTCTCTTCTACCCGCACTGATATTACCTATAATTAGTAATAAGATTTAATGTTCTCATGATTGTAAGTGACGATTGTCTTAATAATAAAGTTCTTTATACCGAATCAATGTTCGCAATACGAATGCTCCCGTTGAGTACCGTCCACTATTCACAAATTCCAGGATAAGGTAGGATAAACAATTTACGTTGTAGGTACAAATTTCAAATAAATATATAATACACTAAAAATACTTTATTGTAGTTTTAGAGGTGAAAGATACTTTTTTCAATACTCCACTTGTTGATAGTTTTAGTATTCTCATAATCGATATTTTCCAAATAGGCGAGATGGGTGTCGATTCTGTAACACATTTTGACCGTACTATACTAGACTAAACGCATCTAACACTTTCTTTTACTGTTGAAACAGAAAGAGACAAACGCCCTTTGTTTAGTATAGTCCTGTCAAATTGCTCAACTAAATCTAATTACACTAATTGTTAATTTATTGTTATTGTTTTATATTTGTGTATATTTTTGTATTTTATTGTATGGGCCAAGTTGCCTGAAATAAATGGATTTATTTTTATTATTTTTTTTTTTTTATTAAATCGACACCATTATCTTTTATCTTCGTTAAATAAATAATAAGTACCTAAATAAATGTTGTCCTCTCTAGAAACGAGCTTGGTCACCGTACTTCGCACACAAATAGTTCACTTTTTTCAATAAATTCAATAAAATGCAGTAAAATTTAATGTTTCTACGGTGATAGTGAATCACGAATTATAATCATTCATGGATAAAATAAATAAAATATTGATAGATAAAATTAAGGTAAATCCGACGACAAAGAAAGTTTTTACATTACATGTGAAATGAAACTCTACCGAAAGGCATCCAGAAACTTTTACATCCAATAACACAACAATTTGTTACTATTTTGCAATTTTATAGATCACAAAATATTATTAATTCCATCGTGAACAAATAATGATAACGATGATAACATTAACAAATTGTTTTGGCCTTATTTGACATTCTCATGTATCTAAAAAAAATGTTGCCAGTATCACTTTATTTAAAACACGACATATTGAGGTAGATCCTTCAAGCACTAAATACACGAAGTAAGTAATTAAATTAATTTTAGAGTTAATATACGTAAATCTGGTCCAAGTAACATTTGCTTACATTATTCAAGCACCTAATACAAACACTACAAATATGTACAATATATTATTATTGTTTTGTGTCCAATTTTTACCCGTGTTAGTAGAAATTCGTTTCGTCGGTTATCATTAGAGTGAAATAGAGAGCTTGAGCTCGTTGTTGCTATTCTTTTCTAGCTCGGGCCGCTACCTGGTGGGGGATTAATGTATTCTGTTACTTCCTCAGATGAAGAACCCGCTTACATTATGTTACTTTAGTATAGAGTTCTATGGTTTATAACTTGTTTACTATTGTAATCTTTGGTTGACATACCATAGCATGGTCATAATATCATAATATGATACGTATGCCACGCGCGGTTCAAAAAGCATGTTGTATAGTTTCATAAAATGTTTTCTAAAACTTTGTTAGTATTACTCATTGTGCACTTTGTATCTGATTATTCATGTGAGTATTTTTATTTGGTATTCGTTATTTTCATAAATAGAACTCGGTTTTGATGTGAATGATCATATATCGCATTTTTTTAAATATTTATAATATCGATATTAGTTCTTGCAATACTAAAATAATTAATTACTTAAATTGCAAATGTTCGCCAGAGCCCGCTAACAATAGATTTTCTGTTGTTTCTACTTTAATAAAAATAATACTTAACCATGAGTAAAGCTTTCTTTCTTTCCTTTTCTTTATTTTTTAAAAATCGTTGCCCCTCACTAGGATTTCTCCTGTGTCGAGGGTACAGTTTACAAACATACATGTCACATGCACACACCACCCAAGCTATCAATAATAAGCCGTTATCAGTGCTTGAGATACCTAGGTACGTACAAGTAAGTATAACTAGTAAACATTGACTATTCCTCTTTGTAGAGAAACATCTAACAGTCATCGATTTTCCTATTCTTAGATGGACAAAAGGATAAAAAGTTTTTCCGAAAGGATTACACATATTTAGAAGCATCTGAGGGTTTCTATAAGATTCATACGATACACAAGACATGGCCGGAAGCCAAGAGGGCGTGTGCACTAGAAGGGGCCAGTTTGTTCTACCCAGAAAACGACGATGAAGCGCACACAGTCCTGACCCACTGGAACAACACCCAGCCTTTCTGGCAGGTGTTCATTGGGATATCAGATTTAGTTGCCAAAGGAGTCTTTGAGACCATTGATGGTGAGTTCTTTGAACTAATATTATTTGGTTACCTTCAAATTCATAATATTTTTTTGGTTACTTTAGTGTTTTATATACGTATATCTATAATTATTAATTCCTTATTAAATTTTACAACCTACTTATACCTATAATATATAAGTAGGTTGTAAAATTACATAAAGAAATAATAATTATTTAACCAAAAATATAATAAGTAAAGTAAATTATTAGATATACTACTAGTAACAAACAGCTGAATTAACGTACCTAAACGTTTGAAAAACCGTTGACAAATTAAATTAAAAAAAAAACAGAATACGACAAGTAATTTCACACGGTGGTGATCCCTTCGTACACCCAGCCTTTACGTCGGGTGTACAAAAACACGACTTAAAACAAAAGAATTTATGTTTTCTCCAAAACTATTTCTAGGTACCCCAGTCTACGACGTGTACAACAACTGGGGCCCAGGGGAGCCGAACGATGCTGGTGCTGGCGAGGACTGCGTGGTCCTGAGACTGGATGGCATTCTCAACGATAGAAGCTGCTTCGACAAGAACCCCTTCATTTGCAAGAAGAGCCTCCGGTCTTTGGAATGGAACCAGAACTGTACCTCGCCTTATTTAGGTAGGTAAGGAAATAACCTACAAAATTATTAAAATAAAATGATCTAATGATTCAGCTTATTAAAGTCCCACTGCTGGTCAAGGGCCTCTTAGAATGAGAAGAGTTAGACCTGAGTCCTTGGCATTGGTTGTTTCCACCCATCCTTTTTATTCCCTGATAAAAACTATCTGCGTAAGTATCTTTGACTTAACACCTAATATCCAGTCAAAGTCAAAGATTTAATTTCAACTGGGCCTTTGCAGGCACTTTCAAAACATCGTGATTCTAAGTGCACGGTTCTAACTGGGTTAGTCCTGGAGAAGATACCGGCAAGAAACAATATATGGATATTCTTTTCATAAAACAAATTTACAATGATATCTGGGGCTGCACGAGCGGCCCCGGCTAAAATTCGACCTGAATGTGCACAATACTAGAAAAAACAACGAAATGTGTGCTGGGACACATAGTAGAAGTGAAACTTCAACGGATAGTATCGTCTACCCTCTTCACGCGCCCGTATCGCTCTTTTTCGTGATGGAAAAATCCTAATACCCCCGTCTATATAAAAGTTTCACTTCAAAAAGAACTGTAAAGATCATAATAAGTACCTACCACTATAATTCAAACAATACAAGTAGGTACATACTTAACACTCAAGCCACATAATAGCCGGCTAATTATCAGAACAATCCAGTCCATCTCACCTATGCGCTAAAGCCTATGAGGATTACTGACGAGTGACGAGATTCTTTTCTCACTTTTTTGTAATGGAGAAAGGGTAAAGACCTTGTGGGTCACCTCATGGTAGTCATCCGATGGATGTCACTGCTGCCCACGTCGTACACATCGAATAAATTAGCAAAACAAAAGACTAGACAGATATGACTTATCTACACAGATATGACAACTACAGAAGAAGAGGACAGAAAAAATTTATTGATCGCAAATATTTCTCTAACAATTATTAGATATTCTTGCCTTAATTCCAGATTACACATTCAACGAAGAACTCGGTAGATGCTACAAGTTCCACTTAACTCCTATGTCCTGGACCGACGCGTACGTAGTATGCAGTGCGGAGCAGTCGTACTTAGCAGTCATCAATACTCAGCTAGAAGCTGATTTCCTCGTGAAGTTAACAGAGACTTCACCGAAAGACAAGGTCAAAGGAAACGACTATACGTCGGGAGCAGTTCATTTAGGCTTCCATGACAGAGTCAATGAGGGTTGGCAGACGGTTAGAGGTGAGTCATGAACGAGTTAACTAATCGACAACTGCTATAATAACTTCGAGCCAGCTTCCACATAGATCGCTAGTCTGTATGTAACACACTAAATTCATACACTGTGAACTTCTAGGACACCAAGTGACGCGATTTTCTTCTGTGGTGTCATCAGAGTCTTAGATATCCTGTAGATGGAACGTGTGTTTGGTAATTAGGATTAAGGGATAATGTCAGGTGGATGAGCAGCACACACTGATGCCATCATGTTGCGATCTAGAACTACACCTGCTGCAATACGACATAGTTATTGTATTTTCCTCCCAGGGTTATTGCAGAATTCAGCATGGCTCGAAGTTTTGATTGTTAACCTTTATGAGTTGTGCTAGCACAAAATTTGTTGTAACTTGGTTTCTACCATGATGTGCCCGTGCGCATTATGAAGCACCCGATTCTATGATCTGACTTTGAGTAATACATGGGCAAAAATATAAAATCGGCTATACTGAATATGAGTAGATAGCCATAGCCAAGTAATCATAATTATTAACAAGAAACATTGTTCTTGGGAACAGTTTTACTTAGTATTAACTTATAACTATGATTTACAGGTACTATGGTAGATTACAGTGGATATGCAGTGTGGGGCAACGGTCAGCCTGACGGTGGTGACCGCGAGAAGTGCGGCTCCATGTTCTACAACGGCCAACTGAACGACATCAACTGCGAAACGAAATGCTTCTTCATTTGTGAACACGAAGTTAATACACTCCGCTCACACTTTGACGATCGGTACCGCGATGAATTATGATATCATTCTAGTGTTGTTAATAAAACGATTCAATGATTATTTATTTGTAAGTGTTTTTAGTAACTTAATGTAAATTAATAAAACTAGAATAAGATAGAATAGAATAGAAAAGTTTTTATTTCAAATAAACCAAATATTATAAAGTTAAAGTCTTTAAGTGCACGGTTCCCAAAAAAAGTTTGTCCAATGCAGAATAACCGGCAAGCAACTCTACGGGTGTTACAATTTTGTACGTATTACATTTAGTAAAAAAAAATAAAAAATGGTTTTAATTTTTTGCTGCCCGTCACACACGTAGGTAGTTTTAAATTTACCTATACATATAGGTTTAATTATAATTAATGTTTATGTCAAGCGAGGCAAAATAGACAATAGAAAATCGATTGTCTGCGGGTTGTTGTTATTGCTGGTTTTTATTACACGTATTGACTACTCAAAATATACAAAATGACTTGGAAGCTTTATTTAACTGGACCAAACAATGGTTATAATAGTCGCTGCATTACATACCTACCTATAACTTAAAAAAAGTATAAACCGACTTCAAAAATCTTAAGGAATGTTTCCTTTGAGTAAAATTTGCTGTCTTCAGTATTTAGAGTACTTTTCCTCCAGGTACGCTTCGAAAATTCCACCCTGTACGTATATATAAAAATAAAATATCACAAGAAGTAGATAGCGTAGTGGTTGAACCACAAACGCTCGCCTACCATGCAGGAGGGTCTGTGTTAAAACCCGGCCCGCACCTCTGACTTTTCGGATTCATGTGCGGATTAGGATTTGATTATCACTTGCGATAACGGTGAAGGAAAACATCGTGAGGAAATGTGCACATTTGGGTTTCATAAAGATCTCGATGGTGTGTAGTCCGCGAAACCGCACTAGGCCAGCGTGGTGGCAAACCCTTCTCATTCTAAGAAGAGGCCCGTGCCCAGCAGTGGGACAGCAATGGCAAAGAATACTAACTATTACTTGGGCTGGATTTATTTTTGTTTATTCAAAACAAGTAGAATAATAACACGTCATTCGTTAAAACCTGTTTTAATTATATACGAGCCATTCGTTTACTGTGAATGATGGAGGTGATTAAATTTTGCATACCGTTATTCGACATCAAAAGAATGTGGCAATTGAGTTCTACTTCTGCTTTATAAACTTTATATAGGTACATTTATTTGATAAACTCTAAAGCAATAGGTAGGTACATAATCTCATTAGACCAAAGCTATTATCATTAAATCCTGCGGCCAGAATGAGTACGAGCGACGTGTTAAAAAAATAACTTTCGTGAAGTTGTTGTAGGTCATCATTATAAACACACACACACTCATCATTATAAACAACTTTTACTATGGGAAGGAACCTGAAATCACCATACAAGTTATTCAATATTACTCAACTTTTATGGAACAGCAATTTTTTGTTTCGCGATTTCAGGTTTCTTACCATAGTAAAATTTGTTGTAGCCGTTGTAGGTACTCATTTGTAGGTACCTACAACAACTTCACGAAATTCTTAGAGTTAATTTTGTATGTCTACGTTTCAAGCTACAAACGATCGCCCCCGGCGCTACTTACTTGCCGCAGGTTCGATCCCCGCACGGGACAAATATTTTTATAATTATGATATACAGATATTTGTTTCAGGTCTAAGTGTGTATGTATGTGACAAACGTTTGTAAACTATACCCTCGATACCGAAGAAATCCCAGTGAAACGTTATTAAAAAACAACAAAAACAAATACAAATTAACTATTGTGTCTACTTTGCGGAACGGGGCTTACCTCAATATTCACAAAAATGGGTTTCTTTATGAGTCGAGTATGACGTAACTCTTGTTTCTGTGGACGTAACGTAATGAAAATACCCAACACAAAAATACCGTGGATATACATATTTTCAACGATATCCACCTTTTTTGTTTTAATAAAAAGAATTTAATAGATATATCATTCTTTTAAAATTTTAACCAGATAATTATTCAAAAGTATGTGTTCGGAATAATTAAAAGAAAAACTCCAAAATAAATGTCCACTCGGAGATTAGTCATAAACATTATTGTCAACACAAAATTGTGATTTACATAATTATTTGAACCCTATTTAACGCCCCATAAGTAGATATATAAGATTAAAATCATAGTCCGCGCCTTATAAATGTTTTTTTAATATACCACATTTTTAAAACGGACTTAAAATTTATCATAATGAAAATACATGTAAGATTTAAAAAGAAAAACGTGACGAGATTACCCAAAGACAGCTTTAAAAAAATTAAAAACACACTTTGTTCACAAAATATATTGTAAGTCTTTGTGTCTTTAACCCTGACTTTTGTTTGACCCCATGGCGGGTTTATCGACAAGTTCGCCTAATCAGGTTTCCAATGATCCAAACTGGTTTACCTCTAAATGAATTGTTAGGTTGTTACTTCTTTTTAATTTTGTGCTAGGGATTAAGATAAACAGTGTCTATAAAGTTTTGAAAATAATCTTCTATAAAATTTCAGTTGGAACTGCGAACACATTTTCAACTACTTCTTCGGTAAACTCAAACTTCAAATGTACGGTTTTGTCATATTTTAATTGAGTTCAGGTACAGGGTACAGTCCCCGTCAGATATCTAAACTGGAATAGCTAAGGTGTTCAAACAGAGAGAAACCTTTCAGGTACGTACTCATTATGATAAACACAGAAAAAGGATGTTTTTTTTTTTTTACTATAACATGGAACTTGCGTTTAAATTATATTAATTTAATTAAATATACCTAACTACCTAGTACTAAAAGTTGTGAAAAGCGATTTAATAAAAGATTTATTCAAAAATTACTCCTTTTGGGCTTGCTTGATATAATGCAGCTGTCAAGGCGAGCTAACATGAGCGCCGCGACATAATTTTGTCATCGCATTATGTCGTGCGGAAACAGGTACAGGTATTAACTCGTCTTTTCATGGCGACAAACATTTGTCGCGGCGGCGCGCATGTTAGCCTAGCTGGTGTACAACGATTAAAGTTCCTCCTGTTAATAATTTATTTATTATTTATGTACACACATACACATGGCAAAGAAAATAAGTAAATAATTAAAGATATCAATGTATAAAGGTAATTCTGGAACGTCCGAATAGTTCTGCCAGTTTTTATTGCGGATACGAGTAATTCACCTATTATTATAATAATATCTAGTTATTAATATAATTGCAACAACCAAAGTTTCTGACCAATAAAGTAAGAGCAGTTTGGTTCAGACAAAGGCCGAATTTATTTGAACAAGACAAGATGACGTGATCAAAGCATCTTAACAAATTTAAAATTGTTATTTTCCTGTTAATTAGTATCTAGTCTTTAATACACGCGACGTACGGTAGGGATCAGAAATGCATGAGCAATCTCACAAAGCAATAGATTGACGCTAATGGGTTGACTTACGACCTTCTTTTACAACGTAGTTTCTATTTCTATACTATAGACACTCACACACATGCACTGTTGTCTGCAACTGATTGTATTCCATAATTTCAATACTGCTAGTATATCTCAAGCCAGCTAAGTTGATAACGTTCCCTGGTATTCATTAGTGATTGGTGAACTGTAGGTTCAAACCTCACAGGCAGTGATAGTTTTTTTTAAGTTTTAATAATACTCATAAATCTTGAGGCATTTATTCATCAATGTTTAACGTAGTAGTTCGATAATAATAACAGGCCTACCTACCGCGATGTCTCGTTCATATAAAATGAAAAGTTAGCAGGTAGACAACAGAAATATGAATAAATTATTTAGATTTCTGTAAGGTAGACAGATGCAGTTACGACTCAAGTCATTTAGATCGAATAGAACGTTGTTAGTGTTGTTATTATTGGTTAGAATGGTTAGTGATGTGTGATTAAATCTATTAGCGGTGCTCGTAGTTATAATATTCAAAATGCAGGCTAATATAATCGAAGCGAGGGGGGAATATTATTGCACTGTCTAAAAGTGTACGATATGATTATAATACAAATTATATCTAATGAAACCGGACTGACTGTGAGTGTTATTCATGATCTTTAAATAAAACTAAAGAAAAAGATAAATCATTTTAAAGTTTATTTATTTAGATTAATGATAATAATAATGATGAATAATAAATTTATTCTAATAAATATATTCTTATTATTGTTTGGTTTCTTAATTAATATATAGAAGTATAATAAACATGTGTTAAATATATATAGATATAAGTAATATATAGATACGTAGGTATAATATATATATATATATTATACAATATATATAGTAATCAGTTTTAGTATTTTGCTTATAGATGTTTATTAGTATTTCTTTTTTTTGTTCTAGAGAAATACTATGAGGCGGTGGGTTAAGACCATGAATGAGGAAGAAAGTAGCCCTGGTAGTCGATTGTGAACGAATATGAAACAAGTGGTTACATAACAACGAAACATTTTGCAGAATTATTCGACATTTCATTACTAACTGTTCGCCATGCACTCCACGCTGAAGGTTTCCATCACTGAAGACCAGCTAAAAACCCTTTTTGACAGAAAGACGTAAACAAGAACAGTTCACACGAAAATAGTTATTTATACTTACTTCAACTGGGACACTACTATATCTTCAGATGAAATAATGTTCAATCTAGCCAAAAGGGAAGATTTCATTTATGGTGTAAGGATAACACACGCTGTAGTGAATAAAACATAGTTATGTGGAAGTATTATATGATAATATGTCATGCTGCCTACTGTGCTCATCGTTTATCCAGCTGAAGAGTTTAGAGATATCTTCTGTCCAGGATAATTGTCCGATTCACCGGGCGAGAACCAAAATGTTATAGTCTTCTACTAAACGTGTCGACACTTACTTGAGTTAGTTAATCACTCATGGTTTATTCGTAAGGGGTAAAAGATTTAAATTTGAGGTTTAGTTTCAATCCTCTTTTCGTGAAGAAAACGAATACTTAAACTATAACCTCAATATCTAAATAAGTGTTACCTACTGTATAATGCGTCAACACTTACTTGACTGTATTGAGAACAGCTGTGGAAGTTACAATAAATATTGGTAATTTTAAAATGTTATACCCCTTACTAATAAAAGGTTGTAATTTTTGTTCACTCATTGTCATTTTCATATCAAAGAAAAGAGATTACAATAAACATAACCATATGTTATTTACTGTCTGGTCATCGTTTATAGGTATAATATTTAAGCCATATTACATATAGGTCGTTAGTTCAAGAATTAAAGTTGGTCTAGTTTCAATCCTCTTTTCGTCAAGAAAATGATTAAGCTATAAACTCAATATCTGATAAGTGTAACTGTTTTGTTTTATAAAGATAGCTTAAAGCCCGTCACACACGTAGCTATAATATATATTATAGCAAGACATATTACGATATATTTTCCATAGTAATCTTCGAGCGACTTCAGACGCAGCTATAATATATATTCTATTACGTCATCAAAATATGTTATAGTATAGCTACTACTGTGGGGGTTTGCTATAATGTAATATATAGCACAGTATATTAATATATATTATAGCTACGTGTGTGACGGGCTTTATTGTAATTAAAACAAATAAACGTTTTTGTTTTGCTAACAATCCTTTTTTTTTACAATTTTGTAAAGATAACCCAGAATATAATCACTTATATTAATATTTATCATTGAACGAATCCACCTATTAATAAAAAAAGGATAATTAATATCTAAACAAAATAACAGTCTTCCCTAAGACTCGAACCTACGCTAAGTTAATCGCAATCCTATGCACTATGCATCATAGCTATCGGTGATTGTAAGAATTACTTGAAATAAAGCAATACAATGACATCGACGAATGAATGTCACCAAGGTCATGCATACATTGACAAGTGACGGCAAATAGATTTACAATTTCGCTCACGCTCACACGCTAGATTATAAATCTATGCGACGACAATATACTTTGTTTCATTTTATTTAACTTCTTAGTGTGTGTGGTAAATGTGGTGATGTCTCATTACGTTGTGTGTATAACTCACACAAACAGCTCGTACGCACCATCGCGTTGCATTCGAATACAGTCTTTAGTATGCTCATGCATTTCTGATCGTGTACTGTACAACCCATTTGTTATTTTAGATTTTTTTTTTTCTTTTACATGTTTTATTCTTTTATTTTTTGTTACTTTATCTTTAAAATTGTTTTTGTGCTGTGTCAAATAAATACTTTTTTCTTTCTTTCTAATAATAATTAATAGTTTTTTTAATAAAATCGTAGAGGTCGCAAAGTCACACATTAAAAATATTTTCGCGAAAATTGGCTAGGGAGACTAGAAATAAGCAATAACCAAATTAACACGAATCAATCGTTTATAAAAAATGTTGTCTGTCTGTTTGTTTACTTTTAACGGGAAAATGGGTAAACAGATTTAAATTAAACTTTACAGTTCTATAGGTATATGTCTAATTCAGCAACGGAGGTTTGTTCCATCTCAATCAGTTGCTTAAATCCTGAGATACAGTTTGACCCCTCTATTGTAACTATTGTAAGCAGTCCTGTACAAAACAGAGGTCACGATTGATTGGTTAATTTAAATAAATATAAATATATTAAATATTGGATCGATTTAATGGGACTGTCGCTGTAGCGTAACTTACGGATCAATGACTTATACAGTAAGTAGATTTCGTTGCGCGTCATAATTTATTTTGTGTATGAAAAGTAAGAATTGACCGATTTCGATGGGACTTTCAATGTAGCGCTTCTTATTGGTATTTAGAACCAAACATGTCACATATTCACACACCCAGACCCCGGAACAACTATCTGTTAGGCCATACAAATATTTGTTCCGTGCGGGGATCGAACCCGCGGCGAGTAGCGCAGAAAGCCAATTGCTTAGCCACTGCGCCAACAGTGCCGTCATTTTATAATATTCATTGATAATATTAAAAACATCTATTTTTAACCGACTTCAAAAAAAAGGAGGACGTTCTCAATTCGACGCGTATGTTTTTTCAACAACAAAAGCGAGCAGCCGAACTCCACGCGGACGAAGACGCGAGCATATAGGTATATAATAATAAAACTTGTAGGTGTAGGTATAGATTTTAATTGGACGCAGTTAAACGAAAAGGATCCAACCCACATTCAGCTAGTTTTGAGATATTTCATTTTATAATATCATAAAAAATATTAAACCAAACCTATACACATTTTAAAGTTAAAAATATAAAAAGTTTGCTCTTCAATTCCAATAAAACCACCAAAACAGTTCTGCATCAATGAAGAATTACTATATAACTTTCAAGTTAAATATCTCAAAACTAGCTGAATTTGGGTTGGATCCTGTTCGTGTAACAAATCCAATTATGCAAATGATCGAGTCTACCGGATCCTCATAACACCGCGCGCGGTTCAAGACGCATGCTGTATCGTCTATCGTTTCATAAAATGTTTTCTAAAACTTTGTTAGTATTTCTCGTTGTGCTCTTTGTATCTGATTATTCATGTGAGTATTTTTCGTTGGTATGTGTTATTTTATTGAATAAAAACTCGGGTTTTCATAAGTTATCTGTATGTAATAGGTAGATATAAGTTCAGTTTTTGCAATACTAAAATAATTAATTAATTAAGCTGCGGTCGCCAGCGCCCGCAAATAATAGTTTTTCTATTGTGTCTGAGCTTTATTTTTATTAACATAAAATATAGCCTATATCAGTCAGGAATAGCGTACCTTTCTAATTGTTAAATAAATTTTAGAATCGGTTTTGGAAGTAGGGGACGTAAAAACAAACATAACTGTTACCAATTTATATTATTAGTATAGATATAGATAATTAACCACCTAAGCGTTGTTCATGTTGTAAATCCACGGGATCATAATACTTTTAACACAAAATGAAATAGAATCAATAGAAAGAAATCGGTTCAGTAGTCCCAGAGATCTCTCCCAACATACAAACAAACAAATTTTACCTCTTTATAATATTAGTATAAGTATATAATATACCAATGTGTACCTATAGAGCTGTTAGTTTTTGCGTGTTACCCAAAAGAAGTAACAAAACAGTCGGATATTCGAGATGCCAAAATTTCGTTCCGCGACTCACATTTTGAGTTGTAAAAGAAGATGACTGCCATGTTCTCTTGTTACGTTGCTAGTTAAATTCAAAAGTAGATAGCTTGTGCTTGAATATTTGACTGATAAAAACTAATTCAATCAAAGAATTTTTTAAATTGTTTAAAAGAATGAGGACCGTTGATATTTTTCAATTAAAGACCTACATTTGAAAGAAATCAACGGTCCAATATAGGTCCACTTATTACTAAAGTTTTAATAGTATGTATACAAAATAATAACCACAGTCAAGCTGTTACTTCTTGAGATATTTATTTAATTTATTTATATATTCTTTATTGTACACCAGTAAAACAAGCATTATACACTCGAGATACCTCCATACAAGTACCTATAACTAGTAAACAATGGCTAACAGTGAACGATTTTCCTTTTCTTAAGATGGACAAAGGAATAAAAAGGTTTTCCGGAAGGACTACAAATATTTAGAAGCATCTGAGAGTTTCTATAAGATCCACACGGTACACAAGCCTTGGGCAGAAGCCAAGAGGGTGTGTGCACTAGAAGGGGCCAGTTTGTTCTACCCAGAAAACGACGATGAAGCGCACGTAATCCTGACCTACTGGAACAACACCCAGCCTTTCCAGTGGGTGTACATTGGGATATCAGATTTAATCGCCGAAGGAGTGTTTGAGACCATCGATGGTAAGTTCTTAGACCTAATATTATTTAGCTATTTGGAAGTTTCAGTCTTTTAGTTATATCGACCTTTATTGGTGATTTAATTTTGTTTTGTACCTAAGCGCAACAATCACTTATATACATATTGATATAGTATCTACCTATTTTCGAAGGATTTATAAAATATCTGAAATCAGACAAAAAATAATAACAAGTTCTGTGAACTGTTACGCAATTAATTTTTTATACAACTAATAACCTAACGATATTTTTGAGAGAAGATTTTCCTTAAGAGCTGAGCAGTATGATTTAAATTAGGAATTTCTAAACCAATAGGAATATAGGTATGACTATCTAGGTACCAAACTTATCCTAATTAATAAATCTACAAAAAAATTGTTATGTACGAACTAGCAGCGTGAACCAGTAGGTAATTTTTAAAATTACGAAGAATTTACGTCCATAAAGAGCCACCCACACTGCCGCGGTGGCGGTAGCGGTAACGATTCAGTTGTACCCCTCTGCCACCGCGTGTGTTTGAAGTGTCCCAGTCAAGATAGGTCATTACAACAGTCCGCCACCGCCACTGCTACCGCATATCGCATATCGACTGTGTGGGCAGTGTGGCCGCCCAGTGGTCGAAATTCAACCGTAATTTTAGCTTTCTGCACTCCTTCTCCATATAAACTTGAACCATGCCAAATCTCACACTCATACTTGCACGCAATATGCTTAAAAAGTGGTACAAATTCTACAGAAATCTAATGAATTCAACAATTCAACCTTTTTAATTGTGGCCAAATGTAAATTGGTAGTCCAAGAAAAGAAAACCTTAAAGAATAACAAATCAGCTGAAGAGAAAGAAAAACTGCTGCCAAATTTGAAAAAAAATAACGACAATGAAGCTCACACAGTGATGATCCATTCGAACAACCGTCCTTTCCAGCGGGTGTACAAAATTGCGACACAAAACAAACAATAATTCCGATACTATTTCTAGGTACGTCAGTCTCTGACGTATACAACAACTGGGGCCCAGGGGAGCCGAACAATTCTGGTGATGCAGAGAACTGCGTGATCCTGAGACGGGATGGAACTCTCAATGATGACAACTGTATGAACAAGTATCCCTTCATTTGCAAGAAGAGCCTGCAATCTTTGGAGTGGAACCAGAACTGCAACTCGCCTTATTTAGGTAGGTCTAGGTTGCTTCCTAGTAACGATAAAATTAAATAATATTTCAGCTAATTACTGCTGGACATGGGCCTCTTCTCACAAGTAAAAGTAAGTAAGTCGCAAGTAAAATTAAGCTGTTTACTAATGACGATACGGTTTGAATTAGGATGTTGTAGTTTTTATATTTCTTTAAATTACATATCCTACGCTTATATAGGTTGACTCGGGACACATTTTTCGTGAACTTTTTCTAGTAGTAGTAGGTGAATGCTATGAGCATTTACTTTCTGATCGTAAATAAATAATTTAAAATAACGGGTTTTTTAAATGAAAATGTGTCAAACAGTTATCAATTTAATTATGCACATGACTCTTCAATTGACTTATAAATCACAATTCTAAAACCATGCGAAAAGCAAATAGATCAACATTGTAGAAATATTAAAATTGCTTGTCAGGCAACGAAGAGGTGCTCACAAGTGAGCATTCGTCAGACTGGCAGTGACGGCGAAAACCGGTCGTGTGCGAATCGAGAACCGAGACAAACAAAAAAGAAGTTTGTAGTGTCTGTCTGTGGCATCGTAGCTCCAAAATAGGTGGACTGTTTTCAATGCATTTTTTTTAATTGAAAGGTAGTTTCATCGGAAACAATTTTAGCTAGGTTTCATGAAAATATGTTCAGCCATTCAAAAGTTACAGCTCTTTTTCTAGTTGGAGACCGGGTTTTTGACGGTTATGTTATAGGTAGGTACTATATGTTACATGTCTACGCAATCATACGAGTTTTTACATAAATCATGTAAAAACATAGTCTTAAGAAAGGAACTTTTAGCCTTTAAAGAGCTTACGACAACTACAGAAGAAAAGGACGGAAATAAATAATTGATCATAAATATTTCTCTAACATTATTATTCTTGCCTTAATTCCAGATTACACATTCAACGAAGAACTCGGTAGATGCTACAAGTTCCACTTGACTCCTTTGAACTGGACCGACGCGTACGTAGTATGTAATGCGGAGCAGTCGTACTTAGCAGTGATCAACACTCAGCTAGAAGCTGATTTCTTCGTGGGGTTAACAGAGAGTTCCCTGAAAGACAAGGTCAAAGGAAAGTACTATACGTCGGGAGCAGTTCATTTGGGCTTCCATGACAGAGCCAATGAGGGTTGGCAGACGGTTAGAGGTGAGTTATGAACGAATTCACTAATTGACATCTTTGCTATAGTAAGTCCGAATCTCCTGCTTCCACATAGATCGCTAGTCTTTATGTAGCCCACTAAATTCATACAATATGAACCCGCACAAACGAAAGCGTGCATACATGAGGTCTGGGACACCAAATGACACAATCTTCTTCTGTGGTGTCATCAGTCTTAGATGTTCTGTATTATTGGAACGTGTGTGGTACTTAGGAGTAAGGGATAATGTCAGGTGGATGAGCAGCACACACTGATGCCATCATATTGCGATCTAGAACTACACCTGCTGCAATACGACATAGTTAGTTATTTTATTGTTCTCCCAGGGTTATTGCAGAATTCAGCGAGATTCAAACTTGTTATAATTTGGTTACCTACCATGATTTGCCCGTGCGCATTATGAAGTACCCGATTCTACAATCTGATTTTGAGAAATAAGTACATGGACGAAAATAAAATAAAAATAAATATGTACATACTTACTAAAATCGGCTTTATGGATTTGCAGCTGTTGATAGCAATAGCCATGTAATGATTATTAACAATAAACACTGTTCTTAGGAAGAGTTTCGCTTAGTTTTAACTTTGAAACATGATTTACAGGTACAACGTTAGATGACAGTGGATACACAATGTGGATCAACGGTCAACCCGACAGAGGTGACGGCGAGAAGTGCGGCTCCATGCTGTACAACGGTAAACTGAACGACATCCACTGCGAAACGAAATGCTTCTTCATTTGTGAACACGAAGTCGATACACTTAGCTCGCACATTGACGATCGGTTAGGCAATGCTACGACAGCGTCCTAGTTTTATTATTAAACCATTTCATTTTTTTATTCGTAAGTATAATACGTATAATAATAAGTTAATGTATGATAATAATAAAAAATAAAAATAAAATTGTTTCTGTTTTTTGTTTAAAGCCCACACGTTACACACGTAGCTATAATATATTTTTGGTGCCAAAGAACAAGGTGATAAGTAATAAAACATTTTTTTTCAATACAGGGTAAGAAAGAAAGAAAGGTACAACGTACCATTTTCATTATTAACTCTATTTGTATTTATGCCATAGAATAAAAACATACGATATTAATGACTTATCTTCTTATTACCGCAACACAATATACGGATGTTTTTTTCTTTTTTTTTCTCTTTATTTAATAAAGGGTTTTGTCGCAAAGCGACCATGTCACTCTGTATAAAACAAATCATAACATAGCAACTTACATTTATGTTTTTAAACTTTCTTAAATTAGTTTATATAAATATCTAGCTTTATCTGATGAAGGGAATGCTAATACTATTACATAATCCTATACTACTAAATGAGATATTTTCAAAAATTAATCTACGACAACTCGCGTTTCGAACATACTCCATCAAAATATGTTGTACATCTTCGTTAACTCCATAATGGTTGCAATTAGGACTCGATGTTTTTTTCATTAGAAATGCAAATTTATTTGATGGTATGTGCAGAATGCGTCCTTTGTGCTAATGTTAACTCCTTTCTAGAAAAATTACAATTGTCAAGCTATTTATGCAAAATATCATTTCTCAAAAAAAATCCCTTATCTCCTTTTGTCATTGGCGCCACAGATATATACATGGTGATATTGAATAGACGCGATAAATTGAAGGAGAGGGACACATAAAGTTATGAAAAACTTTTAACGCAGACCAAGCCGGAAATCGCAAAATAAAAATCTGCGGTTGGTAAAGATACCAATCAACTAAATTAAAGACTGGATCAAGTGAGAAGTGAGAAGTTAAAAATACACTGAAAGGAAAATTTATTTTGCAAGAGGAATAGCGTGATGATGTATATTACATATTGTGACCGGACCTATGAACTATAAATAAATACAAGTACATACTTAATATTTCATAAAGAAGTGGTAGCTCATAATAGTAAACACTACATAATGCACTTTAGCTCATCCCCTTAGGCATAAGGGTGAAATAATTTATAGCTGAGCCCTTAGAATAGAATAGAATAGATCTTTATTTCATGTAAACCAGATACCTACAGGCACTTATAAAATGTCGAGACTCTAGGTGCACGGTTCCAAATAGTAGATCTTAAACAGGTGTTACTGCAAAATTTCAACTAAATCTGTTCAATAGTTTTTATTGCCTCATTTTTATGAATGTTGGTTTGCCCGTAATTGGCTAGTGTGGAAGAATGAGATTATTAGTCATACGTAGAATTAAGCAATTTGTGAACACAAGCTGTGGGAAAACCTTGTTAAATAAATAAATTAATAGTTTTGGAGTTGATCGTTTCCAAACCGACAAGCAGACAAAAATTTAAGAAGATAAGTTTCTGCTTCTGTATTGTTCCTAGTATACGTAGAATAACGTAGCACGTACTTTTTTTCCATAAATATTTAATTTACAGATTTAGCTTCGTTACAATTTTATTATAAGTATAGATAGATGGTTATGGTGTAATTTATGGTATGTGTTTGTGTGTATGACAATGCGTACACGTGTCTCAAATGTAAAGTGTCAAGCTGTCTTCACCATTCTACACGTTTGTTTTACTCAATCCGTGGTTTTACTTAACCACTGCAGTAATATAATTGCAATAACCAGTTTTTGGCCTTCAGACAGTTCGGTTCGGACAAAGGCCGAATTTATTCGAACAAGACGAGATGACGTGTTCAAAGCATCTCAAAATGATCTAAACATATCAATATTAGATATTATTTTACCGTTAATCGTGTTAAGTATTATACTTTTAATAGATATGTACTTTGATAAAAAGTATCGTATCATTATATTATATCTACGTAGACAAACTAGTACTTAAATGTATTAGATTTTATTTATGCAAAAGATCTCGTCTTTCGGTCATACAGACATAGATTCACAGATATAGATCTAAATACTAGATACCGCAAGTACCGCGATCTGAATGAAAATCAAACGTGCCACATTTTTCTACCTACTATGACGTCACAAGCACTATTTAGTGAAGGGAAACCTTCCACGCCAAATCGATTTAATTCTCGTTACTAGTAAAAATCGATTTTGTGATAGATTATGATTCAAGTTCATAGACAGAGGAATGATATTATAGATATCGAACCAATAGTGCTATATTTTGTTGGGAACCAATCTATTCCCCGTCACCTTAATCCATTTTTCTTATAAATTTGGAAGATGAGGAAAACTAAAATCAAAAAACAACGAAACGTTATAAAACTTTTTTATAGCATTTTCAAAGTCAAATATATTCAAATTACCATTCCTGTGTTTCCAAAATCGATTAGAATCGAGAACATCTATGTTGCATAGAGTGAACATCACTAATTGCGGAAGGAGGTTTTCCATCACTAAATAGCGTTTGTGACATCATAGTAGGTAGAAAAAATGTGGCACGCTTGGTTTTCATACAGATTGCGGTACATGCGGTATCTATTTAGATCTATGTCTATGATCGGTCAGCTCCATCCTCATACGTATGCCACGCTCGGTTCAAGACGCATGCTGTATCGTTTCATAAAATGTTTTCTAAAACTTTGTTAGTATTTCTCGTTGTGCTCTTTGTATCAGATTATTCATGTGAGTATTTTTGTTTGGTATCTATTCGTTCTTTTATGGAATAAAACTCGGCTTATGTGTATAGTATGTTATGTATCTATGTATGTGTGTATAGTTATGTAGTATCGTATGATTTTAGTTTTTGCAATACTAAAATAATTTCTCTATGCTGCGACTGATCGCCAGGACCCACAAACAGTACATTTTCTATTGTTTCTACTTTTCGTTCGTTTGATGGGTGAAGGACAATAAAAATAATAGAGGTCGCCAAGTGGTCGATATTCGACCGTAATTTTAGCTTTCTGCACTCCTACTCCATATAAACTTTAACTATGCCAAATCTCACACTCCTCCGTGCGCGCAATATGCTTAAAAACGGGTAGCTACAAAGTTTTCCCTTCACGTATACCTACCTATAGATAACCAGGGTAAAGCTATCAATACTTGTGATACCTAAGTTTAAGTTTATCTGGTAAATATTGGCTTTTCTTCTTCGTAGATAAACATCTAACAGTGATCGATTTTCCTTATCTTAGATGGACAAAGGGATAAAAAGTTTTTCCGGAAGGATTACACATATTTAGAAGCATCTGAGGGTTTCTATAAGATCCACACGATATACAAGACATGGCCCGAAGCCAAAAGGTTGTGTGCACAAGAAGGGGCCAGTTTATTCTACCCAGAAGACGACAATGAAGCGCACACAGTCCTGACCTTCTGGAACAACACCCAAACTTACCGCTGGGTGTACATTGGGATATCGGATTTAGTTTCCAAAGGAGTCTTTGAGACCATTGATGGTAAGTTCTTTGAACTAATATTATTTAGGTAGTAAATACCTAAATAATATTAGAAACTTCCAAATTTTGGAAGTTTCTATCTTTTGAATTATTTATTTTTATTTATTATTTATTTATTTAAGTTCTTACATACAGCTACCATTACAGTTACCCAATTCGATAGTGCAGTTCTTAATACCCAACAAAAAATAATAATAACATATACATTCATATAAATTATCAAAAATTATCTACATTCATAAGTAATACATTCTCATTCATAATAACACATTCACATTCATAATAACACATTCACATTCATAAATAACACAATCACAATTAATAACATAATACATGCAACGTTACCCTTACGAATTCGCTCAGTGAACATGAGAATAAATCAATTTTTTCTGCGACTATATTAAGTGTGTGCATCGTTCGCGTGAGGGGGGCGTGAGGGGGGCAATTAAATTAATATGTCGTTTATTTATTGGTGATTTCAGTGTTTAGGTACAACAATAACTATAAATAATAATAATAATATAATATACCTAATTATTAATTCGGTATGTAAAGTTTTTTTTTTGTATTTGTATAATATTTTTATTTTATAGATTAAACAAATTGAAGTAACTAATTACAACATTATTGCTTTCGATGCAGTCATTAATTTTTGATAAATTATAAACCTTTTGCTGCGTATGACCTGAAAGAGTATTCTGAAGATTTCGATGTCTTTCCCACACCAGCCAAGAAGTTTGTGGCCACGAAACACCAAAATTTGACGTTTATTGCTAACTATCAACCAATAAACACCTTGGCGTTTCATTACTGTATCTTCATTTTATAGATATCGAAATCTTAACCCGTTAACCAACCCGTCTGTGACCCGTTAACAGTCATTACGGGAGTCAGTCGCACAAAAAGTCTGGCAACCGGTGTAACTTTATGGTATGAGTATCTCCCAGCCAACCTCAACTTAGTTGGGAAAAGACTTTGCAGAAGATGATGACTGGATAAATACTTAGAATGTAAATCAATTATTTAAAAAAATCTAATTTCATCATTCATTTTGTCTGATTTATGTTATATTATAACTAAAATCATACAAAAAATTATTAACTCTAAGTTTTGTGATTTCACACGCAATTTGTTATTTAAATAATTAGTGAACGTTTTCCTTATGCGCTTCGTTACAAGGAATTTAATTTCGAATACTTAGACCAATTAGAATACACATACATATCTACCAAATTATTTAATAACTAAAAGGCAAATTTATGAAACTGTTGCATAATAGGGGTTATTAAAATACGAGTGTGCGTTTAGGCGAGGTTTTTAATAGTATCACACGAGTGTTTTAATAATAAATATATAATAAAAAGTTATTCAAAATTACAATGGTAAAAACACAACACAATTATTATAATTATCTTAGTAATAATATAGGTATTACACTGATAGGTGCCTGTACTTAGCATAAACCTGTGCCTAGGCGGGAGAAGTGCTTACAGTATGGTACTAATAAGGAACAGAGTTTAGTTATGTGCATGTTTCATACACTATTTTATTTTTACTCAAAAAACTCAAACTGGATACGTGTTTTTGTAAACCCAGTCTTTCCGGCGGGTGTACAAAAACATGACTTATAACAAAAAAAAGTTATGTTTTCTCCATATTTATTTCTAGGTACCCCCATCTCTGACGTGTACCACAACTGGGGCCCAGGGGAGCCGAACGATGATGGTGGTATAGAAGACTGCGGGATCTTGAGACGGGACGGCACTCTCAACGATGACAACTGTAACAGAAAGAACCCCTTCATTTGCAAGAAGAGCCTCCAGTCTTTGGAATGGAATCAGAACTGCAACTCGCCTTATTTAGGTAGGTTACTTCCTTATAACAATATAACCTACCTAACTGTCAAAAACCCCCGACTCCAACTAGAAAAATAGCCGTAACTTTTGAACGGCTGAACAGATTTTCATGAGACATAGCTAAGATGATACCCAATTAAACTAGCATTCAATTTAAAAAAACTGCATTGAAATTGGTCCATCGGTTTTGGAGCTACGATTCCACAGACAGGTACATAGATAAACATATATTATAATGCAGATACACACTACAAACTTATAACACCGTTTTTTGTCGGGGGTTAAAAATTAATATAATAATTCAGTTCATTACATGACCCATTGCTGGGCAACGGCCTCTTCTCACAATGAGAAGAATTAGTTCTCAGTCCTTGGCATTTGTTATTTCCTTATCTGTAAATACATGATAAGTGCATCCCCCTATAACCATAACCCCAAATATCGTCGTCACGCATAGGGCAAAAGTGAGATTAGTACATACGGTAATCTCACTTTTTTATAGTGGAGGAAGGGTAACGACCTTGCGGGTTACCTGATGGTAGTTACCGCCGCCCAAGTCCAATATCCACAACCTAGTGATTACGGACCACGGTTGTTGCTGATGCATATTTTTTTCACATCAGCTGATGCGATTTCTTAAAAAAAGCAAGGAAAATGTAGTGACCATTATAAAATATCTAAAAGTTGCACAATTTTCCTTGGTATTGAAATTAAAGATTGTTTCAATAAACAACAACTACATACACACTAGAGGACGTAAATAATTTCGATTGATCGTAAATGTTTCTCTAACAATTATTATTCTTGTCTTAATTCCAGATTACACATTCAACGAAGAACTCGGTAGATGCTACAAGTTCCACTTGACTCCTATGAACTGGACCGACGCATACGCATTATGCAGTGTGGAGCAGTCGTACTTATCAGTCATCAATACTCAGCTAGAAGCTGATTATCTCGTGAAGTTAACAGAGACGTCACCAAAAGACAAGGTCAAAGGAAACGACTATACGGCAGGAGTAGTTCATTTGGGATTCCATGACAGAGCCAATGAGGGTTGGCAAACGGTTAGAGGTGAGTCATGAACGAGTTAACTACAACTTTGCTATAGTAAGTCCGAATCTCCCGCTTCGATCGCTAGTCTGTATGTAGCTCACTAAATTCATACAGTGTGAACCCTCACTAACGAAAGCATGCGTAAGTGAGGTCTGAGACACCAAGTGACACGATCTTCTTCTGTGGTGTCATCAGAGTCTAAGGGCCGTATTAATAAATCAATCTCAGTTTTGAGTAGGCTCTTAAGTAACCACATAAGATGCTGGAACTATATAGTCCAGCATCTTATGTGGTTACTTAAGAGCCTACTCAGAACTGAGATTGGTTTATTAATACGGGCCTTAAATGTCCTGTATTATTGGTAATTAGGAGTAAGGAATAATGTCAGGTGGATGAACAGCACACACTGATGCCATCATGTTGCGATCTAGAACTACACCTGCTGCAATACGACATAATTATTGTAGATACTCCCAGGGTTATTGCAGAATTCAGGATGGCTCGAACTTTTGACTGTTGACTAGTGTGGACATTAATTATGAATTGTTATGCTAACACAACATTGGTTGTAGTTAGTATAATACTAGTATAATAAGTTTATGGTTTATACCATGATGTGCGCATCATGTAGTGCCCAATTTTACGATCACACTTGAAAATAAAAATTAATACATACAAAAATTCATACTAAAATCTGCTACACAGAATTTCAGCTGTTGATAGCTACCCCATGTTATCATATCAACAACAAACATTGTTTTTGGGAACAGTTTCGCTTAGTTTTAACTTTGAACCATGTTGTACAGGTACAACGTTAGAAGACAGTGGATACGAAGCGTGGGGCAACGGTCAGCCCGACGGAGATGATAACGAGAAGTGCGGTTCCATGTTCTACAACGGCAAACTGAACGACATCAGATGTAATGTGAAATGCTTCTTTATTTGTGAACACGAAGTCGATACACTCAGCTCGGTCTTTGACGGTCGATACGGCGATGAAACGATAGCGTTCTAGATTTGTTAACAAAACAATTTAATGTTTATTTATTTGTAAGTGTGTTCATTTGTTAATTTAATGTAAATTAATAAAAATTAATTAATAATGTTTGGATTTTTGCTATTTATTTAAATATCTTATTAGAACGACATAAAATGTTATTAGAACGGAAAATTAATTAAATGCACTTAAATTTATCAAAGCGCAACTAGCATGCAATCCTCCCACAGCACTCCTCGCATGCTGACAAAATCTTCCTCCATCAGACTCGATTGCAAACATATCAAACTTTGGATTTGCTTCCAAGAGAGCGTTGAACGTGGTGAGAACTCGAGGAATGGGTAAGTTAGCGCGCGCTACGGTGCAGCGATGTGGCAAACGAGTACGGCAAACAGCTTGTGCTTTCTGTTACGTCAGTAATTATCAGGGATAAATAATCCACATAGCTGTTCATGTAGCCCCAGGGCCTCCATTTTACTGCGCAGAATTTTACCGTTTGTTCTGATCTGCTCGTGCTCTCTCCTGACCTGCAATGAGTTGTCCCGGAGTACCTAGGACACACGGAAACAACGTTGAGAGCAGAAAAATAAATCATCTAATTATCCATAAATCCATCAGTTAATAGTAAATAAAATAATTTAATTTAATTTAATTATAATTTCTCCCTCTAGAGCCCCGACCACCGGTAGCTTGGTTTCCGCGATTGCGGAAACCGGGTCAAATTTAACTTCCAAGATTTTCTTA
The DNA here is from genome assembly GCA_932294325.1 of Allophyes oxyacanthae. Taxonomy (NCBI): domain Eukaryota; kingdom Metazoa; phylum Arthropoda; class Insecta; order Lepidoptera; family Noctuidae; genus Allophyes; species Allophyes oxyacanthae. The sequence goes on along the minus strand of OW028613.1, from coordinate 11,867,045 downwards.
CATAGTTAGTTAGTTAGTTACAGGTGAAGCTAATAAAAGCGTGTTAAAAATAACTTTACTCCACGTTTATTAGTATCTATGGGGGAAAATCTTAAATCATTATTGATTGCTTTTCGTGGAGCGGCAGCGAAAACAAATCATTAATCTAAGGAGAAAATGTATGGTTTATTTTAATTTCGAGGGTGGTTAATGCAACATATAAGGTACCATTAGTTATTTTGTTCAGCTTCAAGCTACAAACGATCGCCGGTGCTCACAACAATAAATTTTATTATCTGTTGTATCTACTATGCGGCATAATAATAAAAAAATTCACAAAAAAGAAAATTACCTACCTTCGTAAGCCAAGAAAAGACACACTTGCACGCGGCCGCTTGGTGTTTAGTCAGATGAGGGATTATGCGAATAATAAATAATACTCGTATTAATTATTATTCTTATGCCATAACTTCAAGTTTTACCCTATACGGGTTTATCGACGCGTTCGCCCAATCAGGTTTCCAATTACCAAACAGGTAAACCACTAAGTCACTATAATTATAATATAAAGAAAACTATTGATACAATTACTAAATGTTGATTTATAACTACAAAATAATTTAAATAGGACTTGGCTTCTATGAGATCTCAAAACTTTTTACGATGGAAAGACTGCATCGAGAGACTTGGCATTTTTTTACATTTAATGTTTTTGGTGGGATCTCATTTATTTTTTGTAAGTGTATTTCTTCCTTTTTTTTTAGGTGACCTCATAATTTCTTGGACTTCAGCTACTGCTTTGCTTAGAACCCATTCTCTATCTCTATCTCTTTTGTTTCTTTTCTGAGGCTTCGTTACTTCTAAGGTAGACAAGTCTGGGCGATATATACTTCGGAGTCGATTATATTCAGCTATTGCTATCTCCTGAGCTTTGATACTACTAAAATTCACATTTATTAAATGTAATCCACCCAAACTAGTCACTCTTGAAAGGGCCACGTATTCTTGACCATAGTTTATATTATTCTTTTCTATTCTATGTATTTATTCATCCAATTGAATACTTAAACAACGAACAAAGTTAACAATGCAGTCAAAATCCATACACAATGTTCTTGCCAAACCGCAAATATAAAATTGTTTTCTATGGTATATTATTTTTTAATGTTTTTATAATTTTTCCTTTATATGTGGCTAATGACCTATCTTGGTGCAAAATTTGAAGTTTCTAAGTCTGCTAGAAGTACCTTAGATTTTTGATGATCGGTCAGTGAGTCAGTGAGTGACAAAATGGTGTAACTTTGATCGACCGTAACTCCTAAACTATTAATTCAATTGGCATGTAATTTCGAACTTAAGCTTGTTCTAATGCCTACTATTATTCACCGAAAACCTAAACTCGTAGCTTTGTCCACGTCGAAGATATAGGGGGGGCGAAACAGCCGCGAATCGCATCGAGAAAAGATGGTAACGGCCGTGCCCGTTTTGCTCGAGACTTGGCTGGGGCACTGCCGTGCCCCCAGATACCTACAGTGGCAAAATGACTACCTAACTAAACTGAATTTGTCATACAATCTTATGACAAATTCAATGGAGGGGCGTGCACTTATAAGTTAGATGGACTCATATAGTATATCATATATTTATCGACAATAGCGTTTAGGGTCAGCAGTACATATTCTTGTCAAGGAAGTAGTTGTAGAAGCAAGAAATATGTATTACACTACATAAAAAAATATCCTGATGTTTTTTATGTAGTGCGCATAATTTGCAGTGATTCAGTGTGCGTTCCCAAATGCAACCGCAGTACTAAAATTCACTCCAAAACAAAAATGGGGTAGGCAATCAAAAGGTGTAATTAAGATTAATAAATCACGCCACAATGAACCTTTATTTCAGAGACTAATTATCACCAATTTGACTTTTAACCCCCGACAAAAAGAGGGGTCTTATAAGTTTGTAGTGTGTATCTATGAATCTGTGGATCTGTGTATCTGTCTGTGGCAGCCTAGCTCCAAAACGGATAGACCAATTTTTTTCAATCAGGTATCAGCTATGTTTCATGGAAATCTGTTCCGGCGTTCAAAAGTTACAGCTCTTTTTCTAGTTGGAGTCGGGGGTTTTTGATGGTTACCTACCTAGGTAACCGTCAAAAACCCCCGACTCCAACTAGACTAAATTGACGTCTTTATAACCTTATAAAGACGTCAATTTAGTCTCCGAAATAGAAAATAATGAACATTACAAGATAATAATATTCTAAATTGGTTCCAATTATTAATTTCTGTTTCATTCAGTTTATCAGCGTTTTATTGATCTTTATTCACCCCATCACTATTTATTGCGCTTGTTGATGTACCTACGTCATACCTCAGATAAATACAAAGAAGCTAATCTCAGTGCGAGTGTTTTTTATCTGTATTCTGATTTTGTTAGTGTGAGTTCATAGCATCACGATTTCTTTTTGCATTTGTGTGTTTACATGCAAATGTGTGCTATACGTGTTGACCCATAAACTTATTATACTTTACCACTAAATATAATATTATGTTTATGTGTTGACCCTTACCCCACCAAAAATGGCAGAATAACATGTTTGAAATTTGCACGATAAGATCCGGGTAGACTGTTGCGAAACATCCACAAGTTGATTAAAAACCTTTTTTGTAATTTCCTATGTAGTTTTGTATTTATAACATAAAGTTATTATTACTTAATAACTTTATGATTTATAAAGAACTAAGATATTTGTGTCAAACGGGGGAGGAAATGTAGGTGCATGTGTGTGTAGGTTGCGTCTCCATCCGTCGTCGTAGGCGACAATAAAGCAATGTGCTTATAGCAGTCAGTGGTTTCACTTGTCTCCCGTAGCGTACTTAGCATCCATGTATCCTGTCCACTATACTCTATAGTCTATACTGAGGCAGACAGACTTCATCTCCCAGGCGTAGATGACCATACGCGCCATATTTTTGCTTTAATTTCGTATTTAATAGATACGGCCAAACATGAGAGTTCATGCGAGTTCATAACAACACGATTATTATGTTTTTGCATTCGTTTGCGTCTCCATGTAATTGTATGCTCTTACGTATACCCCGCTTACCTCACCAAAAGTGGCAGAATAAAATGTTTAAGAATTTGTGCATTGCGGTCTCCTGTGTTTAAGAAACTATCAAGAACAAAATTCGAGCATCTGAACTCTACGAGGAAAAAGTCGCGCGCACAGCTATATGTATAATAATAAACTTGTAGGAGTAGGTAAAGATTTTATTTATGCAAATGATCATATCTGCCGAATCCTCATACGTATGCCACGCGCGGATCAAGACGCATGCTGTATCGTCTCTCGTTTCATAAAATGTTTTCTAAAACTTTGTTAGTATTTCTCGTTGTGCACTTTGTATCGGATTATTCATGTGAGTATTTTGGTTTGGTATTCGTTTTTTTATTGAATAAATCTCGTGTTCACCACATGTAAATTAGGTACCTATCATAATTATGATATCAGTTTTTTCAATACTTAAATAATTAATTAATTTAGGTGTGAATGGACCGCGCCCACAAACAATAGGTAGATTTTTTGCTGTGTCTACTGTATGTCGCTTGACAGGTTAACACGTTCACTGCGTGCAGTAATTTTGGGTACCTTGCGTTACGAGGCATACGAGGCGAGCTCAACCGCGTATCGCATCTTATTCCAAAATATCGATAAACAAATAGGGATGTAAACAAAACAAGAAACAAAATTATCGAGGAGCATTTGTTTAAAAAAGAAAGCTTCTTTTGAATTATAATGTTTTCTATGACTTTGACAAAGAAAACTATCAGTAACATTCTGATTATGCAAATAGTGTAGTAATTTTTCTTTCGTTACTACTTTCACCGTCGATTTGGGGGTAGTTGACAAATCAAGAATGGAATCACTTACTTTGTTATCTTATGTATGGGGTGGTGACCTCGGTGACACAATGGTGGTTAGTTTTTGGAATGTATGCCCTGAACTAGGACTAGTATAAATATATCATATTACCAGCTGATGAGAAGCACGACTAATCACTTCTTTGTAGAGCGAAATGGATTTTGGCCTAGTAACATTATGTTTTAATAAAAGATAATTCTAAAATCTTCCTTGATCTCTTCCTGTGTATAGTTTTGTTTACATCCATAATTAATTACGTCCGTCATTTATCGACACAGTCACAACAATGCTCAGATTTATCGACCTGCCTCGTACGAGATCGTTACGAGGTTCTATGCACCCTGTACCGCACGTAAAGTAAACATTAACTATTGGGTCGGTACGAGGCGAAAAATATCTCGTACGTTTTTATTAAAAAATTAAATACTACTGAAGAAGGTCTTCAAACCTATATCAGTCATTTCACTCATACAACGAAATTTGTAGTAGAAATTCAATGCGCACGAGCGAGAGGAATAGCTTTTTCGGCCGCGCACTGAGTGCGGACGTCGTACGAGGTTTAATTCGCCACGTAACGCAGTGAACGTGTTAAGCTCAATAGTAATATATTTACTTTATTACATAGGTATGAGTCATTTTCAAAAACTGTACGTCACGCATAGTAAACACAACGGAATATTAAAACTTCTGTTACCTACCCAAAAGAAGATAATGTTACACAAAATAATTTATAAGACGCATTCTTCATATTAGTGGTGGATATTATACTTAGAAAATAAACCACCTGTTCACAGATATGAGTCACAGAATGGCCCAGTCCTGGCAGCATCCTAAAGGCATTATTATATTGGACTCGCATAGTGCTAAGCGATTTCTGCTTATACCTAGTTCACAAGCTACTTGTGTAGAATGTCTTGCAGAATGCCTTTTAACATCTTGTAAGCAACTAGTAAACCTACCAAGTAGTAAGTACCTAAACTCCTAACAGTGATCGATTTTCCTTTTCTTAGATGGACAAAGGAATAAAAAGTTTTTCCGGAAGGATTACAAATATTTGGAAGCATCTGAAAGTTTCTATAAGATCCACACGATACACAAGTCATGGGCGGATGCCAAGAGGGTGTGTGCACTAGAAGGGGCCAGTTTGTTCTACCCAGAAAACGACAATGAAGCGCACGCAGTCCTGACCCACTGGAACGCCACCCAGCCTTTCTGGTGGGTGTTCATTGGGGTATCGGATTTAGTTGCCAAAGGAATCTTTGAGACCATTGATGGTAAGTTCTTTGAAGTATTATTATTTAGATAATTTAAAAGTTTCTGTTTTGAATGAAATTAAAGAAAAGAAAGAAAAAGAAAGAAAGAAAAAAGTATTTATTTGACACAGCACAAAAACAATTTTAAAGATAAAGTAACAAAAAATAAAAGAATAAAACATGTAAAAGAAAAAAATATTTATCTTAACCTTAAAGTCCGGTGGCGGTACAGAAATGACCCCGACACTCAATATACCGCTGGCTCAATTTCGGTTCCGAAATGACCCGAGCTGTCATGTACTACGTCATGCCCAATTCTTTACTGCATAAATATTTTACTACTTATTAAATCTTGTTACTATGGCTAAATTAAAAGAATTGGATAAATAGAGCATTGTTTTCACGCTATTATATGTATCATATTCAGTTCAATAGTAAATAATTACCTTTCAATTTTTTTTGTGTGAAAATGTATTGTCGGCCATACTGTGGTCGGCTGAAAAACATTAAAAATTGCTGGTTGTGGATTACCAACCATCATAAAAAGGGAAAGCAAATACCGCATTATATATTCGGTTGTTGATTTAATACATAGGTTTGGTAAAAAAAGTAGTGATAACAAAGTTTTTTGTATCTGAATCAAAACAATATCCATTTGTTTCCCGCGCAATGTGTGTACAATGTTCTTTGCTTTCCACTAATATAACACAAACACAGTCGCCGTAGTTAAAAAAATGGCACAAACTATTAAATAATATTACGTGGTACACGACATTGCCCATATTTTAAACGAAAATTGAACAAAAAGACAAAATATTGCGAATTCTTTGTTATCACTACTCAATTTGTTTTTTAAGAATTTGCCGCCATATTAGTTTGTCTCTGGTAGAGATGTCCAACAATGATTCGTGGAACCGATTATTTTTCGGATTTGAATCGGAATCGAATAATCAGAACGAGTAACTATAGAAATCGATACTATAAAAATATAATAAATATTTTAAAATGTCACATGATAAAATATAATAAAATTATTACTGTAATATTTTAATATTTCTGGAAGAAAATTAAGTCTGCATTAAAATTAAATATATTATCAAATAATAGCAAAGTTTAAAGTTATGCATGGGAATATTATTTCACCGGCTGTGCTTAGTGTACATATATCTTGTATTTTTCTAATTCCAAATTATTTAAATTTATTTAATTTTGTACAAGTATACAGAAACTTGTAATAAATAAAGCCATGTCCTGTCTGGACAGCACGGTACAGCGCGCGGCTCCGATTTAGGACAAGCGTATTAGGTAAAAAGTTCATCGAACACGCACGTGTCCTGTATGTGTGTTGAGCATCAACACAGCTTTTACAATGTGACTTGTTACTCGACGCGTCACGCACCCAGCCGCGCCGCTTAGCTAGGACGAGGGGTTACTACCCACTATCTCGCCTATTCATTGCAACAGACTGAAATGCTATTTTATTTGTATTTTTAATATACATTATTTTGTATACACGTATAGCCTGGTTTTTAGAGGTGCTATCTGTCTGGTCAAATCCAAAATGGCGGCCGAGATGTTTTTTTTTCATAAATTCATCATTGTTGTCTTTATTTAGGTTTTCGGGGATGCTGATACTGAAAATGAGATTAGTACCCAAATCCAACATGGCGGCCACCTTTTTTGAATAATTCCGTCGTGAGAGTCTCTTTCATAGTTTTGGATACTTACCTATAATATTTATGCTGATACGACCTGAAAGCATTATCAAAAAAATGATGGCCGCCTTCTCGGCTTTGATGACCGATCTCATTTTCGCTATCAGCATCCCAAAAACCTTGAAAACGACACAGCCAAAAAAATATGGCCGCCATCTTGGATTTGTCAACGAGGCAAAAAAAGGGTCCATTCAGTTCAAAACATTGGCTGTATGGGCTCTGCTATAATATATGAACTTAGTTTAAAAGAATTTTTTATTTATTATTTTCATCGTAGGGGAAATGAAAAGCTAAGTTTTTAATTCAATCGACAAAAAAATATTTTGTCTAGGAATAATAGATAATATTAATTAATAAATAATAATAATAATCGTTTATTGGATTAGATTCTATCATTCATCAAAAATATTATAGTAACTTTCGCTCTAGGGTTCAATAAACAATTTTCATCCTTGATTATCAGTTAGTAGTATTAAATATAGTAGATCAAGATAATAGTAAAACGTATTAAATTATTTAATGCTACCCTAAAATAATAACAATTTAGATACCTACTTAGATACACGGGGGGGTCGTGTGTTTAAAATCCACTCGTTTTTATAGAAAAGAGTAAAACCTCTTTTGTGCCAAGCTGTATGTGAATCGATTAGGATGAATGCAGGATTTGTATTGTTATAACGATTTTAGCCGAATGGTCAAGCACTATTTTCAACTTACTTTTCTATTCATATTTTAGTAAATTTCAATGTTGATTTTTATGTGTTGATGTATGAATAATGGTATAAATGAATCTACAAATTAGAAGATATTTTCTGTAATTATTCTATATTATAGCGTTTCTGCGCGTAAGTAGCTTCCTTAGGGAATTTTTTTTAGCAAACCTATGTCGTGTGATATTTGGATAGGCGTAGAAATTAACATTTTATAGACATGTCGCCGCATAATGATGCTCTTTTACCCATAATAACACATAATTTAAGAAATTTGCTATCTACTTTGTTAATTCAATCGATGAAATAAAATATTTTTCGTGTATATTCGTGGAATAAAAATGAGTGAAATATGCAGTAATTCATGAAATTCTTGACGTAATTTGCGACAGCTCGTCGAGTCAGCTGGTATATCATGTGTCAAAATTTTGTCGAGCAGAAGGGTTAAATAACAAATGGGTTGTACGTGCAATAGTTACTTCAATCTTCTAATCTAAGCACAGCAATAACTTATTATAGGTACCTACCTGTTTCTTAGAGCATTTAACACACCTATTTGCATGGCATATTCGAATGATTTTTTTAAATATAAGAAATCAGACAAAAAGTTATAACAAGTTCTGTGACCTCTCACGTAATTTATTTTATAAATACCTAATTATTACATATACATTTTCCTGGTAGCGCTTAAGGAAAACGTTCACTCAAAAATATCGTGGTCCAGAGCAAAAACTTATTATACTAGTGGTCACTAGTATAATTAATAAGTTTATAGTCCAGAGCGTCTTTAGCCATGTAGTACCCCTAGGCATTGGGAAAATGGGGTAGCTTGAAAAAATAATAATATCATGTCTACTTTAAAAAAGTGCTTTTATATCGGAAAGTTCTTGGTGGTACCTACTCCCAACGCGCAACAGTCGCACTCAATTAAACAATATATTTTATTTAACTGGGACAGTATACCTGCAGGCTAATCTTAAACCAAAGGAAATCGTTCCTTTTCTTTTGAAAACCGCTTATTACTTATAGAAATATCATAATCAATTATTCAAAATACGAAAAACTTCTTCAATAGTTGTTCTTTCACTTGTTTTTTAATAAAATAATTATATTACTTTATGATTCTAATAAAAAAAGGACCGATTTAAAAAAAATATAAGTTGTAATTTTTTGTGTTGCACTTTGAATTCTGTTGTAAAATGCTTAAAATTAAATATTTTGGCACATTATAATGGTTGCATTCGATCTGAAAGATTACCGCTTACTCATACTCTACCCCTTATTCTTATAGGTAGGATACATAAATTTCCCATTTTTAAACACTGATTAAATTATACCTGTCCTTGTCATTTGTATGCCAATGAATAGAGATAGCACTAGACTTAAGAGCTAGTTTAGATAAATGACGTTTAATCATCGTTTATGAATAAGGGGGTTTACTCTATTATGCACTTAATCCAGACTTCATCTTTGTAAAACCGTAATTTTCGTAAACCAACCAGCTCACATCGTTACGATATCGCCTTAGAAAAAACCCAAAAACATGCATTTATGGACGCGAATCAACACTGCTGCGGGGTGGCGGCAGCGGTTCAGTTGTACCCCACCGCCCACCGCGTGTGTTTGAAGTGTCCCATACAAGATAACCTATCTTAGATAGGTCATTACAACATTCCGCCACAGCCACCGCAAACCACGGCGGTGTGGGCGGCGCTCAAGCTGAATACAGTACCTAGATTGTACCTAATGGATTCAGCCTTTTTATTTGGAGCCAAATGTAAATTAGTAGTCCAAGAAAAGAAAACTTTATACAATAAAAATTCGCTGAATAGCTTGAAAAACTGATAAAAACGACAGTGTCGCTCACACAGTGGTGATCCATTCGAACACCCAGCTTTTACGGTGGGTGTACAAAAGTACTACATATAACCTATCCGTCAAAAACCCAAGACTCCAACTAGAAAAAGAGCTGTAACTTTTGAACGGCTAAACAGATTTTCATGAAACATAGCTATGATGATACCCGATTAAACTGGCTTTCAATTAAAAAAACTGCATTGAAGTCGGTCCATCCCTTTTGGAGCTACGATGTCAAAGACAGTCAGATACACACTACAAACTTATAACACCCCTCTTTTTTGTCGAGGGTTAAAAACAAAATAAATTATGTTTTCCCTATAATTATTTCTAGGATCCTCAATCTCTGAAGTGTACAACAACTGGGGCCCAGGGGAGCCGAACGATGCTGGTGGTGTAGAAGACTGCGTGATCCTGAGACACGACGGGACTCTCAATGATGACAACTGTATCAACAAGTACCCCTTCATTTGCAAGAAGACCCTTCAGTCTTTAGAATGGAACCAGAAGTGCAACTCGCCAAATTTAGGTAGGTTACTTCCTTAAAAAGATAAAATTATAATATAATATTTCAGCTCATTCCTGTACCAGGCATGGGTCTCTTCTTAGAATGTGGAGAGTTAGATCTTAATCCTTGGCATTTGTTATTTCTTTAGAAAGGTAAATCCGTAACGATGCATCCAAAGTAACCCCAAACGTTAATCTCACATGTACAAGCGCAAATTTTCGCACTTTCTTATAGTGGAGGAAAGGTACCGACCTTGCAGGTAATGGTAAGGTACCTGATGGTAGTCACCGCCCATGTCGAACATCTGCAACCTAGTGATTACGGATGCGTTCCCGACCTAGGGCTAAGGGTAGTCCGTCAAACTACACTCGTAACTATGGTCTGTGCAGGCCCTTACAGTACTTATCTACTATCGGTAGATGTCTATAATATAAAGCAAGTATAACAAGCAAGCAAACAAAGGAAGTAGTGTAATTGGCGGCTGAAACCACTATTCGGGTGGCGTGGGGCAGAATCGACACCATTCAAGTACATAGTCCCAAAAAAGGTATATCTAGCCTAAAGAAGATATATGGCTTATGACAACTACAGTAGACAAGGACTGAAATAAAATATTGATCATAAATATTTCTCTAACAATTATTATTCTTTCCTTAATTCCAGATTACATATTCAACGAAGAAATCGGTAGATGCTACAAGTTCCACTTGTCTCCTTTGAACTGGACCGATGCGTACGCAGTATGTAATGCGGAGCAGTCGTACTTAGCAGTCATCAATACTCAGCTAGAAGCTGATTTTCTCGTGAACTTAACAGAGATGTCACTGAAAGACAAGGTCAAACGAAAGTACTATACGCCAGGAGCAGTTTATTTGGGCTTCCATAACAGAGCCAATGAGGGTTGGCAGACGGTTAGAGGTGAGTCATGAACAAGTTAACTAATCAAAAGTCGATCTATGTAGTCTCCCGCCTCTACATAATGTCGCTAGTCTGTATGTAGCCCACTAAATTCATGCAGTGTGAACCCTCACAAACGTCAGCGTGCGTACGTGAGGTCTGGTACACCAAGTCTCACGATCTTCTGTGGTTTAGGTAGATAACGTTTATGAGCTGTTGTGCTAGCACAAAATTGGTTGTAACTTGGTTTATACCATAACGTGCCCGTGCGCATCATGAAGTGCCCGATTCTACGATCCGACTTTGAGAACTACATGGAAATGAATAAAATAAAAATAAATACATACTAAAACGACTATACAAATTTTCAGCTGTTGATGGCTATTATTATAGCTAGGTAAACACTGTTCTTAGGAAAAGTTTCGCTTAGTTTTAACGTAAAATTGTGCTTTACAGGTACTACGATAGATGACAGTGGATACGCCGTGTGGGGCAACGGTCAGCCCGACAGAGATGAAGGCGAGAAGTGTGGCTCCATGCGCTACAACGGCAAACTGAACGACATCCACTGCGAATCGAGATGCTTCTTCATTTGTGAACACGAAGTTGATACACTCGGCTCGCTCTTTGACGATCGGGTTAGCCATTAAAACCTTACATAGTTTACTTATTTGTAAGTAGGTAACTTAAGTTAATGTAAATTATTAAATTAAAATAGTAGATTATTCACGAAGGGGATAAAGCAGAGTCTTAAGTCATGGGCGCCATATTGAATCGCGAGCGTGACTAAGCGAGCGCAGTGAGGAAGGGCGGAGGGAAGGGGAACTAGAATCCTGAGTGTAGCGAGGGATTCAAGCTCGCCCAAGATGAAAACACCTTTATCCCCGAAGAGAATACTTTACTTCTCACACCTTCTGCGATACAATAAAAAGCAACACTATTAGGTATAAACAGAATTTTATTAGAGTTATAACAAATTAGTATTTTATTCGAGAGTTGTCGTAAACAGGACCGGGGTTTCAATTTTCAGAATTAAAGAAAAATATACGAGCTTTTTAAGCGGTTACACTTATCTGCAATAGTTTATGAAGCTCTTTGAACAACGACAGTCTCAAAACTGTCAAACGTTATTAGTATCTAAGTTCATAATAATACTCGTAAAATAAAGTACTTTATTTCATTTCAACTGATTTGTTTTATTTCATCCATAACAGTCTTGAACATTCATTAAAATACAAGAAATAATTAAATCAAATGCAAAACAACTCCGGAGTTGGAACGTTGAGCATCGAATCCCGACTGAGCTGAATATATTTGAATTTCAAGTCCTATCTCTGATTTCCTCTTTAAAAATGCTAATAATTTGTTGTGTAATGTATGAATTTGGAATATTGTGTTTGATGCTTGTTGTTGACTTTATCATCGAATAGTTAACAGATACATGATAAAAACTGGAAAATAGACTAAAAGCACTGATTCAGATACAGACTTGACGCCTTTGGTAGTTTACCATTTGTAGAAATCGTCGTACGCTTTCATGTAGGTAGGTAGATATGTTTATTTTGACTTTTCTGGGGGTAGATAAATTGTAATAATGCAAACGGGCTTTGGATTAATGGGCTTTATTGGATTCCGGAGTCAAATCACTGTCGTCAGTAGTCGTCACTCTATATTTTTATGAGAATTTGTAGTTTTTTTTTTTTTTTTTTTTTTTTTTTCTTTGGCAAGTCGCTATTTGCGCAATGCCACTAACAAAAACGGGGAAACTTGGTAGAAATAGGAATCATTTAATTTAGGATGCGGAATTTGGAATAGGAATATCATTGGAAAGGATCAGGATAATAGTAACAAAATAAACAAAACTAAATAGATATTAAACACGAATATTGTTGAAATTAATAAATAGCGACAGATATTTATATATTATAGGATCATTGGAAGCCAGTAATACATTAATAGATGTAGGAAAGGGGATGCAATAGGAAATCAATGAATCAAAAAAAGGATCATGATCGTGAAGAGGACAAGCAAAGAAAATGTGGTTCAAATCCCCCACACTTTCACCACATTCACAAAGGTCACTATTAGTAATATGGAGTCGGGCAAGATGCACTGGAGTACAAACATGTCCCAACCTCATGCGAATAAGGCAGCTGGTAGCAACCTTTCCAAAATTAAATTTAAAGAACCAGGGTTTTATAGGGATACAAGATTGTAAGTATGAGTACAGTTTACCTTTGGACTTACTGCTCTCTGCCCACGAATCCTTCCAAGCCTCCCGAAGGAATTTCATGGGCAGACTCGCTAGATCATGACTATAATTTGTGTAAGGAAATCTATCTCCACAGTCTACAGCTTCATTAGCCAGATGATCGGCTTTAACATTACCCATAATGTTGCTATGACCCGGAATCCACGCAAAGGAGACGGTAAGTCCACATTGGGAACATTTGTACAGAAGATTCCTAATAAATAGAATGACAGGAAAAACGGTTTGGGATTTAAAAGGAATTTTTTTAATAGCTTGCAATGCGCTTAAAGAATCCGAAAATATGACAGTTTTTTTTAATTTCATAATATGGATATACTCAATAGCTTTAAAAATACCAAAACATTCGCCAGTGAATACTGAAGATTCAGGTGGAAGTTTAACTTTCTGTACTATATTATATTGAGAATGGTATACTCCAACTCCCACATTTCCTGAGATGGAGTGCTTAGAAGCATCAGTATAAATATTATGCCAATTTGCCCAATTTTTATCTTTAATATAATTAAATGAACAATTTGCTGAATTATCTTGTTTATTTATACCTAAGTTAAAGTGAATGTCTGGGATGGACACTAATGATTCATAACAACTGGAAAAAAGAGGCAATGAAACTGAATGATAAGTTGGAGCTTGTAAAGCAATATATTTTTTATAGCTTTGAACAAGACAAGGCAGAGTTTTTTGGGACCAATAATTAGAAGAGTTGATTTGATCGAGAAGAGATTGAAGTTTAGAACGCAGTGGATGATTAGAAAACTGCAAGGATCGGAATAAAAATTTATCAGAAAGATACTGGCGACGGAGGGTGAGTGGAGGGTCCACACATTCGACTTGTAAAGCATTAATTGGACTTGACTTCATAGCTCCCGAGACTATTCTCAATGCTTTTGATTGAATATTATCTAATTTCTTAAATGCAGCTTTATTTCCAGGTTCTAATAAAAAAGTTCCGTAATCTATAACACTTCTTACTAATGCATTATATAGCAGCTTCAAAGAAAATGGATGAGCACCCCACCAGACCCCTGACAGACATCTTAACATATTTAATCGCTTTTCACATTTTGCGACGATGTACTCGGAATGAGGAATCCCCGTAAGCTTACTATCTAAAAATACTCCTAAAAATTTTACAGTAGATTTTTCAGGTATGAGATTGCCATCATAATACACAGAAATGGGAGGAGGAAGACGCATTCTTGAAAATAAAACCACAGTGCTGTTAGAAGGGGCCAAATCAAGACCATTGCGAACAAGCCATTTTTTTAAAATATTAAGAGACGATGATAGTGAAGAACTTGCCGTTGCAATAGAACGGTGAGAGCAGTATAAAAGAAGATCATCTGCGTATTGAAGAACTTTCACTTCACTATCTAAAGATGATTCAAGATCTTGGGTGTAAACATTGTATAATAAAGGACTAAGAACTGATCCTTGTGGTAGACCTTTCCATACGGTTCTAGATTCATAACTAGAATCCTCGAGTAGAAGATTAATGCACCTCTCAGATAACATATTTAAAATAAAGTTAGAAAGTATAATGGGAACTTCCAATTGATGAAGTTTATATTTTAAAATAGATATAACAACATTGTCATAAGCAGATGTTATATCTAGAAAGGCTGAAACAATAGAAAGGTTGTCAGAAAAAGCTAACCTAATATCTGTGATAAATATGCTTAAACTGTCAAGGGTACTTTTTCCCCGCCTAAATCCAAATTGACTCTCACATAATAGTCTACGGTTTTCTAAATACCATTCTAGACGATTTTTAACTAAATGTTCAGAAATTTTTAACAATACTGACGAAAGAGCAATAGGGCGGTAAGCCGAACTATTTGATGGACTTTTGTTGGGTTTTAAAATTGGAATAACTATTTGAGATTTCCAAGAAATAGGAAAACTGCCACTAATCATAACAGAATTAATCATTTTTAAAAAGTATGATAGACAAGATTCACTTAAATTCGATATAAAAGAATAAGGAATTCCATCAGCACCGGGAGCGGAGTCCTTAACATGACATAGAACTCCTTTAAGTTCAGAAAGAGTCAAAGGGCTATTGAGACCACAAAGATTATCCACCACCGAGACAGGAATAGATAATGGGGGCGTTTCCTCGGGGACATAGGAAGGAGCTATTTTATCTAAAAACTGATTTTTTAACGATGATGGAAGAAAAGTAGTTGATGTATCTCTAAATGCTGATCTAAATCTTCTAATGTTACGCCATACAACAGAGGGCTGAACATTAGGAGAGATAGATAGACAAAATGACCTCCAGCTTTCAAACTTTTTCCGTTTAAACAATTTCCGTGTATCAGAAATAGCATCACATAAAATATTAAAATTTTCTACGGTAGAATTTTGATGGTAGTTTTTTTCTACTTGTTTCCTAATTTTTATTGCATCTGTGCAATCTTTATCCCACCATGGTGGCGATGGGATTTTGCCTTGTGCTGAATTTTTAATTGGAAATAGGTTATCTGCAATTTTAATCAAGGCTTTAGATAAGGCATCAGCACATAATTGTTCATTACCCAATTTAATTTCAGGAAGTTCGGAGACTGTTTTATCTAATTGCTCCCTGAACAAAGACCAGTTAGCATCTAATAATTTATATTTAAGCCGAGGAGAACACTTAGGAATAGGTTTAGAATTATACGGAAATGTTATGACTAAAGGAAAATGGTCACTGCCATAAGTGGAAGGCATAACTTCCCAAGTTAAAGAGGAAGCTAGTTTGAAAGAGCACATTGATAAATCAGGGCAACTGACACCTTCATGAGGGGCAGTGCGTCGAGTTGGAAAACCTGTATTTAAAATACACAGATCGTAAGTATCTACGATATCAAGAATAGCATTCCCATAACTATTGGAATTAGAACTACCCCAGGACTGATGCTGGGAGTTAAAGTCACCTAAAACTATAATTGGTCTAGGAAGAATGGATAGAATATTTACAATTTCATTAAAGATAACAGAAGATGGATGAGGAATATATACAGAAACATAGCAAACATTATCTACAACCGCTGCAATAATAGAGAAATCATTATTATGAGCGGGAATTGAAACATGTGAAAAAGAATGGGGATGTTTGATAAGTAAGGCGACACCGCCATACCCATCAGAACGATCTTCTCTAAGACAGGCATAACCGGGAATCTTAAACAAAGAATCCGGTTTAAGCCACGTCTCTTGAAGAGCAAAAACAAAAGGTTTATATTTATTTACAAGAAAAAATATATCAGATTTTTTAGATATTGAGCTTCGGCAATTCCATTGAAGTACCTTGGCTAGACTGTCCATTATTGTTATTGGTTAAACGAGAAACTGCATCAAATACAGGGGCAGCGTTGGACGGTGAAATTAAATTAGACTGGGACAATGAGTTCACCAGTGCAATTATTAAATCTATAATAGATATTTTAGATAAATTATCTCTGGAAATCAGAGCACAGCCATCCTTTGTATTAAGATTGTTGTAATCCCTTACAAGATCTTGATGTGCTTGTTGATCATACCCTTTGGAAAAATTGTGAGGAGAGTGAGGTTTAATAAAAACTGTCTTTTTATAAGATGTTTTATTTTGTTTCGATGGTGAATAATCCTGTGGCAAAGAAGTTGTAATATGGTTTGAAATTTTGGGGGAAGAAAGTAAGGCATCAGCATATGAAACTTTTGAAATGGGTGGATGCAGCTTTGAAGCTTCAGCATAGGAAATGCAAGATTTGGCCATAGACTCCTTAATGGCTTTTTGTCTTTCATACTCAAGACATTTCCTGCTAGTAGCTTCATGGAAACCTTTACACAAACAACATGTTATTGAATCCTCAGTGACTGTACAACTCTCTCCAGTGTGCCCTTGCCCACATTTAAAACATCTAGGATTAGATCTACATATGGTTTTCACATGTCCATACCTACAGCAGTTGTAGCACTGAATAGTTGGGTATATATAAATATCAACAGGTAATGCTGTATAACACATAAAAATGCGTTTAGGTAAAATTTGGCCATCAAAAGTTAATATAACCGTTTCTGTATTTTTAAGAAGTAACTTTCCGTCAATTGTTGTCTTTCTTTTAATCCTTCTTACTTTTAATATTTGCCCACACCCTATTGGAACAGAAATGTTATCAATAATTTCCTCATCTGACCACTCTGATGGTACTCCTCTTACGACACCCATACGGGTAACAGAAAATGAGGGAATAAAAGCTCTGTATTTTTCTAGGGTCAATTGAGTATTTGTTAAGAATAAATTAGCATCCTGATAAGTTAAAAATGACAATGAAAGTCTATTTCTGCCAATTTTCTTTAAACTTCCATTTACAATATTGTTAAAAACATTCCTTTTTAAAAACCGCCCAAAAGAAATTGCATTAACGAAGGTATTCTCCGATGTTTGTTCTCTTATAATGTGAACAACATATGGAGCAGCATCAGTAGAGTTATATGTAGGTCTAGCAACAGTTGACTGTGGAGAAGATTTATTACCCGAAACATCTTGATGAAGGGTAGTGTTATGTGGGGGATTAGAGACAAGTGTATTAGTGGTAATAGTTGTAGACTGACCAAGAGTTTCTACCTCTTGCACACAATTACAATCACTTATTTTTTTCCCGCCATTCTTGCGTCGCTTTTTATTGCAGTGCTTGCATATTGTTGGCCTGGCAGAAACTCTTTTTCTTTTTACAGTGTTTAGGGTAATTGAACCATCAGTGTCGACACTAGTGTCATTGTTAGAAATGGTTACATAATGGGCTATGTCAGGGATTGTACCCCCAGGATCCTCCGGCGGATCCATATCTACATAATATGTATAAAAACTTACCTACAATGCGATGAACCACAAAAATAACTAAACTAATATATTATATACACACTTATACAAAATATTTACAAAGAAAAGATCCAAACCAATTGAATTAAAAAATAATTAAATTTTAGGAGAAAAAATCACGACCGCGATTGTTCAGGTTTCCCGCGCTTTTTCTTGAGAGTAAATAATTTGTAGTTTGGAATCAAGAACTTGGAATGTACTTTTTCTTAATTCGTGGCCAGTTCAATTTTCGAATAAGGTTCTTCTTGGAAGCAGGTCTCTATGGTAATTGGTTTCATACGAATTTTTAAATGAAGTTCCAAATTCACCAGCCTTTTATTATGAAATGTGAAGATAATCATCTGAGATACCCATAGAAATAGTATAGGTACTATGTATTATCTCTATGGAGATACCATCACACAGAGCATTCAAAGAATTCAGCTTGAACATCTTTCATAGAAAATAATATTTTTGTAAAAAAACAATAAAAAAATTGTATACTTACCGTACTTATCGCTTATGTAAAACAAAACCACTTTTTTATCATAAAGATTCGTTTTTAGAATTAAAAAATATTATAGTTTAAAAAATAAAAACTAAAGAAAACGCTTTTGCCATCCAAACTATACGTGTATGCAAAATTTCAGCTCAATCAGAACCCGGGAAGTGGGTCAAATTAAACTTCCAAGATTTTTTTACATAGTTAGGTTAGGTTAGGTTACCTACTGGTGAAGCTAATAAAAGCGTTTTAAAATACGCAGATGAATCTTTTTGAATACTACGCAAAAATTCGATTATTCGGTTTAATATATATATATTAATTTCAATACGTATATTTCGCTAAACTATATGATTTAGAATTTAAATAAACAATGGAAAATTATGAACGATGAGGATGAATTAATATTAGGTACGTATTTATGTATTTTATGTTAATTATTTACACCTATCCTACAAACACCGTGTCTACATTTCTTGTTTTTAAACACTCCTCTCGCAGGTCTGTTAGAAGAAATTTCTTTAGAAATAAGCAGTAGGTCACTTTATGCTCCTACTTCATATTTCTTATGTATTTTAGGTGCGCATTAATTGTTCAATAAATAAATAATCAGAGCTTGCCTGAACACTTCAAAATTTGGCCGACTATCTATGATCAAAACTTGACGAATAAACTTGTCAAAGATGGCATTGCTAGTACGCCGATACTGTTTTAGGTAGTTTATTATATTAACAAACCATTAAAACTGTTTTTAAATATAAATGAAATTATCATATTCTTCTTCATCGTTCCCTCACTGATGAGGATCGCGACCACATACAACGCGCCTCCAAGTCATGCGGTCTTCCGTTGCGTGGACCGCCTTGTGCATGCTGCCTCCGCCAGCCCTCCTTATTACATCCGACCATCTTATCGGCGCTCTGCCTTGAGTGCGTTTCCCGTCCAGCCCACTATCATAAGTTTTTCCAGACTATGCCTAGGAGACCGCATGATATGTTCGAAAAAACCGAGGGCACGCTCCCGGCAAACTGTGGAAAGTCGCTTGGTGATGTTGAGCTCCTTCAGAGAAAGTATATTAGTAGCTTTAAAATAAAGTGAACCGTATGTCCTCAATTGTTCACGCCAGGAAAGGAAATGATATGAAATGAAAGGATTAAAAATAGGGCGTGTAAAAAGTTTGAATTATTGTACGAGTACGGTAATACTACATATTTTACTGGTAGAGTTGTGATTATTTAATTTATAAATTCGGCACTTAATTTCATAAAATAGACATCCATAATGTTGAATGTTCATACTAACTAACGCTGATAGCAAGATGGTACCGGCATTACAAGAAAACCAAGAAACAATATGGCCGCTAATGCAACACTAGCGCTTAGAGATGGTAAGGAACTAAAGCTGTCACGGGCCTGCATGCTCATACGCAAAGAATACACTATACCTAAATACCTATATATACTAAAGAATATACTGGACAGTGGACACTCATAGGTATGCCACACGCAGTTCAAAACGCATGCTGTTACGTTTAAAAAAATGTATTCTAAAACTTTGTTAGTATTTCTCGTTGTGCACTTTGGTTCTGATTATTCATGTAAGTATTTTTGTTTGGTATTAATTATTTTACTGAAAAGAATTCGGTTTTAAATGTAACTCACATTTAAACCGAATTCTATTCAGTAAAATCGCAATGTTTTAAAAATATTTATATATCTAATATACCATAATTGAATCAGTTTTTGTAATACTAAGTATAATAATTAATTAAATAAGCTGCAAATGGTCACCAGCGCCCGCAAACAAAAAAAATCCATTGTTTCTACTTTGTGCTGCTTGACATGTTATGCCTTTGAGTATCTAGACTACTCAAAGTGTTATGCTCAATAAAAAATACCCACAGTAAAGCTAGGTATACGGTTGTGATATTTACATACAAGTATAAACGGTAAACATTGATTTTTCCTCTTCGTAGATATAATCATACATCTAACAGTGATCGATTTTCCTATTCTTAGATGGACAAAGGGATAAAAAGTTATTCCGCGAAGACTACACATATTTCGAAGCATCTGAGGGTTTCTATAAGTTCCACACGACACCCAAGACTTGGGCGGAAGCCAAGAGGTTGTGTGCACTAGAAAGGGCCAGTTTATTCTACCCAGAAGACGACAGTGAAGTGCGCGCAGTCCTGAACCACTGGAGCAACAACTACTTATTCCGATGGGTGTATATTGGGATATCGGATTTAGTTGTCAAAGGAGTCTTTGAAACCATTGATGGTAAGTTCTTTGATCTAAACCTTCAATTCATAATATTTCATTAGGTATTTCAGTGTTTTACTACCTAAAGATAAAAAAATACAAAAAAAAGTTGAGAACAAGGTAAAAAAGGGTTTTTATTTTATTAGAGATTTTATAAATCCTTTAAATATACCATGCAAACACAGACGTAATTTGTCTATGCGTGCAAATAATAGTAAAAGAAAATTGCGTTTATTGGCATAATAAAAACAAAAACACGTCGCATTTAATAGAAAAAAAGTCAAATGTTTATGCCAAAAGGGCTTCAGCTCAGCATATTGTCAGATGTCAACATTAGGTGCTAACACCTGACGCTGATTTACAGTCGCAATCCCCGAGTGCCATTGTTTGAAGAGGTAGGGTACTAAGCCCCTTTGTCACTGCGACCTGCGAAGATCTATTGTAAATAGAGTGTCATACTCTCGAATGTGCTTAAAACAATGTTAATATATTTTATTATTATTATTATGTGCCCGTAATGCCCCACTGCAGGGCAAACGCCTCCCCTCTTTCTCGTTAACATAATAATGTGATATAAATAAATAAATATTAGTGTCGATACATTTTTGGTACTAACCTAAATATCATAATGAAGGTGATGTGTAGTGTATAAAAGTGTAAAGATAGAAAGAAATACTTATTTAACTTAGATAATACATAATTATCATTACTATGATACGAGTAGGTATATCGGAAACATTATGTTGACAAACTCTAAGAAAAACAATTTATATATATATATTTTTTTTTTTATGTATAATGTCTATCATAATAATAATTATATTATAACAATAATTACTATTATATATTATTACTATTTGCATGGTATATAATTATAAATATAATTTTATAAGAGATTTTATAAATCCTTCATGCAAATAATAATAATAATTATTAAGAGCAAGGAGTTACACGGACACTTTTATCGGGCCCTTCACCTTCATGGACCTGATGTAGACTTTTTAGCGTCCGTATTCTGGTCATGTTACGGTGACCTATTCGAGGAAACCGGAGGTTTTGTATGTGCAATACCGGAAGTATTTTGTGAAAGACAGCACAGTTGACATCTATCGGGCATGCCACCGTCTGGGTGTACAAAAACACGACTTAAAACAAAAGAAGTTATGTTTTCTGCAAAACTACTTCTAGGTACCCCAATCTCTGACGTGTACCACAAGTGGGGCCGAGGGGAGCCGAACGATTCTGATGGCATAGAAGACTGCGTGATCCTGAGACACATTGGCACTCTCAACGATGACAGCTGTAATAAAGAGTTCCCCTTCATATGCAAGAAGAGCCTCCAGTCTTTGGAATGGAATCAGAACTGCAACTCGCCTTATTTAGGTAAGTTCTAGGTTACTCGCTTATACTACAAGAGTGAACAGGTATCTTCTAGGTAGGCGCGCTTACATCCTATGCCACATCGTCGCTTACCATCAGGCTGGTGAGATAGTGCTCAAACCCAGGAAGTCTTCAAAATTAAAAATTAAATCCTTATAAAGAGCTTATAGTAAATTCGTGACAGGGGCGTCTAACGTAACCCCAAACCTATTGGCATTATTGACATGTGACCGGGTTCTTTTCTCACTTTTTGACGAAAGGTACCTACCGACCTTGCGGGTGACCTGACGGTATTCACCGCCGCCCATGTCCTTCCTACTTAGGTTACAGGTTACTTCCTTATCCTATAAGAGTGAACAGGTATCTTCTAGTCCTGCGTGCTACATCCTAGGCCGCATCGTCGCTTACCATCAGGTGACACAGCGGTCAAATCCAGGAAGTATTGAAAATTAAAAATGAAATCCTTATAAAAAGCTTATAAAAGTAAATTCGTGTCAGGGCCGTGCAACGAAACCCCAAACGTCAATTAGTCGTTTGCGCAAAAGCCTATAGGAATTATTGATGTGCGACGAGATTCTTTTCTCACTTTTTTATAGTGGAGGAACGGTACCGACTTTGCGGGCCACCTGATGGTATGCGCCACCCATGTCCAACACAAGAGTTATCAACAAATAAATTTTAATAATGTGATCAGAAATAACAGTAAAGTCAATATTGTTTACGGATTACTCTTTGATTCTTTTTTTAACAATTTTCAATACGGAAAAATGATTGCAAATCAAGTCCAGTAAAAAAAGCCAGGTAGATCGTTTTCGTGTTTAGTTCCAGTCCGTAGTACAATTAAGCCAGGTTAAATAAGAAAGAAACAAAATTCGAATCAAAGAACAATTATTGTTTTAATTAATAAATAATAACATTTTCGAAACCCAAACACCAACCAAACCGCCAACCATTAAATACCCAAAGCCAACCCTTTTTTTTTAAATAATTATACATACCTACCTACTTCTGTTCTTTTTTTGGCGGGCAAAGCTACTGACCCGGACCTACAACTAAATTTTGTTTTCTACTCAGAACTAAAATAGTAGTTTATGAAACTGATGCTGCTGCGTCCCGCGGTACCTACCTTCGACCCAGCTGTGCGTTTCCCATCTGCATCTCTCCGCTACCTAGTTATTAGTATTTTTATATTTATATAGTTATCTATTATATTATTCTATTATTTTGTATTCTTATCTTTCGCTTTTCCTGCCTGATGGTAAAAAAATAAAAAATAATAAGTTTTATAAATGAAAATCTGACAAACGCAGTTATCAATTATACCTTCAGAGTTAACAACCACGATTCTAAGAGGGTTATGCCGACAACTGCAGAAGAAGAGCACGAAAATAAATAATAGATCGTAAATATTTCTCCAACAATAAAATTATTATTCTTGTCTTAATTCCAGATTACAAATTCAACAAAGAACTCGGTAGATGCTACAAGTTCCACTTAACTCCTTTGAACTGGACCGATGCGTACGAAGTATGCAGTGCGCAGCAGTCATACTTAGCAGTCATCGATACTCAGCTAGAGGCTGATTTCCTCGTGAAGTTAACAGAGACTTCACTGAAAGACAAGGTCAAAACGAAAGACCATACGTCAGAAATAGTTCATTTGGGCTTCCATGACAGAAACAATGCGGGTTGGCAGACAGTTAAAAGTGAGTCTTGAGCGAATTAACTAATCGACAACTGTTATAATAATTCCGAATCTCCCGCATCTACATAGATTGTTAGTCTATATGTAGCCCACTAAATTCATACAGTGTGAACCCTGACAAACGAAAGCAATGAAAGCATGCGTAGGTCTGCAAGGTCTGAGACACCAAGTGACACGATCTTCTTCTGTGGTGTCATCAGTCTTAGATGTCCTGTATTATTGTAACGTGTGTATTTCGATCTAGAACTACACCTGTTGCAATACGACATAGTTATTGTTTTATCCTCCCAGGGTTATTGCAGAATTCAGCATGGCTCAAACTATTGACTGTTGAAGTTTATGAGCTGTTGTGCTGGCACAAAATTAGTTGTAACTTGGTTTTTACCTTGATGTGCCTGTGCGCATCATTAAGTACCCGATTGTAGGTACCTACATGGAAGATTAATAAAATAAATACATACTTAACTCGCCTATAGGTACTATATGTATATTCAAAGGTAAAGGTATATTCAGCTGCTGATAGTTATAACCATGTAAACATTGTTCTTGGGAACAGTTTCGCTTAGTTTGAACTATGATTTACAGATACAACTTTAGATGACAGTGGATTCGCAGTGTCGGACAACGGACAGCCCGAGAGAGGAGACGGCGAGAAGTGCGGCTCCATGCTGTACAACGGCCAACTGAACGCCGTTAACTGCGAAACGAAATGCTTCTTCATTTGTGAACACGAAGTCGATACACTCAGCTCGCTCAGTGACGATCAGATCGGCAAAGCTACGATGGCGTCCTAGTTTTGTTATTAAACCTATCAATATTCATTTATTTGTAAGTGTCTTTAGTAAGTTAATGTGGCATTCCTACCACACGCCGATCACCCTAATCGGCTCAGTAAAATAGGTATCTATATTATTTAATAAATATCCACTGACTTATTTCATATTTATAATGTATTGTCATATTCATTTTTATAATAATTTTTGTATTGAATGTAAATCTGGAAATAAACGATTTCATTTCATTTCAATTAATTTAATAAAATAGTCGATTATCCACCAAAGCGATTAAGCAGTGTCTTACGTCACGAGCGTCATATTGAATCGCGAGCGTAACGTAGGATACTAGGTCTAACTCCCGAGTGCAGCGAGAACTAGAATCCTAAGTGTAGCGAGGGATTCAAGCTCGCCCAAGATGGAAACACCTATAACCCCGAGGAGAATACTCTACTTCTCACACCTTCTGCGATACAATAAAAAGCAATACCTACTATTAGGTAGAAACAGTATTTTATTAGAGTTATAACAAAGTATTGTATTCTGGAGTTGCCGTAAACATAAACGGGGTTTAATTTTTCAGAATTTAAGAAAAAAGTACGAGCTTTTTCAGCGATTACATTTATCTGCAATGGTTTATTAAGCTTTTTGAACGAGGACCATCTCAAAAGTAGGTAGGTATCAAACGTTATTTATTAGTAATTTCCTATTAATAATCGTATAATAAAGTGTTTTATTTCGTAGTGATTGACCCTGAACTCTTCAAAAGAAAGACCATGCTCCCTGTGTACAACTCGCTGAAAACAATATCATTGCAATTTGCAATTAACTTTAAAACACAGACACTGCTGAATAAATATTTATTCAGTAAAATATTAGGTAACTATTTTGAGGTTATGTTTCACGTTCAAAACTTATGTCAACTACGACTAAGTTTTCAGTCGAAACATTTTAGAAGAATAAGCTTGTACCCACTTGTACCTATTATATTTTTGTAAATCTTCAAAAAACATACCTATTTAAAAATTCTGCACAGGTAATTTCATAAAATAACTATCCCTAATGTTGAATGTTAATATTAATTGATGCTGACAGCAAGATGGCGCCTGCATTACAAGAAACCAGACTGCTATTGCAAAACTAGCGCTTAGGGAATGGTAAGAAACTAAAGCTCTCACGGCCACAGGCTTACATGCTCATACGTACATATGCCACGCGCTGTTCAAAACGCATACTGTTTCGTTTCATAAAATGTTATCTAAAACTTTGTTAGTATTTCTCGTTGTGCACTTTGTATCTAATTATTCATGTGAGTATAATTTTTGTTTGATACTTATTCGTTATTTTATTATATAGAATTCAGTTTAAATGTGAATGATCACCGTTGTTTTTGTAATATTTATAGATATTAATATCATTATGACATCAGTTTTTGCAATAGGTACTAAATTAATTAAGTTGCAAATGTTCGCCAGCGCCCGGAAACAAAAAATGTTCTATTGTTTCTACGGTGTGCCGCTTGAGGGTTTAAGCTCAATAAAAATAACAACCACAGTAAATCTATCAATGTTTGTGATACCTACATACAAGTTTATCTAGTAGACATTGGATTTCCTCTCCGTAGATGGACAAAGGGATAAAAAGTTATTCCGCGAAGACTACACATATTTCGAATCATCTGAGGGTTTCTATAAGTTCCACACGACACCCAAGACTTGGGCGGAAGCCAAGAGGTTGTGTGCACTAGAAGGGGCCAGTTTATTCTACCCAGAAGACGACAGTGAAGTGCGCGCAGTCCTGAACCACTGGAGCAGCAACTACTTATTCCGGTCGGTGTACATTGGGATATCGGATTTAGTTGCCAAAGGAGTCTTTGAGACCATTGATGGTAAGCTCTTTGAACTAAACCTTCAGTTCATAATATTTTATTGGGTATTTCAGTGTTTTACTACCTAAATATAACAAACAAATAAAATAAAAAACAAAGGTAATTAAAAGTTAAAAAAGGATTTCTATTTTATAAGAGATTTTATAAATCCTTTAAATATACCATGCAAATAATAATAGAAGAAAATTGTGTTTATTGATATCTACAATAAAAATTAAAACACATCGCATTTAATAGAAAAAAGTCAAATGCATAATGCCAAAAGGGCTCAGCATAATGTCAGATGTCAACAGTAGGTGCTACCACCTGACGCTAATTTGCAGTTGCAAGCCACGGGTGCCATATGCTCAAATATGCTTAAAACAATGTAGGTAAATATATAAATAATTATTATTGTCGATACATTTTTCGTACTAACCTAAATATCATAATGAAGGTAATTTGTAGTGTATAAAAAGTGTAAAAGTAGAAAGAAATACTTAGATAATTTAGAAAATTTATATTACCTACTATGATACGAGTAGGTAGGTATATCGGAAACATTATGTCGACAAACTCTAAGAAAAACAATTTTGTTTGCATGTCAATTCGCGACAGCACTGCTAGAGCAGCATCTATCTTATAATTTAATATCTAATAATTATATTATAATCATTTGCATGGTATATTTTATTAATAATATTATAAGAGATTTTGTAAATCCTGCATGCAAATAATAATAATTATTATGGCAGAGCAAGGAGCTACACGGACGCTTTTATCGGGCCCTCCATGGACCCGATGTAGACTTTTTAGCGTCGGTATCCTGGTTACGTTTCGGTGACCTATTCGATGAAACCGAAGGTTTTGTATTTGCATTAATGGACGAGGTTATCATGAAGAATAACTACCGGAAGTATTTTGTGAAAGACGGCACAGTTGACATCTATCGGGTATGCCACTATCCGGCGGGTGTACAAAACCACGACTTAAAAGAAAAGAAGTTATGTTTTCTCCATAACTATATCTAGGTACCCCAATCTCTGACGTGTACCACAAGTGGGGCCGAGGGGAGCCGAACGATTCCGATGGCATAGAGGACTGCGTGATTCTGAGACACATTGGCACTCTCAACGATGACAGCTGCACTAAAGAGTTCCCCTTCATATGCAAGAAGAGCCTCCAGGCTTTGGAATGGAACAAGAACTGTAACTCACCTTATTTAGGTAAGTTCTAGGTTACTTGCTTATCCTACAAGAGTGAACAGGTATCTTCTAGGTAGGCGCGCTTACATCCTAGGCCGCATCGTCGCTTACCATCAGGTGAGATAGTGTTCAAACCCAGGATGTCTTCAAAATTAAAAATTAAATCCGTATAATGAGCTTATAGTAAATTCGTGACAGGGGCGTCTAACGTAACCCAAACCTATTGGCATTATTGACATGTGACGGGATTCTTTTCTCACTTTTTGACGAAAGGTACCGACCTTGCGGGTGACCTGACGGTATTCACCGCCGCCCATGTCCAACATCCACAACCTAGTGATTACGGATGCGTTTCCGACCTAATGTTATCTGTCAAACGCCTAGTCCTTGTTCCCCCGAGGTATAATCTTCATTAATAATAATTCGTCAGTGGAAAGCCAAAACTACTAAAGCGCCAATTCGTTGTCAAACTAACTTAAACTTTAGAGGGGCACATTTTAAAGTTTAAGTTAGTTTGGCAACGAATTGGCGCTTTAGTTTTGGCTTTCCACTGACGATATGCAAACAACAAAATTAGGATGTCTTTCCGTCTATTGTTTGGGCATGTATAAAACATCTCACTAAATAAAAAGAAGTTCATTTGGCATAAAAATTGATAGAGGCGAAACACCGAATTATAATTTTTGTACTAATATAAAAATTAGGTAGGTAAAGTAGGTACTAATACCTAGCTAATAGCTTTATGTTTATAAAATGCTATATTATACAATTTTATAGTTATTATTAAAGAAGGCTTCATTATAAATTAACTTATGTAATATTAGTTGTCCTGATTTATTTATTTAATGCTTTAAGCACAAGTAACAACTGCACAAGAGCAAAATTTACAACGTTAACATAATTATTATAAAATAGGATAATGAAACATAATAATGGCGTCGAAACCTAAGTCACCACGCATGCGCCCTAGCGCTCGCCGCCATAAACAAAGTGCAGCCGCTATAAAAATTGAATTGAAAACTCCTTGGTGGATCTGAAGTGTTACTAGAAAAAAATATTTTTTATAGCATTATTTTGGAAAGTTTTCACAACAAAATAATGCTATAAAATAACTTTGAAATAATATCATCATAAAACTTTTTAATTTTACATAATTACGATAATAGTTAGTTTCTAATAATAAAAAAGTTATATATACATACATGTATATATATATATAGGTATACAAATTCAGAAGAAGAGCACGGAAATAAATAACAGATTGTTAATATTTCTTCAACAATAAAATTATTATTCTTCCAGATTACAAATTCAACGAAGAACTCGGTAGATGCTACAAGTTCCATTTAACTCCTTTGAACTGGACCGACGCGTACGATGTATGTAGTGCGCAGCAGTCGTACTTAGCAGTCATCAATACGCAGCTGGAAGCTGATTTCCTCGTAAAGTTAACAGAGACTTCACCGAAAGACAAGGTCAAAAGAAAAGACCATACGTCAGGAATAGTTCATTTGGGCTTCCATGACAGAAACAATGCGGGTTGGCAGACGGTTAAAAGTGAGTCAAAGCGAATTAACTAATCGACAACTACTATAATAATTCCGAATCTCCTGCTTCTACATAGATCGCTAGTCTGTATGTAGCCCACTAAATTCACACAGTGTGAACCCTCACAAACGAAAGCGTGCGTAAGTAAGGTCTGAGACACCAAGTGACACAATCTTCTTCTGTGGTGTCTTAGTCTTAGATGTCCTGTATTATTGGAACGTGTGTTTGGTAATAATGTCAGGTGGATGAGCAGCACACACTGATACCATCATGTTGCGATCTAGAACTACACCTGCTGCAATACGAAATAGTTATTGTATTACCTATCCTCCCAGGGTTATTGCAGAATTCAGAATGGCTCGAACTTATGACTGTTGAGGTTTATGAGCTGTTGTGCTGGCACAAAGTTGGTTATAACTGTTTATACCATGATGTGCCTGTGCGCATCATTAAGTACTCGATTCTATGATCTGACTTTAAGAAATAGGTACATGGAAGATAAATAAAATTAAAATAAATACATACTAAAATCGCCTATACTAATATTCAGCTGTTGATAGTTATAACCATATAAACATTGTTCTTGAGAACAGTTTCACTTAGTTTTAACAATTTTTTACAGATACAACTTTAGATGACAGTGGATTCGCAGTGTCGGACAACGGACAGCCCGAGAGTGGAGACGGCGAGAAGTGCGGCTCCATGCTCTACAACGGCCAACTGAACGCCGTCAACTGCGAAACGAAATGCTTCTTCATTTGTGAACACGAAGTCGATACACTCAAGTCGCTCAGTGACGATCAGTTCGGCAAAGCTACGATGGCGTCCTAGTTTTATTATTAATACCTATCAATATTCGTTTATTTGTAAGTGTCTTCAGTAAGTTAATGTGGCATTCCTACCACACGTCGATCACCTAAATCATCTCAGCAAACAGTTATCTCTATTGTATAATAATTATCCACTGTTATACTTATTTCATATTTATAATGTAGGTATTGTCATGTCTATTTTAATAATATTTTTTGTATTGAATGTATCTAAATCTGGAAATAAACGATTTCATTTTATTACAATTAATTTTATAAAATAGTAGATTATTCACCAAAGCGATAAAGCAGAGTCTTACGTCACGAGCGTCATATTGAATCGCGAGCGTAACGTAGGATATTAGGTTTGACTTCAGAGCGCAGCGACAACTAGAATCCTAAGTGTAGCGAGGGATTCAAGCTCGCCCAAGATGGATACACCTCCCCAAGGAGATTCAACTTTTCACACATTCTGTGATACTTAAAATAAAATAAAATACTATTAGGTACAAACCGTATTTTATAGTATTTTAATCGAGACTTGTCGTGAATATAAAAGGGGGTTCGATTTTCAGAAGTTTAGAAAAAGAAATCGTGCTTTTTCAGCGGTTACATAGGTATGTCGGCAATCGTTTATGAAGCTCTTTGAATGACGACAGTGACAAAATAATAGTAAAATCAAAAAATCGTAAAATAATAGTAGTTTAAGAAACTGCTAATAAAACACGAGTGTGTGGTTTGTGTTTAAATTCATATAATTAGAACTTTATGATATGAGTGTAGATAAAGTTTTTTATTTTTTTCATTTCAACTGATTTGTTTTATTTCATCCATAACAGACTTGAACATATTACATTTAAGTACCTACAAGAAATAATCAATCAAATGCAGCTTATCCTCCGGCACTCCGGTGTTGGAACGCTGAGCATCGAATCCCAACTCCAGAGCTGAAAAACAGTCCGAATTTCAAGCCCTACTTTCGGTCTAACAAGAACAGCAAGAACAACACATGCATGGGACTGTTGCAGGAATGTATTTTCATGAATGAGGAATTGGTAGGTGGGTTGCGTAGGTATTACTTCGAATGCTGAAAGTAATGCACTTATGTTTTTGTGCATTTAGAGTATGAAGGTTTCGAATAAGCCACGTTGTTACTAGACCAAAACCCTCATCAGTCAAATAAAATGCTTCACCCCATGTGCGCCAAAAGTAAACAAAATTACCGTATCGTTAGCGAATGTGATTGTTTTTACCAGTCTCACTAGGCATTATCATATTTCATTCAGGGATAGTGTAGCTTTTTTATTAGTGAAAGAATTTTAACGGCATTGATAGTCGGATGAACATAACGCCTTCAGAAACGATTGGCCTGTAATCGATCACGACCGCAGAGTGAAAGAAGGCAAGAGAGGCCTTTGTCTTGCAGTGGGACAAAATGGCTACCATTGTCAATTTTCTTAGATTTAATTAAAACTTAGCTCTAACGTTTTTATAATACTTAATAAGTACGTTTAAAACAAAGTGTTTGGTTAATTTACGTACGTATACGTAAGTATATTTGGTACAAAAATTTAAAGTACAAAAAATATCGTTAATAAAGGTTCAGCTTAATTAAAATAATATTTATATCCTCAATTTCCTAGTTAAATATCTATTGAGCATACTAATTATTCTAGTTTTATTAAAATACTAATATGATATATATTTTCTCTAATGGGCGGATAAAATAAAACTTTTGAACATGGTCAAAAGTTCAAGTCTAGTTTTAAATAGTTTTAACTACATGATGTAACTACATTACCTACTACATATAGGTATTAAGTATGCAAGGTTCCATCCTAATTATTTCAAGACTACATGACGGAAAAGAAATTTCTCAAAATACTTAGGTACGGTTAACAAAAATAAGTCTTAATAGATCATAAATCACTTATTTAAAAATATCACCTGATCCAAAATTACAATATTCAATTATCTATAATTTCATGAATTCATGCGTCCCTGAACACCGCTTTACCAACTAAGGGCAGGTACCGCACCGCGGGCCCGCCGTACGACAGCACTTGACGTGCAGGCTCGAAGTACGACACGATCCAATACAGGAGTACCAGGTAGAACACTAAGGACACCAGGCGATCCAAGATGTACAGACTGAAAAGAAGAAATAAATTAATCGTCATGGCAAATAATGCTGTAATCCACTTGCGCAAGTAGCTCAAAGTATGCTAGCGCAAGTGGCTTGCACAAGTATACTTTGAGCGTGTGCTGTGTGTATTGACGTTTGCACACAAAGTTTACATAGACCATACTTGTGCAAGTATACCTGTCAAGTATGCAGTAGGTAACATATTATCATAGAGATAATACATAGTACTTGTACTATTTCTATGCATATTATACACGGCCCATAAAATGTCAATTGTAAAAATTTAGCCTTCCCTTAGTATATACCTATGCTTATTTTTATTCATTCAGCTCAATTTAGCGGAGTAAAACGGTCCCATGTACAACAGTGGACGGTGAACGAGATTATAAATGATGAAATGTGAGTTTGTGAATTTGGATGCTAGTTAATCAATCACGCCGAACGGATTTGGATGAAATTTGGCACACAGATAGACCGTGACCTGGATTTTGGACATAGGATACTTCTTATCCAGGTATATAAAGTAGTTAAACCTCGGTCATCAGCTAGTACAGAATAGATTAGCTGTTTTAACTTAGTCACCTTTAACGACGACCATACGTGGTCCTAGTGACGGAAGGTGTATATAGGTATTCGTTATTTATTTATTTATTTATACTTTATGCACTAAGTACAGAGGCGAACTGTGTAATACACTCTATTATTTGTTTGTAGGTACCTACTATAATTTATTCAATACTGTTTTTAATTCCATTAAAAACATGAATAAATATTAATTTGACAGAAACTTCGATCAACAATACCTATATAAGTTTTATGGCTGTTATAAAACTTTATTACTGGAAAAGTATGTGTATAGGTTAGGTGTCTACTTGTTGATTTTATGGATTTGTTGCCTTGTTTTTCATTACAGATAGTCTTACATTTAACCAATATCTGATCTGATGTTACCGAGTAAACGGGTTAACGATAAAGCACGCTCGCCTATACCTTATTCAACTGGAGTTGAGACAAAGTATTTAGAAATAATTTTCTGTCCTTTTTAGTGAAATACGAAACTAGACAATAAAAAATTGAAACTTACTTTTCAGGTAGATTAAAATCACACAATTTCTTTTTGTTAGAAAATATTAAAAAGAACTTTGAAATTTTGTTTAACTTTTGTTTTTCCTTCCTCCACATTGGGTATAGAAGATACCTTTTCTCTCTTGACTTGAACAATCCCAGATTATAATGATTGGGAAACACAGACTCCGGCAAGGAGTAGGTACTATTCCTCAGCAGGATGTATTATAAATGTGGAAACAAAACGCTTCTTCTATTATTTTGGAGCCTATATATATACTCGTCAAAACAAAATAAGGGCCACCTTATATTTTTGATCTTCTGAGCAAATTATGAGGTCCCTAGGTTTCTAAGTTGTAAAGTTCATTGTAATGATTTGTTTTTAATGAAATGGGCTTAAATTTTACACAATCCACAGGAAAGAAAAACAATTTTACAATATTTTCG
Organism: Allophyes oxyacanthae; assembly: GCA_932294325.1. NCBI lineage: Eukaryota > Metazoa > Arthropoda > Insecta > Lepidoptera > Noctuidae > Allophyes > Allophyes oxyacanthae. The sequence goes on along the minus strand of OW028613.1, from coordinate 11,833,394 downwards.
AGAAAAAGTGCAATTTCAGCAAAAAGTACACTTGGACTAAAAATCCAATTAAAAATTAAATTCCACGGCGTTTATTCTTCTTCCTTTTTGAATCAATATCTGGTGTAACCTCGTCCTTTCTGAACATATTCTTGAAGCCTAGAGGGCATTTTCTATCAGATGCCGCATTGTTTCTTGAGAGATTTATTCCTAGCTCGATTTTAGGACGTTTAAGGGCTGTCTTTCATTGTCCAGTGATCAATTTGTGTCTCATACTCTTCTTTTCAACAGATCCCGCATGTGTTCAATTGTGTTCAAGCCCGAACTGTTCGCTGGCCTCGGCAACACTTGTATACAAGCCTCTTCTAGTGTCTCTCTGGTGGCTCTAACAGTATAAGCGCGTGCAATGCCGTGCAACAGCTTGAAACCTGCACCCACTTGCTATGCAAATGGCACCGCATAGAGTCTTATGACCTCCTGGATGCCACGTTAAGTTGTTACTGTACCCTGGTTCTGAATTATAAGCTCAGTTCTTCCAGTTTGGCTTATGCCTCCCCACACCATAACATTGGGCCCCCCAAATCGATCACTGTTGTGGATGCAGGCATCTGCAAATTGCTTCCTTTTCATCTCCACACCCTTATGCAACGGTCAACACTAAAAACTTTTACTTTGCTCTCATCTGTAAAAAGCAATGTGCTTCAGTCACTTACGCTACAGTCCAATTGTTGCCTTGCGGATGTTTATTGATTTGCATGATGAATACTGGTCTATGGAATTCGCACCACTTGACTCCTGGAGAATTGCTGGTCTTCATAAAACTGGTTTCTAATTGTTTGGTCACTAAGTCACGTGCCTGTGGCCAGGCACAAGCGGGTTTGCAAAGAGCGGGAAGTGACGGTGCTCTCTCTGCGTGCATGTAAGTCTATGTAGCGGTCTTCCTGAGCGCTGATTCCTCTGGCTCTGCCTAATTCCTGACTTCTGACAAAATTCTGGATCTCATAAAAGCAATTCCAGGCATTCTGAATTGCTCGCTACGAAAATCTCGGCTGTAAAACTACAGATCGCTACGAGTAGCCTTCTTGGATGAGTGTTATGGTCCTGGTCGTTGTAGTCAAGTCTATTTGAAGTCGAACCTGTGGAATTACGTTCTTAAAATGCCGATGTACGCACTAACTCGACACACTAAACTGTTCTCAGTACAATACAAATGTTAAATGAGCTTAAAGTTCACGTTAAAAATAGGGTAAAATTAATTGGTTTCAAAAAAATTGATAAAATCTACCCATTTTAACAGTTTTTCAAGCGGAATGCTGTTAAAGTGTTCGTAAACACTTAAGATAATACAACGCTGTACAATTTACCACATGGATATAGTAAATGATCATTAAATCACCCATAATGTCGAAATTTGCAAGTGGCCCTTATTTTGTTTTGACGAGTATATATATCTTTGAGGTCTTAGAGAATATTAAATTTAATTCGGGAAGGTGTTAGTTTGTTATATTATTGTACCCAGAAATTTCCTACTTTTAATTTTATACTATTAATAACTAAGTTGCCATTATTTTCCTAGAGGTCGCAAAGGTCATAAGTAAGATTCTTTCCAAGAGTTGTGATTTGTGTGCGAATTGAGTGAAATGGAAGATGAGAGATCTATGTCCAGCAATGGACTGCTTTAGGCTGATGATGATGATGATGATAATCATGCAGTCTCTTGGGTTGGTTTGATTCATTCGGCGGGCGAACTTTTATTGGTTTTTGTTAAGAGATTCTCAGTAGGAAAATGGAGCTTGGAACTTCGTGCTTACGTTCGTGGTTTCTAACACTCGGTCAGGGTACTCCTTGCGTGAATATAATTATGCTTACTACGCACATCTGCCTTCCGCTTTGAGAATCAAAATTTATTTTTCGTACCACTTGCTCAAAAAAGTGACATTCTATGCCACAAAAAGCGAACATAACAATAGTCATTTTTAATCTGTTAAAAACAGGGAAAGAAAATTGTACTGAATTTCATTCATCCTCTAGGGGGAGAATGTGATTTAAATTTGGAATACTTACCGAAATTTATACTGAACTACATCTGTGTTTACACCATTGAGTTTGTATAATTATAAAGCATTATACATCTTTTTGAAAAAGGAATACGCATTTTTAGAACATTAACTTATTTATAAAAATAAATTAAAATAAACTTCACGTTTATGTATTTGAAGAAAACAAAAACGCGGCAAATTCCTAGACTAATATTTTTTTGTCGGAAAAGCAAAGGCATCAAGCTCATACGGCCTCGTCGGTTTTCGAAATTTTATTTAATAATCATAACTGCATAATAAATGCGTTTTAATTGTCATTATTTTTAATAAATGCTTATCTCATATTATTATTGTGTTAATTTTTTCGCAAATGGTACGAAAAGTAGAGTATTTTCCTCAGTGATAAAGCTGTCTTAGTCTTGGGTGAACTTAAATTCCTCGCTACACTCAGGACTCGTCTTAAATCCCTCGCTTCGCTCGTGATTTAAGTTTTTAACACCCTCGCTACGCTCGGGAGTAAACCTCGAGTCCTTCGTTACGCTCGCAATTTAAATCGTCACCCGCGACAGAAGACACTGCTTTATCCCCTTGGTTAATAATCTACTATTATGTAAAAACTTAAAAATCAACTCACATATTATTCTGTAGCCTAGCTTTAGGCAAATTCTCCATCTTCTCCTTCAAGCAGTAGAGTTTCCCGCCAATCATGCAGCTCTCTATGTAAGGCTCGTCCTCGATGATGGTCAGGTCCATGGGGAACGTCTCCTTGTCCACTGGGTTTAAGAGATCCATCAGAGATTTGAAGTTGTTAGTGTCGAACCACCACTCGCGAGTCGTAAAGTATTGCAGTACTTCCAGACCCACTGATATCCTGTTCTGAATGCGTACCATGCTGGAATTAACAAAGTAGATTTTTTAATCTTAGAGGAAAGTAAACGTGGTAAAAACCATAAACATATTATACTAGTAGTATAATAAGTTTATGGCAAAAACTTAAACATAAAGATGAAGATATATTTATTTTGGTGAATTTCGAGAGCATGTGAAGTTACAATGAACTTTAGTAGGTATTTCGTCTGTTATAACATACGGTATCTATATGTGAACTCTGCAAGCAGGTACGTACGTTTGATTACGCCATTGTTACGTCTCTTACGTTTATAAGGTTATAAGCGTTGACCGTTGACCCTTACTTGTAAAGCAAGGGATAGGTAGGTACTTTGTTATTTAATTATATTATTATTATGTAATGCACATTACTTCAAGGTAACTTTAAGATGAATAAAAGGAAAGTTTACACATTCATCATACACTATGTAAGTACGTCTTTAATGAGCCAGGTGGGGCAAGATGATAGAATACGGCGAGAATACGTGGAATCGTGAACTCATTTGACATGCACAAACACCACGTAAGTATACAATTCTAATTATGCATACCAAACAAAATTCGATCGCATCGCACGAGCATTATAATTATAAATCAGACAAAAGTGAACTGGCATTAATTAATTAATTATTTTCGAATCTCTAGGCCCCCGACCTGCCCCTACATGTTAACGACGACGCCCTCAGAAATAAGTATAAGGCACTCTAGCGTAGTTAATTGCTTTTGTGTGTACCTACCAAAAAGAGAGTGTAGTAAAAATAAGAAAATACTTTCTGAGTAACAAATCTCAACTTAATCAATGACACTAAAAGATGGCAACTCTCAGTGTCAGAACAGTAGACGAGTTAGTTAGACCTAAGAAACACAAAGACTCCTCCTTCTGTTGCACAAAAATTATAAAAAATTAAAATATCTTGAGGTACTTACAATCGCTTCTGTCTGAACAAAAACAGTAAGAAATCGATGAAGTAGGCTGGGATGATGTGGTAGAAGAACACACACAGGTCGTGTATGAACTTGTTGTGTCTGATGTTACCGTCGGGGTACCACAGCGGGCCCTCGAACGGGAACTTGCGGACCGTCGCCTTGCCGATGTCCAGGACTTGCTTCCACGTCGTGTTGCGGTCGTCACCCGTCGTTATGTTGTACACGGGGATCTCAGGCTGTCTGAAATGGATTAAAAGAAATATAATGACGTACCTACCATAAACCATATTCTACCCCTTAGATTTAGAAACCTCAGAGCAGGTTATTTCAGGACATCATAGGTTGTGGTCCTGGCTTATTTGAATTCGCTTCCCTTCGTATTAACCTTCACAATACGAAAGGAAAAAAACATTTATTCAGTAAGGACACATTGACAACACTCAAGACAGAAAATTGATGATCAAAAATAAAACACTACAAAAAGAGACGAAGTACAATAAGAAAAATAAAACACTACAAAAGTATGTATACTTCATTTTTTAATATTTTAAGTTCATATAACCTCTGAGTATCCTTGCCAGTCTTGTACGCGATGATGATGATGCTGTTGATGGCTATGTCAACAGGGATGACTTCAGCGTGGAAATGTCCATAGCAGTGCATGGAGCGGATGACGCCCTTGCCGGCGCCCACCATAAGGCCGACGGGCCCGTTCAGGTTGTCCACCCAGCCCGGAGTAGGCTCCTTGTATGATGGAGTTACTGGAATATAAAAGAAACACGGTAAATTATGAAATATACTCCTCTTGTTTTCGTAATGTTTCCTGGAGAATATACGCTAAAGGAAATGTTATTAATCCGCAAACAGTCGAACTTGAAGTTACATGCGCATCGGCATGACCTATAAGGGTCCATCCACGCTGAATACTTTTAGCAGCAGAATCGCGTGTTTTCGCGTTCGTTATTCACTTTTTGTAAGCAAAAGGCAGCCAACCAACGTGAAAACGGGTGATTCTGCTGTTAAAAGTATCGAGTGTGGATGGGCCCTAATATAACAATAATGGAGTGGAGAGGAATGGAGTCACTGTCGTTTAACTTCCGCAACTCGAAGATACCCGATGTTTTTGTAGTATGAGGGACAGTTTATAAAACTTGAGATCGTCTGGCGCACTCCGGGCAGTCAGCCTCGATACCACCACTGCTGGATGGCAAATTTTTAGTCTACGGCATGAGCGGTTCTCTTGTGATAGCTCGTTCCGACTTGGCACAAGAAGATCTAACTAGACCCTCAGCAATAACTCTTTTGACACATAGTGAAAGAGAGTCCAAGAAGAAAGACTTCCTGTATATCACATTTTTTAATGTTACAACGTCAATAATATTTATCTAGATTGCCTCACCTATGCTAGGTCGGACAACAACGGCAGGTAAATGCGGATAGCTCTCCCTGACGAGCGCCTCAGCCAGTCTCTTGGAGTAGGTGTAGGAGTTGGGGTGCTTCTGGTAGATGGACTTGGACAGAATTTCCAGTTGCTGCTCCGTCAGCCAGCCCGCCGCGCGCAGTACCTCGTGCGGGTCCGATGGGGGGTCGAACACCTGAGAGTTTTGCGTTTTTACTAGACAGTCAGGGGTATGAGAAACTGTATATCCTTGAGATATATCTACTCATATTATAATTGTGTACCTACAATCTACATAAAACAAAAACTTAATGATTTAATCTGATCTTGTACTTTCGACAAACACGTCAACTTATGCATTGCAAAATATAGGTAAGTACCTAACAACTCACGTCGACTGTTTACACTAGGTAATTTCAAAAGGTAATGTACTTATTTCTCATATCTACGTCTTTTAATTCTCTTTTATTTACACGGAAAAGATTTAGAGCCGTAATAATACCATGTTTATAAGTGTACTTTTTTATAGTTTATTCTGAAAAATACTATACTTAATCAGCCGATTTTTTTTTTACCAACCCTGGCTGACGATCGTTCTGATCAACAAGCTGCCCTTTTTTAAGGCATGCTCTGGAGCTCAGTGGGCCTGCTAAACGTTAACCAGTTTACTGCAATGTGGAGAAAATATTTAGTGCCGTTTTCTTTACCGTTAGGATTTTAGGTTTGTTTAACGACTCATAATGGATTTGTAAATATATAATTTTTTGACAAATCATCTGAAATTAAGATATATTTGATCGACATTATAAATAGAATATTACTTACCTTCTCAGCCATTCTCTCGTAGTCAGGGTAGCAGAAAGCGGTGGACAAGTGTATGAAAGCAACAAGTGTCTTCATTTTCTTGGCCATGTCGAGGACCCTCAGGGTGCCCTTGGTGTTCATCTCGAGACCTTCTTTCAGCGGCGCTTCCAGCCGCAAGCTGGCCGCAAAGTGGAACAGTATGGACACCTTGGAAAAAATTCTGCAGTGAGAGTTTGAAAAACGTAGCCGAAAAGCTTAGCATGGTTTGTTAGAAACCGATTTGTTAAATTAGATCTGACAATCGAGCGATGCTCTTACTAATATATCTTTCCCGAGCGGAGATTAATTCGGTACTAATTCTTTCAGTGCCTGTTACGATATTCCCGACCTTAAATATTACTATGTACCTAACTTCACACTCTAAAATAAAATTATTTCATCAAATCAAATCAAAATCAAAATTCTTTATTTGACACAAACACAGGTACCTACAGTAAATACATGGATATAGGTATTGGTAACTGTTACCTGCGTTTGTATTTCTTGTGGCATTGGAATATTTTCCAATGCCACAAGAAATCGTTACACCATCTACTCTAGATAATGGAGTTGTAAGCATCGATGGTTGTAAGCCGCAAGTTGTATAAATTAATAATAATTGTCTGAATCATAGAATTATCAATGAGTTGGATGTCATCCCGTCACTGTTCGTAGCTCTGGGGTCTACCATCATCTTTTACAGCAGTACAGTTTTAATCTTACATCGAAATTTTACTATAACTTCCTTAAAGTGAGATTACTTTAATATTGTATTGCTAAGAAGTTTTATGTCGTCATTGTAAATATTGATCTCGTTTTCTCTTAGATCAAGCAATAGACAAAACATTCTTATTCTTGAAACGTCATGGTACGAATTTGAGTAAAATTACATTATGCTTCAAAAAAACATTGCTGTAAGTCAAGATAATTCCCCACCATAACATATATTTTGTGAACAATATTTATTGTTACTATTTTAACAATTTAGGTTGAAAAAGCAGGTGAAAGCATGACGACTAAAAAACTGGCTGTAATGAGGATTCATAAATTCAAGCTGATACCTAATTATTGCTGATTTGAACACGTTTTGTACGTATTATGTAAATTAATACAGTACCAACGCGGCATCGAGCAAAAAAGTTCTTTGTTTTTTCTGGTGCTTTCGCTTTGTTAACTGTTTAATTACGCTAGTGGTTAAAACCACGACTGTCAAGCGTGAGAGACGGTGTTTAATTCCCACGTAAGGCAATGAATTAGGATTCCCTGTTGGTAAATCTTAGTTAATACCCTCTATTTAAACTCCGACTCTCAAATTCGGCAGTCGCGCTTTCAACCATTTAATGAATCTTGGCAGTTGCGACCGTATTTGGAAATGTGCAAATGGCAATAGGCTTGCATGCCTCTATTAGGGTAAATGTCCCCCGTGTACCTATTAGAGGCGGGTGTAAATTTAAAACTATCATCGGCGAAATGTGGATGTAGAACATTTCGTGTGTTCCAATTTTTAAAAGTCATAATTTATTGACATTTCCGTGCCTTTACATTTTAGAAATTGCTCTTTTTGTTAAATGTAATCAACATCTATTTTTAACTTTATCGGAAAGCAGATACCGAAATGTAACTTTGCGATCTCAATACCAAAACCTATTATGCACAGGTGGATATAAGACTGCTTTGTTGAGGAAAAGCATTTTTGGTATGGCACCGGCTATTTTTAACCACATTCCTAATTCCATAAAAGGGGAACCATGTAACGACTTTCAAAAAGAAACTAACTATGCTTGTATTAAATAAATGTTACTATGCCGTATCGGATTTCCTAGCTGATAAATTTTAGTTGTGTAAGAATGTTTGTAGTTTGATGATGAACTGCATCAATGTTTGCATGCCAAAATGGTAGAATGTACAAGGATTCTTTGACATTATTGTAATCATCTTATTGTAAATACCTACATTCTGAGCAACTAATGAATATTCTATTCTATTCTATTCTATTCTAGAACAGCTCGTACCTTCACCACTGCCTCTGTTTCCGGGAAAGATAGTTGTGACATAAATCGGTTTGCCACCATGGAAGTAGATGATGGAGCGTTCAATTTGTTTCATGTAAACTCGACGGCTGAATTTATTGCTTGGTCATAAATATCGTACAACGTAACATAAGTCCGAAATACCTAATTCTAAAGGATGTTTTCGGTGAAAACTATGACTGTGGTTTACTCAACTACTGTTAGGGGTTCAGTTCCAAGACCTATGCCCAAGGATAGTTTATAGGTACCTCATACGCCATTAAACTATTATTTCAGACTTCTGTTACATGTCGTATATGTATACCTACAATTTCTAAAGATGTTTGTTTAAGCAATCCTTTTGGTACTTGCAAACAGATTCGCAATTCTGTGGACAGGTTTCACCACGAGAATCAAGAGTGATTTAAACACGAGGTGGCACTTTCCTTTACGTTGTAAACCGCTTTCACTGTGCACATACTGGTTTTATGTGCCGCGGTATTCATAGGATAAACATATAGTGCTAATCAATTGTATATAACAGGGCTGGCCAACCTGATTAGACCCAAGATCTACCGTTTACTGACAAAACCCTGTGTGATCTACCAATTAAGTACATACTTCTTGAAATTTTAAATGAATATGTAAGTAGATATATTAAACTTATACGGGTTTTGCCTTGCCACGCGCGATTGACTGGACTAATAGCCGCGATCAACCTGTCGATCGCGATCTACCGGTTGGCCACCCCTGGTATATACTATTTATTAATGTGCAGGCAAGTTTAACTTCACTTTATAGTGTTATTGTTTGTCTCTTGTAAACGAAGTGGGCCGTGAACTGTAGCCTACAATGACCTTACTGTACGTAGGCGGAGGCTCTAAACGACACTGTATGGGAGGAGACAAAAATGTATGGGCTTGTCGTAAGCTTATCATCTAACCTACATCTTACTAGCTACTTTCAGCGTAGATATGTTAACCACATACATTTTTGATTAGACGTTACTATAAGTGTGCGAAAACTTTGTTTGCCTCTTGCCTAAAGAACCATAAATCAGATTTAGTGAATAGCTTATACTTTTTCCTAAGCTGGTCAACACTCCAGGTCTGTGTTGCACACTCATGGAGATAGTATATAGTACCTACTTGTACTATTTCTATGTGCACACTCTATTGCGAGAAGACATGTGAATCACTGATTATATCAAATCTTGTGCAATTGCATCAGGTCATATATTATCTCTATGCATCAAGTACAGTGCCACAAACTTATCTGACCCGGTGGCCAAAATTGGAACTAACGTCGCTACGGAACAAAAATGACTTCAAAATGTATATAGGTAGAGTAGACTCTATCTACGCTTCAAAATTCAAAATGTATTTTTTGCAGAGAGTGACATTGGTAACAGCGACGACAGCAGCGCCCTTACCGGGCCAGATAAGTTTGTGGCACTGTAGGTAATTTTGACAGTACTAAACTAGACTAACCACATCTGTCGCTTTGTTTTTCTACTGAAACAGAAAGAGCCTTTAGTTTAGTTTAGTCCTGTCAAAGTGCGCTACACAATAGCCACCACAGGGCTTACTACGAACTCTTATAGCAGGGCTGAAATTGAATTGCCCAGACATTTCCAGAAAAAGCTGACCTCGCACTGTATAGGCTTTTCGTACAATGAAAGGTCAGCTTATTCTGGAAATTTCTGGGCAGTTCAATTACAGCCCTGCTATAAGAACTCGTAGTAATCCCCCTGTATCTACTAATGAGATCGTATAGTATAATTATACCTCATTGTAGAGCTCGTCCAGGTGAACGTTATTTATGCCCAGGTCTTCGTACATGATGTCGCCGGTCACCGGGATGAGCTTCTTCATCACATGTGGCTTCTCCTCTCTTATTCGTTTGAACAGCTGAAATAGATATATATAGATATAGATTAACCTTTAGCTGTACCAACTGAATAGTACTTCAATGGAAATTGTATTGAAATCTCTAGGAATGGTCTTATTTTATCTACTCAAATAACGAGTAGGTACACGGCATGGTTTGTTTGAAAAATTACTTCTGTTCAATTACCCACGTAATAGAGGACGTATAATTATATCACTAGTAACATTGCAACACTAACAGGCAGTTTCCACATTTCTTCGATGCGTGTCTCCGGTGATTTGCCGCGTTTCGATCGCACCAATGCGTACACGCAGCCCAAGTCTGGCACGCTGTACAGCAACTTTTCTATTAAGACCTTGCCCATTAACCCTAGGGCACCCGTGACCAGGATTTTCCGACCTTTGTACCATTCGTTCACTTCTGAAGTCATTTTGGGAGCTGAAAAATTACAAAATAATATTCATGTTTAAGTAAATACGTAAGTAAAGTGATATTACTTAAAAATAAATATTGGAAAACATCGAAATCTTGCCAATACTTTCTAGCCGTTAAAATTTTAAGAATCTCCTGTCTTCCTCGCAAGGGAGAAACGTGTCTCACCGAATCGGTTAGGTGACTGCTTTTATTAACACAAGTACCTAATTGCATAGTGCACCCAGTATTATTATATTAGTAGCTATGTAGGTACCCACCGATATACCATAAGGACCTCAGCAAAATTGTAATATCTTTGGGGCTAAGCCTCTACCTTATCAGTTTCTCTTTGATTAATAATTCTTTTAATACCCACCATCATTGCCCGGCATTATATTCCGCTTCTCTCTTGTAAATTATAATTAAGTACTTAAATGCTTATTAGAATCAATAAAAAGAGAAAATGTTTTCTTTTTCTAAATCAAAACAATGAAAAGCTCAGAGTAAATACTAAAGAAATGAAAAGTGATTATAGTTTATAGTATTTTAATCTAAAAAGTTCAGCAATGCAAAATAAGTATTAGATAAATACTTTTTGTTCATTTGACAAAACAGCCATGACCATGACAAATCAAAATAATTACTAAATGTCATCTAGCGTTTGGTGTTTCGGTGTCGGTGTGAATGTAAGGTACATTTATAAAAGAAATTACCGGTACAATGACCTGTACTAGTTGAACTCGTGAGAACTGTTTTAAATGCTTAATAAAATAAAGTAGTGTCTTGTTTGGGTTCTCTACGTTGCGAAAATAGGTATATTGTGAAAACAATTTTCCTCTCAAAAGCATTATTGACACTCGCATTCAACGGAGAAAATGTCAGGTGAGTACCTACATAAAATATAATGTAATTAGCAAAAATTTGGTTAGGTAAGTACCTACTACGTAAATTATAAGTATTTAAAATAGATACTTATAATTTGCCAAGGTCAGACAGATACGGATAGTCAGATTGGAAACTGACGAAGATACAGTACAGTAATGCTCTAAGAAGTCATAATTCATAGTGCTAATTCTGTGGTTTACAAACTAAACTGAGTCTTACTATGTCTCTTTCTAACAAAAACATGGTAATAGCATGATTAGTCCTATCATCCATCATACCATCATATCAGTCCTTGCTTGTTATCAACGTGAATTTCTACAAAGACAATTACCTACCTATACGTTACTAGCGACCCGCCCGTGGCTTCGTACGGGTGCAATTTCTCTACTAGCCTTAAGTACCTATATTAAATATAGTATTATACATATAAACCTTCCGGAACAAATGCTCAAAATGATGGTGAAAACGGCATCAAAATACGGTGTATAGTTAAGAAGAAGTTAGCGAACAAACAGGTAGACGCGGCGGGTGACTTTATTTTATACTATGAGTATGAAGTGATAGTGGTAAGTAGATACTGCAATACCGTTATAGAACGTTATAGACTATCTATCATAAATATGCTCCCCGCGGATCTTGGAAGGCTCAATTAATCTCTTCTTTTATTTCAAGATTGTTTTAACCAAATATTTGAAGACGAGATATAGACTTGTCAACGTAGGTACATAAATCTTAAAAATGTAGGTATCAAAATATTATGACCATGCTTTTTTCAACAAGTTTAAATAGATACTAATATAAACTATATATTTCGTTCAAAGATGTTAGTGTAAGTAATTGGTTTTGCCGTATTAATGAAAGTGAAATAACACTACGTAAGTATTCTTTTTACTCACAATTTTGTAAAGGCCTTCAAAGCAAGATGATTTCTTAACTATACATACAGATCATTCATTTATTATGGTTTTTCTATTACCTATGTAATAAATGTTTAAAACTATTTACCTATTGTGCGCTTGAAGTTACTTGACACATAAAGACATTTGTCCACTACTTGCCTCCCACGAAAGAGGCGAGTTGCGTAAAATACAGTTGTGTCATGTAGTAGTCAGTGCACACCATTAGATGTGTAAATTACGCGTGAATTATTAGTTCGACTTGTCGGTTGCCCAATGAGAACATTTTGAAACTGTCGTTCTAAGAAACTGATATTTTGCCATGAAATTATACTTTTGAAAGTACTTAATGTGCGGCCGCAAACGAATGCTTTCCCACACCTGTTAAAACATACTGGTTTTAGGTAATTAATATCGATATCCAGGAAGAATTCATTGATAGTTTGCGTTCATGATTTCAGAATATGGATTTAGCTTTTTGTCACAACATAATTCCTCCATTCTATACCTCTATCGGACATGAAAAGCTCCATAACTTGTTCTTAGCTTTTTATTTAATTTTGTTCGTAGTGATAGTGAATTCGGTATCATAGATTACAAGTACAGATAGAGGTACCTATCTATCTATCTCTATTGTAATTTTCAATTGTTGCAAAATTTGTTATTGTTCTAAAATTTTAATTGAATTGGTCGCATGTTGTTTCTTCATGCCCACCATGTTAATTTGAACCATTGAGTGGTTATTTTAATTGCTGTATGTAACAGCTGGACCACGCGACCATACGGCTGTACGTAAGACGTAATATTTTATGGCCCATTCATTTGTAAACTATGCACAGTGATTGAAAGTTATGTCAGTTCAAAGGTTTATAGCGGTTTATTATGGTTAAATAATTGTTCGGTGAGATTTATTTATTTTCAATTTGTTATAGAGAAATGGAGCAACATTCCCTATATCTATTAACATGATAGGTACTATGGTCACCACCTCTTTTGCCGTAACGTAGTACCGAATAGGACTTTTAAAATTTTCCATCTATCCTCCGTGTATTATAGTGATCCATGAGGAAACCCCTGTTCAATCGTGGGTTCCCGTTCTATCACACCCCGATCTATAACTTCTATAACACTGTTACAGAATTCTTCCCTTTCGGTTTAATGGACGCTGATCAATATTAATTACCTAGTTACCAATAGGACGAGATGTGGCAAAAAGCGCCCAAACATTTAGTTTTTGCGTGTTAATTATTCTACCTTTAAAGCTCTGACGGCTGATAGATGCCAGAACTACAAGGTGACCAGTAACGTTTCTTATAATGCAAGATGTACCTACGAACTCGACTAGGTTACCAATTGACCATACCGTGGTGACCACTATTTACTTCCCTTTAAAGATGCCATGAACCGCAGTCTACTACGTAATGAGAGTAGGTACCTAGGTAACTACATACTTATATAAAATTTACGATATAATTATCTTTGCTTGAGATTCTGCAGGCAGATATGGTTTGTAATTTGCTACAAAATTATAACATAAATGAAGAGCCTACCGCACTACTAAAATTCACTCCATTTGCATTTAGGAACAGAGACTGGATCACTCTACAAATAATGCGCATTACATAAAAAAAATATCCTGTATATACTGTTTCCAACTAAAATTGAGTTTGAAATTCCGTTATACTGACCACAATTACACAATTTCAAATAAAATTCTGTCGTTTCGAGCTAATCGAGCACATTAAACGTAACCTCAAAAATGTTGACTGCTTATATATGCATATTAATTTGTTCTAGTTTACCTGAGGACAAATCCACACTGATAATTATTACATCCCTATATGAAATATTTTGGACCAGATAGGATGTGTACGAGTAGTGCGTTGGTAAGCTTTATGTAGCTAAATCTAGCGGTCGCAATCTCAATTCACGAATAGAATGGGAAAAATAAATAATAGGCACTTTCTAAGTGCACGATTCCAAAAAAAGTATTGGGATATTGGGCAACATGTTCTTTTGGATGTTTGTTTAAGGAAGTGTTATTTTTTTCGAGATCACAGGTGTGTGAAATTAATATTTTAAAGCTTCGAAATATCATGAACATATTGTGTCTTGTCTTAGAATAGAATAGATCTTTATTTCATGTAAACCAGATACAGGCACTTATGAAATGTCGAGACTCTAGGTGCACGGTTCCAAATAGTAGACCCTATGGAGAAGAACCGGCAAGAAACTCCATGGTAACTCTTTTCAAATAATAGATTACAATCTTTATCAGTACAATGTTGTGGTAAGAGCTGCAAGAATAATGTAATTTAATGTGAATAAAAATAAGATTAGGATAATAATGATGATTAGACATAGGTATCTATCTAACTACCTACCTACGTTTCATGTGGGTAGGTAAGAAAGAAGTACATCCGCAATAACCGCAACATAACATTGCATTGTATAATGGTGAGAAAAACTCGGTTACTTGGATAACAAAAAATAGTTCCCATCACTAGAAGAAAATTTTACGTTGGTACCCTTCGAAAATCCCGCCCTAGAAAATCCTGCGAGATTATTATGAGTTGGATGCATACCTAAATTACCTGTGCTCCAAATTTTTCACAAAGGTCATTAACCCTGTAAAATCTAATACCTTCCATGAGTATTTGTGTCAGGTATCATTTATATCATGCATGACGTCAGTCAGATAATTATAATCTGCAGGAAAACCTAATAGATTTGCATTGTCATCATAGTCACCATCGTAACAGCTGTAATACCCACTGTTGGACATAGGCCTGCCCAATGCTTGCTTGGCTGATATTAGTTACCTAGTAGGTACTCATTAATGAATATTGCCATGACCAATAATGTAATTTATTTTAATCACTATAATCAATTACAACCTTGTTATTATAAATGTTATTTTAATAAGGATTCAATAAAAGTATATTGAATGTAGTAGCAGCTTTAATGAATAGATTACCAAGGAAACGAACAAACAGAAAAAGATAAAAGAACTATTATAGAGTCCATAGCCAAGCCAATAAAAAGGTCTTATTTATTTTAATACAACACTCCCACCAAATTAAGACCTTTCTTATAAATTGTACAATTAAATGCAATCAAAAATTCAACTTACACAGCCATAATATAATAGACTTAAAAAATATATAATCAATTTGAGTTCACAACACCTATTTTGTTTCTAAGATATTGGAACTTATCTCTAGGCAAAGCCTTAGTAAATATATCAGCAAATTGTTCTTTTGTACACACATATTTTAAGTCTATTTGTTTTTCTTCAAATTTTTCTTTTATAAAGTTATACTTTACATCAATATGTTTACATCGTTTGTGATAACTCACATTTTTTATTAAACATATTGCACTTTGATTGTCTATATTTAAACACACCGAATTCTGTTTAAATGCGCCTATGTCGGTCAATAGTCGTTTCAACCATAGAGCTTCTTTTGTTGCAGAACATGCAGACATAAACTCTGCTTCAGTGGTAGATAAAGCAACACTCTGTCTGCGTTACGTTGCCAAGTTACTGCAGCTCCATTTTTTATAAATACATAACCAGTCAAAGACCTACGTGTGATAGCGTCTTTTGCATAGTCTGCATCACAATAAGCCTCAAGTAGATTCTGTTGTGATGATGTATAACATAGGCCATAATCCTTAGTTGCCTTTAGGTATTTCATTATTTTCTTCACGACATTCCAGAGATTTTTACTGTTCACAGTGATTCACAGACATTCTTACTGTTCACATTTCCAATGTAAACACATCTACCTGCATGACTACTTTTAAAACCAAATTTCTTCAGTAGACTATCAAACTTGTCGTTCCAGCACCTTGGTGCTTGTTTCAGACCATAAAGTGAACGATTAAGTTTACATACCAGATTCGGCTGAGCATCCAAACCTTCTGGGGGTGTCATGTAGATGTCCTCTTTTACATCTCCATATTAAAATGCTGTTTTAACATCAAACTGAACCATTTCTAGATTATGTTGAGCAGCTTCTGAAAGTAAAACACGCACAGAATCATATCTTACAGTTGGCGAGAACGTTTCAAAATAGTCAATGCCTTTCAGTTGTGCATATCCCTTAGCACACAGTCTTGACTTGTATAGCGGACCAGATGGTTGATCTTTAATTTTAAAGACCCATTTACAACCAATTACCCGCACTCCTTTTGTTTTCTCTACCAGTTCCCACGTCTTATTTTCTGCATGTGCTTTCAGCTCAGGTAAGTATTAACTTCATCTTTATTCATTTTAGTTTTGGATCTTGTCATAATACTTCTATGTGCTTCTGATAAATCTATAGTTTCTTCAGGTTCGTAGACAGATACCTCATCCGTGTTACATGAGTCGTAACTTGTTTCGGGCTCATTTTCATTACAACTATTTTCAGATTCATATTCAACTTCCACAGGTTCTGATACTGTCTCTGATAATGGTAATATTGCATAATCTCTTACAACTGAATTCTCCAGAAAGATCACATCCCTACTGATTAAAACTTTTCTAGTTTTCGGATCTAGTAACCTGTATCCCTTTGTCTGCTCACTGTAGCCCACAAATATCATTTTCGTTGACCTCGAGTCCAGCTTCTTAGTTTTCTCTTTTGGGGTATGTACCATTGCTTCACAACCAAAGATTTTCATATGAGTGATGTTTGGCTTTTTTCCTGTCCACATTTCTTCGGGAGTAGAGAACGCTATTGCTCTGGTTGGACAGCGGTTTGTGATATAAGCTGCAGTTGTCACAGCCTCTCCCCAATACTGCTTCTGCAATTTAGCATTAATTAACATAGACCGAGCTCTATCTAGCAATGTACGGTTCATTCTTTCTGCTAATCCGTTTTGCTGGGGCGTGTAAGGAGTGGATGTTTGATGTGTGATCCCTGATCTTTTGAGAAAGTTTTTAAATTCATTGCTTAAATATTCTTTACCATTATCCGTGCGGAGAGTCTTGATACTCAGATTAAGTTGATTTTCAACAGATGCTTTAAATTCTTTGAATTTTTCAAAGACATCCGACTTTTTATTTAATAAGTAAACAAATACTTTCCTTGTAAAATCATCGATGAAGGTGACAAAATAGCGGGCCTTACCAAATGATTCAACCTCCATCGGTCCACACACGTCTGAGTGAATAAGTTCTAGCTTACTTTTTGCTCGGGAACCCACTGAAGGAAACGGATTTCTTGTTTGTTTTCCTTCAATACAAGACATGCAAATAATTTTGTCTTTATTTTCAAACTTCTGTCCTGTAGCATCTGACAACTTCATCAAAACGTCAAAATTCAAATGTGCCATTCTCTGATGCCATAGATAGGTATCATTCTCTTTATTGACGGCAGATATGTATGCTGGGATACTGTATGTATTCAGCCTGTACATATTATTAATTAACTTTGCAGATGCGACTTCATTGTGTCTATTATACACCTTGCAACCTTCTTTGTCAAATTGCACTTGACATCCATTCTTTATTATTTGACTTACAGAAAGAAGGTTAGTTGCTAGCTTAGGAACGTAGAGAACATTCTGTACTTTTATAGTATTTGTCTCTCCATTCTTGTTCACTACATTTAAATTCACTGTTCCACAAGCTTCCACAGGCAACTTCTTGTCGTCAGCTACTTTGATAGTACTAATCGGAGGTGTCTTTTCATTATAGAGCCATTCACGGTGCATCGTCATATGCATTGACGCTCCTGAATCGACATACCAGCCACTGCCAACGTTTGTTGTATCCATAAATACTGCGACATACCCAGAGTCCTCATTTGACTTCGGTTCCTTCTTCTTGTTTCTGCAGAATTTACTTATATGCCCATATTTATTACAAATAAAGCACCTCGGACCTTTACCAGATTTGTTCATTTTATCGGGAGCTTGTTTGACAGACTGAGACTGTTTTCCTTTGCCTTTATTGACATATAAAGCACCAGACTCAGAGTTTCTCACGTCTTGGAGAAGCTTAGTCTTCACAGAATCAGCTGTGATAGCCACACCGGAGCTCTCTAGGGCCATAATCATCGGTTGGTATACTTCAGGTAAACCGGACAGTAGCAAGGTTCCTAGCCATTCATCGTTTACACTGAAACCAATGTTTCTCAATTTATGAGCCGTTGTCATTATCTGATGAACATAATCCTCAATATTCTGGCAACTATCTAGCGTTGTGGTGATCAGATCTCTTAACAATCCAACTCGACGTGTCAGTCCTTTATCATCGAAAGCTTTAGCCAAATTATCCCATACCTCTTTCGCTGTTTTAGCCTCTTGTATGTGCACATAATTGACTGGGTGCACAAGCAGGATAATTTTGGATTTTGCTTTCGTATCGAGTTTGACATCGACTTTTTCGACTGACGTGACACAACTCCATAATTCTTCGTGTTCAAGATATGTCTGCACAGCAAATTTCCACGTAGGATAATTGTCTCTTCCTGTCAGTTTCTCAATCAGTGCCATCGTATTATTTGAGGACATTATAGAGACAAGACTGATGAAGAGTTTGCACGACACCAGTTGACACTTTTTTTTTACGAGTTTACGAGTTTACTGAGCTGCTACTAACAATAAAATTTGGAAACACTTTTTCTAGGTGGTCTGGGCCCATAACCTGTTATTTTAATAAGGATTCAATAAAAGTATATTGAATGTAGTAGCAGCTTTAATGAATAGATTACCAAGGAAACGAACAAACAGAAAAAGATAAAAGAACTATTATAGAGTCCATAGCCAAGCCAATAAAAAGGTCTTATTTATTTTAATACAACAATAAATAAGTAGGTACATAACTACATACCTACGTAAGTACAAAGAGATACGTAGGTATATAAAACAGATTGCAAAAACTAACAGGTTTTTTGATGTTTTACATTACTAAGATCATTGATCTCTTTCTACCTTTAAGAACAAACTTGTACGACATCTACCGTACATTTTCGATTGACATCAAAATTATGCATTAAGACATCATTTTTGACCGTTTAAAGATTTATTTAACATAGATAAATATTAGAAAATGTGCTAAGTTCTGTCGCTTTAAATTCATCAAGTCGATTTCACAATTTTACCAGTTTTCGATTGCTTGTGTAAGTAATGTGTTATATATACATAGGTACAGTCTGTCAAGAAAGTCATGAAAAGGATTTTGAAGGAACTAAAATTCTTCTTCGCTCGCAACCCTAAATAAGTACCGTAGGAGTCAGTTTGGGTACAACGATGTGTTTAATTTACTATTCTGTGTAGATTTTTTGTGATAAAAAAATGT
Source organism: Allophyes oxyacanthae (assembly GCA_932294325.1). NCBI lineage: Eukaryota > Metazoa > Arthropoda > Insecta > Lepidoptera > Noctuidae > Allophyes > Allophyes oxyacanthae. Next base: position 11,813,931 of record OW028613.1, on the reverse strand, counting down.
TTTCGGCATTAATATATTAAAAATAAACAAGAGAATATACAAGTGGCGCCCTCAATCCTTTTCATGACTTTCTTGACAGATTATACACCATATCCTTATAGGATGTAGATAATAAAGGTTGGTCCATCCTTCCAATTTTCTATAAATTGACCATTAGTATATATTTTATTCCGCGATCATAATTATCTTGTACTTCAGGCGGTTAATCGTCGTCTACCGTTAATTAAAAAGAGGTTATCCGCTCATCAGTCAAATTACCCTTGTATTAGGAAACTCTCTATATCCCTATCTTCCTTTTGTATATTTTATCAGCCCTATATTTTGAAGGATTTTTCTAGTTCCACTAAAAAACAAATTATTAAAATATTTTCATTATTTAGTATCTACTTACATAAAAATATCCTAGATCACACACAAATTAATATCACACCAGATGTTTAACTGCCACACAGTTACGGATAACAGATTATTTAAGCAACTAAATGTAGTTCTATAAACGCAACGAAAAGTGAAAATTTGTGAAGATCGCGTAAACACCGGTTATGTCGAGTGATCCAGCAGTGCGAGACGCGGCGTGGCGTGCGCTCGCGCATGCTAACTGAAGTTGTATAACAGTGCCTCATGAACTAAGGAATGCCGTGAGGAAGGAGGTTTATTTGTCGATGGACATATAAAAATATTTAGCAACCGCTTACATAAGTAAATAAGTTGGCTTAAATCGGTGTCACCATGTGACACTGCTTTTTCTGTAAATTTCACATCGGCATCTTAATGAATGACCGGATAAGGCAACAGTTTTACCGTTCATTCATTGATACCAAAACTGTACTTACTCTACGTACCTTACAACCTGGATAGTACCTACCTACTTCCCTACTTCTATTTAATCCCTCATCTGACTAAATACAGACATTCATAATTCCTATGGCCCACCGCGGCCGCTTGTGATTGGAAAGAAAAATTTAATCTATCTTTCGAAACAGACTGACCGTTTTCTGCCTACCCTCAGCAGAAATGACACGGTTGGCGCAGTGGCTAAGTGATCAGCTTTTCTGCCTACCCTCAGCAGAAATGACACGGTTGGCGCAGTGGCTAAGTGATCAGCTTTTGACTACGTTTGTACGCTACGATATTTGTATGATCTACAGATAGTTGTTTCTGGTCTGGGTGTGTGTGCATGTGACATGTATAAACGAATCCCTCGGTAAACTGTACCCTCAATACACGAGAAATCCTAGTGAGGGACAATGTATTATAAAAAATAAAATAAAATCCTACAGAATGTAAGTAGGTACGTACGAACGAACGTACATAGCATGGAGTAAGTACCTATGTATGTATATTGAATATACTTTCGACGCGGTAAAAATTGTAAACAGATCTCAGGAGATGAAATTTACAGTATTCCAAGAAAACTTATAAAATATACAAAAAAATATTTTAATTAAATTGAATAAACTGATTCAATAACTGATTGATTAACTGATTTCTACTCCTACTCCATTTCTGTGCATGCGGTTAGGTTGTGGAATATGCTCCCGCCTGATATAAGAGGCTGTAAAACTGTCTCTTTGTTCAAGAAACTTTTAAAAAAGCACTACCTTTCCTCTGCGACATAGTTTGTATTTTATTTATACATTTAGGTTTATATTTAATTACATAGTATTTAGATGGTATTTATTGTATGTATTTGTATTCTTCCGTGTTAGGTATGTATTTTATGTAAATTATTAATAGGTACGTATCTTTTACACACTGTGTCTACATTTCTTCTTTTTAATCTCTCCTCTCGCAGGTCTACTGGAAGAGATTTCTTTAGAAATAAGCAGTACCTTTGTACTTGATGCTCTTACTTCATATTTCTCATGTATTTTATGTGTGCATTAATTGTTAAATAAATAAAATCAAAGTATTCCGTTAATCAATTTAAAAAATTTCAAAGGTTGTATATTCCGTTATGAATTGTACAAAGCTGTGAAATATAATATCATCATCATTACCGCCATAACCGGTAAACTGAACATTAACTTTCTGACAGAAAGCAAGGGTGAATATAATAAACGTTATAAACGGTTCTGTTATTTTTATCGATACGCAGTAGATCGACGTAGCCTACATCTCTTATACTAATAAAACTAGTTTGGACTCCTTTCCCTTCCTCAGTACCTATCTAATGTAATTTAATAGAGTGATTTTTATTTACTGTCATTGAATTTGAATGTTGTAAAAATTGTAATTACTTATTTATTCCTATTTGAAAAATATAGGTAATAATATTTGAAATAAAATGAAATGAAGTTTATTTGCCTGAAGTTATGGTACATACACTACATACAGATGGGTGGTTAACACATTTGAGACTCGCATACTTCGTCGGAAGAAACAATATGCCTAACATGCAATTTTTTTACATTATTATGAAATTTAAATTGAGATAATTTATTGAATTACAGTTTACATTGACTCATAAATAATAATTAAAAGAAAAACTAAACTGAATAATAAATAAAAGCTTTGAAATATTGAATAAAATAATTAAAAGATTAAAAAATATTATGTCACTAAGCAATCAATAATTATATTATAAAAACATCCATTGAGTTTTATCTTAAATTGCCGCTTCGGCAACTCTCTATACACAGACTCTCTTCTACTTTATACAGACTCTACGCTATGCTCTACAACTACCTACCTACTACAGACTTCAAGCCATTTAAAGAAAACATAAATTATTAATTAAATATAATAAACGAGATCATTTTATTTCAGCATCATATAAAAATATTAAAGATATAATAATATATACCATTGTAAATTGCAATCTAGAAAATATGAAGATCAAAATGACGTCGTGTTTCCTCCGCATACCTACGTTGGAATGGGTGGATGGCCTATTCTCTATGCAACAAAAAAATGTCTCCTTTAATTCCACCTGACATGTAAAGTAAATGAAAAATAGACTCAATTTCTAAGTTACAGTTAGTATTGGGTACCTATCTACACAGTCAAAATGTAGCCTAAGTTATAGCTGTATTGTGGTAATACCTAAATAGCGCCAGTAACGCTATCTAGCATGAGATTCCTATAATAATTATTGTAACCTCTATACTACGAAAGAAGAAGGAGAAACGATTTTGTTTTCATAAGTATTTCCATCTAGCGAAATACACTTCAACCACGGTACAAACTAGTCTGATAGAGTGTGTTGTTGTTGCTACCATTTTGTATAGATGGCGTGGTAAACAAAGTTGACGCCATTGCCTCTATGATATAGGAACACAAACTATACGTATGAATAACCTAAGATATAAGTAGTTCAAACCAATCATCTTGGCGGCTCTGAATGTAACCGCGCCGCGTACCGATGCGCAGAATGTGTATGAGAGGGACGGACGTATGTACTAGAAAAGCGAGTGAGCGGTATTGCTCTTAGGGTAAATGGTTACATTCAGTGCCGCCAAGAGATTGACACAGGCTGTAGGTACTCTTATATATTATATAACTTATGACACGAACTGTATGAAATAATTGGAGAAATAAACTTTAAAAAAAAAGTAAAAACCGACTTAAAAAGACTAAAAAGTATAAAATATTTTATTTATTTATTTATTTTATTTTTCTTTTTTGAGTGGCATTAACAATACATAAACATGCGATTACAGTAATCGAAAGTGATATGCTGTTATTAATTCAAGAGTACAATTGTTTATCTTCGAAATTCTTCATCAGATCTTCACCAAATTTAAATGGAACCACCTAGGGAGTATACCCTTTCGAACTAAAAAATATTTTTTTCAATCGGTTCACAATTGGCGAAAATATCGATGAAAATACACAAAAAATAAAATACGTACCGACGAACAAACTGAACAAAGAACCTCCTCCTTTTTCAAAGTCGGTTGAAAATTGTCTGCATAGGTATACTCTAGAATAAACATTAAATAATGCAAGTTAAGGCAGAGATCTTGTTGAATTCGAAATTTCGGAGATAAGAATTGGTTATGGAAATATTTCCATTTATCAATAATTTACGTTAAAATAGGAATGAGTCGAATTTGTTAAGTTCAGTACCTATCTCTGGAGAAATTACTAACAAATCGCAAAGAGTCCATAAGTAGATACCTACGGTAGAGTATTAGATACTATTATCACTACTATCTGTGTAAACACTTCAAGCTAGTAGAACTAAAGTATTCAAGATAGTACACACAGCGGTATGGTTACGGTACCAGAAATGGTCAAATGGATCGGTTAAAAATGGGCGTGTAAACTTCTTAGAACACTTAGGTACCTTCTAGAATTTGTCATCCTCATGCCCATCTACCAAATCATCCATCAATTCAGCTTAGCTCTTCCAAATATTCATCCATAGATAACACAGACATCTCAAATATTACCCGCGGGTCTACCGCGTAACTAAAATTGTAATGAACATCGACATCGGTATTAAACTTCAATACGATCGTGACAGCCTAAAGTTTGAGCTAACTTGTAAAAAAATTATCTATCATATAAATCCTATCTTCATGATTGGTAAAAAAAATACAAGTTAGCTCGAAGTTTAGGCTCTCACGATCGGGTAATATTTTCTTCGTCTTCTAGTCTTCCATTTGATATGTGATTTCGGTTTTTCATTTATAATATTATTTCTAATTTCTCATAAAAAAAATTGTGCAATAAATCCTAATTTGCTTAACTTATTTTACTGTTAGTATGACCCCCCTAAGTCTTTGGCTGCGACCGCGTCTGACCGCTGGTCTCGTGTGGGTTAACGGGCGCGACCTACAATTATAGCCGTACAAGCGAGACAATTTTAGTGTACGACTTTTAGTAGTACAGACTAGCCGCTGAATAGATTTTAATATAGATAGTTATGCACACAATGTACCGATTAATATGACGCATGTGTCTATCTATAATTTTTGTTTTATACACCTTCACCTAACATGGTGTCCACCTACCTATTATAATTTATTGCAGGTCATAAACGTAGCATTCTTGAACATAGTAGCATGCTTTATATGTATAACTGTGTCACATAATATGCTCTAGGCGCATGCATAAAATATAACCTGCTTTAGAGCATATTTACACCTTTTGTTTTTATATAAGGTCTTACCTTTCTAGTCCCGATCCCTTTGTGGCAGCCATACTCAACCTGCGGCTCGCGGGCCGAATGTGGCTTGCCAGTCCTGCTACGCTTTGGCTGATGGGCCGGTCAGCTTACTGATTCCCATCTGGATGATGTTTGGAGGGTAGCATGTAGCAGTGAAAAGCCGGATATAAACGCAATTCTTACAGAGCGTTCACAATTTCAAAGGTGTCACTATAAAACCAAACTATGTAATTTTTTGTCTTTTATAAATAGTAGGTACCTACTCTACTTACATAAATTAGTTTTTTTGTCCTGCGGCGTGAATACCTAGAAGTTAGGTAAATAGGTATGGCCCACGAAAAAAAAGGGTTGAGTATGTCTGCTTTGAGGGATTACTGTAGGTACCTACTCAACATTATGAACAACTTTTAATATGGGAACAAAAAGGAAATCGCGAAAAAAAAATTCTGCTGTTCCATGTGTAATATTAAATTATTTGTATTGAACAAGGAGCAAAATCTAGGGAGATATATTATATTAGATGTAACATACTAATTAATTGTTAGGTTCTGACAAAAACTAACCGCACATTACCTAAAATACGTGGAAGATACCGTGTTCATTCTGGTAATGTTATTGTTGTTAATTAAATAAATCTCTTGGAAATCAACAGCAATATGTACTCAGTATAACGAGTACATATGTATGTACCTATATGGTTCGATATGCTTTAATATCAATGGAGCTTGGCCTAAAAAGAGAAAGTTGTCCGCCCACGATGCGCGTACGCAAGGCTCTTCGTATACTTTTAATACATCAAGCTTAGTTGTCTTCTGTTTATCCCACGTCATGCACTTGATATACAATTTTATCAATTTAAAAGTAAATTAACTTTATTTATCTAGACATCAGTTATGTCGCTTAAGTTGTTAACAAGTGCGTGTGAATTAGAAACAATCAGTGGTCGCAAAAGGAAACCATTATATTGCGTTAAGTGCCGAAGATAAGTGACAGATAAATTAGTGCAATATATGGAAGTGTGATATCAGACACGTGGTCAAGATCTTATTTTGTAATTGAATCAACCTTAGCAATAACAGGCGTTCGTGAAACGTGAACTAGAGATTAAATTATAAATCTTATCGAAGATCAGGGCGTGGGTGAACTAGCGTCCTGCTAATCATATTAAATAGTTATATGTGTACAGAAGTATAAGTAAGTCGGTCGTGTTCACCGTTGCTTACCATATGATATGATATATCATCTGGTTGCACCCAGCCTTGTTACACGATACTGTAATTCGATCACTTGCCATTCGATATCCATAGATCACAAAGTAAAATTACATGGTGCAGCCGTGCAATTCCGTATGTCAGTTAGTCCCGAGATCCACACAGTTCCACACGTCGAGGGAGCTAATTAAAGGAACGAGTAGAACTTCGCCATGCGACGTAAAGACCCACCGCCGGCACAAAGTGCGAGTCGCGGTAAAAGCTTGATATCTACTAGAACGATGCAACAACAGCAGCGCAAAACACAAAGTACCCGAAGTCTGCTGCCAAGAAGCTATTCATCACCAGCGCCTCAAAACGATCCGGATGTTGCGATGCCTCACACCGTGCAAAGGGGCTATGTTATACGAAGCTTTTCTTCACCAGATCCGAAGCAGTTCGACTACAGAAGGAATTCTGATTCATTTTACAGACCAAAAATGCATGGTTCAAGGAGCGAACTTGACTCGGATCTCGAAAATTTCGAGCAGTTCGAAGAATGCTTCATTGATATCGATGCCGATCAGGATGAGAGTCTACACACCCAGTACAGAAGCAGTCCTGAAAGAAATGAACCCAGAAAAGTGGTTACATCGATTTTGCCCGGCAGTGGGCTCCAGCGTGTGTCAATAAGACCCATTTCCTCAACTGCAACACAAACGCTGCACAGTGCAAGGGAGGTTATGAAGAAATTGCAAAAAGATGAATCCAAAGGTACTATATAGAGCAAAATTTGGGACTTTCTAGTTATTTGCTTAATTTATTCTTTGTCTTATATAGTTATTACGAAGTTAAGGAATAATTTTATAAATATACAATTCCTGAATCTGCGATCAGTTTCTAATTGGCAAGTTCAAAGAAATGTTAGAATTCGTAACTTATTCGTCGTATTTATGTCGTTTCTCAAAAGCACACACACAATCACTTAATACGTTGGGTGTTAACTCAAAGCTTAACTCGTGATATTTTTTAAAGTATTATTGTTAAAACCAAGGCTACTTATTGATTGGGTAACTTGTTTACTATGTAAATATAGAGATTAGAACAGCCTTAAGCAATTCCATTCCAGCATTCCATAACGTTCTTCTGTACTAAAATAATATTATTTGATTTAAAAATAATATGTGTTGCGAGTTGTGTGTGATTTAGGACAGTAAATTACTATTTAATGTTGTTTATGGTTGTAAAGTGTAAGGTTTTCAAAGATATAAAAGCATTAAATACCTTATCTTAAATGTAAAAAAATATATTTAGTACTTACCAGTACCTATTAACAAATACTTAAATTCGTAACCCCCTTATTATTAAACGCTGTGTAAAGTTACCTGTGTCTTGTTTAAACATCTTTTTATTTTTTTTATTAGCTTCACTTGTACTAACTATGTAAAAAAATCCGATTTCCCGGTTTCCGATTGAGCTGAAATTTTGCATACACGTTTAGTTTGGATGACAAAAGCGTTTTCAATATTTTTTTAAACTATAATATTTATTTTGGACATACTATTTATGCAATGTTCTCGCGGTCAGTCACATTTTTCATTCAAAATTTCAAATAATGGATTTTATTATTACCTTTGCGACATAGGTATCCCCTGCTGTAATTTAATACTCTCCTAAAAATAATTAAAAAACTTCTTACCAACTTGTCTTTAAAATTTTGCAGGTTCAAATCGTCTAAACTTCAGGCCTCTGGTGGTGAAGATGCCAGCTCGTCACATGCTGCACACGGACCGAGAACCTCCGTCGCCAGGAGTTGAAGAACTACAGTCATCCCCACAGCTAGAGATGGAAGCTGCTGAATTGGACAGAGAGCTGGATAATGCTGAATGTCATCTGGAGAAAGGAGTCGCTATGGCTACCGAGGAGAGCGATGGTGACACGGTAAGTGTAGTATTAAGATGTGTGCACGATCCGAAAATGAATTGCTTATTATCATCATCATCAACTCAGCGTATCATAGTCTGCAGGAGTTGATGTTTTATAATACTTATTGTAACATGATAAATATACTAGGCTATAAATCTAATAAATCATAGGCTTATAATCTATAAATTATTATCTATAATAATATGTCTATTAATACGCGAAGAGAAAACTTTGTACTCCTTTATAAGCATATTCTGCGCACGGAGAACTGTGAGATTTGGCATAGTTAAAGTTAATATTTGGAAGGAGTGCAGGAAGCTACAATTGTGATCGAATTTCGACCATTGGGCGACCAATAGTAATAATTAGATCTAAAACATAGTATTATTTTCGAAGTATTCCTCTTTGAGCACCAAATTTTTAGCACCCGTGGATTAAGCACCTAACGTATTCATCGTTGAGCACCAATCGGTATATTAGATTGGTGCTCAATGAGTAACAAAAAAAATCAATATTACTCATTGAGCACCTACCGTGCGGCAGTTTCTAGTGATAGAGTTAATAATAAAAGCATATCGATAAAAATTTGTAGTTTTCTTATTTATTGTATCAGTTTTAATGAATTGTTTAGTAATAGGTAACTAGGTACTATTAGTTTCCTAAATGTTTATCTATGCCAATATAATACCAAAGGTGCTGAATGAGGAATAAAATTGAATATTTTTTCTTTTCCCACATTGATCACCAAACTAATATAGGTACCGATTGGTGCTCAAAAATTAAGTGCTCAAAGAGTAATACTTCTTATTTTCGCTAGTATTTCATCTGAAATCCAAATAACACACCTATTCCTCCCCCAAATAAGTATTTTTTAATAAGCCTGTAATCAAAGGAATCCGCATTATTATACATATAAATATCGATGCATAAATTAAATATACTGAAGTGTGAGTGGAACTAATTTAGCTCGTTAAGTCAGACCTAAAATAGAAGCAATAATTTATAAATTGTCTCAGACACAAATTATTCTGTTTGCTATAAATAAATAGCTCTTTTCAAGCTCGATGGGAGTTTAAATCCAACTAATAGTAAACAAGAACCCTCATGCTGATTCTACGAATACATATTATTTTAGACGTTTCTATGAAATTCTGGCAGACGCGTGTGTGAGCGTTCTTTATTTATTCTATGTTTTAGGCAAACCATGACGTTCCAGTCGATTACTATCGTTAAGAAAATAACGACCATTACCGTCAAGGTTCAAACGCCATATGAAAATATCGGTGACTTATTAGTTAGTAAACTGGCTACTTTTTTTTTAGGGATCTCTATTGCAGCTATGCTGGCTGTTATTTATAGGTGGATTTTGTGTGTTAAAAAAAGGAAATCAGTAACTCAACATTTAAATAAAATAAATATTTTTCAATTTCCTTAAATGCAGTTTTCATCTGTTTGAAAAACTCTAGATCGATTTCTAAGAACTTTTCTTTCCTTCTACCTCTAACGGTTAGTGTTGCCACCTTATGGGGCCTTAAAAAACTCAACCCTATTACTTACAAACATTATAAATATGAAACCGCATACAATCTGATTGAAGATTCATTCTTTTAAGTTTTTGTCGCTGTATACCTAATAAGTCTTAAACTATTGACTCTAGCTGCCACTCTGCGTTTCAGTTGTTAAGATGTCAAAGAATTCACGAAGTGTAAGTCCTCAAGGTAGGTCAGATTATTCAGGCGATAACTGAACACAATTTTTTAGCTTATTTCTTATTTCCTCTACAAGCTCACCCATAAAACTATATCCACACTGTCTGGCATATTTTTAATATACACAATAAATAAACATTATCGCTCTCGGTCAAATCGCGTCCCATATCTGAATCGTAAATAGCGTGTTTCGGCATGCCGCATGCGGCGCGGGCGCTGTGTTTTATTATGGTGAGCGTTGAGAAACTGGAACTCGCTACATTGTCACACCATATTGTAACACGACTGTACCACGTATGGTTTTAAAACGGTACTTGTAACAGTTGTAACACGATTAAGATTTTTTATTTGATTAAATAAAGGTGCTAGAATTCTTGAGTCAGAATTTAATCAATGATAGTCTGTGATAGTGTGATATTTATGGAAAAAGAGATACGTAGGTACATACCCGCTTAAATCAAATATGCCTCTTGAGCCATTACACCTCTACCGTATTATAAGTAAAAAATATATTCTGAATTAGGAATTTCAAAATACATCTTATTAATTACGCTGATTGGAATGTAGTAAGCAATGATATCGGTATAACATGAAAATATATATTAAAATAACGTTAAGTAGGCATATATCACGACGACGCGACGGTGTATTATGCGTTCGGTTAAAAACTCGTTGAAAGCTTGCCTGCTGTGATCCACATCCGCATCTTCTCAGCTCAGATTGCGACATCGTGTCAACACAAACTGCTCTGTTTGCATCATTACAAATACCAAGACTTTTATAACGAAAGGACGATCTTTCCACCACAAAGAGTACAAAAAAATGAAAGAAAGGACATCACAGTTTCTATACCTTTAGTACCTGCAAAGGCCCAGTTTAAATAAAAAACTTTGACTTTGACTTTATGGACGTCTAACCTATTAGGTATTTAAAACGTTAAACGCCTTGTCTGGTCACTCAACAGACACCGACAAACTATCGATTTTCTATTGTGTCTGCTGCGTGGCAGTCAACATCTAGTCCCAATCAAAGTTAAATAATGCATAAAAAAACATAGATAGGTATTAATTTTTGGTCTATAACAGGATTACCGATTACTAGTTTTCACGGATTATATTTTCTTCATATTAGTACAGATTATGCGATTCTTAGCCAAATGTATATAGATCACGGCAGTCATGGTGTACTGCTTCCTATACCAAAGGTGTTACGGGCTAAGACAAATTGGCGGGAGATTCATTATGGTGGCCACAGAAAAAAGTATGATGATTGCTCGAATACGGATCGAACGCCGTGACCCTTAAGCACAGAAAACCAATCCTGTGTTCGAGGTGTAAAAAAAATACATTTACTCCTGCCTTTACCTGTCCTATTTTATTTGGGGTCCCGCGATATGTTTTCTTCTTCCATTCATCTCTGTCAGACGTCATCTCAAAGTTTACTTTCTTATATTTATAAGCCATGTTTAATTTTATACATTTAATTCTTCTTTCTTTGGTCTGCCTCTTCTCTTACATCCACCATATTCATACTTGCTCTGCTTGTTACATGATTTTCATCCCTCCTCATCACATGTTCATACCACGAAAAATGGTTACTTCTCAACTTTTCTGTCACCGGCGCGGTGTCACCTTCACACTTCCTCTGACATTGTTAGAGATAGTTCTATGTATATCTGTGATTATAGGTATATTTGTTTTTTTAATATTCGTAATTAAATAAAAAATACAACCATCGCAAAAGCAGAGACCTCATCTTTCTCTAGCCGTCCACTGTCACATAATAAATTATTCCTAACACGAGGAAAATATCATCATGTAGTGTAACTACAACACGATAATACTATTATTACTTTTGCAGGATATCCTGTTAGCTAAACAAAATAAAACAATAATATACATAATAGTAGCAGAAATATGGTGTCACTGTGCGCAACAAGCGTTAGTTTTCCGCGACGCATGTCGTTTACGAGCCGCGGTTTATTTACTACGCTACGAGGCGATGGATGCGACACGTGCGCCTCTCGCGCTATCAGCCTCCGCGCGCACGATAACAAAACATTGCGCCACAACAACACTAGTAACTAAACATTCGTGCTGCACTGCTGCCACCACACGTAATCCGAGTGCAAAAATTAACACTCTTTTTACGGCAAGTGTTCGGTGTTAACGATATGCAAGTCAGGGGTGTGCAAATGGCGTGACGCTATTGAGTAGGTACCTACAGTGCCGTTCCCGTGGTAGCAATACATAAACATCGCGTGATCGATAGCAGTTGTAAGAGGGTCGTGAGCCGTTGTGGTGGTGGTGTGACGCCAGGCATAGTCGTCGAGCATCTGAGCGGAGCGGGCGCGTCTAGCCAGTAGCACCAGCGGGAACAATGAGCGCGCCTTGACCTTGCGACGCGCGGGAGGCAGGGGCGCGCGATGACGCCAGCGCGGCCGGCCCGCGGTTCGGCTTTCGGGTGCGATCCTTTGCGGACGGCATCCGCGTAATCGGCGGTCAGCGCGATTCTGAAGTACGTCGAAAATTCCGGGGCGGGTGGGCGGCGCCGCGACGCCGGGGACTCTCACGCCGCACTCATTCTGCGAGTCGGCGCCGACGCCGACGCGCTTCGAACGATCGACCGACCGAGCCGACTCCCGCCGACCGAGTAAACCGCGACATGCGCGCGCACCGCCATGGGTAACGTGCAGTGCTGCGCCAGCGGACGCTTTCCTGAAGGCAAGCCGCCTAAGAAGCCAAAAAACAAGAAGAAAGTGAAAGGACTTAAGGGTATCAGTAAGAATAGTAACGGTGTAGGTGGTGGCAAAGGCAACGGAGCCTTGCAGAAAGTAGTGACGATGGCGGAGGACGGCTCCGAGAAGGCGGCGCCGGCTGAGGCGCTGGTGCAGGCAGCACCACCCACCGGCGACGTCCCCGACGGCCTGCCCCCCAGGCACGAAGAGAACGCGACTCAACAAACAAATGAAAATGATTCAGGATCGAATTCTCCACGGTCGGAGAGCATGGCGGCTGCGAGGGAACGGTTCTTTGGTCAGGTACATATCGAAATTTTCTAACCATAGAACGTTTCCCCATATCTAAAGTACGTAGGTATAGCAACAGGAATATTACAAATGCCGTTCGGCGTGACGAACTAATCCCTTTATCGTAGCGGAACGAATCTGCCCGACTCGGAGGTCGCTCTGCTTTACATCAGCTAATGTTGTACTCATGATAACTCTCGAACGATATCTGTTTACGTGCATTATCTTAAGAGTATCGACTGGCGGCAATAAAACAGATGTTCGGTTTTATCTGAAGACGTCGGTAAAATTTAATAGCTCGCGGTTCGATATTTATTTCGTTTATATCCTTTAAAATGAACATTCGTTTATATAAAACTAATTAATTGCTAGGAATTATACTTTATTTACTGAATAAGTCAATTTCTATACAGACAGGGTGAACAACGTCAACCTGATTGTTTATTTTTTGAAGCGGTCCATAACATGTTTACGTCAGGTTATCATTCTGGCGACATTCAAAAAATTTGAATTGTAAACTACTCCAAGTGTATATAATACTTATGCAAACGTTCCAAATCGACATTGCTAAACATCTTTAAAATATGTATTAGGCAGGTGACTGAATGTAAATTAAAGGCCCGCTCCTAAAAGACATCGTAAAACATTTTTTTTTTATTTGTTTAGGATTTACTAATCGAATAATAGATGATCCTTGGGATGTGGAAAACAACGTATTCTTTCTTTTAATTTAAGTTGAACGTATTTTATCTAAAATTTGTTATTTAAAAATATCTCGTTTCCGTTACGTGTTTTGTAATAAAATTGTTACAACGAACAAGGAAAACGCGTCACTGTATTCCACTGATTTCACTCTAAAGCGCTTGACAACAATTATGATCCTGTGGAATATACATCCATTGAATATCAAATATATACAATAATGCTTTAAGTTATTCAAAATAGAAAATGCAGTTTACCTGAATCCAGAAAAAAAACCTTTTTTATAACACGAGAATGTTTTTCTGTGATTTATAAATTTTAACAATGTCAAGTGATTTCATTCTTCCTCGTGTTGTACTTAAAGGTTACTGGACAGGTTCTGTGATGATCTAATGTGCATATATTACAGCTATCAAACTATCAAGGACTATCGTGCTAGAGATATTCGCAGTGGAAATAAATATAATAAAATATAAATATATAATCATTATATTGATGTTAACAATTTCCCGATGCGAGAGTTCCCAAATTTTAATTATAAAACACAAATGATCAAATAGTTAGTAAACCTTTTATCTTCTTTTGAGCCAAGGACTTTAATTTGTACCTATTGGTTTGTAAGTCTAATCGGAAAAAATACGGTGGATGTGGTAGTAATAATAGGTATGGTGGGTTCGTGACCAAGGAGGTTTAGTTCTTTTTTGTTTCTGTTGTTTTATTTGATATGTCATGAAATAATACATGCAGATTAGGTGTTATGTGCTGTTCACATAAGGATGAATATTTTTTTTTGTACTTTTTATTATCTATTTACCTATCATGTGGATTACCCGTGTGAATTCTAATTATGTAAGCATTTCAGCTTGCAACGTGACACTTGGTTATATTTCATATTGTCTCCACGTCTCAAGTTCCATACGTATCAATTATCAGATTTCATTTATTATCTATATATTAATACGTGAAGAGAAAACTTTATATCCCATAAGCATATTTCACGCACGGAGGAGTGTGAGATTTGAGATAGTTAAAGTTTATATGGAGAAGGAGTGCAGAAAGCAAAAATTTATAAATAATATGGTCAAATTTCGATCACTGGGCGACAACTAGTTACAATTGAATAGTCTGCAATACGCCACTTAAGACCCAACTTAACGTATGTTCCCAACAAAAATCTGACTCATTAATCTATTTACATTTACAAAACGTTCCCTGCCTGCTTTCTATCCACTCTGTCTGGGTTATTTATCTGAATTGAATCACCGATTCCGCCTATGTGATTTTTCCCGAAGCCCACGCCTTATCCCGCATCAAATTAAACATGCATACGTCATCGAGAAGAAGTATTATAAATAAAGGTAGTTCTGTGAAACGTTCCCGTTAGCTGTTCGATTTCGAGGATTCTGGTCTTGACAACTTACTCACACATGTCATTGACTCAACGAGGAAAGTGACCGAGTGATTTTGATTCTACTCCCTCCACTTTTTGGAGAGAGTCCAGACGATTTCCCGAAATAACTTGGACTGTTCCGAGTTAATGCAAGATTTCATTGGTGGTTGCAATAGTTCGTTCCGCTTACTACGATACACCTTTGTGTGTGTTCGTCCCAGTTTCAGGTCACACCGTATAAAACTGTTTCTCAATCGTAGAAAATAAATGAAGATATCGTGGAGGAATGAAATAGACGTGATAGAGTGAAATAAGGCCTTTTATACGGTTTTTATCAATGAGTTATTTATTTGTATTAATATCATTGCACCTAATTACAACAAATTACTGAATTATGTACACTGGAATAATGTTCTTCTCTAAAAGCATAGAGCTATTTAATATTATTCACTATACCTACCTAATGTTGACCAAAAAATCTATGAAATCATCTCCGTATAAAGATTGTTAGCAGTTGATCATTTATGTCTAGCATACTCATGTACTAGTGATGTATATATATGATTTTATATATTTTTCATTTATGTTTAGGCTATTCGTCTATTTACTGCTTTTTAGTTCCCTATCTAAATTCTAAATAGTCGGTATAGGTAATAGTTTTCATTTTTCATTTATTTCTTACCTACTGTTTTTATTATTCACTTTGATAGATAAGTACAAGGTGCGTGTAAGTCGGTTCCATTACTTTAAGTGCATAGAGTGCATACGCCATTCTAGCACGACTGACCTGTCGTAAAATGTTTATTTTATATGCCGTGTCAGTAACATGAATGGTCTAAGCTTCTAAAGTCGCGTTATCGATTTTCCGATTTATTTTTAAACCAGCAAACATCGATATGTATTCGATTAGATAGTGTAGACCAATGATATTTATTTATAATATCATTTATTTAGACATATTTATTATTAAAATAAATATATAAATCACATTTAAGTTTGTGCACTGAAAGTGTACGTTAATTACCTATAATAGAGCCTAAACCATTCGAAATTTCGAACTTAAATCAAATAGTGTTGTGATGCTACCACTACGTCGACACAAAAACACCACTTCGCGGCACTCAAGGGTATTTGCTTTATCATTTAGCACAATAAAGACAGCCTTGTGCGATAACTTTGAAGGAACTACCTCATTTTAATCAACTCAACCATTGATTGGTATTATATTGAGTGAATAACAGTATGAAGGAAACAGAAAATAGTGATGCTTCTGAAATTGATTCCCGCAATTATCCAAACCAGAACTTGCTGAAAGTATGTCTATTACCTAATCAAACAAATCTAACAACAGTGTTCTTGAAGAAAATGAGATATCCAAAGAAAGTTTCCTGGATTCTTTAGCTACATATGATTCGATAGCGTGGTAGTTTTAAAATTCTGCAGTCCAAGTCTTTATACCTTACATCATAAAAGTTTGAGCATATTCTATGAAAGGAGAGAAGATAAGTGGCGGGCGCATTGTCCTTTGCACCCCAGTTTCCCGAAGGGGCGAGGAAGTTATGGCGAGAGAAATCATAAAGCCCTAAATCTCTACAACCTGTTCTCTTTTCCACTGAACCCGCAAAGCAAAGCGAAGAAAACATCATAAATAATTAAATAAGCGAAGAATACATTATAATTCTTGTTTCGTCTCCGTTCATCCCCGATTAATAGATAATGGCCCCGATCACGATATACAATCGTAATCGATTGAATTTTGACCAGTTCCACAATCTACATTGCGCAGTATGCTTTTAAAATCACTCCGCTCGACAATTGGATCAACGCAATGAACATTCTTAGTGTCAAAAATTTAATCAATTCCAATTACGAGCGCACATCGTGATTACCCTGCTCTTCGGAGATTTATACAACGTAATCGTTACGGAATATAAGTTTCACAGATTAAAAGAAAATCGAATGATAATTACCTATATTTAACTGTCTTGTCATTAGTAAACTTCCGGCTTGTATTGTTACTTGCTATAGCCACGTGAACATGACCTACAACATTAAAGTGAACTACTAATTCTGCCCGGCGTAAACAAAATTGTGTAATAGCGTGGCACACACGCAATATCAAAATACATTAGATTGTTACAGGGGACTTCAGATTTTTTAAATAGCGATTATCCGGAGTTGAGATCTTGCCAAGTCATATCTTAGAAGCACGTGAATGACTATATTCTTTTGGGATCTGTTTAGTTTTTATCATAATTCAGACCAACTACATTTTAGAGCGTAGGGGAGTGTGTGTATGAAAGAGCCAGGCTTTGAAAGAGCCGACGAAATTTTCTCCCACTTGCCAAAATCTATTCAAATTTAATTTTACTCTTTATATGACAACACTGAATAGCTGTGACCCACAGACATTCAGTGTTGTCATATAAAGAGTAAAATTAAATTATGGTAAGATTTTGGCAAGTGGGAGAAAATTGCATCGGCTCTTTCAAAGCCGGGCTCTTTCATACACACTCTCCCCTACCTATTTCCTTTCCACCAATATTCGATAAACTCTTTTCTTTCTCCTTTTATGAACAATTTATCATTACGATCATTTCAGTTGCAACAATTCACTGCTGCTTGTATCCTGCCGGCTTAGATTTCTACAACAATTTTACGCCATCGATCTCCAAACCCTACCACCTAGTACCTCTTAATTGGATGGTAGCGGCAACAGAACCAGGAGTCCAGGATATACCTAGCTCCTAGTTCTACGATACCCACCGGATGATAATTTGGATTATTCTTAGACTATACTAGCGTTATATTTACATAGTTTAATATTAGCACCAACAACTTATTTTTTACTAAAAACTATATTCATTTTTAAGGGGGTATTTTACAGGAATGCCGCAAAAACCGATTTGTATTTACAATTTTTTGAATAGAAATTCTTATTTCTTTGTCCCGAAAAAAATATATATCAAACTTGAAGATGTGACAATCTCTGCACGGTTGTCCGATACATGATTGGATGAAGTTGGCTCGATAAAAAAAAATCGCAAAGTTACCCCTTTTAAAAAAGTGTTTACAAGATTATTTCTAAAACATGATATTATTTCAAATAATTTTTACATCACAATATTGGTCGCAAATATACCAACGAAAATCGGTTGTTATTTTTTTATAATATTACGTATATTGGTCACAATTTGATAAAAACCATAAAATTCGTGATTTCTGTCATCTCTGCCATCAATCAGTCGCGTTTCGGCGCGCATCGAGGTCGGACCTGTGCAATTTTTTTTGACTTTCCTGCGCTTACACTTTATTCAAAACCAAAAGAAAGAATGACAGTAAAATCATTAAAAAAAATTTTAAAAAGCAACAGGAAGTATAAGTAACTTGCCTTTTATTCAGAAAATCTAAGTATTTCGTTTATAAAAATCAATATGCTAAAATAATTTCTTGACATCTCCGTCAAGAATTCATTTTATAGGATGTAGTATAGAAAAATCAGTACGACAATTTGTAGTGTTGAGAACAAAGAGTATGAAGTTTTATATACACCATGTCCCAAAATTCAACGATAAGCGGGCACCAGAGGGTTGACCAGCTCATGACTAATCGAGAACAAAAAAAAAATTAAAAAACATCTCAATTTTTAAGAAGTTACATAAAAAATTTGAATTCCTTCAAAAATTTACACCCCTTAAGATATTTTTAATTACCATGACCACAATGTTTCAGATATTTCTGAATTTCTTTTTGTACCGGCAACCTAAGTAGCACTGCTATCCACCACAATCGTATATATACCGATACCCTATAGGTACCGATTTGCCGGTGGCCCAACCTAATTTTACTTCTTTTAATTTTATTTCTTTATGGGCTTTGCAGTCCACTAGAAAAATGATTCACCAATTTAAATTATAATCTTTAGGTACCTTTATTTATGTATTATGGGTTAGCGTGGTTGTCCGTGGCATTACCACAGTCCTATCCGAAAACCAGCGCTGCGGTATTTATTTTATCTGTCAGGATTAACTGTCAGGATATGCTGAGATAGGGACTTTCTTTGGCCTCTTGCAGGACTTTTTTAACCCCCGACAAAATAGAGGGGTGATATAAGTTTATAATGTGTATCTGTGTATCTATGTATCTGTGAATCTGTGTGTCTGTCTGTGGCATCGAAGCTTCAAAGCGGATGGACCGATTTCAATGCAGTTTTTTTTAATTGAAAGCTAGTTTAATCGGGATGGTTCTTAAAATCTGTTCAGCTGTTCAAAAGTTACACCTCTTTTTCTAGTTAGAGTCGAGGGTTTTAGACGGTTAGGTTATTGTTATCATTATTTGAATTTTTTGTGTGTTTATGTAATTTCGTGTGCGAGTCCGATTTAAATGTTTTTTCTTTTTTTCTTTCAATTTTGAAGCTCTTCATCTGCATACATAGCGAGGAATCTGAACTAGGAATATGGTTTTGATCTATGAATATGCAATTTCTTTTTTGGTAAAAAAGCAACCCTGTGAACATACTTAAGTAGGTATGACTACGGAAACGGACGACTCCTACAGGTGTGGGTGAGAGTAGGTTATTATCTCAAGGCATGGATTTGAGTTGGCTTATTCTTCTAACATTACACACACATTGGCAGTGTCATCAGGTTTGTCATGCCGATATATCGGTTTCGTTACGGCATTATTGGCTTAGTGTGAAAATGCCCAATGTTGGTCGAGACAATTATGTGCACTTGCATAAACTCATAAACTATCAGAGTTAAATAGGTATAAAATCTACAAATACAAAACGGAGGAACAGATTTTCTATCGTAATATAGGACACTGGGTATACGATATTATGGATTTATATTTTTCAAGTATTTGCTGGTGTCATACTGCATGTTGCTAATTAATATTGCTATTCTGTGACACGTGTGTCGCATAGTCCGATACGTCAATTGCGTAATTGCGAGAACGGAGCTCCCCTAGTGGGTGGGGCTTAGGCTGATACTTCACCCCCTCAAAAGTAAGAAATCGTCGTAAAATACAACCTTAACATTTATCTCTCCCATGAAGTTTCACTTATTAAATGCAGATTTTTATGAAGTAAATTGCTTTCTAAAGGTTGTTAATTTACATTAGTTACGCTCTAGAAACCTCACTGTTAAACAGTTAAAAACTATGATCAACCATAAAATCGAATGAGGGTTATCCGCTGATCAGGGGGGCTAAAAAGGCCGCTTTAGATGAATCATACTATGATTCATATTACGAGTGTCAAAATATCTACTTAATTGACAACTCTTAATGTCATCAGCATAAGGTTCATATTCAGTAATCATCTGTTTGACAGTTACTAAGCAGATCATTAGATGAATTGCTCAATGTGGTTTTTTTAGGCCCCCAGCGTTTAAGCCAAATGAAACATTTTCAAAGTCAAAGTCAAAGTCAAAGATTTTTATTTCAACTGGGCCTTTGCAGGCACTTTCAAAACGTCGTGATTCTAGGCGCACGGTTCCAAGTGGGTTGGTCCTGGAGAAGATACTCCATGGATACTCTTTTCATAAATCAAGCTTAGGTAGTACACAACAAATGTGGGGCCGCAGGAGCGGCCCCGGCTAAAATTCGACCTCAATTTACACAATATTACAATAAAAAAAATAAAAAAAGAACAGCAAAGATCATAAGTACCACTATAATATTATAATTATACAATACTAGTAGGTGCGTACTTAACATTCAAGTCAGTCACCCAATTAAGAATAGGTACCTACCAAAAAGGTACAAGGGAAGCGTTAAAATTAGTGTGTGAAGACAGGAAGCAGTGGGTCACCAGGGAAGCCGCATGTGCAGAAGATAATCATTTAGTCTAGACTTTCACTTCAATTCTTCGCTTCCATATCAACACTATCTGAGAGATTGAAATAAAAAGGCATTATTGCCATTCCTCATGCAAAACTTGATTAAAGTCGAATTGGATAATGGTGCAAGTTTAAAAAGTATCGGTCGTGAAAGTAATTAATGCCATAAATAGGACTTTACAATAATTATCATAATGCAGGCTATACTATATTATGCTTGATATCATATTATGGTCTATTAATTACATCAATTTCGAAGGTTACTGTTTAGATCATTTCTATGAAGTAATCTAACTACGATTGTAATTATTAAGTATATTTTATTACATAAATTTTGGAGACTTTTGCATTATATGCGGGCATTAAAACGTATAAACAGAATTGCTGTCACAAATTTTACATTAATTTACTTGCTTGCACATTATGTATCTAGGTACTCGAAATTATGTTTTAATGTAACTGCCTTATCTTGAATATTTCAACAGCATGTTATTTTACCAGAATTCTATACCATTTGTATATTATTATACATATACTGCGATAAGTACAGCAACAATGATATCGTAAATATTTGTAAATAATCAAATTCATATCTAATAATTTGAAATAGGAAGGACTATCAAGTATCATTAACAACCACAAATAGAAAGCCCTTGCCAAGTTCTCACTAACACTGGGTATTATGAATCATGATCATCGCCCAATTCGATAAAAGTTTTTAAACAATAATATATGTTATGTCGCAGACAGTGTTCACGCTATTTACCTACTTAGACTTATAGTCTAAGATCCCTTTAACAACGACCTTCACCGAGATGTTTATTTAATGAAACATATTTTATATTTAATTTAATATGTCAATAAATATATTGCATATGGGTTGCCTAACAAATTTCAGTCCAGTATATGATTAATTAATAATTTAAAAAAATATTTTTTTTAAACTTTGCACCGGTCTGTTTATTGAATAAAAATTAAATGAAAATAAAGATTATTTCATTATGAACACGGTGGTATAGGGTTGCCTGCGAAAAATCAGTCAAGAATTCCGGTTGCCGAATTTTGAAAAGTGAAAACTGATGCGAGTGAATATGTGCGACATAATTTTTTCTTCAAAGCCGCTTTTTAATCCTATTAATATATATATTTTTGAAATGTGCTAATTATCCCCTTTCATTTGATACCCTACACGACATCATTAAACAATTTTTTTTTTAGTTCATCACTCTATGTCCTCTAGAGGGCGCCATATTAAGTTAAATGTGACGTCACATAGCCTATAACCAGCGGACAATTAAAACGCTTCCAAAGACACCTCATTTGTCGAATTATGATAAGTAGTTTAGAAGTTATGAGGGAATGGTAAAAAAAAAAGTTTTTTTCGATTTTTTGCATTTTCTGAGAAAATTTACTATAGTAATATTTAATTTTTTTCACCATCGGGATGTAGAGATTTCAACGAACAGAAAACACACCAACTTTTTGAAAAAAGCTGATATTCTGACGGTGAATTTTCGATTGAAAATTAGGGTACTTTTTCGATATTAATTCAAAATAAGGTGAAAAAATAAATATTTCAAATCAAATAAATTACAGCGTATTTGGCACATAAAAAAAAATATAGTAGGATGAAACCCATTGGAAAAGGAGGAGAATATTATAAAAATGAAAGGAAAAATAATTTACGGGCGATCTGAGGTCGGGAAGGGGAAGAGGGGGGGGGGGGGGGTTAATGGTAAAAAACGGTTTTTCTCGATTTCCGGCAAAACTAAAAGTCAAATGGCAAAGTTGTAGGTAATAAAAAGATCTAAAACTTTTTTATTTACACTTTTTTCACATAACCTCAAAATTTATGTTTTGGTTTTGGTTTTTTATTTTTATCTTTTACAGTTTTTTATTTTTTTTTCATTAAATTTGGTGAAAACTTACCTTTTTATGTGCCAAATACGCTGTAATTTATTTGATTTGAAATATTTTTTTTTCACCTTATTTTGAATTAATATCGAAAAAGGACCCTAATTTTCAATCGAAAATTCACCGTCAAAATATCAGCTTTTTTCAAAAAGTTGGTGTGTTTTCTGTTCGTTGAAATCTCTATATTCCGATGGTGAAAAAAATTAAATATTACTATAGTAAATTTTCTCAGAAAATGCAAAAAATCGAAAAAAACTTTTTTTTTTACCATTCCCTCATAACTTCTAAACTACTTATCATAGGTCGACAAATGAGGTGTCTTTGGAAGCGTTTTAATTGTCCGCTGGTTATAGGCTATGTGACGTCACATTTAACTTAATATGGCGCCCTCTAGAGGACATAGAGTGACGAACTAAAAAAAAAAAAATGTTTAATGATGTCGTGTAGGGTATCAAATGAAAGGGGATAATTAGCACATTTCAAAAATATATATATTAATAGGATTAAAATGCGGCTTTGAAAAAAAAAATATGTCGCACATATTCACTCGCATCAGTTTTCACTTTTCAAAATTCGGCAACCGGAATTCTTGACTGATTTTTCGTAGGCAACCCTATACCACCGTGTTCATAATGAAATAATCTTTATTTTCATTTAATTTTTATTCAATAATCAGACCGGTGCAAAGTTTAAAAAAAATATTTTTTTAAATTATTAATTAATCATATACTGGACTGAAATTTGTTAGGCAACCCATATGCAATATATTTATTGACATATTAAATTAAATATAAAATATGTTTCATTAAATAAACATCTCGGTGAAGGTCGTTGTTAAAGGGATCCTATACTATTAGGGGAATACTGAATGAATAAATCAGCGCTGTGTCCAGTTGACCTTATAATATCTATCTAATAAAAAAAACACTTTGTATGCATAGGTCTCTGTGACAAATAAATATTTTTTTCTTTCTATTTACCAACACCAATAGGACATTCGATCTAGTACGTATATTTTTTCTCATGGGATGCAGATTAACTTTTGCATTACCATGTTTTTATATCAGTAGTTAGGTACTTGTAGACCATAATGTACCCAAGTAGCTCCATAGTACCTAAGTACCTACCTATCAAGAGATCCATTCGTCCGTCTTTCGAGGCCGGTCGGAGACGCAGACTTAGGCACGGCGCGGTCAATGGCGCGTGACGTCACAAGTTCGGTAAATAAATCATTCGTGATACGCTGATGAGACTGGTATGCAGTTAAGAAGACGGCCACACCTATAACGAGGTCCCAAAATCCATGACGACATTATTTTAAATCATGGCGATTAACGTTGGATATCTTTGCGGTTGCATAGGTACTATCAAAAATATTTCAATCATATTGTAAAGCGGCAATAAATTATGAGTTATTATATTAAAAATCGTATAATCAACGCAACGTAATGATACTTATGTGCCGAAGTTTTTTGCCTCCACATATAGGCATGTAATACATTCCTGATGAATATACTACTTGATAAATTAAAATTCATCTATCAATATAATTCATTAATGTCTAGGTTGAACTAGGTACCTACTACGTTTTGAAATTTTCTTCAATAAGAATATTTAGGCCAGAGTGAATCATAGTTAATAAAATAGCGAGTGTCAGAAACATTATTACTCAAGACGTTTTTTAGAAGACATTAAATTGTAGAGTTATTTTTCGCAGAATTTGTGTAAATATTTAGTATTGTTGTTGTATCACCAGTTACAATACGTTACACTTTTAGATAATGTACACGTTTAAAACATTTCGAAAATAGTAGAAAAGTTTTATCCGATGATGTCATATGTCCATCATCTACGTTCAGTCATTTTAATATTAGGCAATTTATAGGCCAATAAAATTAAAACTAATTTAGAAAGCGTTAATATGATCTACCGAATGAAAACAATTAAAAACTATCAAACTTACTTATGTATTTTCAAGTTAATACAATAATACCTAAAGTATCATAATCATAAACTGAGTTCACTGGTTCCTCTTTTAGCTATAAAGTAAAGATTGATAGCAATGAAATAAGTATTAATATCTACTCATTTTATTTCCTGTAAAACAGATAGATAGCACTTAGATAGGGCTGCATGAGTGGAGTTACAATCGGACACTAATAAGTAAATATTCATAATAGATAGAATGTAACAATGAAATCATAACAATGTTAGCGCTAGTCCAACAACTTTCTAACTGGACTGCCATTTTATTCCATTGTTCGACCCTTGTTTACCATAGCACGTCCGCGTCAATGTCTGCTTTTGAACTGCCAATTATAATATACCTAATAGGTAAAACTAAGTATAATTGGGATAGTAGTTCATTTTAGAAAAAAGAAAACAATCAGTGTATTACTCAGACACACAAAAACAACGCTTTCAATCATCTAACATTATGCAAGACAACGCAATCGCGATTGTGCGAAAATGAAAAGGTTTAACTGATTTGTATTCGACGTTTAATCTTCAAACAAATCAGTAATACATGTAGGT
The DNA here is from genome assembly GCA_932294325.1 of Allophyes oxyacanthae. Lineage (NCBI taxonomy): Eukaryota > Metazoa > Arthropoda > Insecta > Lepidoptera > Noctuidae > Allophyes > Allophyes oxyacanthae. Next base: position 11,788,578 of record OW028613.1, on the reverse strand, counting down.
ACATACGTATCTAATGTAGCTAGTCTAAAACCATGTAGATATAATCATCACGTTTGTCATAAACAAATGCCGACATGACATGTGTATTATTAGTAACTATTAATGCACTCCACAATGTGTTTTACACACATTATGTACGTAGTAAGAATATAAGAGCCAATCGCTGGCATTATTGTAGCATATCGCAGTTAAAAAGGACAAGTCTTCGTGTGACCTGGCTGCTGAGAACCGGTTGCTGATGTGTGTCAGTGAACATATTACCCAAATGTAGCTATAAAAAGCAACTGACATAAGACGTTTAAATATGCGTTTGTGTCTGGTATTTATAACATGCAACATTGTAGAGATGTGATTAGTCCACCTGATGTTCTGATTCTGAAAGAATATGTCTAACTGGGGAAGCAAAAATACTCCTTTAGAAAAAAAAATTGCAACAATGGATAAAGTATTATAAAAAAAATACAAAGTCGTACGTGTTACTGCTAATGAAATATGAAGTAATAAGTAAAAACATCAATATCTGATCGGATAATAGAAATGGTAATTAAAATAGTGTTATACGTACCAAAAAGGGGATCACCCAGCGTGACGTGTCATCATAACATTGGCCAGAACTACACGGATAGCGACGTGATCATCATCGTAATAATTGTCGCATTACGTAATTGTGATAATTCTGTACGGAGCGAAGGGACACAAGGTGACACATTGTCGCCGCTTAGACTAACATATCCGTAAATCACTAAATAATACATTGACTAACGTGCTGAGAATTAAACGCAAATTGTTTTTGAACCTAGGCGCAAAAAAAATCTGAAGAATGTTAATATTTGTAGTAGATAATGTGTGATATATTTTTTATCATTCTTTACTTCATTATTAACTGTCCTAATGTAAAGAGTTTAAAAAACCACTATGTTAATTTCGAACACTAGCCTGGTTATTACATTTCTAATAATAAGTGGACCAATTTATGAAGAAAAATGATTTAACGTTACTTTTTCAATTTAATAAATCAATAAATATTCAGTCTTATAAATTTATAATATAAGTACCTAACGAGGTAACCATAAAACGTGGTAGGTAGTATGATTTATACAACTATATTATTATCATTAAATTATGATAGTAAACAAACTCAATCATATATTGTCATTAGAAAAGGGTCGACTTACATTCAATGACATCAGAGAATTAAACGTTGTAGAGTTATATGATCGCGTATTCTTTAAACGATGACTGCTCGTAAACCAAATAGCGTTAAAACTAAAATAGAACGATTGTAAGGTAGTTACCTTACAATTAAAGATATGCCGAATATCGATATCACAAAATAAACTTTAAAAAAAAAAGTAAACACCGACTTCAAAAACCTGAAAAGTATAAAATAATTTTCTTATTAAAAAACTTAACAGCTTCTGAACTCGGGGCCACTGCCAAGCTTGTTGGTGCATTGAAGAATTATAGACCCCGACTTCAAGCTGTTAAGTTTTTTAATAAGAAAATTATTTTATACTTTTTAGGTTTTTGAAGTCGGTATTAACTTTTTTTTTTTTAAGTTTATTTTATTTTTCTATTTTGAGTGGCAAAAACAATATATAAACATGCGATTACAGTAATCGCGAGTGATGCGCTGTTATTTATTCAAGAGTTCCATTGTCTATCTCCGAAGATCTTCATCAGATCTTCACCAAATTTAAATGGGACCACACGGGAAGCACCAGCTTTCAAATAATATTTTTTTGATGATACAACATTTCTGATGATCATGTTAATACAAATAACTGTTAGGTATAAACAATTACGTTTCTTATAAATGCGGGGCAAATGTTTTTTGCATTTACGACTATGAATCATCACGATACTAAATTTATAGATGAGCAATTGGAATAGTTAAGATAATTACCGCCCACGAAGAGATCTAGTTGAATATAATCAACATTAAAATGAATAATGAAAATAATCGGTTGACCTTGCCCTGTGTATAGCAAGCAATTAAAATCAATTATTTATGACTGCTTATAGGACAATAACTATCCAATTGTTGATTGAAGAGGTTTATGTAGATAATATTTTAACTTAAATTTAGTTGTGTCGACAGATAGATTAATCGCATGGCTATGTAGTAGGATTAAAAAAAACATCAACATAATTAACTAGATACTTTTTTAAACTTTCAATAAGTTTGCCACGCTTCAATGAATTGTGGTTAATGTCGTTATAACAACGAAATATTTAATTTTCTAGGATTATTTATAATTACCTAACTTGTGTTTTTCGGAAGCAGCTCACGTACCTACCTACCTATTTTATTTTGAGACTAATATCACTCATACTAAAATCATTCTATAAGATATTTAAAATTAAAGCTATATTCATCTCAGAGTTAATAGTTTATAAAACAATAAAATAAGTAGGCTTATACGTGGATTTTTTTATAGATTATATTTTTTGGAATTTCTTTTCCTTTTAAAATTTCCGCTCTTCGCCACTGCTAGTCATGTATCCTTTTTTTGACATAGATATTTATTTAAATCACACATCTTACAAAAGTCACATTGCACACAACAAATGCGATGAAAATTGTATGTCTAATAGTTCAAAATAAAAACGTGACGGATTACATTGGAAACCGACCCACACTGACAGTCAATTACCGCGTGGACTTTTCACCGCGATGCCCGCGTGTGGTCTAGACAATCGAGTGTCTAAATGAATAGGGTTGCCTCCGACACATAACAATGTGTCGAGGTCATTTCATTGATGATCTTAATTAGCTGTGTCAATCTTATTTAAAAGCTCTATGCGCCGGAATTAGCTCGCCCGCCATTCATTCAAGACTCCTGCTCAATCGTTACTTCACAGTTTTGTTTATAAGATTAATAATGAATGACGATGTGATTGCGTATAATTGGTCTAACAAGCTGTGTCAATCATTAATGTAAAAGTGGTCATAAGTCAAGTAAGTAAAGCCTTAAATTAATTGTGGATGTAACTGAGGCTGACATTCAGAGACGACAGAAACGAGTCTAAGCGTGAACTTACGCTTCCATCTGTCAAACTTACGAACAAATTTTGACAGATGGAAGCGTACGTTCACGCTTAGACTCGTTTCTGTCGTCTCTGAATGTCAGCCTTAGACCGTTAAACAGTAATGATTCTTAATACGCGGATGCCAGGAACGCAGGCGCTTGCAGCCAGGGACCGGATTACCGATATTTATTTATACCGATATAAAAATATCGATATAATACCGATATACTGGTATTTTTTTATCGATATCGGTACCGATATTTAATTTCAGTACATAAATATCGATACTTTAATTTGTCTATATTTGTATCAATACCGATATTAAAATCGGTATTGAGTATCGATATAAATATCGATACCTTAATACCGGTACTTAAAAAAGCGATATTTTGTATCGATATTTTACCGATACTTGAATATACCGATATATTTGTAAAATATCGGTATTTTACAGCCGAATATCGATATTTCTAAAATATCGGTATCCGTCCCTGCTTGCAGCCCATGGAACCTTCGTTTGCGGCCCAGCGACAGCTTGGCAAAATTTAATCGTTTTTATTTACTTATAAATTTTTAATTAAATAATAATTGTTTTCTCTTAACTTGCGGCCCACGAAAACTAAAAGCAAATATTCTCGGCCCTTCACATCAAAAAGGTTGAAGACACAGTCTTAGGGATGTAATGATATTATGATTATCGACGGAAAATATCTGCAATTAAACGATAGTTTATTATATCTGTGATCAGCACATTGTCATTGTGAAGTAGCAGAGTGTGACTCTTGTATGTTATTAATTATACGATACATACCTTATTAAAATCCTACGTACAATATTTAAAGTGGTTTACAAATGTGTGATAAACATAAATAATTTGCTATATAATTATTTTACCATAATGTACTTAATACAAACTATACTCACTGAACGTAAAATTACTTACAAGAATTTTGAATAACTCACTGAAATAAAACATCTGGGGTCGCGGTAGCGGCCCCGGCCAATGACAGAGACCGAGGATGCAAACGCTGTCGCACATTCGCAATACTCTTTATCTACAAATAACATTTCAAGTAATTAAATGGCCAAGGTGAATTAAAAGGAATGCAAAATATGATGCAAGCTATTATGCAAGTAAGCAAGAATACATGCATGAAGGGATCATGCAAGAATGCATGTAATCAAGTGAGCAAAAGCAAGCAAGGAGGCATACATGGACACAGTTAAGTACCTAAGTGTCTGTGCAGACCATAGTTAAGACTGTAGTTAGACAGACTATCGCTCTAAGAAAGCAAATTATGTTATATCAATGTATGGCATATAAGAAAGCCGACCAAACAAAAATAAAATCTTTCGAGTTGAGAACCTCCTCCTAAAGTACAACTCGACAACCCTATTTTAAAGTAGATACTATGTAAGTATAGCTACGAGTATAATCAGCCCGTCAAACTCGCATTGCTTACGTAAACCCAAGTAATTTTGTTTAAAAGTAAACTGTGTGTTTTATTTGTTTCACTTGGCTACACTGAGCCAGTAATGTACTAGCTAGAGTACAATTTTAGTTACATCCGCAAGTACTAGATAGCCAACTTTAAGGCTACGGACACATCCAACCGAATTCGGAAGGCGTCTTCAGTTTTTAGTAGAACTTTATGGGTTGATACTGAAATTTTGTGATTTCTACAGTGTACACAACAAATTTGGCTATTATAGAGTTGGTTTAATGCACAGAACACAGAAAAGAGGTTTAATGATTGTTAACATTGTTCAGTCAATCAACTCTGCCTATCGCATTCTACTCTTGGACGGAGGCCTCTCCTAAGTAGAGCCGCAATACTTTGTCCACGCACTAAAATATTGATTGGCTCGAAACGAGAAAAAAGCTCTTCGTCTTTAAGTTACGCACTCTACTTAAGATAGGAGACGTGTAAATGGGCTGAATTGACCTAGTTTTCCTTTGTTCCATTACAGTCGATGTAAATACGCAACGAATGTTGGTCAGATATGGTTCTAGCCTAAAAGACACAAGGAAATTCTACAGACGCATAATAACCACCAATATGGGTTTATTAGCAATTGTTCTCTATGTATAGACATAGGTATGTATGATGTAGGTACAGCTACATTTCTTACAATATTATGTTAAGTACAGCCTATTATTATGACATTTGAAAATTATTAATTGATATTTAGATACAACTATGCTAATCACCGTTCAATTTTAGAATTGTATGATCTAATATTAAAAAAACGAGTACCTATTGTCGATGTAAAACTGGGTAAAATTACAACTTTCTTTAACATTTTCTCATAAGGATAAAAATAATACGAAATGTGGCTACTGATTCCCGACAAGAGTGTACCGAATCTGCACTTTTGACCATATTGTAATTTGTCAATTATGGTTGTGAAACGGAAGGCAAGATTAGAGCGACGCGACGCGACGTTTCCACTTGAGCAGAGGCGGATTAATAGATAAGCACATGCCTGTTTATAGGGGCCACTAGGGTAATTCAACATCTTAGGATTTACCGATATTACAGGGATTGTTTAGATTTTGAGTAACTATCCCAAATTAAGTTAACTACAAGTAGATAACCGTTCATCTGTGTGTCCCTGGCTTCTGAACTAGCCTTCAATGCTGGATGCTCGTCGTTTCATGAAATGATATTTTGCTATGCTAGTCGTAAGAGTCAGTAGCATGCACCACGTGGCGCTTCTTTCTTATACCTAACTAAAGTCATTAATTGAAGAAGTCATTAACCTCTATCAAGGGTGAATTGCATGGATTAAATATTTTTAGAAACCAGGGTCCTACCTGTATCAAATATTTTACAATATTTTCGTACTTTGCCATACGTCTAGTCTATTCTTTTATCAAATCTAAATGTCATTCAATGAAATTTCTGACGTCAAAGTACAGTGAGAATTCATCTTAACAAAGTGCGTTGCCCTGGCGACCGGCGGCGCGGCGTCGGTCGCCGGCGCTGTGCTGTACACTATAAACCTAGGTACACAAATTCTGTCACAAAGTAGCCGGTGTCATATTTCCTCTTTATTCAATTTCCCTGCGTCCGCGCAAGACTGACATGTCCGGTTTGCGGGACAGCGTGGGCATTAACCGACTTACGAATTTGTTTGGCCTGAGCCTGAACACGTGCCGACCTAAATATGTCGGAATGTTTTAATTCATTGCATGATAATAAATATTTTACTTAGGAGGTGGAATTCGGATGTTTTGATTGTTTTGTGCAAAGATTTTAATCATTCAATCAATATTGAACTTTAAATCATTAGCTAACGAGCGGACACCTGTTACCGCGAACAATATTAAAGTGTTTCCTCACATATTGAATAAGTACATAGGTACAATTAGGTATAATTGTTGTACTTATGTAAATAATTGTTAGAAAATAAGAGTTCACTAAAAATGAGACTAGGTAAAACTAAAAAGTATAAAATATATATTTTTTTAATCTTAACAGCTTCTGAAGTCAGTGCCACTGCCAAGCTAGGTGCACTGAATAATTAAAGGCCCCGACTTCACTCGTTAATACCGATATTCGTTAATTGTAGACAAACAAAATGCTAAAATGGGGAATTATAATTTATTACATACCCATGATTAACGAAAAACTTTCTCTACACTAGTAGAGAAAGTTTCACAAAGTTTAAGTAATTTATAGAATCCTCCTTCACTAGAAGGAGGATTCTATAAATTACTACGTACATCACCAAATGATTGAATTCCACAGTTTCACATTTTCAGTAGCTTACCTCTCATTGTACGGAAAGCGTATAGAATGGGAGATAAGCTTATACCCGGAAATTATAGCCTATTATTTAGCCTTGTGTACTGAGGCAGGTAATATAATTATACGGTTACTAGTAACTCAGCCTATTCCTTGCATCATGTGGTAGGGGAGCTAAAATGCAACGAATTTAATCCCCCATAATATGTTCTACGAAAGTCCACTAGTTTCCGACATATTGCATGGTTTCACTTTGTTTAAAAACTTCCAATATTTCAGATTTCAATCGAATTTTCTTGCTTTCAGGCTTTGATTTAAAATTTACTTCAAAACTGACATTTTACGAAGCTTTTTTAAAACCAACATGATTAATAATGTCACTTATCAGATAGAAGTTATGATCAAAAGGAAATTTACCAAAAAATTCAGTTGCTTCTTATATTATGCTACTTAACACAAAAGTAGATATCTACTTTATACGGGCGGGGTGTACAAACTGAATCAAAAACTTCATTATTTTATCAGCATTCCAAAATACGTTGTTTTATGGAAATTTCGTTTTCAATACCTACTGAAATTTGGAAACTTTTCAAGTAAAAAGATTTCGGTAAAACATACAAGGGGTTAAACTTGATGCATTTTAGTTCCTCTACATGAGTATAGACCCTACAAGGAATACACCGAGTCACCAGTATTGTTGCCGATTTCTCCTGAATTATGAAACAGTATGCAAAACGCAGATAGAAATAGACTACATTTGAAATCAAGGTGAGAACTATGACCTGTGCTATGACCAAGTATCGCTTGCACTTTTCGGAACAGAACAATAACATAGGTACTTAATATTATCGTACGTATCTTATCACTAACTACATTAATTTGTCTCAAATGTGTCGAGTAATCGAGTAATGTTAAAGCGCCACGTTACTTACGTCAACAATTTACACGCGAACTACATTTTGCTATAAATTATTTGTCAGGCGTTACGAAATCCATAATTTATTTTCTATTATTAATAGTACGCCTCATAGATATTATCCAATTTACTAGCATTTATTTTTGTTTTGTGACGTTTTTCTGCATTATATTAAGTTACCTATGATATCTTCCGAGTTAACTGACTCTGTTAAATATACCTAGGTATATTAATAAGGTATTAATCAAGTTGTTGAAAATTAAATACTTTAGAAGCCAAAGAAGCATGTCAATAATAAAGCTTTCCTAATTCTCTTTTTTTTTTCAAGCATGTTGAGGTTTGCACCCTGTCTACAGTTGCGACCAAGTTCCGTCAAACTTCTGTAACTTATCTAGAGTACCTACCTATAATTATGCTATGAGTAGGCAGTATCCTAGTAGTTAGACCAGTCCTCAGAGTTTCGGAATAGTAATATGACTGCTCGTAACAATTTTATTTGAACTCTTGCATGACAGCCGGATTCTATCCGATTAGGGTTGCTTTAGCCCGACATGTTTTGCTTTTTACGGTCGTGTCCAACCTGACCGGCTTTTGTTAGACTTCTTGCCAGTTTAACGCAGTTGCGCGCAGCGCCTGCATAACGAGCAAAGCAATGCGGAATATCGGATTCATTTTTGTACTTCATAAATAATTAAAATAAGTTACCGTGTCTTAACACCCAGCTTCAAAAAGTTTGTCCGGCTTAAAAAAAAAACTTATATTTGATTATAAAAAAAAATGTCCGGCTTCTAGGGCAAAATGTCCGGTCTAATATACATACCTACCTAGCGCTGAGACCGGTATATGTATTTTATGGCCTGGCAACCCTATACCATTATGTATTAACAATACAATTGTCTATTTCTAAGTATTGGCCACTACAATATAGCTTAACCGCATAATTGTAATTAAGCTGGTTTATAGATAAGTAAACTCTACGATACATCCACTCTAATGTGTCTAAGGAAAACAAACCAATGTGTTTATTTTATACACTAACCAACAATTACAGACAAAGTATAGACAATAATTCTGAACATAGTAACATAAGAACAAGGATTTAATATCAATTCTCGGTTTATAGGCTAATAAATTAGCAACTAGGTTCTTTGAAAACTTAAGACTAAGATAGAGAACAGTGTTCCCTTTGTGCACCGGCGCCGCATTGTCGTATGACCTAGCTACTACCGCATAAGGAACAAAACAAATAAACTCCACCGAACAGTATTTCTTCCACTAGTTAAAGATTTTATGAGTCCTCTAGTTATAAACATCTACCTATGTAGTTAACTGCTAGTCTGCAACTTTTTTAAAATACCTACCCAATCTTTCGTCATGTATGTAAGTCCTTTGACTAATTATGTTTACATGTCATTTGTTGTAGTTTGGTGTCTTTTTTGAAACGCTTGTATTAGCTTCACTTATAACTAACTACTCGTATATAAAAAAATCTTGGAAGTTAAATTTGACCCACTTCCCGGTTTCCGATTGAGCTGAAATTTTGCATACACTTTTAGTTTGGATGACAAAAGCGTTTTCTTAAGTTTTTTTTTAAACTATAATATTTATTGTTTACTTTAATTAGTAATGAGTTAATGATTAATAAGTCCGTCATTCAGTCATCCATCCGTGATTCCGTAACAACATGTTAAATTCCATGATTTTAGTCATATTTTCCTTTAGGAAAACTATGGCCTATTACGATATATTGTATCTACACATCTTCTCTGAACATTTTATTTAGTTCTCATAGCTGATCATCTTTCTCAGATATTCATTTCGTTTTAACAAGTTTTGTTCCGATTCATTGAATTTATTTGAGAGACCACATAAGCATAAAGATCTTAAGACCTGTAGGTATAGTAACAATGTTCTTTGATGATCACCTACAAAGCTCGGTATACATTCGAAGGAACAATCAGTCTTCAGCTATAATTTTTCCATATGAATTCCATTGGGATCCCGACAAACTGCTTGTTTATGCGCCCCAAATACCAATGTCGAAATAGATTTTTTATACAAGTTTATTTTTGTAACACACCGTAGCTTCTAACAAAGATATTATTATAAATGTAGGTTTGTATTGCTTAATAATACCGACGTCATTATTACTTCCGTTTTGAGAAAGTAGGTACCTACTGTGCCAGATTTTACATAAAAGCGGTTTATCTAATTCACGTGTAATAATTGATGACCTCAATATTTCTAATCATGCATGACCTAAGTAAAATCAACTTCAATTGCAGTACAACAAATTTAAAAAGCCATAATTATCATTTTCATTAAGAATACTGCCACATCTGAGGACCAGTGGAGCTGCGGGTGTTCATGGGCGTCGGTGATTGCTTACCAGTTACCATTTACCATACGCAGCATGCTCGCTTGCCTGATCATCATAGTGTTAGGTTCACTATGATGATCGGGCAACTAGGCAGACTATAAAGTTTATAAATAACTTTTTTTACTCAACAGATAGATACACAGCAAATAATCTAATATCACCTAACCAAAGTTTACTTGTTGGTGTTGTAGTAAGTGGTGTTGTAGTAGCTTGTGTCGAGAAACGATTGTAGGTACCTACATCATGTTCTGAAAGTAACATGAAATTAATACAAAATCATCTGCTAAATAATTTGTATTGTGCTGGTGGACAAGGGAAAGGATCATGGTGAAAATTGTGTGTAGTCTTATCACTTTTTAAATTAATGTTTGAATTTAACAGATCAACGAACGTACGTTTGACTACAGTAATATTTGAAGTTTTATGTCATGATTTCAGAATCAGAATCATTTTATTTGCCTTCAATGTAGGTACAGGTTTCTCATCATACTTTTTAGTATAAGTAGGTAATCATGATGAAACTGCAAATTACATATCAGGCTATAACTGTTACTACACTTACATGAATGAGCGTCAAGATCAGATCTATTCAATGTCATTCGATAAGAATTTAGACACTACCGAGTGGTTATTTAGTTTGATGTTGTGAACAAAGTCGTATATTATTCGTAGATTCTTACTATATTTAAACAGTTCGTTTTAACGTCAAACTTGAGTAATCCAGTGAATCATGCGATAGCGATACCGCAACGTCCCATTTAAGATTAAGTAATATACTGCCAAAAAAAATTCAGGTAAAACCAAAATTACGGTTAAAAATCGTGTAATATGGTGAGTTCATATTTCGATATAAATCGTCAGCCGTGACTCAATTACTTAGAAGCTCACAAAATCCTCAAAAGCCAAACAGGTAAAAGATGCAATTTGTACATAAACAAGTCACTATAACTGGTGACCATATTAGATCATAATTTACAATGCGCGTAGGTGGCAAATAGCATATAAGTATATTAGATAATATATAGGTACAAAAGTAACTTTTCCCACGACAATGGGTGCCAATTTAAAAGCGGGGCGTATATTCTAGAAATAGACCGAGAAGTGTTTTGTTCATGGTTTAAACACACCAATCATAAACGAACGCGAAAATAATGGTTCAAGTATGTACAGGAAGTGATGAAGATCAAAACAACTTTATTGTTTCTTACTTCTGTTCTGAGCAAAAAACCACGACAGACATTCACAGAGCTTAATTTTTTTATTATAATACAATGTTACGGTAAAACACGGCCTACCTCATGACTTCATCATGAAGATAGTGAATTTTTTACAAGGTAGCTCGAAGTTGTTTAGTCTCTCACGATCGTATTGAAGTTTATTACCAGAATCGATGTTCATTACCATTTTAGGTATGCGGTAGACCGCCTGATCTGTGGTTGTACCTTTGTACATAGCTGCTGAAATAAAAGAAGTTGAAAGCTTTCAGTATCTGAGAAGCCCCGAAACATAGCCTAGGGGCCTCTAAATGGCTTAATTCGGCCCTGGAAAGTACTAACGCTATTGGCACCAAAATCTTTTAAACTTTTCTCATATTTTATAGCAAAGGAACTTGTTAATAGATCATTCGCAAGTCTTTTATGATTGCTTAATCAAATGACATATACATATTTTACACGCAGTGACATAATTTGATTGCGTTTATGAATGAGCTTGGTCACTTGACATCAACTTACGTAGTAGAACTAATGAAATCATCATTTGCACTCAGTGATTCATTAAGAGCTCCAACGGAATTTAGTAATTATATACCAAGTTAGTAAGTATAGGTATAGGTAATATATTTTGAGCTACATTCTAAAACTTGCATACTGAATATTAATATGATGATATCATAAATACTTGTGCTAAAGACAAAAGGATATTACATTTAAACTTTCTTATCTCAAGAATTTTATCTTGTTGGCTTAAATATAAATTTGCTTTACATTTTACGTTTTATCTTTTTAACCATCTTTGTTAATTTTGAAAAAACAAATGGGTAACTTTTTTACAAGGTAGCTCGAAGTTTAGTCTCTCAGGATCATATTGAAGTTTATTACCAGAGTCGATGCTCATTACCATTTTAGTTACGCGGTAGACCTCCTGAACCGCGAACTGATTTGCGAAGTAGATTTGTAGCTGCGAGCCCGTGTCAAAATTAAGTCTTACATAATAATTATTAATAATCCTTATGCTTTGGGTTGCTTTTTGCGAACCATACCTACAAATGGAGTAATCATAAAACTGTATTTTGATCTCTATCGCACTCAGGAACCGAACATCACTGTACCTACATTGCCATTTAAATATTTTTTCAGGAAGTACGACGGTTACAGTTTTTATCTACAGAAACAATATTTTATCAAGATGTAGGTATTCTATGTTACGATACTACTATCGATGGAAAAATTAACTTGCAACCCGCCTTTGTCTATTGACCGATACGATATTGTTTCTTTATCGTAACATTGTCAGAAGATAACGGCTTTTGAATTCTTTGCTCTACCTCTTCTTTATTATTACGAGAATTTCGTCGTTTCTAATGAAAGAACAGGGAAATACTTCACTTACATATATGATTCACTAAACTAATGTATATTGTTCATTCATTGTTTGACGATAACTTACATCACGTTTCCAGCACATTCATTCATCAGACTCAGGTACTTTTTGATAAGGAAAGGCAGGAAATTACTCGTTTTAATAAAATTGTAAAATAAATCAGGTAAGTAGTTTAAAACAGAAGCTGTCGTTTCAGATTTTACATTGATACTGAACTGAAATACGAGTTGAAAAAGCCAAGACAATCGTACAATATGTATATTACATTCAATTTTTATTATAAGTATAATACAAAATTGAACGTAGCTCTATGTATAGCCGGGTTGTATATGTACTAGGCATGTATTAAAAATATTATGCAACACAATTATCTTTTAAAAAAAGTAAAAACCTACATCAAAAAACTAAAACGTAAAAAAACTGCTTCTGAAGTCCGTGCCCCGTGCCAAGCTAAGGTTCAAGAATTAAGGGCCCGACTTCCGAAGCTAGTTTTTGATATAATACTTATACATGCGATTTCAGCAACTGCGAGTGTTGTATCTATTTCTGAAGGTCTTCATCAAATCTTTACTAAATTTAAATAGGACCACATCGGAAGAAAACACATTCAAGCAAAAAAAATATCAGTCATTAATCGGTTAACAATTGGCGAAGATATAGCTGAACAAACATACAAAAAAATATAATGAAACAGTGGAATTGAGAACCTCCTCCTTTTTTGGGAGTCGTTTAAAAACGAACTATGTTTCAATTTAACTTTTACTATGAAGATGAACTATCAATAAATATAAATAAATCAATATAATATGTATATATATAATGTATATGTATTTGTTTTTAATTATTTAAGTATTTAGATAGGTATTTATTTGTACGGTTTATGTAGTTCATTGTATTTGTTATTGTGTAGTTTATTTCATAGTTATGTAGTTATTGGATTAGTTTAGTATACCTACCATAAGTTTAAGTGATCTAAATAAGTTATTTTTGTAATTTTTACACACTGTCTACGTGTCTATCATCCATATTTCCAATCGCGGGACTACTGGAAGAAATTTGTTTAGAAATAAGTAGTTCCATTGTGCTCATTATGTCTGTAACATTTTTATTCCTTGTGTGTGCATAAATAAATAAATAATAAACATTTGTGGTAGATGTAATTGACGTAAACAAGTAAATAAACTTTTAACCTAATAATTATAAAGACAAAATAATGTATGTGAGTATAAAAACAAAACAAATTATACATAGGTACCTAAGTACTTACACTATATTGTGATGATCGTGATGAGTGCAAAGATAGTGTGATAGTGCGATGATAGTGCAAACTGCAAATAAACATTGTTAATTCAGGTTGTTAGAATACAAAATAACGTTACCGAAAAACTTTGTAGAGAAGAACAAGTAAACACACTGGAAGTGAACAATAAAATGAGGCATAATAAAACCATAATAGGTATTCTAATTTATCCCAGAGCACTGCGTGGGCCGACACTAAACTTAAACAAATAACTTTACGTCGACTCTATTGGGATGTCCTGTGCAACGATACGGTCGAGAAGTTTATTTGCACTAGCACTTATTGTCCGACATAGCTTAAAGAAGCTGTGCACTAGTGTGTTGGATTACATTCCCGATAGCATAGTGTAACAGCAACACAGAACTACTTGTGTTCCCAATTGGAAAACTGCTGCTATTATGCTTATGTACAATTTAGGCTGTAAGTCGACGCCTACAAAACACCGAGGACGCTGTAGCAATGTCAAACAAAATTATACAATTTTGAGTTGTAACCTCAGCAATAAATTACGAATCTCAAGACTGACTTCAATAAATCTTAACAAGATTTTTTTGTTAGATATTCCATTACTTGGATTTTTATTTCAAATAATCATAAATCTAGGTACTATAATACCTTTTCTCGGTATGCAAAAAGTAGACTTGCAGATTCAACACAATTAGACGTTATCTCTTATTCTGGACTTGTACTTACTTATCCTTATCCATTTAAATGTGATAGTTACCTACCTATGAAATGGTGTAAAGACCAATTATCATAAAAATTACTAGCAATAAATTAAAAAAAAAAAGTAAATACAGACTTCAGAGAACTAAAAGGTATACCTAGCTAGTGAAGGACCATTACCTGTCACAGTAAATTAATTACTATAATTTAAAAATACTGTTCCCTTATGTATTAGTGTATTTATGTTTGTATATCTCAATATTTTATTGAATTGTAATAGCGTGTATTATATTATTATATTTAAGTACTGGATGTAAGTACAATAATGTACCAGCTTGTACACCTGGACTGCCCATTACCTATTTCTTTTCTGTTATGTCCATCCAAAGGTTGTCTGGAACAGATCGCTGTGCGCGATAAGACCGCCCATTGTACATTAGCTTAAGTGATTCTCAATCCTGTATTTATTACCGGTGTACAATAAAGAGTATAAATAAATAAATAAATATACCTAAAATAATTTTCATACAAAACTTAACAGCTTCTAAGTCGGTGCCAGTGCCAAACTATAAGGTGTATTGAAGATTTAAAGGATATAAAACAGAAGCTGTTCAGAAGCCCCTTCAGAAGCTGTTAACTTTATATGAAAATTATTTTATGCCTTTTAGTTTTTTAATGTTTATTATTGGCATAAACATGCAATTACAGCAATCGCGAGTGACTTTCTGTTATCCATTGAAAATATCCAAAGTCTATCTCAGGTCTTTATCAGATCTCCACCAAATGGGACCAATTTTGGAAGAATGGTCTTTCAAACAAAAAATAATCAATAAAATCGGTTCACAATAATTGGCGAAGATATCGCTGAAGCTAAACAAAAAAAACACCATCGAATTGAGAACCTCCTACTTTTTTGAAGTCGGTTAAAAATTATTTGTTTTACTTTGTTAGTTTCATAGAACAAAATTGTTGTTTACACCATGTAATTTAAATGAGTATCTTAGAAGCTATCACAGGTTGAAAAATTTAAAGTCGCACAAATGCCGCGCAGCGAGCGGACGTCGCGGCTTTGAGGACCTATAAAGTACTTTCGCGTGTGGCTTCTAGACAAAATCTGTTTGTGTTGTTTCATGAGAAAAAAGCTGTCAACAGTGTTTACAAAGAAGTTTTTTATTCATGGGCGGCACCTAAGTGTTAATAAGTACCTATATAATATTTTATAAAACACCGGACCTCGATTCTTTTTAGAACTTCTTAATAAATCGAAATGACGCCACATTAGTATATCGCATTCGTGCGGAGGCGGAGCGGGTCACTCGTCATGCATAAAGTACACAACGTATTCTATTCATCGATAAATCGCTTCAGTTGCAAACAAGTAGGTACAAAGTCGCCTTGCCTTTACTATTCATTACTATCAATATTCAATTAGCCGTTCTCAAACACAGGTGTGTTTGTGTCAATGAGATATAAGCGGCGTGGAACCGTTCGTGTTGTTTTGGTTAAATCTGCCTATATTTACTAATAAAGCTAGCCTAGAGTTATTGTATAGGTTATATTTTGATTTGGTACACCTTTCATAGTATAAAAATATTTTGACAACTGTTAGTCGAAGTGAACTTACATACGAGCCCTGGGGAGATTCCACGCGAGGTTTAGTCATAAAGTTTCACAACTTCGATCCGGTTCCGTTCTGCATTCATGTGAACCTATGCTATGACAAACTTTAGCTTACAAATCGAATCTTCTTTCTTTCTTTTTTCTGAATTAAGGTATCCTCTAACTTGTAAATTCAATTAAATTGTGATGAGTATACCTATCAAATTAAGTTCTAAGACCTGGTTTATGTGAAAACGTTCTGTAAAGTTCTGTACCAAATAAGTTGTATGAATGTCAGCATCTATTGTTTGTAGTAGATACCTAAAACTGAATCGTAGATACAAGTAATTCAATATTCAATACCTACACCTGCGAAGATGTCGATGTCAACTAAGTGAGGGCGACGTTTTGTTATTGTTTCCTTTATAATTAGCTTGGTTCATATTTATACTTATTATAAATTGTTAAACATAACTTTTTATAGAAAAATGTCGACATAATGTACTACATTGAGTTACCTATTAGAAATGTTAATATTTTTTGGTTAGAAAACAATGCCGCTATTAGCCTTTACCAAAGAATTGTATAGATCCATTAGATACTCATATCAAAAAAATCGAATTTGATTTTACACAAATTGGTAGTTACCTACATATTATTTTTATAATATTATTATTTAACCCTGGGAGAAAAGTAGGAGGATGATGATGATATTAAAAGTACGTATCTACCTTTGTAGTTAGCTAGACATTTATAAAACATACGTTTGAATACGAAAACGCACAAGTTACAGCAGACTTGTTTGCCTTGGTCTAAAAAATAACTATCAGATAAAGTAAAAGTTTTTGGTAGAAAGTTTTTGGTGGATTAAGGTTAAAGATACTTAAACCATAAACGTATTACCACTACCTAATAATAACTTTATGACTTCAACCAAGACCGCGGGTAATACCTACATGTAATAATCCGAATTTTGAAGTTTAAAAAAATTAAGGGTTCAGGACGGGGAAAAGACGACTAATTACTACATTCAGAGACGACAGAAACGAGTCTAAGCGTGAACTTACGCTTCCATATGTCAATTTTACGAACAAATTTTGACAGATGGAAGCGTAAGTTCACGCTTAGACTCGTTTCTGTCGTCTCTGAATGTCAGCCTAAGTACCTATAGATAAAATGTGTCGTTGACGCAAATAATTACTTTTTGTACCATGTCGTTCTGTTTTAAGCTACCAAATCTAATAGTAAAACTATCATCAATAGAATAATAAATACGGTGTGCTTAGTCGACACTTCCCGTGACGACACAAAACACCATCTGTGTTGACACTATAGGCACGTGCTTTACAGATAACACTGTAACTGTCAGCAGTAAGTGCGTTTACAATCTAAACTCACATGTTTTTACATTACCTACACAGATTAACAGTTGCCATAAATTTCACTGTAGACGGACAGGAATGTCCGCAACAAAATAAGATACCTAATCTTTTTAGTTTTTACACACACCACGCCTTTTTACAAATGCAAAGAAACTTAGTTTAAATAACTCATATTTAAGACCCGTATTATTCGTATTGTTTTAGGAAATGATTGTAACATCCGGAAGATTTGAGCTAGCGCACACAGTTTCGGTTGATTTTATTCTTTGAATGTCATGTTATTTAAATTTTTCAGTACGAGCCACCATAATTAGGCAAAAAAGGTTTTGGTGTAAGAAATCAAGCGTACGGTTACATTACACGGGTAGAGGAAACGGTTGATCAGTACATCTACTAGCCTGTAAATCTGCCGGCTTCTAGTAGTCTATCCGTTCAGGCAATCTCTGTGTACATGAATATTCATATTTGTATAATTGAGTCATAAAAACAAATAAAATTATTACACAGTGCGTGTTTTGATTTTTGACAGTTGTCACTGACTTGTAGTAAAGGTAGAGTGACGGTAGAGCAGCAGTAGAGTAGGAGATAACACCAGTCATCTACTCTACCGTTTACTTTACCAGTGTACCTATCTACGTTTTAAAGGTTACATCTGTTTCGTTACTTTGTTTTTTTTTGTTTCTCATTCTAATTCTTACATTAGTACTTCGTAATAATGGAATTGTAACATAAAGTGCCCAGTTGCTATCTGACGTAATCTTGTGGTACCTAGATGGTATTACGATTTCAACGCTACAAAGTTTACCTTAAGATGATAATTTTCTGTTGTTTCCCACGCGCCTTCAAGAGTAAATAAATGTCCTCAGTGCGATATCTGATTTCCCTTATGTAAGCGATACCGTGTTTGCTTGTGTTGCCAACATTTTTGCGTGAGATTGCGTATCGCCCAGAACAAATAACGCATTTCTTAGAATATAAAATTAGTTTACACATACAATTAAAGTCTAGTGTAGGTTTTAGTATTATTAATGTGTTATGTGCCTAACTGCCTACTACTATTGAATTTCTAGGGATTTTTTAGTTCTTTGAACGTGACATTTAGCATGTAGGTAGGTATACCTATCTATTATGAAATGGTAACATGTTAGTCAAGTTTGTCACAGACGGAAAAAAAGGAAATCTCATTTACATAATGGTAATAAGTTTTCAAGAATTAAGTACTGGATAATAATACTAACAGTCAGTCTTCATTCAATACTTGCCATGGAAAATAATCCCCAACACGACTGTGCACAAAACGCATTGCCATTGGTCTACTTATAAGCTAGGTATAGGTACTTGGATTATTTGCGTAAGCAGCTTTCGTGGTTCCGGATGGACTGTCTTTGTCCTGCATCCCAACGGCAACGTGACTCCAAATGTAAACAACACGGTGAAGCAAAATGGCGTCGCGCGTGTTAAGTGCAACTGTACCTAATTGCCGTGTAATTTTATACCGAGACAATCTTAATAAGTCTAGATACGGTCCTTCGTTTCATTTTTTTTAATAAAGTATCAGAAGATTCAATATTATCTTTAATCGACAAATTGACATTTCACTGCAGCCAGCTTTAAACAAAGATAATTTTTAATAGGTACAGTTGATTTCATAATAGTATCTACCTATACTTGGCCGGAAATCTGTTGAGTATAATCGCATTGATAGTTGAATGAAAAGGTAAGAATATGATAATTATTATGTGTAAGTAGTACTTTATAGTATACAAAAAAATTAAGTTCAAAAACTAAAACCCGACTACTGAAAAGGTATGAAACAAGAAAATATTAATACATATTCATAGTGATGTTCAGAGGATAGCCGTGGTCGTATGCCATTTTGCCCTAAAGTATAGTTTTGTTAGAACAGCTGTGGGTGGCATACGACCACGGCTATCCTCTGAACATCACTATGAATATGTATTAATATTTTCGTACCACTTGCTCAAAAAAGTGACATTCTATGCCACAAAAAGCGAACATAACAATAGTCATTGTTAATCTGTTAAAAACAGGGAAAGAAAATTGTACTGAATTTCATTCATCCTCTAGGGGGAGAATGTGATTTAAATTTGGAATACTTACCGAAATTTATACTGAACTACATCTGTGTTTACACCATTGAGTTTGTATAATTATAAAGCATTATACATCTTTTTGAAAAAGGAATACGCATTTTTAGAACATTAACTTATTTATAAAAATAAATTAAAATAAACTTAACGTTGTATTTGAAGAAAACAAAAACGCGGCAAATTCCTAGACTAATATTTTTTTGTCGGAAAAGCAAAGGGATCAAGTTCATACGGCCTCGTCGATTTTCGAAATTTTATTTAATAATCATAACTGCATAATAAATGCGTTTTAATTGTCATTATTTTTAATAAATACTTATCTCATATTATTATTGTGTTAATTTTTTCGCAAATGGTACGAAAAGTACAGTATTTTCCTCAGTGATAAAGCTGTCTTAGTCTTGGGTGAACTTAAATTCCTCGCTACACTCCGGACTCGTCTTAAATCCCTCGCTTCGCTCGTGATTTAAGTTTTTAACACCCTCGCTACGCTCGGGAGTAAACCTCGAGTCCTTCGTTACGCTCGCGATTTAAATCGTCACCCGCGACAGAAGACACTGCTTTATCCCCTTGGTTAATAATCTACTATTTCTTGTTTCATACCTTTTCAGTAGTCGAGTTTTAGTTTTTGAACTTAATTTTTTTTTCGGAGCCGCGAGCATCTACCCTCAATATATATATTTTTGAAATGTGCTAATTAAGCCCTTTCATTTGATACCCAACACGCAAACATCAAACAAAAAATTTTTTTTAGTTCGTTACTTTATTTCTTCTAGAGCGTGCCGTATTAAATTTAATGTGACGTCACATAGCCTATAACCAGCGGACAATCAAGACACTTTCAACGATACCTCGTTTGTCGAATTATGATAAGTAGTTTAAGAGATATGAGGGGGAACAGATGAACATACATACATACATAATTATCAAACATATAACCCTCTCCTTAGTCGGGTAAAAAAGGTATCATTGTTGAATAAATCTTTCAATAAAACACTTTTCACAACTTTTATTATTGATTTTTTAACATAATTTCTTATTATAATTTAGATGAAAGTTCCCAATTGTTTAAATGCGACAGTCGATGAACTACGAGCACTTCTGATTCGTATATACATACCTATATTGTGATTACGTTGCATTATTCTGACTGGTGTCAAAAAGCATGCATAAAGGGTAATAAACATTATGGCCGCTTGTGTGCAATGACCTGACTGGGAAGTGTACCTGTCCCGACTAACGTACGAATAATTAAAAACATGCGTGATTATAATGCAATCAAATTTCGAAGTAAATAATGAATCAAAACATACTTCATCTCGGCATTTTTAGGCACAGTTGCGTCGTTCTGATTGGTAGGTTAGAATAAAAATAGGGAACATAAAACCTTATACCTAAGAGACAATACTATCTCAGTTTTTCTTATGATCTTTAAAAGGAGTTACAGTTTGGGTGATAGTATTTTGGATGATATTATAAAGATGTGCCTACCTTAATTCTCAAAGGGAAAACATGTTTCATGGCATGTACTACTTTTTATTGCATAAGACATAGGAACAAAGTTGCAAAACGGCAAAAATAAGTCGGTCGTGTAATTATTCTCGCTGATTTTTATGAAATACACCGTCAGGATTATTTTCTTTGTGTCACTTAGAGACAGAATTAAGCGTAGCATTATTTGATGCAGTCGTTTGCTAATGTGCCTTGTGTATTACTACGTGATTCGGGAAGTTGTTGTGAAAGAAATATTAATTTCGTGTAATATGAAGTTGAAGAAAACAGTGACATGTTATATGAGAGGGAATTCGTTTTGCATCAAGTACAGCACTAAAGTTATGCCACAGGTATCTAATCTTAAATATTTTTCAAACAGATATAGGTACCTACCTACCTACTCTTCATTCACTAACTAGATACATAGATGACTTGTAGATGTAGGCAGGTAGGTACTACTTAAGATATTAAAAGTTATGTTTCATAGTGAATATTTTCAGTTTTAATAAATGCTTTTAAAGCTGTTTACCTACTTATTTGGCTACAACAAGCACAGATGTGCGGTGTAAGTGGTAATAATAACATCAGCTAATTAAACACAAAAATGAATCTATTTAGAGTTTAATTTGCGTCATCCATTGTTATATCTTGTCGAATCATGAATGGATTAAAATTTACGAATATTTAAAATACCCATTTATTTCCTAAATCGGTTTACTGAAAATGTGTTTTCGAAGTTAAAACCGTTCATTGTTTGAGTTTTCAGATCATATGGTACATTTTTGGGCAAAATCAGACGCATTGGTATCGATAATTTGCACTTCATGTCAAAACCAAAAATATATCTACTATCCAGTCATCTGTGATAAAACCTATAGGACACCTAGCATATATGCTTATTGACCGTATTATGCTTCTTTTCATTCTGTCGAGTTGGCATGAGCTACCTATCACATGAGAATCGCTCATGCCGCAGTGTAAAGATTAGCCAGTCAACAATGGTGGGTATCGAGCTGACTGCCCAGGGTGCGCTAGACGATTTCGTGTTCCATCATTCATGGAGACGTTTTCCGTGCACCCTCAGAAGAAGATAATAATTATACTCATTATTCATATTTTTGATCTATTCTTTCGAGCGCTACATAAGGTCACTGTTAACGTGATCATAATATTATGTATAGCCTCAACACCAGTAGATAGGTACCTGTTGCCTTTGTACAAGGTTGTCTCAGTAGGGCACGTCAACACGAGCATATCTGATTCAAATAACCACATTGACATTTAATATTAAATTCCACTGTTTTCTTGTCAATAATGGATCCAGCAGTCCCTTATTCAATGTCTTACCCTCTTGAGTATCTGCAAAATAAATCCAAATGTATCACTTCCCCTTGCACGGACGGCGCCAGTCGGCGGCAGTTGTCTCGCCAGCCGTCGCCCCTCTGATGTGTCATGACTTTCTATTTCCAAACAGGCGCCAATGAGTACCACCTATGATGCCCACCTCATACATCATCATGACTGGCTGGACAAATTAAATGAACGCCTTCAGAATTCTCTGAACTTGGTCCCATTTTTTATAATGATATATCTTGGAAGGCCTTGGAACCCAAGTTTAATAGCCAAAATCTGAATGAATAGCATTTCGCATCCAATCTACCCTAAGAACTTTATGCAGGTCGACGGTTCAACTATCGATTGAGATTGTTTCAAATGTTTGACGATTCATAGTATTTATTCAAGAACTCTTCTTCCTTCGGCAGATACCTATTATTGTCAGCGCAATATTATATTGATGACTCCGGTTTATCACCGTATACTTCAATGCATATTTTATACTTAGGTCAACCTCGTGTGGATACAATAGGTGGACCCGTTGGTCTCGCCGCTTGTGACGAGTACCTACTTAGGTACAAAGTGTCTGTAGAAAATGTATATTTCCATCATCATTTATAAATATCATGGTAAACTTTCTTTAACTTTACCATGATATTTATAAATGACGTTTAAACCTTTCACGCCTTGTTAAAATTATTTAGAAACCGATTCTTCGGAATGTAAACCATTTTTTAATAGTACCTATCTAGGTACAGGAGGATACAACATATTTATTGCTGGGGTAAACTCCGAAAGTTATCTATTGGCAACAAACTCCTGATCTTTGCTATATACCAGCTGTATTTCATGTTGTCTACTCAAGCGGCCCAGCCAACCTCCTGCCAATAATGCCTACCAGAAAGAAGAATATAACATCTACCTTTCTAGTCCCGATCTCATTACGGGATTATTGTACCTACTCATCATTATGGACAACTTTACCATGGGACCTGAAATTACGAAAAAAATATCTGAATGATGGTAACGGACCACACAGGTCACTGTGAACCAACTCTAGGATATCTCTGCTAGAATAGACAACTCTAGATAAGCTCTGCTAAAAGAGCTTTTAGGAAAAGATTTACGAGTCCGCTACACATTTCTGAATAACACTGATAATCAGAAAAAATAGAAATCGTGAAAAAAAAATCTGCTGGTCCATATGGTATTATACGGGCCAGCAGATTTTCTTTTCACGATTTCTGTTTTGGTCAGTCCCGCCAACCTCCTAAGTCACATATAAAATCCTTAATGGATAGGTATCTCACGAATAGTTTAAAAAATATCAATCAAATCAATGTACCTAAAGATAATTAGATAACATAATAAAAACCGACTTCAAAACACTAAAAAGTTTTTTTTATTTTTTAAATCTTAACAGCTTCTGAAGTCTGGGCCTTTAATTCTTCAATGCATCTAGATTGGCAGTGGCACCGTCTTCACTGTATACTTTTTAGTGTTCTGAAGTCGGTTTTTACTTTTTTTTTTAAGTTTTTTTTATTTTTCCATTTTGAGTGAAATAAACAATACCTACATAAACATGCGATTACACCAATCGCGAGTGATATGCTGTTATTCATTAAAGAGTTCCGTTGTCTGTCTCCGAAACTCATCATCAGATCTACATGAAATTTAAATGGCATCATTTCGGGATAAACCGCTTTCGAACAAAAAAAAAATTTTGCCAATCAGTCTATATATGACGGAGTTATACCCGAACAAACATTAAAAAAAACGATTTGAGAACCTCCTCCTTGTTTGGAGTGGGTTAAAAATAGCGAGCATACTACATGAACGAAAAAAACGCAACGGCTACTTATGAAAAATATAACAATGTTTCTGTATTACTGATAAAGCTACAGTATAAAATATATTGCCCCCATAAGATTTCCAAGGGTTTTCTTGGTCCCTGATGGTAAAAGTTTGCCAAACCCTGCCCTAAAGGGATCGGGAATAGGAAGGTAAAGTGTATTTGTATAGCCTTCTATAGCGATGTACGATGTAGGTTAGCCGTAGGTTGCGCGGTACTTTATGCTCAGACTCTACGTTATAATTATATTTTTGGGAAGATCTTCCGTAGAAAGGAAAAAGTAAGACGGTGCTTTAAAACAATATTATTTACTGATACACGGGTCGGTTGTAATACGGTTGTACTATTATCTAGTTAGATGAACTAGATAGTCCAGAATAAAAATACATATAAGTATAATAATTACCTATAGGATTTATTATTGGGCTCTACATTTTTAATCTACATAATTATTGGTATTACCATACGTAGCGTCAGTATACACATACTATAAATGTAACATATGCCATGCCATGCATTGTGTTCTATACATACCTACTATGGCCGTGGTTATGTAATAAATGTGTATGTATGAGACACACATATGCTATCACAGTCTACGTATCCGCCAAATAAAAGGTGCGAGTGAGACAAACAGGCCCGCGGGGGGAGGACCTACCTCTGAATTGATAAAAGCAACTGTTGAACGCGACGAAATTCAGTTGGAAAAGAAACAGCGCGTGGCGTCCCGTACAACGTGGCTCGTAAATAATCGCGGCGAGGTTAAGATGTGACAGCGATATTGTATGAGTGCTATGAATAATATTTTAATGTTGTTTTATATTGTGTACAATCGAATTTTGTAACGAGTACAAACGTAAGAGACAGAGCGTCGCGACGACGACGGTGACGTGGACGCGTCACGTCCAAGGATTAAAAGTTTATTGCGACGAAAACCAACTCGAAACAAAAGTTTCGTGGCGATCGCGATGCGTACGGTACGATTGTAATCATAAAGTGTTACTATAGATTCACTCTCACAGTAAAACACGTGATCATCGAAAACTCTAGAAAATTTAAGAAAAAATACGTTTTCTTCACGTATTACTCTTTTTGGGTAGTGTTTGCTCGTCCCGGATTAAGTGTTTTTGGCCAAATTATGGTTGTGACGAAAGTCGATAACATGGCTTCATACTCCACATACACGGGAAAACCGAAAATATTTTTTCCGAAGAAGGTAAGAGACTCCTCCGTACTTACAAACTCTAAGTTAACAGTCAATGATATGGTAACAAATAACAACATGCAATGTAAACAAACACCTTATTACTTTACACTAGGTAGGTAAGTATATAGATTAGTACCTGCGGCATTTTAATCAGGTAGATATCCTACAACACCTATATTTTCTATAAACATAAACACATAACTTCCTTTTCTAAATCGGTCTCAGTATAATATGAAATCATTAAATTTGCTAATAAAAAGTGTTCTTAACGAAAAACAGTAATAGGTACTTAGGTGTTATTACCAACATAGATGAACAAATGATTGTAATAATAAATTATTGTTGTGTGGAGTGAATAACAATGTCATAACGAATTCTCTATAGGAAATCCCGACTTTGGGACGTGGCAACTAGAGTCTGTACCTACTTATAAGTTCCTGCTAAGTTATGTTTAGCAAAAGCAGCCGATTTAAAAAATTCGCATACTAAAGTTACTGAAAAAGAAGTTATTCATTATAAGGTATTCTTATTTCCTTGCATGCTTCAATATAATTTGGAAAGAATGTAACTTAGGTACCTACCTATATTGGAAAAAATGCCTGTGTAGATATAAATGCTAATAGTTACAATATACTATCTCTTTGGCAGTACGAAGAAATTGAACTATGTACCTACACAGTTATCAGTGAATGATAATGTTTCACCTATGATTCAGTTAAAGTGTATGACGATCCACTTAGTCGACCTACTTCAGAAATATTCACATTTTGGCCTTGGCGGGATTCTCAGTAATGGCAGGAGGCCATTGTTGGTTTAGTTGATAGTTTATCAGAAGAATCACTATTCATCACATGAACATTATGAATCCTAACACTTTACGTGAACTAGACTAATGGAAATTGAATCTCTAATTCTCTACATATAATTGAAAATTGTAAAACAAATGTATTTCCTGTTCTAAATTAGGTTTCTTAATTTGCTCTACGCTTTTGTACATACGCAGCATCCGTGTTCGTTCGACATACTGGTTATTACACAAGGTCCCCTATGCAATATCTGTGACCTACAAATGCACTGAGTCGACAGATTGAACTCAGAGTCAGCGTTGTAAGGACTAAATTCTTCCATCGCACAGCAGGTCAAAGGGTAAAACCGATCCCACATCTGGACAAACTTGTGGAACAAATGAATGTAAACCTTGTTGTTGTAATGTCAAGAAATTAAATCGTTATAAATGTTGTTCCCTTTTATATGACCGCGCTCTCTGATAAGAGTCAACTGCGCATTCACATCAGACCTCCGTATTACTTTATGGTTATACTTACATTAAACTGCAGTCTCGCCGAGTATGGCATAAATTATAATTGATTGCCTTCCATATAGGTCACGGTTGTCATTGCTAACTGGAGATAGGAATCAAAGGACGTGAAATAAAAAAGCTTCTTTAGTTCATTTTGATTCAACTACAGGTAGTATTTTGTGAATGACCCAAAGCCATTTTTATGTTCACAATACCAATCTTGGTGATATCTAAAAAAGATTTTTATCCAAATTGACATTTTCTTTAATAATAGTTATTAAAAAATGTTTATAAACGAACATGTATAATATAATAATTATCTGTATTTTTTACAATAAATAAGAAATTAAAAATTTCTAAACGTCTCATAAATAGTCATTCTTCCAAAAAGAAAAGACAGTAGGTGTCTACGACGGCAATTATCTGTAAATAATTGAATGAAATTATGGACAAATCATTAAATCTTTACCAAAATAAGATTATGAAAAAAGCATGTTTTAATATACAGGTGATTCATCTTCTCATAACAATATCTATAAACTTACTTTTTGCACTTTACCAAACGGTTAATTATAATTACTATAATTTAACTATAAAAAGACCTTATAGATTAACATAGAATCAAGCATAAATTCTTTCCGATTCATCATTTATACTGATTCAGTATAAATATCAAGTTCAATTACTTTTTGTTTTACCAAACTGGGTGTTCCGGTGAATGAAGTCCCAGTGCATTCCTCACGTACCATTATGGGCGTAGACATAATGCCGGGAATGCTGGCTAGGATCCGCAAGGGTAAAAAAATGTGGTTAGGAATGCACCGACCATCTTCCTGACATTACGTACTTTATGCATAACTTTTCACACAGTTAACAGTACACAGGTTCACAAGACTTGTTTTCCGGATTTTGTTTAATCACATCGATTTGTCATTGTTGTGTGGGCAGAATAATCGCTTTATAAATGATAATAACAGACTTATGTCTATATCCAACAAGTAATACATTACTTCCTGTGTAAGAACTCGTAATCAGTGCCATTTGTGCGAACGAACGAAACGAAACGAGAACGTAATTTTCCGGCAGTCAGTAATAGTTGTCTTTGAATAGATGTGAAGCGTATCAATATTTCATGTTTTAAAGACATTTTAAACAAAATAAGGACGGTCGTTTCGATTTAATCAAGTGATTGCATTCAACAAGTGAACTTTCCTCGGAGGAAGCGACGGTGGGCGCCAAAAATAGCGTTTCCGCCGAACTCCGAACACTCTTAAGTAGGAAGTCGACTAACACTCGACGGTCCACTTTTCCGGCCGCCTACAGCTGTCTCGACGCTTATTGAGTTTACAACGCACTTATGAGCTGCAATGAGCCTACGCATTGTCTCTTAAGCTGAATTAAATTGCTCATACTTTGAAATCATTGCCCATTAAGGGACTCATTCAGACAGTGCCAAAGATATACGAGCTTGATACTTTGATGACTGGTAGGTCACGTTACACTGCGTATTTCATTAGATTAATGGATTATGTCAACAGTTCAACCAAAGCCCTTAGCCCAAAGTAAAAACTCTCAAGCGTACGCTTCTAAGAGCACGTAGGTAGCATATTTATCGCAAGATTAAATCGTAAACTGCATTTGCGTAGGTCGAAGATACCAAATAAGGCACTCAATAGCGGCGATGCATAATTTTCCGTAGAAAAAAGGCGTATTGGGTTTTAAAAAAATAACCTGTTCTTTGACATACAACACAGTGCACACCTATAAAAATATATTTTCCTGAGATGAATAGCTAATGGCTTAAAAGCATAACACAAGAAATAATATGTTTTATCTGATAATAATAGCTCGTTTAAGACACTTGCAGGTTATTTTGCGAGCAATTTAATTGAGATTAATGAGAAGGAATGCGTGCCATTATATTACCTCGGATTAAATTATACAATAAAACTATATACTTCATTTTAGTTTTGTGTGACACTTATAACCAGAGATAACATTTTACAGCGATGTGCGGGTTGTTTGTCTCTAAATGGTGCCAGTAAATTCATGTAATCAAGAACACAAAGGTGACACCTACAATTAGTGTGAATTATCATGTTTTAAAAAACATACATCGTTTTAATAAATACAACATAATTATTAAGACTGTTGATTACCTATGAAGAATTTTCAATATTAATAGTTATTTTATTATTATTCTATACATGCCTGCGAGAAATCGGTGTAACCAGATTCACGGGCTATATTTCTGAAAACACTTGGCATATCGAAGTGTCCATCTAATAATTATATTATCTTCTAATTTATCGCTAAATAATCTTAATCACCATTTTTCAACATCTATTCCTCTTGCAAATGAGTGAAAAGAAATACTATTTCTAATATTACTTCCATGCCAGTATTGCTGTAAAGCTGTCGGCTGTGACGGAGTAAGTAGGATGATGATATCGCTTATTCCTAACAGTGTAGGTACTTCCCGTTTTCACACTGCGGTTTTTCCTTTAATCTGGCGTAAGGCTTTCATTATTCTTCTTCCAGAAATATCTAATCCTAGTTTAATGAATCATCTCAGTCCGGTTTCTATACTCCCATTCCAATCAAAGGTCCTAGACGCAGTTCTTTACAAACAAATCATAAGATATCTAATTCACCGACAATGCTTTGAGGGCTTTTAATTTTATGGTTGGTCCCATAGTAAAAGTTGTTCATATTGATGAGCACTTTCACCCCTTAAAGTATTGCTCTTGAATTACAAATAACCCTGTAGATTTTACTGTATAGGTAGTATATATTGTTGTATAATGTATATTTATCATAATATCTATTTCATTATTTTATCAAATAATATCAAGAATGTCTCATGGTATTAAGTCCGCCTTTTGTACCATATTAACCCCCGACAAAAAAGATGGGTAAGTTAAGTCTAGTGTTTATCTGTGGCATCGTAGCTCCAAAACGGATAGACCGATTTCAATAGTTTTTTTTAAAGCTTGTTTGTTCGGGTATCTCCTTAGTTATGTTTCATGAAAATCAGTTCAGCCGTTCAAAAGTTACAGCTTTTTTTCTAGTTGGAGTCGGGGGTTTTTGACGGTTAGGTTATTGTGCATAAAAATATATATATTAAGATTTCAATTCTTCTCCATAGCATCTGCATTATGCAGCGGATCATAAGTAAATGATTACGTAGGTAAGTAGTGAGTATTGTTGTTGATTTTTAGGCATTTATTATACAGTTAATTAATTAGTGTTTCTGTAAGTAGCATTTTCCAGAAAAGATTTCTTTTTCATTCTTTATTCATCTACAGTTTATTCCTGAATTATGGATGAACTTTCCAACATTAACACATGCTTTTAGACTATGTACTTGAAATATCACACAGTATTCAACAATAAAGTATTAGAATTTATTTAAAATGATGACCAGTATTATTATCGAAAATCTGATATATACGACGACTCAATTATCTATATCTAATAAATAAACATTAGCAGGTAAACGAACTATGAGTCATTGATTCAGAATTATTTCCATGAGTCACAAGAACGACAGATGAGCCAAGTACTCACCCCAGATATTGTTAACTAATGCATTGATTTGTACAGTTAAAATTACATTTATAAATTATCTACTTATACTAGTATAATAAATTCGCAATTTCGATTTCCAATACATTTTTAATTAAGCGATATACATACATAATATTATAATACATGTAAAATAAACAATGGTTTCATGCTGACCCAATAACAGTTAATAAATATACCTACACACGTAGAAATATATAAAGCCCTCTCCACCCCATCACAAACTTTTTAAATGGTATTCACTACCATTTGAAAGTCTGTAGTGAAAAAGGCTAAAGCCGTTCAGACGATAAAAACTACCAATGTCACAAATGGTATTCTCCTACCCTAACAACGTCAAACATGAAATTATATCATTCTAATGAGGTCGAAAGTTGATGAAAGGCAAATCGGTATTCTGCTAACATTTTGAACCGACACAGATAATAAAATTGATATTCTCGTCCATACATAAACGTCAAAAATGAGATTCAAATGAGTCTGTAAGAAGATTGAGTTCAAATCATACTGACATCGGACTGAAGTTGAAGAGTAGTAGAATACCGATTTTTTGTCAATTCTTATTATACAGCACGATATTTCTTATTATTAGACGTACTAGCAGACTGTTGTAGTTGTGGAGAAACGAGGTATAATTTTTAAAAACGTTTTTTTCCTTTTTTACATATTATCTATCTATCTCTCTCTAACGTACAATCTCTCTCTAACTTCTAAATTTTATTGACTACGCACATGTACCATTCAAATTCGAAGAATTTACAACAAAAAACCTAATTTGGGCACATAGTAAAAGTTATGAAATTTGGTTCTTGTTCAGAAATAGTACAAATTTCTTTTTTTTGCGGCTAGTTTTCCAAGAGTTATACCATTTTGGAATCTTGGATAGTTGCGTCAATTTTTAAAAACACTTGCCCTGGTAGTGCCCATACTTTTTTTTTTACAACACGATGAGTGAAAGTGGACGGAAAGTAAAAATCTATCTAAATTTTAGGGAAAAAAATAATTTTGATTGATTTTTGTGTCAAATCTACAGGCATTCTGGGATTTTTAAGGATTGTGGTAAATAGCAGTGCTACTTACGTTGCCGGCACAAAAAAAAATTCAGAAATATTTGAAACTTTGTGGTCATGGTAATTAAAAATATCTTAAGGGGTGTAAATTTTTGAAGGATTTCAATTTTTTTATATACCTAACTTCTTAAAAATTAAGAATTTTTTTTCTCGAATCTTCATGAGCCGGCCAACCCGCTGGTTTCCGCTTATCGTTGGATTTTGGGACATGGTGTATACATATTATACATAATTATTGGTTCTTACTATTCGAATATTCATTCATGCTATGTTGTGGAAAATTGATAATTTTTTATAGATTAACATGTTACGATTGTTTCAGGTACGTTCGGAAGAATCCCTTCTTGCCCCGGAAAAGACATCAAAGAGTGCACGATGGGTATGTTTTGCTTTGTAATTATTAGGTGACGGGTATTACTATTAGTTAATGTTGTATTCATTATTGTGAATCATGTTTTGCATGAGAATTGCCTGACCCTACATGATACCTACTCCTACAAATATGATGGTAACGAACAATTCTGTAACGAAAGCACCAACCAAATTAATTTTAAATATTTGATCTTTTTCTAACCGGCAAAACAAGAGTGAGACGGAAGACAGCAAACTTAGTTGACAACCCTTTGTAACTTTGGCATATTTTTATTATTTATAGACTTTATTCCTTGAGTCTGTATTTGTATAGAAATGTGTACCTACTAGTGTGTAGATTGGTTTTCAGTTCATAAATTCTCCCTTCTCAGGATGAGAAGCGAGAATCAGAACAAGGCTTCTCATCATCGTTATGTTAGAAAATGACGAAAATACCTATTTAAAATTGATTTAGTCGTTGCTTACAGAATTTCACCAATACATGAAAGAATTATTATAGCTACATACGTTGCATGCCCGCATGGTTTAGCATAATAGATTATACCGTAAAACATAACTACCTTGTTAAGGTAAACAATTGGGTATACCTAGGACATTTAACTATGTAGAGACTGATAAGAAAGAAAAAAGAATTGTCAAAATCTACGACCGTCTCAGTGGTATAATAAGGTTAATTTTGTACATAAAATTAGTACATTATATTTTATTATCGTTTAAAAATGGCTTACGTCCTTCGAGTCGTTCTAATCTGCGGAGTATATCAACTAAACAAGTTTTTGTATGGTGGGATCGCGATCGGTGAGTAACATATTATTCGCGAAGTAGAACTCTGTAACGTATTGGTGCTACTGCGTCACTAAGCAAACACATGTGGAGCTCGCGCCCGCCACACCACAAAGACCACATAATTTACACAGTATGATGACAAGATATGTGGATATAACCAGAATTATTTTGCATGCATTTTCGTATGACCGTTTTAGGGAAATATTTGCAAATCTCCATCATCCAATTAAATTTTATTAGATAAGAAAGAGAGTTTTCATCATCATTACCACTACATAGTATAAAATAAAGTCGCCCGCTACGTCTGACTGTTTATTCGCTAACTACTTCTCACCATCAATTTGAGCACTTCCAATCAAGTTACACGGAGCGTATCTTTCTCCGGGTCGTCGCCATACTTTGACCACCACCAAACATCAAGAGCAAAATAAGACCGAGCTACTCGATGACCTGTGAAAAGTAAAGGTCCTCTGGCAGACATACCTAATATATGCGCCTATTTCAGCCAACTCTCACTTGTCGAACTTCCTGAAACTTGGTTCTTACAATACGATTTCTTAGCACACCGCTCACAATAAATCTGTCGTACCTCGCTGTTGTTACTTTCTGCGAACTTGCTGTTTAAGTCACGTATACTCTCCAGACTGCCGCGCCGGTATCGTTTAACATTGTGAAAAATGACAGACATGGAACTAGCAATGTTTGAGCCACTTTATGTTTGAGCCACTTTATTGTGTTACCATTTTTAATTAAAGTTACAGCTCGTGAGACGTGAGCTACGGCAATATCAAGTGATGTTAACGTAGGTACTACAACAATACATATTAGAATATTTTTTTTCATGCTTTGTTATAATTTAATTCTGTAAAATTTCTATACGCATTAATTAAAATAAAGCATAGCCGAAAAAAAAAACAACACAAACTCAGAAATAAAAGACAGCTAAAATCCTTCATATTTTTTCAAATTACATAAACTGGTATATCCCAGTATGTAACGGGAACATGTTCAATATTATTCAGCCTTTTTTTTGCGTTATTTCTAAATATGTCTAGGAGTAATTTGCCTCGTACATGGAAAATAAATATGATTAATCTAACATACAAACGGAAGAACGCAATATAATTAACATCCGTTTGTTCCAACTAATACCATTCTTCCTTATTCTGAATCTAGATAATTATTATGTAGGCTTGTAATTACTTCAGATCTAAGACGAACTAATCAAGTGCTGTTTGTAGCTAAACTTGTCAACACGTAACTATCTTATAAACGAAGCTAATGTGGGATTCACTTTGAATAACATTCTCATCGTTGCTTCTAGGTTCTATTTGAATGCATTATATAAGTAACCATAGGCAACAGTTTACATGCGATTTTAATTTATTATTTTCGACGCTTTAAATTAAATTGAGTTTTTCGGCACAAATTGAGCACTGAATCTGGACGCCAGTTTCAAAATGATAGTATTACCCATTCTCGAAACATAAAGTTAAGTGAAATGCTCACGCCAGCATACTCACCAAGCACACATTGCTATTATATTTACAAAACACTATTCTAGAAATTTGGTACATCAACGTCACAAATTAGGGACTAAATCATGACACATAAACCATTGTTTATAGCTTAACTAGCGACCCGTCCCCGGCTTCGCACGGATGCAGTTTCTCTACTATCCTTACATTAAATATGAAAGTATTATACATATAAACCTTGCTCTTGAATCACTCTATCTATTAAAAAAAACGCATCAAAATCCGTTGCGTAGTTTTAAAGATCTAAGCATACATAGGGGCAGATAGACAGCGGGAAGCGACTTTGTTTTATACTATGTAGTGATAATAAATAACGGATTTTCCGTACGGGAGGATGCTAGCGTGAACGTGACGCCAGCAAACTCATAAGCTGTCTTCCAAAGTATAATGACACAAATTCTGGTCCTCTGAGCACAAATTGGGCACTAAAGGTTGGCAATATTAACATCGCTTAATTCCACAGTGAGTCAAACTTTACAAGTAGAGTCCTACCTGCAGGCGAATATCTTGCTTATAACTCAATGTACCTATTTGTTATGAGTACTTCTGTTTTCAGACATTCTGTTTCAGAAAATAATACTTAATGGAACAGTGGCGTAGTTATTTATTTTCATTACGGTTTAAATTGGCAATGTCAGCAACATCATAATGATTATAAAAAGAAAATGTAATATTGATTTATCTGTTGTAATCGAACCAATATTTGAAGAATTCCTATATCGTCGCTTATCAAAAAATTTAAAATAGGTAGGTATCATACGATGATGCCATTGAGCGGTACATTATTATCAATGATTGCATGACTTCATCTAACTTTTTGTGAAATACTTAGCAGAAATATTTATCCTTTATCATCATCGACCGACCAAACTACATTATGACTCATGTGTGCTTTTAAATGGAGATAGGTATTTTATCACCAATGGAATTTGTATAATCATTGGAATGCTAAATTATACAAAAGCAAATAAACAAACATACGATTCCGGGTACTTCTACAATTGTTTCTACTATATTCAGATAAGATTACAAGTCAATATAGCTGAGTGCATTACTTAATTTTTGATAATTTATTCATCTAAGATATAACTAAAGGCAGTATTTTATGCAATTGAGACCATCCGATTTGATTTTATTGGTAAAAAGTATTCCAATCATGCTAATATTCGTGAAAGTCCCACAAATGCGAACAGGATGTAGGGTGAGTCATAGCTGGTTGTATCGGCGCACGCGCAGGTAACATCTACTATACTTATATTGTGCCGTAATAACAATATGTATGTAGAGTGATAAGCGGCCACGTGAAACAATGATGACTCAGTGAATTGAATTCGAACTTCATTATGTCAATCGTTATAATGAATGCGGAAGAAATTTAATAGAGCACACATTGATTCAATTTTAAAGCTCTATAGTAAAGGCCTATGGGAATTATAACTTTACCTATTAGTATTCTATTCATTTCGATTATATAGTATTATCACGAGAACAGTCTTTTGCTATTAATTATTTGACTGTCCCATGTAATATAAATAAATAAATACGTTTATTTATTTATATTACATTGATGTTGGTTCTCAAAAGCTGAAGGACATTGCTAAATGCTAATCTCACTATCGGATTTAGTCCAAATGCTGCCCAGAAATTAAACTTTTTGAATTTGGTCGCTAATGTCGACTTGTCTAGAAAACAAACTGCACTAAAATCGGGTCAAGGGTATCCGTTCAATAATTATGTGAAAGACATGCATTTATTACAAATTGATAAAAATTGTTACCCTAATTATGAGATAAAATATCCTGGGATCGGTCATATACTTGTAGCGACATCTAGCGCTATATTAACAAACTACGTAGCAACATAGAATACCTACTAATTCCAATGTGCGTAAACAATACGAATTCGACCAATCAGATTACGAAGCCTGAATCACGCAAGTAAAAAGATCATCCTATCTAACTACAACTATTCAACTGTCCTACATCAACCGTTGGCGTTCGGCCGGCCAAGCAATATCAGCTCGCCTGTTCGGAAGATCCACCAATAACACCATACCCCTTTCCTCCATAATAGGTACTCATATCACTACTTGTTCCTTTACAAAAAAACTATTATTTTACACGCGCCTGTATTCGCCGAATGATTAGGCCGATATTTTCACTCAGAGTCAGAGGTGTGCAGTTTTTTTTTTTTTTTGCTCATAGCTAAATGTAATAGATTCTTCCTATGAGTTGTACTTGTTTCGGGACAGTATATGGACCGGATCATGGCAAAGTCTTTTGGAAAGAAACATTTTATAGCAAATTGTCTGATAATAACAATTTTGATTGAAAAGGCCGGGGCGTAGAGACTATTATATTTTAAAATGATTTGTGCTATTCTAGTATAGCTTAATAGATAATTTAATTAATGTAAATAGATGTTATGTAAATATAATAATATAGGGGATGAAATGAATTGGAGTCTATTCTGTCGAAATAGAAGACCAGTCTTTCTTTAGCTTTCCAAATAGCCATAGATACTCTTGTTTACGATCTTTAACAACTCCGTAAATCAGTAAATAAAAATACTGTTTTGACTGCATACCGCGGCTATGTAGCTACGATATTAAGATATGCTCTCATACTTTGGGGTAACTCTACAGACGTACAAAGAGCGTTTATTACACAAAAATGTTTATCAGAGCAATTGATGGTATTCCACCTTACGAAACATGTAAGCCTATATTCTTAAATCTTAAATTTTTGACATTATGATTACCCAGCATGTACATAATATTTGAAGCTACAATGTTTGTTAAAGAACACATAAACCTTTTGACAAAGGCACCTGATAAATATCCCAGAAACACAAGGTATCCTGAAAAAAAATTAAATGGGCTTTCAGATAAATCTTTACTCTCTTCTGACTTCTTGAATCAAAAATTATTTAAAATAATTATATTTATATTATTATTAAAATTTGACATTATATTTTGTGGTTGAAGGCTAGCAGGAATAGTTATAGCTAATTATGTTTTACGAAGTCAATCAATAGGCCGAGTTGTTTGACTGACTTTATTGGATATTATTAAACTGATATTCTTATATTGACATTTTATTGTGTAATTAATTAATTGATTTAATAATAAAAGGTTAAAATATTTTAATTTTAATTGCATGTTGTTGCTTTTGTCAGATTTGAATAAAGTTGTAAAAAGTAATAAATAACATGTAGATAAGATCTACGCTGTATCAACTTTTTCGCAAATGAAGAAATTGAATTGAATCTAAAGCTTTAAATCTTTCATACGAATTACTTACTATCAAATTCGATAGCATAATTTATGTTATGTATCGTGAGTTGTAGACATATTTAACATAATTTCAGTGTTTAATGAATGAATATTAGTCACCACTCGAAAATTCGAAATGCAACATGTGTAATAGGTAAATCGTTCGTCATATCTTATTGTAAAAAATCGTTACACATCTTGTTATCAAACATGACACAATTTTTTACGCTCCACTGGCAATAAAGTTCTCTTAATGTGACCACTAAACCAAAAACATTCATGAATGAAACTACTCATGCTGTGTTTAGTCATAGGGATCTACGAAACCGTAACGCTTTTCGTAGAACTGCATACTGCTAGTTATGAGTCAGTGGGTGCTGTTTTCTCATATTTATTCAGTTTGTCGCTAATAAAATTAATTAAAACAACAACAATTACTAATGATCTTTCCTTGGAGAGAAAAGATAGTTGATGCGTAACTCTGAGGATATGTGTAGCATTGATATAAAAAATAATTAAATACCTTTAAGGACACTAATAATTATTATTTGATGCTTACATCCAATGGTTCGATAATGTATTTTCTGCAACTGTGAAAACAATCAATAGGTTCCTATTTCCTCCAAGGTCCTCTAAGGTCGCAACCTGAGTTAGAAAAAATTGTGCCAATGTACTAAAAATCTTTCCAAGTGCATTCTGCATTGCTGTTACATGTTAAGCGTTTGTAACGTAGCTGCACTTTAATGGATATTTACGGCGTGATTTACGTAGAACCATAAATTGTACCTACTAATTAACAAAAAAATAAATAACTTTTTAAGATTCGCACAATTCAAAATGAATATTAATTTAGTACCTATTTACGGGTTTGAATAAACCGCAATTAACTAATACTTGAGATGAATAAGGCATGGTTACTCACAGATTTAGTAAACATTTAATTGTTACAGTGGCCCGAGCGAGACTCGCCGAGACGAATCAGTTATAGGTATAGGCTTAACGATTTGCTCGGATTATGATTCATACACATTTTACCTACTGCTTTCAAGAAATCATTGACTTAATGGAAAATACGCTTGAACCAAACTTTCAGTTTTTCTAATCAAAATCGTTTTTATAATGATCAAAATTATGGATCAAAGTGCATTATAATTTGGTCATGTTAACTTGTTCTTATGATCCAATGTTACTATAATCCATAAAATCACCGTAGGTACTAGTGGCATGTACCTACTTGAAGATTAACAAATGGTGAGTGAGGATTCAAATAGTGTAGCATGGATACAAAATGAATACCTACTTAACAGAAAGAGTAAATTGATGTTATTCCGATAGACAAAAATTATCGCTTAATGAATAACATTAAAGCCCATTTATGGTTGTAGCCATTCAGTTTAATGATTCCATTTAAATTGACAGTGCCATAATAAATTATTCTCTGTCATCATCAAAAAGATGAAATCGGTATTTGAAAGGAAATCAGATATAATATTCGTTTAATTATCTGTGCCGATGATTCGCTGTGCGAGTATCTCGCTGACATTGAAAGGTCGTTGACTTATTACGGCGGACGACAGAAGTGGCTGGGTCTCCCTTCCTTTGCCGAGCTTTTTTATACCATAATCTATTGTACGTATGATATACATCAGAAGCGTGTCAAATTACGTTCCAACATGAAACAAAAACCTACAATTTTTTTTATACAAAAAAATATTCATTCTTCTCAATATTTTATTCTCAAATTAACGGTTTATTACCTAAATAGTTTTACATAGTATTTTCCTTCGTGAGTTTTGACTGATAAGAGAAATTAATGTTGCCGTGACCAGGAGTTCTCAGATGGTACTATAAATTTGGGGCTGCCAATTCTGACCTAGTCAAGGGAGGAGATATTGATAAGATCCCAGTTTATTATCAAAGTTGTGAAGCGGATGCAAAGGTCCGTGGGTGGAGCCCCTCTACCCGTACCCCTCTTGACTCGCCCATTCTAATTAGCCCATTGTGGTCGCCAGTTAAAGTTTGCGGCCGGCCGGCAGTAACGCCGGAGCCGCCGCCACAGTGACACGTATCGTCGTATTAAGTTCATACACACGACACGCGACTGTGATGACGATAAGTGATCGACAGTGCTCTCCGTTGATAACGCCTTACTTTATCTCGTTTCGGTTATACCATAATGTGAATCTAACCGTCTGACAGACATTTTACTCAACGTTATTAAAGTGTTAGTTGTTGGCGCACTACAAGGTAAAGCCATTATGATCTGCTCGTATACTGTTAAATCTGGGACCAGTGTACGGCTATCAGCGGATACAACAAATCCACGTCCTAAGTAGGTATACACTTAGTTTATACTTACTGGCTGTGTTTTATTATTAGAATACTTTGACTAGTTACAAGTATTATTTGAATAAAAATAAAAATTCATATAAATTACTTCTAATTAGCAAGAATACATTAAAATCTTGAATGGCTGTTAAGAGAAGTAAATTGATTATGCATATACAAATATGAAATACATTATATCCAGCTAAGCATATGGTACCTATGTGTTCATTAAAAAACCTGTTAAATTCTAGTAAATCTTTTGACTACGAAGTGCTTTTAATTATCTACTTAGTTAATTATAATTGCACTCAGTCGAAATGACGAAAATATTAAGAACTAATGTATCGTGGTATTTCATAATGATCCCAACAGTTAAATAAAGTTTCTTAAGGAAGATTTGATGCGAAAAATTACTAGTTTTCGGAGAGCTTTCAGATATATTTTGGAAACGTTCTATAATCATAGTACCTTGTGTTCAATCACTGTTATAAATTTCTATCATATTCTGCTCCAAGGAATACAATAATATGAGTATCTAGTCAGTCAAATATATATTTACAATATTTACCAAAGCGAAACTTCGTCTCAAGTTATAAGTGAAATTATTATAATTTACTTTAGAAGCAAAGGTATGCAATAATCAGTAACCTTTAGGTACTTTTATGGTGGCTATTGGAATCAGATGATTAAAGTCTGCCTGTAGTTAGCTCAGGTATGCATACAAATTGCACGCAAAGCCTCAATGTTTATTATGTAATAAAGCTCTCTTGTTTTCCCTATCATACCACATATAAAATGATTGTGCATGCCATACTGACCTTCGGTAATAATGCCCCTTGATCGGCATGCAACGGTCACTGCAATGTGCTGCATCTGGCATTAGCCAGAACATTAAGGTGTATTATAAATGTCTGGTCAACCGTGCATAGGAAATTGATGTCAATACAAGAAGCTATAAGATGCAATTTTGAAGTTGTAAACAGCGGTAGTGGCGAGAAAATAAAATCAATTTCAAAATGCAGAATAGTTAACCGTGAAAGCTGTTCTCAGAAGTGAGCACTGCACTGACGTGATGGGCATAGGCATTGCGGTATTATTTTCCTGCTCATTAATTTCGATTTACCGTGTACCTATTGACTTTTGTTTGTCTCGACTGCCCTGTGCTTTACTTATCTTTACTGTTTACTTGTGTATAGTGCAATATGTTAGAATCAGGCAGCTATGCTACTGTTTATAGGTATTATTAATCCACATTAATATCCATTTTTAATATTCATGTAATAATGCTAAAGGGCAAGAGATTTTTTCAAAGGTAAATTTTTATGTTAATATACGCTTTATACGGTTAAAATGAAATAAACTACAGGCGGACACAGAACACCG
This sequence comes from Allophyes oxyacanthae, assembly GCA_932294325.1. Taxonomy (NCBI): domain Eukaryota; kingdom Metazoa; phylum Arthropoda; class Insecta; order Lepidoptera; family Noctuidae; genus Allophyes; species Allophyes oxyacanthae. Next base: position 11,747,311 of record OW028613.1, on the reverse strand, counting down.
CAGCTGCACATTTCTGGTAGCTTTGTGCGGAATACAGTAGTCTCACTTTAACAAACAAAATCCGGACTGGAAGATTTTTTTGAATTAAAATGTTTGGCATTGTCCTGAGATCCACTGACAGTTATATAAACTTTTTCAATCATTACGAGTCAATTTTCTTGAAGAAAATGGGCTCTGAGCCTCGGGACTGCGTTGAGCACGCTTCCCCCTTAGCAGGCGCTGAGAAGTCGCAGTTTCGTACGTAGACCTAAAAAAACAACCTTGAATAAAAAAGAGGTACACAATTACACTATGGACGATCTGAAGTAGGCTACTCGCTGCCAATAATGGACTACTCTGACCTATAAAATATTACGTGAGCTCGGAGTTATCAGACTGACTCACTCGAAATAAGTCATGAGGACTGGAATCATATAACCTGATAAAGGTTATCTTCATGCGTTATACTCTTACGTCGGCAGGTGCGACGGAGACCAAGGAAACACAGACTTATATATGTTTTGAAGAAGTCACCTCCTATGATGTGAGGTTTACGTTATGTATTGAGGAGTTATCAATTAATTCTAAAGTTGGTACAAAATTAGTCATCGAAAATTGCACATTGAATGCACAGAAGTATCAAAAATACATCCTAATTCCTCATACACAGCCCTGATTGACTGAAAGATAAAACGTTTCATGTTTACGGATAACGATCGATTGGATTGACCATTGGGTAGCCCTAACCTCAAATAAAATCTCAAGACGAGACATTCTCAAGCTAAAAGCGTTCAGACAGGAACACGAAACATCGGAAATTAAAAAATTGCGATCGCCGCGTAATTTAAACAAATTCAACAAGAAAAGGGCGCCTTCGGAATCATTCTAAGGCTGACATTCAGAGACGACAGAAACGAGTCTAAGCGTGAACTTACGCTTCCATCTGTCAAACTTACGAACAAATTTTGACAGATGGAAGCGTAAGTTCACGCTTAGACTCTTTTCTGTCGTCTCTGAATGTCAGCCTAAGAAACAGACAAGCCGTTCTTTTTGGTAAAAGAAGACACACACGTTATTTATAAAAAAATGTTTTCACATCACACCTATTGACGAGAAATGAACAGATCAAAATCTTGTAGCGACCACAACCTACACGGCAAAAAGTAGTCCATCGGCATGCGCGAAACAGCAACTCAAATAGCGTGACTCAAAAGTGAGACCTGCCTGGCCTCCCCCAAGTTCTTCCACACATCTTTTGCTTGCGTCACTTCAAACCAGCCGCTATGCGTGGTACGCGTCTAGGTCATCTTGCCACGTCTTTCTAGGCCAGCCTCGGCGGCGGCGGTGTCGGCGTCGTCCATCCTCAGAATTTATAAAGGATTTAATGTTTCAAATTCATATAATTTGCAAAGGTTACTGAACCCTAACTAGCAACATGACACAAAGCAAGAAACTAAATAAGAAGAGAAGAAATATCTTCTAATATTTAAGAAATTTTCCTTGCCTTGATATTTTTTTAATTCAGGAAAAATACCTAGTTTGTTACCATATCGGGTTCTTTGAAATGATTCCGAAAATACAATTTAAGGCAATTCCGGCCATTATACTACCCACTAGGTTTTCATAGAAAAAGGAACCATTCATGGACCTTCATGCTATCTGTGAAAGCTCTGCCTACATGAGTATTTTAGTAATCACCAAATCGTTATCAATCGTTATCAACACGCATGAAATATCTGTTATCTATCGTTTGTAGTAGTTTAATAACAAAGTGTTGTATCATATCCTGTGACGCTCTAAATTGACACTTGAAAACAGTGATCTAATTGCGTAACAGATACATAGAGAAGCGTTATATGATGAATCTCTGGAACTGTGACGACATTTCTGCGTAAAATGATTCATCCGTGGACCACGATTGACCTGTTATGTATAACTCGAGTTGAATAGTTTCTTTTTTGCATTGACATTACTCATCGAGGCGCGTGGAGCTCGGGGAAGTTACGCGCTCATCAATGAAAATACCTACGTAACGACTATGACTGACATTTCCACAAAGTAACGTCTTTCAATAAAATATTTCAACCAATATACGAAATTATAAGTAAAAAATCATTTAGCTATTCTAAAAAAATTTAACTTTTCTTTCAACTATTCTACATGAAAATTTTCATCAAAGTTTTATTTCTCGTCAAAATTTATTTTATGTTGTATGTCTTACAGTAAATAACAAGTAGCTGTAAGACGCTATGATGACGCCGCGCCGCCGCCGGCCGGCATGGCCATGACATCAACACCGTCCGCGTCAGCGCGCGTCATCCGATGCGAATCTTGAACCGTTTCTCCGCATGATAGGTTAATCATCGCGGTGTCACACAGCCAATCAACAACGTTATCATTATTTAAATTGTGTTTATGCGAATGATAAATTAGAATAGGTTATAAATGGGAGATGACGTTACGATTCCAGCAACTCTCGAATTACACAATCTGATAATACCTGCGCTAATCGTCGAAATAATACTATAAATAGACAATCAGCACTTATCTTTTAAAGGTATTAATGGGACGGTTTTCAGTTTTCAGGTGTAATTTACTAATGGGAGTAAAAATGGTGGTAATTTACATTTAATATTATGTAAGGAAATGTTAGATTAATTTGGCTAGGCTATCTATATTCCTTGTTAAAATACCCATTGTTGAGTATGACTGTTGACTAACATAGTTTGACATCGTAGGCATTACCAAACAATCTACGCCACGGATGTATCGTAGGCGGCCCCATCAATATGCGTCGAGCATGTCTTTGCGTTCGACAATCAGACGCGTGAGCAGAGTTTCTGATTAATAGCGTTGCCCTCTTACCGGACTATCCGATGACTCACGCATTGATATTACATTACACCGTCAATGGGTCCTTTGACCTTATTCAACGGGTTCAATAAGTGCAGTCGACTGTCCTTGTGCTGAATTCGCTGTAGTTACTGTGTTCCAAGAACAACAATAAAGTTGGCCTATGATGGTAATAAAACAATCTGTAATCATTGGGCATACATAGTCAACCTACAACACTTAGCAATGTCATTTTTATATGAAAATGTTGGTATTTCATCTTTTTACTTATTCTATCACTGTCAATTATCCAGATTTTACCTAAAAATATGAGGTGATGCGCAACGTTCTTATAATCCTTGCGCCAGGCAAGTGGAGATTGATGGCCCCAGAAGGATAATTTCCAAATAAATAATTGTATTTAATAAAGAAAATAGTTAAGTTAAACTTGACTATTTTCTTTATTAAATACAATTATTTATTTGGAAATTATCCTTTTGGGGCCATATGTATGCTTATGTTATGCATGCAAATAAAAGCAATAAACAGATGTAGAGTCAGTGCAATGGGAGTTCAATACCTAAATATAATAAGGTCACATGAGCCAAGGGTCTAGTACAACATTCACGATAAAAGTGTCCCGAGTTATATAAACGAGATAATATATAACCTTAGAAATACCAACAAACTAATTTAAATCCTCTCTATCATCACAATGCTTAATTAAGTTTGCAACAATCTTTCACCTTCCGAAGATTCGACTGCACCGTCTGCACCGCACCGTCTGCACCGCACCGTCACATGGACGTGTAGTTGCTTGCTCGCCCAAATGAAGAGTGACGCGCGATTAATCTATTTTTTCGCGTTTTAGTCTACATTCGGTTCGGAAATTTTTGAGTGCTAACCCGAGTCCATGTGTTTCTACGTCAATGCCTAAATATTCGATACCAGAAGTATCAATTAATGTAAGGGACAAACCACGGTTTTTCAGGAGAGCCAAAAAACTATTTTATTTTCTTAAATCTGTCTATAACTTTTACCTGCCTGGTCCAATTTTAATTGTGTCTAGAGCAAAGTTTCTTAGAATTTCCTCTTCTTTCATGCTATAAACGAAAGATTTAGGAATGTCCAGTAGTTTAAAATATAGCATATCCCTTACATTAAAAAAAGATGTTTAAAATTTATGGTATTTTAATTTTATTTTTGTATTTTATTTATTTATTTAAGGTCTACCAACGCAATACATGATAAATTTTACATATTCGTTTTTCGCAGTCCAAAAATTTGTACTGTAAGGAACATTTTTTTAAAGATAGAGAAATTTTAATAGTACCATCGATAGAGCGGGAAATTCTGAATCCAGTGATATATATAACTCATTTTCGCCAAAATGTTACATTAACTGATACTTCTGGTATCGAATTATGAACGTTATACCAATATATACGAATTGTAGATTTTTTATTAATTTGTCACCAGTGAAGGAAAGCCACACAAACGCCTACAGTACTAACGAACGTTTTAAATGTTGTTGCAGATACCAGAGTTCTCGCTCGATGGGAACAACAGCATAAAACAGAACGGCAGCGCCAAGGACCTGGCTTCCGTCATGGAGAACTTGAAGAAAGGTAGCCTTGTGTCGCGGCAAAATCAGTCTCTCAACACGCAGGTCACCAGTTCTTCTACACAACAGGTAAATGTTTTTCTTTCTACAAATGTCTATTGCTTGCACGCCCTGGATATCATTTTATGGAAGATTATTTACCTCTCAAAGAGTCAATTTAGATCAAGTATCGTAAAATTGTTACAAAAGCCGCGTACGGAAAGCAATGTATTTTCAATGTATGTAGGTAAGTATATGTGTTTTTGGTGTCGTGATTACCAAAATCAATCGCCCGAATTCTCTCAAAGACATAAAATCCTACAATAAATTGCTGCCTATAAAAACAGAAGTGGTACAAAATTTATTTATTTATTTAAAATGCTTCATGTACAATGTACAAAGGCGGTAATTTATCAAGTGGGAACCACAAATGGAAGAGTTAGTGTGTGCCGGCCGGCCCACTAGATGGACAATCAAAATAGTGAAGGACGCGTAAGCTTGTTGATTACACATAACCCAGAAACCTTCGTTATGAAAATTATATGGGAAGTCTATATCCAGGAGGGACTGTCACATTTATTACATCTACACCCTTACGAATAAAACGTTGTAATTTTTAAACACTGATTAAATTATACCTGTCCTTGTCATTTGTATACCAATGAATAGAGATGGCAATAGACTTAAGAGCTAGTTTAGTTAAATAACGTTTAAACGTTTGAGTAGTCCCCTTACTAAAAAACGATGATTAATAATAGTCAAAAATTATGCAAATGTATACAACAAAAATTTCGTACCTTTATCAGGCTATGCAATATTACTGATATGAGGTGGTCCTTTAATCACTTGTGGATCAAGTAGGGGAGAGGGTTAGAATAACACCACGTGAGGGCGGGCCCCCATCGTGATCAATCGTGGTGTTATTCCGAGGGGATGTTGTGACAATCACATGTATATCTTCGTGCGAGAAACCTCACGAAGTATCACCAAGGGGGACAGGGGGATAAAACAGTGGCCTAAAAAACCTAATGTGATTAAAGGGCAACCAATATAAAGGAGCACACGAAAAAAAACTACTGTAGGTATGTTATACGTTTTAGGAACGCATGTTGATTTAACACTTGCGGTTGAATTGCCAACTTCATATCTGTATAGTGATAATGACCCTATCCTATGACCTACATTACGGTAAAGCTATCTAGTGAAGGCATTTTTCTGTATCACAGGTCAGATATTTTAGATTTAAATGCCTACTAGCCGTGCCCGCAAGGCCTGCAACTACGACCGAGTAGTTGCCTATGTCCTTCCTTGTGATGCACACTATTTCCTTGTCAAATTTAATTAAGATCAGTTCAGCCGTTTTGTTGTGAAAAGGTAACAGAGAGACAGTTACTGTCGTATTTATAATATTAGTTAATTAGTGTGATGACGAATAAATAGTGAATTATATTAATGTAACTCGCTGTACAGGCGAATACTTCCCCGAGGAACAAAAACAAAAAAGTTGCCTAAATTACTCCTTATAACATCAACATCTGCCAGTGAAAGTCCCGTCAAAATCGGTTCAGCCGTTTCGGAGATTAGCCGGAACAAACAGACAGTCAGAAGGACAATCAAGTCAAGATCTAACTCTACACGCCCTAACTCTACAAGGCCTAACTTCACAAACTTTACACCTTGGTCAAAATATGTGGCTTGGCCGTTTCAGCATGCAAATTTAACATTGTCAGTTAGTGAAAATTACAGTAATAGTAAAATTATAAGAAATTATTCAATTAATTGATATAGATTACTAGTATACAATTTCAAAAATAAGAAATTACAAGAATACAATGTCGAAGTTACAATATCATGAACGTATCCTATTGATATCTCGCGTTAGCTGGAGAGGTTAGTGAAAAAGATGAATGAATTCATGAATTATTGTAACAACCATTAAACTAACAACTTGCAATAGGAGAGCAAACATTACCTCTAACGAATGTCGAGTGGGTCATACCACTTGATAGCGGTTTTAATCCAAAAAACGAGCTAAACATACCTACTTAAAACTAAATATTAATTTAGTTTAGTAGCGTAGATGTAATTCAAGTCGTGCAATGCTCATTACTCAAATATTTATTAAGTCCATTTGAAGGATCCTTACCCAATATGTAAAGACCTAATGTAAAACCTTATGGGCTAAATGATTCTGAACAGAATTTAAGGTTTAAATATAGATAGTGGGTTATTTTAGCCTCGGCCTCGGTTTATAAAACAGTGTGTGTTTATTTTGAATTCGCCCAACGCGAGTTACGGGAAAAATAAAAAGACTCTGCGCGCCTGCGAGATGTTGTATCAGCTATTGTCGGCACTAATGACGACGAGGTCGTCAGAATGCATAATTATTTCGAAACTGTACGAAATTAGTACGCCTTTGTTTTGGTATTAACACGTAGGTACCTATAAAATAAATGGCAAGATTTTTTCCTTCACGCCTTTACCTAGGTAGAGTTTATTTCGACGAAACGCGTAGTATAATCAAAGCTGTTTCTATCCAATCGAAAAAGAAAAAGTACCACAAAAGCAGTGTCTGGTCGGATATCAGCTGCGAGTGAACTAACATGGTGGACTGTAGCTGGCTCAGTGCCAAAGAGCATAGCGACATGTTGTAACGTAGGACAACAAACTACGTGGTACTCACCACCCGCCCTAAGGGCCTCCGTATATTATGTTAGATACACAATATCACTTTTCATAGTAATCGGGTCTAAGTCGGATACACAAGAAAGTATTTTTATACAAATAAGCTGTTGAGACTGGGCTAAGTCATCACTTAATCGGTGACTTATCAAACGGGAATACCTACAGCGCAACGTCTTACCACCCGTACTTTGTACATTCAATCCTAAGCGAACTGAATAATAAATGCAATCTCGTTAAATTTTACCACATTGATGCAAGTATTTATTTTCGTTGAACTTTATTGGTTTCAGGCCCTTCCAGCCGATATTTCTGCTATTATATATTCTAAAACAAATAGGTTAAATATGATCAAACATAACCAGCACTTTACATAAAAAATGGAAAAAAATACGTACGTGTTTATAGCGAATATATTAATAATAATAATTTTATTAAAGAAATATTTATTTTCTGTACTCGCAACTGAATTAACTCGATCTCCCACGCAATGAAAGACAACCGTCGCTAACGGGTCTATAACATTCGGACGGACTATCAAGTACGTACGAGGTTCAAGGGCATGATTTGTTGCATCCCACCCGCCCACGCCCAATGAATCATTTTTTCGCTTCTCAATCACTGTATTCAATGCCAAAATATAAAACTATTATAAGCAGTCTCCAAAGTTATCGAAGATAGATATTTTTTGATTTTTAAATGTAGGTACCACCAATATTTTAGAACATATTTTTTTTAGCTGTGTTATCAATAGGTACTAAATCAAGACACTAACATCCAACAAGCACAAGCATAAGATATCAATATTTGGTAGGTACCTACCTATATTCACATGTCACAGTTTATGGTTCTGATCCGCGATTTTTTTATACATGTGCTAATTTTAAAATGCCCCTGTTATTTCTGTATTTCTATTTTGTATAGCCCTGGCTTTATTTACTTCGTTCGTGTAGGTGCGCCAAGACGTGTGACGCCCAAACCAACAATCTGCTCTAGCATTGGCACTGAACCCCTCTGCAGTCCTAGTCTAGATAACGTGTTGTAAGGAATAAAACAAAAGATGTGCCTCTTTACCGTTTAAATTTGAATCAAAATATCAGTGGTGTAATTATTATAAAAAAGGTTAATGTTCCATAGCGTTAATTGTACACAGGATTGATTGTTTTTGTTAAATGTTATGTAAACAATATAATTTTATTTTTACAGATGGTATCAAGTACGACTTCTAGCAGTGCCTCATCAAGCCAAAGGTTACAAAGTTCATCGCAACGACTTGCGCACATGGCCAACACCGAAAGGAAAGCGAGCTCCATGAAGTCTGACCTTACTGAGCTTAAAAGCTCTATTTCTGAGATGAAGAACTTGAGCAGCACAGCTGCGAAAAATTTTGGCCAAAGGTTAGTCGCAGTGTACATTAAATAATGTAGATGGATTAAGTTTTACACGGTTATTTACAAAATAATATACATTGCCAATATTGAATTGTTTCATGTTCGGGCAATATGTGTTAACACAGACGGTTTCCTGAGAGCATTAAAGATACTTTTGCCATTACCCACGAACCTGTATGAGCGAGCTCACCTGAGCGACCTTGGCTGTCCGCCAATTCCCACCCGCTGCTTCTCTACACTATGTTTTCAGTACCACGCCGACAAACAATAGCAACACTACAGTTTTCGTGCAACCCTTTTCCTGCTATCGTACACTAAGATACGATAATATTTCAATAAATTATTTTGGTGATTAAAGTGTCACGTAAATAAAGTTAGTATCCTATTTACAGATTTAGAAGTTCGATGGAGAATATCGTCGACCAGGATGACTTGGGTGAACGAAATATGCCCGTTATTCGGGATCTCAGTGAAATGGATGACATGGGCGATATGAGTGACATGGGTGAACTTTCCAGCGAAGGCCCCCTGGTAACTTTTCCGGAATCGGACACACCACCTCCTATAACCGAGAAACCATCTCTACTTTCGGGCAATAGTGCTGTTGTTGGCTCCAGTGCTGCTAATGAACTCAAATATAGTGCGGCACGAATGACGTCTGCAAGTTCAACTCGTGTCGTTGCTGATGGATATAGTGCATCGAGATCAGCATCTAACAGTACAAAAATGCGGCGTGTACAGCATGGCGATGTACAATACGCGGAACGCAGCGCAGCCAGTGCATCACATCGATTGCTTCAGGCGGAAGGTCTTACTGCAGAACAAAACGCAGCATCTCTTCAAGTAAGTAAATTATTTTGTTTTAAGAAAATCACGTTTGCCTTTTGGCACGAAATGATGTAAGGATTTGGGGGAGACATTTGCCCTGCTGTGGGGTTTTTATATTACAAAAATAAAACCGGTTAACTATGTAGGTATACTTACTTTTGTACTACTTAAATGTTGATACTCTATGCTCAAAGAATGTTGATGATAAACAGTAACAAAACATAATGGGTCAGTCGACTACTACATTGGGACGTCTGGCAGTAGCGTCTGTGGAGCCGAAAAGGCGCGTCGAAGGACGTGACCTCGCGTGAATGCGACCGATCGATATCACAGAGTACCGCCTCCACCACGGCGAAGCGCGCAGTATAGTGGGGTTTCTTGGTACGATAACATCCAAAATGTGAATATTTTTTAAATCACGCGATAGTTCTGCCGCTCGCTATGGCTGCACGTATTATCGCATGGACTGGCAGGATGCTGCGACGTGGAGGATCGCCTGGGGCGGTGAGCTCATTTATCTGCAGGCGCTTATCGCCGCAGTAACTGAACCACGCTTCTCTCAGTCAGTGCCTGAACGTCGTGCGCTCGAGCACACGCGGAAGTCAATTATTGCGCGTGCGCGCGCGAGTACTCGAATAGTCGGTTTTAAATATAGAATCAGAATGTCTGCGGGAGGGGGGTCGGCTCCGTGGCCGGTACGCCGCGGCGTCCTAGCACGCTTTCAGCCGCAGCCGCAAAATCCTTTGGTGAGAGTACATTTCCTCGGAAATTTTCTCAGTCGACCTTTAAGACACGTGACGTGTGTACACAAACTTCAAAACTCATAGAAAACGCACGAATTTCATACGATTGGCCTATATCCAATAAAAACTATAAGGAGGTACAATCCGAGCCGTGACGCGGACTGTTGTCCAATATAAACGTAGTTTTCATTTCGGGGCGAACGTGTTGCGATTTTATTCAAAAATACAACCATGTCTTCAAAACGACGTTCAAGACCCAAATTGCGTATCGCTATTGCCGTAACTATCAAATATTTACTTTGTGAATCATGTGTTGTATACTTTTGTTAGTGATTTTGAGTGATAACATGGCTGTGTTTTTAGAAGTGAAATCAGAGCTTATGTAAAACTACCAAAGCCTAATAAGTGAAAATTAGTGTTGTTTTGTACAATAATACCTATGAATTTAAAAAATGTGTATTTTTAGGAACAAAGGTCGTTGAAAGCGGGTGAAGTCACAGCACAAGAAGCAAATAATATGTCAGCCACGAGTTCAAGACTACAGACAGAGGCTTTCAGTGCCGAGAAAATGGCAATGGCTTCTGCACAGGCACGACAAACAGTTACTTCAAGCGGGATGTTTAGTCACAAAGAGCACTCCAGTGTTGCTCACTCTAATATGACGATCTCTAGCAAAAACTTGTCATCAAAATCTACTCTCCACACTTCCTCTCAGGTATGCAATCTTTATTCATGCTCTTGAAAGATTCTAGCATCTAACCAAGAATGTATATAATTAAATAAATAACTCGTACTAAAACAAAGCAAATCAAGTTGAGAATTGATCATTAGTTTTCTACAAAAAAAATATCGACGAATAATAAAGTGTACCTATTTACTCACGTATTTTGATACTAAACATATACAAGATGGCGCATTAAGGGTGGCTACCCTTTCTGTTATAGAATCAAATCATAGAATCAATCGACTACATTTCCCAACAGGAATGTTTCCTCCAAACAACCGATGAAAATGTACTTAACGAAATTGAGAAAAATATAAAAAGCTAATAAAATACACACTATATACAATAATAAATAGTGTTGTTGTTTTACTCACATAGGGTCAAAGCGTGAACCTAATGTTCACACTTTGATCCTTTGGTAAGGTAAGATATCAACCAATTAAATGGAAATAAATGTTAATATGACGTTTTTGTTATTTCAGATGAGTCAATTACTAAATGGAACAATTAAACCGGGTGATGAAGATCTTTCAAACTTAACTTTCGAAGATTTAGATAAGCTCAATGTAAATTCCAACCAAAAAGATGTTGAAACGGCAATCCAAAAATACTCATCTAGAATGAATGCATTTATTACGTCGATAAAAAATAACCAAATAGACATGAAAAATGCATCAATGCATTTCAACAAACTAAATGAAATGTTACGAAGAGCATGGGCGGTGCCAACATATGGACATGAACTCGGATATTCCCTATGTAACACCTTAAGAGAATCTGGAGGTCTTGACATACTCATGGGAAATTGTCTGGAGTATAACAATCCCGAATTGCAGTTCTCTTCCGCAAAATTACTTGAACAATGCCTTACTACAGAAAATAGAGCTCATGTAGTAGAAAACGGTCTTGAAAAAGTAGTAAATGTTGCTTGCTCTTGTACAAAACACGCAAATTCAGTTGATCATTCAAGAATAGGTACAGGGATATTGGAACACTTATTCAAACACAGTGAAAGCACGTGTGGAGACGTCATTAAACTGGGAGGTTTAGACGCGGTCTTGTTTGAATGTAGGAAAAATGACGTGGAAACGCTAAGGCACTGCGCAACAGCTCTCGCAAATCTGTCTTTGTATGGTGGCGCTGAAAATCAAGAAGCTATGATCAAGAGAAAAGTACCTATGTGGCTATTTCCCCTAGCTTTCCACAATGATGATAACATCAAATACTATGCATGCTTAGCTATCGCCGTTTTAGTTGCGAATAAAGAAATAGAAGCGGCCGTGCTTAAATCTGGCACTTTAGATTTAGTGGAACCATTTGTGACTTCGCACAACCCATCCGAATTTGCTCGATCAAATCTTGCACATGCCCACGGTCAAAGCAAAAACTGGTTGAAAAGGTTAGTGCCAGTATTAAGTTCGAAAAGAGAAGAAGCCAGAAATCTAGCAGCTTTCCATTTTTGCATGGAAGCTGGAATAAAGAAACAACAGGGAAATACAGAAATATTTAGAGAGATTGGAGCAATAGAATCTTTAAAAAAAGTGGCTAGTTGTCCGAATGCTGTTGCGTCTAAATACGCTGCACAAGCCTTGCGCCTGATAGGTGAGGAGGTGCCTCATAAACTATCTCAGCAAGTCCCTCTTTGGTCTATAGAAGACGTTCGAGAATGGGTTAAACAAATAGGTTTCTCAGAATATGCAACAAACTTTTACGAAAGCAGAGTTGATGGAGATTTGTTACTACAAATAAGTGAAGAAAATCTCAAGGAGGATATTGGTTTACAAAATGGAATCAAACGTAAAAGGTACTTTTTTATTATGCTTTATAAAACGTTTCTATTCATTTTTTTATGGCTGTTCTATTTCCACTGCTGGGCAAGGGTATCCCCCATAGCCCTCCACTCTTTGTGAGACCACATCTTGTGTGAAAGTATTTATGTAGTCAAGCCAGCAATTCCTAGGCCTGCCTTGGGGATGTCAGGCACCCACTGTCTGAAAATCCTAGCCCATCTGTGTTGGTGTCATCTACAAATATGATCCGCCCAATCCCATTTTAACTTGACAGATCTATCATGGCCTACATCTGCGATACCTATCTTGGAGCGTATCATGTTATATTTTTGAGCTTTATACCAACTACACTGCGCTCCATTTTTCTTTATTGTCATAGCATTGTCCGTAGTTTAATTATTATTTTCTCTTTACAGATTCACTAGAGAACTCCAACAACTTAAGAAAATGGCAGACTATACATCACGAGATACGAGTAGTCTTAACGACTTTTTGCAAGGCATAGGACCCGAATACACTATCTATACATATTCAATGTTAAACGCTGGCGTTGACAAGGAATCTATTCGAGGTCTAAGTGATGAGCAACTAGAGAATGAGTGTCGCATTGTGAATAGTATACATAGGTTAAGAATTTTAAATGCTATTAGAGGTAAGTAAATCAATAAATGATTATTTCTAGCTTATAGGAAATATAAATTTTAAAGAACACGTTTTATCATATCAACCCATAAGTCTCTACACCTACTGCCCACTGACTATCCCGTCGAATTATTGCTATACCTAGTAATAAATGCTCAGTCACAGAGTAGATAGGTAATATTAATACGTTATACGGTTGAGCAGACGTTTTCTTCCTTATTAGAAAAGATGGTTTAAAGAGAGTCTAGTAAAACCCAGGTTTACATATATATATATCCGTCACTTTCTAACGTCATAACAAAAAGAGACGTAGGTATCTTAAAACCTGGGTTTTACAAGACTTGCTTTAAACCATCTTTTATAAACAGACGTTAATGTTTAAAGTACAATGAAAACAGTCCTAACTTATTTCTTGTAATGGGATGGAAAACTGTTTCTCACATCAAAATTTAATAAAGGCAAAAATGCAACTTAAAAAATTTATAAAAGGAAATAACAATTCAACGTTTTCAGCATACGAATGCAGTTTGCTAAGTAAGGGTGAAGAAAATATGGAGAAGAATTTGGATGTATTCGTTAGTTACCGGAGGTCAAACGGTTCACAACTGGCAAGTTTACTCAAAGTCCATCTTCAGCTACGAGGATTTACAGTGTTCATAGACGTTGAACGACTGGAAGCTGGAAAGTTCGACAACAATCTGCTGCAGAGCATAAGGCAGGCCAAACACTTCTTACTCGTTCTCACGCCAAATGCGCTTGACAGGTGTAAAAAAGACACCGATAGAAAAGACTGGGTCCATAGAGTAAGTACAAATATTTAATTTGAATAATATTCGTTAGTTTTTCTTTATAAAATCGTAAAATAAGGATATAGTGTGACCAAGAGCGCTATACCGGTCAAGTAGTTGCGTGGCGAGACACGAGAGCGAAGCAGCTTGCTTTAGTCTATCATGTCGCCTTCGACGACGTCCGCGGCGGTATTACGCGTTACTTGCACCGAAATGTGTAGCCCATGAGATATATTTTTTTTATCTCATCTGCGTATTGCGTATAACGGTACATCACACTATATATAGTACGTGTTAAGTATTATCTACGAGTTAACATTCTTGAGTTCATCATAATATTATCGCCAAGCAGCTCATTATTTTTTATTGTTCGGAACTTAATGCTATAAAAATTGTACTTTAAAGGTATTTAATTACTAATTTGGTACTTATTTTACAGGAGATAGTGGCAGCGTTGCAATCACAGTGCAATATTGTACCAATTATCGACAACTTTGAATGGCCTAAAGCTGAAGAGCTTCCGGAAGATATGCGAGCTGTATGCCATTTCAACGGAGTGAGGTGGATACACGACTATCAAGATGCATGTGTTGATAAACTAGAAAGGTGAATAAATCTTCTTAATGTTGTAATAATATGGAAAATATCATATAATCTCAAAACGGATATTTTTACATATTAAAAATCTAAATTTACCGAATAATTACGAAGCAATAAAATGTTTCTAGTTTTCTCCGAGGAAAATCAAATCTCGCCAATCGCCTTGACGGACAATTGAGGGGTCGTGGAGATTCACAAACGCCTGGAACTGCCACCATTGGACGAGGACCACCGAACTACCAACGCATGGCATCCTGCGAGAGCCGAGGGAGTGATAAAGCAGATTGACTAGAGCCGCCCATACACACACTGCCGCCTGTTAGGTATGTATTTTGATAACACTATAATGCTGATAGTGAACTATGTAAATATAATATTGTATGATGAAAATCAGACTAAATGTAGTAAGGCTTCGAGTAAATTTCCGGAAAGCTGGACTTTATTATGGTCCTTGATATTGTAGAACTTCTAAATAAGATACCAAAGGACTAGACCAAAAAATCTGCATTTATTAAATAAATACTAATTATATATCGGTATTATGACATGGTTTTTGACTTGTCGTAAAATTTTATGTGGCATGCGAACCTTTACCGCTACTTTTGTTTTTTGTTTAGAACTACAATAAGAAGGTCCATACAAAATGCAGGGACGCGAGATGATTTAAAAGTTAAAGTCAAAACGCTAGAACTTCTAAACGAAGTCATATAGTCCAAGCTCCTAGCGCCCTAATATGAAACCTATTTTCATACGAGGGAGCTAGTTAACAGTTGCTACACAATGTATTAAAACAGCATTTAAAAAAAACATACTATAATTTTCAGACCACGAAGAAACCGCCAATCATCCTTAGAAAAAGCTTTATTAGCTTCCTCACAAAGCTGCGAACAATTACCTACTAGTTGTAATACTTCTAAGAACACATCTCCTGAAAAATCACTATATAGTCTACCTGAAATGTTATCTGAAAGTAGTGATAACATAGACTGTAACGAAATAGAGAAAACTTCACGTAGATGCCGTAGCTGTGAAGGCATTTTGGAAGCCGAGGAACAAATGCACACGCAATTATCTTTGCCCACGCCTTTAGAAGCTGCCACACAAACGAAGAGAAAAAGAAACTTCATGGACAGATGCGTGAACAAAGTGAGACTGTGCTGATTGTAATTGGCGTAAGGTTGTTTATGAATAGACAAGCCGACATGCTGCAGTGTGTGTATGATCAGTGACTGCTTTATTGGACTTTAATTACATATTTATGTGAATCTAATTTTAAAGTACAAACATGTGCACAATGTGTATATATTCTGTGTATGGCTATAATTTAAAGTTTCAATGTGTGTGAACACATTATTATTGGTAATCTAATAAGATCGTAATCTCAATGAGTGCTTGTGAAATATTTTACTGCTGTTATACGAGAAGTAATTGCCACCCTGCCATGTTTCAAGAGCATCGCACGAGGTGGTGATTTGATTAATTAAATAGGCAATTGCTATTTTAATAGTATAGCCAATTGCTTATCGTTTCTCTAACTGGTAATATTTTATTCTCTCTCTATCCCTTCACTCTCTATAGATATTATTATAATGAATTTGTCCTATTTTTTTTGTTTAAAATTAGTCTCTTGCCAATGAAGTATTTGTAAAAAACAAAATAATACGAAATTATAATTCACGTTATGTGATAGTTTAGATCTTCTGTAATGTATAAAATATAAATTTCTCGAAAACAGGTGTCGAAATGTTAAGTACGTTCATTTCTGCATCAAAATATTTTTTTATCTGTAAAAGTAATATAATATTACTTTGAACCTGTACAAAATTTCACCATAGATGTAGATTTTTACTTTAGTCATTTTTATGAGTTAACCATATTATTATAAATTCTTGTACTCTGTCAAAACCTTGTATTTATGTACTAGCCTAGCTCTAACCACGAAATAAATGGCATTATTAAAATATTGAATTTCTTAATTTTATGCTTAAAATCTCACTCTGTTCGGCAGCAAGCAGCACATGCTCTCGTATGTCTACAAAACAATCGTAAAACTGTACAAATTAATGCCCGGAATAGCTGCGTCCGCTTGTTCGCGGCCTGTTTAAACGACCCATAAATACTGAAAAGCAACCCTAACGTTCTCAAAGGCTTTTTCCGTAGATAGGCAGTTAATTTTTCCGCGAAGATATAGCTTAAGGAATCCTATGCAATAACGAACACGGCGGAGAAAACGTCCGCCGGTCAAAACGCCGCTGGTGCCCGGCAACGGCGGACAAAATATCCGCCATCTATGCCGCGCTTTAATTTAAGTTTACAGGTCCAGTAAGAAATATAGGTACTGTACTCTTAATTGGATACATTCAGGTCTGGAAACATGCCATAAACACGATCCTGCGCATAGGCGACACAAGTGACACGACGAAGCCATTTTAGTACCTAGGTAAGTAGGTACCCAATAGAGGTTTATTGGCTCTATCAGGTCTATACATTATAAGCCGAATTCTTAGATGTCTCGTACATTCGACTTCTACGAACTCGCCAAGCGTGCTGACTTCCGGAGCGAATTCTCTAATTTCTCTAATGTGGACAACATCCATGCTATTAATTAATTATAAAATGTACAGAATACAACAGCCCTATGCGTCACTTTAACCGACTACATGAAAGCTTTTGACAGTGTCGAAAACTGGCGGTATTCCATTATACCCAGCAATTTCGACAAGGGGTATGTGAATTATCCTCCAGGATTTCAGTGCCGTAACAATGCAAGTGACCACGTGCCAACAAAAAGATTGACCGACTTCGTGCCCATCTACCAAGGCGTTCGTCAAAAAGATGACACGAATCAAAGCCCGATTGGTATATCTTATGGCAATCGCGTTACCAGCATCATATTTTCTGACATGGTGTAGCGCAAAAGGGTACGGTAGTTTCATGGCTTTTTAATTATCCTCTTAGAAGCTAAATGTGCAGAAGATAGTTAACGCCACACGTCTCTATTGTCAGCATAGTCTTTAATCTTATGGCTTTCCATATATGGAAACCACATGTGTTGAAAATGGACGACACGGTTGGCACAGTGGCTAAGCGATTAGCTTTCTGCGCTACGTACCGCGGGTTCGATCCCCGCACGGAACAAATATTTGTTTCGGGTCTGATTGTGTGTGCATGTGACATGTATGTTTGTAAACTGTACCCTCGATACAGGAGAAAAAAAAGTGAGAGGCAAAGTTAAAAAAAATAAAAAAATCGCTACACGTAGTCGCTATCGTGAACATAGTCTTTGATCTTATAACTGGCCTTCCGTAATATTTTAAACTTCTGACCAGTAAGATTGGTGGTAGTTTTTGGTAGCTTGCTATAAAAAGGTACACTATTACTTAAAAATAATTTAAGTATATTAGTTTTGATCAGTTTATAGTTAAAGTAAAAATTCCTAGTCTTTAATGGAATTCTTACATGGCACTGGGCGTATTAGATTATTTAGAATAGAATAGAATAGATCATTATTTCCTTAGAGTATTCATATGATTATTTCATGTAAACCAGATACAGGCACTTATGAACTCAGCCCAATAAAGCTTATGAAATGTCGAGATTCTAGGTGCGCGGTTCCAAATAGTAGGTCGTATGGAGAAGAACCGGCAAGAAACTCTTTTAAAATAATAGATTACAATCTTGACCAGAGCTGCGAGAATAATGTAATTTATTAATGTGAATAAAAAATAAGAATAGGATAATAATTATTTGCCTCCGAGAGCTGGTTTTATTAACTTAACCGTATGCCTGCTGGTTGTTAGCCTGCAGATTATCTAGTTAATGTAAGAACTGAAACAATTTTTTCCACTATAACGGACTCAACCAGACAATCTGCAGATTAACAAGTTACGCTCATTAGCGGTGACATATTTTATACATAAAATATAATTACATAACAATGATATAAGTACCTAAATAATCTATATCTATCTATTCTAATAAATAAAATTGAAGTGTCTATTTATAATGTCAAAATAACAGCTTATTACTAAATACATATATTATATGAAAGTATATACGGCAGTTATAAAAAAAAAAACAACAAAAAAAAATGTCTTTCTATCTGTTTGTTTATTTTGGTTAATATCCGAAACGGCTGGACCGATTTTAACGGGACTTTCACTGGCAGGTAGCTGATGTTGTAAGGAGTAAATTAGGCTACGTTTATTTTAGAAAAATAAAAAATAAAAGTGAATAGTTAACGCTCAAAAAATCATCACGTACAATGAGAATGACATCAACTTATAAACAACACACATAAATATTGATTATGTAGAACTTGCACAAAAAGACAAAATATGATAGAGGCATAATGAAAACATAGACTTAGCAATATTATACGCCTTATAGATATGCCTCCTCACTAAGGCTCTAGACAGACGGACCGCATTTCAACTGCAATCCAACCGCAACTGCATCCGAACTGCAATTTGCGGTTGGATTTCTATTGCAGTTCTTTTGCAGTCGTGTCAACTGCATTCAAACTGCATGGATTGCAGTTGAAATGCGGTCCGTCTGTCTAGAGCCTAATAAAGGCTATACATATGAAGTGAAGAACAGCATTTAAACTAAGTATCTACTTATTTTTTTTTTACAAATAAGCTTGACTTCACTTTAATCAGTATGTATTACTACTGTTTAGAACAAATGTCCCTTGGATACCACAATCATCCTACCTATTCTATTTTAAGTGGGTCCAGAACAATATTTTTTCTTCTGATCCATCTCTATATTGACACTGGGAAAAGCAAAATGACTAAAGTGCCATTTTGTGTACTTTACAGGACCACATTTAAATGTTTTATTTTTATTTCTGTAAAACGTATATTATTCTAGTACAATTATAATATGTTTTATTAGAAATATACGTTTTACATAAAATTATCCTTTAGATAAATTTATATGAATATTGTCATAAAAAGTCTAAAATGTGATCCTGTAAAGTTTACAAATTGGAGCTTTAGTCATTTTACTTTTCCACTATCAATATGAAATATCATTACAGACCTCACATTCTTCTGTTATTTCATGTTTTGATCATCCCATCCATCTTTTCTTTAATCTACACTAGCAACCCATCCCTAGCTTCACACAGGTGCAATTTCTCTACTATAAGGATAGTAGAGACAAGGGGTCAAGAGGTTGTAAGGACATTAAATATCAAAGCATTATACATGTAAACCTGCCATGAAAATTATCTAACTGATGGTGAAAACCACATCAAAATCTGTTGTGTGGTTAAGGAGTTAGCGGACAGACAGACAGACGCAGAAAGCAACTTTGTGCAGATAGAGATTTAAATTTTATACTTATCATGCAACATACTTCTTATTCTTCCATGTAACAGATGAGTATATAGGTGAGTATAGAGATACATGATTTCATTACTTCAATATCACTTAACTAAATGTAAGGATAGGAGATTTTTATTTCTGATTTCTGCGTTCGTCCCATAGTAAATATTCTTCATGATGATTACAATAACCCCTTAATTATAGGGATTGGGTCTAGAAAGGTATGACTTTGTATACATACAGAAAGAATTACATAAAATAAAATAATCAAATAATGTTACATACCTAGGTATTCAAAATTAAATACAATTAATAACTACATTATACTTAAATAACTACATTATACTTATATATTACTATAATTATGTAAATATATCTATCTGTTACATATAATAAAATCATATTTTATTAAAAATCATGCTCTCCTCATAACCAAAATTTTTGGCAATATTCATATACTTAGTTATAATTTACACTATTTTGAATTAAATACATAAAATATCATGATGATGTGTTTACTTGGATAGAAAATGAACATTCATCACAACCAATAATAATGTTTGGTGGCATAGAATCAATAGTGTCTAACACGTAAGTTCCACCGCACCTACATGGGTAGGTGTAAGCACTACAGTCAAATTCCATGTCTGATACAGAAATTTTATCATACAGCAAACA
This sequence comes from Allophyes oxyacanthae, assembly GCA_932294325.1. Lineage (NCBI taxonomy): Eukaryota > Metazoa > Arthropoda > Insecta > Lepidoptera > Noctuidae > Allophyes > Allophyes oxyacanthae. Next base: position 11,726,698 of record OW028613.1, on the reverse strand, counting down.
ATCACTATGTTCAAAGCACGTAAGCATCGCGTCGTATTGTTTCCGACTCAGAGGATCCTTGAGAACAGACCAAGCCTTTTGTATTAGAAGAAAATTATCATCGTTTTGATTTTCAACCTTGTCAGGATGTGAACACAGTATTAGCCGTTTGTAGCTTTTCTTCAGTTCATCATTCGTCGCGGTTCTATCACATTCCAGAACTTTGTAGTAATCAACGAAAGATTGCTGCGCCTCCATTCTAACTACGTACAAATTGAGAAAAGTACCTTTAATGGTTGTCTTGCTTGGTCTTGCTGATGAAAACTACGTAATCATCGGTGATTTATCCCAACTCATTGAAGTACCTATGCATCGATGTCTATAGAAGTATGCAGCATTTATTACTAGCACAGGCTGTGATTACTAGGTAATTAGTATGAAACAAATTCGTAATTTGATATAAAATGCACTCAAACGAAAACGAAAAGCAATTGAAAATCGAACAAAAAAATTCCAAATTGAAATTTTGAATATTTTGACAATTCAATTTGACATTGATTGATAGTATAGTATTGCCACAGTATTGCAGAATACAGTGTTGCGAGATCTTAAATTGACATTGTTATTACAGTCCTCGAGATTTAAAAAGCCACTTTTGACATATATCATTTGAGTTAATTTGGGATGTGAAGCGTATAAATCTGTTACCAAAAATATCGATTTTTATAATAAATCGATTTAAAATTCTAAGAGTATATAATCGTTTTAAACTATGAATAAAAAATCGAGAAATTCATCTGATAAGCAATTTATTAATGTAGTAGGCACCGAATTTTATATGAAATCGCATTTCTGTAGGTATCTTCATAGAATAATAAAACATATCCATAATTTTATGCCAAAATTATTTATCCACTTGTACCGGTAATAATGGTCCACCAGTTATTGATTCACTTTCGAAGTACTCACATAGTTTCCAAACCAAGTTGTTAGAATCCATGTACCTATAGTAAGCCAAGTCAACTTAAAAGCGGGAACAGTCCAAAATCAAGGCCAGATCACAAAAACAGAGGTATCCGAGAAATACTCGTTGAGAGAACGAACAATTAGTTGGAAAAATCGCGAAAAACTGCACAGATGTCATTGTCATTACTGCCAGTGTCAAGCAAATTGTGATCATAGAGAAATTAAATTAATTATAATAATATAATGTACGTGTCATACAGCCTTTAAAGAGTTTTTAATACCTTCGTAATTTTATACTGATATTTCAAACGATTTTAACGATTCTAGTGATCACATCCCTTTATTTAAAAAATAATTGATTGAGAACGTAACCATTTTTATGATATTTCGGTAGTACATAAACATGCTTATTAAAAATATTTCGATGCTATAACAATACTTATGAAATTACATACCATGCTAATTTATACGTATCTCAAAAAATTATAATAATTTCATAATTATTATCAAGTGTATATTCAAAATGGTTTTTATTCACAGCCTATAGTAACATTGTCAAGTTACATACTATCGTTCTTTAAATCTGTCAAAAGGGACTTCTTAGATCTCGAGGAGTATAGCCTACTACAAGCTGCCGGGTTGCCAACCGTACAAGATTCCTCGTACACATACGTGATTCCTCGTACACATACGTGATTCCTCGTACACATACGTGACTCATTCGTGGATTGCTGTACGAGGTACAGTAGGATAATCATGATACGCGCTCGTAATTGGAATCGATTCAATTTGGACATAAAAAAATGTCCATTGCGTTTTTCCAATCGTCAACCGGAATGATTTCAAAAGCATACTGCGCAATATAGATTTTTGAACTGTAAAAATTTAATCGATTCCGATTACGAGACTGTATCGTGATTACCCTGCAGATCAGGATCGTAAAATTAAAGTCCGCGCGCGAGCTCCGAAGAATCCTTAGGCTTACATTCAGAGACGACAGAAACGAGTCTAAGCGTGAACTTACGCTTCCGTCTGTCAAAATTTGTTCGTAAGTTTGACAGATGGAAGCTTAAGTTCACGCTTAGACTCGTTTCTGTCGTCTGTGAATGTAAGCCTTATGGGTATTTGTTTTACTCTTCATTCTGCTTGTCTGTTTCTTCATTCATCGGATTCTCAATCTACCCCTGCGGTCCGAATTGCACTAAAAGTGATAATATCGCGAATCCGACCAAATTTAATAGTCACAAAATAATGACTATTGAGTGATAATAATACTTTTGATTTTGGTCTGATTGACGATATTATCACTTTTAGCGCAATTCGGACTGCAGGGTACATTATCGTTCAAAATAAGTTGCGGAATAGACTATTGAAATGTTGCAAAGCATGATGATGGTCCGATTCACATTAAATCCAAATGGTGGATTTTGCGCAACCTTTATTCCATCCTCTAAAATGTTAAGTTTATTCAATGTCAACATGTACGTTTTTAAAAAATCTGAATCTCCAGAAGGAAACGAAATTATATTTGATGTATTAAATAATTTATAAATAAAGAGTATTCAAAATTATCACAGCATATTATGTATTGATTATTATTTTTATAGAGTACTTTTTTTTTGGGGATTTTTTTTAACTTTAGGATAAATATTTTTGAGAGTTGGAAATACTGAAATACTTATTAGTCTATGGAAATACTGGACATTTGACTGTTGACAGGCGACACTGTAGAGGTGGTCTGTAACAGGTAAATTTAGAAACCTGTTTCACCTGTTCCAGTTCCAGGGAAATAACAGCTCCAAAATCCTGTTCCAAAAGAACAGCCTTTTACATTGGAACCAAAGACTCTTTGATTGCAACAGTTTTTTATTATAGTACCTACCTAGTTTCATTGAGTAAATATTTTCCCCAGTTAAAGCATTTTCATAAAATTTTCCCCAAATTTAGTGGTAGTTTTGTAATAAACAAAGCTAAAGTAAAAAAAAAAATTGCGATAACAGAGTTATTTTATATAGTATGGGTATATTTGGGTACTTAGTATGTATTTTATAAACCTATTCTGTTCATAATTTTTGCCATGGCCTACATAATTGAAAATATTGGGAACATAAATCCCCAATATTTACCCACTTTTTTATTTTACCCCGAACTTTTTTTTTAATAGGTACCGATTTTTATTACAAAAATCTATGGCTCACGCATTTTTTTGTTCAACGGTAAGTGCTTATTTTATGTGTGCATACGAATAGGTTAACAATAGTCACAGGCCGTCACAGGCAGAGAACAGATGCTATCTCTTTCTATTACAATAAGTCAGAAGAGAAAAGAGCTTGTTCCAAACTGTTCCAGGTCATTTATGTTTGTATCTCTTTCTAACAAAGTAAAAATCCATAAGCTAGATAGAGAAGAGCTTGATAAGTTACACAGATACACACACCAGTTACAGCAATGTCGGCACGTTGTAGGTTTCGCCTGTTCCACACGTACCTACAAGTTGTAGGTACGTGGAACAGGCGAAACAGGCAGGAACAGTTTTTTCTGTTTTGAGATATCTGTTCCATGTTTCAAAAACCTGTTTTTTTAAACTGTTTCGATAAATACGCCTCACTCCTAGGCGACAGCCAGCGTTTTGTTGACTTTAACTGTGTCTTTGATTATAGAAGTGTAGATCCGTAGATCCAGTGTAGATCTGTGTAGTTTGTTTATACTCTGTAACTATAAATGTTATTGTAGGAAGAATAATAAAATCTACATTAAAAGTTCGAAACTGCGGCTTTAATATATAGGTAATTTGGTTTTATATCCCATCATCAGATGTGATTTTTCCCCTCTAGACTACAATAACAATAACCTATAAAATGCCAACTTGGAATCAAATTCAGTCTCAACTTAGGAATCCAAACAATCCTGTTGTATTTTTTGATATAACTGTGGGAACAACAGTAAGTATTTACCAATCGATTGTATAACTTCTCTTTAAACCATAATTATTTTATTACTTTTTTACTTTCTTACATTACAGGAAATAGGTCGTATGATCTTCGAGTTGTTTGCTGATGTGGTACCAAAAACCAGCGAGAATTTCAGAGAATTCTGTACAGGAGAATATAGAAGAGATGGTGTACCTCTTGGGTATAAAGGTGCCACATTTCATAGAGTGATTAAGGACTTCATGATCCAAGGAGGGGACTTTGTCAATGTAAGTGTCTATCTAAGCACTTGAATAAATAACAGAATAGGTAAACCTTGTATCAGGGTTATGATTGAATATTATCACTCATTACCAATTAAACCTTTAACCTGAAGCAATTCCTACATCATACCAAATTTCTTAAATTTTATGTTCATGTTAGTAGTTACTGAATTGCCTAATTATATTTTCAGGGTGATGGCACTGGTGTTATGAGTATATATGGTGGGAGCACATTTGCAGATGAAAATTTTGCATTAAAACATGACTCACCAGGATTACTATCAATGGCCAACAGTGGCAAAGACACAAATGGCTGCCAATTTTTTATAACATGTGCAAAGTGCAACTTTTTAGATAATAAGCATGTAGTATTTGGAAGAGTGATTGATGGATTACTTGTTATGAGGAAGATTGAAAATGTACCGACTGGACCTAACAATAAACCAAAAATACCAGTTACAATATCACAATGTGGACAAATGTAAATAAAATGCAGTTTACAATGCTTCAAGTAAAATTTTAATTATTAATATTTTTTTCTATTTGGTAACAATATTGGAAGCTTAGCTTCTTGATAAAAACATTCATAAATGTTATCATTTAATCACAATAATTACAAACACAAATCATCACAATAAATACATTTACACATTTGTAATTTTAAATTGAACTATGGTTTAGTTAAGTTTTCTGTCAACTTTTAATAGCATTATTAAGTAGTAGATTTCTTGGTTGCATAGAAGCCGGTCCATACCGTCTGCCAACTTCTTTGATGAATGCTCCCTCCATCTGACGTGCAACTTGGTCAAAAAATAAATTCGATAAATGTGAATGGAACGCAGAGCGGAATTCAAAGGTAATTTGGAAATCAATTACACAGGATTGCTTTTCCCTTTTAAGCCCTGGACTAAACCTCCAAAGAGTCAACATGTGATGGAAGAGCTTGCCATCTGTGCATTCTGCTCTCACTAAATGTGGTTTGACTAGGGTGACATTTGAAGTGTAGGATTCATTGATTGGTGGAAAACCAATTATTAAATCGGCTTTAAGATTATCTGGATTCCTTTTTAATACTATAGATTTCTTACACCATGGGAGAAATTTGTAGTAGTTATCAACATCTGATACAACTTCAAACATTTGCTCCATTGTATGTCTGAAAATTGACAAAACAAAGGATGTGATGAGAATTAAGGATTAAAATTTATCAGGGAATGTAACAGCCTTAGCCTTCACGTGATCTGCTCTGTGAATAACAAAATAATGACAACAAATACTTCAATGAAGTGTGCTTCATGTCATAAGCATTATGCAAATAATTTTAAACCAGTGAAATGTAAATAATAATGTTGGAAGTTATGCAAATATTTTTTAATGAGAGGGATGTGCCTCATGAGCTTTCACAGACATTTCTTACAGGGTAGACAAAAACAACTTAGTGTTGTATTGTCACGATAAATGATGTTTGTGATTGGCCACCTCACCGGTCACCCTAAGACAATTATTAGATATTACAGACATTAACATTTGTGTTACATAATACTTAATTTATTATGGTAGGTAGTGTATCTTTGTCTTTAAGGAGTGCATGCCACTGATGTGCCTACTTTGTATCACTGTGCATACAAAATAATTATACAGATAAATACTTATCAAAAACATTTCAGGTATCATAATTATAGCATATTATTTTTGAACATGGCACTAATCAATGAGTTATACTTAAATACAAATTATTAATAATTTGTTTTAATAACAAAAGTGTATAAATCATAGACAACAAGACCAACTAAAAGTCAATAATAATTTATTATAACAATAATCAATTCATTTATTGATCATTATTGTGTACTTGCCAAGTCCCATATACTTAATTCTAAAGATACAGGAGATTTGGAGTCAAAGTATCGGTGGCGAAGGGTTTTAAAAGGGGAAGCCGTCCCAAAAATGCCCTCTAAATATTGCTGCATGACTAAAATCCACACCGTCTCTTGTAATCTATATATAGTCATGTCTGGAAGAGCTCGACCTAACTAAATAACAAGCCTTTTTTGTCAGTTGGATGAGTAAATAATATAATATTATGTTGGTCTAAGCACTAACCAATTCCTAAAGGGAAGCAGATGGGAATCGGGTTGTATGGACTCTTCGCCACTGCAAAGTATTAGGTTTAATAAGAGCAGAGCTATGGAGTTGGCTGATCTGCAATCATCACTTTTTTTTTTTAATTCTGAAATGTTTTTGTTTGAATCTCACTTCCTTTTTTTCATTTTTCACTCATTTTTTTTTTATGGTAACAAACAATATTGCAATTATTATGATCATGAATATGTTGGTCATTGAGGAAATAACAGACTTAAAGTTTTCTTTTCACAGAAAACTATAAAAGATAGGAAGTCGGAATTTTAGTGTTTCATTTACTAAATGCCACTACGAAAATAATTTTCCAAGTTTCTAGATCAGTTCAGAACAAAGTTACATATGGGTAAAATTCTCAGAAAAGACGAAATCTCAGAAAAGACGAAATGGCTACGCTTTGCACTGGGGGACCCCCAAATTTAGTTTGCACCACACGTTGTAATATGAAAATTAGATTCATAAAATCATCACTTACCCAACCAGCTGTCTCCCACAATATTCCCTGATTCTTGCCTGTTTTGAAAAACTTATAAAAGTTCGTTGTTGCTGCTCAGTGCCATGACAATGACATCCAAATCCAACGTCATCTATATGTCTATTTACGTAATGACCCTGAAAACTACAGGAAGAGTGCCGATGACTATTTTAAGTCAATATGTATAGGTATGTAATGAAAAATTTACTACATAATTATTTGCAACAATAAATTCAAAAGACAAGAATAATATATATCATGTACGTACTTGAAAAATACACGGTTTGAAAAGAGAATTCTACGACCGACGCAACAGCTTTTTGATAGAACCATTTTATAGAATAATTTATTTTTAATTCCAATCACTTTTAAAAACAAAGTACGTAAAACATTTTATTACAAGAATTCCAATTCCATTTTAACTTTTTGCAAAAATGTTTCCGACTTTTCGCGAATTGTAAAGCTGTCACTGTCATTCAGTGTGACCAAATTAAAGTTTACGAAAATACCAAGATTCCTGTCACTTGGTAACCCTCCGGTCCGAGTCCGAATCGACCTAAGAGCAAATAATACTGAATCGACCGCGCCGAACGAGCCGAACAAAACGAAGTTTCTATATGGCTTCGCACACCTATCCGGTTCGCGCCGAAAGAAACAAAAGTGCGCTCACAGCGCTGTCAACGTGTTAATGGCTACGTTCAGTAATTAATTTTTCGGTGTGAAAGTTACTCGTGCGAATGTCGCTCGCTCATCGGGAATAATTGAACGGCTTCGGGTGGTCCACAGCAGCGTCACGCGAGTGACCAATCAAACGATCTCAAAATATCTGCTGGATCCTATGTCAACAGTCAATGGCTACGTTCAGTAATTCAGTTTTCGGTGCGAAAGTCACTCGTGCGAATGTCGCTCGCTCATCGGGAATAATTGAACGATCCACAACTGCGTTACGCGAGTGACCAATCCGGACCAATCTAACGATCTCAAATTATCTGCTGCTGTATCCTATGACTACAGTCATTGGTCGGTTGTTAGCAGTGCGACCGAGTGCGACTTTCACCCTACTATTTCACGGAGTGACTAGAGCGATCGTCCGACGACGCTCGCTCAATTAACTGAACAGTTTAGTGTGATCGCCCGCGTCGTCGAGCGTCGTCCGGCGTAATAACTGGAACACACCTATTAACTAGCGATTCGGACCGCTGTCATACGTAGTATCTCTAAGTAGTCTGTGCCGCTGTCGAACAGTCAACTGTTTGGTCAACTGTCAACTGCATATTCTAGGAAGCACGTGTGAAATCCGTCATCCGTACATTGCCTGTATGGTAATTCGAAGAAATATATATAGAAAGTAATATAACTATTGTACTGTTGAGCTATTATTACGGGAGTATTTGTGAACAGTGCCGTGGCTTAATTTACCATGGGTCGTAAAGCAAAATTCGATGAAACTAAAAAGGTGAAGAAGGGACCTGGCAGGAAAGCGCGCAAGCAGCCCGACCCAGTCTTTAAAAAGGAACTGCGTAAGTAAATCAGCCAAGAATATATTATCAATTCAAGTAGGTATATATCGAACCCAATTTTTAAAACCAGAGTGAGTGTTTTAGGTGTATTAGAGTTGCATGCTAAGGATAGTTTAAATTACAGACCTACCTATTCCACATCCTACATAGCCACACATAGCCACATGCAATGGAAATGTATTGTGTTCAAAAACTGTGCTGTGCTGAACGGTGCCATGTGTATACCCTGTGTCTTTATTTATCTGGGCTTAGGCTGGTTGTTGGTTATACATAGTTGTAGGTTATAATGTGAACCAAGTTTGTAGTCTTTGCACAGCTAACATATAGTCTTAAAATGGCTGTGCCTGCCGCTTTACTATTATGAAGAAAAGAAAAAATATCAATGTAGCTATGATAGAATATTAAAATCTTTTTCATATGACTAGACAGCAAGTTTATGATAATAACTCAAGCAGTTAAAGAAAAAAGATAATAACCCATTTATTTAGAAATGATGAACTAATTCTTACTAAATCAACAAAAATGTAACGCCATTGTAACTTTTTTTAAACAAAATTTAATAGTATCCACAAACATAAAGCTTCATCTCAAATTAAATTAAATAATGTTCATGTTAATCAATTATGATATAATATATATTTGTATATATACTATATAATATAAATAATTTAATAATATAATAATTACATATAATATAAACTATTGCAGTTGAAGATGATAGCCCAGAAAAAAAGCTTACCCATAGACAGAAGCAAAGGGCAGCAAAAAGAGCAAAAAAGAAGACAGAACTAGCAGAGAAGAGGAAAGCATTGAAGCAAGCAAAGAAGAATGTTGTGAAAACCACTGAGGTGGAAGTTGACAATGAAGCAGAGAACAGCTCTGATGAAGAAACTGCTCAAGGTAAACAATTGATACTATTATTTACCAATTATAAAGTTGGGACTCCCATCTTCATGATCTGCATTTTTTTTACAAGGTAGTCAAAGTTTAGGCTCTCACAATCATATTGAAGTTTATTACCAGAGTCTGATGTTCATTACAATGGTAATGAACATCAAAATGTTGTGCAGTAGACCCGCAGGTCTGGTGTTGCATTCTGGGTATTTTATAGAATATTTTAGTTATTTTTACCATTATTGTGTGTCATCATTCTCCTGTCTTTATATCATTTGGGGTTGGCACAATATGTCTTCTTCTTCCATTCATCTCTATTAGATTATTGTGTGTAGTGCTTAATATTATATTTAGAGCCTGTGCTTGACCCAATTTGAGAAAGAAATCGGAATTTCCCTAGGTAATGATCCCTACTATGATGGTTTTAATGAAACTATCATGTTGTATGAGATGGTCTGTCATGTTTCCCCTCGTATTTTGAATCGTTTTCAATAGTATTCTCTTCCCATTGACTCTCTACAATACCTCTCCATTAATAACTTTTTCTGTCCAGCTTGTTCTCTCCATCCTCCTTCAACACCACATCTCAAATGCTTCCAAAAGCTCTCTCTCTATCTTTCTCACTTCTGTAAAGGGCTATACTCCAAATATATGAGTTAATGAATTTATTATTTTTGTTCTTAGTTATTTTAGATGGCCATCCATATGATCCAGACCTTTATATAAGACCATGCATTTCTGTTACATATTGTATAAACTTATCTTGCATTGTTATAGGCTTTCCATAGAATTAGAGGTCATCTTATAAGTACTGAAAATGTATAGCTTGATATGTAGCCATGCATACCTAAGAGTAATTTATAAATATAATAGAATTATTTAGTAAAGATTAATATAATTCGTAGCTCAAAAAATATAGATTTCACTTTTATTTTATGTCAGGTTACACTGATGACAACAAGGAGTGGCTTAAACCGAAACAAAAAAGCAAACAAAAACAGAAGAAATCTGATTCTGAGGACGAAGACGACAGTGGACATGATGATGATGATGTTTCAGAAATGGAAGATTCTGATAATAACACAGTGGGAAAGAAAAAAACGGGTAGAGAAAAGTATAAGGTTAGTAAATTTTGTTTTTCCTACAATGATGAGGAAAATGTTCTAGTCATCAAATAATTGCAATATACAACAACAAAAATTATTTATGTATCATTATACGTCTGCTAAAGCAGATTTTTAAAAGAACTTGTCAAGTTCAAACCTTTGTGTTGATCTGAATATTCTTTAATTAATATTATACAGTTGGCCATCAATTATTTAAAGATTCATTTTGAATACAATTTTCAGGTTGGAACTTTGGATGATTTATTCAAAGATTCAGACAATGAAAACGGGGATGTGACGTCAGAAGATGAAGGTGCAGCTAGTGGTGGCAAATTGGATTATGATTCCGATTCCAGTGAAGGAGATAAGGGTAGTGATGACGATGAAGACGATGATGACGAGATGTTGCCTATAGAAAAGGCTAATTTAAAATTAAAGAAAAAACAGAAAATAGATAAAAAGCTTGCAGATGATGAAATGCAACTTAATATTGCTAAACAAGATGTGTTCGCTTTTCCATCTGAAGAAGAACTGGATAATCCAACAAGTCTCCAAGACGTTCATCAAAGGATAAAAGATGTTGTTACAGTGTTGGGTGATTTCAATCGTTTGAAGGAGGAAGGCAGATCCCGCTGCGAATATACTGATTTACTTTTAAAAGACCTTTGCACATACTATAGTTACAATGAATTTCTTATGGAAGTACTTCTGCAAATATTCCCTGTACAGGAGTTAGTAGAATTTTTGGAGGCCAGTGAAGTTGCACGTCCCGTGACCATAAGAACCAACAGCCTTAAAACAAGAAGGCGAGATTTAGCTCAAGCACTCATCAACAGAGGTGTAAATCTCGATCCTGTTGGCAAATGGAGCAAAGTAGGTCTCGTTGTGTACAGTTCAACTGTACCAATTGGCGCAACACCTGAATATTTAGCAGGACATTATATATTACAAGGTGCTTCTAGTTTTTTGCCAGTGATGGCTTTAGCACCACAAGAGAATGAGCGGATATTGGACATGTGTGCAGCTCCTGGTGGTAAAGCATCACATATTGCAGCCATTATGAAAAATACGGGTACTTTATTCGCTAATGACGCTAACAAAGAAAGGACAAAAGCTATCGTCGGTAATTTCCATAGATTGGGTGTAGTGAATTCTATCATTACTAATCATGACGGCAGAGAGTTCCCTGATGTTATGAAGGGTTTTGATAGAGTGTTATTGGATGCTCCTTGTACTGGTACAGGAGTTATTGCTAAAGATCCCAGTGTGAAGACCACAAAGGATCAGAAAGATATTCAGAGATGTTTTAACATACAGAGACAACTGCTTCTTGCCGCCATTGACTGTTGCAGTGCAAAGTCAAGCTCTGGTGGCTACATTGTGTACTCAACTTGTTCAATTCTACCTGAAGAAAATGAATGGGTCGTGAACTATGCATTAAAGCGCAGAAACGTGAAGTTAGTGCCGACAGGTCTAGATTTTGGTACTGAAGGTTTTGTTAAATACAGACATCATAGGTTCCACCCCTCATTGAAGCTGACTAGAAGATTTTACCCTCACACACATAACATGGATGGCTTCTATGTGGCAAAACTCAAAAAGTTCTCTAATGTAATTGTAAGTATAAATACTTGCTTTTCAACTATCACACTCATGAGAGAGAATGTGTTTTAGCAATATTTATTTAATGTTTTAGCCGGATCCGTTTAAAGACGAAGATGATGAAGAAATTGAGCCCAAATCGACAGAGGAAGCAAAAGAGAATGGAGATGTTCAATCAGATCAAGAAACAGCTGTAACTGAAGATAAGAAAAAGTCTCCTGTAAAAAGATCAGCTCCATCGGATAGTGCTCATCCACAGAAAAAGAAATCCAAGCAGAATGCACAGATAAGGTAATGTTTAAGTTTAGTAATAAATAACATTTAAAAACGTTTGAATATTTCAGGATAGTGAATTCACAACACAATAGAAGATTTCAATTTATTTTTGTTATAAAGGATCTGTCTTGGTTATTTCAAATTGAAGTATATTGCATTATTGGGTATTTATTTAATGACTATAATAATTAATCAATGTGTGCAACTTGCGCAATACTCGACTGCTAGAGAGATGGATTAAGAGATGTGAGGGTATCACGTGAATTGTCACGTGATTTTGACACTGAATCTAGAATTCCACCCTATAATAGCCACTTTCTTTTACAGTCCTGCAAGTAATCAACAAGCTGCTAATAAGGCCCAGTCCCCTGAAAATAGCAGTCAAAAGCAAAACAAAAAGAAAAACTATAAAAATAAGAAAAATAAGCAAAATGTAGAAAACTCAAACAGTGTAAAAATTAATACTGATAATAACAGCAGTAGTATAAAGGCAGATGGTCCTAATATAACACATAAAGGCAATAAGAAAAACAAAATCAAAAATAAGAATAAATCAAATACAGTGGTGAATGTTCCTGAAAATGTACAAAACAACAGTGTAAAGACGCCACAAACTAAACCTGAGGCAGTACAAACCAATCAAAGTCCAAATAAGAAAAATAAAAATAAAAAGAACAAAGGTAATCAACAAGGCCAAAAGTCACAGGGTCCGGCTGTTAACAAAAATAAAGAAAAAATCACAGAAAAGGTCGAAGTTGCAGCTTCAAAGAAATTAAAAGAAAAATTAAATAAAAAGAAGAAGCAAATTGGTCAAATAAGTACGGGCAAGGATAAAAACTCTGCAAAAGGACAAGCAGTTGGTAAGAAATTTAAGAAAAACAAGTGAATTTTTATAGATAACTATAAAACAATGTTATTTTGATAATAAATCTATGTTCTATGTAATTAATGTTTTGTTTTTTAAAATTTATTACTTTCGTGCCATGAATAAGTTTCAAGTTTATACGAGAGTTGAATGGTGAATCTTTCTCTATTGTCAACCATTCGAATGGGCAGCAACATCCTTCAGTGTGTGAATGACAGCTGCGTGATGATTATAGCAATATCTCCTATGCGTCTATATCAGCAGTGGACTTGTATGGACTAATGTAGAACATCGCCTGGTCGTCATCAGCACATGTGAAGGGGCTCCGGGATCTCCCGTGGAACGCACTCTTGTTCACCATGGCAGTACATCCAAGGGGAAAACCAAATCATATCCACCATACTGAAAGGCAGGGCGTAAATCCTGCTGTTAAGAGCCTCTGAAGACCGACAGATGGTAGAATAACAGCAGAGTTACCTGTGCGAGAGTTTTAGTACTGACGTCACTAAACGCTGGACACCTGGCGGTTTAAAAAGGCCGCTTTAGATATATCATAAATTATTTTGATTACTTGATTCAAAATAATTAATTGATGACTCATAAATATCATACACGTAAGGTATTAATGTCTGTTTGTTCCGGCTAATCTCCGAAATGGCTGGACCGATTGTGGCGGGACTTTCACTGGTAGATAACTGATGTTATAAGGAGTAACTTAGGCGATTCTTACACTTGGATAATTCGGGTTCTTCACCCGAGTTCTTGGATGAATTGCTCAATGTGACATTTTAAGGCCCTGTTCTTCGGGAGAACTATGACTAGGGGGGATAATAACGCCACTTCACATATCGCTTATTATGATTCAAAGTATTCAAATCGGTATCAATGTCCTATAGTACTATATTAATGTATTATTATACTATAAAGCATTGATATTATTTGGCTACTTGAATACTTTTATTGTGCCTAAGATAAAAAATAGTTGTAAAAACTTGGGGTACTCAAAAGATTGAGAAAGTATTTCAGACCAGGATCACCGTTCTTAACTTTATAAGGCACAAATTCGGACACATAGGTATGGAATCCTGTTCTCATCCCTGGGCCGGGGCACCCCAGATAACATCCCCACCATGTATCTAGGCTATGCGGTTTACTACCGTACGATTCACGTGCCAATTTTTGTTACGGACCACGAAACTGGAATTAATTACGATCAGGCATCGGCGTGCAGCGGTTTTCCCGAACACATACGAAATGGGGATTTTCAAGAAAATAGCCTACACCCTTACCTACACCATCCTAAAAGGTCGACAAAGCATCGCTGACTCCTCTGGTGTTGCGATGTTCAAGGGCGTCGGTGATCACTTGCCATCAGGTGAACGCACGCTCGTTTGCCCCATACCTATATCTACTATTCAAAATTCCGAATGTATTTATTGTTATGTTTCGAGTGTATGAAGTGTGTCTGACGCTGACTGTCCCTGGACCTAGTACACATCTACTATCCATTTAAAATGTATTTAATGCTCGAAATGACTGCAGCTTATAGTTGCGAGTTTGCGACAAACAAATGACCGACTAACGTTGTTGCGACAGCACGTACGTAGTTGCGACGCATGGAGTGGCGACAGATCGTTACTGCGAGACGTTACGGGGACAGCATGTGGTTGCAACACACGTTGCCTCGACAGCACGTGGATGCGACGTACAGAGCCGCGACAGATCGCTGTAGCGACACACGTTGCTTCGACAGCATAAGGTTGCGACGCAGGGGGTCGCGATATAATTTTATTACGATAAGATGCGAGATGTTCTTACAGAATAGCTCCTCTAAAAGTGGAAATTAAAATGTAATGTCAAGCCAATCTCACTTTAAATATCTACATAAAAATAACCCTCCATGTCCTGGTGAGGGATTTGAGTTGAGTCTGTCCCCAGAGTAACCCCCAGTAATTGGGATGCGAAGGTAAAATAATCATATTCAACCGAATGTGGTTGGACTGAAAGCCGATGCATACTTGAGAAAATATAGCAGGGTATGGGTAATGAAACTTGGCGAATGTTTTATTGTAATAAAATTCTGTTGCAAATCCATGCGTTTCAACCACATGCTGTCGAGGCAACGTGTGTCGCTACCACAAACTATAAAGAGTGGTCGCTATAGTGATCTGTCGCAACCACATGCTGTCGGGTTATCCCGTATATGCGGTGTATCGCAGTAATGATCTCTCGCGACTCCGTGCGTCGCAACAACGTTAGTCAGTCATTTGTTTGTCGCAACTATGAGGTGCAGTCGCTAGAAATAATTCCCAACTGTAATAATAATTAACAACGCAAATTCTTCCGGAGCGCCTTTAAAAACTATACCAGATACCTACTGGTAACAAAAACACCCTATTGCGTAGTAACTATTCAGTAATATGTGGCGTAGTGGCGCTGGAGAGCTAGGCATTCGATTTCCGTATCTTCGGGACGTTTGTTCCGAAGATACCGAAATCGAATGCGTCCCTCTCCACTTGTTTAAGTGCAGTGGGACTGGGCCATTATAGTAAGACGTTATTCATAATTATATTTATTTGTAAAGTAGGTATGTATCTAAAATATTATCAAGGTTTATTTTTATTATCGCTCATATTTTCCTTACGGGGTAAATAGGAGTTAAACCGGTTGCCAATTTTAAAGTATTTTATCTGGCAAAAAAACACACTATACATAGGTACACTTTACAAATACTTTATAGGCAAAAAACAAACAATTACATTAGTTAACCGAAATATCGTTGGACACACATATGGGTTTGCTTATCTATAAATCTTGAGCCATTTTCAAGTGTGGGTATAGGATGAGGAATTAGATTTTTGGTAAAAAAAAAAGTATATTATTTTAAAAAAGAAACTGGATCATAAAAATCTCTAAAACCACTAAGTGATCGAGTTACATTATTCACAAATAAAGTATTAAAAAATAATAAATGGGTAATAATAGTTATTATACATTTAAAAATCAACATTATTATCTATTGCATGTTGGTAGTCGATAAAATTGTAATCATAGGATTCATCTTCTGTATAAGCACGGTTTGGTGAATTTTCTTTCGCCGTTAGTAATTCACATTCCTCAAATCTTTCTTGCTCATCCTTAAGATGTTTTTCATGAGCTACAATACTGTCTCTATATTTCGTCAAGCGGTCTGCCAAATATGCTACAGGATCATTTGGTTGATGGTAAACTACAGCACTTATGCAAGTTTTTAGAGCTTCACCGACTACTCGTTTTAAATATTTGTTTTCTTCCATAGTCATCGGTTCTGGTGGACATGGTTCATAATGAAATTTTTCAGTATGAATTTTGACAAGATTACCTAAACCATCGTGTTGATATTGTACCGTTGAATTCTCCTCGCAGTATATATGCTCCCCTTTTTCGTTGATGTGATATCGACCTAACCAATCATAGTAATATTCAGTGCCGCCTATTTCTTCTAGTACTTTAACTAGATATCCGCATTGACTGAATATATACTCACTAGCCCC
Organism: Allophyes oxyacanthae; assembly: GCA_932294325.1. Taxonomy (NCBI): domain Eukaryota; kingdom Metazoa; phylum Arthropoda; class Insecta; order Lepidoptera; family Noctuidae; genus Allophyes; species Allophyes oxyacanthae. Next base: position 11,710,150 of record OW028613.1, on the reverse strand, counting down.
TTCGTGATCTTTATACACCCTTTCTCGTAAATCATTTATGTAATATCGACCGCACGCGTCATAGAAATAAACACGTTTTTCGTCATCTTTTAGAGGAACCAGTTCATTATTGTCATTTAATTGGTATAAAATGTTATCGTTTGCTTTTGTGTAAATCTTTCTTCCATGTTTATCGACACTAAAGTTTCCTTTATCGTCAGAAAATATCTCTTTTAAGTCTGCAACGCTCAGTATTGATATTATTGAATCATGATCATGTTCAATAATGGCGCTATTCCAGAGCTGAACTAGTTGCTCTACAAGACGACAACGATCATGATGTGGTAGTAAATGATTAAAGATCCGGACTTCCCTATGTTCATTTAAGTTTTCTTGTTCAGTCGTACTTTCATTTCTAAGAATATTCATTGAGACTTTTATATTTTCAAGCGATTGTAATCGTTCTTCTAAAAACATAGCTTTATGCTTCAGAGCCATTAATGCAGAAGATTCTTTATTCTTTAATCTACTTATACGATCCTCTAATGCTCTAATTTTTTCAACAATTTTAGTAATTTCTAGTTCGTTTAATGAGCTAATTCGAATTACATTGCCTAGAAGTTTCCCCTTGATATTGATTAGTTCAGCTACCCTCTGAGCTTCTGGGGTAGGATCAGCGGCTACTTCTTCGACGACTTGTTGTAATGTTTTAGTAAGGTCACTCGGTTCAATAGGAACTTTAAGATCAAGTACTTTACAGAACTGTATCGCTAGACTGTCGTTTATTCTATCCAACCAGGTCATAAGTTCTTCTATTTCATCGTGAATCTTAAAGTGATATTCTGTCTGATCGGCCTGAAAGCGGATATATCTTTGTTTCTCCAGCAGAGCACTATTAACGATGTCTTGCATTTCGCTTACAATAGTAAGATCTGCTTGAATTAATTCATTTTCTTCTTCCGTCATAGTACATCGCATTCTTTCAATATATCGTTTAAGATAATTATATCTATTTAAGGTACATTCCATGGTGAAATCGATTGCTTTAAGGACAACTTCACGTGGAGTTTCCTTGATCCTTTTTCTAAATTTTTCTACTTCTTGAACAGCTTCCAACCATTTAATATGGAATGAGTTTACTATTTCGGCTACCTTCTCTGGCTCCGCATTTTCTAGTAAAGCTTGACGTATATCTACGAGGGATTTGAATATTCCATCGGCATAATCCTTATGCGTAAACAGTATCACCGGATTTTCAAATGAATGTTGAATTTCTTTAGCGATGGTAAATAAAAATATCACCGCTTCCCGTTTGTTCATTTTATATATTATGAATAAAGGTTCAAAAGTAAATGAATAAGAAATATATTATTCTTCTGATTTCGTCTGTCATAAAACGGTCATAAAGCAAATCAAGGGATTATCATAGACATTAAATAAGTCGTAGACGGAGTGTTATAGGTACTTCGTACAAGGTGGTTATATCTGAGCTTTGAGTATTTACTCAAAGTATCTGAGACATAGATTTCGCTTACGCTCATCTCATCTCAGTCATCTCAGATGAAGATGACTGTCAGATGTGGGTTATTTATCATTTATTACCATTTTCTGATCCTTAGGATTTCGAATTTCTCAGGATCGCACTGGTAGTTTTGCCCACAGATCGCACTATTGCGGGAATAATTAATGGGTATAAAAATTTGGCGAAAAGACCATAAATAGACAAACATAGTGTGCGAGTGAGAAACTGATCTTTACGAAAAAACCTACTTACGAGCACGAGACAGTAAAATGGACAGTAGAACCACAGTTTAAATATATAGTAAATATGTATATCTATATACTGTGGTAGAACCAATTTGAAACAATTTAGCCTCCGTTAATCTCTTGTCAAACTAGAACCTCGTGTTATTTTATAAAATAAAACACCGGCCAAGTACGAGTCGGACTCGCGTGCGAAGGGTTCCGTACCATTACCTATAATAACGGCAAAACAATCACGTTTGTTGTATGGGAGCCCCTTTAAATATTTATTTTATTCTGTTTTTTAGTATTCGTTGTTACAGCGGCAACAGAAATACATCATCTGTGAAAATTTCAACTGTCTAACTATCACGGTTCATGAGATACAGCCTGTTGACACACGGACGGACGGACAGCGGAGTCATAGTCATAGGGTCCCGTTTTTACCCTTTGGGTACGGATCCCTAAAAATTAACAATCGTTATGAGGATAATATATTGATAGGATGAATTTTTTTCGGATTTTAGTCGCTTCGATTCCCGGGTGTGGCAAGCGTATTTTCAAAAATCTATAAATGCAGTTTTGTTTCTTTTTAAAAATAAAGGAATGTTTCCTATGAGTAAAATTAGCTGTCTTCAGTATTTAGATTACCTACTTTTCTTCCAGGTACGCTTCGAAAATTCCACCCTGTATATCAATATACTCATAAATGTGTCGTGTTCTGTGTTAAACTACGGTGTAACTTACAGCAATAACGCAAATAAAGACCTTTTACGTGTAAATACCAACAGTACAATACTATTTTCATACTGCTTATTTTCATAGAAAATATTCCTAAAATTATTTAGTAGATAATACGTTTATATTATCCAGCAAACCCCTTATTTTTAAATTAAATATTATTTTAAATGATTATGTGTAAGATAAAAAAATATTGTACGTGAAAATGAAACCTATTGGCATAGGGTTTGCACAAAATCTATCGATAATTATGGCGATATTTTCAAATGAATTTTTTGTACTACCTAAGCTTCGTCCAAGTCATAAGTAGAGAGTTACCGTTATTGCTTATAATCATATTGAAACCTAAAAGTTGCTACGAGTCATGAGGTGAGTTTCCAGTACTGGAGGCACAGCCACCTTCAGATCCTGGTCATTTCAAATTACCATGTTCTGTTTGCAAGAGGATTGGAGTTCGATTCCGGCCTAGATATCTCTGACTTTTCGAATTGCTGCGCAGCACTTCTTTTTTCTTCACTTTGTCTATCCATAGGTACAACTTTCCTTTGATTTAGTTTGAACGCAGAAGTAGGTAACTGGTGGAAAATGAGACTGGTAATTTAATGGAAAATGCTACATCGACACGAGTTAAACCCTTTAGATCTTTAGTTAAATAGATTATACTTGTAAAACAGGGGTTTAAACTGTGTACGGCGATAAATACTAGGGTTTGTAGTATCATGAAAGTATAGTTGCTGATTTCGTACACCCCTTGTTCTCGCACAGGCGGGCGGAAAACGCCGATGTTGGTTGGACGTTTTGAGGATAAATCAAAAGGGCTGGGAGCTTTCCCGTCCTTCGGCGGCCGGGGCGGCGACCGTTGCTACGGCGGCGTAGCTCGGCTCCTTAATGAAAAGCGTGGCCCGCGCAGCCCCGCGCCCCCTCGCCCCCGCTCGGAGGCTGCCGCCAGTAGCCCGCGGACCGCGCTCTCGACGACACACGCGCACACACACGCTCCTGACTCTCATCTACATCTATCTATCACTGTACGTCGATATCAGTTCTATTTTATATTTATAAAGTGTGCGTTCCCAATTCTAATATCCATTTGAGTGCTAGTTTCATACATGAAAACGTGCTACGGATGAGTTGACCGGAAGAGGCTGAAACGGAGGCAGGAAGCGAGTAGGGTGGGACGCGGCTTTGTTCGCGGCGTACTACGCCCGTGGCGGAGGCTGTAGCGCGCAGCATCCGCCCGCTCGCCATGTTGCTATCTCTACCTGCCGCGCCGCGATGCAACCGAGTCTACCGATCTCATTTACGATCTATCTTGTAAATCGACAAGCGGAAAACTTAATAAACAATTTGCTTTATTAGATAATACCGATAAGTTTTACGAATCAACTATTTTAATATTACTACGTATCTACCTACACAAATCGTAGAACATCTAATGGTTAATGTTTTCGTAATTCGTATGTCGCTCGTCACCAGTAATAAATAATAAATAACTTATTGTTGTCCAATAAATAATTAAAGCAAATTCGTAAACATTGGTCGAATAAGATAGAGTAAGAGCTTTTCCTCATTACATTGCTTGTTCTATTGTTAATCCTTGTCATAACATTCAATAATAGTGCATAATAACTGGCTAAACTTGCGTGTGAGGTTAATAGTACGATTGAACTGATTAGAGAGCAGTCCCTCAGACCGTGTCTGACTGAATCCCAGAATATAGCTTCATTAATACAGAAAATTGTATCAATGCGAAATTGCGAAAGTAATTGCAACAACGAAGAGATTATTGTTTTAGGAAGTTAGTTAAATTTTAATTAAAACTAATTCGAATGTAAATCTTATTCGATCCATTGTATGCAGCGGTGGATAGGAAGGGTAATCAAATGAGAAAATGGAATAATTAAAATAAAAAAATAGCAATAAAATAATAAGTAATTTTTACTGAATTTATTTGGTTTCGACAATTTGTTATAACATGACGGTGTGACTGCGTGACTGTTCTGCGTCTGAGGTACGAAACATAACGTGCGAGTGAAATTAGCTATAATGGAACTGGATGATTACGCGTTCTATGACTGATACTGACTCGTTTAGTAGGTCCATTTACATAGAGTAGGTAACACCACAATATTGGAAATATGGAAATCTTCCGACGATCTGATCAGGGATAGTAGCTAACAATAGCTTTAGTCCAGATAACATTGATACATTTTCTCCAGTGTAACGATTTCCCTCACATGTCCGGCCAAGTGACATTTGAAAGAAACGGTTCCTTATTAGCATACCTACCGTACTTTCGGTTATAGGTAATAGCTACTTTTTAAATTTACTCGTAGCGTCTGCACTCTCACATTCAGGGAGCCATAGTTACTGCTGCATTCAACGTCATCATCCACAACTTATGTTTACCCACTCCCGAATCCACGCCCTCTTGTTACTCGTGCCAGTTTAACTCCGCTCTTCCTAATGTTCACCTCCTTTGATAAATGATCACTCATTTCGAACAAGGATGTTTTATTCTCAGTCGGGAATCATACGGCGCGACAGTCAGACCTGTGAACATGTACACTAACTTTCACTTGATCCAATAGTTACTAGGTATGATCATAAATATTATGTAGGCTAACACCTAGGAAATGGTTATGGAACTTCCCGACCGTAAGCAGCAATCCGTGCCAGTTTACTTTGTAGTGCATCATTATGTATTTACATCATGGTAGGCCGATGATCTTTATAAGACTTTACATTCTTGAGTTTCCTCAACTTAACTTATGAATATGTTATTGATACCAGCTGATACCAATTGTCACATAATGGTAACTTGGTACTAGCAGGTACTACGAACCTATCGGACCTAGCAAACCGGCACAAGAAAAGAAAGGCCTGCGGGTCTACCGCGTAACTAAAATTGTAATGAACATCGACATTGGTATTACACTTCAATACGATTGTGAGAGCCTAAACTTTGAGCTAACTTGTACAAAAATTACCTATCATATAGTTGGGACTCCTATCTTCATGATTGGTAAAAAAAATACAAGTTAGCTCCAAGTTTAGGCTCTCACGATCGTATTGAAGTTTAATACCATTGTCGATGTTCATTACAATTTTAGTTACGCGGTAGACCCGCTGTTCCCAGCAGTGGGTAGTTTAGGCTATGGATGATGATGATGAAATGATCACCTAGAACGTTAGGTCCTTGATTGAGGTCAGCACTGGATAAAATCTAATTAAAGAAGCTTGTCATATTAGGTATGGTCGTAGGTTAAGCTACAGGTCTTAAGTTGTGCTATGGTAGATGCTCTCTCTCGCATTTATTTTGATTATTCTACGATATTGTCTTCGGAACGATTGTTTACCAAGTAAACTAGCACAGTTTTATCACAAACGTCATATACCGCGCATTCTGACGTTATCTACAACTATTTAGACATATCTAAGAAAACATCTACATACAGTCTGTTGTTTGTCTTAGTTTCTATCGTAAAGTAAAACAATGCTGGCCGCGTATCACTTTCACGCCACACGATCACCGACCGCACTTTGGCAATCACAAGTAGCGCCTTGCACCTAAATGTTTATTGATAACATTTTGTTATTCTTCTCGACTTCGTATTCCGTCCGGCGACGGAGATGCAATTTCTGTTGAAATGCATTGCTACGTGTCGTTTGCATTCAATACGATAGTCGATAAGTTTTGCAGAGCATCCAGCGGCTCTTTGAAGTTACATCACAACTGTATCATTGATATTTAAAAGTGATTAGCATGCGTTGCACTTGCTAAATTTATTTGGACGACAAATGAAAGCGAATCTTTCTATACCTATGTGTAGGAGTTGATTTTTGTGCAGTCAACGACTTTAAGGAAAATAGATTTCTATGGCATTAGGTTTAAACGTGGATTCTGCGGGTCTACCGCGTAACTAAAATTGTAATGAACATCGACACTGGTATTAAACTTCAATACGATCGTGAGAGCCTAAACTTTGAGCTAACTTGTAAAAAAATTAACTATCATGAAGTCGGGACTCCTATCTTCATGATCGGTAAAAAAAATACAAGGTAGCTCAAAGTTTGGTCTCTCACGATCTTATTGAAGTTTAATACCAGTGTCGAAGTTCATTACCATTTTAGTTACGCGGTAGACCCGCTGCTACTACCATCAAAGAAAAGTACATAAGAATGAAGATAATCCTTCCTGTTGCACATTATCTTAGCGAAAACTTGATAACTATGCCTAAAAGTATTACTGTAATTATCAGAGTTAATTCACAGATTTAAATAGCAATAAAGTAGACCTCTCAAGTTAATGTAATCTGAGTTTGTGTGAATCAGAATCGACACAAGTATCTATTTATAACTTAACTTCATCGTAGTCATCATCCGAAATAAAACGAACTGACTTCGTTTCCTAGAATGTCTCGACTCTACTCTGTATCAAACGTAGGTTTCGATTTAAACTTAAATGAAATAGTAAGAATCAAGGAATGTCGGATCCGCGAGATTCACCGGGCATTTCCTGTTGTTCTCCAGCGGCCCGTGTTGTTTACGCTGAAGTAATTCTTTTGTGCTCACACTGTACTCGGGGATATTTTGAATAGTCTTTTTTTATTGTATAACAAAAATATCTGGCTCTGTCACCTCTAGATTATTATGATGTCCGTTCAGGTTATTAAATTTAAAATAATGATGAAATTCATCTGACGGTGACGAAATTTACAATCAATGAATATATTCACCATTTTGAAAAATAATTTCCTGGTTTCTTTCCGAAATAATATTATCGAGACTTGGCTGGACCCAGATTATAAAATTAACATAAAAATAAATTTACTTTATAATAAATAGTGTGCAAATTACCTTCAAGAGTTTCGTTCGTTTTCGTTTAAAATTCGCTTACTTTGGTCTATGTAGGATATTGCTACGAGTTTCTTAGAATAGACGATTTTAGGGACTATTAAAATATAAATTTCCTGGTTTCTTTACTAAATAGTAAATCACTTAACAATTTGGAATTATCTACTATTATTATGGAAATCTATCTTCAAGTGCTTGTATGGAATTTTGTTTTTTTAGGGTTTCCGTAGTGCAGCTACGAGTTTCGTAGTGTATAGTGGTTTTATGTGTTAATTTTGAATTAACTTCCTGATTGTCTCTCGAGTCAAATACACCTTTAAAAACATTAAAATTTGAATGAATAAAATACGAAATACGTTCATTGAGCTAAAAAAACTTCAAATATTTCCAAAATCTGTTTTTGGGGTCTCCGTAGAGCTTTGCTACGACTTTCGTAGGTCGTAGCGAGGACAGCTTTTACTAGAGTGCTACAAGGTCGCCGTAAATGGGTCTATGTTATTGTAGGCTTTACTGAGCCCTCATACAGCCTTTTGTTGATTTCGCACGCTTTGTGAGGAAGTGGGTTAGTTTTAATTAACCTTCCCGGGTTTTGGGACATATAATGTTATATTCATTGTCTCCTTAGATACGAGGTGCATTCAATAAGTACCTAGCCTCATCGCCAGAGGGCGCTGTAGTTTCAAAAGAGTTTTACCACAGTGTAGCACATTCTTTTTAAATTCTTTTTTCAAATTTTCATTCCAATCCCTTCATTTGTTTTAATTTGACAACTTATGGAAGCCAACGTGTCGATCGGTTTTACAAAAATGGAAAAAGAGCAATATCGTTCGGTGATTCGATTCCTATTTTTGGAAGGGAAAACGCGCATCGAAATCAAAGAGCGCTTGGATGCTGTGTACGGTGACTCTTCTCCATCGATGGCCACCGTCAAGAATTGGTTCAACGAGTTTGCACGTGGCCGTACGTCGGTTTTTGATGAACCACGTCCAGGTGCACCGAAAACAGCTGCTACGGAGGAAAACATTAAAAAAATCCATGATCTCGTATTGGCAGATCGCCGATTGAAGGTTCGGGAGCTAGCTGAGACTGTAGGCATTTCAGAAGGAACAGTGCATCATATTCTTCACGAGGAACTCGGCATGAGAAAGCTGTCGGCGCGATGGGTGCCGCGTTTACTCACACCAGAAAACAAGCGCAACCGTGAGACCACATCGGAGACGTGTTTGGCGCTGTTTAAGCGGAATCCAGCGGAGTTTTTGCGTCGTTTTGTGACCGTCGATGAAACCTGGATCCACTGGTACACACCAGAGACCAAGGAGCAATCAAAACAATGGATCCAGACCGGGGAACGTGCTCCAAAGAAGGCGAAAACTGTAAAATCGGCCGGAAAAGTTATGGCCACCGTTTTCTGGGATTCACAAGGTGTGATCTACATCGATTACCTCGAGAAGGGTAAAACAATTACAGGGCTTTACTATGCCGATTTATTGGGCCGATTCGACGCCGAATTAAAGAAAAAACGACCCCATCTGGCGAAGAAAAAAGTGCTGTTTCACCACGACAACGCACCGGTTCACACGTCTGCCGTTGCCATGGCCAAATTGGTCGAATTACGCTACGAATTGCTGCCCCATCCACCGTATTCTCCAGATTTGGCCCCTTGTGACTTCTTTCTGTTTCCTAATCTGAAAAAATCACTCGCCGGGAATAGATATGGATCGAATGAGGAGGTCATCGCCGCCACGGAGGCCTATTTTGCAGAGTTTGACAAAAACTATTTTTCGGACGGATTAAAAAAGTTGGAGCATCGCTGGGCTAAGTGTATCGAACTAAAAGGAGACTATGTTGAAAAATAAATTCCCACTTTTCCAAAATTTTCGTTTACTTTTTGTAGGCTAAGTATTTATTGAATGACCCTCGTACATTGTAAGTATTTTGGAGTTATTATAAAATTATAGAAAACCTTTTCGAAATATTATTGAATGTTTTCATAAAAAGCACGGTATAACGAAGGAGGTAGTTGAGATGCATCATTTCCATCACTAATACCTCCGAATTTCCATGTCTAAGGAACATGTAGAGCAACCGATTCGTTGGTATTCTCTCCAGGCAAACTTTTGTTTAAAACATGCGATTCGTGGCTCATTTCACTAGTTCATAAAATACCGCGTTCGATTCATGAATGCTTTTAAGCGAATTCTAAATATTATTTTTGTAAATAAATATTATACTTATACTTCTCCACTTCTAATATTTATACCTTTTTCGTAGCGTTAGAAGACAGGTTTACTTATAGCAGCTGTAATATCGAAAAGTTCCAATGTTTTGTACACATGTTTAAATAGTTTTCAAACTAAAATAGTAGTGATGTGAATAAACAAACAATTAGTCATAAAAGGACCACACAGCCGTGCCTAAGACTCTCTCGTAAATATTTACGTTGAAATTATTTGATGTTAACGCCCGTGGCTTGTACTGGTTAGCTGTTTCTTTACTTAAAGCTGCTTGGTTATTCAATTTTCAATTCTACTCCATTGTAATAAGAGCGTGGTGGGAGTTCAGTATATTTTGTTAAGGAAGACGCTTGTCTAGGAACAGTCTTCGGTTTTGAGTGATGGACACGAAAATAGATGATGACCGCAGGAGTGTCATACAGAGACAAGATACATTATTGCTTGTATAAATCTGTGTTTTACAAATATGAAAGATAATTGTAATATGTATAAGGAAATAATCATTTCACACTAGGAACACTAGTAAACATGACTAAAAACCAAGTTGAACCGATGTAGTATCCTATCAATTTCCATGCTATGGACTTTGTCGACTAAAATTGAAGGAAAATAGATAGATTTATAAATAATAATTCGGATTATTAATTTATCATGTAGATAGTCAGAGAAATACATCTTGTATCAAGGTTATATAGAGATCCATGCACAACTATTCTTTATTTTTTATTTTTCTTTATATTTTTTTTCTGTGTAAGGGGAGTTGCATCCGCCAACAAACTGTTTTACAGTTTGGCGGAAGTACAGAATTAAGTGTAATTTGTTGTTTTTCTTAAATAATCATTTTTTCTTTCTTTCTTTCTTCTTTCTCTCGTGTTTTGCAATGCAGTATTGGGAAATATGAATGCTCCTTAAAGGTATGGAGATTAGGTAGTTATTATAATAAAAACTGCATTGGCTTCCTATACGGCAAAGTTTAACATAAATAGACTCCTTATTTCTCAATTTACAAATCTAATTCTGTATGAAATAACCGGCAACTTCGTAAGCGTCGTTCGAGTCGACACAAGTATCTCAATAAGACTTGCCAAAGGAAAACGTATTTTGCAAGTTTATAATATGATTTATTTTCGTTTGGCTTGTAATGTGGCCGAGTTAGGGTCCCGGGGATCGAGTACTTACGGTGGAATATAATCAAGTGGGACCACGAGTGAGCCCTTTTACTCTGATGGCCATTTCCCGCCGCACTTTACGCGGTGGAACTCGTTGAATTATTATGGGGGTTATGCTGGTGAATAATTCATGTCTTAATTATTCTCATATGAATTAAAAATAGAGGAATCCTTGCTCCGATTAAACAGCTTTTTGTTTTTTTATTTGATAATATTTGCGAACTTGACATGTTATAATGTGCTCACTATAATAAAGAGCGTTCATCACAGAAGTGTCCATAAAATATTGCTAAAGGACATTGAAATAAATATGTCTTTAAGCGTGCCAAACTGTATATTCTTTTAACTCATGGCCTCTATATTTCTATTTTAAATTGACTGATTTTTAATTAGCAGAAATAGCAATAGCTGTATGATATAAAGACCTTACTTGCTTCATCCATAACTTACTCATTTTACAACTATGTTACTTTAATTAGAGGTTAAACGATGCGGAAATTAAACGAATCCCCCGGTTAATTAGCGAAATGACCTGTCACATTTCACTGACATCGGTCCCCGGTGCACCCTTATGTCACGGTATGACAGCGTTCACGGGAGTGTCACAAAGTGACGTCATTCTCTTTAATGACGCCCCCTGTCACTTCCGTGGGCACATTTTTATGACAGCTACGGAGGGAATTACTTTTCAAATTGTTGTTTACATTTGGTAGTTGTTTCCTTAGTCCCTTCTTTTAACAGGAAAGCCGTTAATTGATTCGCGGCGATTAATTGAGTTTAATTCTTATACAATCTCAAAAGTTACGTAGGTTTGAATGATCCGTGTGTAATTTCTTTCTCGCGCCTGTCCAGAAAACGGGGTGTAGTAATGTTTAGTGCATAAATGTAATTGTCGCATATGGTACGTTAATGTCCCATAAAATGCAAAACTTATGAGGCCAGCTTACTGGGAAATACTGTGGGAATACTTTTAGATACAACGTATGTCTTTATACAGGACAGATTCCAATGTGTTGCACAAATAAATAGCGAAGTTGACCGAGGTAGGACGGATCTAGTGGCGTAGGAGAGCCTTCCCCAGCGTACCTACTGATTTGAGGCCACTACAAATTGTCCTCTTCCTCGCTCCACTGGCACACAGTTATTGTTCTTATCCTCTAACACATAAGTCACGGTTTCATTTGACACATGAGCACGGGAACGGGAGTAGCTGCAGCCATCAGGATGACGAATTGCACCGCTGTGTTGCTAACACACATTCGTTCTTGATAATCGATGAATTATGGGATGTGATGTGATGAATAGTTTTCGGGGAAACTGTTATCGATTTTCTAAGCGCTTTTGCCGAGTAAGCCTGTAGTGCGAAAATGGTTTTTGTGGAAATTATCGGGCGTCACTATCGTTCCGTTTCTAAAGAGCTTTTGGTCCGCAGGTTTGGGGTTAAGGTATAAGGTAGTTCATTGTTCCGGTGGTATTTGAAGCGAATTATTTTATTAACTTTGCAGACCTTGATCCAATAACACAATAATGTTCGTGGCACTTCCATTTTATGTTCACACTTGACATTTAAAGGTTTTGTTAATTAGAAGTTTATTGATTTTGATTGCAGGCTTATGACTTTTCCAGTTAATGAATTTCTTATTGTTAGTAGTGAAGCTTATACAAACACGATTTCATTTTTGTAACGAATTGAAAGTCTTCGAAGCAATTCTAACAATTAATGTATTTACCGAGTTGAAACCAAAGATATTTGACCTGGATTTTTATTACAGGTAGGTATAACATTATTGCCTTAACCACTAAAGAGATCAGGCGTGAGTTGAAGACAAGGAAGCTCTTTATAATGCGAATTATCTTTAGTGACAGTTGAAATAGCCTATCCTAGTAGGCGTATTGTAATGAATTACAATGGAGCACCCATTTTGGCTTTGTCAGGAGTGTCGTCATCTAATTTCATAATTTCACGAGTCCAAGAGTGGATAACTGCCTGTAGAGGTTCCTAAAAGTAGCTGAGGATGAGAGACGTAGTTTATTTAATCCAGTTTTAATTTAAATGTGAATGGATCGGGTCCAACCATGCATGTCCAATATTATGCGACAATGGCCCAACGGTCGTCCAATATGCTCAATACAAGTGTAATTATAGGTATATATTAGTTTGAGTGATGGACATAAAGTTAAACCAAGAAGAAAGGCAGAGTAAATGGCAACTATTCTATGGATATCACCGTAAACTGACATTAGACAACTATTGACTCCTATATAATAGGTACTTATAGATTTCAAAGATCCACCACCTACATTAGTGTATTCGTTTTTATAAAGTAAATAGACGTACATTTTATGAAAGAACAGTACTGTCCAATCTTGGCTATTAAACATTCGTAAATACCTAGCTAGAAAATTTTCCATGTCCTCTCCGCTTAATATAATGGTGGTAAGGAGTTGGTAGCTACCATCGACGTGCTCGAGGGCCGTAGCCTCATTTGAGGCTCGCCACTCGTCGCCACTCGTTCCTCCTCGCTCCTCCACGGTCCTCCGTCCGCCACACACTCGGCGCACTCATCATTATCTAGCCCCGAGGTGTAGTAATTTTTTCCAGACATTTTTTTTTAACGTGTTTTAGATTTTGCTTGTCTATCCTGGAGTCCCTATAATTTACGAGATTTGGCAGTTGCCACATGTAGGCACTTTTCTTATTTTAAGTATAAGTATTTATTTATTATTATTTATCTAATCGAAAAATATCAACATCGAGAGTAACTAAATTATTGCTTTATAAATTGGTCTCTAACAATATTCATCTACAGAATTAAAAATATAATAAGAGAGTAAAGGTATTTTACAAACATAATGGATATTAAATGAAAATCATTCCTGCATTTCTTCAAATACGAGTACCTATATTGTTTTTTGTACAGAAATAACAGCGAACTTATGGTTCGTTTCACCTCAATTTGATAAGTCGGTACAGAACAATAACAGAAAATTGTAGTAGATACTTAGCTGGAAACGTTCTCGAGAGAAATTGCGCTTGCTTTGGAAACTTCACAACGTCAAGGACTCGATGAGCACTTACATAAGCGTACGTGGTCACTGTATATATTTCTGGAATCCTAGGAAACGACGAGGAATTCTTGAACCGAACCGTGTAGAAAGGAATTGCTCAGATATTACATAACACGCAAAAATGTCACGTTGTTTCCGCTTATTTATTTAGTTAGAAGGTCTTTATGATTTTTCGGATAGTTTTACCTTGCGTTAGAATAGATTTCATGACTCATTAAAATATGAGACTCCTCTTAATTAATACTGGTACAAGAATTCGCTCGTGATTAAAATAACAATATGCTATCACAATCTCTACATTGCCTAATTATTCAAAATGTATTGGGCAACTGTAAATTAATAATCTGCAGCTAATATTCCAAAAATATCACCTTAAATGTCAGGCACAGATTGCTAAAACTTTAATATTAACATAGTCTGTTTTACATCATCAATAAGTATGTTCGCAAATCCCTGCAGTTTGAACCCGAGCAGAGCTAATTTGTTTCTACTTCTGTGTTGTACAAATTGGGTTCTTAGTACTCTCGAAGCACCCTTCATTCCCAGGGGTGTGCACAAGGGGTAAATAATGTGCAACCTTTGATACAATATTTTCGTAGCGAGCTTGGATGTATTTAGGGTAAAGTGTGAGAAAATTCAGTATAGATATAGAGATTTAGTCATTTGTGCTCTCTTGTCTAAAAATAAGGCTAGTTCTGAGAGATGTTGAAAACGACGCTGTGATGTAATATTGATTAAAATCTAGGTAGTAACTCTTTCTACAAATTATTAAACAACAATATTGGACTAGATAGAGTTTTAAAAATAAGAAAATACTTAATGATTTGTTTTATGGCGTCAAAGGAAATCATGCACCATACACTTCCTATATATTAAATATTCACGCTCATCGTTATCTACATCAAACATACATCAAACTTTTTGAAATAATAAGTGTATTTCGAGGGAATCGTCACAAAATAAATACAAAATAATATGACAATAAATAAGTGATTAATATGTGGCACGGGTCGTCAAACAGTGATAAAGTTATATTGACTGCTTTAAGGATATTTCCTACTTGGCAGTAAAATAATAGTATACAGGATTTTTTTTTATGTAGAGTTATTCAGGCTCTAAATGCAATCACAGTATTGGGATACACTTTAAAACAAAACGAAAATTCAACTTAGTATGGGGGGGGGACGCATAATATACTAGCGCAAGCCATACAAAATCAAATTTTTATTTTGTTTTGGGAGTGATGTTTATTACAGCGGTGGCATTTGGGAATAGATCAAGGAATATATACTACTCTCGGAAACTGAATCACTCTGCAACTACATAAAAAATATCCTGTATAACGAGCTTTAGCGAAGAAAAATAAAAAGTTGTAGGAGAATAATTATTATGACTTGAGCTGTACGTGATTCTCTAAAAGATGTTCCATTTATATACTGCTGTAG
The DNA here is from genome assembly GCA_932294325.1 of Allophyes oxyacanthae. Taxonomy (NCBI): domain Eukaryota; kingdom Metazoa; phylum Arthropoda; class Insecta; order Lepidoptera; family Noctuidae; genus Allophyes; species Allophyes oxyacanthae. The sequence goes on along the minus strand of OW028613.1, from coordinate 11,694,916 downwards.
TGGGAGAAAATGTAATGAAAATAATTGCAAAATGCTTTCATACACAAAATACTTGTAATACAGGTTTCTGCTCACAATACAAAGACAGTGACAATGTAAAAATTGAAATGTCTGCTATATTAAAAAAATCCAATTTTTTCGCAAATGTTGCTAATGCTCTATTGTCACCTTCTTGCCTAGTAATCTCTTAATGAAGTCTAGTTACAAAAGGGATTATACAAATCATTAATCATTTCTAAAATTTAATGACATCACTACAAAAAATTCACGGCTGTTTTCGACGAATCTTTTCTTTTGTAGTTTTTCCAAAAAGTCAAAACCTATTATGTGTTAACGTGATCGCACCTACAACCCGTAGTGCGTATAGCCAAGCTCTTAGCCACAGTGCATATCACACCTCAACTCCTTTGAATTTCGAGTTTATGCGCGTGGTATGGAACCAGTGAACATATCAACAACTAAGGCTGATTCCCACGTTGAAAGCGAAAGTCTAGTCTAGATCTTCAGTTATAAAAGCCAGTGCTTCCTTACTGGTCAAACAATTACACAATGTTGATGCAGATTACGCGACGAGCATAAGTAGAAGCATACAATCAGTGTCGCATGTCATACATGTGCGACCATGTGGAATTGAGGGCTAACTTTGGCCCACAATTTCGACGGCGTCATTTGAGTTTTTTAATATCCCTTGAACAAAGTTGGGTACAATTAATGGTATAGGCACAGAACACAGAAAAGTGTGTTCTGTGGGTATAGGTACCTACTTATGTGCATAATGTGAAAGATATAGTTAGAGATAAACCACTATGTTGACTTTTAGTTAGTTACTGCTTGTGTATAATATATATGACTTTAGCTTTGGCTTGCTGCAGTACCAGGCTTTAAAATATAGGGTGACCTGTTCAACAGTTAACCACATAAAATTCAAACCACCATATCTCATAATTGTTCATTAAAAACATGTTTTCTTCTACTCTGGTCAAAAGGCAGGTTCATTAGCTACATATTGGCATTGAAGGACTGTTCGTTTTCCAAAGGAATTTAGAGAAAAAAATGTTTTAAAACAAAATGAGAATTGGTTAACTGTGTCCACACTATAGTACACTATTAACCGGGGGGGTAATCAACAGTTAACCATGGGGTACACAATTAATCACTAAATATGATAAATTAATTATTTTGAAATAATAACATTATATGTTATTAAATTGGCCTTTTATTTGTTATTAAAGGTTATTTTGTCCAAATTAACACAAAATATATGTTTTCCTGATAATAATTACGAAACAATTTACATGTTTATAACATTATCAATCAGACTGCTTGATTTGAGACATAATTATAATAAATAATGCTTTTAAATCCAAACAAGGCTTTAAAAGCATTATTTTTTATAATTATGTAATTAAATTAACATTTTCATGCTAACAGAACATACAACCAGGGAGATCCATTAAGTTTAATTATAACCTATACAGTCAACCATGGTTAACTGTGTACCAACTGCATTTGGTTAATTGTAGGCCACCCGGCTCCCAAAGCCGTTGAGCTAACCTCACTTTTAAATAAGCGTCATTACACACGTAATATCTATACCAAATAAAGCATGTCTAGTCAGTCTACCCAACCGACAAATAATGATTATTGTAATTTCAAACCAAATGAAGATAAGAGAAAAACTACTCACGCTATTTTTTTAACTTTTTTTATTAAAAACACAAAATTTGATGTCACACAACTGACGCCCGCACTAGTTCGCTGCAAATTGGGGAGGGGGGAGCGGGGCCGTTTTGACGTCTAAATTGCGCGGTTGCACGAAATAGTAACGTCACGTTTGCGAAATATGGCCATGGTTAATTGTGTACAAGTGGTTAACTGTTGGACAAGTCACCCTACTTAAAACGTTATACCTAATTAAGTTTATTTTTACTACCTACTCAATTATGGAGAACGTAAAAAGTATTTACGTATTTACACACGGCTACATATTAAGCTATACTTTCCGAGTATAAGCTGACCTCGCATTGCTATAGGCTTTCCGTACAATGAGAGGTCAGCTTATACTGAAAATTTATACCTTGATAAGTAGCCATTCGTACTAGCAATACAATCAAATGAAAATTAATTAAAATTGCGTAAGCGACATTTTGTAATAATTATATACGACATTATACTGTTCAGCGTGTTTACGCAGATGTAAAACATTTATGCGAAAAATACCTGTTTTTAGTTTTACGTTTATATTTCTAGATAAATACGTATTTCTATTTACATAATTTGAAGTAACTACCTTAGTATATTCTGCATAATGTAGACGTATGCACGCGTTTCAAGAAATATTATGGTTCATCTCACGAGAAATATAAATTACAATGATATTTAAAAGTGTGAATATTTTTTTTTAGTTTGTTTTCGTGTGGTGGTCAACGAGTCGCGTATTGTATATACTTACAACAGGAACATCATTGTGGGGTTTGTGGGGCTCATGTCAGTCCCTTCCGCGGCGGCACGTCAGGCGAATGTTGAATAATAGGGTGCGGGACGTCGGCCTTTCACGCTTCCTACATCGCTTTATCGCTCTAACGACAAAATTAAATTACGCGTCCAACAAAATTTTACTCTTAGGTAAACAACATTTCCTGACGCTAAGAATATAACTTTAATAATAATATTTCTAAGTTCTATCAGTCAATTTTCCGGTCAACGATGTCCGTGTGAATAAATATATCGTTTAGTCCAACTCTATATAGAACAAGCACGAACACGAAAGTCCAATAGTACCTATATAACTGTTTAATTGCTTCCAGGTCCCGAAGTTCTGCCGGAGCAAATCCCGAAAGTTGCTGACATTGTATCGGGGAAGTTGTGTGCTGTATCGTCTGTTTAATTCAGAAGTACTACAGTAGTGCCGTGAGCCTTGACTAAAAACTGTGAACGTGAAATCGGTTCTCGAGTGTATCTGTCCGCCTCCGCAGGCGTATAAGACTGTGAACTTCTCCTCCGGAGCACCGGAGGTGTGAAAAGTTCATCAAAATAGCCAAAGTGTCTCCCATAAAGTTGTCGGCTATGGACAGTAACTCGGTGTCTCCCATGCCCGAACTGGCGCCGATAGCGGAGTTCGACAAGTCTCCGCCGTCGCCACCCAACGAAGAGGTCCCGATGGACGACCTGCCGCCACCGCCCGCCACCATAACCCAACCGGAGGGGAAGAAAATTAAAGTGTAAGTATTTCATAACACCGCTTTGTTGTTTCTACCAAAGAATTGGCCACCCTCTATTCCCATGAGTGTCGTAAAAGTTGAGTAAAGGAAGATATAAGAAGGAATAGCAGTAACATCTCAGCACGCGCTAATAACCACATAATGCGATCACGGTTGGTGCAGTGGCTAAGCGATTAGCTTTCTACGCTACGTGCCGCGGGTTCGATCCCCGCAAGGAGCAATTACTTGTATGATCTATAGATAATTGTTCCGGGTCTGAGTGTGTGTGCATGTGATATGTATGTTTATAAACTGTACCCTCGATACAGGAGAAATCCTCGTGAGATGCAACGATTTTTAAAAATATTAAAAATACCAGTATAAAATGTTCCCGCACGTACGTGCATTGTTGTGGTTTATAAGAAGACCCACGTTCAAACAGAATAAAACTATCAAAATATTTATTTATGAACAACAGATAACATTCTTTTGTCGAATGAAACGCGCATATGTAAATAAAGCAAGGATATTTCTTGTACGCATTCCCGACTCTACATCGAATTCTTACTACCAAACAATCGATAAACTAAAAAGACTAAAGCCATTAGACTAGGTACTGCTGGACATAAGCATCATAGGTACTTCTGACCAATCTTGAACGTAAATAGAGTGAACTTACCGCTTACGTAAACAAATCGGAGAATAGATTTCTTATATTATACTTACTTCTTTATTAAACCCTTTCTTGATATCTAAAATATTCTCCTTACAAATTAAATTCTTAATTCATTTATGCTCGTAAAATAATAATTTAAACCAATCATCAGCACATCGTTTTAATAGAAGTGCGCAGATGCGAGAATTTCTTTGTATGATCTTAATTGTTAACGCAGAACTGTCTGTGAAAAACATTAAATGGAATTTGTCTGGTAGGTAACAAGATATTTATCATACTTAGGCCGTACTTAGGTATATGACGATAAAAGTATCTACTATTAAACAATACATATACTTACATAAACATTTATTGGAAAACATCTTGGTTCATAATTATAAGCTATCCTATAGAAAATATAAAATAGCTCAAATTTATTGCCCTTGTTAGAGACTACTATACATATAGATCAAAATAATCTTGAACTTTATTACCACCTTGTTTAAGCACTACTACTTAATTAATAAACGGCTCTCCTAATTCACACTATGAAGTTATTTTAGCTCGCTAACTGAATTGCACGGAAATTGAAAGGATTTAAATATAGAACCAGATTATCCTGCGCTATAAAATACATGCAGTGATAAAATTGATATATCTACATTTCAGCTCTTTTACCAAACTGGAGTAAGTAAGTAATAAGTAATGTAGGTAAGGAGTCTATGTTTGCCAGTTTTAGCGAACTTGATTAATTTCTTGGCATTCATATTAATTTGTTATTACTATCCCTCTTCACTCTTAGAAAAAAATAATCCATAGGAACACTCACTGCTATACAAACATAAAGCAATTCCGTATATTACCTTTTGGTAAAGGGAAGGAGTTACGTTACTTCGTTTTAGGTTTTTTTACATGTTGTTTCAGAAACATTTTATTTCCTGGCGTATCGGAAATACCGGGGAATGGTAAATATCTGAGGAGCTTCAATAAAGCCGGATATTGATTCCCTTCGCACTCCAATCCCTTCGGTTAAGTACTTACGTAGATACATTCTGGGTAAAGGGACTCTATCTAAAGGTGTATTATAAGATTATTGGCTTTCAGAGGTTTCGGATTAGGGGCAAGAATCAGCTTTACGTATATTATTGTTAGAATCGGCTTATTATTATCTTATATTGTATTGTAAGCGTCACTGTTGGTGTCATTTTTGACTCGATTCCTAGGCGAGGCAGAGCACCTAAACAGTTTTCGAGTTTCAACCGAAATGTGCCCAGTAAGTGTCAAAGAGTCGTATCATATGGATTGAAAACCCTAAAAATACTTTGTTTTTGCACCAAACAAGATGATCTTGGCTGTAAATTGTTTACCTGAAAACATCCTCTAGCGACGATACATTGGGTGCAGCGCTCAAAGACAAACGATAACATAGGTGGGTGCTAATATTTTCTGGGGAATAATTCAGTCATAGGTCTGGTGCTCATAAACAAATGCACGATCCAGGTAATACTTATTTTATGACGAGCAACAATTCCCGAACTTCTAGCCGTAGATTTTAAATTTAATACCATTTGGCTATCTTTTATGTCTCACGAACTGAAAACTTTTTAACTCAAGATTGATGGCGGAGACGATTTTTTTTTTTTGAAGCAGTTTATTATAGCGTCGCGTCCCCCGGTCTCACACGAGTAGGTACAATTTCTCTACTATCCTTACATTGAATATCAAAGTATTATACAATTAACCTTTCGGAAGAAATGCTCAAAATGATAGTGAAAACCGCATCAAAATCCGTGGCGTGGTTTAGGAAGAGTCGAGTTAGAGAGACTTTATTTTATACTATGTAGAGAAGAGATAGAGTAGTAGAGAGCTAGTAGTAGTAGGTAGCTAAGTCAGTCTTTTAACACACTGTCAGGTTGTATAAAGACCGCTACCAAACCCCTATAGGGCTAGCACCGCAAAATGAGGAGAGAGAAAAATCGGGGTCAAAATAATCTTTTTACCGTTTTGCTCTCTTGATTTTTCGTTTCGTCTTCTGTCAAGGAGACAAAGGGGGAAAAAAGGGTTTGTCCACCTGCCGTGCTAGCCCTCCTGCTAACGCAAGGATTCGGTACAATTTAAAACAGAGTCAAATAGTATAATCACGGCCTTAGTATAGAAAATAATTATAAGTAAGAACTCTTACATTAATTATGTACATTATTTGATGGAATCGTTGCTCATGCTGACATCTATTATTAAATAAGATTATTTGCATCGGCCATCTGTGATCTTCACCTTACTATTGATGCGCGTGAGTAAAAGTAGGAGCGAACGATACTCAGCTGATCGCTAACCTAGTGCCGCTTGGCTCCACTAGATGGCGCTAGTAGTATGTTTGGCGTAGATCATTCGCACTCGAAGAAACAATACAAAATCGTGAAATTTTATTGATATTCAATATTCAAAGAGTATATAAGCGTGTATTATAAGAAAATACTTATAATGAGTAAAAATCGGCATGTTTTTTGTCCCTTTCCAACTTGCTGGTGAGAATAATTAGTGGTCTCTGTCTCACGCGAAAGACTGGTTACGCCGAAGTAGGGCGCTTGCCGCGTCCGGACCGAGTCGAGATCTCGGAGAGTGGAGACACGCACCTCGCGGGAAACATGCTCTTGTGACAGATTACCGTCAAATCGATTTTTAATTTTCGAACTTTTATTAAGTATATTTTCGATAGTAGATATATTTTTTTTCGAACGATTGTGTTTGGTGTTCTGTGTTTTCTGAAGAATTTTATTCGTTCCGACTGTGATTTCTTTATTTGTGAGTTCAAATAAGAAGAAATGGCGCGAGGAAAGAGTCAAACGTATGTATTTTTTAATTTAATAAATAATGTTTAGCAGTAGCGTGCATTAGACCAAGTTAATTTAGGTACTGAACAAATAAATGTATTTTATAAAATAGAAAATCTATTTTCTTATCTATAGAAGAAAGTCCGAAATAGTTAAAGAAAGGTATAAAATTATTTTTTGCAATCAATAAGTATATTTTTAATAAACGTTATAGGTCATAAATATTTTGGAACCGTTAGTTACTCTGAGACTGCGATATTTTTATCGATCGTAGATCCTTAATTACCGCAATTAAATGACTACATGCGCATGAGTGGATAAGCGAGTCCTTTTTCTCGAACCCTGTATTCTTCTAAGAATCTGACTAAGTAGACAATTAGGTACGCATTCATGTGTAGTAGATATAACAAAAATCATTTTTTTTACGATTCAGTTACTTGGCGTAGACCCCGCTACGAAAACGAAATACTAATTTAAAATTAATACTTCTGTCGCGTTACTGTATAATCTTCCAATTCTGACATCGATTATTTCTCATTTGCATTATTATTAGGTATTACCTACACTTGTATTATCTGCTAATGCGAACATAACGTTCTAATAATTGTTAAATTATGTAGAGCAGCCTCTATTATTTATAATTTATAATACGTATTACAAAGTGAAAGTTTATATAAAACTATATAAACCTGTAATGCCGACAGGATAATTGATAGGGTGACCATACGTTTGTGAGAACGGTAACAACACGGGAAGTCCGCAATTACGACACTTTATTTACTAGCAGCCCGTCCAAGTAAGGTTGCCGTTAATGTGACCATGTTTTTTATCGATACGAGGATGACACGAAGTATTCATGGCTTCTAGGCGCTAACGGTTTCTAAGGCAGCAAGTTTTCCGTTAATTTTATTACCTCGTTTATATTTCTTACGGGACATGCGGAGATTTTTAAATGTGGCAATTTTTTTGTGAGATTTATATTTTTCTCCTATATTACCAGCAGTTTTTAAATCAATACAATTGGTTTTACCAAAAACATTACCTATTTGAATTACATACAAAATTCATCTCATCAATTATTAATTTTATTGATGAAAGCAGTAAATTGTTACTTAATAGACTCTGTTCACCACAAAATCTAAACAATCCCCACGTAACTAACCGTCAACCAGAACCATTGAGAGTCACATACGGGTGTATTCGTCCTCCAAGTGTTATCTTATTAAATCCAATAATTCGCCGAGTGGGTCGCACAGGGAGCCGGGAGCCGGCGCGCTCAGGAAATGGAATGAAATTGACGCTGTTTATAACAGGCGGGAGACAGGCACACGGGACCGTCAGATGGGGCAGCAATGTATGACGTTCGGGAACTCTGTTAGTTAGTATCACGACTATTGTAGACATTATCACGTTATAGTTGATAGGTTTTAATGCCTGTGACGGTCATGTCTTGGGTATGCAAACAATAGTGGCGTAATTACTATAATTGCGTAGATTTATTAGCAATCAATGTTTATTACCAGCAGTTACCAGCAAGTATAAAGCCGATCCCCAAATTTGCCTTTTAAAATATACCTATGTACCGAAAATATTTCGCATTAATTCTTCAACTCGTTATGTATGGTATTTTATTTGAATAACATCTTTTTCAGATTTTCACGATTGTTTCATAACCTTCATGAAATCTTCCCAAAGCAATGAGCACAATAAGGCTGTGACGAGTTTCATACATAACATATATGACACTAATGTAAATATTGTCTCCGCCGTCAAATATGTATTTGGTTACGTTACTTTAATTAGTCTCGGTGAATAGATATTGGTATATTTTACAGCAGGAACTTGTGTCCTCTAAACTGAAACACTTATCTTTTTAAATGTTTTGCTTAATATTTACAACAAAAGGAAATAACTTATTTATGCTGCAATTAGAAATAAAAGTATAAAGAATTTTAATTGCACAAACAGGATCAAGTTGATCCGAACTTGTTATGTTACTCAGTTAAAAATGTATTCTAAAACTTCCTGTACTATAAAGCTAGTTAAATATCACCTTTCTAATGAACGTTTTAATAAAAATATTAAAACTTAATTGCATCGGAAGGCAAACTAACCTTGGAGGTGATTAAAGAAAAGGTTAAAAATGTAGTTATTGCATGTATGTATCCACGAATTATAGTGTTGCTGACTAAGCAACAGTATAAGTTTAAAATAGTTTTAATTGAACATGTGTTTTTATTACCTTAATAGATAACAAAAAAAAAAACAGAACAGCATACTTGGTTTTGAAATTGTTGAAATGCGTTGTTTGAACAGTTGAAATGTTTTGCCCATGTATCTAATGCCGCCCGCCCCAATGACGCTTGTATAATAAACTCATATTTCCGTTAAAAGGCAATGGTCGGTCCCTTACTTCAAGTAGGACTAAAGCTCATCTCCAGGAAAATACCACAACAATACAGGCATAAAGTATAGTTAGTTAGCGGTTAGAGTCGGTTATAACCCCAGTCAGTCGGAGAGGCGGCGTGTTGGCATCCGCAACGACCAGATCCCGTCTGACAACACATTTGGTCTGATTTATTGCGGAAGTCGAGCACGGTGCTACCAGACATGAACCTATCTCTTTATCTCTTCATAGGCACTTATGATTTATGGCAACACTACTTCGCAATAGTGTCGTACATATTTGGGGATATTCATTGCAAAAAAAGTTTTTTTGTGCTAGAGATAGGGTAGATAAAAAGTTAGTTAATTTAAATAATTCCAAGTTTTGATATATTGTATACAATCATGGGGGTGACATTTTCATAATTGAAAAAACCCCCTAAATGAAAAATAAAGATTAAAAAAAAAAAGTTTTGATATCATCTTTGTAATTAAATTAGGTAAGTAATTAAGAGTAGAAAGGGCGTAAACCTTGTCTAGTTAATAAACTACTTACTCGTTCAGTCTACAATTTCATTATAGCCAGCGCGATGTAAGTAACATATTCTTGACATGCACCCTACGTCTTTTAACAAGTTGTAGTCAATGCTAGCATTATTAGGTACGAATTTGGTATTTTATCTAATAATTAATAACAATTTTTTTTAGGGAAAGGATATTGTAATTGCTATACCTAATGATATATTTGATGGTACGAAATGTTCATGGTTATCTCGTAAAAGCATACAACCACGGCCGACCATGCATGCGTCGGAATTAATAGTTTGTTGATAAATACTTAGGCATACTCTTTGTTAGTATATGAATAGACCCATATTGTCTACTATAATGGAATTTTACGAATACGATACCTAGTTCAAAATGTTTACACGAGATTATGTGAGACATATCCTACAATTTTCGTGCCGATGGTTACCCTAAAGAGGATGACATGCAAATGAATAACTAATGAAGCAAATCAGGATTCTATTCAATTGCCTAACAGATTCACCACCTGTTTACCTAACCGTGTCCGGAGGTTAAGTTTAAATTAAATTGAATGGGAATTAACTACTTTATGGGATAGGTATTATTACAGCAATTTTCAAGGTAGTCGTTCGATAAAGAAAAGTATTAAATAAAATAAAAATGTAGAGATATAAAAACTACTAAAGAAATATAAATCTCTAATTAAAAAGCCATTCATTGGTCATATCTTTTTCTGATAAGTACTATATTGTAATATCAGAACATGAAATCCTCAGCTTTAATTTCGTATGTACATGGTGTGTTAATGATATCGAATCGAGCGCATCAAACCATCGCTTTCTTTTTAATGTCCAACATCAATTTAAGTACCTTCCACCCGAAGGCTTCATTATTCAAAGTTCAATCTTCACACCAATGCATAAGACTCAGAATTCGTCATTAATTTCTTTAACAAGCGACAAATAGCAGGCATTGTTGTTTCTAAATTACGTATCCTATAATAGGCTTTATTTCCAATATCTTAATAGTTAAAATGGTATGTTGGTAGAGATATATTTGCTGATTTGCCGTATCTACTTAGTATGTGACGTGAATGAGCATTTGTCACGTTTTCAGTGACATCAATGATAGGGGACGGTAATGTTGCAGTCGGCACGTGAGGGTGGGTAGTTGCACAATTTCGGCCTCTGTTTGGGCGACAAGTTATCACATAGATAATATCAGATAATATGCTCCATTACCTACAGGATTTTGAAACGTTTTCTTGTACCTACATTTTTCTGATAATTATTCAGTAAAAATGTAAAGGAACCACTGTAGTCAGAAAACTTTATGATGATAAGTCGCGAAGTAAACCTAAGGTTCGGATTCTATTCCTAGGCGTTTAAGTGATTTTTTTCCATAGTTATAAATTGCCCATTTCATAGGTGTAGCCAGGAGCGGCTACCAGGATCCACATCATCCCCAAAATGCATACTTGTGTGGCCAATTTGATAGAGATAAGTCAACTGAAAATTCTCCCCGACATATGGCTGCTTAAAACTAGTTGCTCTGTTGGTAGTAACACGGCAGTGTTCCGAATAAAAAACCAACCCCTACCGTTGAATATACTGATGAGCAAACTGTAATAGTTGTAAACTTTATAAGGTACAATCATTTCTATGGTTTAACAGACGACTAGCTTCAAACGTATTTATTTGATTGCTTACTTTCACTGAGCATATTTATCTTAACTTTCAACTTTCTTCTACGATTATTGTAAAATACACAGATATAAATATTAATATACTAAGCTAGAGATCTTAGCTTAGTATATTAATGCGCGCGCTTCATTTACAAAATATCAGATTTAATAAATCTATAAGTGAATAATGAATGTTCCCACAGTTGGGACTCTGACGAGTAATCACAGCTTATTACTGATTGGTGGATAGTCTTCAATGTACAATATAATTACGGGGTATTTTTATACCTTAGGGTGGAAAACAAGCATACGGCCCGCCTGATTGTAAGCGGTTACCGTAGCCTATGGACTCTTGCAACATCACGGGGAACAGCCGCGCGTTACTTACGCTGTAAAAATCTTTACACTCTCTTCTTGAAGAACCACATGCTGTAGTCTCTTGGGAAAACCTCGGAGGGGAGCTGATACCACAACCTGAGCGTGCGTGGTAGGAAACTCATCTGAAACTGCATGGTACGCATTACCATCACACCTCCCCGCCGATGGCGAGAGGTGTGATGGTAAAAAGTGGCCGTTGGCATCATATTAAACAATTCCTCAGAACACTGTCTGTTGCAAGCGGTAGAACACACAGAGTCTCTGCTCAGACTTAAGGGTTCTAAGCCGCACACTACTTCAGCACCACGCCGTCTGGTCCACTTGACTTATGAACGTCCAGAGAGAGTTACTCCCACCGGACCTCCTGTTGCCTTATGCGGATTTTCGGCATGGATTTGCCGCACCACGGGATACGACTTCATCATTAAAGGTCGAGTTCGAGGCAAAGAGAGCGCCTAGAAGTGTGGCTTTCTTTTTGGCGTTATGGGCCAAGCTAACACGGGCGTTACGTAGTGGTGGCAAGGACAACTGGCAAAAGTTTTCCGCAGGTTTTGCGAACGACCAAAAGGCGCGCCCAGAAGGATAGCTCGCGAGTCGCTCACCAATTCTGCTGACGAAATCGAACTTAATCCTGGAAATCTGCCTCTTACTGAATCTCGAGCCAGCATTTAGTTTACGCTTCAAATCAGGTTTTATAGTTACTCCAATACGTCATATGTGACGCCCAAAATAATTTAGTAAGATAATCATAATCCCGCCCTCATAAACCTTGGGCAATCGTACAGTAATACGGTTACACATTCCCTGCATCGTCGTTCAAAAATGCAGACGCTGTGAGTACCATACATTTCTATGAGTAAAATAAAATCTACACAGTACTCAGAAAAGCAATAGTAAAGTAACCCTATTTCCTCCACACAATGGTCTATGTTGGTCGCACGTTCTATTTTGAGTTTGAACACAGAGGTCCATCAAAGTACATAGTTATCTACCCACACGTTGAAGGTAACATACGACCATATAATATGTACCAGTCAGTCGCCAGAACCATTAGTAAAATTCGCCCTACACATGAAAGTATAAAATAAAAATATAATTTTACTTGTGCTGCGAAAAAATTACTAGAATGACGATACGATTTACGATTCATCCCAGTTTTAGCAATATTTTTAGATTAGCCAACGAAATATTCAAGCAAAGGAGTTCGCTGCTACCGGAAATGCTCTCAGCAACTCTAGTTTATTGAGACGGACATCTGTCATTGCACCAGACCTTGGCACAATCTATTGTATCCTCTCATAAATCCGAACACCCACTCGACGTCTTTACTTCTAGACGTACACTGATTGGTGAAATTATCCTTGATTTGACTTTGTGTTCTTGCAGGAGATAATGTGTGTACCTATTTGAGTGTGTACGTATTATGTTATGATACCCGTGAGACAGATATCTTTAAAATCCAGAAGTTGAACCTCCAACATCTGTTAATCTGGATTTGAGATCTGAATAAAGGCCATAATAATGCTGGCCGTTACTCAATTAATGTTTGATATCTATCGAGTTACGGAATTCGTAACAAACAAACAAAGTTCGTAAACTAAGTAGTTGGGTAAATGAATGAGCATGATTTTATACTCTCCGATTGATATGTCTTCTCTTCTGTCGTAATGACAGCAGAACTCCTTCGATTTTGTTAATGAGTTTATACTCGGAACTCATATTTTATAGGGCTTAATGTACCTATCAAATGTGCACCTACCTTAGGAAGTGATTAGAAGGCCTTCGTTCTAACTTTAGAAATTAGCTTTTAGGTAGGTTCCAAAGTTTACCTAAACATCATCCCTCATCAGGCTCTTTTAGTGTTTGAAGCTCTTTTCAAATATTAAATTAAATCAACAGCAAAATTGCGAAGCTCAGATAATAAAATAATTAACTTTCATCGTCCACCGATTTTTAAAAGGCCCTCAAATGCTTAAAATGAACCTGTAAAAGATAAATCAGACAAGCTGGTCCCTTTGTTCCACTTTTTTAATACTGAAATCGTGCAATTAAGGCGTTCCTACAGAATTCTGTCAAGTAGAAATAAAACTCGGAGTCTGCGAAGGAATATTATGATATTTCGTATTCAAATATCTTGCTTCCCGCTGACAATGGCGTCTGCAATGGAACTTGAGCCTCTGTTTTCTTTATTTTTAGACGAGACGTCGTTCTTATGATAAAAGAGCGGGGTTTGAATATTTTAGAAAAGTGGAAAAGGACACCCATTTTATTACCTACGTTGAAGAGAATTAGATATAGACGACATTTTATTAGATAAGAAAATTATTTTAGGTATATAAATACCATAATTTATATCATTGAATATTTTTATTCTGTTTGAAAACAAAATCCAGCCTTCATTTCATGTTTGAAAGTAGATAATCCTGAGAAACAGCAACTGCTAGCTTTAACTTTTCGTTCCCATTTTCCACTACACGTCGGTGAGAGGAAGGTAGGCAGGAACCGCCATTTCCGGAGTAGTACCAGAAAAACTGGTGAATGTCGAACGCAGTTAACTTTTATGACAATGTAATTTCTGTTCCACCCGGGCCCACCATAAATTACTTTATCTTTGAGATTTCGATACTAACTTGCTTCCTAATACTATTTGTGAACAGACGCTGATTCTCTTTCCTTATTTTTTGGAAATAATCGCAAGATTTACCGTCAGAGAAAAGTTAAAACCGTAATATTGTTTGTGAAAATAAATGTATTGGATGGCATGTGGATTTATGTTATGTCTTATAATGAAGCATAGTTTCAGCCTAATTATTAAAAGTTCTGTGTTACAAAACGGTGCAAGTAATCTGCATCGTATCGTCACACATTCTTGATTAAGCAATAAATATAGCGTTACACAAGTTTAGCTGGAAACACTAATGGCGTAACTGCTATCAGTCAAAGTGTACTGCTAACGTATGAACGTACCAACTATTAAATTATTCATGAAAACTCATTTATACTATAGAGGGCGGTGCAAAATTTTGAGTCTGTTGCAAATTAATTGGCTCTAGTATTACTCTATATACTCCCTTCAAGTAACCCATCCTGTATAGGTATGTTTATTTTTTGCACCTTTCTGTATGTTTTAGTTAGCATGATCTGCTAACTACGTTGGGGTTGGCTTCCAGTGTAACCAAAAGCGGCAGATATCAGTATTTTACACAGAGTAAGTGCCACCTGACCTCCGCCACCTTTTTACTGGGAGACACTGATACCCTAAGCCCCCTAAGGTTAGACCGGTTGTCAGACTTTTTGGGTTGCTGACTACTGTTACGACTATCACATGTATTAGTATGACAACCGGGACCAATTGCTTAACGTGCCTTTCGAGGTTAGGAGGGGTCTCAATGTTTGAAGAAAAGCTCATCCATCCAAGGACTGACCGTGGGAAGCGCTAATTAACGTCGAAATTAAAACAATTTCTACAAATTAAGCAATGAATGGAAACCAAAATTCCTTAATTCTCCATTCCAGTCTTTATTTGAAAACTACCTAGAGTAAAGAGTATGAGACTTTTTTAACTTAATCCCGGTAAAAGAGCAAACAAGCTTTTAATGAATAATTTTTCAACGCTTACTAAGTTTACTTTTCTTGTAGTTTTGCCATGGGAAATATTCAATTCCCGTGGCAAATCAACATGAATTTTTAATTACAATTCATAATTAAAAATTCATGTATTGTGTGTCTTCTCATGTGTATACATAAATGATTAAATAAAAAAATAATAATATAATAAATTTAAAACCAGATTAAATAGAGAAAGAATGCATCGAACTGCTTTGATGGCGTTTAATTCGTGTCGTGTTTGAGCGATATTGTTCTCATGTTGTGCCGACGCCCGACGCTGGACTAATTGGCGAGTGCCGCGGTTCATTGGGGCAGTATTCTATTTTACTTGTCTGTCTGTCTGTGCGTCTGAATCTGGCTATCCACATATGCATCGAAATGTATCATTACCATAATGGTAAAGTGAATGACCTCGTGGACATTATGCAATGTTTTGGACATAATATCGTCTCGATTATATTTTAGAGACAAAATGAAATGACATAATATCATCGGACATAATATCAACGCCCAGGCTGCCAAAATTTGATTTTATACAGTACATAGGCCTTTTGATGTACAGAGTTGAAAATTCAACCTGGAAGAGGGTGAAACTGCAATTCAAAGTATAATTTTGTGCTTGATGGTAAAGACAATAATAAGCTATAAATACAAGATGTAAAAAGACCCTTAATAAAGCCGAATTCTAACGCATACAGTACATCAAATTAAGTAACATTGTGCAAAAAATATTGCTGGGAATCGACTTAGATTTTCAAAAATAAGCTATTTTCTGTAGCTCGCAATGTAACTAGCGCATCAGACTATATATACTACGTGTATGTAGAGCTGGACGGATGGGTGTGGATGGGATTATAGGCGCGTAAGAAAGTTTAGTAATAACCAAAGGTAATGACATAATAAACAGCAATCGATAAAAAAGTAAAAAAAAAAAAAAAAATTGACCTTCAATATTTCCTTAGTCTGTCCGTAGGTATAGCCTTATAGAAAAAATCTTCGTGATGATGGGAAGATTACGTTGCTCTCGGTTTCGTTAAGGATCTTTTTACACCCTTTATACCAGATATTTGTAAAAATAATAATAATGATGAGAACTAAATCTTTACGCCAGCTTTACAAGATAACAGTGATCACAGTGGCACTGGAACATGACACGGGCACTTTTCTATTTACGACAGCATCGAAGATTACTGGAAAACACTTTCATTGTCACCTTTCTCTTGTTTCTGTAAGTACTTGCCTGTTTTCGCCACTTTTCTTATTACAATCTTGTTTTACCCGTAGTTTTGTGGTCTATCTCGTTTGTATCCTATCTTTTAAGGAATATGACAGAAATACCAAGTTTAGAACTTGCGTTGCGAGAACTTTTATACTTACCTTTGTCTGCGGCCATTTGGCGAACTTTAAGGTTTAGGTACGAAGATGTTCGATTTGTATTTCTAAACGTGTTAATAGGTACTGTACGTACTTGTAAATGTTCATATAGTCATTGTTATTCTGGTATGCGCATTATTTGAGATATCAATTGATATATTGTGACCTACTTCTAACATTGTGCTGTTCATTTGTGACGTTAGTTTGGACTCTTATATCTGTATGTATGTTTAGTATTCCACTAATTAAAGTGTAAGGTGCACGTAAAGTTTATTTATGATTGCGCGTACGCATTATGTTGTCAGCACGACCTAGCTAATAGCAAGTTACGACTTACGTATAATTAGTGAGTATAAATGTATAATACTGAATACTCATCGCGGTACAAATACTATATTTATCATATCCTTTTAGTTTCGGCTACGAGGCGGCTACGAAACAGCTACGAAAACAGTATTTTTCTGTCAATATTCAGGGTGTAGCCGTATGACATGCAAATAATAACAGGAGAATGGAAGATCTATCTGGCCAGCATTCTGATAGTGGCAATGTGGCAATTACTCCCCAAGATCGCTCGTTACTACCGACGATGATTGTTTTTTTTTAATTCTTTATTTAATAAAGAAAGTTCGTTGATTGGTTTTGGTATTTATAGCAAAATTATTTTTAGGATCTTGTCAATCATGTTATAAGAGTAAGTATGCACATAACAGACTATGATTGTCGTCTGTATAATGATTTAAGTATATATAATAATTAATAATCCTAATCTTTTTAATATACGTTTGCACAGATGTAGATTAAAAAGATAGTGGAAAAACAGAATCTCACCAAGTCAAATAAATAATTAATTTATGTTTTTAAGTTCAGTTCAGTTCTTTAAAAAGTAAAATAAATAAGTAGTAATAAGTAAAATAAAGTAAAGTTGAAATTATTTAATCTTGAGCTTTAAAATACATAAACAAAAAGAACAACCATACTTATATATTATGTACACGATATAGTATAATGAGCTGACATAAAAGCAATGAAATTGACGATATTTTATATAATATTTACCTTAGAAGACCAACAGCGTTTAGGTATAATAAAATTAAAAAAATATATATAAATAACATAATAGCCAAAAACAGGTCCTCGCTTTAGTATAAAACTATTTAATAAATGCAGAAGACAAAATAAGCAATGCATGTTATATAAGCAATTCAATAGATAACGTCATTTCAGATTTCATTATAATGAAAAAAAAATTATTACAACGTGCTATCTTATAGATATTGTAGATTTTACAATTCAAACAATCAAACATCTGCAATCGATCTTCTATTTGAAATTGACTGCAATATTTCATGACTGTTTTATTTTTATTGAAAGTTAAAGTGACTTCACGGTCTTTATGATGCAAATCGTATCTATTATTATTCGTAGAACTCTCGTAGACTTTATAAAAGTGAAAATTGTTTACAGAGTGAAAAATATTGCGGATTTTTATCTTACTTCAGAAATAAGAATTTATTCAGGCCTTCATCAGTAGATAAAATCGTTATGAATAGGGAATAATAAGCTTAGTCTTTGAAATATTATGTGATCAAATGTCTAGAATAGGTATCGTACTTGGAAGTGATCCAGGTGTAAAGTAGGCTTAAATCCTTTGTCGGTATTCAAAAACATTTATTGGTGCGGAACCGTTACCGAATTACCGACACTGTTGTGATAGCTCAGCTGTTACCACAACTTTATTTCGCTGTATTGGCATACTCCAACGAACTAGGCGTAGTTAATAACTGAATTTCAAAACGTGTTAAATTATTTATCTCCATAACAGGCATCAATGTCGTTTATATCTCGGAGCATTCCCGGTATAGCTAATAGTCAATTGGACGTGCGAGCAGACCGTCCCGTCGGTAATTTGCATAAATTGATTGCACGCCACGGGCTGGCGTCGCGGACACGGGCGCGAGGTGTGCGCCTGCGCAAGCCCGCACCGCAGTCGCGCGCCCAACCCACCGACTGATACACGTTCACCCGTAATGCTTAATTACATCCTCGCCTGTCGTAATTGTCGGTCAATTTAGCACTTTTTCAAGCCAATTGCAAATTTTCTATATCGAGTTGTCCAGTGTCGGCTCGGTCGCAGTCTCGTGCACGCCCGCGTCGATTGATGGCACCGCTTGTGACTACCCGGCGTCCTGTGCGGTTATCTAGTGAATAACCCATGTTATAGTGATCTCGCCTGCAATACTGAGTGATAAGCATTACTTTCCTCTAGTCACACGTCGTCACAATGCGTCAGCGGTACCAACTGAAGCAAAGACCGTACGTATATATTATTGACGAGCATAGATAAAAGAAAAAGCTCCCTGCATACACTTGACCCGATGACTGCCTGTGACATGACTAAACATGTTGTTATTTGTGACATTTGAATGTTATACGTGCAAGTGATCACAAATGCCTTCCTATTGAATACAATAGCGAGAAAGTAACACACAAATAGTGCTGAACACTGAACAATGGAATTCCTTACGTGCACCGATGCTAGCTTTGATAATAGATACCAACAACAAGTGTAAGGCCGATTTACAATCAAGATGTAATTATGTTACAGCTTCATCATTGACATTATCTAGCAGCATCATGTCGCAAACATGTCACGAGATTCCCATGTACGAAAATAGCAAGATGTTGGTTCATTTTGTAGAAATTTCGACGTAGCAATAAAGTTGCAAGCGGCAGGGTACACAGTTTGTTGAATGTTTTGTAATATGAAACATTGTTTGACGGAAAACTTCGTCGGGTGTGCAAACAATAATTGTCTTGTTTCAAAGCAAAAGTGCCTTGTATGCTGCACTTAACTATGCACATTTACAGCATCGTATTTACATCGAAACTTGTGCTACGGTAACATGTACATCATCTCATCATCCACATAGCTTCATTTTCATTCAT
The DNA here is from genome assembly GCA_932294325.1 of Allophyes oxyacanthae. Classification (NCBI taxonomy): domain Eukaryota; kingdom Metazoa; phylum Arthropoda; class Insecta; order Lepidoptera; family Noctuidae; genus Allophyes; species Allophyes oxyacanthae. The sequence goes on along the minus strand of OW028613.1, from coordinate 11,675,323 downwards.
TGTTTGTTGATTTGATGTTTTTCTCTTTTCCAGGTAAGTCGTCCTTCATGAAGACTGAGTAAGATTGATGAGTAAACTGTTTGTTTACTATGTAAAAACATGGCCTTACCTCGTTTGTAATTTTATAGAGATAAAGTGATTATCTATCCTAATGACGCACTGAACGGAAAATGTAGAGCGCTCGTCGCTTATGCTCTTGACGTGCATATATTTAATACTTTAAAGAGAACTGTTTGTTCGGGATAACTAAGCTTAAACCTTAACCCTTTTCTATGCGACCTACCTGATATCAACCCTTGGAGAAACACGGTTTCCGTAGTAATATGTTATGACCCGTAATGCTGTAAACCGTGCACCTGAAAATCCCTTACTCCACTTTTACGACGCCCATGGGAATATTACACCTTTGACGGCCCAGGCCATCAGGTGCTGTGAGTCGGAACCAAATAACACCCTATTTTTATGCTTTGCTTTTCCAGTAACCGGTACCTAACCTGTACTCTCATATTATTCGGTCATAAACTTATATTTTTCGTAAATTATACTTAAAATCACATAAAATTGTCTTTAATGGCTGTGTATGCGGTTGTGTAAAATGTGAGCATCAGATGAGAACAAAAATAGTTTGTTATTCGCACAAAGTGACCTTAATTGTTATGCGTGCTCGAATTTTGTCATACAGTTTAGGTATAGGTACCTATAATGGACACGGTTGAAGAGTTACCTACACATAAATTAGAATAAACATGCTCTATCTCTACTGTGTGGGGATGGAATTTTGTTTGAGGGATAGAGAGAGGAGATTTTCAAATAGGGCGACATAAAGGCGCATAAAAAGAGAGATCCAAAAACTCTCATATTCAATTCGGTTATTATGGCCACTAGAAAACTTCAATAATAAAGGACCTGCTTTATTTAGCCTTGGATAACAAAAATTGCACTTTCTACGAGTTTAATAGGTGTTGTTTCCAACGAAGAAAGGACCAAAAAACGAACAACTGGAGAGCCATCCTGCGTTATTATACTTATCCTGTGAGTTCCAAGTCCTGTTAATTATGTAATTGAGTATCCTGTTCAACTCCCCCAAGTTTTGTTGTTTCCTTGATTGCAGGATGTTTAGTAATCGAAACACGACACAGTCCTTTGTTTATGGGGGCGAGTCGACAGAACGGGTTCAAAGGATTTATAATAATTTCGGTATCCTGTGTCGTGTAAAAGGTGCTACTTACTCGCGTTATAATTTTGCACTCATACAGAGCCAGATAGAGTCTAATCTCTTGATTAGAAGAGAATGCTTGAGACATTAAGTCCGCCAGTGTACATTGTTATAATGAGATAATATATCCAGACATAAGAACAAGCTAACAGATCTAGGCTACTCACATCCCTATCTACAACGCTTGTTAGCCACAGAAGCCTCCTTCTTATTCTTCTTACTTTATGTTCTCATAGTGTATTTTTTTTTCCTTTCCAATTTCGATTTGCCCTATTTGTTATTATCTAACTACTAATTACGCGTCGATGCGGGTGAAGCAGCCAGTCGGATAATTATCCGAAAACCCGACAAAAAAGCAAACAGTGCGTGAGAAATCGTTGTATCGGTGGGCCCCCCGACTATGCTCGATACGAACTCTCGACCTTCCGATCAGGAGCCGACACCCGTGCAGCAAGGTCAATGTCACTTCCGTTCATACAATTACAATCTATTCAAAAGTTTTTGAAGGTTTTGTAGTAATTTTCGCTTTTTAATGTGTTTTGGCTAAAGTAGGTTGCGTATCACCATATTTAAAAAAAAAATATAGTTATTGAAGACTCCAGAATTAGGATTAGCTAAGATCTTTGTTTGTGTTATATTGTGTTCCAGAAATAAGTAAATAAGCGATAGTTTTATAGGAATCATAAAAAGGAAAGCTTTGTTTGTATTATTCACACAAAAATATCTTATCTAAGCGGTACTTACGGGGCTAGTATGTTTTCTGTACCTTATTCACGCAAATAAATTATTTTATCTTTATCAAAGAAATCATTTTCACATACTTACCTACATTAGATAATAATCGCGAGGTTTTATAACAAAACGAAAAAGTGCGGAATCAGGAGATAAATTGTAGTATTACATGTCTGTGTTACTTAGTTAATTCTCAAAGCAACAATTACATAAATTGATAATGATCGTTTCAAATAAACACGAAATGGACCGCGTAACAAAAGTTACGATATTCTAGTACGCGGCGTTTATCAATGGCGTCATTTCGCAATAATTTCTTACTGACAGATCTTTTTTATTCTATAAAGGGCAAATATTTCGAAATATTTAAACGTGGAACGATTGGTAAAAGGAAGCGTGGGTCTGCGCGTTCGCCGGCCACTGGAGGCAAGAATGCGGAATGGTTCGCCAATGATCGGGTAAAAGGCTCGTTGTTAGGCTGCACGGGCCAGTTCTACCGGCGACCGAGGTGTTGTATTAATTGATATGTAAATTGGACTCGACTTAGGTACTTGTTTTGACTTGCAAGTAATTGTTGGTAAGCTTGTGGAAAACATTTCCCTGTGATTTTTAAGTATGTATCCTCGTAATACATTAAACTAAGGTTTTGTTACGTTATAATTGGCGTAACCCTTAGAGCAATACGTGTTGCTCCAAGGTGTAACCATATTTACATTTTCAGTAACGTCATTTTCCATAAATAGGTTCAATTAACCGCATTGTCGAGTGCCCCTTTTAGGGTTAGGTTATGTTCAAACGGTGGATATTTCGTCAGTCATCTCATATCTAAGCCCTTACCTATAGAATAGATTATAGAAATCGTTCATGCCGTAGCGATTTTTATTGGTTGTTGCAGTGAAGACGGATACTCAATAGTGTAGAACCTAGTTAAAATAGAACAAAATGCAGTATGACTGCAGTACGACCACAAAGTGTTAGTATTTTTTTTTCACAAACAACGGTACATTAAACAGATATGTGGCTCCACATTCCGATACTAGTACAATACCTACTACATAGTTTTATAAAAACTCCCAACAATACTGTTTGGTCACACGTGGGCAATTACTGCTAACGACTGGTTTTGCACTAAAACTACGACACGTGAATTTAAGCGTGAAAGTCCGACCGACTGTTTCGGCAAGCCAATTAAGAATTAGATCATAGTCACTAATAATGGCCTAGATGTATCAATTCACTTTGTGATACTGGTTACAAAGCCTGGCGATAAGTACCTAAGTCGATGATAGAGTTGCGATACAAAAAATCTAAATGACGGCACGGTTGGCGCAGTGGCTAAGCGATTAGCTTTCTACGCTACGTGACGCGGGTTCGATCTCCTCACGGAGCAATTATTATTTGTATGATCAATAGATAGTTGTTTCGGGTCTGGGTGTGTGTGCCTGTGAAATGTATGTTTGTGAACTGTACCCTCGATACAGGAGAAATCCTAGGGAGGGGCAATGTATAGTTAAAAAAAAAACCTTTATTCAAAATTGTGTAGTGTTGGGAATCATTCCTAAAACCACGGAATCATTCCTAAAACCACGTTTTTAACAAGGTACTAGGTACACTGACAAGATGAAAAAAGAACAATCTGTCAATATCAAAAATAATGATAAAAAAGTTCATCGCCAACAAGTAGTTTGAGTACTTTTTGACGTCAACATAAAGAAGGCACCCCCAAAAGCCCACCCTTCACGTAATACGTTTAAAGTCACTGAAATGATTGAGACATTGAATTGAAGGTGAATTTTGATGAAGTATGAAGCTACTCACGATCGTATTGAACTTTATTACCAGATTCGATGTTCATTACCATTTAAGTTACGCGTTAAACCCCCATAATACACGTAGAAAGCTTATTTGAATGAAGTTTATATTGGTGGAAGGAATACATATAACTGACAGTTTTCAGTTTATACAGTTTATAAACCCATTGACTAGCATTGAAAGCGTAACCTATAGTTTTTACTAACAGTTATTCCTTTTTTTTTTTATAAGTAGGTACTTTCTGAATTATTCACATTTTGCTTCCAAAAATTTAAATTAACTTTAAACAATGCGAGACAAAAACATCATTATAGCTACAAAATAGAGAGTAATCGCTGTTATAACAAGCTATACAATTTAGGCACTCAACAGCCGAAGTGTAAAGGTTACTTTAAAAAAGATTGTAACCAATTTTCTTGTAGAGTAGTGCGTGTAGCGTGTAAACCAAGTATAACCCGGTGTGAGCACAGGTGTTGTTACAATTTGTCTGTTATCCAATACCTTGCACAATGACAAATTCTGCTCTTTCGGTGCATACAATGTTATGTGATGCCGTATATTTGTTACAGTAATCTTTCCAGTAAAATGAGAATGATTGATAATAATAATATGAGCCGTATTGCGACCGTTTTTGGCGTTGTTTTGATCGTCAATTATTTTATTATGATCTGATTGATGTTTCTTTATTTAGGTATGATGGATGTCTCTTGGAATGATAATGAGTGTTATTAATGATAATCATGCGAGTCATTCGAGTCATGATTTCTATGCAACATGAATTAACTGCGCACTTGCATACAAGGTTATTGTGGTACGGAAATCAGGTACTAGGTATTGTGGAAACCCAAACATTTGGCAACTCTACAATTATGCATAGGTTTTGCATTTCAATACTTCGATCATTGAATAGGGTTTCGTTTTTAATCACAACGATCGAATCTTCTAGATTAGTTTAGACATCATCGTTGAGAATTAGCTTAATCACACATTTTTCCACACAGCTTGGTATTACCAAGACACAAGTAGAATTTTAGTGCTGCAGACTTTTCGTAGGACCCTGTCACCCCTTACCAGTACCCCTTGAGGCTTTATAAAAAGACCAAAACTGTCTGAATTTACACATAATTTTACCCATGTACCGTGGTCATACATTTCCTCAGGAGATTGTACACAACACATTGGGTTTCTGAGTAGTGAGTTGGGTGCCGGTTCGAATCTAATTTGTGCTTGTTGGCCGTTGCTAGTTAGATTGAAACTCATTGGGGCCTGTTTTCCAAAAGTTCTCTTTGTTTAATTACTTTGAGATAATTATGTAATATACTTTTGTTTGTTTTGTTGTTCAACGTGTGTAGAAGGGGAACAATAGTTCTTCGTATGATACGAGTTTAGATCTGTATCTATGGATACGAGTAGGTGTTAGATATTACGGTCAGCAAAAATGAAATAATGGCATTATGATGCTGTCAGCGTTTAAGTCATTTTGAATGTTGAAAATTTTAATCTCAGTAAAGTTCATCTGAGATGTTAAAAAAATCATGGAAACATCCAACAAGCTTTAATTTGATTATGTTATCACTTCGATATCGTTGCTCATGTCGATAATGTTGCCTCTGTTGTTACAAACAAGACAGAACAACAATAATAGTGATGTATGCGCATGCGCAATCATTGACTGATCTAAATATTATTTTGTTGTACAGTGATTAATGTCGATGATTAACTGAAATTGCTTATTAGTTCCATTAGTGTTCAAGTATTGTGTACCTATTTGTTTTGTAACTAGATATCTAATCGGTCATTACAAATAGAATTTGAATATTTTTGTTGTTGGATTTCGCTAATCGAGCCAGGCATGCAACTCGAGCTCTTGTTAAACAATCGAGCAAATTCAAGGTGGTCCGGTGAAGGCAGGAAGAATGCAGTCGGCAGCAGTCGGCATTCAATGAATTATTAGATATTATTGCCTTGTGAGCATCGATTTCGATACTTTTTTTCTTTATTATTAGTTAGCAAGCACGAATTCTAATAGATATTATAAAAATGTACATTATTTATTATGAATTTTGTCTTTACACTGATTTCTAAAGCTATTCTTTATCCTGTCTTTTCTTATAATATCATCAATCATGGTCTAGAATGTCTTTGAAAAAATTCGATCGGGATTACAGCCAAAATTTTTTTTTTAAATTTTCCTTGTTTCTATCTCATTTCTAGTCAAAAATATAAAAACGATTAACGAAGTGACAACGAGGTTTATTTTTCAAATATACCTGTCGCATTAGCTTTTTCTTATTAAAATTATCACAAAAACGATTTTTAAGGAAAAATATCCATGGAGGCAGAATCTAATCATTGTTTGCAGAATGACGCAAATTCAAGTCATCAAGCCTGCGGAGCGTATAATTTCAACAATGATTCATTACTTCAGGTTCGTAGTACCTACACACCTTGAAATCCTTAGTGATAACACCGAGAATATTCATATTTTAACTGTCATGTACAATCTTGCGCAAACCGCATGATTTTATGAAATGTCATGTAACTTGAATCATTAATTATACTGCAAATAATTTAGCACCTAGAAAACAAATCTAAATTCAAGATTGCGCGATAAAACAACGAGCCTAAACTATTAGGTATGGTGAGAACAAAAATAATATCATAATAGTAATAAGTACATGATAGATCGTAAGTAACCACCGGATGACGGGCTCATTTCCCTGTTTGGCAGATTCATTACGCTTATTGTTTCCTTATGTGAAATGATTACATTACTTCAGCGTAGGCGCACAGTGCGGTGTGCTCCGGGCGCGTTGCACATCTGTTGGCTAATTCCTGGACAGCGATAAAGGTCAGCCTCTAATCGTAGGCACAATCGTGTACGATGGTTTGCGGCTGAGTGTGTGCGGACTGTTGCACAACTCTCTCGTGCTTTGAATTTACTAGACGTGTCGACTTTAATTGGCCATAAAGTTAGGAATGTTGGAAAATTACAGGTAGTCCTAAAGTGGCTAAATCGCTGACGTTTGCATTGTAGGGCTTACACAGCGGAGCTTTAATATCTGCAGTATGCAAGCGGTATTACACGTTGTGAAGCATTTGTTTCAAATTTCAAGCGCATGTCTGATGTAATAGCTATTGGCAGGTTTAGCCGTGGTTGAAGACACAGAACATATGTTCTGTGGTTGAAGATCATCGTAATGTGCATGCAATGGCGGCCGGCGAAGGGTTAAAGTGCAGATGCCCAATTATTATTATTTATAACACCTCAATTAAGCGCACTACTGATTCCATCAGTATTGTTAAAATCCCGCACAAATAGTTTCGGTCGTATGGTTAGTTTGCAGGACTCATGTAACACACTACATGTGCAACTAGTTGTTAACTAACTTTGTTTAGAGCTTTCAGTCCGCAGTTCTCTGGAAACTCATACGCTGTGTACATACTACTTGAAACCCGATAGCAGTACAAAGGTATATAAATTGACTTGTGAGGGAGGGTCCCGCTCGGTAAACTCAATTATGATTGACCCTTGATCTCAGCTGAGTCGAGGCAACTGAACATGTGAACTTCGATGTATCTCGTATAAAACGTGCTGGTTTACTCTTTATAAAGAATTCTGATAGGACTGAAGAAAGAAAATGTAGTCCATCAAATATAAAAGAGTTCTATTCTCTTTCAGTTATATCAAGGCTGTAGAGTCACCCACTTTTATAAAAGGTAGAATTTTGAATAGTAGTTTGCCAAGGAGAAAATAGCTCGCGGCTTTGTTAGTGGTGGAGCTTAAAAGTGCAAATTAAATTTCTCCAGAGCATCAAAGGCCGAGGCGGCTTATCTAAATTGCATGACATCAGGTTTTCATGAATAATAGGGTACAGGGCACGGGGAAAACATCGAGATTTCAGCGACTTTCATAATTTATGGTTACGAGTTACAACGTATACTCATGTACTCATATACCTACTCATGTACTCTTGATGTATCTAAACGTATAGTGATAGGACAGTCGTAAACCTCGAGAGATTTTCACAACAAAAGCATCAGGTAGATTTTTCAAAAGCTGGGGGTTCTAAAAGGTTTTCTTTATGACTTACAAAGACGGCACATAAGCTCACAAGAGTAGTTTATGAGACTATCTTTGTGACTTGTAGACGCTTAAATAAAATACACTTAGAGCGAGACTCTTACAACTAAAATAAAAGTATACATAATACATTACATCCAAATCTACACTGCAGCTTTTACGTTGTTTTATTCCTAGATTGAATTGCACCTTACACGCCGTTATTCTAAAATGACGCTAACATTTTGCTTTTCTGCTTTTCAACTATAAGCTTCAAATATCTGACTAAATGTATAGCTTAAATTCGCTATATAAATAAATTGTTGCACTACAGTTTCACAACAGTGTTCAGACGGTTTTGTTACCAACAACAACTAGACTAAACCCATTTTAGGATTGGTCTATTGAGGCGTTACCTTTTGATTAGCGTATGATAGTTACGAAGCTTACTTAATGTTTATTATATTCAATATCTTGTACTTATACGATCTTTATTACTGCCAAGATTTTCCGTACGTTGATTCAAAGGAAGTTGGTAGTTTGTTCACAATTACTCTGCCAATTTTAGTTTGCGATGTGCAAAAAGTATCGGAATAAACGTCATTTAATGAGGGATTACGTAAGATCGACTGTCTGCTGATTGAATATTGACTTCCGTATAAGATTCGATTGTTTATCCATTCGCTGGTCCGCCAACCCGCACCGGGCCAGTGTGGTAGTCTAAGGCCTAACCTATACTTAAACAATAATAAAATTATATGGGATTAATTTTGATAGCTCAAATATCAATCTGTCAACTATCTTTTCTTTGCTTACAGAAACGTTGTTTAGGAGGCTGGTATACTAAAGACTCTTGGGTCATCGTCCCTAGTTTCACTTTCATGATGTATCAGAGCGTTTCTATGGTGACGATGCCATAGCACGGCGCGTGCGTTCTGTAATTACGTAAATGCCATGGAGTGCACTCCTAGTTTCACTTTCCAAGAAATAAGCACTGTTTACCACGCTCATAATATCCTGCAACTGCGGTTGCGTTTTTATTTCCTTTTGACAGTTTGAACACAGACAGTGTAGGTTTTATGCTTAATTAAAGGAAATTTTAACAAAAAAAAAAAAATCTAATAATATTACCTACCATAGTGAGTTAAATAAACAGGTTAATCTTTGAGCCTCTAATACTGTGACAGTTGAAGGTAGATACTTCTTGTGTAACTCATCCCTGCTAACCAAGTCAAGTTAGATAAGAATTAACTTAGATAACTTTATCGAAGTGTACATAATTGTTAACGAGTTTAGCGTGTAGTTTAGTTTCCGTAATTGCTTTTAAGATAACCTTAGTTACTTTACTATTGGTCTTAAATGAGAAATTGGTCTTCGAAACTTTTATTGTTGTCTTGTTAAAGGGAGCGTAAAATTAAAAAAGACGATCAAAATATTATGGAATAATTTCGAGATTTCGCTTTCGTGATATTTGATATAACTTTCTTAGTAGATTCAAGACACTTACAAGCTATCCGATAAACGAATTTATCATATCAGTTCGATAAACAATGTATTACTTAATCCGTAACACAGTACCGGTGAAACTTCCCAACTTTGCCTATACTTAGACTCCTAATTTTGCCTAGTACAACATTTGTGAATCTGCGCGCCTGAGTTAGGAGTTTAGGAGTCACTTTGCCTTGTACTTACCTACAACATCTCTGGACTAAGCGTAGTCATTATTGTAACATGTACCTAAGTAGTTGAAGGGTTTCTATCCCAGGCAAAGTAAGGAGTCTAGGCAAAGTTGGTCATTTTTACGGTACCTATAACTTACAAAGTTTCGTTTAATTGTTATCTATAGCCACCGTAACTAGAAATATATAAATCCAGTGGGTGCTTTGACTTCTTCCTGGCATGGTCAGTAGAAGCCAGCGGTCCGACGAAGGATTCATGCGATTATAGCATTACCATCATACCATATTACCATACCATATTACCATATTGTTGCATTACCATATTGTTACTGCTTAATATTTTACCAGTTTTTTGCTATTTTACATAGGTACGTAAGAGTAATTTTTGAGAAGTAATTTGGTTATCACAATAACATTAGTATTTTTTTATGTTGATATATATTAAGCTTTAAATGTCTTCTAAATTCGAACAATGGTGGATCATAGATTTTTTTGTGACTTTTAGATACATTCCACGGATACTATTTAACAATGTTATTTTAAAGGCAAACAATTATTTGAATTTATAAATGTGTTATTGTCGCTAACATATTTTTTTTTGCAAAATACTAAAATCTTCTATCTTTCACTTTAATGACGCTATGGCTGTGGCTGCACTGTTAGACAAGTTGCTACCTAAAATCGTTAGAGAATAGAAACTCCAGAAAATGTATGGGATTTACGAATCATGCTTATGTCAATTCAATACATTGCTGGCAGTGGCAAAGGGTGACAGTTTTAAAAGGGGAAGCCGTCTCAAACATGCCCTCTAAAAGTAGCTGCAATTAATGCTGCCAGACAAAAATCCATACCGTCTCTTGTAATCTATATAAAGTCATGTCTGGAAGAGCTCGATCTATCTGAATAACAAGCCATATTACGTTGGTCTATGCGCTAAGCAATTCCTAAAGGGAAGCCGATGGGAATCGGGTTGTATGGACTCTACGCCACTGATTGCTGGTGTTTCTACCGATTGTAGATTGTACACTTATCTTCAGGTCTAGAATGCAATTCTCGCAATTATCAGTGACGTCATAAGACCTATTTCTCTGCATTACGTACCTTGTTAGTTCATCTAAATTACGTTTGCAGCATGTCAGATTAAACTCATCAATGATAAGGGCTATCAAGTTAATAGAAATGAATCTTGCGGTTACTCTCCGTAATAACTCCAATGATCTGTTGACAAATTGGAGAGGTCAGTGACTGTATTATATCCAGATGTTTCGTCACTGTTATCATAACGATTTTATTGTTTTGTAACTCAGATATCGTACAATCGTTACCGGAAATTACGTTGTTCGGAGAAAGTTAATCATTCCGTTTGGCTGTCTCAATATAAAGGTCATATATAGATACTTATCTGTATCTTTTGTGAAGATATCATTGGATTTCAACTTAATAGCTTCGAAATTATTTTATCTTGCTGGTATGAAGATAAATTATTCATGGCATAAATTAAGGTTCTAGAGTTGAGATTAAATTTGAATCGAGGTAATTTTATGTTAGTTTTCGTTGTGATAAAGTGTTTTCAACTAGGCACTCATTTTATATACTTTTCATAATGACTTCATTTATGTTACTCGTTTATTCTGAACTGCATTGATGAACCAGTATAGTTTAATATTAATTTTGATCATCTAGAAGACCTGTTTCATGAAAAGAGGTCTTCGGAACATAATGTTACTTTGGCACAAATTACTAAACAGTTACGAAACCAGTTTAATTTTGCTTGCAAAACACTAATCCTGCTATTAGTATTAAACTGCATTACTCTGTATCGGAGAAAGTAATAGCACTTGTTAAGTTCGAGGTCGTCTAGCCCACATCGACAGGTCCCAAACAATAGCAGGATTCCCTCCCACGATGCGTGTGTGTCGCAATTCGGACATCTGTCGCGAATCGCTGATGTATGCGCATCCACAATCATGTTTACGTAGCAGCCGGTAAAGGCACCTTATCGCGGCACATCTGGGCCAACGATGCGAGCCTCTTTGGCAACATCGAGATGTTTTATTGCAGAATACGTTCATTCATAAGGACTACGTTTGATTGTAGTGTAAAAGCGTTTTTATAGTTATGTTTTTTCAGCCTTTTTCTTCTATACTCTGCAGAATTATCGCAAATAAGACTTCTTCAAAAAAGATAACGGTGCAAACTCCGCCTATACTCGTAAGACGGCTGAAAATTCTTAGATATTAGAGATTAAAAAATTTTTTGGTTTCTTGATAGCTTTAACTGTCATGGCTTCCCTCAATTTATTCCATGCATCTCTTTCTTGCGCCACCTCAAACCAGCCTTTCTGGTATGACGCGTCACGCGTCTAGGTAATCTCACCGACGAGCTGATGATGAGCAGGCCTCTCTCTCTCCCTCCCTCTCCCTCCTTAAAGTAACATTCTGTAAGGCTTTTCAATGAAATCATAGTGGCCCTCACCCAATTAAATGTAGGTAATAATATATGATTGTAGCGAGTTCTGATTTTTAACTAAACCTTTGCCAAATATGACATCCGTTATCTTAAGGCCGTCCGTTATCAGTGTCACGGTATCTTTTATCTACAAGAATCTTTGCGATGCTACATAACCTTGTGCCGTCACTTATTCATCTCGGTAGATTTTGTTGTTGGTTCGCTGTTTGGCAAAATTTTGATCGATCACTTGTTATAATATATAATAGGTGTGACTCGCATGACACCTACACTTTTTTCATTCTAAATTAAGGTGTTTCAGTGTTATAGCATCAGGTGTTAAGTTTTTAATATAATGGCATCTTACTTGACGCTGGCAGTAGGTAATGTCTACATTAATGCCAGCGTCCAGTTTTGAGAAATCTATGTTATGTTATCTGAAATGATTACTTACCAATATTTATTACGGAATTTAGAAAAGAGAGCGGCATTATGGGTATGTTCCTCAGCCGAATTACAACGCAGTCGATCCATCTGTAGGTATATATAGTTAACTACTTAACGAGTAACTACACTTTTGCGGTTGGCTTGCAGTCGGAGCGCTGTCCGTCTGTCAACACTAAATAAATTTATAATGTTGCAACTGCCAGTTTCTTAAAATTACTTCAACATAATAATTATATTAATTTAAATAAGGTTTTATCTCATTTGGCGCTTACAACTCAACTACTTGATACCCAACACCTATAAATCAACTGCCTTCCACGAATGCTACTATGAATTTACTATCATTTTCATAATATAATAAATCGTTAGACGTATTTGCTATCAGTATACAAACCTACCACTAGTGTACCTATTATATTTATTAGGAATATGCAATCATTCTTATTCATCTAAATTATGTGTAAGTAATAAAGTTTATGGTGTTCATGTGTTGTAATTAAATAATTTAGAGCGCAATTTGCATATTTTGTGCAATGCAATACAGTAAAATCTTAGGTTGGGTAACCTTTCTTTTGTTATGTAATTTATTTGTTGTATACTGTTATATCTATGCTAAGCTTTACAAGAGACCACCCATATATTTCTATGGATATATAACCGCGACCTAAAGGTAGAATGAAAAACGCTGAAGCGATGTGGGACATGGTGATGCATAGATAGTTACATTAAACATAAACCTTTTTCACAGCAGAGAAATTCCCACGTGAAACTACATACGACGGGAGAATAACAAAGCATTTTTCGAAAACGAACCGATTTCTTACCAACATTGGTGAAGTGGATAGGCTGATACCTCGATACTGAGCTATTAGACAGGTCAATAAAGTCATTTGAAGCAAAAACAATACCCATATTTTATACGACAAAAACCATAGATACCGTATTCCCTAGTACATTGAACGGAGGTATCAGGTATGTAAGTGAAAGATTCCCGTCTCTGTGTCGTCCGGTGCTCGGAATACTAAGCAGATGTCCTACTGCGCGTGCGCGTATTGAACTTATACGAACCCAGGAATGTGGCACACACCATGTCAAATGGGACACATGAATTCGTGTACACTCAATGATCAGGCCTACGTCTAACAGTAATCTGCCATAGGCCGAGTAGATGGATCTTTTCAGTCACATCGCACTCTACACACACACACATAGGTCACTCCCAAGTTGCACAATACTACTTAGCTTCTCCACCATTGACCGTATGCATCCAGGCCACCCTAACATTAAGGCTCTATGCTTCTTGCCTAAATCTGAAAGATCCGCTTAACTTTACCCACAATACAGGAGAAATTAAAAGGTGGGGTATCGTATACAGGGGCTCAGTCGAAAACCAGCGAACACTAGCATAATGCTGAACTGGGTACCTACCTATTTGGTGCAATCAAGGCACGTACAATTTATTTTATGCTGCAATATTCTTCATAATTATTATCTTTTAATAATCGGCTATTAATTAATGATAAGCTATATTGTTTAGGTTTAAATAAATTTAATGTTAATATTGTCAGTGTCTCTGATTGCACCGAATAAGTACAATAATACTATTCTATAGAAAATTCAAAAACCCAATAAATTATATCTTACTCCCGTTTTCAATACCATTTCTAGGCTTGCGACATTACTTATTTCGAAGACCACAGATGTGATAGTTGTACGTAAAAAACGTTTTTTTTAGGTATTTGTAGCTAGCTGTATTAGTTTTGAGGTATTTTTTACATCTTGAGATCTCGGGAACATTCTAATTCATCCAAAACGTTCTGTTGTTCATTTACATCTAAATTATGGCTCACTTGCTAATAGACACCGTTAGCACGTTCTTTAAATTGTAGAACAAGTATGTCAATCCAAATGGTTTCTCTCAGAAATTCGATTTATGTAGGTACTTGTACATAATTACTATAAAAGTATATCAAAATAAAAAATCTCAGGTTTAAAAAAACTTTATACTCAATAAAAACATACCTATATTATGTTACTTACTTGAAAACAAGACTAAAAATTACAAAAAGTTTGCCATCATCAGTTACTAACTTGTTAGTTACGTGCTCATCCAATGCATTAATTTCTCCAAAAGTGATCGATTTACGATTAGATACTGACTAAACTGAGTTCTGAATGCATTGAATGAGTGCATTATATGACCTTTCAATATTAAAATTATGATTTTATTGCGTACCTCCATTTTTTACTTTTTAAAATGACTAAATAAATGCTTATTAAATGTATTACATACTATACCTATAAAAAACCATTGTGATATCGAAAAATGTAGACAGGTAGGAACACAGGCAATCAGTTACTTATCGCGTCGCGGAAACACGAGAGTACTTCGGGGGCAGTGGGTTAGACGCTGATTAGCAGCCTATTACTATAGTCCTTTGACCAGCATTAGCACCAAATTTAACACTGTGTTAAAAAAAAAAACACGAATCTATATTGCTATTATTTTTATGTTTCTCTGTTTTTTGTCATATTAAAATTTATACTAGTGACATCATCGCCCTATCTACTTTTAATTTATGGTGGTACTTTATGGTTATATTATCATGAAATTAATGTGATAACTATACAATATTATAATTATGTATATTATTTCTTTAATTTGTTGGTTATCGCGTCACACCTTATCATCTGTCACGGAACTGTTCAAATAACAGAAACAATTGCCTAACTATACCTTCAACGATTTACATGATTCTTATGATTAATTTATGAATACGGATTGCCTAGCTAACATTTACAACGTAATTGTTTAGATACAATTAACGCAATATTTGAAGACAGAAATCTTAATACCGTCAGAATGACATAAGTAATATTACTAAAGCAGTAGATTTCTCAATTAAAATAAATTATTATGACTTGAGTCTTTTTCTGCAACGCTAGCCATAAAACTGTCATTTTTCATTTAGTGCCGGGTCTTAAATACAGACATATGACGTTATAAAAAAATTACGACATTTAGAGCTACCGCTACAGTAGAGAGACCCGCCATTATATCAACTGCAAAATTGATGGCACTGTTGGTGCAGTGGCTAAGCGATTGCCTTTCTGCGCTACGTGCTCCGGGTTCGATCCCCGCATGGAATAATTATTTGTATGGCCTACAGATAGTTGTTTTGGGTCTGGGTATGAGTGCATGTGACATGTATGTTTGTAAGCTATATGTACTCTCGATACAGGAGAAATCCTAAAGAGGGGCAAAGTTTAAAAATAAATTAAAAATAATATCTGTAACCATAATATTTTGAAGTATAAGCTTGACTTAACTTTATGTAATCCTCATTTAATAAAGGGTTAAGAAATTAGGTGCATCCTAATGCGCTAATGGCATCATGGTCATGGTGGCTATGTTCATTCAGCGGTCTATTATAGAAGGTTAATGTTTAGTTGTGGACTTATAGGGGCTGATATGACAACTACACAAACAACAAGACCAATGTTGGTAAACAAAACACTACATGTTTTATGTAACAGTGATTCCCCAGGAATTCCTCCGATATGTAATAACTTATGATAATAAATTCAATCGACGTTGTATACCTACAGTTTTTATTTCCACCATGAATGTGCGTTCGATTCAAGCTTATGTACAAGTTATATGAGGTGTTGCGTAAATGATATGTCGTAGTAAGGAAATGTAATGACATAATAATGATTTGCTTCGATGACTATATTTTCTGAACACAGGTCCTTAGGTTTACCCCGTAACATAATGGTAATGAATATCGACTGGAGATGAAGGTGGGAGTCCCAACTTTATGATCGGTAATTTTTTACAAGGTAGCTCAAAGTTTAGGCTCTTACGATCGTATTGAAGTTTATATCAGAGTCGATGTTCCGATGTTCATTACCATTTTAGTACACGGTAGACTCGGTGTATCCGATCTTAGACAGTCTAAATACGGAGAAGGACTCTAAAATATAACTTTGGATATGTATCATCATACCTAACCTTTAGAACAGAATTTAAAAGCAGTCACATATTACAAAAGATCGGAAACGGTTTTATAAACCCGGAAGGAGGTTAATGTACTCATCATAATGAACAGCTTTTACTAAGGATCAAACCCTGAAATCACGACAAAAATAATCTGCTATATCATGGGTAAATTGAATCGAGTAATAATTAAATAATTTATACGAAACGGCAGTTATTTTATTTCGCGTTTTCTTTTTTATTTTATATACCCTTTCTGTCTAACCTTGTATATCTACCCGATCCATCTTAAACATAAAACGGACACTAACTTCAAACTTAACTTTATTAAATGAACTTTGTAACGAACACGGACTAAGTTCGTGAGTTACTATGTACTGGTAATACCGTACACGTGCATAGTCAGCCCTTTGATCCGCACACGTGTCTCTGAATAGTTAATTAGACAACCGACTGGCTTTTCATCCAGCCGGGGATTGCGCTGCCGCTGGCTAATCAAAAGCTTCCAACGAACACTGCGTTTAGTTTCGCTAGTATTAAGAACAGTTCTTTGTTAAACATTGCCTCACTCTTGGATCTTTCCTGTATCGTGACTATAGTTTACAGACGTAAATCTAATCTCATGCTTACCTATCTGTAGGCCAAATATATCTTCCGTGTGGGGATCGAATCCTTTACACGTAGCGCAGAAAACCAATCACTTAACCACAGCGTTTTAATTCCATTTGGTACTTATGAGAATAAATGCGACAAATGAGAGCTGTATCAATACAATAGCTAAATATGTTCTTAAAATATTAAACGTTTTAAAACTGATGCAGCATTTCTATTCATTATGTCAAGCTTACAATTTTTTTAAATACTTATAGGAGTCTTCTTCTTTCCTATCAATGACATATCTTAATTTTTTTAGCACAGTACTTCAGTTTCTGGAATGCTATTACTTTTATAAGTGCAAAATGTAATATTTATAAAATATTTCACAACGTTCTAGGGCAATGCTTTCCATAAATATTCCCAACCGCTTCCTTTACTGAATGTAGATTGACTTTAGAGCTGCGGGAATTCAGAAATAAAGACGAATCCTGGTTCACCCAAGTGGTTTTATCTGTCATGTGACGCCACCTGCATTCGAGGTGCTGGTACTAAACAGGTTCTCGCATTGGTAAGCAAGATTGACCACAAAGCCGATAGTGAAAACAGGCGTAGTTTCTTTTACCGTTAGCGTACGGTCAGTGGACCACTTTTTACCATTTATTGGGCGCTTCGCTAAACTGTCTGTCATACTTCACTTACAGAATTAATGTAATGTAGGCCGCGAAAACATGTTTATTTAAAAACTAGTTATTCGATAAAAACGGTTAAAAGTAGTATTAAAATTTTATTTTTCGTCAGCATCATAATATTATCATCTGCAAGGTGTCCACTGTTGGACAAATACGACATATTGTTTGGACAGATTTTATTTTGTTGGCTGATTTCATAAATTTTCGTATAGTTACAATTTTATTATAACCTACTCTTTGACTTTGAATTCATTCCAGATAGGTAGGTACTTGTTTGTAAATTTTGTTTCAAGAGACTAGATTTTTTAAATCAAAATTTGCATTGATGAATACGCTAGATTTGATGTTTACTTGTAATATAAATATCTAGTAAAAGTATTTCGCGTGTCGACATGAAAAATCTCTAAACGAGCTTTCTTTTTTATTGCATATTTTACACATTTAACGTCAAGGTTGGCACTGCGACATATTACTATTCGCATACTGATTTTAACTGCAACTTGAGAAAAAAAGTTAGTAAAAGGCATAAGTTCATTTAAGTGATAACGCTTACTTGACCTCAGACAATAAGAAAAAGAATAAAACGATTATCTGCGAACAGTTCCCACGCTCATCAGGCTGCGTAGCTATAGTGAGTTTAATTTCCGATCTTCCCACAGAGAGTTAATCCATCTATACTTGATGTTCGTTTATGGAACTCGTGAGAAGCTCCTCGGATCTGATGCGGAGATATAAAAAGTTTGGGTCAGGCCTTATCCGGTCCAGTACCTTGTAGATTCCTGACTGACTGATGTACAAGATTTACCTTGGTCTTAACTAGAAAGTTTCGTAAACGCTGTGAAACAGGAATTATTTAGATTAATGTCAATTCTGTGGATTATTTTGTATTGAATTTAAACAATGTTGGACCTACTGGTTTCGTCTTAAATTGACGTATCGATCAACATAGTAACTAAAGAACATGATGGTGAAAAGAATATGGCCACGAGCAGGTAAAGGTAAATTCAGAATAACATTATACAATATCTTACATTACAAGCGTTAAATACATGGAATGGCCGGATATTGAAACAGTAAACTGAAATTACTTAAGTTGGTTCCATTTCAGTTAATTGTAGTAATAATAAATGCAAATGTAGAGATAAATACCACATTCATTATTATGCTTGGCGTGTAATATTGCAACAAACGTTTATTGTTAACCTCAATCCTCTCTTAAGGAGTTCAAAGCTATACTTAAACCTAAAAGCGAATATAAGAATTAATTGAAATAAATTTTGTTAGATTCCATTCCTTTTAGGCGTACAATCTTTCACCAACCAAAAGATAAAATATATATTAGCTCCTACATTTCTCCTATAAAGGGGTTATTGTACTCATCATTAAGAACAGCTTTTAATATGGGACCAAGCCTGAAATCGCGATTACAAATCTGCTATTCCATAAATTTTGTCGAGAAATGTAGAGTTATTTGTATGGAATAGTTGTTATATTTTTCGCGATTTCACTTTTGGTTCTATAGTAAAAGTTGTTCATAATGATGCCTACAATAATCCCATAAAGGGATCGGGACTAGAAAGATAGGATATACGTAGAATAGATCTTTATTTCATGTAAACCAGATACATGCACCTATGAAATGTCGAGACTCTAGGTGCGCAGTTCCAAATAGTAGATTCTATGGAGAAGAACCGACAATATATTTTCGTAGAAGATATTTTGTTCGTTATAATTAAAATTGTTATCATAATCTATATTTTTCACAATTTTCTTCAGTGGAATGGAATGAGAAAATCCAGGTATTTCACTTAACGTTCATCTTTTGTAACATTCTTTATAAAATATTGGGTTACGGAATTTCTGGAACGAACCGTCTGTTGTTATAATAAAAAGGAATACTTATTTATAGACGAGACACATTATCTTTTTGACGTATCTAATCTCTTTTTCTTTCTTACAAATATAATATACATAAACCTTCACATAATTCAAGGCACTATATTTTTCTAGATTGTAATGAGTGTTATTATCATGAATATCGATGAATAAGAGGAAAACGTTATTCGTACCTACTTCCACGTTAGAAATAATTATAATGTATAAAAGTGGCAGGTGCACGCAAGCCTGTTTATTGCATTTGCAATTTCAATGTCATTTGCAAGCACATACATACGACTAATGCACCATACTGTTCTAAAATATGGTGCAGAAAATGTACAGAAGTTTAAATCAATAGATAAAACTTAATGAAGAGATTGGTTGATGTTCTGTCGCTATGGATAAAAAATGTTTCATTTTGGATCACTGAACGTGATAGTTTTGTGGCGGGGAACGACCGGATGCGTTTTTAAGAGTATTTCAAGAAGATAGACAATGTCTGTATTTTGTGTGGGATTAAGTTAACTACCTCAGATCACAGCAAACAAGGTCACCAACCGTATATCCGTCCGTTGTCCGACTCGGCAGCCTACAACGCATCCAAAATGAAGATAACTGAAACTAGCAATGTAGGTACCTATCTGATATGCATACATTCAATCAAAGATAATCTAGATTTTAAAAAAGCAATACATTATCGCTACCACTCTCTCTCGTGTCCGCCACGATGAAGCACAACATTATCATTCGGCCCGCACCGCTTAGGTACGTAAATATTTTAAGAGTTTTACGTTCCTTGAGATAAAACATCTTGAATTCGTACGACTGACGCTAATGTGTTTGAATGCAGCGCGTCCTAGCAACTTTGTCCTGTAAACTGGAAACAAACTAACTTATAAGTTGTAGTGTTTGAAGTTTTCCAAGGAACATCGTTTCCCGTAACTATGTAGACTTAGTTGCTTTTGCTAGATTAAAAATCCAAACTTTTGATAATGTCGAGTGTAAAAGAAATCCACGATGAAACTCTTTTTGTTCGTTCATTTGTACTTACTTAGTTGTACGTTCGTGCTTGCGTGCGTGCGGGCGTTTAAATCGTGTTAAATTAAAAGTAGGACTTCTATAATTTGCTGGTAAGGTGTAAGATCGCCGGAGCGTGGGATATCGATGCCAAAGCGAGCTCAATTTAACACTCCACCGCGCGCAAGTCGCATCGCCCCCCATTATTATTGTTTATCGAGTAGTCTATAGCCCGCGCATGTTCGATTGAAACGGTCGCCGCCTCGCTTACACAACCACAACGTAATATGATTTAATTATGCAATTAAGATATTCGTAATGAAGTGTGTGCATCTTGATGTGACGCAATCTCATTTCTGTAAGTGAACGGGATAGGTGACCGCTTTGCTAATGACATGATTTGAATATCTTTACCTAATAACTATAAGAAATAGGCGTCTCTATAAGCTATTTTATTGATGTGCGTAGGTAAATTACAAAAAGCTGATTGAAGGAGAGAAAGGTTAGATAAAGATAGAAATTACTAAACTCGTTCTTTAGGCTGTGAAAACACGGCGTTTATCACACTTTTGATTCAAAGAGTCACCAGCAATTTTTCATCATCACAATTAATTGAACGCTTCGATGCGTGACGATGCATAATTTTTCTATCATCAACTCACAATTAAATATTTAGATTTTATTAATACCCCATACATTTTCGACTATTAATTACCACTCAATTATAATAGTACTTACCAAATAAGAAAATGTACCAGATGAACATGATGTGCCTGGGTGAGAAGTGGGTCAGTGTATTGCATATGATGGCTTACAAATGGCCGCAAACATGCAACGTCGACAGATCGGCTCTACAGATGATCATGATGCCACAGTATTTATTCCGTACAGCTTTTGAAATACCATAAACATATTCCAAGGTCATCATTGTGTCAATCAAATTCGAAATAAAAACCGCTATAAAAAGTAGGTCGGGACGTTACCTGGGGCTCGTTTATTTCCTCCCGAAACACACGATTCTCTTTGTTTTTGTTTACTCCACATTATTAATGTTATTTATTTATGTCTTTTTCCGTGAAATCGCTCGCGGTGGAAGACTGGCAGGTAGTTTAAGTTAGACGGATGCTGCACGACATAGCATAATATGCGGCTTGCTTACACTCTTACATCCATGTTTGCACGTTCCTATTCCCTTATTCATGGAAGGGGAATAAGGAAGAAAGGCGAAGCTCCGAGAGATGCCAACACGTCGTGTTTTGAATCGCATGATCTATGTGCGACACAGATTGTATACATCTTTTATCTACAGATTGTAGCGTTTAACTTTCTTACCATAATTATGACCCTTTTTTAATAAGCCAATTCCAGGATGTTCTTTGTTTTATTATTCAGGTTAATAATATCCACAGGCATACCAGCAAAAAATACTAGTCAGTCAATATTTTTAAGTATGTAAATAAAAACAGATAATGCACAATATTCGTAATTATTGAAACCTCAGCAAGCAAATCACGTTTTCATTTTGTAGCGCGTTATTTTCATATCTAATGGCTTCGATTGTAACACAAATCTCATATGAGGGAGATTGCTTATAGTAACTATGTAAGCGGTACAAATTACGTAGGTACGGCAGCGGTAACATTTCGTAACAATAATTGTAGCGTAGTTTTTCTAGAGCACTTCCTCATTAAATGGAACGAACGCAGAACGAACGCTTTGTGCAGACCGTTCCGTAGTTCTGCATAGAGACAAAAGCTTGGCTAGAGACGGACACTCCCGCAAACAAAGGTTATTAAATAAGTTGAGTTGAGTATTGTTTTCACAAGTATTAATTAGTATTACCGTAGTTATTTATTACCGTATAATACCGTAGTTATTTACGGTACAGCAAGATGTTTTGTTTTTGCAAATGCAAAGCTTTGATGAAGTTTCTCTTGGAAGATGACCAGTTTTTTTTATAAGATCGAAGAAAAAAATTTATTATTTATTTCATCGGATACGAGCAAGATTTTTATATTAACCAAAATAGGGATGAGAATTTTCAGAAATTATTTTAATACTACGCATTTTCACATTATAAATTCGTAATCGCAAGTATGCATACGTTACCTGATTCCTTTAGAATTACATACTTGGTATTTTAAATGGCCTGTAGCACTTTCTAACTAGGCATCAATGGAAATCTAGTTATGTCTGTTTACCGCGACAGCTTTCTTGAGCCGCCACGCGGAGATATTGCATTCCCACTTTTAACCCACTCCCAAGGTTTTCAACTGGAATACTTTTTTGTATTTTTCTTCAACAATATCGTCGTCAATTATGAACCGAATTAAATTATTATTTAATTTATGACTGAGTATTTTCCCGAAACGGTCTCATGAAAATTGGTAAAGATCTGATGAAGATCTTCGGAGATAGACAATGAAACTCTTCAATGGATAACAGCAAATAAGTCACGATTGCTGTAATCGTAGATATGTTTATGTTAAAGTATAAAATAATTTTCATAAAAACTCACCGAACAGCTTCTAAGTTGGTGCCTTTAATTCTTCAATGCACCTTATCTCGGCAGTGGCATCAACTTCAGTGAAAATTATTTTATACGTTTTGATTCCTTGTAGTTTTTACGTTTAAAAAAAGTTAATTATTCATAGATATATTTTTTCCCAACATAAATATTCATGAATGTAAAATAGGCTTTATAATTAGAAATCGATTGAAATTAAATGGTTCTGGAATCGGTACAGCGTTTTTATTGTAAAATGTAAATGTGGTATGTACGAAGAGAATTTCAACCGATACTAACGTGGTTTGCATGTCCGAAGCGTACGCGCAGTTATGTTAGGTTTAAGATCGCATTAGTGTTAGTGGGTTAAATAGGCTAATACATGGCCTTTGACCACTGGTTGCGGGAAATTCGCTTTTCACACACGACATAAGCGGCTTTCCCATATGAAGAAACTCTTAACTGACGTTAATAGCCTTGAATAATAGTATACATGTGACATACACACAAATCACGCGCCATACACACCCTGGTTAACAATCGGGTTTTGACCAAGAGAACCTAACCCTTGACCAAAGGTAAAGAACTAAGTAAAATATTAAAAAAAAAATGTAAATGTAAAATCCAAAGATTCTAATTGCTTTTACACTATCAGCGTTTAGGCGGCTTGTCAAATAAGTTACAACTTACAAGTTATCTGATAAAGCTATGCATGCGATAGTTGACTGATAAGTTAATCAGAACTTGTTTCTAGTTAAAATACCGCAACAGTAATGTGAGTGGGACAAGATTTGTATCTGCATCGCCTACTTCAATGCTGAGAGAAAACAAGTTTTAATTACAGTAGTGTGATTCGACCGGTGTTACAGACAGTTACAATAAAAACACAATTAGGTACTTACGATATTCTTAGGAAAACAAAAATTATTTAGATAGGGACTTATTTTTTGTACCATTATAGGCAAACTTTTCAAAAATATTTTCCATAGGTACTATCTAAGAAATACTGCTTTTGAATTAGCTTGTAAGTCCTTATGAATAGTTAGTATAGTAATAGTAACGCGTAAATCAAAATACGACAACACAAATTAGAGTACTGGAGCACAATGACGACACGGTTGGCGCAGTGGCTAACCGATTAGCTTTCTGCGCTACGTGCCGCGGGTTCGATCCCCGCACGGAACAAATATTAAATATTTTATAGACCCGCAAACAACTATCTGCAGATCATACAAATTTTGTATGATCTACAGATAGTTGTTTCGGGTCTGGGTGTGTGTGCATGTGACATGTGTGTTTGTAAACTGTACCCTCGATACAGGAGAAATCCTAGTGAAGGGCAATGTTTACTTAAGAAAAAAAAAAAAAACTATCAAAGAGAGGCCCAGGCCCAGCCATCATGAGGCCAGCAGTGGGAGCATTCGGGCTGTACATGATGATAATGGAGAAAGTACCCGGGTAAGGCCTTAAAGGAAGGCGGATACGAATAATGTAATTAATATTGCAACGTCATATATTATTATTCAATAACAATAAAAGGCTGCGTCTATACATGACAATACTTCAATTACATCACTGAAATTAAAATAAACCTGCAAATATTACGCAAAATACTATCACTAAACTAATCTAGCAATTTCAAAGACTTTAACTAAACAAAGAAAGATCGGTTAGAGCACAGTTTAAATATATATATATATATACTGTGGTTAGAGAAATACGCAAGTGGCGTGTGTCTGAAAGGAACCAATACTTAGAATATGTCGTAATATTACGTGCGGAGTAATGGGCTCTACACACTGACAGTCCGGCTGACGGAATATGTCGACGGTTTCATGATCGAACGATCATGTTATACCGAACTGTTGACTGAAGTCGTTCGCGGTGAAAGACAACCGGCCATTACATAGCGGATACCCGGCTACAGCCCCCGGTTTCTGCCGCCGGTTTGAGTGTGTAGACTCTATTACGTGGCACAACAGATAAGTATGAATGAGTGAATAATAAAGAGAACGTTTAAGGTCGTGCTTTTAAAATAAGCGTCCAACTAGGACACCATGTATTGTTATGTAGTGGGACATTAGAATACCTTGCAGTCTTAGAAACATGGTTCCTAATAAGAGTAAGAAGAGAGCAAGATTTATTTGAAGAAGAATCATACGACATGAACAGGAAAAGTCTGTTCATTCTTCCGCACTCTTAACCAGTTGCGTACATTGCATAGTGATAAAAAGACACTACCCTAGTAAATTGAGTATTATGTAATACAAACGTTAATATGTCTGTAATTATCAGTGGGATAAGGATATTTGGTCGATGTGTCGCTGTCGTCTTAGGGCAAGGTGGCCAATAATAACAATACAACACTACGGCGCAAGTTTACCGACAACATAACACATAAATTTTTGTATTTGAAACATGTTATAAAAGGTCCTACGATCCCACTCAGGTGTAATCTCGGTAACATCCCTACATACCAACAAATTTTACCTCTTTATGTCTAATATTAGTATAGAAGAAAAGACACCGCAAGAGTGTTTACATTACAGGTCTCTAAGATTTTTTTTTTTTAAATTACCGTTCGCCCTGCGCATCCTGGGCGACTGCCCAGCTGCGCGGCGCTGACTTGTGAATCTTTCCTTGGCATGAGCAATTCTTATGTGAAAGCACATACAAAATCCTACCTTTCTAGTCCCGATCCCTTTAAGGGGTTATTGTACTCATCATTATGAACAAATTTTACTAAGAGACCAACACTGAAATCGCGAAAAAAATCTGCTGTTTCATACAAATAATTCAATATTACTCGACTAAGTGTATGGAACAGCAGATTTTTTTTCGCGATTTCATGTTTGTTTCCATAGTAAGTTCGGTGTGCTTGAATCTTAGATAGTTGTTTTTGCCTACCTTGTAATAATTGTCTGTGTCTTAACTTTATGACCATAAGGAAAATCCCTCAGTTTGGACCAAAGTAGATCATTGGTCAGAACGCAGTCAAAAGACTGGATCCATCGCTTCAAGCATTGTTCACGGGTTTATTTAGTTGTAAAGCAATAGTTTATTTTGTCATTTTGAAAGGGGCACGTCGAAATGATTCAACTTTTTGTGTTATTGTTTGAAAACCAGTAATACTTTTTTTCATTGTCAATGTAATAAACTTATGTAATTCAGATTGCGGTCACTGATAAAATAACAATAAAATTGATATCTACAAAGAAATGTACAGTTCGGTAGTCCAACGCGACCTGATAAATCTTTTCAGTGATTTAATAGTGTATGTAAATAGGTATCTATTACATGAAATTACTATTTAAGTTTTGTAAGTACTTATAGTCCTATAATATTTATGTAACGATGAAGATGAGAAACGTCAATAACAATCCGTAGGTGATTAATATGATCTTTCTCAAGAATTTGCCTCTGTAATGCCAGTTTTTTCTTACAGTAAAAGCTTTTTTTTTATAGGACTTTAATTCGGGCGACTTAACTGATCGCCTCAAAGTACTTTGTTACCGCTACAACAGTGAGGCTAGTAATCATTATATTGTTATCTCATCAACTGCTGTCTCATGCATGACTTACAATAATTTTGAAATAGAATCCGATATCTAATTAAATTTTTTAATCATTTCATTGAAGCTTTGCCGTTGCACTTTACATTTTACTAAAGTTTTACTTCAAAAGTGATGTTCGACTATTAAACGTAGTGTCTGCATTTTCCATTTCTCTGTTCGCCTAGTAATGCTATTTGAACGTCCAAATTAAACAATCTAAAGTAGCTTTTACAAACGCCTCACTAGAGTTCAAATATACGTGCACCCACGTAGAAACTAAGGTCTTATTTCGCCTGGCAAATTAATGACTGGTTAAGGACCCTAGAGACAGCGAGGCGAACTTCCAAGAACTTTCCGAATGAATGTGGTTAATTTAACGGTTCTTCTTAACAGTTACGCAATCTTACAAACATTTGGTAGAAGAGGGATTATGAAAACAAAGTTGCGAAACGTTCGGCTGTGAACTTGATCTTTGTTAAGCAAATCGTAACGAGGTGCTCTTTCTCCCTCGTTAATATCTTAGTTGGATGTTCAACTTCGATGTCAATCTTGATACCAGTTATGTTAAAGAGCGATCGTGTTCGTGCTCTTCGTTTCCCATGTAGGCCAGGAGTACCACGGGCGGCGGGGTCATCGACCTCCCCCCCTCCTGTCCGCATCAACTCTAGACCCTGCACTACTACATTTCTCCACTCGGGCGCACTGCACGAGTTATCCGCTCAAGTGGCTCTGCCAGATCAAATATAACAAGTTTTGCCCGCTGCTTTTTTAAATTAGAAATCTTTACTTTATCGACTCTACGCAGTTATCTGATCTCTTCTCGAATTGTTTAATTGTTGTATTTAATGTGTGAACCCTGGTTGAATAGTCAGAGAAAGTAATGTTTCACAGCTCATGTGTTCATTATTTCCGAGAGCGGTGTATATATGGAGTTTCAAACCCGGCCGTTACCGTCACGTAACGCATTTAGCTGTTTTTACTTTGGCCAGAAATACTATTGTCAGGTTAATTGCACAGTATTAAATTTTTAGTGGGTTTTCTTTTCAGTTGTCTGTGTAATTATGTTAACTCGTGGCTTTAACTGGTAATTGTGCGGTTTTATGAGATATTCGGTTAAGACTGGACGGAGCCGAAGTTATAAGTTACGCGGTCACCGATCGTGATCGAGGTTAATCGAGTTATCTCAAAGATTGCTCGGCACGGGCTGCACTGACGTGACCAAACGATTGGTCATTTCCTTCTTAATTTGACTTATTGGTTGCAATTTTAATAAAAGAGTTCTACTGAGCGCTATCTTGGTTTTCAATGTCTAATTCGTGGAAAACTGTAAGCTAACATTTGAACCAAAGATGCCCAATATCTTTTATCGTTTGGGTATGATAAAGCTAAATTGATACTCCAAACGACGAACCTCATTTGCTGACATAAACGGAACCGATACGGGACTATAAGACTGCAGTTTCAAGTCACGTCTCTCATATATTATGTAGGTCCTTGTAACAACATAAAGACGGAGCTGTGTAGCTTCGTATGTAAAAAGCCTGAGGCAGCAAGTCAGCATGACAGCATGACAGCATGACTACCTGCAGTTTACACTTTCTCGAGTGACCTTTCACGAATTGGTCACTACGTTTTACGTCCGTAACTAATTGTCGTCCGATAATTTTTGCACAGATCCACTTGCACTAAACTAAAAGCGAGATAAAAATGAGATTTTATGCGTTCCATTTTAACTCAGTTTTTACGTAGTTTTGTTCAATGGAATAAAATATTCGTGTTTGAATTTATCATAACTTGGGAGCTTAGTATTACAACTCATTATTATGCATTGAATAACGACCAGTAAAGCAAATATAAATGAAAAGCTAACAACATGTGGATGTCATTGCCATTTAGATTAAGTTATATAACCAAGTTCGCTTTTACAATAACGTTTCTATTTTGAATGCAGTCGTTTAGAGAGAAAGCTCGTATTGTATTTCCAAACACATGGAGTTGCATACGTATCTATAGGTATCGTTGCATAGGCATAGTTATCTACGTAAGTGCAGATAAACACTAGTTCTACAGCATATTTTGTAAATGGAAACAAATTGTTGCAATATATAAATACTTGGGTATTGGCTAGCAGTATTTAAAATGAAGTAGGTCCCTAAGTAAAATAAAATAATATTATAAAAGGTACCTACAGGCCCTTTGTACAGGTTACGCAAATACGATATCTTTGCCAAATCAGTCAAGACTATAGCTACATAATTTATCCCGAGACACAGCGTGTAGCCTAACTAAGGAGGTCCGAAGTTGGGCAGTAAGCCAACGTGTGCTCGGACAAAGCCTCGTGCGCAAGTACGCACAAGCCAACGATAGTAGGTACCTACAGCAGTACCTACCTGCAATAAGGTAAGACAGTGGACGCTTCTGCACGACTTTCTCCTGAAAGCGTAACACTGGCACACATCATACCATTGTTAATGTACCTACTCTGCACTATCGACTGGAGATAGGTATATAACCACTAAATACTCAATAAAACACAGACTTCTCAAATGTAAACAATCCAGACAAAACATTGATCTTTCACTTATTCCAATTTAGAGCAATATTGGAGAAGAATATTAGGGCACCCCAATTCGATGGAATTGACGAGCCGATATTGATGGAGTCAATAGTACTGACTACCTACCTATATATACATATATCAACAATGAATGCATTTGTGATCTACTAAGTACCTAGATACCTACTCCATTAAACACAGACCCCTCAAAAGTACAGTCAAAACATTGCTTTTTTCGCACAATCCAATTTGAAGCAAAATTGGACCACTGCAATATCCCACTCATGAATATCAAAAGAAAACTACCATGTTTTGTTATAAAATGCATTACTTATCTGCTGTCAACAGACAATTAGTGATACTAGATGACCTGTAGTAGGTAAATGAAACACAGGAGTGTGTTTCATTCAAAACAGTCAATACGTTGAGCTTTTCGCTCATTTCAAATTGTGCAAATATTAGAGCACCCCAATCCCAATTTCATGCAAAATGGAATTTTACCACCCCATTCTCCGAAAAGAATGTGTGGAAATAGAAAGGGGATTGTTAGCAATTTGCTACCTCCGCGGGTTCCGAGATTCCGTCAAACATTTTTAATCAACTTAATTTTGGTGTACCTTCCTACGTATCTATAGGGGCAAGCTAAATTAAGGCTCGACTGGATGGTGGATGGAATCAATGGAATGGAACAACACAGTTAACCGTCACTCGTGTAAAAGGGCACTGTGTAGATCAATTCGTTGTCGCCAGCGCCACCTGCCACATTTAAACCCTCTCAAATACCTATTTTAGGTAGGTACTTGTTACCTAAATCCTTGTGACCTTTCCTTATTTCCGTTGTCCAGTTATTTTTAAGCTAGGATTATTAATCGGACAGTTCACGAATGAAATGCTCACGTTTTGGTTGATTGATAGGTACCTATGTTATTTATTCTGTTCAATGGTTGCATCCAAACTATCGTATAAAAATCCTTGTTAAACAATAGTGTGACTGACTTTTATGAGCTTTTGAATAGGTAGATTAGACTTACATTCAATATTAGGTACTTATTTGTAGTTAATTAACAATACAGAACGCAGGGTTCATCTTTCTTTCTTAATAAAGATCTGGGAGAAATGGAGCACAAAGGTTGCTCTACGCAACCACGTAGCGACCTGTAACTAATTGGTACATAAATATATTTGATTTTATTTATATAGGTACCAGGGTCATTTCACGACCTTTATCAGAATATCAGCTTAACTTAACCAAGTTATTTCTGTTTTCTATAAATTGGTGTCCTTTATACATAATAATTCTAGTTACCTACTTCAGAGAACAGAAGCGAAGCGTAGGTACCTACTACCACCTACTTCAGCGAGGAAAAAAGTAGCGAAGCGTATTTACAATTTCAAATAACTCGATGTCGCTCGGTTTATACGAGGATATGAAAAATCGTAACATGTCCCAGCCAACATGTTTGGTTCAGACAGTTATTACTTGTTTTCTGCAGCGAAGACGGATTCAAGGAAATAAAACACATTTTCTTGTTTATTTTCTCTAAGTATAGATACCTCAATTGTGAATAGTGTTTAACTTCGGATAGTGTCATGTTGTACACTGCTCTTAATCATCACATCACTAATTCCACATTTTTGTCATAAATTTACTTATGTACTGTATGAATAGCATTGTTAGAAGATTTTTATGCCCATAGCCGCCTACTATCAAAGTGTAGGATGTACCTACCTACTATAGAAAAAGCTTCGTAATCCATCGTTCCATGACGCGCGTCGTGCATCCGGCGTTGTCGCGCGAATGATCCCACGCCATCCGACACCCCTGTGTGGTCTGCAGGAATACACTATAAAGTTTGCAGACATGAAGTTATAACAGCTAGATAGGTAGCCCTGTATCAATGGAGCTGCGGTTTCCTGTCTTGTAACCTGCTTTAGCTTAGCTGCTTGTACCTATTCAATGAGACGGCTTTCATAGCTCGTGTATGATCAAGCTAACTTTGATAACACAAACTCCGATACAACATACCTATAGAGTTCATTGATGCATTCTATTTTGCGGTTTTGTAGTAGGTTACAGAATCCCTAAACCATGCTTGATCAAAGAATAAGATCAAAAGTTTATTTTTAAAACTTTCGGTATCTTAGTTATGAGAAACGCTGTTTCGGATTATGCTTTCCGTAAATATTGAAATACTTTAATGGTTTTATTCTGATAAGGAAATGAGAGTTGTTAGAGTTGGAAAGCTATGTAACTTTGTTTTATCTTGTAGGAAAAGTTACCACGAGAATTTAATATGGAAATTAATTAGGTACCTACCTATAGATATCAGTGCGAACAGAAATGATCACCATGTCTTTCTATAACTGTAGGTATATGAAAGACTACCTCAGCACTGCTGTAGTAGGTATTAGAAGCATAATTATTTGCTAATAAGTATTGTCATACAAGGGTAAATCTTGTTAATGAGTAGTAGCTACCTACTAAAGGGAGAGGCCAAGTTTTAAAGAACTTAATATTATGTTAATAAATAAATGATCCTGCAAATGCTAATAATGTCTTCTTTCTTTTCTAGCCAACGCAGTCGCTCATACGAGTCGGACGACCACGAGAGGGGGGCGTGCGAGTGGTGCGAGTATGCGCTGGTGATCACGCTCGCCACCATCCTGCTGATCGGCGTGTCGGCCCTGACCGTCTTCTGGGTGTTCTACTACCGCGAGGGCTATGCCTGGGCTGATGATCTGCCCGACAAGCAGTTCAACCTGCATCCAACGCTTATGGTGGCCGGATTTATCACCTTTAGCGGTTTCTGTAAGTAGCAATGTTTAACCGTATTTTTTTTAACAGCTGTTATTACCTAATACTGATACTTGTATAGGTAGATATATCAATAAAATTGGTGTCAGTTCCCATCGCCTCTGCTATAGCTGAAATAAATTAGGGAAGAGACGTGTCCGATGTTGATAGTTGACATTTGTAGACAATTTGATATAGAATACCTAAATAAAAAATAAAAATGTGCTTGTAAATACATATGTGTAAAAATGTGCTTATACGCAAACTTTAGGTAGGTAGGTACCTAAAAAAGACGCTACTGAAAAGATCTTTGAATGGAATTTTCAGAGCCGCGTCGGAAAATAAGTAGATAATGTCCCGGGCAGGTTCCGGCCGATAAAATGCGACAGCACCATACGACCTTATACGTACCTTACCTACAATGTTATGAAGGAATAAGTATATTATGATTTAATAAACCCTATTAGCAGGAGCTGGCTAAAAAACTGACGATCACTAATCCCATACAAAACTTAACCATGATATCTTCGACAGCCGTGCTCCTGTACCGCATCTGCCGATGCTTCAGGCGCATCTACGTGAAGCTGCTGCACGCCATCTTCCACGCGCTGGCCTTCCCCTGCATCGTCATCGGCTTCCTGGCCGTGCTCGACTACCACAACAAAAAGGGCATCAACAACTTCTACTCGCTACACAGCTGGATTGGCTTCGTTGCTATGGGACTGTTTGGATTACAGGTATGTTTATATCGTGAGAAAATAGCATGATATTTCCAATCGCTAGATTGCAATTAAGATCGGTCTGAGCCGGATCGTTTTGCAAACTTCATTTTTACTAGCTAGGTACTTGTTACACAAGACCAAGTTCAGAACAACATTTGCAAAAAAAAACATAGTAGGTAGATGATAACTAGAATACCCATAAATAAACATAACCATAAATATATAAATCATTGAATAGTCCACGACGATTGAATGCGACTCTTAAAACTACCAATACATTTGCAGGTGATATCGACAAGTTTTGCGCAAAAACAAGCGTGAAATAACATAATAAGTGGTTAAGTGAGCCACAGCAGATAACCAACCGGGTCATTAGTGTCGTTTACGACAGGATGTGATAAGCTAATCGCAGGATCAAGTGCTGCCCGAAATTAATTAGTTTTGCTACCACTCATCTGCATCAGAAGATTCTAGAGAGCTCTTCAGTTACGGACGTTTTCGTACCATGACATAAGAATATTATCGCTTCTGTCATTGTTTGGGATATGTAAAGGTTATACAAGGGCAAATTACGGCAGGCAATTAGGTTTTTCAAATACGTAAAAAAAATATCATGACGTGCTTAGGAATTCCGAGTATCGTATATAGCTCTTTATTTGCTGCAAAGTCACCTTAATAGACAAAACAAAGAGATCTACTAAGCAGATAACAAATGAACATTATTTTTATTATCAGCTGCGAATGTCCACTCCTGAACTGGAGACTCAATCAAAGGCCTTATTAATAGGTATTTCAAGGGAGACCGCTATAAATTGTAATAAAATTATGACGCTTACCTATTGGTCATGTTGCTGTGTCATATATGTATACTCATAGATACTTTTAAAGATGATAAATCTGCTCACATTTATTTTTAATATCATCGAGACAATTCTAAATAAAAACCCATCCACACAGCTTACCTTTTTTATCTCTGTTTTCAGTACGCTGTCGGCTTCTTCAGCTTCCTGCTGTTGTTGATCTGCAATAAGGGAACCGCTGGCTTCCGTGCCTCCCTGGTGCCCGTCCACGCGGCCTTCGGAATCCTTACCTTCGTGCTCGGAGTCTGCGCCTGCCTCACCGGACTTACTGAGAAGGCAATCTTCAGCCTCGGGTATGTAGAAAGTTTATTTATGGACAGGAAATCTTGGCACGTTTCTTTGCTTTGGTCATATATATTTTGGAAATTTAAATCGTTTACTTAGAGAACCTTTTGGAATTTAGAACGAACCACTTTTAAATTGACTTTTGCGACGTCAAAAGCTGGCACTAAAATATGTGCAAAGAGCAAGAATATCACCACAGTCTATCTGGAGTACCTAGTTACACGGTGTTATCACAATACACTGGTGTAGATTTTGTTGCACAAAAACTAAACTGGAAATAAATTGGACATGTTTATTGCTATTCTTTATTAATGATAGTAAAAGACAGCGATACTTTTAGACATTGTCATGTGTAGTGTAAGTTTAGATACACTGCAATAGAATAACTATTATCAATCCCCATACCTGAACATTGCACGGTCATACCTTTTCTGTAAGTATGTATGCTGCACGTATGCTCGTTGTCACAGCATGTTATAGTCCTTTCACTTACTCACTTGTCTTTTTGTCTTAGTTTTAGAATCATCTGTCTAGTGTCTAGTCTGTCTTGTGTTTGTGAGTTGCTTGTAAGTGTCCGTATCCACAGCGCGGAGAGGTACAGCGGCATGGTCGACGAGGGGATTATCATCAACGCGATCGGCGTCGCCTGCATCGCCATTCTGGCAGTCGTCATGTATATCTTGTCGAGAGACAAGTTTCGCACGCCAGAGTCCCGTGGACAACACATAAGGGCTTCAGTAGACCTTTAGATTTAAATATCTATTTATTGAAATTAGATATAAGAACCAATGATTATTAGAATAGTTATAAAAATGCGATTTAGAGATTAATTTAGACATGTAAAATCTTATTTAATGTTATGTTATTTTAATCAATGGTTCTCATATCTAATCAAGTTTCATATATTTTTGAAAATTTACACGAAACATAATAGATACAAATTATTGTTTTAAATGAATTTGCAACTTGCATTTTTATAGTTTTTTATATAAATAATTATGTATATAAGTGCAATTAGTTGCATAGATAATTAGACAGATATTTTTTCAATGCATATTTTCTTATTATCCATAAGGATTATTGCGTACCCTAAATATTATACTAGTAGAAGAGGTTCGCAACAAATAAAGTATTTAATTCAAGAGATTTTTTAATATTTTACACAAATTACAGAAACGAGGCTTTATTGTATCAGCTTTGATCTGTATCAGATCAAAATAATTTAGGCATTAGGTAATTGTAGGACGTATTTTACGAAGAAACTTATAAATTAGGAAAATAAATGACTCCGTAATATAAGGAATCTTCACTGTATTTTTGTTGCATTATAAATAAATGTAAGTTACTCATTGACTTTTAATTATTTTATTCATATTGGCATGGGATTTTTTAATGTTATGTAAGCTCGCTTTGTGTGCTTGTAACACTTAACGCCTGCATCTGTGTTCATGCTTGTGGTTTGCACCGTCACTTTGATTTACTTACACTCTGATACATTTTATGTAACATTAGTTTGGTTACATAAAGGTAGATAGTTATAAAATATTGAGATTGAAAAGCGGTATTGTTTAATTTTTTTATATGTATCATTTTGTCTACCTACATATTATATGCGTTATTATTTACTAATCACGGGAGGTATTGATTCTGGGTGTGGTGACTAGGGCCCGTATTAATAAACCAATCTCAATTCTGAGTAGGCTCTTAAGTAACCACATAAGATGCTGGACTATATAGTTCCAGCATCTTATGTGGTTACTTAAGAGCCTACTCAAAACTGAGATTGGTTTATTAATACGGCCCTTAGAGTCGTAATTCATTAATTTATGAAAAATATATTTAGAAAGAAAGAAAAATAATTTTATTCCGTACGGGATAATGACGGCGCCACATTCACAATAGACAAAACACAATAAAAAAGAAATAGGTACACTAATTCTAATAAAAAATTGAAAACATGCCGTCGAGCATGCCCGTACCGGAAAGGTTACCAACTCAGCATATGCTGGATGTGAGACACCCAGCGCTGATTTACTTATTTTGATTAATTTATTATTCTGATTTTTGTAACATTGTCGTTGACAGTCCCATACGTACCTAACATAGTTAAATACTGTGTAGAAAAAAACAGAATTAAGATTTCGCGTCTATTCATTGCCATTCACACACCTACAGACGCGAAAACGACATTTTGAGTTTTTTATTACATAGGTACGCGGTATTTAACAATGTTAGTTACGCGGTATGGGACTTTCAACGACGACATGTACCTATGTATAATTCAAGCACGGATCCAGATTTGTTAAATTAATATTTGATTAGTCCAATATCAAGTTTCTAATTAATTAGGTAGGTACTAATGAAAGTCAAACACTTAATACTTATGTTAACATCAACTTTAGACTCGATGATAGTTATTTCTTCTCTTCTCGTGTATTTTATTTTACTCTTTTCACATTCTAAAATTCTCGTGGGAATATGCGAGATCTGTAGCGGTAAGCTTAGAGTTATTTCCAAGTCTCAAATAAAGTGTTACATAAATTTTATGACCATGTGTTAAAACCCCTCGACTAACTTCTAAATTCAAGTAGAGTTTCTCAGTCTTAACTTGGCCTAATACAATTCTGGATCTGTCTGACTACAATGAACTAACCCGGGGCATGCGGTGTGCAGGAGCGATGTATACGCGACGCTGAACAACGAAGCGATCGTGATCAACGCCATCGGCATGTCCGTGGTCGCCGTGGCTATCGTGGTGCTGTACACGGTCCGCGGCACCGGCGGCTACCGCCTGCGCAAGGTGCCTGCGCAGCACCCCAGCTAAGCACCAGGCGACGACCAACGTAGAAATAATCCACAACAGTTTGGTGACAAATTCTTTAAGAAATATTGATGAGTGTGACAAGGGGACTGTCCGTTAACTAGTAGCGGAAAAAACAAAATAACTAACCACAGTTTTATATGATCAAGATTCTAGTTATAATTTAGTCATGATGCAGAAGTATTAACCATTCATTGTTGCGAAAGTACACTTGTTTTCTGTTTAGCCGTCGGACAGGCCTCTTAATGTCGCAAGATATGCAGAATTGTGTAAGAATACCGAAAACGAATAGGTATGTGAATTCATCACACTCGTCAATATTTCACACGAAGTTAAATATTTTCAGGGTCCTTTTTGTAAAGATTCGATACATCAAATTAAGTTCGACGTGTTCAGAAACGTCAGTGGCGAACGACATAATAAATTTAAATAAGCGTAAAGTTATGTGGATTAAGAGAGTGGTATTACCAATTTGTCACCAAACAATTTTCTACCATTTTTTAACAATTTGTAAGTTCGTTTTTATGCTCAAGGCGAAAGAACACCATGACTATGGACTAGTAGTAATATCATAAGCATAAAATCGAATAATAAAATAATTCTTCCAGTTCTCCTTAAGTATAGATAATTTTCATGCGCAATAAAAGACAATTAATATCTATTTAATGTCAAACACGCTCTTATTGTGTTTTATGGAGTTTATATTCGACTAATTCAATTAAAGAATATAATAATTTAGCTCAATTTGTTAACTTTACGTTATACAAATTCTATTGTGGAGACATTATTTATGATTGTTCTTGGGGTTGTGCGTTATTCCATTTTGAAAATCTTTACTTAGATTAAAATTATGGGTGACTTGATTCCGTCTTAGTCAAAATTAATTCGACTGATATTGGAACTGTAGTTTATTTCATTTCTTTGCTAATATAAACAGCATTATAAAGTACCTAGCTCGTATAAGCTAATATGGAAGCAGTTATCGAACGTTAGTTGATATTTGCAATTGATATGAAGGATTATAATTGATGAAATGTATCGAATTAGCCAGAGACGCGTTCGTTTCCATTTCAACTTTGTACTCGCTGTTCTGTGGTAAAATAATATTATTAGAGATTAGCGTTAGGACAGTACTAGCCGTGTAAGCTAAGTATGGAACGAAATCAAGTGTGTAACGGATTGTCAAAACATAATCAGTACCAAAATACCCATCTACATATTGTTTTTATCAAGTTTTCAAATGAAAAGTCAGAGGCCATACACATTAGATACATTTTTTTTGTATCAAACTAACCTACGTAGGGTTGATTAGTTAAGATATATTAGATGTAACTTGTATATAAATTTTAATCTAATTTAATGTAATGTGCGAGTGTTCGATAGTTGTAGAATGTGATGGAGTAGTAGCAAAAATACCATTTAAATATTTATAACAATCAGTAAAGTATCCCTATATCAGAATATTGAAAGAAAAAATATTTAAGTATTATCTTGATTGACTATCACTTTGTTTCTCGAGATTTTATTAGAATTTCTAAACACCTTTCTCTTTTATACATATAATTTATAAATAAAAGATAAAATTTCTAATAAAAGCTAGAGAAATGTTCTAATTCATATTAATGCTGGACACCGTTAACATAACATGTATAATGATAAATATTTGTATAAGACAAGTGTTCATTCACGTTGCCAAATTCGGTGTAAAGTCAAGTGGTCATATGTTTGTTATAATCGATTATTACTGCATACATACAAGTAGCATGTTTATCATAATTGTAGGATAAAGCTCAACGTATTTTATTTTATACGAGGAGTACCGACGCGTTCATTTCTTATTAATTATAATATAAAAAATAACATAAGGGTTCAATTTTATAAAATTGCATTCCAGATAAGCATTCGATGTCTTTTAACATTCTTTGATGAATATACAACCAGTACTAAGACTGCATTCATAAGTAGGTCCTTTTGTATTACAGGATTTGCTATGATTTTTGCAAAAGATATTTACAAATTAAAATAATTCTAGTTTTTGTGGATCCCTTTCAAATG
Source organism: Allophyes oxyacanthae (assembly GCA_932294325.1). NCBI lineage: Eukaryota > Metazoa > Arthropoda > Insecta > Lepidoptera > Noctuidae > Allophyes > Allophyes oxyacanthae. The sequence goes on along the minus strand of OW028613.1, from coordinate 11,636,591 downwards.
CTGGGGCCAAGTTTTTATATCATTATATATTCCCCAATTGTACAGTTGAGGCAGATTTTGTTAGTTTGATTAGTGACAAAGTTTATTATCTATTTTATATTGAACACTAAGAACTCCGATGCTTTTGTTCAATTTGAAAATGCACTAAGAGATTTAAATATGGTACCTGCTTATTAATGTAATAGTTAAGGATATTGTAACAAGAAATGATTTCCCGTTGTATTCATATGTTGCGGATGGTAGATAAGTTGCATATGTACTATTTCCAATTGTAATTATTTTGAATATTGAAATATAATTTCGCATTCTTAGTTACGTTGATTGCAGTTATATTGGTTGAAATATGAATTTTATCACTGTTTTACATTTTGAAATATTTATACGGCATTCATAAGGTACATTAAATACTTGTAATAATTATCGGTTGTTTCATTTCCCCTATAACTTTTCCTAGGGGTAGTGCTTCAGCAAAATTTCAGAGTCAAAGCCGTGAGGAAGTTCTCAAGAATATAATCCAATATTTTGCTGTAGATGTCGTGAGAGTCGGTTTAATAACATGAGGAATAAAGGAACTAGAAGAACACTTTCTTCACAATATTTTGATTTATTTATAAGCTTGGAACAAACATACCACCTTCATATTAGCAAAATCTGTTATTTCGGATTATCACTACTTTCTATCTAATAATTCTTAATTGTTGCTTGTTCATAGTAGGTATATCGATATCGATAGGCAACAAAAAAGAGCTCCAAATCACTCATACTTGTTCCCTGTAATACTATCGATAGTATGAACCTCTTGGCAATACGATTGATACCATCTTGTTTGTTCAAAGTAATGCAACAATATCGATAGCAAATCGATAATACGAGTGATTTAGGGGTGGAACTATCGATTCATAATTCGTGTATGTTTGTGTAACACATTGTTCCATAACTATCTCATCGAGGGGATATTATTTTTGCAGTAACATTGCTGTCCAATAAATAAACACTAGAAGACGATAGAACATATTTTATTTATGTATAATGACAACCTTCATTTTAAATATTAATAATAAAGAGCGTTCAATAAGAATAAATACATATTATAGATTAATTTTATTAATTTGCGCAAAGAAGCTAATGAGACATTAAAACATTACAATATTTAATCGTCATTTTTAAAACGTAGGGGCCAGTTTAGTAACGACTATACTATCGCATTACACAATCAAACTAAGAAACACAATATCGCTACCATGAGTGCTTTGATCGAGTGTTGCCAAGGTTTAAATTGGTTTTTAAAGATTTATTAAATTACAATACGAACAATAATTAAAACCAAATAAAATTTGGTTGCGATTTTGAGCATATTTGAACCGAAATGACAAACATTCACGCACATAAATCTCTGTCTCTAAATTTTATTTAGGCTAACGTCATAATATAGATCAAATTTCATTAAATAACTTTCCAATAGAAATAGATAATACAGTAAATCTTATATAATTAACATCTTTATATATTTCCCATTTAATTTTAATGTTAACAGAGTTTATTTCTGAAAATTACAATATATTTGTGAGAATGAATAAATGATCTTACCAGTTATCAACTTATCATGCACTTATATAGATAAGTTCTCTAGGTTTTTTTAACTATGGACACCCTGAAATGTTAATATTAAAAAAACTTGTGTAAATATTTTCATCATGTTCTTTGATTTAGCTGGGTCAATCGATACGTTAATTTACACTATAGCTGTGTAGTGTAATTAAAAATTTTTGGAAACATACTCTAATTAAGAAATTAAAGGTTTTACCCGTTTACAGAATGTATGGAAATTGTTATTTCATATTATATCTATGATACCGCAATAATTACACTTAGATTTTTTGAGGATTTGAATATTCTATAATATTATAATCATCACCATCTAAAATGGTATAATTTAATTAAATATCAGTTTTATAATATAATATAATAAATGATTGACTAGAAAAATATTACTCTGTTTTGTAAGTACGTATGCACGTAATATGAGTAAGTATAATTTCTTTTATATAAAATTAGGCCCGACCAAAACTAATTTTAAGCCGTCAGTGAGAAATATGAAAAAACAGCTGAAGCCTTGACCTTAATATATTTTTAAAGATAAATAGAAATAGGTACTGAATATATCAGCAAATGCCATAATGCTCATTGCAAAGACCAACAAGAAAATTATGAGTTATATTCATGGAACCAAAGTAATACAATATGTTCAGCTGTCCTATCAAAGAACAAAATAAATAAATTGCTTAGGCCTTAGCAAAATCAACTATAGATAACAGCAAATACAACACGCATGATACTAAGAAAAGAGTCAATAACCAGACACATTTCCACAATTATTAGGCCGATAAACTGCTCACAGATTCTCCGTTGCGGAATGTTAAAAAAATACACGCAAACTTTTGGATCGGACATACTTTAAAGCATTTAATTGACTGTTAAATGTAAATCATTCTGTACGACGAGGAATTCTATATCTTTGGTAATAAATGGCAAAACTATACTTAATTTTCATATCTATATAAAATATAATTTAGAATAAGATTTTAATCTTGCTTGTTTTTCTGAAGAATAGCTCTGTTAAAAATATTTTCTATTTGTGTTCTAAGTAACCTTATATGGAATTAAATAAAATAACAAATTAAAGTTCTATTTAACACATTTGTGTAATAAATTGTATTTACAAGAACAGAGCTATGGCAAGTTTGAAACTTTATCAAGTAAATTTTTCGTGTATTAAAATAAATTGCTTACACTCTAATATTCTTACTATTAAAACGTAAGGAAACGCTAAGTATAGTAGATAAAGTAACACATAAATGCTGTGTAAATACTGATTATTTCATCATGAGGTGAATTAAGAATATTCATTAAAGTGATTTTGTCCTTATCTAAGACAATAAATCCCAGAAGTTTGGGAATTACATCGACACACACCCAACAAGTATAATATGAATTATTTTTAAATGCACATTTGTTAAATATTTTTTTATTAACTATTGCGTATTTTCTTAGTGTGCAAATATTAATTGCCATGCAAAATATACTAGAAATTGTGCAACATTTTAAAAATCTACATGAGTATAATAATTCAAAGGAAGAATAAAACATTTGGCTGCTAAGTAATTCAAAATTCACTTAGGAAATTTACAATAATATTTTTACGTATATAATTTGGATCACTTGAATATTATATTATATTGCTGCTCTAAAATATTTGTTGTAAGTAATTCGCCACACTTATTTAAATATAAATATACATACAGCTGCTGGCTTCAAATTTGGTATTATTCAAAAGGAGTTTACACACAGTACTTTCTACCGTATTTACGCATGAGATGAGGATCGTCGACTTTTGAGCTATCTTATATTTTCTTTCACAACTTATTGTTGAGCATTCGGTTCATCTACTACGCAGCTAGCTTTAGCAGGTTTCTGCCCGCTTGTCGCCTAAGTGTGTAGTCCCCTTAATACACATATCACGCCAACTATAATGATTCGATACGATAAGCACTAAAATGAACAATTAATCCTATGTTTGCCAGTTCATAGGCGAATAAAGCCACACTTATAATTTGTCGATTCATCTTTTCGAAGTAACACAGCCAATCCAAGCGTCTCTCATAAGATACTCACACATCTGAACACACGTTTCTATCTATTGAGACAATAATTCGAGATTCATTTCTATATTACCGTTGCCAGATTTATTTGTTGAATTAAAAAAAAAAAATTATATTCACAAACAGCCTGCCTCATTTAAAATTTACCACAGACAAACCCAAAATAAATAATGGCAATGTATAAATAACATGTAAACAAAAATAAAACAACACCAAACATTACACCACAGGACCTTCTCGAAACTTCAAAAGCTGACTGTTTCAACAGGGATCTGGCAACTTTTAACCATCAAAGCCAACTTTACCTTTCGGGTCTTAAGGTTTAAAGTACTGGGGGAACTCGTTGGAGACGGCTCTCACGAGAGCCTGGTCCTCGCGGCTGGTGTCTCCCTCCTCGCAGAAGATCCTCGCGAAGCATCGCAGTAGGTCGTCGCGACGGTGCACGTGTTGCCCGTACTCTGTGTTGCGGATGATGCCTTGCAGGATCCGTAGGTATTGTTGGCGCCGCTGTGAATACGATCAGAAGTTTTCAAAACTTGATAGACGTGTGAGTGATGCGTATTTAGGTAGGTACTGATGATCATTTTTATAATTTTATGTGTGTGTAAGTGTATGAGTTGGATAAAAGATCAGGTTATTACCGAGTCTCCAGGCGATAGATCCGCTAGCTGCCTCACGATGATGTCAATGGCAACTTTCACATCATTTGTGTAGAAATGTTCGGCTGTTTTCTTGCGACTGAACACATCGATGGCCAACTTTAGTACTGAGTGCGCTGGCGCTGGTTCATGATCAAAAATGTGCACTGGGTCTTCTGGAACATATTATTTGACAATAAATCGTATCGTATGTCGTCGTCTAATTCAACTTCTTTTGTGGAATCACTAAAGGAGTCGAATTAATCGAATAAAACTACTATAAAAGTGTCATTTACTGTGGATGCAAACACGAAGGATTGCCTCTTATGTAATCGTGCGTGTTTGCGAATATTTAAAACTATGGAATTAAAGCTAATGATAAGCGATCGCAATATTACGTCATTAGAAAGTTGCAGCATACAACTTGAATACAATATCTAACCTATTGATGAATAATTAAGTATTTTCGATAACTTACCTTCACGGTTTAAAAGCAAAAGAACTTTCTCACAAAACGTTTTCGCTATATCCCTCGTCTCCATGGCATTCAGCAGGAGATTCTCAAATTGGTCTTCAAATTGCAGATTGTATGCGAGAAGCAGAGTCAGGAACAAGTCAGGGATTTGTTCATCCACATCTGTTTCTGGAGGATTTTCTATCAACTCCAGTAGAAACTGGGCGAAATCCACACCAAGTTGTTCTAAAAATCATAAAAGTTATATTTTTTTTTATCTGAATCTGAAAAAGGAGTTTTCTCAAGAAGTAAATTTTTTAATTCATCACAAATTTATAGAAGTTATGCTCATAAGGATAGACCTTCGGGAACAAAACTTAAAAATACATTTATATATTAGTTAAAAAGAAGCACACTCTTTAATCGTGGGATAAATAATAATATACCAACCAAAATGCGTGATGGGAAGCGTATCACCCATAGAGAGGACCATAGACAACAGCAACGCCGAGTGCGACAGGCGGCTGACGGCGCGAGGGTTGTCACGCATGTCGCGAGCTATCTCCGCCGGTAGGGCCGACAGGGCCAGGGTAGCTAATGCTGTTCGCTCTAGGCCGCACATTACGCCGAACGCCTGTAAATTATAATCAATATTGCTAAACAACTCGGCTTGAGAGCATTCGTAACAGGCTTTAGTGACTAGGAAGTTCAAGAGGATAGTGCCCATATTCAGTATGTTGAATTAATTGGCTGAATCGGTGACCATAGAGTGTTTTCACAGAGATGATTCGGTTGTCCCTAAGTTGTCTGTTAGTTGAATAGTTATCTAGCATTGGTTATCAGCAGCAGATTGCATTAGCCTAGATTATAGAAGTGTAGAAAAATATATTTCAATCACCTGCAAGAGCAATTGTCGCAAGGGCCATCTGGTTTCCATCTGGTAGTACTGCACTAGGGTTGACACATATGCATACTTGTGGCTGCTCAACACATGCTGAGAGATGTTCACGTCAGCATTCGACTACAAGAAATATAGATAATACAAGGTTAGCAATCAATTATAATATGACATCAGAAACCTTGTATATATTAGTGGTAAAGAATATTGTCTCACCATAACAGAGATCAATTCGAGCAGCTGCGTTTGTATATCGTGTGCGTCATCGTGCAGCGCCCAGCCCCTTTGCTGCGCGTCGTTAGCTGCCTTTGACAGAGAGTTCAGTGCTGTCATCATACGCAATGCATCCGGTGCTGCATCAATCGCATTCTTAGGGCATGTAATGTTGCTATTCGCCTCGCGGAGAAGAGCATCAATGATAGACCTTGCAGCACCACCCGGTAGGAATTCCTGAGAAAAATAAATTATAAAGTATTAAACATAATTATGTGCCCACATAATCTAGAGGGCTATAAATCATAAAATTATAACTATCTGTTAAAATAAAATCAGTCAAAAATTTAATTACCAATAATAAACATATACAAACTAACCTGTTTATGGGAAATCCCATAAACATCTTTACCAAGAAACCCTGAATATTAGATTCAGTGGTGTTTGTTGGACATGGACTCCATTATAAATTTATTTATTTGGACTCAATTCTATGTAGAGTATTAAAATTGTTACCTTTCAACTACAGAAAAATAAAGTGATACAAATGCTTTTAGGGAATACTTAATAAAGTAATTTTTATGTTGTTCCTATTAAAAGAAGGTTTAAATTAGAAGAAAGAGATTAAAGACTTACTCTCAAAGAAATGAGCACAGTTTCAACAGCTACTTTGGACATTTCATGGCTGAGCTGAGTCTCCTTCCTCACTGCCTGCACAATCTCATAGATAGCGTTGGGCTTGATACTCTCACTGCTGTCCTGACTATCGTCTTGGTTGTCAGTGTCAGAAGACACCTGGTTTGAGGGTGTCTTGCTGACATCTGGTTTCTTCTTCACTTCTTCATCATCTGTAATCAGAAACATTAATTTTCAATAACTATTTTGAAAAGTCATAACAATTCATGAAAAGTAATGACAATGCAGCCAGCATCACATTACTTACTCAGAGAAAAATGCATCACAACCAGTAAGAAATTGAATAATGTAAAAATTTCTTCAGAATCAACCACATGCTTAAGAACAGTCTAGTTATGCCTAAGCAATAATGTTTCATGCACATAATGTTCTTTTTGGATCTTTACCTTTAGGAAGATTATTATTGGGCTTAGTAGGTGACTCGGAAGACTCTCTCTCTTCACTGATGTGCTGCTGTGAAACTACAGGTCGCAAATCAAAAGATGGTGACACACCATTAGGTGGAGTGCTGTCGTCCAGTCTTGGCGGAGGTTTCGGAGCTGGCGCTTTCTTCCCATGGGGCTTTATAATTGTCTGAATTTGTTTCTTCTTCTCATTCAACTTGACTAGTAAATCTTGCTTCTGCGACATGGCAGGGTTTTCATTTATACTTTTAATGCAATCGTTCAAGAATGCCAGATAGAATTCTGGCTCAACCTGTTTTAGATACGAACAAATGAATACTAAGTATAACTGAAATATATAGCGTGATAATTGTGGTAATGAGTTAAGGCTGTTACCTTGACTGCGGCGACGTAATTCGAGGGCACGAATCCCACTTGACCTTTCCTATTAACGACATGCCACCAATTCCTCTGTTTCGCATTACTTTGTTGAAGGAAGAAAAATTCGCCTTCCGTGAAACAGAGAGTCTTGGCCAATGTTGCTTCAAAGTCATATGATGCTTTGAGCATCTCATAGTCCTCTGTAAACAATTATATTTTGTAGTATTCGTATCCACACCCAAAAAAATAAAAGAATAACAAATAAATATAAATTGTTACCTAAAGTGTTCTGTCCGTCACCCATGATTATAATCCAATTTATATATCACTGTGTTTAGAATTTGCGTTTCATTTGTGTTTAGTTTTTGTACATGTTTATTTAAATTTTAGCCCTGCAATAAACAACAAATTCAACAAATCAATTTCTGACACTGTGACACATGACAATGACAGCATCAGTGTTGCCAGTGGGCTCGAGTCAAAAGTTACCTAGGATTGAAAAGCGTTGAAAAGTAGAAAAAAAAAACTAACAATTTTTTTTTTCCTTTTTTTATAATACGTTGCCCTCAGATATGGAACCCGCTTACAAAAAATTGCCTACTTATCTATTTCGGACTTTTCAAAGTACCTAGTGTTAGATAAACTTACTTTCACGAGTTATACAGTATTGTTTTTAGCCTGAAAACTAATTATAATCATGAATTGTGTTATTATTACTGATTTCATTTATATTGCTATTTATTTGTAAAATTATATTCAATATTTGCATTGACCGGATGTACGCGCGCTTTACATTTATTATCTGGTTTTGATCACGCGATGTCGGGTAGTGGGGAGACCGAACAGATAAATGGCTTGGCGCGCGTTCATTCGAGGCAGTCGAGTAGTAAATGTCTAAGAATACATAATATCGACAAGTGATTGTGAAAGTGGATAGTGCTGTTGTTAATATTGTACAACCTATTCGGAAAATATATTGATCAAGTGTAAAACACCTCGTTTTAATTGCCACCTTCATCAGATCGTTATTATCAGAAGTGGTACAGTGACCCAAAAATGGAAAGTGATCATGGGGATCACCGTGAAAAATCTCGGTCTCGTGTGCAAAAGCGGAAAAGCCACCGACGTCGAGATAGTTCTCCCAAAGCAGAACGGATATCCCGACGTAGGAATAGATCCCGTGCTCGACGTGACAGTTCTTCCGAGTCTGAACACAGATCTAGGAAAAGATTTCGCACTCGACAAGATAGCTCCTCGGAAACGAGATCTGTGCATCAAAGAAAACGTCATAAGAAATCTAAGGCCAATAAAAGAACCAATGTAAGCAGGGCGCATGAGAGTTTGCCCAGTCAATCAGTAAATGCTGCTACATCACAAGAAGAAGACGTACAAAATACCTCTTCGACTGCATCAGTGCCCGAGCCAGTAGCGGGTCCATCAGGAACGAGAGATTTTGAACTACCTCCAGACGTTCATGGATCGACACCAGCATCATCGCAGTTGCAGACAGGTGAGAATGTAAACGTGAATATAAGTAGTAATGACTTTGCTATACTGTTACAAAAAATATTAAAACCAGCTGCATACGGCATGTCCTACGATAAGAATATTATACCTTGTTTTGATCCTGTCCAGAAAAATCAGAGAATTGAACATTGGATTGCCAAAGTTAATGAATGTGCTAAAATTTACAACTGGACAGATGAACAAACAACACACTTTGCCCTTCCAAAATTGATAGGACATGCTAAGAAATGGTACGAGGGTCTTCAAACTATTCTTTTGACTTGGACTGAATGGCAGGAGCGCTTGATTAGAGCTTTTCCCTCTGAAAGTAATTATGGTGCCTTATTAACAGAAATGTTAGAAAGACGAATGAAATTCGGTGAATCGATCGATGATTATTATTTTGATAAAATAACTCTTTTGAATGCTTGCGATATTAACGGAAAGAAGGCGGTTGATTGTCTAATATTTGGAATCGATGATAGGATGATTAGGGCAAGTACTTCCTCAGCTAGACTAATTGATCCAGAGGACTTGCTAAAATTCTTGAAGGACTTGGGTAAAGAATCTAATTTTCGTTTCAATAATAAACCGAGAAATAATTCTGGGACATCATCAGACATAATTTGTAACAAATGCAATAAGCCGGGTCATCGTGGTGCACAATGTCGCAGTACTACGGCTGACTTTGTATGTTATAATTGTAAGGAAAAGGGCCATAAATCAAATACTTGTTCAAAACCTATAGTTAAATGTGACACGTGTAATCGCGTAGGACACAAGTCGACCGATTGTTACCATAATAAATCCAGTCACAGTTCCAAGCCTCAGTTACAAGACAAAAGAACTATGCTAACTCGATCTAACAAAACAGACGACAAATTTCGTAAGCAAGTAATAATTAACGATACCATTCCTTGCGAAGGTTATATTGATTTTGGCAGCGACTGCACCCTCATAAGTCAGGATGTCGTTGATAGAAATACTTTGCCTAAGTCTGACAATGATTTACCAGCAATTCGTGGATTTGGAAATTCTACATACACACCGTTGGGCAGAACTCGAATAAAATTATGTCTAGGGGAAATAACTGCTGAAGTAGATGCGTATATAGTAGACTCTACTATGTTGATTGAACCGTTACTCGTAGGACAGAATTTCACAGAACTGCCTGATGTGCTGGTTATTAAAACAAGTGACAAATTAGACATTCTAAAACGGAAAATTCCATCAGCACTAACTTGTTTGCCCCCAGAGACAAATAATCAAGATAAAGTAATATTAAGAATCTCTATGAACACGTCTATAACGGATTTTGAATTTATAGACTGCACAAACGATACCAAAAATACATGTGATTTTCTTATCGAACATAGTATTAGAAATATAGGTACTGTTAATTATTGGGTACTGGGAGGAGTGTATAACTTGTGTGAAGGTAAATGTAGGGTTGGAATTAAAAATTTGTCACAAGAATTTATAAATTTTCAAAAAGGAACTGTTCTCACTAGGTCTAATGTAATAACAATGTCTGACAATAAACCCATTGAACATTATACTTTCAATTGCAACCGAATTTTTGACATCACTAAATTAGAACCAATAATTCGAGAAGATATTAATATAAACGCAGACCTTTCTGATGATCAAATTGATTTAGTAACAAAGCTCATTAAAAAATACCGAATATGTTTTGCGCAGAATATGTCTCAACTAGGTTGTAGTAATATCAGCGAGATGAATATTGAATTAGATGATATAACTCCGGTTGTACATAGGCCTTATCGTTTGAGTTATGTAGAAAGAAATGTAGTACGTGACATGGTTAATGAACTTCTGGAAAATGAGATTGTTGAGGATTCCAAATCCTCCTACGCAAGTCCTATCATATTAGTTACCAAAAAGACTGGAGGATATAGGCTGTGTGTCGACTATAGAGCTTTGAATCGCAAAACAAAGAAGGATCATTTTCCCATGCCACGTATCGATGATCAATTAGATATGCTCAATGGGAACAAATATTTCTCTAGTTTAGATTTAGCTAGTGGATATTATCAAATCCCGTTACGCGAGGATTGTAGACACCTCACAGCGTTTGTGACCCCCGACGGATTATACCAGTTTAAGAAAATGCCTTTTGGATTAATTAATTCTCCAGCAGTCTTCCAAAGAACAATAAACAGGGTTTTGGGAAACACTAGATTTAGTTCTGCCCTCGCTTATATGGATGATATCTTAATACCAGGTAAAAATTTTAATGAGGAATTCGATCGGTTAGAAGAAGTACTGAAGCTTTTAAAAGAAGCCGGTTTGACATTAAACTTGCAAAAATGTATTTTTTTTAAAGTAGAGTTAGAGTATCTTGGTTATGAAATAAGCGAAAGCGGAATTAGACCAGGACGCACTAAAATCATTGCGGTTGATCGGTTTCCAACACCACGGAATATTCACGAAGTTAGGCAATTTGTAGGGTTAGCAAGTTACTTTAGAAAATTTATTAAAGACTTTGCAGCCATAGCGCGTCCGTTGACGGATTTAACGAGAAAAAACTACCCATGGCATTGGGGAATAGAGCAAGAACAATCATTTACACATCTTAAAGATGCTCTTATTCAAAGACCGCTGTTAGGAATATATGATCCTCAAAATGAGACTTTTTTGCATACCGATGCAAGTAAATACGGATTAGCTGGAATATTAATTCAAAAAACTGAAACGGGATTAGATAAACCTATCGCATATTTTAGTAGGAAAACTAGTTTAGATGAACAGAAATATCATGCCTATGAGTTAGAAACCTTAGCAGTCGTAGCGTCGTTACAAAGATTTCGTGTATATCTCCTTGGTTTAAAATTTACGTTAATAACTGACTGTAATGCCATACGTGCCACATTTACCAAACGGGATTTAGTGCCTAGAATAGCGCGTTGGTGGATTGCAATCCAAGAGTATAATTTTGAGATTATGTATAAACCAGGGCATACAATGTCCCATGTTGATGCTCTGAGTAGAAATCCTCAACCTTACGTGTCGGATAAATATCAGGATATTGTGCCGTCCATTCTTAGAATTACACAGGAAGACTGGCTTTTGAGTTTACAACTGAATGATCCTAATACCCAGCGCATCCGTAAAATATTAGAAGATGAGGAATATGTAGATGTTAAAAAGAATTGTTTTAAAGAATAATAAGTTATTTAGAGTTGTAAACAACGAGTTGAAATGGGTTGTACCCAAATGCGCTCGATTCCAGTTATGTAAGTTAAATCACGACGATATTGGGCATTTCAGTATTGAAAAAACATTAAATAAAATAAGTAAAGACTTTTGGTTTCCGAAAATGATTTCTGCACCCGATACATAAGGTTGATAAACCATTCGATACAGTTCATATCGATCATTTAGGTCCATTCATAAAAAGTTCTAAAGGGAATTGCTATTTGCTCGTGTTAGTGGACGGTTTTACAAAATTTTGTCTGTTAAAGCCTTTAAGAAACTTGAAGTCTCAACCTACTATACGTGCTTTAGAGGATATATTCTCTGTTTTTGGGTACCCTAATAGAATGGTATCAGATAGAGGGTCTTCATTCACTTCCAAAGACTTTAGTAAATACTGTACGGAATCTAATATAAATCATATTTTAAATGCCGTGGCATCCCCTAGATCCAACGGGCAAGTCGAAATGTATAATAGGACAGTGTTAGATGCATTAACTGCACATACTGACAAATTAGGTGAAAGGCTTTGGGACACAGTATTGGGAAAACTGCAATGGGGTTTAAATAATACCCTGAACAAAGGAATAGGGAAAGCACCATCTGAAGCTTTATTTGGAATTCAATTGAATAGTAAGGGAGATAATATTTTTTCAGAAATATTAAGTGAAATGCGTCAGCCAGGTTCTTTAACAGAAATAAGAGAACAGATAAGTCAACATATTGATAAAGACCAGGAAAATCAAAAAAATAGATTCGACAAAAAGAGAATAAAAGCTAAGAAATATATCGTAGGTGATTTGGTAAAACTATTAAAACCAGTCTCTAGTAATGACGGTAAAAGTAAAAAACTGCTCCCAAAATATACAGGACCCTTTAGGATAACCCATGTTCTTGAAAATGATAGATATGAGGTTTCGAGTATAGAAGGTTCCAATATATCGCAGAAAAACTATTCTAATGTCTGGGCGGCAGATCGTATAAAACCATGGATCCCAACACATAGTGATTCAGAAAGTGACCATAGCAATGATGATTCTGGTAACGATTAAAAGCTATGAATTAAAGTGTATAGTTTAAAGTGTTGTCTAAGGTAATGAAAATATAGGCTAAGGAAATATGCAAGTGTTGATAGATTAACTTGCGAAATATAATAGATTAGTGAGTGTTGATAGATCCACTTACAGAGTATGACATATGTATGCAAGTGTTGACAGATCCACTTGTAATATAATAGTTGTGTGAGTGTTGATAGATCCACTTACAAAATGTGATTTATACGAGTGTTGATAGATCCACTCATCTGTGTGTTGGAGTGTTGATAGAACCACCCCAAAATTAGAATGATTTTGAATAAATGAATGATTAGAATAGGTAATTATAATTATAATTATATAAGATATAAGTTTGAGGACAAACTTGGTATCAGGAAAGGCCTAATTATAATCATGAATTGTGTTATTATTACTGATTTCATTTATATTGCTATTTATTTGTAAAATTATATTCAATATTTGCATTGACCGGATGTACGCGCGCTTTACATTTATTATCTGGTTTTGATCACGCGATGTCGGGTAGTGGGGAGACCGAACAGATAAATGGCTTGGCGCGCGTTCATTCGAGGCAGTCGAGTAGTAAATGTCTAAGAATACATAATATCGACAAGTGATTGTGAAAGTGGATAGTGCTGTTGTTAATATTGTACAACCTATTCGGAAAATATATTGATCAAGTGTAAAACACCTCGTTTTAATTGCCACCTTCATCATATCGTTATTACTAGGCAAATAATTGATGTTATTTTTTTATATAGCTTTTATAGAGCTTATTATAGTTTAAAAAAAACTAAAAACTCGCTTTTGCATAGGCCCAGTTGAAATAAAAAACTTTGACTTCGGCTTCGGCTTTGACTTTATCCTTCACTGTGACTTCCACTTTGTTGTTCCATTAGAGAAGTTGTTTCATTTTATATAACTAAATTCATAATTTTTGGCTTGTAGTACCTAGAATAGAATATTATTATACAACGATAGTAAAAGTATTATCTTAATAACACTGTTCCTCTTTTTCCACTTTCATGGGGTTACTGACATTGTACCTTACTGATATTTTCGGTTATTTAAGGGATCTTTTAATTTCCACCTATGCACATAATTACTTACATGCCGAAATAAAAGTAGATACGTAATTGTTCGATTCGCTTGCGTCTCTGTTTCCAACAAAATGTTGTCGTGCCTACAATATGCTGATTGTGGCTTTGTCTTCTACAATCGTAAGTACATACGAATTTTCAGGGAAGAACAAAGCCTGATTGAAAAAATTACCGTATGAAATTAAAAAGCTTTTTAACTATCGTTTCCATTAATTTAATAAGACATACAAAAACTTCGTGGGTCGAAATCTTTACAGAAGTAGGTAGGTATCCTTTGATCAGATTTAGAAAAGATAATACCAAATAGGTATATTAATAATTTTCTGCAGTAGCTATACCAGTAATAAAGAAAAACATTTTCATTGTAAAATAAAGCATATCGTTGACAAACGAAAGTCTTGATACTTTGCGTTCGTGAAGAGGTCCCCGAAGGACGAGCTGTCCCTGAGAGTCATCTTCAGACACACCAAGTCACTTGACGTGGAATCGAAGCCGAAGCGATTCAAAGACAGATTTTTAGTATTATCCATAAAGTTATTAATTACTATTAGTAGGTACTACGTTTATGGCATTTTGTTTGTGAACATCGCTCAATTTTCCATTATATTAGCGAATGCAAAAATTACACACTTAATACTATGTAGGTAATTAGTGGAAATACTTAACTGTTTAAACTATAAATATGTAAAATTAAATTAAAAATAAAAGCTTCTTGCATTCTACTTTTATGACTAGCAAAGAATGATAAGCAGAATTAGGTACCTACGTATATACTTAGTGCTATCTATTTGTTTTTGTACCATAATATAATAGCTTGGTCGATCATTACATATTTATTTATTTACATAGGTATTCTTGTAGGTACAAAACAAAGGATTGAGATTTACCTATATTATAATTTATTATACTCATTTCGTTATTAATAGGTAGGTACTTCAATTATTCTCCCCTTGTAGAATAAATCTAATCTCTTATCCGAAACAATAAACATGATTATGTAACTAAATAATAGAATAGTATAAAATTTATTTCATTCCCATAAAAGAAAGAAAGAATAAAATTATACATTTATTAGTCATCACAAAAACCAACACACAATAATATAAAATAAAAAATCAACAAAAATTACTACGCACACAGAAAGGATAAGACATAAACAACCAAGAAGTACAACAACAATAATCGACGGTATCAGGCTACCGATAGGTTGTGCGATGCGTGGCAGGCTCGGTGTGGTAATGTGTGTCTAATACTAATTACTCCTGTAAGCTGAATTCGGCTACGGCTATTAGGCTTCTAAGTTGGCTTCTTTTATATAGAGTGTCGGGACATGTTTTTCATCACAACTTCAGGGCCTGCAGGGCCGTTCCTCAGCAAATCGGGACATGGTTCTGTAAGTTTGGATGACGGTTCCATAGTACAAGGGCTAGGTTCAAAGTTGTGAAGGGTCCAACTGATATATTTCACGTGAACTTGCAGGCCTTGCAGGGCCTTTAATTGAACAATTTAGGTGAATTTGGAGAATTTATTTATTCAACCTAAGGGTGATGCAGAGAAAAAAGAGAAATACTAAAAATATAATGGCAAGATCACATTATGCTTTCATGTACATATAAATCAGTGTTTATCTCAATGTTTAGCAGATAAATATCCTCTTTGCTACTTGTATTAATTTAATGCCCTTAATATTGTTTCATACGTTTGCAATTTTTACAACGGTCATGTTCCACGAAGGATATCGAGTCGAGATCTTGGTCTGCGCCATCTTGAATAATTCATGAGGGTTAAACGGACAAGACCCTCTCCGCGGGGACACATAAACTTGCAAGATATTGTTGATAACAAAGACGTTGAGGAAGCATTTCGAAGATGAGTTTTAATTTGTAGCATTTATTTTTAGAAATATTAAAATTACAAGTTCTCAACCACATAGGACCGCAAGATGCGTGTGACTTAAGAAAGGTGTCGGTCGGTATAAAATTGACCTACTTGCATTTTTTCTCAATGTATAACTTTTCTTTCTTGTCAGTTGTCACAGCTAGCAAAGCTGCAATAGATTCTCAGAACAAGCTACCTACGTAATTATTTTTTTATTAGATTTACAGATACACCGAGTACAGTTACGCTAGGCCACTTCGGCATCAATTTTGGCACTCTCGTATCCTTCTATAGCAGGGGTGCTCAAACAGTGATCGAGAGCTTTCCGAGTCGATCACGGGAATTATAAAATACTTTACCTAGAAACTCTCGCGGCGGCGATCACTCATACAAAGTCCTGTAGACTCTATAAATGCCTGTAGTTAGGTATAATATTTACGTTTATATAAGTAAACACACATAAACTACTAATTTTATTGAAAATAGTGATAGTATGATATGACATCATCATCATCATGCATCAACATCCAGAGAAAATTTGGGATTTGTGAATACGTAACTTCATTTTGTACCAATTTAAAGTAAAGGACTCTACTTTTTACGGAGCAGCGAATACATTATTTTTGCTTTCGATTTGAGTGTTTCTATTAAAAGATAACAAAATAAATCTCCAAATTTTATTTTTATTTACCATTTGAATTTTATTTAGTTTCTGATTCATCAGAGTTTGATCAGGATGATTTTTTATTGAAATTGTTTTATAATTCAATTTAAACTCATCTATATCTGATGCACATGCCAGAAAGGTTTCTTCATATTGTATAATTTAAGAATGTTTAGTAAGTGTATTGTTGGCGATGCTTGAATAAATAAATAAACGTATTAATAAACCCAATAACTTAATTACTAAGTAGGCGCCTACCTCAGTGCGTACAAAGCTCGAGTCTTGCACAGCAATAAGTAATTGCTATCATGAACAGCAGTTCACACAATAGTCGGCAAGTAATTAAAGTAATTACCTGCCTGCCTTACATTCAAGACTTGTATCCAAGCCCGAGAAAGTGTAATTACCTACATTATGAACTGTTAAAAATCGCCGAGTTTCTCTCTTGTCAATGCTGCCAAGTTGGACGAAAAAATCCTTTGCAATACCTATATTTTACAAACAAAATCTATTCCACGTAATGCGTATTATGAAAAGCTCCGAAACATAAAAATTTCCTTTTGAATAATTGACGAAAACGTGACGAAAGCAGTCGGAGTCTTAATTTACATTTCGTGCATAAGTACGTGATTCTGTTTCCATTATTATTCATTAAAAAAAAATCCCCATAATTACACGTCATTGTGAGTTTGAATATGGCTATGGTTAGAAAATTGTATGAAGTTAAAGTAACTTCCGGCGGTAGCGGTTGTAGTATAAATGGGTTCGGTGCTAAAGGGGCGAGAATTTCCGTGTAGTTAGTGGTTTTCGCTACGACAAAATACTTAGCTCCAGCGCTCTGGGTGGAAATTTCTAGCCTTCCCTTCTATTTAGCTTCGGCACCGTACCGTTTAATATTATGCAACAAAGACTTAATTTTAATCGAGTAAAATTCGTTTTGATGCTACTGTTTTTAATTGTGTCGTAACTACTCGTAACGCTTTAAAATAGCCACAGATTATTTCGTCTTTATTTACTAACCGTAGCTCATGTCAAGAGGTAGTAGCATTCTTATTTGCGCTAATAACTCATATTGTGACTACCAATCCGTTTACTAACCGCGGTGAGTATGGTGTGATTCCTTCACGAGCTTTAATTGTACAGTCTGTGAGGAGGGTGATGTTCGGCAACGGATTTTGCAGACTGTTATATAATTTAGAATCCGCCAAACTTTGCTTTTATAATTGCAGACAATATTATAGGAAAATTAATATCATCATGGTATCAGTGTCTCCCAGTATATATATATATATTTTTTTTTTTTTAATTTATTTATTCCATGTTACAATATATTTGTTTATATCTATATATACTCGCCAAACTTTTAAGTTTGAGGGCGAGACGCCCTCAAACTCAATTGGGACGCAATTGGGTGGCGGAGGTCAGATGGCAGTTGCTCCGTATAAAATACTGTTATTCAGTCGCATCTGGTTAAACTGGGAGCCGACCCCAACGTAGTTGGGTTAAAGGACAGGCAGATGATGATTATAGGAAAATTAATATAATTGTTTTGTTGCCCCGCACTTTGATTTTTCCTGTATCGTGGGTTTATAAACATACATTTCTGATACCCAGACCCGAAAAATCTTACTATCTGTGAATCATACAAATATTTTATCTGTCTGGGAATTGAACCCGCAACGCGTAGCATAGAAAGCCAATCATTTAGCCAACCGTGTCGTCAAAATGTAATAATGTAAACTTAGCAGAAGAATTACCGAAAATAATTATTATGAGGCGAAAAATCGTAAATTAGTAGTTTCAAACAAACGTAGTAGGTACCACTGCCACTGCATGTGCCACTGTGTTTCAATCTCATCAATTTTGATGAGATTGAATCACAGTGGCAATAGTACCCGAGCAAATATATAATCATGTATTAATAACATAGAGTAGGTACATGCTGTTTAGATAGTTGTCACTACAATTAGAGTAATGGAACTTATGTGTTCTCCGACCACAGACACTAATGTAATTACAACTTTAGCTATAATAGCGTCATAACGTTGATATAATACCTTTACCTTTCTTTAAACTTAACTTGGATTCTTAAATAAACGAGTTTTAGTATTGACAATTATAACGAGACAGAAACCTAAGATATTTGCAATTTGTGTTGTATTTATTGTTTGTGAATCAACGCCGTCTGGTTTCCTGCAGAAAATAAGCAATCGGTCTTTTCCTATGGTTTTTATTTCCCAGGGTTTTAATTATTGTTAGCGACCGGACAGTAGCCGCCTCTTTTGTCCTAACAACGTACTGCGATTTTTTATCACCGTTTCGCCTCCTGATTATGTATTTAAGAAAAATCTGACTATTGCTGTCGCTACTATAAACATACTGGGAATGACGTATCCTGTTATGAAAAATAGATAAGTGAAAAAGGTATGAACCATAAACTCATTATACTAGTGGTAAGTACTATAATATTATGTTTATGGTATGAACTGTTTGTTGGCAGTTGTCTCTGTCAGATTTTCCTACGTAATCAAGGCGCCGCCGTTTGCCTTGATTAATGAAATATTCCCTTAAGACCGTTTATTTTAGTAGGCTAATTTGGAGTCAATATTTAGCAACAAACAAACGTCTCCCTTAGGGCCTTTTTCTGTCACGCGGATTCGAACCCGCATGCGTGTCTGACCCGCATGCGTGCTGCCCGCATCTTATCGTTTCATTCATGCTCTTCCTGTCCTGCGTATGGCCGCGCTAACTCACGCATGCAGACCAGACCCCACAGATTATACAAGCCAGACACGCATGCGGGCTTAAATCCGCGGGACAGGTAAAAGGCCCTAATATTATGATATAAGATAAAAGAGAAGAACTTGTACATAAGGAAGTTTTAGAACTCAAACAGTACAATAGTAATTCTAAATTTAAAAATATCATTCGAGACTTTGAGAGCATTAATCAAATGTTGATTTAAATTAAAGGAAGACATTATGTAAAATACAATCGTTAAAATAATCTCGGTCGCTACTTCGGTCCTTCGTTTCGACCGACACCAGTAATGGAACATTAAAATTTATAAGTGAACAAGTAAAAAGAGTTATTCTTTCTTTTATATCTCTTAGTTTATTCTGGGGCCTTTTTGTGGAAAAGTAATGTCCCTGTTATGTACCGGCTTTAAAACAAGTATAGTAGAGTACCATTAGAAGACACATTTCAACTAAATCAGATCCTTCCAGTACATTAAATGTCATAAATCCAGAATATTTACGGATATTTTGATAATGGGCAAAAATTGTACTCGTATGTATGACTTTGATAAAAATACGTTGTAAATGGCAGATAAGAGTTAGACCTTTCATTGTGACAGATTTCCCTCAATATTATGCTTGACCCCCAACGTTCAATAACGTACGTGTATCTAAATAATAGTTATATATACTTACTATACATTGTTACTATAACACACCACGGTTGGCGCAGTGGCTAAGCGATTGGCTTTCTACGCTACATGCCGTGGGTTCCCCGCCCGGAACAAATATTTGTATGACCCACAGAACACAGAAAAGAGGTTCTCTTTCTGTGTTCTGTGGTATGACCTAAAGATAGTTGTTCTGGAGGGTGTGTGTACATGTGACAAGTATTATGTTAGTAAACTGTACCCACGGAACAGGAAAAATCCTAGTCTACGGGCAACGTTTTATAATAAGAAAAGAAGGAAGAAGAAGAGGATAATATAAACCACCCGGGTTTTATATACTATCTCCAAGGAACTGAGTTAATGTGAATAAACGATATGGCAGGCTATAATCCAAGTTAACACAATTTACTGGCGATTAACAAGAAAACTTGCATCCACTAACAAGAAAAATCTTACGCTTTGTTGCAAGTTCCGAATGCACTGGCTTGGCATTATATTAAGTTTAATGTGTCTAAGCACGGCAGAAAATGCGTATTAAAAGAAATCTTACATTATTATTTCATACATCAATAACTTTATAGGTACTTAATTTTTTTTGCAATAAAAGCTAGTTTTTACAGAAAATAGTTAGTAATGTATTCATCCCTGAAAGTTTGGCTAGCCAATAAAAGCACGATGTTATTTTTTTTATTGCAAAATCTAAGTCCTCCGCCCTGCACTGGGACAATAAAGGCTAGAAAAAAAATCTAAGACACTTCGCACTAATAGTGGTGTGTTGAATATATTGATAATGTTCAAAATAGGTGAATACCTGATTATAACGTGATGTCTTGAAAAGGACTGCTGCGTAGGCAGCAATGTGCGTAGGCCGTAACAAAATGCGTAGGCCGTAGCAAAATGTGTAGGCCGTAGCAATTTGCGTAGCACATGGAACGGGCACCAGCGAAACAAAAACATGCGAGTGTGAAAAGTCCCTATCACATAGTGTTCTCCTTTAGGGCTTTTCATAATGTAGATACAATTATCAAATAGTTAGGTAGATTTTTTGCAAAACTTATGTACCGTAATCTTTATCACCTATTCATATATTATGTACCTTCTACATAGTAGGTATAATAGGTAGGTAGGTACTTGTGTACATAGCTACATTATAATACATTAATATAATACATAATATAATACATATAGTACATTGTAATAGCATTGTTAAGTTTATCTGCAGTTGGCATCCACTAATTAGTGTGTCAATGATTAGAACGAAAACCAATTAATAACAGCACATTTTGTATTATCTGACTTTGGATTGTGTGGAATATATTGAGTTCAAATGTTCGCATCTAACTGTAATAGAAAATAATGGTTGAATCTTATTAAAAATAGAAAACATTACATATACATCATTCTGATGGTAATTTTTTTCATATCGAACGATCGATTATAAAAACATTTTTTAACAGTAACGTTGTGTATATAGCCCTATCCTATTAGTTCCGATTTAAAAAAATCTATTATGTTCGACGTTCTCGTGGTTCGATGAGCGGAGTTATTTAGATTCTAAATAACCTGAGACCACAAATTCGTCATGTCCTTGCAAGCACATAATATTCATATAAAATGAAGTCTGATTTTTGTTTTGCTTTTAGTTATAAAGGATCACAAACAGAAATATCTCAATTTCGATATAGGTAGAATAAGTTTAAAAAATTTTGGTTCACTATCACTGTAGTTTTAGAGATCTTAGAGATCTTAAATTAAAATTAAGTTAATTAAAACAAGCTTGAAGCAAAAGGGGTTCACCAAAATAGCTCGAATCGGTTGGTTTTTATTAAGCTCTCGATTTTTCGATCAACAGGCAACGTTGTTAGCCGCGTCAGGATATTCACATCTTTCCTTTTTCCGAAAATTTTCGATTAGGCTACGTAAAATATTTAACGATAACCTTTTATTTATGGGTACGATATTCATGCACTAGGACTGCAGTTATTATATATTTATATTATTGTATTCTATGCTCTATACTGGGATTTATTCTGTATCATGGATACAGTTTACAGACATACACATGTTTGTGTGGTGTGAGATACAATAAGTATCTCACACTACACAAATATTTCTTCCGTGCGGGAATCGAACCTGCGTTCCAATACATATTACATACATAGCAATACTTATAAGCTTGGCCAGTATTCTACCCACATCAAATACGTTGAAATTCTACACTACTCGGGAAATATGTGAGCGTCGTGCCCCGAGTACAGGAGAGCAGGTGTCGCCTCACATTGATGCAATATTAAAACTACTCGACTATGGTACGTGACTGACATTGTCCCGCAGAATGCAGGGTTTCTTCTCACACCTTATCTTTCATCCTTCACTGCTACTGCGTTTTCTGTTTGTTTCAATTGAAATTGAATCTCAAATCATTTTTATCTATAATCTATATAATTATATGTGAAGATAAAACTTTGAACCCCTTTTTAAGCATATTGCGCGCATGGAGAAGTGTGAGATTTGGCATAGTTAAAGTTTATATGGAGAAGGAGTACAAAAAGCTAAAATTTATAAATAATATGTGGTCGGATTTCGACCACATGGCGACCACTGGTATATATTAATACGTGAAGAGAAAATTTTGTACCCTTTTTTAAGCATATTGCGCGTACGGAGGCGTGTCAGATTTGGCATAGTTAAAGGAGTGCAGAAAGCTAAAATTGTGGTCGAATTTCGACCACGGGCGACCACATTGATATCGTCCTCATGCATTATGTGCACATTAATTACACCTTGATTAGATTTTTTGTCTTTATCTCCTACTATCTGTTGAAGACGGACAAACGCGCATTTATAATATTTAGTAGAGATGCTTATTGCTTAGGTAGTACTTTGAAAAATGCACTTTTTACTCTATTAGATTTGATGCGTAATATGCGCTGAAGCAGATTTTGAAAAAAGTAGGTACAGCATTGCGCTATGTATTGATAATTCAACTTTTACGACTACCTAACATAGTAAGCTGAGATATCTTCTTTGCTTTATTTTCGTAGCGTATAAATATATCAAACGTAATATTATCAGACGCCGTCGAGGTTTTCCACATCTGCGGGGTATATTCCAGTGGCGTCGGTCCGAGCTGGTGCCAGCATCGATGCAATATTAAAGCACTTTGCAGCGCGACAAGACGTGACTACAGCTGCACTCCTGCCATGTTATTATCCCTGCACAAATATATCTTTATTATCTGGGACATACAGAACATCCACTGGAAATAATATTATTTTTTAGTTTATAAGGAAGTCGATGAATAATAGCCACCCAATTACACAGGGAGAAACTGATACCCAAAGGTTAGACCGGTTGTAAGACCAATATAATATTCTTTTTCTGAAGTAGTTTTATGTTTCATCAGTACGAAAATATGATAAGGTGGTTTTTGCTATATGAGTTGATATTACATTATTCTTTGTGAAATTGGAACTAAATTGTTCAATTAAATAAGCAACACTCACTGAAGTTTACTTAAATGACAATTTATTCTGATGTCTATAGAAGAAGTTGTACTCTTGAGAAGAAGCGTCGGTACCTACCACTACAACTTACATACATGTGATTCTAAAAAAGATGAAGAACCTGCAGTAGGAAAAAAGAAAAAACAACTGTGCCAAGATTTTTCATGTCTTTTTAAGATCATGAAAATTATAGATGTACCTACCTTGAAAAAAAAAGTTTATATCGTGACTTGGGATAGTCTCTGCGGAATATCTTTAAAACTAGCAACGTAACGTAAACGCAGCAACGTTTTCATAGTCTTCTGTTACCGCATGTAGGTAATATTAACATTGATTGATTTGATGCCTCACGATTAATATGTCTAAGTAGCAAAACGTCCAAATGATTTGATCGAGACGTCTAGAAGCTCCAGATGTGTTTCTGGTGCAGTGCTTTAACATAAAAATAATAATAAGCAAATACCTAATTTACTTATTAACTATTACGAGTACCTAATGTTTTTTTTTTGCTATAAATATTGTTATTGTAAATTGCGTCACATAAACAAGTGAAATGTAATCAAAACCTGTCATCGGGATCCCTGGTTTTCATATTGTTAAACATTGTTTTCATATTGGTTAGGCTGGCCAAATATTTTCCTATTTCATATAAGTGATGCCTGATGTGCTGTGGGCCAAGGTAACCACTAAGTGGAGCCCTAATATGGCGAGAAGGCGACGCGGCAGACCACAAAAGAAATGGCAGGACGAACTTGATAAAACTAACAACGAATGGTTCACACTGGCTCTAGACCGAAAAGCCTGGAAATCATGGGGGGAGGCCTTTGCCCAGCAGTGGGATGATGCAGGCTAACAGTAACAGTAGGTAAAATAAGTGAGTGTGACCACGCATAATAATTCAGTAATATTCTCATGACATGGGAATATAAAGTGCGTATAAGGTACCTACGTGTGTAAATTGTAAATAAGTAAGTATTTTTACTGCGCCATGAGGTCTCGGCTCCAAATAAAGCCAAGCAACCCACATTATTTCCCATGGATGTCGTAAAAGACCTGTCGGCTGACGTAATACACCTGGACAGAAAAAAACAGCATTTACTCGTGTAATGACAACACGAATTCGTCTCTCAAGGGTAGGTAATGATAATACCTAATAATAGGTAGGTAGGTAATTTGCAAACGATTTTAAAAGCTTTAAATGTATAAGTACTTACTATGTACAGGGTTATTTGTAATTCACAGGCAATGCTTTAAGGGGTGAAAGTACTCATCAATATCAACAACTTTTACTACGAGACCAATCGTGAAATCGCGAAAAAAATAATCAAGCTTTAATAATATTTTGATCGAGCAAAGTTGGTTTTTTGTATGAATAGTTTTTTTTCGTTGTTGATATATTGGAAACGACTTAAAATTCACCGTATGTATATATGAAAAACTATACAAAATACAGTAGACTAACCGTAAGGGTAAGTAAGGTTATTAAGAAAAATTATAAGCTTTTAATAATTTGATTTGCATAGATACTAATTAAAAAATGCCAATAATTGGATTTATGATGCTAGCTGTACCTACTAGTACAATAAAACTAAAACAATAAAACATTCAAAGATTCTTTGAATGTTTTAAAGTCTCGATTGGTCTCGAGATTGAAAAGTAATTTTATCAATAATGTACCTACACGACTTCTTTATTTCACGATTCACTTATTTTTTTCTGTCATTGAATTTGCAATGTTTGCCTAGTCTGGCCCTGTCAGATAAATGTACCTATCTATGATAAACAAATTGCTTTTCCAATGAAATATAGGTTGTAAAAGTACTTCGAAGACAGCAGTGACGGTGTCGAAATATAAGGACATTTTTTTTTTACTTTTTCCAAAAATATTGTTTTGTAACTTTCTTTTTCTACATTCTTGTAATCTAATGAAAACACTTTCTTTTATTTGTTTGCACTTAGTATTTCAAAAAATAGGTTCACTTATCGCTTATCGCTTATATTATTTAGGTACCTACTAGTTCTTGAGCAATGATATAAGCCACTTTAGATTTTCCCGAAGTACCGGTAGTAAGAGTACCACAATTTTTTCTGAAGTTGTAGGTATTGTAGAGGGGACTAACAGGAGTTAGCAAAATTTGTACTTATTATTAGTATCTACTAAGGGAAGAAGAAAACATAAACAGCCTTAATGTTGTTACTACCACGATTATCATAGCTATTTCGACAATAGAAAATGAGTGTTAATAATGAACTCGTTACTTTAATAAGCTCAGATTGGGTTTAAACCTCAATTCTAGTCCTCAACTCCAAGTTTAAAATAATGTAATTATCATACACGATCTAAACTTAATGCAAAGAGCAGAAAAAGTCTTTAGTTTCTCAACGAACGAAATTCCAAACTCAATTTGAATTTAGAATTCTGCACGTCTAATCTCGGCTCAAAAAAATAAAATCTAAGAGTGAAACGCAAACTTTTTTCAATTTCTCATATCAGATTTTCTTGTCAGGGCGCAATACACGTGAAGTTTTGGTCACAAGAGACGAAATTAAAGTCATATTTCAAGCTTGAGATGGCAGGCGCTCGCAATGAGTGAGCCTCGTAATGCACCATTTACGTAAAAACGCCTAGCTGACATCGACCGAGATTGCAACTCACTTAAGGAATACCGTAAACCTTAGTCTATACAAGATCAAGATAATACAGCAGATTATAAAGCCCTTCAGGTACATTAGGAGAGTTTTCGCCTATTATTTTAATATCAGTCAGTAAACTATTAAATCTTTTTTTATCAGCAGTAACAAAATATTTAGTGTAAGCCACAAACAATAACAGCTAATATCTCATACTGCGGTGAAAGCACTAAATTGCTATTGTCTGATTTACCAATAAAACCATTGTGAGTGGTGAAAAATCTTGTGAAACCGACGTACCTACCGCGTAGAATACTCAGTCATTCCTTTAGCACATTGCTTCAAAATTCCAAGTCAAATTTCTTGAAGTGCAGTAACGGCTTTAAATATTTCTAACCTGGCGTGTTACACCTGACCTAAATCAAACTTCGGATCGCTTAGGTAATGTATGCGGATACTGGGTCGATCTAAATTTCACGAATAACGCTCAAGAGTTCCAAAGTAGAGTCAACTATAACTTGTATGAGATAGGTACTGCAGGCTATCACACAGAAAGAGGAGAGATATATGCAATGTTAGTAACAGGTTTAGAACCACTACAAGTTAGTAATATTGATTATAAGTTCCAGTCACACACCAGTATCATCAAAATTAATCGGCGTCTATTAAATTGAATATTCACTAGAATACACATTGGTCCTTCGAGCCGGATATGAACCAGCGATTTAATTTGATTTATCAAACTTCTTTCTAATTTCAGAATGTGGATTGAGACATCAAATGAAACTGCAGATTACGAGTCACTCAAAGCTTCAATTTGTACTTTTTCATTTACATAACACGCAATAATGTCTTAACGAATCTATCACTCCATTCGTTCGTGTTCGTAGTGACAAGAGACGCTATTGAATTCCCATATATCCCACAATTTCCAACATCTTTTAAAAGTGTGTGATAAATTGTTCGCATAATAAATTATATTTTAGCCTTTGACTATACTCAAAGATTTTAGCCAACATTTATGTATAAGATCCTCCCTTCTCTCCTCCGTGATGAGATCGAATGCACGACGGTACATTTTTTTTTCTATTATGCTTGTAAGCACCTTTTCATTCCATGGAAGACGAGACTTAAATAAAAACATAAATGTTAGCATAGAGGCGGCGTGCCGCGTGCATTGTGCAGCCGACGGATAAGTCATTTATGCGGCTTTAAATTAAAAAAAAATACTTCTTAGCAAATATAAACAACATTCAATGTTTACGCCTGTTTACCTTATATTAATAGTATTTTATTATACTTATTTAGTTAGGTATCCTCTACTTCGAAGAAAATTAGATCTTTTTGATAACTTACACCAAAACTTTCATAAAAGGAAAAGTTGTTTGCTTTCGAAAAGGTCTCA
Source organism: Allophyes oxyacanthae (assembly GCA_932294325.1). NCBI lineage: Eukaryota > Metazoa > Arthropoda > Insecta > Lepidoptera > Noctuidae > Allophyes > Allophyes oxyacanthae. The sequence continues at coordinate 11,608,899 of OW028613.1, read as the reverse complement.
GATATAACTTTTTACAATGCTGATAACAATAGAGGTTGAAGTACTAGCAGATATGGAAATCTTTTCAGCTCAATAGCATTTCATTTATTTTAAATCTTTGGAGTAGGTGGTACGTTCCACGGCTCTATAGCCTTTACGATCAAGTACGTTGAACACGTGCCTACAATTCTCGATATATGTATCGGGTTGTTGTATTTTTAATGCCAATTACATGCGCTCGCCAGTGTGCACGGAGGCGCAATGCGAACTTATTAAAGTTAAATTCACCGCCTTGCCAGCACTTACATCGACCTTTATAGCTCGCGCAAATTGGCTGTAGGCACCGTTTACATACCAGCCCAAAAATAATGCGCTATAAAAATATAAAACAAGGGCAATATTAAGTAAATCATCATTTAAAAAAATAAGATAGCAAGTTTGTCGCGCTTCTTTTGTTGACGCGAACTTTACTCGTGGCATTTTATTTAAATTATTCAAAGGAATAGAAAACGTGTTTTCTTCGAGCGCTACTCCTTTCGAGGTAATCAGAGAGAAGCGTTGTTTTATTCTTTTTTACTTTGCTTTGTAGTCAGTTGCGGTCTAAAAAATGGTCAGCTTCAAAGCATTGTTATGTAGCAACGTAATTAAATCCGGTGTAATGAAAATGCCCTTTCTGCATAAAATAGAGTGTTTGGTTAGGCAGCCGAAAGGACAGAGCGAGCTGTGAGCGCCTTTAATAAATTCAACACTCTGAGTGCCAAATAATATTCGTATGCATTTTAAAAAGCTTGACGACATGAAATAAAATTCTAACGCTGTCCAGTTATGTTATCAACGACCAGTTTTTCACAAAGTTAAAGTCTTACTATAAAATGCAATTTTGTGGCAAGAATTTTAAACACATAATATATTCTGCGTTGTATTCGAAACATTTTCAAACTGTGTACCAAATACAAATTCAACTGTATTCCCTACAGGGTTAGGTATTTATAAGTATTAGGTATTGTGTTTCACAAAAACACAATAATACTTTGCTCGACCTAGCACCGGAATCAGGATCACACTATCGACAGCCGCGCTTGTGACCGCAACACTTATATTATTAAGTATTCTGATGAATAACAAACTGATAGCTAAACTGAATAGTTGTAGTACGTATCTCAGGAATCATTATTGCGCTCCAAAACGCCGCATCAATGACAGAAAAACAACAAAACAAACAAATTAATTTAATGGCACAGCTAGCTGATAGAGCTCATTATTTAAACTAATTTATTTTATCGCTTCTACAATAATAAAATGAAATGGTAATGGGCGCCTCGACATTCAATTTAACTTTATTATGGTCATGCAATCTGAATAAAAATAAAATGGAAAAGGTGCAAGACATCAGTATTTTCAAGAAACATTCACATTTGACCTTTCGTCTTGAACTTTAGGTACGTGAAAGATTACGTAGATAATTATAATCATATTACTACAACATAGTTATTATTATAAAAACAATACCCCACTAGAATTGTTCCTGTATCGACGGGTATAGTTTACAAACAAATCTCAAATGCAGACATACCCAGTTCCAGAACACCTATCTATAGATCATACAAATATTTGATCCGTGCGGGTATCGAACCCGCAGCACGTAGCGCAGAAAGCCAATCGCATAGCCAATGTGCCAACCGTGCTGACAGAATAATGTGTGGTAGTTTTAAGGTCTGTGGTCAACACAATGACTACCTTGGCTTTCGTCCTTTAGGTCTAGAGTAAATGTGGATCATTCATTATTCGTACTGTTTATTCGTATTTGTGATCTGGTGAAAAGTTAATTTATATCTTAGCAACAAAGTAAATACCTATATCAAATTTGACTCGTGCTTAAATTGGGCTTGATTGGAATAGTCGTCTTTCAGTTTCAGTTCTTCTTATCTTTCCTATAGCCAATTCACGATCTAAATTGGTGTATCTGTACCATTTCCACTCTACTGCTTCACACAAGTTTTGCAGTTGTTGAATGATGTTAATGTTACACAAATGACGGCTGGTCACCACCGTGATAAACTAACATTTTTCTATTTTTGACATTTTTCATTTTTCTAATTTTTTCATTTTTCATATTCATTTTTCTACACAACGAAAAATCGGAGACAAAACCATCCTTTTAGCGTTTTCTCTCTTGATTTTACGTTTTGTCTCCTGCCAAGGAGACTAAAGGTGGAGATAACGGGTTTGTCGAAAGAAAAATCAGGGATAAAATCAACTCATTATTAATAGATATAATTAATGCTTTTCATACAAATATCTACAAAGGCGGTCTTAATGCCTGAGGCATTCTCTGCCAGACAACCTTAGCCTTCTTCAGCGTTTTCTCTCTCGATTTTTAGTTTTGTCTTCTGTGAATGTTTGGGTTTGTCCACCAGCTGTGCTAGCCCTGCAGACTCCACATCAAAACACCAGGGTCTTTCATCACCATGCCGTGATGAAGTACTTTGTTGGAACATAAAAACTTTTAAAACAATATAATTTACTGGTATTATAACAAAAGATATTTCAAACTAAGCACGCTCATAAAAGAAACAAACGATTTCACAGCACTGAACTTAATCATAGGTGCAATTTAGCACTTTGCAGTGTAATATTTGTAGCCACAATAGGTAGGGTGAATTAAAATAATAACAGGAGTAGTAATAGTTTCGAATTGAAAGGGAAAGTTTGTGTAATAAATTCAGCACTTCAAAGTATTGATGCAGTGAATCGCATAATTTTGGAATCGCGGATACAAATACGAACAATCTGCTGTTCCATATATTTAGTCGAGTAATTATATTTATTTATATGGAACAGCCGATTTTTATTTGCGATTTCAGCGTTGGTCCTATAGTAAAAGTTGTTCTTATTGATGAGTAGGTACTATAACCCTTAAAGAGACCTCCGTTAATAAAGTAGGAGTTTTTAATTATAATTATGTTTCATTATCATCTAAAAGACCATAATTAGAATCTCAGAATTTAAAAAAAATTGTGTTTTAAATGGTATATTATCTGCGACAACATCACTACTATTGCAGCAAACTAAATTACCACGGACTGGGTATAAGTTTAAATTGTAAAGGTTTAGTTAACGTGAACTTACGTCGTCGGTTCTGCGTAACTGCAAAGTTAACGGTATGAACATTATTGTTCGTGTAAGAGCTTCCTTATAACTTCGCATCAATGGTTTATTATTCTCTATGGAATTGTAACTTTAGGATGAGTATGTTCGCAAACATTATCAGCCAAATCAGCAGTTCAAGTTTAAATATACTGGTATATATATATATAACATGGGTACCTATGTAACAAATATAATTTTTGCAGTTCTGAAGAATCTGAACAATTTCGAGCCATTTCTCCTTTTTTATGTCAACCAATCTACGTTGGTCAATTACGTGGAGCAATTACGTATGGACCGGAACAATAAGGAACAAAAACAACAAACGTCTGTTTAAATGAATTGGCACATGAATTATGAACTCGAATCATAAACAAAAATATATTATCAAAAAATTATTTTGATCTACTTCAATATCCCGATCGTTTATTTTTTTTACTCTCTAGGCGTTTCCCTGGTTATGGAGTTATGTATTGCGTTCACAAAAACTGTTTAATTCTTTAACAAAAACTGTTTATTCGCTCCAATTTACAACCAACCAGAATGACTTACTACTGCTATTAAAACATGGCTTACTTGCATGCTTCATTGTATTGATAACACGTCCCATTTGATTTCTTCCTCGTAACGCTACGTTGTTCAGTTTATCCGGGCTAACTACAGACACACGTGGGCAGAATGAATAAGTTTATCTACACTCACCAGTGGCTGTTTTATCCCTATTTAGCTATGTGGTTTGTAGATATTCGTGTGATCAGGGGGCCTAAAAAGGCCACATTGAGCAATTCATCTAATGATCTGCATAGTAACTGTCAAACAGATGATTACTGAATATGAACCTTATGCGGATGACATTAAGAGTCGTCAATTAATTAGATATTTTGACATTCGTAATATGAATCATATTATGATTCACCTAAAGAGGCCTTTTTAGCCCCCCAGGGCTCGGCTAGCCTCTCTTCTTTTGGATATTGTGAAACGCAACTCGGGTGCTATAACTCCAGTTATAGCACCCGAGTTGCGTTTCATGCTGGATGCTGTCTTCAATCTTCCAGGATTGAAAACAGCATCCTATGCACTAATAACATACTACCATCACTTTTCTGATGCCTAGCTATGACTGTTTTGTAATTTGACTCTTTCTATTCAATTTATTTTCTAAAACTTTCTCCCACTCTAGGATTTCACTGGCATCTACGTCTAAACCAGGAACAACTATCTTTAAGTCATACAAATATTTGTCCCTTCGGGGATCGGAACTGCGACACATGACGCAAAACGCCAGTCACTCAGCCACTGCATCAACTGTGCCGTCAAATCTTTGCTCCTAAAGCAAACCAAACGTAGCCATGTTTCTAAGAACACATTATTTTGACCTATATTAATATTAGTGATGCGCCAAAAAGTAATTGTATAGAATAACCGAATACTATTCTGTTTGACTCTTACCGAACCGAACATTCAGCAGAATTATCCGGTCCCGCGCTCTGAAATTTTGGCGCGCAAATACGTTTATACAGGCTCTAGCAGGTGTAGTGTAACCACTATAGACAAAGCTTTTGTCTACGACAGAATAGACAATATACGTTGTTTTGGAAAGAATTGTCTTTGTCTACGTAGGGACGCGAGTCTAAATGGATAGAAAGAGCTTTATCGATTACACTTTTTTCGGGTTTGTTCCATAGTAAAAGTTGTTTATAATGATGAGTAGAATAACCCCCTAAAAGGGCCTAAATTATACTTCAATATTCAACAGACAATGTAATTCTCCCATCAGATTTAAAACTAAATTTATTTAACCGAATATATTCGGCATCAAAACCGCGAAAATGTTAAATTTGCCAAATACGCCGAATACTAATCGAATATTCGACGCATCTCCAATTAATATATGTATACATTACAAGAGTGACTACAAGAAGACCAAGTCTTCTGTTTCAATTATTTTTGTCCTCAATCCTGATCAGCCTATTACCATATTCAACAGGATCATGAATATTGTATACGTATTAGGTTTTTATACCGATATACAAATCAAAACCTCAACATCATTACATTATAATTACTTATTGATATATTAGGTAGAGTGCTGTCACTCTCATGAAGCATCGGCTGGGTTACCTCACATATGTTTAAGTTATCAGGGTCTCTCACAGACAATGTTACTTTAGCCCGTGTACAGCATTGGAGGGTTAATTTACAATAATTAACAGTCATCCATCCAGTCGCACTTTGGATGTAGTTTTCATCTTACAGGGTAACTGGTTGAACGAGGCAAACATTGAAGGAGGGTATTGTACTCATCTATGAACAACTTTTAATATGGGGCAAAACCTGAAATCGCGAAAAAAAATCTGCTGTTCCATATAAATAATTAAATATTACTGAACATGTATGGAAGAGCAGATTTTTTTTCGTGATTTCAGGGTTGTTCTCATAGTAAAAGTTGTTCCCCCGTTGTGTACCCCGTATAGGTACCTAATTTAAAACCTTTTTAGAGGTTGCGGTACTTATGTTGGCATATAAACTGAAAATAGGAAGTGAAGCTTGTTTAAAATATGTGACGTAATTACAGTGAATCGAAGGCACTATTTTCTATTGAGAATGAGATTTTTAACAAAAATATTTATTCCAGTTATATAAGAGTTTAACGTACTTTATTGCAATTGTCTCGATCAGTTATACTCTTATACGCTACTAACATAAATATCAAGTTTATACGCTTTATTTCTCATGCATTAATGTATCGTATAATGGAACGATACGTACTGAAAATCGAATGAAGATAAATGCTTTGTATCAAGACAAAGCTCAGCGTGTGATTTCAGCAGCGTAAACACCCATTACGAGCCGTAGGTGCTGTGAGACAGCTCAGAATAGATAATAGTAAGTACTTATTTGTAGTTGTCAAGAGAACGGTGGAAAACACTACGATGGACCTTGACTCATAAAATACTGTTTTCACCTGGGGGCCTAAAAAGGCCACATTGAGCAATTCATTTACTGATCTGCATAGTAACTGTTAAACAGATGATTACTGAATATGAACCTTATGCGGATGAAATTAAGAGTTGTCAAATAAGTAAATATTTTGACATTTGTAATATGAATCATATTGTGATTCATCTAAAGCGGCCTTTTTAGTCCCCCAGATCCTAATGGTGATTTTTTATTTATTTATTTACATAAAGTTTTAGTATTAGCAGACCATAAACCACTGAAGTTTATCCGGAATGCCATACATTCTGCTACACAGCTATTCATCTACACAACACAGCACAGCTAGTCAACTGCATAGCTTGCGGTAAGAACATCTCGCATCTCGATTAGAATAGCACTCTTATTGTCGGTTGATATTTGCCGAATTAACATACGACAACGTTCACAAGCTGTGAACATGTTCATAGCTCCTTACAGCTCCTTATAATGAGTTACACGTTTATATCAAACGTCAAAATATTTCAACCGACAATAAGAGTGAGATCCGAATCGAGATTAAGCTATGCTGATCTTAAAGTTGCACCCACCATGTTTGTCTCTGCATCACCCTAAGGTAGACTGGCAGAAAATGCCTATGGCATTAAGTCCGCCTTTGTGCAGTGTTTTTTTACCTGTACATAAAGCATTAAATAAATAAATAAATAAAGTCTTTCTATATCAAAAAATGTTCTATTCAAATTACGCTTCTTTTTAAAAGCACTTTTTTAACACAATCACGAAATAAGGATAGCATCGGCCATCCTTCACCGCTTCCTATATGTTATAGCTGTGGAGAAGAAGTGGTGCAACAACCTCTCTAGCAACACATTCCCCGCTGTTATGTATGTTGGTACTTACACAATGTCAAATGACCTAAATATAGAAACAACAAAACTAGGAAACAACATCGGGCAATAATATTTTATTAGGTATCAATCAGACGATACGTGGACTGATTGGGAGAGTTGGAAACTTCGTACAACTTCGTACAAGTTCGACATGTTTCGGCAACTTGGGTCTGACGTGGACGTGACACCTGGGGACTTTGCTCTTACACAATACATGCGACTTCGCTAAATTGTTGGCGCTCCAAACAATACATGGCTATAACTATTATAAACACATCTAATTAACAAATATAATGTAGGTATCTACAGTACGAGTGTGCGCTCACCATGGTCACTTGACAAATATTTTTAATTAGCGACAGTTTCAGTCGCTTGTCAAAAAAGTTTGTCAAATAAACGTTTATTATACTCCGTTTGAAATAAGATTAGACACGTATAACAAACCCTTTTACAGTGTATTCAACCGATTTTGACTTCTATTCCGTACGCATAAGGATGGCATTAAAAGCAAAAACATATTTACGATAGCAAATGTTTACTGCAGCTGCAATTTGTCATGTCACCAACGTAATAGAAGTCAAAATCGGTTGAATAAAGTGTACATGGAGTTATTTAAATTTCTAATGTTATTTCGAACGGAGTATAGATGTCTTGTATTCCAACCAAATGTTGCACTTGAAGGCAGTTGAGTCAGTTTTGCGTAGATGTAATACAATTTAGTATAATAGATTGTTCTAAGTGAACGGAACTTCATTGCATTCTTAGAGCGGTAGTTTGTCTAACTACAAACTTAACTATGGTCTGCGCAGACCCTACATACTTCTTTCAAGTTTATTGCACAGGAAAATGCGGGCGGATTCTTTAAAAGAACGAGGTTCAAGTTTGTTGAAGTTTCTTTTTTAAAGTTTATCAGTTGTAGAGTATAACTTATTTTCCGCGAAAGTTATAAATCATCCGAAACAAATGAGACTCTTCGGTATACTTACGTGTATAACATGGTTTATGAATGATAAACAATAAGATGCAGTCTTAAGTTTTTAATAATATATCAGAACATTATTACACATTCAGGAATGTACTGAATGTACATCAGGAGTATTTCCTAGAATCCCAAAACTGCAACGAGTACAATAATGAAGTACAGTGGGCCGAGCACGAATGTTTTGACGTATAGTAACGTAAACGTAAGCTAATTTTGATTATAAAATACAATGAATCTATAGCATTTTTGTTAAATTTTATGCATCAAACGCATTTGTTTCATTAAAATGTAAAAATATTGCATGTATTTCCATAGAAATATCATGGATTAAACGTGTATTTTTGATTCTTTTGGTTACGTTTACGTTACTATACGTCAAAACATTCGTGCTCGGCCCACTGTACCTACAGGTCAGCGACGTAAGTACCTAAATGAACTTTTCGTAATTTTGAAATTAGTTTATCATAGAAGATAGTTATTGTTCTTTTCTAATCTTTACACTTCGATAACGTTATATTCTAATAATTAATTATAAAGAATAATAAAGATTTTAAACATAAAACAAACTTGTATAACTCTGTACAATGATCAGCTATTGTTATCGCTGACTGTACTTACGCGTATACTAAAAGTTTTCACTTATGCTATTACTTCCTCACCAGATGGACGACGGATGTGGAATCAGGAGATGCGGAATGGCAAGATATACTTTTCAAGTAGTACGTATCTTAATTTCTACTATAGTACTCGCAAATCTTTATGAGCCCTGAACTGAGCTCTGAACTCTCTCTCCCTCTAACACTTTTAATAAGCGTACTATTATAGGTGCTAGAGGGAGAGACGCAGAGAATTCAGAGGGCTCATAAAGATTTGCGCGGACTATACCTACAGTAAAAAAGTAAATAGAACATCGCAAAACTAATTGAGACAGACAATGTAGACCCACATTTATGTAATAGTTTATCCTGGTAGCTTCAAGCATTCTACTGTCATTTCTTGTACTACGGTAGTCTGAACACTGCCTAACCTACGAGCGAAAAAATCATAAAAAATGCTGCACTTAATAAACCAAGGAATAAAATTATTTAAATTCAGCAAACGAGTCTCCGTTGGTATTCTCGGATGATATTTTTTGCTATTTTATACTCGGGAGTTGAGTTTTATGTTTTAAACTTTTTCTAAAGGTGCTTTCAGATAGCGCGTCCGAGATGGCTGCAAACTTTTTTTACGCTGCCTTCCCGCCTCCATGTCCGGACCGGATGAAAGATGAAATGCTTTGTTGTAGACACAGCACATCGGTTTTTTGTTCGACTGTCGTGAATGTAGCCAAAAGGCAAACGCATATACATTTGGTATTTTTTATGCATGATATATTGACACTATTCAATGAAATGTTTCTACGCAATGGATGCCTGAATATGGACGACGCCGCCGAGGCCGGCCCAGAAAAAGGTGGCGAGATGACCTGGACTCGTATCAGAGGGGCTGGGTCGAGGTGGCGTAGGAAATAGATGTGTGGATGAACTCGGGGGAAGACTTTGCCAATGCCATGCATCGCGGTATCAAATTCTCGCGTTTTGCGTTTGCATCGATGGTGCATCGGGTTTTGGAGACTCGCTGCGTTTGAGCGTGATATCAAAATCCCGCGTTTTATCAACTCTATCGCTGTATCGTTTCCGAAAGCGACTAAATCGTTTATCCTTGATGCTAACAATATTGAGGGTGCTATGACCCAAGGCCGCGTGTGCCTGTTAAAGTAAGTTTACAAATAAATGTATCAACAAGTCGGTGTTTCTAGAAACAACCCTTAACAGTCAAGTTAATCTTGTCGTTTTCCGTCGTTTTCTTCGCGGCTGTGATAAAACAAAGCTAATTAAATAGCAGCGTTATATCATCCATTTTTTTTTCTCAAAGATTGGCCTAATTGTCTAGGTAATGCTCGCACATTTTGTGCCTAAGTCTGCCGCGTTGATTAATTAACTAGGTAGAGCAAAATAAGATGGAGTATTTTACTACGCAGGTGTTTATTAAATAGTAGATACTTAGTGAATGTAATTACCGACACGCTCTTTGTAACAAAATTTTTTAATGTTTGGTACAATAATAAAGTATTATAGTTAAAAAAAAACTATAGAACATGCTTTAGTCATCCAAACTGAACGTGTATGCAAAATTTCAGCTCAATCGGAAACCGGGAAGTGGGTCAAATTTTACTTCCAAGATTTTCTTACATAGTTAGTTACAGGTGAAGCTAATAAAAGCGTGTTAAAAATATAGAAAGACCATGAAGTTTGGCAACGCTTTGTGATCAAGTCTTGGATGTAAGATCGCGAGTAAGTTTAGGTTAAGTGAATACTAAAAAGTTAACCCGGTGAGAATACTGGCAGCAGAATCCTCATCCTAGTTGGGTTGTGGGTGGTAAGCAGTTGCACGGTATAATATCGGACATATCGGCATTTAGGCGGTGAAATCTGACTTCAATTTAATGTCGATAAGGGCTAAGCGTCGAGCAACATCAAACCCTGTAAAGTCCCTATGATTTCTAGAAAAGCGCAGTGCGCCGAAGACAGTGACCTCATGTAATAGGGTTGAGCCAACCTGCATTTATCGGTTTCAGTTCCAATTGAAGGGCATTACAAAAAATGTAACAGTCTAAAAAAATCAAAGTAAGAATCATGATCCCCCAATGAATTCAGAAAAATAACATAAACTTTAGATATTGAAAATACCATAGTATTGACAAATGGTTTATTTAGGACGCGAACCACAGATTATATCTCCCGAAATCCCTATTAGGATCCTATGAGACATATTTGTTCGTGCAAACGTTTCCGGACGTCAATAAAATTTCACTTTCTTTGATCCTGCGCTACCCTCATCCATTTAAATCTGGGCTATCGTTTCCCCATCTTGGTAAGGAGGCTCCATCTTTGTCAGTCGAGCACCAATTGAAAGATTACACGTTGGTAAATAATGACGTACCCTTGAAGTACCTCTGGATTTTGAATATTGTATACAGATAAAAATATTGAGGAACTCATTATATATGACAAAATAATCAGCAGTAGCTTGGCCACGATATATTAATACAGGAGTAGGTAATTGATAATTTACTCAAATAGTGAGTGCATGAGCATACCGAAGCAGTTATCTCAACCTTTCTTCTATGTCAGTAGAACCATGTGTGTGCTTTGAAATTGTGCGAAAAAGAATATAATGCTTGTAGCCAGGATTGAATACACAAGAATCTTCTACAAAATAAATTATGAAGACGGTATTGAAATCTGTACCCACATTACAAATTTATTTTTTGCGGTGTATCGTGCGTTGTCCGCCACTACATGCAACTTAGCATCGCAAGGAGTGCTACGCACGTAGCCGCGCACCTACGCGTCCCGTAGCAACGATTTTAGTTGCAACATCATTAAAGGCAGTGTTGTGTCACATTAATTTTTTACCGCGCATTAAAGCTAGTCACACGCATTTATGCGCGTAAACGCGCGACTAAAACCACTAGGTACCTGTAAAAGCATCGCGGCGATTTAAAGCACGCAACAGGATACGCCAGGTGTGCAAGTATGCTTGACGAGACACTCGCGATATACTGCCCCCACTCAAACCGACGCGTAAAGTGACCGACAACCTTGCCGGGACACGCGACACGCTACAAATATGAACACGAAACATTACTGCAACTATAACCAAAGTAAAAATAATTTAAGTTTTCGTTAACGAGATAGATTGCTCGATTGCTCTTTATGTTTATCAAAAGGACAATGGCAGAAGATAAATAGAAGTATATTACGAATTTAGTATGGCACTTCCATAGGTCAGAATAGCTACATCGAGAGGGCGCTAGTTTCTTTCGACCGCCCTTTTTGTGTCTCGTGGTGGACGGTTTCACTTCGTGCGCGTCGTAAAAAGCACAATTAAAGAAGTACTATGCTTTATTATATTATATTATTGTGGCTAATGGTAAACTTTATTCAAATGCATATTACAAGTGCAACTCAAGATTGAAATCACAAAAATATTAATATTTTTAGGTTGTGGACTGGTGCATTTTGTTCATATATGATTGTGTGACTGTGCGATTGTGTTACTATTTTTGTGTAGCGTTACACAATGGAATGGATTAGGGCTTGCTTACAGCATGTTGATTTAAGTAGATTCTACTTAAATTATTCGGTTCAATTTACACTAAAAATAAGTTATATCAAATAAAAATTAGAAAAATTATGAGTATTTATAAAAATTGACAAGTATACTTATGAATAAAAATAACGATAAACAAAATGACAAATTAAATTAACGTTACATAAAATGATATTATAGGAAATGTTTATTATTATGTATAAAACTGAAATTTATGTTAAATGAAAATTATGTGAAGTACTTATTTTAAAAATTATTGTATTAGTTAAAAACTGATAAACGCTATTTTAAAATTGGTTTATAACTACTTCAATGTGAATCCGCCCTTACTGTTCGTTTGTGTTACTTTTGTGTAACAATAACACAAAAGAAAATGTGCATATATTTTGAAATCGACCCTTATATGATTTTATCTGAGGTGAACATGTATGTATCATTTAGAAGTAAGAAATATCTAAAACTATTCACCATTACTTCCTGAGCAACTTTGTATTTAGATTTATTAGTAGAGAAAGTCTCGAAATAAAGATATCTAATGTATTTGATTATTTTGAAGTTAAGGTACTTTATTCACAATTGTTTATGATGCAGAGATGGTGAATTTATGGAATATAGCGTTAAAGATAGTACTTTTATTTTATTAAAATCAGTAGGCCTCTCACTCCACTGGATATTCGAAAGATGAAGGTGAGGTGTCTTGCAGCGTAAATCCCGCAGTTACTCGTTATTCTAAAATGAATAATAAATAAGTTACCCGTTAACTAAATGATTATACACCTATCATAGCATACATTAAATTCTCATTCCAAACTCAAACTATGGAACACCAGAGACACCCAGACCCGATTTAAATGTCAACATACATTATGTATGTACCAGGGTCTGGGAATCGACCTTGTGACCTTTTGATCTACTAGTGTGAAAAATATTTGGAGGTGGTTAGTAATTAAAACAAATGTTATTTAACACAAGGCAAAAAGCAACAAGTGACAGAGAAACATACCATTACTATGTCATAAACAAAGGAATTAGCGGAACATTTTATACAATGATTCGCTGACAATCATATCAAACAAAACTCAATTGAACGGCGACTAACTAGCCTTTCCGTGGTAACCGATGATGATAATTATTTTGCTGCTTTTGACTACCTAACGAAAAAGTTTATTTTCGCTTGGTTAAAAGGCCATACGCCCAATGTACCGTGGAAGCAAAAAGAAACATATGACATAGCATTCATAAACAAAACAATATAGCATCATTCCTCGGATCAAGAACCCACTTATACGCTAAGTAAAACCACGGTAAAACCAATGACTAAATTCTTTAGTCGTTGTGTAAAACCAAACTGAGTACCTAAGGCAAATAAGTTTTTTAAAAACTTTTATTTTTATACAGGCTTTTGCAACTTAAGTTATTGTTCTGAAAAATCGTAGTTTTTATTTTATTTGGATTACTTATGATCTCATTTTTAAACGCCAAAACTCGTCGTAGGTACATACAATTTGGAAATAATAAAGTTAATAATAAATTCCTAGCAAATGTTTACGCTACCTGCAAAGTAGATATTGGAAAGATCTCGGTACCTATTATTCATGTGGCTCATTTTATATTATCTTAAAGATTTTCTCGTATGTAATAAACTCTCAAAGATTCCTATGAACTCCTTTGTGTATTCGTTAAGAGACGTGCTCTGCTAGCTCTCTTATGAAAGACATTATCAATTTGGGTTTCTGACGTACTAGCCATTACTTAATAAGGTAATTAACTTGTGTCCGTCTCGAATAGGTATGGTATAATCTTGGTAGAACTCCTAGCGCTTCAGTGGGCAATTAATGAACAAAGTTAGCGGTGCTTGAATGCGGTATTGTGATTTATGCAAAGAGTTTAGCCAGCGCGCCACCACACACTGTACAGTGTACATTGGCTTTCTCATTATATTTACAGCTGGACCAGTTCCACTATCTTGTGGAATTGGTTAGCTGATGCTATATGCACTAAACAGCGGATAATCGGATTCAATAATTTTTTTGTGGCTCCATTTTTTAGGAAAGAAAGAAAAAGTTTTTATTTTTACGCCCAATATGACGCACGAAACTTAAATAAACTCAAAACTTTACACTAAGACCACTTAATACTAAATATTATCATTGTTCTGCTAAACAAAACATAATTTAATTAATTAAGTGGCAGCACCGAGTAAGGCGGTTTTTCTGCCAATGTTAAGGTTGAATAAAAGAGATGCTACGTTGAGCAAAATTAATTTACCATGAGATATCCGTACGAATGCTTTTAACGTCAATCAACTAATAATCCATTACACTATTCATTTGAAATTAAGGTGACTTATATCGAGTGTAGACCCATATGGGTCAATATCACCAAATGAAAAATATAACCTGGTATAAGAAAAGAAAGTCTATTTATGGACTTTCTTTTCTCATACCAGGTTCTTATTTTCTCAAAAAACTGAAGAAAATATTTAGCCACCAAAATTGTAAAAAATTTTCATTTGCTGATATTGACCCATATCGAAGCCAGAGAGAGCCACTACTACTACTAATTTGAAAATTTATTTATTTATTTTATTTATTTATGTACACACAAGGAAACATGGTATTAAAAATGTTACAGACAAATGAGCACAATGGAACTACTTATTTCTAAAGAAATTTCTTCCAGTAGTCCCGCGATTGGAAATAAGGATGATAGACACGTAGACACAGTGTGTAAAAATTACAAAGTAACTACTTTAGACTACTTAAACTTATGGTATACTAAACAACTTATGGTATTATTAAACTATTTAATTTTTTCTTTTATTCTGTTCGGAAAACTTACAGCTAGCATAAAATACATTGGTGAAGATAATAATATACAAAAAGAAGGCCATTTGTAAGTTTTCGCAGATAAAAGATTACTTGGCATACCAATAATATGGGTCGGCAAATTAAGCGCCTATACACACATTACACTCTACACACATTGCACAGTCACACACAGTACAGTCTGTTGCACACAATATAACACCTAAAAATAAAAGTTTTTCCTCAGCAATTATGCTTGCAAAATGTTACTTGTTTTGATGTAAGTACCTACTGTATGCGTAAATTTCGGCTTCGTTAAAAGGCTTTTTACACCCTGAATTTCATTTCTTTTATCAATTCCCGGGGTTCTTGTATCAAAGTAACATTTCTATTAGGTATACCTAGATGCTATCTTTCCAATAAATATTCGTGTTTACAGAATAATTTTAGCAAGTGGGTAGAGTGTCTTTGTCTAGGAGTTCTAGATAGACAATGATATCTACATTTCGTTTGCGTAACACAGTTGGTATTATCATAACATTATGTATATCTGTACCCCAGTGTCTCTTTGTTTATTCAATTTATAAGGTAGGTAGTATGAAATTTCCATTTCATTCAAAGCTATATTAAATAACTACGTCAAACTATTACGTGGTAAATGTATTTTTCGTGCTATTTTCCTTTTACTTACTGGCAAGTAGTTGACATTTTTCTTCGTTCTTTGTTTTCTATTTTTAATTAAAAGCACTATGACGAAGAGGCTGAACTACGATCACCTACAAAAATATTATTAAAGCCTAGAATTCCGGAAAGTAGGTCAAGCTATAAGTTTCGGCTAGAGGAGTTTACAGGCCTTTGAAAGTTTTGAATCTTTAATGATTTCTCGTACACAAGGGTATACGTTGACCACACTACAGGATATACTCTCAAAAAGCCAATCACGAAAGTGAGAAACACATAAACTGGTCAAGACTTTGCAGTCGATAATTTGATATCTATAGCTATCATAATAGTACGTTTGCAAAAGAATTCATTGCTTCTGATATATTTCAGCATCCATGCTGCTCAGTCGAATGAACTCGACTTATCACAGTCAGTTAAAATTAAATAAAACGATTACGTGTTTAAATAACCACATAATTAAGCTTAATTAATTTCGTGAGTACACAACTCAAGCTTGAACTTTTTCACCATAACAAATAAAATTGCCCTTTTTCACTTGATTAACCTCTTTGCCGACGTTTGCACGACATGTTTCGTAACATTTCGTTATAAAATTAATTAAAAAAACACGCTTGACACCGTTGATTAAATACAATGCTTCAAACTGCAAGTCAGCTTTACTTACGTTAATTAATTTTCGGTACAACACCGAAAATTAAATATTAATTCAGATAATTTTGACTAGGGTGACTTATCTTAATTTTCAATATCCAATGAAACATAGTGGTTTTATACTTTTAAAAGACTTAAATATTTTCTAATAGTCCTTGATAATTTTAGTATCGGTAAATCCTAAAATTGGGATCTGCTGGTTTGATGACATTAAACGGACTTGATTGTCGTATGGATGTTAAATTGAGCTACTATTCGCGTAAGCTTATTATTTGAAGCGCAGTTTTTGGTAAAAATACCAACAAAATTACATTATTTTTCCGGCATATCTTGACAATCAAAGATTTCGATTTGAAATCGTGTTCTGCTAAGACGCAGCTGATGAAGGGCGGCTAGGCGCGCTGGGGGCCGGCCACCACGGTCCCTCGCGGGGCGATTTTCATAATAAAACCATCTCGCTAAATGGACCCGCAGCAAATGTCGTCATTTCGCGCTCTTCCATAGCCCTTGCCAATTTGTTTTATACATTTTTTTCTTATTCTCCGCGGACAAATCATTGATTTCGGTTTGCGTATGGACATGCGAAGATAACGTTTGCATTGCTTTAGTTTTATTTGTGACTGTAATTGGATTTTTGGAACACAAAAACAAAGAAACTCATTCTGAGTTAAGCTCGCCTTTGTGCATATATTTGTAAATTGTTTATTTTTTGTATATTCCATATTTTGTGTACAATAAAGAATAAGAAAGAAAGAAAGAATGAAGAAAGTTTCTTTTTAAATCTTTATCCTATTCTGTCTACATCCATTATCACTATCAACTTTGTTTATTTAAAAAATCTTTAAATATTCAAGAAACATTTTTAGAATAAACCCATTTCGAACAAAAAAAGAATTTTGTAAATCCATCTATATAAATGACGGAGGTATGCCCGAAAACACATAAAAAATATAGGTACATAAATATCCGATTTGAGAATCTCCTCCTTTTTTCAAGTCGTTTAAAAAAGTGAACGACAAAGATGATTCTATCGAAGCAACCAAAAATGAATAACCATTAATCGTATCAAAACAACGAAACTGAATGAAATAAACAAAAAAATATCGTCAAAAAAATCCGTGATCGTTATTGTTTCAAACATATCAACTTAAAAGTAGATACAGGATATCCTTGTCGCCAAAGTTACCTGCCAGAGGGATAAAAGAAAGTGTCAGGTATTGGGGTCACCCTGGAGCGCACTCGACTCCTGAACGAGATCGCCGCCGGCACAAAGAACTTAGGTTTGCTTTACTTAAGACGGTATTATGACATGATTGAATTTTTCTGTTGTTATTATAGAAACAACACTGAAAAACTCGAGTAGGTAACCTACTTGGTTTGGATGGAGCCTACAAAGTCGTTATTTGATATTTCCGTGAAACTGCACGTATTAAAAGGAATTATAATACACAGTAACTAGCTGAACGAGGAAGGTATTGTACTTATCATTATAAACAACTTTTACTATGTGACTAAACCTGAAATCAAGAAAAAATATCATCTGTTCCGTACATTTAGCAGAGTAATATTGAATCATTTAGATGGAACAGCTGACTTGTTTTCACGATTTCAGTGAAAAAAATTAGCTGACCGTGGTTTTTCACCAGTCGGACCGTGGTGGCCGGCGCCCAGCGCGCCTGCCCCCGCCCTTCATCAGCTGCGTCTTAGCAGAACACGATTTCAAACCGAAATCTTTGATTGTCAAGATATGGCGGAAAAATAAGGTAATTTTGTTGGTAGTGAAAGTTGTGCATAATGATGAGTACAACATCTTACTTCAATGTTTCCCTGACTTAACCAGTCACCCTGTATAAGGAATTTTTGCTCGTTCGGAATTCACTTGTTGATGAATTATTAATGTCTTCAATTCCTAATCTTACTCATTTATACGACATCCACAAGAAAACATTTTCACGAACATTCAGGAGTTCATAGGAAGTTACATTCCGAATTCCCATTTCCCTTTTAGCGTTCCCTTTTCCATCTAACCGAGATAAAAGTAGATACGAATAAATCGTACATCATCCATTTATGGCAATCATATATTTCACATAAATTTATTATGCCCCATAAATATAAAAACCGCTGTAATCGTACTTGCCCGAAGCTGAAAACATTGAGATAGATAAGAACATTAACGTTGTATCAAACATTTCAAAGTATAATTAATACTTTTAATTAAAACTCATTTGGCGGAGTAAATTAAATCCTAAATGAATTATGGTTGCAGTCTAATATTTACAAATTTTAATGATGCCGCACCGCTTTTTGTTTTTTGTTCAAACGTTCGTTTCGTTAAAACATCAGTTTTAGTATTATGCATGAATGTTTTAATGACGTCCCTTTCAAGCAACAAAGAGCAAATTATTTTTATATATCATATTCGTTACTGTTTATATTTTGGTACAAAGTAGAAGAAGAAACTGTAGTTTTGAATTTAAATTTAAATTTCATATGAATCTATTAATGCAAAGTAAATCGACGCGTCCTGCCGTCTCATGCATGCATAACATCGAAGTAGAAACAATCTCTTAAACGGATATGATCGTACTTTTATAGAACGCAGTTACGGTAACGTTACTGCATTTTAACGCGATCTTTCTGACATAGGATAAGCTTTCCCTTACTTATGACGCTTCTCTTTCTAATAGATTATGTCAAGGCAACAGGCAAGCAGTAGGTATGAGGCTTCTTATCATGCCAAGCGTCATATATTGTAACAATATTTCGTCGAACACAATTACAAACACGCGATTCAAAGAAATTTTAAAAAATGTGTTTATTAAGAAGTCCTTACACACAAATCAAGTACCTATTTACTTTATATGATGGTGTTATGTGAACATAATATGAAAATTTTAATTACCAACCCTTTTAAAATTCACTTTTGAATGTCCTTAAATGTACAGTCACGATATGTTGCGGTAATACATTTTGCAGACAAAATGCTTTGAACTACTGTGGCCTGCTTATTATAGAGATGCTCAACTCTCACACTGGCGCAGAGTCGAAGCGAAGCGTCGCGACGTATACTTACACTTTAATAATATATTGAATTCTATGTCCATTAACTAACGTACAATTTTTTATAAAGAAAACATAAATAAAAACGCGCGAGGTCGCGCGCATTCTCGCGTCGGAGTCGAACAAATTCGCACGGCGGCGGCGGCGTGCGATATTTTCTTTATACAGTACGTTAGTTAATGGAAATAGAATAAGAATATGTTGCAACGGTTCGCTTCGACTCTGTGCCAATGGGAGTTGAGCCTAAGCCTCTGGACGCCGGGCGCAAACGATTCTAGCCTTAAGGATGGTCGACCGGAAAAATTGCCGATTGTACCTCTACATAATATGTTCATCCATTTTCGTTTGTGCACAATATCCAGGGACACACTGTATAGTACGTACATATATGTTAGTAAAGTGAAGCTAATCTATTTGTCTAATGGACAGCCCTGCGGTAAATGCCGTATGAATGGCGAACGCGCAAATAAACGGTCAAAACGCTCTGTCAATACAACGCCGGCCAGCCATTAACATTGCCCCCTATCTGTATTTATTCCGTACATATAGTTTCTGCCGTTTTTGTATCGCACACAAAACCACACCGCATTTTATGAGCTTCGACGACAGATTGCCGTTTTAAGTGCGAAGCCCTACTATGAATTATTCACAAGTGTGTGAAGGGTTCAGACATGGAAATAAAATTTCGCTGAAAGCATCGTCTTGTAGTACCTGCACGTACTTCTAGGTATCATAGTAAAAGGATTAATAGCTACTTACATGGCGGCTGTAACAACTTAAGGAATATTACGGTTATGAAATCTCGTGGAAACCGATTTAATCCGAGCAAGATCTATCGTTTAAAATTTGAGTAGGGAATGGATAAAACCTCTATAAAGATAAAGATATTTTACACATGAGTGTACACAATTACACACATAAGCAACCAACATGATTAATAATTAGACGAAAGATTCATGTTTGGCCGTTGAGGCGTACAAATACAGAAAAAATTTATTACAGGTTAACAAAAATTATTCCATCAGTTAATTCAAAATTTAGTTTATATTACCTACATCATAACAGTATTATCTAATTATTATAATATTATTAATATCATATTAATTACTACCTACCTATATTCTAATTCTTTATTGTACACAAAATATAGAATATACAAAAAATCAGTTTACAGATAGCTGATAGATAGATATATAATGTATTATATTATATTTCACTGTAATAATTATTAACACCATTATTACAGTAAAGCTATTTATGCATTTCATTAGTATTTGACATATTGGTGGTTAGTGATATATTAAAAATTAAATTATTGAAACAGAATCAACGGTGTAGTGAATCAGCTGTCTTTATCACGCAGAAACTCCTCAATATCATAATAAGCTTCGTACATCTACATCTCACAACAACATTAATAACACTCACTCTATTATTTGCCTTAACTAACTACTATGTGCCTACCTAAATATTTATGTAATACTAGTTGTGTCCCGTGGTTTCACTCGAATCGTAGGGAAACTACTTCATGTTCTCGTATAAAAAGTATTATTTATGTCCTATTTTAGGTCATGATCTACCAGAGTACCAAATTTCATCCAAATCCGTTCAGCGTGATTGATGAACAAACATCCAAAGTTTCACATTTATAATATTAGTAGGCTTATACTAATCTTATTATGTTTATAAGTAAGTTATTATGTTTAGAAGTAATTAAGTCCTCAAATATCTTATTATAATTAACCTGAATTATGTAATGTAAACCTAAGTAAATCTTTATGAATTCGATGCTTGTTTTATGATGGTACAATATAGTTATCATTTGGGTAGGAGCTTACCCAGCAGTGGGACGATCACGGCTGATAATAATAATAATTCATAGTCCTTAAGTTTGTTTTTCAATAAATGATGTAAGCTTATCGATTCCAGACGCAATATTTATTACGTATATCTGTGCCCTTAGTGATGTAACTACAGGTCACCACAGAACACAAGAGAGTGAAGGTCACCCATAAATTCCTTTGCTCGTCAACAGACAAATGTTTAATTTTAAAAAATAATTACGGCATGAAGCTCGTAGCTACCCGATCTATATTTAAAGTTGAATATTTGGTTTAATAATTTTATACTCGTTTTCCACGTGGTAACGTCAATTAAATTATATTTAGTTTGAATTTAAGAACATTAGTATTCAATGTTCCCCAGACATCTTGAATTACAAGAATTTCCCTCTCTCGTGTTCAACAGGCATTTTAGATAAATGATTTTTATTAACGACCTTTCAATATCCGAGGTTGGCTGGTATGTATATACTGTGCAATTATTTAAAAGGCATTTTCGATATCAAGTCATCTTTACAAAAGTCAAAATTAATTTATTTCGTGAGCCTAAAACAATCAAGTGTTGTAGTACTGTGACTTTGAGGAATGTGGCTCACTGTCTCATCATTTATTTGTTACCACGTGATTGATATTTGAAGCTCCACCACCAAACAATAGGTTCTAGTAATACCCTCGTAATGATAAATTATGCAGCCAAGAAAGTCGACTCAAGGACGTTCGAAATAGAACGCCCGATAGGTCGCGAGAAACGATTGCATTCACAGAAGTTATGCATCGATGATGAGCTCCAGCCGGCCACAAGGTAACAGTAAAAACCACACAATATATATTATCTTACACCTAGCTATTAGTATCTTCATACAGGTTCCGTATTAGCTTCGGAAATATGTTAAATTTATTATTAGTTAGCGGCAACCGTTCGCTTTCACGCGATGCTAAGCGCATAAGTGACAAATGTTCCATTTGTAAGCATTTGTTTGTTAATTTTGTCTGCAAGATGTTAGAATTGTTGTTAATTTAGGTATAAGTACAATAAACATTTGAATTCCACCGAAAACTTTAGTAAATGTTAACACCAACGGAGTTTAGAAAGTAATTAATATTTCATCAGTTGCTCTACATACGAATTATTACGGTATTCATTCAACATTCGCCAATTAGTAATAAATCAAAAATTTTGCGAGTACGTAGAACGAATTAATTCGCTTAGCATTTCTGTACCAAAAATAAACGGAACGCTTCGCGAGGGCACACAAAAGAGGCTTAATATTAGCATATCAATCAAAATTTCATAAAATAACGTATATTAAATGCGTGTCCCCCGCTAATAGGTAGAGGAATGTTTTGGTGGTCGGCCTTGGCAGTCGGCCTGTAGGCTATAGGCATTCGTCACGTTATCTTCATGGCTAAGCTTTCATAGCTGCTGAGTTATGGAAGGCTAAGCGAGATGTCACGCAGGCACGCACACTTGCCAAACAACTATTTTAAGCGTGGCTAATGTGGCCATATGGCTGGCTTTTTGCGGGATTGTTTCTACTTCAATTATACAACCGAGCCGTACTAGTGAATATTTCATACTGAAAAGCGTATTTAAATGTACGAAATTATATGCGGGGGAATAGTTATAACTTTACTTACTTTACTTACAAAGTGCGAAATTCGCATAGACCATAATTGGGACCGCTACGACTTCTGCTGTTGTGTTGGTGTGTTTGGCAGGTTGTATAGGTAACATGTAATTAAGCTTAATCTGCTAGAAAATTTACAAGTTTTATCCGTGATTGGATTCATGGCCCATAAATCGGTTCGGCTCACAAAATGGAGCAAATTAACACACGTCATATTAAGGGCCCTACACTACCGTCCTCGGTTACCTCAGCTGTGATAAAACTAACCTTAGATGCTGGATGACTCAAAAAGCGTTCTACTCCATTGAAGAGTTTACAGCAAAATTATCAATGATTATTATAGGTAGAATAATGAACAGTCTATTATTGCTATGATTAAATACATAATGTTTATTATTATTGCTTGATTATAAAAACATTATGAACAATTTGATAATAAATTAATAATTCATAATATTAACTGTGAAATGTTAAATTAATTCATGTTGTATTCTTACAAAATAATTTCTCTGTATATTATTTGAATTGTAAATTATAATACCAATAAGGGCCCAGAATCGCGCGTTTTCGCGTTCGTTGGCTGCCTTTTGCTTACAAAAAGTGAATAAAGAACGCAAAAATGCTCGATTCTGCTGCTAAAACTGTCGAGTGTGGATGGGCCCTAAGTGTGTTTATCTGTTTATCAACCGGATTAGCATTAACAATTTACCCGACTCTAAAATCGTGCCTATGACCGCACGAACCCAATGAGCAAAAAATCTATATATTAATACGTGAAGAGAAAACTTTGTAGGTACCCTTTTTATATGCGCGCACGGAGGAGTGTGAGATTTGGCGTAGTTAAAGTTTATATGGAGAAGAAGTGCAGAAAGCTAAAATTTATATATAATAAATATGTGGTCGAATTTCGACAACAGAGCGACCACTATTCATATAATTCTGTCTAATCTTATTTACAGAATAACAAGCGCCTGTAATCGAATACAAAATCTGGTCCCAGCAAGTTACGTCACGGTTATAATTTTTCCATATTTCCGTCAAACAACTCGAGCTTTGATATTTCCATGGAGCCATGTTTCGACGTAAATAAGTTTATTGTTATCGGAAATCGTAGGCTCCGTGGAAGGCTACTATTTTGTCTGTACCTATTTAAATATTTTGCTATAACTCTACTACGGAAAATGATTGTGTATTTATTTGAATGATATTTGATTGGTATTAACGGAAAAGCACTACTCGCCTTGATTACGTAAGAAAGAATAAGAATATTTATTTGCTGGAAACATGGTCTTATGGATGTTACATTGGTTTAGTGCCTCTCTCACCGAACAATCGGCATGCAATACTTACAAAATATTTATGCCTTTGAAGAAAGCTCATTCTCACAAAAAATCCAAAAAAAAAAAGAAGAAAAGAAAAATCTGACAGCCACAGCGACCAACAAACAATGCATCCCTTTCTCGCTTATAGACGTTTTCATAAGAGGATACGGAATAGGACGTTTATTTGCGACGGCAAGTGTCATACTTATTTATCATACGTAATCAGGAGGCTGGAAGGAGATTTTGCGGTAGTTCCAAAGACTGGCCAGTTGTTGTGCTTGCCAAGAATCTGACCCCTGAGAATACAAGACTGCTAAATGTCTGCGTATTGTCTGATAATTGCCAAGGGGCAGAAGGATTTTTTTTATAAAGATAATACGTAGATAACAAATAATAACATCTTATACTCCAACATTCTAAACGCACGGATAGTGACTGACCTAAAGTAATTTGCACCTTTCAACTCTCTTGACTTGGCTACTTAGTTGTGTTCATCAGAGGACGAAACCTTAAGAACTATGAAGTAAAGTAAGTTTTGATTAAACTCAAAACATCAAGATACCTTTGATATCGGAGAAAGGCAAACAACGCTTCGATCAGCAAATCGTCTCCAGTTACATTCTGTCTTCCATCATTCCTGTGGTTACATTTGGTAAAGTTACGAAGCTTGTGGTTTCATTGACTTTGCTGTATTTTTCCGATATTCATTATTATTGACCATTTTATTTATGTAATATTATATTGTCTTTTGTACTTAAGGTTCGATTCGATTTTTTGTACTTTACGTACGTTCTGTACGATTGTACTTTCTAGAAATAGTGTTCTTAGTATTAAAGTGTGTCACAAAAAAGGAATCCTTTTATGGATGTGAACTGTATGTTATCATTTATCATTTCAACGAACTTTTTAAACTAAAATGTATCTTTCATATAATAAGTCTTACAATTCATTGATACAAAATAGTAACTAATTAATTGTTAAGTTTTAAGTATATATAAACATTGTGATAGTGTAAAACGAAATATGAAACTTCATACTCAAGCCACCCGATTTTCAAACGCAAGCCTACGCATTGTTTATGTTACAAAAAGCCACGCAGTGTAAACATTGCCAGCTATTTGCCAAACACGTCGTACTTACCGTCGATCTGTTGGGTCAACACTCGCTAATTATTCTCGCCAACACCCGCCAACTCCTGCCAACTTCTACCAATTCTCAGTATGAACACTTGTCCTCCTAAATTATGCAAGTACTACGTAGATGAAGATGGATGATAGTGTAAATGAGAGCCTTGTTCTAAATACACCTTCACCGACATAGAATGTTCCTGTCTGGTATTTTTAGCTACTTTATTCTCAGTTCGTCCAAGTTCAATATTCTCTGCCTCCTCGCGAGTAACAAATGAGAACCGTTCGAATAACGAGTATATTTGCGGTGTGTTATCTTTTCATTTCGATTCAACTCTTTACAATTGAAATTGGAATAATGAGGAATTAAAATCGCGAATGAATATTATTGTTTCATCAAATTATAATAATGACGTTGTCATGTTAAATGTTGGGTGTAATAAATGTTTTTGTGTGGCGATGCGATATCGGACGCCATCGCCCCAACAACGCTTTCATTATAAACACGTTCAACACGAACGACGAAACAATGTCACTAACTATCTGTTAGCAATTTTCTCAATTTCCCGACAAAGTTTTACCGACTTCACGGCCTCTACATTAGAGCTATTTTAGTACTAATTTTGGAGCCGTTACATACTACCTATATACGAATTTCACACATAAATTTAAATGAAGAGGAACATACAACATCTTTTACATATCGAAATCTAACGTAGGAATCTAAATTTTTGGAGCCGTTCTAATTTGATAAAATTCAACAATATTTATTAAAAGCAAAAAAATCACTTGCGTTAGAATAATCATAACTAAGCCAATAACTCTTGCCGACGTGAAATGAGAGTAACAAACAATACAAAAACACACAGTGTATTGGGAAATGAATTGTGTAACAGTCGGGCTGCACCTCCCAATAATAAATAATAACCTTGTTGGAACCCTATAAATAAAATGAAAATAAATAAGGTCACAGCTTACATAGAGGAGACATCCTGATTTTCCTTAATTAGGATGCACTGTTGTGTCTATTACTGACAAAACTGTGTGTGATTAAGTCCGCCTCTGTACTTAGTGCATAAAGTATAAATAACTAAATAAATAAACTGTAAATGAAACATAACAAACAACTAATATGTATCTTAATGATGTCCGAAATACAAAAACACATGTACCGTAGCCCTTATATGAAAGCAGATATAAAGAAAATTCCCTACCCACTTGGTTCTCAAGATCGTCTTCATTTCTTTTTCTTGTAGATGAAATAATATCTCAAGTGGTGAAGGAATCTCTCAAACGGAGCATTTGAATGAACAAAGGGCACCTCCGTAAAGCTCGAAATAATACTCCAACCTATTATAGTAACGTAACCTTTAATATGATTGCATTCACTTTGTATTATTATACGTTTATAACTAAATTTATAACTTTTTGGTTTAGTTTCAGTAGAAATTTAAAAAAATTGTTTGCAATAAAAATTGTAGTGGTATTAGTAAATACAAACGGCAGTAGAATAATTTTACGAGTACGTTTTTTGTTGATAAATATAATTTTGGACCACAAACGTAATTTATATTGTAGGTATACTGTATGTTCGGGGACTTAAAAACAAATTCAGAAAAAAAAACAGTCCTTAATCACGAATTCGGACGTAGGAAATTCCTCCATATTTCCAAGAAGGATCATTTCATCATTCACGTTGCCCAAACTTTGAATGGGAACATTTTTATTATTAACACACAACATATACATATGAGTAGGCCACCAACGGCCGTCGCGATGAATGCCGACATAAAGAAACGAGCCATAAAAAGCGTGCTTACGGGAAATTTGAAAGGGACCTTAACTACAGCGTTCACGAACTCTACGGGAAAACAAATGTGTTGACCTGTTCCGCTAAATAGGTCAATTATAAACATTGCTACCTAGATTCGGCGCTTCACCCGATTTAAATTAGACGAATAAATATTCATTGAAGCATCCTGCACCTTCTGTTTATCAAATTCAAATTGATATATAACCATAAAATGTTGAAAATCAGCGCCAGGTAATATAATTTCTGGCGTTACGATGAACTTAATGGTTCGCAATGATTGATGACATGACATGATCATCTCAGCGTTTTTTAAAATTATTTTTTACTATCTTATGCTAATCATTTATTTAACGAAATAAGCAAATTTTCTTTCTTTTCTGTTGACGAATTGAGAAATGTGTTAGAGACAGTTGAAATAAATTGCATTATTCTACAGTTAAGTGGGTGGGTGCCAGTGGCAACGTAGAAAAATAATGCAATTTGCTTTTTCTATTTTGTACACGTACATTGCTCACGGCAACTCTACGATGGGACAAGTAAATCTCCACTTACAAGCGTGGTACTTTGGCGTTTCATATAACAATGAATTTGTAGGTATATGAGTGTTTTATTTTTCATCGTTTCAAATCATTATGATTTTAGACTACACACGGATTAAATTAAATTTTATTCAACCAGTTATATCAATTACCAAAATGTATATTTTAGGTATATGTTAAATATGTAGGTAACATTTTGGTAGTTAGTCGGTTCCTCTCGCAGCGCTGTTTACTTATCAAACCGAATCTGAATTCATGAATATGAACCAACCACAGTCGATATACAGATGTTACAGATTATATTATTGTGTCGAGTGATGCTTACAATTTACTACTAGTCTGTCTGTATAAAATAAACGTAGAGGGATTGAGAGGTACCAATCTGCAAAACTAATATATTTACACTTAAGTGTATCGATAGTGCATAAATATCGATTTGCACCTCCATGCTATATTCGGTTACAATATCTCATAAAGATAAGTAGTACCGAGATAGTTCTATGACAAAACTGCAGGGCGATCCTGTCTGACTACAGATGGTTCTATTATGGAAATTGTTCTGTCTCAACGTACAGATAAGTGAAGGTTACATGTAAATTATACAGCGACCGCCGCTGAATAACTATTGCATATCGACGGGGTTTCGGTGATCCGATAAGCCAAACGTGCAGGAGTAAAACAAGGAGAAAGACGTTACAAACGTAATATTCGGATGGAACACATTCATGTCATATTTCATTAGGACGCGCGCTCACGAGACTGGCATGAGAATCCGCGGAAGCGAGATACAAACGGCGGCAAACATCAGAGGCGACAACCCCGCGGCGCGGGCTCGAGGCTGGCAACACCGGTACTCCCGTCCTAGTACGGCGTGTTTATTCTGCCGCGTATATCGACCGGCGGGCGGTCCCGCGGGCGCGCGCCGCCCGGCTCAGTCGCCACCGCCGCGCGCTCCAACCCGCCCGTCTCCTACACCTGCACATGACAGCTGCCGACGATAACCCACACAACAATTCGCTGTGTTACAAACACTAATAAACTGTCACAACTGATATCAGTATTTGATTAAAACTAACCGCGCTACGAACGTTTACGCAAATGTGATTGAACCAAACAAAACGTTGTGTTATGTGAGAGTGCTGCGTTTGCTTGCAAATCTTCAGGCGGCTGTCTAAACGGTAAGACGTTACTTTTATTTGAATAATGATAGCTAACTTGTATCGAAGGCCAACACTCGTGGTCGTTAGTATATTTATGTATAGCATGTGAGGTCGAGCAGGTAGTAAACATGTAAGGTTTTGATAAGAGGTTACGATAACCGTTAAAATGCCTTCATAATTTCAGTTTATGTTTTCCATAAATAGTTCAAACTATGAGAAGTGAGATTAGATTTTAAATGATTGTGCTTTGTTACAAAAGTATCGAATGTTTGATATTGTTACGCGAAACTGTTCCTTGTGTTGTAGTACAACGACCGTCTACAGAGTTGTATGGCTACGGCGTAGCAACTTCGTAGTAGAGTGTAGCAATTAGTGTCATATTGCCCGTTTTATTTATGCTTGCGGGAGATTGTAAGGTTCCGTTCAATCAGTAGCGAAGCCTTTGTTTATTCACCACTTACGGCTCGTAAAGCAAACGTCAAACTTTCTTTGTAAGTTTGCACCTGCTGTTGAAAAACGTAGCTATTTAGATACTTCTTGTAAAACAAGTGTATGTACTCAGATATCACACAAGAACTTGTTAAAAGTAACTTAAAGTTGTTAAACTATTTCCTATAGCACAGTACAATGTACTGTTTTGTTATATTTCTTCCATGAATGTTTACTGGCTGGCCATTGTTGTGCTACGAATGTCATACGTATTTGTTTCGTTAAGCTCTCTCCAACCTTTCTATCCTGAATATATTTATGTACCTACTTAACTTTAAGATACAATTTCTGTCTTGTATGTATTACTTAGATAACCTAAAGGAAAGTTGTAATTTTAACTTCTCATTATTATTTCTTTTTTTCGTGCAAACAATTATTTTTACTTTCCATCTTATTCATTGATGTAAAATATCATCTATAACGTATTTAGTTGATTCAAACTATATACAATTTTTTTTTATACTTTGACCTAATAATCTAAGGTTTCTCCTGTATCGTGGGTACAGTTTTCACAGTGTCACTTATACACATACACAGATCCGGAATAACTATCTGTAGGCCGTACAAATATTTGTTCCGTGCGGTGATCGAACCCAC
Source organism: Allophyes oxyacanthae (assembly GCA_932294325.1). NCBI lineage: Eukaryota > Metazoa > Arthropoda > Insecta > Lepidoptera > Noctuidae > Allophyes > Allophyes oxyacanthae. The sequence continues at coordinate 11,579,088 of OW028613.1, read as the reverse complement.
GACACATAGCCCAGAAAGCCAGTCGCTTAGCCATTCCGCCAAACGTGCCGTCTATTATAATATTAGTAGGCAGTAGGTATACTTCAAGTCCTTGTTGGCTGTTATGTTCGAGAATCTCTCTTCTTGTTCATCCCTGGATACCTATACGATACTATGGTACTGTAATATTTTTAATTACCTATTATTCTATTCTTTTTCAAATTCTTCTATTCAATTCTAATATACTTCAAACGAAAAACACAATAAGCTTTTCATCCGATCGACAGGTATCCTCATTTTCTTACTTCCTGCAATGTTTATAGGTCACAACTTGTTTAAGATGTGTTTAGAGATCTTTGAATATTCCGATTACTAAACCGTTTTTATTATACTGCAAATGGTCACCGGAACTCGTAAACAATAGATTTTTTTATACCCCTTTACAATAAACGATGATTACACTTCATTTAACTATTTTAAACTAACTCTTAAGTCTATTGCCATCTCTATTCATTGGCATACAAATGACAAAGACAGGTATAATTTAATCAGTGTTTACAAATTATAAGTTTTTTATTAGTAAGGAATCCAGTGTTTTCTTTGCCTCACTTGACGGGTTAAATACTTTACTACCACTAGCTTGGAAAATTTATATTACACTAATAATATAGGTAGGTAGGTGTATTCTACCGACTTACTAGATCGCTGTAGATGTAAACGCGCCATTATTCCAATTTTAGATAAATAATTTCCGGCAGCACTTTGAGTTATTTATAGTTTATTATTGAAACTCTTTGAAGCTTCAATATTTAAGGGCAATAAGGCAATAAGATGTCAATTCTTCAAATATCGACAGTCAATAAGAGTGAGATTCGAATCGAGATGCGAGTTGGTTTACTATATAACCTAGTTTTGTAGTCTACCTGTGTTCTTATTATGTGCACCATCATCTGCCTAACCTTTTCACAAATAATTTGGGGTCGACTCCCAGTCTAATCAGATTCAGCTGAATATCAGTATTTTATACGAAGCGAATGCCATCTGACCTCCGCCACCCAATTACAGGGAGACACTGATACCTCTACGTAGTAGTATCGTATTCTCTGTGTTAATACCCTAAGGGAACTATGAAACTCTATGCCCTAAGGTTAGACCGGTTGTCAGACTTTTTGGGCTGCTGACTCCTGTAACGACTGTCAACTCATAAGTATTAGGATGACAACCGGGACCTACTGCTATGTGCTTTCCGAGACATGGAGGAGTCTTATGATGTGTGCCCATAGAAATAGTATAGGTACTATATATTATCTCTATGTGTGTGCCATCACCAATATATCTTCGAGTCCGTTCGTCGTACTGGTTGATCATGAGGCTATGGAGGTATGATATGACTACCGTGTGACATCTGCAACTTATAACTCGTCCATAATGGGACGATCTTTTTCCAATTTTGATTTTTATGATGGCACGGTTGGCGCAATGGTAAAACGATTGGTTTTCTGCGCTAGCGGGTTCGTATCCCGCACGGAAAAAATAATTGTATGACCCACGGTTGTTCCGAGTCTGGGTGCAGCATAAGATGCACTGCCAACAAACTGTTATACAGTTTGGCGGAACTACAGAATTATTTGTAATTTGTTGTTATCCATAAATAAATAAAAAATCTTTCTTTCTTTCTTATGTATGTATGTAAACTGTACCCACGATACAGGAGAAAACATAGAAGGAGCAACTTTTTTTTAATAGTTAGATTTGTTAACAAAGAAATGGAGCCTGTAGTATTTTACCTTATTCCTAAGTCATCTCTGACAACCCCTTATGGACGAGATGTGGTGACCTATTTTTGCAGTGGTCACAGTGACCGCTGTGAATAGAACCCCAAAAGCAATTTTATCATATATCTGTTGTCGTAAGGTACAATATAAGACGCAGCCAAAGTCGTGAAACATTTTAGTGATACATGAATAAACGTATATTTCAAAGAGCATTAAGTATTATCTAGGACAACAAAAGGCATTGAAACTTAGAAACATTGAATGCTTCGAACCAAAACTAAATAATAAAGATATTTTAATGTCTCTACGAATCTAGAACTGTCAATACAGAATTGTGAACAATTGTGGAATATTTCATTGTCTAGAGAAATTTTTGGAGCACAAATATTTGATAGCAATGTGCATGCAAATCCTACATTACAGTATAGTAATCTAAACTGATTATCTTAACTTAATTTTTTCTTTTCGCTTTAATAGCAACCAACCAATGCAATTGGAAAAATAAATTGAATCTGGAACATGCGACCCATGAAAACTTTTATCGTTTTGGTAACATTACAATTGTAAATGACGACAGTATTTTCTATTTTGTTTTTCGTATTGCTAAGGGCCAGAGAGAGATAAGCACTTACATCTTCCTGAATACAACGAGAAAATAATCTCGTTGTAAGTAATTACAAATATCTTCACGCTATATGTAACAACAAGAATCATTAAGTAAACTTTACATTGTTGTTGTAATAAAATTAATAATGAAAATATTGTAAAGTTAACGCAAAGGTTGTATTTATATAGAATATTCATTATGGAGTACTAAAGTTTAGTTGATGCAATTTACTAAGCGTTCTGGTTATTTTTATTGTTATCACAATATTTTACTCCGTGTATGCCATTAACAACCTACTGCGATGATCAAGCCTTCACTGACAAATGTACATTACAGCTAGAGGCACAGTTTACCAATGGACACTTGCAGGCTAATATGATGATTGTTTAAAATATCCGTTGGAGCGTTTGTTCACGTGTTGAGGAAGTTCGTCCGTATGGACGAACTTCCTCATCCATGATATGGCAATAATCTGTAAATACAATTCGCAATTGGTTTTATTTTTCTTTGGCAATTCAGTGATTTTCCTTGTTTACTTTTCTGAAGGACCCCAGTTAAATGAACCGTACAAGCTTTATTTAATCGTCCGTTAAGTGAATTTCACTGTTATATAGGTATAGAGTCCATTGGTAAACAAAACTATAAATAAAATTACTTAGTTTGAATTTAAAATCACTTTGAAAGTTCTGTAAACTACTAGAACGTGTCAAATACACATGTTTTCATATATTAATTTGATGCCACTTTTAAGCAAAATGTATGACTATGTATCAGCATATCTTTATCTATCTGGGACTTCGTCCGCGTTGATTTCTATACTCACTCTAACTCCTTTATCTTATGAATTTCAAAAAATCCCTGCTTATTGCAATTCAATTGCTTGCGTATATTAAAAATAGAAACTCAGGATAAAATTTCAAATTGCTAGGCCCATCTGTTTCGGATGTAGAGTACCTACACTAATTACCTACATACGTTGAAATGTTAGTCATATTAAAGTTAGATTTATTTTTATGATTACGTCTTGTAAATAATGTAATGAACATTGGAAATAAACATTTTTATTATGCGTAGCTGTGATATTTTCGAATTGCTAACTGTTTTATTTGAAATTAAAGTGAGAAGTATCAACTTTTGAAGTAGTTTTTTTTCTTCGTCCATATAACATGCAAGTTAGATTAACAGTTAAGGAATATTGTCCAGATTATAAAGCAATAACAATAACATATAGGTTCAATAATAAAATATCGAGAAATATTATTAAGTGAAACGCAAGTAGGTAGGTAGAACGGTCCTCGGGGCCGCTTGACGATTTAGCGAAAAAGTCCATTTGCGCTTGATGCTTTAGAGGTAAATGACTGCCCATCCGACTATAAACCAAAAACATTTAACAACGGTATACCTTAATCAATCCCCTACCTTGACCGTACCTGTCGTACCCGCGCGGTGTGATGTAAGGCTGTTTATTTATTCACATCTACGTCACATCCGTCGTGGCCGCGCTCGCGCCGCCTTCTTATTCAGCTTTACCGTCGGACTAGACATTAATCAGTCAAGGTAGGGAGGCAATTGAAGTATCATTTTTATATGTTTTCAAGAAAAAATTATCAAGATTTTAAGGTTTTAACATAGAAGACAAATATAGTTACATTCGAATAATTAAGCAACAATCTTAGAACAAGTTTGTGTATTCATTTATTATTAAAACAGTTAATCCTACAAACAAAAACACCACGAACATTAATCTAACCCCTATTTCCTGCATTCAAAACATCTTCAAACAGTTTAACAATGAATACAAGTGCTTGTTTATTTACAAACGTAGCGAAGTGATAAATACGTTCAATGCAACCACGACACGACCTTCGGTGTACCTTTAACTGCATTAATCATGCGAACAGAGAAACATTTCACCCGTTTATTTAATTAAAAACCTAACGATCCAATGGTTCCGTAATTGTACCCTTTAGAACGTAAATATCACGCTTCTGGTTTCTCACAGGGTAGGCAGATCTACTAACGATGCGTTGTCGACCTTTTAAGATGGTGTAGTCTCTTTTCTTGAAGGTCCCCATGTCCTATGTGTTCGGGAAAACCGCTGATGGTAGTGGATTCCGTATCCTTAAATTATCTGATATTACTGACTTATTAACATTTGTATTACCTACTTAATACTTAATTTTTTAGAGTAGATAGGTTTTTTTCTAGAGCTCTCCACGGCTAGCAGTATTCAAAAACATCCCTTAGATTAATTTGGTCGCTAAGCGCGTAAGGGCTCAATTATGGAGAGGCGGAAAGTCGCGCGGCGCGCAAAACGGCGTCTCGCTCTCTCGCTCGCTCTCCACGAACGGAGATACGCGCCTTTCTCCGCGTTGCGCGCTGCTTTGCGCTCCTTGCGATCTTCCGCCTTTCCAATAAGTGAAAATGCGACGATTTGATTAGTCGTTCGGTCGAAATTTCGTCCAGCGTGGGTCAAGCAAAAATGGCATTGCGTTCAAAAAGTATTGTTTGAATACGGACCTAATGCTTTATCAGTTACGTCTGGAATGTTTGGGGTTTATTAGGGATAATAAAAGCTACCTACGTTATTCTAAGGGCACTTACAGATAGACAGTTCTATAGTAACGGCTGTAGTTGTCAGAGCCAGTCGTCGTCACTAGCCGTCGACCTTGCCATTAACGGCTTCGGAAAGTTTTATCGTGTTTAAACATTATTTGAATCAAAATAAAAGCAAAAATGGTAATAGAAGTTCCGTTTTCATGTTCTGAGGAGACTAATCTTGAAGATTCTATTCTCTCCCTATCCTCGTTACATTACCTAACATTTGGATAATGTTACAGAATTTTCCCGTAAGTAGGTATCGGATACACATGTTTATTGTTAAAAAACAAAGATGTTATTATGTTTTAGATAGGAAGGAAAAACGTTATGAAACAACTAAGTTTTGTATTGATATTTCGTATTTTTTTTGTTAATAACTTTTTTTAACAAATATTTAATTTTTTGATACTGTTTGTTATAAAATTCCAGTAAACGTTAAACATACAATACAATATACATTATTAGGTTCTTCACGACTGTGCCTTATGTACAATTGTTTAGTAGAATAAATTATATCAACCAATCTATGTATAGAAAAACAGAACAATTTTCTGGGATAAAGCTAAAATGTAATGTTTTATAAAATCTGCGTAATATTCTATTTTCAGAAACAAGAGAAATTTAATTAAATCGACAATAGAGAAAATCATGAAGAAATATCGCTTATACCGGTAATTCATTTAACCTATTGTTCAAGAATAATGTACAATGCAAAGGCCTTACAATATGATGTATAATGCGAGGAGCGAAAACGAACAATTGGAATAAAAACACCCCATAATAAAAGAGTAACAGAATTCGTTAGGAAATATTTATCGGTAATTTTTAGTGACCTTAAGAAAAATTGTCGGCTCGGCTTACAGTCGCGTCGCACGTGCCAATCACGACGAACTCGAGCGACGCGAACAAAGTATCACAAATATTTTTGGATAAGTAACCATATTTTTTGTGTAACTTTTAGTAGGTAGGTACTTATCGGGAAACACGTTTTGTTTTAGACGTCCCAATAAAACTCGGTTTACCTAATTTATGTTGAAAATATTTAGTGAATTTTTGACTATAAAATAACAATATTTGTTGAAACGCTATTCATCTCATCAAGGTTGGAAAGAAGAGTTCTAGACTCTTTTGTTATTTTTCTTTTACCACGAGGTAGTTTTTGTTTAAAGTACTGCAGAGTTAGCACGGCTGGTAGACAAGCCCGTTTTGTCCACCCTTTGTCCCCTTGACAGAAGAGAAAACGGTAAAGAGGTGGTTTGTCTCCGATTTTTCTCTCTCCCCTTTTTATCCGTGCTAGCCATGCAGGAATGTAAATGCAGAGGTGCTAAAAAGGCTGCTTTAGATGAGTCACAATATGATTCATATTACAGATGACAAAATATCTACATAATTGACAACTCTTAATGTTATCCCCATAAGGTTCATAATTATAAAGTAATCATCTGTTTGACAGTTACCATACAGATCAGTAGATGAATTGCTCAAAGTGGCCTTTTTAGGCCCCCAGTTACTAGCGCACGTGAACAACGGACACCGATGTGGCACGGTTATTTGTCCGTTGCTTGCCTTTTATGACATTTCATAAATTAATGGATGGATTTAAGGATCATCACACACATAATAACAATTTATGGATGATCATACACATAATAACATAAGAGACGATTTAACGACAGATCATCATGTCGTTCGCCAGTCTTTGCCACGACTACGCCTCGTCTTCTCCATGTGAAGTGCGCCTTAAATCTTCTTTACGAATAGGTATTCATGAAAGTAGGTCGTAGTGCAGTTAAACCACTGCCAATATGCAGGACTTGAAATTCTCTCACGCTTTTCTCCTAGGAAAAAGTGAATTTCGTCGCGTGTCAAGTTTGAAATAATTCGATATTCGTCGTTTCTCATATTGAATAAGTAATTTAAAATCTCAAACAACGCCACATGTTATGCTAAGTTTTGTAGACTGAATATCATAATTATTTATTAATGTGATAATAATAGATACCTAATTAATAGACATGAGCAATTTCCTGTGGACATAAACTACAACACTAGAAGACCTCTAAAATGCGACCATTTAATCAATGCAATCATTTAAATATATTTTTTTTAATTTCATTTTAATGTTAATCCTTGCCGTCAGCGTCAAATAAAGAACTTTATTTAAAAAAATATGCCAATGATTCTTGTATTGAATAGTTCATGCTGAGTACAGCCTATATTTCATTATAATTAGCTTGTGTACCCACTGTGCTCCAACATTTCGACATTATTATTCAATATTTAAAAAGACCGGCTCCATTCGGAACCTCTACTTCGTTTCGTTCTTTGTGAATGTTCAACTGTTTGGCGCGAATGGTCAGTATTTCAGCTTATATTTTTAGCGTTTCGTCCTAAAATGTTGGCTGGTATAATAAATTATAAAACACGGGTCTCGTTCATTTTTGTTGACATAAAGGCTCGGGCCTCGGTCGCGTTATCGCGGCGTTTTTTTACGCTTGACATACGTTTTTGCTTTTTGGATGTTATTACTTAGATACCTTTGCTTCTAAAAATATTCCGGTTGAATATTTAAGTACTTGTGTACCTATTTTTACGAAAAATATAATTATAACCCAGTTTGAATCCTTTTTAATTATAATTGGATGCCTTCAAACTGAAAATAACATGACGGTACAATTGAACATCAGTAATAAAATGAAGCTGCGTCAAACATACCAGTTCCATTTGTTCTAAATTTTCTATTTATAAGGAAATAGACGATAAACGAAATATTTAATAGAGTATTCTATTAAATATTTCGTCCAATCAATTTACAATGTCGTGACGAATCGTAGTGCTAGCAGTCTAGACAGAGGATTTTCAGCAAATGCGCCTAAACGTCACGTAAATAAATTTATGTAAAGTGGATAATGCCTTTCTGAATAAATACTGAATAATCGAGGTTTTATGCACTAAGTATTTCACGCTATAGGTATATTATATTTTTCAAGAAAAGTGTATAAAAAGAAGAGTTTTGAGCATAGAGCACCATAGAGCTCCCGTAGAGCTATTCAGTGTGGCGCAGGAGTGCGAACTCACAATGAATTCTCATTGCGAACACACGGCAACATACAACAAATGCGGTGTAACGCAACCAGCGATGTTGATTTGTGGGAAATTCTCCAAACTGCGAGGAATTTCGAAGTAAGGGCACCTAATCAGTGACAATTTTGCCCTTATGGCACTATGTATGCATCAACTTATATATGTTTATAAAGCATTTTAAAATATTCATACATCTGGTGGTAGGTTTTATAATTCATTATAAGGCAACATTATTGGCACATATTATATTGGCATCCAGTATAGTAATCGCGAGAGACCCGCGTACCTACTTAATGTTTGATTTGATAACTTTCAAAAGTTTTATTTCAAAAGTTTTACACAATAACCATTATGAAATAACGAACGTTTTATTCATAAGTGGCATAAGTTGTTGATTTTTGTCATTATTTATCTTTATAAAAATATATGGGTGAATTGTGTGAAATCTAGGTCTTCCTCTACCCAAATTCGGGGATTTTGACCGAGGTTATTGGGTAATTTAGAATAATGATTATGGCAACACTGGGTGTAATACCATTTGCTTGTTTTAACGTTTTCAAAAGTGTAACGTATTGCATGGTTACAATCCATTTTTGAACTTTCTTTGTCAATCTATTTTTCAAAACTTAGGTAGTATCATAAACGTAGTCGTAAAGTAATAATAACTTTATGGGTAGTATACAACAACGTGCAAGAGATAGTAAAAAGTTTACAATAACAAAAGATTTTATGACTACAGTGACCTAATAAATGACCGAATCTGTAGTCGTACACTAGGTAGTTAGATTGTGTTTTCGAATTCACTGAATTGGGCAGTTCATATTTAACAAATTGCCAGGTTATCAGATGTGATCCTAAGTGACATAAACATAAAAAATCTAATAAAAAAATCGCACTTGGTAAACGCTGATACTGATTATTTTTACGGCATTATTAATTTATCATGTGTATAAATAAATATTCAGTCTGATAATAATGTTTATTCCACACATAAAGAGGTACACAGACATCAAGATGGTAGGAATTTATTAGCAGTTAACCAAGTTAAAATATTGACCGCTGTAATCCGATCGCTTACTGCTCAGTCGTGCCACGTAAAGTTATTTACTTAATATTTTAGCTGAACATTTGGAACTGTTTTGATTTATACAATTTATAAGTCTTTCTGTCTGTCGTGTCGACATGGGCTATCACGTGAGAATTGCCCATGTTCAGTAGTGGAAAGATTGCGCAATCAGCAATAGGAGGCTGACTACCCACAGCCTCGATACCACTATTACTGGGTAAGTCTAAGTACCAGTGGCGCAGAGTGCATACAACCCGATTCCCATCGGCTTCCCTTTAGAAATTGGTTAATGCATAGACCAGCAGACAGTGGGGTAGAGGAGCGGTCTTGGGGTTTTTTCGATGTTAGTGGTAGCCAAAATCTTGTTACTTTATCGGCAGTTTTGTGACAAATCATCATCATATTATATTGGTGAGTTTTTTTTTTGTTTGGTTATTTTTGACGGCTTCCCCTTTTAAAATTTTCACTCTTTGCCACTGCTAAGTACGCCAGATGATCTCAGGTTTCGTTACTCTTGAAGGGTTTTTCCTTGCACCCCATTTATAAGTGGTCCATACCATATCGTAATAAAGCATTTTTAAATTATTTATTTTATAGCCGGGCATCCGCTGCGAAAGGGTAATGAGCAAGTAATAGCTGGACGGAACGGACCCTAACTAGCTAAAATAGGTTTTACTTTCCATTAAGAAAGAGTTCTGACAATTGCCTTCCATAGCAAAAGAGAAATGATGAACGAGTTCGTTATTAACAATTTTTACTCGTTCAGTCCTCTCCGCTAGACTCTTTGTTGGTGGAAACAGTCCTATGAACTTTACCGTTGCGAGTTAAACGGAGTCCGTACAGAACCCGCTCCGCTGCCAGTGGAAGCCCGACTTATGCTTATAGCCACCTTTGGCAGCACTTGTGACTGTCATTCATAAAGATAATAAAACAAACACAAATCGAATAATATTTCACGTTACCCAACTTAAATATAGTTAGTTCATTATAAGGAGAAACTACACTACGTATTAAAATTAAAATAGAACCTTAAACTATCATAAAAACTGTTCCAACGAATATAATTCTCAATTCCACCAAAGGATCAAGTTTTCAAAGAGAATGTGTTATCTCAGTCGTTCTGACTAATGCTTTTTGAATCGTCGCTCCGCGGGATACCCAACTTTATAATCTTGATCCCAACTTTTCGATGCGAAGCGAAAACTGCAATTTCTCAAGTACAAAGTTTTTATGATAAATTTGATCGATCTAGGAATGAAGCAGATAAAAAAACTCGTTTTTGTTTTTAATGAAACATAATGTGATGGAATATTTCAGCATGAATACTTCGAATTACTAACTTTAAGAATCTACTTCGTTATTTAAGTGAAAAAGGTGGATTTGTGTTCTTTTCACTTCATTGAAATTCACTTGTTTCGAAGTGAGCGTAGAAAAGCACTTGAGGGAAGAAAAAGGTTTGACTATTTTATTATTGACTAGTCTGCCCGCGGCTCTGTTGGCGGAAATTCTGTTATTCTTATGCTCAAGTAGATTAAATTTTGAATTTTCTTCGTTGTAAGAGACCTTGTTCGTTGTAAAAGTGCGCTTTTCATTTTGTTTTGTTCCTTTTGTTTTCGCAAATTAACCTATTTTTCACGATAGCCATTTTTTTACTGAGAAACAGTAATATTTTCTATTATATTTGATATATTGTGATATTTTCTAGATAAGACTTTCAAGATTCTTGAAAAAATAGATCAGATATTTTTTCGGTAAAATTCAAGGAAATGAAATTATCGGTTGATGTACCTAAGCAAACAGAAATTGCTGGGAACCCAAAGTAAACTTTGTTCACTCTGTAAAGACGGTACGCGTCAGCAAAAACGTTTAAAATTTTAAATAAGCAGTATAGAATGCTTCATTTAATTACGTGAGTACTGTTCCCATTCACATTACGATCGTTTCAGTACAAATACTGAATCGTATGAAGAGCCAACATTCCAAATGAAAGGGGCAAAATATTCGCCAATTGCTATTAGCTATTCCTTTGTCATTACATTCTTCGTTTGGGCTTGTATTGCGATCCGTTTCTGGTCTCACATATCCACATTATGAATGAGTGTAAAACGACTCGTTTTAAATAAAAATATGAGTCACGTAATATCCTAGGTGTGGGTCAAGCGTCCTGGTGCAGTGCTGGGGTTTCAAATATTGACACACTTGAGTTATTGCTCTAGATGTGAGACGTCTAGGAGAGAACCGATGCGTGTTATTCTCTCAATTGCGCTTCTGGACAGAAATATTGCATTCTCTCAAACAAATATTTGTTAGACAAAACATATTTTTCTGTTGTCTCATATATTAGAACAATTTATATTTGAGATCAATGATCCTTCCATGCGACACTGTCAAAATAGTTTGAATGCCTGTACTGAACATGAACATAGGTACTTATTCAAGTCGTAGGCATTATAAAAAAAATACTGCTCGCGTTCAATAAACTCACAGTTGTTAAGGTTGAACCATTTCAAAGAGAGTTAATAAAAGGCTACCCTGAGAATGATAACAGGCGCAGCAAACTGGTGCAAAGAGGCAACAACGAGCTAAGCTATTATTACGACTACAAGGAAATAGACATAAGTTACTTAAGCAAATTACAATTTAATATATATTTGGAATAATATGAAGTACCTCCATCAAAACACATTTAGCATCGCCAACAATCCTATTAAATATAAAACACGTGCATATTCATCTACTTGCAATGATCACGGCAAAAGCGCTTTGCATTGAAAATTCTCTGCAAGATTGCCTATTTCAAAAAGGAAACAGAACTGAATATCCAACTTCCATATTATATGGAAACGCAGATTGCCTCTATACATAAGTTCTACATAACACTAGTAGATATTGCATGAAGTTCTGATAAAAGCAACTTATTTTTACGTACCCAGGTAAATGTAAGTAGGTAAAGGTACATTATATTCAAACAAAACACAAAATTCAATTTGTCCAATTTCCCTGAGTCTAAGCATAAAAACATCCCCAGGGTGTTAAAATTCCGCCTCTGAAAAACATATTACAAACTGTGCGATGGAAAAAACATTTCCTTTTTGGAGGCACAAAAGGAAAGCCGATTATCTGTACCTGTTTCTCGTGCGTTCCCGCCGATGTCATCGAAAACCACTTAAATATTTACATGCTATACACCGATATACATATTTTTACAATTTTGGTGTAACATCCCTGTATAAAAGTAGTGACGATGTCATTTCTATGACGTATTTATTTGTAGAATGTTGCACGCATTTCATTCAGTCACATCCTATACAAGTATCGACTACCTTTACACGTACAATCAGACAAAAAAGTGGTAGTATCAATTTTAACAGAATTTCTTATCAAATGAAAATATCATTAAAGTTGAAACTTCTTTATTTTGACGAGAGAATTTATAGACATTTTTGTTGAATATAATGTGCAAATAAAATGCAACCTTAGAGTGGTAGACTAATTGTTTGGCCGACTGTACGTGTCTACAATCTTGTGTCGTTGTAGAAGTTATATTCGGAAAGATACATTGTTCTAGGAAAACTATGTTCTTATATTTCGCATACTTTCTAGAAGAATCTGTAACGGCTTGTTGCCGTCTTATGTTGAATGTGGACTTGGTTTACAAGCCGCAACTGTTGTAATTAGGGCACTTCGGATTTGTGACGGGAGTGTGTGTGTGACGTCGTCATCATAAAGGTAGATACTGTAACCCTTGAATGGGTTGTTATGTGTACCTTTATCATCCCACGACGGGTGGAAACGGGTCAATCATTCTACAACACAGCATTTTCGTTAGGTATAACAAATCTGTGAAAATGGTACATAGTTAAAATAAAGGTTATTTACTTTGCATCGGTTATAAAATTATAGAATTAATTATTTCGGTGAGCCAAAATTAAACAAACCGAATAATGTTGGCAGCACTTCGTAATTAAAACGTGTTGCTAACCAGAAGTTACTTAGGTAACGTAATATTTTTAAATTCCCTTCGGCTTATCGGATTGTACAAACTCTCAATTTCCCAGTTGGCGAGAATTTTGTAAAATAAATTATGTAGGCCCCAATTTTTTCAACTGTTTTATATTTTTGTCTAGTTAATTATTCCTTGTACCTACTTGTTTAAAAGAAAAAAACCGGTGGTTAAGATCAACAGAAATTAATTTCGAAGAAAAGTTTTTACTCTGGTAAAATATTAAAAATGCCTAAAGGTATCAAATTGTAAGCATAAAAAGTCTGCCTGCTCCAATGGCAGTAATAATATCGGTGCCTAGTAACAATTTCCTTATACATGTAGAGTAAAAACATTACCTTCCTTTTCGGGCAGTTGGGTAAAAATTGAACCTTTTTGTTTCATAGAGAGTAATGTTATTATGAATAATTAAAATCTCCAAAATTCCTTTCTACATAAATTAATTAGATTATTAAACCTTCCCCTATAAATACGGTAAACAAAGTAAGAAATGACGTAAACCTCGAAAGCAGAGGCTTCTTATTAAATTATACGGGTTAATAATGAACCATAACTTCTTCTTGCTACCACACTTCAGTAATGAAATGAAATATTTTAGAAAAAATTATGAAAACGTCCATTAGGCCGTAATTTATTAATTTATTCAACATCGGTATACGGTGTTTTATTCATTTCATATTTTCTGGTACAGCAGTATCGACGTACAGTGAACTAAATTTAGTAGACGCTTCGTTTTATAGCTTCCGCACTTTATGGTAATAGCAAACCTCCGGTTGTTCGCCGCAACTTCAGCTCACATTTCGAATAACTTACAATTTTATCGGCGTATTATGAGACCCTCTACAATTATTATATCTTTTGATTGTTAGAGGGGGTACGCAAGTAATTCAGTGAGGTTTCATTTTTGCTATATATTTTTGTCGCCATGAAGTTTTAAAATAAGGATAGGGCAACGCTCTATTCAAATGAGTGTGATGTAGGATTTATATGAATGAATATGTTAACAGCCATCCACATCACCGAAGTAAAAATTAAAATACTTGAAATAAAAATATTACATGTATTGGTAAAAAGCATAAACAACCTGTATGATATCTACAAATTTCCTATCTGTCTGCCGATCATGATAATTATGACTTTTTATTTTATTCCAAAAGTGTTCCATAGATACAGGACCATTTAATAATGATTTCGGGTGAAAAGATGTACTGCTATAGATGTATTGTATTTCAAAGTCAAAGTTTTATTTCAGTTAGGCCTTTGCAGACACTTCTAAAACGTCGCCATTCTAAGTGCACGGTTCCAAGTGGGTTGGTTCTATGGAGAAGATATCGACAAGAAACTCCAAGTTTACCCTTTAAAATAATAAAATGTTTATTATTAAAAGTTACTCCTTAAAGATCCCTTCTCAAAGTTAAAGGTTAAAGATTAAAGATCTTTATCCCGAAATACCGATTGACCCATCCGAAACATAGATAAGTGTACGTCTTTAAAGATTTCCTCCGCTTTGTGAATCAAGTAGAAAAGGCAGCCGGCAGGCTATTTATTGTACAAAGGTGTTCTCAATAGAGATACAACATAGAGAGCGACCTTTCGGGCGCCCATTCTCCGAACTCCGTGGCCTTTGGTGCACAATGGGTTGGATCTGAAGCCGTCGCTGGCGACACAAGAAAGTTGCTTGTTAGTTATCACAATAGTTCGTTATATATCTTGTACATATGTATTGGAAAGTCGAATGGAACGACATTTTAGGAAGCCTAATTAAAGAGTTATATGTGCAAGTGTAAAGTAGTTAGTTTACGTTATGTGTTGGTTACGTAGAAATGCAATAAGAATTCATACAGGCCAGGTTGCTTAGTTATTGTTATCAAAACAGAGACAACATGCTTCGTGACAATTAACTTTACCATTAACGTTTCGTCAGAATTTCCAGTTACATATAGTTCATGGAAATTGCATACATTACTTTGAAGACCTTGTCCTTGAATACACTGAATAAAATGTTATGTGACTTATAATGAACGTAAATTGCATTTCTATCGTCATCAACACACTATGTAGCAATTCTTACCGCGTCTAATGTAACAGTTATTACTTTATAAGTGTGTAAATATTATTACCCACCGTCTAAACACCCTTAAAAAATTACTTCACAAGAACGCGCCATGTTATTTTAAAGTAATGTTTTGCAGCACTTGGCCTTAAAGTAAAATTGCGAGGAACGAAGCACGATATTGCATATTATGGAAATAATGCACGCCGGCAATATCTACCAATTTTAATGAAACGGCAGCTAAAAACTTTCCTTGGAATAATTATGGACCTACCTTTCTAGTCGCGATCCCTTTAAGGGGTTATTGTACTAGTAGGAATAACTTTTAGTAAGGGACCAATTCTGAATTCACGAAAATCTGCTGTTCCATACATTTAGTCGAGTAATATTGATTTATTTGTATGGAACTGCTATTTTTTGTTTCACGATTTGATTGTAAGTGTCAAAGTAAAAGTTCTCATAATCAAAGGTAGCAAGCATCTCGTATATTAAAGCGAGGTCAAAAATGGGTGCCCATAAACATAATTTCTCGTACTATGTTAAATTTATCACTAACTATCCTATCAACTGACCGTTATCAGACTGATGCTAGACTAATAATTGTTGGTTTCACGGCTGTGTGTCATTATTTTGTAATTATGATTTTTTTGGCTACACTTATACTAACAGCAATATGGTAGGTAAGTACTGTTATTTCCCGTGCCTTGGAGATTGCGTAAAATAGCCTTTATCTGATGTACGCAGACGCATTACCAGTAGACAACATTACCTTCAGAAATTGTGCGAGAAAGGCGAGAGACGTGAATTCTTTTCCTCGTGTCAGCGGGTGCCTTTGAGTATAGAGAAAACAATTTCTATATTAATCTATTGTTCTAACGTTGGATGGCGAAATAAAGCCTAGTAAATAAATAACTAAATTCAAATTTCATGTTCGGCTGACCTTTATCGAATTTGCGTAGCTCGGAATTTAAATGATCAATAAAATGTAAAATTCATTGTACAATATTCCTGAATATTTACATTTGTGATTGTGAAACTAAACTCTTTTTCATGTAAAAGATTTTTTACTGCCGTGGCGTGGATTACAATATGTTACGATATTTTGTCGTTATTAGAATAGAATAGAATAGAAAAGTATTTATTTTAAATAAACCAAATATTGGGCACATTTAAAAAGTCAAAGACTCTGGTGCGCGGTTCTAAAAGAGTCGGTCCTATGGAGAAGAACCGGCGAGTAACACCACAGAAACAATTAAGAATCGAAACCTGAATTAACATGTTTTGCAATCCCATGTCTGTCTTTTTGTGGCGAATCTAGGTTGCGTTTAAAACGTAAAACAACAAAGCTGTCTGCGAAGTTTCCTTTTACGTGAGCATTTTGAGTTATGAGGCAGTGAAACTTACGTAAAACCTACTTCAAAACAAGCTTTGATTTCGTTTATTTTTAACCTTTAGAAACAAAGTTACAAGGGATCGGTGCCATCCCAAAATAATTCTCCTTCGCAAAGATAAAGTATTTTAACATACCAGATGAAACGGCATTTACGGACTTTCTTGCCTCATCCGAAACTTGAACAAGTACGTGAATAATGAAACGTGTTCCCTCAATTGCGAAGTAATTTGTCATTTGACATGATGTAAAATCCGGAAGCTGTGAATTTAATTACGGAAATAAAACGTCTGACTCCTATAAAAATTCAGGGTGGGTAGGTTACTTTATGTTGTACTCTAAAAGCCTGTTTTATGATTGGTCGTAAAAAAGCGAGCCTTCGCGAGCCAATTTCGTTCTTTAATTAGGGTAACATTCTTGTTTTACAGGAAGCATCGAACTATACATACTGTAGAAGCAATTGAGGCTTATGATCCATTACGCTAAGGCAACATTAGTACCTATAGGAGACGTACCTACATAACTAATATGTAATCACAACAGTACACGGGCGAATTCTTATTATCATTAGTGTTATATGTTAAGTTCCGGCTTGAGGAACGTACCTCCTATGTATACAGTTTAAACACACATGCTTGAGCTTAGCGATACTGACGCATGTGTATTAATGTGTAATGCTTGTGAACGGGTGCCGTCTGCCGGAACTGGTCAGCTTGTAACTGCCCAAATAATCTTATTGAGAGGCAAATCATTATTATCCTATTCTTATTTTTTATTCATCAAGATCAGATCAAGATTGTTTTTTTTTTTAAAGTGTTTCCATGGAGTTTCTTGCCCGTTCTTCTCCATAGGACTATTTGGAACCGCGCCCCTAGAGTCTCGACATTTCATAAGTACCTGTATCTGGTTTACTTACATGAAATAAAGATCTATTCTATCCATAGACTGAGCGTTAGCGAAGGCAGGTCTGTGATTCTATCCTACACGAAAAACAAAATATACTTAGGTACAATTGTTTTCCTTCCGTAAGTTAAAGTCAATAAAACATAAACCTCTTTCAAGGCGTCTTATAACTAAGAGGCCAGAAATTTTACTGTCGATCCGGAGAAGTAATCCTCTTTGTCTCATTTTATGCCGAATGATCTACGACAGTTGGCTTTCTGTTAATATTTTCCTTAAATATTGGCAACAATTAGATTACTGTACTGAGATGTCTTTGTAAATTAAAAAATCGTCTGTGAAATGTATTTTAAGTAAAACAGATGTTCATCCAACGTATTCACAGAGTTCGCTTTAATTAAGAAACTGATAGTTTGTTCATTAGTAACTAAACTTCTCACAGTATAGTAAGCTTCTTGCTCAAGAAAAGGGTTACGCAGTTTATGTTATGTATGCGGGGGAGGATCACCTTCAGGGTTACATTTACAATCTGACCCAATACTGTTAATAATCCGGGTTCGGCCTTCACGTGGAAATAGCAGTAAGGTGACGCGATCGTGGGCTCGTACGTTATTATTATTCTTATTGACTACGGCGGGCGGCGGTGCATTGGAGCCTTGACCCGGCCTTCACCCCTCCCCCCTCCTCCCCGCATCGCGACCCGCCCACAGATATTAACTAGTTCCACAAAAAATGCATTACATTCCATTTTCAACCACACAGTCGAATAATTTCATTAGGACTTCTCCCCAGTTGACCTTTTCGAAATGTGACTTATGTTCCCACAAAACCAAGCGTATGTCGCAACCCTTTCTAAATATTTATAAGATGTTGAAATGGCTGACAATAAATTCGTTTTGACAGAACCATAGGTACATAGAATTTAAATAAAATACATCAATTTACATATTATTTTACAGGACGTGTCTTGGTTCGGTAAAACAATACAAACTAGCAGGTCTGTTAATTCGTTAGCATCCCAATACAATTAAAGTAGTACCTATGGCTGAGCAATTTCAAAAAATACATAATTAATGTGACCGCTTGAATTTTAACAAAAGTCGAAAATCCTTTTTTGAATAGTGTTTTTAATATAACCTATCTCTACTATTTAAATATTTCAAGTCGTTTTGTTACAATAAATAGTTAAAAAGATAAGAAAAAAAATTGTCATAACTAATCAACCTCTTTAATTTTTTAAAGTCCATTTAAATCTACTAGGAAGTATAGATTTGTGTGCTAATAAATATATCCTGTTTACTATGCCGAAACTGAAGGTTACACAGTTCAACTTCAATTACAATTTGAATACCCGACCGCCAATTAACAAGATAGAACTAAAACAATTATTGAGTTGTATGAATTTAGTGGTACCTTTATCTTTTCTATTCAATATGTATTTTATTCAATATCTGCAAAAAATACTGCGTACGTGAAATTGAACGTGAAACTTATGAATTACTTAGCAAAGTAGAAACATGTTCTTACAAATGATAATATCTAGTATGATCTAACTTTTGACGAATAAATTGGCAAAAATTAGACTTAAACAAAAAATTATACGAGGTAACGTGCGATAACCGGTGTCACATTTTTTATGGACAAAGAATGTGGGCAGGCGTTTGCGTATTCCATCCCTATTTAAGCGCGTAGAAATAAAAACCTTTGGTGTCTCGCAGAAATTAGGATCGTTTGTGTCTGAAATGAATGAGAGAATCGATTACTGGATGCTTCCATATGACCCTCGTTTAAAATGTCACCCTGTATAGTGAATTTACTGGGTATACCCATAAACATCCTGACATCAGTATGATGGTATTAGTACATAGGTGAAAGCTGCCCATCCCTTTAATCGCCTATTACAACCAAGAAAGTGATGGAGTGGTTAGTACGATGACGCAACTCTAGTATATTTGAGCCGATAACATGGCTGATTTATTAACCACATAAAGTTACTTACACGCCATCACCAAGTAGGCAAATATACCGAAATATTTCCCCCATTTAGGCACAAGAACTACGTATTAGGTGCTTATAAAATAACCCTGTCGCCTGTAATTACAGCTGTGAAAATTGCAGAGTATGTTCGGAATAGTTCCAGTTCTCCTTTTACTAATCGGCATCGAACCATTCAATTTTGTGACACGAATTGGATCGTAGTAGTTAGGTTTCGGCGTTTAAGTTCTAGTGGAATTATTTTACTATTTTTCAAATAGTTTGGCTTTGAAATTAAACAATGATTGCTCGTTTCATAGTGGTTATCGTTTAGTAGACGTATAAAAATCGACGTATAAAGATAGTTATTATGTTGTTACAGGCAGTAAAATAAGTGACACTACTTTAATTTCTATTGAAAAATATACAATGTGTAAAAATATCATATACTCAATCGTATTTTATATTCAGTAATAATTCTGGAAAGTAAAGTAACAACAGACGAATTCGATATTCCAATCTTGTCTTTTATTTCTACACGGTGTTGGCTTTGCCCCTCTATGCCCGTTCATAGGTACTTGAAGTTGCTGTAACAAGCGTAGAAGGCAGGTTGTTACAACAAAAATATGTTCCCGTTTCTAAAATTTAGGCGCCCTGCAACCCGTGTTGTGCCGCAGTGTTGTATTGCCTGTACAACAAAGGTGAAAACGCGTAGAATGAACTTATTTTACAGCTAAGTCGTAAAGCGCCACAATGTACGGCGCGCCGTTTCGTGTCGGTCGCTGTGAATTTGGGAGCAGCTGTGATTTCCTGACCACCTACGTGCGTGTTCTTTGCCTTTCGTACGGCTGAATACTAATTTATACATAGTGAGAGCACTTGTGATGTAATTTTCACGCGGTCCGTTTGTTGTTTCAGGTGTAGGAGGCGCTTCAGAGGTCATGTAATATGGTATGTCATTACTTAGTAAAAGCTTAATTACGCGGTAATTTATTATAGTGTTTTGGAGTATTGTGAAACATTTTCTTAATACCTTTATTACCTTAATTTATTAATCGAATTGTTTTGTTCATTTTATTTAGATTATCGATTTTCCATTGCAATAATACATTAAGTGAGTTATGTTTGCTACAGATAGAATATTATTTCTTCAAACAATAAGCTCACCATTTACCCTCAGCCAACTATATTTTGTTACAGATTCTATTGAATCGATTTACGAAGCGAAAATGAAATTCAGCCTTCGGGCTGCGTTCACCACATTGAAAAGCTAATACTGTGATTTTGAGATATGGCTTGTGAATTTGAAATGACGTAGAAGAGTTCTGTAATGGCAATGTGTTAGTTTATTATGGGAGCCGCATGGAGTCGCGTGCGCAGATGAATCACGCGCTGCCGACCAAGCACCGGCCTGAGGCAACCTACAGGAGTTGCTCGCAGTCATTGCCGCTCGATATTCTGTAAGTATACTCTTTATTTTATGTATATAATTATGCTACCGTAAAAACTCGAAATCATAAGAACCCGAAGTTACTAGCAAAAAAATGCGAAGTATCCACAAGCATTAGAGATGAAATCAAGATATCTTCGTGAGTTGGAACCTTTCTCTTTAGAGATATACCTATTTAGCCAATACAATAGTGCTACATAGATGTTAGCATAGCAAAACACATTGAAATTCTAAAAAAAGATTTTTATTGATGTCTTAACCTCCATCTTACTAAGTTATTGAACATAACGCAAAAGTTGCGCGTTAATCGAGCAAGCAATAGAAAAATCATTTTCATTTTGAACTCAAACAACCGTGAAATTGAATGTGATAATCCACAAAATTGTTCGATAGTCCAAATACAAAAATTGATTGCCCTCATACCTACGGCAATCTTGTCACACCTACGCAGTATGAGAATGTCTTCAAATATTGCGATAAATAAAAAATAAACACGTATGAAAAATTCAGTAGTGGATGAACTTGTCTACAATTTTTAATGTCATGTAAATGTCCTGTCCTATCTATAAAATGTTTATAGTTGCCAAATTATGGTCACATGTTGATATTGTACATTGTAAAACCCCTGTTGTAAAATTTAAAATTCGTAACTATCTAGATTTAAATAAAGTTTTTATTTTAAAGCCTTAGTTTATTTGGGCTCGTAAAAAAGTTATTTTTAAAACCAAACATGGAGGATATTATAGTCCGTTTAACGCTACGTTATGACTTTGTTTAACACCTGAAAATAAAACTTTTACCGGTGCCAGCACGTCAGCAGATGTAATATTATCAATAACTCGCATTCAAGAACTTTAGAATACTTTGAGAACACACAGTAAGCTTCGCCCCACAGTGGATAAAATTTAGACCGACCGATCAATCAAGTCGCCGTATTCTTCACTTTCTGTTCACTATGTAAACAAATATAGGCATCCAACAGATGTTCTTGAATACGGGTGTAAGTGTAATTACAGCCGGTGCGTTTCATCATGCGTTTTCAACTTAACATTCCACATGCATTCTCGTTTGACGCATGCGCTATTGAAAGATGAACGCTGAATTAGGCATTACTATGATAAGGTATGCAGCATTGAACGTGGCCGTGCGTTAGCGCATGCATCACAGCTTAAGAATGCTTGAGCAATAAATTACGCCCATTTATGTAACGATTTGAAAATATATAGAAACGTATGCGTGGACCCGCAATAATCGCGTTTATTCCTAATCCTCCTACAATAAGTTTTATTTTCATTTCTTATCTTCAAGTTATTTTAAAAAATAGGATTCTTGTCATCGAAGTGCTCTACAAAGTTGGCAGATCGCTCTCGACATTTATTAGTTACTTATTGTGAAGCAAAGCGATTAAAACTCAGACAGAATATAGAAACTTCACAATCTGTCGTTTTCACAATTCAAAATATAGAAGAATAAACGTTTGAATAACCGACTGGAGGGTGCTGGATTCCTTTCCTATATGACAAAAATATTAAATACTAGCTTCCGCCAGCGGCTTCGCCCGCGTGATATCTTTATAAATTATAGCCTATGTTACTCACTGATAATGTAGAATTCTGCTGGTGAAAGAATTTTTAAAATCGGTCCAATAGTTTTCTGTTTATCCATTACAAACAAACAAGTAAACAAAAAATCAAATCAAAAACTGTACCAGGAGAAATAAAAGAATATTCAAAAAAAATTGCGTCATACAGTCGATAAAGGGTGCACTAAACCGATTCTTAGCACCACTAGTTGGGTTGAGGATATCTGATGATAGTTGGCAGTCGGGGTGACTGACTTATAATTATTTATATACTATTACTCCCTTGCTAATAAACGTTGTATAAAGTTATGTCATGATTTATGTATAAGCTTGAGATAACTTTATACTTCGTTTATTAGGACAGGGGTAAACTATAAATGCTCTTGAACCTCCAAAAGGTTAAGCTATTTTGTGGCTTACGATAGTGTTGTGACGCAGATGGTTGCCGCGGTCGTCGTTCCGGCCGGCCGAGGGCGAGCTGGCAGACTGCGTGCTGGTGGTGGGCGTGTCGCGGCCCAAGCTCGCCGCGGCGCTGCTTTCCGTCACGCTGCTGTCGCTGTTCCTCACCTTCCATGTGCTGTATGACAGCGCGTTGTACAGCATACAGGTACGAACACATCACATCGCTGGTGACGTCACAAGATCGCTGCGACGCTGCTGTCCCTGTTCCTGACCTTTCAATTAATGATGTGTGTCTCAACGTTCACACCGTTATGTTTCAGAAATATTTTATGTTTTACTATAGAACACGTCTCTCAGGCTACGCCAGCCTTGACACAGCACTGCAGTGACCATAAACAAATAAATTGCTCGTTTGCACGGTACACATATTTTCCTTGCGCAATATTTGTCGGGTTGTTAAAATTTTCTCTGAACTTTCAACAATAAACTTATAATCTACTGGTTTACGATTAGGTTGAAACACGAGTTGGAGATAAAAATATGAGATTTCATTTTAACAGCTTGTATGTCATGAATATATTTTCTGGTGCTTTTATAAAAAAAAGGTGAACGAGCATCTCCACGCGCCGCAGAAATCGAATTTGCTGATGGTCTAGTGCACCTATCTGCATCGAACGCGCCAAATGCATCGAACGATCGGTATTGCCCGAATCGCAAAATTGTTGGGGCAGAATGCGGATGATGTCATCAGAAATGCGCTGAATCTGATGACATCATTCGTAAATGCAGGTATAATCCGATTACCCAGAGCATTTTACTAAAATGCGGCACGTACCTACGGCGCGGCTAGGTGTGCGACTCGCGAGGTTGCAATATAATTTCATAGCAAGAATACTAAAATTCGATAAAAAGCGACGCCTGCGGCGCATTCTGGGCGTGTAGATTCGCGTTCACCTAAAGCATCTTCGCTGTAAAAGCATAGCACAGTCTTGTTATAGATTTCCATCTACAATATAACAGCTCCCCGATACAATCTACAGCAACTCGTAATACGCCCCTCTAAGCTTATACTGAACACTGAACTATAAATCGCGAACAGAACACGCTTACCATACGGACGTTAAGCTTGCAACCCCTTCGGCTAAGCGGCTTACTTTCCTCAAGCCACCCTGATTTCCGCTGTGCGTGGCCCACCAAGCCTCGAGGCGTGTCTGCCAAGCCCATGGCACCACTATCAACTATACGAAACAAAAATACAAAAGGTCCACTCATAAAACGTCGGAGAAAAGAAATTGCACACAAATCGAAATTGTGCGCCTGTTTGGTTTGTCGGTCAATGACTCCTGTCTTGAAAGTTCGAACAATTTGCGGAATATTCTGCTTTCAGAACGCAAACCTATTAGGTATTATAATATATAGGTAGCGTGTAAGTTAATAACAAATCAAACATTAACAGAAGGTACGTTGCGAGTTTTCCGAAACTACTAGGTATTTATATTTGACTTATAATTACGGACGGAAATAAATATTATGTTATCAAGACTACCAAAACCATAAAGTTATTATTACCACTAGTAATAATAACTTTATGACCAAAACGCTTAGGAAGTTGCATCATTGCTAAACTTTAGTACTCCATAATGAATATTCTATTTATAAACATATCCATTGCATTAACTTTACAAAAAAAAAAAAAACAACAACGTAAATACTTCTTGTCGTCACAAGAAGAGATTACGAGAATTTTTATAATAACAACAATATTTTTTTCTCGGTGCGTATTACCAAGAGCGATCCTTCTGCAAGTATTATATTGTATATCCTCGTAATCGTAATTAATGTTCTGAACCGTTCTCCGCAGATAACGTACCGTCGCCTTTTTATGACACCCTTGTTTTACAATGTACCGAGTTTTACGACATCAACAAGTAGGTGAAACGAGTTAAGGGTAGGCACAGTATATTCTACAGATATATAGCCTTGGGCTTCAATGCCGGAAGGGAAGTGTAAAATTTTGTCATGCGAAATTTTTTACAGGAAAAAGGAGTACCGTTTTATTACACACAAAAGGCTACAAGGTTATGATGTAGCCTTGCGTGAATTATGTACAGAAATGCATAGAAAATTTTAATTTTGTTCAAAGATTTAAAAATTTTATGAAAGCTATTTTAATACGCTTTTATTAGCTTCACCTGTAACTAACTAACATGTAAGAAAATCTTGGAAGTTAAATTTGACCCACTTCCCGGTTTCCGATTGAGCTGTAATTTTGCATACACGTTCAGTTTGGATGACTAAAGCGTATTCTATAGTTTTTTTTAAACTCTTATATTTTATTAAAATTGCATTTGATTTTAACTTCTACTTTTTAAACCTACTCAGTCATTATCTGCCTAGCCTTTTCACATCTACGTTGTGGCGGTTCCCTGTCTAACCGATGCGGGTGAATATCAGTATTTTACACGGAGGAACTACCATCTGACCTTCGCCACCCAATTACTGGGAGACACTGATACCCTAAGGTTAGTCCGGTTGCCAGACTTTTTGGGCTGCAGACTCGGGAGTCAGTAAGAGTACCACCTATGACAACCGGGGCCAAGGCACGAACAGCTAGCTAATCACGATGCACGCTCGTAATCGGAATCGACTTAATTTTGACACTACAACAGTTTTCATTGCGTTGCTCCAATTGTCGTTCAGTATAATTTATAAAGCATACTGCGCAATGTACATTATAGCTGCGCAATGTATATATGTAGCTATAAGCTCCTCCTACTCATAAGTATAGGTGCGTATTCTAAGAAATTAAAAAAAAAACATCAGTCACATAACATGATCACTTAGGTACCTATTCACGGCTCCACTTAGAAATGAATAGCGTTAATTATTAATTCCACAAAAGGCCAATCATTTATGATTTCAATGATCCACACAAAGCGAATCTATTAACAATAATAAGATGAATACTTGCGACCTGCTTACTTGTGATATTGACTGACATGAACGTTCTAATGGCAACTGTTTTATGTTATTTCTATCCATATTCCATATTACTGTGACTTTCGTGAAATCGTGGTGGTAAAATATAACGGTAACGCGGTATCTATCAATACCAATCATGGCACGGGTAAATTAGCTTCGCCATCAAAATTGAACCGCAGTATTACCTACGCAAAATAATAGATAGTATTATTTCATAGAATGATTTGAATACTTTTTTGAATACCTTGGCATTTATTTACATTTACGTTAAAACAAGTATTGCTTTGTACAATATTAAAAATTCTGCTCTAACCATGACTGAACGTGATATTTTGGGATTATAACATACTTACTCGGTTTTGTGGGTGCTGATAGTCATCAACACTCGTTGTTTACCGCATTATACGTAGGCAACCCGTAGTTTTATCTCTGAAAGTAAATATTCAAGGTAATTCTTCAAACAACCTTGTATTCTACTAGGCGGCGAGCATGGCATCGGCCGCGAGTGAAGGTCGTAAGATCCTGCAGAGTCAAGAGAGCAACAGCCGCACGATCAACCACCCCATGGCGCTACGAAAGCGGTTACGACCTCCTCGACAGCCAAGACCCGCACGCAGACTCCCACAGGTAATCATGGAATACCGTACCATTGGTATCTGTCACCACATTTAGAAATTTCATAGCAAATCTTCGTAATCATTGAATTTTTTAAGTACTGTACAAAGATCAATTTTACTACAAATAAACATAAATTACCGTAGCACATTCATTCGCTTAGATGACAGATTATTACAATGATTTTCGGCTAACTTCAAGACGTGGTACAGCTGATGCTCTAACAGATTATATTGAATGTGGAAGGATTCGTGACCTCCTTACATAGGCATGTCAGGCCATAATCAGCCACTCATGATAAGCCTTCCCCATAGACCGACAACTAACGATCTCAGGGGGCTAATGTCTTGATCACTGCTACGCACTCAGATTCACGATTGCGGTATTTTGTTTCATATGCTGAATGTATATAAAATGAGCGGCTTTGTTTTTCTTTCCTCATTTCTAAAGGTAATGGAGACTATTAGGAATACACTGTTTTAATTGCTTGGTCTTGTATAATTTATATTTCGTTTTGACTCTATTCTTTTAAAAAACGTTTCCCGCTCTAGGATTTCTCCGTATCGTGGGTACAATTTCAAAACATATAATGGACATACATCCAGACCTGAAAGCCAAACAAATATTTGTTCCGTTCGGGGATCGAGCCCGTGGCATGTAGCGTAGAAAGCCAATCGCTTAGCAACTGTGCCAACCGTGCCATCAACATCTTTGGTCCATCTTTCAAAAAACCATAGTCAGCATTAGGTTAAAGTTAGGCCCAAGTTCACCGACAACATAACCGACGTTTAGAGCAACATCAGCCGTTTAGACATGATTTTTTGTTTAGGTAATCGGCCGATTTCATTTTAAACATCTATTATATTGTCGGTAAACATGTAAACATTAATAGCTAAACTCGTTTCCTTCGTACTTCTTTTTACCAATTCCAAAAGAAACGGTCATTGATTCGCACTCAGCATTTTATAACTCTATTTCAGCAACTTTTAATTAATTTTGTTTTAGGCTCTTATAATAGGCGTCAGAAAATGCGGAACCCGGGCATTACTGGAGATGCTTTACCTCCATCCCATGGTACAGAAGGCATCAGGAGAAGTTCACTTCTTCGATCGCGACGAGAACTACGCGTTGGGACTAGAGTGGTACCGGAGTAAAATGCCGCTGTCCTTCAAAGGGCAGATCACGATAGAGAAGAGTCCCAGTTATTTTGTTACTCCTGAAGTGAGTATGAGGATATTTATGATTATATTTAACGTTAAAATTCTTTAATCTAAATTTCAATCACAATAATTTATTGAAATTTTGATTACAGAATTTTAACTTTACAAAGCGAATATATTTTTGTTGGGAAATACAAGAAATATCTACGAAAAATATTTCCATCGTGTTAAACTGAATCTGTTTTCGATAAAGGTACCTGAACGCGTCCGAGCAATGAACTCTTCAGTCCGTCTACTACTCATAGTCCGGGAGCCAGTAACACGCGCGATCTCTGACTACACGCAACTGCGCAGCCGCGCAACGCCGTCGGTGCCCGCGCACCCACTGCTACCCAGCCACCCGCTACCTGACGCTGCCAAACCCTTTGAACATCTCGCCATCTCACCTGACGGATCCATCAACATCGCTTACAGGTTTGTATTATTAATGTATTAGGTACTTACTTGGATAGCAAAAGCTGCCAAAAGATTCCATAAAAGCAAGAATGTCATACAATACTAATTCTGATCTTCTTCTTACACAATTTTTTTTCTTATCTTTGTTTAAGAGTATATATTATTCTGTATAGTAATCATCGTATTTGTGTTAACGCTAGTCTTGTCCTCATCTGATTATCATATTGTCGTTGTCCCCGACAGGCCAATAGCCATATCTCTGTACCACGCGTACCTCCACCGGTGGCTGGAAGTGTTCCCGCGGGAGCAGATACTAGTAGTGAACGGTGACCTGCTAATTGAAGACCCGGTGCCGCAGCTACGACGCATCGAGAAGTTCCTTGGACTTGAACATAAGATTGGTATGTAATAGCAAATTACCAAGCAAAACTTCCAGAGTTGATTGGATAATAAAATCAAAGAATCGTGTCCCCAAATATAATTAATTTTTCAATTTATTTCAAGGTATTTGACACTTCGTACGACCATACTGCCCTCCAAATTGATTTACCAAAATAATACTCTTGGAGATTTCGCTAAAAATAATTGTACTCTGAATTTTGTCCATACAGGTAGGAAGAATTTCTATTTCAACGAAACGAAAGGCTTCTATTGCCTACGAAACGACACTACAGACAAATGTCTGCGGGAAACCAAGGGTCGAAAGCATCCTCGTGTCGACCCAGCCGTCGTCACCAAGCTAAGAAAGTTCTTCATCCAGCACAACCAGAGGTTCTACGACCTCATCGGTGAAGACCTTGGCTGGCCAGAAGATTAGAGGAGAAACTTAAGATAAGGGCCATCAGCCTAGTGCGATGGCCGAACTAACTTGTTGTGATCAACATATCAAATACATATCATGATACATAATCACTAGTCAGTAACTTTTTTAAAGTCGTTTATGTATACATCTAGCGTAACATAGAATAAGAAACCCGAAGAGATATTTTATTTATACCTAGCAACATTTTTTATTATATTAGTCGA
This sequence comes from Allophyes oxyacanthae, assembly GCA_932294325.1. Classification (NCBI taxonomy): domain Eukaryota; kingdom Metazoa; phylum Arthropoda; class Insecta; order Lepidoptera; family Noctuidae; genus Allophyes; species Allophyes oxyacanthae. The sequence continues at coordinate 11,549,983 of OW028613.1, read as the reverse complement.
TAATTTAAATTGTAAAAAGATTAACTATACTAGGCAATGATTTTATTGATATTATTTTGGTGGTTTGTAGTTGATGTAGGTTCGAATTTGAAAGGAATCGTCTAAAGAATGGGAACAACATGAAGTTACGGTTATGTGGCATTTATTAAGTCTCAAATATTATTTTATAAACAAATTAAAAATAGATTATCCACAGGCAATTTAAAGCACTGATTTGATAGACCGACCCACTGAAACCTTGAGCAATATATTTTTATATATAATTAAGTATTGTATTAATTATACAGCGTTTATTATACAGATGTGAACTTTTTTAATATTTGTGATAATTTCGTTTGTTAGGATTAATGAATTTTATATCGGTGTAAGTAATATGATATTAATGTAACTGAGCTATGTAATAATACGTTCAAAGTGAATGAATGTTGTACATTTTTGCTTACTACTTTAGGTGTCGTAATTTTGGTCGTGCGTTGTCCAATGTCTTAAATGTGTTTTATTTATTAGTGAATGTGATTTTCCGATCTTAGATACTTAATCTTTATCGTTCAAATAAATAATAACCTTCAGAAAATAAATTAAAACGTAGCTGAAATATACAAATTCTTTCTACAAAGACAGTCGTAAAAATCCACAATCTTATGTATAAGCTTTTAGTGATGAACTTATCTTTGGTGTGTGTTGATTTACATCATAGACTAGTTAAAACACGCAGACTCTACTTAGTTTACTTACACGTTTTGGAGAGATATAAATTCGACGCGGGTTTTAGAAGTATTCTATTTAAGTGTAACGTCCAAGACTGAAGAGTTAGTTGAATAAGTCTAAGTAATACCTATTTAGCATAAAATGTCCATAGGTAATACGCGAGACGGCGAGCCCTAAACACAGCTTTTTAAAGCTTTAAGTATCTTGTAAAATGTGAAACACCGGGTTTACATATGTTTAAATGGTGCCCGATATACATAATTGTGCCGGTAACGCGTTTTAGGATAATTATATATTGTTCTTTTTATGTCACTTTCCTACGGTAGTTACAATCAAATTACCGCTAAGTTACTCATTTGATGTAATTTAGATGTAATTACCTTATTAGAAGAAAACTGGAGAAATATTGTTTCGTTTTCATGTAAATCTATTAGAAAATCAAATATTTGTATATCTATTTAACTTTTATATACGTATAATATTTCGTATGCCTTTTATATTGGAACAAGTCGAAGCAAATACATACAATTACTACCCATTTGTGTTAAAATTCAGGCACGCAAACCATTTTCAGGCGAAAGAAAATTGTGTCTCTATAAGGAACTAAAAGTGATCGACTAAATTAAACAATCTGGATAAAAACCTAAATGCTAGTTAGAACTACAAATTGGAATATACATATATTGTTGGAATATACCTACATTTGGTTGATGCATTGGGAAAACTTGTCTGATAAACATCATCTAAACTATTGGTCAATTTTAAATAAAAATCACAATAAAACACGACAGAATGATCTTATTGAAACGATAGTTATAAAATAATATAAATATTCATTTTTTAGAAGCCTGTTCTGTCCCACCACAGGGCAATGTCCTCCCGCCCCTCCTTCCACTTTTCACGTTCCAGCTGGACTCCTATCTAAAGGATTGACCCCAAATTGCCAGAGAGCGAAAATAAAATATTAGAGAAAAAAACATGTTATCCTAAAATCTCTTTTGTTCAGATTCTTTTGACACAATTCAGTGTTTCATATCTTATAACGTAAGGTACTTGATCTTTGCAAGGCAGAACACCTACCGCAAAGTTGAGTGAGAACGAGGCGTAATCGGTGTAAGGGTGAAATTATTTTTAAGTAGAATATTTGCTTCCAAAATCCAGAATCAACGAATATTTATATGTTTTTAATGTCCCTTTTATTGGCGCATTCACGGTGAATATTCGTGATTATATTTCAGTGACCTATTGAAATTAAATTAATGTATTTACAACGGATTTATGAAAAGGCACTTGCTGCGTATTTTATGGCAGCTTTTTGAGATAAATTCAGGTGCAGTGATGCAGAAAAAAGCAGCCACACAACTACATCTAATGATAAGTAAAAAACATTTTTTTTATTAGCCTTAAAGCAATGTACCTGACATGAAAATAAAAAGAAATAAAAATATGTATGGAAATGGCATCATATTACGATAACCATATACTTTTTAGCTCCCAATGAAAAACTTCTAACAAAGTGTTCATATTTTACATGCCTTCGAGAAATACTGCCTACGTATTAAACAAAATTTTATTTTAATAATCATCTGCTTTCTGCAGACTGTACCTGAAGACCAATTTCAAAGAGTTGTATAAAACAAGAATATCAAACATATCAAAAACTTTCAATAATATAGTTAAGTTTTAAATATAATGTAAGATCTATATAATAAGTTAATCTTTAAAATGACTAAGAATCTTTATTTGTTTAGGTAATTCACTAGCTATTAGATAACTTTAATCACTGTTAAATGTTGTGCACGTTCATAAGATGTAGTTAAAGTTTTGATTAGGGCAATAATTTTTATAGTTATTAATAAAAATTATTTAGGAACATTGAAAATCTTTAAAATATTATTTATACAACTACAGTGTGGTTAACTATTATTACACGTCTATGTTTCGCTTTTAAATTCTTTCAGCTTTTTTGAGAAATTGGTTTGTATATTTATTACTTTCTTAGATTATTTTACGGTTAGTCACAGACATTTTTAAAGTATCTATTAACTAAATTTTAAATGTTACATTAACACCTTGTAAATATCTTCTAAATCTCCCTTCTGTAAGTTACATTGTACCTACATCTTCAATAAATAAAATACGAAGCAACATGGTTTTTATTTTCATGAAAGATAAAGCTCCTCGAGTCCTCAAGTGGAAGACTTACGAAATAACCAAAATTCATAGGCGCAGCTGCAATAATAATTGTTACGTCATTTGTTTTGATTACTAGATATAAGTAGTAAGTGAATTGTATCCGTCATTCAGTTGCAAATAAACAGCAGTGTGTTAAGACGTACAGTGACAATATTTTATTACAAGTTTCCTATACAAACAAAATTGAACCCTAACCCAATCAACATAATGGTCAAAATCGAGCCGGATCAATAACCAGTTCCGTGACATCACGTGTTGAGTGGCCGGCCTACGAGAACAAAAGAAACCGCATTCCACAGCGATCGCAGCGATAAGGATTAGTAATTAGCACATAACTATGGCAAATACGGCGGAATTATTAAACATTTTAGAGGATACGGCTTCATTATTACAAAAAACTCAGGTTAATCTGAAGAAATGTCCAAAAACACGATTAACTAAAGGATACATTGAAACCCGAATTAAGGCTATAGAAGAATACTGGGTTACTTTCAAAGGTGCACATCAAGATTTAGTGAGAATAACACCGAAAGAAAAAAAGGCAAATGTACCGTATTTTGTGAACGAAGAATTCTACATATATGAAGATCTATATCTTGTTTTGCTAGGAGATTTACGCGACATGTATAATCACTCAACATCTACGCCGGGATCGTCACAAAATATCAGTATGGATTCGAATACTGATAAGCAGAATGCGCTCGTGAGGCTTCCTAGAATACAGTTGCCATCATTTAGTGGCAAGTATGAAGAATGGCCTACGTTTCAGGATTTGTTTACATCTCTGGTTCATAAAAATGCGATGATTAGTGACGTGCAAAAGTTGCACTATTTGAAGACGAGTGTTACTGGTGAAGCCGAGATATTACTAAAACATATTCAGGTAACACATCAAAATTATGAAAAGGCTTGGGATACGTTGAAAAATAGGTATGGAAACGAACGTTTGATTATAAATTCAGTGTTACACAAATTATTCTATCAAAAGAAGATTACGTCTCAAACTCCGAATCAGATCAAACAATTATTAGATATTACTACGGATTGTTTGAATAACTTGCAGAATTTGAAAATATGCACAGATTCATGGGATCCAGTCATTATTTTTCTGGTAGTGCAGAAATTGGACCCTGAGTCACACAAGGACTGGGAACAATGCGCATATAAGGAGGAGTCTAATAACCTACCTACCTGGAATGATCTGAAAAAGTTCCTCCAGTCTACATACCGCACTTTAGAGCTTGTTACGTCAGGAACACGGGATAAACCAGTAAGAGAACGTTCGTTTCATGTTTCTACTACGTCACCATCTTCAGAGAAAACATGCGCCTTATGCAAAGGTAACCACACGTTAAGCCACTGTAAAGAATTTTCAAAACTGCAACCTACTGAACGAGGTAATTACGTTAAGAAGAACAACCTATGCTTTAATTGTTTAGTACCAGGACATTCAGCTGTGAAATGTAAATTTTCAATGTCCTGTCGAATATGCAAACGCCGTCATCATAGTCTTCTACACCAAAACCGAGAGTCTGATTCTTCGGCACAAGAGAGCTCCATACAACCGAAGGCAGAAAACAACAGTGTAGAAGAGAAAGAAGAAGTCCATGTAAACACAGTGATCGCGTCACATCACACTACTAAACAAGGTGTAGCACTACTAGCGACGGCAACAGTGACAGTATGTAATGAACAAAATCACACTGTTGTATTACGCGCGCTGGTAGATCAAGGTTCGCAGGCGTCATTAATAAGTGAAAATGCAACTCAAATGCTCAAACTTACCAGACAGTCAGCGAGAGGAAGTGTCATTGGAGTGGGATCATCGAAAACAAATGTCAATCACGTGGTACAGCTGCAAATCGGTTCCTGTTGGGACAGAAATTATAAAATAGATATACAGGCATATGTAATTTCTAAACAACTTACCACGAAAATCCCCACCAAAGCTGTTACTGTTAATAATTGGCCACACCTAGAGGGACTCAACCTGGCTGATCCAAGCTATAATACACCAGGCCCTATAGATTTGCTTCTAGGTGTCAAAGAATACTCACAAATTCTACAACAACAACTAATCAAGGGTCCACCGGGTACACCATGTGCACAAAAAACATACCTTGGATGGATTCTCTTCGGAGAAGTGAACACGAAGCAGCAAGATGATTCGTTTCTCGTTCTTCATCACCAAGTAGACATGGATGCTATGCTAAAAACACTGTGGGAAATAGACACAGATAAGAAAAGAAAATTAACAAAAGAAGAACGTTTATGTGAAACAATATACGAAGAAACATATACACGTACAGAAGAAGGAAGATACATTGTAAAATTACCTTTACAAACAGAACATCCACAATCTCTCAAAGGAAACACTAAAGAAATAGCTAGAAATAGACTACTGCAATTGGAAAGGAAATTTAGAAGATCACCAAGCCTGAAAGAAGATTACAAAAAAGTTATGCAAGAATATATAACATTAAGACATATGGAAGAAATACCTGAAAACGAAATAAAAAGGTTAAATGTTGTATACTTACCTCACCATGCTGTAGTCCGCGAAGACAAGGAGACCTCGAAGACACGCGTAGTGTTTGACGCATCAGCAAAGGGCTCGAACCACGTCTCACTTAACGACGAGCTGCTTGTGGGTCCTCAGCTTCAAGAAGATCTCAGAAACATAATTATGAGATGGCGGATGAAACGTGTCTGTTACGCGAGCGATATTCAGAAGATGTACAGACAAATATTGGTCAACAAGGATGACGCTAATGTCTATCAGCGTATACTTTGGCGTGAAAATGAATCCGATGACCTGAAGGATTATCGCTTGCTACGAGTCACATTCGGAACAGCATCAGCCCCTTATCTTGCAGTGAAAACTCTCCATCAAGTCGCTGATGATGAAGGGCAGAATTATCCAAGAGCTTCAAAAATTATCAAAGAAGATTTCTATATGGATGACCTAATGGGGGGTGAAGACACTACAACTCAAGCCATAACAACAGCTAAAGAAATATCGCACATATTGAAGAAAGGCGGCTTTACACTTTCCAAATGGTCATCGAATTGTCCAGAATTTATGAGATCTATCGATGAAAGAGAGAGAAGTGCTCATGCACACTTAGATATCAATATGGATGGCACTGTCAATACATTAGGTTTGGTTTGGAATTTAGGAACAGACCAGTTTCAATACCAATTGAAAATTCCCACAAGTTCAGCCAACATCACAAAAAGAATAATCTTATCAGACGTGCAAAGGTTGTTTGATCCCTTAGGGTGGATTGCCCCAAGTCTGATAATGGCTAAGATACTTATTCAAAAGTTGTGGTTAGAAAAGGTCGGTTGGGACGATAGTACAAGCCCACAACTAGAAGAAGAATGGCTAACTATTCGTGCTGACTTCAAAAATATTAATGAAATTTCTATTGATCGATGGTTTGGAACATTCAGTACAGAAATGAAAACTATACAAATTCATGGCTTCAGCGACGCTTCAATGCAAGCTTACGCAGCGGTAGCTTACATCAGAACGCAGTCTCAAGACGGCTGTGTTATGACAAGACTGATAGCGGCGAGGACGCGACTTGCACCACTAAAAACCGTGTCATTACCACGCTTGGAGCTTTCAGGAGCACTACTGCTATCAAGATTACTAAATCAAATAGGGGAAGCCATGAGAATTCCTACAACACAAATGTTCGCATGGACGGATTCTACTATTGTTATTGCATGGTTGTCTGGAGAACCACATAGATGGAAACCATTTGTGGCCAATCGTGTCGTAGAAATAATTGAAAACATCAATAACAACAGATGGTATCACGTTCCATCTGAGGATAACCCTGCAGACATCGCGTCTCGAGGTATGCTGATTGCTGACCTGAAAAAATCTGAGTTATGGTGGAAGGGACCAGTGTGGCTATCTGAAAAAGAAGTAACATTAAAACAGCCAGATGTAGTGTCCACTGACCTGGAAAAGAAAAAAGATAAAATACAAGTAAACGTAAAAATACAAAATCAAGAAGAACACAATGGTATGACCTTAAAATTTGAGCAATTTGATGATATAAAAGAATTATTAAAGGTTATAACGTATTGTAGGAGATTTTTAAACTATAAAAGATCATCAAACACGGATGTAAATAATAGAAATTTTACCACAGAAGAATTAGAAACATCATTGATAAAATGTATTAAACTAGTACAAAAGGAAGAATATACAGATGAAATAAATAGATTAAAAATTAATAAAAATGTAAAGAAAAATAGTAACATAAAAACACTTACCCCATACTTGGACCAGAATGATATCCTCAGGGTGGGCGGTCGTCTTCGACATGCTAATTTAGATGAGAAAAGTAAACACCCTATAATCTTAGGGCACAAGAATAAGTTAGTCCCACTACTCATAGCACATGCTCACAAGCAGACACTTCACGGGGGTGTTCAACTCATGTTGTGCTTTTTACGCTCTAAGTATTGGATCATAAGAGCAAGGGGATTGGTGAAATTCTTCAACCGTAAATGTTTGGTGTGTGCCAGACAAAGGGCTATCTCTAGAACTCAGATTATGGGAGATCTACCACGGGAAAGAGTGACCCCTACGAGAGCCTTCTTACACTGTGGTGTAGATTTTGCCGGCCCTTTTCTAATATTAGCCTCTAAGGGAAGAGGTATGAAGACCCTAAAAGCATACATTTCTTTATTTGTATGTATGTCTACAAAGGCGATACACCTGGAATTAGTAGGAGATCTGACATCAGAAGCTTTTGTTGCTGCATTCAAACGATTCGTTTCTAGGAGAGGAAAATGCAGCCACATGTGGAGCGATCAAGGAAGAAACTTTGTTGGTGCCGACAAAGATCTAAGAAAGGCATGGCAAGAGGCCAACTTAAATTTTGAAGGAGAAATTGCAAACACGCTGGCATTAGAAGGCACACAGTGGCATTTTATACCAGCTTACAGTCCAAACTTTGGAGGTCTATGGGAAGCTGGTGTAAAATCTCTAAAACATCATTTAAAGCGAGTGTTGACTACGAATCTCACCTTCGAGGAAATGATAACTGTATTGTGTCAGGTCGAGGCTTGTCTCAATTCTCGGCCTTTGTGCCCTATTGACGACGCTGATACAGATTCCATAGAACCTCTTACACCCGGACATTTTTTAATACATGAAGCTCCAATCGTCGTACCATCACCAGATTTCAAAGATTTAAAGACAAATAATCTCTCACGCTGGCAATACACACAGAAGCTTCTTGGTGACATCTGGCGACGATGGCAACAGGAGTATATAACAAGGCTTCAACAACGTCCAATTTGGCTCAAAAAGTCAAAGGAATTTAAAGTGGGCGATTTAGTCTTGATCAAATCTGATGGTTTACCTCCGGGAAAATGGTTACTAGGGCGCATTGTAAGCAAGCATCCTGGAGATGATGGACATACAAGAGTATATAGTGTTAAGTCTGGCAATAGTATCGTGAAAAGATCTATTACAAAATTATGTTTTCTACCTATTGATACTGAGTGATAGTGTTGTATATTTAATCAATTGTATGTAGCTTCAAAACAATCTATCTTGCATGTACCTAGGTTTTGAGGTTTTTATAAGGATAATCTCTGTTTCAATTTAAATTCAAGTTGATGTATACTTTTGCTTAACTACTGCATAATGTGGAACTATTATTTTGTTATTTTAAAGACGTTATATACTGCCTGTTTCATACTCAGTTTTGTTTATGTTTACAGTCCACTTACAGTAAATGAAAAGGACCTAATAGTCCTTTTGGTGGGCGGTATGTTACGTCATTTGTTTTGATTACTAGATATAAGTAGTAAGTGAATTGTATCCGTCATTCAGTTGCAAATAAACAGCAGTGTGTTAAGACGTACAGTGACAATATTTTATTACAAGTTTCCTATACAAACAAAATTGAACCCTAACCCAATCAACAATAATTTAAAAAAGTAAAACCGACTTCAATAAACTTTAAAGTATAAAATAATTTTCTTAAAAAACTTAACAGCTTCTGAAGTCGATGCCACAGCCAGGCTAAGATGCATTGAAGAGTTAAAGGCCCGACTACAGAAGCTGTTAAGTTTTTTAAGAAAATTATTTTATAGTTTATAGTTTTTAGCAGTCGGTTTTTACTTTTTTTAATGTTTATTTTATTTATCTGTTATGTTATCTATTCATCAGATCTTCACCAAATTTAAGTGGAACTACCTCGGGACTAACCAACTACTCTTTCAAACCATTTTAAAAATCAAATCGCAATTGGCGGAGAATTCGGTGAACATACATAAAAAACAAAAATAAATATACATAGGTACAGTCGAACAAAGAACCTCCTCCTTTTTTGAAGTCGGTTAAAAACTGCATGTTATTATAAAATTATTTTATAAAAAGTGGTAAGTTAATGTGAACTTGATGAAACTATACGAATATATAAATCATATAAATCAACAAGCAAATCCTGCTAAAATAACGTAAGGCACTATCTGACTACACCCATAAATTTTTCTTGACCCTTAAATTGCTAGTCTGAGCGTCCAGCAGCATCAATCACAGTTAGATCTTCAACCCTCCGCGGCATATGAAGGCAAATAGAGCCCCTTCGATTGATATTTGACCACATAAAAAATATCGCATTTATCCGAGTAGGGTAAATAAATAGCCCTGAGCAAGAAACATTAGTTTTATTTCAACTTCCCCATGGAAAAGTAAGTATACAACAACATTACCCAATTTAAGTCGTTTCTGGAAAATCAATCAAATGTAACTTAGGTACCTATGTTGCCTCTTTGTGTACATAACAAATCAAATAATACGCTTCTTAAATATTGAACATACTGGTTGTACATATAGTACAAAAGGCTATCGAGAGAGTGGAGACTCGTATCACATTTGAACGTAGGTACTGCTGTGGTGTACAGTCACTAGCACAAATATATATAATTATAAATTCAAAAGTGAATTTTAGAATAAGTGACAATAACTTCAAATATTGTTCATTTAACCTACAGAACATAATATCAATACTTGGTTTATGTGCAAAGATTACACAATACTTTTTCTAAATTTTCTTTTGTATATCGCTACATATTTGTGCTCGTCACTGTACCCAGTATAAAATGTAATGTAAACTGAATGGCTGAAACGTACCCCTTTGCGTCCTGTACAGTTATTATTATGTACAGAATATTAAAAATCGCTCCTTTACTATCGTGTCTATTAACACGCCATATTTTGAAGCTTGGTAGCTGTCCAGTCGTAACATCGGATGGCTCAGTCAATCCACTATTTATTACTAATAAACTGCATTTAATGTGCAGTCTTTTACACTTCTCATGAATTGTATATATAAAAGTCGAAATGGTGAAATTTATGCACTATAAAATGATGTCGCATTCCAATAAATGTGATTACATAGACATACATAATGTCACAGACGATATTTAAATTTATCTTACATATAAAGATTACAAATAATCCCACACTTCAATAATTCAGTTGTTTTAAAAGTCAATGCTCATGTTCCCAAATAATTGGCATTCGTCCTCTGAATATAAGTAGGTAATACGACTTTTTAGTCCTTTCGACCTCTTTTTATTAGATTCAAAGTTCAATGTAGGTAATGGCTTTCCATTTCAAGTTTTATTGTCCAATCTCCGTACACTATTGTGAAGATTATGCAGACAACTAAAATAAGCCAGGAGACCTACATTTTATTTGCTATTTATTTTACCTAAGTTAGATTTTTTTAGAATAACATCAGCATGTTAGTTTCTCTTGCAAAACATAGACCTATTAATACGTAGATCAGTCAATACAGTAATAAAAACGTTTGCGAAACAAATTAATGATCGCAGAATTGTGTTAGGTATTGTTTGTTGGCGCAAAATAGGGTGCTACTGCCATAGTCTTTCTCTTGATAAATTATCAGTGGGATCGCCGAGAACCAAAACCTTGATAATTATTCACTTACGTTTGGTTATCACAAGTACTGTTACATTGTATTGTTTGGGGTATAAGTAAGATCCATGCAGCATGCTCAGAAGATAGAACATTACCTCTACACTAAACATAGAACGATCCTATTAGTAGTGATGATGTAATTATCAGCATACAATTATACGTTGATGTTCGTAAAAGCTCAACCAGGGAACCACTAGTGAAGAACTACGCTGGTTTCGTGCGGTGACTATTGTTACATTGCGTAGTTGAAATTTTGTTGTATTCTTATATTAAAAACCTAGCCTGAGAAACACTTATTCGTCCAAAGAATAATTTACTAAAGTCTATAATTTATTACAACAAATTTCATCTTCACAGTTATACCTACACCCAATACGATGAATTAGCCAGAATTATTATTAGAACTTAACCAGTCTAAGGTCACCCTCACGAATTCCGCCAATGTACAGTCATAAATGTTTAGAATAATTTCAAGCATAAACCTCAGTAGGTACCTATAGTTGTTATAGTAATAGTACTTACGGAATGGCTCGTAGGCAAGTTTCTTCACAGCACCGGCTATTACGATTATCGTAACCGTCGTATCGTTAGTTGTAATCGTAATTTATGTCATAGTAAATGACGATCTACGTTAGGTAAAATGTAAAATAATAAATTAGTATCAGATGTATACGTCATATATTTTCATGTAATTTTGTTTAAAATTTTAGTTCTTGAGCCATTTTACTATAAAGCAAACTCAATTTACCTCGACGTCCGTCAACTAACTACCAATAATATATTGGGTAATAATTCGAACAAAAGTTGTTTTAATAGGTACTTTATCTATATATACCTAAAGGGCCGAAACACGTTTAAACGAAAGAAGTTAATACCAATATGCTATGAACTACATGCTTGACATGTAATAAACTGCTGAAGTAATACACGCATTAAATATGAATACTTCCATTGATTACTAAATTAACTGTTGAAGCATAAAATAGAAGCAATTTGCCAAGACTATCGAATATCGGAAAACGATGTCACTAATTCCTGCCGTTCCTAATAAGAAGGGGCAATAACCCTGCTCTGCAAGTTGTTATTACTTAGACGGCGGTGTTCCTGCACTTGCATAGGTACAGCTACCCTTTGTGAACTAATGAAGCGGTGAGTCTGGATTGCACGGAAAGGACATCACACGAACGGGTAGCACGTGTAATGCCACCTTTATTTTATTGTGTGAAGTGGAAGAACGGTTTACGGATTTATACAATGTATAAGTTACTTCAAGTATGAATAATGTAAGTAAAAAATCTCTCATTAGCACACCTCTCATTCTCAATGTTCCTATAATTAACTTAGGTCTATGGATACTTTAATGTTCTCGAAACTTCCCTAAAGCGAATTAGGTAATGGTATTAGATAAAAGATATAAAGTTACTGCCTAATTCGTTAGAGTGATCTATATATACACGGATATTTTGGGCTCTCGGTAACATGGTTCTATAGCATTAATTGCTGAACAATTAATGTGTACACTGTATAGCTCCGTCCGCATGAATCTATTTGATTTTCCGGGATGTAAAGTACCCTTTCATCATATCCAGATATCAAGATTTTAAAATAGGTTCTGTAGAATTCTGCTTGAAAACTTAGCAAACAGAGTCTTACTAAGACTCATTTCTGCATTTAAACTGTAAGTATGTACCTATCATACTGTAGAGAACAAAAAACAGAGCGAACTTACATTTTATACCAACACAAAAGTTATAAATTGATCAGTTTTGTAGAGCATTCTACCGTTTATTTTTCGACAAACTTATGCGAATTTCAAGCGAGAATTATCTGCGGCCCGTACCCCATACTCCCATTTGGTCATTATGCAATATCTCGCGGTCCGTGGGCCCGTAGCGCGTGCATACAGTATTCATTATCTGGGCTCGTCCTAATGAGACAATGTATTCCAAGTTTGTGTTTCCACCACAAAGGACTTGGCTGGGCTGAGGTTTATCTAGTTGGTATTCCGATGGTGTGTGTTTACTGTGTCACCTATATAAGTAGCTATATGATTGTAAGCTTAATTATAATGTGAGAGGAATGCGATGCAAATCTAGTTGCCGTATGTAGCTCGGAGGTTTTAGAAGGAATAAAGGAGGAAGTACCTACGTGTCATTGTAAACAGTAGGATCGTATAAATACCTATTAATATAATCTTGTAATTACCTACAAGTTTGTTTAACGACTTTGTATGGTGTCTGCTACAAAATTATTAGGATCCCCTGGATTTTAGTAATTTTAAATACTGGAATGGGTTAAGTAGCTGAAATATAATGATGTTTCGTTGTATGTTTTTTTCTAATAGATTTAAAGTCACAAGTAGCATAATTATTCTTGACTTCTTGCTTATAGAACTACCTATCCGGAAAATCAAAAATAAGATGCTCAATTCTTTGTTTTATGTACGTTCGCGATTTTGTTTGTTAAGTTAGTCACCAAAGTGCGGTGCATCTCTGAAGTTACAAAGTAAAGTTACTTACAATATATTAAATTTATATGTGTCTCCATGGAGGATTAGCCTGGTGATCTCTATTTTACGTGTATTTCTAATAATGTATGATTCTGTGATGATGAGAAATAAAGATATATTCTATTCTATTCTATAATTAAATTAAAAAAGTGCTCGTAAATTGTGGGTTGATTGCCCCGATCGTATAATATATTATGATTGTTCAATCGAACAAAGTTAGTATAGTTCACTAATGAGTTTACAGGATTAATAACACGAATAGAATAAATAGATCTAAATCTGGGAAAACTACACTCATAAATTAAATCCTGTCCCGAAAGATTTAAGTTACAACAATCACAACCACAAAATCCTGCGAGACCAGACTCATGCTCTAATGCACCACTGTCCACTGCAAAATATATGGGGCACGAAGGATGGCCGCAACTTGGGCGGGTCATAATAATCGTAGGGAAACGCGTCATGAATACGAATGTATCTGTTCGGGTATTACATAGATAAAGGAGAGCCAAATTGGGACGCCAATAGATAATTCAAAATGTGACTAATGACTGCTTTGGCAATTAACGAAAATTCACTTCAATTTCTTTCTTGCATTGTAAAGTGTATGTTTACATACTATTTATAATTTTCATTATTTGAATAAAGGACATTGTTCAATCAAATGTAACGGCATTAATTAGATCTCATCGGGGGTATAATTTTTCAATACCTATTTAATAAGCAAAAAATTCCATCCCGGGAAAAGTTACGTAGGTCGTATCTTTTATCGCCTTTGTAATATAATTGCACAACTCTGGGTGAAAACCTCTGCCTAACCCGTTGGGGAAACAGGCGTGATGCTGTACTATATATCAAAATGATAATAAATTTGTTTTAATGGAATAATATGACCGATACCAGGATATTTTTAACTCTCAAATAAATATAAGCTGATGGTAACAATTATTTTTTATCAGTTTTTCAGTACTTACTAGTTGCCATACTTTTACATTATTTTAGATGGATATCCTCGGGCCTATGTTAATGCTCTTTGATTTCCCTAGCGACCAAATGCACATAGTTTCATTTCTGGGCGGCATTTGGATCAAATCCACAGTAAGATTGGCAATGAACTTTATTGATTAATTCATGAAGCTGTGAATGCGCAAAAACAATAAGAAAGAAATAAGATTTATTGGGAAAAAAATACAGAAACACTTAAACTGGGAGTAACATAGCAGTAGCACATTGCAGCAGGCTTACTTCGGCTCATAAATTTATGCTATGGCATTAAATTAAGCTGGTTGTGTTATTGCGTGACCAAAAGGCCTCAGGTCAGCATATGCTGCAGTAACACTACAACGCTGGTTTTCAGCTGAAACCTAAGGTGGCAATAGATTTTCTATTGGATCTACTTTCCGTCGCCATGGATGACGCATTAAATAGAATAAAGTAAAACAGATACCTGTATCTACTTACATAATTAAATCATTTAATATTACTGCTCCAAGTAAAATCCACCGAGTTTGAAATTAAAATATAAATATTTAAAAGGGTGTTCATATTTTTTCCCTTTTTCCTCCACGTAAATTTCTTAAGATTAATTAAGAAACCGGCCAAGCGCGAGTTCAACTCGAGTGCTAAAGGTCAGTATGCCATTTTAACTCTAAAGAAACAGAAGTTTTGACCTTTGTCCTTTTTAACTATTTGATGTCTTGAGTTACAGTTACGGAAATATTATTATATTCATAATTCCATGAGTGGTTAATACCTTACTAATAAATGCCATAATTATAAAGTTACGTCATGAATAACGGCATTTCAACAATGCATTTTTTTAACGTATAAACTAGAGGGGAAAGTAGGTAGGTGGCTTTTGTGCCTATACTAAAAGTTTTATGAGAAATGTTAGTGACTGGTTCCGGCTCATCAAACTCTTCGAGAATGTTTTTTACACCGTGCCTTGAATTGAAAAGCACATTTTGACAGTAATTATGGCATTCGCTCCGTGTAAAATAATGATACTCAGATGCATCTCATTAAACTGGTGACCCTAATTGGAATCCCGTGTTTGTTTCATGATGTTATTAGTTAATTGGTGAATGTATATACTGCCTCGTGTCATATAATAATAATAATTCACCTTGGTCGAGATCCATGCAATCATACAATCAAACTTCAAATCAAATCAAAAACTCAAATGAAATAAAAACAAAAGCCTATGGAAGAACTTTTAAATAAAAATCGTGACGTTGAAACAGAAGGCAGACACGGGCGTATTTTTAACACCTGATAAAAAATAGAGGTGTTATAATCTGTGGATCTGTGTATCTGTGTAGATTGTCTGTGGCATCATAGCTCGAAAGCGGATGGACCGATTACAATGCAGTTTTTTTTAATCGAAAGCTAGTTGAATCGGGTATCATCTTAGTTTTTTTTCAAGAAAATCTGTTCAGCCGTTCAAAAAGAAGTTACAGCCGTTCAAAAAGGGGTTTTTGACGTTATTACAACTTTCGGATTTTCAATTTTAATAGAGAATTCCAAAGCACTTCCGTGAATCATTTCCTGAATCTTTTCTTTTCTCAAATAGAAAAGGAGATTTATTTTAGATTACCTGCTGTTTTTCGTGTTACGTAAAGATATGTATGGTTATTTTTTAAATAACATTTTACAATACGATTAACTTAATATACTTATCGTGGTGTAAAACTTTATCCGAATAACGCTTTATTTTAATTAATTAATTGACGAAACGCAGACATTAATTAGTATTGTTCTCGACCAGGTGTCTGCTCGTTAGTTAATGAGTTAAGACACGGTTTTAGGAATTTATTCATTTCATTCGATATAATCGTAAATTGCTGTTAAAATGAAACATGATGTATGGTCATGTTGAATGGGAAACTCATCATAACTTGAGGGTAAACCAGTGGGTGCGAGCGCGATGCGTGGTGTTCACCACAGAACACAGAAACTCTTTTCTGTGTTCTTGTTCATTTTGGGTAATCGACTGTCGACGAACCAATGGTATACAGAAAAACGTAATATGGTTTATGTTTACACTTAAATTAATTGTCCTTTATGTATAATTTTTTCTGAGAAATAATAAATTAAAAAATCTGTAATATGAATTCGACCTATCAGGTTACGAGGCCTGTATCACGCAAGATAAAAGAATATTGTATCTTACACATATACAACTGTCCAGAATCAACCGTCGGGATTCGGCCCGCCAGGCAATATCACCTCGCCTGGTCGGCGAATCCTCCCTATTCAATGGAAGACATTATACTTCGTTCCTCCACAACAGAATACATACATAACATAATTATATTTTTAATATAGTAACTAAGCAGTGCGAACCAACAAAAATCATCTTGGTTTATTGATACAAAACAAACCTGGAAATATAAAGGTATGTGATTAAATAAATAAATAAATAATAATTAGAAAAATGTGCACTTATATGATTTATATTTTACGACTTTTAGTATCGATTAAAAATTTCAAGCCTGCAGCCTGCAGCTACATGTAATTTGAAATAATAGTTTTATCGGGCTTCGTAATCAAAACAATAAACATCAAACAGCCTGTAACCAATTTATATTACAAACTACGTTCATTCAAATAAAGACTTTCTTGATGTGTAATACGACTTTTAAAACCAATTCACTTCGTCGAATGTCAAATATTCTATTAACCGCTGCGATACTTAATTATCGAATTAGAGTGAGTTATGCCGACTTTATCAATGAACGCTATCAACGGTTAGTTACTGCAAAGAGGCGACAGTTTAATTAGCGAGGCGGGACGGAGCCCCTCGCGCCCTCCACGACACCTAGCGTCGCGATTATCGACCTCCACGCGATGAACATTTAGCGAGATAGGACACATATATACACAACACTTGGATACTTAGTGTGAACGCAGACGACATACAATCGCTGGGTTTATTCTACTCCTCTCGTGTCGGTTCAAGCTAACACAGGGTGATCGCTTATGCCGTAGTGGAAAGATTATCCAGTCAGCATTGGTGGTATCAAGGCTGACTGCACAGTGCACAGGGTGCGCCAGACGAACTCTGTATTCATCACTGCACTTCATTTTCTTGCACCCCATTTCTAACCGCCGACAAAAAAGAGGGATGATAAAAGATGGTAGTGTGCATCTGTGTGTAAGTAAACGGATGAACCGCTTTCAATGCAGTTTTAATCGATAGCTAGTTTAATCGGAAATCATCTTAGCTATGTTTCATGAAAATCTGTTCAGCTGTTCGAAGGTTACAGCTCTTTTTCTAGTTGCGAGTCGGGGGTTTTTGATGGTTATGTTATCTTTTATGTCAAATAAGAACTTACACCATTTTACTATTGACGGGACGCTTCTGCTGATGCAGGTATATACACTAGAACACTGGTAATGTACAATTTGCATTGCTACTAATCTTTATAAAAAGAGCTTGAAATTAACGTCTTTTGAATTGGTAAGGGCCCATCCACATGTGATACTTTTAGCAGCATAATCGCGCGTTTTTGCATGCGTTATTCACTTTTTGTAAACAAAAGGTAACCAACGAACGCGAAAACTCGCGATTCTGCTGCTAAAACTATCACGTGTGAACGAACGCTAAGGGGTAGGTAACTCATAGATAAACCTTTTAAAGTTTAAACAAATTTTAAAATTTCTTATATTACACCTTGCAGCATAATTATATTGTCTCATTTAGGTATGTGCTCTACCAACTTATATCATCTACTAACTTAATTTTAAAGTAAACTTCAATTCCCTAGAGTTGGTTGGCCGCAATATCAACTGAGATGTCATTGATATATAAACTAATAAAGCGCGACATTGAACATTAGACATACAATATATAACTCAAGGCCAGATATAAATCACAATTAGTAATTCTACACCTACTATTTAATTGATCCAGTTTAAAATAGATCATCGATAGCAAAGTATTTATTTGATACAGCACACTATACTATAAAAGTAAAATTATACAAAATTAAAAATCTCTTTAGTAAGTTTTGTACTTTGTAAGTGTATCAAATAGCTGCACATCACCGGAGAGAAACTGAACCTACGTTGGCTAGGTCAAAGTTAACCCTTATGGGCCATATGTTGCTCAACCTAACAATAATAATAATTCAGCCCATTACTGTCCCACTGCTGGGCATGGGTCTCTTTTCAGAAAGAGAAGGATTAGGCCACATTCCACCACACTGATCTCATGCGGGTTGGCGCACTAAACATACCATCGACAACTTTATGGAGTCTTCTCATTCTTGTGCAAGTTTTCTTTCCTAGTGATAATCAAATTCTGATCGGCACATTATTCCGAAAAGTCACGAGATGCAGGCGGAGTTCGATCTCAGACCCACCTGCATGAAAAGCAAGCGTTCAACCGTTGCGCTATAAAACTAAGCTTGAAAATAATAGTATCATAGATATTCGCCGAAGGGTTAAAAAATATCTCTTTTTGAATTTGATCCCCTATACGTACGAAACCTATCAATAAAAAGTATTTAACCTTAGCAAAACGAAATAGGAAACAGTGTGATCTTGTACACCCAAATTTCGCCGATGCCCTTATTATAGCCATGGCATACGGCTCACTCCGGGCTGAAAATTTCGAACCAGAAAATCCTACCTGAGAATTGAACCTAGGACGTTACTTTCGACAGTCGCACTTGCAACCAACACCTACGCAGTTTTAATTTGTAAATAATCGTAAACAATAAATATTTTAAACCTATATGAAAACTATAAAACTGCAAATAAAATCATCGCAACTCTTTGCAATTTGATTGTGCAAATATGTAATATTAATATGGCGTTTTACGAAGCGTAACGTAATTTTATAGTCATGGACTTAATTGGATTAAATGAATGGGAGTCCAATCAGCACGAGTAATCGTAGCTTATGCTTGTATCATTCTCATAACGTTAAATGTAATTGATTATCAACAGAATGCAAATATATCATTTATTTACAGAATTTCTGGATTAAAATTACCCGCAATTATGTCATATAAAATGTAAAAACATAGATCAAACAGAACACTCCGCGTAAAGCAAAAACTCGAAAAATTTAAAAGCAAGGAATTCATAAGGCTCATAATAATAGTGAGTTCATTAATAAATTAATTTAATCAAAGAGTAAATTAAAAGATATTCGACTCGGCAGTAACCGGCGAGATTATTTGTAGACAATCAAAACAGACTTACCTACCTACGGGAGAAAAGTTTTAAGTACATAAGTACTAACTATTATTAAAGGGCAAAATAATTATTTCGTTAAATTGTATTTAAATATTCCATGAAAATTTGATCCTATGTAAACAGAATTCTACTTAACTAATAATGTCGAACAATATAGAATTGAATTAGATATCGCATTTGATGCTCGAAACTTGTATAACAATGATAGGCCGAGATCCGTGTAGATGAATGGCCGCCCACGCGCTACGGCGTAGCCCGCCTACGCGCTACGAGCAGCCTACGAATCAGGCGGTACAACTACGAAATGAAAAGTTACAGTAGTCTCATTCATAACAAAGCGTGAAAATATACTCACACGCAAATAATTGCTAGGTAAGATCTAGATACACTACAGTCACCGATTGCATGCGCATATTTGCTTTGGTTTTGCTTTCGGCGTCCATGGGAGTATTCTCATTAATAGCCACCGAAACCGACATGTTGGCAGTAGTATCGAAAATAACTGAAAATTATCTATTTTTTATATAAAAAGGTTAGTAATAAACGTATCAGATTTTATATTCACCGATATCGGTATCTATATCAGAAGTTTAATGTAAAAATGCGCTATTTAATAAACTGCGCCAATTTGTTATCACGATTAGAATTTTCCTTCTGTCCCTACCTGCTTTCTGGTACAATCAACAATGTGAGACTGTGTGCGACCACCCACTCACTCGAACGTGACTCGTTTGATATTTCGATCGTTCTTCTGAGCCGCACAAAGAACAAATTATTCACCAGTCCGGCCGAATTAGTGGCCGACGGCATTTGGTATTTTGCAGATCCAATAGTTGTTTTTCCTGAACAATGTGAAAATGGGATAAGGGGTAAATTATAGGTATTATAAAATAAGTGTTTCATTATGTTTTCTGTGCGATGCCTCTTTGCTTGATACTTTGAGGGACTTGACACTAGACGAGACAAAATAGGAGTTTTATTGTTATTACATTTATTCCCGTTTAGTGTCCAAAGTGATAAAATCTGAAGCTCCATTGTAATAAATTGTACTTTAAATACTCAAAAAAAATACAGCACATATATATACCTATACTTAATTTTATAAATAAGTATTTGTTTGTATGAAAGGAGTAATCTATGGATGAAATGATGATTCAAAAAATATTTCTCTAATTAAAAGCTACACTATCCCTGAGTGATACAGGCTTTTTTCTTTCAAATAAAACGAGCGGGTATTTCTCGTGGCATTAGTCGTTAATTAGGTATATTAAGTTACGGCTAAAGTTGATCAAAACTAAATCTAACCTGAGCCGGCTAATCTTAAGTTTATTATCAACGTGTATGTATGTATGTCATTACAGTCCGATTTGATTTATTTGTTTAAATTCTCACATATTTAATTAGATTGTATTTTTGTATCACGTAATACCTAGTAGGTGCATACTGTGGTCTTCGTGTGGAGGTCCAATAAATAAAAAATAAAAATCAACAAAAAAACTCAAACAGACACAAAACGAACACAAAAAACTTTAAAAAATAAATGAGCATTAACATTAGCCCTATCTAATAATAAATAGGCAGGTATAATATATATCTACTAATTCTCTTAATTGACTAACAAGATACCTGTTTATATTTGTAGTCCAGTACAGATCACTATTAAGGTTTCTTAATACATTTTCTTAATCAATTCTTTCTCCGATAAATCACCATAACAGTCTAATTAACAACAGAATTGGCGTTAATGTTTGTGTGGGGGACTATTGTACCGTAATCGGGGTGCAATGTCTTGTCGGAAGGAAGGCAAGCACAGGGGTCAGGCATATCATCAATCTTGTCAGATTTACGGCCTTACACCGACCAGTTTATCTCGTAGACTCTGACTGCCGGATTACTGTAGCCTAAATGCACATATTCATATAAACTTAAATGATAAAACTTGGTTTTTATTAAAAAAAAAACTTATTACTTATTTGTTGTGCTGATAATAAGTGTATATATTTTTGTTTTTTTCGCTGAGAAATAATTCCAGGCGTGGACGTCTGAAGCATACTAGCACTGAACGATCGATCGCTGCATCCTCCAAAAAGTCTGTATAAATTACATATTAAGTAAATTATTATAATATTATTATACTCATAATTAAAAAATAAATAAATGGAAAATAAAAGTATTTTGTAACTTTTTGTTCGTGCTAATTTTAACCCATCAAGCGAAGCAAAGTAGACAGTAGAAAATCTATAGCACCTTAATCATTTTAATTACTAGTCGGCAATCGAATCCTGAATAAAAATCATTTATTTGTAAGAATGTACATATGATGTTTCATTATATACGTAGCTCTATATATTCTACTACAGTTAATGACGTAGAAAAACCTGCTCGCCCTCCTGGTACTAAAATCTCCAATCCAACTTAATTATTTTACTGAAAAAGAACTGGTAAGTGCTTGCTCAATAATTTTTTACGAGATTAACAAACAAAGAAACACATGTCTGTTTTACAGTGGGGTCAAAAAGTGGGTCACATTGGGGGCATCGCTTTGTCAGAGTAAACGCATGCCTTCGAAACCACACATTTTTATCCACCGCACCGCATCGGTTGGGATACTAATGATCAGGGCTTATTTGGCCATCTGTACCGAAATCGCAAACACAGATACCAAAATGTTTAGCATGTTTGCTTGTGATTGGAAAACGTTTCATTATAAGCGTAAAACAATTTTGCTAAAAAATTAACATTAGTCACAAACAAGATGAAGTGTACATTATTATTTTACCCACAGTATTATGTATATCTGCACTTTTTCACCTCTTGGCCACAAAAAATCAGCAAGTCTTACTACTCTTAAACGACAGTTCACGTCCCACTAACCTTGCTTTATAAACAGCTGAAATGGTTGGTTCCCTCACATCAAGCACGATTGCCGCCCGCTGCGTCGTGCCCCTGACACAGCTATCTTATATAATACTCCCAAAAATAAATTATTATTTCGAGCACACCACTGTTATCTCATTCACGATGAAACAATAGTAACCGAGTGCTAATAAACGAAAACCATATTTCATAATGTACCCTTCACACAAATGAATGGTATTTGTCATAACAAAGTTGCAAGAGCTCAAATTCGTAATACGAGCATTGAGTTTATACTCAAAAGCATTTGTCAAAAAACTTCGAGCGAAAGAAGGGATCACCTGCTGTCTAATAAATCAGTATTAATCAAAAAGCATAATTTATTGAATGGATTTAGAAGCAAAATAAATAATGGATTGCGGCTGACTTCAAACGAATCCCGTTAAATTACAAACTAAAATAATACTAGGTATATTCCACAAATTGTTCCAAAATGAACAATTCGCTTAAAATAATTATCGTAATAGCAGGAACCGAGCATCAAATACTGAATTCCAACGCGGATCACGTTGAATTGTTTAAAAGCTGGATCGAACAATCAAATTACCTAATTACGTAGCTTCAATGGCAGTCAGAGTCAAATTCATTTGACGATTTCTATTACCTACCATCGAGGTTGGTCAACCATGCTATTAAAAAGAGCCTTGTATACATTGGTAATTTCATTCGAAATTGTTTTTACCGACTTCTTTCATTCGGATTAAGTCCACTTCTTGATATCGTTTTATTCGGTTTATTCTGCACAGATTTGATACTGAAACCTGGACCTGCATTTATATGAGCCCTCCTTCCGTAATGATAATCTATACCTTACCGGAACCGTTACAGAAAGTAGCCTAATTGCAAAGCCAGTAAAAACTAGTAATGACTAGTAAAAGAGTAGGTACGATTAAGGAATGAAGGTTAAGAAAGTCGCGGTATATACGAATTGCGATTGAGAATTTCTTAACAGAATAATAAAATATTATAGTTTAAAAAAACTATAGAATACGCTTTAGTCGTCCAAACTAAACGTGTATGCAAAATTTCAGCTCAATCGGATACCGGTAAGTGGGTCAAATTTAACTTCCAAGATTTTCTTACATAGTTAGTTACAGGAAGCTAATAAAAGCGTGTTAAAAAAATAATAACTCTGCCTGAACTGGGAATTGAATCGAGGATATTACGGTCGGTACGGTACTTGCTACCATGAGACTAACTGCCTCATGGTCGCAAGTGTGGCTACTGACATACCGCTTCATTAACATTTCTTTAAGATAAAATTTAACAGTCGTATAAGCTCGACAACCCCTAGGAAGTAATAACTCATTCGTGTCGTCGCGCGTCGTCGTAAAAATACGAAGTTAACAAAGTTACTTTATGAATATTAACGGCACTTACTTAGAACATAAATATGTATTTAAAAAGAAAATTACGTACTTAAATTCGCTTTGTGTTGTCTTACTCCTGAGAGGATGATATTAAGTGTAGGTACATTTTTTAACATAACTGTTTATTAAGCTGTACGATTCATGTTTTGATAAACGACCCCGTTATTTACTCAATTTGTGGAGTAAAGTCAAGAGTTCATAAACTTTAACTAGTTTTGGCTCTAGATCAAAGTACAAATTGACTTTCTAGACAGTGCCAATCTTGAGACTGAATAAATTTAAAAGTGTTCTTTCCTAGACGATCTCCATGTTCATTGTTCAGTCAATCAATCAAATTAAAATTCGAGTCCAAATCAAACAAATATAATATCTAGTTTTATTCATGTAAACCAATTCAGGCACTTATGAATATGAAATGAAAGACTCTAGCTTTTATGGTATGATAGACTATAGCTGCCTCATTCTAAAGTGTTGATTTCCAATAGAGAAGAACGGGCTAGAAACTTCAAGGTTACTCTTTTTAACTCAAAATGTTGTATACAATATTACTTAATAAATTATTATACATTGATCTGGAACAAAAGTTATGTGAGGAAAATATAGGACAAAAGAGTTGAAACTTATCGAAGGTCTGTAAACTAAACACTATTAAACAAGCCTGATATAAAAAAAACATGTTATATTTTTTTATAAAATTGTCAAGTTTCATTGTTATTGTTTTGTGTGTCATATATCGTTGTCGTGTCGTGTGAGCTGACCTAAGAGTAAGGAATACTAAAGTTAGTAGAACGGACCAGTCCCAATAGACGGCACGGGAGAATGCGAGATTTCTCTTGAAAATGTATGATGATGGTCGTTGGTTTAGTTGATCTTGTTCTGTTACAGATCTCATTACGGAGCTCGCGTTATACCTACTCGTGAACGGGTGCCGTCTGTTGGGACTAGTCAGCTCTGCTTACCTTAGTAGTCCTTATTCTTAGGTCAGCTCATACGACACGACAGCGACACTATAAATGACACACAAAACAATGACACATAAATTTAATCAAAATTTCTATTTTTTTCAAATCAAGCTTGATTAGTTTACGGACTTTCGACTAGATTTCAAACTACTTAAATATATCCTACTTTTGATTACTAAAACCCTGAAACAATCTACTCCAACCAATCTCAGCAGTCATATTAATATCAAAACTCATCCACGCAAAGCATCGACACGGCAGTATTACGCAGGATCTCTGCAAATAGAGGGTTTAATCTCGCCAGAGCTAAAACAAAGCCAGTAGGCTCTCGGGACTCATATGACATAACGTGACGAATAGGCTCGGCAGATCCCTTTAATTTAATACCCTCGGACGACCTACCGTTTCGCCGACCGCGAACCAACTAATTCTACACTCGGTTACCACTTTCATAACATAAATCTTTGTAATACACAACCCATGTTAAGGTTTTTGGTGTGTTGATTTTGCTCACGAATATTTCCGGGTCTCGTTTGTAAGATTAAGTAGGTATACCTTCTTGGATTTATTACGCACCTAACGTTACGAACGAAAAGTAATTTGATAAAACGTTTCGTTAAGTAATTAGTAGATGCCGTGCCGTTATTTGGGAACAGTTTATATTTGCGGATGGCATTTGAATGCATGCACATGAAAATGTTAGCGAAATAAACGCACGTTTCGATGTTTCGACGAGTGCTGTTCAAAATCCCGCTGTGAATGTTATTTTTAGTGTTACGACGAATTCCTAATTACGTTGGAAAAAATATATTTATATTCTAAGGGCAATCGATTTGATTATTTTATTAACTGGGAATAATAACATTATGATATGAGACCATCTTCCCAAAGTATCATATTACATGTATATTAACAAGATCTCTGGGTTTCTGAAGTAATAAAGTCGATAATTTATATTTGACGATGCATCACATCTGGCTAAAGAACATGTATCTCCGTTTGCTCACTACACGATGCACAAGACGAATCTTAGTTCAAGTTATTTACAAAATTAGCTCATACATTTTTATTTGAATATCTTGTCGTAATCTTTCTCATCAAGCAGTGACACTCAAAGCCTTGGAGAATCTCTTAAAGTTAAAACTTCTATCGGTGGGGGAGAGCCCAAATCATTTCACTTTACAACCCTATTCGTCATTCGTACCGACTGCCCTTAAACGGCTACATTTTTCCCTAAATTTAGCAAAAGACCTTCTGAATATATTATCCTTGTTTTATCTTTAGTATTATTGACTCCGAGTGCTGGCCTTTTCCGGGTCTTCGAAAATGCTTTTTATAGACTATAACTTTCGAAGTTATTTCAATCTGGCGAAGTTTATTCTGATAACTAAAAATAAATATGGAGATGTTGCAAAGTTTAGTTTAGTTAAACCCGTTGTATGAGGTTATATGTTATTTAACTTTGATTTTACAATCTATCTTCGTAAATAATGCTCTAAGTATATTTATAAAAAAAATACTATTCATATCAAGCACCAAGTATGACTGCCACTTTACGTACTACAATAAAAAGTAATCAACTACTCTATATATAAAGCCTTCCTATCAATCAACTCAGCCTACACACACTCTTATAAATTGCGTCACTAACGCCTGACTCTCAAAAGCAATGCCCTTAATTTGACATGGCACTCGCCTAATTATTTCACAGATATATATCTAAAGGTTCAAAGTTATTTTATATCAACAATTAGTATTTTATAGAATGTTACCGTAAAATCCCGGAATCCCTAAGAATCCGGAGTAACCAGCATAGATTGTAACCAGTTAAACTACAAAGTATTCACGAGCATTCAAAACATGGGGTTCTGACTAGTCACATATTCTAGAAGTTCCGACTGTCCTGTATAAACATAGCTGAATTAAAAATATCATCAGCTTTTAACCGAGCAAATAAATCGATCACATAGACACCTACAAAAGTTTAAAAAGAACAAAGTTAATACATTTAAACTAGTGGATAGTTATATACAAACAAAGACAAGACAAGACAAACTAGGAAACCGAACATACACTGTGTATGATGTGATGATGTGTGACATACTGTGTATGATTTCAAAATGTCACATTTATTACTTTAAAAAACAGTAAAAATAATTAATAACATTCCCTAAAGGCCACTGTAATATTTACCGTAATAGGAAATAATAAATATTACTTATTGTAGGTACTATAATATATTAATAATTCGTGGCAACTTGTAGGAAGTGTCTTAAAATTAATTAAAGAAATGGCATGTGTAAGTGTGTAATCATATAATATTTTATGCAAATATAGTAAGTTCGTGCTACTTCATTAAGTTCGCAGCGTCGCGTTGGAAGTAAGCCAGGGCCGGTGCAGGTCGAAATATTTCTGGAGGAATGCACGTTCATTAATTGCTGAAGATAATTGTTTGGCTCACTTCTTTGTTATAGTCCGAGATCCCGTGCTTTTGTTTCCACAAGACACTTAGGAAGATTATGAGACCTAGAATCACGACGTTATGAAAGAGCCTGCCCAGTTGAAATAAAGAATAAAATGAAATTTGATGTGATAATGATATGAAATGGGTTCGATTTTGTCGTGTGCTCTCCGATTATAAACGCGACGCGAGCTGTTGCTCGCGGTTTCACCCACGCGATTTATTTTTATCAAAATAAAATATAGCTTATATCACTCAAGGATAGTGTAGCTTTCTATTAGTTCAAGAATTTTTTGAATTGGTTCAGTACGTAGTTACAGAGATTACCCCCTATATACAAACAAACAAACAAAACCTCTAATATATTATTCATCACAAACTGGTGCCGTATACTTAATATCAAGCAATTTTTTTTGGATAAAGTTGGAAAAGTTTAGAATAGAATAGATCTTTATTTCATGTAAACCAGATACAGGCACTTATGAAATGTCGAGACTCTAGGTGCACGGTTCCAAATAGTAGATCCTATGGAGAAGAACCGGCAAGAAACTCCATGGAAACTCTTTTCAAATAAATAATAGATCTTGACAATCTTTATCAGTACAATGTTGTGGTAAGATCTGCGAGAATAATGCAATTCAATGCGAATACAAATAAAACTAGGATAATAATGAATTGCCTCTGAATAAGATTGCCATGGCAGTTACGAGCTGACCAGTTCCGACAGACGGCACCGTTTAATCTAAATTAGTGAATTTAAAACAAATACAGACGTTATTTTAAACAGTCAATGTTTCAATAGGTAGGTACGTCCTTAGGCATTTTAAATAAGTGGTCTCTTAACCTATAGGGTAATTTTTTTATGAAATACATGAAAAACGAAATTTCAAAACGTGAAGAGTGACGTTTTTGTTTTTTAATTAATTATTCTTAACAGGCCGGCATTCTAAGAGGCCCGTTCCCAGCAGTGGGACAGTAATGGCCATAAATATTATTATTATAATAAATAATCTTTCGTTCTGTTTTAACAATCGATACCTAAATAAACGACAAAATTTTCTTTTACCTCACCTTAAACAAATATATCGAACAATCTCTGACTCACTAATTCGACCGAACAATTTGTTAACTTCCTCACTCGGACCAAATAGAAGAATAATTCTAGCCGGGTCCCATTTAATTCGTATAATTATTGTCCTGGCCGAGCGATCGGACGTAATGTGGGTGTAATGAATCCTGAATCGAATGTACTAATGGAAACAGACGCATGCGACATTGCTAATATTGTTAGTGAATGTATATCACAATTGTAATAATCGTAATTGAAATAAGCGCAAAGTTGAGGAACAGGGCAACAATTAATTTCACCTTTGTGTTTTAACAACCTATTACGTCAAATATCCTTTTCATTCTCATATTCTATGTATATCCCTGGATAGCCGAGGTCGTCTGCACCTACCCTAAGAAAATACATTCTAACAGTAGTAGCGATCATAAGCATTAGGGCAAAGTGGCATTCGATGACTAGGTATCCTCTGAACATCACTATGAATATGTATTAATATTTTCTTGTTTCATACTTTAGTTTTTGAACCTCCATTTTTTATGTGTGTGGTTTTGACTTTTATGCTGTATAATAAACGTTTTTTTCTTTCTCCTTTTTGTTGAGAATGAAATGCCTATTAATACGCGCGGCCATTTCTACAAACAGTACCTACTTATAGCACGCACGTGATATACGCGCGATGTACATCGGACAGTAGGCTGATTCACGTAACTAAAAAAGGGCAGTAGCCGCGCAGTTACAGTAAAATTTGATCAATATGACACATTTAGTATTCTTTTAGCTTCAATGAGATAAGCTCGCATCAAGTTCGAGCGTCATTGCAACATGATCGGCGAGTCATAAAATTACGTGAATTAGACATCAGTAGGTACATACTGGCTTTTAGTTTCAATACCTATTTCCACAAGAATGTTAAGCACGTCTAGACAGGGTCTTAAATAACTAGTACCATTGCGATGTGCTAATATGACACCCATATATGATTATTGCTTATAAGGATTGGGGAGTACAGACAGCTCTGCAAACAAGAGCGGTTTGTAGATACTCCCCACCCCAATCCTTGTAAGTAATAGGCATATATGGATTAAGGATATAGAAGATATCTTATCCCCATATTTCTTCCGATCTGATAAACAATAATATATACTAGAAAACATTGTTTAATAATCGTAATCTTTTGGAAATAAGCAGTCGACACAACATTGTTTACAGCATCACATCACTAAAAGCCACGAGTAACAAAACAAATAACAAACATTAGCACTGTAGAAATACAAATAAAATTACATATTTGAATCTCTTTGTAGGAAGCAAACACTGTTAGTTGTTCTACTAATATCCCGGTTCACACCTAATAAGTTAATATGTTGTAGCGGTAGTTTAATCACAACTTTTCAACTCCCAACTTTAACCTTTCGGTTGCTTCCACGTTCCATCTAACGTGCGTGTACCAAAATGTACTCGTATGCATTAACAGTAATTAAATTCAATTATACTACTATATTAATAATAATATGCCAGTTACCTCTACGTGCCACAATGCCATTCCATAAACTTAAACAAGGCAATACAAAAGCTCCCGTTTCTATGCTAATGTCGGCCAGCTACCCGCGGCGTTATCATAAATAAAGTATTTAAATATTCCAAAACAAGGACTTGCGGCGACATCCCCACACATCACGGCCTTGACCGTTTAACCCTCTTAATTAAAGCAAATAGATGCACGAAGCTAATTATTAAGGTACAGGTACATTACACAGCGGTCATAAAAACGGCGGGTCGGTTTTGGTGTTATGATAGTTTCAAGGCGAGTATCCTCATCGAAGGACGGTCGGGGGCCACGCAATCCGGACACGACAGTCAATGTCGAACATGCAAATTAATGTAGACGTAACGGGAAAACACAACATGTTCTGTATTGCGTGTTTCAGAAACTAGCAAAGTTTTTATTGTTCTACAACCAAAAGGCGAACGATGTCCTTGGAATGTTTTTATGTAGCTTTTATTGTGCCAAGTTTTATTTTTTTATTAATATGTATCACAGCTAATTACGGCTACGATATTAATACAAGGTTATTCAAATATTTATGGCAATGAGAAACTTTTATATTGTTTTTTTTTTCATAAAATAGTTCATCATTAAGATAAATTAGTTCATTATTGTGCCATTGTGTCAATACAATGAATGTCTACTTTCACTGGTAATTTACATTATCGATGTAATTTTTATTATTCACCTCATGTCTAACATTAAATCTTGCTTTTCTTTATTTCATAAGTAACACCCATACATTTCTTCAAATCTGCCTAATCTCTTGTTTTACCTACTTCAAAGTTTTCTATTACACGAAAACCAGCATACATTTTTGATAGCAAAATGACTATAATCCCTATTAATATATTATTATACTTGGAATATCAAAAACGATTCATGTGTAACCAAGGAAATATGAACAAAAAGACCATAATTCATTACGTAATAACAACGACAATTTATTATGAAGGGAACCACTAAGTCAGATCTACTTCTCATAATGAAATTCTCATGCGTTCAGAAATCCAAGCAAGAAGATACTGACATCAAAGCGGAGGTCACATCTGCGTCATCGTGGAAATTACGTGAAAATATACGTATTAAGACCACGAACAAAAAGCATTTCGTGAGAAAAACAAACCATAGACGCAAATGAGGAAAGTGAAGGCGCTTATTTTTATTTACATTACACCACTTTGGTAAAAATGCTAACGAAACTTCGTCTAGAAAATTGTAGTAAATTACTCGATTGCCATGGACACAACGTAATAATATATAAATTAACTTTATTTTTCAGCGCTTTTGTATTTATACATCATAAATGTACGAGCATGTTAGGTCCTCATGGGACAGTATCAAATTAAATAATCTTTCAAATATAAATCCGACATATCTAAAAATAACGCTCTATTTCATGTATAATAAGAAGGCGTAGCATAAATGAAAATAACATTGAAATTGATTCAACCTATTCATAGACTATTATTCAAACGTTTTGAATTAGCGTATTTTTATAGAAAGAAAAAAAAACATACGCGTCGAATTGAGAACCTCCTCCGTTTTTTTGAAGTCGGTTAAAAATCGAGTGAATTCACAACGAATACGTGGTGCAAAAAGCGATCCTTCACCGCAAAACAAAAATGTGGTAGAACTCGGTGAATCCAGATAATAAATCAAGTCCACTTTAGTTTCCCGCATTATAATTACCGCTAGCCAATTATGAAGCATGTATTTACCGGGACGGCGAAGCGTTTGTTCCGTGTTACACCACTTTCAGCACAGTTTTAATTAGTTTTATTTTACTCCAAACAAATAGAGGCGTACAGGCGCGGGACATTATTCTCGGAATACCGGGACTGAAAATAAACGAAACATTTCTTTTGTTTCCCGTTAACGTTTTATGGCTTTAATTAGATGCACTATTTTAGGTTGACTTCGCCGTTTCACCTTGCTATTGCTTTGTTTTTTTATGTTTATGTCTTTTTAATTGCTATAATAATATGCCATTAGGAACATAATTATGCTTTTTATTTTTCCTAAAGTACGACTTCATTTGGTAAACAAAATGATGGAACTGCGAGTACCTAATTACCAACGAAAAATTACCTCCTCGTCGTAATAACTGTATAGTTATACGCCAAACATGGAAATATAAAGGCTAATGCCAAAACTTGTAATAGTTCAATTTGGCTCCACGACGGGGTTGATGGCACCACTATGCGGGTGACAGGTGACGAATGGCTAAGAGCAATTTAATACGCGGCCGCCACTTTGTTCGGATAGAGTAATTCCAATGACAAAGCAGTATCTGCCCCTCATTACCCCAAGGTGTGGGCGTCTTCTACAAGATTTGATGCTCGGAGGGTGAAATTTTAAAGTACCAACAGAAATACGGTGTTTCATCAACCCGCGAGCTAAAAGGGTGATGCTGTTAACGCAATTAATCTTTGCTTAAGGAGTGGTGCGACAAAGGAGTTTACTCTGCTTAACTAAATAAATTTAACCCACGTTTTACCTAATGCACGACAGATTTACTGAAAGGCTGGTAATTAATGCTATTGGTAAACCGATAGATTATGAAAATATTAGTTTCTATCATAGATTTAGAATTTAGATGATTGATACGAACTTTGGTAAGCATTTTTATTTCAATTCCGAACCGGAGCCGGGAGCATTTGTTAAATGAAATGAAAATATAAATCAAACGTTTTAATTCTCTCAAGAATAAAATATAAACGTTGCGAAACCAACAGTTCGGAAAAAGAGCTTCTTTCTTCAGCGTGAAAAAACCGGAAGAAACTCGGCGCAGCGTACTTTTTATATCTTTCAAGTTTCCGACTATTTAGTTCGTATAACCATTTATTTTTGGTAGATAGTAGCTAGTAAATAAATGTAGCGTAGTTGCGCTGTAAAAAACCGGATGGGAGAAGTGTGACAGAATTTTTATTTACCGACTAAGTAAATATCTTGTATTTTTTTGTATGATCTAGCGTTTTGCTCCTACTCTGCTGCTCTCATTTTCTTCATTCACTATCACTTGAGGGTAGCGATAGAGCAAAAGATGATAGTTAGTATAATTTTCGTGATAGTTGTAGTAGGTACTCGGTAGTTGGCGGGCATCCGAGGCACGTAGCACCTTCGGCTGACGGAGAGCACTCCAGTTAAACTGGTCGCTGCGATAACTTCTGCCTAACTGCTCTTGCGTCAAGTGTCCGCCGTCTTGTACCAATGGCACTCCAGATTTGGCTTTTGTATACAACATAAGATAATGACCGTCCCACATAAGTCTGTTTCCTTTGTTGTGTCGTTGTTGTTAACGACTTCGGTTAATTTGTCTCTATGGGAGAGAAATAAAGAAAAACCGTGCACTGCTAGACGTCTTTGACTGAAGCTTCAGTAGCCTTCTTATAAGTCATTTCTAATACTTAATTGTATGGATAAAGTGACATTAACTAGAAATAAAATTAGAAATCCTGCCAATAATTGCTGAACTAAAAGAAAATATCATATAATATAAGTTCAAACAAATACCTACCCACTTAATATAGGTACAGGTAATTTTTTTACGTAGTGCGCATAATTTGTATCGTGATTCAGTCTCTTTTCCTAAATGGAACTGCAGTATTGGGGTACACTTAAAATTCGACTTAGTATGGGGGACACGCATAATTTACTAGCGCAAGCCATACAAAATTGAGTTTTTATTTTGCTTTGGAGTGAATTTTAGTACTGCGGTTGCATTTGGGAACGGAGGCTGAATCACTCAGAAAATTTTGCACACTACACCATGTACATAAAAAATTATCCTTTAAGTATATGTACATAAATGGAGTCTTTCAAATTTTACCCGGAAACGTCTCTTGTGTCTGTTTGGATGGACAATAAAGTCCTAGAAGCAGAAAACTTTTACAAATACAAAAAGAAATATCTTTTACATTTCATGTAAGCACGAATTTCAGTGAACATAGCGACAAATAACGACCAAATTTTCTTGGTTCAGAAATAGAATATAATTATGACATCAAACGATCTTAACATTTCAACCAAAATTTGGTAGATTCATAATAATAAATCACGTAACCTCTGACATATCGAACTAACTAGAGACCTTTAAAAATCATGAAAAATTCACTCATTGATATTTAGGTTGCGAGTCACGATGAATACGTATTAACGGTCGAACTACTTCTGGGTGAGCAAACAAACCATTATCTCTAATATTTTATGGAGCAAGTAAAGAAACGAAATTACCTCATTCAGGTAATGCCTATACCTATTTAATATTGGTCGTAACCGTATTTACCATACTCATTGTCGAATACTGAACATGACTTTCGAATACAAAACAATGGCCAACATTATATAGGAAAGTAACTTTTATTTAATCCAAAACAAATATATTGTTAAATAAATACGGCCAGCAGTCTATATTTCTCGCTATCAAAAATATTACACTAATAATACAAGGTTCTACCTTTCTAGTCCCGACCCCTTTAAGGGGTTATTGTACTCATCATTATGAACAACTTTTGCTATGGGAGCAAACCTGAAATCGTGAAAAAATCAACTGTTCAATGCAAAGAATTCAATATAACTCGACTAAATATATGGAACAGCTGTTTATTTTTTCCCGATTTCGGGGTTTCTTCCTATAGGAAAAGTTGTTCATAATGATAGATACATAACCCCTTAAAGGGATCAGGACTAGAAAGGTAGGATCTTATATATCGTCATTAAAGAGGACACTTATGTACTTAATAGTACATAATACTATATACT
Organism: Allophyes oxyacanthae; assembly: GCA_932294325.1. Lineage (NCBI taxonomy): Eukaryota > Metazoa > Arthropoda > Insecta > Lepidoptera > Noctuidae > Allophyes > Allophyes oxyacanthae. The sequence continues at coordinate 11,515,291 of OW028613.1, read as the reverse complement.
TACTAGTTATAAGTACAGGGTTTGAATTACAAAAATGTTAAAGATTTTTATTCTTTTAGTGTCACGTGAGTTCACCTACCTACCCCTCCGAGCATTATCTACCCTTTCATCAGCAATTTTGGGGAAACGTTACTCCCACTCCTCTGATAAAAGCCTCAAAGATTTCTCTTTGAGGATTATGGGAGTGACAGTTTCACCGGAACGCTAAAGGCAACAACCTACACACACTTCTATTGTTTCCTCCCTTTTTTAAGCTCTCTGTTAAGGCATCGCTTCCAATGAACTGAAAACAAAATAGATACTTACGATACAAACGGGTTTATCCATTTAAAAACAAAACGAAGTTTGAAATGCACATACAGATGGATCATGCGATGTTGAAACAACATCCAGTTTGTCTGCGTCTTAGAACAAAATATCTTTAAGTTTACAGTCTTCAGATCCAAACGTATTTGTGCTTCTGATTCTTCATCGTCCAAGATAGACGATGTTGTTGTTTCGTTTCATTATTTTTGTTTTCTGAAGAGGGTTTCTTTGTTTTCAATTTATAATTATAATTTCAAACAAAGACAATGTCTGAATTTCATTGAGAAATATATTATTTTCTTACTGATTAGGGAATAGGGAAAAAGATAACAATTAGCATTGGGGATAATGATTTGTGATGACGGCGACGCGGGTGATAAGACTAATTTTTGAGAGGTCACATCAACAGTGGTCGATTAGAACTAGAGCTGATAATTGAAAACAATATTTAGTAATAGAGATACCCTACAAAACAAGCGATCATTCTTTAAATTTTTAATTACTGTCGGGTAACTAAGGGTCCTTTGTGTAATACCCTGCATCCCAGCTTTAGAGTAAGCAACACGATAGCAATTAACAAAGTACCGGATAATCGATTTAAAATAACACATATACGAGTATATACACGTTGGAGCCCTTTTAGACGTATACCGCATATCAACGATTTTACCCGAAATTAATCGAATAAAGTGGCACGCACATCACACGTAAACAAGAGTACCTTTTTGCAATGCTGTAATTAAGCAAATTTGTTATACTTGAGCATCTATATGTGGATAATGGAGCTAACATTATAAGGCGAAGAGAGGGTTTCGGGGATGCGAGACATTTAAATTAAATAATTAGTTGTGTAATTAGTAAATTAGCGTCGCTGGTGAAATTACTTCAGTTGAGCATCTGTTTTTGCTTTACTTTAGTACTAGAGGAGATGTTGTGTTTACTGGCGTAAGGGTCTAGACACAAGTCTCGTTTAAATCATCACAATATATAAACCTCGTGCTTTCCTGCGTGTAAACGACAGACAGACGACGGTATTCAGCGCGTGGGTTTTCATGTCAGTATCTTTCGAATACAAATACTAACGCTACTGTTTATTCAAAATCCATAGTCCAAGAATACTTTAGCTGCCGCTGTTGAAAATACATCGACTACCTTTAAAATTGGAGATGGAATGAACAAATGCGTGCGTGGAATTCACAGTATTTAACAAACACGTGTATTCGTGGAATGCAAAAACAAAAAACACGAGCGAAAAAAGCAGTCTGGACGCAGCCTAATATTATTCTCAACTTCGCGGATTGCAACATCTAATAAACTTAAAATACTTTCCTTTCATTTACTAACATTGAAATAAACGTTATTTAATATATTTTTTCCAATTACCAGACTAGTCAACGCCAGCGATTCGCTACTGAGAAACACAAATAGAAAGAGAAACGAATACAACTCTCAGGCCTTTTAGCTACGTAAAGCATTTTCTAAGTTAATATTTACATAAATCTACAAGGGATAATGAGAAAGAAAGTAATGTTATTTTTTCTTCTCATTTTAGATTACTTAAACAGAAATAGGTAGGTAGTAGGTATATTACCTATATTATATTATAGGCTGTAAGAGTCGTGGGTTTTCGGGCTGACATTAAGGCTGCCCACTGCCTTTAATATCGATAGTTCGTCCTAATTATTACGACAAATATGTGAGACGGTTTATAGGGTTTTAAATTCTCGAGTCGTATTTATTGGACATTCGTAAAGCGACAATATTAATACTACTTTTTCTTTAATTTCCGTATGAATACGCCTACTCTCGATTGCTTTGCGGTTGCGATTATTTCGGCTGTGTAGGTATTAACGATAAACAGAATTTTGTATTAAACTTCAGTTAGGTATCAAAGTAAGTGATTAACGAAATAGAGGAAGTACAAACCGACTAAATCGTACATCACTACATCGATAACTTGTTACTCTGCGTCTCCTACTTGCATGTATACGTCGACCTCCTGTCTCCCACAAAATTGATACAGTGCGCACTCACAGCATCGCATACGCTCCTTTTATGCGGGCGTGCGGGTAAAGGGACAGCAAGTAACAAGCTATCATTGTCGAGCAGTACAGATACAAACACAAAAGTGCCGTATACAGCTGCCAAATATTTTTATACTAAAGATAAAAAAAAGCTTATTAAAAACGTAATAATAACGAACTAGTGGTCGCCCTGTGGTTGAAATTCGACAGAAATTTTAGCATTCTGCACTTCTTCTCCATATAAACTTTAACTATGCCAAATCTCACACTACTCCGTGCGCGCACTATGCTTAAAAAGGGGTACAAAGTTTTCTCTTCACGTATTAATATATAGATATAACTTGCTCAAATTGTACGTAAACGTACAACGTTAAAAACTGTATTGGATTACGGTTTCGGATCCCAATTAACAAATAGGGCAGCTAATCCGGTGCAGAAATTCAGCCGCATGGATTGCACGGATCATATATTTTTTTAATGTAGTATTGTTTATTAAACATTCACGATTTCCTCTGAGATTATGTAAGTAGATCTTTGGTATAAAATTGTAAATATAATATTTTGTAGTTACCTTTCTGGTTTCCTGTTTGTTCCTAGACACTACAGAGTGGTCGTGACAAGGATGTCACGACCACTCTTTAGTGTCATGATAGATCATTCCCTGGAATTGCGTGTACATATAATTATATGCTACGTAGTATATTTGAGCAAATGTAAAAACATAATGAATTAAAAGCATGAGTATTACGTAATTACTTTTATGACAAGACGTCGGCAGATTCATCTTGACTCAAATTTTTCCGAATTGTATATATTTATTATTTATGTATGTATGTGTATTAAGTTTATTTAGCATTTATTAATACATATTTATTTATATATAATTATGTTAGTAATGTTTATGTAAGTTTATGTAGTTGTTCTTAAGTATAATTTAATAGACCTCTTTTTTGGGGCATCTACCTTTATTGTGTCTGCATCACCCTATTGTTGTTTGGTAGAAAATACCTACGGCATTAATTGTACATTGTACCTGGAGCAACTTAAATAAATAAATAAAAGATTTAACATTGGATTACTAGATGGAAATTGCTATACCGACAAGTGCCAAGCACTTAAATTTTGGATGGGGTATATTTGAAATATGAAAGTGGTAAGCAATGGACATACATCCGTGCTACGGCCATTCTCTATTTCTAGTCCTCTCAGTGTAATTTGTGGTATACTCACACGAATTAATCTCATATCTTTGTTCTCAAGATAACATCTGAATACCATGAAAGCGTTAAAGTGAGAGAAATAATAACAGAAGACCAGGGTAGCCACGCCATGGTATATTGCAATTATCCGCTTGTTAAGGCGGGAGTGTTGCAATAACCTCCGTTCGTAGTAGCGGGAAGGAACACGTTAATAATTGTAAAGATAACAAGCCTTTGTACTAAGTGCATTTTAATGCAATAAGTGCTTTTAAATTTTAAATAGTTCAGTCCTTACTTCCTTTCAAATTGCTAAGTGTAGCACAATGCTTACATGATCGTCTAGAGACCGCCATACAGCTGCTATCGGAGCTATCGTAACGACATCTGACTCGTTAACTGTAGTTAATGATAAGAAATGCGGCAATTGAAGAACAATTTAATGGGGAACACCAGAAATAAATGGATATGAAGGAAAGCTTACATAATTAAAATAGGCTACTTGTGTTATAAAAAACGAAATAATTATGTATTAAACATGTTACATTTTTTCCCATTATTCAATTTTACATCATACTTTTATATAATTTTAAAAAGTATTTTTATAATAATAAGTACATTTAAAAATATAAAAATCTAGTAGCCCAGCGGCATCAGGACCAAGGTCCAAGTTACCGGTGGTCAGGGCTGGTTAATTAATATTTAGTTATTTACTTATAATTTTTTGACAATTTGTTGTTTTCCTTCTCTTTGTGTAAAAAAGCCTAATTGTCTTTTTAGAAAGGTTCAATATGGAGCAGAATCTTAACCTAGTCTTATCTTTCTTCAAATAACAAAGCGTGGAAAAGTGTTTGCACGATCGTCTAGCTAACACTAACAGCTGTCGGGCTATCGTAACGACATCTGACTCGTTAACTGTGGTTAACTATAATGAACAGTCGTGAGTTCCGTTGTAACCTTGTAGTAATGCGACAGATGAAGAAAATAGTTCTACTATACAGAGTGCGCTAACAGCAAGATGGATGGAAGTTTAGTAACGCTTATAAAATTTACCAGTTGACATTTTATCTTGCCAACACACAATATTGTCATTTGTGTAAATTATAGGTATCTAAGTACCAACGTCTCTTCGTATAGAAGTTGATGGACTTAGACAATAATTGAATATTTGAGTACTTTATTAAAATTACGGAGCTAAGATAAATGTGTAAAAAGATTTACGAAGTAGCCAGACGACATTTGCAATTCTAGCTTTTCCAAAACTTTTTACCCTCGTGTGTGTATCTACGCATTGTGGGTATTTACATTTCTTTTCGTGGAGTACTTTTCTTGGCGTGGGTGTTATAACTTAGGAATATTTCATGGGACGGACAGCAGTGCCTTTTTTAATTGATAAAAAGTATAATTTCTTAATTGATCACATTATGGTTACTACTATCCCCACGATCATTTAATGAAGCAGATTTATGGAAGGCCTGCGCTTCTTCAAATTTAAGAGCCTTGCTTTTGTCGGTGTACCTGATGCAGCTATCTCCATTTTTTCCTCTCCAATGCAGTCTCCTTAACCTCCTTATACGACATGACAGCAACCTTTTCTTTTATTTGGCTCAGAGTGCCTTCTTCCTTCCTTCCTATCTTCCCTTCAATTAAAGGTCTGCGCTTATTTATAAGATAATGAGGCACGTAAATCATAAATCAACGTATGTATGAACGCCCAACGTACCTATAATTAAATTGAGGCAGATCAAGACAGAAGACCCTGTACCAAACTAACGGTAGCAACTAAGAGGGCTAATACCCACTAAAATAAATCTATATAATATAATACGTGAAGAGAACTTTGTACCCCTTTTAAGCATATTGTGCGCACGTAGCAGTGTGAGATTTGACATTACGGAGCGGAGTCCCAAGTTGAGAAACCTAAAATTTATATATTATACTTAATAATATGTGGTCGAATATCGACCACTGGGCCTCCAGCCCACCACTAGTCTATATTAACACTAATGATCTATTTATACAGACGCTTCTAATAAGCGTCTAATTACATCGAACCCTAGTGTTTTCATTCCTTCTAAATCTTCATGAGCTTACCTTAGGCAATTCATTAGGAAAGTAGTTACGATACATGAATGAAACATGAATTCTCGTGTAATATTCCTTAATTTACCGAAATTATATTGTTAATACCATAATCTTATTATACGTATGAGCTCCCGAGCCTTTTTAACACACCTGTGATGTACGATTCATATTTAAGTATTTTTTTTATTATTATACCTATTTTACTTTTATTTTATTTTTCATTTTTTATTTTATTGTTTGTCATATCAATAGATTTTCTTTGTCTTTTTTCTTCTTATACCACAAGTTTATCGTTGTTACTTACGTCTAGAATAATAAGTTTATGGTTGTTCCTCTGCAATTATCATTTTATAACAGCCTAGGTAAAACGGCCTGTGAAATTAAGTTGAATCAATTAAGTTATCTACTTAATATTCCGATCCCTTTAATAATACCAAAACAATTGTTTAATAATCAACGTTTCCGCCCAGGTATTTCCAACTAATTAAATTAATATTAAATACATATTATATACAAAATACAACATACATGTAGTAGCCATTCCGTCCGAAAGTCCGTTCCCTAACCACACTCCTGGGACACAGACGTGTCTAGCAAAATTGCTAACTATTACACCAAATTATTCCAAATATGTTCGTCCATTACCATTAAAGGCAAACGACTTTTATAATACGCATTGATTTTTATCACCGTTTTTTACGGCGCTGTAAAATATTATACGAGTGGCATTATTGTTAATGCAATGTCCATTGATATAAAGGTTCACAGACATAAATAAATTGAAAAGGATCAAATAAACGATATACGTGAGGCCTATGCCAGCAGTTGTATTAAAAAATAAATGATAAAAGGCTTACACTTACTGTGGAACTCTTAATAATCAACTTGACTAAGTACACAACCTACATAAAAGCCGAGAGCTTTTCGTCTGACTTCAGCAGAACATAATAGAGACCTGATTTACGTAAAAAATATGGCAGGTTGAGTGTTGCTATTCAGCTGCGAGTGGTTAGTCCGTCTACCGCTGGAAATTTGTGTCGAGTTTTCACTTCGCATTCAAATATACAATAGCATGACGTCACTTTGGTATGACGTCACATATGGGAACACTAATTTGCGCCGAGAGAAACAAAGTCATCTATTTCAGTGGCGCCCAAACTGTTCCACAAATTACTACAGATTTTAGTTACCATCAATTATTCCCCGAAGAGTTTACGTACATAGAATCTTTCTAATTCCTTAGTAATAGAGTTCAAACCGGGATATTTACCATGTTTAAAGAGTGATTTGAACTTCTGATATTTGGGCACTGTTGCAAGCGCCACTCTAATACTAACTAATTTTGAACTCTAATACTAATTTTAGTGACCATGACAGTTTAAAAACTTCTAATTCTTGTTTGCAATACAAACGAATCCTATTATTTTCAAAGCGCAATAACGAAGAGTAAGATAATCACACTGTGGCTACGTATATCTTAGTTATCGTCAGAGTTTAAAGACAATCTAGTTAACTTGCACCATTTCGCTAACCGTAGAAACGTTATAAGAGAAGGTGGTTGAATGAACTTTGTAAAACATCGCAAACAACGTCCACTTGGAAAATGGCGACCCATTTCTATTAGAGAAATGGCAGAACAGTGCATGTCGGTACAAATAAGGTAATAAACGAGAGGGATGGATATTGCTGAGGACGCAGAGGGCATCCATCACGGCTCTGTGGTGTGCAGCTGCCGACGTGCGCAATTTAATTGATAACCCCTCCTCGCTCCGGCTCTAAACTTCAAATGGCGGACACCTGGGTTTTGTGCTACTAATTTATTGCACCGGTAAGCTTGTTGGATAACATCGATGAATAACATTAGAGTTCTAATTGTTCTCGGTAGTACCTAATAGCGTGCAGAAAATTGGCGTTTTGAGACGATGCAATTATGCTGAAGTATTTTTTTGGAATCTGTATTGAACGGACGATAATATTTGAAAGATAAACACCATATTCAAAATAAATGACCCTTATCTTATTCCTTCATACAGGCTTCAGCCAAAATCTTGGTAAATTAGACGTATCATCTGTGAAGGAACATTATACTTGACAGTGTGATTTAGACGGAGAACGGGCGCCGCGAGACTTGAATTCAAATCGACATGAGCTCAATACAAATATCGTGGGGCCGAATAGAACAATATACTCATATTTCAGAGGGATCCTCGACTTGAATATTTCACTGTTAGGTGGTTACGTAACCCGAGAATGTTGTAATGTGTATTTATGGTGATGTAACGTAAGCACCGGTGAATCGAGGTGACACTTCGGCTAACTAAGCTTCGTTACGCTTCGCTCGTATTTTTATTTCCTTTTAGTTTGCCTCCACTTAACGGTGTCATCCGGCCCTCGGATCCTTTTAAGTGGTTTTGTGTATAACAATGTTTTGCTGTGTTATTTTTTTATTAAGCGTTACAGGATAGATGAAGTATCTTATAAAATATAATCTTGGATTAAATTATTGTTTACTTCTTATAGTCGTTGTTTCAAGTTTGATAGTTTATTTTAGTTTCATATCTAGTAAATATAAATTTATGAATTACTGGCGTCAAAATAAAGCAAGTATTTGCACGGGTGCGTGTGTATTTTTTACCATAAAAAATAGAAATTCGCAGCGTTGCAAACTAGTTAAACATTTTAGAATTTCGACGCGATGAATAAAAAATTCCAATGCATTTATTAACGAACTGCATGGATAGAGTAATAAAACGTTTATAGCGTTCGGTCCTGAAAATAATAATAACTTTATTTCTAATTAAAATTTTACGCAAAACCCATTGAAAATGATCCACTGAAATATAATACTTATTATACGTAAAAACCCTCCTGGAATTAGCTTATTTCTAGTAGTGAAAACCGCATTGAAATGATGCCCAACAGTTTTCCAAATAATCGCGAAAATCCATACCATACATATTTTTCTGTGGACGGGGAAAGACCCTCTTTTTTTGAAGTCTGTTAAATTATTCAATTATTTTATACTTGTGAACCTCCCTTGGGATTAGCTCCTTATTTGAAGCCTTGATAGTTAATATTATACAAGTAAATATGGGCTTAGTGAATGAAATTAGTATAGATGAAGTAAGAAAAGCGGTACGAAGTATGAAAAATGGAAAAGCTGTAGGACCAGAAGGAATACCTGTGGAAGTATGGAAGGTGTTGAAAGAAGATGGATATAAGTGGCTGTCTTTGTTCTTTAATAAGTTGTTGCATGAAGAGGCAATCCCACATGAATGGTACAAAAATTCACTGGTGCCCATTTAAAAAAATAAAGGTGATGTACATGACTGCAATAACTATCGAGGAATAAAGCTCATGTCACACAGTTTGAAAGTATGGGAGAAAGTGATAGAGAAACGATTGCGAGAGGAAAGTGAGATTACACAAAACCAATTCGGAGTCGTGGGACAATGGACGCCATGTTTGCTCTACGCCAATTGTGCGAGAAATACAAAACGACAGAGTACCCCGAGAGGTTTTGTGATGGGCCCTGAAAGAGAAAGGTGTGCCTGCGAAGTACGTGGAGTTAATTCATGCTATGTACAGTCGATCCAGTACCCACGTCCAGTCGGCTGCTGGAAACACCGACGAGTTCAGTGTGGCTGTAGGCTTGCATCAAGGGTCGGCTTTAAGTCCTTACCTCTTCCTGTTGGTAATGGATGCTCTGACATCGGACATACAGGAGGAGGCACCCTGGTGCATGCTGTTTGCCGATGACATTGTTCTCGTCGGTGAAGATGAATCTGAGGTCCAGAGCAGATTGGAGAAATGGCAACAAAAACTGGAGAATGTTGGCTTGAAAATTAGTAGAACCAAAACTGAATATGTTCTGTGATTTCGGCGGTCTCTCCAGTTTTAACGCCATATCCCTGGATGGTGTACCCTTACCAATCTGCTCCGATTTCCGGTACCTCGGTTCACTCATGCAAAGCAATGGCGAAATAGACCGGGCTGTAAAGCATAGAATTAACGCAGCATGGATGAAATGGCGGCAGGTCACGGGAACAATATGTGACCCCCGTATCCCCCTTAAACTAAAGGGAAAAATTTACAAGACGATGATAAGACCTGCTGCCTTGTATAGATCAGGATATTGGGCTACAAAAGGGACGGATGAAAGGCAATTGCATGCAGCGGAGATGCGAATGTTGAGAGGGATGTGTGGTGTAACAAGATTGGACAGAATCCGGAATTAGTATATTAGAGGAAGTATGAAAGTGGCACCAGTTACAGAAAAGCTGCAAAGTAACCGATTGTCGTGGTATGGACATGTAATGCGGAGAGATGAAAATCATGTTACAAGAAGAGTTGTAAGTATGAATGTGGATGGCTATCAGAGTAGGGGCAGACCAAAGAAAAGATGGATGGACTGTGTGAAACATGACATGAATGAGAAAGAATTAAATCTGGAAATGACGTCTGATAGAGATGAATCGAAGAAAAAGACATATTTCGCCGACCCCAAATAAAATGGGATAAGGGCAGGAGAACGATGATGATAGTTAATATTAGATTTAAAGCTTAGCTCTGCTAAAGTTGTAGGTATTTAAATACGAGCGAATAAGACATTCATTCAAAGCTAAAAGCAGAATACTCTAAGGCTAAAAGCATAAAATAGAAAAAGAGATCTGACGCTACAGTTGAATAATTTCACAAAACGATCAAAGATTCTACACAATACACGCCACTATCCATTTCACACAAGCATTTTCATTTTCTATACTTTGACTATGCCATGTCGGAATACAAGGCTCGCAATAAAAATTCGATGTCCGCCAATCACGTATAGACCATGAGAATAAAACAAGCATTCTCTTTACCACAGGGTGGAGGGGGTGAAGGGGGAGGGTGTTGCTGCAAAATACGATAACGTCAGTGGAATTGTGTCTAGCCGTTCAGTTTCATGTATGCGGGAATTTTGCTTAAATTTTAAACCTACATCGAGTTGCGCCGCCCGATACCGACATGCGACAGCAGCGGCAAATCCCGTACGTATTTGTTTTGTCCATACGCAGCCAGAGGAAAGCTCCCAAAATATAGCGTACGGTATACTAAGTTTTATTTTAATACTTTTGCAGTCTACGTAATATTTCATGCAGTTATTGTTTGTTATGAGTAACGTCACATCCTTAGATTATTGATTGGTTTCCGCTGCCAATCTGCAATCTAAGGTCACATTATTTAATAATTTCCAATATTTTGAAAAAATATACATCATACGAATACAGTTTAGGAAAAAGGTATCTAACAACAACAAACTAAACTGTCAACTGTCTATTGCATTTATTTAAATACTGTCTACGCGCCCCACCACGAAACTACCTATCTCACTTTTCATATAGAAGAGATACCTACCAGACTATAAGATTGTTTGGTAAACAAAACATTTTCGATTACGCGAAACTATTAAAGCAAGTTGAAAACTTAACAATGTTCTCATGCAGATAACTACTATCAACATTGAAGCGATCCGATGGCTAGCAGCGGAGGTAAATAATTGAAGCCTTCCGGGCATGCTCCACTTTTTCGAAACACTTTTAAAAACATGCTAGGTATGTGAGGCAGTTACGACCACTATATCAAGAACCTATATCCTGTTACAATCTCATACTATATACCATCATGTAGGGTTCACCTAACCTGGTCGTACCGAGAGAAGTTAGATTTTACATACTTTATATAGAATTGCGGACCGAGGGAAGTTTAGACAACTGATAGAGCCCTAACTTTGTCTGATAGTAGCTAGTAGCTCACCGTAATGGTGAATTTATATTGGATGGGGTATTACGATAAGAACTCGATATAAAGTGATTCTTTTTCTAGCCGAACACTTGATTCAGAAAACGAAAGTTTGCCCATATAGTGGTGCTTTATCCAACCGTTTCAATCTTTCAATTATGTAGCCTACGTCTAGGGTTAAAATACATTTGGACGGGTCTCTCCATATAGCTTGGTTACTAGTATGCAAAAAAACAATTGCTACATACTTTTCTGATTGTTTTAGGGTCATAGCTCACTAGCTACTTTCTGCAGCAGATTCGCGCGTTTTCGCGTTCGTTTTTCACTTTTTGTAAGCAAAAGGCAACCAACGAACGCAAAAACGCACGACTCTGCTGCAAAAAGTAGTTAGTGTGATATGGCCTTTAGGTAAGTATGTTCCGTATTCAACGTGACGGCTCTCGATTAGCAGCTCACCCCGGGCCGGGTGAGGCTTTAGCGCTGTTTAAACGCTCGACCAAAAATATGCGGTAGGTATCCTTAAAAGTAGTTCATCGGTGTATGACTATCTTAACTTTGCGAAAGAACACTAAATCTTTGTGACCAATGAAATATTACCAGTGTAGCCAACGCAAGTTTAGTTCTAGTTGCCTGCCATTTCTATTATTTTAGTATGTCTTATTTTACATGTCGTTTTTAGTGTAAAATTATATACTTTGTCTTTCTTTCTTTCCTTAGACTAGATAATTTGCAGGTGACCGATCTGATTTTTAACAACTCTTGAAATGCTGATTAGGTTGAAATGAAGTTGTCAAATATAGAAGTTGAAAATAGGTAATTGAGTTATTTTACTGAAAATAACTTTATGTTGAGCTTAATCAAACATCCTTTATGCATACTCTAGGCTTAGGTCATAATCATAACAAAACTTATAGTTACTGTAACCAAATTTCACAAAACTCGTTCGCCACTTTAACTGATTTCCAGATTGTAGTTGTTCGTGCCTTCATCCAAACAAATTCACGGTTCGAAGCGGCGAGGGTTCATGCAATTTAACTTTTTACTGAGCGGGAACGACGACAACTTTATCTTTGTCTCCGCTTATTCGATTAAGTGTGGAAATCATAGTTTTTTTAAATGGAATACTGATTTTTCTTTCTACTTTATAACTAGAGCTGTGAAATGTAATTATTATTAGATGCCTAGATTTGATTTGATTTAGACGCAGGGTTATTTTAACAATTGAATAAAATAAATTAGGTAACTCCTCTAATTGAAATAATGAATCGTGTAAGTTTCCGAAAACAAGTGCAACACGTCTCTTCCCATGGGTCCGTGGATGGGTTAAAGGTCGACTAAATGATTATAACGAAGACGATAGGTAGAAGCGTTCTCTTTTGTGCTAATAACAACATAGGTACATACAGTTACCACCTATCCAATTCTCAGTTGCCCGGTGATTGTCATAAGGGCGTCCCCGCGAAATGTGATTGTACAATAGTACACTCAGGGCTCAGTTATGGAGACACGGCGAGATACGCGTCGCATTGTGCGTCGCATCTCGCGGCACCTCACGCATTTCTTCGTTTATAGACAGGCGGAGTGTGGCGATATAAGCGGCGGTGCCCGCGTCCGTGCCCGCGGCGTCATAGGTACGAATACAAACATATGGCGATATTTTGTCTCATTTACAAAGTCGCGGGGAGATCCGCAGTGCGTGCAAGATTCTACAGCCCGCGCCTTCCCCTGCGACGACTCCTACATCGCTGAAATTTACATCGCGTACGCCACAGGGATGCACGCCGCGTGCTCCGCGAGCAACGCGAACGCCACATATGAAACAAATGCTTCCGCATGAACGCTCTCATACATGGCCATACGTTTGAATCAACTGCATGATGCGACACGCAACACGCCGCGTCTCCATAATTGAGTCATTCTGCCTCACCCTTCGGGGTATTCAGCGTGTTGCTATGTTGAACAAGGCTTTTCAGAATTACCTCGGATCAATGAATAAAACAATACTGCTCATTAGTTGGTTAGTTAGTTGCATATAAATAAATAAAATGGAAAATACACAGTAGACCGAATCGACCTCGTTTGGTTATGGACGCTCGTTACACTGTTGTAGGCAATTTCCATAACTTGATAATAACCATCACGAAAAAGGTAGTAATGAAGCCGGTCACTGACCTCCAATTATCATTATCATTAAAAATAAGTACTAGTGGGACCTCATAACCATTCTTTTAAGAAACGCTTATTAGTTTTAGGCAGTAAAGTTATTATAAGAATTTCAGTTTAAACTTGTGCAGTGCAAGTTTTTTTTTCTATTCATTAGGTGGGCTTTGGCGCTATGCGATTATTTCGCCCTTCCAAGAAATTAGGTACTTGACGAGACTCATAAGAAGTACTCTAGTATTTTTTTTACACTTTTATATTACTAAGTTTTATATGTGTAATGTAACATAATCATCACTTATTGCGTAAGGACCTGGCTGTTCATAAATTAATAAATTAGACTAAAAATGACAATGCTTTTAAAATTAGACATATAAAACATAGTCTAATATCGCGTCGAAACTACGACACACCGAGACGTCTCTCCTATACAGATAAGATAGACTCGCGATTTACAGCTAAACCCAAACTTTGGCGGAAATCTTCAATGTGTACGTAATTTTCCACACCGCTTTCATGAAATAAAATTTGCATAGCTGTGAACTTGAAACATTACTGTTTATACTAACGTATACATATATAGCCGTATGGAACCTTGTGTGGATATACGCTGAGCAAAATAATAAAATGACGTAATTTACTTTGGAGGTTTTTGCCTTGTATGATACAAAATTGTATTCTAGATTTTAGTGTAAATTTTTGTCTGTAACCTTATTTATATTTATTTATTATTTTGTAGTTGGCATATTATTTTACTTATATCTAATGATTCTATACCTATGCCTACCTACAATGTCTAGATAAGTATACATGGTGACAGTGGGCTTTGGTCAACTGTACCATCATAATCACTGTGATTACTCCTTGCCAGTATGCCTTGCGTAACAATTTTAACAATACACTGTGTATTTTTTGTGGCCAGAGTTGAATATATTCATCGGTCGTTATAACCATTAACTTTTGTTCAAAAATCTTTAAAATATATTAATATAAAAAAGCTTCCCTTAAAAACTTCACAGGCTGTTACAGAATTTGTATGGAAATATATTTTTTCTCTTATTTCGAAAAGTTGAGGAACCAAAGTTATTTGTTTAAATTAAGTTAAAAAAAAGTCGGAAGTAAACGCCGAAGATTTTAACTGTAGCAGGTTTAAAAGACCAAGATAACGGTGATTGCGAACAAAAAGCAATTTGGTCTGATGTTTACATTTTACGTAACATGTGTACCTACCACCACAAGTCACGGCCATATCGTAGGATAATAACAATTAAGCTCAATCACAGTTTCAATTATTCATATCGGAGACTTTAGTAGGGGTGTGTCGGAAGTAGGGCGACGGTAATCAATTTAAGGGCTCTGGAACCGGCAAAGTTTCTCTCGTCACGTGCCCGTAGGTTCATCGCTAACTACGACGCCAAATTGTCTTGCAGACTACTGTCTACCTCGTTAGTGTTTTAAGCCGAAACTACTAATTGAATACAATTCGTTTAGTAATACGTAAAGTTAAACAAATAACAAGTTAACATCGTGGTTTTGTGTTAATCAAAACTAGTGGTCGCCCAATGGTCGAAATTCGACCAAATATATAAATTTTAGCTTTCTGCACTCTTTCTCCATACAAACTTTAACTATGCCAAATCTCACACTCTTCCGTGCGCGTAATATGCTAAGAAAGGGGTAGAAAGTTTTCTCTTCACGTATTAATATATAGTTACTCGCTCGTATTATGAAAAGTGGAAGCAAAAAAGAAAGACACAAACAGATTGGGCTCATGGAGAGGACGTATCGTTAATTTTATAAAAATCAAACAACAACAAGAGGTTAACATATTGAAGTGCGTGTATAGCTTAAATCAGTGTCGTATCCATGTAAAGAAAAAACTCTGTTTTTGAGAATTTTTTCTCTGCTGTAAAATTTAACCAATCATGTAAAATAGGTATTACTGCATTATGTCAAAGGAAATATCAGATCCGAATGTTTTGACAATTCCTGAAAAAAATTGAGATCCCTGCCGCCAGCATTGTCAATTCGTCACCTTAGGTTGACTACTATCATCATTCCGTTTCCCACATACGGTGTTAATGATTTGATCTCTCGTTCTCATTAATCGAGCTAATGTTTACCAGAGGACGTTCACGGATCAGTCTGAAAAACCTAAAAACCTTTTCCACTTTCAGTCCGTGATACGTTTTAACTAGCGTTCGTTAGAAAGTCAGGCTGCATGTTTACTACTCAATTACTTCTCAAAGCAGTGTGTGCCGATGAAACTTTGCACACTGAAACTTTGCGAGAAACGGCACCTGCACTCACTCCTTAAAACAACCCAGTCGGAAAATACCTATGCCAAGAAAATTACCCACTGCTCTCTCGGGATTCGGAGTGAAGAATTATTTCCTCCTTTGTTACTCCATCAGCTTTGGAATGCTATTTAACAAAATAAATGCAACATCAGGAAAGTAGGTTGGCTTAACCCAAGTTTTTTAACACGGGGAACTTTGGAATATCTGAAGTTTTTATGTTATTTTCCGGTTAAATGGATGTTCATATATGAGTCAACTAGCGTAATAAGCAGCGTACTGCTCATCAAGGTGCGTATTAGCGTAAGATTATCTATGATTCGTATTGAGTCATGTGTATATGCGGCAGTATGAATAATAAATGCTTTGATTGTGTCAGTTTCATCGCTCATGCGCCTATCTCAGCCAAGTTCGACGCGCAATGGCAACAATGTAGTCCACGCTTCTCGCCGCCGCGGACCACCGTCATTGTTTTACGTACTAATGTGGCAAGTAAGCGTACGGCTCGCCTGAAAGTAAACGGTTACCGTAACCTATGGCCGCTTACAACTTGCACAGGGACATCACTCACGCGTTGCCAATCCTACTACTAGCATTGTAGGGGTCACCCATACTGCCAACACGACATGCTTCCCCAAGGAGCACTGACGACCTTGCTCACCATTAGGAACACAACACTGCAATATAGCAGTGTTATTTGGCTACGATATTCTGCAAGGTGGAGGTACTTCCCCAGTCAGGCCGCTCGATTTTTTTGCGGAAAGTCCTGCAATGCCTACCTCTATTAAATTTAGACATTCCTACGTCCAGTACTTAGCAGCCACTCGGTCACAGCCTTATTCCACCTGTCATCACCTAGCCTTGTCAGGTGTCCCGCCCAACTCCATTTGAGTTGCATAACTTGTTTACCAGCTACAAAACTTAAATTTTGGTTGCCATTTAATTTATTTAACACGGACATATAAAAATGTGCATGCTTTTGACACCACCCGTTCCGTGTATTAATTAAAATATACAGGAAAAGGTGGCCATGTTGTAGAGCCTATATGCGCATATAGATATATGATATGTACTCATAAATGTGTCGTACAAAGAAGAAATAAGTCTGACGTCTAGCAGCTTATATTTGAACGATAATATAAGCTAACATGTTACTAAACATGTTGCATTCAGTTCTATTACAAATAAAGGGTTTGTTTCTATGTCTTCCAAATCTCAGCCTTCTCGTAGTATGCAAGCGCTTTCCATTATTCTCGATATTCATCATTAATTGTAAACCAGGGCCAAGCTCGAATGTTTTTGATGTATCGTAACGTCAACATAAGGAAATTTTGAATCAAAATTAGGTACACGTTTAATCCAAGTCATATTTTGAAAATACTTAGATATGCAGTATTTTTACATTTTCATCAAACAAGTGTGTATGTTGCATAAAATTAAACAAAAAATCGACAGAATTATTGTATTTATAATTGAAAAAATTCTTACGTTAACATTACGATTTACGATACGTTAAAAACATTCGTTCATGGCTCTCAGATAGAATGACTACAGTAATTCTACATTGTAATGAGCTCAAAAAAACATAATTATATATAGTTATTTAAAGTACTAACACTAAACATGACAAATTACCTAATCTTATAAAATTTATGGACTATACTTGATATATTTCATAACATTAGATGTACGTTAACATTTTTTGCGAACTAATTTCTTGTTAAATTACTTCATAAATCTCTGTAAGCTATCGAAATTAATAGTAGCCCTAATGGCTGCGGGTGTGCTTATCTCTAATAATAACTTATTTTAAATGCAATCAAGATTTGAAAACAGAAAATATAATTTGGCAATTTATATTCTCATTAAATAAATAAAATTTCTTTTTGCGTATATCATAGAATAAAATAACTATATGATATTGGGAAGAATGCAACACTATGCTTACACAGTATCAATACAAGGTCTAGTCTTCTTGGTCCCGATCCCTTTAAGGGGTTATTGTAGGGGTTATGAACAAGGGTTATGGGACTAACACTGAAATCGCGAAAAATACCAGGTGTTCCATACAAATAATTCAATATTACACGACTAAATGTATGGAACAGCAAATTTTTATTTCGCGATTTCGTTATTGTTGCCACAATAAAATTTGATCATAATGATGAGTACAAGGGATCGGAACTAAAAAGGTAGGATAAAAAAAAATCATTTATTTTGTTGAATTTAACATTGTTATCAGGAACATAAAACATCGATACGTATCAACGAGTGCAGCTTTCGTCGTATATCATATTAACGAATATTTACTTTTTCATATTTCCAAGCTGTGACAGGCGAATTCGACTCAAATTTTATTATCGACTCAATAAATATAGACCGGAAATAAATAACACCAACAAAGGAACATAAAATTGACAAAAATATGGAAAATACATCCAATTTATATTCTCGCGGGATAAGGAAACAACCAGTCGTAAAAAATAACTTTTTCATTTGTTGAGAATTTTAAATGGACTCAAAAACATTGGATTTGAAAGTACGCTCGTATTTTTAGATTTCGAAGTTGGACAAACCAAACGGGATAAAACCGTCACCCATGTTGTTACTCAGACACTGAATAAACGAAAATCATGAACGCGACAGTTGCATCGCGTACAAAATATCACAAACGTCGACCAAAGCGGTATAAAGTTTAGATTTAAATAATGTTGACAAATCGACTAACTTCCTCAAAAAGATATAAACAAAGCAAGAAAGAATAGAACAAAAGAATGTCATTTGTCTAAAGGGGGCGAGTTTTGGTCGTAAATATCCAGTGCTGAGTGCTGAATATAGAGTTTCCCCGCAGATCCCTATATCAAACTGGAGAGATCGTTCTATTCTAACTATTGACCAGTAGATGACCTAGTCTTTCTTATACAAGACCAAAGAAAATTAAATGGTTGATTCATTAGACACTAAAACTACCACCGAGTGACCAACCGTCAATCTACCGAAACTCCTGAACCTTTACCCTAATTATTATTGTAAAGGTTGTGAAATTCGAGTCTCATCTGAATGCTCTGACGTCACAAATGTGGCCGGTTCCATACAGCGCTAATTTGAGATTCAGCCCGCGCAAGCCGACACTCCGAGGCTTCCCTGAATATTTGCAATTAGATTACCTACACTCGTGTACAGCGGCGAGATTTAAATTATCAGACATATGCGAAAGCATTAGTACCCTTGCAGACCTACCTACGTGAGAATGCATAAGAATTATGGAGCTGTTGCAACGTTAATAAATAAATCCAGTCCACTACAGTCCCACTGCAGGGCACGGGCCTCTTCACTGAATGAGAAGGGTGAGGTCGTAGTCCACCACGCTGGTCTAGTGCGGGTTGGCGGACTACACACACCATCAAGAACTTTATGAGTCCCTCTCAGATGTGCAGGTTTCCTCACGATGTTTTCTTTCACCATTATCACAAGTAATAATTCAATTCTAATCCGCACCTCTGGAAGGCAAGCGTTCAACCACCAGGCTATCACTGCTTAGTTAATGTGTTAGCTCTTTTTATATGCATTGCCCTGATGATGCAAATACAATATGATTTAACTGAGATTATATAAAGAGAACTTACGATAGTACGTGATTTTATTTAAATTTGAGACAGAAATATTAAACATTTTGCCACAAAGCTGAACAATAATCAAGTCAGAGCCAACTTTGGACATTTTCACGATTCTCGCTTGAATCGTATACTCAATACGCAATACCGCTACTATAACTTATACGGGCACGTACCAAACCAAAGGAAATTCACAGCGACAACACACAAAAAGAGCAACGCCTACAGCCTACTTATGTCTTTCTAACAAATATCAATCCGTTCAGTAACTTTATAAACTTGGAAAGATGAGAGAAACCGCGTATTTTTTCTTATTTTCTGTGTCTACAACCAAAATTCCCGAAAAAAGGAAATCATTATCTAAATATTCCTTTCCTTGAATATTTCATAGAGATAACTCGATAAAAGGAATAGATACCGGCGGCCCCCGGTGTGTGCGTACTGTGCAAATATTAGAGACGATCGCACTTACGATCGCAAAATACTGAGGTCGCGTTGATACTGCAACCTTAAACGATACGAATATAAAGGCTATGGATAACCCGCAGCTATCCCTATAAACACGCCTTCCGGTTTTCACGCCACGTTTCAGTTGTTTAGCGTGATTCGCACACGCTTTCAAAGTAATGCGTGACAAAATTTCATGAAACGTGTGACGTATACAAAAATATTATATCGATGTGAACTATCTGTGAATCTTTAATGCGTAATGAAATTCCAAAACTTTGCTTGTAATTTATTACTATGAAGTCTTATAACACAGAGAGACATGCACCTATAGTTTCAGAGTCAGAGGTATTCAAATGTAGATTCTAGTTGCAAGTTAATGTAGGTTTCGAAAAGGATTTTAAAATAATAATAATTAAATTCTTTAAAACATCTTGACAGCGTTAATTTTAGTGGGGGAAAGTCTACCTTAATGTGATGTTGATGAGGCTTAGAAATTGTGAACTCCTATAGTCTACGTAAGACTAGCACTACAAGAAAATGTTCATAAAAACTTCAAACATTACTTATTATAACTTTGTAAAATTAATATAACACACAACTTTTCAGTCCAAGATGACAAACTTAACAAATTCCATCGTCATGTGATGTGTTCCAGGTGATGTGGTTCCATCGTCAAAACGATGGAACCACTATAATTTTTATTGAAACAAATTCACTATATAACATTGAGAGTATACCTATTTAAACAAGGATTTTTTTATAAATAGCCAGGTCGTTCAAGGTTGCCACATTAAAGTGAACTAACAAATATTTTATTGAAAAAAAAATAACATAAACGGCTATAGGTCACACCCAGGGATCAACCATAGAGGTAGCATCTACCTACACCTGCCGTAATAAAGCTTCATGGTTATGTGACGTGTAATAAAAATAGTTTACCCTTTCATACTCCATACAATTTAGTATGACACATCACCAGCTGAATAAGTTATAAGTCTCATAAACATCCATTAGGGCAGGTGATAAAATAGCCAAGAAAATAGCTACTAAACAGAATGAGGGTAGAGAGACTATTTCTCGTAGTATATCCTTTAGTAATATTGTTAATTTGGCATTGGAAGGCAACATGTGAACGGTACCTACTAGCCGTATAAACTGTCACGCAAGTAATAGAACGTGTAAACAAAATGGCCACGGTACTTTCGAAACCAGTTACAATTTAGCATGGTAATTTAAATGTTTAGATAGTAAACGGTTTCTGGTTTGTTCCCGGCCACATCTCTATCGGAATGTTACGCTGTATTGGGATACTATTGGGATCTTTTGTTTGCAAAAATATTGGTATAAGTAAAATTTTACCGTTACAAAGTCTACTAACATTTAAAACCATAAATAATAAACAATATTTTTTAATTCATTAAGTGATAAAAAGCAACAATTTATATTTTTTCTATTACATATATTATTCCCGCTGGTTTATGTATGTTCAGAATTAGATCGGGATGTCGTTTCAGGAAATACCACAACAAGAGACGAATAAAAGATGGGAAACATGGCAGGAAAATAAAAACCATCTCACCTAGCTAAATGTCTTCCAGATCCTGGATTCGGAGGGCCTCCCTGTCCTTCCACCTCGCTGATTCACTCCCAGCTAGCTAGTTACACATTTCAGAGCAATCAAATCAAGTTTTTTCTTCACGAAAATATACGCGCCTTTAGTAAAATAGAGTAATTTTTTTATATATACATCTAATGAGGCAAATATGCATGCTCCGCTTGACGGTTAGCGGTTACCGTTACCTATGGACGCTTGCGACACCAGGAGCATCACTCTCCGTTAGGAACACAAAGTGTTGTGTGTGTGCAGTGGCAAAAGAATAATGTTATTTGGCTACGATATACTGCATGGTGGGAGTACTTCCACAGTGAGGTAGTTCCAAATTTGAGCGGAAAGTCCCGCTATGCCCTACCTCTTTTAAAACTGATAACAATGTCTTCCCAAGATGTCGAGTCTCCAACACCAAGGTTGATTATAGGCCCCATTACAATCTGGATTTGAACTATAGATAAGGTTAATGTCAGTCAGTTTACCCGTTTTACGTGACTGTTACAAAAAAAACTTGAACATCGTGAGTACAATCCATCTACTTAAAATTATTCTGTTCACGTACCCTCCGTTGTTTATAAAAGTATATTTTGCTTTATGGAGAGTTACAAAAAAAAAATGCTTGTAAATCTTCCACGCAATATAGGTAAGTACGCCTTCCTTACTATTACCTCATAAATTCCATTCTATTTACTCTTACGTATAGGTATGTTTACAAACATTCGATACTTTGGGCCCGCACAAAACGAAAGCCCCTGCGTTATAATATTTTTGTTACTAGGCAAGTGAAAAAGGTCGGGATTTTATATAGCGATTGCTCATAGCTTCCTCCGAATGGATATAATTTGAGTCGTAAATGACCGTTGCTGGACACCTAATAACCACTACAACAAACGGTCTTATTGCTATTATTAACATATGTGGCAAGCGGGTTGGTGATCGGTATGAAATGAAAATGAAATGAAATCGTTTATTTTCAGATTTAATGCGTTATAATTATACTGCTGTTATTAGAAAATCGGAAAGTGTTCCTTTTGAATTTCAGTCTTTTCTAGAACATCAAGGGATGCAGAAGTGCTTATTCTTTACCGGGAACCAGACAGCCATTCATAATCATAATCATTTATTGCAAGAATGTAGTACAAAAAGTAGATCATACATTCTACCATGACAATGGTGTGCAACTATTCTAGAGAATATAATTCAAGCATGCCAGTAGGATAATGAATGAGATATATTATTCATTTCATTTGTTCATTCATTTATTATTTTTCATTTTCATTGTTTGCATAGTGTTCTTTAATACTTGGCCCCACTTTGTCTTCCTTCCGGGATCGCAAATTACAAATAGACAACTCATACGCACACATTGCACACACACCCAGAACCGAAAGAACTAACTGTAGACCATACAAATATTTGTTCCTTGCAGGAATCGAATTTATGCCACGTGTCGCAGAAAGCTAATCGCTTTGCCACTGCGCTAACGATAGTGTTTACATTTATGTCGATATTAAGGATACACTTCTTCTTCTTAGCGTGTCGATGGCAAATTATATGTACTTGGCCCAGTATTCCGCCACGCGAATAGCTGAATCAGTTGCAGCCATAAGCTCCTCACGCGTGCAGGTGGTAGGGCATGCGGCGCAGGATAGAAGGTGGGCCATGGTTTGCGGTGAGACACCACAAATAAAGAAAGGATACACTAAAAAATATTAACATCATGTGTTATATTCGTCAGCTAAAAGTAATTCCCACATCCACCCTTTCAGGTTTATTTTTACTGTGTTTTCTTAATAACCCGTGAAAGACGACAACACGCAACACTTCACGTAATTAATATGAATCTATTGATCCTGCCGAGAGGCATCTATACAATACAAATAAATGAAATTGATGTGTCTGTTTGTAATGTCAAATTATCAGCTTTTTACTAAATGCATATGAAGCATATAGGTACGGTACTAATAAAATAAAAAAGGATTTTAAAAACTTTTATCTTTCTGTCTGACAAATCCGGCTAATCTTCGAAACAGCTGGACCGATGGGACTTTCATTGGCAGATAGCTGATGTTATAAGAAATAACATAGGCTACTTTCATTTTAGATAAAATTGAAAATAAGTAAGAGAACCGCGCAAAAAAAATTGTATTCCTCGTGAACGAAGTCGCGGGCACAGCTAGTTTATAGTAAGAGTAGTCCTCAAAAAAAATGCCGTCTGTGATAGTTTCGATAGTTTTCCGTACCCGTGCTAAAATAGCGATTTATTTTTGTAGAGCTTCTGCAATTCTAAAAACAAAACCTAAGATTTTTACCAGAATTTATAATATTTATCTAAAGTAATATCAAACTGAACCAAATAAGTGTATTTAGATTCCCAACTCGTGTCATAATCAGAACGCTTTTACAGATTCTAACAACTAAATCCTATATCGATAGTCGGGATCAGACAGCTTAAATTGGCCCAGAGGCACCAGAATATTAGATGAGGATCCCAGGAGTTTACATATTATGTACCCTATAATTCCACTGAATGTACTACTTACGTTTTTTCTTACTTTATGGAATGAGGAATGATAATAACATGGGACATTTTAATACGACTCGAATGAAACGACACATCAAATCCAAACGCTTAGTGATAAGTTATTAATACACGGATAAGTACAGTAATTTCCTTACAGTATAAAAGTATAGAGCGATCCTACAGCAGTATGAACCGTGAGCATGAGTATGAACAACGCAGCTGCGACACGAACTCCGCGTTCATAGTTTGAACAACCGCGTGTCGAGTAGGTTCCCGGAGCGAAAAACGTAGTTTTTAGCCGTAAAAATGGTAAAATTACGTGAATAATTCCAGAAAACATCTTACTTTATCGATACTTTTACCGTAAACTAATGTCGAACAAATCTTATCGACATTTTTTTCTGATGTCAGCAAGTCACTAGGACTAGTGTAGGTACTAGTTATCTATATATTATTACGTGAAGAGAAAACTTTGTACCCCTTTTAAAGCATACTGCGCGCATGGAAGAGTGTGAGATTAGGCTTAGTTAAAGTTTAGATGGAGAGGGGAGTACAGAAAGCTAAAATTATGGTCAACGACCACTGGGCGACCACTGGGCGAGCACTATATCTATAAATTCATCTACCTGCAAACTGCTCACGCTTCGTACAAGGTAATGTAGTTTACCTTATTATCTATACTTTTTATACTCTAAGGTATTATTCTGTTTACTTTTAGAAGACCCCGTTTGATTCTTTTTCAAAATTGGACATGGACCTTATTCATTTAGATGGCGGAAGTAAGTATAAAAACACCATAGTTGTTAAAAAATTACATTCAGTGAATAAATGAACGACGGCACGGTTGGCGCAGTGGCTATGGGATTGGCTTTCTGCGCTACATGTCGCGGGTTCGATTCCTGCACGGAACAAATATTTGTATGAACTGTAGATAGTCGTTTCTGGTCTGGGTGTGTATGTATGTGAGATTTATGTCTGTAAACTGTACCCACGATACAGGAGAACGAGAAGGGTGGCAAGTTTAAAAAAAAAAGATGAATAATTTAAATTAATACGTTTTCTATATTGAACTTTTCAGTTCATTTTGAGCTACTTTAAAGTTTAACAACTTTATTAATCAATTCTGTCGTTTCTTACAAAATACATGCCCAAGTCTCAAAAACAAACTTTGTTATTGTTAGTCTAGCCGCTGTCTGCTCCCTTATCATAATTTATGAAAGTCCTAAGTAGAGTCCATAACTAACACTACGCATAATTATTTTAGTCAGACACTAGAACAGGAGGCTCGACACATATTAACTTGGCCCTCGTATAATCCCTAGGGTCTATCAAAACCCAGACATGATCTACTTAGGGCCCGAGTCTGACGTATGACAAGGCCTCTAAGCAAAGCCTTGATACAGCAGGCGGTATATCTGGGGTGTAGTTTGTGGAATAACATATCAGTTGGATCAATACTAATCCAGAATTATGTCAGAAATATTCATATCCATCACGGTGACCGCCTATATGAAGGTCGTAGGTCGAAAAGATGATTGAGGTTCACACCATAATCATTTTTGTTATATGATCAAATGACTACAATCGACGCGCTACAGCGATCGAAGTAGAACATAATATTTAAATGTGTTCAAAATGATCGAACATCATACCTATTATGTATTTCTGTAAACAGTACCCACAGATGTACAGAAGTAATACTAGATTGAGGAATAGCTATTTAAAAAAATAAAATGATTCTAACCTTCTCAACACGTAGCGTAGGCTTTAACTCTAACTGCTGGACTTAAAACTACGCTTGACTGATTATGGGCTCCGAGTAGATAGAAGTTACTAACGAACCAATTTCTCAACAAAACAATTATTATCATTCATTTCTATACGTGAATAAGATCTGAGAACAGTTGGTACCGTTCTATTCATGAGAAGCGCCATTCGTATCGTAGCATGTTTCGTAGCGCGTAGCGCCTTTCGTAGTACCGTAGCGCTCGTAGCCCCGTATGCAATTCACACTTCTCTTAAGGCGGCGCGATCCCAACGTCTTATTAATTGCTTTCTATAAAGAAACACATTTACATGATATTCCCAGTAATGGTTACGTATCTACGGCCTTCCGGGATTAATTATGTACAGCGGGATTCATTTTAGCAAATGGAAAGATTCAGGCAAATTACACAAACTGTAACTTCATTCGTCCCAATTATAAACTTAATTAGTGACTTCAGAGAATGTTCCTGATATTTAGAGGATCATGGATAAACCATTGATTTCCATGTGGTGTCGATGACGATGAACAATACTTCTTTATCATCATATTTGATGGTGTATAAAGCGTTTAAGAAATATTTTTTGGGCTTCAGCAGCTATCCTTATACAAATGACTATCCTTATACAAATGAAGTTGTATCTGTGCCTTCTCAGGAAGAGTTATGTCACACGATGCGTCGCGTGGACGCAACGCGGAAATATTCACACAGAAGTCATTGGCGTGGTACATGGTACGTCGCAGGGCAACGCATTTTGCGTTGCGCCACTCAAACGGACACTATTCGCACGTCGCCGCGTCGCTCCCACCGCTTGTGTGATACTCTCAGATTTGCACTGCGTTGGGTTACGTCGACACAACGCAGCGCAGCGCATCTTGTGGTATCGCCGTGAAGTGATTCGTTTTTATAGCCGATTAACAAATGATTTCATGAATTCGTATAGAAAAGTAGACGTCTAATTGACAAGTTCGGATGCTTTAAGTATTTTTTCAGTTTCCTATAAATTAAATATACATAGTTACATTTAATGTAAAAGTATCTGGTAAAAAGTTATAGATGTTTTCTAGCCTTCTATGGGTAAGCCCTATCCAGCAACATACTCATAGAGCCATACAACGAGAGTAACAATCGTACGAATATTTACATACATATCTACTTCAAAAGTCATAACTCAGCCCTCCATTCCTACTAACTAGTTCCCAGTTAACATCGCTATCGCCAGTCAGAACTAGCCCTAAAGTACTCAAACCAAGATATCTAGCCGCCTTAATTACATACTAGGTCCATGCGAGTGTCGGCTTAATTAAAGGAAGTTCGTGCGAGTTCGTTCGAGTTCGTGCGAGTTGTGCGAGTTTAATAATGACGATGTGTTTACGCCAGGAGTTTGCATGACTGTGAAAATTATGGACTGCACGCAACGTGAAATGCCTTTTCTTTGCCTTCACATTTGGCTGTTTATGTTGTATAGTTAGGTTTGTTGGTGAAACATTAAAGATTTTATGGGTGTATTTATATACGGAATTTTAACGGTTGTATAACAAAAGATTATAAACAGAAGTAACTACGTGTACAACTGATATTTTTTTGCGATTTCAGGTTTGGTCAATACAAACAATAATGAAATGAAAATACCCAAAAACGTATTAAATTAAACGATACATAGCCATCGATTATGTAAATAGTAAATCCTTATCAAGCCGGACAGTGATTGTGTGCCGAAGAGTTAATTAACAGGGTGATCCAATAATCGAATCTCACCCGGACTGTCCGGACACAAGGGCCGCCGTCCGGCCGTTATAATTGTATTTATTTTATTATTGTCGTAACAATTGTCGGCTATAACAATATGTACATTATTTTATTTCTTTTTTAATTTTATATCGGCGAAGTACATAATGTGTTGATGATAGGAATATGGATTATATTGATATAACAGCATTCACCAAATTCTGGTAACCTCATGGTATTTCAGGAGTACATACAGTAGCACCTCTGCGTGAGATCTGAAACTCGCCACATAATTGTTTTAAATTCCCCAATTAGTCTTTTAAAAGGCTTATTTATATCCAGGAGAGGACTTATGGGATTAAGATAATTTGGGAAAAAAAAAAACTGAAAAGTTGATCGACTTTTTCTACCCAATACTATTACTCTCTGAATCTCTTTATCTCTAAATCAGCATAAAAACTTCCCCTTTATAAGTCTTCACTATTTGTGTAGGATGCTCATTGTTAATTTATGCCAAAGTTTCTAAGCAGCCGAGTCTCGATAACTATTTAAGTCCCCAGACAGTCGGCAAACAGTAGAGCTGGCATAGCGTGAAGCTTCACATTTTGTATCATAATAAAACAAACAAGATTTTTGTTCCAGCCAATATCCATTTATGTTAACAAAGTTAAGGATTTGGTCCATCTCTGATCTCCAGGGACATCCTACTTCATTAACAATGCAAAAAATGTATTACAAACTCTTTCTGCTTAGCGTCTTCTCTCCCTTGGTTCGTATTTCATAGAAAGTTTTGCGGAGAGGGTTATGGTGACACACCGCTTCACATAAATTGGGGACATACCTACCTAATTCCGAATTTCCGACTTTCTGCTTTATGTCGGAATTATTCGATTATGTTAGACATACGTTAGGTTTACAACTTAAAATACGTAGGAGCAGTTCATAAGCCTAGATTAACAACTTAAACCAATCAAAACAAACTCCCAGAGAGTACTAACCTATGTAAATACGCCTTACCAAATGAGAAACGGTAGTAGAAGGCACGATACAAAAAATGTGTAGCGATGCGATAAGTTCGGTTGTTACACTCAACTGTAACTAGCTTATTAAGGACACGCCGTAAGTTGACAAATCCCTAGAGATTGATGTCCAACATATTTCCTAAGCCGCTAATACGTGTTGTACAACATTAACGTTTATAGGACGTATAAACAGACCCACCCGAATTGGGGAGGTGGGACTAATTTAAAACGTTACGCGCCGCCATGATAAAACGTTGCCATTATCAACTCAAAGGGTTGTGTACGGAAAGATATTACACCAGCGAGACGCTGGTGGCGTTGTAAATATAATAATTGTGTACTTTGCGGTAACGGTATGCGAGATACAAGGATTTGGAGCTCTCGGTGATATTGGCAAACATTGTTCCAAGAAAAAATTAAAAGGAAAATTACCAACTTGCACTGCTCATAATATTATTTGTTTGACTAACTTTTCTAGTGTTACTGTCAGCATAAAAAATCTTTATAGCTTTCCCTTAGAATCCATCCTGATAATTAGAATAGATCTTTATTTCATGTAAACCAGATACAGGCACTTATGAAATGTTGAGACTCCCGGAGTGCGATTCCAAATAGTACGTCCTATGGAGAAGAACCGGTAAGAAACTCCATGGAAACTCTTTTAAAATAATGGATTAAAATTTATTATTACAACTGTTTTTCGCTCTAAAGCCCTACCACCTATTTATTAGTCTTGCTCACTTCGATCAACTATAAGCCTGATCAGCATAGTCGTACAACGTAACAGTTATATGGCGAAGAGAAGAAACCCTTCCCTATCCTGTGGAAGTTATTACACACTTTCAGAATTTGGCGAGCTCGTAACTTACGACAAAGTTAATATCCGCATTCATAAAGTCCAGAGGGTCTTGGTGATCCGTTATGCAGCTTCTACTTTACAGAATAACTTTATAACTATATTAAATTTTTGATCCAATGGAGATAGGTGCAGTACCTAGCAGAAATTTATTTTTTAGTCTATAAATAGCCTCGATGGATTGGCGGATGGTCTACTTGTGATCTGGCTCTATATCCTGTGTATAGTATATTCTTGTGGGCGTAGCTATTAATCTACACTTTGATGACAAAATGGTATTGGGTTCTTCCTAGCTTTCTCTGTTAAAATATTCTCAGTAGCAGGCCGGAATTTAGAATTTTGTCCGGTACATGACTACTTAACCCTGCGGGGAGTAAACATAAATAATTATGGTCACATCATGGTCATGGCCACTTGTCATAAACATGGTTGCCCAAAAGTCAACAATAATGTGGAAACAAATTTCGATCGCGAGCAGAAATCTTACCTGCGAACTTCTGATTCATTACACCAGCCACTTCTAGCCTCTGAACCTTAGAGTTCTACTTCAGAGTAGAATATATACACCTATATGTATATACACCGTCCAGGCTTGGCAGGCCTGTACGACGAGCAAAATAGAAGACACAATCATTTGTTTTCCTATCTATACAAGCTAGTAATTCACATTTTGTGACTACTTACTACAAACGGATGAAGCACAGTTACCATGGTGCCAAAGATCTAATTGAAATCACGTTCCATAGTCACGCACAGACAGAGAAATTACACTAGGTACGTACGTTTATTGGCAGGAAGCCAGTTTGTCCCAGTCGACTTTTACGACCCGTCCACGATATTCAGTTAGGCCGATGGTGCTCTGCTCTGATCCACGACATCGGATGACGGACGGTGCACGCTGTTATAATGAACGGTTGTGCGAACTATCTCTCTTACGATGACATACTGAAAATATTGTTTTTATACAGTCAGTACTAGGTAAGTAAGTAGCGCACATCCACCGTCATCCTACATCCGATCGGAGCAGTATACAAGCGGCCTTATTCATTCCTGGTTTTGAACCACTGAAAATTACATTCCACTTTTATAATTATTAGATACTTTTAGAATAAACCGAAGAGAAAATCCGCCTTTTTAAAGAGAAACAAAGGAATAAGTAACAAAGTTAAATTATTACATTACTTAGAGACGCCGTTGTTTATTACACCGTAATTAATACTCAACTTGTACTTACCCAGGCATTACTTGGAGCCATTGAATAATTAATTTACGGACGAGGTGACAGCGGTCAAGTTTTAATATAAAAACAAGGAAGAATTGCTTAGTTGCTGGGTTCTTTAATGGGATTGCAGTCTGATCTTGGTAATACCTGTTTACTTCGGAACGACCCGTGTTATTGAAAAGGGTAATAGAAACGGCGATAAAGAGGAAAATGTAGGTACTTATTTGTGTATCTTTCTTTTCCAGAGTTTCTTTAATTCAATCTGATCTTTCAAAAGGAAAAGTCAAAATCCGACACTAACTAATACGATATTAAAATTGTATTATTAATTAATTAAATTGCAAGGGCAAACGGTAACCGGCGCCCGCGTACAAAAGATAAGATTGTGTTCTTTGCGTCACTTGAAGGGGTAGATTATTTGGACATTCAAATCAAAATCACAGGAATAATATAAATAATAAAATAAATTTCATAAAAAAAATTACATTGCACAAAACAAATATCCCCTTTTCCAGACATTAAAAAACTTCAAAGTAGAATCACTGAAAACAATATAGGTACACATCATCCATACAATATGTATGTATATACATATAAATGTATAGCTGAGCGATTGTTTAAGTTTTCCATCAAATTAGGTGCTTACGATTACATGTCCGCTTGAATTGACCTTTGTCGCACCTCATGCCCACTGAGCTGGGATAACTCACTGGCATTGAACGACTATATTTTAAAACAATACAATATTATTAATAGCCAAAGGAAGACTCGAAGGTATCGACGAGATACCTGGGCTACTGTGGGTACTGACGGCACGATTAGCACAGTGGCTGAGTGGTGGCTTTCTGTGCTACGTGTCACGGGTTCGATTCCCGCACAAATCAAATATTTGTATGACCTAAGGATAGTCGTTCTGATGAATTTGCTTGTGAGATTTGTGTTTGTAAATTCTTCCACGATACAGAAAAAAACATAGAGCCGCAACGATATTTAAAAAAATACTCAAGAGCGATTCGACTTCAATTTCAAAACGACAGATGAGCTTTTCATTTTGAAGTCAAGGTCAGACTTAAATATTCCAATATATACTATACTTACTTCCTTGCAATTAAATATATTTGAAGAATGATAAAACAAATCCAAATAGCTCATTCAGTTTCAAGATGTTGAAAAAAATTTAACACAGCTCTGAATACGTACGGCTTTAACCTAAACATACATAATACCGGATTCCATCAATCAGTGTTGCAAATGTGGGGATTTATAGGATAAATATGAACGAAATATAGGATTTAACGTCAAAAACCCAGTTTGGAAAAACACGGTGCAGGATAAACGGACGCACAAAATAATCCCCAATTGTGCATCGAATACAAATAACAAGCCACCTGCGAAACAGGGATTATCCTGTAACCGAATTCTTGAAAAATACTTCTGTTAAATTACTAAACATATTCTAGACTAAAATATCTGACGTGCCCTATTTTAGGGGATGTCTTGTCCATGTCTGGGATTCGTAGCATCTCGTAGAGTTGTAGACAATGGCTACAGATTTATTTATACATTTCACACATTTACTAATATCTATTCGTAGCATCTCGGAAAGCCAATCTCTATGAAATTCACTACAGAAACTTCGTAGCATCTGGAAAAGTGGTTATGAGTGGCTACAGAGATTATTTATATACCTCGTATTTGTAAATCAGTACCTAATTAAGCCAGAACCATGACCTGAGCAGACGCGGAGGCAGTCTCATGAAATAAATTTATGCAAAATTCAGTTCAACATTGATTAAGTTTCATTAACAATACCTAATGAACTCAAGAGAATCATTAATAACTGTTGGACTATCAGATTCATCATAACGATCTGTGCACACACCACAGAACACAGAAAAGAGGTTTATTTATTTATTATATATTAATTTTCTATGTTCTGTGGCACACACTTTAAAACTTTCGATCTTAAAATTTGGTACCAAAGGTTATAAAATTTACACTGAGAGAAATGAAAGTTCTTTCTAAACCAACTTGTAACATACATTTAAAAAATAAAAGATGCACAATTAAAGGATTATCAAAGACCCAGGCTAGCTACAATTTTGTAATTTGGCCAGTAACTAAGTTTTATGAAGTTAGGTAAAACTAAGAAAATTGTTATAAAAATCAACCTATTTCAACGCCTCCTACGTTGTAATGTGTACGGACAAAGTCAGTCTCTTACCACGCGTACAAAGTCACAAACGAAAGCTATATCCCTAGTAAGTGTACACACGACTACAATCTTCGACCCCAATTTACTGAACAGTGGGACACGGCACAAACAAATAACATCCCTCAGGACAGGTGGTTAATTGAAGTGGAAAGCGAAGTGAAATGAAACGGCATAAAATTTAATGTGCCGTAATGTGCGATGGCTATCGCTATACAATGTTTGCTGTAAGAGGATTCAAACGATTCCGACATCAGCACCCCTACCGCGTAACTAAAATTGTATGAACATCGACATCGGTATTAAACTTCAATACGATAGTGAGAGCCTAAACTTTGAGCTAACTTGTAAAAAAATTACCTATCATATAGTTGGGACACTTATCTTCATGATCGGTAAAAAAAATACAAGTTAGCTCAAAGTTTAGGCTCTCACGATCGTATTGAAGTTTAATACCGATGTCGATGTTCATACAATTTTAGTTACGCGGTAGACCCGCAGGACCCTATTTACCTCCGGCTTCAAAGTGAAATACAGCACAGTAAAAATAACCATTATTTATATACTTAGTAATATCTACTAGCAGTGCCCGCATCGTCGTCGGAGTGGATTTAAAAAATATACTTTTTCTTAAAATAAAAGTAAAAGTACCTTAAGTTACTCCTTATAACATCAGCTATCTGTTACTGAAAGTCCCGTCAAAATCGGTCCAGCCGTTATGCAGATTAGCCGAAGTAAATAGACAGACAGAAACAAAAATTATAAAAATAGTTTTTTTTGTTATAAGTACCTACCGTGTATACTTTCATAATGCATTTAGTAAAAATCTGTTATTTTGATACTACAAACAGACACTTCAATTTTATTTATTTTTATAGATATACTCGTAGATGTATGTATGTAGATGTATGTGCACGCCCAGTTGCAAAAAAATTGGCTTTCTGCGCTACGAGACGAACTAACCGATAGTTGTGGTCTAGGGTATGTTTGAGCATGTGAGAATCATGTCCGTAAACTGTACCCATGATACCGATATTTTTTTATATACCACTAAGATGGCAAACTACGACCCGCCTGGTGGTAAGTGGTTGTACCATAACCTATGGACGCTTGCAACACCAGGGGTAAAAATAACCCGTGGAAAAATCTTTTCACTCCCCTTTTGAAGAACCCCTTGCTGTAGTCTCTTGGGAATACCTCAGTGGGGAGGTGATTCGACAACCTGAGCGTGCGTGGGAGGAAACTCTTTTTAAGCCGCACGGTACGAGGCCAGTGTGACTCCAGGGTAAATGAGAGATTGGAACAAGAATTTAAAAATTATATTTAAATATTGCCTCAGTGACCCAGTACCTAACTAACCGCAAGCACTGTTTTAGAACGTTTCTGAAGTTCGTGGATATTTTCCCAGATCAGGCTCACTTAGTTTTTCTATTCTGCAAATTGTCAGTGGTCAGGTCAGTCAGATTACGAATTGGAACCATATTTTAGCAATACAGACCTAATAATAATACAAGGAACTAATTTGAAATAAATAATAAAGTAGGTAGACTACCTAATGTACTGAAAAAGTACATATTCATGTTGTTTGCCGAGGCGCATAGTAACTGAAATACCAACCTGTGTAAGTATAGTGTGGATAACTTCTTCGAAACAGTCTATTGATCTAAAGAAATTGCGTTATGTTTGTAGAAAAATCAAATTAGGTCATAATATATTATTGACAAGCGGATTCAATATAGTGATTACATTACTGAAATATCCGATTCAGTACCTACTCAGTAAAATATAAAAGATAACCATAATTTTTATAAAAGTACCTACGGTTTTTTTATCAAACATTAAACAAATACAATGTGTTATAGGTGCAGGTTGTAATACAAACACAATATCCGTGACTTTTTGTCCATCCAAAGGTTGTCTAGAAAAGATCGCTTTAAGCGATAAGACCGCCCATTGTGCATTGTTTTCTATTGTTTTGTATCGTATGTTTTGTTATGTTGGTGTGCAATAAAGTATATTTCTATTCTATTCTATTCTAATATCAAAAATATTAACAGCACCAATTAATAAAAGGCAAGACGCCAACATTTTTCTGTCTGGCGCACCATTAGTGCTATAAAGTGTAATCTCGCCAGATATAAGGAAGCTGTGCACCTAATGCACCATACCACTTAAGTTCGAACTACTGGACGTATCTCGTCTGACGTAATAGCCGACACGCTATGCGGAAAGTAAACTCGGCCATTAGCACGCTGTTGCAGGAAGGAATAGTCGCTGAAGATAAGTTATTTTAACAATATTCGGTATGTAAAGTTTTTTTTTATGTTATGCTATTTATCATCTAATTTAAACTTTTGCTCTTGATGACGTCAAAAAGTAGGTAGTATGAGAATTTTGATGCTTTTCCCACACCAGCCAACATGTTTTTTGCCAGCAAACACCTAGATTTGACGTTTTATGCTAACTTTGATCATCAGCCTACTCTACATATTAAATACATCTCATCATTTTCGTGCTGCACACCACCTTGTACCCACTACCGCGTTGACTGTAAATAGGTATGGTACCAGTCTATGGTACCTACCTACCGTAGTGGCTCGCTTTCCGACTCTCCGAGGTAAGGATGCGTAATGA
Source organism: Allophyes oxyacanthae (assembly GCA_932294325.1). NCBI lineage: Eukaryota > Metazoa > Arthropoda > Insecta > Lepidoptera > Noctuidae > Allophyes > Allophyes oxyacanthae. Next base: position 11,479,805 of record OW028613.1, on the reverse strand, counting down.
CTGGTCAGTGGTCACCCATCCGTGTACCCGCCTCGGCAAACCTGGCAGATCCCTTGATCTTCGTGGTAGCCAGTCCGTTTAGATGAGACCGTCGCGCGTCGCCCTCATTATCGAAAATCATTACCTCCTTACTAATATTACAACGTGTAGGTATCAGAAATGCATGGTCATATGGGTGTGGATCAGATATTCAAACTGAACAACTTTTTCTATGGGACCATCATCATAATCGCGAAAAAATAATCAGCTATCCAAAAAAACTTAAATACCTACTCGACCCAAACATATGGGACAGCTGATATTTTCGCAATTGTTTGGGATTATTATAGAAATGCTCGTTCAATAATATATTCGCGATAAAGAAGTTTGGGCTAGGTATGGGCCTAATAATTTCCTATTCCAATAGTTATGTCTTATATTATTGAACATCTCTTGATAGATGTTGAAATATTACAGTGAGAGATAGGGAATCGATAAACAGATTTGTAAATCATAAAATATATTAAAGTAATAATTATTTTTATGATTTCAATAATAACTAAAAATCTTGGTTCAAAAGTGAATATGGGCTTTATTTATAGGTCTATGGGGCGGGGAAAAAGCGCGGGAAGCTTTAAACAATAGGCGGTCTTTTTATTTCTCTCTTAAAATTTATTTTAAAATTTTCCTAATCTGTACATATTTAGTTGTACAATTTCTGTTAATAGTTAATTTAGTGTATATATTAGTCATACAATTAATATTTTTAACTTAATAAGCATTTTTTAAGCTAGTATAGCTTAGGTGTAGGAAGGATGGCAAAAAAACGCAAAAAAGCCAAACCGGATCATGACGCGGACACTCCTGGTGCTGCTAAAGACTCAGTTTCAGACAGCAGTGAGTCAGATTATGAAGATTCTAGCAGTATTCCAGAAAAACCTGCAGACAAGTATGCCCCCTATAGAGTTACAGACTACAGCCGGAGGTACCCCGAGGACGCCGTTGCTGGGTATGAGTTCATTGTATTTATTGAAAGCACGAATGAAGATCAACCTATAGGACATAGGGATATGATGTACCTAAGTGGGTGCTTCACTAAATTTGTCAAAGGAATTAAATACCTGAAAAAAATTAACAAGTATAAAATTGGCGTCATTTTTGATCGGCCGAACCTAGCAAATTCATTCATGGACAATGCCACTTTTTTGAGAGAACAGTCGATCAAAGCTTCAATTCCGGCTGGGACAACAGAGTTGTCCGGAGTTATTACTTCAGTACCCACAGACATGTCAAATAAGAAGATTTTCAAAGCTATATCAAGCTCCAAAAAAATAATATGTGTCAGAAGGATAATGAAAAAAGTTAGGGTAAATAATTCATCTGAGTTACAGCCTACTCAAACTGTAGTCATCACTTTTGCTTCGTCTACATCATTACCCGATTACGTCCACATCAAAATGTGGCGGCTTTCAGTGCTGCCTTATATTCCTCCAGTCAAACAGTGTTTCCGCTGTTTACGTTTTGGGCATCTAGCCAAATTTTGTAAAAATTCACAGAGATGTTCAGTATGTACAGAGGGTCATTCCTTCAAGGAGTGCTCAGTACCTGCTGAAAAGGCCGTATGTGTTCATTGCAAAGGTAATCATCTGTCCATATCTGGCCAATGTCCCATCAAGAAGAAAAAGATTGCTGAAAGCAAAAATAACGTGAAAACCCCCTTTTCAGACTTATTTAATAAAGTTAATTTCCCATCACTGAACAAATCGGAAAATTCGGCAGACATTATAAATTTGGTGTTGTCTAATAGCACAGCATTGAGTTTGCTGACAGAATCAATTGTTAAATTGATTCAGTTAAATAAAACACAAAATGAAAGCATTTGTACACAAACTATAACTTCTGCTATTAGAGAGACTATTCAGGGAAAAAATAATACTACATAAAATTCAATAATAAAGTTTTAAATATTGCACAGTGGAATTCACAAAGTTTGTTAAGTAATAAACTACAGTTTCAACAGTTTCTTTATAATAACGACATACATTTAGCTTTAGTTTCGGAAACATGGTTAAAACCACACATACAATGCAACATTCGTGGTTATACCACAGTCAGGAATGATTGTGGTAATGATCACAATGGTGTTGCTATTTTTATACGTAATAATATTGAATTTAGGTTATTAGATACATATTTTGACGATTCTATTCAAAATATCGCTATTAAAATTAAAATTAATCACAAATACATTTCAGTAGTTAGTTTCTATAGCCCTGGAAATTGCAATCCTCCTTTTGAAAAGAACAAATTTGATTCACTCATAAATAGTATTCCTAAACCACTAATAATTGCTGGGGACTTTAATGCCCATCACACTTTTTGGGGTTGTCGTAGTGACGACTCTCGTGGCAGAGCTATAATGGATTCTATTGATGAAAATGATTTGATACTCTTAAATGATGGTCAGCCAACTACTGTAGGGTCTCATCTATGGACTCCAAATGGTCTTGATTTAACTATGGTTACTTCTTCCTTGGCTTTGTATTGTGAGTGGCAGGTTTTTCAGGATCCTATGGGCAGCTATCATCTGCCTACTATTACAAAATATGTCGTAGATGCCGCTGACGATGTGGGTCCTTCTAATGTTTCAAATATTCCTCTTCATAGTAATCTGAAATTAGTAGATTGGTGTATTTATAAAAAAATTGTAAATGATATGTTGGCTAGTTTTCAGTATAATAATAATTTGAGTCATATTGATACATATAATAATCTGTGTTCAATAATCCTACAATCAGTTCAGATGTCAGTAATCAATTTTAATAATAACAGGAAAAATGCCACTTGCAATTCTCGTGGACCAAGAAGGAAGCTTCAACTTCCTTGGTGGAACGAGATGTGTGCTAAAGCTGTGGAGGACTGTAAGCAAGCTTACATCTTATTTAAATTAAATCCTAGTTTATCCAATTTTACAAGTTTCAAACGTATGCAAGCACAAAAAAAACGAATTTTACGACAGGAGCGTCGTGCATGTTGGTTAGAGTTTTGTAATTCCATTAATAGGCTCACTTCAATGAGTCAAGTTTGGGCAAAAATGAGGAAGTTCAAAAATTCTTCAAATAGCAGTTTGTTTTCTAGTTGTGAATGGATCTCTCAGTTTCTGCATAAGTATACTCCTGATACAGTTCAAAATAACTTCACCATTAGTCATAATACTTTGGCAAATTGCACAAATAATTTCATGGTGGAAATCTTTTCTATTGAAGAACTAAAATCTGCATTAAGATCAAGAAGAGATTCAGCATGTGGTTTAGATTGGCTCTCATACAAAATGTTCAAATTATTAAATTCACATAGTTTATTAATTTTTTTAAATATTTTGAATTCACTTTGGCATTGTTCTATAATTCCAGAGGAATGGAAAACAGATTGTTTAGTTCCTATTCTAAAACAGGGTAAAGATCCTAGTATGGCTGAGTCATATCGGCCGATTACTCTAAGCTCATGTGTTGGTAAAATATTTGAACAACTTCTAAAACAACGATTAATATTTTATATTGAAAGTAATTGTTTACTACCTTATAATCAGTTTGGCTTCCGTTGTGGTCGTTCTGCTCGGGAAAGTCTGTCTCATTTATTTCTGGATATCCATGGTGCTCTAGCTGAGAATAAAATTTTGGGATGTGTTTTCTTTGATATTGTTGGGGCTTTTAATAATGTAAATTTAAGTACATTATCATCCATCCTCCTTTCACTTAATGTTCCTGGAAAAATTGTAAGTTGGATTTTTGAGTTTTTAAATGGGCGTAAACTGTATGTTAAAGTTAATAATCAATTAATAGGACCTAGATATTCTTATAGAGGAGTTTCTCAGGGAGGAATATTGAGTCCTTTACTATTTATTTTATATATTTATAAATTAAATATTGTGTTAGGTAATGATGTTTGTAATTTGCAATTTGCTGATGATTTGGTGGTATATTGTTCAGGAAAAAACCTTTATAGCATTGGGACACAACTCAATACTGCCCTCCAAAAATTGGGACATTATTTTGAATGTCTCAGTTTGGAGGTCAGCAAAGAGAAAAGTAAGGTTGTTGTTTTTTCAAAAAAGATTGTTAAGTCTGGTGGAATTAAAATTTATTACAATAATAGCCTTATGTTGGTGGAAAATTCAATAAAATTTTTGGGTGTCACTTTTCAAAGCAATTTTAAGTGGAATACATATGTTGATTACTTAACAAATAGAGCATTAAAAGCTTGCAATATTTTGAAATCTCTTGCAGGCACTTATTGGGGTGCTGATCCAGGGATTCTATTAATTTTATACAAGTCTTTAGTAAGAAGTCATTTTGAGTATGCTTTTTTTTGCTATAGCGGTGTACAAAAACTAATCGAAAAACTAGATAAAATTCAAAACAAGTGCTTACGTGTTATTTTGGGAGCCATGTGTTCAACACCTATAGTTTCAATGCAGGTGGAATGTAATTTGCCTCCATTGATGCTTAGGTTCAATTATCTCAGAACAAAATTCCTCTTCAAGATCTCTTCCATCAGTGGCCATCCTCTTCTATTGAAGTTACAGAAAGCTATTAATAATGTTGACATCAATCCACCTTTTCTAGTACAGGGTTTATCTGAAATTTTAAATTATTGTTCTGACCAAAATTTTTTCACTAGCTCTACTTGGCCTTGTTACATGAATTCATATGAATCAAAGTATTGCCCACTTAAAATTATAATAAATGAGTCTTTGAAGTTTAAAGAGGATGTTTACAGAATGCTTGAGGAATGGAGTGGTTACAATCAATTGTACACAGATGGCTCTAAGAATGATAGTGCTGTAGCTATGGCTATTTATGATGTTCAGGCTCGAAGTGGTTTCGGAAATAGGTTGTCTTCAGTAGCTACTGTGTATACAGCAGAGGCTATGGCAATATTTAGTGCTTTAGAGCATATAGGGACTAGGCAAGAAAATAAATGGATTATTATCACTGACAGTATGAGTGTATTGAGAGCACTAGAAAATCCCAGTTGCAATGCAAAAACTTGTTACATAATTTACAATATCAGGGAAAAATACAACAATTTACAGAAATTCAAAGATATCGTGCTTTTTTGGACACCTTCACATATTGGGGTGGTAGGAAATGAACAAGTTGATTACTTAGCTAAATCTATAGTTAACCACCATCAGGTATGTCCAATTTTAAACAATCCCATTCCAAATTCTGATGCTATATCTCACTTCAAATCCATACTGGTAAAAGATTTTCATAATTCATGGCAGCAGGTAGTTCAGATCAAAGGAAAATGGTTAGCTGAGATCAAAACCAAGATTTCTCCTCCCTGGTTTGTAGGAGGAAATATCTATCGGGACAGAAAATTTTATACAATGATTTGTCGTTTACGATTGGGGCATTGTCGATTTAATGCACATTTGTTTAGGATTGGCATTCTGTCTTCCCCAAATTGTGATTATTGTAATTCTGCTACACAAACGTTGGATCACATAGTATTCGATTGTCCTAGTTTTGCTCTCCAAAGGATCATTCTCATTGACCGTCTCCTAAGTATTTTTAAAAACGCTGAAGATGTCCCGCGCTCACTTCAGCAACTTTTGAGGAAAAAAGATTGTTTTATACCAATTTATGACTATTTTATATCAACTGTAAATGAAATTTGAAATTGACAAGTAACTAAGTCATTTTGACATGCGAACGATGTCACTTGGTAACCTAGACCCATATATAAACTTGACGACAAAACGATGGAGCCATAATCCTAAAATTTGAATTGAATTGAACTTGACGAGAAAGGAGAAATAATATTTTAATTATTTATGAAAAAGTAAGAAAAAGAAGATACACTGACATAAAAAAAAGAAAATAAGACTTGGCTTCGGCCTTACGATTTTAAATTTATGACATTACAAGAAGAAAATAAGACTTGGCTTCGGCCTTACGATTTTAAATTTATGACATTACAAGAAGAAAATAAGACTTGGCTTTGGCCTGAAGAATAGAAAGAAGACAAGAAAATTAAATCAGACATGGCTGTATGGGCTGAGCTCCCTTTGCCTGTCCCATAAGGGACAAAAGAAACAAAAAAAAAAAAAAAAGGTCTATGGGGCTTTGTTAATATTGTGAACCAATGGAACCAAAAGTCGAACACACACTGACTGTCAGTGTCAATTTCAATTTGACTTGACAGTGACATTACCAACCAATTACCAATTTTGCATCTTGCCTTTGGACTGAGAGAATTTTAGAATCATCGTCAAAACGATGGAGCCATAATCCTAAAATTTGAATTGAATTGAGAGAATTTTATTGTGATTGTGAAATTCAACAATTAACAAGAACAGCTTGGAAATTTAATCAAAAATGGTCCGCAGACAGCGTGAACAGAGCACCACAGAGGATGAAATCGTAATTGGTAAATAATCTTACCTTTGTTTTGTTGAAATTACCAAACCCTCAAGTATTAATAAAATGATAATTTATAGACACACCGCCGCAGAAAAAACATAAAAGGCATAAGCATAAAAAGCATAAGAAGAGGAAATTAGAAAATGAGTTCGATAGCGAATCGTCGATCGATGTATCGTACGAAGATGGTATGGACAAGCCCTACAAAATTAAGGTAAAAGGACGAGACTTGCCGGCTACGTCCGCCGCTGAGCTGCTAAAAGCCCAAACTATGAAGTCGTCATCTGACTCCCGAAGGTCAGTACCTGGCTCGTCATCAAGCACACCGCCAAAGGCTTCATCATCAAAGAAAAAGAAGAAAGGCAGAGATAGTGGAACTTCTAGCGAAGAGGAAAGATGGTTGGATGCTATCAAATCTGGAAAATTAGAAGAAGTAAGTAGAACAAATCAAGTACTATTCAGGAAAGTCTTTTAATGTGATGTGAATTTACCAACATCCACACTAGAACAGTGAATGTTAGTATGTATTCATAGTTTTAAGATTTAGAGCCCCTGAAATTGTGTTGAATATTATTATCCCAATTTAACTTTCAGGTTGATGAAGAGCTCAAGAAAATAAAACCAAAAGACCCTAAAATGATGACAGCACGACAAAGAGCCATGTATGAACGAGGAACAGACAAGGAGACTAGCCCTGGGGGAGAAGTGCTTCTTGCATTGCCATCAGGATACAAAGAAAAAGTTATGACAGAGGAAGCCATCCAGAAAGCTGCCTTAAAATCACAAAAACGCAAACAGATGGCTGATGAGAAAAGAGAAAAGGATAAAAAGAAAACTATGGACAGACTTCTTAAAAAACAGGATTCAAAATTGAAAATGTCAAAAGGCAGACCAATTAGAAAACTAGAACCAATGATTGTTTACAAAAATAATATCAATGAAATCTCATTAACGTTACCGCCTGGTGTGCCATTCCCACTGGAAAAGAAATTTCCCATTGACCCTCCAAAACCAGTGAAGTGTGGTGTGAATGGATGTGACAATTTAAAAAAGTATAACTGTTCTAAAACAGGGATTCCTTTATGCAGTTTAGAATGTTACAAAAGTAATTTAATATCTACTCAATAAAGTATTTTATAACTAGTTGAAGCATAAAATTATTATAGTATGAAGTTGTATTAGCATAATGTGTATATTCTATAATCACAGGTTGCATCCAATGAATGAGCCCTTTATTTTTGTTTATTAATTGTAACTTTTTGTATGTTTATTACTAGTAAAACTAAGCCAAAATCTGTGGTTCTCAGTAAAGTATAGGCTAACTACTGTCTTTCCATGGGTGTTGTAGAAGAAATTTGAGGGATTATAATATTAGGATGGGTTGCACAACATTTTCTTACTGTGTGTTTACTGCAACTATTACCAATGCATTTGCAAAGTATGGTGAATTTTCCAAATTATAAACAAGAACCCAAATTTTTCCTTCAATCATGACTTTATCTTCAGTCTCCTTACTAGGGTTAAAATTCACTGTTGGACTTAATCACCCCTCGAAAGCGTTATGAAGAGAAAGATGGACTGTATGATTAGGAATTATTATCATAGATAAATCCTTTGTTGCCATGATGGTGCAGTAAAACCATGTTCCATTGTCCCTAAATATAAGATATACTACTAGTTAATTGATATCAGTTTCCTGCGGTTCCGTGGGCACGAAGGGTATGTGACCAGGGCCCCAGCTGTACTCTGCTGCAGTCGAGTAGGCGTGGGCAAAGTGTATCATTTTTGGGATTGGATCATTTGCATCTGACTCACTGAAAAGATCCGAATCACTGATATGCTTCATTTGTATCATTTAGTTCATCGGCTCAAAGGATATAAAATGGCGCGTACTCTTTCGGAACCGTATCACAGATACGTATAATTGAAGTATGCAAAAAACGACCTATTGTGTTTGATATGTAAGCGCCTTAGTGGTCATTTTTACGTGCATGGATAACGACAACGAATTATTGTTTTGATTGTTTAATTGAGTGCGACCATTGCACGTTTCGGGGCCAATTTCACGTCCGGGGCACCGCCAAGAACAAGGCAACTTGTTTTTAAATAAGTATATGGAAAAATGTCTGAAGGCCCCCAGGCTCCAGTTGCCCAGGGGCCTCCACATGGCTAAAGACGGCCCTGCTAGTAAATGTGTGTAACACAAATAGCTGAAAATATACTTAACAGAAATAAAACAATTGAGGACAGCTAAACAGTGAGCATATTATATTTTGTAATATAACAAGTTATAGGTGTTATAAATTTTACAATAATCACACCTCTTCATACATACGGCTTCTATGATAATGAAACCAGTCTTGCGATGTACTAGGAAGGACTTCGTGCTCGTTTTGTACATTCATTATTTATTAATATTAATACTAATTTTAAATCCAATCAATTAAATTAGCCTCTACTGATATCCTTCATACTTATTTGAATAAATCTACATTTTTATAATATTATGAATGGAAAATGTCTTTGCAGTGTGACCAAGTTACTTGTAATATAAAATCAATCTATGCACTATTTATGCTAATGTCCAGGTCACATATTGGAAAATGTATGCGCATATCATGGCGCACACCTTTATACTATAATTGTTCTTAGTACTTCTTGGGCGCTCCACGTTTTTTTATAATGCTGCGCTATTATCAAGGCGAGTGCTACGCACCAAGCCTTTGACTGGCAGTTCCTGGAAATCTATTATGTTCGAAGGCCGATCTGCCATGCATTGAGTTGAGGGCTCTATCTGTTCATATTATAAAAAGTCAAATGGAATAATAAAATATCAGACTAGACTATTTAATCATCTGAATAACATCAATATCATTCCATATACTTTTTACAATTATTTATATTCTCCATGTTCTCAATCAACTACAATCACATTAGCTATAAAATTTGGCAAAACCATACACATCATGACTCTTAAAATACTATAAGAATATGACTGTCATAATCATAAAGAACTATAATTATATTACTTTCTATTGCAGACAGTCTACAACGTCATGTTTTTCGGGTGTATTGAAAATTTATTGTATAACAGATAAATAAATAAAGGTATATGGCAATAAGGTGACATAGTTCATAAAGGTAGTGCAATGCAGTATCATAAATCCATTAATAGAAGTTATTATGAATAACAATCATTCGCCACGATCTACCTTCATCCCTAAGGGGAAAGTAGGACCAGAGGAATACATCACAACAAAAAGTTTGTATTAAATTATGAGCTTCATCCTCTAGAGATGCATCAGGAACAAGATTCTAATACTAGACAACATTGATTTGGCAAATCACTTGAGCTGTGTAAGTTGTGTGATAATAATAAGCGTAAAATTATTTTTTATATTAGAATTACGACATAGATGTACTGTACAGCTTGTACACATTGTTTCATATAGAATCTTAGATAGTACATTACACGCTATTTTACACATAACATATATCATGCAACATTAATCAATGTACAGTTTAATTGCCTCAAGACCCTATCAGTCTCATTACAAAATATGCATTAAACCTGAGTTTAGACCAGGTCTAACAAGACCAGTGTTAAACTAAGACCTTAGTTTGACTGTCTTATTAAAAACAAGATCTATACCAAATCTTAGGTAAAACTCAGGTTTAGGCTCTGGTTTTAGAAAATTGTTATTACAAAACAAAGTTTAACGAAAAAACTCAGTTTTATCTCGGGTCTAAGATAAACCAGGTCTCCCCCTGGTTTTGCCGCGGTATATGTGACATTATCACTTCTTTACTTTTGGTTTTCCATTTTATGTAAAAAGACAATTATCTAAATGCCCCGCAATTTTTATTTTTTAATTGAAACTGAGTTTGAGAGGCGGCGTCGAACTACTACTAGGTTTGTTGTAGAATTTATAAGATCTTTTTTTACTTACACGATATTCTGCGTTTCCTGTCACTTATCTATGTTTCGTTTTCTTAAATACAATAAAGATGACGAAAAAACCCAGTGATTATAATATTCTTTTTGGTACCGTAACACATATTGTAAGTTTAAATCGCCATACATAAAATAATGTCGGATTTAAACCAGGTCTTGTTAGACCTGGACATCTGGTCTAAACTCAGGTTTAACAAATCTTTTGTAATGAGACGGTATATGACTGCCACTAAAGGCTGACATATGACGACTAAAAGCTTTAATTGCATATCAGCATTTATATTACACCTAATAATTTTATACATGAACAACACATACTGTAGAATTTAATCAAACACATAATTTATGAATCGTATACTAGACATCAACCACAATTCTTTTTTACGGATAAACTACTTCAGCTATGGACTGGAACATGAATCCAAGATATGTTTACTGCATCATAATTTGCACTATTAATGTCATTTTTTTTTATTATACTTCATCTGGCATAATGTACTCACTAAACACAGAACAGACACATTAGTATTAGCAGAAAGTTGTCCATAATATTATCTGACTATATACATAAATGCCTCATGCCATTTTCATCCCACCACAATCAAGAGAGCCATAGAAAAGAGGTCAATATTGAAGACACAGCTCAGGAAAGTCTACAGACCAAAGCAAGGCAACCAGCAAAATGGCAAAAAGAAGCCAGCTTGGTATCAGACATTAGTCCGTTTCGAGCTTCGAAGGCGCGCCAAGCCGGACTGTAACCGCTAAGACTGATTATTCTGCTTATTTGACCGCAGTCGTGCTAAGCCAGATCGCTCCTCCTCTTCGTCACTAGTGCAAGAGAGCCCACCAACAGCACCGCGGGATGACGTCGCCTGTATTAAATCTTGATCAGGTCCATTTCTACTCTCATACAGTAAGATTCCTAAAGTCTCTTCATAAATTCTTGCTTCAGGAAATTCAACTTTAGTGTGCTTTTTGTCAGTGGCATATACAATAGATGTGCAGCAAACTTCAGCACATTTCTTGCCATGCCCGAAGAATGACCAGCAGCAAATCTCATTTGAACCGATCACATCCTTTATAAATAGCACTCTGCCACTGAAGCGCAGCGAAAGCTTGTCAAACAGTTCAATATTCTTCAACAAGTTGTCATCCGATGTGCTTGTGTAGGAATATTTGTTGTTATGTCGGTTAATCAGGAGTTTTACAACAGGCTGAAACATAAACATAATCATGCTTAAATTTTTCACAACTTACAATGACTAATTTTCTTCATTTGACTTGAGAATCTAGTGGATGTTGTAAGCAACATCCTTGAATAAAATAAATTATTTTCTGATAAAAACGTAATAAATTCAATATGTTTCTACAAAGAAGTCCCTCCTGACATTTGATTTGGAAATAGATATGACTTTATACCTTTGAAGTGGACATGATGAGCAGTTGTTCTTCTTTATGTGAAGTAATCAAGGGAACCCTACAGATAGGTTCTGCTTCTCTTTCCTTCTTTGCCAACGCCTGTTGACAAGATTCAGTCAATTCTTCAATAAGGAAATATTTGGCTTCTGCTAGAAGTTCCATGATCTCACGATAACTGTCAGGCAGAGCTACTGTACCATCACGAAGGTAATTGAGTATCGTGCCGAAGTGTTTTCCGCAGCGGTCAATAAGTATCCACCCTAAAAACGAAAAACATCCGTTTATCAAATTTTCTTTGATGATTCAAAAGCATTACGTAGGTACTCGTTTTGATAAATGCAAGATAGCAAGGTACTTATTATCACAGTAAATGATGCGCATACCTTCCGAATCAGTTAGTACTTCCATCCTACCACTGAACATCGTTCTCAACATATTATCACTCTTAGTAAGAGTGCCAATAGTTGTATAAAACAGCGTCCCGCCTACGTTCAGCTTTACATACTGCGACGGGCTACCTTTTATCAATGTTTTGTGATCGCCCGACATTTTAACAAGCAATATGCGTACGACAAATACAATACGAATTTTACCAACAAACTTGACACTTGGGCTACAAAATCTGATCGAAATAGAGATTATTTCCTCTTGAGTTTTAATTTCCACATATTTTATTATAATTCAAAATCCACTGTATTATTATTTTATTTCACCTATTACTATGTAGCAGTGTAGCACACAAAATAATCCTTTAGTTTTTTTTCTATCGTAGTAATTTAGTGATGTTGATAATCGATTATTTATAATCGATTAATCGATTATTTCTTTATTTGGTCATATTGATGAATTTCATTAATATTACGTAATCGATTAGATTACGTAATCGACCATTTAAAATAATCGCCTTTCGTGCGGCTAGTTATAATCTTTTAACTACACTCTTATCGTAAAGTTCTGATTACATAATAATAATAATTATAAATCAAAAATACTATCGACAGACTATAATATGAATGTGGAACTCAAATTTATTTAAAAAGTTTTATTATGTTAGTATGATATTGCTATAAAATAACTTTTTTAATTTTTTCTATTAAAGTACACTTTGGATCGACCAAGAAGTTTTCAATTATATTTTTATACTAGCTGCACATTCATAGCAGACGGGCGCGCGCGCTAGAGCGCATGCACGGTTTTTTCGATGTATTGTGTATATATATATATATTGTGTTTATTTATGTTTACTTTATTATCATGTTATCTACCTATTTCAGTATAGATCTAATTGATCTAAAGTATTGTATGAAACAGCAAATTACTAGGTATTAAGGCTGACATTCAGAGACGACACAAACGAGTCTAAGCGTGAACTTACGCTTCCATCTGTCAAACTTACGAACAAATTTTGACAGATGGAAGCGTAAGTTCACACTTAGGCTTACATTCAGAGACGACAGAAACGAGTCTAAGCGCGAACTTAAGCTTCTATATGTCAATGTTACGAACAAATTTTGGCACACATGATACTTTTAGCATCGGCGACTACCCATTTTTCGATTGCACCGATGCTGAATCGCGTTTTGACGACTCACTGCATCTGGCGGAGAGGTGAAGAGCGGGCGGACCCGGTAGCACGCCAAAGCCTCAATAAATCGCAGTGACTAGCATCTGTATAATCTCGACATCTCGTAATCGGAATCGATTCAACTTTGACAGTGCATGTATGTTCATTGCGTTGTTCCAACTGTCGAGCGTAGTGATTTTTAAACCTAATTTTATTTATTTACCGTTTTTAAAATCAGTCTGGAAATAGTTTATTCTATTTAAAGAATCGATTAATAACCGAATATTAATCAATTAACCGATGTCTGGCTACAATTCGTATTGGATTAATCGATAATGAAAATAATCTTTTATCGACATCACTAATCTATAGGTATATACTCAAAGACTAACAAAAGAGTTTTTAAAAATTATGACAGAAATTATTAAAAAATTAACATAATTCCTCTCTCCGTCCACGCGAAAAAGTCTCGAAGGGACAAAAAAATATACGTATTATTTTAGATATAAACTCTTTGATTCATTCATTTGATTGCATTGCCTAGAGAAGTAGGTTGTCGAGTAATACTGAGAGTAATACCCTATATAGTTTGTGGTTGTCGATTCTGAGTAGTACTGAGCTTAGTTGTTGGGTAATTTTATTTTGTGTACTGGTATTATGCGGAACTCGAACGCTGAAAACCTTTGATTATAGAAGTATATCTCTTCTATAATCTAAGCTGAAAACTGCGTATTGTCGGTGGGGTGACTGACGCTACTTGGAAGTATTGTAGAGGCTTGTACAACATTGCCTTTTTATTCATATAATTATTCAATATAATCTAAAGCCATATTATGCGAAATTCCGTCGAGGTTTTTGCGTGACTGCAAATCGGCATAATAAAAGCAGCCCATAAATAGCCCTCATAGAATAGTCCCCATAGGCCTATACCATAATGAAGTGCGTGATAGACGTATATATAACCTAGGAACTTTATTATATACCTATAAACCACCTATACACTATATAAAAGGAACATTATTATATAAACTATATATTGTATAACTATACCAGTAAGAATGCGAACTTATGTCGTGGCGATCTTGATCGCCCATCTCATGTTGCCTGTGTCAGCAAAATAAAACTCCTTACCTACATAATAAAATTTATTATCATCAAGTTTTATTATCATAAAATTTAAATGGAGAAGAAGTGCAGAAAGCTAATATTACGGTCGAATTACGACCACTAGTTTTATTTAAAGTATTTATCACCTACCTACTTATAAATATTATAGCGCAGTAACAACCGATTCTGTTGCTTCATTTTTTTGTTTTACCGATGTATAAGATGTCGGATCCCCTCGTCCAAACCTCTGAGCGTCTTCTAATGTTTCTGGTAATTTCGCATTCAATGTTTCAGGTAAAAAGAAACACGATGTTACTCCACTTAGCACTGTCATGACAATCAATATAGCGCTTGGATAGCGAGCATCCAACCGACGTCCCTGAAAAGTTTAAATGGTAACAATTATGTTATTTGGTAGGTATACATTTCGAGAGTAACAAAATCAATTTTTGCCTTTGAATAATATTGTTTAGAACATTATGTTTAGAATTCCTTTGATGCCTTTTGGTGCACACTTCCCTTTCTACTGGTGTCTTCCACTGGTTATTCGAATGTAACGGTCATACTATTATTAAGGTGCAGCGCAGACGACGGACATTTTGTCCACCGTCGTTCGCTGTTGCCGAGCACTACCGGTGTATTGAGTGACGGACATTTTATATATAATTCCTAATGCTTTATCGTCGCGGCAGAAAATCCGTCGTATACTCAGCGCCTTATTTTTTTTTTTGGGTTGTGTTTTTTTTTGTGTTATTATACACGGTGCCCCTCACTAGGATTTCTCCTGTGTCGAGGGTACAGTTTACAAACATACATGTCACATGAACACACACACCCAGACCCGGAACAAGTATATATAGATCATACAAATAATTGTTCCGTGCGGGGATCGAACCCGCGGCACGTAGCGTAGAAAGCTAATCGCTTAGCCACTGCGCCAACCGTGTCGTCAAATTGTACCCTAACGTTAGCGAAATCAATTATTATTATTAAAATAGGTACTCTAATAAAAGCAGTGAATGAAATTCTCAACTATGATTCTTTTGATGATAAAACCCCCACTATAAACTCACCAAATATAAAATGTAGGGTGCTAATGCACCTGCTCCACCACTTACGACATTGCCTAATGACATTCCTGATTGTCTGAGGCATGTGGGATACAGTTCCATGTTGAATAAGTTTATTATATAATATGAAACTGTTATTGACAACCTCTGGGTAATAACTAAGAAAGTTCCCAGCCATTTGCTTTTTAACCAGCCTGTGCTACCTGAAATTGAAAATGGTATTTATTATAACACCCAAGAACATTGTACATAGAACTGGACGTTGCGGCTAGAAGAAAACAGTGAAAACCAAATAAATGGCCTTGAAATAAATCAGTTATATTTTGCATCTCTTTCATCAGGGTGACCAAGTTTTGAAGTGAAACTTCCATATACATAGACGGGGAGTATTAGGAATTTCTGTCACGAAAAAGCGTTACGGCCGCGTGGAGGAGGTAGACGATATATTGTCCGTTGAAGTTTCACTTCTACTATGTGTCCCAGGTCCCAGCACACATTTTTTTTTTTTGCGTTGGTATATTATTAGGAATTAAGCAAATTTATAGAAATTATTCATAATTGAGCACGTATTTCTTTGCTAATAAAGATAGAACTGGATATTGCATCTAGAAAAAATAACTGAAGGGGAGTTCATTCACCTTTAGGTATGTTTTCCATCTCACTCATACTATAATAACAAGATGAGATCAAAAAGACGACCGATATACAAACTGCATTAACCACTTATTATGCCTATGCTCACGCGTGGCTCAGCTACGGCGTAATCATGTGGGGAAACAGTACCGATGCTCCTACACTATTTATTTTATAAAAGAAATTAATCCGTATACTCACAAACATAAATCAGACTGATAGCTGCAAACCTTTCTTCATAAAACATAAAATACTCACCCTTCCATGCATATACATTTTTGAAATTTGTTAGGAAATTGGTATAAATCATTATTTACAAGACGCGAAGATAAACATACTGGCCGATCATTAAGGCATAAAAATATGCTAATGCTACCATCTTCCCGCATAACGCTACACTCCAACAGCCCCTATGTAATGTGTATAAAAAATTATAATAAAATACCAGAATCAATAAAAACAGAAAACAGCGAAACAACATTTACAAACAAAATAACTTATTAAAAAAGCCTATTACACGATTAATGAATATATAAACGATAAACAAACATTTCCAATTAAATTAAATGAATAATACTATAAATAATACAACAGTAATAATAAAACGAAATAAATGAATAGATATAAAAAATAAAATAAAAATACATTAAATTCCATAACTATTAGTTAATAATAATTTATAATAAACTAAATACATATTAGGAAATATTATTAATAAATTAAAAATTATAATATGCTATCCATATTTATTAATAAATTAAAGCAATAAGTAAACATAAGTACCATCTTCCTATTTATACAACAGTAGTAAACATAAGTATCATATTCCTCTCCTATATTTTGCTGTGCCCTACAGGGTCCATGATTGTAACCTACCAAATTTTATTTTTACCACCTTATGTACATTGTGGAATGCAAATAAAGAATATGAATATGAATATATAATTTGCAAGTTACCAGAGTAAAGTAAAAGTTTTCAAGATAGTTGTGCACAAATAGATAGGAATGTTTATGTTGAGGGCCATTTGGTATCCAGAAACTATTTTAAAAGCTTCTAGTATTTTTAAAGTCATCTTTAATTTTTTCTGCCTATAAAAAGGATGTGTTGATTGAAATAATTATTTTATGATATTTAAGTTTACCCCAATTTTATGAATGCATTCCTAGGCTGGTAAGACTGATGGTCTGTAAAAATAATAATTTCAATGACATAAATGACATGTCAACATTGTCAACTTTCTTCCACTTCGAGTGTTTGCTAGGCGATTTCTGAGGATATACTAATTATTTAACAGTGCTCAATCATGTATCGTATATTTAAAGATTGTGGAAGTGTGTGGAACCCAACATCAAACGTTATTTTTCATAGGTAAGTGTGCTGATGCCATATTAAAAATTACGCCAATTTGTACATATTTTTACGCAGTTTTAGAAAGATCTGCCTATATTTTTATTTAAAACTGTGTGAAAAACGTTTCTCTCATTGTGAAATGTCACCATTTAGTTATTTATGTGGTTATATAGCATATAACTAAGGAAACAGTCGCATTATTAGATTGGACGTCAAGATAAAATGTTAGTAAACAAAGAAGAGTAGAGTGACCATAAATGATTGCTTGAGGCGGAATTTAACGTGATATGATTTTTCGTGGTTGTGTAATGAGCTACAAAGTCCAACTGGAATTCAAAATCTTCAGAAGTTTTCTTGGTCAAACCAAAAGCTTTGGCTAAAAAGGCCGCTTTAGATGAATCATAATATGATTCATATTACGAATGTCAAAATATCTACATATTTGACGACTTTTATTGTCATCCGCATAAGGTTCATATTCAGCGATCATCTGTTTGACAGTTACTAAGCAGATCATTAGATGAATTGCTCAATGTGGCCTTTTTAGGCCCCCTGATCATTGATTGCTAACATCAGTGGACTTTCTTAGATGATTGAAAACACGATTGCATTTGTTTCAGTTTTCCAAGCGATCCAGAGAAAAGGCGTAGATGGTGGTATGGTGGTCCAACATACCTTTGAAAGGAAACTTCTATAAATCTGCAAAAAATTGTTGCCTACACTATAAAGCGGAGCACTATGACATAAGGCTAAACCGACTAAAATTTGGTGAAGATCTGATGAAGGCTTTCGGAGAAAGACGATGGAACTCCTCAATGGATATCAGCAAATTAGTCGCGATTACTGTAGTTGCATATTTATGTATTATTTATGCCACCCAAAATAGATAAATAAAATAAACTGTGCTAAAAAGTATAAAATAGTTTCTTTAAAAACTTAACAGCTTCTGAAGTAGGGACCTTTAATCCTTCAATGCACCTTAGCTAGGCACTTATTAGTTTTATGAAGTTAGTTTTTACTTATTTTAAAGTTTAATTTATCCATAAATCAACCCGCAACTTTGGACCAAGTGATGACACGTTAAATCTTCACCATGGGTTCACCAGAATTTAGTACCTACCTATTTGGTACATATGGTTATTGTTTTGGTACCTAACTATTAGCAAACAAATACGTGCTCAATTATGAATAATTTCTACTTGCTTAATTCCTAATAATATCCCAACGCAAATAAAAATCTTTGTCACCCTGATGAAAGAGAAGCAAAAAATAACTGATTTATTTCAAGGCCATTTATTTGGTTTTCACCGTTTTCTTCTAGCCGCAACGTCCAGTTTTATGTACAATGTTCTTGATAACACCGGAAATGAATATATTACGGCATTATAATATTATATTATGTCAAAAAAATGCATATAATGCCCGAAAATATATGAAATAAATTTCAATACATTAATTTCCTAAAAATCCTTTAATTCCTTACTTAATAATATAAATGCGAAAGTAACTCTCTCTGTCTATCCGTTTGATACCTTTTTACGACTAAACGGCTGAACCGATCTTAGTGAAATTTGACAAGGAAATAGTGTGCATCATGAGGAAGGACATAGGCAGTTGGTTTTTTATTTTTCAAGTATCTCAACATCACATTTCCTCACGGATAGAGGCGTGGGCACAGCTAGCTGTATATATTTCCTAGGCAGCAATGAGAAATCTGTTTAGCTCGTGTTAGTAGTGATCTAGTTTAGAGTTGATTATATGAATTAGTGGTACAAAATAGTTAGAAGTGAAAGTAACCTTGCATTTTCAATTCGGTTATTTTTATAAAATTGTTTGGACTTCCTCAAAAATAATTATCCGTATCAGAAAATATTTATCGGTATGAAAATCAAGACGTTAATTTTCATAATAATTCATGTATATTAGATTCTTGTATACTTATGTGTTGATCATTTTCACATATTATTTCTTATTAGCAGTTTGTTATTATGCACATAATTATAATTCCTAGGAAATGTAAGTAATACCGCATCTATTTCACACATTTTCTATATCAGCTCGCCATTATATACATTTCCTGGGAAATGTATACAATTAGAATAGAATAGAAAACATTTATTCGAATGACATACATTGTCAGTACAAAAATAAAATCCTATAATTAATTCCTATTTATTATGTATATTTCTGTCAAAATATTGGCTGGATTACTTTTTTTTACCGTGAGTAATAAAATAGGGTGTGACAGGTAAATGGAGTAGAAGCTTATGACATAAAAATAAAAAATCGCATTGTGAAATCGTTCTACTATTAAAACACAGTACCTACTAATTTATAACCGATTTTGGTCATTATAACACGGAATGATTTTCATTCATGCGCTATTGAACCTAGAGTGGCTAAATTGGGCTAAATGCATAGGTACTTATTTTTATTTTTAGTATAGGTAATACACGCCCAGTGGTATGGTTTAATTTCATGTATATTTTTGGATAAACATAATGGTATAAATTAATGACTCTGGTGTATAGCTTCTATTCCATGTACATGACACACCATTATAATTTTTCTCATGTTGAAAAAGTCAGCAAGTAGGTATAAACAAATTGCTTATAATTTATAATGACATTAATTATTGTTCTTTATGTTATAAACTTACTCATTTCACGATAACCATATACAATCCATATACAAGTAACTAACGCCGTTGAATAAATTCCCGTAGGTATATCGTCGACCAATACGATTGGCTAGGAACGCTGCTACAAAATACCCAGGTATTTCCGCTAAAGATTGCCAAGCGAAGTCCAAGAATGGATTTCCATTAGAGTTTTCCGCAGAACTCAATAGTAAGAAAGTATAATTTACAGATACGCAGACCCTATGCAACAAAGTACACATCGTATAGCTCAAAATAATTACTACATGTAAGTAAGGGAAGGGGGGCACAGTGAATGGACTGGTTTTCATATGGATTACATGTACTTTCTCGCACGCTCGGGAAATAATGCATACCGATCGATTGTCATCTCTTTTTTGACAGACAGTGTCTCTCAATAGGTGACTGACAAACAATCGATTTTCTATTGTGTCTGCTGCATGGTAACAGTTCTGAAAAAACATGCTCACACGCAACATTTACAGCAAAGATAGAGAAAACGTTGATGAAAGAAAATTGAATCGTATTTTATTTGTCACGGAATGGCGGCAGCATGACCTCCCATTGCGAGAGCGTGTCCGACGTATGGCGGGAGACAGGGGTTATTCTGGGATATTTCTTAGCCATCTTTTGACTTAAGTACGCGCGGGAGGATGACCAATAGGAAGCGAGTTATAAGAGTTTGTTTACTGTACCCCCGTTCCCCTATCATGCGTTCTAAGTCTCAGCTACACAACAAAATATACCCTGACGGTCTTATCTTACCACAAATTTAGTTGTAAGATCGTATTGATCGCTAACCGATGGCCAGAAAATAGTGATAATGGTCCTAACACTTCAGTGTTACTGGTTATTGAAGGTCCACTTGTTAAAATTTCGTTCTCGATATCAAGACCCAATGTAGTCTTATTTACTTCAGCTATGTACTTGAGTTGTTGGATACATCTTGTAGACTTTCTGTTTACCCAGAGCCATTGTGGAGATTCTATTAATTTCCTGAAATTACATTTTTGATGGCAATTTATTGAAATTTTTAAACATGTTTCATTTGTAAAAAATTATAAGTATGTATTACCAAGAAAACAATAAAAATGGTAACTGTGTTGCTGTTGTAACAATAAGAAAATGTTTCCAATTTCCAAACCACCAGTAGAACAAAGGCATTAGGCACAGGCCAAAACTGGACGCAACCAATCTTAATGTTGCTACTGTAGCTCGTCGTTTAGGTGAAGATATTTCCAAAGATATAATGGCTGTGCTCTGCATCGCTGACCAAGATGGAAAAGAAGCCATAATGCATCCGATTGCAAATAATACAAACGAGGAACTGGCCATAATAGATGTCAATCGACCAACAATCAACATAGCTAGAGAAACAATATACGTGGGTTTGCGACCGTACCTAAAACAGACAAAATTGAAGGTTTTCTTATTATTAATGTCGCATGAGGTCTGTCGGAAGTTAGCATACGACACGACAAATCGAATATTGTAGACTGGTATGTAGAAGGAATCGTTATAATAGGTATTCCAACATACTACCTAGACCTACTGCTAGAATATTATCACAATTCTATAACGACCAAACCTACCTAGTAGGTAGGTACGTTTAGTAGTTTTATTTGAGTAACAAAACATAATACTAGCAAAAAACAGCGCGCGTTGGCTACGATATCGCAGCTTCATTATAGTCACACATTTTGCGCGTGAAGTTGCGACCCGTGGGTCATCTCTGCGTCATCCAACCGTGTAGTCGAATACAATTTTCATGTTAGTGCTTATATTTACTTACGAAGAAATAGGTAATAAACTACTCACACGTCTCCAAACCATCCAAAAAATAAAGACCCGATGATTTCCCCAAATCGGCTATATGCAAGAATATTCGGCACATAAAGTTCATTTTCACAAACCCAATTATTTTCAGAAGGGACTGTTGTTTCAAACCAAGTCTTGTCGTAATCGTATAAATCACATCCTGAAAAACAAATTATATTCTGCGTATTATTGTTGTTGATTTATAAAACCTAGGCGCACATTAAAATTAGTTATTAATATTAGGTACCTTTCGTGTTATTGTTTTCTTGACTTGCATAAACTAAACAGTCGCTAAATTTGTCTGCTCCAGCTGCATCTTTAACCCTAAATGATATCACAATTGAACAAATAATGTGCAAGAGTAGTATCAATTACTTAAAGAAATGGATTATTATCAGAAATAGGTAAGCTTACATCGGAATGTATTTTAATTTCCATTCATATTCACTGACATTGTCGGGTTTTTTAGGAAGTTTACATACATGTGGTGTAACCGTAAGTGCTAAAACTATATTATTATATGCCATGGCCCACAATCCCGCAAACACAACATTATAAATAATATCAAATTTGATTTGAAATGTTCCATCTTGACCTATTTTTGATAACGCACGCTCGTAAATGCTTCTACCACTATCCATGCTGCTACTATCACTGTTGCTTTACGATTAACTCAGTTTACGTAAATAACAAGAGATACAATATCGATATATTGACTAGTATTTAGAGTACCTACCTACAATCTGTTATCTATCAGACATATTATAAACTTTATGGCAAAATCGTTGATATAAAAAAGATATAATTTTTTGGTATTTTTTATTCGTCATTAGAAGCGGCGCATCACGTGACGTATCGCTAGTTCATTTACATTTTCTAAAGAAAAAAAAACTATGAATCCATAATAGTTTTCCTATTTTTAATACAGGTTGTGGTCTTTCGTGATAGAATCCGCTGATTGAATGTTTATTCACATTTCATACTACTTATTTCTACCTATTACCTAAAATTTTAAATTGTGTGTGATCATCATGGCATAAAACATTTTAATCAATGACTTAAATGAATTTTAATTAATTCAAACCGATACCTCGAAACGTTGGATAATTATCTGTTAGACTCACAGAAATCTAATTAAGCCAATTAGATTAATGTAGTTAGACTAGCCTCATTATTTTAAAACTAAATGATATTATTTGTCATATTAAAAAGGACCTCGTGTGTTAAATTATCTACGGAAGTGAGACGTTGTCCTATAGCGATCTGCATGAATCATTAATTTAACGGAGATGAAGAAGTTGAGATGGATTCATCATAATCATTATCAATAACAGCCTTTTTCTACCCACTGCTGAAGTGGTAGCATAGGCCTCCTCCTTTTTATGCCATGCTTCCCTGTGCCAATCGCACCAGGGTCTTTCCAGCCATTATTTGCAGTCCTGTCCATCTAGCTATTTCTCAACACTTCTTCCGTCTCAGGGAACCATTCTGTTAGGACTCTACTCCACCTACCCTCACCACGTCTTGTCAAGTATCCTACCCATCGCCTTTTCAGAGCCGTTATACGCTGTACGACATCATGGACATTACTCGTTTATCGAATTCTGTCCTTAAGCGCTGCGCAGACGGCAGACGATGGCAGACAAATGTCCGCTGTTTGCGCAGCGCATTTTATGCAATCTCCAGTGAGCGTTCATGTTTCAGCTCCGTAAATCATAGTGCGCAGGACAAAGGCAGGACACATTGATCGTAAAGATTCGTTTTCAGGCATTATGGTATTTTTGGAGCCTCTACGACATCATCCAGCTTCCTAAAAGCCACCCATCCTAGGGCTATGCGTCTTGGACCTTCTCCAACTGATGTTACCTGCCAAAAGATAAGTGATGTCCAAGACGGACAAAATTCAAATATTTTGAGTAGCCAGGAGCGCAAAACTTTCAGTTCAGTGTGCCCTAGATATCTTGGAGAGATCTATTAGAACATATGGGAACTTTTTAGGTATAAACGCAACCCAATCCTTCAAGTTACTTTTTATGTCATCCGTAGCCGTGTCCGAGGGTGCAGTTGCTGGAGTCGCGCCGCAATGTCAACTTCAAGGCATTCGTGGTGCGAGTACCGAACTGTTTTCTGCCCCTCGTCATGGAAGAAGATTTTTGGCCGCAGGGCGTGGTGTTCCGTCGCTTCCGCGGACAAGTGCCACAGGTCAGCACAAATACATATAGTGCAAAGTGAAGTGCTACTAACATAGTTCTAAGCCTTATTTGCTAACACAATTTTTGTATTTAACTTATATGTATAATATGTATCGTCAATTACCCCCAAAGGTGCCCAAGATACAGGCCTAGCCTAGTTTGGGACCAATGGAAGGTATTTTATATTGTAAATATTTATTGAAATAAATTGAAATTGAATTGAATTGAATTGAATTGAATTGTAATGTCGGTTATTGTGCTATGGTCTTCTTATAAATATATCTGTTGTAATCTCGGTCAGTTGTTCTTAATTTACCAATAATCTAACAAGATCTAGGTATATTCCGTGGAGTTTCTTGCCGGTATCTTCTCCAGGATCATTCCACTTGGAACCATTCACCTAGAATCACGACGTTTTGAAAGTGCCTGCAAAGGCCCAGTTGAAATAAAAACCTTTGACTTTGACTTGGAGAAGTTGTTTTTTTTTGTAATAATTTATTTATTAACTTTTACAAAAAAACATTAAACATATATATATTACATTATATCCAAAAAATTGAAATTTTACATAGGTAACTGTTTAATTAATGCAATTTTTTTTTCTTTTTTGTTTAAAAAAACTTTGCAAACACACATGTCACATGCACACACAACCAGACCCGAAACAACTATCTGTAGATCATACAACAATATTTGTTCCGTGCACAAACTATATAGGGATGCGGGGATCGAACCCAGCTTCGTAAGTCAGCTCGACTTGTAAATCTTGTAATAATTATTGGAACTAGTATAAACATGTGTTTCACGCTATCGCTTTCACGTGCTTTTTGTAGCGGGACTATTATTTACTATAAAACTAATAAATACTATAAAACGAATCTAAAAAAGATATTTTTATTTATTCAAAACGTAGGTATGTAACAAATCAAATGATTAAATCATATATTATCAATAAAAAATTATAATAAAAGAAATCAATAAATCAGAGGTAAAAGCAAAAACTATACCTACCTATAAAATCTAAACTACCACTACCTACTACTACTACTACTACTAATTTGTTCTGAGGGTAAAGCTATACATTTATTGATGATGATTTGAACAACTTCCATCACAGAACAATATAGAGGCTTCCATGCTGAATTGAGAATTCGCTGCGCTACGCTTAGTGATATTCTTATCTATGCGCTAAGTTACCTACCTACCCAAAGTAAAAGTTTTTTAATTCAACTGGGCCTTTGCAGGCACTTTCAAAACGTCGTGATTCTAGGTTCACGGTGCCATGTGGAACGGTCCTGGAGAAGATACCGGCAAGAAACTCCATGCCGCTGTAGTGGTACCCTTAGAGAACCGGAACCCGCTTGGAATTTCCTATACAAAGTACGCTGCGCTAGCATAAAAACATAAAAATGTTGAGCTTAGTTTAGGGCAAAATTATTTTTGAATCATGGCAACACTATTCTCGGCGGTTGACTGACTCTAGTTAGCTTGCCGCCTGTGCGATTTTTGGGAGGTTTTCGCGCCTCAATTACCTATTTATTTTATGTAATTAAAATTAATGTTTATATCATTCCAACATGGGTGCGTATTTGTCTGAGCCAGTTACGGAAAAAGTGTCCAGCGATGAAGCTAACGATAAACTAGAGTGCGGTGCAAGCTCCATGCAAGGATGGCGTGTCAATCAAGAGGTACTTTATTGTTTCGTTCATAATTATTTCAGTCCAAATCACAACGTCCAAATTGCGATCGACATCTCCACACGATCAATTATTAGCGTTGTGTAGTTCTAACATTGTGATATAACCGATCGTGTTTAGCGCTATGTTTAAAATTTTTAGGCATCATACATACTTATGTCCAATGTCCAATGCATGAACAAATTGTGAGGACGTTTTATTTACCGTAATTATGTGTAAACAACAGGGTTTACCATTCGAGGCTCACTAGCGAGTATAATTTATACCTATGTAAGTTGGTAGTAGAAAGGAAGCTTTTACAAATGCATGCATCTTCCATTGTGGTTATATCCGGTATTAGAAACCAATGTGTAGAACATATGAATGTCATTAGAAAACTCTTTATATTCATTTCTAGGATGCACACAACACAATTCTTGAGTATGATACCAACACATCTCTCTTTGCTGTGTATGATGGGCATGGCGGTGCAGAAGTGGCCACATATTGTTCACAAAATCTGCCAAACTTCATTAAAAACACAGAAGCATACAAAAGTGGCGAGCTGACTAAAGCTTTGGAGGATGCTTTCCTCCATTTTGATGCAACAATTCCCTCAAAAGAAGTCATGGACATTCTGAAAGAGCTGGCCGGTAAGTGCTATGGTTTTCTTACTTATTTCGTTAATATCAAAGGCATACAACTTGAAGGACAGTATCTCAGAATGCTAAACAATCTCAAATTTTCTTAAGTGAAATGGTACTAAAAATAACCTACAAAAATTCCATGATATGATTTGTTTCCATTGAATTAGAGGTTATACTTACTACGCTGCAAGTAAAAGTTAGTACACAACTAGTATTGGTATTGGTAACGCGGGCGAGTTTCCGCAACTCCAAGTCGATGCGCGTATTTTGCGTAAGGGTGGGACTAGATCGTTTTATTCTAGCCAACCCAGCTCCTTGAGGAAGGCCAGCAGACATTTGATGTTGCCACTGAGTACTCAGGTTACTGAAGTACATGGTCCTGTAAGTGGCGATTTCTGGGCAGTTTAGCAGCATGTGGGCCGCTGTTTCGTCACCCTCCATGCATGCTCTGCATAGGGGGCTGTCTGTAATTCCTATAACAGAGTACACAACTAGAACTAGAGTATTTGATATTTTACAATAGTTTTGGTAGAAATTTGATTGTAACTCACTCATTAAAAATATGATGTGAGTAGTGGCATGCACAGACATTTCTTACAGGGTAGGCAAAGTTAGTGTTGTATTGTCAATTTAAATGATGTATGTGATTGGCCGCCTCACGCTAAGACTTAACTGATATTACAGACATTTAACATTTGTATTAATTAATACTTAATTTATTGGGTAGGCAGTGTCTTTTTGTCTTTATGGAGTGCATGCCACTGAATGTGAGTACCTAACTATCTTGGTATAAAATATTTCAATCAAATTTTGAGTTCTTGAAAATATACTGTAACTAGCTGACCTGGCGAACTTCATACCGCCAATAAAAGAACTGTGCACCTACCTACATCTCTACCTACCCTAGCCTATCTACCATACCTACCCTACTATCTACCCTATCTACTATATGTATCAGTGGCGGTACCTCCATACAAGCCCAAAAGCCCGGCATGCCCTAATCCGAAACGAACTTATTCATTCGCGTGATAAAATAATATTTTAAATATTGCGCGCCAAATGTCGCGACTCGCCCGCCAGTAATACATTCACCCTATAACAATATTTCGAACGAAAAGAGTAGAATCATGCGTCACGCTCGCACTTGCGCTTTCAGATTCGGGCTTATGCTGACCTCATTTAACCCCGACCTCTCGCTCTAGCGCAGAACAAAACTAGTGACATTACATCTATAGATCTCCTATAGATAAGGTCCAATTTGTACTAGGAAAAAGCCCTGCATGCATTCCTGTGAAGTTGGAGCAGTTGGAGTTGAGTTAACGTTCTGTTGCATACTTCAGATGTATTTTTGTTTTGAACGAAATATTGGTGTTGCAATTTCATATCGTTATTTTTGTGTAGTATTTGTGTTGATTTAGAGATATAACATTTATGTTGTGATGAAGAAAATGACTGCGGAAACAAACGTATTAATTGTTTGTTCTTTGTGATGGTTTTTATACTGTTCAGCTGTTGCTCTTATTAGTAGATTACATTTTCACCGTGATTTTAAGAGAAATATCTCGCTGTGTTTAACAAAATAATAATCCCAAAGATGTGTGTATAGTTGTCATTCAAATGCTTAAATTTAACCGGGTTCTATAAGTGAGGTTAAAGTTAAATCATTGACGCCGTCGGAAAGGTAGAAACTTTAAAAGTGAACTGGGTAGGTGCCTTTTCTATTTTTTATGAATTCGGTTTCAACTAAATATCTTTATTTATATTTTTATAATGATTTAATTAGATGGCGTAAATTGTTTATTACATGTATGAGGAATTATACTGCCATCTATTATCAATTCATGTAAACTACAACAAATCTATAAAACCGTGTGAGCGTGTCGCTAGATGTCGTTAAATTGAGTGAAATAAACTGACTATAAAAGGAACTCATATTTTAAGACACGCACACATAATATATTATAGTCCAGTAGGTTTGTCGGGCATGCCCTATAGTCAACCCATAGGCACGCCACTGATATGTATGTATGTTCATGCATGATGGCACAACCAAGTGAAATAGGGATTCATTTTTATATATATAGATGGCACAGATCAAGTGTTTATTTATTTATTTATCAAGAGCATAGAAAACTTACAGTTTGCATAATGACTTAGAATTACTGTATTTATTACTCTGATAACTAAATTTGAATTGAGATTTCATTTAAACATTTTAAAGCTAGCATATATACATGTGAAGTCTTGTATTGTTCTTTTTTTTACTTTTAAAATTGTGCTTCATTAATTATTGTTGTCCTGTTGGCCCTATTGTTATCTATGCTAGTGTTTCTGTTTCATATTTAGAGGAATCCCTTGTGATGTGAATATTATGTTTAGAAGACACATTAATAGTTGTATTCCCATTTTATTGTAATTTTTATCACACTACTGTGTTTTTGTACATACAAAAATAAATTGATGACATTTGGAATGGAAGCCGCCTCAGTTTGGAAGCATAATTATGTAGTATATTATATGTATGAAAACACAGTAAGTCCATTTTTGGTTAGAACTTTTCCTTTATTTTTAGCTTAGCATGGTAGTATATTTCTTTTTGTTTAAATTTGTTTTTATGTCAAATATTTTAGGTGAAATAAATCCGCCAGGTCCAAGCGATAATGAAGAAGAATCTGAAGATGAGAATGTCAGCAATTTATATCAAGAAGCAAGACTACCCTTACAGGTACACATTTTGACTATTCTTATAGCCATTTCCCAAACCATGTTTTTACTGCCATGACCATAGATGTAGGATTACGAAGCGAAAATATTCTAAGTCTATGGCCATGACTATCAACATTGTATGTGGAAGCTTGATGGCGGACCGAGGGCAAACATGTTTTCCGATATGCCGAGTGGACAAGATGTGTAAACATCTGTCACCCATCCGTAGATTGATCGATCATGAGCCCACCATTGATTTTCCTAACATAAAATTAAGATATCAACTTAAAGTCATTTGCTTGGGAAAAGCATAAGTGTTTCTTATGGTAAAAAAAATGTGTAGATTTTGTTAAGTTATACATTAAAACTTCTTGGGATAAAAATGTATCTTACATATTTATTATGGTGTTAGGTATTTTTCTACAGGAAACAAGATAAAAAAAATACTTTCCTTAGCAGTATCAGTTAGTATAAAAATACTCTATAATACAACAAAACCATATTCTATAATTTATAGGAAGTATTGGCCAAATACGAAAATAAATTGAGCACTCTTCACCGTGCGCGTCTGGGAGACACTGCCACACCATTGTCACCATGCCTTCGTGCCAAGAGAAATCCTGAAGAAGCTGGCGGTTCAGGTACACAGTTCTGCTCTGTCATATCATAATAATGTTCTAAAATAATCTAAAGTTCCCTATAGAATAAAATTATTCACATTACTTGTTAGGAAACATTGTGATCTACTTTGTTAAGTTAATAACAACAACTGTGTTAACAGAGGTAATCTCAAAAACATTTACACAGCAAAAAGGTTTTCAAGCCATACATTTTTAAAATTAGGTGCCGGTGCATCAAGCTGCAGTTCTGGTTTCACATTTGCAGCTGGCTCAAGTTCTGAACAGCCGACTGGAGAAGCTTCATCAAGCAAGAATGGCTTGTCTTCTACGAAGGAGGTAGCTGAGGGCATCAATGCAGATGAAGACACTGGGGGTGTTTCTTCCACAAACTCCTATGAAGATAAGGATGTGAATGGAGAAGTGAGTTTCCTTTTCTCATGCATCATTTTTGGTGAAGCTTGAAGTGCAGTTATCAAGTATCTGTGCCTTTTATGAGTTATGGTTATGACTTAACAAAATGTATAATTTAGTAGGTAGGAAATAAACGGGGCTCCAGCCTCACAGATCGATCTATCTACGAGGTTAAGTCGCGTTTGCCGCGGTCGTATTATGGTTGGATCAATTCACACCGATCGCGATCGCTCGCTACAGACTATAAACTATTTTTATAGCGTTATTTTGTACCCTATCATTATAAAGAAAACGCGCAAGCGATCTAAATGCGGTGACGTTGTAGTGTTATCTCGCAGCGGCGAGCGATTAAAGCGTGATGGCTGTTATCTCGCAGCACGCTAACTTTCGTTGGAAAGAGTGTGCTGTACAAGAATAAATATCCTATGTATTATAAAATGACATTTGGTTGCTACAATGCGTGTAGATGAAACATGAGACGTAACGTTAACAATTATTATTACAAAATGCCGGTTGAAATCGCGCACGGTGCACAAACGTAACGCGTCAGGTAACAACAGATAGCGCGTGATAGCTGACGCCCGGCTGCCATCCTGTTAGGCCGCCCCGCTTTAAGACGGTACTATATAGCGGCGCGATATTTGTGTCGCCTACTGAGAGCCGATGTAGTGTACGCTATACGTTGTGTAAAATAACACTATGTTATGGCGTTATACGTTAAATTAGCCATCACTAGGCCCGCGAACTTGTATACAGACAATGAATTTCAGCCAAACGAACTCCGTCACCGACCGACGTCACCGTAGGTTACCCCTAAGTCGCGAATTTTGGTTTTCATTTTAATACATAATGTTTGGGTAAACAATATTTTGCTTGGAGTCATTTACTTTTAATACGTTAATAAGGTGTTAAATGTTTGGATAACATTGTAAATTAAGATGGGGTTTAAATTTTGGTGATCATTTTTTGGTGGTTTATTTTTGGCAGTAAAAAATAATATTTTGTAGATAATTTTTTACTTTATCTGGTTTTCAGTTAAACATAAGTCATTTTATTGTAGCCTAATAAGGTAAAGGGGGTCAAATGGCAGTTGTGCCATGTAAAATAACAATTTTGTAGCCAACTCAAACAGGAAAAGATGATAATGGATAAAATAATAAGAGATTACCATTATTATAATTCTTTCAGGTATCAACCAGTGAACCTGCAGAGAAAGCAAAAGATCCAATTGCTATGGAAGTGGACAAAGCAAGTTCTACTGCACCAGACAGCTCTGAAGATAACTGCCTTCAGCCAGAACAGAGTGAGGATGCGAAGACCACAGTGGCCACTGGCAATGGTGCTGCCTCTGAAACCTGTAACGGAGAGGTTTCGGATTCGAAGCAAGTTGACGGCGAAGAAAGTAATATTACGTCTTCCAATGGTTCCGCCGCTTTAGCAAAATCGGGGAAAGGCAAAGGTACTTTTTTCAGAATGAAAAAACATTCTTGGTACTTCATAATATTTTGATAGAAAAAAATTGGAAAGAAAAATATAAAATTATTATTATCAGTCATAACGATTTGATCTACATACTACAATGTTTTGAGTTTGGATATCCATAGGATAGAGATTCCTAAATATGTAGGTATTTGTTTTTTCCATCTGTAAAGTTCCATGGCTTCTGCAAAGGATTTTAAATAATGTCTATCTTTTGTTTGAAGACTAATAAATCAATTACATTATCATCTAATAAAATTATGAATGCATATTGTGATTTCCGTTTAACCTATAATTAAATTGTTATCGCATATTGATTACGTCATTACTCTTGAATACAAAATATAAATAAACTCCCTCGTTTCCCTCGTTCTCAACTTTTACAAGCCTAGCATTCAGGATTATTAATCATTGTATCTTCACAAAATAATAACAGTCCCTTCCAATTTTCATACAAAGCCGTGGCAGTATCAAGTTCCGATGCCAAAGGGCGTGAAAAGCCCAAAGAGACGAAGATCAGGCGCGCCGCCGCTGCAGTGTACGAGTCCTTACTGCGTCAGGCTGCTGAGGAGGATGATGACGAGAGTGATTCCAACGACGAAACCTTCGAGGGGGGAGAGGTCAACTCTTCTGATGAAGAAAATGTCAACGGTGTTGAGGAATCTTCTAATGATGGTGAGGATTTTGATGGCTGTTAACTATAAACTTCTTTTTCTGTGTCAGTTAACAAATATAATCATAATCCTGGAATTATAAGTGGCCTAACTTGTATTAAGTTGGGCCACATTAAGCTCATACCAGCAACTGTGAAATTGATTGCACAGCAGAACTGCAGTCACATTGATCAAGGCTGGGATCTGTGGACCATTTAAAAGCATAGCACTGAAACTTGAAAATAGAAACTACTTACAAAGGCAATGGCCCGTGTATAGTTTTAATTTACGCCTTATTGTCAATGACATAAAAGCCACTTGATGCATCACTGTGTCATGCAACAAGCTCTAGTTGTGTACATGGTAGTTCTGATGGATATCTTGACATTGCTTGGAGTGTGAGTGATTAAAAACATATTCCTATATGGTTTCTAGGAGATGGAGAGGAGGAAGAAGAAGATGAAGATGTTGAGGCTGACTCTAGTGATGAGGATGGCGAGGAGGATATCTCTATGGCGGAGGAGCCGGGCAATGACAGTGGTTGCACAGCAGTGGTCGCCCTGCTCAGGGGTACGTAACACACGATAATAGAATTTATACGTCCATAACTCGCCTTTTTCGCTTGGCGGATTGGAGAGGTGAGGATGCTACTGTCCATTCTCTTCAATAGACGGTGTGTTCCTCGTGCTGCATAACGGACGGGACGCAGAGATCTTCTGCACAAGTAAAGGATGCTGTGGTCTTTATAATCTGCAGTATCGCGGCATATTATTTTGAATAGTATAAAAAAATCTCGGCCCGCACGCCGCTGCGTTGCATAAATTTGATGCAGCACTGCGCGTCACCGTGGCGTCATAAAACCAGTCCCTGTTTCTTTATTCAGTACCATCATTTAATGTCTTCTATTATGTGTTCATAGGTAGTGAGCTATTCGTAGCGAATGCCGGGGACTCGCGCTGCATTATTTGTAGAGAGGGCAAAGCGATAGATATGTCAATAGACCACAAGCCAGAGGATGCTCCTGAACTTGAAAGAATCACTAAGGCTGGTGGAAAAGTCTCGAATGACGGCCGCATCAACGGTGGCCTAAACCTATCTCGTGCCATTGGCGACCACTCCTACAAGCAGAATAAAGATCTGGGTGCCAAAGAACAGATGATCACGGCATTGCCCGACGTGAAGACGTTAACGATTGATCCAGAGACGGACCAATTTATGGTGCTTGCATGTGACGGTATATGGAACTTTATGTCTAGTCAAGACGTGTGTGACTTTATTTTGCCAAAGGTGGCTGAAGGTCGAGAGAGGCTGTCGCAGATTTGTGAGGAGGTATGTATAGTTTCTGTGCATTACGTTAAATTTGAAGCTTTCGTTATCTAATCGAAGCTATTTCGTACCACAGATGTTCGACCATTGCTTGGCGCCGAGCACGATGGGCGATGGAACCGGCTGTGACAATATGACTGCTATTATTGTACGATTTAAGAACGGAGTAATTAGTGAGGTAGGCCAGCACACAAGCACTGTGGAAGGGGGCAAGAAACGCGCCGCTGAGGAGGAGCCCAGTCAAGAGGAGCAACAAGAGTCGAAAAAGCAAAAGTTCGATGATCCCCTCTCAAGTTCAGTAGTGACTTCAAGTGTCTAAACCTCCAAACATTATAGACAAAAGTGTTAAAGCCACACATAGTATTGTGAAATGTATGGTGGAGACTTTGTAATTTAAATTATGATTAATAGACAGGATGTCACATAAGGGTTTCATCGAGCATATTCTACTTATTAATTGGTAATAATTTATCATTTATATTGAGCAATATTTTGCTATAAAAATCTCCCTCAATCTTGATGAAAGTCTAACCTTGAATATTTCGAATTTTGTCGTGTCGGTATTGCCTTACCCGGGCTGAATGCGTCCGGAGTTTATAACTCGCAAGTGTCTTTAGAAATAGTTGTGTTGAAGTAACTCAATTACTAGACAAGTAGACGTACAGACAAAACGTAGCAATTAATTATGCATGCACATAGTCTTGTTGACGTAGCATTCTCAACATCGGACACCAGTTCAACACGGTAGTCTGAACATCCAATCGCGCCACTTTTGAAATAATTTCAAGCATTTATATACTAGGTAAATGGTAGTTTGTTGCAATTCATAATGTGATTGAAATGTACACTTACTACAAATGTACAACTTGCATAAAGATAAAAAATTGATGATACTAATGCATATGTATTGTGATAGAGTTAAGATACATTGTAGTAAGTATACTGTATAGAGGGGGGAGAGAATTAATGATAAATTCCAGAACTGATTGTTGACGATAGCAACTAGGTAGTAAGCTAAGCTGTAAGTGTAAGTTACAGAATTTATTATGTACGATCTAATTATTTGAATCCCACTTTGAATTGAATATTACAGAGTAAAGATTATTTTTGTTTCTCGTTGCTTAAACTGGCATTTTTGTTCTCCTTTTATGTTAATGAAACTCAGTTTAGTTTTTAGTAGTATTTTAATATTGTAAGCTTAAAATAAAACATGCAAGAAATTGTGAGTTACTGCTAACTGCTCTGCTCTGCACATTGTGTTCTAGACGGCAGCATTGGCTAGATATACTGAACTCACCAGGAAACAGCAACATTAAATATTTGTGCCACTATTATTTATTGATTTTCAACAATTATAAAAGGACCTTTTTGTAATGATGTTGTGATTAAAATTGTGTATTTCGACTAATATAATAAATTGACTATTAATCCAAGATTGGCTCGTGTTTTAAATATTGACACTTTGTTTCCGGTTAAGTCAAGACAGAGCCTTATTTGGACTAATTTGGTGTTTGGTAAATGTATAATTATGACATTGGCATGTTCCTACATAAAATTAAATGTTATAAAAATTTGGAATCAAGGGAATTTATGTATATTTCAATTGTTTATCTATGTTACTCTGTAGTAATAAGTAGTTATATTTTTGTAATCACAGGTATTGTAAAATAAACTTAATTCCTACTTAGTTTTGCGATTAAGTTAACACATTATTCCAAATTGTGACTTACTGTAATAGAAATTAATTTATACATTATACACTAAAATTGCAGAAGAATTTGGATAACCCCGTAACAATAATGATGATGAACAGTTTGACTATAGGAACTGTGTTAATTTCATGTGTGTTTCAGTGAAAATTACATTTTTACCGACTGAAAGTAAAGTTTTATTTCATTTTGTTTATTTTTTTCGTGATAACCGCTTGGATTATATTGATATTTTATTGTTACTCATATTATGGAGCAATATGTCTAACAATGGGGTGTGTTCAGTTATTACGGCGGACGATGCTCAACGACGCTCGATCGTCTTCTCCGTCCACGGGGTGATCACACTAAACCGTTCAGTTATTTGAGCGGGCGTCGTTGGACGATCGCTCCGGTCACTCCGTAAAATAGTAGGGTAAAAGTCGCACTCGGTCGCACTGCTGTCAGCCGACCAATGATTGTAGTCAGACGAACTAGTGGAGAGTTCTCGCCGCCGGCGCAGTGTGAACTAGGGATATGGGGTTGACCGATATAAATGAAATATTATACAAGAAAATCGGTCGCTCTTTTAAAAAAAAAACTATTTTATTCGCACTATATTTAGTTAGTTATAAAAACTCCTAACAAAATCGTAAAATTTTACACAGAACAATAATACTCAAGAATCATGTACTGAATCCATGGTATCAGTTTTCCTAATGATGTCACTAATACTCCCTGTATGTACCTACTACCCTCTTTTATTGACACGGGATCTACATCTATTGTACCTACGTTTTTGAGCAAGAAAACTAAGTAGGTCGATAGTTAATCGTGGTTAGTCGCTTCCTAGTTCCTCGTCGGCGCGAGTGGCGCTATACGTAGTATCTCTAAGTAGTCTGTGGTGGCGCTGGGACAAGTGCCGAGCTCTGACCCCCTTATTCCAAAACATGGTTTAGAACAAGTATAGTAAAACCCAGGTTTTAAATATATCCGTCACTTTCTAACGTCATATAACAAAAGAGACTGGGCTATAATAAAATCTGGGTTTTACAAAAATCTTTTATAATAAGACCATGAATGTTTTATATTCGGCTACAAAGTAGTCGCTCGAGGGCGAACTCCCTACATATTTTTTGAATTCTTGTTTCTATAATTAATGAATTATAATAGAAAAAATATACTTATTTCTATCTAAGAAAAATGCCATCAAAATTTCTTTTCTTTTATTCACATTTCCAAACTGTCGGATCGCACTGTACTGAATTTTTTAAAGTATATTTAAATAATTAAAATTATATAAGCATAAGTAATTTAGTGTTGTAGTAAAAGATAACACGGACGTATTTAAGTGATCACACCACACGGAGCCACAATCACTAACAATAGGTGCAACAAAATATGACAACATTCGATTCTTGTGGCTTATTATCTGATTTGCGTCAAATACTCGATAGTTTCCATTTGAGTTGCTTCTAAAATCTGAAGGGCATCATATTCACTGTCCAGCTGTTCCAATATCATAGTCTTGTCATTGGTCTCCGCCTGAAAATGAAATACATCCATGAGATGCAAAAAAAAAGGTCACTTGAAATATTCTAATGTAGGTAGGTAGGTAGATGATATTTTTTTGGTTAAATTGAAGTGACGACGACGCGGTTTCGTCGAATTTTTTGCAAAGTGCAAAGAATTGATAGTTCTATTTTGGGTGGAAGTGAAGCGAAGTGTAGTTTGTTTGGTTGTTTGTCCCCAAGAACCAACAACCAACTCTGTAATATAGGTACCTACTCATATCAACTTACTTGTAGTTTAGCTTGCTCCGACTCCCTTTCTTTCGAAATGGATTTCAAGAGGTTCATTGAACCTATGGCAGCCATTTTCTTCTTTTCGACGTTGTCTCCAAGTTCCTTTAGTACTTCTAATAACGTATTGATGATCTTTCCAAAATCTTGAATCTCTATGAAATACATCCAAATCTTATAGCGTAGCTCCGTAGTGTAAACCACAAAAAATACGTGCGATGGTAACAATTAAGAAGTACTGTGTTGTTTTCGATTTAGAATAGGCCAACGAGTTCTTATATTATGGGTGTTGCGAAAAGATGGCTGTTCTGTAGTATCCTCTTTTTGAGCTATTGCTAATAATAACTACGATCACCAATCGGTTTTATATGGGTAGGTTCGTAAGTATTATGTTCCTTGGTCTAGGTCGTCTAGAACTCTCGAGGCGTGAGACTGAGAGTGCTGCAGTCGGACTCGGTTGCGCTCTCACCAAAGCGGCCCACGGCGAGGGTACCGGGGGGACATCTTTACAGTCTCCCCAGTAAGGGTTTCGAATACCGGATTTTTTCAATACCGGTATTAATACCATCAAGAAAATTTCCAATACCGGGATCCCGGTATTAACCTCAATTTTTTTACAAAATATTTTTTATCATAAAATTGGTAACTAATAAGTTACTTTTTTTTAAACAGCTTTTTTTTTAGCTGAAACACTTTTTTATAGGTATAATAACTTTAAACAAACAAAATCTCTTTACAATCAACATTACGTAATATAATATTTTTTTAATGGGAGACCGTCCAATGCTGCTATTCTGGTCTCTACCAGTTCCATTGAGTCAGAACTTTAAAAATAATCTGTAGGGTTGGCTTTCTTAGATGGCCGATCATTTTGTGTTCGAGACACAGTTGACGTAGAAGCTTCACCTGAAGTTGATTTGGTACCAATAAGGCTTACATTCAGATACGACAGACACGAGTCTAAGCGTGAA
The DNA here is from genome assembly GCA_932294325.1 of Allophyes oxyacanthae. Classification (NCBI taxonomy): domain Eukaryota; kingdom Metazoa; phylum Arthropoda; class Insecta; order Lepidoptera; family Noctuidae; genus Allophyes; species Allophyes oxyacanthae. The sequence continues at coordinate 11,441,648 of OW028613.1, read as the reverse complement.
CTTACGCTTCCATCTGTCAAACTTACGAACAAATTTTGACAGATGGAAGCGTAAGTTCACGCTTCCTGTCTTCACACACTAATTTTAACGCTTCCCTTGTACCTTTTTGGTAGGTACCTATTCTTAATTGGGTGACTGACTTGAGTGTTAAGTACGCACCTACTAGTATTGTTTAATTATAATATTATAGTGGTACTTATGATCTTTGCTGTTCTTTTTTTAATTTTTTTATTGTAATATTGTGTAAATTGAGGTCGAATTTTAGCTGGGGCCGCTCCTGCGGCCCCACATTTGTTGTGTAGTACCTAAGCTTGATTTATGAAAAGAGTATCCATGGAGTTTCTTGCCGGTATCTTCTCCAGGACCAACCCACTTGGAACCGTGCGCCTAGAATCACGACGTTTTGAAATTGCCTGCAAAGGCCCAGTTGAAATAAAAATCTTTGACTTTGACTTGACTTTGACTTAGACTCGTTTCTGTCGTCTCTGAATGTCAGCCTCAGATACGCAGTGAAGTCCACTTGACGATCCGCCATGAGTTTTTATAATCTTTTCACACAATTTTCATTTTAAGATTTCAGATAAGATTGCATATGGACCTGATGCACCTCTTTTGTGCTTTAAAAATGTCATATTTTCCGCAGGAATTTGCCCAAAAAATGACTCCGTAACGTAATATGGAGTCTACATAGCCATAATAAGCAGTTACGACAGCTGTCTGACTAACTATTTTCCTAAGTTTATAGAGAGCAAAGGCAAAGCTACTCAATTTTGTAATTAGGCTTGATGCATGTTCTATCCAAGTCAGTTTAGAGTCAATTGTCAAGCCTAAAATTTTTATATGTTCTACTTCTTCAATTATATTATTATCGAAAATTAGATTAATACTAGGATTTATTTAAATTTAATATTAAATTATTTTGCTTAAGCCAGTCAATTGATTGTTGCAATGCATCTTTGAAATTACACTCATTATTTCTATTTTTATCATGTCTTATAGTTAAGGTACTATCATCAGCAAAAAACCACTAGAGAATTTAAAAACGCAGTGTTTAAAACTTACGCAGATACAAAATTTTTTTGGAAATATAATGTGCAATAGAACAAGATTGTCACTGTGTAGATTCTACTGAAAATAAAATAAAAACACCAATACCGGGATCCCGGTATTGGGTATTTCAATACCGGTATTGAAAAATGACAAAAAATGTCCGGGATCCCGGTATTGGTCAATACCGGGATCCCGGTATTGGAAGCCCTACTCCCCAGGGACGCGCGGTAGGGGGGACCTCTTTACAATCCCTTGAAGTGCCGTAACAGGCGTGGCACCATGGTAAGGGCGCAGCGTTGTAAGAGTATCCGAAGGATAGCCCATGATGGGTTCTCATCACGATAATAAAAAAAGAACAGGTGTATCGTGCATAACCCAATCGTCAACCTCACTTGCATATTATGTGACGCACCCGAGCCTCTGACTGATGGTGACGACATACCTAAATAAAGGGTTCTGCCCTAAGTTACCTGAGCTTTCGTCTTCAAAGTGCCGCTTGTCTGTAAAAGCTCTAATGGAATTGTTACTCCTATAGGGAGTTCACGGCTGTTGATAAAACGATGTGTATGAAACTTAGATTTTAAAACTAACTTGTTTCATAATCCTTGCATGTGTCCTTTAGATCTTCCGTTTCCTTTAGGACGTTACTTTCTATCACCCGAATTTTATTAATATCATCATAATACAAATGGACCTTCTGTAATTCTTCTGCCATTATTTATTTTACGACAACTCAGGAGTAGGTAACTTATAGGAATTTTGATTGAATGGTGAATAAATTTGTGTTGATTTTGGATACGTTGCTAAGCAACGATTGATTGAAGGTAACCATAGAAATAATAAGTAGGGTGAACACAAAGACATTAAATTATACTACACAATCCATAAAGTTATTATTAGTGGTAAAGCATAGAGATAATACATAGTACCTATAACTAGAGAGCTTACTGCTATAATTAGTTGTACGAAATTTTGTGCCCACATGAAAGTCACCCGAGATTTAGCGGTGTCCCTCTCGCACACATGGCCATTACTCATCAACTTAGTAATCTACTAAATTGGTATTTTCAGAATCGTTTTTACATACATATTAGAACTAATGAAACTTCTACCCACGGCTATCAAAATAAACATAATAAAAAATATAATTGACGTGCTTTAAATATTATATTAAATATTATTATTTCCATACGTTATTCAATAAGATTGATTATTACAATATTTGGATACCAGTAGTTAAAGAAGTTTGCATGCGGGAAACACTACATCATTCAAAATGGCTTACATTGTCAACTTAGTTGTCAACCTATTGTCAACATTCGTGGTTTTCATAGTTCAGAAATAAACGTGATCAAACATTATTTTTGTGCCTAGAATAATTTTTTGGCGACAAGATGGTTAATACTTGAGTTATGATTGGGTGCAAGCGAGAATATTATCCTGGTTGTGGAATATCGTTCCATAGGTAAGTTTCATTGAGTAGTGTGACAATATATTTTTATTTTGTGGGATATAGTTGCTCCAAGTACTTATTTTAGATCGTTTCACTTATCATACAGTCCACTAAGTTAAATAATTTACGTTCTTTAATAAATTTGGATTTGTTTTCCATCTGTAATGCGTAGCATATTTTCGATGCATTTATTGTTTTGTATAATTTGAGTGATTCCAAGTATAGTATAAGTATACATACAGGGTTATTTGTAAAACACCGGCAACGCTTTAAGGGGTGAAACTACTCATCAATATGAACAACTTTTACTATGGGAACAACCATGAAATCGCGAAAAAAAAATCAAACTTTTCATACAAAAGATTAACCTTGCTCCATCAAAATGTATGAAAAGTTTGAATTTTTTTTCGCGATTTCATGGTTGGTCCCGTAGTAAAAGTTGTTCATATTGATGAGTAGTTTCACCCCTTAAAGCATTGCCGGTGTTTTACAAATAACCCTGTATATAGTTTAAGTTAATTTGTTGAAATCATTTGTTGTTTGTTGTGCCGAATAGATAATAATGTTTTTTTGTATCTCTTATAAAATGATAGACTTTATTAAAATTCCATGTTTGTTTTTTTCAGGATTCCAGCTGATAATAAGCAGAGGGTGTTATGGATAACAGCCACGAACCTTGACATTAGTGTGTAAAAGTTCGCATGTGTTTGTGGCGTAAATTTTAAAGATAATGAATTATTTAACAGCAGCAAAAATAAAATTAAAACCTGAAGCAGTTCCTTCAATATTACCATAGGTACTATTGTAATATGTTTAATAATTATCAGTTGTTGTATGTGTCTGTTGTATAATGTTGTGTGTAATTGTCTGGTCTGTAAGAGTTTATACTAATATAAAGTATAACACATTGCACAAACTTAAGATTCACACACTTTGCTTATTGTTTATTTGTGTTTAATATTTTCCTATTAGTATAGTTAGATGGATTAAACTTTTACTGGATTGGATATTGTACTTAGATATTGTGCCATAATGAAGATCATTTTTGACATTACAGATAGCCACAAAAAGAAAAAAAACTGTACGTGCAAAATAAATTGTACGTGCAGGAACATCTGGTGAATCAGGGCATGTAGGATCTTGTAGTAAATGGGAAGATGTTGCAGTTTCCAGTGAACCACCAAATAAGAAAGTAAAGCAAGAGGAAACAAGCACATAAACCCAAAATACAACTATAATGCCAACACAATTAAAATTACAATCAACCATTAAGTTTCTAGCCGGTCTCTTCTCCATAGAACCCGGCCCACTTTGGAACCGTGCATCTAGAATCTCAACGTTTTGACGAAACGACGACGACCTTTTTATGCCGATTTGAAATTAAAAAAAGTTTTGCTTTGACTTTCATTCATTGTGTTTTATTGCTTAATGTTGTGAATGATGATTATACTTGAGTTTGCCAAACAAGAATATTATAATAAGTGATATTCGATTCTGCAGCACTAAGCATGGGTTACCCTTTCTGCTATAATAGGAAAGATCTCATAAAGGAAGGTCGTAGGATGGTCGCAAAGCTAAAAGAGAAAAAGAAAAAAGAAAGAAAAAGTAGAAGAGGAATTAAATTTGTATCTTAAAATATTAAAATCTAATGTTTCCTATGACTAGAGCTGCCAGATGTCCGGAATATTCACGCATGACATTTTATTATACACGTAATCTGTGTATAAGAAAATGTCCGGATTTTTCCGCAATGTCCGAAATTTTCTCTAAATTTTCTTTTTTATTATATAGTAACCTTGCATATGCCTATTTATATATTATGCCTTGCCTGTGACTCTAATTATAACCAAAAGGGTGTATGTATATTTGTAAGAACGTTTAGATACACTGTATGGACCGTATATTTCACTATTTACTAGGAAAAAAACAATTCTTACTATTCGATATCAGTAGTTAATTACCTGATAACTATTCTCATAACATAATTAAATATTTCTATCATGTCCTACTTTTAACTAAAATGTATGGTTACCCTATTAGACAATGACACGGCTACCACAAAGTATTCTCCCTCAGACCGGCTTTACGGCACTAATAAGCGTTCCAGTACTTGTACTATTTCTATGTGGTAAAGTAATAATAACTTTATGACACAATCGTACACAATTGTAGGTAGGTTTAATCTCTTTGGGTGAACATAAATAAAGTAAAGGGTGAAGGGTGCGTAGACAGAGAACGTCTAACTCTGTCTACGGAAGGGTGGCACCCGGTGGCACCGGGATAGGTACAGATAGTTGTCTGTGGGTACCACGGTGGGTACAGACTTCACATATCGACTATCGTTATTTAAAGATACCTTAAGATACATTGTAAAAGTCCTATATCTATAGCTTTACAAGGAAAGATGACAGAAGTGTTATTTTATAACTCCATGACAACCAGACGACATAGATTAAGCATGTCGGTCACGCAATGACCAAAGAAGCCTCCTGGTCACACCAAACTGAATGGTTATTAGAGAGGATTCTTTAGTCATTTGATTTTTATACAAAAGCCTAAGACAAAAGCGGAAGCTGTATAAAATTATAGTTCTTTTTATATAGATAAAAATATTAATTCGTGTATCAGTCTGTCAATAAATAAATATTAGATAGGTAAAACTATATTAAGAAGTTTGCGAGTAAGTTGTATGTATAAAATTCATATGCCGGATATTTAAAAAATAAAGAAGGGTCAAGTGTTGCAAGTTTACTTAGTTTAAGTCCATTTTACGGACTATTTTTGAAGTTTCATTACGTGTATCGAATAAATCAGTAAGGAATACAAATGAGGAATATTGTAGCCGCCATAATAGTGTTTCAAATCTTGCTGATTAATTAAAACTAATTTACTAGCTATTTCTTTCAGGGGGTAATTTCATGAAACTATAATGTATTTTTACGGTAATTGTGAGGAACTATCGATTAGTGGCATAGTAACCCAGTTGATAGATGTCACTGTCACTGTCAGCTGAAATGCATTTCATTTCAGATTCTTGTTCTTTTTGAAAATGTTAAATTGAACTTTATTAAAACATCATAAGATGCATATTTGAATAAAAGAAAACTGAGATTTTATTATTTATTATATTTTTGTTTTGTGCGAAGATTGTTAATCATTGTTCGAGCATTTTGTAAAATAACACTAAACGGTGCTTCAACTCCAATGTGGTGTTAAATATGGAGGGATTAACACAAAATGAGAAAATTATTTGGGCGTGTTGGAAGGAAAAGTCTCCCAGAGATGTGGTCAGGGAGGCGGCTGCAAAAGGAACTCACATCGACTTGGCGATCACCTATCTAATGGAGAAAAATGGATGGAACGATTCAACTGCCAGAGACTGGTTTGTTGCAGAGGTGAATAACCTTTATATTTATACTACATACCATAGATTATTAACCTGAATTTAATATATCACGGATATATAGTTGGTACCTACTTTAGAAATGAAATTCTACAATAATTTTACCAAAACTATCTACTGTAATAAATTTTTAGTTTAAAAAATTAATATAGTGCAATAAAGTGATTCATTATTTACACAGAATAATGTTTTAGGTGAAAGCATGGACAGTCCAACTTCTATTGAGAAAACAGATATTCAAAGTTTTGCATGTACTGAACAAGGTCAAAATAAACCCTGAGCTACATCTGATGACTCTTGCCCAGGATTCTGCTCAAATAGAGTACAGAGACTTCATTGTTGAACATCTAGAGAAACTGAGTAAAGAGATGAATAATGAAACGCATGACAAATGGCTGGCGTTCAAAAGACATTGGAACCTCCTGAGGTATTTAGAGAAATCATTTGAGAGTGATGGTACCTTCAAGCAAAACAAAGTCTTTGGGTCAGGCAAAGACAGGATTGTTGTAAATGAGAGTGAAATCAAAGCTTTAACTATTGAGAAAATTGAGAAGTATCCGCAGCAGTGGAAAAGTAAAATTGCTACTGCACTGTTTTTTCATTCTTTTGGTAAGTTTATTAGTTCATTAAGCTGCAAGACTGCTTGCACAAACAATAGATGTTCTATTGCACAATAGAACATCAGATCGATTGGTTGCCGGTTTGCAACTTAATTTTTTAACCCATTAGGTGACTGGCAGTGGAAACTTTGAGTGGCTTGTAGGGTTATAAAATTATAATATTATATAAAAACATTCATCATCTCTGAATGCTGGAACTTAGGCTTGCTCTCTGAGAATTCCTAATTTTATAGGAATTAGAGTATTTTCTAATAATTTGATTGAAATGCCAAGTATGTTTCTTTGAAATACCAAGGCATATGACTTATCTCAATTGGAATACATACAAATACATTTACCAAATGGTTTTTAATTATATTTTCCTTCATCATAATTACTGTAAAACTGCAAATAAAAAAAATTGTTTGATTTCTATGATTTTATCTTGTTTTTTCAAATAGTGTACAAAGATCTGGCCAGATATTGAACAACCCCTTTTATTAGTAGCCTGATGTATACTTACCTATATAAGCATTTAAAGGAACTAGGCTATTTGATAACACAGGAACCCATTGCTTAAATACTTACATTGTTAAGGATTTATTACATAATAGTGTTTATTCATAGATGTTTGATATTTATTGGTTTTGATAATATTATTTGGGATCAGCAAATAAGTTATCTTGTTGAATAATTAGTGTAGCATAGTAAAGGTTCCCTCATACAGACGCTTTATGACGCCGACATTATTGCAACGCGTTATTGCGATATTTGTTTTTAGTACATTTTTCATTACGACGCATGCGATCTTCTAAATTGCTGTGATAATGCATCCTAAAAATCCTAAATCGAAACATACTAAAACAGATATGGCATTATCGCAGCGATATTATCGACCGATACTATCGAGGGCCTTAACAGATTAAAATTTGTTTTGTCTACAATTTGTAAATATCTTTTTATTGTGTTGTCAAAGCATTGTGAACCTTAATATTAAGACATATTATGTCTAACTATGTTTGTATTAAGGTTCACAATGCTTTGACCCAAAATGGAATGAATGGTGACAATGTTGTTTATTTAATTTCTATATTATTTCTGTTTCAGAATTTTCTTTATTGGACTTCTCAGCACCTGTAGAAATGTGGAACTATTTAGTAGAGAACAATAAGGCTATGATCTTGGTTCGCTGGATCAATGTGCAGACTTCAGAAGTAGTTCGCGATATGAACGCGCGATACAACTTCTTTAATAACGAAGGGTTCGTAAAGAAACTCCTGAATGTTGACACCATAGGTTTTGATACACATGTATTAGATAACCTAGATGAAATATTCCGTAAGTGGCCAGTCACTAACGAAATGATCGAAAATGTCTCTGAAAGTAACTGTTTCATTTACACCAAACTATGCATTTATGACACATTGTGCTCATATGGCATTGTGAATGAGAGCGAACATAACAATTTGTATCAAATTATATCAAGATTATCACGCACACAGAATTTGAAATTAATTGATGACATATTTACTGAATCATGTTCCACTATCAGTAGACAGCACTTCTACGTAGAGTTGGCCAAGTATTGCGTAAAGAATAAGTTATATAAAGTACTGACATTATGTGTAGAAGGGAATATTTTAGATACGGATTTATCTGATGTGGAAAAAGAGGCAAAGGATTGTATAGAACTTTGGTTGTTATTCAAGAGCATTGAACAAACTTCTGACAGACAAAGCCATGTGCTGCCGGTATACAAAACTTGTGTCCAAATTGCTAACGAAAATATTGACGACTATGTTTCTTCTAATCCACACTTAGTCCTAGGAATGATACTTCTCGAGGATGCTAAAAAGTTATTTGATATATTCTCCAAAGAAGACTTTTTACAGTTTAAAGACTTTAAATTGCCAAACAAGATATATAAGGATAAGCTTCCACATTTGTATAATGTGTATAAAAAATATACAGATGCGAATCAAACGTATGAGTCTAAAGACGTGAATGTTTATCAGTTGTTGTCTGGTTACCGAGGCTTGGACGTGTCCAAAATATTTGAATTCCAACTGGTGAATCAGAATACCAACAGTTTGCCCACTGACAAACCGGATAGACGGAGCCTGGGCAGTCTGCTGTCAAGTGACGTAGATGTTAAGGCTGCTAGTATAAAGGCTTTATCACAAAGAGCTATGGAGATGCCAGATTTTGCTGACGAGAAACTCATGAAAAAATATGGCTATGTGGCAAAGTTGAACCATGTATATTATTTGAAACAGTACCGACCTTGTAATGCCAGTCAGGCGTTTGTATCACAGCAGTATCAGACATATAATCGTTTGCAGGACAAGAGTGTAAAGAGCGCGTGCTGTGAGGCCCACGCGTTGGCTTTACAGAACTGGTTTGATGGCGCTATGACGGCGTGTACTGTGTCATTCATAGCTATGATTGGATGTAACCCGACGAGATGTAGGGTTCATATTTCAGCTGCGAAAATGATTAAAAACCACATGATGGAGTACAGAGCATTTTCTGAAGAAAAGGCGAATAAAACTGTCAACGAATACATGTCGAAACTGATCCAGAGTAACGACGAAGCTGCTAGAGAAATGTTGCGGTACATGGAGGACATTACTATGAGTAGATTAGCCGACAAACAGAAGTCGGGTGGGGAGGTGGATATGTCAGTAGTATTATATGAATCTCAAACGATGGTCAAATTCGCCATTTTGCACAATTTGCCGTTGCCAGAGCAGCAGCTGCGGGAGTTCGTGAATACTAACTCTTGGTTCAACTTTCTCCTATTTGGTGACGTGTTCAGATACCCGCTCAGTCAAATGTTGCAGCTATCACAGGAGTTTGAACGGAAGTCGTACGCGGAGCATTTGAAACATATAATGCTGCACAGAACCATAGACGATGGCACCGAGAAAGATAATAAGATCAGTTCAAGTAACGGGCAAAGACGTGTTACGAGATTAAATTCGGTGGAAATTGTGAGTTTATTTGTCGCTTTAAATATAAAATACTTTAAAATTCTGTTTGAACTGAGATCCCTCCATCTTTATCTTAAAATGATATTGGTATTAATAACTTTCAATAATATTGTATTCGATGTAGGGGTCTGTTCTCATCCAGAGTCCAACCGCGTGTGTTGGCGTGGAGTCCCCGCTGCACGCGTACATGGGGCGCGAGCTGTGGGAGGTGGCCGCCGCGTGCCACGGCCCCGAGGACCCTCCGGCCGCGCTGCTCAGGGCCGCCGACATCTGCCGGGAGCCGCTGCTAGTGCTCATCGCTAGCTGTTACGAGGTATATGACAATATAATAATATGGTTTTTTTTTTACCAGGTACAAGAATGTAATTTAATAGTAAATGGCTTCTCTTGTCACATTTTGTGTTGGTTGTTGGTTGTATTAGATGAGTACATTGGCTTCCTAAACTTATAAATCGATCAACGCAACCTATCGCAGTCCACTGCTGTATATAAGTCTTCGAAGTTGCGCTACTCAACTTGAGCCTACAAAATTAGCATTGTATGAAGAAATATTGTTTCTTTTTCCAATGATAACGTTTTACCATACCTTATTCTTCTAGCCAAACGCCGTAGACGTGCTATGGCCACAATGGATCCTCTCCTCCTTGTCTCCGAGCAGCCGTTCTCAGGGGGTGCTACAACAGCTGATGACGCAGCAGCACGTGGCCACCGAACAGTTCCAACGGGTCGCCGAGCTGTGTCTATTAGAAGGTTACGTCACTACGCTGCATGAGGCCATGCTTATATTTATGCCGGTGAGTTGGACTTCTGTATACTGTATTAGATCGACCACACTTCTTAGATCACATTCTTTTTTGATAAAATCATAATCGTTGTTACTAAATATCGCCTACAATAATACTAAATAGGATTTGTAAAAAAATCACCAAGGGTTTCGAAGATTACAATCTTATTGGTTGTTATTTTCCTCTTCGCTTCAGTGGACAGGCAGAATTATTGAGAATTACCTAGGAGCTGAGGTAAAAAGTATAGAAAACTGTAATTTAACTGTATTTGTAATTTGTGGGTTTTTAAAGGTTTTGATGCTACTTTCAAGATTCTAGCAGGCCACTAATAATGCCACATGTTTACTTTTCAGGAGAGTCCTATAACCCTATTCACATCGTTCCTCCACCGTTGCATTCGCCAGCACAACTTCGATACGGATACCACGAAGCTCCTGACGAGTTTCCTGCAGCAAGCCCAGCGTAAATACAGCGTGGGTGGCAGTGGAGTACCTTGGCACCTGTCCAAAGAAACCCTGCAAAGGGTCGCGGTGTCCCTAGTCAAGATTGCTCTGAGCCATAACTTTGATAGTGCGTACCACCAGCGAGAGTTTCTCAAGTGCTTAGCTGTCAATCAATTTGAAAAAGGATTTATGGGTAAGTGGATTTGTGATATTGTGCTTATTATTATATTTAGGGTGTCTCCATTCATAGCGACGTGGCGTCGTATTCCCAACTTTATGTCAAGGATACAGAGGTTAAAATAGCATTGCCCGAATCGCATTAGGTCGCTTAGTCAAATCCGTACGAATGTTGTCTATTACCTATTACATCTATATGACGTAGATTTAGAGGAGTTTCTGACCAGATTAATATATTTCCGCACCGATGCGTGTTGGGAATCCTTTAGTCTTGTGGTTTGAGTCAAAGATTTATGTATTCAAATTATAAACAAAATGAAATCAATGTTCATTTGTTCCAGTGCCGTCTCCTAACTTTTCCATACTATACGAGATTCTTCAAATATCAATGGAGACATCGTTAGCGGTGAATATATCCAAAATGCTTCAAGACGACCCCCAGCATTACTTAGAGGAATGTGTCGAAATGTACACAGCTAACCGAAATTACGACGTAGCGCTGAAAATTGCGAAACTTTCTGGAGTTCCTGTCAATGGTATTTTGATAGCAGAATGGACGCAGAAGTACGAGAATCTTCTCGCAAAAGATGACACGTTAGATGACAAAGCTATAACACTATTTATAGCGGAGTGCAGCGAAGCTTTCAAGAAAGCAGCTGTGACGTTCAAAAACGCTACAGAATTCCTCGTATCTCACGTAAACAACATCTCAGACACGACGCAAAAGTTCTACTCTTACAGAATTATAATGAGTTGGTTCGAGGAAAATTTAGAATACGGACGTAGACGGGAAGAGATCGAACATCTCATGTGGGACGCATACTTCAAAAGCGAATCATCAAACAGCATGTTTCTGAACAGTTACCAAAGCACTTTGCATTTTATAATTAACGGGCAAAAAGATGCGAATACTTCGAAGAAGTTCGGTAAGGCTATCGCGGATAAACCGTTTTCTATGATGCTGGATGAAATAGAAATTGAGTCCGATGTTAGTAATATTGAGAATGTGGTGTTGTTGGAAGAGCCTGAGGCTATTGACAGTTGGAGGCGAGTTATGAACCAGTTACTTGAATTAAAACTTCTGGTCGATGCTTTTAGGTTATCGGCTTTGTTTAAAAACCCGCCGGAGTACAGGTACAGGCCACCAGCGTGTCCCGTGCAGATAATGAGGACATGTTTGAAGCTCGCGGAGGGAACCTGCTCGCCGTATGAACTGCCGCAAGAGCTGAGGCTAGTGATATCGTCGCCTGTGCTGCAAAATAAATTGTCAAGTAAGTTATAACTTAAAAGGCTCCAATAGGCGCCACACTGAACTGAACTGACCAAACTGAACTTGAACTGAAGCCACTGAAGCCAAATTGATGGTCTAATGAAGCGTGATGTAGCGTGTTACACTATCACTATTATCACGCGATACGCGATATCGCGTATATTGAGGAAATATTGATGGTGCAGTTGACAGTATCGAAGTAATTTAATAATATCACAATCACAATCAAAAAGGATCACGATATGGTATTGATAGAATAACACGCAACAATGAGACCATCAATTTGACTTCAGTTTTTTTTTTTTTTTATGTTGATTGTTTGATTTTTGATTGATTGTTTAGATTGATGTCAGATTGGTAGTGTATTGTATAGATTGATGATAAATCGGATCGCAAAATAATGAGATATTTTGATCTGTGGCGTCAATCTCGGTCACGGATGCGAAAAACAAATTTAATAACATATAGCGTTTTTATCATAAATCCTATTTTCCAGTATCAGGTATATCGGACGCGAGTTTCGAAGAGCTAGTGGTGATTCAAGAGAAGCAAGAGAACGTACCAGAGAGTGCTCATTTAGCGGCGCGCGAGGAGGCCGACCGGTTGTCTGCACTCGACGCTCTGGCTGTTAGGAGCGGACTGACGCTTGCCAAGCAGGTAATACTACTTGGTTGATAATCACTCGGACACTTCGCCGTTCTGCCAAGGATATGTAGACAATACAACGAATTATCTAAACGCAACAATCTGGATATTACCTGTACAATAAATAAATACAAAAAGGAACTGACACTCGTATTGTCTAATCTATAATTTTCAATTTCCAATATTATTAGTCATTCTAATTCCAATAGTAATTTTATTTTAATTTTTATGTCTATTATAATTAATTTGTAATTTTATTATACCTACTCTATTGTTAATATTATGTTATTTTTGTGTGTTTATCAAATTTTAGTTTACCTAGATTATAAGTGAAAGATGTGGTCTCCTGTAATTGGAGGAGCACACCTTGTATTGTCCTTTAGGTTGTTTCTTAAATGTAATTGTGTATCCTCTATTGGTGATCCAATAAATAAATAAATAAATAATACTTGTGCTGTGTGGTGGTGTCTCCAGAAGTGGGAACATAAATCCAGCCCATTGCCTATTCTATTGAAAAGGTGGGCCTTAGTCCACCACGTTGATCTGCTGCCAAACCTGAAACTTACCTATCATATTACAAAAGATGGTTCAAAGCAAAGCAAATCTTGTATAACCCAGGTTTTAAGATAGCCCCGTCTCTTTTTGTTATATGACGTTAGAAAGTAATGGATATATTTAAAAGCTGGGTTTTACTAGATTTTCTTTAAACCATCTTTGGTAATATGGAGGTTTCTTTATTTATACAAAATATTTTTCATTACACTCGCCAGGTTTCCAGCTACTTCCGTATAGCACTACAAATAGGCTGGGACTACACTTCGGTCCTCAAATATCAAAATCGTGCTATAGACTTCATCAACCTAGTGAGTGGACGGGCGAGGATGTCTTTGGCTAACCTCGTGTTCAAGACATTCAATATACCATCCAAACAGGTAATTATCTATTAAAACAAAGTTTCTCATTCAGTGCCTCATATAGTTTTTTCATTCCGTTTATACAGTGGTTCAATCAGATGCATCTGTAGGTTTAGCGTAATGTAATGATACCGAGGTTTAGTGTTTCGATAGTTATATCAACATTAGTGCAACTTGAATCGTGAGTTTCTTTTTTTGATACATGATAAACATTTATTTATTTTATTATTTATTTACACACACCAAAAAGAAAAATACATAGAATAAGGAACACTTAAGTACAAAGACACATACGTAACACACATACAAATAACATATTGGCCTAAGACATTTAATTAAACCGTTTTAGGTCGCCGAGTACCTCTGCAAAGAAATAGTAGCAGCTATAATATCTCCCCATCTAGTGAAGACATCGACATTCAGACAAAAAGAACACTTCCAATACACTTTATGGGGCTATGCGCTCAACGCCGACATCGAAATGTTCCTCAACATGCGTCCAGATGCCTGCACCCACATCGGCAGACTCATCTTAGATCATCTCATGGCCTTCCAGAAGATATACAAGTGTACGGGTACTTCTAAACTGCCTGATAACCTTCTTGATGACAGTAGCCTTGATGTCGAAACGTTGATAGACGAAGAATACCAAAATGTGGAAGGGGATGAAGTTGAATCAGTTTTGACTGAAGAAGGAACTATAATGTCGGCTGAAACTGAGTCGGTGTACTCTGTGTCCACTGTGTATACAGTTGGGAACAAACTGTCGAGAGATTCCAGAAGAAATTTGTTCGACGTGATCAATAAGAATACTGTGCATATTCGGTATGAGGTCAAGTCAAATATCAGGAAGATAACTAAAGGAGCGAAGTTGTCTACGAAACAGGTATAATTATAATCTTAATATAATATACTGGTATACATGGAATTAACGAATTGACTCGTTATCAGTTTCCGCATTAGGGATTTAAAATCTCTATTTTGTTTTTGGCTAATGTGACGGTGTAACACATGTGAAATGTATGAAACACGCGCTTCTTTTGTATTATCCCTAGGATATATGTAACTTGTTTTACGTTGTCAGGTGAATATAATCTGCTTGGAGCTGCTAGTAGTGGCACACGAATGTTTTGCGTGCGCGTGCGACACGGAGGGCGTGGCCACCACGCTGCGGTCGGCGCAGGCGCTGACGGTGCGGCTGCTGGCGGCGCGCTCCTGGCGGCTCATGGTGCGCCTGCTCACCGGACTGGCGCGGTACACCGAGTGCGCCTACGTGTTCCAGGTACGTCACTAGTACGCTGCGGTCGGCGCAGGCGCTGACGGCGCGGCTGCTGGCGGCGCGCTCCTGGCGGCTCATGGTGCGCCTGCTCACCGGACTGGCGCGGTACACCGAGTGCGCCTACGTGTTCCAGGTACGTCACTAGTACGCTGCGGTCGGCGCAGGCGCTGACGGCGCGGCTGCTGGCGGCGCGCTCCTGGCGGCTCATGGTGCGCCTGCTCACCGGACTGGCGCGGTACACCGAGTGCGCCTACGTGTTCCAGGTACGTCACTAGTACGCTGCGGTCGGCGCAGGCGCTGACGGCGCGGCTGCTGGCGGCGCGCTCCTGGCGGCTCATGGTGCGCCTGCTCACCGGACTGGCGCGGTACACCGAGTGCGCCTACGTGTTCCAGGTACGTCACTAGTACGCTGCGGTCGGCGCAGGCGCTGACGGCGCGGCTGCTGGCGGCGCGCTCCTGGCGGCTCATGGTGCGCCTGCTCACCGGACTGGCGCGGTACACCGAGTGCGCCTACGTGTTCCAGGTACGTCACTAGTACGCTGCGGTCGGCGCAGGCGCTGACGGCGCGGCTGCTGGCGGCGCGCTCCTGGCGGCTCATGGTGCGCCTGCTCACCGGACTGGCGCGGTACACCGAGTGCGCCTACGTGTTCCAGGTACGTCACTAGTACGCTGCGGTCGGCGCAGGCGCTGACGGCGCGGCTGCTGGCGGCGCGCTCCTGGCGGCTCATGGTGCGCCTGCTCACCGGACTGGCGCGGTACACCGAGTGCGCCTACGTGTTCCAGGTACGTCACTAGTACGCTGCGGTCGGCGCAGGCGCTGACGGCGCGGCTGCTGGCGGCGCGCTCCTGGCGGCTCATGGTGCGCCTGCTCACCGGACTGGCGCGGTACACCGAGTGCGCCTACGTGTTCCAGGTACGTCACTAGTACGCTGCGGTCGGCGCAGGCGCTGACGGCGCGGCTGCTGGCGGCGCGCTCCTGGCGGCTCATGGTGCGCCTGCTCACCGGACTGGCGCGGTACACCGAGTGCGCCTACGTGTTCCAGGTACGTCACTAGTACGCTGCGGTCGGCGCAGGCGCTGACGGCGCGGCTGCTGGCGGCGCGCTCCTGGCGGCTCATGGTGCGCCTGCTCACCGGACTGGCGCGGTAAAATAGCACGTGAATGATGCTGCCCAACACTTATTGTCCGTTATGGTATCCCCTGCAGGGCTAGCACAGCAAAAAAGGGGAGAGAGAAAATCGGGGATAAAACCATTTTTTTTTTTGTTTTCTGTTAAGGAGACAAAGTGTGGAGAAAACGGGCTTGTCCACCCTCCGTCCTAGCTCTGCAGGAAGAGATGAGCCTATCTAAGGATAGATTTATTGGTAGGACCACAATGTTAAACATTAAGGCTTGACTCATCGCTAGGACCACATTGTTAAACATTAAGGCTTCTTCTGTCATGTTGACGACACGAGCTTTTTCTCACAATCATGTCAATTGTTCTTCTGCGTTTAAAATATTAGTGATAGAGTTGACTGCCGAGGGTGCACCAGACGCTAAGTATTCAAAACAACCTGCTTATCTTCCAGGCGTTACGCGACAACCATCAGTTCGAGTTCCTTCTTGGCCAGTTCGATTTCATGCTGGGCCAACAAATGGACAAGATCGCCGAGTTCAAGCAAGGACTCCTCGACTTCCTGAAGACGCATTGTCCGGGAGATACAGACACGTATATAATGGTAGCGCTGCATTTCAACATGTATGCCGAGGCCGCTAATGTAAAGAGAAAACAGGCTTTGAACTTAATAGAAGACTTGGAGAAAATGGCTCTGGATTCTGCGAAGGTATGTGAAGTCATCTAGTAGAATTAACTCTTAATTAATACAGCCTATACAACGAGACATGAGTCTTGTGCGCCGCTTACATCAGTTTGTAGAGGAATTCAACAATCTTGAAAGCGTTTTACCTTTCTGTCTGTTTTAACCGCTGAACTCATTCATACAGGTGCAAAGTTTTGGAGCTAACAGTCCTACTATTTTACACTTTTTTCATCTATATGAACGCAAGTATAACGTATTTTTTTCTATACCAGGCAACATCTAAAAAGCCATTTCAACCGCCGACCTGGCTCCAAATCCATGACAACGTTCCAACCAGGACTCTCCTAGAGACTGCCCTCATTCATTGCACGGATGCCGCAGAGCTATACCTTCAGGGTGGCTGCACTGGCTTCGCGGGGGAAATGGCGGCGCTTACGCAACAGATTGCGTTGCAAATATCCCTGTTGAATGCGTCACCGACACGGCTCATATTGAATAGGAGCACTGAGCAGTTGTATAGACTGGTTAGTGAATATTTGAGGTGAGTTTTCTTTGGTATCCGATATTAGGAACATAGTGGGGCGATAATAGAGCAGTAGAGTGCAAATTCAGGAAATTGTTTTATAGTCCATACTATTACTAATACTGTGTAGCTAGACATATAGATTTTAATATTTCGAGACTCAATTTGAAAATTTCAAGATGGATGGTCGGATATTAACATATTTATCAACACTTACGGATCAGTGATTGCTGTGCATTTTGTCAGTAGGACACGAGAGCTGAGGCCCTAATCTCTATCTATTCAAATATGTTAGTTTTTTTGTATGCAGGGGTAATCGAATAAGCTCTGAAAAAAGTTAAATTATTATAAATCGAAAAAAATAAAACAATTCTTTAATAGAAAGATTCACCATCCCCGTGTGATATAGGCTATATTTTAGTTTGATAATAATAAAACGTGTAGGTGAATCCGCGGGCAACAGCTATCTCTATAAAAATTCTTAGACATCAGCGGTGGAGGTGGGTATTTATTACAAGAAATAAAAAATAGTAAAAAATATTGACTCAAAATTAAATTATTAATTACAATTTCAGTTTCATGGAGGGCCTAGTGTTGCTGGCGGGGCGCGGCGGCGCGGCGTGGCGCGAGCTGTCGTACCGCCGCTCGCTCGGCAACGACCAGGCCTACCTGCGGGACATGGCCATGTACAGGCCGGATGTGGCGCATGACTTCATCAACAGGTATGTCATCATAGTTTTCTATATCGTATTGTAGCCTTATTAAAAGTTTTTTAAAAAAACGTATTTGTTAAATTAATATTCTATTCAAAGCTTAATTAAACAATAAATCACGGAAGATACCCTGTAAATGAATGTACTTACATTTATGTACTTTTTATTGGATTTAGAAGGGTGGATGGAGTGACGTGTCTTGGACTTTTGTGTAATGGGAGGGCTTGAAAATTGACTATAGTTTCAATGTGATTAAAATCGTACTAAGGTTAAGGGCCCAATTATGGAGACGCGGAGAGTCGCGCGGCGCTTATCGGCGCGTCTCCATAATTGAGTCCTAACTAACTCAGTTACCTGTTATAATATTTTATTTTATCTTAATTGTAGAATAGAATATAAATTATTGTACACGTGATAACAAGGAGCAGTTAACATAATAATTACAATTATTATTTTAAGACTGTGTAATGGGCGGTCTTATCGCAAACGGCGATTTCTTAAAGACAACGCGTCTTCTTACTTGTCCCAATTAATAGGTTCAGGTTCATAAAATAACATCAAAGGCCACACATAAGTGTGCGGTATTTAATTACTTAAACTGTACAGGCCACAGCAAACTAGCTACTTTTGCAGTACAATAACTCGTTTTCCGTTCGTTGGCTGCTTTTTGCTTACAAAAGTGAATAACGATCGCGAATACGTGAGATTCTGCTGCAGAAAGTAGCTAGTCTGCTATAGTGCTAAGTGTCAGTCATCATTAAAGAAAGGTGAGCGTTATCGAGTTGTTATGATACATTCACGGTGTAAATTAATAAATGCAAAACCTGAATATAGTTTGTTCATAATTGACTACTAAATCGGTTTTAGTAACTTTTAATATAGGTAGTTTAAAAAAAAAAAAAATGAAATTCCCAAAACCGATGCTCGATTGAGGTAAAGAAAATTAAATCTTATTTCTAGATAATAAGAATCAATTTTAAATGCAGTAAGATGCTAGGTTCAAAACCATTTACTTAAAATAATAGGTAACTTTAAAAAACTTAAGTTTTGGATATTGCACTATGCTTTTAACTAGATATTCTAATTAGTATACAAATGTTTAAAACATAATTGCAGATATAAGGTGGAAAGAAACAAGACGTCAGTGTCCCAGGCGGCCATGACAGAGCTACGCAATCTGTGCAGATGATATAAACTGAAATAATAATCTCTGAGACCGATAGATCTCAACCATTTTAAATGCTCATTCGTAAGTAGAATAAGTTTCAATATTGTACCAAATATCATATCTTACTAAATTGCTTCTATGCGTATTTAAAACTGTTATTTTTCATTCTAAAGTTTATTAAAAATGTAACATAAATCGATTGCTGTGATAATTTTTAAATTGACTGATGAATATAAGGTGTATTTTGTATCGTGTTTAAAATGTTATAATAAAATATATTATAATGCTTAACTTTTGTTACTTTGATAAATATCGTAAAATATTTGGAGCCATCTAGCAAAGTTTGGTTCTTTATTATATGTATGTATTTATATTATAAAAGTAGAGCCATAACATAAAACTCCTACCGATTGAGAAGATTGCCGACCCCTGGCTCCCCCTAAGCCAGGGGTCGGCAATCTTTTGTCGGGATGACGTATCTAGAGTACTAGATACGAATAAATCAATTTTGGATCAAATGTTACAATGGTCGCGTCGTCACGTTCCCAGCTAATTTTAATAAGACCGGAGAGTCATGGTGCCTATGGTTGGCTCTATGGGGTCACAGCATGGCATATTACCTTCGACATTGTTTCTATGTCGATGGATATTACAGATACAGCATTAGTTGCGGGTCTAAACGAGGGGACTTTTTCACATTTTTCGTCTAGGACCCGCCGTTTTCGAGATATTAAGTTTTATAGCTTAATTAAAAATCGTTAGTATGATTGGGATCCTATCCTGATCAAATAGTATCTGTTTTATTTTATCCACCGCACCCGGTTATTACCGTTCTGTATTCCAAGGCGCAGTAAAAATATTTACACATGTCGTTTTTTCAATAAAACGATTTATACTTAAAATAGATTTTATTTATAATTTAAAACAAAACCCAACACAAGACATTGGCTATACTCATTAATAAGGTGAAAGAGATTATAACGCCCTAATTTAGGGTACAAGTGAAAAGAACCTCAGTCCTTCTAATACTTGAACATACACGCAGTTCAGTACCAATTTGAGTAAACTATAAAAAAATACAAAGAATAGAAGAATTAAGTAACATTTATTAATGGTACTGAACGCTAAAACAACATTATATACAAACATACTGAAGCAAATATTTATATCTAGTAACAATTTGTCACAGTGTTTGAGATTGTCGTAGTAACATTATAAAATATTGAATATTAACTAGAAGAAATATAAAAAGGGCTACAATATACGCAAACATTGAAGACTGCAAGTCTGTGAATTTAAATGCTCCGAAACGAGCCATATAAGACTTAAAAGATCTTTAGCACAAATGTCTCGTTTCGCGGCGGGGCAGTTGAAAACTTTTATTTTAATAAAACATTTTTTCCCAATACTTAAAAATAATTCTTCTTAATTCGATAAATATTATTTTGCTAGTGTACTATGTAGCCCAACCAAAACAAAATCATAATAAATCACATCTGTAGCAAATACACCACGCACATCGATCCACGGTGACGGACTGAGGACTACGTAATACAAATTGGAATGTAAATTATTCGAAGTAAATGCTTTATTTACAAAAAATATCACCTAAAAAGTGTATTCAGAGTATATTTTTATCAAGTTACAATAATTTTGTTCCCGAAGTTCAGGTATGTACACGAAATATTTCAATAGACTCTAAAAAGTGAATTAATTGAGGTCCCTACAACAATCGAATTAGTATAATGAGGCCTACTTATGTCAAAATCGAGATGCATTTAGATAAACTTTAAAAAATCCAAAATACTTCTAAATAAATACATGATTTCCTATATTAGTAAGACTTTTGTAATCAGTAGATTTTTATTGATTTGATATCATGTCAGGCTATACAGGGTGTATATTTAACCAGGACACCTGCTGGGGTTAGTGTACTGATCATTATGAACTACTTCGACCATGGGACCAACAATAAAATTGCGATTATAAAAATCTGCTGTTCCATACAAATAATTCAATATTAGGTACTCTACTTAATGTATGGAACAGCTGATTTTGTTTTCGCAATTTCACAATTGGTAACATAGTAAAAGTTGTTCATAATTTTGAGTACAATAAATCTTTAAAGCACCTGTTTAAATATACACTCTGTATAACAAGTTCCTAAGAACATTGTAACAATATACAACCTATAGGTACAACAGTTTGTTTGTGTGGTAACAAAGGGAAGATGATCGTCAATTCGACCAGAGTTTACAAAAATACATCTTTACATAATACTTTATAATATGGTCAAATTCAATAGAGCATTAGAACAATGTAAATATACCAAATTGTGAAAAACAATAATATTATTAGAGTCTGGCCAACGAAAACTGTGACAACAGCTGCATTTTAAATGGCTGCCCTTTTTCTTGGACACCTTTCGTTGGCCAGACTTTAAATCTTAGATTATAGTGTTAAAGATTACATGCTAAGAATATAAGTAGGTACCTTTTATTCGTTAGTAGGTAGTGATTTCCGGCTCTTTTATTTTATTATGTTGTTTACATTGTTGGAAAGTTCTATTGAATTGTACTTTAGTTACTACCTGATATAAAAGGCATTGGTTTATCAAGCAAAGAAAATAAGTTATACTTATAATGTACTTACATTAAATGTAACTATTATGCAATGTAGATAATTTATTACATAATTGACTTCGGTAACGTTGTAAGCTACTTCTACTGTCTAGTTATTGTACTTAGTGGTACCTTTGCAAGTCTTAATTACTTAATATATTTTTAGTAAACAAGGTGAAACATCAACATTACCTATATAGATTATTTTCGCGATGGCACCGGCGCCTAAATATAGTTTGCTCTCTGTTTAGCGCTTATATATCATATGGCGTGATCTCACTCTGTCACACCGAATGAATTGCTGTTGAGTGCCATCGCTCAATAATAATTCCTCATCCTGTAGTAAAATTTTATTAGGGGTTGAATATAGTATAAATAACATTTTTGTTTTGAGTCATTGCGCTTCTAACAGTAAAGGAATCGTCAGATGTAGAGATAACGCAATAGAGTTTGAAAATCTGATTTTTTACGTTCATCCTACATGATAAAAGTTAAGGAAGGATACAAACATTTTTCATACGCTTTGGCAGTACAATTTATACAAAGAAAACGTATCTAAATATAATTCAAAATAAATTAATTGCTTTTTATTTTGAGCCATTTCTTGCGTGAATAACGCTTAAAAACAAATTGAAAGAATGTCAAAGTAAATCAGAGAGATGGTTGAAGGAAAAAAAAACGTTTTCAACGTTGATATGTTATACATTGGGACGAGGTATAGTTCCCGAAACGGTCTGGCATAGATTGCGCCGCGACTATTAGACTTTGATACTTAAAATGCGCTTGGCAGTTCGCGTTGATTAGCCGTTATAATAGTTAATATGTTCCCGCGGCTACCAAAATATGCCAGAGCCATAAATCTCCGAAATTTAATAAAAAATATCCTTACTTTATACTATGTACAAAATAATATAACCGCAGAGGCGGCACTTGCACGCATCCAACAAACATAATTATCTCTTAACTTTAATATTTTCATACTAACATCATCACAGTCTTCTCACAGGTTTCTTAACTAATCTATAAGTAATATTGACACTGGTTCACTGGTGTCAATATGCTTAATATTAATTATATTGAAATTCTGTATGTACAAAAGATTCATAGAGATAGGCATCTGAGTTACGTTAAGCTTAGGAACAATAAAATAAAATCACAATGTCATGTTGTAGCTCGGCAGAATCATATAAAACTAACCACAAAAGTATAAAAAAATCATTTCTCTTAAAAATATAATTATTTCTAGCTGTTCAAATTTAGGACAACCTTATTTCTTATAATTCATTTTGGTTACCTTCGCCAGTATGACAATTTAAATAAAAAGATAGTAGATAGCAAATTAAAAAATTGAAGAAAGGAAGAAAGGAAGTTTTCTACATTATTCCAAGTTTTTGTAAGTGTAGTAGATCATTTTTATTCAGGTTTCCTGACATAATAATTTTGTTGGTTGGTCATTGAACCAAAATCCGTGAAATTCTTACATACAACAAATCAATACCTAACTGAGATGCTAAATCTATTTCTTGAGCTCTGTGCCGTGGAATAATTTATTGGCAGCTACGAAACTCAATTAAAAGCAGGCAATATCACTTCGGCAAGTTACGTTTCAAATACTAAATATAATCTATTCTGAGGAAATAGGGTAGTTACCTACTTGTCTGACTCTGTATTGAGGTATCAGACAGACATTACATTTTGTATTGTGTCTTATTCTGTCGTTTTAAACTGAAATCTTCGTATCGATTTCGATGCCAAATTCATATTATTTTGGACCATAATTTGGCCTCGCACAGGTCTTTAAGAGATCAAGCTTAGATGGCTCGTATTCCACGAAGCAGTTTTCTTCTCCCAAATCCTAGTCATAGAAAATCAGTCAAGTCTTTACTAACACATTGTAAGAGGTATAGCAGTTTTACTGTGTCATGTCTTTGTATGTTCATAATACGGCACCTGAGCCGGAAGCATTGCCACTTTCACTTCTATAAAAGTCTTGTCTCACCCACGGTTCGTGTTTAAATCTGGTGCTGCTAACATTCTTTCCATCTACCTACCTTTCTTCTTCTTCTACATTTCTATCTAGGTACTTCACAAGTTTTCGGACTTCCCAATGTTCTCTGAATCTCGTACTAGATTCCTGCGTACAGAGGCAGCTTTGCAAGAGTTTTTAAAGTTTCGTCTTGAGTGCGCGTTGGGAACTTTCGCTTGAGCCGGTAACATTGTCATTTAAGCACTTCTATCTACGTCACTGTTAATGTCATTAAGATTTGCGTCTATCTAGCTATTCCATAATAATATAGTGTTTGCTTTACACGGTGTGCGTGACCGTGTACCGGTGCCGCTCGTCGAGCACGGTGCGTATGGTGCGGTGCACGTTCTCGGGCAGATGGTCCAGCAGCATGCGCGGCATCACCTGCAACTCCATGTAGTCTTCCGGGCACGCCCACCGCATCTCGAACGTGGGCTCCGTTGTGCGCACTTTCCTGTAATAGGTGGTGAGTTAGGTTTAGTTTAGTTTTTTCACGACATATAAGTGCTTTCATTTACTGCTTTGGAAGCAATTGATCGAACAGTCTAAAAAGGGTATAGTTAATTTCTTTTTTGATGGATTATAACAAATTCTTCTGCTTAGTATTCCTTTCCAATAAGATTTGGAAATGCCAAAACAATAAACCTAGCATTGTAACTGTACAGATGATTCTAAGTAGGTAACTGTTTTGACGATGAAGTCACAAATTGTTTAGAGATAAGGCATATCGACTATTAATTTATTTACATTTTGGATAGATGTGCTAAAATTGTGATATATTCATTTTAGTGCAACAAGCAAGTGTGAAATGTGTCAATTTTCATGAGTCATGTAATTAGTGTCTGAAGTATGAATAGCAGTTTTTCCTCTGACGTACTTTTGTTTGATTTTAAGCTAGTCATTTTAGAAATGACGATGATGATGATGTTGTTATGTTTATTTCACATAACTCTGATCTAACAATACCTATTTTCGGAGTGTTAAGTAGGTACTGGACGGCTAGATTCTCTGACTGAAATTATAAGTACCTCCTTCGGTAAAATAATTGCCGTTGATTTGAACCCGATACCCCTTTTGATATATCAGACTTCCATTAATATAGATTATAATTAAAATTACCTTTCTTCATCTCCTTCATCACTGATCAGACATGGGTGAAAACGTGTAAATATAAATTAGGCAAACTGAACATAGTGCTTAAATAAAAACTATTGTGTATACAGGATATTTTTATGTAGTGCGCATAATTTGTCGAGTGATTCAGTCTCTGTACCTAAATGCAACCGCAGTATTGGGATACACTTAAAACAAAACGAACATTCGACTTAGTATGGGGGACACGCATAATTTACCTACTAGCGCAAGCCATACAAAATCAAATTTTTATTTTGTTTTGGAGTGAATTTTTGTACTGCGGTTGCATTTGGGACTTTGTGATTTGCAAATTTTTCACACTATATAAAAAATATCCTGTAGGTACCTATAGTGCATTGTGCCACCTTAGGCGTGCGACGTGCGTATCACTTTACAGGGGCAGTCGGCAAAGTCAGACGAGGCCCTGTCAATCATTGTTTTGTGCTCTTTACCGTAATGTAAAGGAAATTCCCATTCATGATAATGCTAGTTATGTGAAAATGCAGGTGACTCCTCTTTATATCATTAATTCTGATGACCTACTTTTTTGGTCTATACATTGCTTTGTAGACAAAATTGTTAAATAATTATAGCCTGACCAGAAAATTAAGAGGCGCCAAAGGTGATGTTGCTATTATCGATATCTAGGTACTATGACATAAATCCTTCCATAAATTATAATAAATATTGATGTTCCGATAAAATCCGCAATATGGCTGACCCTCATGTTTTTCCAGTTAATCTATACTAAAAGATAAATAAACTAAAATGAGATTGTGGCGTGTACTTACTTCTCGATACCCATGCGCTTGCGCCGCACGATGTGCAGTATTCGGCCCGCAGTGAAAAGCCTCGCTGAAGAAAACCGCCGCGCGAACACGTCACGGGAAACTAACGCTGCTTCCTATAATACACATTTATTACAACTTAATATATTATAATGATTTAAGTGCAGAAAACCGACCATACGCATATGACCTAGATAATATGCATATCAACTAGACAGTTAAAATACTATAATAATAAAATTATTTGATTTCATATTTTAATTGCATAAATACCAGATAAAAAGAATAAAATATATAATATTAGTTTATTGATTAATTATAATTATTATGCTATATAAATGTCTGATTTTCCATAATAATATCTATTAGTTATTCCTCTGGAAGTCTAACAGCTGCAATTTTAATTACAAATTAGAAATTATTTTTTAGAGTCTAGGGTTAAATTTTTAATCCCTAAGGCTTAAGACAATTAAATACTTCTATGGATAAGAATAATTTATTCAAAGATAAAAACATGCCGCAACCGAAAATTAAAACACAACACAAACAAACACATAAACAAATGCATAAATTATAAGGAACATAATAAAAAATTGTGTAGTAGATTTATAAATGCCCAGAGATAATCTAGATTTAGCTAATAATAGGTATTTTGTTCTCATAGCTATGTTGAGACCGTGATTTCTATTTTAGATACGAAAAATTTAATTTATTTATTTTCGCTTCGGTTGACGGTTTTGCTAGAAATAATTAACAAGAAATATAATAAAAGATTAAGAGAACATATTTTATACATCATTTTAATACGTGATACATACATAAATAATCATTTTACGTTATTTTGATCTAAATGAAGATAGCGCTACTACTGTCGAATGTGCCTTTTTCATTCACAATTCTCAAATCGTTTCCCTTTTTTATGTCACCAATGATATTAAATACACGAAAAATATGGAATGACTTTATTTTGATGTTATTTCACTATTTATTAATTTAACTTTGTTATATAGGTATTAGGTAGATACTAGAATATTTTCAGTTGGAACTCGTAAGAAAGATCGCGCTAAGAGGTGCGCTACCTAAGTAAAGAACTTATTTCAATCGTGACACACTCATGACTCAGCTACATAATCTAGGGTTCCAGTTAGGTGCATAAATAAATAGAAAAAGCCTTACCACTACTCGACAAAAACCCAAAGCTAACAGAAGCGGCACTCGGAAATATAAAGGTGGTAACTGACAGCACTCACTGTGGACACGCTATGGACCAGTAGCGCGTCGGCCGAGTCGTCGGAGTGCTGCGCCTCCAGCTGCTCCGGGCGGCGCCACGTGGACTCCAGGTCGCGCGCCGGCACGCCGAACAGCGCGTAGCCGAACCCGTTCAGCATGATGCGGTACTGAAAGAGAAAAACTTGTTTTGAGAACAAGACTGTGTTTTTCGTGTCAATATTGATAGGGAAGGGATTTTGTATGGACAGTAAGCATAATATTAGTGTTTAAGGTAAGTGCCTGTATTTGCGTAGGTACTCGATTATCATTTATCATATTGCGATCATCATACCTTGCGTTCAACGTAGGTAATATTTCCGTGTGTCTTAAGACGATAAGGCCTAAGGCATTAAGTCCGCCTCTGTACATAGTGCAAAAAGTATAAAATATAATACCTACATAGATATTGCCTTTGGTATTTTTTTCTGGACAGGGTCCAGGTTTACTAGGTAAAATTTTCCTCCGAAATTGGCGAGCATGCACAGTGCGTGCCCCAACAGTTTTTTTGAACTTGTGAAAATATTCAGAATTGCACATACAGCAGATTAGAAGGTATATAAATCATATTTTATAGTTAGGTATCATATGGAATTTCTGTTTGAATTATTTCAAAGCATCCTTCATAGCTACCTTAGGCAACTTCGTGGCGTGTATGGTCTGTATGATTTTGGTCCTCAGATTCTCGATGCTGTGCACGGAGAGCCTCATGACCAGGTCGTCGCCGACGCCTATCGTCATCACGAAGGTTTCCGTGAACCGAGCTGCTTCTCGACTTATTAGTCCGGCTGAAAACATAACGCATGATCAGTAGACTCCATTTATGGATATACCTAATGGATTCCTTACTAAGAACCTTACGTTCATAATTTCGTAATCTCGCTACCTGACGACGTTTTTAAAATACATGTACCTAAACGTACTTAATTTTGGATCTTCCGAATGTAGGTAAGTAATAAAATAACCTATTACACTTCAACTACATTTTGCTTTATGTATGTAGTTGTTTGTCAACAGGGCAAAATTGAGGCAATGTCCAGTCTTCGCCACAAATATTTTTTTGTATTCGGACAATAATTTCGAACCTAAACTGTTCTCATTTCACACCGAGAAAAAGAATAACAAATTATAATTCTCGAAAGAATTACCTGAATCGCCGTATAATAACTTAAGCCTACACGATGCGCGTTGCAAAGGGATTAAAATGGATACAAAAATTCGAAAAAAATATTTTACAAAGGCAACCCACAAACATTTTAACTTGAGAAAGGGTTGAAAATGTAATTCCGCTCTGTTTTTCAGGGAAATTGAAGTTGGTCGCAGTTGGTTTTTAAAACGAATGAAAATCAACGTACATTTGGAGCCTTTTACTAACAAAAATATGGGGAACATTAAAAATGGATATGGGAATGTCCCATTTGTAAATGAAAGAAAAAGATTAAATAAAGTATAAATATATTTACCGGGTGTTGAAAATGCGAATACTTTGAGATGTGGATACCTCGGCCTTAATTTTAAAGCTACTAATACTGCTACTCCCGCGCCCAGACTGTGACCTAGAAAACAAGAGAATACGTCAAGAAAGAACTTGTTAAGCTATCTTACCTTTCTTCTTTCAATTCATCTGTTGGGACCATGGACAAGAAGGTTAAAAATAACATAAAAGGCAAAACAAAGTCTAAGCGAGTGAATATAACATCTCATGAGCAATTATGTCTATGTGGATCTGGTGAATGGAGCTTATTTGAAATCCAAAAGAAGTGGTTAGTTAAAATCTAAAATTACCAGTGAGTATGAGGTCGTAGTGCGGGAACTGTGAGAAGGCGCGGTCGAGTACGGGCAGCAACCGTTTTAACATCTTAGCTGCACCCATCGACATGCCCTTATGAGCTGCTGTGTCTTCTGGCAGACCTGTTATACACAAATTATCTGGTGTTAAGGGATTGTACTATTGGTGGGAGGAATGGAAAAATGCCTGCTCTGCAATAGAGCACCAGGTTCGTTACTGTTAGCCTGCATCATCCTACTGCTGGGCAAAGACCTCCCCCCATTATTAGTATAATAGGCTCGTAATAAGAGAAAAATACTATTGCTACGAAGCGCGTCGTAGCCGACGGGATGTAGCCCGACTATCATTTTCCGCTGCGCGCCAAAGTCAAAGTCAAAGGTTTTTATTTCAATTGGGCCTTTGCAGGCACTTTCAAAACGTCGTGATTCTAGGTGCGCCGTAGCAGATGACCGATCCGGTACGCGTTCCTATTTTTAAAACTAAAATGAACGTAACTTTGATAATGAAAGTTCCATCATCTCTAACAGTATTTTTGAAGATCCCATTAACAAAGACTCATAACCGGTAAAATTGCTGTAGGCTCAACCATATTTGGATTGCTGAGATAAAGATAGCAGTCTGTCCTCGGACCAGAAATAATCAGTTTGAGGCTAGAGTTGAAAACTGCGGAAAGTTTCCGAAACTTTGGAAGTTTTCCGGAAGTTTACCGGAAATATTCCCGAAAACTTCCAAAACTGCGGCAGTTTTGGAAGTTTTCAGAAATTATTTCATACTTATAAAAACAGTAATTGGGGATACTTTGTGCTTAAAATATGTTGCATTTAGCTAGATTTTAAATATTCGAACACAGCGAGCACAGGACGAGACGCGGGGTAGGGTACAAGTTAAAAATGAATATTTCCAAAACTTCCGTCATACTGCTCGGTGTTTAGATTATGCCCGTTGCCTTCGTATGATTTAAGCCGATTGAATAAAAAACGTTATTTCATCAATTAGCTTCAATAGGTATCATAAATAATTAAAATAATAATAGAAAAACGAATTAAATTAAAGGATCATTTTCATTTGACGTTACTGATTCTGAGTAATCCCAAAGCAACGAATTTGTTGATTTCATAAATAGAAAAACATAATTTGAAAACTTCCAAAGTTTCGGAAGTTTTGGAAGTTTTCAGGAAACTTTCCTCAGAAAAGGAAACTTTCCTGGAAGTTTTCAACTCTATTTGAGGCAGATGTCAATTTGAATTATCTGATTTCGAGGCATTTGCATATTTAAAAAAAAAAAAAATTTATGGATGTAATACGCGATGACTTCTCGAAAGCCTACGGTCCTGCTGTTACATAATTATATTGAAAAAAAAAAGACATAATTGTTCTTACCTTCAGCTTCAAACCGCTCTGAGCCAGCGGTGAAATCTGTGAAGATGTCCCTGAGGGAGATGGAACCTCTAACTGCCACCACAATGCTTTCGCGCTCATGGTCTGCTATCACGCAGAACGGCAGCTGAAGAAAAGTAATACAGTAAAAATCTCCATCAATTACCAGTATGCTCTAAGCTTTACATTTTATACGAACACCTCCAAAAATCATAGTTTTGTAAGAATTACAAGAATAATCAAAAGGGCTTTAGGCGGCCAGTCTGTATACTTTTAACATCATCATGTACGTGACAACAAGTTGTAAAGAGAAGCTTTGAAAATTTTATTTCGTGTCGTGCGCGCAATCTCGTACGCATTCCAAAGCTTTTAATTACGATTAAACTGTTGCATCCTTAGATTATAAAAATATAGAGCGATCCTACAGGAGTATGAACCGTGAGCATGAGTATGAACAACGCAGCTGCGACACGAAATCCGCATTCATAGTTCGAACGGCGGTCGTTCGAACTATGAACGCGAGTCGAGTAAGTTCCCGGAGCGAAAAACGTACCTAGTTATTAGTCGTAAAAATGGTGAACTGTTCTGTAAAATTATGTAAGAAACAATTATAAACGATTTGATAGCATAACATTTCACCAGTTTTTCGTTTCTTTATCGATACTTTTACAGAGATCTAATGACGAACAACTCTTATCGCCATTTTTTAGTACGATGGTAAATCATATTAATTATTAGTGTACTATATAAATACACACAAACGCACACACATATATACAAACACATACACACTGCAACACTGCACTGCTACTCTGCTGCTGTTTGCATGTAGGTATACAATAGGTACTATTTATTTATTTATTTAAAATGTTTCATGTACAATGTACCTACTATATATTATCTCTATGGGTATACATGGCTCAAAGGGAAATGACATAGTGAATTTTTTTTTTTTCAATTCGTATTTGAATCACTTTTGTTTTTTATGAAATACTAACCATGTTTTAATTTTTATTTATTACAAGACAGATGCATTGTCTACGTCAGGAGACTTCAGGGTCACCTATTACCGTCTTTGTATCATCAGTCACGTCACCAGCAATGAGTTCACGTCGTGTAAGAATCGGGGAATGATTCATAATGTATTTTTAAGAGCTATACTATTTTATACTAGCAAAGGACACTGCCAGGACTTCTTCCAAAAGCCGCCCAGAATCAACTCAAACCGCATTATGTAGATTTCATCGGGTGTACCTAATCACTATGAGCAAAAAAAACTAACTTTTGTTGCCTTTGTAATGTTTTTTGCCCAACTCTGGGTGAAACCTAACCCCTAACCCTTTGGGAAATACAGGCGTGATGTCGTGTTATGTAAAAAAAGTATGATAATAGTTTTGTTTTAAAGGAATTTTGTACCTAATATGAACGACTCCAAAATATTTTTATCTCTCAAAGACAATGACGAAGATGGTAACAATATTTTTTATTAGTTATTCGGGAAGCGAAAATATTCTAAGTCTATGAGTTATTCAGTACTAAATGCCTTATTTCTACATTATTTTAGACAGATATGGGGTCAGTTTTTAAGCGCTTTGATTTCCAGACATAAATCAACTTTAGCCTCAATTGCACATAGTTTCATTTTCTGGGCCGCATTTGGATCACCTCCCATAGTAAGATAGGCAATATCCTTTGAGGAATTATTTGTTAAAGTTCCTATAAATTACACTATCGTTATTCTACGCGCGCGTGTCAAAGTCATTAGTGACTAGACTAATGATTAGTCTAAGCCAACTAGCAGGAAGTGGTTTCAAGCTATGCACTTAGATAAATCACTCTCAAGAGGATGTAGGAAAACATTGCGAAGTATTCTCCAATAAATTAATTGTTGCCCCACTGTGGAAATGGAGAATTTAATCCATTTTAATCTCGTAGGGATTAAGAACAGAAATAACCACTTTTGCCCTATATTACCTACCTACAAGGAATACCTATACTTTCCAAATAACAGGGCTATGTTTGCGATATAAATAAATTAAAAAAATATAAATATAAGCAGGGTAGCGACCATGTTACGACATTAAATGTGTTGTAGGTATCATTAAATGTGTGTTTGGTATCATGTTCTGTGATCTTATACAAAAAATCAATCATATCCAATTATTGAGTAGTTCAGTCTCAGGAACAATGTTTTATTTTACACAATTCACGATCTCTAGGCGAAATTTGAAAAATATAACGTTTTCTTACCAAAACAATCTTTAATTCTTTATTCACAAGGTATAGAATAGATAAAGATGACATAATAAACATTTACTGGTTGATATGATGATAGTACTTTTCGAGTTCTAGGAGTAAATCTCATGATCTGCATTGCATGTAGGTACACAAAGTTGTACACGCCAAGCGAAGCAAATCACAACAACAACACACATAATACAGACGCAATAGAAAATCTACTGAAAGCGGACATCGGCGACCATTTAAAAATAAATGGCTGAATTCCAAAATTGTCACTGGGCTTAAATTACTGAAGGTGTGAAAATGGAAAGCTTCAGACTGTAAAAACATAGAGTACGTACTTCAAAGACACGGTTGTTGAACGAAGCGAAGATGATATCGTCGGCAGCGAGCTTCGACATGTACTTGACACCCGCGAAATTGCACATGCAGCAGTTATCGTCCGTCACTATCGAGTTCTTCGGCCTGTGGACAAAGTATTATAGCTATTAAAAAACTAGTTCGTATAAAAATGTTTACATAAGTATCTATTAGGTATATAACTCGCATTGTAAGGATCCTCTGCTGAAAATCGGTTCATAAACGGTTGTAGCAAACGGTCGAGAGGAGGGAAAATTGACATCATCACCACATTTGGCGAGCGGATTAGTGATACTGTGATGGGGAAGATAACTCTTGCTATCATTTTATAAGGAATTTTGGAGTCACACAATACGCATACCTACTTATTTGCAATATTGCGTTTTGTCTCCCTACTTTAGTAAAGCCATTGATTACCGTAAGCTTAACAAATAAGTACGTATTATTTAACACGTTGACTGTCCGGGCTATATTGGGTAGATTTCATGGTATCTACGTCAAAGGATTTTTTTGATAAACCGTTTTAAGTGCATAATTATGAATGGCAGATAAGTTGATTACTGCGTAATTTTCGTGGAGGCCTGAATCACAGCATGCATTTCATGTAATGCACGAACGTTAAAGCAAAATAGAATATGCATTACATGTAATGCATGGACAGTCAACGTGTTAATACCTATAGTAAACATTATTTTGTAAGTTCTGTGTCGGGCACTGGTGACTTCAAACTTTGAGATGGGTATAATTTGGCAGTATTGTATTGTAGTATTTCTGTAGATAACAACTGGCTGTCACGAGTAGAGTGAGATACCTCAGATACCTGTTTAAGTCTCGGGAATTAGTGGGTGGTCTACTTGAAGACTATAATTATATCCGGTCCTTCAGATTCCGCAAACCTGGGTATCATTACTCAAACAAAATAAAGAAAGGAAAAGCGAAATATTTTGACGTTAAAAAGTTTGATGTCGTTTCATTCCCAAAGATTTTACAAAAAATGAGTTTGTGACAAAAGTTTTTATATATATAGATAATATAAATTATTTCAATTTGTCTTCCTCTGCGTCGACGAGGGCAAAATGTGTTCTTTTTTAGGACTTCAGTTTATTGATTACCTAAATACTATAGAACCTGACCTTGTCAAGACATCAAACGGAGTGAATGTTCAAAGAACGTTGTGAATTTAATGTTTTAAATGCTCTCAAGTAGTTTTTAAGAAATGCAGATTACAAAATGCTGCATCTTTAAACGGCAAGTATATAAGTTGGGTTGAAGTTAAAATCCTGATTGTTTTATGGTTTAGATAAGGCTCATGATTTGAATTGCTTCGAAGTGGCCGATAAATGGTGTTGGTGTTGAAATATTGAAGCACAATTACTGTCTTCTCTTTTAGTTAAGACATGGCTATGATTTAAAGTAATGATTCATTATGGTCTTATTCATAATAGTCAATATAATACCGATTATTGGGTCATAAATAATAATGATATTCAACTTTAACCGACCTTTATCCAATTACCACAAGATAGGTAGTAAATGATTTGCAACGCGACATGACTCAAAGATTGATTCATCGCTGCATCGGTTGCATCAATGCATGGTCTCATTCTAGAACGTTTTTCATAAGTGGCTACTCATAATGATACTGATTACGCTTTAGACTGAAGTAATATTATTTTATTAATGTTCATAATTAAATCAAACAGCGAATTTGATCAAATTTTAAATGATTTCATATTTTTTATAATATTTTTGGCCTGTGTAACATGCATAGGTATCGTAATTTCATGTTTAAAGCGATCGAGGTCGTACGACCCGCGGATCGTAGGTAACTTATTCTAGCTGGCACTACAACTATGTATAGGTAATGCATGAGTTCAAAAATAGAGTGAAGTGGAGACGAAAAACAAGTAAGGCGGGTCAGGTCTAGAACAAAAGCTAAAAAAAAACTAAAAAAAAGGTAAAAGCTAAAAGAAACATTTCCTACTAAGTATATTAAAATAATCTTTTGGAATATTCTTGTTCTTGTTGTTCCGAGTCTCGATAGTGATCTTGGATGTAGCAAAGAATAACAATGCAATTTACGTATAATATGATCGACAGAATTCCAATGTCACAGCAGCATTATCATATCATCAAGTACCTATGCATAACTTGATGACATGATGGTGATGGTCATAATGACGATATAAAATATCCGCATCATTATTGGATGATTTTGAAGCTACCTTGATAGCTCCTTACATGTATAAAATTTTTGAAACTCATTAAATTTTTATTATTTAAATTCACATTGAACATTTTAAACTTCCGGAAATGCGCAAGGTTTTCTTGAAATTATAGAGACGACTAATTTGCAAGCTTGTTAAATTCTTATACAAGGTTTATGTACGTGTTTGGAAACGCTGCAGTTGAACCAACATGCAAATATGGTTGAACTTGACTGCGTTCAGACTCACGACTTTTTAGCATCGAACGCACTTTGGTCTTTTTTTCAAATGGCTGGTCTGACATTACGAATATAGCAAGTATACGATTATCAATATTTTATAATTTAATAATCTTCTTCTTCTTCTTAT
Source organism: Allophyes oxyacanthae (assembly GCA_932294325.1). Lineage (NCBI taxonomy): Eukaryota > Metazoa > Arthropoda > Insecta > Lepidoptera > Noctuidae > Allophyes > Allophyes oxyacanthae. The sequence goes on along the minus strand of OW028613.1, from coordinate 11,406,253 downwards.
TTTATCGAGTGGGCAGTGGGCACGAGCTATCACACGGGAGTCGCATAAATATATAGTGTAAAGATTAGCCGGTCAGTAATGGTGGTATCAGGGTTCCCAACTTAGGGGTTTTCCCCCCAAATTTAGGGGGTAAATAAGTGGGATGGGATTTTTTTAACGGTTTGATTTTTTTATGGGTATTTTTAGGGTTTTTTTACACCTGACTTTTACTGTGAAGTTTATAATGATTGTGACGCAGCTGGCTGAAAACTTTTTGAAAATGATTCAATTATTTTATATTATTACAATTTATTTATTATTTTTACAGATACTTAATTTTTTTTTGGGGGATTTAGGGGTCTTTAACTTTAGCTTTGGGGTTGTAACGTTGTAGCGTTACATACGTAGCTATAGACTCATAGGTTTGCGAATGTTCTAGTCGAGCGTGCGACTCAGGCGCGCTTACATTCGTAAACCGGTCTAGCCATCCCTACCTCGTTTTTTGTCGCACCGCTGTATCGTCGCGGCGCAGCTGATGATTTAGATTCATTCGGTCCGACAGTCGGGATTTGCCATCACCGGGGGAGGCACGGGCGCGTCGCCTTCCCTACTTTAAGGCGGCGTGACTCTGACCGTGACCTCTCCCGTTGTTCTAGGCAATCCCACAGCTCATGTTGGTGGAATATATTATCATTATGTAAAATCAGTGTTTTAAACCCCATATTGGGTAAGTGTTGAACAAACTGTATTCGTGTATAACATTATGTTCTTGCAGGTATATTTGACTTGTAACGCTTTATCATTTGTGCAAGTCATGTGTTATATTTTACGTGTCATTTATAATAATCTTTGAGCCTTCAGCTACATTTCTTAAATGTGTAATTCGCTTCGCTTACCCTCAACTTAGAATCTTTTTATTGTATTAACTTTAGTGCTTCTCACATTCTTATTTTTTACTCCGTTCTGATTGTGACGATCACGCACCACCATTACTAGCGCAATAGTACTTCTCGCTTTGCTTACGCTTCGGGTGGTCACAATCAGAGGTGACGGTGAAACTTTTATTCACACGCTGGAATGATTTTCCAGGGTGCTACCTACCGGATTACCGGTTTCTTCTTTCCGGCTACCGTTACTGGCTGCCACCTATCGGCTGCCCTATACCAGGTGCACGATACCGGTATCTTACCCGCTGGTATATACCAGTGTGACATCGGCACCATCACCACCTCGGTGCCACCTTCCCGCGTGACACGGCTCACCGCGTGTCACCATCTCGGCGGGTCACCATCTGCGGGTCACCAACTCCGCAAGCCACCTCCTCGGCGCCCTACACCACTTCGAGGCTGAGCCAGGAGAGTACAGCGCATTCACCTTAGGAAGGGAATATATAGTGACGTCCTTATAATATGCTACCTACGTCCTTTATTAATTTTTTTTACTAGTGGCGGGCATGTCACATTAGTGACGGGCCAGTGGTTTAGTTGTCTCATTGGCGCCCTTAACGTGGTATATTTTTTTATGGTCACTATTTTTTTTATTTCCTAAGGTGGGTATATTTTTTTTCTTCTTTGGTGTTCTGCGTGTCTTGTGAAACGTTTATTTTTATGTTTTATTGGTTGCCAGCAACTAAGGTGTACGTAACTTAAAACGTTGACTGATAAATTTAATTTATTTTTGTTGTTTGTCGAGTACATTCCGAAATATTTTTCTTTAGTCACCGATAAAAAAATTTTTTTTCTTAATTTTTTTAAATATTTTAGCGGTAATCGTTTGCTGTTGTGCTACTCACAAGTACAGTCAACGACATCATTGTGTAATATTTTATTAATTTTTTTTTTCTTCTTGTTTTTTTGAACTCCATTAAATATTTTTTGGATGTTCATTTCTTTAAGGTGTTGGTACACATTAGTTGCACTAAATTAAAATTTTAGTTTTTTCTGTTGCAATTTTTTTTTTTTTATTGTTGCAATTTTATTGTTTTTACTTCTTTTTTGTTTTGTCTTATAAAGGGAGAAAACAACCATAACGTTGCTCAATTTAATATTTCTTATTGTAACAGACGGAGTAACTTCTTTTGTTTTTACGTTTGGTTCAACATTTACCTGGTTTTACTTTTATTATTTTTTCAAGTTTTTTTTTTTTTTTTTCTCTCTCGCGCGTTCTTCTTCGCCATTTATTTTGGAACTACTAGGTGTTGGTAGGGTCTCGAGTTCATGCAACTAGTTACCTAAGGGTTTTGTAAGGGTTAATGCGTCAGTGGTGTTAGTTAACATTAGTCTACTCACTGACGTTACTTTTATGTATGCGTGAAGTATGTAAGGTTGGTTAAATGAATGATGTTTAAAAGGTAAACCAACACTCACTCATTTTCAAGATTTTAGCGGATTTTATTATTTTTTAGAGATAATAAAATCCTTCACTGCGCGCGGGGGGTATTGTAACGTTGTAGCGTTACATACGTAGCTATAGACTCATAGGTTTGCGAATGTTCTAGTCGAGCGTGCGACTCAGGCGCGCTTACATTCGTAAACCGGTCTAGCCATCCCTACCTCGTTTTTTGTCGCACCGCTGTATCGTCGCGGCGCAGCTGATGATTTAGATTCATTCGGTCCGACAGTCGGGATTTGCCATCACCGGGGGAGGCACGGGCGCGTCGCCTTCCCTACTTTAAGGCGGCGTGACTCTGACCGTGACCTCTCCCGTTGTTCTAGGCAATCCCACAGCTCATGTTGGTGGAATATATTATCATTATGTAAAATCAGTGTTTTAAACCCCATATTGGGTAAGTGTTGAACAAACTGTATTCGTGTATAACATTATGTTCTTGCAGGTATATTTGACTTGTAACGCTTTATCATTTGTGCAAGTCATGTGTTATATTTTACGTGTCATTTAAAATAATCTTTGAGCCTTCAGCTACATTTCTTAAATGTGTAATTCGCTTCGCTTACCCTCAACTTAGAATCTTTTTATTGTATTAACTTTAGTGCTTCTCACATTCTTATTTTTTACTCCGTTCTGATTGTGACGATCACGCACCACCATTACTAGCGCAATAGTACTTCTCGCTTTGCTTACGCTTCGGGTGGTCACAATCAGAGGTGACGGTGAAACTTTTATTCACACGCTGGAATGATTTTCCAGGGTGCTACCTACCGGATTACCGGTTTCTTCTTTCCGGCTACCGTTACTGGCTGCCACCTATCGGCTGCCCTATACCAGGTGCACGATACCGGTATCTTATCCGCTGGTATATACCAGTGTGACATCGGCACCATCACCACCTCGGTGCCACCTTCCCGCGTGACACGGCTCACCGCGTGTCACCATCTCTGCGGGTCACCATCTGCGGGTCACCAACTCCGCAAGCCACCTCCTCGGCGGCCTTCACCACTTCGAGGCTGAGCCAGGAGAGTACAGCGCATTCACCTTAGGAAGTGGAATTATAGTGACGGGCATACATGTACCTACGACCTAATAAATTTTTATGTTGACAAGGTTGGGGAGTTTAATTCTCATTCTTTAGTTATACTTCCCCCAACTCACCCTACACTCTCATACTTGTCACAGGGTTAATTTTTTTGAGAGTTGGTAACACTGAGTGGTATCGAGGCTGACTGCCCAGGGGTCCGCCAGACGATCTCATGTTTTGTTACTCGTGGATGCTTTTTCCTTGCACCCCAATTTAATTATAAAATACTTACCTACACATAATTTGTCAAACTTATTAGCTTTCACAATAAGTAGAAATAAGTAGGCAGAAGTGTGTCCACTGTATGGTATTAAGTTCCAATGTAATAATTTAGCGGCTCGGCCTCGGTGGCTATTCTATTGGCAACGTGCCTGATAAATGGAAATCCATTTATCAGGATTGTTTGCATCCCCGGATTACACCCCCATCCACTACCCACACGGATCTTTAGGTGTTATCCTGTACAAAAGGTACTTAGACCACCATATTAATAACAAAAAAAAAACAATATTTGTACAAAATTATAAACTATGGTCAAACAACGTGTGCCGTTCAAAATTTAAATTAAATTTCTTGTTCTGTCCTTCGTATCAATACTATTGTGAAATGGGGGTCTACCGAACATCGATTCTGGTAATACCTAGATAAACTTTAAGACGATCGTGAGAGACTAAACTTTGAGCTACCTTGTAAAAAAGATACTGACCATGAAGAAGGGAGTTCCAACAGTACATCGACGCAGGGCACCGTGTGGCATGTCAATGACTTTTGTATGAAAATTTCTGCGTTGCGTCGCGTCCATGCACCGTGTGGCATCTTCCATCGGTATAAAAATTACAAGGTAGCCTCTCACGATTGTATTAAAGTTTATTACCAGAGTCGATGTTCATTGCCATTTTAGTTATGCGGTAAACCCGCAGATTCCACGTCTTTACATAGTTTTATCTCCCATTTTGATTAAATAAAATTAAGAGGACATTACATTAGGATTAATGAAGATTTCCTAACAGGATAGTCGACTATGTTATTTGACATTCTTATCTCTGGTTTTATATTAATGTTATTTTAAACGATGTTGTTGTGTCCTTATCATAACAAATATTGACTCAGACTATACTAATAGAGAACATTTCTTGGCAGTTAATAGGTACTTACTAAATATTGCTTGGGATATCTTCTAACCGCTACCGAAATAAATCAATATGTATGAACAATGATGATATCAGACTATTGTTTCATGGTATGACTAATTTGCATTTTGTATAAATTATTCAGGTCTCAAACATATCAATTTTTATTGCAAACAATGCCTCATAACTTCATTCACAAGTACAATCGGCAATTTTTCCAGTCGAAAAAAATCGTTTACGCCCGGCGTCCAAACGCAGAGTTCCTTCAAAGCATTTTGTTTGCAAAATGTATCACCGCAACGTATCACGACTGCACAGTACATCACAAGCCAGGGCTTCATCGGATAATTCCATCACATCGGAATTTTGCCGATCTAAATGAGAGAACAATTTAGCGTAGGTTCCAGTACACAAATAATAATTTTATGTCTTTATGTATACTGTCTGTATACTTTATGTATATTGTACTGTATACTTTATGTATATTGTCTTTATGTAAATTGTACTCGCATTTCGATTACACATGGGCGTTTTCGGATATGTTTGTCATCGATGCGGCATCCGATTACAGCATCGTTATTTTTGGTATCGATGCCTATTTAAACTATGTACGTGCCGTCAACTGCGATACGATGCTGATATTGTGGACAACACAACATGCATCCAACCGAAACCAACGATACTTTCTACTATAACTTGATGGCACCGGCATCCGTTTTCAACAAGACACGGCATCCGATATCATCGGCATCTGTAAGTGGCATCGATGCCTGGCATCGTTATTCTAAAAAGGCCCATCTCTAATTTCGATCGACAAAATTGAGTTATAAGAAATAAGAAATATTTTTTTGCATAGAATACAGGTGTTACCAGATATATGAGTAACATTGTTGTGACAGACTTAGCCAATGGAACCATTGGTTAGTGTTGTAAAAACTAATAAAATAAAATAAGTAACTGTTATTTAGTCGCATCTGGTTAGACTGGAAGTCAACTGAAATATAGTTGTAAAAAGGTTATAGGCAGATAAATCAGTTGAATAATGTCGGTCGGTCATCTCCGTATTAGGAAAATGTTTTGATTTTGACCCTATGCCTGGCCAAAATACTTATTTGCGTAAATGAAGTGCTCTCATGAGTATGGAGAAGAATTCTGTTTATTATTTTGTTATTAATTATGTCACAATGTTATAACATAAACAATCAGCGAAGGACTTGACCGATTTGTGTGAACTTTAAATAAAACCTCATTATTTGTGAAAAACCGATGTGAAATTATCATAATATGAACATAAAAGACAAAAGATTATTCACGATTCCAAGATAGCAAAGGCACGCAGCGAGTATTATGATAATGCCGGAAGTATTGTTAGCTTTATAAATAAGGACCAAACTTCCTTGTCCTATAAGTACCTATGTAATGTAACGCCTTGTTATCGCGGAGTCACTTTCTTAAGGAAAACGAAGCAACTTTATCAAAATATGAGTATTTCTAGATCGTTATGGAATAAGTAATATTCGTATGATTTTTTGAAGGGATAGTTTTCTTCAACATGTTTTAATAATAATATAATCAATCAAATTATTGTAAACTTGTGTAAGTAATCGTTGGTATAAGTATCTTTTAACAATGTCGGTTTAACGCATCGACCACCCGTTCTCGTGTCGATTGGTCCACTTCGAGTTCTTCACCAATCGGAACGCCGAACGGTCACTGCGTAAAAATTAGATTGGTAAAAAAAACTTACACTTCTCTGTTCCACAGAATGAGAAAATACGAATTATGATAATATTTTATTTCAGTACTCTTCATGTTTTAGTTAGTACTATACGTGCCAAAAAATAAATTATGCGCTAGCTTTTTTACGCTAAGAAGTAAAAAAAGTCAAAACGAACTTACCGACAACAGCAACACGTCAGATGCCTAGCCAGCTTGAAAAAACCGGTAAAGCAGTGCCGATATATTACGTAGGGCCATCCATACGCCGCTATGGACAGCCTCAGGTAATACAAAGCATCCTCCAAGTTCATCCAGGGAGGTGTCTCCGAAAATATCTTGTTGACATCTGTGGTATATATCGGTTCCTCATCGTTTAGCATTTGGATCCTCCGCATTTCTCTGGTCTCCCTCTTCTGTCGGACTCTAAGGAGGACGCACCCGGCGACCACGTCTGATGGTACCAGGTCTGTTGACCTGAATAGCGCACTGAGTAGAGCTGGAAAGAAGACATCGGGTTAGTAGATATGTTCTAAACTTTTAACTGTTGGTGCTGCACCGGCCCGCACCACAAGTGAGGAGTGTCGGAATGGTCTATGGCGTATACATCCGCAGTGAATTAAGGTATGCGCAAATGCAAATTAAGCGTATTGTCGATAAATTTCAAGTTTCAACCCCAAATTATACTAGAACAACAAAAGCATGAATTATTATTTGTCTAACTTGGGATATATTTAAGTTTCTTTTCTTATCTACTAGTGTCAGGACGGTGCAGTTTCGGATTTTGTTTAGACGGTTTCTAAAGACAATAAGTTTTAACATTCTGGTATTCTTTGTCGGACTGTAGGTACCTATATCATATATTTTGTATTAACTGCATTAGTTTAAGAAAACAGGAATGATTATGTTTATTATTTATGCTATGTGGATTTTTGTTTGATTTTGGATTCCGAAGTAGAAGATTTTCTTAATACTCATTGCGGAAACTTTAAGAGTTTTCGAGCTAAGACCGGTATAGTTAATTTAAGAAAAACAGAACAAAGAATTGTTCATAAAGTTATAATATAATAATAATCCAGTATATACAAAGTCATTCTCGGTTACGTAAAATGGTGGTGGGTAGTATTGTGGGCGCGATTTCCGTAAACAGAGCTCAAAACATTCACGTAGGGCGGCGAAAAGGTCGGTTAATGCACTTACTTTCACGTAAGTAATACTCGTATGTTCTCGTAAATAATAACGTATTCGAATGATAGCATCGACACAATAAATGTTAGTATCAAGCCTTTTGATCTGTTGAAAATCTTATAACATCAAATTTAAATGTCACATTTTAACTGTTTTACTAGCAACACAATTTATGTGGGAAATATTGTTATTATGCCCGCAATAATTTAGTTTTTTTCTATCTTGTAATTTTATGGTGTTCACGGAGTGTTGTAAAAGTTCAAATGTTAACAGAAATATAGTCCACATTAAAATAAACACGCATTTTTAGTATACAAGATCTTCAAATGCTAAAGTATGACTGTGGTTTTAGATTTCAAGGTCGCCTAAGTATATCAATAAAAAAGTCTAAATTGGCTTTATATCTTTACTCTTGGGTAACTACGAATCTTCCCCAGAAAACACCCAAACTGAGGTTTGAACTCAGGATCTCAAGGTTACCGCTACGCTTAGATTGGAGGCAGTCAACAAAATCAATGAAGCGGTTTTATATTCCCTCGAAAAATAATATGATCCATAATGATCCTTTGATACTTTAAGCATTTTTTCTGGCAGTAAACTTAAAGAGAGCCTTTTGTTAGTGAACGAGAATACAGTCAGCATCAATTATAGTAAGTAATAAACAATCAAATTCTCAAAACTAGTTCATCCGTTACACTTTAAATAACAGTTCAGCAATTTTGAAATTCGAAAGAAAGAAAGAAATAAGTACGTACCTACATATTATTTGTATATTTATTTGTTTACGAATAATATGTAGGTAGACAAAACTCGACTGATCATTATTCACTTATGATGTTAACTGTACGTTGGAAAGGAAAATCTAACAAGCTTTTCATTTCAAGGTTGAATTTGATACAGTTATTCGCTCGCGACTTCACAGCGTAATAAAGATAATATTAATTTTACAGAATATGATATTACGCAGTGGTAAGTATTAATCTCAGATCGGAAGCATATAAAAACGCGTGCGAGCTATCTTGCTCGTATTGAATTGCATCAAAACAGTATTTGTCGTTTAAAATAAAGACTACCGATAACCTGATAAAATCAAATCAACATACATTGTGATATAAATTGTGTAATGTGTGTTTAGATTGATCTATACAGAAAATTTTAAGACTTAAAATCGGTCTCGTTTCCCCTGTAGTAAGAAAATCTTATAGTACCTAGAGGTAATAAACTTTTAGATATTATATATTTTTTCTCTGCTCTAAAAGTTAACGAATTACCAATATGATGTCAAAGATATGATAAATGAAGTAATGAAGTACCTACATAATCATCATAGTCATCATCATCATAGATTGTTTTGTAATTGCTGAGAAAAATTTAAATCTCTGCCGCCACCATTTTTAATTCGTCGTCTTAAAGTAGTTGTTCTCTGTGTATAATACATTGTACCTAATTACCATTAAAATACACAGAGAAATTGGAGCATAAACTTAAGGAGTTCTGATTCCATTCGAAGATATTTCTGAGAAATAATATTATAGATTCTATGTCAATCATGTGAGGGGAAATCGAAATCAACGATTTCGGCTTCTGAGAAAAACGCTAGATTTAGTTTCATGCTTCCGTTCCCAATTCGTTATTATTTATTTATATGCCAGGTTTATACCAAGTTTGTCCATCTATCTACGACATAGTAATTATGTAAAATTCGCAAACTCCAGAGGTAGTAGGTAGTGTGAGTTTCTTTTTTCAATCTCGATTTAATGCATCGAGCGCTTTCTGCGTGCAGATTGGCCCGCTTCAAACTCTTCACCAATCAGAGCGCCGAACGCAGTCGATGCGTAAAATCGTGATTGCTATAAGAAACTTACACTAGGGCCGCAGGTATAGTCGAAAAAGTTTTCGAAATAATGTAAAAATTGTTATAAATAAATGAAATGAAATAAAACAAGTTAAGTATAGAGGGTCACTCATACATAAAGTTTTCTCAGGAAATTATGGACGTATTCCAGTAATATAATATTTAATTATTGGACATAGGTAGTTGAATTAAATAACTATTATATATGATATTTTGAGTACGGCTTCAGAACATGATACCAAATACATGGTTTCATTTAATATGATACAGTCGTGGCCTTATATATATCTGGTAACCCTGTATACCGCTTTTATCTTTGTTTAACTGTACCATGGGCAGCAAAACCACTGGGAAATCCTTCCGGGATCACAGACGCTATCGAAAAAATAAATAAAATACCCTTATTTACCTGCGACTTGTTGAAAAGCTTCTTTGCCGTGTTCATCCCTTTTCAACCAGCAGAACGCCCACCGGAACCTCCGCGACCACAGTCCTGTGACCTTCCTATGGTGCCGGACCTGGTTCGGCGTGTCTTGCATATCCCCATAGTTTACTGAGCCAAGAGGATCAAACACCATGAATAGACCGAACACCGTGAGGCCTAACTGTACCCAGTTGAATAAAACTATACCTGTAATAGAAATTGTCATGTGAGCTTCGAAACAGGACACCTTCTTTAAGGGGTTATTGTACTTATCATTATGAACAAGTTTTAATATGGGAGCAACACTCAAATCGCGAAAAAAAAATCTGCTGTTCTGTACAAATTGCTCGTAAAAACTATCTCAATACCTCAACGCATATTAAAAATTGTTTAGTACGACAACCTCTTAAAGCAGGTGTCCTTTATAAATATACCTACAATAAAAAAAGGGATTAAAAATAACACAGATAGACATAATCCTTAAAGATATATTTATCCTGTATAAATACACAGCCTGTAGGTAAAGTATATCTTTACGGATTATGTCTATCTGTGTTATTTTTAATCGCTGGGTGTTGTTAAATGCGACTATGAGATTATTTCAAGATATTGAGCTATAGAGTCTGTTGTTCTTATAACAAAACAGACTGGGGATGGAGGCGGTTTGATGATTATACTAAGATATTTTAAATATACCTACAAGTGATCTTGGTTTGTAATTAAGCTCATTTACAAAACCTACGTCAATAAATGGCTATGTATTTGTTATCTGTTCCTATTAACTCATCAAATGACGAATCACAGACATTAGTTATACATTTCCATAACTATAGAGCACTTTATTAACTGTTAAGAAAATTTATTAATTAATATTGTAAAATAAACTGTAAACTTCTAAAGTTAATAAATCATACAAGTTCCGACGTTAAAAGCTATTGTGCTCCGCTGAAAGGCGGCACACAAAGGGTGCGCTAATTTAGCTTCAGAGGGTCGTGAAACAGTAACTCACTTTGTATGACTATGCTGGAGAACTTGTCCTCTACGGAACATTGTATGACTTCGCAGAACATCCACATGGTACCCATAACGTTTAGGGCTGTTTCTGGGAACACTAGCAGCACTCTGAAATAAAATATATTTGTAAATAGTCGTAAATTAAGGTACACTGTACTATAGCGTTGTTGAGTGTGTGTTTTCTTATCTGTTATATAAATCATCTGTCTAGCCTTTTTCCAACTAACTATGGATGGGTCCTAGTCGGCTGAATATCAGTACTTTACAGAGAGCGACTGCCATCTGACCTCCGCCAATTATTGGGAGATATTGGTACCCTACAGTTAGACTGTGTATCAGATTTTTTTTGGGCTGCTGACTGCCCCTCTTGTCTTTCGGATATTCGGATGATAACCGGAACCAACAGCTAACGTGCTGTCTGTAGCACGGAGGGGTATCGTCGTGTGAACAAATGTCACCCAACGAGGTACCTACTGACCGCGACCAGCGCAGATCAGTACAACCGATCTATGCGGTAGGCGCGATATAACTATAAACCCCTCAATTACTATGAATAGTTTTATACTGTATCCAGGGAATATTTATTAAATTCAACACTGCTCGGTAATGTAAAACTTGCAAACTTCCAAAACTAAATGGCCATGAGAGACAATTACAAAACTTGAAGTCATCAAAATAATTTACAACCTATTTTCTTATGTTGTCTTGTCAATAGCAAGTACTTACAAATTATTTTCGGTGCATATCAAACATATTCACGCAGTTCAACAAAGCGATACACATGTGTATAAGATAGTAGGTCAAGATTGAAGAACAAACATAAACAAATCATTTGAATACGTATTGTTATCGCCGTGTGTAAAGTTCATTCATTAGTATACACATAGCACATATAATACAATTGAAGACGCTAAAAATAGCTAGGCAACTATTATTGTATTCTATTAGAATGAACACAAGTAGCTACTAGTACTTTTACCGCTTAATGATGGAGGAATTGGACCATCTCATGTTTTACCGAAATAAAACCGTTAATTCTGTATATAAGTGTGTTTGTTACAAAAACTAGGTTGAAATGACTGGAATTTTATAACGCTAGTAAATCTACGCTGTTGATATATTTAAACATGCCATTTAATTATTACCGAATCACATCTAGGCAGGAACTAGAAATGTCTGCCAACGCAGGTGTGTTCGTTTGTTAAAGACTATCGAGAGCGCAAAAAATGCGGAAGACATTTTATACAAAATCTATCTTCTGAATCTTTTTGGGTCTAAGAGCAATTGCGCTATTCTCTCAAAAAGTTCTCGTATCTTTGGATGAGTATTTCTTTGTCGAGAGTGTAGGTAATAGTAATATATGAAGAGTTTTATTCTTGGTAAATGATTAAGACTTGCGGTGACGCGCGTGTGCTCAGCTATTGTAGGTTATTAGCGCCTAAGATTAGAAACTTATTGCCACTCTAACGATGCACCGGTTGTGTTGAATAGAGAAAGTAGAATTAACCACGTCTCGTGAAGAGAGAAAATGTAATGAGCGTTAGGTGTTAACGGCTATATTGATAACGTTTGTATTGAACTAAACAGCTATATTAATAACGTAAACAAAACAGCATCAATGGTTTATCTTTGGACGGAAAATGATTTAACTATGTTTGTTTATTTACTAGCGTAAAATAATAAACACGGCGATTATTATGAGATTTTATTATTATCTATGTTCCGTCAGTTATTGAAATAAAAGCAATGTACACATATTTTCTTCCCTTGTTATAATATTTACTTCTATGATCTCTTAAGCCCTTCACGAAGCTCTCGGTCACGGAGACCGGCTTTTTTCATTACCAAGGGCTTGTTCGCAAAAATAGATGGATTAATTTGTTAGAAACGAAGGCCAAAATGGGTGCTTCGATGGGTTTAAAAGTGCCTACGGTTTTCAAAATTTAGGTACATATTGATTGACATTGGAACCTTGCAACTAGAGTCCTAAAAATGTTTCAAAAGTGCCTGTAATGGCTTATTTGAAATAATAAACTATTCCATTCTTTCATAACTAAGTATGATATAGCCCTCTCGTGCCACATAGTGTACAAGCCTCAGGATACTGCTGTGCATCTCTTAATGATTGATAGTTACTTACTTAACTAGAAGCAGTGGTGACACCATCTTCCTAGCATCGATGTCTGTGATAGTCCCCCGTGCGGACTGCAGCGCCAGGGCTGCCAACAATAGCAGTAGCGCGGCCTGAAGCGTCAGCGTCCCGCACAAGTATAGCCTCACGAACGCTCCGCCTTGCCAACCCTCGGACTGGCACTGCCATGTCACTGGGTATAGCACTTCAACTACTAATGCTATCAGTACTAGCCTGTGGACAAAGGTTTGGGGTAAAATATTATGGTCACGTTTCCAATCGCAATTCAAATACATTTAATGTCTTCATCATCAACGATCTCATACATATCTTTAGAAGATTATAGGCAATGCTGTTCATGGCTATAAACCTAATCTGAAAGTGGCTAATTTATTATAATTATATTATTAATCAAATTAAAACGCTATTTGCTCGTTCGAACACTGAGGAAATTCGATTCTATACTTTATTCTCTAAACTTTTTCGTTTGTTCATATAATGTTTATAAGGAAGCTGACGCAATTAAAACAAAGATCATAATAAAGTCACAGAGAGTTTTGTTTTGATGTCTAAAAAACATCAAAAAGTGTTTGCCATGAAAATCAAGCTGCTGTATCGTGTAAATAAAAGCTCTAATGCGTGTCTGATGAATGGCATACCGTACTAAATGAAACGGAAACCGCATTATGTGTTACATGTTGCATCATACGTCTGCGATGTTTTGCTTTGGTCTTGCTAACAGAACTGTGGCATAAAATACGAATGAAATAACGGTGACGCTATAAAAGCAAAACTAAAACGAAATAACAAACACGCGAACAAAAGACGCGAATGCTGAATCCATTTGACCTAAATCATGACTTTGAATAAGTGTAACTATTCTGTTATGGAATAAGTTAGGTGAAATACGCAGTAGCGGACGGTCAATGAAACGATAGATGTAGTGACAATTTAAAACCCATTATGGGGCAATCAGGCTGAGATTCGAAGGTCGGCTGAAGTGTAGAGAAACTGGCAGCCGATATTGGGAGGAAAAGCTCATTCATATTAATGTGGACAGCAACAAGTGAGGTTTAAGTAGAGAGTACCGTTCGCTATGTTTGAACAACTAATCGAGACGTAATAATGCGTTCGAAAAACAAGTAATTGGTTATAAACATTAATTTTCTTTTTTCTCTTCTAGGAAACTTTTATTTTAATTCAATTTAATGAATAATTGAGCTCTTAATATTCAAATTCACTTACTAAACTTCATCATTGTTATTGGTCTACCAAAGGGAACAGTAAATTATTATTTTTCATGATATTTACAGCGTTCTTCTTTTATTATCGTGTTGCTAAGTTCGCACAAGTTTTCTTAGAATTTTCTCAACGGGTCATTGTTTTTACATTTGCTTTCAAATATTTTGTTCGCGAGTAGATCCTCCTAAAGAACTTTATTTATCGGTAAATACTAGAGGGAATCTATTTTATTGGCAAAGTTTTTATGCGGATCAGTTTTATCGTCTGTATTGCAAGTTTTCCCTTCTTTATCAGGTTACCGGAGATCATAAATTCACATACACATACATAACATATATGACATTTGTTTTGATTCTCTCACCCTTGTTTTCTAAAAAGGAGGATCTATCCCTGATCAGTTCAAATCTCTCGTTGACTGTTGTGATTTGGTGACAAAAATCAACATTCAATTAATTCATAATATACCATAGCACACTCGATACTTTTAGCATCGGTAACTAGCAAATTAGTCGCTTTTTAAAAGCTCGATACATACACCAACGGAACGTTGCGCTCTGTATCTACACATTCAGATACCAGTCGCAGCGATTTTTTAAGGCTTTGGCGTGCTACCACCTCGCCCTGTCTCTCACTCGCTGCAACTCTCCGCCAGATAAAGTGAGTCGCCAAAACGCGATGCAGCATCGATGCAATCGCAATGTCGCTAGTCGCTGATGCTAAAAATATCGAATGTACTATGACCGCAATCGATGAAACGCAGACGCGTATTCTTCTTGGCCATAGGTGTCCGCTGATTAGCTGATTCACTAATAATTATGAATTTGTATTGGAACTCGCAAAACTGATTGGTTCATGCAAAATTAATTATCTAAGTAGGTGGTAACTGGCTAGGTGAAAGTGAGCCACTGATGTAACTCCTCGGGCCGAGATGTCCTCACATATCGCGGTCAACGGAAGTAGGACCGAAATGGACCCGTCCAGAAAAAAGTAATTATCAGTGATCATTTAAGACCATGCCAGTGTGTCACTTAGTGTTTTATTGTTTTGCGTCAAATTACAATTGTAGAAAAAACTTAAAAGAGTGTGTGAACTGTGAAGTGCCGTATCCAACATATTCAGTGGATGAAATGCTTGCATGGCCTACGTAGCTCATACACATTCTATATTTATTTTAGTAGTTCTTTAAATAGAAAATAATGCAATCCTTTTACTAAATATTATTTTAACCAGGAATAATAAGTAAGACACATTGTACGAAGTAGGCACTTCCTGCTACCGAAACTAAAGTTACAAAGAGAACGAAGTCTCAGTAATGTTATAAATGCAAAAGTTTGGGCGTAATCCAACAACAACAACAAACAAACATCGTGTTTGTAACTGAATTACGCTGTAAAAGGATATGAATGTTTAGTACAATATGTAAAACGTGTACTTCGCACAAAGGGTACTTTTCATCCTGGAAAACTAAGAACTTTCCACGCAGTCAGCTGCAGGCTGGTACAATGTTTAGTCTTTAGGCATTTGACACCACGCTCGGTTGGGACCACGGTGTCAATCGCCCAATTTCTCTTTTTGAATGGGGCCTTTGGCACCAAGAAATCGTTTTAGTGCCACACGTAGATTTGGTAAAAAGTGATTAATTATTAAATATGATATTTATATTTTTAAATAACGTTTTTCGTATAATGGGCATGTATAAATGATTTACTAAATAAGACAAGTAAAACAGAGTTCCTATAGGTACGTTAACGTATTCCTGTAACTATACCATTCAGTATTTAAGTATAATAAAAATGGTATAATAATTGAAGGGCAAAAATAATTTACCCGATACGGATAATTTTCGTATTTGATAAAACAAAGACTATTTGAATGAAACAGCGGGATAAATTAGTCATATACTTATCTAACTACGAATCTACACCTACGTAATATTATTGATTTGTTTATAATCGTGTTTTTAAAATAGCCATTCATAAAAATACCGTCATCAACGTCATGTTTGTAATGATGATTGAAACCAGAGATACTTTGTATCTTATCTGATTGTTCGTCTGTGGAGTAAATATTACGTATAAGAGGTATCTATATATTTAGTTGCGAAGGTACGCTCTTGATCCTACATTACATATATTATGGTTTTAATTGTAAAAAACAAGGTACCTACTGTCTCTATACAGTTTACACCTTTTTTATACCTCTAAGGTGGCAGACAAGCTTACGGCCCGCCTGATAGTAAGCGACACAGATATATGTTAGATCTTTGTCTGTGGTAAGCGATTACCATAACCTATGGACACTTGCAACACCAACAACATCACTTCGTGCGTTGCCAACCCTACGACTACGCGACATTGCTCACTGTTAGGAACACAACACTGCAAAAGAACTATTCTGGAAAGTGGAGGCACTTCTCCTGTCAGGCAGGTCCAATTTTGAGCAGAAAGTCCCGCTATTGCTCAACCTCTCTTAAAACACCTACATCTATTGAGATCGGTCCAAATGTTAGTGTGTTAAATGCTATTCTGAACTAACTGTACACTGTCAAGGATTTGTATTATAATAATTAATTATGCTGCATACGGTCGCAGGCACCCGCAAACAATGGCAGATGCTCTATTGTGGACACTTTGTGTCACATAAACTTAGAATATTTTCGCTTCTTGTGTCACTTGACAGGTAAACATGGATTTTTATTTTTTATATTCTGTGAAAATCAACGCCTTACATGAGATGGCAGGAAAAACAACCAATCCAAACCATTCAACGAAATCAGGTTATCGGTTCAGTAATCGCTAAACCCACTGGCTTGGCTCAATAATGCGATAGTTTTACGGGTGTTTATAATAGATGTGATTTAAAACATACCATACGAATCTGAAGAGTAGTTCGAAGATGCTAGGGAACACGAGATCGTCTGAGGCTGCCAGCCATTTTCGCCCCAGCAGCCGGAGCGCTGGCATCCTGGAATAAAAACACCTATGATTAGTTTAATGGTTTCTTTGTTTATTTCATGTTATGCTAGCACTTCAGTTAGTGTATTTGTACGAAAATTCGCGTAATATATCCAATGTTGTAAACTACACAAATATGATTTTGTTTTGGCCAAACAACGTGAATATTTGTACAAATACGCCAAGTAAAGTGTCAACACATTAAGTACCCACACAAAAAATGAATAGGTACATTTTGCATACTAATAATTATTTAGATAATTATCTATTAATAAAGTATGTTCGTAAAGTAAGATTAAGTTTTACTATAGGCCATGAATATAGTACAAAACGTTGCTGGTTCGTTATGAACTAAATGCAAATCCAACATAAAGTTCTTCTAGTGGACCTAACGTTGAATCAAATCGAAATAATATTAGGACACGCAATTTGTTCGTCTTATGAAACTGACACGACCAGAATCCAATAATTAATTACAACATTTGAGACTAATAAGGAAAAACTTCGGGTCCCTTCCGGAAAAAGCCGACCCTTACGTAAAAGTTGGGCTAATGAAACTACTGGCAATTCCGTTTCTAGTGTTGTCGCTTGTCGCTAAAGCTATTTGCGGCCAGCATTAGTCGTCATTATAAGAGTAAGGAAAATTACTTTTATTTTTTCGTTTGTCGCCGACGATAGTCTAGGGTCAGGCTTTTAACAAAAATTGCGATATTAATTAGAGTAAAAATTTGTCTAACGCCGTGAATACTTGGATATAGTTTAAATACCGGCTGACACTTTATTTTATAAATCTTTAAGGTCCTATCGTCTTACCTTTCTAGTCCCAATCCCTATAAGGAATAATTGTACTCATCATTATGAACAACTTTTACTATAAGACCATAAACGAAATCGCAAAAAAAAATCTGTTGTTCCATACATTTAGTCGAGTGATATTAAATTATTTGTATCTATGGAACAGCAGTTTTTTTTCGTGATTTCAGGGTTGGTCCCATTAAGTTGTTCATAATGATGAGTACAATCACCCCTTAAAGGGATGGGGACTAGAAAGGTAGGATCTTGTGTACGAGTACAATCAGCAGAAAAGCAGAACCGTTTAACGAGATATGTATAATAATTGTAATATAACTATTATGACTATTTTAATGGTCATGGTAGACATAACTAACATAACGAATATAATGCTGATAGTGGTTATTATAGATAAGAAAATTCCAAACTTGTAATTTTGCGAAGCTAATAAATAAAACGTGTATAATAAATGCGCGCGCGCAGCAGTAACAGCAAGCTCAATACCTAAGCTTTAAAACCAAAGATTATTTTGTTCTAAAAAATACAATTTTACGTAAGACGTCCGTGTATAAAAATCAAATACCTACCTACAAAAACTTCCACATTAATGTCGTTTCTTTCAATGAGTTCACAAAACTTTACAGACAATTGACGATAGTCTAAATTCATTATTATGTATTCGTAAAAGAAACAAACAAGTTTGGTCCAGTCCATTTGTATTTAGAGTGGCCCACTTTTTGTGCAAAGTTTTAACAAGAACTGAACGACACTGTGAAAAATATCCAATTTATGAGTCCAAACAGTGGCCCACTCAAGCTCTAGAGCTGGATAATTAAAGGCTCTTGATTGCGGAAATACGTTATTATAGTAACTGTTAATAACCTTAACAAGACCTACAAAGTAAATCAGCTACATAATAATTATGAAGGTAACAGCCAATTACATAAATCCTTGTTTCATCATACATAATAGCATACCTCCATCATTCCCAACGAGTATCAAATATTTTTTAATGTCGTAGCAAAAAATAACATACGTTGGTCTACGGTTTTAATGTAGCTACCTACATAGGATTTATAAAACCAATATTCTTAGTATGTGATGAATGCGTAACAATTACAAAAATACTTAAATATCTCTGTAATTAAATGTCCGATGTTTGTTTTAACTCCGCTATAATAAATTGACTTCAATAATGATTACGTTATAAGTCGAATTTAATAGATATTTAATGGTCAATTCGTTTTTGGGAACCGATTTTATAGAAGACAAACAAGAGATTAAATTAAACTAGTGGTAATTTTAACTTTCTGCGCACTCCTTCTCCAACACTCCGCCATGCGGGCAATATGCTTAAAAAGGGATACAAAGATTTCTCTTCACGTATTAATATATAGATTCTCTAGTTGTTATGCTTTTATTGGGGTTATTTTTAATTCGGATGAAAATTATGTAAACCCTCTTAATAAAATTATTTGCACAACGTAACATTGAAATTGATCCAAATCACGTTTGCATTGAGTGACGACTGACGGCACGTGTACGTTATGTTAGTCACATATTATTGTGTCGCGTAAAGATCGATACACGCTCGTAATCGAAATCGATTCAATTTTGATCTTTCTAGAATCTACATTGCGCAGTATGCTTTAAAAATCACTCCGTTCGACAATTAGAACAACGTAATGAACAGTCTTGAACTGTCAAAATTCAATCGATTCCGATTAGGTACGAGCGTGGGCGGGCGGCGGCGGCGCATGTTGTATTTCGGAACGTATAATACCGCACTCGAAACTTTTCACACTCTGTTTACCCAAATTCCCCTTAGTGGGTCCCGGTCAGTAGGGTACGGGTATTTTTAACTGTATCACACCGCGTTTGTTTATTTTTACTTTTACACAAATTACAATAAGGCATTCGATAAAATTGTTTGCGTAATTTACGCCGTTGTATGTTCTCAACAGCTGATTAAATAGTTTTATAATTACTTTTCCCGATTTTCCTTTGTATTATATCATATAGATAATAATATTATATGTTTCGTCTAACTGAACATTAAGAAAACGATAGTTGTATTGACACAATGGCATTTCAAGTAATATTGACAAAATATAACTAATTTTTGTTGTAAGGTCATTAAAATGTTTGATTTTGTTATTGCGTCAAATATAATAATGAATATTTAATGGGCATCGTTAGCGTAAAATAATACCGTAAGTATAGGTACTTCCGACTATTATGTACCTAGTCTAGGTAATTTAGTCACAAAAAAATCGTATTGCGCAAATACTTGCAGTTTTTTCTCCTTTAAATAAAGAATTTTCCCACTACATTCAATAGGAAATAGAATATCTACAAAGATATAATCAACCTTGTCATTAGATGTTGTGGCTATAAAACTGTCATAACTACCTATACATGTTATTTTAATTGTATTTATATCTTTATGCAAAGAGAAAAATCTGTTTTCGTTAGTCGAAATTAAGGGGTTAGGTACCTACCTATATAACCTTCACATAACCAATCACTATTCTAAAAGCAATTTGATTTAAGTTAGTGATGAGGGAAAATTCCTGATTTTTGCATAGTAGGTAGATATTTAAAAATCTTGAAGGATGCTACATCCAACTTTATCGTTATAATGTGTGAGTGTCAACCATAGATTGTATTGTATGAATTTGTATGGTTTCAATTCAACAATGTCGAGTTGTATTGTTCTTGTGGTGGTACCATCGGCGTATCTAACACTTATAGTATCGTATAGAGAGAGCAGCTTACACTGAGTTATGAAAGGGCTGAAAGCGAGCAGGTTCTACTCGACAATTTGTCTTATTGTCTGCGCTTAAGCCGACACCGGTGTTATATGTGAAAGTTTTTGTATTTTAATGTTGTTTACGAACTACAGAAGATCTGTGAAGGTTTGTACCTACGCGAAGATTTTCTCGTTGTAACGTATTTTTAACCCTCGACCAAAAAATAGGGGTGTGTATCTGTCTGTGGTATCGTAGCTCCCAAACGGATGAATCGATTTTCGTTTAGTTTTTTTTGTGTCATAGATAATTTTATCCCGAGTGTTCTTAGTTATGTTTCATAAAAATCTGTTCAGCCGTTCAAAAGTTACAGCTCTTTTTCTAGTTGGAGTCGGGGGTTTTTGACGGTTAGGTTATTTAAATTTTAGGTTATTTATCGGTATACATAGATACCTAGGTATTTACATTCATGTAGCTAGTGTAGCTACATCATTGGTCTTAGTCTTAGTGGCAAGCGCGACTACTGAGCGTGTAAGGGTTCTATTCTCAGGCTACGCAGTGTTATTGGCTTTTCTGTCCGGAAAATCTCAATAGCGGCCTGCAGGCGTTGCATTATTACCATAGAAACGGGTTTTGTCTATGGAAGAATAGACAAAATGGCAAAATGTATGGTTTGTAGAAATATTTCTACTCTTCGATGGGATTTAGTAAAAATAACTAGGTACTTCCTATGGAAAGAATATTAAATTCAAATTTTGTTTAATTAATTATTATTTTGTGTTTGTGTTCGTAGAAACGCGAGTCTAGATATCGAGACGGATAGAATGAGCTTTGTCTTTTTTTAGAAGAATAGAAATAGAAATGGTCATGCTAAGGGTACTGGAGTTTGGAATAAGGACTTAATGACAGCTTCGGCTAAATGTATGTGCACAACAATAGGTTCATCTCTGCTGTATGATTTGTGCTAAAGCGAAAAAAGGCAATTGATTTTACGATTGATGAAGGTCTTATCAGACCAAAAATTATTTATTTGTAAGGTCAGCCGATATTTCAAATAAATTAATCGAAACCGAAGGTACTTTACATTAATTTATAAAATCGCTCGAGCAAATAATTTTGTGTCAAGTAATTTGAGTATCGCGCTGAAATATTGCCTCGAAGGCATAATATCATAATTTTAAATTTATTACACTCTGGTTTTACGCTGTTATTATATCGCTGTTTGAAATACTTTCTAGTTCGCGCCGCGACTGGTAATTACGCGTTTCATAGTCATTAATACTTTACTTATGGAAATATGTTTTTTTGTGACACTATGGTGGAATACAAGAATACGGCCCACCTGATGGAAACGGTTACCGTAACCTATGGTAATCCATCACCAGGGGCATTATTCGCGCGTTGCCGACCCTACTACGAGCGTCGCAACTAGAGTTGAAAACTGCGGAAAGTTTCCGAAACTTTTGAAGTTTTCCGGAAGTTTACCGAAAATATTCCCGAGAATTTCCAAAACTTCGGAAGCTTGTCGCAACGCTATTCCTGAAGGAGCACTGGCGACCTTGCTCACCGTTTGGAACACAACACTGCAAAAGAGCAGTGTTATTTGGCTACGATATTCTGCAAGGTGGAGGTACTTCCCCAATCCGGCAGTTCCAATTTTCAGCGTAACGTCCCACTATGCACTACTTCTCTTGAACGTATCTACATAAGATTATTTGATAATTATTATGATAATCTCTGATTAAGGTTACACCTTACAAAAAAAATGTATTATAACCTGAATATACATTTAAAAAGTTGTTTGTATAAAATAAGACGTTATACATAATTACATTTTTTTTTATTTTTTTTTTAAGCATTGCCCCTCACTAGGATTTCTCCTGTATCGAGGGTACAGTTTACAAACATACATGTCACATGCACACACAACCAGACCCGAAACAACTATCTGTAGATCATACAAATATTTGTTCCGTGCGGGGATCGAACCCGCTGCACGTAGCGTAGAAAGCTAATTGCTTAGCCACTGCGCCAACCGTGTCGTCAATTTGACACACTCAATAAAATTTTGCTGTGTAATTTACCTATCATTAAAATAAATTGCTCCCTTCTTGGAGCCCATTATTGAAATTAGAAGCTATGTAAGTATCAGATATCTAAGTTTATTTCCAAAGCAACTGTCACAAACTTTTACTTTCATAGAATGTTTCATTATTTTATCTCTCTTTACACGTCGAACCTAATCTTTTCAGCTATGTCAATATGTTGAGCCAATAATAAACGAACTTAAGTGACGCGATGTTTACTAGTTTCACATGACACAGGCACACTGGAGCCTACGGTCCTGCTGTCCAGCCTTGCTAGTACTAGTCTCTGTATAAATAACATCTAATTCACTTACGTTCGAAACACGTATCATCTAGGTACATATCACTGATTTCATCACGAGATATTAAAGATGATATGATCTTTAATGTTTTGATTAAATTACATTCTTTGTACCTACTGTGCACTTTTACCTCAGTGCAACTACAGGTCACATTTCAATATCATGTCACATGTATAAATTATCGATATTTTAAAATCATTTTGTCATGCTATGACAGCGACAAAATCATCAATGCTTATAATCATCACTCGTTACTTGCCATGACTGAAACGTGAAGTTCGGTTTCGGCTGTGACATGACAATGACAAAATGCAATGTGTGAATGCGTTGACAGAAAAAATCATTGATGATTTTGTCATTGTTCCCGCCATCGATATTTTTTTGTCATTGTCATGTGTGTTTATCATTGATATTGAAATAAATATCGAAAAGTCATCACTCAGCCCTTTTCTACAAGACATGAGGCAATATGTAAGATGTTGTCCTTAGGTTAGTAGGCACATGGGAGTATCTAATAGTGTCTCTATAGCCCGAGGGGACAATATCTCGTGCCTCCATACCTCGTATCGCGGGTCCAGACTCCAGACCGCCCCTTATCACTTTAATAAAACAGTTTGTATTACATTATGTAGAGTGAGCTTCGCAAGAAAAAAGAAAATAATTGGATACTTAAAAACAGAACACACGTAAATAGGTTTATCACGTTTTTTTCAGTAGCCAGATTCAGGTGATTATTTGTTATTTCATATTATACAACATTTTTTGCCACGTGAAAGTCAAAAGGTATGTATTTTAGTCAAGTGACATTGAATTATTTGTATGGAACACCGTAATTATTTTATTTTCGTGATTTTAGGAGTGGTCCCATAATAAAAGCTTTTCATAATGATGAGTACAAAATAAAGGCTTTCGCATAAAAAAAAAGTTGTATATAAACCGAAATACAGACTGACTATAATCACGAATTCTCAACTATAAAACCTATAAACTTGAATTTTGGGTGATAAGTTCCTTATAAGGAGTAGACATTCGCTAAGAAAGGATTTTATAAGTATAAACCCCTAGGGTCGTAGAATGAGGGTTGGAAGGTTGTATGAAAAATCTTTCTACGCCGACGAAGTCGCAGGTACAGCTATTATAATTGCCCAAAGTAGCAAATGGTTTGGCGCAGCCCTATTACAGGGAAATACGTAGGGTTCATTGGGTAATGGGGTGGATAATTAAAGTCAAGTAATTATTACAACAGCACTTGGAGATGTATAAATAATACAATGATACAGTCTTAAGGGACTTCACGTTATCGTTATACAACGTGTATCACAAATGCGTGGTCGTATCGCATCGAACTGAATAACTTTCCGAACGAGATCAACATCGTAATCGTGAAAAAATAATCAGCTGTCCCATACAAAACTTCAATACCTACTCGATCGAAACGTATGGGACAGATGCTGGTCACATAGAGAAAGTGGTTCAGTTTGATGGTCTGATCCACACACTTAAATATGACCACGCAGTTCTGATACACGTTGTATAAGTTTTTGTAGCAAATTGTTTCAGAGATATTGTAGTTTGTTGAGATATAGGTAACAAGTGTTGAGAACATTATATTAGTCTGATATAATTTTTATAAATACCATACTTGGGAGATAGTTATGTTGGTTGTTACAAAAAATGAACAGATATTAGCACCCACAGATCCCAAAAATGACATATTATAACACTACGATACTGGCAGTTATCATTTTATTCTCCGGGGATGGCCATTTGTGATAATCGCACGAGGATAATAAATAATACTAGCAGGTACTTATATTTACCTTTCTTATGATAATAGTATAATCTTTTATCACTCAAGGACAGTTACGAAGTTAATTGTCCTTTTAGAAGAATGACTGAGATAGGTATCTACAAAGAGTATGTAACCACTATGTTTAGGTACCTATAGGCCGCAACAAAATATTATTACCTATAGTTTAAAAAAACTATAGAACTCGCTTTAGTCATCCAAACTTAACGTGTATGCAAAATTTCAGCTCAATCGGAAACCGGAAGTGGGTCAAATTGAACTTCCAAGATTTTCTTACATATTTATTAGTTAGTTACAGGTGAAGCTAATAAAAGCGTGTTAAATACAAATTATGTAACCACAAGAGTAGGAAAAAGTTTTTATACATTTCACAATGAGGTTTTACAAAACTTTTTTCATTATACAGTCGACGCAAAATTCAAATGTAGGTAATATTATACGCAGCAGTGTTTCAAGTATATTTAACACATAATTAATGCTTTCTACCACGTACTCTAAGGTACTTTGAGATTCTGAAACTGCGGTAAAATCATTCATTTATTCAACATTAACTTGCAAATTACTCGCGTATAACCCTTAATATCCATATAATATTATAAATGGGAAAGTAACTTTGTCTCTCTGTCTATCTGTTAGGTTTTCACGACTAAAAGGTTGAAAAGATCTTGATGAAAAACAAGTAAATATTGTGTTTCACGAGGAAAGAAATAAGATTTTTCTGTTTCTATAACTGCAGCATCCGAAGTCGCATGCATGTACAACTAGTGTAGTACCTAGTAATTTGGAGCAGCTAGAAATAGCTCGGAATTATGAATGAGTGCTCGGTGCAAGCGTGGGTTGTAAGTACTACGATTTGTTTTATCGATCGATAACCCGTGGGATACATCAGCGTTACCGCCAGCGAGTATTTATAGTTGACGTCATTACTTGCTGTAGCCAGGGGCCGTATTCTGAACATCAGTTTATGCATTTATTAAGTTATTACATATAGTTTAGCTCTTAGTACACTAGCAGCATTTAAAGAGGCCGGATCTAAAACGGTAAACTTAAATAAAAACATCAAATAGCTGTCTTATTTTATCTCAGGCAAGAAATAGAATTAATTTAGGTAGGTAATATAATAAACACATTAAAAATTATTAGTCTCATTTTATGACGAGTCGACGAGAGTATATGTCACAGTGATTTGGCCCCAACACAACTTATTTAACATTAAAATAAAAAATCTCATAGAAATGAGGCAAAAATCTCAAATTTAAAAAAATAATAGTGGATCTTCATTAATTTAATTTAGATTTCAACGATTTCTTTAGACGATCTCATGCGAATGGAAATGTACTTAGGTACTCATATTTTTTATATGTAGATATTGAACAAACAATGATATCAGCGTAAAGCGCATGTCAGAAAATTTTCTTTGTGACTTATACAAATCTCTACGGGCCGGGGCAATGAATGCCGATAGAACTTTGCACAAAAGAAACTCACAGAAAAGGATAGAAGCCACTTTTTGTTTGAACCAGTTCCCTACGGATAAGGATCAACTTGTGGAAATTGAATTGTATGGAATACAATAGAAATACTCATTATTGTACACCAGATAAAAACGAGCAATGTACATAATAATTATCTACAATTAACATTTACAACTGAAGTGAACTTAAATATTATATCTTAAAAAATAAAATAAAAATAAATAAATTCAGCCCATTACTGTCCCACAGCTGGGCACGGGCCTCTTCTCAGAATGAGAAGGCTGAGGCCGTAGTCCACTACGCTGGCCTAGTGCGGGTTGGCGGACTACACACACCATCGAGAACTTTATGAGGCCCTCTCAGTGTGCAGGTTTCCACGCGATGTTTTTCTTTCACCGTTATCGCAAGTTAACGATTATAATTATTTATAATATGTTTTAATAGTTCATTAATCACTATTTTGAATTTTATGCAATATTAATGGTTTTGACGTGTAATGTAAATTACCAATAAATATACCTAAGGTTTATGGAAAGGTAGTTGACAGAATGAATTAAAATACGAAACAAGATAATGTTTCAAATTAGTCTCTTTATAAATTAGCTTTAAATTATGCCAAACATTTTATGTGCTTGCTTCTTACCATATTTTTTATATTATACATTATATTATCAAGATTTACTAAGGAATTATTACACGTTTTTACAAGTATTGTATAATTATAGTTACGCATAAAAAGTTGCTTTTAATAAATACGTTGGTATTTTACGAGTGTTTAAATAATCGTAGTAAAAATTTCGGTAAGTTATGAATTACTATGAAGAATTATTATTTATTATTATGAAGTTGCTAATTACTCATAACTGACCGAATTATTTATGATTTTTACCGCTTGTAATATCTATTTAAATCTTAATCTAATTATGCAGGTGCTGCAAGAAATACAGAATAGATTTTTGTGTTTTTTTTTCAATGTTGGTAAGTACGATTTCGTCGATTGTATGGAGGAAACATTCCTGTGTGTTCTGTGTTTCCTGTGAAATAGTCGATTGAGTTCCAATTTTTGTTTTTGAGAAATGACAATTTTCTCGCTAACTACCTTTTTTCAAAATATTATCTAATAATGGAAACCTAATATCTTCAAAATTCACCTAAAGTTTCCTAAGACTAAAACTCTCTGGTCGCGGGACTTATCTCATTACCGTGACCCCGGAACGTAAAGGGCTATTGAAGGAACACCGTGGATTTTAGTCAGTACAAGTCTGACAGTCCCTCCCGCCCTGCCCGGGGTGGGAGGACTCATTTGATGATTTTACCACGATAAAAAAAAAAAAAAAAAAAAGACTAAAACTCTCTAACTATAACAGAAAGGGTAGCTACCCTTAATGCCCCAAATGTTTGTGCCGCCCTGTATTATGTCCTAACTTTCTAGTCCCGATCCCTTTAAGGGGTTATTCTATCATTATGAACAACTTTTACTATGGCACCCAACCTGAAATCGCGAACAAAAATCAGCTGTTCCATACTTAGTCGAATAATGTTGAATTATAAGTTTTATGTGTATAATATTTGTTTTACTGGTGTACAATAAAGAATATATAAATAAATAAATAAATAATTAATTAATAAACCCTTAAAGGGATTGGGACTAGAAAGGTAGGACCTTGTATTATTTAATTATTAATAGATTTAGTTGAATGATATTTTATAAAACTCTGTTATTTTAAAACCCATCATCGCTCTTAGAAAACTTCATCTAAGTATATCTACATGACGATGACTATTTCCCAGTAGTTATTCAAATCAGCTGTTAAAAAGTCATTAAAGATCCTATCCATTGAAGTAAAAAAAAATCGTTAATCTCTGATTAGATACTGACCGACTGCAAGGTCTAATCGTTGTTTATGAGCATTTACATCGTCATTACGACCGGTGTAATGTGCGTTTCCTTTTAACATAACTTTTCGCTCACAGTGTGAGTAGAATATTGATGTGTAATATTTTTTTATACTCTACTAGAACGTCCAAGCTGTCGATTATTATGTGCAATATTCGTTCAGTAATATCTCCATAATCTACGGCTGAATTAATTTTACATGCACGAGTACCTTCAAACAATGCCTGTAAAATGATGCCAATTTTAAAACTGTATTTCAAATAATACTTAAGTTACAATATTTGATCGATATTCGAGAAGAGAAGTCGATACTTTGAACGAAGTAGTAAGAAAACCGTTTAACAGTAGGTATTTATAGAACACGGGTTCAGGATCAGGAGTACTCGTTGCTGACGTCAAACTGCCCACAAGCAGCTAAATGGGCAAATGAAAAACGACCCGACGCTCATTTGATAAGCTTACGTCCACGCGCTAACATCAAAACAAGATTATTATTCAATTATGTCACGACGGTTATATATTTTTTGTTGATGTACGTCAATATCGTGCGTTATCCTAGTTTTATTGATGGTTCAAAGTTTGGAGATTATTGATGCGCTGTTAATCGACGGCTTACGTTTTGTTGTATGGTAATGTCAATCGAGTCTAAATTACTGGTTTGTTTTAGTTCTACATTGCTCTGTGTCGACATAGGGCAGTGATTTTACGGGTTTTAGCTACCGTCAGCTTGCTGTCCGTTAGCTAACGGACAATAACAAGCAACGTTAATTGTTTACCATTATCCGTTTATACAATTATGCATACTTTATAAGATTGCTCTGCACATAAAAAATATTATATCGGCACCATTTTAGTTCATTGATTGCTTAATCGTAGAGCCACAAAAATAAACTAGGCTGTAGAAAATTGGAAGTAGCTAATGTCCTACTTAGATTTATTTACTGTTACTGTTACTGTTAGCCTACATCATCCCACTGCTGGGCAAAGGCCTCCCCCCATGATTTCCAGGCTTTTCGGTCTAGAGCCAGTGTGAACCATTCGTTGTTCGTGTTATCAAGTTCATCCCGCCATCTCTTTCATGGTCTGCAGATTTATTTACATAATTTTTTTTTTATCTTTAATTTTGTTCGAGTATTTTATCCATAATGGCATGTCAGCCTCATCGTAACTTAAACTAGGTATAATACTTATATTGAAATTAACACTGAATCACTGATGATACACAAACAGCTCAGTAAGTAAGTCTGCAGTCTGAAGTGAAGGATGTGCCAACATGTTTATATATGGTGCAACATCATACTTGCTTAATTTTATTGTGCTCATCAGTGATTCTCTTTCCTTACTGTTTGTAAGACATTCTATAAGTAGATGGTGAACATCCACACAATTATAAATTTCTAGATTGTATAATGTATACTCTGTTGGATGCCGATGGCGCGATTCGAATTATTTTTAGTGCTAATCAGTCTGTTGAATTTCTAAATTATTTAATGGATGATACGAGCTATCAGAATATTCTGATACGAAAATTTGCGTAATGTAGTCTCAAGTGTATATTGAATATCTTGAAATATATTCCAAACGAAGCGATCGTATACAGGGTGTAAGTGACATCGTAACGAAAACTCATACCATGGGTTTAGTACATGATACTGGATCATTCAGCGTTAGAATTTTGCGTCGGTCTTATCAAAAATTTAACAATTTTGTTCGCAGATTTTTTAGTTAGGTATAAAAACTGCGAACAAAATCGTAAAATTTTTGAAAAGACCGACGCAAAATTCTTTCACTTTGTCTTTCAGTATCATGTACTGAACCCATGGTATGAGTTTTCGTTACGATGTCACTTACATCCTGTATAAAGACGCTATTAAGGCTTCTTAATATTAAATTGTGTTATGTCATGCTCACATCAGATCATTATATTTTTGTTGTCTAGTTAATGTTTATTCTAGTTTCATGTCTAACATAACGAGTTATATAATGCGGTTCAGTGAATAATATCTTTAGTAAGCATATTAAGTTAGGTACATTTTTATAGGTACCTACCTACTTAAACTTAATCCTACATGTATGACTTGACCTCGTAACCTATATGTAGACACGTAAATAAATACATAAAGTGAAACCAAGCAAAATTACAGGCAGTAAAGGTAATAAAAGTATAGCGCTGTAAATATCTCAAACGAGCCATAAGGCACTATACCGCTCTGGAGCGAAGGCAAAAGATATAAATTGAAGGTTAAACGAATCATACTCCTTCATTATTACATACGTGTACGTACGGCACTCTGTTCTGGTTAGGGTTAGCATTTGTCAGGATTTTAACTGATTTGCCCGACCTTTTACCCAATTAGAGGGTAACGTTTGTTGCGTTTTTTTGTAATTTTACGAGTCTAATGCATATTTGCTGAGCAATTCTTGCAATGTTTGTGTTATCATGGCATCCATAAGCTTTGTATGGATTTGTTTATATTTAAATACATACATATATCTCTCTATTCAGGTAAGTACTTAGCTGTTGTGTATCTTGCCCACCGTAACCTACGGTGCCGAAGTCTGGTTACTACAGAACAGCAGCTAAGTCCAATCTCATGATGTGCCAACGAGCAATGAAGAACAGCATACTAGACGTTAAACGGACGGACCACGTCAGAAACACCACCTTGCGCTCCATTACTAAAATAGCTGATGTAGGAGTGAAAACGGCCCAGCTACAATGGGAGTAGACCGGCCATGTTGCTCGTATGTATACGGACAGGTGGGCAAAGATCATCACTCACTGGACGGA
This sequence comes from Allophyes oxyacanthae, assembly GCA_932294325.1. Lineage (NCBI taxonomy): Eukaryota > Metazoa > Arthropoda > Insecta > Lepidoptera > Noctuidae > Allophyes > Allophyes oxyacanthae. Next base: position 11,375,241 of record OW028613.1, on the reverse strand, counting down.
GGAAATCGCCGACGAGACCGACCGAGGCGTAGGTGGCGTGACGACCTGGGGGCTTAATACTACGAACTCTTACAGCAGGGCTGAAAAACTGCCCAGACATTTCCAGTATGAGCTGACCTCACACTATTATAGGCTTTTCGTACAGTGAAAGGTCAGCTTATTATGGAAATTTCTGGGCACTTCAATTTCTGCCCTGTTATAAGAGCTCGTAGTAAACCCCCTGGACGTGTGTGTGGGGCAGACATGGCAAGAAGTGTCCTAATAAATAGAGAGGTGTGAAAAGAAAAAGGGGAAGCCTTTACCCAATAAAGGGATACACATTAAGCTAGATAAAAGGTGTTGTAAAAGATGTCTAAGGGATAATATTTACAGTAGTAAAGGCAGCATTCTCCTGTGAGCTAATAACATAAAAATAATGCGAATATCAATCCAGTTGTTAAAATTTATTATTTATTTATTTAATGCTTTATGCACAGGTAAAAAAAACACTGCACAAAGGCGGACTTAATGCCATAGGCATTTTCTGCCAGTCTACCTTAGCACCAGCAGCAGCTTAGCAGTCTTACCTTATTACAAAAAGCAGCTTACTAGGAAGTAAATTTTCAACAGTGGATGTGTTTATTTCCTGTCGAGCAGTACGAGCTATCACATGGGAATTGCTCATGCCGTAGTGGGTAGATTAGCCAGTCAGCAGAGGTGGGATCGAGGGTGACTGCCCAGGGTGCGCCAGAAGATCTCAGGTTTCGTCATTCATGGAGCCTCTTTCCCTTTACCCACCCTTGTTAGAGTAAAACGTATAGGTACCTACATAATATATAAGTATTTTTCTTAAAAAACAAGTGTTCTATCGTTTGTTGTCATAATTCATAATTCTCAGAAATCAAGGCTTCTTGCACGTTGCTCACAAAATGTTTGACCCCTAAACAATTAGCGGTAACCCCGTTCCACTTCACATTCAACAAATTTCGGCTCAGATTACTATCAGAGTCACGTAAGTACTTAGAACACCGTCATATACTCGCACAGGGACGTATTTTCTGTTATAATACCTCCGAGACAACAAACTATTAGGCGCTTGCGAGACGCTTTAATAAATATCACGATTCGCAGACCGCGATACGGATTTCAAGAAATCTAGAAATTTTGTGAACCTTTTCTCGATCCATCAATACAATAGGCTTCACGCGTGATATGTCGATTGTGATCCATGTATCGCAATATTTACAGAACGTCTAGCCTTTGCCATAGTGCTCCCTCAAAGATTATTGGAAAAGCCTTCAAACAAGTAAGAATGCAATAGCAAGAAAACACAATTGATTTATCACTCGAGAAAGTCTCAATTTAGCTATTTCAATATAAATCTTTCGTAATAACATTCTCCCTTAAAGGTGAAGCATCAATAAAGGAATAAAAGCAGACGAATTCACGATTTTCGGATTCCACATTTCAATCTTATTGGAATACGTCACTTGTTCTTTCGACCCTGAATCTATTGTTGTCTCAAATGAACGCGGTCATTCGCACGTTCAAAATTGCTACAAATTTACGTACTTGTTCAAAACTAACTTTAAAAGTTGCTCAACAAGATTTCTAATGCTAACTTTACAAGATAACAACCTAAAAATAACCAAGAATGCATTAATAACTAACCAAGTTTAAAATTCATTTTAGGTAATTTTTTAAACAAAATCCAATTACAGATATTTATTATGTATGATAACTACAAGTAATTTAATATTTGAAGGAAAATTGTTAATAAAAATTGCATGTAGGTATAATAAAGAACTGCCAGACAGACGCAATAAAATGGTTTATTAAAGATTCAATGTTTTATCGATTTTTATTTACTTGAAGCTCTGTATATTCAAGCTCTTTCATTGTATATCTTCAGGGAGATGCATAATTATTGTTTTGTTGTTTAAAATAGCATCGAAAAAGAACTGTCAACATTCGGGCTAACTCGGCGGCTGTCGGCTGAAGTCGGTATAGGTAAGTATTCTCCGTTGCTCGTAATCGTAAAAGCCTATTATGGAAATTATTGTACTTCACAAGTCACATAATTATGACAAAGTTTTCAGTCGAGTGGACATTTTTTTAGTACTGAACAGCTTGATGATTTAGTTTGAAATTCTTTGATTATTTAACAACCGAAATATTTCCATCCTTAGCTTCCTTCACTCCCGCATCTTTTTTAGCAGCAGATTTAATTAACATTGATTGACTGCCACTGACTGATAGGTCCATAGACTGTTTAATCTTGTTAAAGCAAGGATATAAACATAGCCAGCTCTGCCTCAATTTCCAGGATAAAAACTTGTATATCATTCAAGATAAGGTGTTTGGTATATATTTTGATAGGCTTTAAACATTATGTTGCCCGTAGTTTTACTTGCATCCTAGGGGAACAACTTCATGTGCCTGTATAAAAAGTATCCTATGTAATATTGTAGAACATGTTTTGTCTATGTGCCAAATTTCATCCAAATCCATTGAGCTGTTTATACGTGATTGAGTAACAAACATTGAAACATTTAAATATCTTCCCAATCCTTCACATTTATTAATAGTAAGATTAGAGTGATTAAAAACAGTTGCCTACAGATTTTGGTGATATTGGAGGTTGTAACAGTGTTTTAGCAATATATCCGCTGTCTGAAATAGTTTCATAGCTATACAAACTAGTTAAAGTTGGCAACGACGCTTATAGTGTTTATTTTATTTTAATTTTAAGAAATGGTCCAATGTAGCGACTTTGTCGTGTTTGACAAAGCTCCGAAAATAAGGATTTTTTTTATTATTATAATCATCCTCCTTAAATGATTCAGTAGTTTTTCAAACAATCTGTCAGACTTACACGTGCCTTTGTTTAATTTTATCGCGATAACTTATCAAAGTAAATACAGTTATCGTACGCCGACCTCCATACCCATTTCCAGTTTTATTTTTAACCAGCGCGTTAACGTAGGTCAGGGTTACAAAACATTCGCCTCAAGATTTTTTAAGAAGTTGTCATTGGGAATTTATGAATACAATAGGTAAGGTATACGATTTACGACCTTATTGCGCTCTTACTGAAGATAAGTGGAATACATAAATCATTGTTTCTCAACTGAATTAATTACTTAGCTCCAAGTTTATACCTACCCAATATTAATTAATCGTAATTAACACATTAATTCCAGCGTGGCAGTGTAATCAAAAACTCTAAACCCTATTACTGTGCCACTGCTGGGAACGGACAGAATGAGAAGGATTAAGCCTTAGTCCACCATGCTAGCCTGGTACTGGTTGAGTGGTTGACGGACTACACACACCATAAAGTACTTTATGGAGTCCTCAGATGAGCAGGTATAGCCATTTATGTTCTCTAAAAAACAGATCTTTATTTCATGTAAACCAGATACAGGCACTTATGAAATGTCGAGACTTTAGGTGCACGGTTCCAAATAGTAGACCCTATGGAGAAGAACCGGCAAGAAACTCCATGGTAACTCTTTTCAAAAAATAGATTATCAACTTTATCAGTACAATGTTGTGGTAAGAGCTGCGAGAATAATGTAATTTAATGTGAATAAAAATAAGACTAGGATAATAATGATTTGCCTGTGAATAAGATTGCCATGGCAGTTACAAGCTGACCAGTTCCGACAGACGGCACCCGTTCACGAGCATGACGCATGCGTCAGCGTCGCCAAGCTCGACCGTTTATCTCTGTCCTGGTGCGTAGCTTCTCCGTCCGTTTCAGACAATATCGACACTTCATCATTGTACTCCTCGGCCGTTGTGACATTTATCAGGACACCAGTACCTACTTAGTAGATAAGTGTACAATCGCTACAGAATAGAAACGCCAGCAAAATTTATTAATTATTTAAATATAATTTATGTCCAAAACGTCGAATGGTCATGATTCGTAAATGGCAAACCCATACAGTTTGCTGGCATTTCTATTCTTTAGCGATTGTAGATTGAATCTTGTCTAGGGGGACTGTACAGAAAGCATGCACTTCACCAATGGGCGTCGCGTCGTAAAGTTCATTGCCATCTAAGTTTTGCGACCAGGCACACATTGCATCTGTTACCGAAGAAGTAGAGGACTTAACTGATGCAAATTAAATCATCGTTTATTGCCACAGAACCACAAAGTAACAGTAGTTTAATTTATAGGTTGTTGGTCCATCAAGTGACAATGTAGTGTTAATTTTTTCGTACTTAATTCAAACCGGATCTTTTAAAAAACATTAATGTATTTGATTGCGTACGTACAAAGAAAAGACACGATCTTTTAAAAGAAATTAATTCTGAATTAGCTGTAGAAATAATATTGAAATTAATGAATATTAATTATTTTTAATTTGAATTATTAATTATTAATGAATATTGATTAGAATAAAATATAATTAGCTTCATAGCAATATAAAATAAAATATCTTCATTAAACCGTATTAAGCGTACTTAAAAAGATAAATGATACGTCAATATAAACGGGAAAAACGAATGCAACAGCCGTAGACGGGTCTACGGAATAAAATTATCTTATAAATTAATCAAATTAATACGCCATATACTGACAGGCTTCAATTATACAAAGTGAAATAAAATCGAGCATATTTTACCGCCTTTTCCAATTACCCTGCACATTTTATCGTACAGCTCAAATTCGATGAAACCCGTGCACGTGGATTAATAATTGCTTTACAAAACTACGGTGTGACCCGTATCATGTCAATACACAGGGTAACAACGGAGCGCTCAACTGTGAACACATAGTTTAACATCGTGCCGCGAAGGAAAACAAGACTACACGACTTGCCGTAATAGAATTAACTCCCTTGTTCACAAAACTCATTTAGCACAGTTAAATGCGTATAACCGTCGGTCTCACCGTCTCCGCCACGCCAAGGACGCTCCAACAAAATGATTTACTGAACGGCAAAATAAATTGTTTTACGACGAACCGAATGGAACTCTTCGTTCAAATAAAATTCAGCTTTCCCACTTTTTGCTGTGGGTGGAGGGGACGCTGTCTCTTTAGGGAAGTGGCGCATATAATGGACCGATTCAACTGGAAAACGACATTATTGGTATTCAATTATAAAGATACGTTGGTATTATATACGGGGAATGGGAAGATTAAACGTTTACCGTTTTTTAATTAGTCTAGACCTCGAGACTTTGATTAGAATCAATTGCTAAGACGTAAATAGGCGTATATCCAGCAACTAAGTATGTAAGCCAGTTTATCATCTCGCTGAACAATCATAAAGATGCTGTTGGACGTCGGTGCCTAATGAACACTAGCCTACATTTACCGTTTCTTATACCGCGAGCAATTTAAGAGTACTCCCGAATAATTCTGCTACATAAGTGCCACTGACCTCTGGTACAGGCAACGTCAGCAGACAAAGCATCAATTTGACACAAAAGAACAAAATACCAAATTTTAATGATAATGCTTTGTTTTCCCAACTGTACTTTATTCTCGATTATTTTAGTATCGATAAATAATAAAGCGTTAAGTGCGTCTAAGCTAAGAGGTGCAACATCACGATTGACGTCATAGCAGGCCAATGACCGACTTTTCTGCATTTAACTATACTCTCGAAGAGGTGAAGGCACGACTTATAGTGTTCAGAGTTATCGCTTTACTGAAACAAGTTTTCAGTAAAATTTATAACCAGAAGCCCAATTCTCGTATTTAATTTACAATATGACTGAAAGTTGACCGAACTGAGATTATATTATGAATTGACAAAAAGTCATGTATTCTACTCCTCTTAAAGTTCAGTCCGATTCCAGTATGATTTGGATTCAATCTTCTTACAAACTCATTTCAATCTCATTTTTGACGTTTGTGTATAGACGAGAGCGGACGAGAGTGTCAATTTTATTATCTGTGTCAGTTCAAAATGTTAGCAGAATACCGATTTGCCTTTTATTCAACTTTCGATCTCATTACAATATAATGTCACGTTTGACGTTGTTTGTTAGGGTAGGAGAATACCATTTGTGACATTTATGACATTGGTAGTAGATCGGAATGAGATCCGAACTATATTTTGAACATTTTTAATTACGAGAATTGGGCCTCAGAATACGACGAAACGACGGAACGGACGGTAGACCTTTCCAGGACACAGTGGAAAATTGCTCAGAAGAGTATTTTTCGTAATAGTTCCAAAAATTTAAATTCAAGTTATATATTTCGTAAAACATGGGTACAATAGGATATTCAAATAATTAAGTAGTTACACCATATTCTACCTTTACAGGCATGCGAAATATCAATATAAGCTTTTAAACACAATATAATAAATACTAGTAATAAATTGGTAGGTACCTTGTTCCTGATGCCGGTGGGTTTTTAAAAATATATAAAAGTATGATATGAAATTAAATAAAGAAACTAATAATAATGAATTATAATACACACTATTGTACGCACTGTTGTAGCGCAACCATATCAAACTTCAACTGCTTATAAACATGAGTCCTAATGATAATGGTCATTCATATATTACCATAATCACCACGCCTGGCAGACGGATTGGTAAACGCAGTATGTTTTTATAAGCATACAGAAAGACTGATAACCAGAAATATTCTCTTGATACAATCCCTGTGGCACATCTCATCACTAATTTGTACGTCACTGTATGTAAACATGACAGACCATTATTTTTGTATTGAATATCTTGCACATGCTTTAAGTATATTACACCATTTTTATACAAATGAAGACTTATCTTATAATACCCACCCACGAGAGGAGAGGTGGTGTCCTAATTATTCCCTCACTACATGGTCTTCTCGAACAAAAACACACTGTAGGATGCGACTCGCCAGCGATAATGTAACAAATACATTTGGTTTCATTTTACAACCTCACTTTGGTGATTAGCATTCATTGGTACAATACATATTATAATATACTTACACTCTATTAATACCTATCTGTATTCTAAATATTCATTATTACTTTAGAAGCAGCGTGCACCAAGCCATTTAGTTAAATCCTTTCTAAAAACATTCAACGGAAGATTTTCTGTGTTAGGCAATTTATTAAACAATTTAATACACATTATATAAATATTTTTTGCACTAACTGCTAAATTTGTCTTTGGTCGTTACAGGTTGTTTCTACAATGAGACTTTACATTGTTTCGACACAAATGTCTTGGGTGCGCTGGAAAAGTCAATGATAATCAGTTTCTGAACTTTCTTAATTATGTACCTACGTAGAGTTAGACAATGCTTAACCAAACCGAAATTATTTCATAATTGAACCTTGAATTCCATGATTATAGGCAAACCCGAGACCGCAACGCGTGACATAGACAAACTTGAGTGACCACACTTTGTCAAAACTTGTTTGAATTTTTTTGACCGGTTTATTTATCGGAAAGACTTGTTCGCATTCTGCTTCTGAGTTTTGCCCCACATATGAACCACAAATCTATCAACAGCTCTCGTATCTAGATTGCCTAGATTTAGGTTTAGTCTAAAATCCGTTTTCCTCATTTTAAAACGTTGACAGCAAACGATCTGTCTTTGTATAACTTTTGCCCATTTAGCTGTAATTGGGTTCAGTTAACTTCGATTTACTTTGATCGTTAAAGTCACAAAGGACAGCTTTTCTTTGTAGTCTGAAATGCCTTTATATTGCAGTCATTTTAATTTAAGGTCGAGTTCAAATTCGATGCTTGAACTCTTCAAGTATTAGAAATTATTTTACCGTTTTTAATGTTTATGTCGGAAGGAAGTAAATCTCCATGTTTTTGGATGTCCTTACGTTCAGCGCGTCCTTAGTAAGTTGGTAAATTTTCTACCATAATTACTTACATTTTAAATTACTTACATTAGTTATTCATACATTCCACTCATATATTATTTTCTTGTGTCCCAGCAGGGGCTAGCACGGTAGGTGGACAAACCCGTTTTCTCCAATCTTTGTCTCCTTGACAGAAGATAAAACGAAAAATAGACAGAATCAGTAAAGAGATGCGTTTTGTAAACAGAAAGCCAATACCAGATTTTCACATATAGTAAATTGCGTAGGTAAGTGATGGTGTTTACAATATAGTCTTAGCAAGTTGAGTTTATACCCGATGTAAGAGTTTATATAGAATAATAATTTAGAGTTAAGGAATGTAAAAGGGTATTACTACAATCGCATGAAAGTAAGATTACGATATCAAAAGAGTATTTCCCTATCAACAGCCAAAGCTTGTTATAGATATACCCAAATAGAAATCCAAAATAACCAATCGATTCCGAAGAAAAGCCTTTTCATAAACCAATCCATCAATTGATGTAACTGGATCATGCTTCAGTCATATCTGCGTATAATATTAATTAGTAAATTGTCCGACAGAGACAACAAAACCACCGAGGGAGCGAACACGATCCAATTAATTCGATGAACCAGGGACAAACAGCCAGTTACTCAAATTAATTGAGCCGATGAAACCTTCAATTTGATGGAATATGATAAACCGTCGTCATCCAACTAATAATAAGGCTTATGCCATCAAAAGAGTCTAAATATAGACACGCAAAATATAGACATTTTGTTTTCTATCGAACGCCTGAAACTTGATATGCTTATTTTTTTAGCATTTTCTAAACTTTTACGGCCTTCTCCCAGTTTTCCCCTGGTCATTTGAAATTACATTTTAGATTATAATATTTATTAGCTGTGCTGCGATGCCTTGCAATGCCCCTTTTTTTCATCAAAAATTTACCCGGGCATGCACACAATAAAAGTTTCATTAGTAATCGGGATGAATGGAATAGGAACGCATAGAAGATGAACCAACAAACAAACATCCATTTTTACATAATTTTTAAATTAGAGGTTTAAACTTTGAAACCTTCATAACAACATAGTCGCAGGTCTACTGGCAGTTTCTTTTGAAATAAGCAGTACCTTTGTACTTAAGTGTTTCATAATCTATGTATTTTTCTTTTTGTTATGTGTACATAAATAATAAAATAAATAAATAAACAATTAAGTAGTTCTAATTTTAGAATACTTCTTTATTTACTTTGAGACAGAACCAAAATCTACATAAAAAAATTATCTTATCTTATCTTTGGATATCATTATCTATGACTTTTAACAACAATAATTAAGTAGATTCTAGGCCATTACAAACAGCCTAAGAATAATAAACCGATCAGTTGTTTTATTTCATCAAGCTACTGAAATACCTAAATTGTTAAAAAATGATACTTCATTCTACTTCACCGATCTACGTAACAAATCAATCAATGATTGGCATGTTACGAGATAAATTATATAATAGAGTGTATTCGCGAAGTTTTTGTGGGAGGTAGGTATCATACTTATAAGTTGAAAAAATTCGTGAGACGAATTCCCACAACAATGAAAATACCAGTTTGAGAACAAAGCAATTTAGAAGTACACATGTGCGGTAGGTTTTTAACTTAGTTTAATTTGCCTTTATCTTGTCATCTTATATGTATTCTTTGGGCGTAGAAGTACGTGGTTCAGATTTATTACTTGTTTCACTTTCTGTTACGGTTTGGTTGTTCTGGTTGTTGGGTTTGTTGGGGAGTACAATGAAGGATATCAGAATACTAAGCTGTAATTGTTTATGTGCAGAAAATGACTAATAAAACTATAAATTACCACATTTAGTCGAGTAATATTAAATTATTTGTATGGAACAAATTTTTTTCGCGATTTGGTCTTTGGTCTGATAGTAAAAGTTGTACATAATGACGTGAAGAGCACGACTTTAAAAAACATCTTTTAATAAAAAATTAGGGGTGTTTATTACCTGTATGTATGTACTCAAAATTTTACTTTTTTACAGTTTCAGGTGCGTCTGCTATACCTATAGTTTAAAAGTGAAAGGTTTTAATTTATAGAGGCTGTCAATTAAGTTTTTCAAATAATGTAGATACTTTGTATCAAGTATTGAATTTTTCTGCTTGACCTTTTCAACATAGTATCGATACTTTTAAGTATATATTTTTCTTTCACCCGGCCATGGGAAACTGGAATGCGTACCTACATATTTTTGCCCAAAATGATTATTGACTTTTTCTACGAGGATAATAAGCGCCGATTACTCACAAGTTGTTTTCAACTTGGTTTCAACTTGTCATCATGTTGTTAGACTGATAATTTTGGTTATGAGTCATGGATTCTCACACAGTACCTAATGTACTTATCCAAAATAAACTAAAGTTATAGAAAAAGCAGTGATAGGGAAAGGGAAATACCGTGATAAATCCTGCGCATCTGAGAGGGTCCCGTAAAGTTCTTGATGGTGTGTGTGTGTATAGTCCGCCAATCCACACCAAGACAGTGTGGAGGACTAAAGCTTACCGCTTCTCATTCTGAGAAGGGGCCCGTGCCCAGCAGTGGGACAGTAATGAGCTGGATTTATTTATTCATAGATTATACCTTCCAAAACTTAAAAAAAAATTATTACTTGACAAACGTTCATTCATTCATTCACAGCTTCTGTCAAGTACTGCAGCTGCCTCCCTGTTATCTTCGCTTCACATCCAGCTTATTTTTTTCATCGAACTATGTTGCCACTAGTCTTCCGACACTCCATGTGCCCACTCTCAGTCGGTTTATTAATTCTAAGTTATTTTTATTATCCGAGACAATTTACTAATTAAGTAATTAAGAAATTTTTTCCTTATAAAGTTTTGATGAATGATATTTCATTATGTTTTAATTATTTTGTTGTCTTGTCTTTGTACCTATATACGTTATAGCCCTGATGGACAGTCTCCTGTCAAGTTAAGGGTGTAGATATTATCTGTTTAGATTGAACTTATCGTATATCAAGTTGACATTTGATTAGGGTGTAAGGGGGAAATTGCCATTGATTGTCAAGACACCGATAAGCTGAGCATATTCAAAGAAGACTTCCTGCAGATAACGGCGTAAAGACTAGATTGAGCTCTTGGTCTAAGCAGTAAGGCACAAGTTGAGTTTATTGATATACCTAGTGCGTTAGTATCTGCAAAAAAATGCTTTCCAGACTTACATGAAGTTACATTACATGTCATTTTAATGAACATAAATAATATATTTTGGTATAATGCACGTAATATTTTCTTCTCAACCTATCTTCTATATATACCTTTGTCACTTACTTGACTTCAACATAAACGCTGTTCGAACTTATTGGCACCTTATGAGCACTCATTGATACACGTTGTATAAAGTAACACATTATACGGTAATATTATATACATTACAAATACAATACAATACAAATAGCCTTTATTAGCAATCTTAAAAATAATTTATACAATTTCTTTTATCTAACGACATCGGTAATTGGATTGCTTTGCTTTTCAGCATAGGCCTCCCCCAGACTTTTCCATGTCTCACGATCGTGAGTTTTCCTCCTCCATGTTGCACCTGCTGTGGCTTTCAGATCATCTTCCCATCTTCGTACTGGTCTTCCTCGTTTTCTTTTTCCTTCTCTGGGATACCATTCTGTTACAGTTCTAGCCCATTTCTCTTGTTTACTCCTCATGACATGGCCTGCCCACTTCCATTTTAGTTTCTTAATTGTGTAAGTTACGTCTGCAATGTTTGTTTTCTTTCTTATTAGTTTAAGATTTATTTTTTCTTTTCTGTTTATATTTAGTATGCTTCTTTCATTATATACATACAGAAAGAAGCATTATATACATTAAATAGGTATAAATGTTATAATCGTACTATGTACGTATAATAAGATTTACAAAGGTATTCGTAGTCGTACGAAGCAATTAAATTCATTACTCGTATGTGTAAGCAGGTATATAAATATTCAATTAATTGAATTTTTTCAATTTCACGATTGCTCGAGCTTAAAGTATTTATAGTCACTGGGTGATTGGACAACGTTAATTATATATATCTACAAATTAATCTGTATTATAAGGGTTTAAAATTAAAATAATGATTTACTAAATAAGAGTGTTTCTCGACTTTTTGGACATTGGAATCGGTTTAATAGCAGATTAGTGATTAATTCAAAATGTCAGGATTATTAATTGAATAATTTTAAAGCGCCACCACAATCCAATCAATCATCTAAGATTTCCACAGCATTATTTTTATTTTAAGAACTTATTCATATATATAATGAAATGTAAATTATAACATTGAAATAGACCTCTTTTATAAATTATAATAAATAATGTATTATGTAAAAGATGTCATAAAATTACGTCTTCTGTTATTCTTTAATTCCCGGTCAAGTTTGGATAACAAATTATGATTAAAACCTCTGAGTTGCGGTACAGAGGGCAAGCCTTCACAAACACTTACATATTTATACAAGAACAGATATCTGCCGCTACCTACCAACCAAATCTGATTACCTTGCATAATGTAGGCGCCAAATGCCAAAGGGCAAAGGCGAAATGAAAGAAATAAGTGCGCGAAATAAATATGTTTGAGGTTATTGAGTTTCTCTCAATAACATGGCGACGTATATTGTACCGATACCGCCTACAGGCTTTTCTGTTATGGAGTACCAATAACACCATATGAAAACAAGCAGATCTTTATAAAAAGGCGTTATATTTATCTGATATTTTTCTCTCTTCTCTCAGACACCTTTATCTTTGATAAAATTTCTGTTTATCATCAGCGCTGTTCTGCCCACTTCTACATTTAGATATATAAGCCTCTTTTCTTCTATATTCAAAAATCTCAATTCTGCTCTTCATTCAACTGATAAATTACAGCTGTTATCCATCGAAACAAACAGTTTGGTCTCTAGGCTCGAGCACTTAGCCCTCAATTATTTCCTGCACGAAAATCTTTATAGCATCCATCAATGGACAGCTTAATCCATCCTTTGATGCGCTAAGGGCCTCTCAGCCTTTTTACAACTCTCTTCGGCACTATACTCTTTATCGCTCATCGTTACTACGTCCGCTGGGACGCTTCCTTATCGAAAGCAATTTATTCCACACCAGCCATTTCTGACGTCGTTATCTGTATTTTATATTTTGCTGACAATAGTGACAACAAAGTGTTGTTAAAGTTTGTTTGACAACAGTCTATACTTTACGCTTGAGTATTATACTGGCTCTTGAATTATTTTATTCCTGATCAATGTTGAATTTAAGTATAGAGGTATTTAAACATTATTATTATGAATGGAATGTTATAATTACAAGTCTAACAATCTCACCCTACAGCTAAAATCTAAAATCGATCCACGTTATATGGTAAAAGTGAAAAGGAAGTGTCATATGATCCGACTTAACCCAGATCTTAGCAGAACAACGTTCGCCATTTGCGGGCAGCTGGTCACGTGTATCGAGGTTGCATGATCATACGGAGTAGGTATATCAATGAACGTACTTCATTTACGAAAAATAACTAAAAATACTAATGAGCTATTTTTAGTTTCTTGTTTACATGATAATGCAAGTTCATTCGGATAAATGAATACAGAAATTTTATTTTTCTTGTTAAAATTGTCAAACCAGTTCATAGCGACTTTAGGTCAAATTAATTGATAAATATTGATACCCCTGTCCTACTTTTATCGAAATAAAACCACACACGGTGTCACCTTTGCAGTTCTTATAATAGAAAATTAAACATTTAAGAATGTATTCCCAATTTGCATGAGCTCGTTGGCGCGGCTACAGTCTCGATTAATATTTGAGGAGCGCGCGCTCGGGACATTACCCGGCGGAATGAGAGCACTCTCGAATACGCCGAGTTTTTCACATTTCGAGTTTTCCAACATTTCGGTTGTTTCGTGTACTTAACGAATAACGTCCGTGGTGACCTTACTTTGGCCATAAACATCGTCGCTTTTCAGTCAGAACCCGTTTTTTACTTTCATCGCTTTATATATTGCAATGTCGTTGACGTAATGTTGTGGAGTAACGAGTGTTTTTATTAGTTTCATGACAATACGACGGTATCGAAGTAAATAAGGGGTATTTATAGCGTATTTTCAATAACGGTGTAATCTTTGATGAAGGCACTCAAATTTTATGAGAGTGGAAACAAGTATTAACCTACAGGTTACAAGCGAGATATGAATCATTCTGTTGGATGTGTAATATCTAACCTAAGCCTATTGATTCACTATGGAAACTCGGTGCGTACCGTGACATTATGGGACAAGGCAGACAACATTGGGCAACGTTGCTGGGGACAGATACGCAATAGTTGTCGTTAATTACACTTCTTGGAAACTTGTCGCTAGAGAAAGTTATGATATCAAAAGTCTTAAGGTTATTGGAGACGTCAAGTGTTTGTGAAACGTGGTCGTTAAAACTGTATAGTTTGTGAACAAATACGGCCGCGCCGATCGAATGTCAGCGCTATACGATTGGTTTATTTTACGAGCTGTTTTCTCATAGTTTAATTGAGCGCATCACTTCGATACCTACGCTATGTAGTAGCATACATACATATTTTATCATGTCAGTGACACGGGGCGTGAGTGCGTGACGTACACCGACGCGACGCCTGCCATGATGCCGGTGCCGTGTCACAACCAACAGAACGTTACCCGTGTGTGGCCCGCCTTATCGGTGTCTAGGGAAAAGTAGCGGCGCCGCCGACCGCGTCACTCATGCGGCAAACCTTCAACGAATTAGGATGGAAAGGATAAGGATGTTTGAGATGTTCCGATTTCTTTTAGATAAAAGTACTACTTTGGTAAAGGATATTATTGGCCAAATAATCTGAATGCACATCAAAAAAGTTCTTTATTGCAAATATTAAAAGGTAGAGGCATTATTATAAACGAAATAAATTTTAAATGTAATAACTGCCCCATATGCCATATATACGGGTGCATGTAAGGCCTGCCAATGCCGCAGGAATGGCCCATCCAAACTGTATTGAGGCTGACTGCCCAGTGTGCGTTAGACCATATTATCATGTTTCGTCACTCATGGAGGCTTTTTCCTTGCAGCCAAATGCCAAAACGGTAGTAGAAGAAAAATATTGCTCAAAGTCACGAGAGAAAACCACTGAACATTGAGAGAAATTCAGTGTACCAAAAAAGATAAATGACCCAAAAGGTTCAGACATTTGTACGCCTTTTAGTAAATTAAATACATGCGAACACGGAACAGAATGTGCGTGTCATCTATTTCCCCTCGCACTGGTTATCCGGCGAAACGATAGATCATGGAAGTGAAACCTCAAGACACATAACTTATCGTTTCAATCTCCCCGCGAAATGGTATCGTTACGATACTATAGTATCGTGCCAGTTCAGTTTGTAGCTGTAAGCACATAACTTGCACAAAAAGAACGTAGGTGGAATTTGCTAAGAAAACTTCCGGCCTTTCGGCAGGAGCCATTTAAAAGTATCGAAGCAATTACCAATTTCAGTTATCTATAAATTGATGAGTTGGTTGTATATAGAAGGTTTGCTTTAGAATTCTTGCAACTCCAATATGTCTGATTAGATTTGTTTTGGCGGAACCAAAAATCACGTACCTACCCAATTCTAATCCAGACCACTATCCTTAGTTGACTTTGATACAATGCAGCAATGGTACATTGCAGAGTTTGATAGTGTCAATTCACAATGACAGTACTGTCAATGTATTCTATTATAGAATACAATCTTCTATCAATTGAACATTGAGAGGTAGTAGTTGCAGACGACTTCGACACTTCAACAATAGAGGGTGTTGTTTACTGTCAATATTTGATCAGTGATCACAGAAGGGTTTGACTAGTACCCTTTACATCCCACGTTCGATGTCTCCACTGATTGTTTTGAGGACTTTTGTAGTAACTACTACTTGTTAAACACATAGTAATGATAGTGTTTGACAAGCCTATCATTGGGTTCCGTTCGTATTGTGAAGATCGCAACACTGCACAAGTGGGGCAGATTGCAAGACTATCGCTTTGGCTACACCACAGAACACGTCATTTCTATGTTTCCGGGTGTTGCTAACTTATGAGACAATAATGACTTTAACAAATGCGTTATTCATTGTAAATGTCCACGCATTATAAATTTTATGAGTCAGGTGTAAATTACGGAAATTTTTCCATGTTTCCTTAGTAATTAATACGATATCTACAAATCAAAACCATAGTTAAACTACGATGTCTTGTTAAATTACAAATGATTCAGTAACTATTAACAACGTATTGTTAGGTCACATTTTTTAATGTATAACTTTTTTTTCTTGTGATTTATGGTTTGAATAAGAAGAAGGTACTTATTATTTTATTTATTGGATTTATTACGCGTGTACTAAGTCTCTGCGAACAAGATAAAGTTAGTAAACTTTGAATTCTTGAGCTAAAGTTTATATTAAAGCTGTGGCATAGCTATTCTGTAGAAGATCTCGCATCGCGATTCGAATCTTACTTTTAATATCGGTTGATATTTGACAAATTAACATACGATAACGGAACTGTGAACATCCAGTCTTGTACCTCTACCATGAGTTTTCCGTGCCGTCTAACGCTATCGTTCACATTCAAAATTTGTATAGTGACTTTAGTTCACTATTTATACCGCTAGAGGCGCTGAAAAAAATCCCATACAAATATTGCATGTGAACGTGAACGTTAGACGGCACGGAAAACTCATGGTAGAGGTATTGTTCACAGCTCCCGATAATAAGTTACACGTTTATTATCGTAAGTCGATTCGTCAAATATCAACCACCAATAAAAGTGAGTTTCGAATCGAGATATGCTTACAGAATATCTCCCTAGAGCGATTTATAATAAAGTTTAATATTGCAACATTATTATTATGAAGCAAAAATGAATCGTTCATTTTATACTTGCATTTATATTGGTACTTAATTGCACAAAGATATGATTTTATTCGTTTTATAATGTCCTCGCTACTTATAACCGAAGAATTCTTTCTTGTTCTTTTAAATACCTAGAATTCAAAGAAATATGTGTATATATGTTTTTTCCGCATTGTAGTAATAAAACCTTTATATTATTGTGTTTATGTATAACAGATGCAATAATTATTTCAGTTGCAAGGACAACAAGAGGTAAATTATGCTATTTTATAGGTAGTCCGGGTTAACTTCTCATTTTCAAAAGTGACCGAAAAATAATAAAGTGAATAACTTTTTCTGAAGGCTGATTTTGTGTACAATGATGTAGCCTCATTCTGTTTGTTCTACCATGCATCTTACTTTCGTAATATAAAATGTATTTTACTATCTAAACCACTACCTAAAAATCTAAACATATTCTAGAAAACCTTTGCAACCTATTTTTAAAACCCCAAAAAGTTCTTAGAATGTCTGTGAAAATTATTTTTCCGTTAACATACCTATCTATTAAACCTATATGCTTTTAATATTTTAATACGTAGTATCTACCTTCTAATACTAGTCGGCTCGTGAAAGCTCTTGAAGGCTATATTGACCCTCAAAAGTCACAGCATATGAAACACATATATGAAAACATTACCCACGATTAAATGCCACTTGATTACATAAAGCTTTGTCCACAATGATCTCGATTAAGAATAACTTAACGAAGGTCAGTCAAACAATATGGCGATGTCTTTGTCACCAAATCGACCCCAATACCGTTTTATTTTTAAATCATTGACGTCGCAAATGCTGGTACCACTTAATGAAAAATCGATATTCCCACACTACTGAGTGCAAGGTTAATGTATAGGAATCCACATCATGCGTTCAATTGATCAGTTCGTACCATTAATCGATACCGAAAATTTATTGGTACACATTTATGAATGCAAACAAATTGCACTACAGATACATATTAAAAGTCCTCGTGGCATCGCAAATGTGCGTAATGAAAATTAATGAAGTAATGATTGATTTTCGTTAAAAAATTCCATAAAGGAATCTTTTACATGTCTTTTTTAAATCTGATGGCGCCGCGTTTACTTCTGACTGTCTCTGAGACGAAACGCTGAAACAAACTCAAAAGTTTATTTAATAAAGTCCAGATATTTGTTATTAAATCATGTGAGAAGATGTAGCGCTCTGGAATAGCACATAAAGAGCCATAACAGGAGCTCACCTGTCCCATAGATACAGTGGTTCATTGACTTGCTGACGACTCGGACACAATATATTCGGACACAGTATCCCAATTGACACTTTTAATTTAAATATTTTTTTCACTGACTATTCGGGCACCATCAAATTTGGTACGATATAAAAGCTGTTCTGATATCAAAGAACTAGTATGAGCAAAAGAAAATAAAGAAGTGTGAAAATATTTTATATCCGTAAACGACTGAAATCTGTTGTGAGGATAACAACATACACATAATTATGAAGTCAGTTATACAAAATCAGAGCAAGGTTTCGCTTTACCTTTAAAGGTTTAGTGCCTCTAGTATGCTCAGTGCCAAGGGCTGCCTTTGCGTCAAGATTAAACGAATTAAAGCACAGCGCGCAGTAATGCCTCATGCATATTCTAAAACATAACATGGGACAGAACTAGTGCAAAGTTCGGGTTATGAACCCACCAAGGACTCAAACTATAAGTACGTACGAACATTATACAACTTTTACCTTCTTCCTACGTCATAACGTAGGAAGTGTAAAGTTAAATAAACCCTCAATTTAAGCTTTCGGTACATAATACGTAGTCCGAAAAAAGAAAAATTCGGTAATATAGACCTAGAGTCCTAAAAAGCAACTCAGAATGGAATTAAATTATTAAATTAGGAATAGATACTTTTATGTGCTTTTATATTCTATATAAAATATATTGTTATTTATATATATGTATATACAGGATATTTTTTTATGTAGTGCGCAAAAGTTGCAGAGTAATTCAGTGTCCGTTCCCAAATGCCACAGTACAAAAATAGACACCAAAACAAAATAAAAAAATTGATTTACTATGGCTTGCCCTAGTAAATTATGCGTGTCCCCCATACTAATATTTCATGTATCCCAATTCTGCAGTTGCATTTAGGTACAGAGACTGAATCACTCTACAAATCATGCGCATGACATAAAAAATGATCCTGTATAAGGTTCTACTTTATTAGCTGAACAATTTTTACTATAGAACCAACGTTGAAACCGCGAAATAAAAAATCTGAAGTTCCGTACAAATAATTCAATTTTCGCGACTAAATGTTTGGAACAGCAGATTTTTTTCGCGGTTTCCGGTTTGGTCTCACAGTAAAGGTTGTACATAATGAGGAGTAACCTCCTAAAAGGACCTCCGCTAATAATGTAGCACCTTATATAACGCTGGAGTATCAAATTTCTTTCGTTTGGCGATGGAAAATTCACCACTATCGTATTCTGTTGAATCGTATTTCACTGATGAAACGAGGCGTATCTCGACAGTACTACTAGCTCCTAGCTCCATTTACCTAAATGTTTGAGTGAGACAATTTATCTTCGGTCTACGATGCTCGCCTCTAAGAGGTACATAAACACGATAGGTACGTAGAATACGTGCATCTGATGTGGTGCAGCTCTATTATTCTCAAATGAGCCTGGATTCCATTACAAAATGGTTTTGTTTTTAATTTTATGAGCAACAAAATGTACTAAGACAATGTAAGGTTATAAATCATCCGCACTCTAGGTTTACAATATTTGAGTGTAATATGTAGGTACTCTATTGCATTGCATGGTTGATTTTTATTCAGTGGAGCCTCGGATCAACGGAATGAAGCATTATGATTTATGACGGATGATTTGTTACTATTTATAATTTTGTTTTTAGTAAAAACGATCAGTCAGAAAGATGAGATAACTAATTAAAAAATACAAATGATTGATATTGTTGCACGGAATTCAGTATCAGGAGGACGTGCTTGTGTCATTCACGGACAAAACGACTTTGCGAGCTTCATCCGAATCCAGTTATCCGGTTGTAAATAGCAATTAAATATCAATTTAAAAAAAAACTTATTTATTTCTAACCGTTAGGTTAGGTTAGGTTAGTTAACTTTGCAGATTGGAGGGCAGTGGTCTCTTTCTGTGAAGCCGTTATGCTCCAGAAAGAGACCGCAGAGCGGGATCGAGAGAGGGCCGATCCCGCTCGGAGAAGAAGGCGCCGAGGAGCAACCGCCTCGGCGCGTACGCCTTAACCCCCCGCCGGACATAACCTGGCGGGGGGCCTCCGGGGTCGCGGGCCCACAGAGTGGGGACTCTGTGGCGCTCTCACCGAAGCGACCCCCGAGAAGACGGCGCGCACTGGTCGGTCCTGCGCGCCGTGCACCGCACAGCGAGGGTACCGGGGGGACCACTTTATAGTCTCCCCCGGGACGTGCCTGGGAGAGGGACCTCTTTACAGTCTCCCTCCCCGAGAAGTGCCCTAATAGGCGTGGCACCGAGGTGGGCTTCGTTGCGGTCTTTTAAGAGTACCCGAGGCCAACCTGTAGGTGCCGAAGTGGACCACCGT
The DNA here is from genome assembly GCA_932294325.1 of Allophyes oxyacanthae. NCBI lineage: Eukaryota > Metazoa > Arthropoda > Insecta > Lepidoptera > Noctuidae > Allophyes > Allophyes oxyacanthae. The sequence continues at coordinate 11,354,855 of OW028613.1, read as the reverse complement.
GGTGAGTTTAGCCGGTATGAGTCCGGCACACCCCTTCGCCCCCCCCAGGCGTAGGAGAGCCCATGATGGGTTCTCAACAAGTAAAACAAAAAAAAAAAAAAAAAAAAAGTTAACTTTGCAGACTCCTTTCGGACCAAGTACTCGGTTTTGAATAGCAATAACTTGTTAATTTTTAGCTGTTATATTTTTGAAAGAAAAAAGAAGAGAATGAAAGAATGGCAATATCACTCATATTTCGCATAAAATTAAAAACTTAGTAGGTACCTACAGTTACGTCGTCAACTCCGAATGATTCTAGTTTTTTATTTTCAGATTAAAAGCAAATTAATTGTTAAGTTCAATTTGACCTTTAATTATTGCATTCATAAACATTTGATTTATTTTATTTATAAACTAGCATGTCTTCCTGATTTCTTACGACATTTTAAAAATGATTATGCCATCGATATATTTTATAAAATGACTCGCTTACGTCACTTTTAGTCAATTACATGAAATTTTACGTTCGTCGTAGGTATATCGTATCGAAACTGGATCAATATATCGCTAGAATTCAATTTAAAAGGGGAAATATCTTGCGTGCCGCACCGACGGATATCACTCCACTTAACTACCGGACATATTTAAATTTTTTGATGAAAAAATTGGTAAATTATGGTTCTTATAAACGAGTTTCCATTCGGGATTACTTAAAAGTTTTCTTAAAATAATATTTTTCTTATCATTTTTAGGTACAGAAAAGCTTAGGATTTTCTCGGCTGCCAGTCAAAAAATATTTAATCTGATTCATATAAATCTAAAAAATTCTGAAATAAAATGCAATCTCTTTAACACAAAGGCACTATTTACATTTTGGTAGGTATTCGTGTTATCTCCGTTAATAAATTTCACATACGATACTATAAGTAGATTGTCACATGAAATGATCGTTAGATAACAATTTGAAATTTCAGTAGAGTCAAAGCAAACATTAGCTTTATCGATCGCGCAATGAGAATACGCAAACATAACCTTCGCAGCTAGGACATCGCGTGTTCATAGTAGATCAAGTTAGCAAGTATCGGTACTTTATGCAGTGTGAGAACTCGCAGGTGACTCGCATTGTCTGGGGAACTCAACGGGGAATGGAAAAACCACTGCCAAGGTTATCCTTTGAAAATACAATGCAGATAGTAAAGCCGGGAACCAACTTGTAACACGCTACGCGACGCGATTAACGCTTGGCCCATTGGCTGTATTCTACTGGGTGGGGAAAAAATTGTTAAGCGACCAATGGCCACGACGCGTGTTATATAGCGTTGGGTGAGAGAAGTGTGGTTCCTACATAAGATTCGATCCTTTTGTGCAGGTATTAATAACGAGTTTTTCTTTGTAATATCGATACGCTTCATTGAAACCTAATGACTCTAATGAATGTTTGTTTTTCTATGGAATTAAACGTTTAACTTTAATCATTCTGCCTTTGTCTATTGGAATGAAATATCTAAAATTCAAGACTTTTTTAAATTCAAACAATAAACGCGGTGGCCTGAAACAACTTTATTATAACGTAAGCTATTTTATTTTAAACTAAGATTAATGCTCGTCTGTGTTAAATTTTCAAAGACACAAGCGAATGCCCGCTTCTTTTGAAGTTGCTAATAGAAAGATAACATCATAGCACCCGCGGGCTAATGGCTTCTTCTATATTTAATGGCCAATGTTAGTGTCACATTAACGTCCTTTGATGGACTTTTCTACAGCTGGCAATTTAAAACTGAGAGCTAATTCACGTAATTTTAAAACGCGCCGATCGTATTGCAGCGACTCTCGAACTTGAAGCGAGCGTATCTCACTGAAGTTCAGAGAATACCAAATGGCAGAATAGTCGACATCGGCTCAATTGCCATAACGAAAAAAGATGAAGAAGATTAACAAATGTGTTGTTTTGATCAATATTTTATTGCAACTGCGCGGCAACTGCACTTCTTTAGTTACGTGAATTAGCCTACTGGACGAAATCTGTTGAAAAAGTTAGAGCTTAATACTCGTAACTTGCTTATAGAAAGATTATAACATCATAATTCGAAACACCCGCGAGGGTAAAGTCAGTCTAATATTAAAATTCTTTGATGAACTTTTGTACTCAATCAATCACAAGGGCCCTCGGGCTGTAGACCGAAGCGTTGGACGGACCTTATTCTGAAATCTTATGAGATGATTCCGCCTACGATGATTCGAGATGAGCGTAGACCAGAGAGAAACATCCCACTCCACATAGAATAACCTAACAGTCAAAAACCTCCAACTCCAAGCAAAAAAAAGAACTGTAACTTTTGAACGGCTTAACAGATTTTCATGAAACATAGCTAAGATGATATCTGAATAAAGTAGCTTTCAATTAGCAAAAAAATTGCATTGTAATCGGTCCATCCGTTTTGTAGCTACGGTGCCACAGGCAGATACACTGATAGTTAGAATATACACACTGCAAACTTATAACACCCCTTTATTTTGTCGGGCGCTAAAAGTAGGAAGTAATGTTCAATATGTCGTATGTCGTAGTCGTATTCAACATTAAGACTCTATGGAGCCAAGAATACTAAGGTTATACTGCACTTTTAAATTTCTTCGGGCTGTAAAGTTGGGCAATGTTGCCATCTGTCAGCCTCGTGAGTCATTGGTAATTGGTATGCACCACATGCAGATAGGGTTATCGTATAAGTACCTATACATCAGCCCAATAAAAAAGTAAAAGGGCGCCTCTTCAAAGTGAAATTGACATATTTCAAAAGGTCAACATGATCACCATATCAATTTCCGGCGTAAAATATTCGCCCACGCTTCTATCAAACCTAGCTCAGTAAATCAACACGCTATTTACATAGGAGCTATATAGAATCAATACATTCCAGATTGTTTATGTATTTATGTACAGTAGATACGTACTAGATGCCAGGATGAAATAAAATCAGCATTTATAAGTAAATGCTCTAGGTCTCCCAGAAAGTCCAATAGTGAAGTATAGATGTTTATAATCTAAACATACGCTGAATACAGTTATGTCAATCTTATACGTCAAAGAATATACGCTTAAAATGCCGTTGTATATGACAATGTTACACAGCATTTATATGGGATCCAATAAATATGGAAGATATAAGTAGTAGCGATCTCGACAGGTGTATAAGTACTTATAAAATCAATATTTTATATAAAATGGTAGCGTGCAATAGCGACATAGGTAACAACTGCGATTAGTAATTCATTTCTCATGCGTGATTATTATGGTAACATTACCTTAGGTACAGATGTAAACTTCAGAGACGTATTTGGATAACTATGCTCAATAATGAGATACAATAAAATGCTATGTGATTGGTGTGTAGCACCATAATTATTAGAATAGAACAGAATATATCTTATGAAATGTCGAGATTCTAGGTGCGCGGTTCCAAGATCGAACGGCCCGCGCCTCTGACTTTTCGAATTTATGAGCCGATCAGAATTTGATTATCATTTGCAGTAACGGTGAAGATAAACATTGTGAGGAAACCTGCGCATCTGAGAGGGCCTCGATAAAGTTATCGATAGCGTGGTGGACTAAGACCTAACCCTTCTCATTCTGAGAAGAGGCCCGTGCTCAGCAGTGAGATATTAGGTAATAGGCTGGATTTTTGTTGTTTTAATCAGTTAAAAGTAAAAATAACTTAAGTCATTCTTTATTTAACTCTCTACGCAGTCTACGCTTATCAAAATCCCAATTTCAGGTTTTAATTAAAAGCCGCACACTGGCCACTAATTTAAAATCCTTCCAGCGTAATTTATTTTGGACCGCAAAGCAGACCTTTTCTTGTCGCAAATATATTATATGTATGCGGTATGACACAGCCATATGTACCCTAATTTTCCATCGAATTTATTACCTAGAAGGTCTTATAATTAGCTGTAATGACTTCCAGTAGGTAAGCACACTTATTATTCAACCAACGTTATGGGCATTTTCTAGTCACTACACTAAAATAACACCAATGGCTAATTCGTATACCGCTATAGGGGAAAAAAGGTAAAGTGTTAAAGAAAAATGAAAAAGTTTTTCTTTTATACCTAGTAGCGAGCTCGGTAGATAAATGTTAGAAAAAGACGTAATTCTAAGATAATTTTTAGTCATCCCTTGTGAGTTACAAACTTACAAGCACTGAATAATGTAAAATTATAATTAGATATGACAACGAAGTACAAATTATGATAAAACCGACGAGAGACAAAAATTTTTAAATGATTAAAAATAAAAGCTTCAGATAATAATTATTCACGCTGCAGTATCAACTTGGATATTATTTATTCTTTGTAAAACGATTTTATGTTTTGTTTTACCTGTAAAAAGTCTCAATGTATCAATTATATTTTTATATCCAAGAGCGATTTGTCTTCGATTTAAGTTTTTATGAAGTAGGAGCGAAGAGAAATTTGGAAGTGTCTCGGTGTTTTCAAAAAACAATAAATAATTTGCTATAGACACGTATGTTTTTAGACACTTTGAAGGCAAACATATCCGTTATATGAGCCGGCTTTCCCTGAACCGGTGCTTATAAATAATTTCATTTATCTGTGCACTCAGCTATAATAAAAGCAAACAACATCAGCATAATAACGGCAATACAAGTACTTTTTGACCTCGCCTTTGCTGAAATAGGTACACAAATCATTAGCGACCTAATATCGCCATATCGCCATTACACAGGTCCTTTGCAAATATCCGAGTAAGGTTTTACAATCGGCCGGTCTTTATCGGGCGTAATGTTGTGAACGCGGCATCCCTGACACCGATATCTAAGTACACTATATTAGAGAACACGCTACTTTAGGGCTGTTCGTAAATGCTACAGGGTTACCAGTTTATTGAAGACACCTTCGATTGATTTTATTACAGGCTCGGTGAAGGATCATTCTTTTATAACGTTAGCAGGCGTAGCACGACCACCATAGTCTATGTGTCTACGGAGGAATAGATAAAATGATATATTATAGAAATATTTCTACTCTTCGATAAGATTTGGTAGAATAACTATTTCCTCGCTGCTATTGAAGAAATATTTTGTCTTTGTCTACATAGAAACGCGAGTCTGGATGTTGAGATGGATAGAAACAGCTTTATCTTTTCTTGGAAGAATAGAAATAAATGGTCATGCTACGGGTGCAGGCGTCGACACGATACGTTTAGCATCAATACGTATATACGCGCCTGAACGCTATACCCTGCACATTTTGCACCGAGATATTCCGATTTATCCTACATTTCTCTCCATAGCGTATTCCCGCCCAGTCATGGTGATTGAGCAATATTGGGGTAACCGACAGCCTCCCAACACGTGCATCAATCTTTGACAATATGACGTCGTCTCCCTCGGGGGTAAATTTTGCGTCGAAAATGCTAGTTGTCAATCCTAAAAGTTAGGATGTTTCACTTTCCTTCAAATTAGGTTAGGATAGGATAAAATATAATCTATATATACATATAGGTATGTTACCGTTATCGTTACCGTATGTTACCGTTAATACGGAATACGTTAATATGCGCATTAACTAGGTAATCTGCAAATTACCGGGTACGATCCGTAAAAGTGCGACATCAGATATCAGCACTTTACTTAGTTAATCTGCATACAAACAACACTAACATAATAGTGCATACAACTGATTTACTCTCATTAGCGGTAACATATATTTAAGGTTGTATTTTACGACGATTTCTTACTTTTGAGGGGGTGATGTATCAGCCTAAGCCCCACCCACTAGGGGAGCTCCGTTCTCGCAATTACGCAATTGACGTATCAGACTGTGTGACACACGTGTCACAGAATAGCAATATTATTTAGCAACATGCAGTATGACACCAGCAAATACTTGAAAAATATAAATCCATAATATCGTATACCCAGTGTCCTATATTACGCTAGAAAATCTGTTCCTCCGTTTTGTATTTGTAGATTTTATACCTATTTAACTATCTACTTATAAACTATCAGTCATACCTATTGTGTATGAGTTTATGCAAGTGCACATAATTGTCTCGACCAACATTGGGCATTTTCACACTAAGCCAATAATGCCGTAACGAAACCGATATATCGGCATGACAAACCTGATGACACTGCCAATGTGTGTGTAATGTTAGAAGAATAAGCCAATTCAAATCCATGCCTTGAGATAATAACCTACTCTCACCCACACCTGTAGGAGTCGTCCGTTTCCGTAGTCATAACTACTTAAGTATGTTCACAGGGTTGCTTTTTTACCAAAAAAGAAATTGCATATTCATAGATCAAAACCATATTCCTAGTTCAGATTCCTCGCTATGTATGCAGATGAAGAGCTTCAAAATTGAAAGAAAGAAAGAAAAACCATTTAAATCGGACTCGCACACGAAATTACATAAACACACAAAAAATTCAAATAATGATAACAATAACCTAACCGTCTAAAACCCTCGACTCTAACTAGAAAAAGACGTGTAACTTTTGAACAGCTGAACAGATTTTAAGAACCATCCCGATTAAACTAGCTTTCAATAAAAAAAAACTGCATTGAAATCGGTCCATCCGCTTTGAAGCTTCGATGCCACAGACATACACACAGATTCACAGATACATAGATACACATTATAAACTTATATCACCCCTCTATTTTGTCGGGAGTTAAAAAAGTCCTGCAAGAGGCCAAAGAAAGTCCCTATCTCAGCATATCCTGACAGATAAAATAAATACCGCAGCGCTGGTTTTCGGATAGGACCGTGGTGATGCCACGGACAACCACGATAACCCATAATACATAAATAAAGGTAAAGATTATAATTTAAATTGGTGAATCATTTTTCTAGTGGACTGCAAAGCCCATAAAGAAATAAAATTAAAAGAAGTAAAATTAGGTTGGGCCACCGGCAAATCGGTACCTATAGGGCCGACCGACACATTTTAAAATGTCAGCGTTTAATAAGGAACAAAATTATACAAAATCTAAGGAAACGTAGATCAGTTCAATACGAAATAATAGTAGTTTATGAAACTGTTGCATAATAGGGGGTATTAAAACATAAGTGTGTTTAAAAATCGAGCCGCAGGCGAGATTTTTAATAGTATCAGACGATATATCAAAATGATATAAGTACTATGAATATTATTGACTTTATTGACTATATTATTGACTATATATATAAAGCTCGATTACCACTGACTGACTGACTGACTCACTCATTGACACAATTGTTCTCCCAGAAGGAGCCGTGGGGGGTTAAAGTGATGTATGAGACTCATAAACCTTGAGGTCCAGTGAGTCCGGGAAAAATCCGAAATGACCTGAAAGTGGAACGCTGACCGGAACTGCCCTACGGATCTCGAAAATTACAAGTCGCAGACCTATAGTGCTTGAACTAAAAATGTCAAGAACCCTGGGCCGTTTGACGAGCCGGTGAAAAAAAGATGGCGTCCATACAAAAAAAGATGGCGGCCATACAAAATTGAAACGCTCACCGTTCCGAAACCGTTGGAGATAGCGGGGGGGGTGCTCGACCAAATGTCATAGAGGACGACGGGGGCTTTTCGGTGGGGGTCATAAAAATCAAAGATGGCGGATTCAAAATGGCGGCCAAAAAAAAAAATGGTCCTAGCCGGCTGAAAATTGGCGTCCGGGGGTTTTCGGGGGCACCGATTCATAATCCGGGATCAAATTTTTCTTTCCGCCATTTTCCAATATGGCCGCCATACAAGTGTTCATTTTGGATTTTCACCCAATTGTTCTCCCAGAAGGAGCCGTGGGGGGTAAAAGTGATGTATGGGAGTCGTATAGAGGGGGGTCCCGTGAGTTTAGGAAAAGTCCGAAATGACCTGAAAGTGGAGGGCTGACCAGAACTGCCCTAAGGATCTCAAAAATGACAAATCGCAGACCTATAGTGCTGGAACTAAAAATGTCAAGGACCCTGGGCCGATGGACGAGCCGGTGAAAAAAAGATGGCTTCCATACAAAAAAACATGGCCGCCATACAAAATTCAAACGCTCAGCGTTCCGAAACTGTTACAGATAGCGGCGGGGTGCTCGAACCAATTTCATAGAGAATGGAGGGGGCTTGCCGGTGGTCGTCATAAAAATCCAAGATGGCGGACTCAAAATGGCGGCCAAAAAATAGGTGTCTCGATGCGGCTGTAAATTGGCGTCCGGGGGTTTTCGGGGACACCGATTCATAATCCAGGGTCGACATTTTTTTTCCGCCATTTTTTAATATGGCTGCCATACAAGTGTTCATTTTGGATTATCACCCAATCGTTCTCCCAGAAGCAGCCGCCGGGGGTAAAAGTCATGTATGAGGGTCGTATAGAGGGGGGTCCAGTGACTTCAGGAAAAGTCCGAAATGACCTGAAAGTGGAACGCTGACCGGAACTGCCCTACGGATCTCGAAAATTACAAGTCTCAGACCTATAGTACTGGAACTAAAAATGTTGAGGACCTTAAGCCGTTTGACGAGCCGGTGAAAAAAAGATGGCTTCCATACAAAAAAACATGGCTGCCATACAAAATCAAATATATTTATTTTAAGTTATGATACAAGCTCCACCTACAAAGCCCTCGCGGGCCGCATGCGGCCCGCGCACCCGCGCGACCTCTAGTTGTTCTATAAAAGTAGGTAAATAGAATATAAAACTTCATACTCTTTGTTCTCAACACTACAAATTGTCGTACTGATTTTTCTATACTACATCCTATAAAATGAATTCTTGACGGAGATGTCAAGAAATTATTTTAGCATATTGATTTTTATAAACGAAATACTTAGATTTTCTGAATAAAAGGCAAGTTACTTATACTTCCTGTTGCTTTTTAATAATTTTTTTAATGATTTTACTGTCATTCTTTCTTTTGGTTTTGAATAAAGTGTAAGCGCAGGAAAGTCAAAAAAAATTGCACAGGTCCGACCTCGATGCGCGCCGAAACGCGACTGATTGATGGCAGAGATGACAGAAATCACGAATTTTGTGGTTTTTATCAAATTGTGACCAATATACGTAATATTATAAAAAAATAACAACCGATTTTGGTTGGTATATTTGCGACCAATATTGTGATGTAAAAATTATTTGAAATAATATCATATTTTAGAAATAATCTTGTAAACACTTTTTTTAAAGGGGTAACTTTGCGATTTTTTTTTATCGAGCCAACTTCATCCAATCATGTATCGGACAACCGTGCAGAGATTGTCACATCTTCAAGTTTGATATATATTTTTTTCGGGACAAAGAAATAAGAATTTCTATTCAAAAAATTGTAAATACAAATCGGTTTTTGCGGCATTCCTGTAAAATACCCCCTTAATGCGAAGCTCCTTGTTTTAAAGTAGGTTGAAAACAAATCTCAAAAAATTATATAGAGAAAAGATTTGATTTTTTGTATGTTGGTTTGTTTGTAATGGATAAAATCAAAAACTACTGACCAATTTTAAAAATTATATCACTTGCAGTATGCTATATTATCACGGAATAACATAGGCTATAATTTATAAACATACCACGCGGGCATGGAGTACTCCATGCACGCAGGCGAAGCCGCTGGCGGCAGCTATAGTACTCGCAAATCTTTATGAGCCCTGAACTGAGTTCTGAACTCTCTCTCTCTCTCTCTCCCTCTAGCACCTATAATAAGCGTACTATTATAGGTGCTAGAGGGAAACAGGGAGAGAGTTCAGAGGGCCCATAAAGATTTGCGCGTACTATAGTAACGAATATTTTTGCGGGTGCAATAACGAGAAAGATCTTGCAAATGTTAGCAGAACTTTTAAATAATTTAACGAATATTTTTCCGTTAATTAACGAGAAGAATAGTTTTTAACTAACTATCAATAGTGTTAGTATAGATAATAACTTAAAAAAAATATCAGCAAAAAAAACTGCGTCAGAATACTTAAATTATGAATAGTATAAATGGTATTGAGCATTGACGGAACGCATCAATTAGAAACCATTATTACTACGGATGATCGATGAAGGATACATTTTAATTCCAAGGTATGTGATTGTACAGTAATATGAGTTTGTATGTACTCAATAGCGACTCATTCGACAATAAAACCTAAGAGCATGTTGCTTTGATTCTACTATGAATAACTCTGTAATAATAAAGTCTTACGCAATTATGAGGGATTATAAGTAATCTGTTTTATAAGTGTTCCGTTCTAAATTGCAAGTAATCTTATCTGATTGTAAACACTTCGGTTTTCGTTTCTTGTAACGTAAAACTTGGTAGTAATACCTTTTACAAATGCATATTCTGTGAAGGGAACATTGTCGAATGAAAGGCGATATCTTTATATTAAGGCAACAGGCAGTCTGCCAGAGTCGCGTGAAAAAAAAAACTAGTTATTTAAACCTTTGTTTTTTTCCAACTTGTAATTTATAACATTATTATAGGTACCTACATTTAATAATAAATTCGATAGACAGTTAAAATATTGAAAACAAGACGTAGAATTTTTACGTAGACGCTTCGTTTTACCCAGTTCCTATAAATATTTTAGTATTTTTTGTATACACTTTAATAAGCCAATTAAAAGCTACCAAACATGTTCTAACATAAATTCCGTATCTTTACAAGATAGCTAAATTATTTTTATACCAGCGAAGATCCGTGTGACTCCGTTTAAAAATGACCCTCAGGCAGCCTCCAGACAAATTAAATTTTGAAGGAATATTGCGTACGATATTGCTCGCACCGAAATATTTATGTAAGCTTTTTTTTATTAGCGTGGTGAGGACCCATCATGGACTATCCTCCGCCTGGGGGTAGGGGTGTGCCGGACTCCTACCGGTTAAACTCACTATGGTTTGTTTTCGGCACCTGATGGTATGATAACTTATAAAACTTTCTTCTGGCAGACTAGATTACATTTATATTTACGTACCTAACCTAGTCTACCAGTTTTTTTTTTAGATAATACTTAGTCCCCATGATTGCTAACGACATTTTAGTCGTTAGAGGCTAGCTAAACCGTTTTAGGCGCTGCTGCTGCGCAAACGACGGACTTGTTGTCCAGCGGACTTTTTGTCGCGACTGATGCACAATAGAGCTTATGGAATCCTACATATACTACAAGTCACACGGCAGACAGAGATAGTCCTCCAGTCAATACACCGCAGGTGTTCGGCGACAAAAAGTCTGTCATCCGCGCCGCGCCTTATACCAGATTTGAGATTGTATTACAAGTGTCGAACTCCTGATCCGTGTATAATATCTATTGATAAGATAGTATCGCTATTCGGTATGCTATCCGATAATATAATTATCGTCATCCAACACAGCACTAACGAGCATAATCACAATGAAACGGATATTCTAGTTTGAAAGCCATATTATACTGAAGCATGGAGCATGAAACAATCAGATTGAGTACATATTAAAAACTATTATGAATAGCTCTGCCCTCTAGTGTTATGGCCTTGAACTACGAGCTAAAAGGTATTTAGTAAAGGACATTACTGAAATCAGAACCAAAATTATAATAGGGAACTTGCATTTATTTTAATTTTTAGTTTATCGTAAAAATTGGAGGCTTAAATAAACAAAAGAAAAAGATAAAAAATTAAATATGAATAAATAGCTAAAATATCACAAATAAAAATATAACTTTCAAATGTTCGTACCAAAACACAGTAGTCACGTGACATGACGTCATTGCATTGCTCGTTCATAGCCATAGAGATAATACATAGTACCTATAACTAGAGAGCTTACTGCTATAATTAGTTGTACGAAATTTTGTGCCCACATGAAAGTCACCCGAGATTCAGCGGTGTCCCTCTCGCACACATGGCCATTACTCATCAACTTAGTAATCTACTAAATTGGTATTTTCAGAATCGTTTTTACATACATATTAGAACTAATGAAACTTCTACCCACGGCTATCAAAATAAACATAATAAAAATTATAATTGACGTGCTTTAAATATTATATTAAATATTATTATTTCCATACGTTATTCAATAAGATTGATTATTACAATATTTGGATACCAGTAGTTAAAGAAGTTTGCATGCGGGAAACACTACATCATTCAAAATGGCTTACATTGTCAACTTAGTTGTCAACCTATTGTCAACATTCGTGGTTTTCATAGTTCAGAAATAAACGTGATCAAACATTATTTTTGTGCCTAGAATAATTTTTTGGCGACAAGATGGTAAATACTTGAGTTAAGATTGAGTGCAAGCGAGAATATTATCCTGGTTGTGGAATATCGTTCCATAGGTAAGTTTCATTGAGTAGTGTGACAATATATTTTTATTTTGTGGGTTATAGTTGCTCCAAGTACTTATTTTAGATCGTTTCACATAACATACAGTCCACTAAGTTAAATAATTTACGTACTTTAATAAATTTGGATTTGTTTTCCATAATCTGTAATGCGTAGCATATTTTCGATGCATTTATTGTTTTGTATAATTTGAGTGATTCCAAGTATAGTATAAGTATACATACAGGGTTATTTGTAAAACACCGGCAACGCTTTAAGGGGTGAAACTACTCATCAATATGAACAACTTTTATTATGGGAACAACCATGAAATCGCGAAAAAAAAAATCAAACTTTTCATACAAAAGATTAACCTTGCTCCATCAAAATGTATGAAAAGTTTGAATTTTTTTTCGCGATTTCATGGTTGGTCCCGTAGTAAAAGTTGTTCATATTGATGAGTAGTTTCACCCCTTAAAGCATTGCCGGTGTTTTACAAATAACGCTGTATATAGTTTAAGTTAATTTGTTGAAATCATTTGTTGTTTGTTGTGCCGAATAGATAATAATGTTTTTTTGTATCTCTTATAAAATGATAGACTTTATTAAAATTCCATGTTTGTTTTTTTCAGAATTCCAGCTGATAATAAGCAGAGGGTGTTATGGATAACAGCCACGAACCTTGACATTAGTGTGTAAAAGTTCGCATGTGTTTGTGGCGTAAATTTTAAAGATAATGAATTATTTAACAGCAGCAAAAATAAAATTAAAACCTGAAGCAGTTCCTTCAATATTACCATAGGTACTATTGTAATATGTTTAATAATTATCAGTTGTTGTATGTGTCTGTTGTATAATGTTGTGTGTAATTGTCTGGTCTGTAATAGTTTATACTAATATAAAGTATAACACATTGCACAAACTTAAGATTCACACACTTTGCTTATTGTTTATTTGTGTTTAATATTTTCCTATTAGTATAGTTAGATGGATTAAACTTTTACTGGATTGGATATTGTACTTAGATATTGTGCCATAATGAAGATCATTTTTGACATTACAGATAGCCACAAAAAGAAAAAAAACTGTACGTGCAAAATAAATTGTACGTGCAGGAACATCTGGTGAATCAAGGCATGTAGGATCTTGTAGTAAATGGGAAGATGTTGCAGTTTCCAGTGAACCACCAAATAAGAAAGTAAAGCAAGAGGAAACAAGCACATAAACCCAAAATACAACTATAATGCCAACACAATTAAAATTACAATCAACCATTAAGTTGCTAGCCGGTCTCTTCTCCATAGAACCCGGCCCACTTTGGAACCGTGCATCTAGAATCTCAACGTTTTGACGAAACGACGACGACCTTTTTATGCCGATTTGAAATTAAAAACAGTTTTGCTTTGACTTTCATTCATTGTGTTTTATTGCTTAATGTTGTGAATGATGATTATACTTGAGTTTGCCAAACAAGAATATTATAATAAGTGATATTCGATTCTGCAGCACTAAGCATGGGTTACCCTTTCTGCTATAATAGGAAAGATCTCATAAAGAAAGGTCGTAGGATGGTCGCAAAGCTAAAAGAGAAAAAGAAAAAAGAAAGAAAAAGTAGAAGAGGAATTAAATTTGTATCTTAAAATGTTAAAATCTAATGTTTCCTATGACTAGAGCTGCCAGATGTCCGGAATATTCACGCATGACATTTTATTATACACGTAATCTGTGTATAAGAAAATGTCCGGATTTTTCCGCAATGTCCGAAATTTTCTCTAAATTTTCTTTTTTATTATATAGTAACCTTGCATATGCCTATTTATATATTATGCCTTGCCTGTGACTCTAATTATAGCCAAAAGGGTGTATGTATATTTGTAAGAACGTTTAGATACACTGTATGGACCGTATATTTCACTATTTACTGGGAAAAAAACAATTCTTACTATTCGATATCAGTAGTTAATTACCTGATAACTATTCTCATAACATAATTAAATATTTCTATCATGTCCTACTTTTAACTAAAATGTATGGTTACCCTATTAGACAAGGACACGGCTACCACAAAGTATTCTCCCTCAGACCGGCTTTACGACACTATTAAGCGTTCCAGTACTTGTACTATTTCTATGTTCATAGCTTATGAATATGGTTACCAAGGAAACGCGAAGAAGTGACGTCAAAACTTGATGATGGTGTTTGAAATAACGTTCCGTTTTACGTAATTTATAGTACCTAAAGATAATAATTATGTAAAAAGATATAATTTTTTAATAAATATCATATTAAAGCACTTTTCATAACTTTTATTACCTACTGATTTTCTTTTTCATAAAAAAATTGATGGAAAGTTCTCTATTATAATGATCACGGTTTTGGAAAATGTACCGATACCGATACCTACTAGGTCTCTGAATACATACGACGACGGTTCGCGGTTATTGTTGGTATTTTTTATTTCTAAAAGATTGGTCAGAGAAAGAAAAGAAACGTGAAAGAATGGTGTAGACATTTGCTAAGCTATGAAACACCATAATAGATTATTTTTTCGAATGAAATGCAATTTTTTTAGAAAAAGGCCAATATTCTAAGCCTTCTTGACGTGATAGTTACATTTTAAAATATTAAGTTACGTGAATATTCAAATAAACTAAATCCTCTTAAAATACAGAGCCAAGTGAAAGGGAAACGCATTTGCATCTGCCCTTCAGTGAAACCACACGACCTAAAAATAAATGTTTATAATGCTGAAAATAAATTGAGGGGCTCGTCGCAATGGCTACGGCGCAGATCGATCGATATACTACCGCGATGATGTCTTGGATGGGTGGCCAGACCATTAATTGCAAACCAGACCCTATATAGCTCTATGTGTTCTGGAGAGTTTGTAATTTTTTCATACCGGCAGGGTAATTGGAATTGATTCAATTTTGATAGTTCAAGACTGTTTATTACGTTGTTTCAAATATCGAGCGAAATGATTTTTAAAGCATACTGTGCAATGTAGATTTTTCATTGTCAAAATTTAACCACTTCCTTTATGAGTGTGTATCGTGATTATTCTACTGGTTGTCATATGCAAGTCGTTATGGGCATTGCGCAGTCCTTTTCCTTTATAATCGACAAGTAGATTGCGAAGATAAGATAGCAGTCGCTTTATGTTAAATGTTGATATCTCAGTCGCATCTGGGGGTGTACCGCGTTACAAAATGGTAATGAACTTCAATACGATCGTGAGAGCCTAAACTTCAAGCTACCTTGTAAAAAAATTACCGATCATAAAGTTGGGACTCCCAGTAATTATTCAACCAAAAAAAATTTTTCTTTTTTTTTGTCAATATCGTGAGAGCCTATCTCACGATCGTATTGAAGTTTATTACCAGAGTCGATGTTCATTTCCATTTTGTTACGCGATAGACTCTCTGGTTAGACTGGAAGCTGACCTCAACCTCAAGGTTGATGGGAAAAAGATGATGAATGCTAAACATACATAAATCCTATTAACAGCGGCTGATGTTACGGCATCTAATTTCTTTTTCACATCTTGATAATTATACATTTATTTTTATTTATCCATGATGTAGTAAAGAAATATAATTTATTAGTATAATAAATGTGAAATATTGTGAAAATATTTGGATGTTTTATCAATCACACATAAACAGCTAAATGGATTTGGATGAAATAAGCCACACAATAGACCGTGACCTAAATTACCATAGGCGACAATTGACAATTTGACGACACGGTTGGCGCAGTGGCTAAGCAATTAGCTTTCTGCGCTACGTGCCGCGGGTTCGATCCCCGCACGGAACAAATATTTGTATGATCTACAAATAGTTGTTTCGGGTCTGGTTGTGTGTGCATGTGACATGTATGTTTGTAAACTGTACCCTCGATACAAGAGAAATCCAAGTGAGGGGCAATGTTTAAAAAAAAATAAAAAAATAAAAATAGGATATTTTTTACCCAGGCACATGAGGTAGTTACTTAAGATATGACTGAAAACGCGGGCAACAGTTAGTCTATCATATAATGTTATGTACTCAGCTTAACAGCCTCGGTCCACTTCCGCAGGACAAGCTAGCACGGCAAAAAACGGGAGAGACAAAAATCGGGGACAAAACAACTCTTTACCGTTTTCTCTCTCGATTTTTCGTTTTGTCTTCTGTCACGGAGACAAAGGGTGGAGAAAACGAGTTTGTCTATCTGCCGTGCTAGCCCTGTAGGACCGAAACAAAAGGTCGCTCGTGGCTGCCTACTCTCCAGAGTAATCCATTAGCGAGAAGAACCAATTTACTGAGTACATCCGTCAATCATAATAAAACGTTTTCGATAACTATCATGTTGATGTCGCCGTGACATCACGTAATGATTGTTATAGCGCACGTGCCGGTGTGCGCATGACACGAATATCGATGCGCCTGCGCTGACCGTGCGTAACCCGAGTACCAACGCAATGTGTACCTTTACATACTTGTTTGAGTATCTTGCAAATCATGATTTTTAATTTGTTAATCTTTTCATCGCAACTATAATAAACCCACCTTCCAGTCCTTACGCTAGAGTAAGTAAAGTAACTTATAATATTATTTTATTTTTATTAAAACCAATTTTATTTTTATTAAAACCAATTTTATTTTATTTTAATTATTATGATTAAATTTAAGGTACCTAGCTAGGTATAGTTTCTATAAAAAAATATTGAAAATTGAATAAGTTCTTGAACTAATATTTTCCGATATGACATTACATCATTTTAAAACAAAAATATCGAAAGTTCTGATATATTTTTGGCCGACCGTAAATATTTCAAGTGCCCAACCTTATTCAGGAGTAGCTGATAGTTGGGCTTCCGAAGTCTACTAATTAAATAAGGCCTTTCATGTGGAAGATATTTGAGCTAATATTTGTTTTCTACTTGAAGCGTTTCGTAACGTTAATCAAGTGTCGAGTGAATCCAAACAAGTCCTTAAATAAATGCGCTAAAAGAAATCGGAAGCCAGTGAAATGCGAAGCGTCGAGATATTTGCGCTTACTTAGGAATTTCGGAAAAATCCAATACGATGTCCTACATTTTACCTCCACAGTAAATATTTAAGGCAATAAATGTTTCCGAGACGAGGAAAATGTTGTTATTTGACTTAAACTCCTAATGCGATTACTACCATTCTTTTTTTTCTTTCTTTTATGCACGTTGTCCCGTGTGTATAATACGTGTACGGTGTAAAAGTATATTCTTAGCAATTAGTTACGGCCTGTTTGTTTTCAAGAAGATTAGTGGCAATGTTTGATGTGTTTTATACTGCTTTTTTTTAATTGTCTTTTTAGTAAACAATTTTCACTTGTCTATTTAAGGAAAAACGTTATTTAAACATATGAAAATCATGTTAAATTCGGTCTTTGTTATTTAATAATGTGGTAAACGATTCGTTGTATTTTATAAATGATTATTTTATTAATGAGTTGTGCGAAAATTGTTTACTTAACACCTTACCCACTTACTTTAATTGTTACAAGTAAGAAAAAACAGAGTAGGGGACAGTGGAACGGAGAACATTGCGCAGTCGGGAGGTATGACTACAATTAGCTGTTCCATACAAATAATTCAATAATACTCGACTAAATGTACGGAACAGTAGATTTCTTTTTCATGGTTGCAGTGTTGGTCCCGTAGTAAAAGTACATAATAAAATAACCCATGAAAAGGAAAGGCACTCGAACGAAAAAAAAAATCCTGGAAATACTAGGGAGGGCCTATGTTATGAAAAAAAAGGTAGGACCTTATTATAGTAAATATAAACACACGAAACGTCCGTGACTGCGGGAAACATGAAAGAAACTATAAATAAGTACAAACTCGGCGCCAAGGGAACATAAAAATAAACATAAGCCTTCTAAGTATAATAAAGGTAACTAGGTACATAAATAAATTTTCATCTGAATTTGTCACATAGATATAGATCTGTATTTGTGTAGCATTTGTTGAATCCCCTAAAGATTAAGTAGGTTTTCGGGACCCTCTACGAGAATAAATTGACTGTTTTCTAAGCGGGGTAGCAAAATAAATTACTTTTATTGGAAATTCAGTTGAATATAACATTATACCTTGTGACTCCGTCTTATTAGTCTATGAAACGTTGAAAGTTAATAGATCATCCTGTACATGATCCCCGCCCTTGCTTATAAACGATGATTAAACGTTATTTAACTAAAATAAATAGCTGTTAAGTATATATATGCAATATTGTCATCTCTATTCATTGGCATACAGATGACAAGGACAGGTATAGTTAAATAAGTGTTTAATGTTTGTATAAGTTGTGTCTCGTAAGCCTTAAGTGATTTCGTATTATTAATACAATATAATGTGAAATAAGTTGGTACATGTGAAAGATAGACACGCTTTAGCTGATTTTCACACAAACCACTGAGGCGGCTGCCCTGGTCGCTCGAATAGCCTAATTCTACAAATAGATCACGAAAATATCGTATCGAGTTATGGTACATAAATAATCATTTTTCCTCCGCGCATCGACAATTCAAAGTGAATTATATAGATAATAATTGAATTAGTAACAAGAGTTACTGGAATAGTAAATAGATAATACAGGAAATGTGTTGCAATAATAGGTATAAACATTCGATAATATCAGTAAAATTCAATCCTTAGACTACTGTATTGCTGTCAATTGCCTTGATAATAAATATAATGATAGGCTCTTGACGTGATTATTTCAGTCGCCGTTTATAAGTACCTAATGTAACAATGGAAGCTACCTACAATTTTACAGTCTGATCCAATAACCCCTCAGGGTCCATCTAACAGTTGTGAGGCTTTACATAAATTTATTTGTTTAAAAAGACATAACGAAGAGAAGTATCTCGTAGACTGCTTCGAATATACTAGTATTTTTAGACTTCGATTTATTGGCTATAATATTGGATTTATGTCCAACATTAACGTACATTGCACTCCATCCTCTTCGTATGTAGTTTTTATAGAGTCAATTTAAATAATGTGAAAAAGTATTTTTACTTTACATAGGTACTTGTAAATTGACAACCTTTGATATTACGTATTAAAAGCTTGATCATTACTGAAGGTCGACCTTATGATTTTGTTCCTTTGTAGCAAAGGTCGTTCTTGTAAAAATTCAGTTCAAAAGAATAACATACCTTGTACGTGTACGCTCTTCACAAAATTCTTTTATTCTTCAACGGCCAACTTTTCTTGTGTTAAATTACAAAGTTTACATCAGTTGGCCTGTGAACGTATAATAGCAAGTTGTTTTTATAAAGATATATATACTAAACATATTTTTACTTCGCGTTCACTTTCCTTCTATAGAAAGTAAGTTGTGCGTATACTTATCACTTTCAAGGATTTTAAAATTATAGAAGCTTTCGAAGTATTTGGTGTATGTTGTCCTATAGATGGGGGGAACGCCGAAAGGGAGAACAGCTCACTTTACTTAACTATTAATATAAACATTTTCTTTATTCATCCAAACTTAATTAAGGATCCGTGTTGAAGCTAAACACTAGTAATACTAATAGTCCTACTTTAATAGCGGAGGTAATTTTAAGGGGCTATAGTACTCATCATTAGAAACAACTTATACTATGGGACCAAACATAAAATCACGAAAAATACTGTTCCATACAAATAATTCAATATTACTCGACTAAACGTATGGACCAACATAGGTAACTAAATTAATGGAACGGCTGATTTTTATTGCAATTTCAGGGTTGATCCCATTTTGAAAGTTGTTAAATATATTTATATAAGTACAATAACACTTTAAAGGGATCGAGACTAGAAGGATTGAAACTTGTATAATAAATATATACAGATAATATGTAAGATCAGTTTTATTGCTTCATCACAAAACTAAGAGTTGACGGATTCCAGCAAAATCTGACAAAATGATAAAATATCTCTCTCTATCAGACGGAGCTCCCCAGCTCCGTCCGCGCGGCGTTTGTTTTCAGAGAGGAATGGATCAGTATAGAATCAGGAGTGATTCCATAGACAAAACCAACCATATCTAACTTTCGTGTTACATCGTTACAAATACTAATAAACATACCTAACACTTTTCTGTAACATTGAAAGTAAAAGGAATAAGCCTGTGACGTTTAGTGTTCCGGCTTTTATCTACAGTTTTCGCTTCAAGAAATCCAGTCGTTATAAAAAATTTAGGGGAATTAATGTTTTTCAAGTTTTATCTGCACATCTTCATGCTCCTTTTTCTTTTCGGGGTGAGTAAAATGCTATACCGATTAAATAATTATTGTTTAGTACTTTTAATAGATCTATTGTCTAGTGTATGTAGGTCGTAGAAATGCTCCTTTTTCTTTTCGGGGTGAGTAAAATGCTATACCGATTAAATAATTATTGTTTAGTACTTTTAATAGATCTATTGTCTAGTGTATGTAGGTCATAGAAATAGTACAATAGGTACTATATATTATCTCTATGATGTAGGTATAATACCGATAAACATTAGAACGGGAAATTTAGAGGAGAAGGCAAAGTATCGGCTATTTTAAGGTGTCCTTTTATTTCCAGATCAGCTACTAATCCATGGGTGTTCGCGGGGGGGGGGGGGGGGTAGTGCCACCCCTGAACCTTTCCTGCCTCTCATACTGCCTATAACTAAGTAGTGTTGAAACTCCTGATTGCCGTGCCGTCCCCTAGGCCAAAAGCTGCGTACGCCCATGTGCTAATGTTATTTTATTATTTATAATAAGTATACAGAATAGAAGTAATCGTTACTTATATATATATATAAACATTGTCAGATATGACTGAAGACTTATTAATCATTATAACTTAATTGGAAATGCAATGATTGTTTATTTTTAATGTTACACTTTTATAGACCTATTTAAAAAAAGTATACATTATATTCTAGGATGTCAACAAATGTGTTAACATTCTATGTTATAACATCATTGAAGCTGTTATAACGTATGAAAGTGGCTGTTTCGTGACCAACATAGATAAACTTGAGCTTGATAACGATGTAAATTCATATGCCATTTCACTTTACGACACTATAACCAAATAACATAAAATAAAACTTCATAGTAATGTCTATACGTAGAACCTTCCAAATAATGTCACAGTGCCACTCTTTCTTTCGTCAACCTATCTTTCCGTCTATATGGCTTGTCTTCCATGCAGGAAGGTCTGAGTTCGAACAGAGTCCGCATCTTTGACGTATCGAATTCTTATGCGGATCAGAATTTGATTATCACTTGCGTTAACGGTGAAGGAAAAGATCGTGAGGAAAGCTGCAAACCCGAGAGCAGTGGCGTATCAACAAGAAGCATTTAATAAACTTTACCTTATTGTCTACTTATTGTTGTACTTATGACATTTTATTTTGTAGATAATGTTAACGCAAAGCATCTATTTTTAAATAGAATATTCATCATGGAGTACTAACGTTAGGTTGATTCAACTTACTAAGCGTTCTGAGTCTTGTTATCACAATATTTTTCTCTGTGGAATTCCATAATAAAATCTTATAAATAAAACTGTTATAACATGATAACAAAACTATAAAGAAACCAATTACATACAATAAACAATATTTTTGGTGACGTCCGATATCTGGACTCATTAAACATCCGTATTCGTAATCTTCAAAAAACAATTAACGTATTAAATGTTAATTAATTCTCAATTTCAAAAGACACGCATATCCGCATACACTATCAACACAATATTTTTTTTTTTTGTTTTGGTTTTATTTATTTTGTTATTTATGTACACACAACAAAAATAAAAATACATAGAATAAGGAACACTTAAGTTCAAAGGTACTTCTTATTTCAAAAGAGTTTTATTGGGTTTTAGTACAAAGTTTTCGATGTATAGATAAAAGAGCCGTAGCAAAACCATCGTAGGCCCCTACGGAGGTGGGTCTACGAACATCGACATGAGAAAAAATGTTTATGTACTACCCATAAGATCCTTCTCAAATATGCTACTCAGTGGTGTATTGTGATTGTGATAAAACTGATTAAAATACAATTTCCATTGTTCTTTAAACTGTCACGTTTTAGGTTATGAGTTTATTTTAAAACCGTAACCGTGATTTTATTTCGTAATTTAAATTCTCTTTTCGCAGGTCTGCTGGAAGAGATTTCTTTTATGAAATATGCAGTACCTTTGTACTTTGTTCTTCTATTTCAAATATTCTGTGTTCATATGTGTACATAAATTGTTAAATAAATAAATAAATAAAACCTTCATTTAGTCTTAATTGGCAAAATTATAGCCAATTAAAGTTACTTGACCAATATTAATAACAAAACATTTCGGTCTATAATCCAATTAGTTTGCACCTAGAGTCTCGACATTTCATAAGTGCCTCTATCTGGTTTACATGAAATAAAGATCTATTCTATTCAATTTGGTAAATAGCCTAGATGCGATAAGCCCACTAACTGAAGTGTTTATTTTTTATAATATTTATTCTTTATTTCCTTCTAAAATAAAACTGTGAGTCAGTAAATAACTGATGTAGAGCTGGTAGATTTTGAATCTATTGAATATCGATAATACATGTTAAAAATAGGCCTAAGTCCATACCAATATTTATTATTGGTAATCTCTTCAATAAGGTATTACAGGTGAATGAATACACTTTATTAGATTCGATTGCTACGGCTCAAGGATTCGGGACCAATTTCGTCAATTGTAGCCTTCATTGAGCAGTCACAATATAAGCTTCTGGACCAATAATAGGAAACCTTATAACGTACTTAATAAGTTCCGTGCTTACACAGACATGTAATTAGATAAATTACTAAACCTATTTTGATAACGATAATTATAACTGAGCGTAGAAGATAATTATATTTTTGTAATGTGCTTTGTTTATGTTTTTCCCCTTTTATATAAGCCATACACGCTACGATCCACCGGAGAAGTCTACCAGTAGAAGTAGCATGACCACCATAGAAATGGGTTTCGTCTACCGAAGAATAAACAAAATGATAGGTGTTTGAAATATTTCTATTCTTCAATAGGATTTGGTAGAATAAATACATCACTAACTACTTCCTCGTCGCTATGGAAATATTTTGTCTTTGTCTACGTAGAAATGCGAGTATAAATGTCGAGATAGATAGAAAGAGCTTTGCCTATTCTTGAAAGAATATAAATGGATATGGTTATGCTATAGGTGCAGTGCAGTTGTGCCTGCGCAGGTTAACCACATGTCCTAGCGTGTATGGGACGTACCGGTATACCGGAGAGGGCTTCAGTTCACTTCGCTATGGCATCGATTGAAGACGCTAATGACGCATTGGCATTGATAGGTATTGAGAAATAATTGTACAAAAACGGTTAAAAAGAAGGACATTGACAGGAAAACACGCACATACTCGTACATACAGGTTCACTATATAGTGTCACTCTAAAGCAAAGTTTCCCAACCTGAGGTCCGCGGTCCTAATCCAGGGGGTCCGCAGATAAAACAAAAATTTCAAATTAAAATTACGAAAGCATAGTGATGCGGCCAAAAGTATTTTTTAGGGGTCCGCGGATCAAGGTAAGTTCGCGCTAGGGGCCCATGCAAATGATTGGGAAAGGCTGCTCTAAAGAATTGATTTTCGATAGTGCGGCGGTCGCCTGCACAGGTTCAAAACACCGCACAGGTTTATTCCAGTACACGCTTCGGTCTACCTGCGTAGGTATATCTGCATAGTTAGACCTCTTCGGTGGACCGTAGCGTATATATGCTATGGCCGCGCCATTAGTTTTCTCTCTGCAATGTAATATGGACATCTACCCCCTTACTATGTAAAGTTATGTCATGCATTGTTATAAATTCGTGACTGTTTAACCATAATGTTTTGTCACATAAGCTAGTCATAACTTTATACAGCGTTTATTATTAAGGGGGATCTTTATATCAGTCTGTTATAATTAAAAATCAGTACGTATCTACTGGGTCAGACTGGATGCGGAAGGCGGAGGATCGGGTGTTATGGTGCAACTTGGGAGAGGCCTATGTCCAGCAGTGGACTTCGATAGACTGAGGTGAATGAAAAAAAAGTGTCCTAGTTTACAGTTAACAAGAAAGTGGGAGATTGTATCTAATAAATTGCACGATGCATAGTTAACTCGTTTTGCTTAGTTAGGTCCATTGATTTATCTTCTAATTATAAAAATTCTCTAATCTCAGGAATCACTAAAGGACATTTTTGTGTACAAAATATAACGTTAAACAGAAATGACGTGAGCGATTCAGTACATTACATAAACAAATAATAAAATTAAATAAATGATAATTTAAACGGCCTTGCAGAATGTAAACAAAAGTTTCAGAAAAATACTATGTCTACATTGATATTCGTTTACGGGTATTTTATATCAGCAGGCTGGATAATAATTATACTATTACATTATCTCGAACTTGTGAAATTGTTGATAAAAATCAGATAAAAAACATCTTGTTGGCACACTTGACGAATCAAACTAATGTTTTTAATCTCGGTTACCTACTGTAACTACTTTAATCGCTTGAACTCAAGTGATAATTATGACATCCGAAGATAAAAAGCCATTTGTAGTGATAAACAAGTAAAATACGTACTTTGAGTACAATGTGATCACAGAGGAGCAATCAGAAGTGAAGCGCCTTGAGTCGGAGCTAGAAGCTGAGCCGCGTGGAGTGGCTAGCACTCAATCAGCACAATCTCGTCTGCGGAGCACCGGCACTCATAACTCAAGTACATAATGCACAGGCGGCCAGACGGTCCACTTATTCATCTAATATAAAATGACCGCAGCACAGTTACACACCGAATCGCCACTTACAACGGCTCCTTTCACTGCAAACATCGAAATAACATAGCTTTTAGCCAGCCTTTATTATTGTCTAAATTCATTGCGGCCGGTCGCCTAGATTTATTAGTCCCTTCGCCTCGGAACGTATCCGAACGATCGGCGGTACCAGCAAGTAGGCTTTAACTAGTTTTCATTGAACAATTAATATGTCTGTAAAGTATTATTTGTTTATAGCGGCGGCAGTGCGGAGCGGCGTCACGCGACGTGCGCCATCGGGTGTGCGCGGCTGCCCAGCGGAGCTACCGGCTACGACTGCCGCTGATTTCCAACGAAGTGTACCGAACCTAGCCGAGTATGCCGTGCACACTTACCGCCAAATCGTGTAGCATCGTATTCACTTACGCTTACCTTTGCTTGACGAGATAGACAAAGATATCAACAGAATAACGAAGAGAAATTGGAAGACACCGAAGTTATCACTATTAAAACTACTGTAAAGTGCACACTCCATTTCATGATATTCACATGCAATACAAGTGACGTTGGGTGTTGCACATCCTGTAATATCTTTGCTAACCTATCAGATTGGCTTACGTCTATAACGTGAGTCAGTTGTTTTGGTTTGCAGAATGTAATTAAATAACGTACGCTGCTAATAGATGACTTGTCAAAGTAAAAATATACGACAACAAACATTTTGTCGTAACGCGGATTATAGGTAAGTACAAAGATTATATTCAGGTCTAGCGCATCAATATGAGTGTTAAAGTCGGATTTATATAATATAGTAGGTACTTACGACATTTGACTACCTATTTTTAACTTGACCAACAAAAAATACACACTCCTGAAAAATAAGACTTGTCTGAAAAACATACATGACGCCAACTCTTTATTAACTTTTTGCATAATCATCATTTTGGACGATGATTCAACAAATATTAATATCTTTTATAAGTGCAGTTTAACAGGGTTTTAACTCCTGAAAAAGACATAAAACACTTATCATCATCATCAAAGCATACATAGGTACTAATTTGTCTTTGTCCGAGTACTAAACAGAATAGATTCCACGTTCATTACCTCTGATAGGATTTTATTTTCTGAAAGACATATTACTTCAAGTTGTAATGATATAGACTTAGATTGACTTCATGGATATTGTAACTTTCCACTACGTATTTTCTTGAGATACACAATTGAAAATGTTGGCGGCGGGATCGCAATTTTTCTCATCAATTACAAAACATTCGGAACTCATATTTATGTACTTTATTTATTATGTCATAACATCATTTTGGTAACTGCTTTACATGATTGGTTAATTGATACAGCAGAGAATAAAAAAAATACAAAAACTGCTCTTTATAAACACGTTAGTGTGTAGGGTACACAAACAAAATTGAACAATTATGTGATGCGAAATACCTACGCGTAGATTCAACGTAAAAACAATTGTATTCTTTTCTCGTCGCCAGTGTAACTTATGAAATCACGGTTAGAGTCTAACTAACTTTATTCAGATCTACCGTCTAATACAAATAATAATTGATATCGGTCGGCCAAAAAGTGATCTAACAATTTTATTAGAACTTCCTACCTATCAAATAATGAAACTATCACTAATAGTGTCTATAGTGTAGTTAATTATATCCATTTTAAACCTATCCTTCTTAATTAGGATTAGTATAGGTTAACACCCGTTTTCCCCTTCGTTTCGTTATTCCCCCTTAACATTTGTGACGTTTTTGTGCCAATTGACATACAGTTTTGTCCTTTTTCAGCACTACAAATACCGGCCAATTTCATAATTAAAATGGTTAAGTTTTAAAACTGATCACGTGTCATTTCCTACCTTGACTTTGGCTAAATCATCGAGTTACGATGGAGCCATAAACCAAAAGAAGAAGAATTTTTTTGACAAGAGAATATAAACCTTTTTCTATTGCAAGGTGATAGACCAGTTTTTTGGCTGATTGTAACTACCTACATCACAAAAACATTACCTACTACCTGATCCATCCCCTTCCCCAGAATCCTCGCCAAATACATTAAATAATTGTATTTTTTTATTATAAGCTCAAAGAAATCAGTCAGTTGATATTGAGAGCATGCTAAACAAAACGTACAGAAGAGAAATGAGATGAGATGGCCATGAAACGCACCTACCTTCATTAAAAAACAGGAAAAAATACAACAAATTGCACAAAAATATACTATCATTAATTTAGATTTATTTACTTACTTGTGTACTTACAAAAAAAAATAGATATTCAATTATCGCCATACTATAAAAAGCTGACGTCTCACAACTTAACACCACCTCTGGCTTCTCAATACTGTTACCATTACTTCTCAACGAAAAACTACTTGTTTTAGTTTTTTTTCCCGTAGGCAGGTTTTATTATTATTATATTTTAGTTAATCTAGATCATTTAACTGAGTATATTAAAAAACCATCGCTTCTTTTGAGATCTTTGTCGAGCACTTTTCAATATTTCATTTTAAATTCGCATCATCATGTTACTCAAGTAATATAAAACAAGATGCACAATATTCAAAGCCGTCATAATAAATTATGAAACACCTACGTAATAAACTCTAATGAAGCATGATATTATACAAAGTTCCATCAAAAGAGGTTTCTCTGTAACCGAATAATGAGATTAATGAAAGATCAATAACTTGCTTATTAACCCTAGAGTATTCAACATATGCTCTAAGTTATTAACCTGATCAGCAAAGGTTCTATAAATATTATATACACGTTTTCTCCTCAGGTTCAACGATTGGTTTAGAGTTATGATTGTACGAGTAAGTGTGATTAAAACAATGGATAGTTAGTCAGGTGACCTGCTTCGAAACTGGAACTGCGGGCCCAGTTGTCTGATGCATTTATTTTATTATTATTTTTCTTCAGGCGAGTGGGATTATTCGCTGTATAAACAAAAAAAACTATTTTTTAATCGGAATTAAGTTAGAATAGAGTTAATGTGAGAAGGAAAAGTATGAAAACAAATCACTTTTTATTAAACAAAATGCTTTATTTATTTGTCAACAGAAAAAATATTAAAAAACACGAACAAATACAAAGTCCATCAATTGGTTTGTTTGTATAATATTATGTTCATTTTAATACAGTTTTGTGTTGTGTGGGGTTAGTTGGTTAAGGGTGCGGGAAGTAATAGCTAAGCATTTTTTTGTTGGTATCCTGAAAAATGAACCCGGAAAGCTAAAAATTAAAAATTTCAAAGTTTTTCAAAGTTTATAATTATTATCACCGATTTTGTGGTCAAAGTTTACGAAAAATAACATAATCATAACTTTTTTGTATTACATGGCAAGTATTTCTAAAGTACCTACTAGTTTCGTACGAGTTCCTAACATTTTTCCTAAAGTTAAGATCGGTAGGTTTTTCCAATGTTTCGCGAAATATTAACTTTAATATTTTTTTTTTTTTTTTCTTGAAATAAACGTTGCCCCTCACTAGGATTTCTCCTGTATCGAGGGTACAGTTTACAAACATACATTTCACATGCACATACAACCAGACCCGAAACAACTATCTGTAGATCATACAAATATTTGTTCCGTGCGGGGATCGAACCCGCGGCACGTAGCGCAGAAAGCTAATAGCTTAGCCACTGCGCCAACCGTGTCGTCAAATATTATAAATCGCATATGGCTTTTGATTTTTCTGGTGACTATACAATTGACGTCATGTGGTTTGTGGTCTCAGTCGACAGATTCAAAAACACTTATTGGGCGACTACTGCGGTACCAGTACTTCGAAGTCCCAGTCGCCTAATTAATCGGCATGATTTTAAGATCACCATTAGTGTGGTTATAAGTTCTCTGCAAAAGAGGCTTCTCTGAAAGCGAATAACTGATTACTGAATGATCAATAACTTGTTAACCGACTTCATTTATTAACCTCATCAAATATCAGCAAAGGTTCTATAAATAGAAATACACTTTTTTCCGGTTCAACGTTTGGTTTTGAGTTATGATTATATATGTGATGAAAAACTCGTGTCGTCATCATGGCATGATTCTGAGATCGCAATTAGTGTGATTATACCAAATGATTTTTTTTACCGTCTGGAAAATATAATGGTTTATTGTGTACGAGGAATACAAGCTATACGCGAAAGTATTTGTTTAATACCATTGAGTTTATTACACTTCAGAATAACAAAAAATTAAATAGGAACATGAAAAGAAAGCATAGGTGCTACTGCGCGTGCGTGAGAATAACATTCAGATTTCAGAATAGGTTGTTGTAGGTCTAGACTGCGCATGAATGAAAATCATGTTATAATATGAAAAATTGACTATGGTGTATTGATAGAATGATTTCATTTCATTCAAGGATCATGGCCATATTATAGAATTAATTAAACTTCTTGCATAAAAACGTGCTAATAACGGTCTTGAAATTTACATCACAATTGTGTAATATCGCGTAGGTATCGGCCCGAACTTTTCCGTTCACTGACTGTGCGATATTTCCAATTGATTGAACTCGAGATGCACAGATTTTGGATCTATCAGGCTTTACTCATTGCACATAGGTACAGTAATTTTATCGGTCGATAGTAAAGTTTTAATGTTACCTACCATTCAGGTTTTTTGAACTCTTTATGTCTGTCACGTCATCGCTCAGAAAATACTACTTCTGCATAGCTATTCCGTAAGAAAATATCGTGTCGATGTCGGTTGATTTTTGACGAATTGAGAAACTTATTTTATACATTTCCTAAAACAGCTCGGAATTATTTACATTTCCTGTTACCTAGATATATTATAGGTACCATATCCGGTAACATATCTACTAATTTTGTTGACTTCCAGTACAGATTGGGAAACATATTAATTGCATTACCTACATGGATCTCATCGAATTCCAAATTACTCTGCCACTGAATTGACAATCTTGCTTAAGTAGGGACTGATAAAAAATCTGCAATATAATGTAATGGCAGTAATAGTAGGTAAGTACTTACACGCATATACATGACAAATTGCTGTATAATCTTCAAAAGACTACACAAATATCAAAATTACTTTTCGCGCTAGCTAATCTTCCACCGTTTTCCCGCAAAAACATGGCAATGATAATAAAACAATAATGTATCTAAAATAAAATTGCTGTAAACAGCAAGAAAAAATAAAGACGTACCTATCTCGTAATAAAACACTGTTCCGCGGTTTTCCTAAGAAAAACTTTCGGCTCGGATACAACGATATACGGCCGTACAACTTTGTCAACCAACTTTCGAATAATTGATTGAGAGTTGTAGACATGTAAGATGTTTACGGGTTGTAGACACAAAGTAACCTAACCGATCAAACACCCACCCATGACGAGACTCCAAAAGTGACGAAACCAGAAATCCTTTGGCTGATACTGCACATTTTTTTATTTAACAATTAATGCACCCATAAAATACATGAGAAATATGAAGTAGGAGCATAAAGTACAAAGGTATCCTTGATACCATTCTCATTTTTAAAATTCTGACTGGTAAATGTTTCCAATACGGCATGGGCGATTTTCATGTGATACCTCATACCATCGATGTGTGATACCTCGTGCCGACACGATAGAATAAGATGACGTTAAGGGTGTTTTCACATTAGCCGATGATGACAAAAGAACTTCAAGTGTCAACGACAGCATAACGTGAAAGCGGTTAAATAAATGTATGATATTCTATATTCATCGATATCGGTGGCGTATCGATATCGGTACCGTATAATGTGAAACCGCCTTAGTGCCACGATCGATACTAACGTAAATTAAATAAAGTTCAAGGCGCCCATCGATTTACAAAGGAATAACTTGTTTTCAAACAGATTTATGATTCAAGATTTCTTGACCGTTGATGTAAATATTATTCTCTTTCTCGCTAAACCGATACAGCTGCGACGAAGAGCTGTATCATATGTTGTTATTATTATTTTATTTATAGGAAAATTTATTTCTATTTGACTTGCCCAAAATAAAAATAGAACATAAAGGTACCTAAAAGTAGAACTTGTAAGCACCATCAAGCAGCGTAAGGTTGCATACTTAGGCCACGTTTTGGGACACAAAAACACCATATTGATGGGCAAGGTGGAAGGAAAGAGTACGCCTGGAAGGAGAAAAATGTCATGGTTGTGCGACATCAGGGAACGGACCGGTGTTAAAACCGCTGCGGATTTGTTCAGGACTGTCATAGATTGAGAGCGTTGCAAAGAGCCGACTGCCGAACTCCAATAATGGAGAGGCACTCTAAGAAGAAGAAATAAATATTGTTCTCAACTTCTTTATTAATTCGTATGACCTTATAATCTTGACTCACACGGTACCTCTATTACTAATGAGTTTGCAAGTCTAACTCGCTAGCGACTATCAAATACTGGTATGATTTTTTATTATTTGTGTAGTACCCGCTAGTTGCGACGTACTTAATTTCAGTAGGTACCTACTATAGTATAGGTACTGTACAAAAACTTCATTATAAATATAACATACGACCACTGACCTCTATTATACTGAGATCAGTGCATACGTCACAGGTTATTGAGTTCGGCTTGATTTTTGATAGCCTTATATAGAGATTATTTTAAAAACGATATCATATACCTACCAGCAACAGCGCGGGATCGCGAGAAGTGGAGGAAGGGGAGAGAGGCCTTTGTTTAGGAATGGGATAGCATAGGCTTTCAATAATAATTATGTGACATTAAGAGCGAATTAATCATTATCAAAATAACCCGTTAACGTCTAGTACCTGCCGAAGCACCTCCCTCTACGTTCCTCTGTTAGCCCTCTGGAGGGTGGACTCACGGAAAGAAAATTGACAGTAGCTTAGTTGCAAATAAAGCAACCCCATGGGTAAAACGAGTATATTTGTCACTCGTATATTAATTTTTGTTTCTAGATCCTAGTATGAAAACTGAAGAAAGCACATTCAAAAGTACATGATATTGTTATTTGGCATTGATACCTATATTTATTACAAAAACTTATTGTCACAACAGCTGTTTACGTTTTATGAGAGATTAGGAACGAATGACGAAAAAGAAGATTAAAAATGATGATCCAGCACAACGTTCTAAATTCGAATTGAGATTTTGGAAAGTATGAAGTGGCTAGTTATGAAGGAGATTGCCAGTATCAAGAAATAAAATGTTATAGGAGGACTGTGTCACAACTTCACTATACAAATACTAAAACGAAACCAAACGAAACCTAGTAAAAAATATTATAATATTAAAATACCTATCCAAATTAATTTGACAGGTAAATATAATTTATTAACAAACCTACCTACTCTAAATTCATAGTTGAATCGAAACAGTGAACTGAAGCCCAATTCTCGTAATTAATTTATAATATGACTGAGAGTTGACCGAACTGAGATTATATTATGAATTGACAAAAAGTCATCATTCTACTCCTCTTAAAGTTCAGTCCGATTCCAGTATGATTTGGATTCAATCTTCTTACAAACTCATTTCAATCTCATTTTTGACGTTTGTGTATAGACGAGAGTGTCAATTTTATTATCTGTGTCAGTTCAAAATGTTAGCAGAATACCGATTTGCCTTTTATTCAATTTTCGATCTCATTACAATATAATGTCACGTTTGACGTTGTTTGTTAGGGTAGGAGAATACCATTTGTGACATTTATGACATTGGTAGTAGATCGGAATGAGATCCGAACTATATTTTGAACATTCTTAATTACGAGAATTGGGCCTCTGATCACTAACCACAAGAAGGCCATTAAACATGGTTTTTTTTATGTTGCATGTTTGACGATTTACGACGTACATGTTTCGACACATAAGGTCTCAATAAAGGCTATAGATACATATACTAAGCCTTGACACAATCACCTGGGATTTTACGCTAAACCTATTAATAGCACATGAAGAGTAATTTTACGGTAATAATTAATTAAAATGTTACATTCAGGTGTACAATAAAGTATATAATAAATAATACATTGAAGCATTTATTATGTACTGAGGCCCTAGTGTAAGTTTATTTTAACAATCTCGTTTTTATGCATCGACCGCGTTCGGCACTCCGATTGGTGAAGATCTCGAAGCGGGCCAATCAGCACGAAGAACGCGCTCGGTGTGTTAAATCGAGATTTTGAAAAGAAACTTACACTAATTGGATATATACATTCTGGTATAATTGTGTACCTACACGAATTTTTTAAACGTTAACGTAAGCAAATTTTAAATCTAAAATATACGTTTAAACCATTTTTTTTTTAAATAGATGCAATATTTTTAGGTTTTCATAAAACAAGTAGGTACATTGTATTATGCGTAAAATTCAACAAAAATGCGATAGAATATTGGAATTTTTATTCAAAATTTGCTTACGTTAACGCTACGGCGTAGACAGTACCTACGGCCTACGATACGTCAAAAATATTCGTGCTTGGCCCTCTAAAAACGTACTAGCCTATTACTATACCGTAACTGTCATTCATTACAGCGACATCATTAAATTAATGTTTTTAGTCGTATAACACGATTTTATTGAGCATTTCAGGCGGAAATTTCCGTGCCATATTGAAATTAAATGTTTTATTCGCAGATAATGTCATTGTATGTTATAAACTTTACTTTACAAATTGTTTGCTTACGCCGTCTGCCATTTTGGATACTTCTCGGCAATCTCAAGCGTGAGTTTCAAACTATTCAAATCAAAGTCCTGAGGGACCGTTTCTGGAATTGACAACGCTTCAAAAACGATCCCTGAGTTTGATTAAAATATAGTTAGATATCTACTAATAATATACTATAAAAAAACTGGACCAAGAGATACAGAAAGAGAGAGCTTATTTCTAATAAAACGGTTTTTAAACGAAACACGAACAAGTTTCCTTTTTTTAGTTCATTATTTTCTGAATATACTTAGTCGAAATCGAGTCATATTATAATTTGTTCCATATTCAATGAGTTTCTTCGTGGTTTCTTCCTATGTTATTCAACTTGTTGAATTAATAGGCTTCATTAACATCCCGTTACCGAACAATGAAGCTAATTTTATTTGAAACAAAATACATTTTTATACTACTTAGTTTTTCAACCTCTTGGAATATATTTCTCCGCCACGCTTTGCACCCACGGAGTTTCAATTTCTTCGCGAATGGAAATGAAAAGTTTTCTTTGAACTTGAAGTTAAAAACATCCAAACAATGTGACATACCTTTATGAGCCAAACAATACGGTACCTACATTTTCATTTTACAGTTTAATTAATGACTGTGTTGATAGCATTAGGGTTTTTGCCTGTTTACACACGAGAACTGTTTTTCGAGTTAAATGATCTCTAAAAGAATCATCCACATCACTTCGTTTTTGCCTGTATGGCGTATCTTTTTCTCTTATTTTATTATTGCTAATGGATTTAGTGGAACATGTTTTTCTTGCCGTCACGTGTTTGCGTGTTTGTTGAAGATTCAAAACGTAGATTCGAATACACAGCTATCGTGATGTCACACTCTATTTTTTAATATATTTGACGGCACTGTTAGCGCATTTGCTAAGCAATCGCGTTTCTGCGCTACGTGCCTTGGGTTCGATCCCCGCACGGAAGAAATATTTGTATGGCCTGCAGATAGTTGTTTCGGGTCTGCGTGTGCATGTTGACATGTATGTTAGTAAACTGTACCCACGATACAGGAGAAATCCTAGGGTTCAACGTTTAAATAAGAATAGGTTAAATTCACGTAACCTATAGGTAGGTACTTGGGTTAGTAAAATATTTTGTTGTTTGATAGGATAGCATTTACGGAAACGGTTCCTTTATTTATCTTATTTTGTATTGCTCTTGAAATATACTTTACATGGATTTCCAATATTTACAAAACGGATTTGCGCTTTGATTTTGGTGCTATTTGAAATCAAATCTGATTACCTACAATGGGATAATTTTATTCTTGAGTCTGTTGACAAACCCATGATATATGCCAACTCTGATTGTTTATGATCTCTTATATGTAATAGTATATTATATTTATTTATTATATGTAATGTTTGTGATTGTATATTGGCTTTTTTTTAAATATTTTTACCTCTTCTTTTAGCAGGGTAAGTACATATCCACAATAAATATTGCATTTATTAAAATGAAAACCTCAGAATCTCAATTTTGGGTCAAAACGTTAAGAATTAGATACAAAATGCTCCATCCACTTTCACATCGTGTGACGCGCGCATGACGTCGGCGTCGGCGTCCGTCGTCGTCCCAACAAAGCCTTCGAGTGACGTGTTCTCCGAACCTGTTTCCAGATCCCCGTCTGAAGAGTTTATCATTGGAAAGTTACACATGACTCTTACTCCGAGTCGCAAACAATTTTTAATCATTATAAGAATGCTAATAACCTATCCCGTATCTATAGCGTTTCCCCGTTTACCGGGAAATTAGGACAATCAAAAGTTTTGTCCTCTACACAATTGTATAGAAACTTCTATTATTTTGCGTTAATCAGAAAAGCGTTGTATTGTATACGAATGGAATTCAGTAAACTCGTTTTTAGAAGTCGATAAAAACCTGCCTACAAATTCTCTCTGATTATAATATTCTAGTCACAAATAATATACCTAATAATTTCACAACGAATTCAGCTCGAGTTGTGCTATGATTATTTCTCGCTCGTGCATAATTTCCCTTTGTCCAAGTAACGTAATCCTCGACTGAGTCGGGCTTTGGCTATAAGCCCGTCCCCAGCATTATTTAAATAAGCGTCCCTTTTGGAAATCATATTCATGCGGTGGCTAATTTCTTTTTCAACTTAATTATTCCTGTAAAATATGCAAATGTATTCCTTTAAAAAAAAAAAAAGCGAAAGAAGATTTCGGAATATTACAATATTTAAGCTTTATTTAATGTGTTATTAATTTTTACGTGACTAGCCAAAGGAGCGGGGCTTGTAATATGCAATTAGATTTGAAGTGGCTCATTATAGAGGAAAGTCACCAAATATGGAATACCATTTTGTTTTAGGGATATAAAAAAAAAACTTCAAAGAAATTAAAACAGTTTAATGTTATTACTAATCAGTCATATATTTATACGTATTAATTAACAGCCTTCTATCAAATATAATAATTATTAAAAAAAACCGAACACAAAAAACAAAATCAGAAATAAGTAACCAAATATGGAATAGGTACCCATATATGGAATATAAGCATAAGTCATCATATTAATAACAAAAATAGACATAATAAAACATAAAATATAAAAAAACTTAAATAAAAAAATTGTAGTAATAAATGAGACTGGTCAACTTTTTGGCATAGGCGGAATAAAGTTGTCCTAGGCACTTGAAAATGCTCTGCTGCTTTATAATATCCCATTTTCTTTTCCCGGAGGAATTTTATAGTTTCTGCCATTTTTTCTTCATCCCAGGTTTTCGGTTTCTTGGTCGATTGTGAAGCCGACATTCTAAAATCAAACAGGATATAATTTTTAAAAGAAATAGTAGCAAGTATCTATTATGTACATAATTATAGAATATTCCATAATTAGGCACCAAAGACTGTTCATATTTAGATTTTTATACTAGTTCAAACGAGTACCAATATTTTATCAAATCACAATAATTTAATTACAGAAGGTCACAAAATGATGAAATAAACATAATTAATATCATTATATTCAATAGTAAAACATGTATGTAGACGTACATAATAACCGATAATACCCATTTATTACATACCTTTAAAATTTTCTGTGCGACGACAAAACAAAACATATCTGCCACACGCGTAGCGTTCGCGCAATTGACACGATGGTGTGAGTGCGATAGTAAAGAGAGAGAATGAAGTAGAAGATGGTCATGTGTTGCATTTTAAACTTATAGTTTTGGAGAAATCAAGGTATTCCATATTAGGATACTATACCATATTTGGTGACTTTCCTCTAATATTACTTGTTTCTATCATGGGTTGGGCAGCAAGTAACAAAACTCTTAAGTAGATAAAGACTAGGATAAAATCATTTATTTGCGTGAATAAGGTACCGAAAGATCTTAACAAAATAATTACTAGGTCTTTTAATCTGCCTTTAGGTAATCCTTAGTAAAAGCTTACTACTTTTGATTCTCATAGAAGGTAAGTTTCAAATAGCATAATGAAACAGCTTCATCTTACTTGGGATTAAAACACCTAATACCAAGCTACGCTGTGCATTTCTACAGCACTTTAGCGCCTAAAGCGACAAATACACCAGAAAACTTTAGAAAAGCACTACCCGCCGATTTCCTAATAGTTTTAAAGGGCATTTCCTGGTTCAGTTCTAAGTATAACACGTACTGTCAATTAAAAAATATAAAGTAAAAAAAAAAAAAAAAATGTTCGCACTAAGTAGTGCGATTGGTTAAGAAACATTTTGTTAAGGTAAAGCGCTAAAAGCGATAAGGAAAACATTTTGTTTTTGTTAAGGAAAAGCGCATAATTCGTACCTATATAAGTATTTTGATATCATTTTACGTTTTACTTTTACACACGCGCGGTTTGTCAAACGCTGGTCAAATTTCAAATCAGCTACCAAATATTATTATGATTGGTGGTGAATTTTGATGCCAGAATTACCTATACGTTATTCGTTAATCTTAAGATGACCTAGGTTTATTAATAGGGCTGTAAGAACACTGTACCTATGTATGAAACAGATTCATTCAGACTAGAGGACTTGCGTCCAATCATTTCGTGACGATTTTGATTGCGCTTGATTGTACACCATTGTGCGTCGGTTAGCAGTAATGAAGTAATTCTCGCATCGTCCGATATGAGTGATATGACGATCAACGTTCAGTTTTTCGTTCAAATAAAGAACTGTGGCCTTCACTTGACAAATAGCGGTTTCTCCGAGTGTTTGCCGATCATGCACGACCACTTACGTAAACCGCAAGTTTACATTATAAAGGACGAATATGAATATTATATAAACTGTACAATGTAGGTAGGTAGCAGTGGTGTGCACTCCATAAAGACAAAAAGACAGTAAGTAATACAAACGTTAATATTTATATCTATAATATCAGTTAATTTAAGTCTTACCCTAAGACTTAAATTATTATCTGATATTATAGACATATTAACGTTTGTATTTTTACATTTGTATTAAAGTTTGTTTGTTTGTCACCTCACCCTAAGAGTCTTAGGATGAAGTGGCCAATCACAAACATCATATAACTTGACAACACAGCACTAACTTGTGTTTGCCTATTCTATAATAAATGTCGGTGCACGCCACTGGTAGGTACCCGCCGTACCTACCTACCAGTGGCGTGCAGCAATGCTTCTACATTCTACATGTCTCGTAAATATACGTTATTATATATAGATAAGATAAGATATTCACTGACTATTAGGTATAATAAATGCCAATTAATTATTAATTGACATTTATAATTTTTTATTCCTTATTATCCCCATTACAATTATATTCAAATTAGTCCAAGGTAGGTAGGTTTACTAGTAGTACCGTCTTCTCTTGCTCCAGGTCACGCGAATCTTCAGAGTTATAAAAATAAAAATCTCCACCTGGCAACACTAACGTTACATATCATTCGTTCTTTTCGCGCTCGTTGAAACGTCACGAAAAAGTTTTTTGTTCTCTTCAAATTTCAGAAACAAAGTGATTAAAGTGTATAAATTGATAATAAACATGCACAATAACAACACGGAGATAGGAAGGATGCAAGGAATATAGGAAAACGAGAAAACTAAAACAATTGGAGAGAAACTGATCAAGATGTAAATCCAAGGTCGCGGACGGCGGAACAAAGTCTTTTATGTTGTTTTTCTCGAAACTAACACAAGATAGTGGTATTATGTGTGACATTTTACCACCTCTTCGTGGAAGAGGTTTTTTCCCCGCGACAGTAATCATATTATGTGCCACACCGAGGAACAAATCGCTCGCTCGTACCTACCTACCAGTGGCGTGCAGCAATGCTTCTACATTCTACATGTCTCGTAAATATACGTTATTATATATAGATAAGATAAGATATTCACTGACTATTAGGTATAATAAATGCCAATTAATTATTAATTGACATTTATAATTTTTTATTCCTTATTATCCCCATTACAATTATCAACACGTGAACGTTAAGGTTAAGTCTTACGATTTTATGTTTTAATTATTTTGTTTGAACGTTGTTGTTGTACTATAATATTTTAATGTCGGCTACTATTTTTTTGTGTCACAGCTTCATAAGAACTTAATTCAATAGAATATACTTAGTTAACCAAAATATATATTTTAAAGTCCTATAATATTATTTTATTATTATAAATACTTTATTCTATTAAATTAAGTAGATACACATATTTACACACATGTCCGCCCTTTGACTTTATGGCGACGGCACGTGTAAGATAGAGGTAATTTTTATTTTGGTAGCCGGTATTAATACCGGTTGTACTCAATTTGATTGCAGAATATACCTAATTATGGGCATTTTTTTTAAACTAGAAAAAAAGTAGGCAGATTAACGATAGTAGTTATCTACTATCGTTAATCTGCCTACTTTTTTTGAATGGATAGAAATTTTATATAATAACATGACCACGGTTTCTTTTTGCACTGTCTGTCATAATAATGTAAGTAATATACCTACGCGTTTTTGCTACGTGAATGTAGGCTACTACTCTGTCCTTATGTAAAATGGCAAGAGAGTGTATTTATATAAAATACTTAACAAACAATAATATTTCAAGATGTTACTCCACTTCTCCACTGAAAAAATTATATGGGATTGAGGAAAATTGTTTTCTGCGGTGGAGGATATTTTTAGTACTTAAAAATTATTTGTACACATTACCTCCTTTTTATAGGAAAAAGGAGGTAATGTGTACAAATAATTTTTAAAACATATGATGCTTCTTGTTCATTACACAATGACGTGGTGTGTCACCTTTAACGACTTTGAAGAAAAAAGCCGCAAATTGACGCATAAAGTTTTTCCTCATAGTAAGGATTAGTGAGGTCCTTACTCTCAGAGTTTTTCATAGACCGTACAGACTAATACAGAGCTCGTTTTGGGACTGATTAGCGTTGTTCGGTTGGTTAGCGATTTTTTATTATTTATGTTGGTGCTAGTAAATCCGTTTTAAGGTTCGAATTAAAGTTATTAATTAAATAAATAACGAAAGGCAAGCATTTGTATTGTTCTCGGCCGCTGGCGACCGGTTGTGATTAGAAAGCTTAATACGTAAATTTCAAATCTACACAAATCAGGGATCTTATTATCTGAACTGGTATTTAATTTCGTAAATTTCGAGGTTAAGGCTGGCGCGATATCACCTTGATAACAGTGCACCCTTGACCTCCAATACTAATGAGCTCTTTTTGGGCCAAAGTACGACAGTAAGATAATAGTACCCTTTGGCCCAAAAAGGGACAAGTTATCAACACGAAATACTTATCACTGCGTCAGTATCCTGTTACTTGTATCTTATCAGCTTTTACCAGTGTTGGGAGATACAATTATATCGCTTTCATTTCACTGCATGTGGTGCAACTATCGCACTTTCTATGAACCGTTATAATTTCAAAAGTTTTTAGCACATTGATGTACATTGCTGAATACATTGCGACCCACTTTGTGTACAACAATTTCACACGAGGTCGCGAAAATATCCATGAATAGGTTTACAAAGGTATAGGAGACTACCAACAAAAGGATATTGGAAATGTAAAAGCACCATTCACCTGTGCCAATTCTTTCTTCCTATCGAAGGAAAAATGTTACAATTGAATTACTTATCGTATAATGCAAATTGTTTCTGGAAAAATGAGATGAATATTTAAGACAAGT
Organism: Allophyes oxyacanthae; assembly: GCA_932294325.1. Lineage (NCBI taxonomy): Eukaryota > Metazoa > Arthropoda > Insecta > Lepidoptera > Noctuidae > Allophyes > Allophyes oxyacanthae. The sequence continues at coordinate 11,313,919 of OW028613.1, read as the reverse complement.
GATCTGAAAAACTAATATCAATCATCAGAAAATTGACGAAATTTTTATAACATAATACAAAAGTTATGGCATTGATTTTGAATGAATATTAAGATTAAGTTTAAAATATTATGTACCTACTCGGTTGCATCCTACCGAGCAAGTTTATTCGCATAAATACAGAAAATTAACATTCTTTTTATAGCATTAGTGTGTTCATCAAGTGACGAATTAAAAATGCCTAAAATAGGACGTTAATAAAACATCAAATAACCGGCAATTAAAATGTTGTTTAACTACAATCAAAACATGGGGAATCACAGTAAAGTTGAACCGTTTAAAACTGTAGAATCCGATTAAAATAACACAACATAAAAGCAATAGTAACGAAGCGTTTCGTCGCTTTGACGGAGTTTAATGTTAACAAGTTGTTTGAAGTGTTCCTTTGAGTGGATAATGGTGTAAATGTCCTTCTGGAAGCTCTAGTTATTTAGCTGCTTTCAATATTTGTAAACAAACACTAACAAGACGTCGACTCGGCACGGTGCCAACGCGAGACAGGAAAAACTGTTGCAAACTATTTTTATGTCCGCTTTGAGGCTTCGGCATGCTTTATTGCATATACTCGTGTTTATATGCATTATTATTATAGCAAGCAATGCAGGGCATCTATATTAAACTCTATTAAAGTACCTAACTACCTACCTAATAAAAGATAAGAATAAAATCAGTAATTATGTTTATTGTTTCGTGTATTCATTTCAACAAAATATGAATAAAGATCTATTAATACTTCGTTGAAAATAAACTAAAAATATTATTTCTTTCTTTCTTTCTATAACATGACTTTAGACTCGACAAACTTATGAGTTCTCTAAATAAACTAGTCTAAGAGCGCGACTATTTGTATGTCTTTTTAATTGAGTATTACTAAATAGTATCTAAATTAATGATATTTTACATAATAGCTTAGTTGTGTGAATAAAGTTTATTTCCGCATTAAATCGAGGAAATATATAAATTATTGATTGCAGTTAACTATAGTTAGTTCATAATACTATCTTGCTCAGAACAACAATGGACTGAACAATTGATTTTAATATTGTTTTATAAGTCTAGTAGTAGAAATAGATGTCGACTCTAGTATTATTAAATCACAATAATATATCATGTGCCAAGGCTTTTCAGTGTACTTAAAGTAGGTTCCCAAGCCGACTCGTTATTGTCTACCAATAGGCCGACCGGTGTATTCCCGGCTCTTCCGAAGACTTTCCATTTGAATAAAAACAACAATATTATAATGAACATAATAGTATTTTATTTATCACTAGATTTCTATCACAGTTGCAATAGCATGCGTAAATAATTAGGGCATTATCTCAATACCGTGTAAAATACCGGATAGTGCCTCCGGATAGTGACCCCGCCTCCCGCAAGTCATCGGAAGGGCCGCGTTTACAGGCCAGGCGTCGGCCTTACTGCGCTTTTATTTGTAAAGTTAAGAACCATATCATACTAAAGTAAACCAGCAAAAGAATGAGGATGCGCAATTTTATTCTTAGTGTTGTGGTAAATCTCAATTATCCCCCCCCCCCCCCCCTTCTATGTCTTCAATATACTTGGCTTCGATATTCCTGATTTCCCATTTTGTTTTAGATGAGAATTCACCAAAGAGAAAATCTGCATATTTGGGTCATGTCTCCACCTACGCCTACTAAAAGATCGCATTCTCCCTACGGAGGACATGAACCCGTGAGCGACAAAGTTATTTAAAGTTTCATAAATTCATGATGTTGTGTTGGCCACAGCATCTCTTATGTCATATTCGAAATTGAGCAATTTGCTCACCGTTCAGTCTAGCTAGCGTGATGGTATGTAGCGTGTCTGCTTATTGAAGCTTTGAGAGCCGTTTCGAAAGTTACTTTGATACCGTACCGTAGAGGCTTTTGAAAAAGGAAAAAGAAATTTTATAGCGGTAAGTTTTAGTCCTCATGTCTTCAAGTTATTATTTTGTTCTACGCGCATCAAAATACAGACTTTCTATGTCAAAGCAAGCATGATGGGTTAGTTCTAGCCACAGGTGCGCTCGTTACAACATCCGGTTTGTTCAGGTATATACCTAGGTATATTTATTTATGACAGTACTCGTGTAATACATATTATGATGTTCTCAGATATGCATGTATAGATTGATCTGTAGTTAATCTAGGTCTAGGTATTTATTACTCACTTGTTCTGTGCGTCAGTTCTCCTTACATAAGCACTTGTGCCCGTTTTTTACAGGCGCATGAGCACGTTCACCGAGCTCCTCATAAACCAGATTTCGACATTTTAACACTTATTTTCATTACAACACAACACATGAAAAAACACCTACACAGCCAAATTCCGCGGTCGGTTGACACACGCTTGACCGCTTTCGCTCGTTTGTGCAAACACAGCCTCTTGCCACTTCTTCAAGGCGGACACAAATTATTCACTATTTATAGCTAGTTGGTGCACTTTTGCATATTAAAATCACTGATTATTTGTAGTTAGAATAGTGAGGGAAGAGGGATTTCGGAAAAATCCGGAGCAAATTGCTCAAGCGCACGTGAAATCGCGGCTATCGGAACAACGACGGGTGGCGACGCAGAGCCATGGGCGAGGTGACGCGCGTCGTAGCAACACCGACACTGAGAGTCTGTCAGTCTGCGGCACTCCGGAGCCCCGCGCCGGCACTCCGTGGAGGTGGCCGCGAGACGCTCACACTCACCAATAAAAACAGCCAAACAGACTGGCGCGATAGCGTCCTAGAAACGGACGCCGGACGGCAGCCGCCGCGGTCGCCTGCATAACTCACTTTCGCTGCCCGACGTTCCATTTTCATAACAAAATTTTCTCTCTAAAATTTTATATGATAATTAGATGATTCGGCATTCATCGGCAGACACCAAATTATGTAAGAAACTAGTATTTATGTGAATGCGCTGCACCGTGGAACAAATGAAACAAAAGTAGAAAGAACACTACCCATTTCGTATTTTATTGAAGGAATGAGGAAGAATGCAGATAATAAATAAGTGTAATAAATTATGTTATTAGTGTTATCTCGTGTATATACATGTTCAATATTAACGATTGCGAATACGATAATATTGTCTACGATTGAACATCAGAAATTTTAATTCATAACACTAATGTAAGGAAACTCCGGTACCTACCCACACAGGGGAAGTTGTTGCAATCAATCGGTGTAGTAACATACCATCTAACGTAATAATGCATGCAAGTTGCAGAAACAGTTGGGGGCTAGCAGAACGTTTGGATCAACCGCATAGCTAATGCATCATTCTAAAACACAATGTTTAATAGTTAGCAAATACTATCTGGATATTCATCGAGGTTCGAATTTTGATCAAGATGTAAAAATGTTTTGTGTTGATCGAAAGATGGCGTGACACAAATACATTGCTCTTAGTCGATTCAGCGGTCAGTAGTGAGGCTTACTCTGCGGTCTGTGGTGAGTGCAGTGTGATAGGCGTGTAGGTACATACAGAGAATTGAAGATTAGAATAGCAATTAATATGTAATAAGTATTTGTGGGCTCAATAGAAACATAAATAGGTAAATACTCTTTATTATAAGATAAGTGGACATTAAGGAGGTGTTCGCAATTATGCTACCTAAAATGGAACGCGGCCCTGGAACGCGCCGCCGCGCCTGTGACGCGGCACTAATATCCGGCCGCCATTACTTCTCTCTACCAACTTGCTCCCGACCGGAACGCACGCGCACACAATTGTTCTACAAGAAACTTGTACATTTGATATTTTTCTACATAATAAACTCAAAATTTCTACTTTACTACGCTGGCTGTTTTTCTGAACAATCCTCGAAGATCGAACCTGCCGGCGTATGAACATTTGGTGACCACCGACGAGATCAATGAAGAAAAGGGCATGTGGTGTGTGCACGTGTGTGTTTTTGGTATCTGCTCACAGGGAAGTACGCTCAGTTTTAGTATATTTAAAACGCAATCTATCTTCATAATGCCGCAATCTGCACTAACAGTGTTCCCTGTACTTTGACCTTCACAGCCCACTCGCTATACCTACTTACTTTTTAACTAATATGGAGTCAGATTCTATGTAAACTGAGACACCTAGGTACCTACGAGAAATTTATTACTATACTAGATCGAAGTTCTAAGTTTAATTAATATTAAATCTGAGGTTGCCTACTTTCATGATACTTTACAACCTCTTGACATTTAACTTCGTAATAGGTACCTACCTAATTCTGATGACGATCTATTCTCTTTTCCCTACTACCTATATAACGTAACGATATTAGCTAATGCGTACCTAGGTAACTGCCTACTGATTAACTTTGCTTGCATTCCTTGCACCTCGCTTACGGGACCACCCTGGCATTTTCCAGAGTCGTCGTGTACACCTGCTTCTTGGGTCCCGCCGGAATGCGCTGCTGAGAAAGATAACTACGCCTCACAGCTTGCTATGCCTGTGTGTGACCTGCCTTGCTCGTGAGTTGCTGACCTGAGTAGCCGCTGACATATTGTTGTCGCAGTTAATGCACAACTTGCACGGTTTGGCATTTGTTTATTATAATCTACCTAATACCAGGATTGGTATTGCTCGTGTACTCATCAATTACCGATCTGTTCAGTTTGTTGTGCTCTATTTTTCATTATGGCTGAATTAAAAGCTCTTATTCAGCTACGTGGTACTATTAAGGCAAGAATAACTATATTTTCTAAATATTTAAACACTATCAAGCTGATAGATACTGAAAGCCTTCCTAAACACATACTTATTGAAATTGAGTTAAAACTGTCAAGATTCAGAGAGTTGTTTAACCAATTTGACGATATAAAAACTAAAATTGAAAGTTATGAGCCCGAACAGTTAGCAGAAAATGACATAATTGAGAGTGACTTTTGCTTAAATATTGCTAAAGCTCAAGCGTTGATTGATAGCCTTGCTCCTAGTCATGTAGTACCCGATAAGTCAAGTTCTGGGTCATCGTCTAGCGGACAGAATAGTAAACAACGTAGCCGGAACTGTAACATAAAGTTGCCTACCATACAGTTGCCTTCCTTTGATGGAAACTATTTAAAGTGGATGGAATTTCGAGACACTTTTGATTCATTGATTAATAACAACGATACTATTCCAGACATTAATAAGTTCCATTACCTACGTTCATCACTGGAGGCAAGCGCATCAAATATTATAAAGTCTATTGAGTTTACTGCTAGCAACTATAAATTAGCATGGAACTTGCTTACTGAACGCTTTGATAATAACAGGATATTAATAAATAATCACTTAAAAGCCCTCTTTAGTTTTGAAGCGATGAATAAAGAAAATTACAAATCTCTGCGTAACATGATAGATTACTACTCTAAAAATCTTCGTGCCTTAAATACTTTGAATGAGCCTACGTCCCACTGGGACACTTTAATTGTTTTTGTTATGGCTTCAAAACTAGATGGCGCCACAGGTCGAAAATGGGAGGAACACAGGAGTATGATTACTTCTTCTCCAAAAATTGAGGATTTCTATAACTTTCTACGTAATCGAGCGGACGTACTAGAAACATTACAATATAGTAAGAATGATATAACTAAGCTTTCACAATCTAACAATAATTATAAAGAAAATAAACACACTAAATCTTTTGTTTCTTCTTCTAACACCAACGATAAAAAATGTGTTGTATGTTCACAAGATCATTTACTTTACAAATGTGATAAATTCAAAGACATGTCATTAGATGCTCGATACAATGAAGTTTCAAAGCATAAGCTCTGTCATAATTGTTTGCGCCCTGGTCATTTTTCTTCTCACTGCAAACACACTTCTTGCAAATTCTGTAACAAAAGACACAATTTATTACTACACAAATCACAGACTAATAATAATACTACTCACTCACCTACTGATACTCCTTCTGTGACATCTCTCCCTCAGGTTGCTGCTTCTCCTCAGGTAGCTGTGCCTCCTCAGGCATCTACTGTTACCATGTTCAATCCTGTGTCACGCTCTGTGGCAATGCCCAGGCAGATCCTCTTGTGCACTGCTGAGGTGGAATTAGTTGATGGCGATACTAATAAGACTCATATTGTTAGAGCTCTTCTAGACAATGGAAGCCAGTCTTCTTTTATAACTGAAAGGATGCAAAAGAAAATGAATCTTTCTTGTTCTAATACTAATGTGTCAATTGCTGGCATAAATAATAGAGTAACTAACACGGATAAAAAGTGTACTGTACAATTTAAATCGCGTATCAGCTCATTCCACATGAGTGTGTCTTGTCTTGTTGTACCTGAGATTACTGGTATGTTGCCTAGCACAAAGGCAAATCACTCCCAATGGAATCTGCCTGATTCCATAGAACTGGCAGATCCAAGTTTCTACAGTCCCTCTGAAATTGATATCTTACTAGGGGCAGACATTTACTGGGAAATTATAGATTCTAAGCTCATTAAGTTAGGAAAAAATAAACCTACTCTACAGAAATCCAAACTGGGTTGGCTAGTATCAGGGCCAACCGGTACGGGTCCTATTACTACTACTTGTTCTAATTTCTCTAAAGAGATTAAAGACACTCTGGCTAAATTCTGGGAAGTTGAAAATATTCCTGATCTGCCAACTAAAGATATGCTTTCCACAGATGAAAAATATTGTGAGAATCATTTTATTGAAAATACTGTCCGCCTAAAGGATGGAAGGTTCTGTGTCAAACTCCCTCTACGGGAAGCCCCCGAGGATGCTCTAGGGGACTCTTATCTCATCGCAAAAAGGCGTTTCCTTAATTTAGAGAAGAAATTAAATAAATCTTATATGAAAAATGACTATGCCGACTTTATTAATGAATATAAAAGATTAGGGCATCTAACTGAAGTAAACCGTCCTAGCTTTGGATATTACATTCCTCACCACGCAGTGATTCGTGAGAGTAGTGAGACTACACGGTTAAGAGTAGTGTTTGATGCCTCTTGTAAAACTTCCACAAATAAATCTCTAAATGACATTCAGTATGTTGGGCCTGTAGTTCAGGACGATTTACTGGCTATTTTGCTGAGGTTTCGTCAATATACTTATGTAGTGACAGGTGACGTAGAAAAAATGTATAGACAGGTGATGGTCAATGAATCCCAACGTCACCTGCAACTTATTCTCTGGAGGGAAGACGAAAAAGAACCACTAAAAACTATGCAGTTAAACACTGTCACTTATGGGACAGCTTCAGCCCCTTACCTAAGTACAAGATGTCTTGTACAACTAGCGACTGAGTGTACTGATGAAGCTGTTGCCAATACTTTAAAACATGACTTTTACGTGGATGACTTAAATACTGGTTCTGACTCGAAACCTGTATTAAAAGCTACTATTTCAGGGGTAATTAAAAAATTGGCTGAGGGCTGTTTTCCTTTGCGTAAATTCCGAACAAATTCTCCTGATATTTTTGATGATATACTACCTACTACTAATCAATCTCAAGACTTTAGCAAACAATCCTCTGTGTTAGGATTAAAATGGACACCTAGCTCTGATACTTTGCACTTTTCAGTCGAAAATAATATAATTCCTAAAATTACTAAACGCTCTATATTATCAAACTCATGCCGAATATTCGACCCCTTAGGTCTCTTATCTGCCTGTACTATTTTTCATAAAATCATACTGCAGAAACTCTGGTTACTAAAAATAGACTGGGATGATAAAATACCAGAAGATATTGAAAGGTCATGGATTGAATTCTACAAAGAGACCAAATACTTTGCTGATATTCAGGTACCTAGATATATTCTCTGTAATTCTCCTACCTATATAGAAGCTCACTGTTTTACTGATGCGTCGCAAGATGCCTATGGTGCTTGCATTTATTTAAAATCAACTAATAATTTAGGTGAAATTAATTGTCACTTATTATGTGCTAAAACTAAGGTTTCTCCTTTAAAATCTGAAACAATTCCACGTCTAGAATTGTTAGGCGCTTTACTTGGTGCAAAGTTACACGCTAAAGTGCTACAATCTTTAAAAAATAAGATTTCACGCTCAGTATTCTGGACAGATTCAACTATAGTTTTAGGGTGGTTACACACGCAACCTAAAACTCTTAAAACTTATGTTTGTAATCGTATCGAACAAATTCGCGAATTAACTGACAAAACTACTTGGCGTCATGTACCTACTGAATATAATCCTGCTGACATGGCGTCCAGGGGCATTCAACCGCGTCTTCTCTGTGGTAATACCTTTTGGTGGCATGGTCCTTCCTTTCTGGCCAAGTCTGAAAATGAGTGGCCCCAATCTAAATGTACCTCTTCAACTTTACCTGAAACAAAAATAAGTTTAAATATTAAAACCCTACCTAATGATGTCATACCATTTGATAAATACTCTAAATTGTATAAATTACAAAGAATAATTGCTTACTCACTAAGATTTATAAAGAATATAAAGAAAAATACTACTAAAATAAGTGGTGAACTTACCTGCTCAGAATTAAACAATTCACTGATCCTCATTGCTAAGATGTCACAAAGAGAGCCTTTCGCAAGGGAAATTCACTCACTTGAAACCTTTAATAAATTACATTCTAAGTCACGGGTTCTCTCTCTAAACCCATTTCTAGATGAAAAAGGTGTATTACGCGTCGGTGGACGGATTGATAATGCGTCCCACTGTCCTTATGGGAAAAAACATCCCATTCTACTAGACCCCAAACACACTTTAACTAAACTTTTATTCGAACAAGAACACCTTCGTCTCCTACACTGTGGCCCTCAACAACTTCTGAGTTCTATTCGTGAACTATTCTGGCCTATAGGTGGCAAGGTGCTAGCTGCTACTACTGTTAGAAAGTGTGTTCGATGTCAGAGATTTAGAGCTAAACCTTTAACTCCCATAATGGGTAACTTACCTCAACCACGAGTAACTCCTGCTCCTCCGTTTGAGACCTGTGGCACTGATTTTGCTGGACCTTTTTTAATTTTAAACAGAAAGGGTCGTGGTGCTAAGTCTTCCAAGTGTTATCTATGCATATTTGTTTGTTTTGTTACTAAAGCTGTGCACTTGGAAGTCGTGAGCGACCTAAGCAGCGATGCTTTTATTTTATGCCTACGTAGATTTATTTCACGACGCGGTAAACCTCACACAATATACTGTGATAATGGAAAAAACTTTGTAGGAGCCAATAATGAACTGAACAGATTGCTTAAGATGAGTGAACGATCGGTCAGCGATTACGCGAGCAAGGAAGGCATAACCTTTAAATTCTCTCCTGCGTATGCACCGCATTTCGGCGGTATCTGGGAGGCCGGGGTCAAGACGGCCAAATTTCATTTAAAACGCATAGCGGGCAACTCAAGTTTAACTTTTGAAGAGTTGTCTACACTGTTTGCGCAGATTGAGGCTATTATGAACTCGCGTCCTATCACTTCTTTATCTGCCGATCCTTCTGATCTCTCTGTCATCACCCCTGGGCACTTCCTTGTGGGTCGGCCATTGACCTCACTGCCTTCACCCGTCACTGAGAAAGCCAGTATCAATAGATACGAACTGGTAGAACGACTACGAAGACACTTCTGGTCTCGATGGACAAGGGACTACCTATCTACGCTGCAGCAACGCGGCAAATGGAAAAGGTCACAAGACCACGTTCGAGCCGGCGACCTCGTCTTAGTTCTGGACGACCAGTTACCACCTATGAAGTGGCTCTTGGGCCGAATTGTGAAAATGTTTCCTGGAGCGGATGGCGTCTGCAGAGTGGTCGACGTCAAAACGAAGGGCGGCATCATCCATAGATCCGTCTCAAGGCTCGCCTTACTAGATTCCCAAGAGCTCCTTGGGGAACCTGTCCCCAAGGGGGGGGAGGATGTTCGCAATTATGCTACCTAAAATGGAACGCGGCCCTGGAACGCGCCGCCGCGCCTGTGACGCGGCACTAATATCCGGCCGCCATTACTTCTCTCTACCAACTTGCTCCCGACCGGAACGCACGCGCACACAATTGTTCTACAAGAAACTTGTACATTTGATATTTTTCTACATAATAAACTCAAAATTTCTACTTTACTACGCTGGCTGTTTTTCTGAACAATCCTCGAAGATCGAACCTGCCGGCGTATGAACAGGAGGTATTCCACGAAGAGCTCTGATTTGAACGGCACTAAAACGAATAGCACCAAAGATATTCCACGAACGGCACTGATCCAAATTTTGAGTTGGTGCTCTTTGTGGAACAGTAAAATAATATTAATTTTAGTCTACGAAGGGCAACTATGTAAAATTTTCTTTTAGTGATGGGAACTATTTTTTGTTCAGGACATTATAAAAAAAAACATATCGATATAAATCAGGAGTAAGTACGTTAATAGATCTTTTTTTGTAGATTTTGACTTAATTGCAAAATCAGACTTAAGTCATTTATTACCTATAGATACTTACTGTAAATACTTAAAAAACTAATCACGTTCTTGTGATAATAATCATACCTAGTCTTTATTAACAAAGTTTAATTAAGAATACTTTTGCAACGCCTAAAAAAGGCAAAATTGATAATATGAAAAAAATTGATAAAAATGGTTAGCCTAACATAAGTTGTTGTAATATTAAATTTATAGCTAACCACAAAAAAAACGCAATGCGAATATGTTCACTTAGTTGACAAAACAATTCAATGTACAAAAAAAGTGCAAACTGATGAGATCCTCAAAGTGGAGTGATCTTGTTGCGGCCCGTTGCGGCCCAGGGTAGCCACCTCTCTACTCCTTTTTTCTCCCATAGCAAGAAGTAAGTATAGTAAGTTAACTTCTAATATTTTCACCTGCACGCAGATGTTTTACATCTTTTTGTAACTTTACAGTCCGTGAGATCGTTGAAGTTATTAATTGGAACTTTGAGGTTGAATCTTTTTCCGCATGTTCTCAATTATGGGGTCAACCCACTTATTTTCACTTTCATCCAAAAGTATGCAAAATTTTGGATAGAATAGAATAGAATATACCATACTTTTTAAGCCAAAAGATTCATACAGGAGTTGGAGAACATCTACTCGTAGCCACAAATATGTTTTTATGTTACACCCAAATCAGTAACGACATAACATGTTTGTCTGCTCCTCTTAATGGATTACAAACTCAACATTAACAAAACAAAATTCTAATTACATTTCGTATCATGTAATCTAATTGTAATTATTCGGTAGGTGATTTAGCAAATAGCAACACATTTAACGCAAGGCATCGCGACCACCCACGGTCCTATAAATCTAGATTAGGTGGATAACAGCCTGGAAAGATTTGTCGAGGGTTGTGGTTACGTAACACTTCCGCTATATGGGCCACGGCCTCCTTCTGTTGACTTGAACTCCGTAAGCAGAGCGAAAACAATTATTCGCTTAACGTTTGACTCATGCCTCCGGATATGGAAGTATAAAGGTACTATATTGATGCAAAGATAACTTGTGGTACTTCTAGTAAGAAAGTATGAAGGATCATGTTTGGATCGTGATTATTTTTATGCTCCTTTCCAAGATAGAACTGTAATCATAGGTACCAACAACAATTGTATCTTATTCACGTATAACCTAACCGTCAAAAACCCCCGACTCCCGACTCTAACTAGAATAGAAAGAGCTGTAACTTTTGAACGGCTGAACAGATTTTCATGAAACATAAGATGATACCCGAACTCACTAGCTTTTTATTACGTGTTGTCTTTTAAAAGCCGCACTGTTACACACATCTTATATATAATATATGAAAGATATGAATAAAAAATATTCACTACTTATGTACCCTACATGCATATTTATGATAAAATATTTCCAGGGTATAGATAGTTAGTTACTCGTACATATCGTTTTCGACATAGATATAGAATATTTTCGGAGTTAAACTTTGCTTTTTTTACGTCAAAAGGCTGGTAATACTTATTTATTTCAGCCAAAACTAATAACTATCATTACAGGTATACACACGTATAAATTAATATATATCTTTCTTGTAACATATTATAAAAAGGGCTATAATTGTGAATTCCCTCAGAACACAACAGAACAGGTCTAAGTTCTCCGCTATAAGGTTTATAATGCGGAGCACACGTGTGAACGACGCGGCGCTTCGTCCAGCAGCTTGGTACGGCCGGGCGGGACCGCCAGCAGTCGTGGTGGCCGCCGCCGCCACACTTATCTGTCCGGAACACACAAACACACCCTCTCCAATACCTCCATGTTGTGTTCCTTTCCCCTCAGTACTTTAAAGACGTATGAGACTAACTCTCTTCAAATACCAACCAGTCTTACTTTAAGTATCCCCCAGTAATGGGGAATACTTGGAATGGTATGTATGTAGGCGTGAAGCTTAGGAGCTAAAAATAGGTACAAATGGAAAGGCATTTGAAAAAAAAATGTCCTCTACAATAAAAGGTGATCTTAAAATATATCTAATATTTACCGATAAATATAAAATACATTATTTGTGGGCGTACATACATATTTACACAAGTCTTCAAAATCGCAGAAACGTTTCGTAATGTAGCCTTTCGCTAGCTTTTTTTTCTTTTTTTGTAATGTATGACCGAAATGGGCCTGGACACGTGTGTGGACATAGTGAGTAGCTGTGTACATATTAGATAGGTATAAACGCGGTCGAAAGCTTTGTCTTATTATAATATGAGTAGTATCAGCGATACTCATGAAATTATTTGGAATAATATACCTATGTACTTATGTATGTACGTACGTCAACGACGGTGGGTTTTTATCTTTGACAAAGTCAGCTTGTAAACCGCAGACACGGCGTTTAAGCTTGTTATAGGAAAGTTTGCACGACTTTGCATTATCTCAAGAATTACCTATAAATACGATAACTATAAGATCTTTGCGGTTTTCCTCACTAAAAATAACATATTTAAAGGCAAGTGCACAATAGCGACACGAATCATTTATTAAATCTTGATCATCCAATATTAATCTTGATTTAATTGCATTCAACAAGCTTTGATGTAGAAGACGTTCATGTAGTTCGCAGACAAGAATACCCAAACCCCTACCTACCCATGGTTGTTCTAATTGGTCACTGGGAGGGGACTAGGGGGACGAGAGGATTGGCAGCAGTATCCTCCTGTGTGTTAGAGACATTCCGTAATCATCAATCTGCTTGTCAATAAAACTATATAGCTCGGTACATTCCTTCACGAGCTATATTTTGTAGCGGTTCATTGGGAAGTTTACATCAGCTAAAGAAGATTACCTTTGATACAAAGTTTTAACTTGAACATCTGAATCTGCGTAAAAGTTTAAGATTAATATTTTACTATACCGAAGTACCCGATGAAATCAAAGCAAGATTGACAAGGGTAGGATCCATTAAAAAGAGGAACAATTTCCTTTTGTTAGACGAATGCGCCAATCGCATACTCCACTGCGGATCATAATAGACATAATCTTGGGTTTTACTATGACGCACGAATAGAACAGAACAAAAAGCATCAAAATAAGTTTTTTTTTTTCTAGAGTATGGTCAAAACATTTAGCTAATTGAAGTCCGATGTATATCCTATATAGTTCCTCTCACGCCAACGCAAGACGTCGTGTGAAATGACCTTATTCGATTGACGTCATGGGGTTTCACGGTCAGACCCACTATTATTCAGACCTGGGGGCCGGAATTGTAGCGAGAGACAGACCCTTGATATTCAATTAATTACTGTGAACGGCTAACTAGATAAGAGGTATCTTAATGGCTAGAATGTTCTTTACAGCTATAAATAGTCATGAGTCCTTTCTTAAGTGTGGGTTTTACTAAAGTACCTAAGTAGTAGATTATGAACGATATAGCATGTTTGTAAAGCTCCGTAGAAGTAGTTGTTACCTATACTGGTAATAAGTACCTATCTAAGGTAAAGATACGTAAAGTTGGGATACCGCAGTATCTACGTCGCATGAGAAATACAATATCAATATTTCTTTATTCGCTAAATATATTATAGGTTTATACAATGGTGTTAGATTGTTTTTTTAAACTTTTCCCCTCACTAGAATTTCTCCTGTATCGAGGGTACAGTTTACAAACATACATGTCACATGCACACACCACCCAGACCCGAAACAACTATCTGTAGATCATAAAAATACTTGTTCCATGCGGGGATCGAACCCGCGGCACGTAGCGTAGAAGGCTAATCGCTTACCCACTGCGCCAACCGTGTCGTCATATTGGTACACTCTTCATTCGGCATGCAAATATTTGGATTAAATTATATTAATTACATTGAATTGATTATTTAGTTTACCCATAAGATCCTCAATATGAAATGAAATGTAAATGTTGAATGTCAGTTCAATTTCAATTAGGTCTGCCAAGTAAACCTATTGCAGTTAAGATCAAACGAACATGAATTACTCCGCATATTAATTAAAAGCAAGCAAGCAAGAAAAGTATAAAACACGCCACTTTTGATGTTCGTTTTCGTATCATTTCGAACAGGAATGAATCTATCTAAACGCGCCTTTACACATTTTCCTCTTTGGGATCTATAACTATTATACCTATTTGAGCATAACATAGGTACCTACCTACTTGTTGTAAATTACTAGTATTGCGGTTGGCTTCACGTCAATAAAGCAACTTCGAACTCGAACCACTTCGCCGTAGCTGTTACTATAAGTTCCGCTTCTACGAACCTTCGTCTGGGGTATTAATACTAACTCTGTTATCCATCAAATTTTTAGAAAAATATCTAATATGGTAATTTATTTATTTATTATTTACAACGGAATATCCTCCAATTACAGTAATTACTAGAATATAATATATTTACAGAAAAACTAATTTACACAGGTAGGTACACATACATACAAAATAATTCCAATTTATATTTATACACAATTCCATTCACAAAACTTCAAACATACTGTAACAATAACACTCCACCCATCCACAAACACATCACAATCGGGTGTACTATCGAGTAAGGTGGTAAGGTAATGAGCATATCACACGGATTAAATTCATAAAATTGAATATAATAGCCTGATCTCCAAATCTCTCCATCCATCTTTCCCACTGTTTCAAGTATTGTATAGGTACTTAAATATAATTATTATAGAGGTGCATTCGCGTAGGAAGGATCAAAAAATATTTCCTTATTGTTAGGAAATATTTTCGCCTTACTGTCAAAACGCCCTCACTAGGTCTTCGAAATCGCCGCCACAAGCAATTTCGGCTACCTATAAACATTTTATTAGTTCAGAAACCCATTTAGCGAGGTCGGTGGCGCACGGGGTGGCACTGTGAGCAAGGCCACGACAAAGGGCGACCACACAAACAATTCGCTATAAAGTGTAGTGGACATGCGAAGCCCGACCTTGCCCTTTCTAACGAGCGTATTGGAGATAAACGCTGCATGATGGCAGCACGGCAGTCCCGTGTTATGAGCTGGGATTATATGACATGACAAGTGATTTCATTTACAAATGCGTGTGGACACAAATAGATCGTATATAGCAATTGCAATAGATAAAACCTTCTTCGTGCGGAACTCATGCTGTGATTAGTATACCTAGTTCGTGTCTAGATCTTCTAGGCCCGGCTTTAGCCATGAGATGGCACCGCAAACTTTATTGACAATATGAAATCCGATTTGCAGCCAGTTCGTGTTAGGAGTTTATTTTGTTTTAGTAATAAAATATACTTTACCGTGAGCACAGTTCCAGCTGTGCTTATGGTCCGGCAACGATGCTTATTCTTACAATTATAAAGTCTGCAATCATCGTGAAACTTGGGAAATTTACAGAGACGAACTACCTATTTCATCAGTTTGTACATGCATCTTTTAAGGGTGCCTTGATGTAGGTAATCTAACAAAAACATGCGGAAATTCGTCATCATCATTCATCATTCTCCTGCCCTTATCCCATTTTATTTGGGGTCGGCGCAATATGTCTTTTTCTTCCATTCATCTCTATCAGACGTCATTTCCAGATTTACTTCCTTCTCATTCATGTCATGTTTCACACAGTCCATCCATCTTTTCTTTGGTCTGCCCCTACTCTGATAGCCATCCACATTCATACTTACAACTCTTCTTATAACATGATTTTCATCTCTCCGCATTACATGTCCATACCACGACAATCGGTTACTTTGCAGCTTTTCTGTAACTGGTGCCACTTTCATACTTCCTCTAATATACTCATTCCGGATTCTGTCCAATCTCGTTACCCCACACATCCCTCTCAGCATTCGCATCTCCGCTGCATGCAATTGCCTTTCATCCGTCCCTTTTGTGGCCCAACATCCTGATCCATACAAGGCAGCAGGTCTTATCATCGTCTTGTAAATTTTTCCCTTTATTTTAAGGGGGATACGGGGGTCACATATTGTTCCCGTGACCTGCCGCCATTTCATCCAAGCTGCGTTAATTCTATGCTTTACAGCCCGGTCTATTTCGCCATTGCTTTGCATGAGTGAACCGAGGTACCGGAAATCGGAGCAGATTGGTAAGGGTACACCATCCAGAGATATGGCGTTAAAACTGGAGAGACCGCCGAAATCACAGAACATGTATTCAGTTTTGGTTCTACTGATTTTCAAGCCAACATTCTCCAGTTTTTGTTGCCATTTCTCCAATCTGCTCTGGACCTCAGATTCACCTTCACCGACGAGAACAATGTCATCGGCAAACGGCATGCACCAGGGTGCCTCCTCCTGTATGTCCGATGTCAGAGCATCCATTACCAACAGGAAGAGGTAAGGACTTAAAGCCGACCCTTGATGCAAGCCTACAGCCACACTGAACTCGTCGGTGTTTCCAGCAGCCGACCGGACGTGGGTACTGGATCGACTGTACATAGCATGAATTAACTCCACGTACTTCGCAGGCACACCTTTCTCTTTCAGGGCCCACCACAAAACCTCTCGGGGTACTCTGTCGTATGCTTTTTCTAGGTCAATGAACACCATGTGCAGGTTCTTATGCACATGTCTGTATTTCTCGCACAGTTGGCGTAGAGCAAACATGGCGTCCATTGTCCCACGACCTGGCATAAATCCGAATTGGTTTTGTGTAATCTCACTTTCCTCTCGCAATCGTTTCTTTATCACCTTCTCCCATACTTTCATACTGTGTGACATGAGCTTTATTCCTCGATAGTTATTGCAGTCATGTACATAACCTTTATTTTTAAAAATGGGCACCAGCGAACTTTTGCTCCATTCATGTGGGATAACTAATATAAATAAAAAACAGTCTGACAATACCACTTTTATATTTATTTTACATACATTGAATGTCCAATCGTATTTATACATTTCTTTATAACATATTCTTCTACTTAACGACACAACAGTTAAATTTAAGAATATGTTACTCATTGACGTTATGATAACATATTAAACGTCTAATTATTTATGTACAAGTTATGGGCACTTCGATGCAAATGTTTATTTGCAATGTGATTTATAATATATCTAAACAACTTGTTCGTTCAACTAAAAATAAGTCATGTTGATGAAATATAAACGCTACTTATCCCTGTCTATACAAAATTAATCTCGTAGAACATCTAGAAATAATATATACATTTAAAATGTCTACATAATATGTATAATTATGTAACTAATGATCATTTTCGTATCACCACACAAGCCCGTAGCTAGGCTAAATACCGCTTAGATATCACAAAAACATGGAAAAAATAGAACAATTAAAATGAAGTTAATACATAATAATTGTTGCATTGAAAATGATGAAAATAAAGTCTTATAATTTTACACAATTACCTATATAGGTTATAGAATAGTGTTACAATTCTTCAAAGTGATATCTATAAATTATTCAGTCACACGTAAATGTTATCAGATTTATTTTAATATTTAAACTTAATTAAAAATCTAATCTAAACTTTAAAGCTTCTTTCATAAACTTACTAATAAGGTAAGTAGGAATGTACATGTTCCTACGTAGTACGTCTGAGAGCCTTTTACGAGAATCCCACGCAGGATAATAATTTCGATACGGTATGTTAACGAATTCCTGCCACCCGAAGACCTAGTGTAAGTTTCTTTTAAGAACCCTATTACATTTCGACCGCAATTTTATCGTTAAGTGGCAAACTTATTCGGAGCAAAAAATTACTACATAATGCGATGCGTCGCCGTGCTTCCAAATACCTATCTGTCAAAAAGCAATTTTGTGATAGGCCTCTTAACAAACTCGATTTTGCGCATCGAGCGCGTTCTGCGTGCCGATTGGCCCGCTTTGAGCTCTTCACCAATCGGAGCGCCGAACGCAGTCGATGCGTATAATCGAGATTGTTAAAAAAAACTTACATTAGAGCCTCTGAGTGATGAGTTTAGAGGTAGAAATGTATTTTCGTATTAGTCTCCCAAGTGTTTATCGCCTAAAAGCCCTTTCACATGGCAAAAGTTCGAAATATTTACTAGACCGATAATTATATGGTTGATTGCGTTTCCATGAGCAATTTGACTGAGTCCGGGACTCTGGATCCAATAACATTATTTTGCTGGATCCGATAGCTTCAAATCATTGACTGTGAAATAAAGGGTCCAGCAAAATTATCGGTCCGTTGCCAAGCGACCAGGCCCGTTATAAGGTCCTACCTATCTGGCCCCGATCCCTTTAAGGAGTTGTTGTACTCATCAGAACATCTTTTAATAAGGTACCAACAATAAAATTACGAAAAAGAAATCTGCTGTTCCATACATTTAATCGAGTAATATTCAATTATTTGTATGGAATAGCTGGTTTATTTTTTCACGATTTCTGGGTTGCTCCAAAGTAAAAGTTGTTCGTAATGATGAGTATAAGACTTACATTCAGAGACGACAGAAACGAGTCTAAGCGTCAACTTACGCTTCCATCTGTCAAAATTTGTTCGTAAAATTGACATATGGAAGCGTAAGTTCACGCTTAGACTCGTTTCGGTCGTCTCTGAATGTAAGCCTAAGATCCCTTAAGGGATCGGGACTAGAAAAGTAGGGCCTTGTAGAATCCGAATTATATACAATCCCTACTTATATGTATTTACCTACGGTGTTGCGTAATCACTGACATAATAACTATTTTATGATAGCACAGATCATAAAATAAGATAAGTACAGTACTGCAGACGAAATTAAAACTAAGTATATTGATGGCACCACCATCCACAATAGTAAAAGTATAGAATCTTTACATAGAACTAGGGACGGTCACTACAGAACGCATTCCTCGGACATTCAATAAAATATTCGTCAAAATTATACACGTAACAGGAATGACGCACACCTGCTAACACCCCAAACCCCGCTGTTCACCGATATTGAGTTCAAACCAAAAAAACTTAAGAATTTTTATCCTAACTATTATTTTTAAGTCAATAGTGTTGAGTTTAGCATTATTTACTGCATTTATAATTGAGTCTTATTACTTTGAAATAGGATTTAATTTTCTTTGGCCCATTCAACCGTCAGTTTGGCGAAATTAAGAAAATATAGGTACCTACTTTAAAAAATTACGGAATTCTATTCAACAGCCGATTTTTTATTCTTAACAAACTACTTTCAGGGTGTGCGTTCATTATGTTACATGTTGTATACTAGACATGATTTTATATGGAAAAAATAATTTCGAAGGCTTTGATCTTGTTCACGAGGCTTTAGACAGAACAAACTAAGATTAGATATCTCCGTTACAGACAAGTCTGTTCCAGAACAATCAAAACTATATTAGTGGCCTTTAAGATTAAGACTGCTTTAACAATTTCCCACTTAGCTCTTAGGCTGAGATCTAAGGCTGACATTCAGAGACGACAGAAACGAGTCTGAGCGTGAACTACGCTTCCATCTGTCAAAATTTGTTCGTAAGTTTGACAGATGGAAGCGTAAGTTCACGCTTAGACTCGTTTCTGTCGTCTCTGAATGTCAGCCTAAGAGCGTACTTAGACTTTGCTCAGACATTGATTTGGAAATAGGTACTTAATTCTTTATTAAATTTTAGACTTTATTGAATTGAAGTCTTAGCGTATGATCAGCACAATTTCGACGTGTTGTAACGATAAATTCCAAATCAAAGTATAAGCTAAGCATAATATAAATAAGCTTAGGAAAGTTTAAGTCTGTGCAAAGTAAGCACTAAGTATCGGTATATCTCAGCCATAGAGTATCAAGTTTTCAATATAATGTTGTGTCTCCAGGAAGACCATACTTCTCATAGTAAACATTTATAAAATATTTTTTCAGCTTGCAAATATTCGAGGAAATAGCCAAATGTAATGCCGGTATAACATAGTCGTAAATAATCTTAAACAATAGCATCTTTGTTAAACAGATTCCAAATGTTATATAGAAAGGAAATAACAAAGGAAACCGATGTTAATGTCACAAAAGCTTTGTGTGACATTAGAAACATTTAATTTTATGGAAGGTTAGTTAGGTCCGTAACCATTGTGAAGACTAATGTTTTAATATAATAGCTAGTTAACTATAAAAATAATATTTTATTAAACAAATTATCCATTCTGTCACTTGTTAGACGCCTAAGATAACCTAACCTTGTTTGATGAGTTTCATAGCCAAAACATAAACCGTTTATACAAACAAACTCGATGAAAATCTCATTTGTATACCTAAACTGTTTAAGATTAATTATTGTATTTCAGACAGTTAAAACAATGAAGCTGTTAAACCTGTCCCTTTAAATGATTAATTTTGTTAATGGAATAATAAGTTTATTGTTAATTTAATTATTTGTCTAAGTGTTGGAAGAAAATGTCAACACATAATTTTTATACCTTATTCAATTCATAGATTGTAACGTTTTTAAGAATTAGCTGTAACTCGTGTGACATTGTCACGTCCTTCTCACAAATGGCAAAATAATAAAGGGAAAATTGTAATTTTTCATATTTTTTGTATAGATGTTTGAAACAAAATAAAACTCATTAAAATAAAAAATAGTAATAGTCACAAACCGTCGTTAGTAATGAAACGTTTGTATCACTGGAAATAATAAAATAAAGAAACATTTCATACCTAAAGTGAAACAGCTTCCTTGAATTTTATTACAATAAAATTTTATTTTAAGTAAGTACGTAGATAACAGATGTTTTTACAAGAGAAGCTAAATAACCGATAGTTTGTGACCTAAACGATATTAAATTGAAACATTTACAACAATATAAACAGCCTCTTCCAAACTGCTGATAATCTTCCTATCAATCGAACTTACATAGAGCCAACAAAGCCTTATCTTGAGGCACAGCATTTGAACGCTCAACATTTCAGTCTCAGCACTTGAAGCTAAATCATTATGGAATCAACACGACATATTGCGTTACTAATGTCTAGCAAAGCGATATAATCGAGTGTATCGCCAATTAAAATGAGATCGGATACCTCAGCAGACGATCCTCGCGAAGTGTTCCCGTTGATCGACGTCCATCGCTCAGTGGTAATGGGAGAGCTTGCCGGGCCTGCGTGGCGGCGCAGTCTCGTACTCGTAGTAGTTGGATTGCGGCCGCACGCCGCCCTCCCTACAGGAGCGCTGTGAGTGGTAGCCACCCGCCCCTGCTCGACGACTGTCGTGTTAAAAATAATCATTAAGCCTAATTGGTTAGTGAATATTAAGTGGGATTATTTTAACAATGAATTGTCTGGCAGAGTTTATTTCTACGAAAATGGAACAATTTAGCAATTAAGTACTGCTAGAGTACCTTTTATCTAGAAGTACTTTATTGCTAAATTGATGATTGCGAGTATGATGTTGAAGATGAAATTAAATACGAACTAACATAATCGAATGCAAATGCAAAAAATAGAATGTCTACCACTAATGTGTCTACTGTTACTATGCTCCTAGTCATTTACTACACAAGTCGCATCTGTAGATGTTTTTTGCGTAGAAATATTTTGAAATAGTTAATCACATTATAAAACCGCTAAAGTTAGTTAATGATTGCGCAGTGTGTGCACGCAAAATTGATTTGTGCAATATCAGCTCTATTGGATTTATTGTGCAAAAGCAATTTAAGTGCAGTTTTGCTAGTAGATTTCGTTAAGCGGCACTTCTAAAAATAACTTTCTATTTCGGATAGTAAGACCAAAACTAACGGACGAATCACAGACATAGACGAAATGTAGAATTATAAAATATCTTAGATCAGAAAGAACGTGGTCGATGCGTAAAATTAAAATGGTTAAAAGAAACTTACACAAGGGCCTCTTAAATTTCATATCATGCCCACAATGCTACTTTTAGGTAAACTTAGAAGTGTGTATACAGATTTTTTTAGTATTTAACTAATTTTAGTGTATAGCTCTAAGGAATTAAAGCTTTTACGAAGCGATGTTAGTGGTAATGAGTACTTTTAGAATTATATTATATTTAAAATACGTCAGAATATATTTAGTTATCTGCTTTTTATGAGATAAACGAGAAACAGTGCAAATGTCTATCATTCCGACTAGGCAACAGGTGTCAAAATTTCAGCAGCAAATATTTTAAAAATCATACTATTTCAAATTATAGCCTTTTCAAAAGACCCTGCAAACGTACATAATAATAATCAAGTCTTACGCAAGAGAAACATCATTATGCCTTTAACAAATAGGGACAATTAAGTTTTCGCAACTATTTAAAATATATCAAGCACAGTTCAGATTCCTTTACAACTGAGAAGTTTTCTAATAAACAATAAATCCTAAAGACGCAGATTACAAAGCCACACATGAGCATACTACCTTCAAGCCTTACGAATGCTCTTACAAAGCACATGCATCTTACCGACGACGACGCCCAGGAATTTCCAGAGCAAGAGGAAAATAGCGTAACTTTAATTACTAATTAGACTCATTACAACACCACGTCCACTATAATTAACTTTGTTATCTAATTGCTACGAGTAACGAAGGATACTTGTCATATTACTTTATTGTTTGCTGCTTATAATTATAGAACCTGACATTTTATTCTAAAACATCTGTTTACGTATACAGTTCTGGGAATCAAGGTTTTATGTCCAATTAGCAGGTCAGAATAAAAACGTTGGTAGCTGCTAAATGCTAAGTGTTATTTTGTGCTTAGTATTAAGTTGATGACGTCAACGTCATTCTAGACTAGTCGCTAAATAGTTTTATCATTGGATTGCAAAATGTGTCATTATAATCATATTTTATAGTACGTCAAGACAACTCTTTAACGTTCGATGCGTCTTGTACCTAAGGAATTAAGACTCAAAGGACCAACTACTCAATTTCCAATAATTTACTCACATGCATTGGGCACAAAATCATTTCATAAACAATCTAACAAAATTAAAGTTATGCTACTAAGTATATCGTGGTTTTAAGTTAATCAACAGAGAAGTAAAACATTTGAAAGGTGGAAAGGAAATTATCATTATCATTTTAAATTAATTGCATAAAGAATAATTTTACGCTATTTTATTTGATGTCAATAATATAATTAACATTATAAATAAACTTAGGTTTTGGTTTGCTTAGCTTTGGGACTTGACACGACCAACTCAGCTTTGTCTGATTCCTTACGCTTTATAACTCATGATCTAAGACAATTTGAATAAAACTTGATATGATATTCACCTCTCCTCCTCGGCCTTGGCCCTCTGCGCGCCGACCTGTCTCCTCATCTGTCCTATCTGCACCTCGCTCAACTTCTCGCGACGCGCACTGTAATATTATGAGCTTTTTAATTTAGGTCGTTTTGGTCCTTCGGTACATTTAACAATAAGAATAAGAGCAAAAGAAGCAATTGTTTAAAAAAACGCTATTGTTTACAAACTAGCTAAGCGTCTGTATCTCGAAAGCCAAGGTATGGGGATTAATAACCGTATTTTTTTTTCTCACATTTACGTTTTTAGTCTTATTAGCAAGCGCCGCAGTGAATTGTCGCTTAGAAACGACGATTCGATTCAATTCGAATATAGAATTATATTTCAACACTCAAAGCAATGCAATGCCCAAGTGCCAGTATACTCGCACTATGGAAGAGCTCAACCTAGCCACTGCAACAGTATAGATCATGTGACCACCTACAGGGATAAAACGATTTCGTCTAAAGAAACCATTGATACGAAACGAAGAAGAATAAGCAATACAGGATATAGATCTGATAAAAAGTTCTCAGTTAAAAGCAGGAATTGGAACTGTGCTGGATATGCCTAATTATACTAAAATCGCTCTTGTCTCAAAAGCGTAGTGTGCTGATTGCCGAAAAATAGTAAAAGAAACCTAAAGTCTTGAACGAGATTATAGATATTAAGGTAGACTTAATCAACATTACAAGCATTTATAACGCATTCAAATTATAAAAACTAACTAAAATTAAAATAACCGTGATGTAAAGACAAACTTCTGTGAAACTTAAACCTAATGGATGTCAATTTCTAAGGATGATAGCATAAATATTGCTTGGAAACAAGGCAACTACTTACATATATATTTTAAAAATATTATACTCACTTTAAATTCTGTTGTATTTCTTCATAGTTGACGTAGTGGCCAGTGGGACCCCAGGCGCTGTCCATGGCTTGCTACACAACAAGACAACATTTCTAACAAATCTTATGCAGGTCTAGGTATAGTTAATATTATTATTCACTATTATATCCATCATAACTAGAAAAAAATCGATTAATTGAACGACACGACTCTACTCGTTAGAGATCGAGTACCAATTACAGTAGAAATAATACATAATTATAAGCTTACACCCACAAAAGTAAAGAAAATCAACGGATTCTACCGCGAATTAGTCTTTGGCTGACTGATGAAGTTAGTCTCACTAATATTAATTGTAAACAATCTGACGTATCTGCCAGGTTTGTTTCTTAGTCCCAAAATCAACCCCAAGGGGATCGAAGGCCATTTTAAAGGGAGCAGCGTTACCCTAACAAAAGGACTTGCACCTATAATCGCGAACGTTTAGTAAGAGCCCGTAAAGACCTACTTGAAATAAATTACGTTGACTTTTTGGTCACCAAACCATACCATGTTTATTCTGGGCTATTTCTGATTTTTGGTCCAAAGTTCCAAACTATCTGAGACTTAAATTTCTTAAGAAGTAGTAGTGTACCAACCGGGTGCTGCTGGTGCGGCGGCGCGCGGTAGGGCGGTGCGCGTCGCTCGGCCTTGTGTCGCTCGCCGCCGCTGCCGCTGCTGCCCTGCCGCGAGTGAGACGCCTCCGACCTGTATAATGTAAGGCTATGTTAAAACGGGGAAAATACTCACAATGTACTGTAGGTTAATTCACGTAACAAAAGAAGTGCAGTTGCCGCGCAGTTGCAGGAAGAAAAACAATACATCACAATCTCTTAACTTCAGTGAGATACGTTCGCGTCAAGTTCAATCGTCACTGCAATTTGATCGTCGCGTCATAAAATTACGTAAATTAGCCCTCTGATCCGGACAATTTGAAAGGTGGTGGAAAGGCAACCAAATCAAACCTAAATCAATTTAACTATCGAGATTAATCATGGGATACATGCTCGTAATCGAAATAAATACAATTTTGAAAGTTCAATAATGTATGGCACATTAAGTATTAAAATCATTCCGCCCCCCGCGTCCGAACAACGAAATGAACATTCTTGATCTGTCAAACTTGAATCGATTCCGAAGACCATATCGTAAACCCTGCGAATCTAGTACGGATCAAAGAATCGAATCGAAAAAAATGGACTGTTACAAATTCAACAACGTCGTAATCTTGGAACTGTATACAAGCCATAAAAAATAAAAAAAGCCTTTAATTTGTCCACGCTACAGTTTATCTTAGATTATACTAAATTGATTATTTTACTAAATTCTAGGAGTACATACTTAAAGTTTTCTTCCTATTTCTTTATGAAGACGGAAAACCATAGACATCAAGAATCATCGTTTCGAAAAAGATGAATGATAAGGACGTGATCCAACGGAACAGGATGGCCATGAAAAGGTCTCCAAGTCCCCAAGCATTCAGAAGCTGTGTTTGAGCTAAAGGCATACCATGGGAAAGTATTTGGTATTTTTTTAAATAACACACGTATTAGAAGTAATACAAACCTCTGCTGCGTCTTTGCGTTGGTTTCTTCTTCCTTCTCCCTCTCTTCTATCCTGTTGTGCCTCTCGACCACGTCTCTTGACAGTGACTTCTCTGAGGACCGACCGGGCTGTGATCTACCGTACACTTCCGTATCCGTTTTTTTGTGAGGCTTGCCTATCCTATTAAAATAAAAGTTTATTACAAGATTATCTACAATTTATCAGAGTGCTGATGTTTATAATGTAAATCATAAATATTTTTAGTGTAATTAAATGCATGATTCAAAATTTTACTGAAGTTATTTGTTTTTTGCGTTAAGGGTTTAAGTATGAAGAACGTTTGCATGTCTGTATTTAAGTGACTTGTGATGTGATCCACAGACATATAATAGCAGTAGCAGACCAAACATCCGCTATAAATTACGTAGCCCTTACGCACACATAGGGACTTACTTATGAAAGGTCAATCCCGGTGTTTCGTCGTAGCTAGCACTGTCGCACCGGTACGCACAGCACTTCATCATTTTATTATAATATTCTACTATCTATTACATCCCAAACAAGTAATATTTTTTATTTAAACGCGATTTAATCTATAAAATGCGATTGACTTATGTGTCTTATTATTATGACGGTGCGGGATAAATAAGCTACGCGTCAAATGTCTATAAGTGAGCCAGTGTGACAACAGGTAAAAGAACGAGATACTATTATCCAGTAGTCGCTTAGTACAAAAGGGATAAAGAATCCTACTCATCTAATGGATTCATGTTTGGTCTGCTACTGGTATTATATGTCTGTGTTGTGATTAAAGCTTGTAGTGATAGATGTGTGTATGTCACGTTATGATGTTTTACTTGAGTTTATGTAATATTTACTTGTTTTCGGTAAGTACGGATGTTCGTATTTGATTTTCCTGTTGTACCTTTCATGACGTCTGTTTTATTATGCATAAAATAGTAATAAGTTGTTCACAATTATGAGTACAATAACAAAAGTGAAAAAGGGATCGGGATTAGAAAAGTAGGATCTATACTATCGATCCGTCGTTTTGATCAGTCTGAAACGACAGAACGTGACAAAAAATTGCGTAGGTATAGGGCGGCTCTAACATCGCAACGCATAATGGTGCAACAACAATATATCGAGAAGGATAAAATAACATTTATTTACCTAAACATGGTCGATAATGACTTGAATAAGGACGGCTTCTTATGTGAGAGTGACGACTGTTGCGGTGACCCTCGTATCATGTCTGGCCCGTTGTTGTCGTCCGTCAACCAGTGCTTTAATGCTGTAACAAGAATATCGCCATAATATAATATTATAGTCTCAAGGACTCGAGATATTTTAGAAAATATTTATTTTTTACACCACACCACAATTGTTACGAGCAATGCAAAGAACTTGATATTCGCACCGACAACAACGAATAAACGTTTCTTCGGATTGGATCCAGTACGAAATGTTAAATAGTAGTTTCAACGAAAACAACTATTTACATAGTAGTTTCTACAAAAACAATTATTTACTTCGCCTTTAATAATTCTCACAAACACAAAAAACAAATATCAATTCAATTTTCATAAATAAAATCATGGGAAAGTTACTTATATAGCATTCTTTATAATGGTTCCAAGTTAATAAAACAAATTAATTACCCTAATTACTATAAATCAAACTAAAAACTGTGCTAACTACGAGGTTGACTCACGTGGGTGCGCACGCGCATAGATTGGTTCGTTGCGCGGGTTTCTTTGTGTCTCCTGTATGGCTGTCTGTAGCGACTCCAAACTTGATGACTTTCGCATACCTAATGATGGTCCCACTAGCATGGCTGCAAAAATATGAATTGGTAAAAAAAAAAGATTCTACAAGACTAAGCAGCCAAGAAATAGAGCAACCTCGATAATATTTGTTCATCGGGAAGCATTTACTGTCTTTCTTGTTCAATTCATTTAAACCAGATTTAGACAAGTTATAATCACATATTATGTAATGACAATCTATCTGAATGATAATTAAATGAACATAGCCTGTGTTGATAGGTTGGTCCCAGGATAATTCCCTATGGGACTCCGCAAAAAACAAATTTTACATTCCACATAATTGGTTTTCTATTTTAACAATCTGCATGCGATGTATATAACTAATAATGAACATTTTAAAGGCACTTTTTACTTTGGCTCATCGGTTTGTGTAAGTGAAAAAGTAGGGGTAGAAACAGTGTCAAAAGCTTTCGTAATATCTGAAAACAATCCAATTTTTGTAATACACATACAATTAACAGCCTTAATCTCTTTGATCTTCTTGTAGGTGCCGGTGCTCTTGGCGTCGAGTGCGGCGTGTCGCTTCTCGGACATGGAGCGCCGGCCGACGGCGTCGCGGCTGAAGCCGGCGCCGCTCTCGCTGCCCGACTCGCCGCCGCAACCACTGCCGCTACCCCTGCACAGAAATTAACACTTTCAAACTCTATCGACGATTTATGAACATTCCTTTTACTAAAGTTGCCTGCGCGCATTGTACATTAAATCTTAAATCCTTTGTAATTATGTGTCCATCTGTCTTTGCTCGCTACTTCATCCACGTGATATGTGCGGTCATCCAACATTCTACCCTCACCTCTTCACGGGACAAATAATTGTAATAAGCTTATTTAGTGGTCTCGTCATAAAACGCCTGTTCTGTCCAAAGTTTTTGCTTAGACGGTAATAAGTTGATAGACATGTCAGATTTTAATTATATGCATTATGATTCATATTATTATAAGTTTATCAAGTTCCACTATTATGGCTGCACTGACTATACTGACGTTAGTAGTATATCCTAAAAATAAAAAAGCTCACCTCGTTGTACCATAATCCTCTTCAATGATAACATTATGATGCGCAGGCGGCGACCTTGACATGTGCACGTGTCCTAAATTCTGCCTATAGTGATGTCCATTCGTGACTGGAGCATCTATCTGAGTGGCCATGTAATAACTCTCATTCCTTAAACCCGTCAACCGATCGATCACAGGATTCCATCCATCTAGTCTACTCCATTCAAAGCTATCTCTTTTGCTATCATGTGGGGGCGCGTCTTTGTCTCTTTCTAGATAACCTTTACTATCATCGGACTGATTTGATACCCAACTAGTATTATTATTGATAGTGACTATGGACGCGTGCTTCTTGCTGCTTCTTCCATCATGGCTATCGAATCCTTCATTTTGGTTGGCATCATATTTTTGGCTGTAATTATCTATTGGTTTGTTCTCTTTGTCGCTGCTAGCGTTATAGATCACAGTGTTGTAACTCTTTGAGTTTTCTGTCGAATTGGTAGTATCGTTTCCATTTGGCGGCGTGTCGTCTTTCCACCTCGCCAGGCTATCCATACTGTCTGTAATTAAAAAGAATTAGTTAGATTTCGTGTAGCTGATGCTTTTTGCTATCAAGATTTGTGGTTCCTCGCGAGGTCAACCTACTACTCTGGTTAATAAGACATGTGACAATATTACGCGTAGGTACCGTTTCAGTCTTACAACACAAGTTTACTACTTTTAAGTCAGTCATAACCAAATAAATCACTAATTTTAGTTGATATTTTTGTAAATATAAGGCATTATGTACACATACCAGTTCTTCTAGCGATGGTGAGTGAAATACTGCCGCTGCGTTGCGGTCTTGCGTGCAGTAATGCTCGTCGTAACGTCTCCATAGCCTCCGCGTTGCTCTGCCCTACCAGCGACACGCCGTTCACGCACAGCAGCTGGTCGTTTGTATGTAGCCTACAGGTGTGGTATACAAAATAATCATTATGGCGTGTAAGCACTAATCATAATCCCATCGTCTGGAGAATATCAGAATTTTAGTAGGACCATTTTTAGTTTGCACGCCTTCTACAGCTACAATGTGCATTTAATGAAAGCAAAAAATATAATTTAAGCCTATCCATAGATATATGACATATTTGAATTACGCCCGCGCCCGTAAGATAGTGGGTACGTCAGATAGGCTACCGTAGCGTTAGCTTCTCACAACTAAGGTAGGTAGTAGCTTTGTCCTTTCAAATATAAGTTACTCTCATGATCCTACCTCCCATCTCTGGACGCAGCGCCGCCGTGCAGCACGGACTTGATGAAGATGCCCAAGTCTTGAGGGTCGGTTCCCACCGTAACCTTCCCCTTGACACTGATGCCGAGCCCGGCCTTCTCCGAGTCGTGAACCGGCACGTCCAGCCGAAGTATAAGGCGGTTCCGGAGACCTAGGACCTGGAGAGACAATTTATTGGATTACCTATATATTAATACGTGAAGGTAAAACTTTGTACCCCCTTTTAAGCATATTGCGCGCATGGAGGAGTGTGAGATTTGGCATAGTTAAAGTTTATATGGAGAAAGAGTGCAGAAAGCTAAACTAACTAACCAACAATATCTTTACTTTCTTTTTTGAACCAATTTTTTTTCATTAGGACATATCACGTCAGTGCGGCTAGGCCACGCAACGTAGATTATTGTTTTAATGTTAATTTTGCAGTTCTACTTACGGAATTCGACGAGGAGTTGAGAGCCTCTTGCAGCGCACTATCAGGACTCTGTTCCTTGCTCAGCAGATCATCTTTGGAGGAGCTCTTGGGTATCCTGCCTCTCATGGAGCTGTTGGCACTGTTCTGGTTGATCGCGTTCACTATACTGGACACGCGGCCGTTCTCTGAAGACTTGTTGGCTTCCACTGGGTTGGAGGGCTGCGTTCCGATTGCTTTCTCCATGTATTTGGTTGGACTTTGTTGGGGTTCTACCCTCTGAAAATAAAGAGATATTTTAGAAATTAGAACATTTTTCACAGTTCCTAATTTGAATGACTCAAAAATCGCGCCATTTTCATTTGCCTACAGGTAGAAAACAGTTAAGGAGTTTGAGGAACCAGGCCAGGGTGGCCTATTTAGAGAAGA
Organism: Allophyes oxyacanthae; assembly: GCA_932294325.1. Taxonomy (NCBI): domain Eukaryota; kingdom Metazoa; phylum Arthropoda; class Insecta; order Lepidoptera; family Noctuidae; genus Allophyes; species Allophyes oxyacanthae. The sequence continues at coordinate 11,282,943 of OW028613.1, read as the reverse complement.
GGCCCGTGTTCAACAATGGGACAGTAATGGGCTGGATTAATTATTATTTTATAAAAAATTACGTTGTATGTTCCTCAATCATTAAGAAAAGTACGACCCAGTGTTCTCGCGATCACAAAGTTAACATACGTTGCTTACTGGTGATAGTTCTATGATAAGTTGCCTACGTACTACGTAGGACTGTTCATCCCGCACTAGGTAGTTAGGTACATACCTGAGTCCTGTTGTGCACGGTCCTCTCGATGACGATCTCGACGGTGGAATCGGTGGGAGTGTTCCTGAGTAGCGCGACGACTTGCTGCTGCGTGAGACCGGATACTGATACGTTGTTTACTGATACTAGTTTGTCGCCTGCTCGTAACCTGCCGTCTGTTACTGCTGCACCCTGTAGGATTCATATTGTATTTTATATTTTCATAAAGACCGTCCAATGATAAAATATCAAATCAATTCAAAATTAAAGTTTGGTGTGGGAAATAAATTTTATGATTAAAAAACACCTCATACTTATAAATGTATTTAATAGAACCGAACATGTTGAACATGTTCTAAAATGCAGAAAAATAATGACCAAATGAACAGCATTTTCAAATACCGAAACTAAACGTACCTTTGGCAATATATTCTTGATGTAGATAGGACAGTGTCCGCCCGTAGGGTTGTCCCTCGTGGTGATGGTGAAGCCGAGTCCCTTCTCGCCCTTGACTAGCTTGACGGCGACGGTTTGGGAGGCTCCTGACTGAGGCTTGCTGCTAGGGCTCACTGGGACCTCCGTGCCGGATATCGCACGCTCGCTGCTGCCCCCTGGAATACACGACAAAATTATATTCATATGAAAGAACTAGCAAAAATTCATATCAATCTCAGAAGTTAAGTCGTCTACTGTTCTGTACTGTAGCACACCTAAGGACATAATCTAAGCAGCCAGAACAGTCACAATTTCACATCATTATAATATTTGTTTCTAATTTCAATCTAAAATCAGGATTCGTGGTAAACATCGCATAAAGACACACTGAACAAATCGATGTGAATGATCATTTGATTAAATTATATTAATTGTAAAAAAAATGCATAATATGTCCAGTCAGTAGACAGCAATGGACATATAGCGGCGTAGAGTAATAATCATTTAGATACCTTCTGGTAAGAGGTCAAGTGGCCGTTCTTGCACAGGATGCACGCTCGCGACGTTGTTGACTCCAGACACCCACCGAAGCATGTCTTCTACCCTAAAACAGGAGAAAATAACATTGAGTACTGAAACTTCTGGTTGAAGTTGGAAAATTTATGATAACATTAATTATTTAACATTGTATAATAATGGTAATGCCAGTAGGATATTAATTTTATAGACACTTCTTGAATCATACAATAGATTAATAAGAATTACATAGTCAATTCATGAGTACCTACAAATTTACCTATGCTAATTGGTTTGTTGTTGATTGTCATAAACTCATAACGTTAAAGCAACACAATATTCATAATTTCTATCACATATAGAAACCACACATTCCCCAACTATTTCATTGCTAATTCTTTACACCATAAATTATATAAATAATACCTATAAATATTTACCTATGATTCTGGTGGTTATTCTGACTATTAACAGGCGTATCTTGTCCTAAGGGCTCTCTCCGCGCATCTCTGGGAAGACTTTTGCTGCCATAACTTTGTACCCGCTCTGCAGCATCTAGCCATACGCCACTCCTGGAAACCAAATAAGAATTATTTTATCCGTCTTATGGGACCTAAAAATTAAATATCCTCCGGTACGCTTGTCTTAATTGGGAATCTAAGGAATCGAATCGAAGATCAAAAGAAATTGAGTCAAGCAAGATTATGGCAATACCGGTCAGGATCGCATCCCTTAAAGGTTTGCTTCGGGACACAGACGTCTTAAAATCCCATCATCACAACACGTTGCAAACAAGTAGATGCAACCACAGAAATCCAGTATTCGCAAAATCTTGATTTCGAATTACTTACCCAGGCCCTGAGAACTGCATGGACAGGCGGTTAATTTGCCTCTGGAAGTGCTGCCCGTGCCGGTCCTGGGCAACATCTGGCGGCCGGCCGTCCGGCAGCGGGTGCACCTTCTGCGTCACCCGGCTGCTGTCGTCCCGGCACACCACAGCCGCTGACCAGCGCTTAGTTTGTTCTGACACCTGTGATGGAAGCGTTGAAGTTTTGGAATGGCATGAAAAAAATTGGTCCTTAGAGTCGCGATGTCATCAGTCCCAATCAGGACCACCATGCGAAGCTTATACGACGCGAGGACCTTATGTCACGATCGAGGTAAAAGATAACTGCTGTTCACAAGTGCTGAGTGTACAATATTACAAGAGAAGACAGCGTATAGTATTAACTTATTGGTCCTAAACAAATCTCATTTACCTCAATTTATCAAGTAAATTAAAAGGTGGTGATTGGTAATATATAGATCCAACTACCTCACGATATTATACACCACGTTGTTACCTGTCTTTGCGGAGGTAGCGTGTCCTGATGCAGCGTGGGCTCACTCCCGCGCCGCACCTGCAGGCCGTTGGAGCCGTCCTCCAAGTCTGCGGCGCCCACCTCCACACAGGAGTCGGTGTCGGGGACCCGCATACTGCCGCCTACGCCACCGCCGCCCTGGAGGTAATAATATGGTATCTTGAGTCATCAAACGACCATCAACAACAACCGATAAAAATAGACTAGAAATCATCGAAGTTTCTAAAGTACACACGTGGAAGAGGCAAACCATTCCCTCTGTAAAATTATCTCTAAATAAACTGTCCCAGTAATGTTACCTATATAAATTCAACAGCAAAGTTTACAACATTACACCAGACATTCAAGAACTTTTCGATTCATATTTGATCCTACCTTCTAGTCTCGGTCTCGGTACCCGTCTCTACGTCTTTTTCTGACGCACGAATTCAAAGTTAACACAACAGACAGCCTTAATTAAAATATCAAATCATGATCTTGTAATTATTACCTACAAACATTACGAAAAAGATACTTGAAGCCGAAGCTTGCATTCTTCGTAACCACTGGAGCGTGACCAATCTCGATAATCAATTATGAGAATCAATACAAATTGATTTAGATTGTATATGTATGAAACGATCGGACTCAACTCTCTAATACTTTGCTTACTTTATAAACGTACTGCTAAGAACCACAGCACATTGCAGATTTATATCAGTTGATGGTAATGTTGCGATCCAGCGAAGTCTCTTTTTTATTTTCTTCGGCGATTTTAAACATGTAAATATACATAACCATTTACGCGGTAACGATAGAATACAAAGATTAATGGGGCAGATCAATCTGGAGTAGAGTCCAAGGGATCAAACGCGAGTTAGAAGCTTCCGCAGGGACATCATTGACCGAAAGTGGCACAAGACAGGCTGGAGGAATATACCTAGCCATCCCAATACAGGGTTCTCTTCGTTTGGTGTATCGGACACCAAACGAAGAGAACCCTGCAGAATTTAGCTTCGACTTTGAACTGACTCTTATTTTCCTGCATAATTCGTACACCACACGGGTCAACATACGGATCATACGGATTGGCATTTTTTGAATTATTTTTTTTATTCAAATTTTTATTGAGGCTTCTGTTCACCGTGGTGACTATGCCAGCCTCGTAAGGTCACAATAAATGACAAAACTTAACATTATACTTAAATTAATCATGACTACGACATTGGCATTTAAACTATCGGCCGATATAAATCTACAGTGTGCGATGGCTCTTATACTAAACGCCGTGGTACTTGCATAAGTTGTATTATTTAATGTCTCTACATAACCTTTTATCTAGATATAGGTAAACGTATGCCGTTTACTTATGAGCTCCATAATCCTGTTAGCCCAGTTTCAGCTTGTTATCTGCTAAATACGTATGTGGTAGGTACGACGTAGATATATTGTATGAAAGAGGCGTGAACCGCGTGAATGCAGGCATTCGCGCCGCCCGTTATACACAGTGATTCATGCGCTGTCTGTTATCGTATTTTATACTTAGTTTAATTATATTCTTTGAGCGTGTTTTGTGTATTCAGTCAGTATTGAGTACGCTTCGCAACTAATTATACCTACCAACTAGGCAAGGCCGTAGCCAGGAATTTAGTTCGGGGGGGAGATGAACCCTGAACAAGAAAGGCAAATTCAATAATAAGTGTATAGAATTTAAAAATACCTAATTTTTTGTGGGGTTGACCCCCACGTCCTTGCAACTAGCTATACTTACTGTAACTATATTATCTGTAAGTACTTGCAGTGTGATCTCCACTATAATTAGACCTCTTGCCCCGTGTAACGCTGTCGTAATCGTAATTTGCGAGATGCTGTATAATATAGGAACTTCTTTAATCCATTCTTAACGTTTTAACGTTCAGGGTATCAGCGAACCTATAGTATAGTGTAGAGTCAGTCAGAAAAATCACAAAGCTATTCCGATCGCGAGAGCTCTACACAATTCGGGTGCCGGTTTTTCATTTCTCTGAGGTTCCTTTAAAGGCAACTAGGTAGGAGGCTATATAACGACAAGGTGAACTAACAGAGTGTTGGGTGATATCAGCATGAGCACATTGAACGAATAAAAGTAGATATAAAATGTTTAGTGTATGTGCGACTGTTCACTGTCCTAAATTGCAGCATTCGTACCTTAATCAGAAGACGTGTAGTACAGAGCCCAAAAGAGAGTGGCATTATCCTAATTAGTTCATAAGTAGGTACTACCATCAAGAATTCGCTCACCAAGACTAAATGTAACAACGTCCTTCTAACTCGCGACGAGAGGCCATGCAATAGTAGACATTTATTTACGTTAATAATTACTACCTACTAACTTACAATGCTTTTGTTACTTTACGTAGCATCTATCAACAATAGGCCATAATATATACCTACCTAAATCAGTTTTGAAACCACACATACCAGGATTATAACAAAAACAAAACATGGAGAACTTTTAAAATAAATCTTACTGTATTCTGCCATAAAGTTCATTCTTATTGAACGGGCACTTTGTTTATAAGCTGCCAAACCCACAATCCTTTCGTTTTTGAAAATATAAATGCTGAACATGCAGCACATACATTGCATTGATTTTACAAATGTACGAATCTTCTCGTTTTATGTACCTGTAGGGCTGCGCGTTTAATAGAAACTACATTACAACGTAACAAATAGGCACATTTAATTACAATGTACATGTACATAAGTGTCATAAACTCACCGTTTTGGACTTTTGCGCACAAAAACACTGAGAAAAACACAAACCCATATTGAGACTGGTGCGGTTAAACGATAAACGAAAGTCTTTTCTTGTGTTCGACATGTCACGAAATGATTTGCACGGTGCAAATAAATTTACAACAAGAAACAAGTTCAGACAAGAACTGACTGAAACCTGATAGCCGCGCTTTCAGTTTTTTTTTTTAAGATCATTTATTTTCATACTGCCTCCTCAATACAGCCTAGTTGGGTTTAAAAAAAATATTATGTTTATGTTATTATTAATTAATGAACATAAATTAATCACGAATCTAATTAAATTCTACGGAACTCACTAAATCTACGGGATTCCTAGGAATTTTATAAATATAAGTAGTGAACTGAAACTCGCTGTTTAGGTTCTTTTTTTAAATACTGTAATGCCTTATTCAGCCGATGTATCCAGCCTTTACTCTCGCTTCAGCGTAGTTTAGAAAATATTGTAACGTAAAATTTAAATGAATATTCTCAAAACTTGTCAAATGTACAAATACGTGAGAATTTTATAAATTTATTGCCTCCGCATATTTAGCTAAGTAACAGACTATTGTTCATTTCTGTAGTAAGTACAATGTTCAAGGCGCGGGCGTCCATGGCGGGTTTGAAACTGTCTGTAGCTCAAAATTATTTACTAATTTCCATATTTTTTTCAGGTTTGCTGATTTGTATTCGACTTACCCGAAACATATCCGGGGAGGCGGTGCCGGCGGAAGAGCCACTAGCGCCATCTGCCTGCGCGGCGCGCGGCTGTGGCGCCTGACTGGTGCATTCTGCGGTGAGGGTCTCCCGGTCATCTGCCACGTCGCGCACGCGGTCGTCCGGGTCCAGGATACCCCCCGAACTGGCACGCAACGCTCGCACTCCCACCCATGTCTCCGGACCCTGGAACATAGAGAAAAAAAAAGAATAAGTAACTATACTTCCATAGAAAAATAAAATCATAGATATTTTTAAAACGCTTTTTTTTATTATTAGCTTCACTTGTAACTAACTATGTAAAAAAATCTTGGGAGTTAAATTTGACTTGTGGAGGAACATTCCTGGTTTCCGATTGAGCTGAAATTTTGCATAGGTACACGTTTAGTTTGGGTGACAAAAGCGTTTTCTTTAGTTTTTTCTTAAACTATAATATTTTTTATAAAAATCTTATCAAATTAATATTTTGTTATATCTGGCTGCATTGGCTTAGCTGCCTTTGTCTGTCCAAATTAGAAACCGAAAGAAAAATCCGAATTTTGAAAGAAGAATTTATATTTTGAAAAAAGAAATGCATTGAAATAAAACTAAACATGATTATTAAAATTGTAAATATTATGTGTGGTAATCAAGTGTCATTTTGCTAATATACTCGTACTTAACCCCAACCCACAGCCAACAAACTGTTGACTAACATAGAAATTTTAAATCGGCGTGGGACGACGAGCGTCTTGCAAATACAACAAAAATTTATTGTTTCCAACAATGTACCTACAATTTTATGTAGGGCTGTGATGGACCATCCTGGTAAATCTTGTGAGGTACCTAACAATTTATGCCAATCTTTTTGGTTTTATCTAAATGATGCTAAACTAAAACACGAATTTTCTATTCCACCGAATCTCATGTCAACTGAAATGATGTATTATTGAATTGATGTTGCTCAACCAATCACAAGCAGCATGCATATGAAATGATCAAAGATTTCAGAAACCGGAGGTTAATCATACATCATTTTTTAATTTATTTTACTCAGAATTACTGAAATTTTTATTTACAGCACCGATCCGCAATGATTTTTCCAACGAAAATCACAAAAACGCAACTTTTTAAAACAGATATAATGCGTCATTATAGAGTTTCATATGAGTACTCTAAGCAATGCGTATGCTGGACAGATAAAACCACGGAGGAGAATTAAATACTAAAACCTCGTAACGTTACACGACACCTAACGGATCACCACGATCTGCGAAAATTAAGAGAAATAACTGTAATAATGTGCGAAAATTCACATTGTGTTACGCGAATTTGTATGTTTTTCTTATAGCGAAGTAATAAGCAGGAACGGTTGGGTTCCCACGCAAACCGCGTTCACTCCATTCAACTTGCTATGCATTTGTATACGTTCCAAGACTGTTTTGTCTGTTTGTTCGTCAGCCTTTGTTCGACTGTCACCGTGATTCGCACTCAATGATATCAAAAGGTTTTATTGCGAACATCAATCTTTAAGAGCAAATTTTTGAAAAGGCTATTTCAATAAAGCGGTCGTGGAGGACATGATTATCTCTAAAAAAAAAGCCTTTGTTCTACAGGCAGGCAAGGATCACTATACAATACGCAACCTTTTCAGGTGGTATGTAATTTTTTTGATGATATCAGGTTTTTAAGAATCTGTTCATTTCACATCTCATAATAACGATGAACGACGAAGGATGAGCGTGCAGAGTCTAAGTTATGAAACACATGTAAAATGCATACCCATGTCACAGACTTTCGTTCTGGTTGTTTGGAAGCGGCCAGTCGAGCCAACTTCTTCAATCTCGGCGGAGGCACGGGCTCCAAAGCCGCCCCAACATCCATTGCACTGCCATCCGATACCGCACGTCACCACTCGTCACCTCATCGTCTTTATTTTCACCATGATACTTTATTAAATCGATTTCACTAACTTCGGTTATCGAAACCGTGAAACGAACATTTTTCTTGATACTATAACAAGAAGTAAGATCTAATTTCGTGACTTGAAAGAAAAAAACAACTGGACCGTTGAAGTGATACTCAGCGTTTGATGTTTAGGAGTGCTAGGGCAGGTCAGTGGCGCGAGTGAAGCCTTGACCTTCGCGGTCCACTGGCCAAACACAGTTCGTACTCACGCGCCGTGCACCAGATGCTGCGCCCATAAGATACGTTGTGGAACATTATGCCTTTAAAGCTCAATTTTATCTAAAGCACTACGCCTACTATGGTGCAAAATTTATAGGAATGTTGACGCCAATCATTGTGTTTTCATACATGAGAATAAGTTTTTTTTAATAATAGATATATGTATGCTCTCTGTTGTGATAAGAAAGACATTTGGGCGGAACCTGATTTCAGTGCTATTAAAAAATATACACTATCTAATGTTTAAAGAAAAGAAGGTTATGATGATAACCGTCAAAACACGCCAGTGAACACAGCCACTGAATTACGAATGAAGTTGTAACCCGCTCTACTACGCGTGATCAACCGACCATATTCCAAGAATGTGTTCAACAGCAGCGGCGGCGCCCGCGCACGCGATCCGCTTACCTTCTGGGAAGACTACTCGGACGTTACAGAAAAACGATTTGTCGACAGCCTACTACATAACTGCGTGACAACACGCATGCTTTCATACAAACATACATGTACAGGAAAATATGCGGACCAGGAAAAACTGCACCGTACTGCGTACACACCGTCGTTCTAGCTTATCATTAAGGTTCCTAGCTTCTTCTACGCCCTGTAATGACTATTCATGAAGTATTATCTAAGCTGACTGATATGTCCATGCCCTAACGCGGTATAAGCCAACGGAAATGCACACCTTTATGGTCTGTGACGTGTGTGCCGATTGTTAAATGGTCCACGTTGCGTCAATACAAAGTTTATGTACAACAATCAAATGAAAAACCATGTAGAGAATTGTTTTAATTGAAAAGATGTAGCAACGTTAATTGGCAAAACAATATATCTATCTTATTCGGAAAATTACACACTTCCCTAGTAAAAGTTATCAATTATTATAGGTACAGATATGTAGAGATACTATTTCCATAAATTGCTATGTTTTCATCACTGACAATTAAAATCCATTTTCTCGATCTTCGATATATTAAACATGGTAAACACGCAATCGAGCGACAAGTAAAGATTCTCATTTATTTCACAGACAGGAGCACGACATGAATTTATAATCAGGCTCAGTAAAACAAAAACAAATACCTTCACTAGTGGACTGCCATTATTAACAGTTAATTAACGTGCCCCGAATACATTTTAATGTTACTTTTTATGTTTTTTATGGCTATAAGTACGTCAGTTTGCGTCAGCTTGGCGTGGCCACCTTCAATTAATCTCTGTCATATGTATTTTCATGTCTCGAGTGGTCATCTAGTTGGTTTTGTCGCAAACACGCTTCAAGGTAACTCGCGAAATTGTTATGCAAATACAGCGTTGCATCCTGTACGCATGTAGTATTTACTTTAGTGCAATGTGGTAAGTGAAACCTTTGTAACATTTTGTCTAGACAGTAAACTTTTGTTTAGCATTCACCAGTGTTCACTCTTTATCTATACCGAACATTTGGTTTGTTTATTTTTATCTTATGAAACCTACATGATTTCAAAGTAAAAAATAACCTTATGTACATTACAATCGGTATCCTTTTCATGATATTTATAAATTTTCCTTGCAAGGTGGTTACAACCGATAGTAATATAAGGTGCGTTGGTTATCGACCATTTAAGACATGCACAATCGCACACGTATAGAAAGACTAGGTCATTGCCTACGAGAAACATTAAATTATACGCTCCCCTGCCTTACAATATTTGTTTGAACACGATTTTTTTAAACTAAGCTATATCTACTACTTTTTAACTTAATGTAGTTGACGAAATAGGTTTTATTTATGTTTTCCTTAAAATTGTTAATAGTTATAACCGTCAATTTTAACCACACGGTCTCAATTAGTACACAATTCAATCCAGTTGTTTTATTTTTCAACATTTATTCACAAGAATTATTATGTAATATTCTAATTTTAGCACTAATTGATTTCAAATACGTAATTATTATCACGCACACATTAGGGTTTTATCACAAAATATTTTCTTTATCGGGGTTTTATTTCGCGTGCACAGAAATGACACACGCGCGGCACCGCGGCACGACTCCTACTGAAGCCGATTAGAAAGATCTTCAACAATACCGCAAATAAAGTGATTATTCTACTGAACCTCTAATATTTTTCAAGGTTTGCGGTTGGTAATAACAAAAAAATAACAACGCTATTACCTAACGGACAATTTTTATGTGGAGATTATATTTCTTTCAAGAAGCTAACAAAGAAAATGAAATTAATCAGTTTTAGAAAAAATCGAAATTTCACAACTATCAACACTATAGAATTTTATCGGACCATGTCATTAAATGACACCTTTTTTATTTATCATACAATCAACAAAAAATTATTGTAACGTAAGTTTCAAAGAAGAGTCATAGACATAGTATCTTCATAAGTTGTCTCCTTTCGTCCAGCAGACCAACTGACTTCTCTGCATTAGTTCCATTCATATTCTTCCTTACGGTGATGTATCTGAGCTTGAATGAACCCATTTTTGTTCATATTTCTTACAGGGAAGTAGAATCGAGTTTTGAAAACAAAATACTTCATTGCGTTATTTTTTTTACCAAAAGAAAATTATCACGTTTTTGTTTCAATACGATGTAATCTGTCGGTAAAGGATGATGAATTTATATTTTTTGACACATAGACTATAGATTATCGGAAAATTACAATAGTTTTAGTAATTTAATCACGAAATCTATCTCTTCCTATCTTTAATTTTATCATTATTTTACTAATATGTATTGTATCTATAACAGTACTGTGTGGTTAGCGATATGAATATTACTCATCAGTCTACAGTCTTCTGGAACTATAAGCTAAACTAGAATAGATATAAATACTCATTTTTGTACACCAGTTCTACAGGAGTAATGAAAATATTATTATTATTAGCTAGATAGTTCCAATAGGCCGGCTCAGTGTAACCAAATATTTCATCTTTTTTTATTTGTATAATTATTCAGCAAATTTTGAAGCCATTTATCAGTTTTAGGTAGAAGCCTCCTTCATTCTTTCTATCAATTTACCAAACCAATTCCCTTCTGCAATTTTATTTATGTCATCACTCAACAATACACCAGACAAGAGGGTTACGATTTAAAAAAATGTCAACGAATGTATCGAAGTCTTATTATTCTTACCTATCAAAATTAATTCTAAATTGGGCTAGTTTGCTGTTTGTCTCATTCCACTTACTAGACCAATAACCACTCCAAGTTCAGGATGAGTGTTCAATAATAACGGTTCTGTAATGACGACGACACCTACACATATTCAACATCCACATACGTAATGGATATGGACATAAAATACATACAACTAACAACATAACATAGGTACATGGGAACTGCAACTTTTAATGTCAGCTGACTATTAAAATGTTAATATGGAAATGAACTTAGAACTAATCTCTGAATAAATTTCCTTCAAAGGCTTCGTAAAGGCGATTATGTGATTATAATAAGCATGCCAAAGGCACAAGTCGTGTAATATTCCTGTTTATGAATAACTATACAATATACAAACCTGCCTGTAAATCATTATGTTAATAAAAATCTTTTAGAAATGTATGGCCATTGGGCTAAAGTAACCACAGAGTGGGTCCCGAACAGCAGGATAGGACAGCGCGGCAGGTCCAAAAGGAGATGGCGGGATGAGCAGACATTTATATAAAGGATTGGCCCCAGATCGCAACGGACCGCGAAAAATGGAAAGAGGGGAGGGAGGCGTTTGCCCTGCAGTGGGACATTACAGGGTCATAATAATAAAATAATGGTAAGTACTATTGACAAACGCTACACTTTTCCAGTTTCGAAACTTCTTCGCTTGCAAGCAGCGATTGTAATTATTCCCCCGCCCTTAATTTTGTCCACAAATTTTCTTTAAAACATATCTTTATGGTAGGTACTAGGTATAAGCTTTTTGTTTTTATTACTTTACGAGACAGATTTTAACATTATTGAGAGACTTAAAAATTGTTGTGCTATCCTGAAATTCTATTGGTGGAGGAAACAAAGGTTCATGGGGGCAGGATTTCTTCAATGCATCAGTGTACACTACATCACTACATCAGTGTACATCAGAGTACCTAGTAACCCACGACCTTCGTTCGACCGATGAAACTTCCTTTTGACTTATCTTTATTATCTAAATAGACTATAATATAGTATGATCATGGTCAAGTTACCATTAAGCATTTCAGTTGATACAACAGGCGGTTTCTTAATTATGTCATTTAAAATCACCTTCCTGTTTGCTTCTAGAATTATGCCGCAAACGTTACCGTTTAGTCTGTGATAGTATTGGCGTAATGGGTACCTAGGTACCTACAAAGTTTTAGTAGAATGTAATGTTAAAAAGGGAATAGCCCGAGTTAACCCTATCTTGGAACTGTTTGTGAACAACAGTTTCCGTGATCACAGTTCTGACCTTACCTAACTAAATACGTGCAGTTAGATTAGGACCATTTCCACAGAATAACCACCATCTAGTTAAGTTTTTGGTTGATATTAAATTAACCCAAGAAATGTCATACTCATGTCGTTAAGTAATGCTAACATCTAGTATATGGGATAAAGATGGTTAATTCCATGAAAGAGCTATTAGTTGTGAGGTTCCCCAGGGGTTTATTCTAGGCCCGTTCTTGTGAACCTTGCATATATTGCGATTATGTTAGCCGACTGAGAGCGGAAGCTCTTTTTCTAATAGGTAGTGATAATATCTGTCATGTGACCTACGTATGGAAATGACAACGACGACTCATCTTGCCTGTTAAGTACTTATCATTAGTTGTATAATCACAAACAATGAAATACAATTGGTTTTTCCAGATTGCCTATAATTTACATGTCACATGCTACATTCATATAAATAAATCACCATTTATCAGTAATATACAATTATTAGTGCGCATTTAAGATAACTTTATTATTATTTATGTGGTTCCCCGAAAAGCATAATTATATTGGAGCTGCCCAGACAAATTGCAATCGCCAGAGAATACATACGCCATCAAAATGTCATTGTGGATTGTCATCGACATTATGTCAATTTAGTACATTTTGTTGGTGTTTCTATTCTCTAGCGATTGTAAATGATACTGACCCTGTCTTCTCGTAGTACTAAGGCCGTCAAGGAGTCAACTGCATCTTGTGTACTATATAGTGTGACCACGAGCGCTGCACCGTTATACGCAATACGCAGATGAGATAAAAAAATATCACATAGACTATAGATTATCGGAAAATTACAATAGTTTTAGTAATTTAATCACGAAATCTATCTCTTCCTATCTTTAATTTTATCATTATTTTACTAATATGTATTGTATCTATAACAGTACTGTGTGGTTAGCGATATGAATATTACTCATCAGTCTACAGTCTTCTGGAACTATAAGCTAAACTAGAATAGATATAAATACTCATTTTTGTACACCAGTTCTACAGGAGTAATGAAAATATTATTATTATTAGCTAGATAGTTCCAATAGGCCGGCTCAGTGTAACCAAATATTTCATCTTTTTTTATTTGTATAATTATTCAGCAAATTTTGAAGCCATTTATCAGTTTTAGGTAGAAGCCTCCTTCATTCTTTCTATCAATTTACCAAACCAATTCCCTTCTGCAATTTTATTTATGTCATCACTCAACAATACACCAGACAAGAGGGTTACGATTTAAAAAAATGTCAACGAATGTATCGAAGTCTTATTATTCTTACCTATCAAAATTAATTCTAAATTGGGCTAGTTTGCTGTTTGTCTCATTCCACTTACTAGACCAATAACCACTCCAAGTTCAGGATGAGTGTTCAATAATAACGGTTCTGTAATGACGACGACACCTACACATATTCAACATCCACATACGTAATGGATATGGACATAAAATACATACAACTAACAACATAACATAGGTACATGGGAACTGCAACTTTTAATGTCAGCTGACTATTAAAATGTTAATATGGAAATGAACTTAGAACTAATCTCTGAATAAATTTCCTTCAAAGGCTTCGTAAAGGCGATTATGTGATTATAATAAGCATGCCAAAGGCACAAGTCGTGTAATATTCCTGTTTATGAATAACTATACAATATACAAACCTGCCTGTAAATCATTATGTTAATAAAAATCTTTTAGAAATGTATGGCCATTGGGCTAAAGTAACCACAGAGTGGGTCCCGAACAGCAGGATAGGACAGCGCGGCAGGTCCAAAAGGAGATGGCGGGATGAGCAGACATTTATATAAAGGATTGGCCCCAGATCGCAACGGACCGCGAAAAATGGAAAGAGGGGAGGGAGGCGTTTGCCCTGCAGTGGGACATTACAGGGTCATAATAATAAAATAATGGTAAGTACTATTGACAAACGCTACACTTTTCCAGTTTCGAAACTTCTTCGCTTGCAAGCAGCGATTGTAATTATTCCCCCGCCCTTAATTTTGTCCACAAATTTTCTTTAAAACATATCTTTATGGTAGGTACTAGGTATAAGCTTTTTGTTTTTATTACTTTACGAGACAGATTTTAACATTATTGAGAGACTTAAAAATTGTTGTGCTATCCTGAAATTCTATTGGTGGAGGAAACAAAGGTTCATGGGGGCAGGATTTCTTCAATGCATCAGTGTACACTACATCACTACATCAGTGTACATCAGAGTACCTAGTAACCCACGACCTTCGTTCGACCGATGAAACTTCCTTTTGACTTATCTTTATTATCTAAATAGACTATAATATAGTATGATCATGGTCAAGTTACCATTAAGCATTTCAGTTGATACAACAGGCGGTTTCTTAATTATGTCATTTAAAATCACCTTCCTGTTTGCTTCTAGAATTATGCCGCAAACGTTACCGTTTAGTCTGTGATAGTATTGGCGTAATGGGTACCTAGGTACCTACAAAGTTTTAGTAGAATGTAATGTTAAAAAGGGAATAGCCCGAGTTAACCCTATCTTGGAACTGTTTGTGAACAACAGTTTCCGTGATCACAGTTCTGACCTTACCTAACTAAATACGTGCAGTTAGATTAGGACCATTTCCACAGAATAACCACCATCTAGTTAAGTTTTTGGTTGATATTAAATTAACCCAAGAAATGTCATACTCATGTCGTTAAGTAATGCTAACATCTAGTATATGGGATAAAGATGGTTAATTCCATGAAAGAGCTATTAGTTGTGAGGTTCCCCAGGGGTTTATTCTAGGCCCGTTCTTGTGAACCTTGCATATATTGCGATTATGTTAGCCGACTGAGAGCGGAAGCTCTTTTTCTAATAGGTAGTGATAATATCTGTCATGTGACCTACGTATGGAAATGACAACGACGACTCATCTTGCCTGTTAAGTACTTATCATTAGTTGTATAATCACAAACAATGAAATACAATTGGTTTTTCCAGATTGCCTATAATTTACATGTCACATGCTACATTCATATAAATAAATCACCATTTATCAGTAATATACAATTATTAGTGCGCATTTAAGATAACTTTATTATTATTTATGTGGTTCCCCGAAAAGCATAATTATATTGGAGCTGCCCAGACAAATTGCAATCGCCAGAGAATACATACGCCATCAAAATGTCATTGTGGATTGTCATCGACATTATGTCAATTTAGTACATTTTGTTGGTGTTTCTATTCTCTAGCGATTGTAAATGATACTGACCCTGTCTTCTCGTAGTACTAAGGCCGTCAAGGAGTCAACTGCATCTTGTGTACTATATAGTGTGACCACGAGCGCTGCACCGTTATACGCAATACGCAGATGAGATAAAAAAATATCTCAGGTGCGTATGGCTGCACATTCCGGTGCAACCGCGGACGTCGTCGAAGGCGACATGAGAGACTAGAGCGAGCTGCTTCGCTCTCGCGTCTCGCCATGAAACTACTTGAGCTGTATAGCGCTCTCGGTCACACTTTATTAACAACATTTCCTTATCACCGATTTTTTTGCCAATTATGGTGATTACGGCAATGGTGATCACGATCTTTTCAAATACAAATTCAAATTCAAATTTATTTATTTGTAAAACATAGGTGTTATGTACAGACATGGTGTCAATTTATAGTTATTAGTATCACTATGTTTTTGCCTTGATAGGCGTACAAATTATATTATATTATCTAAATTATTCTAAATACACTAACATATCAACACAAGAACATCCAAAATAATAAAAGGTCATAACGAAGAAATCGGACTCTGTGGAATCACCCATCAGTTTTATCTGTCAAAAATTCATTTACTGAGTAGTATGCCTACTTTTATTTCAATGGTCTGTCAAAAGGTGAACCACGGGTCAGCAGGGGATACGTCTACAGATGTACTATGGTCCACCTGCTGCGCCTGCTGCTTACTTAGCATTGTCATTCCCAAAAGCAATAGGCACCATAATTATAGCTCGGTGATGGCCGAATTTAGTCCCAATTGATCATTATACAATGTGTATTAGAAATGCGTGGTCATATTTAAGGGTGTGGATCAAACCATCAAACTGAACAACTTTCTATGGGGACCAACATCATAATCGTTAAAAAATTGTCAGCTGTCCAATACGTTTGGGTCGAGTTGGTATTAAAGTTTTGTATAGGATATCGTTATTTTTTCGCGATTACGGTGTTTGGGTCCATAGAGTAAGTTCTTTAGTTTGAAGGTCTGTGGGCCAAGCACGAATATTTTGACGTCTGGTAAAGTAAACGTAAGCAAATTTTGAATAAAAAATACTCGTTTAATCCATGATATTTTTTGAAAATACATGCAGTATTTTTACATTTTCATGAAACAAGTGTGTATGTTGTATAAAATTCAACAAAAATGCGATAGATTCATTGTATTTTATAATCAAAATTTGCTTACGTTTACGTTACTATACGTCAAACTATTCGTGCTTGGCCCTCTGATCCACACCCTTAAATATGACCAGGCATTTCTGATACACGTTGTAGAGGCGCACTAAGGACTGAAATCCCCAGGGTGCTATCGCCATTCTAAGGAAGTATCTGAGACTATTTTATAATAAAAAATCCATTGAACTTTGTCTGACTGGGAACTTGTCCATCTTCAAATTTTGCCCAAGATCTTGCGATCTGACAGACGCACATGCCGTCTTTTGCTGACCTCTTACCCATTATGACTTCACAAGTCCCTACACAACGCAATATAATATTGTTGCCAGTCTGTGATTTTCTAAACATATAGGTAACTTAATAAGGGCGTACACTAATTTGACAGCTATAAATACATTCTGTCTTTTTTAAATTATATTTGTAAGAAAGAGATAGGTACAGGTAGTGTAATTAAAATTATATCATCAGTGATCTATGCCATGTTCAGTAGATGAATATTGTCGCTGTATTGTAATACAATATCTTCTTAACCCACATTAATTGTATAAGACCTTCATAATATGTCACCTTTCCATATCTGCTCAAACAAATTTAAAGGCTTGGCAAATGTTTAAACATAATTATCATAGCAATCCATTGCAAATATCAATAAACCAAGCCTGATCATGATTCTATTTTTACCCGACTACGGAGAGGGTTTTACTAAAGGATTAATATCGACCGTACCTCTAATATACCGTCTATGACTGCTAAAATAAAATTGACTGTAACATGAGGCTTGTTCAGTTCAGATAAAAATGCATTAAAAGAAATCTTGTATTTAATTAAAATATGAGATCACGAGTTAAACTATTTCAAGACATTGTACTTATATTAAAACCAAAAAAAGTCTACCCAAATACTACTTACCCAAGAATTTAAAGTAATCCGAAAACTTCTAAGCTAGTTCCATACAAATGGTAACGGCGGGGTCAAACTGTCAAAGATGCTATAAGATATAAGGGTGCGGCAAAATTGCTAGTTCAAAATCGAAAGAGCTCAGGCTTGCGAATTTGACATACCTATTTGAGGACCGCCGCCCAACAATATCACAACAATTATTATTTTAGATTTTGGATTTATTATTACACCTAAAATTAAGATCACGTAGGTAATATGTATAATGATTAATGTAACACAGAACTGAATGAATGAATTATTATTATTATTTTATTCATTTATACACGTATAAATTACATTTTAATTATTTTTTCAAATGATTAGTAAAGGACAATTAAAATATAAAAATAGTAGCCCACTGGTATCAGAACACCCACTACCGATGGTCAGAGCCGCAGAGAAAGAAACCTCCTACTTTATTTTACATACTTTTATTTATTATTAATATAATTAAAACAGACAAACTGTGCTAACCTGTAAGCCTTTATAAATTGTTTAATTCATTATTAACTGACTTATTTAAGAATGTCTACGTGCGGTAAGACACATATGTTATCAGATGATGCTACCACCTTAAGTATACACGTCGTTAAACGCAGTCCGCTTGGAATGTCACTGATTACGTCGCCAAGGTCGATAATATTTAATCAATAATTAAATCGTTGTAGTTCAATTTGTTTAACTGACCTGATCGATGCCGAAATCTAAGATACGAATAGAAGGCATGATTTTAAATCTAAGATTGAGATGATGTATTACTAAATTTGTCCCGGAATCCTCCCTCTATGTGCCTCGGCTTCACTCAGTCGTTATGAGGGAGGACTCACGGAACAACGTAAGAAGTGGAACAGGAACGATAGGAGTGAACAGGAATAAAGAGAACTCGCAGGAGAACCAGTAGTTTATTTGTTCCTTGATTAAGTTTTACATCTCGTTTTCTTTCACATATAAATTATAATAATATTTAATAGCAAGATAACTTTTTTATAACATGATTAAAGAATATTAAATTATAGAACTTGTATAAATTTTAAAATAGAAGATCACATGAAAAATGAAAATGTGAGGCGCATTGTTTTAATTTTGAATTTAAATTTCGAAGGTAAGATGGCCAGATAGAAGATGATTGCCAGGAATAAATGGTAAATGAGGTGATAATAGACGACATCGTCACAAATTATTTAATAAAAATTGGCCCCTGTTAGCCTCCTCTAAAAAAATATGCGGTGAATGACAGCTGTCAGACGGCAGCCTGATTACGGACGCAGCTGAAAGGTCAGTTACGAATAGAAATAACCATTCCTAATGTTGAAAATCTATGACTTAGTTCCCTTTAGATATGGCGTGATGTTTTTTTATGAAACAAATGGGAAATAGGGAGTTATAGGTCAGATTTGAGTTTTCTTGATTCGTATTCGAAATCACTCACATCCTTTTTATACTTATCCTGTTTACAGTGTTTTCATGTTTATATTTCTGTAAGAAGAATCTCATATGCAAAATATTCACAAAACAACATCGTTTGTATTCTAAAATTCGCCTACACAACTAGATTTTAATTTGCTTATAAGGTTATAGAATAGAAATAACTTATAGTATAATTTAAACTCGGTATTCAACTCATACGCAGGGTTCAACGTCCGTATCGCGTGAACATACAGAGGTACCATCGACAACGTAATTGCGACTCATAAGTGAGTTGATTTAATGAAGTACTTTCCACTTTCAGATCACAAAAGACTCCGTGAAAGTAATTGGCAACAATAGGTAACATCGACATGCGTATTAGACGTAACGAGTCTGGCGACATTGTAGGAAGTTATTGGGACTTACAATTGCTATACTACGTGGGTTTTAACTGGCCTAAGCTTTGAATTTATTTCGTAAAGAACAATCTACTTAACAAAGATATGAATAAAGTAGATTTGTTATCTCAGATTAAAATATAGACCACCCTGACTGTAGTCGTGAAGACGACACTATGATTTCAAAGCATTACTAATGTTTCTATATATTTATGTAGTAAATTAAACAACAGAAGTCTGTGTATCTAAACTCTTTGCTTAGCACAAGCATTTTTGGGGAGCAATAGCGCAAGACTAATGGAGTAAACTAAGTTTGCGTATGTCCCGATTTACCCGGGAACAGCTCGGGACTCGTTTTTTTAATGTAATCGACAGTTTCACATTTAAGATAGTTTTATTTAATATTCTTATTAAATAAGTAAAAGCGATGGAACCGGTCCACAATTTAACAAGTTTAATTTTATCAATTTTTGTATTCACAACTCAAAGTAATTATCATCACATCAATCTTATCATAATTACAACAAACATTAAATATTAAACTAAGAAATCGTCCATCAAATTTATTATAGATTGATCAACCTGGTTTAATTATTTTTCCATATAAAGTATAAACTACAAAGATAAATTAGTTATCTTTAGTGACTAATTCATCAAAGTGGCGCCTAAAATAACAGGTGGTACACAACGATGCATTTAGCGCCTTCATGTTATGACATCAAGGGTCTAAATTCATCGCTGTTTCTCCTGGTTTCTCCTAGGTTCCACATAACTTATCAAAGTCCTCAGAAAATAAACCTACGAAAAAGCTAATAATAATAATGTTAATGATAATGTAGAATTTGTAGAGCACTGCACAATATAATTTAAGTTGTTCATTTTTATAAATCTTACCGTTTCATTAGTCTGGGGTAGTATACTCCTTTGGAGTTTCTGAACGGGGTATGTCTGTCTCCATCCAAACAGTCGTACTAGCTTGTCGGCTACGTCCTCACACCGAGGAGTCGAATCCTTCATCGTAACCACCACTAAGCACCGAATTACAGTTTTAATTCAGGGAAGATTGGCATTGTTTTAAGTAACTGTTGTGTTCACCAAAAAAAACAAAACGTTAGAGAATGTTTATATTGGAATAAAGGTATGATACAAAATAAGGATTGATTAGTTATACTTATTGAACTAAAAACCCATTCCACTGACAACACCACCGACATACGTGTACACAAGCCACAATAACACGACCAGCAACCTTGTGGCCAGACGCGCAAAAAGTGTTGAAAAAATAATGGAGTGAGGCGACCGAGCGCTTGGCACCACTCGACACTGCGGCGCGCTCTCGCGGCTCTTGCGGGCTACGGCCTCCGCGCCGACCGCCGTTATCGCTGCCATCGTTATCTGACTATCACCGCCCCTCCAAACTACCGCACCTTCACTGGCATCACAACCCAGACACAATGCCTGCTGTATCTACGATCAACTTGCAACGCGCGGAAATCTTAGCGAGGCTTTTGAAGTGCGAACGACGTCGTATCTTAGGTTACGACGCAAAGCCGGTCTCCATAAAAAGCGCCGACAAACGCTAGGCAACAATTTAGTAATAAAACAAGAATATGTGAAAATCTTCCGCCTACTGATGTACCCATCTTTGGGGCCTTGCATAATGTTCCATAACCCAAATAAGGTCGACGACAACAAAATCAATATTTCCCAAAGCGATGCAAATAGGTACGGAAAGTGAAAACTCATTCCATTCAGCGATAAATTAGACACTGTGTCTGGTTAAGCACGGAATGTTATATTCATTTCCAATAACAGGCAGCGTATTGAATAATAATGGTTCTATAACGCAGAAATAAGTTTTGATTAGGCTTTCATTCCAGTGTAATATCCCCAAACAACGCAGACTGAAATGCCGTCCAATTTACTTTTGATGTCACCAGTTGCACGACGGATTTCACGATTATAAATTTTAATTTAGCTGAACCCAATCCAGCTCAAGTTAACAGATCAAAATCTACAACAGCTTAGTACAGCGTTTAAATTACCTTACAATTTGTTTAACATTTTAGCAATTCTAATGATGGCTATTATTTAATTTCAAAGCGACGCAATGGTGCCTAAACGTATATTTTAATGAAATACTGCAAAAACTGGTGAGTTCTATCTAAAGCCTCGCAAACTCGCAACATGCAGGAATAATTACCACATAGGTAGTAAACATTAACGCATAGCTGGCAAAACGTTGACTCCGCCAGTTTGCATGCTTTTGTCACGCGGATTTCAAATTGCACGATGGAAATAACATTTTCTCTAAAGGTGTGTACCGGAAAATAAGCAGGGACAACAATTGTTTAAAAGCTTGAATAAATTTAGTTACTTTTCTTTCTTATATCCTAGAAAATTCCATGAAACTAGCCATTATACATCACGCTATATATGCGATAGAGGCGTTCCTAAAACATCAAGTGCAGTAAAGACGATAACTCGCGTAACTTTATTATCAGTGTTTGATCGAATGAACGCAATAGGGCGAACAATTGGCGATTAAGAACGAGACTTCATCATTCAAATAGAAATCCATTGTAAACGGTTGCGAGGTGCAGGTTAACGAAATTACGTGGGACCCCATTTGTTACATGTTACGATAAGATGCGCATTACTGAGCTACCTACTTAATTATGTATGTAATGTTTAATTAGTTGGTGCAGGTAATAACGAGACACCTCGACCTATTTGTCATTTCGAGGCATGTAATAATGTAAATCCTCTTTCATTGAACTAAAAATGATGACAACGAAAGTCACCTACAGGAAAAAAAGAAACAGAATAAATAAATACATTTTAATAAGCGAGTTTTTATAGTGTCGCGAAGTCTCACGGCGCTTTCTACCGAGATCTGGGTATCTAGATCGGCGCCAGAGTAACTATTATGTTACCAGATCACTTCAAATAACAATGGCATACAATCCCGTGGCAATGATACTGATTAGTTATCGTAGTCGCGCGTTATGGGAAATTTACAATAATAGCTTTTCTTTCCATTATTGAACTAACAGTCGATAAAGTGTGTCAATTGATGCCGTAGCTGTAATGTATTCTAAATAAATAATCGCTGATGCTACATCAACTAGTTATATCGTAAAAGTATAATACGTGACGTGAACATTTGTGTGAATCAGTATTTTTTCCAGTACTTGATTTAATTTATAACCTCTACTTATACGTCGGAGCGGGTTCTTAGCACTTGCGGTCATGGTTCAACGGTCACGCTATGCTTCATGTACTCTGGACCAATCACAATGCCTTGATTATGACCATGTACGTGTAAGGTGTAACGATCCCTGAATCAGAAACCTGAACAATTATTCAGCTTATTATTTCTGGTATTGTTAATTTTTCCAGTAATAATGACACTAGACACGCATTGACACCCATCATGCCATTTACTACCGAGATTTAAAAAAAAAATAGATATCTGGTAATTTTGTGTAAAACAAAAACTGCAACAATCTTCTATACAAGAGGTTATTATTAGGACAAACAATTCAAATAAAGAACCTGAAACTTCAGTTTAAAATATTTAGCCAGACTGAAATATTGGGAGTGGAGAAGAATATAAGTACTAGTAACTCCCACAAACAAAGCCTCGGGTCAGGAGACTATGACGCAGAAAAATAAAGGATACGTCACTCTATTGTCTACCATTTTCACAGGAACCAGCTGTGCAACTTTGTGCAAATGAAAAATAACTGACTGGTAAATCGTACAATGCCACAATGGCTTCAGCTCAAAATGGGAACATTGGTCACACAACAGCTTCGTTTTGAACCTGCCTCACTAGTTATTAACTATTCACAAGCATAATCACTGGCACAAAAATACCCGAATATCGGAAGTAAAGTAATTAGCAAAGGGGTAAACGTCACATATTATATTCGATGTAAACAAACTGGAGGCTGCGCGGCGGGCAACTGGCTTGGCTTTCTGCGCGTGCGCCGGTCGTCGGCTGCGGCGCCTCCGCGGCGCGGGGAGGAGGGCCAGCAGGTCACCGCTCCCCCTGCCCCTGAGGTAGTCGAGCCATTGAGAGGTGCTCGCAGGCCGTGTAAACATTCCTCCCACCTGTGCAATTACAAACAAATGGCACCGAATCGTCTAATGCCAGTCGGCAATGACCACTGTCATTTAATCAATTTAGAAGTGGAATAAAGAGGCCACGTTTGATCAGACTGAATTGATAGGTAACTACCACAATTTTGCCAGTTAACGAACTAAAGATCCTTGTGGCTCGTTTCCTCCCGGATGTTGGACGGGTCCTATTATAGTGTTTTAAGGGAACTTTCGTGGGGAGGTGTGTGTCGATGCAGGGGTCAGTGGCGCGGAGCGCGTGGCGGAGCGCGACGCGACGGGCGCAGGAGGGCACGTAGCGGAACGACGGCGTGGGGTGCGAACCGTCGCACCACCTCCACCGACACACTGGTCAAGGTCAATCTGAAGGAACACTTTCAAAACTTGCACTAACGGAATTGCCAAACCAAAAAAAACTTAAAGGTTCCAAGCCAAAATACAACGTGTTGGACAAATTAATCTGTACGAAACGATGAAATATTTGAATTTATAAAATATTTCGACGTGACGAAGACAAAAAACTCTCAAATAAATGATATTTTCAAATTCATTTCATCTGAAAAAGTTTCTCCTACACTACTTAATATTGTATTACTAACGCCATCTATTAGAGTCATGGCTAACTAGACTGTTAGCTACTTGACAAAACACTTCCGAGATATAACATGAAGCTAAAATGGTAGTCATCAAATCTTGCATTGTGAACATTAGATAAAATTAGCCTAGTCATGATAATAGTAATGGAGTTTATAATAGCCTTCCTCTGTCCACAATCCACATAACGTTACTTTTGTATCTTGGCAACAGATGGCTCTGCATGCTCTCCATGGAAACTGTGGTGGAAACTATCACTGCATAGTGCGATTAACAAAAAATTTGAAGTTGTTTTTTTATCTATTTTATTGACACACAATGACACGATCAATAAGTTTTCCTGTTACGTTTTTCGACTAATACAAATTAGAATAAATGGGGTCAGTATTTTGAATAAAGCATAAGCAAAAGTCTCATTAGATACCCAGTACATAGGTACCTATGTCAATTAATATTAAAGATGCACCCATAAGTATTCTGTGCTTTAACACAGACTTAGAGTATTCATGAAACTCTATGAACACAGATTACTATGCTTACTAGGCACGTTAGCTTAACACTAAGTACATGGTGCATATTTGAGACTATTTTAGTATTACGATCTTTGTACCTACCTGCAACATATGCAATAAAATGGTTGAATTGAATTGATACAATAACTCCGGGAAACCGTAACAATGTCATGGAAGTCCCACAAAAAGGAACAAGCTGTAGGTACCTATATTACGAATGCAACGAGGAAACTCGTTTACTTTTATTCACTTATAAGAATCAGAAACCTAAAAAATGCTTACGTAGTCTATCGGGATTCAGTAAGCCCTTTACGGGATTAGGTCGCACAGATGCATGTAACAAACAGTCGTAATAGGTATAAGTATTATCGATTTCATGGTACGCTCACTTATTAACATAAATTGCTATGCGCAAGGTTCTAAAACTGGATCTAAATGTGTAACATAGGTTATTGACCTAGAAAATGTTGCTATTAAATTGACAAAAGTTTTTTAACATTCACAACAAAATAAGTACTCGTATAATGCGATAAAAATAGTGGAAGAGTCTAAGGTCATTAATTTGATGAGCCAGTTTGTGTTAATTTATTTTTGCTGCAAGTAACGCATGGAGTATTTTACTTTTTTATGTGCTTAGATTTGCCATGGAATAAATAATATACGCTTTGTTTTATTTGATTCCTTTATATCATTATTATAATCAGGTCAACGAATTATAATCTTGCTGGACTTATTTTGTAAAACTCAATTTCGCTTCCACTATGAACAACACCGAACAACAAAAGGCACGCATCTTCAACCAATGCATCCTACCAGTACTTGTATGGAGCCGAACATGAGTAACCACTAAGACTATCCTCCAAAAATTCTAAGTTACACAGAGAGCGATGAACAGAAAACTAGTCGGAGTAACACTAAGGGACAAAAAGAGAAACAAATGTCTACGGAAAAAAAGTGGAGATTCAAATGTAGTGCAACGCGTGGCGAAGCTGAAATAGCAATGGACCTGACAAAATTTGATGCATGGAATAAAGCAGATCTGGAGTCGAGACCATGGACTCAAAAGAGACTTGTCGGAAGGTCACAAATGAGGAAGACGGACGATATAGTGAAGATGGCTGGCAACAACAGGATTAAAACAGGCTAAAATAGGACAGAATGGAGAATGTTGAAGTAGACTTACCCCAGTATGGTTGGAAATGGCTTGATATCATTATTTTAAGAAGTTGATTACGGTCCAGTTCCAGTACCTCAGAGACAAGGCCTGAGTTACAGCAGTAGGTACATTTTAAAAGCCCATTAATGATTTACTATATTGGCTAAATTGGTAAATGGATAAAATGTAACATAGTTCAAAATTGCGATTGATGAAAAGAAACCACGGTGTACGGTGCTTCGATTAATTAATAACATTAAGTGAAAAGTATATTAGTGCTAGAATAGAATATAGATGTTTTGTAGGAGTCATAAACATAAGCTGGCGTGTTTAGGTGCAACGTAGCATCGACCAAACGTACTTCGATGTACTAAACATTTATTTATTTACCAATTTATGTACACACAGAAAGAAGAATAATTACACAAACATTAAACTAAATTAATTAAATATTAGTTCAATTGAATCATAGCTTAAACGGTAGCTGAATTGTCATAGATGAAACGTGTTTCGAAGTAACATAGTGAACATTACATTGTGGAACGCAATAAATATAGAATATTGGTTCATCTTGGTAGCACTTCTTCGTTCCTCTATTAATTCCTTATTCGTAAACATTCTTTCACCAGCGTAACGAAGTAGGGAATTAGTATTCTAATCGATACCTGAATGTCACACACCTCAAGATTTCATAAAAAAAGGTTTTCCACGTCCCTATTTCCATGCATTAGAAACGCAATTTCCCATTTGATCCGCTTAGAGACAATAGAAACGTTTAATGAAAAGCACCATAAAGTTGAAGCAATCAAGTGTATCTGACATTATCTTCAGCGATCGAACTTTCACGAGATTCAATGTTGTAAGCATTGCAGTTATTAATAATGTAGAAGATAGCCATCGAAATAATAAAGCTTATATATAATAATATATTGTTCTTATAATTGTTATAATTCTCAGATAAGGTGCTCATGATGATGTTGCATTGTTTTTCTTCACTTCTTTTAAGTCTTATCAATGACTTTTATATATGCGAGAAAGCCTGAGGTTTATTTGATTAGCCTCGATAGAAATATTTAATAAATAAATAAAAATATAAACCTTGAAATAAAAAACGTCTAGAGCATTTTTCTTTCAAGCATAAAATTTGGTATTTTAATTATAAGACTACATAATATCTTTCAACCTCTCCGCTCGATTAAGGTCCGATTAAATTACTAACATAATAGATTTCCAGGAACTGGTGGTCAAAAGAACCATGCATGTCCCTACTTAATTAAATGACAGAGAACAAAGACCGGTGACCGAAGACCTACAAAAGCTTCAGATCCTATAAATAAAGACACATGGACAGTTCTATTAGAAATTTTGAATTCTTTATGTAACATAATCTAATAATTTCAACTTTCTACAATTTCAAGCATGGTTTTCGACGAAAATGACGTGACTGCGGCTAAAAGCAAGACATTCTTTTTGTCTTCTTTAGGATATGTTGGTACATTGTTAGGTGAATTTGTCGAACAATGTCTCATATTCTCAGGTCCTAGTCTAGCAGCAGTTGATTCATGCATATCAATCACATCACTACGCTCGCGGGTCAACGACCGCGCCGCGTCCGCGAAAAGCTTGACCTTCGCACGTGGAACTCTCGTTAGTTTGTCTAAGAAATGTAACAATTCACTACAAAAAGACGAGGTGAAACCATTGGCAACAAGCTACATTATCTCTAAAAGTAGGTATAATGTTGAAACTGGACTCTACAAATTGCCAACTTTCATATAAGAGCGTATATGAGTAAAAATGGAAAATGTCAAGTTGTCAAGCAGAACTACCAATGTTACATCGCAGATTTTTTGAGTGCTCGCGAAAAAGTTTCTTAGTAAAAATAATAAACAAGAACATTCTTCATGTCTTCATGCAATATGCAAAATGGCCGTCAATAAAAGTTAAATGCAATAAACATCACTTTCATGCAAGTTGACCGGAAACCGTATGTAAGCGTATAGTCAAGTGCGAGCGTTCACGTCGCTCGCTTGGATAACATTTTCACGTGGTTAGTGCGGGGTGGGCAGCCAAGGGTGACCGATCGTGGGAGAAAACGAGAGTGATACCATGGTAACAAATATTTTAGGTCTGTAGTACCGGTAGTTAGGTACCGGTAGGTAGACCGGTGCGGTAAATATCGATCGTTTTGTGGTGACGAAATTTTTTCACGAACGTATTAGAACTATAAAGCTTTTCTTCCGCAGACCACAGGCATCTATATTTTAATTTCAGTCTAATCGCCGTCTTTCTGCTGGGCAGATAAAAAATGTCTGTAGATCAGAATGTATGTGGGTCTATTATATAATAGGCTTGGCTTTGTATATCAAGATTAGGACCGACGCTGGGAAGTTTGGAACCACTTGAAGGCATAAATAAACTTATTCGTTTACTAGTTTAGTCACATCAAGTTATGATCGTAACAATTGTAGTAGTACATTTTCTAGTTTGTAAAATAATTTCTAAAATGAATTTATAATAATATTGTTATTCGACATGGAAGAGCTTATCATTCCATATTAAATTACTGGTCATCTGGCATTCGAAATAGAACCATTCTGACACCAGAACAATATCAAATAACTATCTAAGTTATAAGATATGATGATCCATTGTCATCACCATCATGCGAAAAGGGCAGAAAAAAATACATCAAAGACATTCGGTTCTAACACTAAGAAAAACAATGTATTCGTTTGAGCAGCCTGAACTATAAATACTCAACGTGTCAGTTACAATTGGTTACAATTCACTGTTGAATGAACTAGTTATTCCCAAAAAAGCCTTCCTGGCTATGTCCATAATCTCCAAACTGGGCAAGCGGGTTTGTGCAGAAAAAATGCTCTCACACTCTCATACCGGACAAACTGCTGAAATTGATACCACTGGTAATATTTTTGTCGGTTTGGTTTTATGAGAAATATAAGCTGATTATAATGAATTTTTTTTTTGGTAATTTTTAGTTCATTTGGTAGATAATCACAACAACCTACTTTTAGGGCTAGTCTTATTCTAGCTCAGTCCAACAAGCCCACGGGTGCAGGTCTGTTTCCAAGACCTCGTGGGAATCCTATTCGTTAAACGCTCCTAACGTTCGGAATATCTGTTCATTCCAAGAATGGCAACAGGTAAGTACACACGTCACGAACCATGAACGTGAGGAAAACACATCAATCATGAATCAATTAAGCATGCTAGTAACCCCATAGAAGCCACAAGCTCGATATTTTTCTAGTAGAAATTAGCTCTACATAAGTAAAAGTTCAACAGTTCACGCCCGTCGTCGCTCTCAGAATTTGAATCTGGCGGTCTAGCCCCGTTTTTAAGTATGGCCTAATCCACAGAACACAGAAAGAGGCTTTCTTTTCTGTGTTCTGTGGCCTAAAACCACAAATTGGGTTAGAGAATTTTTGTACTCGGGTTTCGGGTGGGAAGTGTGGGAACAGCACGAAGTCGCTGCTCAATAGTCAAATAGTCAAGTACTTATATTATTATGAAAAAATGCATTACCCTCAATGCTTCACACCTTTGAATTCGTCAAGCATAACACACCTTAATTCGCATTTTATTTTTAGGTTGTTTCATTCCGAATTTCTGTTATCGGGCAAATAAAGTGGAGCACACACCGCGTCGGTGATAACAACCAATCAATAGGTAACCAATAAGCTTCCCGTAAATGTGCCCTAACAGGTGTGGTACCGCCAGATGCCGAAAGTTGACCACCGTGTTGAGTTCAGCCGGTAGAACCGCGAGCCAGCAGAGGATAGCCCAAGAAAAAGTGAACAAAATGTTTTTTCGTCGAATCTCAAGTGTTGTGTTCACATAAAGTCGCATAGCTACGTCGTACATTCGCCCTCAATTGACTAATAATAATATATCTGAATAAATTAGTCGCTCCTAGGCAATAATTCAAAGTCTATACTACTCACCGTGGATTTTTCATCACACTGTGGATTTTTCTTCGAGGTTCCACCCTATAACATCCGCGGTACTAATTAAAGCCATTTTCAACATGCACAGGCTGGGAAGCAGAGGTGACAACACTCACAACCCATAGATGCTACTTGTATTGTTCTTTAAGAACTGTTGTATGTCACCGGACGATGCTTATCACAATAGTGACAGAACAACACACAATCAGTTTAAATAAGATAAAAGTAAGAGAGCTTATTAGGTCCAGTTGGATTTTTATCAACCAAGACAAAAACGGATAGATGCAATTATTTTCCCCATTAAAAATCATAAATCTACAATATTATCTTCTAATATTAAATACTAATAATTCTTTATGGCCAACACTAGATCCATAATAAAAACAAAACATTAAATTAAATCTTGAAAAATAATAAACCTGCCTACTAAACAATTCAATAAAAACATTCATTCATTCAAGCTGCAGTATTGAGCTTTTGTTTATACATATCTGTCGAGAAGATACTGTCTGACGGATTCCATAAAACGAAAATTTGAATATACATAAATCTGTCATGCTAAGGTTTGGCTAGAAATCTGGGTGCGACCGCCAGCCAGACAGTATTAGTATATTATTATCTATGAGCCAGGCTGCCTAGTGCGTTACTATGATGATTACGTTACATTTTAAAGATCGTAGGCGATGACCATCAACTAATTTATTCACAGTGCGTATTGCATTGTCTTCCTATTGTAATCTATCGAGACGCTATTGTTATGACTAGCGTTGCAAGGACATGATATGCAACAATTATGGAGATAGAGATGCCGTTTCTTTTGTACATGTTTATCTCACTATACTAAGGCCCAAGTTCATCGACAACATAACAGACGATTAGGGCAAAATCTGCCGTTTAAACATAAATTTTTGTATGGGTAATCGGCCGATTTCCTTTAAACATCTGTTTATTGTCGGTGAACATGGCCCTTAATGTCATGTAAAACGAGTGTAGTGACAAGTTGTGGCGTAACGTGAGACGCTCATATGCAACAGTTGAGTACGATAGGTCGAGTCGTTAACCATGCTAAACTGGATGACAACTTACATCACTAGACTGTGAAATTAGAACATCTTACAGATATACAATTTGGACAGAAAGTACTAGAATTTATTTAAATAATGATCACAGGGCACGAAGGCTTTACGGAAACAGGCTGGCCGACACGCAACGACAATGCGTAGGTCGCCAGGACAACAATACACTGCGCTCAAATACTTCGCACAGTGTTTTCACATTGTTCCCCGGTACTAACGCTTTTGTTCCACAAAATATAAACCAGCGAATATTATTGTAACTGGTGTTAAACAAAGCGCTCAGTGGACGTATCAAGCTACAGTTATGCTGTTTAACTGAAATTACATTGTGAATTGTGAAACTGAGGATACATAAACCTTGCACTAGACGTTGCAGTGTTATTAAAACTCTATTTCCAAACAGCAACGATAGTATTACTACTAGTTGCTGTTTGAAAATGGAGTTGTTGATGGTAACAGTAGTATTTTTTATTGGCTTGGTGAGGGGAGGGGTGCCTCTACCGGCTAAACTCACCACGGTGGTCCACTTTCGGCACCTGCAGGTCTACCTCGTAAAGATAATGGTAATGAACATCGATTTTGGTAATGAACCTCAATACGATCGTGAGAGACTAAACTTTGAGGTAGGTACTTAGTAATTTTTTTACGGTTCATGAAGATGGGAGTCCTAAATTTATGATCGGTAATTTTTTTACGGATAAGCTCGAAGTTTGGTCTCTCAGGATCATATTGAAGTTTATTACCAGAATCGATGTTCATTATCATTTCAGTTACGCAGTAGACCCCCTGATGGTGGACTTCCGGAACTCTTGAAGCCCTGCAGTAGCCCACCACGGTTTTAATTACTAAACAAATTATAGTTTTTATTGATAACATAATCATGTAACCAAAAGTCTTTAATTTTCTCTACGTGTTAATTTACTTTAGTTGCTGACTATATCAGGTAATGAATAGAGATTCTACACACGATGTGTAATGAGGATTAAATTAAACTACGGGTTTTGATACTTCAAGTAAACAGTTTTTAAGAAAGAAATCATATTTATTACTTATTACACAAACAACGACGCACAACACAAAACAATTTTTTTTCTTTTAGTTCAGCGGTCTTAGACTTAATGTACTATGAATCAACGCAGTTTGAGCGGCTTACGTCATTTTATAGGGAAGGAAACTGACGCACTTCGATATTTATGTAGGTATATCTAAGTATTGTTCGGTTAAACTTAATAACTACTAAATTGACAATATTTTGTCAGAGTTTTTTGCATTCGTTACGAATATTGTAGGCCTAAACTGAATGAGCTGTTCTGCAGAATTAATGATTTTTTTAATTCTTCTGAAAACGCTATGCGTGGAAATTTTTGATAATGGTTTTAAATTACCATACCATAGCGAAAATCGCTACACCAGTTATAACTGTTAGAATTACGATGCCGCAAAACTGCACGTACGAAATACTCGTACTTGATAATTTGTGTATAGTTAAGCTGCCCACGCGCATCGTGGAGCGTAGGATTTGTGAGGTATTCGCGCACCACACCCACAAACCACAACGATCTGTCAAGTGCCGATTGATGTTACCTTGCAAAAAAATCTTTATTATTCTTTAAATGGAACATTATAGTTATAGAAATAATACGAAGAAGTTCTCAAGTCAGAAAGAAATATATCGACGTATATCGTCGTTGATAGTCCCATACCGCGTAACTAACATTGCTAAATACCGCGTATGTACTAAAATAAATTAAATTTTAATTTTTGCGTATGTAGGCCATTGTGAATGATTAATAGACGCCATATTTGAATACAATCTACCGAACACAGCATTGCACCCAGAAAGAAACACAAAAGCTCTACAATTACTTGGTTCCGCGGCGAATAAAAGTATCCCCATTTCATTGTAGACAGTAAGGGCAATAGTTGTGCTCTATAAATCGAAATAGGATGGCAGGTAACATTCCGCGGGCGACTGGCCCGGGCAAGTCCCCTCCCTCCGTATAATTACCACGCCGCCGAATAAAAACACTCTAGACGAAAGACATTCTCCATACATCCTTATTTGTAAAGTGTCGATTAACATTACAAAAGGTCATCTGTATGTAGACGTTTTGAAGAACCTATTGTAAGTAACATGTAATTTCAAGTTCAAGTTAAAACCTTGTAAAAAGTTTAAATTCCGCTCATTAAAAACGTAATAACTTTATATTCATTGTTTTGTAAAAATATATGTATCATGTATATTTTCCTTACAAACTGCATTTTTAAACGGAAACTCGACTAAGACCTATCGGCCAATAAAGACCAATCGACCTAAACACATTTAAAATTAGATCTTAATTTATTTACAGACAACTGCATTGTTTCTTTGAATACCATTACAGCTGCACGTCCAAGAGTCGTGTCCTTCAAATCGTGACGTTGTACCGTGGACTCCAACGCTAATGACTAGTAATTTAATCGAATTATCCATCACGATACTCCGACTTGGCATTCATTCTAATCTCGAGATCAGATAGTTTTGGGTAGCGACGAAAACGCATACTTTTTGTCCTTACATACCGAAGTTTAAATAAAAAAGTCGTGAAGAGCTCTTGTAAAAACTTTGTTAATGATCGTAAGGGCTCGTCGGCTTTACCTGAGTAGAAACAAACAGGTAGATAAATATACCGTCTTTTTATGGAATACGGATGTACGAGATGTTTATTATTTATGTAGTTAACCACAGATCTGATAATTTATAAAATATTTTGAAGTCGTAACAGCTTCGATTCAACAATTATTTTAGACTTATAAATATACGTATAATACCTATATTAAGGTATATTTATTTTGTTTAATTGTTTATTATTTTAATCTGAGTATTTTATTATAATGCTTCTGGTCTTTTCTCACTGGCGCATGTGGTGTTAAATTTTTATAATTGATCCTCAAATATTGATGGTGAACTAAATAAATAAAATAAATATTATATACTTACTTAGTTCAAGGTAGTTAATAGCGGATACGTGCGTAGTTTATACTCTCGAGTACATGAAACCAGTTTTATATGGAAGCCATGTTGCGTCTTTTTTTCTGAAGAAACGGATGCTTGGTTGGTGCGAAAAGTTGAAAGCACTGAAGTAGAAAAAAAGGAAATACCTTTAAATCATCGGCTCTACGACCTATAAATATATCTGAGAGCAAAGAGCTTTGATGTTCCTTACCATAAATCTCGACTAAAAGGCGACATCGTACGGATCCGTCGCATCAAATTAATCTTGAACTTACTTACTGTATACTTCGTTATGTACCTATGTATTTATAATATATTATACTCTACAACAGTAAATAAAAACCGTTTGAAAAGCTAGCACTTGTGTGTAAAATATACTTTAGTGAAATAGTTGGTTCTATGTTAGACTATTTCACTATCACAGAACACAGAAAGATGAACATGTCTTTTCTGTGTTCTGTGGTCACTATGATAGAACTATAAACTTAGAATTAAAGAAATAATTTTCATATTGTTTTCTCAAGAAACGTGTAATGCTAGGTACAACTAAACACAGCTTCCTGATAGCCTTGAACGTACAAAAAGTAAAATTCTAAGTTATTTTAGTGTCAAGTATCATTTTTCACGAAACTACTCAAGAACAATGATGAACTTTGAACAAATATGTTGGTTCTATTGCCCATTGTTATATAATTTTTATATACCCGATTATTTTACCACGGTCGTAATGTGTTACTGAGATAAATCTGCAATTACCGTATTGTGTAGAAACCAAAAGTATTTTGGAACCATTACGAATACAATGCAATGCTCATCTTTCGGAGTCTTTGAGATGTTTTTTTGATTTTTATCTATATCGTTTCAGTGTTCTAGGATTAAACCATCTAAGCTACCATCGTACCATCCAAGTTGAAGACAAAACCATTAACTACATTCGATATTAGGTGGCCAATCGCTGGTTAATTTGCTTAAAGTGACTAATCCCAAATACTCTCGATAGTAAATCTGATCGAATAATGGCATTGTAATTCGAACCTGTTTAATTTTGAGGGCATTACTTAATGTATACTTGGTCGTCCAGCAGTGGTCGAAATTCGTCTGTAATTCTGCACTCTTTCTCCATATAAACTTTAACTATGCCAAATCTCACACTCTTGATCGGTTGATTCTAACAGATATCCAGTAAATAATACACAAATTGTACTCAATATTATTTCTATTATTTACTCGCGACCACTACACGTGCACGGACAGCACGGTACACATGAATGATGCAATAAATCTTAAGTTACAGATAAAATCCGATAAGACTGCATAAATAATTTACAGAGACGCTAGGTACCCATTATGTTCATAACATTGTCTAAATATACTTTTGGATTACTTTCTGATGAATATCTACATACACCATGAACATACAGGTTGTTACTTCGAAGCAGTGCTTGTATATCCGAAACAATAAAAGAATATCCGCACATTTCCATTGGCAAAGTAAGTTTAGCTTACTCTTCTAAGTCGCGAGGTCACGAGGCATAACCGAACCTACCTACTTCTCTACCACTAGCTTAGACTGTTTACATGACCATAGTACTAGAATATTTTCATTCTAATATCTCTCTACCTCTCGCTTACGCCACCAATGTAAACAAATGTTTTATTTGTGTTCACTGAAACAAACCCTTTAAGTAAGAGGCTTTTACGGAACGTGCACTTGAGTTATTTATTATGCTCTGCGGGCTCACCATCCGCGATGATACTGAAAAAAAAGAAAGCTTCTAAGCCTTGACTATGTCTACTTAACAATAAATAAAATCGATCAACGTTAAAGGGCTGGATAAAAGGATATAATCACGTAACCACGTTCTCGGATCAGTACACCATGTATAATACAGTCAGCAACATTGATGAACTAAACGTAATTTTAAAATTGTTCCATGAAAGCAGAAAATTGTTGTTCTTAACTAACCATAAAATTACGCTATTCTAGTATTATAATAATGAATTATAAAAAGTAATTCAATTTGTAAGTTTTCATTCATAAAAAGCCTTTAAAACTTTGTTCAGTGATCTGCTACTTGTATCGTCCACTGTACCATAAAAGAGCCGCTGTAAAAGGACTAGAACGACGTCATAAAATAGACAATTATTGCACTTACGATTGTAAGAGCCTTTGAAGACTGAACGTCACCGCCTGAGTGTTCGGTAGCTATGTACTTACATTTCAAAAGTCCACAACTATTTTTTTTTAAATTGTTTGAACTTTGAAACTAAGTTTGAACTACAACGCGATGTTTTAGGTACCTAGAGGAATCTCGTCAAATTAATTGCTAAATATATAACTAATGTATATAAATAATGTTTTATATTATACACAGAAACTGTTACAAACGAATACTACCAGTACATTGTGTTCACAATACATATTAAAATCAGAGTATACTGTCCAGTTTCTCGGCTGCTATTGAAGCCAATTAGGTCAGGAATCAGGATAGTCCGTATCATAAAGTTATTATTTTATGGTCCGTATAGTAATATTTTTTGTTATTTTCCTGGTAACAAATCAACAAGTTATAGAAATATTGATGCCAATGTTCTAGACACAAGATACAAGATACCAGGTAGGTGATGCTCTACTCTACATGGTGGTCAAGCCTCCATAGTAATGATACAGGAGATTGGCCCAGAGTTCCAAAATGGTAACAAATTTTTGGTGGTGTTAGTGTGTCGCTGGCATGCCAGCATGATTGGGTCGGCACGACCGGGGAAGTACTACCCTCCCTCAGAATACATATCTACTGTTGCGTTTCGTTCGGTGAGTGTGGAGCACCGGAGGCCCAATTCCTCCCTTAGTCCCCTTCCCTCTCCTTTCCCTCCCTTTTTCCTAACACCATCCTAAAAGGTCGGTAACGCATCGGTAAATCCTCTGGTGTTGCAGTTGATTATGGGCGGTGGTATCACTTACCATCAGGCGAACCGCATGCTCGTTTGCCCCCAATAATATTAAATGGAGAAAAAAAATTTACAAAGAGGACAGATCTATCATTCTGCAATAAAGTACAACGTTGATAGTCTACTCTAAACTATAGCTACCTACATAAGTAATTGATTATTACACAAAGCCTACCAAAATGTTGTTCAAATGTTTTGGTTTGATTTATCACATACTTGTGAATAGCTTGGGTAATACCTACGAACGCTTATTGAGTGTGGTTGCGACCGAAGTGCGTCAATGTGACTCACAGTCACGGTCTCAGTAATAATCACATACGACTCAGTCGTAAAACGAATTGTTCATTAGTAGATGCTACCATGACTGCTCATGCAATATTATTGAACTTGTCCCATGTTTCATACGGTGCGTTGCGTCGACGCAACGCAGACAACTTTTACACAACGCGCGACGCTACAGTGCATAGTGTGACATACTATGTCAGTGACTTTTCTATAAAAATTGTCTACGCTGCGCGCTGCGTCGACGCAACGCAACGCACCTTGTGGCATCACCGTTAGTTGGTAATCAAACAAATATTTTGATTTTTATTTCATAGAGATAGGTGTAGTAAATAATTGATGTTCTTGCTAGGAATGCTGAAAAAGGAAATAACTCACTAGTTGGTTTTTTAAGTTATTAATCACAGCTATTATAAAATATTTGCTGCTAATTAAGTAAGATGTTCTATTCCAATTTTTGTTCAAATTATTTAAAAGGGGAACACTCGCTGAGTTGCTTTTACTGTTTTTCCTTACGGGATAACTAACTAATAAACGGTACTTACTTAAGTATTTAAATTAAGTATGCTGAAATTATTATCCCAATCTCATCAAAATTATAGCGTTCCACTCTGTATAGTTAATTAATTATATTTGGCAAAATTAATCATTTACTGAAAAATTCTCGAAAAATCTTCTGAAAAGTCCTACCATCTTAGATATAACACAAGGGAAATAATTTAATGCTATAGATATCTACATCCAACAAACATTCTGGTAAGTATCAGTCAAAAGTTGAACAAAAGGATCGGTTTAACAGACGCAGTATCTAGCATAACAAAGATCAAGTTTCATAGCATCAGGAATGTCGAGGCTCGGAGGTAATGCTAAGTAGCTATTTGTCGCATAATTGGACATGGGACATGACATGGCGGCGCTGCACGTGCGCGTGAGTCAGTCAGTCCAGGCCGGCCTGCGCCCACGCACCACCACGCCACTTTATGTGATTATGGACTGAACTTATCATAACTTTCATCAGTATACAATCAAATTATTGTTGGAAATACCGAGAATTCCAGAACAATGCCCGATACAATTCTGAATCTATGTTCAGAAGAAACACAAGTTTTCTAAAACTACTTCATCAGTTTTTACTCTTCGAAAGACCTATCTGTACATTCAGAGCATCTCTATATTTTTATTTCCGGGCAGAGCACTTAGTTATTGATCAATATTTCTTGAAAGAAGTTAAACATATCTAACCTTCCGCTATTGTTTCCAATTTTAATACGATATTATACCTATGCGTGAGTCATCAATAATTAATTTGATAAACACTGACCATCAATAACAAATCCTAAAAATAAATATTTAAATAAAAGGGAAATGTTTGTTTAATAAATAATAATTGAATAGGCTTGCGTTTGACCACTGTCTCACTCACCTGATGTCAAATGATGATGCAGTCGAAGGACCTAGAATCTCGACATTTCATAAGTGCCTGTATCTGGTTTACATGAAATAAAGATATATTCGAATCTATTCGCTTGCCTAGAAGTAAACTATTCACTCATGTCTTGAAGAAGTAGAGTATTTAGTACGTACTTTCATTAGTGGAGCAACTCAAAACATATCTTTTGAATAACTAAAATTAAGTTGATACATTATACAGGCACTATTGAAATGATTAACGGGTGGATAACCGTCACTGTGGTTTATAAGAGTCAACTACAAACAACAATAATTCTATAGAACTTCCTCAAAGCATTTACTTATAGAACAGTTACACATTTATTTCTGTAGGATGACCATCATTTCATTTTAATAAGGCTATGCGGTAGCTTTACGAGCAGCGCTATGCACGGTGGTCTTATGTGGCATGTCCTATGGGTTGTATGTCAGTCTTGGACCAACATAAAAGGCGCTCACATCCGCCATGAATGCATTGAGGTCAGCTACTCTGTAATCTAGTGACCAGGGAAATCCAATAAAGATGTACTCGCGTTTAATGCTAGAGATCGTGGTGACGCGCTCCATCATCAAATTTCCTTATGTGAATGTGAGAGAAAGTATCTGGCCCACTTCATACCCCATGTTATAATACCTCTCGTTTCCATGATCAATAACAAGATCAAGAACATGAGCATTGTAGTTTGAACAATCACTAAAAAGTTAAAATTTCTTGAGCCACCTTTGTTTTTGACTGACCACTGCCGTGGTTCAATATTTAGATCGTTGGCGTTTGACACCGTGGTCCCAAAGAGCCTATTTAAAACGAGCAATTAGGTGATTGACACCGCGGTCCCAACCGAGCGTGATGTCAAACGCCTAAAGACCCTCCAAAGCAGGCAACATTATTTATAAAAAAAAATGCCTCTTCCTAGATGTCGAAAAAGTGTTGCTTTTATTTTCAGTAGGTACTTTACGACCTACTTACCTAATTACGTTAACCACTTCTGATAAGATTAAAAGTTACTCGTAAAAGACTGAAATTGATACAATGACCTCCACCTTTTGTTATCATCACTCTTTATTAATGGAGCAAACATTCAATTGCTTTGTGATGTTTTTATTAATTTAAAAAATATTTACTGTATCTATACACAATTTAGGGCTGATTTATCAATCGCCAGATAACTTTATCTGAGGGAATAAATTTGAATTTTTGACAACTTTCCTATACAAAGTCTGACAAACTTCTAAATTCGCTGGATAAAACATTAGATACCTATCTGGCGATTGAAAAATCAGCCCTAAATATTATTTCTAAGAAATAAACAAAATATCTTCAAGTGTTTTAAATCTGCTAATGTCCACTTATCGTTCTATATAAGTAACGCAACATCTGCAAACCATTAGTCCGAACGAAGAAAAAATTCCCTTTGCTTCGGACAAAGACCCTCGGCGGAATCCACTTGACGGTAAGCCAAACATATGGCGGTTTGGGAAACGGCTTTTGTTGTTTTTACCACGATCACGTACATTGGCTGCATACTTAATAAAGTATACAAAAATTAACTAAGTATACATGCGGCCAAGATGCAGGATACGTCTTCAAGGGACTTACGTATCCTCTAACTAAAAGATTAGCAGAGGTAACAAACAAAATACTAAAATTTGAAGCATGGCCATTTTTCGGAATCGAACAATAGTGCTCATTGTTATTCTAAGATATTTACGATGGGCGCGCAGACGACCACCAACTTGGCTATACTTTTCCAATAACACTTATCGACGCTTGGTATATTCATAAACCGAATAAAACTGCTTAAGCACACAAACGTGGTATCACTCGGATATCAGACCATGAATTATTAGTTTATAGGATGGTCGTATCTCAAAGAATGTCTCGTCATTTTTCTGAGAACCGGTCGTTGGTCGAGATTCGTAGTGAGCGTGGCGCACCATACAGCACGGTACAATAGGTGTTTCGAGTTTTCAAGGCGCCCGTTCCTCTCGCATACCTGGCGATGGCCGGCTCGACGCTACAACGACAACGGTCCTATTGTTTCACCATCGATTTATTTCGAGTTTTGACTGTTAACAAACTGAAAATTTATTACGTTCCAAGGTAAAATAATACGTGACGGCACAATAGTCTTGCAGTAATAACATTTTGGATTTTTTGTTATATAATAAAGGCACCAAACGTGCCTTAAAGGTCAACTAGTAATGGAGGTTATTGACGTCCACGTCTTGCCTTATTTCGTGTTACTGATAAGCGTTCAGTGTTATTTATTGAAGTAGATATAAAAGAACATACAATATTGGCGACCAAATTTTATTAGTCGTACTCGTAGACTCGTCTTCATTTTGCTTTGGCGGATCATGTGGGAGGAGTTTATCTCAATTCTAAAAAAGAAACGGTACAATTTGTACGTTCGTTTCATTTCGGTATTTCCAACAATATTAGAAAACGGCGCGTGTCTCGATACCATATCGTTTCACCAGTGGAGCAGCAAAAGTATAGTTTACCGGTCGTTAACTACGCTCGCGACCTTTTGCGTTGAGTAATCGCCGACAACCAATCATGCAGAAATGTAAACGTTTGCCAAAACTAACTCGGTTATCTACACAACTGCTGCATGTTTAATATTATAATATATTAAATTATGTGTTTTATGCAATGCACGCGGTTGCAAGGTTCGGTTCGGATGCATCGTAGATTCGTAGTATGTGATAGTTGAGTGAAGTCTTTACCAGACGACTGGACGTCGCCATGTTATGACAAAACTTCCATGATTATTGATATTAACTAAGTGATAAACACTGCTTAATTATTCGTCCTCTTTCAATGTTTTGTAAGATTACTTGAAAACTGATACAATAAATCCTCTGGCGGCAATGTCAGGAAGTTTTACTTTTTTTGCGATGTTTCCGAAAAGTAAACTTGTACAACAGTTTCACACGGCACACGTAATACATGTCCGTATGACGAAGTACTGGCAACCCGGCAAGGTCGGCCACTTCCTACGAGAAGTTAAGTTAGGGACGCATGTAGGCAGCGATGCAGGTGCAGGTGAATGTCTAATGCCAGTGGAAGTCAAGAAATACCTGCCTCATCTATGAGCTAATTTAGGTAGATCAACTATTACTTATAATGGTGTTTTACAAAATACTGTGAAAAGTTGAACGTGTCAAGTTGTTTTGATGCCAAACAGAACTACAAAGGAATTCATTCATATACACTTTCAAGACAAAAATAGTGGAGACCTTCATCCAATTACAAGATCTACATCTTGCGAAGGTCTGTCCATAAAAATAATGAGCTGTCGAATGTGGCGTCTATATTATGAAATTCGAGCGTCTCATGGCTGAATCAAGTTTGACAAGGTACGTAGAGGCACCGCTAATGCTGCTGACCACTCGGTATGGACACATTGTCGCGAAAGCGGTTCTTGCTCCCAGCGCCGCACATTCCACATAACCAAATGATCATTAGTGCAAAAACAGGAGGTGGTTACAACACAACCTATCTCAACATTCTCGAACGAGCTTTGTAGCGAATATCTATAATGTTAATCGTGAAATACCAGGTAATAGGTATTCTGTAGCGGACTGGGCTGGGCATTCACTTGGTACTTGCAGTAAGTTGGTCAAACTGACAGTTTTCATTATAGTTAAATCATTTTGATATCAAGAGCTTATGTAGCAACCGGTTTGCGTGGTGTTCCTAGAATTATTGTGTTTCTCTATTATAATGTTAAGTTTGTTGCACAGTAGCCAGAGCTTTTTGGAGCAGTTCATACCTAATCTACCTATCTATCTGCATAAAATTTTGAATATAGGACAGCTGCAATTTCACAATGACTATCATTTATCAACTGTTCAGTTGATAAATGATAGTGTCAGCAATCATCAGTCCATCATCCTTATGTGACTACGAAAACATGCAGTACCAGCTACATATGGTTTAATTGCTGGGAACTTAGGCACCTACTCAAGAGGATATAAATCAATTTAAGTAAGTCGGATGACTAGTTCATGAA
Source organism: Allophyes oxyacanthae (assembly GCA_932294325.1). Taxonomy (NCBI): domain Eukaryota; kingdom Metazoa; phylum Arthropoda; class Insecta; order Lepidoptera; family Noctuidae; genus Allophyes; species Allophyes oxyacanthae. Next base: position 11,240,068 of record OW028613.1, on the reverse strand, counting down.
GCTAAGGAAATGTACAAACTTGATCCATATTAAATACTATCACGCTTGCATTAAGGGTAAGGGCAGAGGTGTATCTACTATCTACTAACTGTTGTGAATCCACATTTCGTCGATGAAGTGATTACTTAGTCCCATTACTTAGACCAATAGAGGGCGACCGTTTTGCCATACCGAGCAGAAATCCAAAATACGGACTACTACTGGTAATTTCCAAAGAGAAAAACCCAATAACACTGCCCGACCAGGGAATCGAATCCAGGACTTAACGTTGTTACGCTCACATGCGACCGCTGGACGAGTGCGGCAGTTGATGAAAACTGTATCTAGGTAACCAATAAAAAGAGTAAAAAACCCGCGTAAACTACCCACAGCAAGAATCGATGTGTGGACTAACCTGACCAGTAGCTTTCTTATAGCGGTGCGTGGCTTCCCGTACGAGGTCCCTGACCAGCAGGTCGCCGGCGCCGCACGGCACCAGCACCCGCACAGACCCGAAACACACCGTCACCTTCATGACGACACTATGATTCACCAAAACACAACGCCACTCCGTCGCAATATCCACTAGCTAGCATATTAATTTGTCATCAAACTAATAGGAGCAGAACGTTATCTGATGCACATGGCAAAGGTAACCCTGCCTCGAAGCCGCTCACGAAGCACCCGCGATACAAAAAGAACAAAAACACCAGATCGTCCGTGTGTTTTCATAGCGCAGTCGGAGCGTCTCGCCGCACCCTCGGACTGGTCCACCGTGCACTTACTCCAATGTTAAATTCACACATCAAACACTAGATTCACATTCAACATGAAGCACATATCGATAAGATTACGCGAAGTATGAGCGAATAGTGCGCGCGCTCTCAACGGCAGCAACGGTCGTGGCAAGGAACATGAATAAGAATTTGAAGTTGTTTGTAGCGGCGGAGCGCGGGGAGGGCGGCGGGACGCGACGACCGGTTCCCGCGCACAGCCAATCGGTGGCGGCGTGCCGGCCCGCAGCTGTGCAGTGTGCGCCTGTGGTGGTGGCCCACCGAACCGCCCGCGTCATACCTGCCTCGCTCCGGTTTGTATTTCACTCGCATACCGACTATTACACATTATTTTGAATGAAACTGTCCCTGATTACTGGCTAACTGAGTCATTAAGTTGCGAGAACTTGCGATAAGTCCGAAACTGGTAGCGTTCAGTCAGTCTTTCACAAGCGAGCAGCCTACTTGTTTCTTTACAACTTACTACTCGCTCGTTGGTATTCGCGGTAGACACGACACATACACATACAATAATAATCACAGTACAAATGTTAGTATCATCACAGTAATCATAACTTGGAGTGATGTCATACAATCCACAAAATACTAAGTAAGCACTTGGCTAAGTTGCTGTCTGGCAAAATATGTGTAATCAATATTACCATGCCAACCACTGTTCTATGGAAAACAAACCCCTACAATGCAAGCAGACCTTTCCATGGAAAGTATTCAGTATTTACTAGTAAAGTGTTCATTACTATAAATCCGGGGGGCCAGTGGAATCCTTAATGATCCTCCTGTAAGGTATCTGGCTAAGCAAAGAGTTTCAACCATTCCCATATTTTAAATTTTTCAATGAATAATAAAACAATTGATGTTTTCCAAAGCCTGTACTCAATTATTCTGCACACAAGTGGACACATACATAATATACATAACGCAGCACAGAGTTGTGTGTGTTTTGCATAGGAATGCAGTTCACTTTTTCATTATACATCCACACAATAAAACATTATCTCGTTGGTGCCTATTTATATTTAAATCAATCAGTGCTAGTAGTCCTACACAAATATTTATAAGAACCATATTTATATTAGGTATATATTTATATATATATTTATTATACCATTATGTATACATAATTAACATATTTTTTTTAAATAATAGAAAAAATATTATTTTGGACAAGGTTTTCCTTTGGCAGTTGTTCATTATGATGAGTACAATCATTCGCTAACGTTTTCCAAACTATTCAATATTCGCCGTGTATAATGTTTCATCATTGACCGTGACACCTTCAGTCCAAAATTATAATTTTATTTTTGGCCCGTTCTAATGTTAAATTACCACGTGGGATTGTAACAATATCCGTTGATGATGCGAGCGTGGTTGGGTTCAAGGCGAAGGGCATTTGTATGCGGAACACAACGCTAGTAACCGACAGCCGACACTCCAGTACCTGACCCGCAAACCTATGTGACATAACAACTTTAGTGAAGATTACTGGAAAAGCCTTTAAATAAATAGATCAAGAGAAAATAATTAGTTTTTGATTTCACACGTTTTAGTAATATCTAACTGCATTCTTGATTTCTTTTGCGGAATAAATAATTGAATTCCTACTATCTTATTAATAAATCCAGCCCATTACTGTCCCACTGCTGGGCACTGGCCTCTGCTCAGAATAAGAAGGGTTAGGCCTTAGTTCACCACGCTAGCCTGGTACGGGTTGGTGGAGTACACACACCATCGAGAACTTTATGAGGCCCTCTCACGTGTGCATGTTTCCTCACGATGTTTTCCTTCACCGTTATCGCAAGTGATAATCAAATTCTGATCCGCACTTAAATTACAAAAGTTAAAGGTGCGGGCCGGTTACGAACTCAGACCCTCCTGCATGGAAGGCAAGCGGTCAACTGCTAGGCTCTTAATGGGGTATGAAAATAAAAACAAGTACTGGTGATGTAAACCACTTTTAATTTGTAATAAGTAATTAATATTGCTTAGGTAATTGAATTTAAATAAATAAAAATACACAATACACTTGCTACATAAGGCGCAATTCAAGTACATAAAATTATATAATGATATATATAATTTTATATGAGATAATAACATGTAGGTAGTCTGTGTCCAAGCTGTTCTTTATTCACATAACAATAGTTTTTAGTATACTTTGTGCTCAGAAGGTAATGGTTGTGTCTAAGAATCAACAATTATACTTTTTTTGCATTCGTTTTGTAAATAAATAGCGTTAATGTGAATACCACAGCAAAAAAAGGTTTTGAATTCTACGAATTTTAATCATTTATTATGTGACCGTCAAATTACATTGAATTACTTTAATAAAGATACAGTAATTCCTCAATGAGTATATTAAAAACATTCAAAATATTATTCAACTACTTACCTACCAAGGTACACTAGACGTCAGATCTATTTTGTCAATTTGAAAATTCTTTCGTTTGAATTTATATTGAGATGAACTAGTAAACTTTTATATCAAAAACATAACATTACATCCAAGCGTCAAAGAAATAATTAACTTTGATTACAAGCATTACATAAAAATAGTTTGGCACTATGTGTACATCATCAACATGAAAAACATTAAATCGAAATACTGACAATAAAAATAGCAAACAAGAGAATTCCTTCAAAAAATAATATATCTTCACAGTGTTATACTTAGGTATAGGTATGTATTGTAAGTGGAATAGCACTTGACAGGTGAGTAACAATATTTACAAAGATTAACAATCTCTAGATCTCACTGAAGCACTATACCATGCTCGTCCTATTTACAATTCTCAGACATTAACATCTCTCAACCCACTTGCTGCAGCCGAAAATTAAGTTTAATAATTGTGATGTAATTGAAATGCCGTCATGAAAATTAAATAATTATAGGTACCTACTTTCAATCAGATAAAGAATTTGTAAAATGTAAGTACATACAAGCAGGTATTTATCAATTAAAGGAAACATAATTATAAATACTGTTTATCTAAGGGCTTGATATAATCAGTACAAAAATAGCCCAAAAAATAATTCATGACTAATAAAAGTTTGTGGGCCAGCTACCGAATAATTTTAAGTACATGCTTTGTCAAGTAATACAGCGTCGCTCTATGTACGTACAGAGGCTACATGTGCCTCGAATGATAAATATATACTTTTTCAAATTGCTATAATTATTTTTTACTCTAAAATAACAATAATTACATGAAATTGACACATAAACTTATATTACAGTTAAATAATAAAAAAATAATTGATATTTATTAATACAGAGAATATTCTACAACAAATATTCACTAGTGGTGTTTATGTAATGGTTGTACTTTCAAGTCTCACGGCTGTTTACTTATGAACTACATGATATTACCTCTCCTCCACCTTTTAACGATATCTCATCAATAAAGTACACAACAAAATAACAGGGACCGTCGATGGCACTTTATTCTTTATAAAGAAACGACCAAACTTTAGAAAACCATTAGTGACTAGATTACGGAAAGAAAAGGCCGAAAGGGTTGATATTTACTGAAAAATGTTAGCGAAAATAGCGGAACATTACAATTTCCATCGTTACATACTATATTAAATATATAGGCAGATAAAAAGAATACTACAAAGCATAATCATCCAGCTATGGTAACAATATTCACTCTAAAGATAGTTTGAAATGCATTATATTTACGTACTTACGTATAGTTAGTTCACACCACTTTACTAAGGTCTCCATCTCACAAAACATAGAGACAAACTAACGGGACAGGGGCCAGCCCTTACACTAGAACACTGACATTAACAGAGATTGGTCGCTCAAATTCGAATTCCTATACCGTTATCAGTTATCACAAGACAAACCATAAATAATTCTAAGTCAGAGCACCTTATAATTGTAGAGATCATCGCATACTCCTACAGATGATGCATCACGCCATCACATGGCACATTCAGCTGTACATGAATATCATACAGTGTTACATTAATAGGTACATATTGACACAATTTACATAGTACAAAATCATCAAAGTACAGGCACGTCAGCAATTATGATAAAATAATTATATCCGCGTATGCGAAAAACGATGCGCTTCGTCTATACGACCACAAATTGTTTTGTTACAGAAACGAACAATGGGGAACAAAGTTAACGTTTTGAGTATTCATTTCTTTTAATTAGAGAGCCAAATTTACTGTTCCCCCGTTAAATGTTCCAAATTAAATACGTCCGTGTTACTGTCATGACAGCTAAACATTTTGAGATTTTTATTATCACAATTGACCAAAAGGCAGTACACAAGAAAATAGTCGAAACGTACACGGTCCACAGTCGATTCACAAGTCGAATATCACAACTCACGACATATCACAGTATCACTACACATCACTCTCGCCGTCGGTGACGTGCGCGGGCTGGCCGAAGTTCCTCGTGATGGACTCGCTGACAGTGCGAATGTTCGCGAGGTACCTGTGCGCGGGCTCGTCCGAGTCGTATATGGCGCTGAGCGACTCGAGTGAGACCAGCGCCTCGGAGTCGAGAAGGCGCGACGAGGCGCGCGAGGATACGTCGTCGTCGCGGTCGAAATAACACGAGTTGACGTCGCTGAGCGCCGCCTCGGCGTCGGTGAGGCCGGCCTCGTTCAGCATGGATACGTTCTCTAGCGCGGGGTCGTCCGTGGTATACCCAGTGCTCTCCGGGTGCCCCCCCTCCCCGTCACCCTCACCCTCTGAACACGACGAACTCCATTCGGATTGACTCTCCCCGTAGTGACCCATTTCTCTATGATTAGAAGTGGTCACCTAGAAGTGGAATAATTTGTGACATTTAAAATGAATTATGGTCGACTGGTCCATTTCGCAGAAACTTGAAATAAACTTACCCGGTTATGTAGTCTCTCCTGGACCTCTTTCTCCCTATCCTTCTCCCTGACCATAATAGAGTCCGGCTTCCTTTCGCATGGTGGACTACAAATGTAAAATATTTAATGTTAGATTACTTCTGTAAGCAAGCAACTGTTGGTCTGCAGAATGCAAGAATTTTCAAATAAAATCTAACTGCAACAAGCGCTTAGCTTCTACGAATTACAACATACTACGATCACAAAAATCCGTTTGCCAAGCGTGTTTATTGTGACGATATTTTCATTCCAGTGGTCGTTCACAGGCTGGTAATGAGGACGAGTGATGAGTTGTCATAGCGTGCTAACCTGAGCCGATGTCTGTCGTGTTTAGGCGAGGGCAGTTCCACGACGACGTCGGTCGGCAGCACGCCGGGGAACTCCGCGGGGGCGCCGGGCCGCGCCGGGCTGGCCGCGTCGTGCCGCGCCACCTGCGCGATGGCCGCCAGCCCCACCGCGTGGAGGGGACTGCTGTTGTTATTGTTGCAGTTACGCATCGGTTCCAGAGATGGATTCGCGCCCCTGTGAACGATAACATCGTAAATCTGAGCTAAAATTATTTTTCTAGCCTACCGAAGTGTGTTACCGTACAAAGACCTCCCTCAAAAAGGTATCTATAGTTACCACGATGGGCAAGTGGGTGGATCACTACAGAACTTGTCCTATAATATCTATACATATAAATATATTATAGAAGCGGTGTGCACCGTGTGGAAATAAGGTTGCCTTTTATGGAAGCTGGATATTGTGCGTTTCTCAACAAAAACGAGACTTCAAAATCGGAAATAATTGACTTAGTGATGCTAGGTGTTAGGCTTACCTGAGCTCGAGTTTCAGCTCCTTCCGCTCCGATTTTGGTGGATTGATCTTAATGAGATTTTTATCGTCAAGCAGTCGCTGGATCTCTCGTTCGAAAGGTGGCACGCACGCCACGTCCGAAGGACTCCGCTTAGCGAACGGTTCCCGGCTTTCGTGGTTCAAATGCTTTAGGTTTGTCGGCCTACCGCCTGAACTCGAGAACGAGTCAGCCCGTTGCCCGAGTCGGATGGCAACATCCTTCTTGTCTGTTTGACAGCAGCCGTCGCGTTTCGCGGAAGCCTGAAGCATGTTTATGATACTCCTCTGCAGCTTTTCTTCTTCCTTTTGGAAGTCAACACTACCGTCAAGGAACTTGTCCTCAAGGGACGGTTTCCTCGCGATCTTATGTTTTGCGTACAGTTCGTTGATATGATTGGCGGTGGGTTTACTAGGTCGAGGCGGGTAGTCGTACGCGGGACTGGGATTGGCGCGCTGCGGGCGCGACGGGGGATTCCACTGCGGGCGCGGGGGGGAAGGGGACGCGTCCGTCGTGCGCGAGTAGCTCTCATCGGACGAGCTGAGGCTGGGCGAGCGCGTGAGCGAGCTGAGCTCGTCGGCGGAGGAGTGCACGCGGGGGCTGCGCGCGAGCGGCAGGCTCTCGCTGGAGCGCGGGCGCGGCAGGCGGGCGGGCGCGCGCCGCTTGTGCTGCGCGGGCGGGCGCGCCTCCTGCGGCCGCGGCCACGGCGGCACCAGCGCGCGCGGCGGCGGCCAGCGCGCCCCCCCCGCCCCGGGCGCCCCGTGCGGCGGAGGGGGAGGGGGAGTCTCGTCGCTCTCCTTATTCCTCCGACCCTTGCTGCCTTTATTGTTCCCGTTACTTTGATGTCCGTTAGAGGGCAGAAGAGGCTCGTTTTCTGCGGCAACTGATGACTCCCTCAAAGGGGGCAGTCTTGAAGGCTGTGCGGCTGCTCTTCTGGCAGAATTCTGCAGCATCGCAAGTGGTGTTGCGACTCCACCGTAAGCGGTAGGTGGGTTGGGCGTCGGCCCGTTAGACGAGCTCTGCACAGTTCCATTCGCGGGCGCCCTGTCTGTCAAGAAGTAGGTGGTCATTTCTCCTTTCCCCTTCACTTTGACCTTCCCTCTACATACAAACTGGTACGGTAAATCCTTAAGCACTTGGAACACCTCTTCAGTAACTTGCGTATGGTTTGGAAGCCCCGTGGAGTCCATACGAGAAGCTACATTCACCGTATTTCCCCAAATATCGTATTGTGGTTTCCGTGCACCAATTACACCAGCAACTACTGGACCAACGTTTATACCTACGAAGAAAGAGTTTATTATACAGAGAAAAATTTCATAATCCATTTATTCCTTGCTAAAATTCTAATATCAATTCATTCTAAGAGTCTGTCAGACTCACCAACACGCAGCATGAAGTTGTTATAGGAGTTATCGTTGATGTCCTTCAGCTTGTCTCTCATGGCGAACACGAACTCCACCAGCGTCGCCATGTGCTTGCGAGTGCTGGCTTCATCAGTCATCTTCCGGTCGGGTATCAAACCGACCGCCGCCATGTATGTCGAACCAACTGTTTTGATCTTGTCTATTGCACCAAAACGATCTTCTCCCAGAAGCTGAAATATAACAGAAGATATAATATTTTTTTTAAATATTGCCCCTCGCTAGGATTTCTCCTGTATCGAGGGTACAGTTTACAACATACATATCACATGCATATTGAAATTCTAATCAAGTAAACTATTTTACATAAAAAATGCTCTTTGTCGCTTGGCTGAAAATAAATTTCTCCATCCTTTCTCTTGGATATTATGTGAGCTACTGCACCTATCTGAGGTTTATTACAATTTACGGCGCTCAATGATCCGCCTAACATTGATGATTATAAACCTCTGCCTAAATCCTATAGTTATAATGTGGAAGAGCTGCTGAAGTGGATGTTGATGGCGAATAAATTGTGCTTATGGCATTATATCAAAAAATAAGGAGTCACCATTTAAAAAAAAATTCTTCATCTACATTTTTTACCCCAAAACGTTACAAAAGAACAATCACCTCATCAAAATCCGCGATGATCTCATTCAGCAGCCGCAGACATTCCATTCCCTGGTTGTTTCCGTCCAGCTCCATGTAGAACTCGTGGTAGTTGGTGATGGAGGCGAACACCACTCCCACCCGCTGGTACGATTGGTGGTACAGGTCCTGACAACGGCGCCTCTTGATCAGCGGACACAGACAGCGTGCAAGCCATGCGGACACGTCCGTGTGGGGGCAGTGACAGAGGGGGGGGGGGGACTTTATTACTAGTGCTCATTTGAGGCGAAAGATGCCTTTTGTTATAGTTATTAAAATACTACAAATATAACTATAGTTGGCTCTTTGATTACCCGATATTTCTTGTAAATGTAGGAAATGTTGTAGTTTACATGTCAATCGTCTAAAAATCATTTTGTTACTTATTACTATTACTATAAGTATTAATGTTTGTTTATTAAAACGTTATCAGATAATGAAAAACTGTCATGGGGGATTCGATCGAAATTCCCAGACATAAAACAACAAACAAGACAATGGTGCGCTATTCTGTTACACATCGCACTAAACAAATATCAATCACACTATATATCTTTCTCACACACACCATAATAAAAGGACAGGAAATATTTAGAACTGTTAAATTAGTCTATGCCCTTGTAAGTTACAGGAAATTAGACGCAACCTATAATGATGGCGACTAAATTCACTTTTTTAACAAGCAAGTCGACTAATCTGACTGGATTAAATATCTTACATCCTTTTCTCATGTTTTTTATTAGTAAGAGACAGTGAGATTGAATTAATTTAGTTTGTAAACAACAGAATCAGCACCATTGTCATGGGTGTTTTAGTTCAAACACATCACACTCACAAAATGGACTTGCGGTTGGTAAATTGACCGTCATATTGTTATTAGTCAGCGGTTCAACTGTGACTACCCCATTCCTAATTTTATTCATTACGTTGTAGTTTTAACGGAGAAATTGGTATTTTATAAAAGAAATAAGATTATAATCTGTCACTAGACACCCCATACGTGCGATGTGCGACACATATAAAAGCAATATGAATGACCACCAAAACGAATGAGTGAATGATTAAGTAGAATTGAATGAATTTTGTGATAGACAACATTTGCATAGTGAACATTGCAACCAGTGTTGAAGAATATCATGCATTCATAACTTTATGCATGTCCTCACAAAATGGGCCCAGACGCGTCACCAGCAACGCGGATCCGCAACGACATAAAATACGTCGATGTGATTTTGCATTGCTTTTGATGAGACTAGGCCCGCGTGTCTGCTGGCCGATTTTCAGTGTCATTACTTTCATACATTATGAATATCGTGTTAACTTTGAACCGACAATACGCCATTATGTATGGCAATGATACATATAGTCGGCCAGCCGGGCTAATATGAGCGCCACGACATGCTTTTGTCGTCGCATTATCTCGTGTGGATTCAGGTTTTTAGAGACATTACCTCGTCTTGTCATGACGACAAACTTCTGTCACGGTGCGCATGTTAGCCTAGCAGATAGCATCACGTGTGTTGACACGCACATAACCCTTTACTTGTAAGCCGAGAGCCGTCAGAAATATAAGCAATTCTCATCTTGTATGTTAATATTAGTTGACTTATGTATTTAAAATTACGTAAGCATCAGAAAGCTCCATCAATAGCACTTATAGGAATCAGTTGGCTCACTTATTTCAAACAACGCGATGCTAAAACATTACGCACACTTTACTATCTAGTTTATTAAAACAAAACACATTGTATGTACATTTCCATGTGGGATTGACAGTCGGGAAGAGAGAGAGAGAGACATTGTATGTACATTTCGTGGCTGTGCCCTTAGCGTGAGCCAGCTGGTCTCCTAGCTGTGTCAATAGTTACCATGTTCGTTCTAAACTGGTTGTCCAAGAAATGTGTTGCCACGTGAGCTGGCAGAAGATTGAACAGAATTCTCCTGTTTGATGCCTGAAATTAAATGTTTTACATGTATTTAAATTATTTTATAGCATAGTGGGATGACTAGGTATTCAAATATTGAAATCGGTAAAGGCAGAAGCGTAACTTTATGAACGCAGTACTGGAAGATTGCTGGGAGAATTCACCCCTAGAGAGCCCTGATGGTGGTACACTGAAATAATTATAACTAAATTTATGAATTATGATCCAAATTATATGTAGGTCCCAATTTCAAAGTTAACAAATTCATACTGCCTCATATAGCTCGTCCAGAAAACATTGTGCCTGTAGCAAAAAAAAATAAAAAAATTGTCGTATGTTGTTGTTTAGACTAGACTGTCTTCTACATTACAACACAGGGAATCCTAGTGAACGTTATAAACATGCAAATTTTATTCTTCAAGTAAGTGTGTTAACCTGCAAAGCGTCCATATCCCTCTTCTCGTCCCTGGCCTGCGCCTGCCACAGGAAGTCGAGTCGCGCCGTCCACTCCGTCTGCCGCGCATGTAGCAACACCGCCAGCGCGAGTGCCACTGTCCATGCACTCGCCACGTAAGCTGAACCCACTAGACCTGAACTGAAAGTTTTATTGTGGTTAAGTACAGTTAACGAAAAGATCCAGACAGATGGAGAACCCTAGCACATATTAAATAATATTTACTTCGTAACAGATACTTCACTACCTTGAGCGAAGTACGCAATTTTTTTTCTAACCGACTTCAACAATAGGAAGAGGTTCTCAATTCGACTGTATGTTTGTTACGCGATTTCTCTGCCAATTGCAGATCGATTTGGAAAATTCTTTTTTTATTTTAAGGGTATACTCTCGAGGTGGTCCCATTTAAATTTGGTGAAGATCTGATGAAAAACTTCGGAGATAGACAATGGAACTCTTGATTGAATATCAGCATAAATCACTCGCGATTGCTGTAATCGCAATTATGTTTATGCCACTCAAAATAAACTTTAAAAATAATAAAAACCGACTTCAAAAAACTAAAAAGTATAAAATAATTTTCTTAAAGTACTTAACAGGGGCCTTTCATTCTTCAACGCACCTAGCTTGGCAGTGGCACTGACTTCAGAAGCTGACAAGTATTTTAAGAAAATTATTTAATACTTTTAACTTTTTGAAGTCGGTTTTTAAGCTCAATTGCCGCGCCGCTAAATTTCATATTGCTAAAGCTCGCTACTGGCGAGTTGGTTAGATCTAACGCACCCGCGCCACCCTACCACACCCGTCGTCCTCCCTCGAACGTACTTACTACTTGTACCGTAAACGGTACACCAAGTGGTAGGCATTAATCGAGCAAGTGACGGTGGCCCTGACCCCAGTAAAAGCTAATAATTATATTACGCAACTAAAGCAGTTTCAGGCATCTTTAGCATTACGGAAATCTCAGTCTCTTAATTGAAATCGCTGATTTTGACAGTTTACTTAACAATTTTCACAATTGAACCGTCAATGGGATTCCAATTGCCAGGGAGTTATGTAATTAGAGGGCTGGGTTAGATCTTTCAGATTTCTTGATTATGATGTTGACCGCACGATTCGTTTAGATAAAGAGGAAAATATATTATTAGCCCAATATTGAATGAACAGGAACATGGCTGCAATCTGGCCGATAGCTTGTTGTTCTCGTGGCTCCAAATGAGATAGACTGTCAATAATGCTATAATTCTAAACAATCTGGTATTTTAGCATTCATACTATTCCGGACACTGTAAGTCAGATCATAGGCATGTTCACGGGATGCAAGCTAAACGCCATCCTCTGCTATCATCCTGCGATAAATACAATGTCTCCTTACAGTATTTACGACGACCTCTTTCTTTACTTAACGTACCCAGACTTAGACACGTGAACTCTCTAATTCTACCGGGATTAGACAGATCGTGTTTCATTACTAATCCTCTTTGAACCTGAAGACATTGTTAGGTAAGTCATTGTTGTAAGTTAATTAGGTGTTACTTGCTAATCTAATTTGAATGTTTTTTTAGAGGTCGTCACTTTCACATTTATAATATTATTATGTGTTCTAATCTGAACTAAAATACTCACTCGGTCATAAGATCGTAACAATCGAAGAGTGCCTTATGGAAGCCCAGTATCACGCCCATGTATCCTGCCGTCATGACCGACAGCAGGATTCCCTTCACCAGGATGGGGAGTCTGAGGAACACGGCGACCACGAGCATGCTGAGGCAGCAGCCCAGCGTGATGTACAGGGGCACTGGGCAGGCCAGGTGTTCCGTGCGACTAGACCACAGCTGGGCTGCCACGTCGCCTCTCATTGTGAACACTTCGTCCATTGTTGTAGTGTTGCCTGTTAGATTTCTGCACAGCTCTATGTGTTCACATGTTACCTGCAAATAACATAATTTTAAGGAAAAAGCTGCTGAATTATATTTGTAATTCGTTCGTGGCTAATTGAATATTTAAAACGTACAGATTTTTAATTTTAGATTATTTCTTGGGACCGTGTACTGTAGATACCTACATTTCTTATTTTTATAAGGTTCACGCCTATAATTATCGACGTTCTGAACTTCTGGCAACCCTATACAATCTCACTTTTATTTTATACCACGATTAATCTTCGTTGAGGACATTAAAACGATAAATACATAAAAATATATCTTACCACATTAACTTGTCCAACTGCATATCCAAGCACAATAGTGAATGTAGTGATAGCATTCCTCAGTGTAAAGGGTCGGGACACATCGCAGGGTATGAGCCTAAGCCTCGCGGCCAACGTCAAGGCTAACACAGCGGCAGACCAGGCAAAGGCGGTGACAAAAAGTATGAGAAGTATGTAGGTCTGTGGTAGGATGGACGCTTGTAGTGCGCCCGCTGCAACGAGAGCGCAAAGTGCCGCGCTGAGAGATCCCGCCCAGCCACCGTCTGTTGATGCGCGGTACTGTAAGATTAAAATATAACATTAAAACACCTGAAGCGGACAGGCCGATCGCCTAATAAGACAACAATTAAAAATAAAATAAATCCATACTGCAATTACCACAGCACCTTACCAAACTGTGACTTATAATTCCAATACTTACCTTAATACATCGGGGCATTTCATTGTTCGCACGGTTACACATCAAGCTACAAAGCCTATATATACAATGCGAGGTCAGCTTATATTGGAAATGCATAGCTTGATATGTAGCCGTGAGTACCACTTCTGATGAAATAAAGGTGTCTGAACTCGGAACTGCAGAGTCTAAGAATTGTATTTCAATTTCAATACACGTATATCCGACCTGAGCTTCCTTATCAGCATCCTTGAAGCACAGCGTGAGCAGGTGCACGTGCGTGGCCTTCTCGCGGTGCACGGAGCGCGCGTCGATGGCCTGCGCCAGGTACTTGTTCACGCGGTTGGTGGGCTGGTGGTACACAGACGAGTGCCGCTTTTTCAACGGACGCTTAAACTTCTCCGTCACTTTATTCTGTCAAAACCCACACACTATGTTAGCAATACAAATCTTACAAAAATAACTCTAAAGCGACTACTAACCACCGATTTGTACAACGATTATAATGGAACATATATCTGGACACATCGATAAGGTAAAGTTAAGGTACACAAGGGTATGGCCGAGGTCAGGGTACACATGAGGGCCATGCCGACTCCATGCTACACAATTTGGAATTTAGAACTGACCTTAGAAAACAAAAGTTCCGGAATCCAAAGCAGCATCACGTTATTAGAATAGTAATGAAATGAAGTATAAACATAATACAGACAACAGATACTTTTAAGATTGGCGGGATATTGAATTATAACTTTGTAAAAATAACTAAGACTGCATTGTTAGAATTTACTTTAAGAGAGATCGACAGTAGTAATCGAGACTTAAGCCTAAACAATTTTGTGTTTGATTATTTCAAATAGAATTATGTGAGACAGTCAGATAAAAGAAAGCAGTGGAAATAATCAAGCACATTAAAATGAAGTCTAGATAATAATAAGAGGGCAAGTGACGTCATGCAAGTTAGTCGACAGTCGGGGCTCATGCCATGCTCTAGTGCTCGAGGTGACTAGTCGGGGTAGCGAGTGAAACACAGTTCGGTGCAGCCGGCTTTATTATCGAACATTCTATAAAACAATCTCAAGTTTATAAACAGTTGACAATTCCGAAGTAAGAAACAGGTGATAGATAGTGAGTGGTTGTGTGTGCTCACGTCGATATTAGTCGTCCCCTGTCCATTTAATCAGTTCACAGTGAATAGAAACAGAATAGCGAACGTGTTCGCGGCAGGTATTGTACCCTCAGATATTGTGGGGAATTGCGTACCTACAGTCAATTAACGGGAATTATAAATGTGTCGCCCGGTACATAGTGGAAAACAATAATACACATGAACAACATTTTGTCTGCGCTTACTGTTTCAGCGGGTATTTGTTGTGGAACTAATGTCCAAGGGCAGAATATCTGAAAAACAATGAGCAGACGTCTCATGTTAGTCGCTGGTGTATTTCAGTCTTCCACACAATGTTCAGTTGGATCAGAAAGCCTGAATGAATAATGGAAATATGTAAACAACAAGTCAGAGAGAGTTGAAATGCAATTTTACTTAAGTTTAATAAATTATCACATTTATTACTTTAATTTCATACAAAGAATAACAATGAGTGAAGGCTTGAACAGACCAGCAACTAAATGAACACTCGGGAATCAATCGGGACAGTCGGAGGTAAAGTTTTTGTGCTTAGAGGTAAATGTGTACGATACTATTCGGTTCCAGTGTGTGTTGGGGGACTAATACATAATTACTGTGTTTGTGTAGCTCGTGTTTAATAAACATAACAATGAAGTTGGCAAAAACGAAAATCGCAAATGTGGTGCGAAGCGTCATAAAACATTCTTAATTTCCTCGCAAAATTATTTCTGTAGTACTCATGAAAAAGCTTCAGTGCACACTTTAAAATGTCATAAAAGCAGCATAGATTAAGTTCCAAAACCACCACTCAAACCAAACTAACTACTAGGAAACCATTAAGCGAGGTTATCATTCGCCACACAGTGTACGTACGAAACGCATCGTAATTGCTACATCGATGCGTCTCGCGTATCACATCATATCTGAAGCGTGAAATCTCAGTCGTGGGAGAAATAGCTATATGGCTTTATTTAATATTCCTAAACTAGACCTAAGGCAAGTACCATATTATACTAAATCATCCCTAGAATGCAAGTGTGGAACGAGCGCACGCCGCAACATGATGTCGCCCGCAAACGTTCCCGACACTTGTGGCGGCGAGCGTACGTCTACTACGTATACGCACTATGCAAAATCATCTGTGCCAGATTAGTTTAAAAATTCGGTGAATCGCAGAAATCGATGCAAAGTTCCAATTATAGTCGTAAATAGCACAGATCAAAGAAAAGGTGCGTAATTGCGTATGCATAATATTAACATGTGCGGGGGTGTCGTCGACGGCGTGCGTGCGGAGGGCGTGGTGCTGCATGACGGCGTCGAAGGTGTGGTGGTGCGGGGCGGCCGCGGGCGCGGGGCTGGGGGGGCCGGCGGGGGAGGGCCGCAGGGCGGGGCTCACGTCGTCGCGCCGCATGGCCGCCAGCCGCAGCGCCTCGGCCGAGCCCGGCTCCGCGTGCAGCGCGCGCCGCAGGTCCAGCACCTGCCGAGAGCGCGCTTGTACACCGGCCACCAGGAAAGCTTTAGCCCACTGTTATAACTACGCGCACGCGTGAGGGACGACAGCCGCGAATTTAATAGAAACCTGGATGTTACAGATTTTCATATTCGCCCGCCGTTGTCTCTCGCGTTTCAAATGCCTCAAATAACACCCAATTTAACAGTGAAACAAAGTTTATTTATATTTCTAACTACATCATATCAAATGATAAACATTTTATGACAACGAAATCCACCGATATTTCTGATATTTTCACATTTAGAGTTTTAGAAAATATAAAGACAGTATCAAATCAAATGAAATAAAAGAGAACTTACCTTTACAAGTCGAGAGTAGATCACCGATACGAGAAAATATATCACTCGAGACAAACATTCTGAAGAGCGAGATAAAGCCGTGGACATTGAACTCGTATTATTTAGTCATGTCCATTATGGTGCAATATTTTCGCAAAAAAGTTTAAGTGCAAACAATAAGATTTAAAATTTTATGTAACGGATAAACTGTTGGAAGAATTCCTCTCGCTGTGGATAATTACGACAACCGGGGGCGCCCTTAGTGCCTTCCTGTCATATTCACATGCTGGTATGGGGCGCAAACGATTTCCGTCGCTAGTTATGCAAGAGGAACTGTTCCGTGAACTGCTTTGTTCGTTCTCGAGTTTGTCATACGGTTGTACCTTCCTGGCGGCGTTGGCCTTCAGCTCCTGAGGGGAGGCGGCCATGTTTGAGAAAGGGACGTCGACGTTGAACTTGATGGAGTGCAGCAATTGCACCACCACGTTGGACACGTTCTTGAACGAGAGCTTCCGTCGCGATGCGGAGCCGAGGCCCACGCCTGCTGACAGACACATCTGCAAATAATACGTCTAGCTATCATCAAAATCCATCGACTACTGAACATTGCCCCTTCACAATACTTCCATAATCACCGCACTTAACCTAAGAATTACTGCAGGCAGTAAGTTAATGTGTTCCCCGATCTTTAGTAGCTTTTTATTACCTTAGAACATGCTCGTAACTAAGACCAACCGACTGTCTACAGTTATAATAGTAGTGTGTAGATACTCCGTAATGTTTATGTTAATAAAAAAATTGGTATTCTTTACCATAACAATTAAAGGCCAGTCTTTATTATTTCGCTATACAATTCGTAACAACTAATCTCATTTCGTCAATTGGCTTACTTAATCTCGTAAAAAATTAATCAAATAAATGGGAGAAGTCCCTGCGGGTTTCAGGGAAGCTTGTTAAAGATTACTTTAATAAGTGTGGACGTACTTTTCTTCGTCGCGGCGGTGGGATGATGAAGTAAGTCTGCACAGAATGGTCCCGGAGGTACGCGTTGCGACCGCCGCCGTGACCCGGCTCCACTTCGTAAGCTCCGCCGAGGCATTCCAGCGTCGCCTGCGTTATGTGCACACGCCTGAAAGAGAATTGCGACATGTACGATGCAAATAATAAAACGAGAAATAAGAAAATGGTAGTCTACTTTTTTAAACTTTTGAATCAAATTCACATTTCAATTTCTGCAGTTATATAATTAGGTATGATTTGCAAGTGACGAAGCAAGTCTTCGAGCCTTACGAACTATTTTTAAAATGTCCGTCGCTTTGGCCATGCATTTCTGCCAAGATCCTAATTTGGTTTCCAACGTCTGAGCGAGTTCGGTATCCGGCCGATAAGTTTGATTCGAACCTTATGGAATGCTCAATAGCCGGTTGTACAACTTGTAGTTTTTCTAGTGTACATATATGAGCGTAAGCCGTTTTCACATTTCTGCCGTAAATTAGTATTATACTTACCCTGGTTCTCCGCCAGCCTCCATGTTGTTGGCGAGCGTGACATCATTGGACCAGACGTCGTACTGCCACTTGCGCAGACCCAGCACTCCGCATAACACTCTTCCTGTGTGGATGCCCACGCGCATGTTTAGCTGTACATCCGTCGCTTCCACCACAGACCTGGTGATTATAACGAACTGTCGTCATGCTATTGATATATCGCAGAAAAGTCTCAAGTCAACACAACCTCGAATTTAGAATCTTGCATTTGGCATAAAAAAATAAAATAAAATGTTGCTAAAAAAATAGCCTACTCTGCGATTTACTAATGAATTATATTAATAAGCTAGCAACTTTTTTTATCATACTATCACTAATCCGCCATGTAGTAACAGTTTTCATTATGGATGGCATAACACAGATAAAACACTAGATACTATATTCCGAGGAAAGCCTGTGTACAGTGAACAGTACGGCTCTACTGACACGGTAAGTGTTCAATCCGAACTATTCGAAGTAACAATATACTGGAGTAATGTACAGTCAACATCAAAAGTAAGTGATGAACAGACGGATGTCCAAACTGGTAAATAACATGTTCCAATAACCTTAAATAATAGTTTAGCAATTGAAATTCGTATTTTAGAAGTCGATGGCGTAGAAATCGAATTCGTCCAAGAGTATACCTATCTATTTGGTACAATTAGTCTCTTTCCAGAACAGACAAGATAAAGAAGTTGCCAGATGCACCGAAAGGCGTGGAAGAGCTAATGGTCCATGAAAGATCTATTATAGGGAAATATCTCACCCTCAATAGAAACTCATGGACGTATGTATTTTGCCTATCCTCACCTACAGTGCTCAGACTTGTTCTTTGACAAAACATCAAAAGTCCGTACTCAGGGTTTGCCAGCGAACCATGGCGTATAGTATCTTAGGAGTCTGACCGCATAACACGCCATAATAACTAGCATACTGCGCTGCAAAACTCAGATCACCGAGACGTTGTTCCAAAAGCCACAAGCATAAAATGGAACTGAGCTGGTTATGTCTGCCGCAAGTCGGACGAGCTGTGAGCAAAACTCGCCACTGAGTGGAGCCCACACAACGTTAGACCACGTCGAGGCAGGCCTAGGAGATGGCGAAACGAGCAATTTGAAGGTGGAACAATAACGGCTGAATAATTGAATGAATGAATAAGGGATAATAATATTTGAAAATTCGACTTATCTTCACTTAGTTTTGACGCTGAATGTAACCGAATTAAAAAAAACTAGGTACCTTATATTAATTATATTGTTTGTCTTTGAAATTAAATTCTTAAAATTGACCGCTATTTGTAAAATTTACTCAGAAAATCTTGTTTGGAAACAGTATCTACCTATTCAGAGTAAAATAGATTAGTTAAAAAGTTATTTTAAATCCCAGGAGGCAAATAATAGCTCCGGAGTTGAAGGAGAAAATTAAACTTTTATAGTCACGTAAGAACCTGCGGACAAAACTGGTTTAGTTACCTACTCATAAAATTGAATGATAAATGGGTAATTATTTTGAGTAATAAATGTTTGTTAACCTAGACTAGGTAATTAACGTCACGTCTCAATCGATATGTTATAAAAATATGATTCATCGGTAAAGGCAAAAAGGGTGACAAATCATGAAACTTTATTTGCTCTATGATTATTGTATTGGTACGTATATTTTTGTGATTCACACAACATTTTAAAGCAAAATTAATTTGACAGGCGGATAGGCAGTAGCCCCCTCTGACTTAAGCCACATAGATAATATTTAATAAATAAAGCTTTAAATAACCGTTTAATTATATTAATGTGACTGTTCCGAGCCACTGGGCTGGTGAAAACTTAGTTTTTTCAATAGTTAGAAGTATTCGGATGTTTATACGGCTCCCCGACAAACAAGCAATATATGTTACAAATAGACTTCTGTTAATCGTATCTCACCACATCGTACATTTATTTCACTTTTATATCTTGCAATCAAGAAATCTGACGTGAATGCAAGGGTTTTTGATAACATGTATTTTCAAATAAAGTAAATATTTAAGTCTTCTTTGAAAGTATTTTAAGTTCAATCATTTGTTAAAGTAGCATTAGCTTATATAGCGTAAAAATAAAGAAATGGCGAATCAGAGGAATTGGAATAATCGATTCCATTCAAATGAGTTAAAAATGTATCTCAAAGCCATATCCCGAACTACCGCTAAGGTCAGGAATTCCTCTCCATCGGTCCTCCACAATCCTTGGGGTGTTTAGTTTTCACAGATCACAAACAGTGAGACAATTTAATTTCATAAAATAAGGATAAAAAGGAGTTTTTGATTAATTCAAAGGAATTCCAACTGACGATTGTGTTGATATTACAGTTTCCTCTTATTAATTTTTATAATTATATTAATATTCCTCTCATGGTGCAATGGGTAGATAATCTCAAGGGATTTCATGTTGGCACGTTTGTTAACACGGAACTCTAAAACAGTATATAAATCAAGTAAACGGTGTAAAATGTTACTCAGAATATAAATCTCTTCAAAACACTTGGGTTGTAAGTCTTTCACAATGAATAGACAAACGTTACTGAAAGACGAATGGCGATAAACTTGGCAGCAGTGCGCACGCGTCTGAATCTACCTATTCAGTGTTCCAAATAAAAATGTGCAGATGTAAACAACACAGTAGGATGCGAATTGCTAAAATAAGTTTATCTTACTTCACACTGGAATTCGCAAACGCCTTTTTATTTAATTTACGTTTCCCGTTCTTGCGTATATCCTTAAATTTGTTCCAATAATATCTGGGGGCCTAAAAAGGCCACATTGAGCGATTCATCTACTGATCTGGATAGTAACTGTCAAACAGATGATTACTGATTAGGAACCTTATACGGATGACATTAAGAGTTGTCAGTTAAGTAGATTTTGATGAATTCATGATTCATGATTCATGAATCATGAATTCATCAAAAGCGGTCTTTTTAGCCCCCCTGATGAAATTGTACAAAAATATTGTAGAAAACTAGATACTTAAAGACTATATGACATATTTTTTAAACAGAATTAATGTTCTACAAGTGACATGAATTTAATTTGAGCATTGTTTCTTGGATTGTTGTGGCTTGACGTAGACATTTGTTTGCATTGTTATGTATACCCAAAGATTAAAAAGCATGGCACTTATCCAATATAGTTTATGCCGAATGACAAGATGAAGATGTGGGTGTAGGCATTTACGGGTCTAATAACTAGATTAAGCGTGTTCTTATTTTAGAGGTGATTCAGTAAATTTGACTAATCTATGAATTCAAATACTTACTTCTTTTAATTTTTGAATTAAAACTTTTTCCCTCGTCATTCTACATAATGGATACTTTATTCAGCTATTTTGAAATTAAACTTGAGTCGAGCGCTCCTTGTGGAGTTCCTATAATGAGACGGCTACATTTCTCGTTCACGGCGTACAAAATCTTGGTAATTTTCCCAGATTAATTCTTAATGTTTCACAAAGCTACGAATTAAATTAAACGAGTTTATTAAGTTACTGTAATGGCAGTAGTCGTTCTTTTCAGCGTAATTAAAGGGGTAGACCGACGCGCGACGTTCGTTCGACACCATGATTTAATGTCGCCCTGAAGTTAGAGTTTATTGTAGGCATGTGCTCACTCGTATTTATGCAAGTGAAAAAATATCACGCAATGGCAAAAACTATTCAGGGACTTCGCTTAGCTAATGAACCATAACTAATTATGGCCAGTTTTACGTTTTCCTTTGTTGTTTATTAGAGCCACAGTTGATTTTATTGCAATGAGTTTTATCGGTGACAAATCGACCTCACTTTTACAGTCCATTTTGTTCTGTGTAATGTGCATAATTATGAAACTATAGAGGCCGAGAAAGAATTCCTGACTTTTTTGCTGAAATACTTCTTAATACAATTTTAGTATAAAAACCTGTGCGACATCACAATTTACTAAAGTTAATAAAGCTACCGTCAGGCAGACAGCGACTGCTGACTCATATTTTTTCATTAGTTTACGACGGGCGGCGGCGGTACACCGAATTAAATCTGAAAGTGACTATAGAATATCAATTGTAGATACCTTACTTATAACACGCTGTACAAGATCCTTTTAAGGGGTGATTGTACTCATCATTATTAACAACTTGTACTACGGGATCAACCCTTAAATCGTGAAAAAAAATCTGGTGTTCCATACATATAATTCAATATTACCAGACAAAATTTATGGAACAGCAGTTTTTTTTTTTATCTCGATTTCAGGTTTGGTCCCATAATAAAAGTTTTTCGTAATGATGAGTACAACAACCCCTTAAAGGGATCGGGACTAGAAAGGCAGGATCTTATATAGGAAGCCCCATTTGTTCCCTTTACAAATCTGGTACATACGACCATCAATCACGCTGGTAACAAGTAGACACCTTCGTAAAGTAATACAGAGTGAGCCAAGACCGAACTCATCTTCATTCGTCAATCATTCGTATGAATTACACTTCGGTCACATTCTAAGAACATATCTTGGACTGTGCTTCAGTGGAGTGAGACGACAAATTAATTACCTATTTGTTGGATGAGTTAGGAAGTGGGTCATCGAGCGTTATTCAACAAGACTGGATTTCATTCCAGTGTTGGCTGTCAATAGCAGTAATGAGTTACGCACGAAAGGGAAATACATTTATAGTAACATTTTATTCCAATTCAGCGATTTCCCGTCCGCATTGAGTTGATAATTATAATCATTATGTATTGTATAAAAACTTCTCAGGTCTGAGCGGATGTGAAGCTTGGACACTGACTCTAAAGGAGGAAAACAAACTCCTAGCAATGGATAGGAGGGTTCTATGAAAGATCTTGGGTCCTGGGAAGAGACCAGACGGCAGCTGGAGAATCAGAAAGAATGCCGAGATAGAACAGCTCGTGAACGATCCGAACATCATCGGGGAGACGAAAGCCTACAGACACCGGTGGCTCGGTCACATCGAGAGAATGGCAGAAAATCGCGGTGTTAAGAGAGCCTATCTGGGACGACCGACTGGGCGACGTCCCGTGGATCGACCCAGATATCGCTGGACTGGAGTGATTTAGTAGAAGCTGATCTTCGGGATCTTCGAGGTAACGATTGGCGAGAAACTGCCCTGGATCGACATGAGTGGCGTTCTCTCGTATCGGAGGCTAAGTCACACTTTGAGTCGTTGAGCCAACGGAGTCTGCAACGGTCTGAAGTAGTTAAACAAGATAATAAAACTGAATTATGAACTTGGATTAGACCTCTCTAGAGAATTCATAAAAATAAATCCAATTATTATCCACAGCCATAAAGTTTAATCTCTGAAGTGTATAAAATAAATTAAGACATTAGCTAAGAATACTGCAAGCATAAAGCTCTTGTCTTTTGAATCGTTATATTAGTATCTACGAAGTTACTACAATTTTTGGGGGATAAGCAATTTCAGAGCTTTTAAACAGTAATATAAATAATTAGTGTTATTTTCTTGGCGGTACCCACAATGTTTAATAGTTCTTTTACGATGGGACCAACACAGAAATCGCGAGAAAAAAAATCTGCTGTTCCATACCCAATAAATCAATATTACTCGACTAAATGTATGGAACAGCAATTTTTTTTCGCGATTTTATGGTTGGTTCCATAGTAATAGTTGTTCATAATGATGGGTGCAATAACCTCTTGAAAGGATCGGGACTAGAAAGGTAGGGGCTTGTATAACACAATATTATAGTTCGCAACAGTTATTCGAGGTGAACATGAACTCCCAGTAGCACGCTGTTACAAGCCAAATTGAATTATAAATCGGCGCGCAACTCGGAGTAGGCAGATGAGAAGTTAATCCGAGGACGCCTAACGCAATATAATTATGATATGTTAATTTCCCTTTGTTATTGCTTCGCCCCATCGCTAATGGCGTTACGAAATGTTTGGCCAATAACATCGATAAAGCTGCTATTGTTACGTTTCTTTGTTTTGTTTTGTGCCTCGGAAATAATAGCTTTGTTCCAGTTTTCCTTTTTTCGCCCGCCACTCCCTTGAATGGCAGTGGATTGAAAGGGGACACATGTCACTATCGACGCGTGCATACATCCGCTGAATACGAAATTACCCGGGTCAGTAGTATGGTAGCAGTTCGGAAACGGCGTTTGTTTGCTTGCTAGAGTCCACTTAGAGTTCAGAGCACTGAAGCCGACCATTTATGATTTATCATAAAAGAAAACGGTTTTCTGTATTTCCTATACTTTTATGTCATTTACCTATTTGCATGATTTGACCATAATCTTATTCAAATACTTCTTTTTCGTAGACCAGTTGAAATCTCAAAAGATGTCTAAGTATTTTATATATCTAATTATCAGTTTAGGAATTTCCAAAAAAGACTTTACATAACACTAATCAATGTGAGTGGTCTACAATTAATTTCTCCCCTGTGTAATACTTTAATTACAAATGACCACATGCAGTATCCTAAATTAATTGCTAAATAAAATAATACCAGCCCATTACTGATTACTGTCCCACTGCTGGGCACGGGTCTCTTCTCAGAATGAGAAGGATTGGGCCTTAGTGTACCACGCTGGCCTGGTGCGGGTTGACGGACTACACACATAATTGAGATTTTTGTGAGGCTCTCTCAGGTGTGCAGGTTTCCTTACGATGTTTTCCTTCACCGTTAACGCAAGTGATAATCAAATTTTGATCCACACATAAATTCGAAAAGTCAGAGGTGCGGGCCGGTTTCCTACTCAGACCCTCCTGCATGGAAGGCAAGTGTTCAACCGCTAGGCTATCACTGCTACATACATAAATAAATTAATAAAAATAAATAGTAACGAGTAACAATAAAATTAAATACCTATAAAATTAAGGAATAAATGAAAATTCGCCAAAACGTAAATTATTATAATAATTAGAAGTATAAATGTAAATCTACAATTTAAAGAAAAACTTATCTATTGAAGAAATCTTAAGACAACAATTACCTACTTATACAGTAAACTTCTACGTAGGTATGCAATTAAATATGTAATTATCACTTAAAACGTAGGTACAAACGTTAATTAGCAATAGAATGCTGAGAGATATTACTTCTATGTATAAAGTAAATCTCGCACACGTCGTAAATTAGTCTAAAGATACAAATGTTAGTAAAACTGCTACATGCAGCGTTTAGAAGTCTGTCATTAACAAATAACTAAACGTTCTACAGTAAATGGATTACCCTCAACAAAAATGTGAATAAAAAAAATTAAAAAAAACTTGGCAAAATTAATTGTACTGAATGTCGTCCACGGGCATACGCAGATCTCACCCCGGTCTATATATACTAGGTTAATTATATCTAGATTTAACAAAAATAACTTCATTGGACCAAGTTACATTCCAAATTTCCGACATGCACGAGCTCAAAAATAATAATTTCTATTTTCAATCATTTTTGCACTTTTGTGCATGGATTCTTAAAGTAGGTAGGTACCTATTAAACTTTATATATCTACATCGATGATATTTCCGTAATATAGGTCAATTGGACGGAGTTACACGAAAAGGATCCAACCAACATTGAGCTGAGATATTTAATTTTAAAGTTTACATCGTAATTCTTTATTGATGCAGTGCTGTAAAGTTGTTGGTTTTATTGGAACTAGTGGTCGCCCTGTTGTCGAAATTCGACCGTAATTTTAGCATTCTGCACTCCTTCTCCATATAAACTTAAACTATGCCAAATATCACATTATCTCTCCGTGCGCGCATTCTTAAAAAGGGGTAAAAAGTTTTCTCTTCACGTATTAATACATAGATTCAAGGGCAATTTTTCATATTTTTAACTTCAAAATGTGTAGTTAGGATTGGTTTCATATTTTATATGATATTATAAAATTAAATATATCAAACTAGCTTTTCCACAAGGTGGGTTGGATCCTTGTCGTTTAACTACGTCCAATTACTCACATTTCGAAAGGTCCCCCGCGCCGCGCCTTTCCAAAGGTAGTTGAAATGATAAGAAATTAAATGTTACGACGCTATCGACTAGTATTCCTTGCGGATACGATAAGGCATTCCATTACAACATCATTTGAGTTTCCTCTGTGTTCCAACACCGTGTATAAAATACAGGAAACATGTAAATGTACGTACACACGCCTGCCCTTTAGTCGAACGGTGCGGCGTGAGGCGGTACCGCGGTGTATCGACAATGCGGTGCAAAGCGGACAACGTCAACAAATTGTATGATGTTTGACTTGTGTATCTATTCGGTCGCCCCGCCCGCGCCGATCAGCACAGCTGCACAGATTGCGATAAAATATCGCCACTTGTTTATTTCCCTCTGGTATAGGACTCCCAAATACGACACTGAGCGTGCATCGAGCCTGCATGTTTGTGACGCAACGTCAGCAGAACACTAATAATAGATCACATTTTGCGAACGAGATCAGTGCTAGCGTGATAATTAATGCTCGGCTGTAAATGTAA
Organism: Allophyes oxyacanthae; assembly: GCA_932294325.1. Taxonomy (NCBI): domain Eukaryota; kingdom Metazoa; phylum Arthropoda; class Insecta; order Lepidoptera; family Noctuidae; genus Allophyes; species Allophyes oxyacanthae. The sequence continues at coordinate 11,213,608 of OW028613.1, read as the reverse complement.
GCCATTGACAGAAATCGTTCTTGCAACGTATGTTCGACAGACACCATCATTGTAGTTATTTACGTGTATCCACGAATGAGGGAATAACATTTAGGTCAAGAGCAATACATGTAGTTTCAATGACGTGCTTCGCTGACCGAACATAACGTTAGAAATAGTGTTGACAACTACTTCTGTTCAATATCTTACATCAAAGCACTGTCTAGTGTCTATCACGGTGATGATCAGTTTACATGAATAATAAATAGTAGGTATTTCATAGAAATCAAAAAGTATTAACTCCAATATTATTTTAGTTTGTGAAGTTTGAATGGTAGAAACCGCGATACAAAATATAATTTAGACATAAAAGAAAGAAATACGAAATACGCATTCACAGTTGAAGGAGCATGTCCTTCGATTTGGTTTGATCATAAAAGATATTCACGTTACGCTTGGCAAGTTTTCTACGTGACACTAAATGCTGGTACTGTCTCGCTTTTACAGAGTTGGTGTAGTCGTGCGAACACAAGGTATCATTTTTAGATGCGTGTCTGATTTTTGCGCATCCAAGGGTTAGAAGTTTTCTAATGAATACTTACTACGGATAACAAAATCATAGAACCATTTTACGTTATACTAGAATCCTTATCCAGTTCGCGCAAAATCTACTAGATATATTTTAATTATAATTCTCGTACGTGAATCATATCGCAGATATTCGGTAAATCAGTAATTCGTGTGCTACAAGGCGGAAACGTCCTTTCGATAATGTGCAGATGACAGCAGTAAACGTGACGCGTGTCTGAAACGCAACCCGCGCTGAATACAGATAGCTGTGTTCAGCTTGAGGTTTGCGGCCTGTGGTCGGACCACGGGTGTTGATTGCCTACCTCTTACGATCTACTTATACAACACCGTTATAATGGAGCACGTAATTTCGGGCTACAGTCTGTAAGACCTGTAATAAAAACCGCTCCTATGAACGATATAACCCGAGTTGCTTTTGTGAATTTTTTAGCCATATTATATTTTTCATGCATGATCTCAAGAGTAGTCAAGGTATCGCAGACCAATCTAAAAATTAAAAGCAGTTTAATAAAGTGGATCATTTTGAGCGCCAGAAAATTATTTCTGGAAACTTTTGGGATTGAAATGATACGTCTACAAAAAGTTGCCTTGAGACGATCATCTCGCAATACCTATTAGCTATAAGTAGAATGCAATAAAACTGCAACATTCCAGGTCGGCTTAACCTTCACGCGACGAGGGAGGGCCACCCAGGATGTCAGCGGGGGCTACGATCACAAAGAGTATATTTAGCTGTCTCCTTTGATGAGCCAATGCGCAGATAAGCGCGTATCGCGACATGCTCCGATGCCCGTGCCCTCGTACTACGGCCGACAAGCCACACAGACCCAGCTTATTAATTAAAAATAAATATGAGAACTACGAATAGATGAGAGGAATCTCTCCTCTATACTTCTTGCGTCATTCTAAATAGGAGTGTGTGACCTTGTCATCCTATAGGTACTATTAAAATATGGAGAGATTCCTTAGAAACCATTTGACCTAATTCTTTAACGTTTTTTAACAATTAATCACTAACTTCATATTTCACGAAAGATATTTACTGTGGTGTACTTTTTCATGGTCAGTAAGCTACTACCTCGGCTGAAATGACCAATTAAATTTTATTGTACTACGGCCGCCATAAATTGGCAAGTCAAGGTGGCGCAGTGTTTGTTTGTCGTAGGCGTGGATCATTTGTGGCCATTTGGGACTAAACAGGCATACTTTTATAGATGTCACTCTGTTGTTTGATGGGCTCGTTGTATATTAGATATAATACGTTGGTCGAGCGACCTGCAAGGTAAAGCAATGCTACTAAGGTCATGATCAAGGCCTGGATAGGTACATAATTTTTTTACATAGACCTCACTTTGCTTCTAATTGTTCCTGTTCTCATGCAAATAACTCGAATTAGGTTGTGATAAACCCCACAGGTATTCAGATAACATCTGATAGTTGGACGAACGTAACGGCCAAGCCTAAATTCGCTATGGCATCTCCCTTAGGATTTTATATTTGCACCGCTCTATTCCACTAATTGGGCTGCGTTGAAGAACAGATTCAGCGGCATCAAGTGAGACTGGAAGCTGATAGATAGATGTGACTCACGCTATAGCATCGATCATGTCGAGTCCCATCTCGACGGTGCAGCGCCCATGGTCGGAGCGCGGCTCGGGCAGCCCGGACACGCAGTAGTAGCAGTCGCCGAGGATCTTGATGCGGAGACAGTGATTATCCTGTGTAATTCAGTTTTGATATAAACATAGATACACTATACGCCTAAAAACTAACAAGACTTCGAACTACTAATCCTAGAAGCCATACTTATCGGGCTTCAGCGAATATTCAATATTTGAAATGTTGTCCATACTTATCGCGACAGCGAAAATTGTTGCCGAAGCCCGGAAAGTCCTAGCATTATATAATAAAATTATATTTACATTAGCCATTCGCGTATACACCGATTAGGTTTACATATTTGCTTCGAAGAAAAATGTCTTGCACCTATTTACACAATGGCCTCTGAAGGAGGTACCCTCCCTTGATGTTTCTCGAGTGTATGTATGTACCTATTTCTATTTCTCTGGCACACTCTATAGCCTAAAGGGCGTGATGGATTTTAATTTTAACAGATGAGGTGTCGTTATTTTCGGTTTTAATTGCGATCGTAACAGGGTATATTATATTTAAATAGGGCGTCTGCGAATAAAAAATACATTATTTTATTATTATAACAATATGTAGGTATACAAAGACGTTTATTGCAGAAACCTACCAAATAAACTTACTATATTATATTTATCACTTTTATGCTACTATTTTGACCCAATTAAAAGACAAAAAGATACGTAAGTATAACAGTTTAATAAAAATAAAAACTTTAAAATAAAACAAATGATTATAATTTTTCATAAAGGATATTCGTTTTTCCTTTCATCTTGTTCTGTCTTGTTTTGTCTCTTCAGTTAGTTCTTTTGCAGTCGGGTTTTTTTATTTTTAATATTTTGCTGATGTCATGAGCGTTTTCCCTTTCATGAAGCAGCTGTGACGTGTTGATACGTTATAACAAAAACAATAACATTCCCACTAATAGTTGAATAATGCATTACTCACATTGGCCAGCTGATCGAATCGCCCGAAGAGTTCGTTAAGTAGCCGCACCAGCTCCTGAGCACTGCACTGCGATGCGAGCACCGTGAAGCCCACTATATCGGCGAATAGGATACTGCAACAAAAGATAAACTTAAGTCATATTTTTCGAAGATTATGGTTAAAATAATCTAAATATTAATACGTGAAGAGAAAACTTTGTACCCTTTTTTAAACACATCGCGCGGACGGAGGAGTATGAAATTTGGCACAGTTAAAGTTTATATAGAGAAGGAGTGCAGAAAATTAAAATTACGGTCGAATTTCGACCACAGGGCGACCACTAGTTCTAGTTGAATATGTAAAATTTAGCTTTCGCACGTGACTTTGTCTGCGTGGAAGGTGGGTTGGTCCCATAGGTCTCATCCAGATCAAAATGGCATTACCAAACATAAATCGTCGTTTGTAGAATTCAATGAGGGAAGTCTATAATTATTTAGGCTACGCATAGAACAATGATCATGTTAAATCATCCCGTACGGGATCAGAACAAGCGACTATCAGGGATTATCAGAAATACAGAAAGCATTAATTAATTAATTAAACTTCTTATAACACCACGATCTCCGATCAGTCTACAAAAGTAATAATTCAAAATCCACTGTCGACTGTGAGGAGCGGTCATGCTTATGGGTTGTATGATGATCACCAAACTGTCCTATTTTCTTAAGATTACACACAAAAAAACAAAAAATTGCCTTTTTCGACTACGTTGTGTTTCAATTTCCAGTGTGTGCTTCTGTCAGCTAAGAAAATAGATGACATGTTCAGTTTTTTTGCACCACTCGACTCTGCTATAGCACCAAGTTACAAGGAACGAACAACTTTTTATTATTAGTTAGTTTTAATAAAAAGTTCCAAGCCAGACTAGCGGCAACATATTTCAGTTTTAATATAATTAAGTTCAAGTTTCTCGTCGTTTCTCATTTGGTTTCAGCGAAATTTCTAATGTTTAGTTTAAATTTTGAATATGTATTTATATTTCTAACCTTGGTATTTCTCGAAACTATTATTATCCGAAGTAGTTATTAATTACTTATGCGAGTATTTACTTAGTTTATAATTATTATATCAAATCAAGCTTAATAATATCCTGATCATCAAGTGTGGGGAACGCCCTACATTTATAGTCCTTCGAGCCGGATGAAACAATCATCGAGTGTCTAAGAAACATCTCACAGGGCCATTCAATTCATGCGAAATAAACCAGACTACAGAAATAAAAAGAATCGAGTTAATAGTTTCTTCGGAAATTTTATTTAATTATACAGGGGACTGTATAAAAAATACTGAAACTGTCAAAGACCAGAGTTTCGACATTAGTCGTAGTTGTGACGGGTGTGTACTGACCTTATGTATCTATATCTATCAATATATATACATAGTACGTACACAAGCTTGTCACGCTATTACTGGACTACGAATTCAAAGGAAGCGTTATGTATATGTCGAGTCCATACCGACTATGTAAACATACGAATACGTTCCTATTATCGGAAATTGTCGCGTGTAAATTGGCACTATAACAACTTTTATGTATGTATACCTTGTGTGGGCATTGTACACATGATAAACTTTTATGTACAATTGTATAAACATGTTATTTGTATTATGTGTATTATTGATATTTTGGGTTAAGCATATACATAGGGTTACCAACCACGCTTAAAAATAAGGATTTGGTTACAAACTGAAGTAAATTGTGTCTCGCCTTTCTGGCTGCATCCAATATTAAGCGACCTCCGTAAGATGATAACAAAAAGTAATAACTAACCCCTTCATTCTCTTTTTCCCGATTGCAGAAGCCCGACATTAAATGAACAAAGACAAAAGGCATCGGATATTTTATAAAAGAGCTTTATGTATAAATCGCATGCTCTTACATTAATTTGACGAGAAATAATCATGTTAGAATTATTTTTTTGTCGAGGATTCATGTTTACTCTTAAACTTAATATACTTACTTAGTAGTATATTACGTCTATGTGTTTACTTTTCAAAAGTCGTTCAATCGTGACATTTTGTTTAAATTTTAGGTTTTCAAAAAAATGTTTATTTTTTTGTTAGGCTCAAGTTATTTATTTCCATAAAAGGACGTCCGCTAATAAATTAGGACATTCACATTGTAGATCGAAGTTCGATAAAGTTGAAAAGCCTTTGAATCAACTAGTTGCCCAAACACCTCCGCATCCACAGCCGTTTACCTTAAAAGCAACTAGTTTTATGAAAGTGTCAAGACAATATGAGTCCAGTCTTAAAATAACAACACTATTTCGGAGGTAAATATGACAGTTGACAAAGTACATTCGAATGTAATCACAGTGGATTTCCGATTGCAGCACACGCGAGTTAGGTACATTGTGCAACCATGGGTATTTTTCAATGGGCACTCGCCAAGTCGGTGGTGACGTGATCGAACGAGAACAACAATGTTTTTTCTCGTCGAAAAGATATAGGTATGATCTAGTGGTAGCCCTCGATATATTTAGTCCACGTGTTAATAGTAAGTTCATGTGCAGGAATGTTTGAAACAACGCGACGTTGTGCATTATTGACATAACCCTGGCTTATTATAGTCTATCGCTACTGCATACTTTAGGAACTGACAACTAAGTTCATTACTTATATGCATTGTTGTAAATTAATTTCATGTAGCAATACTATCTTATAGTGAGAAAGAAATCAACTGACTTCCAACAACGCGAACTACAGAATGTGTATAAAATATATACGAAATAGGTACAAAATACCTTTGTTCTTGTTAATATTTATCCATAATCCGTATTGAAACGCAGCAGAGCATTATGTGCTCCGAAAGGTTGAACACAGGTATCGCATTAACACACCTTTTTCATATTCATAACATATACACATTTCGCTAAAAATAAACGAAAATGGATTTTAGCAAAGATTCAATATAATATGTATGCTTACGGCATCGGGTATGGCCTCGACGTGTTAATGAGAGATATTTTATTATATTTCCATGGTGAGAAATAAAAGAACCTTTTTTCTTTTGCCACTTCTTTTTATCTACGTAAATATGTAAGATAAGTATAGATACTGTTGGTATGTAGGTAGGTATAAGACAGCAAAATGAAAGTGCCTGGAGACACGCAAAAATCAAATTTTAGCACGCAACGTCAATCTGGCCAATACAATAAAAATCCTTTTGATGTAAAAGAAAAGACATCAAAGTACATTATTATTGCTCAGTCTAATGTCGTTTTGCGTACAAACGAAATTGCTGTTACAAGCATTCTTCGTGGGAAACGAAATGAACATAACGGTAATAACTCGGGACCAGCGTAAGTAGACAGACAGACAGACAATCCTATCAACGGAATATCCGTTTAGCCTAAAAGGATCAAGTGCGGTGTGGTGCGGTAATAGACTTCCTGGCTGGGTGACGTCACACCGTTCGGATACGTTGCGCAATAGTATGGAGACGTGACGGGAAAGTTAATGCATCATAATGAGATCCCAATGTCTTCAGACAGCCTGCCCTACAGGAGAGAATAACTAATATACAATTAAATTATCGCCGAGCCCCGCTATGCTACCATTTCATTTAAATTCAGCTCAAAACGTGATAATAAGATTCAGTCAATTTAATGTAACGTTTGATTAAAGAATGGCATCCTGTAGACTGTGCTTTTAACTACAACAGAAGATAACATTTGAATTTATTGTAATGTGTACTTGTTGAATCTTATCAAAGGCTCGAAAAAAAAAGAAGTTCGATGCTATGTTGAGCCACAATAAATGTCTTACATTCTGTAAATTCCGACAAAGGAACGCCTTACGCTCGCGAAATTCTATAGAACCTTTGAAGTAAAATCGGAAAATGATATTCATACCTAAGTACTTCCGCTGCGCGTATTTATTGGTTCTACAAATTATGACGTCACAACAATACCTCGCGTCTCGCAGAGGATTTTGCAGGAAATATTTTAAGGTGCTATAATAAAAACCTCGTCTGGTGCCACTTGAAGCCGTGTAATTGGATTAACAAAGATAAGATATAAGCAGATATGGTTGCTAGTCTAAGGGCACATTAGGAATCCATTTGTCATGAGTAGTCTGACTTTGCACTGAGCACCCAAGTTGAGCAAGCAAAAAAAAAACAAAATTACCATCATTAATGTCGGCTATCATGACAAGTAATAATCAGTTCTATTCAACACCATTTATCATTATCATCACTCAATAATATTACGCAAAGCTAACCATTCTAATAATCGTTCTAAGCAAATAATCATAGTAAGTGCCTAGGTATACAAAACCACATAACAATTAAAAATGTCCCCTGCCAATCCCACGTTTGTTCAATGAAAATGTAATATCAACATCGCGTTGATTGCATTTTAATGGTTGTAAATATTGTAGTAGTTTCGGGTTTAGTGTTGAACACTTAAAAAGCAGAACATCTTATTTGCGATGATCCATCAATCATGTTTAATATCGAAATGTTTTTAATACATAAACTGCACGGTGAAGAGTCGCCGTATTGATGTGTTGCGAGTTGTGTAAATAATATTGTTTATGTTTGCGTGGTATGGAGTTTAGCAGAATGTGTGGATGTCTATGTTTGTGTTTTATGCGAGTTCATTAATCCAGTATCTAGGTACAAGAGTTTTGTTTCTTGGATATAAAATAATAAGATACAAAAACGTTGACTGCCACCGCAGCAGACACAATAGAAAATCGTTTGTTTGTAAGTGACGGGTGACCTGCTCTGGATTTTAAGATTTTTTGCAATGGAAACATTAATTGTGTAGTCTCGGCTTTCAACGTATCGATACTCCATCCAAAACTGGATTACCGAGGCACGAATATCTTTTGAACTATTCCTTCAAGTGGAGTTTCAGCTCATCAAGGTTCATTAAAGCATTATACCTTGTCAAATCCCTCCGGAAGCATTACAATACATTATCTATTTATTTCTATAGGTACATTTCCTTGTTCAAAAAGGCCTTATTTGTCTATTGTTATACAGGATATTTTTTATGTAGTGCGCAAAATTTGCAGAGTGTTTCAGTGTCCGTTCCCAAATGCAACCGCAGTAACAAAATTCACTCCAAAACAAAATAAAAATTTGCTTTTGTATGGCTTGCGCTAGATAATTATGCGTGTCCCCCATACTAAGTCGAATTTTCGTTTTGTTTTAAAGTGTATCCCAATACTGCGGTTGCATTTCGGAACAGAGACCTAATCACTCTACAAATTATGCGCTCTATATAAAAAAATAACCTGTATAAAATTTTGTCTGTAAAACTACAACTGAAATTGAGTTGGTGTCTCTGACACTGAGCTCGTTCTAGTTCGCTGACAAAAGCAGATGATGGATTAGTAGTATTAGAACACTCTGTATAATTTGATAAACAGAAAGCGTTCGCGTCATGCAAATCGATTAGACACGCCTTGTGGCCACTGAGGGGCTTCTCCTTTGTAGGCAAACCGATGCCGGTCCATTTCGGCTGCATAATTAACGTCCTTACTCCTGGCTGAACGGCAGTAGGCCAGGTGCACCCACAAGTCACGACCAAGCCAATTGATTCTGGATAAACTTGTTTGGTATTATTATTGCCAAAAGAGTAAAGACTTTAATATTATGTTAATTTGTCCGATTTGGCAACAAATTAATGTTCAATGATATTATATTATCTTGTTGTCTTAATATTTTATCTGACTTTTCCTTTTTTATTAAATTTAGGTCGCGCTCTATTCGTGTTACTCCGAACCGTCGTAAATATAAACAGCATAAGTATTACAAATGAATTTATTCATGCCAATAATATATCAAATGCAAACCACTAAGATAGTCTTCAGAAGATGCATTAACTCATCCAGATGATTCACTAAATGCGCCACCAGAAAACATAAATAGAAAACTTAAGGAAATGAAGAAACCATTAAGACGTAGTACTGTATGCAACAGAAAATAATTGTATGACGTTTATCAACGAAAACATACCCAAATATAACCTTTCTCAACCGAACGCTGCTTGTGATCCTTCGATGTCTTTGTATCATAATACAAAATATTTTAACAAACGTTCTGTTAACAATCAACTATGTAAGGTTGGTCGAGGGTCAAATTGATAATAAATCAAATTTTATTAGGTTTGAATTATGCTACAAAAAGCTGAGAAAAGGCAAACAGCGTGGCCCTTACCTCAAGTGGCAACATTTTCTAGACGCTGTATATTGATAGTTAAAAAGCAGATCATTAAAATATTTTTATATAATACTTCTGTTTGAGTGTTTGGCAACGCGCCAAGGAATGACAAGTACCTAGTTAATAAATAGGTATGAGCACCAACGCTATTCTAAACTTCAATGGAACATTTCCTGTTATAGTTGGTAATTCCTGTTACACCAATATTTACATGATTGATGAGTTTCACGCTCGTAATACAAGTTGTTTCCACAAAACCTACCTACCTACTTCACAAGTTCATACATTATGTTACAACTGGCTGACTAGAAGTTTAGATGAAGATAACAAACAACTGTAATATATTTAATGTGTTACACCTGTATTTTGGCTCTTACAAAACACGTATTTTTATGATGTGCTCGTAATTTACTGAAATACCGAAATAACTAACTTATATTGTTGTATTTTTCAGAAAATAAATGTTGATCTTTCATAACGTGTTTATTTGATAGACGTCCACGCAAAAGTATAAAATTCTTAAGTCATTCGCCAGAAATTAATTTTCTTCTTCCGCTTAGTTCAGACTTCAGGCGCTACACATTTCTATACGGTGGAAACAAAGGAAAATAGATCTTGTAGCTCAGTTTTACGTGTCAAAGACACTGCGGTATAGTGACAAAGAGAAGAAACAGCGTTAGACGCTAAACAAAGGATCGCTGCACTTGAGCGAAGGCGTCAAATAAACATGGTAGACATCTCTCATGGACAGGTGGGAAAAAAGAAAGGGATCGAAATTCGAATTTAGCCCGAAGCGTCTAGTGCTTGTTATTGATCGTATCGTATTGTAGATACACCTACGATTTCTTATTGGAATTCGCTTTGAACATTAGGTGGAAAGTGCTTTGAGCATTCCTGTGGGTTTTAAAAGCATTTTGATTGGTATCAGAATACCGGATGAGAATGTTGAACATGCTACGGATATTTCGTCGGTTACAATTTGATGGTCGAGTAAACAATTGCTTTATGTAATAGGTGCCTACCGAAGTAAAACGAATAGGCGTCATAAAAACAGACGACTGAAAGATTGCCGCAAAATAAAGATCGTATTGACGAACAATGTTTATTGGAAAACATTGACAAACAAAATAAAAAGGGGTTCTATATTTTTTCTCATCTTGCTATGACAACACATTAATATAGAAGCAGATCTGGATTGTAAACAAAAATACTGTTCCCAGAAATTCAATCACAATCTCTAGATAAGGGTTAGAAAGAAGCGATTCATACGAAAATAACTCAATGTAAATACACGTACAGCAAATCTATAAACAAAAGCACCTGTACCACGACCGGATCTCGGCATGTACCAAACTCGATGATTCGTCCTTATGGAAATAAGACTGTGCAAACACAATGTAATAAACAGCCAGAGGCTAAAAGAGCACAGTGATTCACCCAACGTCGTCGACTAGCGGTGATTCGTCGTACACAGGAGGCGCGACCTCAAACAAAAGAACATCATCATGTATATAACATGGGAATTTACATGACAAATTAAACAACGAAAAGGTTATTCGCGAACAATGATGTCTGGTAGCTTTCTATTCAGACATTAAGAAATGCAATGTGAAAAGATCGTGCATTTTTCTAGCATAAAACGAATTTAACTTCAGAGACAACTTTCTAATATTTACATTAAAGTGTCACAGAGCTGAAAAGAAAAGTTGAATTATATTTATTTATACTACAAATAATTTATTTAGGGTTTGTAAAGCACCACTAACACTGGCAACATAAACAACGTGATGAAGGGTGGTAACATTAGATATTTATTTAGACCTGTTTAATGTAAATTCGGCATGACGTCAATACTAAGAGAGCACCTATAATGCTGATTCCATTCATATTATATTTAGCAAGTGCTGGATTAAAGCAGCTCTTTATTAAGACGAAGCTACGAACCTACGGACAAGTAAAATCATTTATGTAATGATTTGTTTGTCTTTAACATAGCGTTCGACTTTATTACACAGATTCTGTTAATACGTTATTACAAGCTGTTAATGATGCTTTGAATCTATGTATTTTACAACTAGCGGTGAGGCGTATTTATCGTTTAAAATAACAGATATTTAAAGATAAGAGATATTTATTTATTTTGTATGTAAGTGTAATATAAATTTTATGCATACTGTATATCTGTTTATAATAATATGTATGGTACACCGCAAACTGCCCTTTTTCTATTTCTTCCGTGTCATGTCCATCCAAAGGTTGTCTGGAAGATATCGCTTTTAGCGATAAGACCGCCCATTGTACATGTTTATAAGTATTGTATCTTTTTGTATTTCTGCTGTACAATAAAGTTTATTGTATTGTATTGTAATGGTTCATGCCAATGCCAATTATCTGTATAACAAATAACAGACACTTTCATTCACAGCTAACCTTGCTTGTTATTTTGTTAAATAACAGTTTTGCTCTCATTCTTACTAACTGAATTGACGCTTGCTAGAAAGAGGGATACCTAGTATTTAATACATAACCAGATATAAGTATTTAGTTGGTGGGTTATAGTGTAGTAGTAGGTATGAAAATAACAGGCTGTTATTTAGTAACAGATATTTCATACGGTTATTTTTGTGTCACAATAACAGAGATAACAGATAACACAATTGACTGTTATAACCCATCGCTATTTACAACTCCAATGTAATTATGCTCTCGCTCATAGAAAATTAACAAGTTATCAATTAGTGTAAACGCTTGTATTGTAGTTTTGCCGAACAAGCGACTACTGTTATTATCGGCAATATCATAACCATTACCTACCCTTTACGTAACTCTGAAGTATTTTCAACCTTCAACCACTGCGAAAGTATCGCAGGTAACTTTCTAGGGAATATGAAACGTCTCGCTTTATATTGTCTTAGTAAATGTTCCTTCAATTTTTATTTTATTTTCCCTACCTTATAAATATTTATAGAAATCGAATTGGACTCATATAACAAGTTGTGTAATATTTGCCTAATTTGCTAGATTTGTCAATAGAATACCTATATGTCTGTTTATATTGTTAAGGTAAAAGCAAAATAAGAAATGTTAGCGGGGAATAATTTGACTGTTTGTGATTACGAAGAGAAGCCATCGAAAATATGTACCTAAATACACTACACACTGCATCATATAATAAATAACGTAACTATATTATTTTTAAGAGGCACTTTGTAAAAATGAACAACTAATTCTCACGTTAATTTTACTTGGTTTTGCCCGTTTTTTTACAGACAATAACCGAAACATAAAATAACCTCTTTTTGTACTAAATACATGGAAGTAGTTATATAACATAATGACCTGCCTTTAGCACGAGCGGGAAGTGATAAAATTTCGTTTAACAGATAGGCGACGATATTACAAATATACTCTGTTTATAAATGATAATTAAACATTTATTGGTTTCTGTGGACTCTCAAAGTGGCCGACTCGAGTCAACGATCTCGTGCGTGAGAACGCTCCACGAGAATACGCATGCAGCGAGAAAATAACGAATAACGTCAAATCTGACCTTTTTATCAAAATTATGGGGTGCAAAAATAAATATTTTTTTACTGCGCAGTTTTTCAAGCGCGCATAAAAATTATTACGGTAAACTGTATAGGTACTATTTATTATACAGAATCCGTTCTAATTTCTTCATTTCAAAATGTTTTATTGCACTATATTTTCGTAGCCTAAATAATGTTTTGATTTCCAGTCTTTCTTCCAATACAATTTTGTCAATGGCCGGTCATTGAATCGCAATTCGCAATATACAAGGTGGCGCGGACGGTATCACACGCGTATTTAGTGTCACGTTCTATGACCGTAGGTACACAAAAAAATTATAAAATCCAATCAATAGTTTGCCCATAAAAACTAATTTAATATTTCATACGTTTTCAAATATCACAATCTCTAGGTTAAGTTTGAAAAATCTCCAACTTATTCTAATCAAAATTATTTTTATTTACCTACACGCGTAGAAAAGATAAAGGTGGCATAAATTGTTTCGATGTCTCTTCACCTAAACGAATGAAAGCCGAGTGAAATATTATACAAAAAATAACTTCCATGAAAATCGCCAATTTTTTGGCTTCAGAACATGATACGTGGTTTGATACAATCGGCACCATCATGTATTTACGTACGATTTCTGAAAGCTTCATGTTTTTACAAACATGAGGACTTTCAGAAATCGAATCCCAAAATCACAACTACCAACACAACTGCTGTTGTTATTTTACAAATACCGAGTCAAGACGACCATTAAACCATCCATCCATAATAACGCTTTAAATATACTTCTATCACAATAATTCAAGTGTGGTTACCAAAAACAGCAGCACGTGTCCATTTTAAATGACAAATGGACACCTGAAGACGCCAGGTACGAGTACTTCTAATACATTCAACCCGCACATAGTTGAAGCTAATCATAAACCGTACTGTGAGTAATTAGTGCGATAAGGCAGTTAATCTTAATGCGTGGACCGCTTAGCGTGGCAGGCCTCGATAGTGTGAGCCAACGTTTACAATTAGTGTGATGGGAAGTTTTAACAGATAACAATAAATATATTTACCAAGAAACATGGTCCGAGGCACGCTAAGAATAAACTATTATGAAATCATTATGTTGTATATTAGGTACGCGTTATTTTACTTAAAAATGCGCACGCGCACATTCGTACTGAGCGTTTATCAACTGCTGCTTTTAGGTCCAGTTTGCATAGACATTTATTATTATTATTTATATATTTATTTTATTTCACAAATAGGTAACATTCAGTGCCTATACTATGAAACCACTATGGTTTGTCTTAGCATACCATTTACCGGTTCAATATGAAATAAAAAAATATTTTAAAATAAACACCGCGCGTCAAGTAATCTACGTGACAAAAGGGATTCTCGTGGTATTAAAAATACGGTTTTATTTAATCCCCTAAAACCCTGTACGGCTAAACAAAAAATCAATGTGTTAACGTAAATTTTCCCTTAGCCACGTTTTGTGATGGGGAAACCGAGTAAATCATGTAAACACTAGTGAATAAATAAAGATCACGACCCGACTCACCCTAAAACGTCAGAATAAATCAACGAATTAACGGCCACATTTTACACAGTGATTTAATACATTTTAAAATAAATGTTTATAAATAATTGATAATCGGAAATATACTGAAACATGATAATAAATAAGACAATACTAAGAAATATTCGCCTATCTAAAAGTTAAAGCCATTTGTTTTAATTTAAACACATTGATGTGAGTTAATTAAATAATTCATCTTCAAAACAAATACGTTACTTTTACTTTTCCTCTTTCATCTACACGTCTTGTCTTCCAAACGTTTTACTCTTGCTTAACTATAACTCAGCATGGCCTGTGCACAACTACATAACAGTAGCGAAGAGTCCATACAACCCGATTTCCATCGGCTTCCCTTTAGAAATTCCTTAATGCATAGACCAACGTAATATTATATTATTTACCCATCCTACTGAAACTATGTTCACGTGCTTTTACCTAACATAACGGCTACAATTTTTTAATAGCCATCTTGTCATCTATTGACCCTTGGCAATTGACACATTCTTTGACAAATTATGCATTTATTGGAGTGTTTTTTTTTTTGGTAGGGAAATTTTGGGACGGCTTTCCCTTTGAAAATTTGCACCCTTCGCCACTGCTACTAATTATATTCTTCACCCTGGATATCGAGTTTCGAGTTACACGCGACGCAAACTCCGCCAGACCTCGACATCCCTTTGAAAATCTAGGTTTCGGTGTACATAACTGCTGCCCATCCACTGAGGTAATTCCTGTCCACTTGCGTATGAACGCCACAGACCTTTTGTAACTGCCTGCCTATTTTAATCTGTAACACACGTCTTTCTGACTCCTATCTATTGTGCTAAAGAATTAATGAAAATAAGTGATAAGATTGATAAGGGTGGACCGCTGTTCTCATTTATTTTGAAGAACACTTGACCTTCTTAATTTACTTTTAAAGAGCACCGATTTCCTAATAACGGGCATCTTAAGATTTTACCAATACCTAGATAAGAGAGCTTTGGAACTCAGCTAAAGTACTCGTGTTATTTGATTCGTAAAGTGCATGTTTTTCGCATATTATAAAACGATATTTCTGACATATAACTCTTCGTGCACCTCCGTCAGATGTCATCTAATTTCGAAGAAACTGAACAGTGTTCATTGATTGACGTCAAGACTTTAATTACATAGATATATGACCTGACTTGTATAGGAGGCATTGAATTGGAGAGAGTCGTTACGAGATCAATTTGGAGGTAGGCCAAAGTCGTGTCACGTAACACAACCTAATTAGATTTAGCTGTGTATTACTGTATATGGTATCAGTGTTATAGGATTATAACCTAATATGGTGTATTAATTTACCTGACTTGTTCGTGCTTTTGAATGTAGATCTTATGGAACTGGCCCTCGACTGGTGAGATGATGTCGTTTTTCATTTCCATGGCTACGTGTTGTGGCAGCACCGACAGCAGCAATCGCTCCTACGAAAGAATAATAAATAAATATGTTGTTTGAACATAACATTATTATAATGTAATCAATTGTGACTAGCTAGTGATGAATTGATTTTTATCAGACGTTTGGCAATAAGCCGAGCCGAAAATGAGTCCAGTAAACTCATAAAACTATAAGTTTATCATCTGCAGACAATAAATGTATTAAAACATATAGATGGAACAAAACAGTTTTTAACATCAATAAGTGAAAAATTTTGTGTATTCGAGAATATTCAAAACTATAATTAGTACCTAAACATTTAAGAATTAAAAGCGTAAAAGAATTATTTCAATCATTCCTTACGTGTTAAATAATAAATACATGCACGCGTAATTACGACAAGCTTGGTAATAAACCTAAAAAGTTGAAAACAATAATTTTTTTTATCATAAATATACGTAAGGTAGGTTTATTACGACGCGTGTATGAGCAATTTGTTTGAAAATGTTTCAGGTATCTGCTACAGAATCTTATAGAGACGTTGCTACTATCTATATAACACATTGAAGAACGACCCTCGTGGTAATTTGTTATAGTCGCTACGACATGGGCAACTAACTACTTTTTTATACTAGGTTAAGCGCCATGAATAAAACAATATTGTAAACGGTATTAATGCGTAATCCACTCACCGTGATTTACATATTATCTAACAAAACCTCCGCATGTTTACAATATCACAGACCTTCACAATTTACTGACTTTGTGACGAAGTTGTTTTTCTTTTAATGAAAATGTATAGCAGTTGAAGTTAAACCAGCTTTCCAGACGTATAAATAAAATTGTTGAATGGTTGTTTGCGATTAAAGATAGGCACATAGAATAAGTATTTGCTTTTTATACAGTCAGCTTTACAAGTCTTTTATGGGATACTTTTTCAAGTTTATCCGACCTGAATGCTGGCGGATCTTATGTACGGGCATTCGCGCTTCAACAATTTTTCATCATTTATGCTCTGAGAGTGTCATTTTTATATCAAAAGAGGGCCGAAATTTGATCACTTTCTTTTCTTGGTTAAAAATCTACAATTATGATTAAATAAAAATAAAAGAACGGCCCTCTTTTGATATGAAAATGACACCCTGGAAGATAAAAAGGACACACTGACCGCAAATAGTCATGATAACAATAAAACTTCTATTGTCTCATCGAGTGTCCCGCAAAGTGTTAAATCTATCCTCATCCACACACTAAAAGTAGGTCATATATCGACTGCATTAAAGGTTCTTATCCGGATAAGAGTGTTAAACAACTTCACACCGTCAAACGAGCAAAAAACCACAGAATAGGTAAAAACTCTACCTACATAACGTGTTTATGTTGTGTTCATTGAATATGTTATGCTCAATGAACACATTAAAGTGAAGTCCAACGTCAAGTTGTTTATTAACACTTTCACGGTTCTACAATCTACTTAAATATACATAAAAATATCAATTAATTTGTAGTACCTAACACCGATCTTCGTGTAATATAACTTAGGAAAACAAATAACGTTTATTAACGTATTTTTTAGTATTACGCTTATTACGCATAGCGGTCAAATGCATTTTGGATTTTACAGTTCCAAATGAATCATCCAATGTCATGGAACAACTCAATGAATCAGACATTTTGGAATTAACAATTTTCATAGTGCATTTAACATGCCCAACATTTACGGAATTGGGTTTTTATCAAGTCATAATAACCGGGGCATCATTTTGAGGCTTACGTAATAGGTCCCTTGTGTAAGATTTTCGTGAAAGAACAGAATAGGAACAATTTCGGTGAAATAACCCGCCGCTCTTTATCACATTCATTCATACAAACGGTTAGGCAGATGTTTTTTATACGAAAATAGAATCTAAAAAATTGTTGCTCCATTAATCAAATTTATAAGCAGCCTAAAATCAAATAATAAATTATTTTTATAATGTTTATATCATAAAATAGTCTTCAGGTTGTGAATCAGACAAATAAACACATCTAAGTATTCCGTTAATAACTTTGAAATGTAGGTATCATGTGGTGACATTAGGATCGATTAAGCTCATTAATAATACCAAGCACATGAGCATTAGCACATCGAAACTGACATTGATATACTCACTTATACCTACTGAATAATATAACAAGTCTTAAAATAACTACCGAAAAAACGCTTAATACTAAGATAAGCACTACGTGATTCATTGTAACCACAGTCAGTTTACTGTGAAACAACTCCTTTAACAAACAAACCACCACACTGCCATTATAATATGCATGTAATACTCACCAGTTTCTCGTTCTCGTCTTCCATGTCGAGCCTGGCCGCGATGCAGTTCCTGGTGTCGAGGAAGGCGCGGCGCTGCGCTGTCTCCATCAGCGAGTGCATCAGCGCACCCACCACATTCACGCACACAAACACCACTACATTGCCCACCATCTGTTAAAAAACGCACACATGTAAACTATACACATATTTCGTGTTGAAATAAATCTATTCGCACGTATTTAGTTCCTCCTAATTTCTTCCGGGAAATCGTGTTTTTCTTTTTAATATGTGGAGCAGTTTTATTTAAACATTTAATTTTGTTTGTTTGCTGCAGCTCTGTCGGTATTAATTCGGTCAGAAAGATTAAAACTCTTGAATTAAAATATCAATGAACATAACAAAAGGACTATAGTTTATAGCAAACCTTTCAGCCTGCCTTCTACAATGTCGTTTCTACGTTTAGAATTCAATATATAGAACAAAAAATAATGCATTTGACAGCCTAAAATCCACTCTAGAAAGCAGAACAAAAAAAGGTCTGACAATCTAATTTATGTAATAGAATTTGAAATATCGCTGCGACGTGTCGGAATCGTCAAATTGAATTACGATTGATTTGATCACAGTGTGAAGTCAAGGATTTTTTTACTGCTTTTCGGAAACAGTATATAAAAAACAAATTATTAGCAGTTTTAGTCCTATAAACACAGGCTATTGCAATTCTGTTCCATAATTATTATCTTAGTTGTAGGCAGTTGTCGTTAATTCCCAACAATACTTATTACATCACTAGCAATACAACTATACATATAAAAGTAATGAGATTGAAGGGTTGTAAAACATGACAGTAATAACATCAAAGCTCGGAATATCATAGTTTATGACGTTCCACTCGGTACAACCCTACAACCTTCAAGCTTCGTTCGTGTTCAAGACATCCGACACGAAACTTTTCCTTTACTGCCTGATATAACAAGACAATGTCTATTTTCACCATACCATCCAACATAATTTTGACAAACCAAAAACGTTTTATACGTAACAATCCTGGAACGTATAATAGTATCATAAAAAATCGTTCGATGAACGGACGATTCGCCATTAATCAGAGTAGGTATAAAATTACTTTTGAAATTGAATAACGGACTCGCCGTGTATAAGACTCCATACAAAGTATCTGCAATGCAACGAAATAGCTATGGATAAATCATTGCCGCTATTAGGCCTGTCTACCAAATGGATGAAGACATTTTTAACTTTAATATCAATCAAATGACGAATTGAAGCGAGAATAACAAATTAGGTAATAAAATCTAAATGTATTTGTAATATTATGGACGATGAATTTAAGGTATTAAATAATCTCCTCTCGCAGGTCTGTTGGAAGATATTTCTTTTATGAAATAAGCAGTACCTTTGCACTTTGGTTTCCTATTTTATGTATTCTGTGCCTTCTCATGTGTGTACATAAATTATTTAATAAAAATATATGTTGGGGAGTGTTGGGACCATATTTTATTCTATGAACGTTTTTTAACAATAAGCGCTAAAAATATTTCTGTATTACAAATGTAAATTTAAAACGTTGTAAAATTCTAAAATTCAAATGTATACATTTCAAGCGTTGTGCAAACACAGTCAAAAATGTATTCAATTAAACAAGCTCTGAAAATACTCGCTGTTAAAAGAACGCGGAGAGGGTTGAACTGGGAACAGAGAGCGTTTACATTACGCACACATACAGAACATGGAACAAAAATTCTATTAAAATGAGCACGAACCACTTGGGGAAGCTCATTAATATAATTAAGTAGTAACTTGTTCCAGCGCCAGTGGGAATACCAAAGGAAAAGTAATTTTAATACTCTTAGTTATTATTAAGATTGGATCCTTATATAACAGGAGTAATAAAACGTGAAGTTGATGACGACAGAGATTGGGGCGCACCTGCACAGATTTTCATTTGAGCCCCGACTCTGTTTACTCATATTCGTGCGCCAGATCAAGTAAAACGACATAATTATAATGTAACCGTTATAGGCGCCTAAGCTATGTGGCATAAATTATCCATATTAATAATCATAGACGTTGTAATTTTATCGATACCTACCTAAAAGTTCACGCTCTATATGGTAAACCTTATTGCAACTAAACCGCCATAATAGGAATCATGACACACCTATTATAACTTTATTGAGCCAGTGATCTGTGTGGCCCAGCCACTGAGCGTTTAATTTATTTATAGCGTTTATGAGATAGGCAACGAGCCGTGCACTATTCAGCCTGAGTTATGCAAATAGAACCTGTCGCCTGCGTCGCCTCTCTCGCCCCCATAATTTGACTCATCTTCCAATAACTACTAAAATATTCAATGTCAGCCTTCTACCATACATTTTACAGTTATTCAAAATAAGCCAAACAGCTCTGAGCGCTTTAAAACGAAAAAAGCCGCGACGATTCCGAAATATTTTATTCAAAAGGGATGTCGAAAGAAACAAAGTGTAAAAGTAAATCAAGATTAAAATATTAATGTTCAATTTTGCCTGAGCTTAGTTTAAATTTTAAAGTATCTAACAATAGCATGATCCTTTTATAATTTGGGCGAAAATAATTATGACTGTTGTCGAAGTTTAAAGCAATGTTTAAAACAAATTTAACATTAAAATCGGTCAAGTGAGAATAATAGTATCATTATGGTTCCTCAATCGTAGTGAAATGAAAAAGCTTTTGTAATAAATTACTAAAATAGGTACCCTCGCAAATTTCGGCCACAATAAGTTTACATCAATAATAAAATGTCGATTTTCCCCTCAACTTTCTAATATACATGTATAGAAACTTGAGAAAATCTGTATAATGGAAGAATTAATAGCATTTTCCCTAAAATCGGCAATCGAACAATTAATAGGAATGACAGGAAATTAAGAAAACAAATCCTTATAGTTTAGATTTCATCATTGCTGTAACTAAGCAGCCCTAAAGACTCGCATCAATTGTAATGGAGAACAGCTCCTCCCAATGAGAGTATATCTAATATGGACATGAACATTGATCGTGCGTTTCACAACACTAGTCAGTATGACAAGAAAGCTCACCTGTCCGACTGCATTACGTGAAATTGTAAATGGCCGCGATCAACTGGCGAGACAAGACGTGTTTATTAGCATGCTATGTGAATAGTGGCATGGCGCCTGCAAACACTTTCTGATGTACTTAATGATAGCAGAACAGGTGAAGGATTAATGTTGAAAGCATGATTTCTAGTTGAAACAGGTCAATCACTGATAAGAAATCGAAAGGCTTCAATAGTCAAACTTATTAGTCGTAATGTAAATGACAAACTGATTGATATTGATGGGATATTATTAATAACCTGAGCAAATCTAAAAGGGGCTGGAGCGGAAAACCATAAATCACCCAATCTGATCGAAATTCTCACGGTGTAACGGCCATTCCACCACCTAACCGATTGAATTATTCGAATTTGTCTGTATTATTCGGCCCGTTCGCAATCCATTTCCGCTGCACACAGCGATTTATATTTTTCCGTTGAAAATATTTTGAATACAAAATCGATTTGCCAGACAAGCGCTGGAAAAAACGCGAATAAATATTTGAGCTTTACATACGAATAGAAAGAAATTCTTTTAAAATGTTAGATTTAATGTAGTACCTAGTATGTTGTTGAGCAATCCGGATACTCTTGTATCGATCACGTTCAGTGGAGTGACATTAGTGTGACCTGATCACCTGACACGGCGTGTGAATAACGAGCAACTGTGAATAAATTTTACGCACATGGCTGTATAATACATTATTATTATGGAAATGCGCTCTGAACTCGCTCCGGTGGAGACATGTCCCACAAATGTGTTTTGGCTTCCCCTTGAGGCTTGACACGACCGACCTCGGCTGTCCAACGAATAAGTATTTTATACGCAAAGATTTAGATGATACACATACTATAATAAGAATTTCTCTAGGAATATTTTAGTCAAAATTCATGCAATAAAATAATGTAGACAACCACAACCATAACGGGACATTAAAGACGAATACATTAGTAGAACAAATGGAAAGAAAATTATGTCAATATAAATGCAAATTTTGTTATGTTTCTAACTAATAATAAACCTTTTAATTAATTGTTTGTTTAATTAACATTAATTAGAATAATGTGAACAGTTATTGCCATGTTATTTAAATGATGTTAACGAACCTACAACACAGTTACAAACTTCTAATACTAACAACAACACACGACGAAGATCGCTACAATACGCATTGGAATCTATTATCACTGTACTTGGCAGACTGTTTGGTAAGAGCAGTATAATAATTATTAGCATACGGGCGGTATCTACCCATCGTTATAGTTCCCTCTCCTACGGATCCCATTAGACGAAATGATAACGGTCCTATTCAGTGCGGAAACCACAGCCGAGAGTAACGAGCACTTACATGAATCTATTTATCGCGCATAAATGTTGTTCCGAGTCATATGCAAAGCTCTCCTACCGTCAATTATGTTCCCGAAATAAACAAGTGAGTTATTTAAAATCTAGATAAACGTAAAGCCCGCAGAGGTCACGCCTGCTGAACATTTGTTACAGTTCATGATATCAATCATGTTTGTTGCCAGCCCATTCACTTATGTAACGATGGAAGTACATATTAGTTAGTACCATGACCACATGTAACGTTGCCGTATGGATCAGATGATTGGTAATCTGTAAGTGTAAATCAAATTGAAGCGTCTGTTTATGATATCGGGATTCATAGCCAGCCATTTAGGTAACATACAAATTCGATATAAGTAATAGTTTTATTTTTATTTTGTGACTATACGGTTTTTTTTTGTGTAACATTAGTTATTAACGAAAACATTTCATCTAAAAAGTGTAGCTAAGTCTCGTGTCTTGTTTTATACCGGAAAAAGTTCTGAGATCGCATGCACCTAGAGAGTAAGCAATTAAAGGATAATTGATCCAGTTGTAAATAATACTGGTTTCGAACTTTTAATGCTTTTGAGAAGGTTGGGTTGAATCTGAGATTAGAAAAGATTACAATTTCGTTAAAAATCGAAAATCACGAACGATATAATTGTGTCGCTTTGCATAATCAAGAACTTACTATCGCTAAACGGTAATGCCTCTTTATTATCTCCTTTTGGGATATAAAGGATCTCTTATTACTTACTCTACAAATTCCTACTCACTTTACAAATCTAAAGATATAACATTCCAACAAATTCATTAAACAGGATGAGGGCAATAATAGCCCGCGATCTATAATCTACCTACAAGTTGGCCGATTGATTTACACAAACCAGATGTTACCAACGTAGCTGTAGTTATAGGATCGTTACACAAAGCAACGCAATAAACAACCACATTATCTGTCAAATATGTTACTGTCTTACTATAACGTTACGTGTTCATGAATTTGCAAATTATTTGGCAAGCTGACCTCGTTGGATCTACCAACCTAACCCTGTCGACCCGCCCTATAGACCGCTACAAACGATTTTGGAGAATCGCTTGGCAAACGGTTTGGTGATTGCGCTATTAGGTAACCAAACAAGAGAAAACATCGTGATCGCAAAAAATTTATCAGCTGTCTCATACAAAATTTCAATACCTACTCGACCCAAACGTATGGGGCACCATGTGTTATTTTTTCGCTATTACGATGTTGGTCTCATGGAGAAAGTTTTTAAGTATAAATACGCATTTCTGATACACGTTGTCCATGTCCTTGCTAAAATGGGCTTTATTTGTCTACTGATATCAAATGAGTATAGTCACCTTTTACTGCACCCACGGGAAGAGAAGGAGTGGCCTATTGGTTGCCGGAAACCACACGACGTACACGCTGAACGGTGACCTCAAATTCGAGCATGTGTTTCGTAAATGTTTCATACTTTTCGCGCCCGCACGACTGTCGTTCATATGTCATAATATTTATCGGAAATCCATATTGATTTAAATTGCGCTGCTTTATACATCGTAGTTCGATTCATTTCAAACAAAAAGCTTTTAAGCTATCATTTTGATGGACATAGGCTTCGCCAATATTTATGAAGAAGTTTATTAACTTCTATAGAATTAAGCAGAGATCTTCAAAGATTTGAATTATCCTATAGTTTTCAGATAGGAACTACTGAATAATGTGTATTAGCTGACAATGTGATCGTGCTAACCTTGGCAAGTACAATGTTGCTGTGGCGACGGTTTTTCTGTCTCAGGGTCGCAAATTCAATTCCCTCATCGGGACAAATATTTGTTCTAAGTCTGGGCGTCTTGTGTACGTGGTCTGTGTAAGTAATGGCGCTACGGGATATCCAAGTGCGGAACTTTGGGAGTAGGTGCAGAACACGTGAGAGTACTTAAAAAGTGCTTTAAATTGATTATTAAATCCAAACAATTTAATTAAACTATAACTGTAACGAAGCACTTTAAGAATATATGATCGCCAGGTTATTTTACTATCGCTTGCAGCAATGTGAACGAAGCTTTATTGCTCGGTACACAAGAAACGAGCGGTCGTGATATGTTTTTAACGAGATGTCCTCATAAAACTGTGAAAATGAATACATATTATGTATAATAAACTTCAAACACATAAAAACTTTACAAATATATGAGCAACAAACGCCTCGTTTTATTGCGTTTTTATGTACTTGCAAAAATTTTCTAAATGCCGTCCTAATTTTGGAACCGTTTCGACTTACAATTTTGAGTTGAATTTATCTTGATAATAAACTTAATACTTACTAAAAAAAAAACTTATTAGTCACCACAATCCTACGTGTGTTTTTAGCTCGCAATAATTTATGTAATAATAATATCTGTGCATGTATTCGTACCTACAAGATAATATACGTGAGTACATTTGCTACATTTGACAGAAGATTTAGGGATATGCCAGGTTTGTTTAGACGGCAAGGATGACGTAAGCTTTGCACGCAAGCACAGCAACCCTTATTATAGTGGAGCGAGGTATAATAAGCGAGCCCCATGTTGGGCGCCAAGAGGGCAAGGCTATGACCTCCGTTCCGTTTGAAACTACTCACTGAAACCATTTAGTTATTTAAATCTAATTCATAAGGCAACGATTTTGCATAGATAAATCGTCCTTTCTATATTTAGCAAACATTTCCTTCCGCAACAATATGATAAGACCTAAGATTATTTGAAAGCAAAGTTTATGTTACGTACATAAAATTGTTTCAGTGTTACGTTATCTCTGAAAATGGAGACCGTCTCCTCATTTTACTTACTATTCGTAAAATGAGAATATAGTATGTTATGCGTTCCTAATCAATCATCTATTAAATCCATCAATTCTCTCTTTTGACAGTATATTACAACCAAAATAATATGGTGTACTAATTCCGTTATAAAAGATAGCATTTTTCTTTCGTATGTTGAAATAAAAAAAACCAAGCCTTCGCAACATCGTTTATGATGTTACCGGGGTAGGTATTCAAAAAAAGATATATATATATATCGTACTTATAATTTTAAATTAGTTCATATCACACCATACAATTAGGATAAGTGAGGTCTACATTTATCTATTAATATAAGTCCACTCAACCATCAAGATTTCAGTCCCCTTAACTTTTACAACTTGCACAAGAACGTAAGCAGCTTAACTCTGATTATTGTCGTCCCAATTCGCAGTTATCGTTCTCTGTTTTATACAAAAATGTATTATAGCCAATAATAAAGTTTTACTGCAATACGGCCATTTGGGTAGATATTATACCCGTAACAACTTTGGAGAGTTGCGTTAAGCGCGTGTCAAGGACAAGATTGTGAGCTGACATATTATTATTGCGAGTCAGAATATTCCTAAGTCAATGTCTGATTTTATTTCCACAGACGGGTCGCACGATGAACTCCAATCGATAAGTAGGTTAGGTGCTGTCCGTGCTTGGCTACGCTTGAACATTTTATTGCAGAAAATAATTCGTGGTTATGTTAAGCTGCTCCATAGTAAAATGATTTCATACGTCAACGAATTTAAATTGCACAGTTGTATATTGGCCATAAACTGAGATTATAAGTAACTGACCTGCTGCCAAACGTGGAAGGGGAATCGGTTAGCGACGAGTGCAGACGCGATGGTGTGTGCCATGGGTAAGAGAATGCCGAAGGCTGCGGCGGCAGGCGCGCCGACCGGGAGCAGGGCGTACGCGGCGAACACTGCCCAAACCACGTGAGCAGCACCCTCGGCGGCCGCGCCGGTGTTCCAGGCCGGCAGCGTGGCAGCCAGGGCTACGCCACCACCGGCCAGCGCCAGCCAGCAAGCGCGCGGTAACCGCCTCTCCGGTGCCACGCCAGCGCGACCGCACCACCACGCCAGTCCGCTACATAGTAGTGCGTGTGCGGTCAATACGCCGACCTGAATAACAAAAATTTATATTTTATTAGTTCATCATTGACCCATTGTCAGTGAATATTTAATTAAATGAGATCTCTCCATTAAAGTTAATAGCTTCATTATCTGAACGAACCTAGGTTACCTCGCTACATAGAAATTAATATACAAAATACGTCTCAAAATTAATCCTAATCTACTTTGTTCATTCAACGTCACGTCTCCGATTTTGCTTCCTTTGTAAACTTTTCTCATATATAACCTTCTGTCTTCTTATAGTTTAAGGCTAAACACGCGTTCACAAACGAACTATTATGCATACTCTTCAAGATAACCGTTTATTTGCATAAAATTGACAAAATAGGTATAAACTTTGAAAATGACAAAATATTCGAGAAATACACATATATTACAAGAATATTAAAAGTGGTCAAACGTTGAATAAAAAAACACACACAAAACACTACCTTGTGGTACCCACTCCCATTATAAGTACTAACTAACTAACTATTATGTTTTCAAACGATGGTTAGAAATTAAACTGTATTATTATGAAGAGATTTACTAAATCTATCTAAGGTAACGTGCCATTTGTGAACGGTCACAAATTTCATAACAGACATAATATACTTTAGATTGACCAATTCAAATGCCTTACCTAAATCTACATAAGATTAAAATAACGGGTCTTATATCCATACCTATGCTTTTGGTTTTCAACTGTATAGGGAGGAAATAAATGAACACAGTATCAAGGATGATGATAAATTTAATTATGTCATGTCGCAAGTAGGTAGTAGGTACACACGTAGAAGATGTGTTAGCAAGATTGGGATCAGGACTGACTACCCAGGGTCGCTGGACCTACAAAAGTATAAGCGGGGAGGCTCTTATATTCATAAATGAAAATATGCTCACCTGTGGTGCCCTCCGCCAGCCGCGGGTGGCATCGACGGCGGCGAGCGCTGCAGCTAGCAGCGCCCACAGAGCAAGCGCCGAGCCGACGGAGGTGCGCTGCAGCTTGCACGCGTAGCGCGCGTACAGCTCCTCCAGCTCGGCTGACTCGAAGCGCCGCCGCGCCACCAGCCGGGACAGCGGCCCGCGGGCCGACATCGCCTTCACCGCGTGGTCCATGCCGCCCTCGCTGCCTCACCTCACCGCCGCGCGCAACAGCCCCCGTCGCTTCATCTACAACAATTACATCATTTGAGACATTTGAGACATTTTGTAAGACATTTTGTACAAAAAAAAACTACAAGCCCAAATGACGGAATAAACTTTGGAGCAAATGAATAAATTACCTAAAATGACTGATGAGATTGATACAATCCGGTCCCAGCCCTATAACTTATTGTATATGTCGCCGTGTTATTGTCAAACCAGTGATATTTATAATTTCACTAGTAAAATTATAATTGCACGAAACTTTGTCAACTGCCTCCATTTCTCACAATTTCACGGGCTCATTTCAGTGACATTATAATACCACTGGACCCACGCAGTGATATTGCAAGGCCGTTAAATTGTGGGACGGTCAATTATGATCCGTTTTCAATGTTAACTGACAATGAGTTAGGTTAGGTTAGGTTAAATATGACCAATCATTGACCGTCTCACAATTTGACGGCCTTGCACATACAGTGAAATTATCATAATATTACTGCCTTGCAATATCACTGCGTGGGTCCAGTAGAATTATAATGTCACGGAAATGAGCCCGTGAAATTGTGAAAAATGGAGGTGGTCGACAAAGTTACGTGCAATTATAATTTCACTAGTGAAATTATAATATCACTGGTTTGACAATATCCCTGCGACATATATAAAGAAAGTTATATTTATTTATAATAAAGAATTCGAGCACCTGAAATTCACGCGAACGAAATCGCGGGCACTGCTAGTGTTATATAATTATTATCGAGGTATTATTTTGCTGTTGGTGGTAAAATACCAAATGAAGGTGAATGTATTATTATTACTTTTTAATTTTTAACCACCAAACAGCGAGCCGTATCTAAGAAAGAAATTATCAATAAATTAAGTACGCCTACGTTACTTTCTGAACATATATATAGCTTTAAAGTTGTATTTTAAGATAACGTAGGCGTAATAAATGGTAAGCTTAAAAATCTTCTATCACTAATGTAGAAAAGTGACCGTATCGGTTCTCATAAATCTTAAACGAGAAAATAGTCTTTTCGGAAGTCAGAACAAAGATGAAAGCTAAATATTTTAAGAAATACGTAGTTAAATTCCTCGAATATAAAAGTCTGTGTGTGATATTTGAATATTTACGTAAGCTGTGCGATTCTATTCTTGAAGTTTCTAATTTAATATTGACATACTTAAGGACAGGACACGTATTTCTTCAAAATATTCAGATTATCTATGAGGTTGAAATACACTGGAATTTGAAATCGGACACATCGGATTTGTAGTGGGAGTACTGCACGCCATGCCGCTCCGGAGTAGTGTTGCCATCTTGAACCGGGGCGGAACATCTAACGAAGCTTTTAAAGTACGATCGAGTGGAGCTTGCAAGACGAGTCTTAAGTGTTCTTGGCTTTTAAAATAAAGTGTATAAAAGTCCTGATCGTCACTTTGTCTATTAGAGTCAAACTGCAGTAAGTAATAAATGAGTATGAGCAGACATTATGGTTCAGATGTCGCATGAAAACGGAAATTTTACGGATAATAAAAAATAAACGGTGGGGAATAGATCTTTTTTGTATATTCACGTAATATCTTAAGAAAATATATTAAGTATATTAATATTTCAGTTATATCATCTCAATTACGAAAGAGTTAGTGTTAGTTTTCTTGAACGACATCAAGAAAACTGACACGTGTTATTTGTAAGTTTACAAACATAATTAATTAATGTTTGCTGAGTACCTCAAAATAAGGCCATAATAAATAATTATATATTAATGAATTTTCATATTCTCCTTTGATCAACTCAGGTACCTACTTTACCTGGATTCGGCTTGTTCATATTGATTGAATGACAAAGCAAAAGTGTCCTCGGATTCAGATTCAGATTAAGAACCGGTTCTTGAATATTTTAAGTGAGATATTGCGTTTAGAACTTGTCGGTTCTAAACCAAATGAATACTCGAGTGAGTAAACGTTAAGGTTTATGAAATCCTGGCTACCTGTCAACCAGCAAAGGAAAGAGTTGCCCCATAGCTTGCGGTTACGTCACAGGAATACCGCTCTGACGGAACATGGCAGGATTGAGCCCGAAAAGAGCCTTAAAGGCTATTCATCTTCATAACACAAACGGCATATTTAATGCACTACCAACAGACACATGTTCAAATAGAAAAGTATAAAGGAAACATAAAATTCAAAGGAAGTGGCCGTATATACAACTACTATCCTAAATCCTTTGTAAAGAAAACAAGTTCTTAAGTTGCCCTCGAATCAACAAAGTTTTGAGATTAGTACAATTTGGGAAATGCCTACTTAATAGATTATCCTTAAGCACTTTGTCCCATTTAGTTGTAAACAAAATCTTAAGTAGTAAACTATATGGGGTAATCCTTGTTTTATTCATTGTAGAGAAGAGTGATGAGTAACAGATGAAATTAGGCTGAGCACGGGCGAGGCTAGACGCTTGCGAGGAGACAATCAAATTAGCATAATTATAATCGAGCCGCGCGCCTGCATCCGATAGCTAATGAACCACGTTACCGATGTTGAAATTTTTATCGTACAATTACCACTGTTAATGTTTCGTGCTACTAGGTATATGTAACATAGCACAATAACGATAGGTACGTAAGAAAGGCTGTTGCCTGTATTGTTGACGTTGGCAAGATTTTAGAGCAGAACTTGTTAGATTTATCTAACGGGTCTTGAAAATAGTAGTTAATAAAAGTTTTAACTATATCAAGACCGACGTGCACAGCTGTTTTAAATTTCCGATCGAGCCCAAGCTCGAAACTTTTATTATAACCGGATGATCCCTGAAATCGTGACAACAGTCCCAAATATGAGTTTAATACTTTATTGATGGTTATAGGTCAAATACTTGTAAACTATTACATTTATCACTATCAGGGTAAGCCGAGCCACTCAATCAGAATGTCAGCTACCGTCGTGAATACTTGGCAGCTGCCAGACGATGTGACCGCGCTGCGCCAATACTTTATGTCCAACGTAACACGTGTTAGGCCGATACGGTAGAGTAGATGCTTCCTAGTGCGATTCTAATAAATATTAATTCCTTATTTTCTTCTTCAACCACAGCCACACATCGTGTTCGGAAATATTGCACGTTGATTGCACTTCTTCACTGTATTCTCAAATAAATCCTTATATCTATAATACTTCATACTATATTTTTGGAGCGTAGAAACGGTTTGTTCCTGGTATATAATCTTTTCCATTACCGATTTGGTAAAACGCCTTAGCTGTTGCCTGCGGTTTCACTCGCATCCTGGGCGAACTACTTCATGCACCCGAATAAAAAGTATGCCTATGTCCTAATATATCCTAATGTATCCTGGATATGGTCTACCTGTGCGCCAAATTTCAGCCACACCCGTTCAGCTTTTAAAGCGTGATTGAATAACAAACATCCAAATTCTCAAACTCACAAACATCAAAACTTTCACTTTTATAATTTTAGTAGGATGTATTCCTTGGCTGTCCGGCTTATTTTAGTCCTGTTTATTTAAATCGTAGTTTTATTTATTAGACTGAATCGATATTACTTAGTTTATTCTCCAACGTTATCTTTTATAACAATCTCTTGCCTTGTTTTGTCTGACACCAGCTACCGGAAAATGGACGGCCCAGTGCAACAGAAACAAATAGTTACAAAAGTCTTGTATTATCGTGGATATTTTTAGATCTTACTGTTTGTGTTTAAATCATTAAATACTTCAATTTATCTCCTAAACATTATGTTTAAAGCTACTTAAATGTGAGATAACACAAGCGTCCTAAACGAGTCCCGAACCGAGCGACCATTTCGTCTGGCACAACCCAATTAGAGATAAAACGAAGCGCAGACGTCCATTATGTAGGAAATTTCTTTATCTTTATTGAAATAAACATGTTGTCAGGAAAGGTTTTGATAATGCTTTTCTAAAAATTTCTGTGTTGTGCTTAACGAGAGAGGAAAGAAAGGAAGAAAACCTAATTCGATACGTGTTAAAAAACAACATCAGAAATATTATAATACCAACAAAAACAAATGAGATAGATAAAAGTGCAAGAAGACAAAGAATATTTAGAAAATGAATTCACGTGCGTTCAAAATTTTTAAATCCCAAAGAGTCTAAAGTTAAACATTAGTATTAAGGCATAATTAAAATTATACAATATGCAGATCTGTCGTGATGATGATAATCAAGACATGCATGCACACTACTGACAATTTAATATTCCTTTGTAACTACAGACAAAAAAATAAGCGTATCCTTTCGAAATAAGCCTGCGATATCACAAAATCGGAATTATCATAAAGTTGAGACTATAACATCGCGAATCACCGTCTGCCGACGAACAACACACGGTGAGATTGAGAACAAATAAGTTAGAAAACAGTTTCAAACCGCGGGGATGGTGGCTGGAAGAGGGGAGGGGGGGTCACGGTCGCCGGGTCAATAAACTCGGCAGGCATAGCTGTGGCGAATAAAACGCGCCGCGACGCCAGCCGACGACTCGAGCCTTCCACGAGCCGCACTCATGAATTTCAGTCAATGAAAGCGCAGGTTGCGGCCAAACATACCTTTATTACGCTCGCCAGATCCGGTGCACTCGTGGGTTCAAATTGCTTTCAGGTGACTCATAACGTCTAAGCCTATGTATGTATTTGACCGCATTTGCTGCGGTCCACAGATAAAATACATTGAGCTAATTAATCTAATTAATTGAATACGTGGAATGTGAATTCTGTGTGGTTGAAGGTTTGCAATAGCTTACATAATCCAATAATTTGTTAAGTCTAGCAAGTCTCGCACTATATTTGTATCATAATCGTGGGTGTAGGTACCTGCAAACAAAATATTACTATATCCTTATAACTAGAAACTCTTTGTTTCTTAAAATTCAAACTTATTATTTCCATCATTAATTACTCGTTTTCAAAAGATGATCAACAAACAGTAAACCTAAAGCACGAGTTAAAAAGTTTAACCCACTTTGTAGTGGAAAAGAAGTTACCGAGTTCGTTAACATAAATATTGAACATGCTAAAACACGGTCTGAATGATAAACAAACTTTACAATACAATATAATGTTATTAATGTGCGTGTAAAATTATGTAGAAATAAACCGCTTCGATATCTGAGGCGGAAAATCTGTGGAAAAATACTACGAGATTTTTGTATTCTTTTTAAGGGCACCAATTTTTTTATTGAATTCTCAAGACCTTTTTGAAAACGATTTTTATCAGATAATCGATCCTTTGTGGCCTTTTGTGTGCATATTAAATTAAGAAGGAAGACTTCTCTCACGTGAATAGAATAGAAGAAAAAATATAACAGAAAACTCTAAAATACAAGAAAGTTAACCCCTATAATTAAGACCTTGCTTGCTCGCTGAATAATGTCGTGCAAAAAATGACAAAGAAATTGTCAACTTTGTTGTAGAGGTCTGCGAAATTTCAATTTTATCCAGAAATGATTAAAGTGATCTCGACAAAGCCACGGAGAAAACTGAGGCCACGATGTTTAGTTAAATATAGTTGTAGCTATATCGAGGAGCTTCCAATAGCTTTGATAGACAGGTTAATACTAGTCAAAAGTCGAAGCGATATTGATTTTCCTGACCTGCACCCTAATCATTATAATTTACTATAATAACCTTTGATTTGACATTTGGAATGACATGGGGAACCGATTCCTATTGCTATTAAATTTACATGCTCAGATCATAGCTCTGACACAAGAATACAAATGTCCCACAAATGCTATTCAGGGTACCGATTGTTATCGTGAAGCACGTTTGTTTGTCAATAGTTTATTCGCTTTCGGAATGCATAAGAATGGCATAACGTATAGTTCCCGAACTAGAATAGACGCTCGCATTCCCAGTGAGGGGATAAGAAATAGCATTAAGTATTAGATTGGCAGCAGCATCCACCTTTATGAACTTGAACTGATAACATAATCTTGCGAAAACCTAATTCCTTCAGAGTTAAACGTAGCTCTATATTACCTACAGATAAAGAACCAATTAATATTATTATAAATTAATGTATGATTAGTCTTACGAGTAAACATAGGTTCAGGAATAAACTCTTCGACGTTAATTTTTTGTGCAATCAAAGCTTCAAAGCTAGCCATCCTACATCTGTAACAAGTTAATCCATAGATGCAGTGGGAACCACTAACCTATAAGTAGAAATTGATATCTTCAAGATTGCTTCCAATCACTATGACCTATTTCTCTCAGTCATATCCCAACATACCGGGCGCGTGGAGATAAGCTGTTAATGCCATGTTTTTCCTCCATGGTCTGAAAACACAACTGTATTCTCATTGCTATCTGAGAAAGGAATTGCTTCCAATCGTTATGAAATTCAAAACAGAAAAGTTCTGTACAAAAGTATTAAAAATATAGGTACTTGTACATTATGTTTAATCAACCTGTTTGGCGTGAAATAGAATGACATGACAGTAACGTAAATTTTAATGAATTCAGTTTTTTGTCCGTTACCTATTGGTTACCTAATACCTACCTATGGTTATCGTTTTAGATTTGGAGAGTGTTAACTTTGAGTAATCTTTATACCTTATTTTATTTTGTGCCTCCACCCATCTTAATTCCTTGGTTTTTTAAGTCCGGGTCCCAGGACCCGCGAATGAAAATAATTATTCCCGGAAAATAAGCCTTCAAACATGTTTAAAGCATTTAGCGACTTATCGGAAAGCCGAATTCAAATTTTTGTAATCAAATTACTTCTAGTGAAAAAACTCTTTCACTCTCCGTGGATGTCGATTTAATAAATAACAAAGCTTTATACAATAATTCCAGACTCAGAGTCTGTTTTCGGGAGGTCACAAAGAGTTGAAAATCCTTTTTTAGTCTTACAAACCGCGATCGCATTGTTGGTACTTCCTTATGAGCTTTACTTACTGCTTCTTTTAGTTCCTCTTCAAATGTTTTATCTTCATGACATTACACCACATTCAAAAATTTAAATTAAGGGCGCGCGACTTGACGCTGCGCGAAATTCAAAACTTTTGAACGTTTGATTTCTTTCCCAAAGGTCGGGCATTCACGACTAAAAATTCCCGGAACCGGGATCGATAGTTTTTACGGGTATTGCCGGGATCGGAAATCCGGGAAAGTAACCCTAACCTAGAGCCACCTTAAACTGACAACCCTAATGGTTATATGATGTCATCAAGATGCCTGTCATGTCACACAGTAAGTAGCTGCCTATAAGAACAGTAATCGCATTACCGATGATATTAGCATGGTAATAGACACAATTAAGGTTCCAGACATAATGAGCTCTTTGTTGAAATCAATTGAAGTGACAATGTAATAAAAGGATGGTAAGCGATACATCAAACTATGACGTCACTTCTGTGTAAATCGACTGGGCGAAACAAAAGAATTACACTCGGACACCATTTAATAATTTACCACTGTTACATTTTTATTGTTATGGCTCCAAATTCAGATCATAATGAAGTCATTAATTCGTTTCTAGAAAACTGTTAAAATACAAAGTAATATAAATAAGCAGATACAAGTATGCTTGAATAAGTCATTCAGAATTAAAGTTAAAGGACTTATCCAACGTCTCACACAAAGCGTTAGACAACAGAGTCATGGCAAAAAGTTAACGCCGTGTAAACACTTTACTGTAAATATAATTAAGAAATGAGAGTTAACTACCTATAGATAAAAAGATGTTGACTGTTGTAGTGACATTTATTTGTACAACACAAAATCACATTATAAGTAAGTATTAATCGTTTGATAATTCACGGAAACAAGACATTGGGTGATCATTTGTCCCTAAACAGCAACATAACCATGATGCAATGATTACTGTTTAATATGTAAATATTATGTTGGACACAAGTAGGTAAACAATAACAAACAGCGTAATGGTTAAACCACTCGTAAGTGTTAAAATAAACTTCTAATTTTATCTCGCCCTTAGTGCAAATATCCGCTTGTATACGCAAATATACCCGTACGTGGGCGCAACGCGTCGTACAAGAATTCGCAAACTAACCTACGTAAAATAAAATAATCTACAGGTTAATCATCTAATATTCTCTTAATAACCTAGAACCTTGTCGTTTAAGTGTTGAATGACAGTTTTTGTTTGATTCTGTTTCAGTAATTTTGTTAACTTTTTTATAGATTTTTGTTCCCTTTTTTGCTAAATGCAAAAAAGCAAATAAATTCGGTTTTAGACTCCTTAGACTAAGCTTTAATAATACCAAATTTATTACAAAAGATTGGACCATCAACACGTTCAAAAAGTCATTAATTTAATTTATTCAGCTCTTCAGTTGTTATATTAATGTTAATTACTGACGCGGATGTAGAACCAGTCGTAAACAGTCAGACAAATTAAACGTCTTCATCTTTAATTCTTTATTGGCTGCATGAGCAATATCATCGTCAAGAGATGACGCTATCGCTGAATGTTTTCGCATGGGAATGCTAACGCTCTGTATGTACACGAGGATCTGTCAACACCGGCGAGCGCTGGATGGTGACACCAAAATAGACTGTCACCTCGAAATATGAATAAATACTGAGGGATATTCATATTCATAGTGCAATAACATAGTTTCCGTCTACAAAAATAATTTATCACGCAAAAGCTCGCGCCCACGTCGTTGATCTAAATTATTTAAAGCAACTAACCTGAGTAAAATATATGTCAACATCATGTAATTTATATTTGATTCATTCTACTGTTTGAACTTTAACAGTTGATCTATCCGACACTGTGAATAAATATTATATATTTTGGAAGATACCTGTCGATATAAATGATGATAAGGTGGGCTATAATTCCGTTATTATTATAGGCCATTGAACAAAAATTATACGTGTTCAAAATACCACCATAAATTATTATTTTTGTAAACATCTGAATAAATAATTCAAATTCCATTATTTTTATTAATCCTTTTTTTGTGGCTATTATTATTTAACTATTTAAGAACCTATAGAATCACGACAAAAAATGTTGACAGGTTTATCCTTTCCTCAAAGTCGAAAACAAGTTAGCTTTAAGCTCTTTATTTTGGCTACATTGATATTGACATTCATGATAATTTATTATAATTAATGTCAATTTTTTTTTGCACTAATCAAAATAAAATATCATCCTGTTGACATGGCTGTTGGCCCTGTCGCGTCGCACCTACTCTTGTTATATTTGGCCAGTATTCAAAACAAGAGTGTTATAGATTACAGCAGACCCTGTGCAACTCGTTACTCGCGTCGCGGTTGCGTCTTTGCCTTGTAACTTGTCCTTATGTTGACCCCCTAGCCGAGTTCAGTCCAAACACGACACTGCTCAAATTATATCTTTGTTACAAAATTTACAATGTCTCACATAGTGTAATAATAGAACATCTGACTCAGATTTTAAGTGTAACAACATCAGAACGTTGATCTTTCTTATCGTATATCACGTATGAACCGACGATGATACCTACCTATATTTTTACATTATGAATGTTGATCTACTACTTGTACGTACAAACTTCCGTGTTCATATCAAATGCTGTCCGTTTAGTAAAAAAGTTATAACTTGTTATTATTGCTAGTCTAGACTTCCTGCAAATATTTTATCCTATACCTAACTAAATAAGTCGGGTACCTATTCGTAACTTTACCTCGATCCAAGTCTATTGAAACTACATGATATTATATTGAATACAACTGAGCTGGTTAATACTTAACTTACTTTTCAATCTAATCGAAACAAAAATGTTATAAAGTACCAAAAGATATGGTACATGACATTCCGGGTCATAATAAACAAGTAAACTACAGTTACACAGCCCGAATGGATGATTGATCACAATTATTATTTCACCAAACATGTAAATAATTTTTTTATTTGTATAATAAGCAATTAGTAGTGTAATTAACTCTATATTATAATAAAACCGCACCAGAGTGGCAGCCCACGGTGACAGGTGACCGCCATTACTGAACCCACTTCAACTTATCTAATTAAAACAACACACTTTACATCAGTGGTTATTAACCATGTCGCCACTGCTAAACGGATTAACTATACCCAACTGGTTTGCTGTCAATAAAATAGACTTTAATACACTAGGCTCTAATTATGTCAGAACGATTTGTTACACATATTTTATCTAAAATCACACATTTAGAACCGGTAAATGCACTTAACCTATATAAAGAATCGTTTACCTTAAAATTTATTCTCGCTACTTTGATTTTTCTCGGTAGCAAATTAACTACGTGTTTCTTGACTTAATTTTTAATCGCTAAGCTAACTATGAGTTACCTGCGTTAGTCATTGCATTATTATTCATTGTAACGCAGTTCGTAAAATGTACTCATGATATCACATTCAAGGCATACAGAAATTCAAATAATAATTAAACTAGCATCGTCGTCATCATCATCATTACGGGCCATGTAAAACCCATTTTTGGATGAAGGGCCTCCTCCAAATTCCTCCACTCTTGGCGGTGCTGGGCCCTTGACATCCAATCCGGACCTGCGTGTCACCAAATGTCATCAACCCAACGGTGGTCGTCCCCGCGGTCTGGTGTGCTGTCGTGGTCGCCATTCCAGCAGTCTCCGCGTCCATCGTTCCTTTCCATTCGAGCAGTGTCCCGCCCATTTGCGGCTGGCTAAAATGAATACTATGCCTTGGACTTTCGTCTTGACCATATCCATTCGTTCGTCTTACGGTCACGTAAGGTGATTCCTAACTTAGCTCTCTCCATTCCTCTCTGCGCAAAACTCGGATCATAATACTCCCGTAAACTTCCAGCGTTTCGTTTTAGAGAAAAGCTGTAAGAAAATACTTCTATAATCACTACGTTTGGTAAACGGATTGGTAATCGCCTGATCAAACTATGCTGTTATTAGGGCCTAAAAACTGCTGCTGCCTATCATCTTGATGCAATTCTTTTACGATACTCGGAGGAAGAAAGGGATCAGCCAATTCTTACCCGAGAACCTCGTGTCACTAATTCATATAGGTATTAGGATTTTTAAAAAACGTGTTTGGTTAATAACAGACTGTGGAATGAACCGTCTAACCAATTATTTTTTTAAGATTTATTATGGTGTGCTTCATATTCATAAACAATAATTATATAGGCAAACTGGATTTACGTAAAAAAAAACAAAATTCACATATCTTGTCTAAAAGACGTGTTTATTTTTTATACACACAATATTTATTACACAAAGTTCCCTCATAATAATAAACCACATCACACTAAACAGACTTATAGTTTGTGTAAATATTACAACGGGTTTCTCACATTATTCTTTGATAAGATCGAAACTAAAGGGTTCATACATACGAGTAGTAGGTAGTAGAATAATACCTACGGCCGACTGATCATCGCGATACACGGACCAATAAGGATAATTAAAATTAAAACTGATTATTAATTTCATTGATAATTAAGTTCATGACTAGAGCTACCGATGGATTAATCTGCGCGACGTACCACGATCATTCCTGGGATGGGTGACCATTCCTTTCTTTGCACTGCTCCGTACCTTGGAGACCATGTTCAGTCGTTTTTTCCGATTCCCGGACATTCTTTACGATTAACAGGCCGTCGAAAGTGACGACGGTGATTGATATCGGTATTCACCTTTAGGAACACAACACTACAAAAGAGCAGTGTTACTTGGCTACGATTTTCTGCAAGGTGGAGGTACTTCCCCAGTCGGGCAGCTCTATTTTGAGCGGAATGTCCCGTTATGCCCTACCTCTCAGAAATTTGTTGTCGAACATGCTTAAAATAACAATATTTTTTTTATATTTTCCTAAGAAATTGTGTATCAATACTTTGTTACCCTCGTCCCCTGGCAGTCAACAACACAAACTATTTTAAAAAGTGGCTGGGCAGACTACAGTAGTTTATTGATTAGATTACCTTTTTCCTCATACAGAATTACTCATAATTTATACTTAAAAAGTATTAACACAAGATAAGGCCAAAATCTACCCAAATAATAAGCTAATTACGTTGCCGAATACCGAATATTTACTACAAGAAAATTTTATACTTTACATCGTCGCTGCCGCACCAGATGATGCTCCTGTAATATTTATTTACACGTTCTGTTACCACATATTTGCTGATTCTGTTGATTGATTTTGATTTCAACAAGATCGATATTATAATCATACGTGTCGAATGACAAAAAGAGGCACCTCAACGCAAACATTAATTAGCCGTACTTGTTAATTAAGAAATGAAAAGCTGGTTTCGTTGTCCATTCTAACAAGATTATAACAAATTCAAAGCGAGCATGTTTCTTCTTCAATTAACATCTCATTCACTAAGTTTTCCTGGTTCTTGGTAAGTTTAATTTGCCCGGCATTAGTCAACTCCTCGCGATCGTGTTTAGGTTTAGAACGAAAACAACGTTACAACATGTAATAAAAAAAACTTCCACTTTTATTAGCATGAAATTACTTTCCCGTGAGCATCTTCGTCGTGGAAATCTAATATATATTTCCGACTGCCGTAATTTAAATAAACGCTTTTTTACGAAGACAGGCCTGTAACTCGGTTAAATTGTTAAATAAGAATAAATTTGGCAAGTATATAATGACATTTTAGACTGTCTGCGCTTACATACGACTTGTTATTTGTTATCTTTTTCTTTTGCCTATAGTGAAATTAAAAGTTTTATATTGTGACATCAGGCGGTTGCATTTAATATGCTATCGATACGGATCAAGGGTACAATAATGCCAATTCAATCGAGGTGAACCTTACTGTTTGTCATCATTAGTTTTATCAGTGGTTCATTAAGCGGAACAACAACCAATCTGAAGAACTTTTCGTGAACAATTAGTCAGGCTTTCGGAATCCATTAGAGTTTCTATTAGCTAAGTGTCTAATCATGTTACTTATGGGTTTCCCGGCCAAATTATAATCAATAGTTTTCTCTGAATAACTTTCCAGACACGATTGAAGTAACTCTACATCGACCAGTAAACGTAATTAATAGCACCAGAACTTTAAATTAATTAAGTTGAACTGAATCGAAGACGAGACCAAAGCTGTGAGAACAGACACTAGG
Source organism: Allophyes oxyacanthae (assembly GCA_932294325.1). Taxonomy (NCBI): domain Eukaryota; kingdom Metazoa; phylum Arthropoda; class Insecta; order Lepidoptera; family Noctuidae; genus Allophyes; species Allophyes oxyacanthae. The sequence continues at coordinate 11,172,753 of OW028613.1, read as the reverse complement.
GGAGCTATTCTGTAAGAACATCTCGTATGTCCATTAGTCAAATATCAACCGACAGTAAGAGTAGTATTCTTATCGAGATACAGATGTTTTTAAAGAGTCATGCAGGACAGTATGAAATGGTGGAGTACCTGTACCACCGATTCACGTTAATCTCACACTTTTGAAAGTATCTTAAACAAATATAGATCATTTCTAGGTTCATGTATAACGATACAATGTGGTCATAAATCAATGTGTGCTTTATCTTAAACAAAGTTTTCTACTACGTACCTGAAATATTAATGCAGCTTTCTAATTGTTTATACGCTCGAACAAGAGAAACTTCCTAAACTGTTTCGGCAGATTCTTCAACTTTGCTAGGATCAACCATAAACTTGATGCATAGAATGAATATTTTACTAAAGTTGTAAGCTACATTAATTCCCTATATCTTCCTACATTGAGCTTTTGATATATTTATTTTCTGACTGTTAAGAAAACCGATCTTCTCGACCGGTCTAGGAAATATACCAAAATTCCCCGCGAGTTATACCTAGTTGAGTCCATATAACGATGGCTTGCTGGTACAGTGTTCTCTTTATAAGAATGAATGAAATGTTAAGAATCACACAATAGGTACACTTGCTTATGTGGCTTGAAATAACATCTCCCGGGGAAGTTCTTTCCCACAGCATTATTTAAGAATAGTACACATTAAGCTTTGCAGCATGGTAATTTTTAATAATTAAATTTAGTTAATAATTAGGTATAATGTATTCATGGCAGTTTTGAATCAATAGACCAATAAACAATGTCAACAAATTACTATGAATAATCATGATCACAACTACATTAATTATTGGGGTATTCAAATTTTCATCATGAGTACATAAAGCATAACAAGTCCGACAGACAGACAACACAATTAGAAAATTCACTTACGTCTTGGCAGCGAGCGATCCTGAATTAGGATTGTAGGCCCATCAAATTTATAGTTCCCGGCAACAATAACAATACAAAATGCCGTCATAAACAGCAGTTGCGTATTTCCAAAGTCCCGATTCCGGTTCCGTAGAGCAGAACATGACAAACAAGCGAATTTGATTTGGCAACAGTTGTTTTCGGACCAAACACACCAGTCACAACATACTCGACATCAGATATTGTACATAAGGGTTGTTTACGCGACGTGGCTTTCTCTTGACGGCCATAATCGTCAAAAACCCCCGACTCCAACTAGAAAAAGACCTATAACTTTTGAACGGCTAAATAGATTATTATGAAACATAGATACGTTGATACCCGATTAAATTAGATTTCGATTTAAAAAACTGCATTGAAATCGGTCCATCCGTGGAGCTACGATGCCACAGATACCGAACACCGATACACAAATACACGCTACAACCTTATAACACCCCTCTTTTTTGTCGGTGGTAAAAAAAGAATAATCTTTCAAAGCAAATCTATATACCTTTTACTGCGTGAACGAATTTTTCAATATCGTTAAAGATAAGAAATAAATACTCAGTATTCTAGGGTCGTACATACATAAAACATATTATTTTCTTGAAATCACTCATCCGTAGGAGTAGCATCACAGCTTTTGATTGGCAAGATCCAATCTATATTGCTAAGGAAGACTTGTTTTTAACCTGAAATTAAAAAAGAGTTTCCCGTATTTATTTATTGTTTTAAATGCTCTTTATCTTAGTATTTCATTTGCTAGACTTCACCGTCTAGACGAATATTAAGTTAATAATAAGGTGATATCGCTAATAAATCATCGAACACAGAATCAGGAAATGTATAAATTACCTATGGTTATAATTATTATTCGAAACCATGCAATTGTGTTAACAAAATGCTCACAGTTTCAAGGCGATCAAGTGCTGGAGGTCACTCTGAACTTGTATGTCAAACATAAATATTTAACAATTTTGTTTTCTTTGTACTTTATACCTGTGTTCTTAATTTTATTAAGTGTACACGGATTTAACTAGAAGATTAATTAAGAATTTATATAAACAGTGAATTATTTATTGTATATAATATCAAGTACCAGCTAATAACTTAATTAAAGTGAACTCTATAAATTGAATATGGAAATAAAGATAAAGTTTAAACAGTCATTTAAAAAAGCCGGTAGTTTATCGGACAGCTGTATTTGGATAAGCAATAAAATCTTTTACCCCAAATTGGTATATTAACTATCCAATGACTTCACGGTAAGACAAGTTTAAATACGTAATCAAGATTACGTTTAAACTGTACTTTCATAGCAAAGGCGAGCATTACATTGATTTTACAATATTTATTTAACTGGATAATGTTAGTACCGATTGGAGACATCAAAACAGAATATCCAGAGCTTAAACTCCTATAAAAATGCTACGAATCGCCATATAAGGTCTAATATAGGTCTGTTCTGAACAAAACATAATTTTTTTTACGATGCGGGTGCAGTCGGGCATTGAAAGCAAACTGCAACACAGCACTCTACTAACTGAAACTGATCGAGTTTTTACACAGCTTATTGGGTATGTAACAGACTATCAAATATCTATCATATTGCTACACATTTCATGGAATAAGTATTGCTTACACGCTGGAATTACAACGACATTTTAAAATGTATGTCAAATTCATTATAGGTAACCGGTGTACCTATATAACACAGGCGCTATGTGCATATTAGCGGCGATTGCTTACTGATAATTACACTGGATACGCGTTTCGCACTATGCACACAAGTATTAAATCTACTGCTCTGTTTATCTGGTATCAAGGGTACAAATTCCGTTTTAGGTGAATAATTAGTCGAAGTAGATAAATGTGAACAATTTCTAACACGCTATCATGTACCTATTCCCTAGCCGAAAATAAAATGGACTACGCCCATATAGCCACAGTTCTAAATGATTTATTGTTAATACATGTGACTTAACTGTTTCTAGCAACAGCATTGACATTCGACTCAATGAATCATTTAATTTCATTTTGTTTTTAAACAGGTTGTGTTGACGTTTCGCACGAGCTGCTCCTAATGCTTCAGAGAAACCTGGCAATTGTGTTTAACCATTCCCATACTTACTCCTATAGGTAGCTATACTATTGAACTGAACATAAAACAGCTATAGATTTCTAAGCAGCAATTAGTTTTCATTTTAGGGTAAGAGCACCAACTCTCGACCTTTGTTAATTTTTTTAGACATATTTTAATAATACAGATATTACCAATATCGTAAAGAACATAATTTCTACAAAATCAATTCAAAATAAAAATGCATACTTTATCGAGATATATATTAAACATAAAAATAAATGGAAAATAATAAATAAGAGATGAATCTAACACAAAAGAAATCAAATCAGTTTTTAATCTCTGCAAAAATTACAAACACCGTGTATTACATTAGATCTATGCCACAAAACCATTAGAATATTCTGAGTATTATTAGAGACGAGTCGGCATGACAAAACCTGTTATCTTCTGAGCCCTGGCAGCACCGGTCAGAAATCGCTTACATCATGCACGCATCGTGGCCCATGACTTCATCATTCGTGTTTTATTGTTCCCATTCTATCGCGGGTACCAATTTAATCTCTAAAGATATGTCCAACTCCAGGCCCATGTCGAATTAGGCAAATTGAAGCAATAGTTACATAAAACAGCCTAGATGTTAAAACAAAAGCAATCTCAGAATATTTTTCATAGCAATGTTAATTTGTTACACCTGGTAAACCATAGACATTTCTTGTTTTTTTTTATTTGTCCCTTTTTTTCGGACTTACCATACACTTTAAATATTACTACTAAGTAGACATCTACGATGATAATACCCGCACCTTCTGTGTTTACCCTTGGATTCATGAAAGATCGTCATGAGATGAAATTGCAGTCTTCAGCCAACATAATGGTAATATACAATATATAATATAATGGTCAGCTCAACAGGCAGATTTCCATGTCTATGCGACGCGTCAGAAGCTCAAAAGTATTCGTAAGAGATCTAGGTATCTGTTGGGTAAAGACGAATTTTAATAACCAAGCTGAAGACCAATAGTGGTACGTGCGTTTCCTGCAAGACGCAAATTCTGGGAGAGTTCGAGAAGTTCATGATCATCGGTATATCAAGGTGCTGAAGTGTTTGGACACCAACGCCACAATGTCGATCCCTTTAAGAGACCAGAGCTCGAAACCAATCCAGCTGCAGCGAGACGTGAGACTGGGAGATGTTATATCTGCGAATCTGTTCCCTACTGCACTGGAAGATTCTTCAAGCTTCTGGACTGGCAAGGATACGGCAGCAACATCGAGTACGAACATATGTTGACTAATTGTTGTGTAGGAGTTGTAGTCATTATGGCGGAATCGCTGGAAGACTTTGGCACAATGCTTAGAGACCTAAGTAGATTTCCCCAACGGATAGGACTTAAATTTAACATGGATAAGACAAAGGTCATGTCTAATATTTAAGATCCGCCCGTACCGGTCACTGTTGGGAACTGTATGCTCGAAATTGTCGATGAATACGTCTACCTTCAGCAGATCATCCAGTTAGGCAGATCCAACTTCGAGAAAGAGCTCAACCGAAGAACGCATCTCGGATGGGCAGAGATCCGGAAGCTACGCAAGATCTTCTCGACCAAAATACCGCAAAGTCTAACGACCAAAGTCTTTAACCAGTTTCTGTTGCCAGTGATTTCATACGGCACTGAAACGTGGTCCCACACTGTCGGCTTGCTCAATAATAAGCTCCAAGTCACTCAACGACCTATGGAAAGAGTTATGGTCGGTGTTCTCTACGTGACAAAATCCAGAACGAGGAAATCCGTAGAAGAATTAGTGACCGACAGCTCTTAGGGTTAGCTAAGTCGAAGTGGTAATAGACAGGCCAAATTGCTCGGCGGACTTACAAGCGTTGGGGAAAGAAGTTTCTCGAATGACGACCGCAGATCGGAAAGCGGAGTGTAAGACGACCCCCCACTAGTTGGAGGGACGACCTGGTAAAGATCGCGGGGAGTCGTTGGATGCAAAGCCGTTCGACGTGGACATCTATGGGGAAGGCCTATGTCCAGCAGTGGACGTAAAAGGCTGCGATAAGGATGATGAGATAGAGAGGTTACATTTCAGCGCAAATTATTTCCAAACTAGCATAATATTTATAATCCATTCGTTTCATCTGCGAACTTCCCGATTTCATAATCCACTATAACATTCCAATTCATCATCTCGATGAATATAAAATGTAATTATTTTTTTAATTTTAAAATTAGTTACTTCCATGAATAAAAAACACTTCCACGTATCCTAAAAACCGGATAAACAACGTTTCTGCCAAAAGTAACATGATTGCCAATTTTCAATATTAGTTTATTGTATGATTTTGTAACAAGATTTTGGTATTTATAGGACTGTAGGAACACAATAAAATGAAGATATTGTATCCATTGTGTCAGACTTCGATAAAATTTTGAGGGTTCGGAACTGCTTCTAACTTTTCAATTACTGAATTGATTTTGACACTTTAAAAAGTCTATTATCTCTAAATAAAGTGTCAACGCCGAAAGGGACATAGGTACCTTCCATGCCTAGTAGGTTTCTTTTAAACCTTTTATTTTATTATTACATTTTTTTTAAATAAAAAGCAATACAATTTAACACTGTAAGACTGATAAACAGCCTTTATCTGTAAGTTGTCGAGCGAATGAGCATTTCGCCGGGTGAGCTGAGCGCTCTACAGCGTGACCCGTGAAACTGGGTTACGCTCTCGGTGCCCGCCTACCCATCCCAAGCCAGTTGCAGCATACGTAAGATACGCCAATAACACTTACTGATATTCTTGTTATCGTTACAGATACGGAACGAATATTATTTGTTTTACAAGCTTTATGTTTCGTCTCTAAACATACACGAAAGTTGTACGGTTTGTGGTAAATTGATTAAGTGCCTATAATATCAGACAAATTAGCAGAGCCTTATTACCTGTATCTTCGCCTCAAATCATTTAACGCAGTCCCTACCCGCTTGGCAAATGCATTTCTTTCCACATGATTGAATAATGAACCCAGACAATGTGCACAAAGGTTAGGTACACCTAATTTTCCATTTCGAAATGGGTAATACTAAAATGAGTAATCGTAAATACCTAGATGACTTGTCTGAATTTAACTCAAGGCAAAATTATGATAAAGGGCGTTTTTAATTAGGACATTTTAATCCCAGTAAGATTTAGAATGCGTGTGTAGGTACCAATTTTTGGTGAATTCACCCCATGCAACTAAAAAAACAAAAAAATTATGTGTTGAAGGGAACTTTTATGTAGGTTACCTAATTACCTATTAGATGGTGTTCACGTGGTTCCCGACAAAGAACGAACCTCTCAACTCCACGCGGGTGGTCACTGGTCAGCGTCATCCGATCGCCTATCCGTCTGCCAAACGTAGTGATTATTGAATTGGTATGCCCTATGGCAGTCCATTGAAGCGGTCATTGAAGCCTATGTTCGGCAATGGACAGGTTGATATTGTATGGAACGAATCATACAATATCAACCATGGTATAACTAATTGCAGGGTACCGGTATTAGTTTATAAGTATTGTGGGCTAGTATCAATGAGTCCAATTCGGAATAGACTAACAATAAGAAGGCTTTTTTTCGATATTTTTGTCAGCATCGTATTTTTATGGTAGGTAACTATAGGAAGTTGGTATATAGGTGCCCACTTAAAGTTAACAATTTCTTAGTTATTATCAGTTGCAACTACCCGTAAAGTTTTACAATTATTGCTGCAAGATTAAAAAGAATAAGAAGTTACCTGGACGCTATCATTCTGTTATCTTTATGCATAATAACTGGATTTATTTGAACCCATCCTCGAAGCGTCTCTGGGGTAGGAACCGGCTTTCAGTCGGCTATAAATCACCGTTCACCGTTGTAAGTAGCGCGCTGTCCATTGTTGTGTGCCATAGGTGTTGCCGCGTCCACAAAAAAAAAGCTAAAATAATCAAAATCTTAGCGCCTTACCTCTAATAGGAATCCTCGAGGGCGACGTCCCTCCAGCACGCCGGACGAAACGGGCGGCGCGCACCCAACATAAACACTGCACCAAATCGGTTAAAACATCCGCGGAATAAGCGAACTGCTGCCGATCTAGTGTCAACACTCCACTGTCACTTTGTTCGATCACTGAAATCCAATTGGTTCGTTTGTTTTTAGTCACAATTTAGGAACAACTACGCGCATGTCAGTTTATCACCGTTGTTATATTTTTGTTTCTCTTCAATAGCATCTTCCAAGACTGCCGCTCGATGACTGGCGGACCGAGCGCGCGCCGTTCGTTTGGTCGGGTATTCGTGACGCGGGGCCCGCGGGCAGCGGTGCGGAATGCGCGGGACGGGGGCGCACGCCTTCTTTGAATGGTAGTGTAATAATGAAATGAATGAATGAAATAAACAAGGAATTAAAATTTAAATATTTTGTGATGTGTTCAAAGGAGCGATCCTTTCAAATGAAACAATTCAAATTATATTAATGTACCTACATACCTAAATGTTATCGAGAATTTAAACTTTTTAGCATTAGCTAGCTATACCTCCTACAGATCATGACGTGTTAAATGCTCGGTTATAGATAATGTACCAGGAAGGAAGACCCTAAAACAATAAACTTTTTAATTCATTGACACAATATCAGCAGTGCCAAGTAGGTACTACTAGGTAGTAGGTAGGTACAAATAAAATTTGGAAAAACCTTATTTATAGGCATCGATGTATCGATGATGATATAGGTACCTACCTACAGAAGATGGTGCGCGATGGTGTCCTGTCCGGATATAATCGTACACATACCTACCTTAGTTAATTAAGTACCTATCTTCATTTCCCTTTTGCAGCATCAAGTACTAAGAAATGACCCTTTTCCTAGTTTAGGTTCCATTCAGTGCTAAATTCAGTATTAAATTTTCAATGAGTTAAGTATTTTTTTGTGGCTTGACATTAAATTAATATTTATTCGTTCTGTTGCAATTTAATACTTCTTGCAATAGAAAAAATATATAATATACTATAAGTAGGTAATCAAATATAAAAATAGCGTTATATGTATATACCTAGGTACTTACCTGTAAGATTTGACGCACGGATATTGTTGATTTGATGTAATTGTCATAAAAGTTAATACTTTTTTTTTTTCTTTTTTATCTATTTTATTTATACACTAAATGTAGGCCTAACTGAGCAAATCAAATGCATTTCAAATTATAAAAGAGATAAATCGTAGCAATAATCCAATTAAGCTATAAAGTTATTGATTACGACTCTGTATAAAATTCTTACAATTATATGGCCTTTCTTGGCCTATAAGGTGCTACCAAATAATTTTACACAACAAATACTTGGCGACATCATCTCTTTTTCCGATATTTGTTCATACGAGGCCGAATAAAGGAAAAGGCCGAGACATTATAATCCCATTATACATTACTCCCACACAGAGTTTCGTCAGCAACTATGTCCATTTATGTCGTATAATTTAATGGAACATATCGTTAATTCCCTCATTTCGCCACAATTGCTTTCAATTTACATAAGCGGGTCAATGAATGCATATAATGATATTGGTGCGATTGTAAGCTGAAGTGTTGTGCACAGTTCAGTGTGCAATATATTATCAGATACAAGTGCGTTGCATATGTCTGCTAATCTTCTATTTGACAGCTACCATTCAAGACGTAAATAGCCGGTACCGACGTCAATGCGGCCGATGCTCCCCCTTTGTTGAAAACTTAGCGGCAAAATTACAAATAATTTTATTATCAAAGCGCGTTCCCCGTAGCAGCATCGCATGGTTACCTTGCGTTTGTTCTGTTTGTTCCCCTTTGTCGCGAAGTAAGTAATCATTTAACCAGCCGACGCACTTCATGGTGGCGAGAATAACTAAATAGCTAATGCATAGCTAGCGTGTAGCGAATAGACACTTAACACAGGGATGTTAGACCTAGTCGCCTACCTACAACTTTTAATAATTGCAATTATCTCGCCGGCACATGACTAATTGGATTTTTAACGTTGAATTGATTTTAACTAACAATTAATTAAAACGTTCCTCAATTAAACTCGTAATGAGAAGATAATTTTCCTCTTGGCATTAAGTCCACCTTATGTGCCATTTTTGTACATGAAGTATAAATAAATAATTTCGAAAGGGATTATTAATTATACATTAAATTTCATCTAATACGGAAGTACATTAAATATTTAAACTTCTGTGAAATTCCATAGACATGGCCTGTATTCTCCGAAGGGCTAGGCGGAGATGAACTGAGGACCCTAGTACCTACAAGATTTTACTCATCGACCGCAATCGACACTCCGATTGGTTAAGAGTTCGAAGCAGGCCAATCAGCACGCAAAACGCGGTCGGTGCGTATAAATTGACATTAAAGAAATAAAATTACACTAGGGCCTCTCATGTACAACTGTACACCCACATTTCGCAGAGTGTAATAGGGAGCGTTTTGCCATTTACCGCAAACTATTCTAAACTCCGGATTACTACTGAGAATTTCCTTACAGGAAAACCCAATAATTAATTGAACCTAGGACATCAGCTTCAGCGCTTCGAGGGATGAAGCAGTCTTTAATTTATTTCCTAGAATAAAAATACAACGAAAATATTAATGATTCCAATATCAAAGCCTTTAAAGAATTCCTCATGATAATTAGTTTCATGAAGTACACCGGCGCGAGTGCGACACACACGCCGCGCCATAAGAGCGGAGGCAGTGCATGCGGATAGCAATTTAACGTTCCTATCTCATCTCACATAACGAACCGCTCGACGCTCTCTAGGTTTTACTTTTGCTGACATTTACTATCTGCTAACATTAACAAAGGACTCCGGCGGCATTAACGAGTTTTGTGTATCTTTAAATAAGTATGCAGTATTTATGATAGCAATTCATTTGAGTGAAATAGAAAATATGTATTGCAAAGAAGAAAAATAATACCACGCGGGTGCGCTATGTGGAATACTCTGGGTGCGGTTCGAATTGGTGCGCTAAATGGCATGCCTCCAAATAATCACCTTATCGCTACACATTGTCAATAAAATACGGTGTTTTTAACTATAGAAAAGAATACTAGCAAAACTTGAATGAAAAGCAATGAATATAATTTACGATATTATAATGATTTAACGCAAGTATCAATAGTCAGTAGAAGAAAACAATAGATGAATAAAATTGAATAAATACCTTCGGCGTACCCGATTTTGACCTAGTCGGATCAGGAAAATCATATTTTCCTTTCCCTTATATTTGTATAAAAAATAAATAAAAATAAAAAGTTATGACAAGCCTAGACGTCAAAAAAATATGAATAAAATGCCGTTATTCATGATAATATATAATATATTGGATTGGGGAGTTATCCTATAAGAACATCTCACATATAATATCGATACGAACCTCACTTTTATTTTCGGTTGATAGGTATTTGACGTATTGACATACGATAATAAACGTGTAACTTATTAACAACTTATAAATTTATCATATTTATGTGAATTCGTCAAATATCAACCGAGAATAAGAATAAGATTCGAATCAAGATACGAGATGTTCCTATAGAATAGCCATGCTGGACTCATTCTAAAGAGGTCCGTCCCCAGCAATGGGACTGTCATGGGCTGAATAATTTTTATTACTTATAATTAACTTTATAAACTTTTTATTAGTAACGGGATAAATATACAAGCAGCAAACTTTTATTATAATCTTGTACACCAACGAAATATTTCTTCTTCAAGATTATCGTGTCGTACATTTTTGTATCGAGAGAATATTACGACTTACGACAACTTATCTATACGACAGAGCAGATGTTACTCCAATATTGTAAAAATCTTTGTCATCTTATATCATAAAACACTTGCAATCCTTAGTTTATTGGTCACAGATTGGCATTAGAACCAGGCACGAGTAATGTCGAGTCTGATAAAATCGAATTTGTTAGCAGCCGGCGTCGATAATTTGCCATCCCGTCTTATGTCACGAAAAATTTATACCATCTCTGCAAAAATCAAATTGTTTTATTCCTTTCACAGTGTTGTACACCAAATTCGGATATTGACCGAATAGCATTACAGACAATGGAGTTCTATTGTTTCGTGATCGTGATGGCAGACAAATACAATTAGTATAACTGCCTGTCCACAAAAACTTTTTCTTGTGTTAATGGAATGCAAACATTGACAGTCGCAAATTGGTCCATAAATATCAGTGAGCAGTTTACCATCCTCGAGGGTATACTATCGGTGCGGTCCAATCGCTATAGCTGTCTGCAACTAACGCTATTGACGCTGTATGTTGATCACCGTCATTATTTATTAACAATCGACAGCTTAAAATACTGTATAAGTTTCCCCCAAATAGCATGACAATTGACAATACAGTGCATTGACCTTTCGATCAGGGGTTTTAAGGAATTTTACAATTGTAACAATAACTTAATTTAATGGAAAAATTCACAGATGACATAGCAGCAGTTGCAGAAACACAGACAGTCTTAGAAGAATTACTTAAGTTTATGGATTCCACATTCAAAGAATTTTCACTTAAAATAAATTTTATTAAAACTAAAATATCAAATGACGTAACATAGACATTTAATAAATATTTTTCACGGCCTCACGTGGCCGTTTGCCAATAGATCTTTCTAATACGAGTACGAACATCTAAAAATGCAATAGTCTTACCACATTCAATAACAATAAAAGACGCTTCATTTGAAAATATAAATAAGTTTTAAATATTTAGGTAGCATTATCACAACAGATTTCAGATGTAGCTGTACACCCTTTAGGTACACCAGATATCAAATCAAGAACAGCAATAGCAAAACAGGCATTTCAAAATAAAAAGTTTACATTAAAAAATCACATGTAAAATAACTATAAAAATAACTAAAAACATAAAGAAGAAATTTATAAAGTCATATGTTTGGAGTGTAGCCTTTTACGGAAGTGAGACGTGGACACAGATAGATGGAGAGCTTTTGGAAGCATTTGAGGTGTGGTGTTGGAGAAGGATGGAGAAAATAAGCTGTACAGAAAAGTTACTAAATAAGAGGTATTGAAGAGAGTCAATGAGAAGAGGATACTTAGTGCAGGGGTGCCAACTGAAAATCAGCGCTGGGTGTCCCACGCCCAGCACATGCTGTGTTGGTAACCTTTTATACATGGGCATGCTCGACAGCACATTTAGGTATATTTAAAACAATGTAAAATATTACTTTTGTGTTATTAATTTCTAGTGACTGTTGTGTTGTCCTATGTGGAATAAATTATTTTTCTTTCTTTCTATCTTTCTTAATGAAAATTATTCAAAATAGGAGAGGAAAGATGATATTCAATCTAAACGACACGATAGTTTCATTAAAAACATAACAGAAGGAAAGATACACGGTGGGAGAGGTAGAGGAAGGCCATGCATAAGTTACATGAGCCAAATAAAAGAAAGGGTTACTGTTATGTCGTATAGGGAGGTTAAAGAGACTGCACTGCACTGGAGAGCAAAAAAGGAGAGAACTGCATCGGTTACACCGAGAAGAGCAAGGCTCTTAAATTTGAAGAGAAGAGGAGAACAATAACTGAAGCCCAATTCTCGTAATTAATTTATAATATGATTGAAAGTTGACCAAACTGAGATTATATTATGAATTGACAAAAAGTCATGTATTCTACTCCTCTTAAAGTTCAGTCCGATTCCAGTATGATTTGGATTCAATCTTCTTACAAACTCATTTCAATCTCATTTTTGACGTTTGTGTATAGACGAGAGTGTCAATTTTATTATCTGTGTCAGTTCAAAATGTTAGCAGAATACCGATTTGCCTTTTATTCAACTTTCGATCTCATTACAATATAATGTCATGTTTGAAGTTGTTTGGTAGGGTAGGAGAATACCATTTGTGACATTTATGACATTGGTAGTAGATCGGAATGAGATCCGAACTATATTTTGAACATTTTTAATTACGAGAATTGGGCCTCTGGTTTATAAATAATGCTTCGAATATATTTATTTGGAGTAGAACAATAAAAAGAGATGATTTGTTGCTGGTCTTGAAATAAAACACTTTAGCGTGACGAACACTGTTTTAAGTACAGCGGAGTACTACGGTCAATACTGTATGGAGATCAATAAAATGAGACAAGTAAAGAAATCAAGTGATTCTATTACGTAAAATTGTAATAAATATCGATTATTTTTAAGTATGTCTTTTTCTTTTTAAGTTACATACCGGTAGGGTAATCACGATACCCACTCTATAAGCATCATTTCGAGACAAAACGTCAGTGCACAAACCTGGTACTAAAGTAAAAACCAATACCACGTTTTCATATAATTTCCAGATACTCGGAGCTTACTTCAGCTATAATAAGGTCAAAGTTCGGCCTCTACCTTCAATGGACGGTATTCGATGCACATCTCGTGATGTCGTGTCTCGAGCACTCGTTGTAGATGTAAGAAGCATCACAGATTATCGTACGACATTGACGGTGTACCTGCACGAATGTTAATGAACGTATAAATCTTCCTAATGCATTATTCTTCAGACGACCTCTTGGAACGATCTGGAAAGGTTTGGCGTCATATCCTCATGTATTTCCGACTTTATGTATGACTGTATGATTTATCCTTCTACTCGTAGTAGACGAAACGTAGGTAGGTACTATAAGAATTTTAAATAGATTTCCGAAAATATGGCCGTATTTCTCTGTAGGTATCCTTAAAATTATAGAACATTTTCCTTGCTAAAAGAAAACCGTAACTTAACAAATCAATTTTAAAATAATATAATTATGTAATAAAATATCTAAGAACTATTGCAACAGATTGTATCCAGGATATGCCAGTTCTATTTTTATTCTCATTTTCTTGTCGCTAAAATTACAATTTAGTCTAAACTCTTTATACCAATATTATAATATACAAAAACACAGCAATATAAAAATAAATTACATTATAGTGTTCCAATATACATTTATGTCATCCGGCCAGGTAACGAAATATTTGTAGGCCTCTCAGGAAGCTACGATATCGACCTTGCCGGAAGCCTGCGCGGGCCTACGTGCGAATGAAACTAGTGCATTCTGCTGCATTTCAACGTGCCGAGGCAAATAAAAATCTCTATTCATTGTGATACAATTTTAAAAGCGACTTTTGAAGGAAGTTTCGTATTTTTTACGTCCATTTGTTTCCCAGTAGTGACTCGGAAACGTTAAGGTCAAAACTAAAATGGTCATGGAAGTTTACTTACATCACTTCTTATTTGACTAATTTATGTAACTTAAAAAAAAATGTATACAGGAAGTAAGTAGAACAAGTTCGAATTTTTAACGACGTTTAAACATACATTTACGGATTTGGAAGGAATAAGTTCCTGTTGAACTCTTGGCACGAAACAAGAGTATTAATATTTATGTGTCCTTTTGTTGCCAGCATAACTATTTAAACATCTCGTTTGTTTGAAATTCTGAATAACAGGTTAGGTTAGCTACACAAGGACAAGATTACTTTGTGTTTCATACTTTCACACAATTATAACGAGCATAGGCCTTACAAAGAGATAGGACTATTTACTTACATAACTAAGTTATACCGTTCATAGCTTTAATAATTACATAAAGATGGACAATCTCCCGAGGTTTTTAAGTGAGCATTGAAAAGAGAGTATACTTACATGAAATATTTATTCGGTTGATATTATTTTCTTCTAACTGCACCAGTTGACCCACCTGACATGGGAAATAACTACGCAGGAAGTCGCACCGTCCTACCGGATATTCTCGACGCGAACTCTGCCCGGTAGAAATGCAGCACCTATATCCTTGCTGAGCGATTTTAGTCTGGTATCAGTTGGTAGACCACTATTATGCAAGCGATCAAATGCACATGACGTTTTAAAAAATCGTATGAACATTATCAATAGATATAGTAAAACGGACGGTCCGAACAACAAACAACATTATCAGTAGAGTCAACAAAGTAAACCAAGTTCATGTAATTTACGATCAACTCACAGCATTTCTCAGTACAAATGTGTGGCAATAATTTATAGGCACCTACCTTAAAGGCGACTGATTGACAAGATAATTACTATTATAATTTCACCTCTGCCCCCTTCAGAGTGAACAATGTTGCTTTCTCACAAATATAGCAAACAATGACTATCTGTCCAGTTTCTCGGAGGGCTGGAGCGTGTCAAGAATCCATTAAGTGTCACCGGAGCCTTTGGGAGAAACAATGAAGTCCCACTCCCAGCTTATATTATATAGTCTCTTTAGTCCTGCGAGCTAAGCATCTTATTTAGACATTATGTGCTGCCATGTCATGTTAATCCACTCAGGGGCTTCCATTCGATAGACGACACGTGTTGTGTACGTAATAATATATGTCTGGCCCAGGCCATGTTATGTTAGCACCAGTAGGTTTTTATAGTGGTTATTTTATCATATTTTTTTAATTAATACAAAAGTTGACTAGGTTGACAGAAGTCGAGATTGACAGAATTTAAACCGTTTAATGGTAAGTTAAGAAGTTGAGAACACTCGGTTGGACAATGTGGACTAAGATCAAGGTATGCTGAAGGTATTGGTATTATTTTCTTATTACCTTTATACGTCACCTTTGTCGTTACATCGACGTCATGATCAAGGTATACTCGTGCATGGTCTCTCGTGTGGTCACAGATATGTGACCTTACTTATTTCAACCATTTTTGCTTTCGACAATTTTCCTACGTCGTATTAAAAATCGTAGAAACCGTACGTATTATAATCTAGATTTTATTTCTTCGTCTGATACTTGATTCTCCTCGAGATTAATAGACCCCAAAGCTGAAGCCCAATTCTCGTAATTAATTTATAATATGACTGAAAGTTGACCGAACTGAGATTATATTATGAATGGACAAAAAGTCATGTATTCTACTCCTCTTAAAGTTCAGTCCGATTCCAGTATGATTTGGATTCAATCTTCTTACAAACTCATTTCAATATCATTTTTGACGTTTGTGTATAGACGAGAGTGTCAATTTTATTATCTGTGTCAGTTCAAAATGTTAGCAGAATACCGATTTGCCTTTTATTCAACTTTCGATCTCATTACAATATAATGTCACGTTTGAAGTTGTTTGTTAGGGTAGGAGAATACCATTTGTGACATTTATGACATTGGTAGTAGATCGGAATGAGATCCGAACTATATTTTGAACATTTTTAATTACGAGAATTGGGCCTGAAATAATCAATTAGACTTGCCCTGTCTTGTGAACCACATATTAGTTATGATCACGGCGATAGTTTAAATATTATGTCTGCCAGCTGGACGTTTTCAAATGGTGGACAATGTACAATCGGAAATTTACCCGTTCATCCTTAAGGCTAAAATCGTTTGCTTCCGGCGTCCAAACGCAAAGTTGTTAACTCTAAGCGAGCCGCATTCGTTCAAAGCATTTTGTTTGCGAAATGTATCATCTATGTTAGGGTTTGACCAGATGCGGCTGAATACCAGTATTTTACGTATAAACATTATTAGTTCACAGCACCGCAACGCATTATGCTGGTGGAGGACTCATTCGACGATCTATTTGCATAAACAAACTGTGTTCGCAAAATGTACCTTTGTTTATTCTCAATTACGAGAGTACTGTGCAATTAGTGCAAGTGGTATTGATTGCTTTATAACCGTTTAGATCAACATAAAAGACACACGCATTATTTTAGTTGTTGAGGAATGAGGACACTTTTATAAGCATTCCATAGTTAGTGGTTCTTGCCTTTATAAACGAGATGAATGCACCATGTATCTAATATTTAATGCCACGTTAAATAAACCGAGCAATAATATTTTTATCATTCAGACAAATTGGTTAATAAATCTCGTAGTAAAACATCATTAATTAAAAATGTGATAGATTTATTGGCACCTACACATACCCTAATAAAAGGTCACGAAAGTGTCCGGGTATCGTCATTAATCTTCTGATCCGTGTTCCTACGTGTCCCTCCAACATATCTTGGAGGACATGCCTCCACGTGCCACGAGTCACGGCTCACCTAATTGCTAATCCTGCGACGTCCGCCCTTCGGAAAGCTATCCTCGCTGAGAGTTATTGGGCGATCGTTAACCGATAGTTCTGCTACAATCATTGTTACCCTACTTTTCTTCGAGGATTGATAGCCGGCTATTTGTTACAGATAAGTACTGTTAAACACAATAACTCTTAGTACTAATTTAGAACTTGTGTTGAAGGCACACAGCTACAGCCAAATGCGTATATTAATTATGCGAATAAGAATAAATATAGATAAGTACATTACATTTGAATTTATTTAATTAAAAATAGGTTTGATTTTGCTTTTTATAAAAAAAACCTAGTCATTAGTGTCGATATTCATTTTATATCTCTCTAAAGTAAGACATTATAAAAATGCGAATGTACATTTTTATAATGGTATTATAAAGTTTAATAAAAATGCCTGACTAAAGCTGACTAAATGTTTGACTCATTTAATAATTTAATTACTCATTTAATTCCTACCTTTCTAGTCCCTTAGTAAAAGTTTTTAATAATGATAAGTACAATAACGTATTAAAAGGATCGGGAATAGGTAGAGGACCTCATATATTTCTCCAAGTCCTAAGTAATAAATTTCTACGGCGCCTGTACAATCTCATATTCTCAAAAAAAACGAAGAATATAAGATTTATACCACAGTGGTGCCTTCTAAGTGCAATTTATCTTATGGAAGGGAAATTAGCAACTCTTAAAGTATGAAAATTCGGAAATCTTATTGATAAATATACTTAGCATGTACGTAGCAATTTGCAAGTTTTCCAGAAAACAAACTTAATATTTTTTATTTAAAACTTGTCTTAAGGAATTATAACTAATCATATTTCAGTGTCAATTACGTGACTACGACAACCTTAATTATCACGTTATAATTCGTAATCAACGGCACTAACGATTATATTATATAGATTAAGAAAAAAACATTAATAAAGTGCCATCTCGTAAATTTCAGAAAAATAAGTTACAAATTAGTAAACTGTTGCTTTATCTTTATTTTCTCTTCCACATCCCAACGTCTGTGACAACACAGAAAACTGACAGAACCTCATAGTCACAGAAATCGAAACGATAACTAAATATTTCGATTTCTGCCCACAGACGCTCGGAGCTTGGATCAGTAAGTGTATGTATGGATACACTGTATCAGGCGCCACACCGTCGAAGATCTTGCATATCCATCCAAATAATAAAATCTCCGAATATTCTCCATATGTTTTACAAACTAATGAACACTAATAAATACAGTATGGTGAAGCTTATATAACATTAAATGAATCCAGATAATTGGTATCACGTTCTGAACGCGTACATAAAAAAAACATCGATTTTCATTTTTGCATAATATTTCACTCTACCCTCATTCGTCTAGGTAGAGACTTAGGTCATCTTTATTATCTATTCTGTACGTGTAAATAAAGATTATTTATAGTTAGAGACTTTTCAAATTTCGGCTAGAGATAAAGAAATTTAAATTGGTTTCTGTCAATAAACTATTATTGAATTTGATTGATTTTTTACTTATGACCACAGAACGTGATACCGAATACATGGTTTCATATAACGTCTTTATCACCCTGTACAAAGCTATGTCTACCATTTTATTTGCCCACCATCTACCACCATTGGATTTGCGGCGAAGTGTATTGTCGACACCGCACCACACGATCGATGCCGAGGTCACCTGCTGAAATAATACAAAGACGATAGAGGAAACCTGCCTCGTACATTGGCATAAAACTCTCATTAAGACACAATATTATCACTGGCCTTGTTTCCCATGTAAAGGTTTCTGACCTGACTTTCTGGGGTGTGAACAGAAAATATAGAATAGAATAATATTTATTTGCATAAAAAATTAAAGGTCTTACGATTAAATTGATCGTGGACTAAAGTTTACTTAATGAAAGGACATTGTTTTTCTTTTTTGGTTGACAGACCAAAAACAGCTTCCTAATGTTTAAGCATGGTTCAGTTCAGCATCATTGTACTTACCAACGTTTATAGGAATGTGTTAACAATAAGTGTCCACCCACTCAGGATTACAGGTAGTGTACCTACTATTGGGAACCGGGCACCTAGAGTCTTGACATTTCATAAGTACCTGTATTTGGTTTACATGAAATAAAGGTCTATACTATACTATTCTACTCTAGTGTTTAGTTAGGAACTCACTGTTTTTCTTTCTATAACTAAATGTTTATCTTAAAATATTAAACAGAAACCGTCGGAAATTTCGTTCATATAATTTTTCTAAATATCTGCAAGTAGTGTAACAAACAATATTATTTGGAAACTTGAACAAAACATCATGATGTAAAATTTCCTGTGTTTGAGAAAACTAATAAAGGAACACATCGTTTTCAGTAAGTGCTGCTACGCCCCAAGCTCATAAACATTATGAAGGTGGATCAGATAACATTGACATTGGAGGTGTAAGGCTAGGGGTTCTAGCCACTTGCACGCGATCAGTCAATTTTCAAGGCCACAGTGAAATGGATCTGTTCATTGCGAACATCAAGAAATAGGAATTATTATGCAATGGATCACAATTACTGACATGATGATGATGTATTGTTATGGAAAGTCACTGAAAATATTAATAAACTCAAATAATCTAAGTAGTAACAAGAAGAAAATAAAACACAAGCTTTTATACCTGCATTGAATTAACGCAAACTTGTTTTCAGAAAAACTTAGTGCTAATAATTATCCACTCGCTTTTGACTCGTTTTTCAAAGTGACGTAATAGTTTAGAGATGCGCTTCCATTGCAGTGCGCTAACGAAGCTCTGCCTAGCACAACAAGCCATTATAATGCAAACTATCTACGAAACGCCTAGCTACGGCTACGGTATACAATAATTATGTAACTTATTTTTATATTTATCGTACCGTTTATAATTTACTTGGCCCCCCCGGCTGAGGATTAATATATTATTTACTTATTTATTATTTATATACTTTATTATACACCTGAATGTGTAAAGTTTGTAAGTATAGGAGATTATAATAATATATGTACAATGGGCAGCCTTATCGCATAAAGCAATTTCTTCCAGGCAACCTTTGGATGGATACAGTGACATATACAAGTTATGGGGCAGATTTTGGTGTACTTAAATATATTGTACTAAATATACTTACAAAAAAAAAAAACAAAATATATGAATAAAAAATACGTACGAGTGAATATATGTAGTACAAATATAATATATACATATATCACACAGAGAGAGAGAGAGCACAGCAAAAACATAGTAGGTGTAGGAAAATTAAAGGGACAAATAATGCTCCTTCACCTTCCTTTTAAATACTGACAATGGGCACCTTGTGGTGCTCATTGTCAGTACAGGCGTACATACAAGGAGCATGAACAGAGGAAGATATGTGAAAAAAAATGTGCAGTGGTGTATTGACGGATTGTAATAATTCAATCACGATTCTCGGTAAATGTAACGCAACTTGTACTAAGCTGCAAGTTGTAGTGCCTTGATACGCAGCCTTAGACATAGTCGCAACTACTACTTGCGGACACGGAACGTGAGTTGAAGCTTCACAAAATCGCCTTGTCAGATCGCTTTGTCGCTGCAACGACGCGTGTAGTTGCATTGCTACATGTGTAGGCGCTTGGCTACGTGTGTAGATGCGTGGCGACGTGCGTAGGTGTGCAGCTACAAGCGTAGCAAGATGCACGTAGCAACACCTTACGGCACGGCAAAACACGTAGACGCAACGATTGCTTGCTGATACAGAAACGGAACGCGTTAAACACGTTACACGCTGCAGAAATCATCGTGTGATAGCACACCTCATTTAACGGTGCCTTCTTGCTATTCTATTATATACGAGTATATATATTGTATTCACCCTAATTCAGTTACGTATAACCTTGCAGGATCGACATTGTTTTCTAAAATTTAGTATCACCTAAACAACCTATACCTACGTCGCAGCAACGTTACAAAAATTCGTATAGCATATCATGAGAGTAAAACTTTGCAAATACATTAATATAAACCCGTTCGTCTTTTTATTATGGCGCATATGAGACGTATAAAGGTCAAGTTCTTGGATGAAGAGTCCGTGGTTGGCACGGGCTCACGCTTCGCCGCATGCTAGTCCAAGGCCGCTGAACATCAAAGCCCTCGGGACTCGCAAATTATCCCCTCCGGCGAGCAGGGCCTCTCGTTTTATAATTAAGCCTCCCTAAATCTACGGCAGTTTAGATTTTTCTCTTGAGTACCGCCGGTCGCTATTGGAAATCTTTGATTAAGTATAGAAACTTTTCCCTTGAGACTTTCGACATCACGACCCGTTTTCAGAAATGCGACGGTCGCTGTCTTCTCTGTTATTTACGAAGTTACTTTTAATTTTGTTTTCTTGTTGTTTGGAAATAAGATAATAGTTATTTGTTATACAAGAGTGCAAAGTTGCTTTTTAACCGCGTGTTCAATTTTGATGACCGAGCAAGCGAAGGATTCTAAAATTGAATCACGAGCGCAGCGAGTGATTCAAAATTAGAATCCTGAGCGTTAGCGAGGGAATCAAAAGAGCACGAGGTGAAAAATCTTTGCACTCGAGTGCAACACGTAACTTTTCATTCCACCTCAGCGAGGAAATGACTAAATGCAAAAAAAAAACGTTTAATTCACAAACTTAGTGCACACGATGTTCTAAATTCAATTTACTTTATCCTCTAGAGAATAAAAACGGCTTTTCCACTCAGATATTGAAGATTAAAAATACTCTTTCCGAGATGGTGGGATGAAAATTTACTTTATCCTCTAGAGAATAAAAACGGCTTTTCCACTCAGATATTGAAGATTAAAAATACTCTTTCCGAGATGGTGGGATGAAAAAAATATTTTTCGTACCACTTGCTCAAAAAAGTGACATTCTATGCCACAAAAAGCGAACATAACAATAGTCATTTTTAATCTGTTAAAAACAGGGAAAGAAAATTGTACTGAATTTCATTCATCCTCTAGGGGGAGAATGTGATTTAAATTTGGAATACTTACCGAAATTTATACTGAACTACATCTGTGTTTACACCATTCAGTTTGTATATAAAGCATTATACATCTTTTTGAAAAAGGAATACGCATTTATTACGCAGTTATGATTATTAAATGTACCAAACAAAAATGTAACTCTCTCTATCAATAATTGGACCAATGTTTCGAATGTTAACTTTTACTTTTAATTGTCATTATTTTTAATAAATGCTTATCTCATATTATTATTGTGTTAATTTTTTCGCAAATGGTACGAAAAGTAGAGTATTTTCCTCAGTGATAAAGCTGTCTTAGTCTTGGGTCAACTTAAATCCCTCGCTACACTCAGGACTCGTCTTAAATCCCTCGCTTCGCTCGTGATTTAAGTTTTTAACACCCTCGCTACGCTCGGGAGTAAACCTCGAGTCCTTCGTTACGCTCGCGATTTAAATCGTCACCCGCGACAGAAGACACTGCTTTATCCCCTTGGTTAATAATCTACTATTTGATCAGAGAACTCATCGCATTACCCATATTCCTGATCACGAATTTAACGAACGAAGTGAAATATGGTATAGAATGCAGATCAATAATATGAGTAGTCCATCGGCTAGCTAAAAAAGTATAATATCGTGTGCAATGGGAGCCTGCTGCAGTGCCTGTAACGTACTATTTGTCTGGTAAGAAATATTTCTCGCTCCCGCTGCAACTATTAAGTACAGACGTATTTGTTGAAGATGGTATAAAGCTACCTCGTATAGAAATTTAGGTGCAGTATGTGAACACATACTGCTATTAGATAAATCTCCTTTTCTCCAAATTGCTCGGAAATTTCTTAATTATTTAAAAAAAAACAATACATCAATCAGCTATTTTTGGTACGCAACAAAATAACACGCCATTAAATTCCAACACGACAATAATGGAAATTGTTGGACAGGTATTTTTTATTAATCTTGGAGTACTAGCGAGATTTTTTAAGTACACAATAACATAAATTACGTGTTTTAAGGTACCTACACGATACTTATTATTAAGGCTGAGCGTTCCTTACTTTTCAAACGTGTAAAAAAAAAACAAATCTGTGCGCATTCTTATTGGCGCGAATAAAAATTTTACTGGTAAATATTAGAGTAAAGTACAATACAAGTCTCGACCGAAACAGCAATTAACGGCCTCGTTTAGTTAAAAAGAACTCGGCTAGCGCCTCGTACTTCCAATATTACTCGGCCGTCAATTGCTTTATTTCAGGCCGTACTATTGCAATATTGTCATTTCATTTATCAAGCCACATGAGGCCTTTCTTTTAACAAAAATACTTTCCTTAGTATGGATCTAAAACATGTATCATTATACATATAATATTATTATTATATTATTATTGTATTTCTAGCGTTTCTGCATCTAAATTAAATCATAAACGTTGACCAATTAAAGCCCATGCCAAACGACGGTAATTAATTGAATTAAACGAATGGTGAACATTCCCATTAGCAGGCAAGTTAATCATTCGCTGGCGTAGGGCGCACTGCCACCGACTTTCATTACGATATGAACAATAACTTGTCACAATACCGGCTGAACGCTTTCAGGCAAATTACCCGCGGACTCGTGGAACCGGCCAATTAACAACGAGTCAATCAGCAAACTAGGACAAACACAAAACAGTTCGATGCGGCGCGGTTGTCAAATAAACTGAAAATTCGCAACGAAATCTTATTTGTACGTCTTGATTTCCTAATCTCGTTGCTTTGCTCTCAACAATTTCCTCTATTAAATTCTCCTTGCAGCTCTCACCAAACAAACAAATCCAATTTCGTCACTCATCAATTTCCTTAAAAACGATGTTGATTCGATTCGTTCAATTGAAATGAAGTTTACGTCGCGTCGTGGTAAATCAAAAATAATGCCTTATTTACTCCGTTACTTCCTGGGGTTAATTGTACAGTTGAAGTTGCCCGCCCGTAATTAGAACTTGCAAACATTCGCACTTCAGCTTCTGTTTAAATTAGACTTGGTTAAGCCGTATTCCAATTCCGAGAGTTACCGTGGTCTTCGATGAGCAAGTAACCGTATGCCTCTAATGATTATTGAATTAAACTTTTATTTATTTAGAAATAAAGCTCATTCCTGCTTCAATGAACCCTTCATTCAAGGTAAGTATTTAATCATTATCGATCATGTACCCAGCAGCGGTATTCAATTAAGACCGATCGTAAGAAACTTTTCTACGGGCTGTTTTAAGAACAACGTTACGAAATCTGTGTTGTGGATTATTTACCGCTATTTAATAAAGCTCCTTTATCTTCAACAAAAGAAATTTTGATGAAGCTTAAAGTTATGGTCGAATAATCTTTCTTTAGTTTGTGACGGTAGACTTGGAGATCTTGTAAGGATTGCGCAGGAAACTTTGGGGCATTGTGCCAGAAATGGGATTAGCGGTAAAGTGCTAATCTCTGAACATAATAAACTAAGCTTCTTCTATATATTATGGTCTAGGTATATAGCAGGGATGGTCTACTTAAAATTATCCTGGACCTCTTGATGTTGACTTGATTGTTTTGGATTTAGTTTCATGTTCGACAATACTTAATCACATTAGTATTTCATCCAAAGCAGGAATAATATGTATATGTGAGAGCAGCATTTCGAAGATTTTTAGATAATTCTTGCATCTAGTACGTTATAAAATTCTAAATTCTGCACGGATGGTGAATGTTAACGTCAAATAGTGTGCTAGATACGGCTAGTAAGCATTGGAAGCAATCAGTCAGCCTGAAATGATAGTGGTCAAACCATAAACTTATTTTAACACTAGTATAATAAGTTTATGGGTCAAGCGCAAGCCTATTAAATACAAACAAAAAACAAAAACTTATCTATCCAAGGCTGGCTGCAATCAAGTTTCAAGTTACAAGATAAGCAACAGAATTTTACATTTATTATTTTATTCTAGTCATCACAACAAAATATAAGATAATACCTACTATATTCATTCGCATTCACTATTGTAATTAAGTTACGCAAATCATTACAAAACACGTTATATTCACGCGTGCGTGCACTTTAAATACAAACACATGATAAATTTCAAGTGGAAAGGCAAGCCTTCGATAGCTCAGTTGGTAGAGCGGTGGACTGTAGAGGAAAGAAGCTGTTATCCATAGGTCGCTGGTTCAAATCCGGCTCGAAGGAATCTTTTGGAATAGTAAGTTTGTGCTATCTTTCAAATCTATCAATGTTATTCAATGCGCATCTTTGTGGGACGAAAATAAATCGTAATTAAAATCAATATATTTATCTCAATCAGCTGTCATTTTTATCATTCGCCAACTTATCAGCACAATACTCTATATTTTACTAACATTATATTGTAGGATAGTACATTACATTATATAGTAGGTATAGTATCTTGAAGTTTTACAGTACAACTGTTAAATTTACTACGATAAACAACAATTATTTTGCAAAAAAGACTGGGCCTTTTAAATATTTTCTAAATATATGACGATGTACTTACAAACAAAATATTTTTGTTACAAGCACAGCGAGTTGTTTTCATCTAACTGTA
This sequence comes from Allophyes oxyacanthae, assembly GCA_932294325.1. NCBI lineage: Eukaryota > Metazoa > Arthropoda > Insecta > Lepidoptera > Noctuidae > Allophyes > Allophyes oxyacanthae. The sequence goes on along the minus strand of OW028613.1, from coordinate 11,147,058 downwards.
ATTAAAATTCTGTTGTAACGAAGTATCTCGAGGACGCTCACGAACAAGGGATGCAAAATAATAGGTGCGCATCCTTTATGGTAACAAAATGTTTTCATAGAACAGTTTTTCACACTCAGTCGAAGTGTTAGCAATATATAACTCGCACAATAAACCCGCTCTTCACCGCCGTTGCACAAATGCAACGAGCATTTTATTCCGCAGGGGGCGGTAAACCCCACCACTCCGTGAAGCCTTCCCACGAGGACCATTCATGCGAACGAAAAACAAAGCTACCCTTTCTATCCCGTGTGAAACCGTGAATGCAAAACATTTTTTTTTTCTATTGAAGAGAACTTTTTCAGGTCAACTTTATTACGGCTGCTGTAAAAAAGTTACTTACTATTTATTCTCAATCATTTCTCTTCTTTGCGATTCACTATAGGAAGTCTAATGTACCTACTTGATATCCAACTATACCTACTTATATATACGTAGGTATCACTGAAACGTTTTAGTATTGCCTGAAGCTACAAGCAGAAACATATCCGCTATAAAAAAAAATGTCTAGTCCATGGCTGAAACACGCTACAAAATATTGTGTCGGTACCCGAATTCTCAAAAATCTAACCTAACCTTTAATACCTAGAGTAAGTTCTCTAAATATGGACCGGTCATGTAATATAGACCACTGAACTATTTCGGTAGATGTCACTGCTATTCAATTGAAGTTACCGTAATTCGACGCCCCTACCCCCGCACCACATCGCCTGTGATCACAGTGGAGTTGCCTGTGCGTTTCTATTAATGGCAGCCATTTTAATATTTTTGCACCATTTGATATGTTTTTTCGGTAAGTTTTGTAAGGATTTGACTACTTTATTAATAATATTTAAGCTTTGATTGTCCACATAGTAAAATATAAACATATCAATAGTTTTTTTCTGATATAACGCGTAAATGTAGCTCCCTTCAATATTTTCTTAAAATTAAATAACGTCAACAAGTAACCATTTTATAATATGGACCTATCAGTGAGTTTTAAATATGGACTAGTGGTCCATATTATGGTCCTGTGGTCTATCTTAGAATTCTAATTATTTTTGTTTATAGGACATGGCATCGACATCAAAGTAACCAATTCGACAGCAATGGGACAAAGATTCTATGACAATTGACAATGGATAGCCATAGTTAGTATAGACTAGCAGTGCAAAATAAAAAATGGGATATTAAAAAGCCTCGAAAACCTTCCGAGTGCTAAAACTCAGTATTATATGTTTATGTCAAAACAAAAATAAACCTTTGGAAAAGGTGACCAATATGAAACGTGTAAGGAAGGCAACATTTCCATATAGGACACTAATTTGGCTGATATACATATACCTACTTCAGTTGGAGGAATCAGGATTTGGGTCAACACGGCGTGATAGACATTATTTTACAGGGTATCAATTAGCGGAAAAAACAAACAAAAGAGAAACAGACTGCTGGTAGAACGTGGAGAACAGTGGATACAATGTCCTTCTTGCAGCCGATGGGCACATGAATAATTTGCTGGTGTCTTAGCTACCAAAATGTTACTGTGGTCCATATTCAGCACCCAGGGTCCATATTAAAAGCCTAGTGGTCTATATTTAACTACCCTTTTCATAAGATTTAAGTTTGAGCTTTTGTACAAATTATGTAAATTTGTTAGAAATTTTGTATTTTTACAACTTTTTAAGTATACATTGTTATTGCTTATAAGTTTATCAACTGATTAAAACAATAAATAAATAGATAGCTTCTAAATTGTGAGTTTTATTTCAAAAAGTCGATATGGTGGTCCATATTTAGAGAACTTACTCTAAATATGATACAAACCACATTTTATTGATTCAGCGGTTTTCATTTCCTAAATGGATGTATGTAATGTATTGATAGATTTGATAGTTCGATAAAAACCTAAGGAAAATTAATTAATGAACGCATATTTTTTAGGAAAACAATAACAATTCAAAATATACATAACATTTTGATACAACTACCTTTTGGATAGGTAGGTGTATCAAAATAGGTAGATTTAAACTATTATTATTTAAGCTATATAAACTTGCACCTATCGCCGATTGACTGATAATCGTCTTATAAATTAAATAATTCTTAATTATTCTTTTTATACAGGGATTAATAAATTAAAACAGAAAGTTATTTCGAAAGTTTATGGATTCACTATATTAGGTATATTTCAGTTGTCTATTGTGTAAATAATTTATGTAAGTAGTAGAGATTAAAATATTGTTTATCTTTTTAAGATAGCTTAGAAAAAACAGACTCACTTGATAATCATACTTTTTCTAATGAACGTACGTGAATTGTTAAAATACAAATCTCTACTGACGTCGAGGAGATGAAACTTGCAAAATGAAAATGCCGGAGGCTCGGAAAACTATTGTATAAACAAACAAAAGTGGCAGCCAACCTGCGCTGGATAGTCCCAAGGGTAGCTATCGACGTCCTCTGTAATTAACGTTACAGTTCTACTAAACTCGTATGTTACTTACATTACAGTATCTACTATATCTACCTACTAAAACTCCCTTAATATTGGTCGCAAAAACATTTACGTGTATTAAGGTGGGTATATTTGAACCACTTATTTATTTTTTTATTAAATTAATATTAATGAGTATCAAAAAATTACAATTACAGTTACGTACTGAAAATATTTTTCAAGTTCATAGTAATATTTTTGGAAAGATTAGACTTACTTAAGTAGGTACCTACCTAAAAAATCTAAAGCTGAATTTAATTTTAAATTAGTTAACGCAGCGTAAAGTAGACAATAGAAAATCGATTGTTTGCGGGTCCCGGGAACCTAGTTAGGGGCAGGGCTCGTTTATTTGACACAAATTAATTCGCGCGCTCGCCGTTTGGGCGCCTTCGTTATCTACGGATGGCAAAGTGGACTCTATTTTTTGATAATTACGTTTTAAATTATTTTAACGTTAGATGAATGCGAGGTATTTGAATGTTGTTGTCTAGAAAATAATACAGACATAGAAATAGTATACTATGTATTATCTCTATGAATACAGACTACACATTTGGAATTACAGAAAATCGGCGAGGGCGCGGCGACGCGCGGCTGCCGCACAAATCTTTTCGCGTCGTTTAACCCGGCCCTTACTTTGCTTGAGAAATTAACAGTAAGTAATAAAATGAGCATCATTAAAATTGTTTGTAACGTAATTATTGTAGGGTAAAACCTTTGATTCTTCATCCTTACAAACTCGGTCTAACCAGAAAACTTTTGCACTGAAGTTATGCCAAGCGTAAACTCGAAAATTTCCTTTAATTAAAATCGCCCTCAACGAGGTCACAGCGCCTGAATAGAACTATACAATATTACCGGCAGGTAATAAAGCGGTATGCAAAGGTAATAGTTATTTGTTATGCAAGGCTGCAAAGTTGTCATTTGATGCGAGTGCTTGCAAGTATTGAATACCGAGCAAGCGAAGGACTCCAAGATTGAACCACGAGCGAAGCAAGTGGTTTTAAGATAGAGTCCTGAGCGTAGCGAGGGATTCCAAATTGGCGCAATTTCATTGGTCGTTAACTCGTTCGGTATACAGCATACGGGGAGTCCCCGCAGGCGAGATAACAACCAATGAAAGTTACAAGTCGATATTACCGTCTGCAGGGAATCCCCGCTTGCTTTATACCGATCGTGATATCGACCAATGAAATTCATCGGTCGATATACATCTTCCGGGTCGTGAGTCAAATACTTTTTCATTATTCAATTTCATTCTTCAATAAGACACAGACAGTCAAAATTGCTCCACATAACATTAATTGTTGATCCATGGCAATAACGTCTGTTTCAGTGCCACTCTTGTTAATAACTGGCGACAAACATGGAGGTTCTCCTACACCCCGCACGCGGACCCTATCGACTAATGAAAACGGTTCCCCGAATGCGGGCCCTGTGGCACGCGTTCCAGAAATCTCTGGCACCTGGCATGCGGGCCCTATCGACTAATGAAAACTGTTCACCGAATGCGCCCTGTGGCACACGTTCTAGAAATCTCTCGTGAAAAGTGCATGTTATACTAGAGATGGTAAAATTTTTATGCAACTTCAAAAAAAGGAGGTTATCATTTCGACCCGTATGTGTGTAATATTGGTTGGAATTCTATAATATTCACATATTATGTTAGTCTACTAGGGCTTCTAAATGAGAATACCAAACATGAGTGTGTTTGTCCAAGAATTTCTCAGAAACTACTGATCAAATTGAAATAATTCATTTTTTACCGCGATATAAGAGAAATCCTAGTTTGGAACAATTTTATAAAGACAGAAAAAATTATGGTAGGTACCTTTTTTCTATCCATTGTTGAGTGTGGTATTAGGCCTCCTAAGTATACAAAAATTCATGTTTAAACGGCAGATTTGCTCTAATCGCCTGTTATGTTGTCGGTGAACTTGGGTCTTATAGTCACACACTACATACAGAGTATTTGATGAAGCATGTTGATTATGGATGTTATTTTAGCAGTCTTTAGGAGAGCTTGTTTCATTGGCTCTGCAATCCGCATACAAATAGAACTACAAAAAAAAATAACTATAGAGAGCGGTCATTAACTTATAAAGGTATAATAAAAAACATTGGTAAACATCACGCTTACGACGCCCAAAGGTAAGCAAACCTGCAACAAATGCCTAAAAGCAGCGTCAAAGTCGAGTAGTTTCTCCCATAATTTTATTCGCAACAACATTAACTACACAGCCTAAACTATGAATAGTAAGTAGTCCACCATCATCTTTTCGTGACTGGTCATCGATGGAAGAAAAATCCTTAGTAGCAGACCAGAATTAGAATTGTGTTGTGCCCAGTGAAGTGGATGGCAGTCGGCGCTCGCCCCCTATTACAATTTTGAGAATTCGGTGAAAAGGTTGTGCTCCTGTGCCTAAAACCTTGAGGAATACAGGCGTGATGTTCTGTGAGCCTTAATAAAAGACATGTATAATATTTTAACTTTTTTAATAGGGATAACTTATATAATATGCAAGGGATAGTCCCAAGGATTCCTCTTTAGTGATAAAAGGATAAAACCATTCACAAATGGAGAATCACAATTTATCACCTGCTCAATAAATACAGTCAACAGTAAGCATAATCTTAAACAATTTATCTGTAAATGATATTTAGTCATTTTACAACTCTGGATATTAACTGACAAAGTTTCAAAACTAAAAAGTACGTCTACGAGAGTCGAACGACACCGGACACGGGCGCCCGCGCCGGCCCTCGCCGCGCCGGTACGCGTCAACGTCCAGCCGCCACCACACAACTATGTACACGCACGAGCGGCACGCGCCGCGGTCACGGCGACGCGGTCACTGTGACGTCACTGCGCCGCCGGCTGGCGAGGGCGGCGGCGGCGCGGCTAGGAGGACGAGCCAGCGCCGAACATGTTGGAGTTAAAGGCGCTGGGCGCCGCCGCGCCGCTCGCGCCGCCCGCGCCCGCGCCCGCCGCGCCGCCCGCACCTCGCGACTTGGGCATGGGCGGCTGCAAGTACTCGTGCCGCGCCAGCCCGAACACGTCGATGCGCTCCTCCTTGCGGTACGCCAGGCACGCGCGGATGAAGCTCTGCAAACACAAATATACACGATTAATTATGCTGTCTTGGCCTGGCACTGATCAATTACTTCGTCGTCCATAAATCCTTGACCGTCACCTTGAGCCTTTCACCAGTAGTTGTAATCGGTTCCCAAAATGGTCAGCAGATGGCACTGGCTTGTTTCGTTGGACCAAATCTGACTTTCGGGCTTCTAACTCTGCGTGATAACTATGATAAATATTCACGGGTCAGACGGGACCGTGTCACGCGGTCTCTACGACAGCGGTTACTTAACCCAAACCAAAACTTTGACTACGGTAATATAGCTTCTTGTTGATCTTCTCAAACAAGTCATTCGTACATTCACCATACAAGTCAATTATAAAAACATTGAGAAACAAAGATGTTATGAAGCTCACCTTAGCCTCATTGCTGACTGTGGGCTTGTTAGCAAACTGCACCTCAGTCGCCTTTAGTATCGTGTTCTCCTCAAGAATGGTGGCCTGGCTCTGGTTGTGGCCGAACGGCTTCTTGCCGTACAGGCACTGGTAGAAGATTACTCCTACGCTCCACACGTCCACCTTACTACTGATCTTTGGTGGGTTTTTCCCGACGACGAAGCATTCGGGTGGCAGGTACCTGGAAAAATATAGGGCTCATAAGTAATGGGTTTACAAAATTGTTTCTATAGAAACAATCTAATCTCCTCTGACTACAGCTTCCACAATTATGATCATTGTCTACATGGTGCAAACTATTTTACCAAAATCATAGTTCCCATCTAGCTCAAAAATTTATATAAGTACTATTTTTACCAAAAACAAAAATTACAGTACGCGTATTATAACGTTGCCTCTTAGAAATTAGCCGTACCTGCGCGAATGTCACAGATTCCATAAGCACTCGGCCCCCACGACCCCCGCCCCCGAAAACCATTTAGACCTATAAAGTGACTACTGCACGACTACGTAGCAGACACTTGTTGCGTACTTCAGAGAGGCAAAGTTATAATACGCGTACTGTTATGTAAGAATGTGTATACACTAGACTCACCAATAAGTGCCTGCTCCTTGGCTCGTCAAGTCCATTCCGTGGTCGGGATTGTAATTCTCTTCGTCCATGACCTTGGATAGGCCAAAGTCTGTGATCTTGATCTCGCCGCACACGTTCCCCTCGGTGAGCAGAATGTTGCCGGGCTTGAGGTCGTAGTGGATCACTGGTGGCTTAATCTCGTTCAAATACTTCAACGCTGACACGACTTGCATCACGATCGAGCGAGCCTCTCGCTCTGGAATAGTCTTGTGCTGAAATTATACAACAATAAAATTAAAATCATTTCAAGATCCCATAAATCCAAACTTAATCGAAGACAAACATCAGAAATAGTCAAACATTAATTCCAAAACCGAATGTCTCTCTAAATATTATTTTTTCTAAACTTATTTAGATAAGGAAGATTGTCCATTTACCTGCTTGAGATAAAAATCGAGATCATGTCCATTACAGTATTCAAGAACTGTACAAAAAGAGTTGCCGTCAATTTCAAATACGTCATATAGTTTAACAATGCGAGGGTGATCTAGTGCTTTGTGAATGTTGTACTCCCGCAGCGCATGTCTGTAACAAGGCATAAAATATAATGAGATGTTATATGGCAAAGTAAAAGTCTTCATTCTCGAGCTACTCGAGGGAATATTCATAACGGTTATTGGGTTTTGTACAGTAATATTTCTTTTACAATACAAGTATGGGAAACACGTAATTTTAATTTATTTAAACCTAGCTAAACATTATTATAATAATTGAGCCTTTTTCTCTCACTGCTGGGCATGGGCCTCTTTTAGAATAAAAACATTTAAAGCATTAGTCCACCACGCTAACCTAGTGAGGGTTGCAAAACATTAATTAACAAAAAAGATAATTATGTGGAACAGTTGTGATTGCTTAAATGGAAGAAGAGTAATAAGTAATTATAGGCTGTGGATCCGTCCGAAGAATAGCTTCGCTAGCTAGCGAAATGGTGACTCCATTTCGCTTGAGACTCTAATCTCTCCATTTGAAGAAGAAGATTATGTGCACCAGTGGAATGCGATAGACTGATTAATATAAATAGGATGAAAATCTTTTACCCAGAAGAATATTACATAAATTCTTAGATAAATACAATATATCGACGTATGCCATCGTACACGGACTCACTTGATATAGTTGGCCTTCTTGTCTTCCTTCCAGTCTTTGTTGAGTTGGTGCACCTTGCAGGCCGTGTACCGCTGCTCGCGCAGGTCGAACGCCTTGTGGACTTCACTGAAGCCACCTTTGCCGAGCAACATTAGCAGCAGGTACCTAAGATATGAGAATTAGGTTATATTCTATATTATACGCTTTTTAAATACGATACAATTAATAAAATCATATTTATTTAATCATTTATGATTCTCATGAAAAGACACAGAAAACATTAAATAGGAGAACAAAGTACAAAGGTACTGCTTATTTCACAAAAGAAATCTCTTCCAGCAGACCTGCGAGAGGATAATCATAATGCCTGTATCTGCGTATATTTAATACACTTTTTTTTAATACACATTTCGTCGTCACTCACATGACGATATAAGACCCATAATTATAATAGATGGCGAGCCGCATGCTATTAACCAACCACAATCCTAAACTCAGCACTATTCAGTGCAGCTACTGATAATTTCTGAGTAGAAAAATTATATCACACTTAGATGATATTTATGAAAAATTGTTGTATTTCGGCTCTTGCTATGTAGTACAAAATAAATGCAGAGGACGTATGATACAATGAGGCACAGCTCCCAGCAGGCCTTATCATGGGTGAAACTAGTTAACACCTCACTCCCTGAATGCTTATTTCATCCTTATCTTTACATAATATAATGAAACAGTTCATGGGGGTTCATTTAAAGTGCTAATACAGTTCGTTTATACACAAGTTGTTATCTATATGTTGTAGCGTCCGGGCACCACAAATGCAATGACACTGTTATTTCTCTCAGTTGGAATCTTTAGCTTCCTTGACACAAATGCAACATTGGCCACAATTAATCTTAACATCCATTAATGAATATGCTCATAATTTTAACAAGATGTGGACCTCTTGTACAGAATGAAGACAATATTTAACCATGAGGAATGTGGGCCATTACGTACACAAAACCGTAAAAACTTTCCCGTGATGGTGAACAGATTCTTTGAGACTTTCTACCATTACATGATCAACAGTAAAACATACCGAATGCATGTGACAAAAACACTCAATTCTGTATTTGTAAGAACATAATTTTAAATTAGATCAGGGTTACGCCGTTATCACATTATCTACTTCCAAAACATTTTATCTTATATTGTGTGTGAATATTTACTTTCAGATTTCTTAGTATTTTATACATATTGTTATTCTCCCAAAAACGTACTCAAAAACTTATGGAACACTGACAAGGCTGGTACAAAATGATCTTGTATTGAATGTCAAAATTGGAAGGCAAATGATATTGTATGACGTTATGACCAGCACCATATTACCACAGTTTAAATATATAGTAAACAGTTGGTAAGCTACGTACTTACGTTCCGAATTCAAACACACACAGAGACGTGTGCTCTACAGGGATTTCTCGGTTAGGTTCGGTAAGGTAACAGCGAAATATTCAAAGGTTGTCAGTCGGTGTTACTTCGAGACAAAGTCGGTCACGATTTGTGTTGCTCCCATATTTTGCGATATTAATTATATTGACAGGACTATATTGTAGTGTTTACGGCTGCTTGAACTCCTCAATATAAAATCAGCAGTTAGCTTTTTTAAATTTCCCGCTGATATCGAAAGGTATAATGAATGTTCAACTATTTCTCTACGAATTTGTTGTCAATATTGACCGATTGCTTTGAAAATGCGTGTCTTCTCTGAAATCGTAATTATGGTCAGATATAAAAAAAATGGCGGCCATTTTGATCTTTTTTATTACTGGACCGATTATATACAAAATCGATATCTGAGAGTTCGTATAGTCTCTAAATCCATATATAAAGTCGGAATTTAAAAAATGGCCGCCAATTTGGACCTTCTTAGTTACTGGACCAATTGCTTTCAAAATCGATATCTGAGAGTCCATATGGCCTCTAAATCCTTATTTAAAGTCAGAATTAAAAAAAAATGCCGCGTTTTTTATCTTTTTAGTTACTGGACCAATTGCTTTCAAAATCGATATCTGAGAGTCCCTATGACCTCTGAATACTTATTTATAGTCAAAATTTTAAAAAGTTGCCGCCTTTTTGATCTTTTTAGTTACTGGACCAATTGCTTTCAAAATCGATATCTGAGGGTCCGAGTAAAGTGGGATAGTTGATAGTGATGACATTATCTTTTTCAGCTGGTCCAAATTGCTTCGTTTGATTTTCCGAGATGATTCCGATGCCGATGAACCGGCACTGAATTATCGTGTCTCTGAAGAATACTTTAACGCTTAGGATATTTTACCAGAAGCCCAATTCTCGTAATTAATTTATAATATGACTGAAAGTTGACCGAACTGAGATTATATTATGAATTGACAAAAAGTCATGTATTCTACTCCTCTCAAAGTTCAGTCCGATTCCAGTATGATTTGGATTCAATCTTCTTACAAACTCATTTCAATCTCATTTTTGATGTTTGTGTATAGACGAGAGTGTCAATTTTATTATCTGTGTCAGTTCAAAATGTTAGCAGAATACCGATTTGCCTTTTAATCAACTTTCGATCTCATTACAATATAATGTCACGTTTGACGTTGTTTGTTAGGGTAGAAGAATACCATTTGTGACATTTATGACATTGGTAGTAGATCGGAATGAGATCCGAACTATATTTTGAACATTTTTAATTACGAGAATTGGGCCTCAGGAACAAATCGCAATTATGAAAAAATATCCATTCCTATCTTTTTTTATGAATCATCACATGTTTTTAATTCCTGTTTAAATATCGTCATATAGTTTACATACTACTTACGTACTTACGAGCGAAGCCCTGGGCCAATACTAGTATTAATTTATGTTTGCAGTAGGTAAATGTAACTAAATAAAATAAAAACCATTTTCCAAAAATATTAGTGACATCCCTAGCGCTCCGCTTGTCGATGTCACAAAAACGTCTTAGCTGAGTTACTGTATGTAGGTATATATATACTGTGATATTACTACGGCGAACTTTTGGAGGCCCAATTACATGAAGATATTCATTTTCTCGAAAATACGATCTACTCGAAGGCAAACAGATCTCATCGTTAAACAACTTCGATATCGCACCTAGACGGGCAAGAATTGCCGTAAACACTTTAATGCGATTATTGTAAATTGATTCCCCTTACGAAAAACTGCGCCTCCGTTGTCATTGTGACATGAGTTTTGTTGTATGGATCAGTATGGTAACACCTTTGTAGTACAAATACATAGGGTATATGTATAAAACTCACCGGTCAGAAAGCACAGGATGTTGCGAGAAGCGGCTCTGGTCCTCATTGTGTATCCGCTTTAGTTCCCTTATGTGAAGATTTCTTTCTCGCTCTAATTTTTCCATTTCTAGCTGCAAATCTGCATCCTCTTTTTTGAGTGCACTCTGTCTCAACTGTAACAAAATAATAAATAGTTTAAAACTATCAAAATTTGCTTTACATTTTGATTTTATACAAAACCAGCGATTTTATGAAATAGGTACTTAATTTCACTAGGCTACTCAATAATTATAAACACTGTCTATTATAAACTATAATAAGTACTAGCGACCCGTCCCCGACTACGCACTGATGCAATTTCTCTACTATCCTTACATTAAATATGAAAGTGTTATACATATAACCCTTTCGGAAGAAATGCTTAAAATGATGGTGAAAACCGCATTAAAATCCGTTGCGTGGTTTAGGAGGAGTTAGCGGAAATACAGACAGACAGATAGACAGAAAGAGAGCGACTTTATTTTATACTATGTAAAGAATAAGTATTACTAGTTGGAAAACATATGGTAGAACTGGAAAATGTCCCCAATAACATAATAATATAGAATCGTCTATGTATAGCTGTTGCATAAAATATAAATAAATAGTGCTTGGACAGTAGGTGTAATGTTGTACACCTCTGCCTAACCCTTCGGGCCTACAACCACATCATGCAAATACCATTATTAAAACCCATGTTATAGGAGGCGAGCCTATTGACATCCAGTGGCGTACACTCCATAGCGACAAACTGACACTGCCTAACCTGATAAATTACACATAAATAAACCTATCAAAATCATTGACAATAAAATAATCAGTAAAATTGATTAACCTATTTTATTTGATTGATTATAAAATTATAATAATTTCAAATTATTGATTTTATAATAATTAATTATGGGTAAGTTATCAGTATCACGGTAGGCAGTGTCTTTTTATGTCTATAGAGTGCATGTCACTGTACATCAACCTCATTGGGCACAATTCCAAACTTCGAGCTCCTACTGAGGATTTCCAAATTTCCTCACAGAAAAACCCAACCTGGGAATCAAACTCAAACCTCATTCATGCTCATCTGCCACGCTTGCTACCTTGAGCAATGAGACAGTCTATTCCCAATATGTTTGGAGGAAAAGCTAACATGATGATAGAAACAGTGAAAAAAACCGCGTGGTTCCCAGCAAAGAATAGACCACATCTTCATCCGAGGATGTCGTAGGCATCTACTGAGCGATAACATCAACAAGCAGCAATGGCAGCAGTGTTATGCTGTGCACTAAGAACATCATAATACAATCACCAATCCGGTAGCAGACAGGTTGGCGAGGTGATTATGGCAATATTGGGATCCAATGTTCAGTAGTGGATAGTAATGGACTGATATGATGACATTCAATATGCTTGTAACACGTTATTTATTATTAATAACACAATAGATAAAACGTCACATCCCCATTACAGGCACAATGAATAGTCAAATGACTAGCTGTGCCTGCGACTCCGTCCGCGTGGACATCGGATGCGCCGATATTTTATAAAAAGAAGAAAATAGTCTATGTCCATATTCTATAAATAAATAAAAAAGTCTACGTCCATAATATATTTAAAAAAAAAATTGTCTATGTCCTTCCTCATAATGCACACTATTTCCTTGTCAAATTTCATCACGATCTTTTCAGCCGTTCAGTCGTGACAAAGTTACTTTAGCATTTAAAATAGTAGTAAGGATTAATAAACATCAACACAACATACCTTTAGTATTTCATCAGCTTCATAATACTCCTGATAGGTCATGCTGGGTAGTGGGTCGGGTTTAAGGAAGGTGGGTGCGTCGGTGCCGTTATGCAGCGGCGAAGGTTGCGGCGTGGTGGGAGCGGCACTGGACGTCCGCTTCCCGCGACCACCGCCACCCTCATTATTCACTGGACGCTTCTTGAATAATAACTTTTTCTGCCGATCTATTTCTTCTTTTTCTGCCGTTATTTCTTCTTGCCGCCTGAAGTAGAATGAAAATGTTATAATAATTATCATTACTCTTATAAAACAATGCGTTTTAGCTGTAATATTTCGTTCTATATCTTGGATACAGTTCACAGACATAAATCTATGGATAAAGACGTTGACCCCGCAACCAGACCAATACCTGTTGGTCACAGAAATGCAGGGATCGAACCTGCGAAGTGTAACCTATGAAGTCAAAAGTAGGTGACTGTGCCAATCGAGCCGTGTAAATCTAAAAGATTGATCACGAAACAATTCTCTTCTACTCTCAGGAAGCATAAACGGTTGGTATCCCACCATCCTACTGATTTAGGCCTGGATTGGCGGCAGCCTCCCAGGCGGTGCCGGATTTACACATTTTTCAAGCACAGGTTGTTAAATTTTTGCCACCCTTTCTTCTACAATTGTTGCATAGTTTATTTCTGCAATTCAGTAATTTAGTTGAAATTGCACAAAATTAGTTTTACCATAGAATATAGAAGTTTGCGGTACCGTTGAATGTGAAATGAAAGGGAAGGGGGCAAAGTCATCGGAAAGATGAGATGTCTTGAGGACATTTTTTCTGCAATACATCAGCAATCCATCTTACAGAAATATTTTTAATTTACGTTCTGTCAGACTTGCTACAAGTATAATTTAAAAAACAGGATTCGGTTCCCAAATTTGCCGCCCCTAAAATCTGTCGCCCTTGGCTCAAGCCTACTCCGCCTGTTGGTAAATCCGCCACTGCTCCCAGGTGCAAGAGACTCACTGTGGTCACCAACCTGCTTGCAAGTCTTTTTCTGCTGTCAGTAAGAGCTCTCTTGTGGTATTCGATTTTGCTTGCCAGTGGCTATGATCGTCACTTATCATTGCTCATTTTATGAGAGGCCATACCAGCAGTGAACGCCAGCATTACAAAGCAGTACTGTCCGGTGCAACTAAAGAGCCTCTACGAGTGACGAAACATGAGATTGTCTAGTGTAACCTGGGCAGTCAGCCTCGGTAGCCCGCCAGATCTTTCCACCACAGCATTAGCAATTCCCATGCTCGTGCTAACTCGAGAGAAGATGAAACAGTAGTGTAGTACCATATAACTTACACAGTACAGTTGCATTACTATGGATACTACCTACCTAGCCCTAGCAAGTATGGGCTCATAAAAGTACATGTCACATAATTATTTTGATCAACTGAATACCCTTTCTTGTATGGTGTTACTCGCCTTGCCAAGAGTTTGTGGGCAAATATAAAGCATGAATATCTTTAATAGATGCTCTCTGGCATAGTTCATTTTTAAATACTGCAGCGCTAGCACGGCCGGTGGTCAAACCGGTGTTTTCCACTCTTTGTGTCCTTGACCGAAGGCAAAACGAAAAATCGAAAGAGATAATGGTCAAGAAATGGTTTTGTCCCTGCTTTTTCTTTGTCCCCTTTTTTAGCGTGCTTGACCTGCTGCTTGTGCATATACAAACAGTATTTGAACACATATTGTTTGAAATAGTGCATGTTTAATAAGTATTTAATCAATTATTATCAGCTGAAAAGAAAAAGTGTTTTTCCTTACAATGTGCATAGTGAAACAAAAGTAAAGGAAGTTTGTTAAAAATAAAGATGAGTAAACAAGCATACCTCGTTAATTCTTGAAATGCATATCCATCAGTCCAATTCTCTTGAAACGTGGCGCCCACTCGTTGCGTCACAAACTGGCCAAGCCTCAGTCTATTCTGCATGCACCGCTGCCGAGCTTCTTTCTTCTCAATAGTGCTTTTCTCATTTAACAATTTTTTTACAACGTCTATACATTTATTGATGTGTGATTTATGTTGCTCTATTACCTGAAACAAGAACTCTTTCTGTTAATTCGGCGACTTTTTTTTTTAGTTACAAATAGTTAACCTACTGTAAATAAAATCTCTATAATACCTTGCTCTGTGCTTGAACTTGATGTTTCAATTCTTCATTAGATCTTGTTAATTCTTCTATTTTATTATTTCTTAGTTCTAAGTCAGAAGATGCTTGAGTTTCTAACTCCTGTATCCTCTGACATGTCAGTTCTGTTTGAACCTACGGACAATATTACATTGATCAAGAACTTTCACAAGATGATTTAAGCTAGAACTATATTAGGCCCACGCACACGTCTGAGACATCTCACATGTGTAACTAGAACTACATTAAGCCTGGCGGGGTCTGAAGCGCCCAGATCGGCGTACGTGGCCAACGTGTGCCTACTGTAGTTCTAGCTTTATTCTTATATAAATTTGTGTTGATTGTTACCTGTTTAACAGAAGTGTGAGGTCGTTGCTGAGACGCCGAACGTAAAAAATCGGCACCAGAGGGGAGTAACGATGATGGTGACGGTGGGTACTGTGTAAAAAGTTTATATTATTACCTCCTGGCATATACAAGCGATTGAGCAGAACATTCAGTACCATATAAATAGTATTGTTATGTTATATGGTCAAACATAAACATGCTATAGTGGTCATCATGATAGTGATGCAATTTGTGAAAAACCCATTAAAATCAGCTCAGTAGTACTATTAGGAATCACACCTTCTATAATTGCTACAAACATTGATTAGTAATGCAATATTTTAATTTTCAATCAAGGGAAGCAAGTTGTTTGAATAACTACTTCGCGAGTCAATTATTATTTTGTGATCAGTGATCAACTCACTCAACACTATTAGTACAGTATTACATTAAACATATTTGAGTTACAGCATTAAATATAAGAATTCTTAGGTGTGATAGATTTTTAGCACATCCTTTAAACAGCTTCAGACCTTGGCTACTATAACTCAACAAATGCAAACACTTTTTAAAGTCATCCAAAGCAATTTAATGCACACCACATGGTTCATTCCATGTCAGCAAATTCTGCCCAACTCTTCCAGTGCTGGGCACAGGACTCTGCTCAGTGTGAAGGTTTTTTAGACGTTAGCCCACCACGCTGGCCCAGGGCGGGTTAGCAGACAACACACCATCAAGAACTTTTTAGAGCACTCTCAGGTGTGCATGTTTTATCACAATGTTTTCCATCATTCTTAACACAAGTGGTATTCAAATTCTGGTCTTCATATCAATTCGAAAACTCAGATGCGGGCCAGGATTGAATACCCATCCTGCATAGCAAACAAGCATTTAACCACTTGGCTGTCTCTGCTGGACAAGTCAATATCAGAGTAAAAATGAGTTAAATTTGAACAAACATTACCATAGGATAATTAGCGCCCTGCGGCGACGGCGACTTGGCACCTGCAAGCCTTACAGGACTTGATGAGGGGTGTTTTGAGAAGTATTCCCTAATGTTTTTGTCTGATGAGTTATGCCTCTGTTTGCCACCACCGCCCCCACCGCCGCCAACACCTTCTTCTCCTGAAAATATTAACATTTTTTGTTACTACTATTCCTATTTATCATTCAATACACAAATATATGATTTGAATATGATGTTTAATGTTTTTGATTGATATTTGATTGATATCATCCAGTATATAGAAATAACTAGGAAGATATTCTTGAATAAAATATGACTGAATCATTATCTGCTAAAGAAAAACTTCATGTTACACCTGGTTAAGATAAATTTTGCTGGTAGCTAGAAATATATTAGAGGAATTGTCATTGAACACAACAATGCTTATATTACAATATGTAGTACAGTAATGGATATTGCTGTTCAGACTTGTTTAAACACAAAGATTTTGTATACATTCAGTTTTCTTATGGTTATGTAAAAATTACATCAATATGGCTGACCTGAGGCTGGTATAATGAATATGAATATGTACCTTTCCGTTTCCTTTTCCTCTCTGGCATGGCTATAGTAGGTGCAGCACCGCTTGGCGGCACTAATGCAGCACCAGGTGCAACAGTTGAGCCTCTCATAGCAGCGGTCTTTTCTGGAGTTAAAGCATCAACTTCTTTATCACTATGAGATGACCCTGAAAGGCAGTAAAGATCGTGATTACTCCTGATAATCATATAATAAGGTACAATACAGAATAGCATATAATATGGGACAATTAACAGAGGCTAGCATCAATATAATAGGAAGAATGAAGAGTAGTGGATCTTACCGGAGTGCCCGTGAGAGTTTCAGCTTATTATGAGTTTATAATGTGTCCTCCAAAGTACTTGAAATGGCAAATATACTCTGCTCATGAATTACATTTCCCATACAAATATTGAGCTTGACTAAATTGGTACCATAGTTTAGTTATCTCATTTGGAAGATTACAAACCAATCTTGATGTTGAAATAAATATAAGGTAATCTGACAACGATCGCATGCATCAAATAAGATCAGAATACAACCAAATCAGAAAAGCATTTTTCAGCGGCACTATTTTATATGTCTTACTGTTACTTTAGAGTTATTAAATGATAATAATAAATCCTTCTTCGAAATATCAATGTTTTCATAGAAAAACTATGATAACAGTAATTCATATTCGATCAATTTTGTGCATTGTTTTCTTTCACTACCTTGACCATAAATATGTAGGACTGATTTTAACTAAGACATGTAAATTCTACAAGTATTGCTATAAATTAACACGTCAATTAAATCATGAGCAGTTAACTCACTTTTGGACAAGGAGCTCAGTAGGCCGACGTGGTTTATGTTAGCTCCGCTTTTATAATCATGCATTGTGGCACGCAATAGTCTCGGTTGTCGAGAAGAAAAACGGCACTTTCACGGTTCCTATCCGGCATCATACACGATAAATGACGTCACAATCCTTCGTTTGATGACAGTTTTTCACACAAGTTCGTTCCTCAAGAGTTTGTAAGGAAAGGTTAACCTTTGACGGCAAGCCGGCGCGAAGTAAACACTGAGAGCACTGATCACTATTCACAAACATTTATTGCACTTTTATCACTAAATCACAATTTACCTGTGCTCATATTGGAGTCCTGATTGTGTAGAGGTTGCCCCGTGTTGACAGTGGTTTGTGGTGCCATCTGAATTTGTGACCCAGCTGACATCTGTAAAGAAAGATGGCGTCTTTACATATGACTCGCCCAGTTTCATTCGTTATTCCTCTTGCTCTCACTTATTTCCGACAAAAAGTCACCTATACTTACAAATTACGTGTAAGGTAATGTGTCCATATTCAATATTTTACTATTTCTCACTTCATCCAAATAACCTAACTAGTTTGACAAGTTGTAAACGAAATGCCAGTCGCGACAATCGGATACGCATCCGCGGGGAGCGCAAGGGGGGGTGGAGAGTAGAGATCGTCACGAAGTTTGCTTCGAATGTAATAATAATAACGACGGGCGAGGCGCCATTTTACAAGGATACAAGGCCAAAAGCATTGTTATACAGTGAAAAATATCTGCCTGCAGTTGTGCGTTCAAGTAACCACGAAGTGAATAAACATTTAATTTTACAAACGAATTTACTAGCTACCTGGTTCAACGAAAGAACGTTGTGCGTTCACTTGCATTCGCACTGAGCTAGCTCAGGTCAACAGCCCGCGATTGCGATCGTGTTGTTGTTGACTAATAATTGGATTTTTGCACAAACTTATTTAACTTGAGCTGCAACCATTTTAGATAAGAATAAATATGTCGGGTTAAATATTCACATAAAATAATTGAATCTAAGCAATGGATACGAAATCAAGTTGACCGATTATTCCCGCAATGAGTTGGCGGTTGCGGCAGCGGGTGGCGGGCGGCGTGCCACCGACACCGAACGAGTAGGTACGTGATATCGGCGCTCGTGCCCCACAACAAACTGCTTACTGGACGTGTTACGTAGGCGTCTGTGCCGACTGCCGCGATGTACCAACATATAAACAGACAGATCTACTATGTATCCACTTTAATGTAGGCACCACTTATAGTTAGTTAAGTATATTATTATTCAACCAAGCTCCAAGCGCGATTAACAGTGTCTACGTAAAGCAATGGTAGGTAACTAATAGATAGGTAGGTACTATCAATTAAATTCCATAATATAATTTATAACTAATATATTATAAATGCGAAAGTAACTGTCTATTTGTTACCTTTTCACGACTAAACGGCTGAATCGATCTTGATGACATTTGACAAGGAAATAGCGTGCGTCATAAAATCAATAAGGAGGACATTAGGTTTTGTATTTTTAAAGTCGCAGCGTCCGATTTGTACTTTAACCACCAACGAATTAATAAAGGTAGGTACTTACCTACATATAATAAAAGCAGATAGGAAAAAATGTAATAAATAAGTACCTAATTAAAAATGTTATTTAGCATGTTAGATATTTACTGCATAAAATGGCATAGGTCATCATCATAAATTAATTTCTCATTATTGTCTTTTCACCACCAGTTCATTCAATTCTGTGTAGGTACTAGGTACATCTAAGAAAAATGGCATAGGTATTAAAAAAGATGATGACCTGATTTTATAAATATTTTTCCTCGTATAGGATGAAATTTTCGGTTATTTGCTTTTTTGTCTTTCTTTTTTATTGTTTTTTATTAGCCTATATCGTCCCCCTACAGGGCAAATGCGTCCCTTTCGTTTTTCCACTCATAACTATCTTTATCTTGAGTCAGCATGGACCAGTATTTTCTGTAGGCATCTAGCTCATCCCCATTCCCGCCATCTGGGCCTGGGTCTGCCGCAATGCCGTTTGGTGTTTTGTGGTGTCCGGTTCAGCCCCACTTGGAAGCCTTTCAGGTGATGTTGGCGATTTGTGTTTTGGAACGCAATATAGAAATACAATAGTATTTCTTATCCGGTCTGTAAGCCGGACCCCCTAAATACTACGCTGCAAGGCTCGCCGGTAGACCTCAAGCGCTGAGCTGCTGAACTGTCAATAACCAGGTTTGGGCACCATATGTAAGGATGTGGAGAATGCAAAATATACTCCATGACGTTTGTGGCACATTGGAAGGTTACCCTTCATGAATGCTTTCATCAACCAACTGGCCTTTTAGTCGTTTTCACTTTCAATGTGTCCAGCAAATTCTTTCTCCAGCCTTGCCTGGAAGGGAACTATTTGGCCTAGATAGATGTATTCCTGGACATAATGCAATCTTAAAACCATCAACGTAAAGCCTTCATTTGATGGTCATATACAGTTTGATCTTTGTCATGTTCATCTTCAGTCAAATCTCGAAGCTTGCCCAGTCAATTTACTGTGATTGCAGTTTTATTCTCTTGGCAATAATCGAGCTACGACATAATATCTAGCCTAACAAACAAAATAGGTACATGTAGAAGTTTAGTTGGCAGAAGAGTATTATTATTATGATCTGTGGCAGAACTAACATTTTTCGGGTTAAGGATTTTATTAGCACGATTTTTTTTATGTTAACGTCATCGTTTTGTCATATCTATTATCTACTCGTACTTACTACCTATAACTTCTCACCACCATTAAATTGGGTACACAATTACACATCTATTGCCTGCTAATTAAGAACCTACATAGCACGCCTATGGACAATCTTTGTGCTTTGTAGACACTGTTAGGCTGACATTCAGAGACGACAGAAACGAGTCTAAGCGTGAACTTACGCTTCCATATGTCAATTTTACGAACAAATTTTGACAGATGGAAGCGTAAGTTCACGCTTAGACTCGTTTCTGTCGTCTCTGAATGTAAGCCTCAGAGATTTAAAAAGTGATTAATCGTTTCGATCCCGTGACGTCAACCACGCTAAAACTGTACAACTTGGTGAATAAAGTGGCTAGCTAGATTGGTTCATATTGGCACAATACAATCATGGCGTGCAATGAAAATGAATGCTATAAGTATTATTTACATTAGAAAGTAATAGGTACCTATTAAATTCAATATTGTACATATCGATTCGAAATCTCATGCTGTAACAAAAACAGATTCTAACAATGACGATGAATGGGACAAAGCATATTGAAATCACAAGTTGATTTTACCATTATTGCTACAGGTAAAATACGACACGAAATGCTTCTTATAACCATACAATCATGATCAAGGTGTCAACATCACCATAATGCACAGTGGCAGTAGAGAAGAGACACACAAAGTGTATTAGCATTATCGCGGTAACGTTGCCGCTCTGTATGTACTCCCTTCGGTGCCTCTTGCCCCTCCTCTCCCGTTCGAGCGACCACCTCCTGTATTAAGCTAGCAACAAAAGTCGCCTCACCGCCTGCGATCGCAACGCATTTCGATTGGATCAAAACGATAAGGAAAATAAGGGACGACCACGTGACTACGCTTCTAGTTAATAACGTTCATATAAGTTTCACCGATTGCTTTACTTACAATACAAGGCTATATGACGTTATGCAGATAAGAGACTAAATTGTTATTATAATCGAATACATCGACAAACGAGACGTTGGTATAAGCCAATTTAAAACTATGCAATTGTTGAATTTTGCGGCTAAAGAACAATTAAGTGACGTTACTATAAAACAATAATAACGTTTTGAAAAGTCCGACTTCATATCAAGCAAATCAACGCATGATTTGCTTGCAGTGTGCTTATTGTCACGTCTATTTTTAGCGTACGTACCTATAACAGTCTGCAGTAGACGAATGGAAAGTTAGCGAGTTGGCAACCTGCGTATGTGGGTACATAGGTACATACAAATATAGTATATAAGTATACGGTCTACGTCGATACTCTTAACTGCATACATGTAAGAAGTTGCACCATGTAATCTAAGAGTAAAAATTTTTGCTACGACCTCGATACATAATCTTACCAGTATAAAGTAAATTGCTGACAATAGATTACAGAAAGTGAAGCGACGTCATTAGTAAATTATATTTCAGCTGCTTTTCTAGCCGTATTTTTCAATAGATTTATTGCTGATTCACATAACTTGGAAATAAATAATGGCTTCATTATCCAGTAAGTTGCATTTAGTAAAAGTCTCGTAAATTCAAACAAGGCTAACCGACGCACTTATGTTAGAAACACATAGAAAGACAGACTATGTGTGCTAGAGGAACATCGACAAGCTTTATCAGCTTAGGAAATAAAAGATTGCAGTAAAAAGAGCTCAAACAGCTAAATGTAACCCAACTTGCAGTTTTGGATTGACTGAATTGGAAATCTCTACTATGAGTTGAAAAAGTACAATTACGAACTGTCTTTGATGAGCCTTATCAGAATTTCGTCGCCTTCGTTATCATAAAATCATTATAGGTTGCGCATAATAGAAATTGATGCTTTTGGACTTCGTAGGTACCCAGAACCTCAGAGGGCCTTAAGCAGCAATAACAACAAAAGCTGCAGAATACAACGACACGTCGTCTTCGTCCCACATTTTCAGCGCTACTGAAGTATAATATATTGATCGTCAAAACCCAATTTCTCCCGACCGGCATCAGTCGATAGTTGATTTCCTCGCCCGGCTGTGCTGAACTATGTGCTGGTAGGCCGAGCGGGCTTTTTGTCGATCATTCATCTTATTCGATTCTACCGCCCGGTTATCGACGATCTTTGTTCGGTTTGCAAGTGAGTGTACGACGATAGTGTGCATTTCCACCGCAGGAACACTGCGTCTCCAATGTGAAAGACAATCAATACTCAGTCACATCTCTGTTCCGCATTCATTGTAGAAGCGCAGTTTTGCGGACTCCAAAATCCCCTCTTCCGGTGCGAGCATTCAGCCGCGTGCTGTTTAACCCAATTTTCTAGTCCGGGGGGTGTGCAGGGCGAGAGGTGCGAGGGGAGGGCGGCGCAACTTCAGCCGCAAGTGTGCACAGTGCAACACAGACGAGGCGCCACGAGATTCGAACCGGAGCCTGCAATATTGATTATTTCTAGTACACACTAGTCACACATATTTGGGTTGGGTTCCCTGCAATATGGATGAGCTAAGCGACGCTGATGCACACGGTATACTCGTGAATGGGTGCCGTCTGTTGGGACTGGTCAGCTCATAGCTGCCATGACAATTTTAACAAAAAAATTATACACTTTTTCATATCATGCTTGTTTAGTTTACAGAACTTTAATCAAACTAAGACCTTGGTTTGACCGATCGGTCTTATTACAAAACAAGATCTAACTCCTCCTTGGTCTAAACCAAGTCTCGAGGTAAAACTCAGGTTTAGGCTCTGGTTTTAGAATAGTTATTACAAAATAAAGTTTAACGAAAAAACTCAGTTTTATCTCGGGTCTTGGATAAACCAGGCCTCCCCCTGGTTTTGCCGTGATTTAAGTGACATTATCACTCCTTTACAATTGGTTTTCCATTTTATGTAAAAGGACAATTATCTAAAAGCCCCGCAATTGAAACCGAGTTTGAGAACCGGCGTCGAACTACTACTAGGTTTGTTGTAGAATTTATAAGATTTTTTTACTTAAACGATTTTCTTCTTTTCCTGGCACCTATCTATGTTTCGTTTTCTTGAATACAATAAAGATGACGAAAAAACTCAGTGATTATAATATTCTTTTTGGTACCGTAACACTTTATTTAAACATATACATACATAAAATAATGTCTTGTTAGAGCTGGTCTAAACTCCGGTTATCACATCTTTTGTAATGAGAACGAATAAGTTTCATCTCTTGTCATAATATATTGTTCTCACAATAACTGTAATAAATAATATTTATATTTAAATAAATAAGTATGTGGATGGGGCGCCCCACACTCGATACTTTTAGCACCAGAATCGCGTGTTTTCGCGTTCGTTATTCTTTTTTTAAAAGCAAAAGGCAGCCAAATAACGAACGCTTATACATAAATATAGAATACAACATTTTGATTAAAAAAAAGTAAAAATACTTTTTTTAAAACAAGCTTTTATTTAAATTTGCTAAAAAGAATGAAATAAACTTTTAATTTAAAACTTGTACCATCAACTTAATAACGTCATTACACAATTTATATGATATAAAAGCTGGTCGCAGCAAAGCAAAGAAACATGAACTTAAGACGGGCGAAGACCGCTCTAAGGCTGACATTCAGGCTTACATTCAGAGACGACAGAAACGAGTCTAAGCGTGAACTTACGCTTCCATCGGTCAAAATTTGTTCGTAAGTTTGACAGATGGAAGCGTAAGTTCACGCTTAGACTCGTTGCTGTCGTCTCTGAATGTCAGCCTAAGCCAAGTGTCGTGGTCGCGGGACTTATCTCATTACCGTGACCCCGGAACGTAAAGGACTATTGAAGGAACACCGTGGATTTTAGTCAGTACAAGTCTGACAGTCCCTCCCGCCCTGCCCGGGGTGGGAGGACTCATTCGATGATGTAACCAAGCTAAAAAAAAAAAAAAAAAACCAAGTGTCGTCGCTAAGCGCATCTTCGAAATTCGTATTCAGAGACGCAGTGTAAGCTTAGCTAAGACTCTCTTCTCTATGGCCATTTTTAATGGCAAAATGTTTATCGGTAAGTTACGGTTTTTATGAAACTGTGTAGCAAGGAGTAAATAAAAATTAAAGCAGGATAGCAATATATATAGTAATATATATATAGTGATAAAGTTACTGTATTCTTTGAACATGACTTCTAGAAAGGCTCCTTTTTCAGCGATACGTAAAATCGAGATTGTGAAAAGAAAGGACAATGCAACCTTTTGGCATCATTTTTTTTTTCTTTCGCCAATATTGAAACTTAGTTGATAAATAACGAACTATATAAGTAATCCATAGAAGAAAAAATTAAGTCTCTAAGTCGTAACCTACCAGAGATATGACAGGTGCTCTTTTATTCTTAACAGGCGGTTTTGGAACGAATTTCAGTGCGCGTAGACGCAGCGTCGCATAGTCGCGCGTCGTGACGGAGTTTGCCATTTATTTTCCCTTCCCTTTTCCTAACCCCCTTCGGGTTATTAAAGACAAGAAGGAAGGGTAATTAAATGACATTGATGCACTCACTCACCTTCCGGTGTTCGGATTGTGAGTACGTAGAAACATTTTCTGTGATTGGTTTGCGATACTTTACGACTTGGCTTGTTTTATATTTTGGACCATCGTGTTTTAATGTGTGACCTGGCTGTGCTTACTGTACTTTGATTTGTATATACAAATCATTTAAGCTACGTGACGTGACGCGATATTTGTGTTCATCGTAATGGCGGCAAGGCAAAGACGCTGTATCATTTGCAACAGAAGTACCTGCTAATCGAGTTGGCGGCAAAGCTGGCGAGATGCGGTTTTATAACGCAGATTATGTTTTATATTAGATAGAGGGTTTCGCGATGTTATGGTGGGCCTTAGAGCTGCAGACTCCCGCGCGTACATGCCTCTTGCTAAAAATGTGGGTGAGACCCAATTGACTACTCAGCAGGCTAATAAATTATTCTAGACGGCAAACACTGTGCCGATAGGTTGTCGAACTGTCAATGGAAGTTCTAAAAATCAGTTTCGACAACTTAGAGGTCAGTTTTTTAATAGAGGTGCAGGTCATTTGTATGATGAATTTAGAATAGCTGCTGCTCTGTTAAATGCATTCGGCAAACCATTAACGGACCATCGGTTGACCGACTCAATAGTCAATAAAAGTAATAACACTCCCGATCATAGTGACCTGAGGCACTACGTGGTTTAAAAAAATGTCAATCACCATCGAGTCGATTTCGAGCGTATGGTGGCCAATATTCCTGGCCTTGATAACTTCCCCACAATCCAATTAGATGACTTAATAATACATGAACTAGGAACGTATCAATTATGTCAGGCTAGGAGCTACTATGGAGAACATTTAAGAAGCGATGGTTCGTTCATTATCGAACTACATAGAAAAGACAATTCATTTGAAAGATATAATTTAATAATGCACAATCCTTGGCTGTTACGTGGTCGTATCCAGTCTCTATATAGAAGGCGACAATCATACTTTGTTTACCTATTTTTAGAAGGTGCAAATGAGTAAATAAACGCCATAAAAGGGCAATATTGTTCATACATAGTCTGGAAAAGGACACTTGGATTTTGTTGCCACGTGATGTCTATAATAAGGTATATGGGCTGGGGAAGATATCAACAAAACTTGACTCCTCCACCTCCATTTTTAGATATAAGAAATGAAATTGCAAATGAAACTGATTATAGTGACAATTAATAAAGATGTTTTATATATGCTATCTTTATAAATTATAGCATAAGTTACTCACAGATAATGTAGCAATCTGCTAGTGAAAGAATTTTTAAAATCGGTCCAGTAGTTTTTGAGTTTATTCATTACAAACAAACATACAAAATATCAAATCTTTTCTCTTTATAATATGAGTTTAGATAAACACGTTTTATTTGCCTTTTTGCTACCAAAACCCCAAATCCTTTTGTTGGTAATCTGAGTTAGTAAATAGATATAGCAGTGAGTCTGAGTGAGTGAGAGCTGGTAGCGTAGATGTTATTACAAAACAGTTTCGATCATCGTTAACAGATTTTCACCATAACCACTGTTATAGTAGTTCGTATAAAGGCACGGAGGAGTCTCGATATATTGTAACTATTGTAAGCCTAAAAAACTATCAACCCGTGCTGCTGTTACTTGCCACAAAGTCCTCTGAGTCTGGTCCACTGTTATTAACAAAAAACTGTCGATATTCAACATAATAAGTCGGTGTATTATTGTTTTTCCATAAAAATAACGCCTGATTTTAACAAAAGAGCAACTGTCATATCTCTGGTAGGTTACGACTTAGAGACTTAATTTTTTCTTCTGTGGACTTCTTATATAGTACTATAATTATAACCAAAGTTTCATTACTGGCGAAAGAAAAAAAAAATGATGCCACGGGTCCATACTAAAGGTTGCATACCCCTTTACACTAAAGACTCTGCTTTGTAATCTTTACTCGAAATAACCGAATTTTAGGCCAAGATTCAGAAAAAAAAAAGTTGATTTTTGGCTCAGATGTTCCTTAGGGCTCTAGAAGTATTCCCTCAAAAGTTCCGAATTCTGGGGTGCCGCCTGCCCCTCCCCTATTTTTTCCTTTTTCTCGAAAACCGTTAGTTAGGAGAAAATTAAACCACCTTAAAGTTTAATTTGTGGCGAGTGTTTTTATTATGGATTTCTTGGACTTTAAGAATAAAGGTATAGATGTGTTTAAATACACATTATCGTAGTAGTGGCCACACTACCTATACTACTATATAATATATTATAAGCCTTAATACTACTATATAATGTCTGACGATACAATTTTCCAAGTCTTTGGTTTTGCTATTATAAAAATTTTGCTTTTTGCTTTGCTTTTAACTTACCCAAAGGAGAATGATACGCAAAGTAAGGAACTCGGTACCAAACTTAAAAATCAAAGTGCCAATACCGAACTAAGTCCACTTAGAAAAGAATAAAATTCATTTTATAAAGGTTTTACTAAAAAACAATAATAATTCTTAATAATTTGAAAAATGAAATAGACAAAGTTTTCTAATATTCGTGTTAGTTTTTTAATAGTTTTATTGTTTGTGTTTTTTTATATTTTTTTTAGTTTTTTATATTTGATTGACTTTTCTTTTAATACATAATTAATTTTCTTTTACTGTAAATTAATTTACACATAGGTACAAAATAATGTTACGACATTATTGTTTCATTAATTATAGAAATTGCACTATAATCAGTTCATCAGTAAACTCAGTAAAGGGTTATTATTAATAATAAAAAAAATGTTAAGCAATATGTGAAAGGCGCGCGCGACGTTTCATGAAGAAAGAAATTACTTAATAATTTATAGTAGATACTTAATAAAAAATTGACTAATATCCCATAAATTTTAATCTTTACTGGCAGCAATATTCAAAGCGATAGACTATTGTTTTCTTTTTTTAAATGTGCCTTATAATTAGCTATCAAAAGTTAAAAAATTGCCGGTCGGATGAGGACAGATGGGGGGCAGCAGCAAAGCCGGCCGGCGCGCGGCGCGGTAGCGTGGTACGCCGCGCGGCGCAGTGGGTCAGGCGAGGCAATACGGGCGGCGGACCTTGCAATGTCGCGGCGTGACGCTCAGCTGACGGGCCGCCCGCCGCGCCGCCCCGCCGCGCGTTCATTGCCTCCGTGGCAGCGGACGAGAGCGCTCGCCTCTATGCCACAGTCTTATTTAACTTTATGTTTACAATTGCTCGTACTTGCGACCATAATTATTTCGAAGATATTATTAGGAATTGAATCGAAAAATGTTTCTTGTGTGAATATGTATTGTGAATATATTTACGAATAGTTGCAAATGTGTGTGCGTCGTGAATATAAATTTAGTTAATACTGGAGTGCGGTGACGACCGGTGCGAAAGGTCGGCCTGTGTAAAAATAACTGCGGAACCGGGCGGCTAAGCGGTGGAATGAGGTTTGACGGCACATTGTAGCCGAGGCGGGGCGAGGCCGTGTGCGCCATGTTATAATTTCCCTTCGCGTCGAATGTGCAAACCAACTGACTGAACACTGCGCTGTGCCTACTTCTCTTTCTCTCAGTGCGGAATAAGCATGCTTGTTGTACGAGACATGCCGCCAGTCGCCTACCTCTGCTTGCCAATCTGCCTGAACCTCAACGCTCGCAGTTTTTTACATTGAACACCTTACAATTTTAAAATGAATGGTGTTGTTACTTGTTATCTGGTGAATTACTAGGTATAACACAATTTCGCTCAGTGATATTAAGGAAATAAGAATAAAAAATGTGTGACTTACATGATACAATAAATACATATTATATATATGTTATTATTTACAGAGAAATGTATGTACCTATGTAATGTAAATTACCTGTTGCAGTGCTAACAATGTCTGCGATGTACGAAAAAAGTAATAACATAATCAGCAAAATGTTACAAAGCTTAGCTACATGACACTATCTAATAAAAAAACTGTAGACTCTAAACTACAAAAATAAATTAAAACTAGGTATGGACTAGTTTTTATATGGAAATGAGATCATATTAATGTTATATCAAATAGCACACACGAATCACACACCACACCCACACTGACAAGTTGAACAAGATATTAGTTTAATAGGTAGCTACCCATTAGACAGAAAGAGTGGTGCGAAAACCGCGATTTCATTTCAAACGTTCAGTGATAGAGGTGCGGGGTGCGGGGAGCGGCGCGGCGCGCCGCGTGTCGGTGACCCCGCGGCCCCGACTTGCCTACGCTTCGAGGCCGGCATACTTCCCTGCTCGCTTTATCAAGTTTATCGTATTTCCACTTTTAGGATACCAAGCCAGTCTTCGCTTTACGTAAGTACCAACAAGTCTTCGGTAAAAAGAGTAAATATTGTGGACCCGTTCGTTAGCCATTTGATAAAGCAAATACCTATTACTGAATTACCGATTTAAAGTATCAGGTCAGATAATATGCCATTGATTTCTGGATATAGGTACGAATGTTTAGTGAATACTCAATAGTTACTTTTTATCAGTATCAATAAACGAAGTTATGCTTACAATGACAGTTGCGTCATTGAATTATTACCGAACAGTAGTAGCTTTAGTGGCTCGTCGCCGTCGCCTCAGTTCCTTATGTAATGACCACTTATTTATTTTATGATTAGAGACCTAAAACCATAGAGCCTAAAACATGCATTTATCAGGAAATAAGACTCGTGTTTGTTGGCCTGTAAATTGTGATCCATACAAAATTACGTATTTATCAGCGAGCCAAATATCTTTCGTTAGAGCAGAAGAGCCAATATTTTCGATTTCATCTTTATTGTTTTCAACTTTCACTTACTTATTAGGTCTCAAATACGATTTGTTAGAATTAGAACGGTCTATAAGTTTGTATGAAAGAAAACAACAAAAAAATTGAGGACCTGAATGGCCTTATGAAGATAGTAAATTCAGCGTTTATGATAATAATAATAAAATTATATGATTGGTTCATTAATTGAGAACAATTAGGTCCATGAAACCGTGACTGACGAATGAAAACCTGCTGTACTGCGTACCGTGACAGGCAAGTAGAAACTAGCTGCGTACCGCATGCTCTATACATGTACGATACGAAAATGGTCTCGCTGTTATTTTGTAACGCTGCTATTTATAGGTGTGTTTACACTACACACTGTTGTACGAACTGAGCGCGCCACGATTATAAATGCTCTCAGTTCTTAAGCACCTACTCAATGGAATGTTAGTAGAACGTCACACAAGGAAAATAAAAAACAGTTCAATAACTCAACAAAAAAAATCCTGGCTATAATTGGTTACCACCGTGTAGACTTGTAGACAAACTAATACAAAAGCACTATATCTACTGCTTGTCTACGAAACCCTAATCGATATCAAGGTAATCGGCTTCCTAAATGTAGCATGAAACGAAATAGACCTTCTCTATTATTAATGTATGCCATCATGCAATGGCTTTGGTGTACGAGCGTCAAAACAACCGTCCCACATTCCGGTTGTAGGAAGCTTATTTGCGCGGGCTAAATAATTATGCCGGTGAATGCATTATCTACAATATTATCCATAAAAACTCACCGTTTTGTATTCGGGCGTCCGTCGAGTTTCTACTAGTATCTCCCTTGTGCTGACCTGTAAACACGCGATCAATGCGCTCAATGTAAACCAGCCTATTAGAAAACGTCTCCCCACTATTGCTGTATGCCTTTTACAATAGGTAGGTACCTACATCGTGTACTAGTAATGCATTATATTGCAGGTTAAATATTGTATTCAAGTAAACTAAAATTTTCAGTCGTTTTTTTAATGTAGCTGCACACGATTAGATAAGCTTATCACAAATTTATAATGTATGCCAGAGCGACATAGATACAGCTGTTACCTAGTTCTGCCTATACAATAAATATTTTTTCGACGTGTAAAATTGTCTAATTGCTAACAGGTAGCAAAATGTTTTTAGGTCGATAAGTCACAACCGTACATTTGCCGAGAAACTATTTATGTCCGTCCGCCATTTTGTCGTTGAATGACGAAATGGTACATTCAGTGACAAGCGAGACTGCCACTATGAGACAATGATTATGAATATTCATTATAAACTAATATGGTTCGACTTCGCGTTGCATTATTATCAAGTAGGTACATTGACTGATTGCTTCGTCAATCAAGTTGGATCATCAAATTGTTTCTTAAGTAGGTAAATCTACTGATTACTCACTCAGAATCTTTCCGGTGAGCAACAAAGAGAACGTGATCAATAACACAGATCATTTGAATTACAAATATAACAAAACAACGAACAAAACCGATGCCCTAGCGCGGCCAAATGACGCGTCAATAGGACGAAACGGGGGAAAGAAGTGTGAGTGGGGAACGGACGGAGACGAGACACATAATAGAATTACATATCTACAACATCACTTGGTCGGTCGAGACAACGATGTGTGCACATACGTGATATTGCCGGCGAACAGAAAGCGGGGCGGGCGGCCGCGGCTGCGGGGCAGGTGGGCATGCCTACTACTGGAGCTGCTACATTATCAGAGATCACGTGATCCAGTCGTTGCATGTCAACATCGACTCGCCCGCCGACTGGTGTCGCACTGATATAAATATATCTATATATGGCTACACAACAGTTGAGCCGGCTTTACGTGGCTCACTCCATTACAGCGTATTTTAAGGTCCCTTAAACGAGATACCTAGGTGTAACGATATTACAATGAATATCAAGACGTTATTATGTTTTTCGAATTATACAAGCATAAACCTAAAAGCTAGTTTAAGGCTCAACTGCACATAAAATCGGTAGTCTCCTCCGAACATGATCATTATTATCTAGGCAATACAGCAGTAAGTTTGTTAACATAATAGTAAATTGTAACGGTAGGTTGTGGTACCGTATAACTTTATCCAACGTTGTAAATACGATGTAAATATTATACGAATTACCGCATGCGAATATTTAGTTCATCTTAACGAGTTCTTTATTATTATGAAGTCCGAAAAACACCATGCTATGCTAAGCCTTTTTGATCAACTGCACAATAGGTCGAAGACGTTGGTTTAGGTTAGATGCTGCATAAATGGCAGGAAGACGATAATACAATTTCTTTTTTGTATCATACGCAAGGGTGAGGAACGAGTGAACATCGTAATCAAGTATTTAACCAGCCAAGTAAGAAACAACGTTGTATGGCGTTACTTTACTACTACCGATAAACCGACTAACTAAACCTAACCGAGCGCAGGAAATGTGAGAACAAAAGAATCGTTTCGAAAACAACATTGCATTCACTTCTGATTTAACAAAGACATTCCTATACAATTCGCTGATGGAATTTATACAGATGTTCACTACGGTAAGAATATGAACTGGTACTAACTACTGACATATTATGTACCTACTTTATTGCAGAACCTGCGATGGTCTCTCCGCTCGATTAAGGTCCGATTAAATTGCGAACATAATAGATTTCTCAGAATTGGAGCTCCAAAGGGATACCGTAACCCGTAACGCAATCGCATCGTCTGGTTGGACTTAACAAAAATCTAAGATCCATAAACTGTAATTGTTCCAATTTTTGCTTACTATACTCCATCAAGTACTTTAAATAGTTACTTATTTTTTTTTAAATAAATAATAAATCATTTATCGTCAAAACTTGGACCAGATTACATATACGGTACATTTGGCACAGGCATAGGTGGTTTGTTAATCCACTTATTTTAATGTCCAATGGCCCGGTATGTATCGTCGTCATGTCAACAGAAAAACTTACGTGGATGCCTGG
Organism: Allophyes oxyacanthae; assembly: GCA_932294325.1. NCBI lineage: Eukaryota > Metazoa > Arthropoda > Insecta > Lepidoptera > Noctuidae > Allophyes > Allophyes oxyacanthae. Next base: position 11,114,369 of record OW028613.1, on the reverse strand, counting down.
GGTTAGCTATGTTTATATTATTATTCCTAGCAAGGGGAAACAAGCCTCAATGTAAATAAAGCTTCACCCAAAGGAAGCCTCAAACCAGATCCTTTTTCTAAGCGAAACTCGTTTGTATTAACTAATAAACTGATAATAAGATTATACGAATCACATGACTAAACAATACCATTCTTCTATTATTAGCTCGTAAACCCAAATATTATATGACCTAGAATATCTAAGTCTATTCAGTCTCAGAGCGAATCTACTGGACGAATATCAATTCGTCCAGAGGATGTTTCGCTGTGCCGTGGATTATTCATTTATTAGACTTTGACCAATTTCAAATCAAGATTATGCTTGATCGTTCTCAATTAAATCTCTTCTTCTTCTTCTTTCTATATGGCAATCGAGCCGATGTCGACTATTCTGCCAGTGATCAATTAAAATTATCGCTGACATAGGGTCATGTATTGTGTCAAAAGTCGAAACTGCTGTCATTATTTTCAAATCATATTTTGATCATTTACTTGACTTTTGAGCTTTCTGTTTATCACCTGACTCTATTCAGTTTTTCAGTTCTGTTCCTGTATTTCTTATATCAAGAAGTAAGTAACAGTATTAGTTAATTTTCGTGTAAGTATATTAATTAATGATATCAAGAATCTAACATTGCAATGTTTTTGCATTGATACGTGATACAGATAGGAGCAACGTATACAGTAAACATATTCAGAGTATTTTTAATTTTGATTGCTATCCAATTAGGTCGCCACTTACATTACAGAATAAAATTATAATGAACATGTTTTGATTTGCTTTTATTACTTTATCATTTATAATATTAACTAGCTGTGCCCGCGACTTCATTCGCGTGGTGTAGGGATGCTCGAATTATGTTTTGAAAATACATGTTTCTAATAATATAAAATTGTATCAATTAGTATTAAATAAAAACAGATTTGAACCTGATATTTGTCGGCTTCTATTCTACTATTTACCGTTCCACTTAGCTAGTTACGATGGGTATCGAAATAAACATTTCTAATGTTGAAAAAATACCTAGTTTCCTTCATATGTATAGTAATTTTCCGTGATGGTTTAAATCACAAATTTCTTAACTATCGACCTTAGTACCCACGGATAAATATTGAGCTATAAATTTTCAGTATAATAAACTGACCTCTAATTGTAAGGGAAGCCTATACAATACGTGGTCAGCTTTTACTGGAAATGTATAGCTTGATAGTAGCCGTGTGAACAAAAAAAATGTTACACTGTTCAGTTCCTGTGAGCGTAGCGTAGCGTGATGATACATATTTATGTTAAAAAGTCCACCCCTTAGTAGCGCTACTGTGAAAGTCCTATCGAAATTGTTAAATTCTTACATTTCATAACCATCATACATTATACACAAAATATGTTACATTGCTCGACTCCTATGAGTGATAGTGCGATGAAATATGTTTACTATAAGTCCTCGATCCCTTATAAATTATACTACAGTGAAAGTCGCATCAAGGTAGGTCCAATACAACATTATTTTGTATAACTAATCAATCGTGACCTCTGCTTTGTACGGGACTGCTTACAATAGAACGATCAAGCTATATCTAAGGATCTAGTCAATTACTGTTGCAATAAAAGTTGTTAAGTTAGACTATTATCTATGCAATTACCGTAAAGTTTCTTTGAAATATTTTTCGCTGTTTTCCCGAGGTGGGGTAACTTCTTTTTTTTTTTGTTGGCTCTCAGACTTTCATCCCATAAATACAAAGCAGGTTATCTAGCGATACCTTTATTTTGCCTACACTCTACTAACGACTAACAACGACAACGACGTAGTCGGTGAAGATTCGGTAACCGTTATTGCCCCTCGTAATGATTTTATCGTCTTGAATCTAACAATAGTAGCTATTTAAAATACTTGGAGAAAACATCCAAATTATAAACTTTACATTTTCGTAAACACATAAACCCAATTAAAAGAACAAATAATTCGGTCCCAACGCTATCTAAGGAGACTGAAGACAAATTTAAAGAAACATAAGGTAATAATTATTTTATTATTTTCAGTGAGAAATTGGTAGCCGACAGATCATTCTAGTCATCCTCAAGTCAATGAATTTTCAGCTGCCGTGTATCAGGCAAAAGGCTATGTTGTAAAAAGAATGTTCAATGAACCTAATTTGCTGTTCTCCAGAATGCAAACGATGTTAGCCCTTATCAATTTGCAATGGTAGCAGTAAACAGCAAGCACACGTCATTATAGTACTGCCAATAAGGCTTTGAAATTCATAATTACCTATTAGATTCCGAAAAGCCCATCCTACAGGTTTCCGATAACTTCTATGGATAAAAAAAAATTCTACCCAATCCTAATAAAGTCTTAATAATGATCTTATCTCAATATTTACTGGAAATACAAAAACTCGGTCTGGGTTAAAATGTCTATTAACGCCATCTAGTTTCAGAAAAATGTAATAAAATAATAATGAAATCAAAGTTACGTCGAAATATCTGGTAGCGCATTTAAAAAAGTAATTATCTCGTGGGTAAGGTATTATGTCGTATGCTTTCATCACGCTTCACCTTTTGGAACATAGCAGTCAGTGAAATACGTACCTTAAAGTAAGATTCCAAAGAAAGAACGTTTATCAGTAAAAAAAAATACTGGGCATTACTAAATATACCAAATTACTAATTTAAGAACGGGATCAAGTGAGGAGTTAAATGAACACAGGAACTGTGAAACTAAAACGAATATTAATTTTGCTTAGCCCCCTAGACGAATAGGGTGATGATTTATATTACATATTTTGACCGGACCTATGAATTATAATAAGACAATATTTCATTAAGATTCGGCTCTTAATAATGAAGTGGTTGCTCATAATAGTACACAGGCATAATGCACTTTAGCTCACCCTCCTTAGATAATAGCGTGATAATTTATAGCCTATATGTTGACCAGCCCTTTGACAGATATTACTGCAAAATTTCAACTAAATCTGTCCAGTAGTATAGGCGTGAAGCTCGGACATATAAACAGACAAACGGATATACAGACAAACAGACAAAAATTCTAAAAACATCTGATTTGGCTTCAGTATCGTTCCTAGAACACGCAGCAATCTTTTTTTTTTTTTTTTCAATATTCAATGTACAGTTTTCGCCTCGTTACGATTTTATTATAAGTAGTATAGATTTTATTATAAGTATAGATATTTGAACGTTACAAATTAAATTATTATATAGAACTCGGCCTACAGGAGTTTGGATGCCGTATCAATAAAAAAATCGCTTATAAAAATATTGGAAATTAAAAACTCGCCTATAAATTACTACTAATGCCATCTAGGTATAAACAGACGAATTAAAATATATAAGGCTAAAGAATAAATGAAAAAGTACGTTTAAAACAATACGAAATGATTTCTATTTGTATATAAAATGTTAATCGGATCTATTAACTACAATCATCCAATATTTATATACATCAAATGGATTCGTCATATAGGTAGCGACTAATAATTGTACACAGACATATTGGTTTATTGCTCACCCCCCTTTGACAATAGCGTAATAATTTGTACCCTATATGTTGACCAGGCCATTAGCGGATTTTACTTTTAAATTTCATGACGATCTGTTCGGCGGTTTGGCCGTGAAGCTCGGACAGAGATACAGACAAACAGACAAACAGACAAACAGACAAAAATTCTAAAAACTATATTTTTGGCATCAGTGTCGAATATAGAGCACGTGCCTTTTTTTTTTTTCAAGATATATTCAATGTACATTTTTCGCTTCGTTACAATTTTATTATAAGTATAGATAACTCGTCTATGGATCAAGTTCAGGTGTAATGACCGACACATTATCTGAGAAATACGAGCTTTGCATTGAAGTGGAAATGATATGGGCTTAACGATACTCTATTACTAAACCAATAGTAAAATGGGTGGAGGAACTGACCTTGGCGCCTAGGAAGCGCGCTTCCAGCAGCTCCTGCTTGCGAGGATCCAGCGCCGCTTGGAAGTGCTCCATCTTGACGCCAGCACCTGTTGAAGATGGCGCGTGTTACAACTCAAGTATTTGTTGTATACAAGCGTTGCATACAATTACATGGCTCGGGAAGATATAGAAGAAGGTACAAGTATGACTTACATAAACCAGTGGTATACGAGTATAATTAAGGTAGGTCTATACAATCACAGCATCATGTAAAAAGAATCCCAACAAAAACATTAAATGTAAAAAAAAAATGCCAAGTCTCTCGATGCAGTCTTTCCATCGTAAAAAGTTTTGAGATCTCATAGAAGCCAAGTCCTATTCAAATTATTTTGTAGTTATAAATCAACATTTAGTAATTGTATCAATAGTTTTCTTTATATTATAATTATAGTGACTTGGCAATGAGCACAAGAAGAAACAAATAAAACGGCATATTTGGAGGAGTTGAAAGTCACACACCGCATGCGTAAACATTAATATCACAAAATTAATTTTCTTTTGGTTTATCCGTGTCGTCCCAACCGAATTTCGGCAACGGCAGTCAGTCTCATCCAAGACTAGTAAACTGCGCAGGATAATCTGATCACAGGTCTCGTCAGTAACATTTGCACATAATTCCAGGCAGCAAGCAGCTTTTAATTTGTGCTCATTGCCAAGTCACTATAATTATAATATAAAGAAAACTATTGATACAATTACTAAATGTTGATTTATAACTACAAAATAATTTGAATAGGACTTGGCTTCTATGAGATCTCAAAACTTTTTACGATGGAAAGACTGCATCGAGAGACTTGGCATTTTTTTTTTACATTTAATGTTTTTGTTGGGATCTCATTTATTTTTTGTAAGTGTATTTCTTTCTTTTTTTTTTAGGTGACCTCATAATTTCTTGGACTTCAGCTACTGCTTTGCTTAGAACCCATTCTCTATCTCTATCTCTTTTGTTTCTTTTCTGAGGCTTCGTTACTTCTAAGGTAGACAAGTCTGGGCAATATATACTTCGGAGTCGATTATATTCAGCTATTGCTATCTCCTGAGCTTTGATACTACTAAAATTCACATTTATTAAATGTAATCCACCCAAACTAGTCACTCTTGAAAGGGCCACGTATGCTTGACCACAGATTATATTATTCTTTTCTATTCTATGTATTTATTCATCCAATTGAATACTTAAACAACGAACAAAGTTAACAATGCAGTCAAAATCCATACACAATGTTCTTGCCAAACCGCAAATATAAAATTGTTTTCTATGGTATATTATTTTTTAATGTTTTTATATATTTTTTTAATGTTTTTTTAATTTTTCCTTTATATGTGGCTAATGACCTATCTTGGTGCAAAATTTGAAGTTTCTAAGTCTGCTAGAAGTACCTTAGATTTTTGATGATCGGTCAGTGAGTCAGTGAGTCAGTGAGTGACAAAATGGTGTAACTTTGATCGACCGTAACTCCTAAACTATTAATTCAATTGGCATGTAATTTCGAACTTAAGCTTGTTCTAATGCCTACTATTATTCACCGAAAACCTAAACTCGTAGCTTTGTCCACGTCGAAGATATAGGGGGGGCGAAACAGCCGCGAATCGCATCGAGAAAAGATGGTACGGCCGTGCCCGTTTTGCTCGAGACTTGGCCTCTGTCCACCGCTTACTTTAGTAAGGTCCTTACTCCAAGGTCTACCTTTACGGGACTGAAAACTATTATTCTGTCAGTCTGTCTACGAGTTCTAGATACGCAAAGGTCTATGGTCTATTATAAGAATTTGGATTTTGAAGACTGTTTACCTTTTCTCAAACAAACCACCGAGTGCCGACACATTGTCACCGAACAAAACTATAGTGGTTTCGTGGTCTCCCGTTCTACGTGACATTGACGAAATTGTAGTAATTCCATCAAAAAACCAATATTCTAAAAATACTTTGAAATTGCTCAGGAATTTCTAACAGGTTGCTTGCATTTGCATCCCTAATCATGCAGCGATGTAGTTTTTTTGTTTCTTGCACGAATTGACACCGGAGTGTAACATCTAAAACTGTGTCTAAATTGTCCCGCAGTTACGAGTCTTAATTCGTGCAATAAAGAAAACTGCATCGCCACATTTATAGGGACGCAAGCAACCCGTCCTAAATTCCAGATGAGGAATTACGAAGAATTTTTAGAATAAATAAGTTTATCGCTCGTTATTTAGGTATATGGCTAGCTTGATGTTGCTTTACGGCCTTTTAAATAGTAGACATGGCCTGCCAGTCCATTTAAAAGTACTCTATCATCATGACCTGCTCTTTCCTACCCATCTTGCAACCTCTTAGACCCCAAAGGGCCACTAAAATTCCCTTTCGCAAAACTTTGGTTTACGGACATGTAGTCCAGTCCAGTTCTTAATCTTTAAGTAATAAGACAAATAATATTTGCAACGAATTATAAAAATTTGAAGAAACTGTTGATTAATAGCTTGTGATGGCGTTACTACAATTTTGTCAATGTCACGTAGAATGTTAAGGTTATTTATTTAAGGATCACCAACAATGCATTCACAAAACATTCTTAAATTACACAATATGAAGAAAACTTTCTGGCATGTTCATCAGTTATAGGTGAGCACCAAATTAAATTACAAAACAATTTCAATAAAAGAATCACCCCGTTCAAACTCAAATTCCGGTTATACCGGAAACATAAAGTTTTCCTAATACGGCAACGCTGTTGGAGACGAAACTTAAATCCGTGAAAAAACTTGTCTATGTGTCACCGTGCTAGCTGAAAGGTGTGAGAGAAAACGGAAAAGAGATGGTTTTGTCCCTGATTTTACTCTCTCCTTTTTTAACTGACTTCAAAAAAGGAGGAGGTTCCAACGTTTTACATCTTTTCCAAACTGGTCAAGAAAGATAACTTTATAATTGAGAAGAACACTCATTCGCTACAGGATGTTGATTGAGGGTGTTACAATGAATATCGCACTCAAATCTGTGCTCAGGAGTTTCAGGGAGCTTTAAAAAGGATTTTTCTTCCGCGTTAGGCTGAATTTTTTAGGGCGACGGACGATTCCTTTAATTTTCTTAGCTTCAGACGTCCATCGATTACAATAGATACAAGAAATTGTCGTTGTTTAGGACTGTTTTTCGAGTATGCTAAAATACAATCAGTACCTGCGTACGAGTAACACAAACTGATTAATATTCCGCTATTCCTGATCTCCCTATAAAACCTAACCGATATACTTGCTGATGATAACATGCCATCGACATCGTCGAAAGCTTTCTTTTAACTGTTTGTAGTGACAGTGGCACGGTTTCGTCATAACTGTTGTGTCTTCAGAAACAATAGCGGTTGGTAGATAATAATATATCGCGGTCCGATCAGATACGATCATAAATAATTATGTACTTAAAATGGCGTTATGTGGTCTACATGGAACCAATATAGATAACGACTAAGGACCCGTGGAAGTGGTTATGTCACCAGTTCACCACATCCTTTCAGCAAATATGAACGCTATTCTATTATTGATATAATAGTGTGCACTGTGCAGTCCCAGGTATGTAAATTACATGTATATTATTGGAAATGTGCAATTCTATAGTTAATAATGTATAGAATATACACAAGTGTGAAAACAGATATACACGGCGATTGAAGGTGTTGGTCGATGTTTTCTGTTTAAAAATTGATCTTTTTGTTATAGAATAAGTCAGGTCGGGGCAGGGGTCGGAGGGGGACAGGGTTTTGGCGCAGTATCTGGAGCAGACAGTCGAGTTGCGAGAAGTTAGGTACAGTTATTTATATAGATACGTATATGTATGTTCAATGTACATATCGATCGCCTCCCCGGGCCACTCGCCACTATGATCTCACCTCCATCCTTTGCGACTCCCTTCCTCCCCACCCCTCTTTCCCTACCGCATAACCCCAGAGGCTTTTAACGAATGTCGTTGCCAAGCGAAACGTGTGACTGATTCATTACTAAAAAAAAAGCGTGGATAAGAACATTATTTTCATCTCGTTCTGAAAAGGAATAGGTAGGTACCTACCTAATTAACAGTCAACTATCTGATAGACATCATAATGTATTCTTTTACTACAAAAACGATTGTTAACGTACAGTTTCGGTATATATTTACTCACAAAATTACCTGTCTGAATCGCTCCGAGTAATGCGACAGTGGTACTTACGGGATAAAGCACACATCCTGCCTTATCTACGAGTCGTTGTATACTACTTGCGTTCTTTGGACATTGTCATAATAATAACAAATGAGTAAAAAAAATACATTTGTGAGATAGCCATATTTTCAGTACTACATTTAAAGGGGTTCACTCTTAAATGTTTAGTACAGAGGTCCTAGTGTAAATTTCTTTTAACAATTTCGATTATAACTTGGCTTGACCGAGTGGCCTGCTCCGAGCTCTTCACCAATCGACATGGTAAAATGAAACTTATGCTGCAGATGGCTGAAAAAATATTATAACAAATGAGGACAAAAAAATGTAAGGGTCCACAGTCCATACGTTAACTGCAAAATAGGTAGTAGTCCTTAGTAACGAGAGATCTTTGAATCGAAAATAACAACATTAAAACTAGAAGGTCAGGGATTTAAGTTGTCCGACTAGTTTTTTATTATAAAATCCGATAAGCAACAAAACAACATTTTACAACAAAGCAACGGCCTTATGACATTAACTTGAAACAAAGAAAATTCAAGTGTTTTTAGCATCGAATACAAAAGTTGAGGAAACCTGGTCACAAATGGTTATTTTCCTTGGCAGGCTTAGGTACTTCGTCTATTAAAATTGTGAGGATGATTGATACAGTCTAAGAATAATCACGCAGGAGGTTATGCTTATGTCATGTTAATTTAATATTGAACATAAGAAGATCATCGGAGAAGATGATTTGAACCAATTCTCGAGCAATAGAAGAAGTCTCGAATTCGAGAAAAAGTTCAAACTCGCACTTTTCTCGAGTGGTAAGTAATTAAGTTGAGCTATTATGGAAAAGTCGAGCCCTACATTTCCGGAGGAAAGCCGCTCGAATTGCTCGACTCGACTGGTCGGTACTAGACATCGATAGTCGATACCGTTCGACGCATTCGAGCGGTACGTAGTACATTTTGATTTCGAACCATCATAAACGTCAAACAGCGCTCGAAGTATAGGTAAACTCCATTCTGAATTTCTGAGATTATCTCGGAGAAAACAAGAATTGCCTTCCTGATCGTTAACTATGGAGACGATATGAAAGTAAAATGAGAACAAGGTGATCAGAAATCAAGAGAAGCAGACATTACACGACACAAAAAAAAAACTATTACTTAGATAAAGAAGCTCACATATTATTCTTGTGTCCACACAAATAAGACAGAACGTTTGTTTCTTTATCTGCATGAAGAGAGAAAGAAATCTGTTGTATTCTACTTAGCAAACTTCTCAACTCTCAACATGTTTTTCTATTCGTAACATCAAGTGGTGCTACGATATTCTCTCGGGGCAATGCAATCGCTTGTTATTGAAATATAAATATTCTAAATGATTAAAATTATATTTTTACGGGCTTTATTTAAACCTTTAAGTTACAACAAGAAGCATTTGTGATGATTATGTTCCAGACAATCTTAATTTAATTGTATTTATTTTTCATTTTTAATCTGCGGGTCTACCGCGTAACTAAAATTGTAATGAACATCGACATTGGTATTAAACTTCAATACGATCGTGAGAGCCTAAACTTTGAGCTAACTTGTAAAAAAATTACCTATCATATAATTGGGACTCCTATCTTCATAATCGGTAAAAAAATACAAGTTAGCTCAAAGTTTATGCTCTCATGATCGTATTTAAGTTTAATACCGATGTCGATGTTCATTACAATTTTAGTTACGCGGTAGACCCGCCAACTTTGATTTATGAACAAAAAATCTGACTGAAATAAGATGGAAACAAGATGAAAGAAAACCGAGTATCAGTTATCAAAAATTATAACATGCACTCGGAGGCATCTAGGATGTAATGAACGCCATAAAAAAACATCAATATTTTCATTGCCACTAGTGCCACTATATCCAGGTACCCATCCTAGCACCACCGAGTTTGATGCTCCTAGGGAGTTCAGCAACTAGGCGCAGTCCTCAATGAGTTTGGATTCGATCTCATCTGAGTCTAAAGATTTTATTACAGCTTGGCTATCAGAGAAGATAACGATGTGCCTGTTTGAGTAGGCTTTTTGCAGTCTGTCACGGATACACCCTATGATCGCGAAGAGTTATGTTCGAAATACAGTGGCATATTGTCCTAGGTTAGCGAATTTCTTCACCCTTGGTTGTTCTCCGTAGAATCTAGCTCCTGCTAGACTCCTTTTTTATCCATAAATGAACCAAATGATATCATTGGTCCGGCAATTTTCCTTCCATTCGGACCTCTGAGGTATAAATATCCTAAATAGGTTGTTTAAGCTATATTATTTTAGCAGAACATCCGAGGGCTGGCTATGATATTTTCATTCGTGAGGTTTTTGAGTGCTCTCATGATTTTTTATTTTCTTGTCCTTCCCGCATAGTTGGCCCGCACCATAGCTGTCCTAGCGTTCATTTGCACCTGCACATGCATTGGAACGAGGTTGAACAGCGCTTCCAGGCCGGAGGTTAGAGTCGATGAGAGAGCCCCGATTGTATGATACACGGGAGTCGTTGGAGACTTGTAAGATTTTCTCTATCAGTTAACTAACTGGTTAACTTTTTGTGCCATACCTCACAGCCATAGATTACCATGAGCCTTACTATAGCTGTATACAGCCATAGCGCTGCCCTTGTTCTGAGGCCCCATCTTGAATTGACCGGTCAGCAGGAGGCTCCAAGAGCGATTTTAGCATTTCTAGTCACATGCTTAATGTGTTGATTCCAAATGAATATTGATCTAGGATGATTCCTAGATATTTGACTTCAATTGAGAAGTTGAATGTTTTACAGAAGAGCTGCTTTAAATCCTCTAATAGATTTTTTCGTAATGGGTTTAGTAAACGGTTTATCGGCATTCAGAGAGAGTGAGTGAGAGAGTTGGGTGTCTTTGCACCAACTTTCTATTTTTATGAAGGTTGTTTGCATCAGATCAGAGAAGGTTGATTGGCATTTGCCTGCAATAACTAGCACCAGGTCAGCTGCGTAACTTCGCGTATAAAGCCAGCGTTGTTAGCTCGCTTAGTAGATCACCAACAACCAGTGACCATTTCAGCGGAGACAGGGCACCACCCTCCTCCTCCTTCAGGATCAGGACATCCTGAGCTGTTTATTTTGACTATTATGTTCCAACATCTCCACAACACTCCAGTCTAAGGGAATTGTTGATGCTACCCTGTTGCGTAACATGGCTTCTATCCAATGAATGGTCGTTCGGTCGATGTTACGCGTTTCCATGCTTTGGACATTTGTCGAGGTGTTATCAAATGCTCCCTTGACGTCCAAGAAGGCGCAGAGGGCAATCTCTGTGTCCTTGATGACCTTTTATATGTGATCAACTAACTCCATCAATGCGGACTCAGTGGAGTTGCCTTTTTGATAGGCATGATGTTTTGCATGTAGGGGTCTGTCAACGAAGTAGGTTACCCCAATTTATTGGTCTAATACCTTCTCCATCGTTTGAAGCACGAAGGAGGTAAGGCTCATTTGGTCTATAGGATTGGAGTAGTGACTTGTCTCTATCCCCCCTTTTGGGATGAAGGTGACAGTGATTCTAATCCACGCGGTTGGTATATTTTAATAATTATTATGATCCATACATTAATGTTTAGAGTCAGCTAAGTACTACTACAGCTAAACACTTATTTTGACGTAGGCAGGATAATATCTAACCCTTTTAAACTAAAGGATAGTTGGACCCTGAAGGCACGCTAAATACGCTTTTGAATGCATTATTAATACTAGTGGTCACCCTGTGGTCGAAATTCGACCGTAATTTTAACTTTCTGCACTCCTTCTCCATATAACCTTTAACTATGCCAAATCTCACACTCCTCCGTGCGCGCATTAGCCTCAAAAAGGGGTAAAAACTTTTCTCTTCACATATTAATATTAGATAGATAGATTAGTCAAGTATTATTTGAATCTTATTCCCTTACAACAAAGCTCAAAATAGTACAGCTCTGAATCGAACTGAAGTAGGTAATCGGTGGTAAGCTACTTTTGGTATTTTATTGTTGGTAGGTAATAATTGTTACTGTAAAGTCAAATGTATACTTTTTAATTTGAATATCAAATAAAAAACTTCTCTGTGTAGACAAGACATGCATGACATTCTGAAACTGTTCAGTGACTTATTTAATGTACTTCGTGCCATGTCTTATCTTCTAGTCTTAAATATTCATGTACTTGATAGTATTATTATAAAATTGTGATAATATAATATCTATCAAAACATTTAATGATGTATATAATTAATTCTTTACGTATCTCGTCGATATTGTGGTATACTGATTATTGTGTAGGTACCTACTTAAAATGTTTTGATTTTTCCGGCTTCGGCATATTTTCAGAGCTATTAATATAAATAGAAAATTAGAGAGTGTGTCAAATGCACTAGAATTCACAGAGGCGCTACAGCTGATCGCTTATTTATGTCAATAGTAGAGTCAGCCAATAAAGATTTCTGCGTGAATTCGTTCGTTATACTGAAGCTGTGTCCAAATAGTATGTCAAAAAGAATAAATGGTCTAGGTAATTTCGTAAGTGATCATTAATTATGATAATACCACATTATGAGGATCGTCAGACTTTTAAATGGGTAATACAGAGAGGCATAAATGTTTACAACGCGCAGTTTCGTTCGGAAGAGGACGGCTACTCGTTATGTATAATAATATGATGCTGTGTTGTGGTCCACGAGCGCAGACGGCTCGCAGCCGTCACTGCATGCAGACACCCACCCTTGCAGCGGGAGTTGCGCCGGCCACGCTCGTTCGGTCGATCGCTCATCGCGAACGACTCTTTGAAATGCATCTTCCAACAACGCTCCGAACTCCATCCACATTCACGTGTATCATCGGCACGCCAATACACAATCCACTCACTGTCACCAACACGTCACGGTACCGATGAAATTCAAACCGCGGCCCGGCGCTCGTCACCCACCGTGATACGCAGTCAAAACGTGCCGCATTTTCAATTTCAACACATCGACTACAAACACCGAACGTTTCGTAGGCACGGACTAATGCGACAGTCGGCCTCGGGCGCGGACTGGCGCGCGATGCGAACGGCCGTCGCCGCCGCCTCCGCCGCGAGACCGGACCTCGCGTCTCGGGGGCGAGGATGCGGGAATCGGCTTCGGCGCAATACCCGTCACGAAAATAATAGGAACAGCGAGTGCACCTCAGAGGCGCGACGCGACGCGGTCGGTGCGAGCGAGACGCGGATAAACACCAGACTGTTTACTTACGGTGTTCGAGCACGGGGCTGCGTGGCGGGGCGAGGGGCAATCGCCTGCAATCCGCACGCTGCAATTACTGCTTTGTATTACAATTTCATCCTAACTCGATCGAGATCAAATACCTAATATTTACTCATATACTTGATATTACTTTTATCTGTAATCAATATACCTATCACAACAATAAAAGCAATGGTAAGAAAAGTTCATAATAAACCAGCAAAGCCAATTACAGAGCAGTGCGCAGGTCAAGTTCCTAATTAAATACATACTTGCACGGCTTAATAACGTCTGATCTAAATAAAAGTTAAATCATTTACGGGGGGACTTATTAACAACGCTCGCCAATTATATAATGCAAACAACGATATCAACAAGGAGTTTTAAATAATAGGTACCTAGGTAACTTGCATTTCAATTAGCTGAAAATGTTGACAGGCACATTTCACACTATCATAGCGTATTATATTCATTGATAATGCAAGGAAAGAGCCTCCACGAGTGACAAAACATGAGATCGTCTGGCGCACCCTGGGCAGTCACCCTCCACACTGCTGACTGGCTAATTTTTCTACTACTTCATGCATGAGCAACTTCCATGTGATAGATAGCTCGTGCCGACTCGACAGAAGAAGATTTACCAATCAGAAGTATAAATTAGCTTTACATCGAGTGACAGCTCTGTCTTTAGATAGACATGTTTTGGTTTCCATGCATTATGCCTGCCTGTATGATGAGTATGATGTGTGATGATTGATGACTGATGACATTATCAAAATAAATACTTCATTGTATTTCCATCATAACAACAATAGATTTCAAAACTAGAATAATAAATAAGTAGGTATAAAAATAGTCGTAATGATATAATTATTTAAAATAGGTACCTATTGAACATTTTGCACTCGTAAGATATGATCTACTTATCACTTGTTATTATCATTTATATATGTATATGCAGTAGGTACTAGGTAGGTGTAACATGTACCTAGTCCTCGTTTAATTAGACCTAGATTTTGAGCATATAATTCCGCCTGTACATTTTAATGCCTATCATTAGTTGGACTACAATTTGATAAATGGTCGACATTATTCCACAATGTATTATTGGTGTACTTAGGTAAGTACCTAACGCTATAAAAGATAAATAGTGGGTAAAGAGCAGCGTTTCATTTAGCCAACGCGTAGTGCGTGAGTGTAAAGTAGAACAAGAGCTTGACTTGACGATCAATCGAGCAGCTATGCTGGGTGTGCATCGAGCGGTGGTGACTGCATTCCGACGCCCCTGCCCGCGGCCCGCGGTGCCAACCCGCACCCCCCGTCCTTCCGGCGCTCGTCACGTGACGCACCGATTAGCCGCCGAGTGCCGAGTGCGCCACAAACACCGAAATAGAGTGTGCACATACAAATCTCGTATCTTGTTCAAATCGACTAAACGTGTCTACTAAACTCTCACGTCTCCTCTCTAGTGGTCCATAACGCCTACACTTCTGAAACTCCATTGCCGTTCGAAACTCGCACTTATAATGCAAGCGAAGTTTTCTTTGGATGAATTTAAAAAAAATTAGGTACCTCTTTAATTTTTCCCAAGATGATACTGAACATGGACAACGCTCCGTATAGTCAAATCACAAAATCAATAGAATCAAGATCGTCGAGAATGAATAAATTGTAGGTATGTGCAATTTACTTGGAAAATGATATGGAAAACTAAGTAGTAAGTAGGTAAATAAAGCACCAAAAAGTTTGGGTGTTTTATTAAGCGGCACGGCATCGGCATATCGTATTTAACAGCAAGAAAAAGACGACAGGATCAATACAAGCTGCAAAATGTACACGTGATCGCACCACTATACATATAAATCCCTCCCACAACGGGCGCCCCCTAAACACCCAGTCCTCCCTTCCGCCTATGTCGACACTAAATATTTTTTTCCTTCTAGTCCAATATTAGAAACGTCTTCGAAATTACTATGAAATTATAATATGACTATACAACAGTGTTATTCAAGAAAATAAAAATGTTAATAAATGGGAACGGTGGTAACGAAATGATGTTGAATCAAAGAGTCCACAAGTTGTCAAGCGCTGCGTGAAACCAGTTCCCGTGGGCGAAAGGCGACGCGTACGTACGTAGCCCATTACCGCCCGACAGCGCCGCCGCGCTACCTACCCGACCCGCCCCGAATAAAACGGTTGCCATTTGCTCAGCTTACATCAACTCCAGACAGAAGCCCCAACAATACGTTTGAAATTAAAGTTTAGGTTCAAAACAAAGGAGACTTTAATTCATTAAACACACTAAAACAACGTTCATTCAGCTTCACAAGAGCCATCCAACACCTGTCCTCATGTTAAGTCAACATTTTTATTGCCAAGGCCAATAAATCAAAATAATCGCAGAACTTTATTGGTCTCTACTTTTATGGATCTGTAGAGACCGAAGAAACTTTTCAATGTTATATTTACGTTACGTGTACCTATTTTTTAACCCCCGACAAAAAAGAAGCATAAGTTTGTAGTATTGTATATGTGTAGCTGTGTATCTGTCTGTGGCTTCGTAGCTCCAAAACGGATCGACCGATTTCAATGTAGTTTTTTTTTATTGAATTTTAGTTTAATCAGGTATCATCTTAGTTATGTTTCACAAAAATCTGTTCAACTGTTCAAAAGTTACAGCTCTTTTTCTAGTTGGAGTCGGGAGTTTTTGACGGTTAGGATATGAAAGTTTCAGTGGGCGTTGAGTTGGGGTAGACCGCTTGATACAAAGGGCTGATCGCGAACCGCTATCGGTCATGCGATCAATAAGTGTTAAACGCCACATTTTTATAAATTGGTTTTGTAATGCGGTGTTGTAGTACTATGTAAGTACTAATTACAACACAATCTGTTCATCACGAGATTACAACAGACACTATTAAATTAGTACATTTACAAATCTCTACTATCGGTGTTTTTGAAAGTGAAAGTGGCTCTATTTTATTTACATTGAGAATGTAGGTTTATAACTAGGTAGGTCATAGATCATTATAATTTTCGATATGGATATCAGTCAAAAGTTCATAGAAAAATAATAAATAAAAATTACTAGATGTTATTAATTTGCCGTATGTAAGTAATTCGTATCGTATCACATTTCATTTGAAAACATTGTAATTATGTTTTAACTATGATAAAATAGAAACGCATAGTATTTAGCGACCGTCGCGGTTATCATCAACATATCCAGATGCTAGTGATGAAAAAATGCATAAGTATTTAAAGATGAGACTGAGCTCTTGATCTTCGTAATTTCGCATAGCAAAATTATAACATTTGTTGGCGGCAACCAAACATCATAACAACGAGGCGCAGTGGTTATACGCGCCTACAACTTTCTATCGGCAAGTCAACCTTAGTTGTAGTTTCTTTGAAATCCAGACCACTTTTTACTTAGCTAAATGAAAAAGTGGTGTATTCAGTCGACAGAATTGGTGGCGGCATCGATGCGCCGCGCAGTATTTGCAACGGATGCAGCGAAATGAACAGTTCGTTGACCTCAAGCGGACCGGGTTTCACTCGTATAGCAGCGCCCAGTTCAGTGGCCCTATTATGAGTTAGCACTATAACATGATGCTTATGTACTAATAGTTTGAAGGAAAATAAAAAATGGCATTACGAAACATAACTTGGGATACCTACGCAGTATTTTCTGTATGCTGGCACGCTTAATCTAAAGCTATAGTTCGAATATTCAAGACTTCTTGCAACTTTCACTGCCCCGAAATTTGAATAATGGTTCAAATTGCGTTTTTCTAGCTAATATTTAAAACAAAACGTTTTTCGCATTCTTAAACGACGAGAGCGTGTACGCAATGATGTTAAAAACATAAATTCTATTGAGTGTTAGCTGACAGTCGGCACAAGTCCTGTCCGTCCGTCCTCTTCATACGTTAGGTACGGTGTCTGCGTGAGCGAGTTAACATGAGATTTAAATTAGAATGGATTGTGAATAGGTTTGGCTGGTGCAACTCAGCGCTACATTCACAGCGTGAATTAATTGCAAACTACGCGCAAAGGTAAACGTGGCAACAACGCAGACGCCATTCGCTAATTTCGAGCTAACCACCATTACAGCCATTACAGCAAACCAATATCACGCCAGACTCCATCTTATACACGAATCGAAGAATACAAGAGAGATTGAATAGCTCTGTTAGTTTTATGCGCTCAATGAGTTTGGAAACAATGCTATAAGAGCTTTTTTATTGCTCCTTGTTTACTTGGAATAGAGTAGGTATAAATAGAGTGGAAAATTATATACAGGTGTCTATAAATGAGTTATGGTTTTAGTTAGATTCGCAACGGTAGATCTATCTAATCTACCTAGTTCGTCACAAAACATCAAGGTCACCGAAGCGCGCATGTGCGGTGGCTTGAGTATTAAAGATTTTTCATGTGCTCCTCAAAAGTAATCTTTAGAATAACTAGGTACTTGTTTTTGTTCCAATTCAGCAAAAAAAGTTATTTATATCAAATGTATATTCTATGGCAAGATTTTCCTGAAATTTCCGTTTTGCCTGAAAGAAGTGACGCAGTATTTCAATGTACGAACTGCGTCATTAGTTTTATCATCAGTATGTGCAGTAGGAGGTGGGTGTCGGCTCCGGCATCGATCCGCGTCTTATATACACCTTTTTACATACTTCCTCGCGTCCTATGTGGGGATTCAACCGCGATGCGTCAACCGATGCAAGGCACATGCACCTCTCGCCGCACCTCCCCTTGCCTTCCCTCGCAGCACGTAACTGCCGTATTGTACAGACAGATCTCGCCAAGTCGCCAGAGACCCGCTGCTATACTTGATACTTATTGATTTCAATCGTTTTATAGCCTCCAACCTTGAAACGATGACCTTTCATGTGTGTAGAGAAACGCTCATATTTATTTGCACACGTGCAATGATGCGATATTTATGACACTTATGACTACATGAAGACTGTATTGTTGTATAAAATTACTTACGTGCAGGTAGGTTGTGCGAACCTAATTACGAAGGTAATTAATTTTAATGGATGGGCAAGGGCGTTCAAGTCTCTGCAATATTTTCTAATGTAACGGGAAGACAGTCTGCGGTCCACATTAAGAGGCTTAGTACGCAGTTCCTTAGTTCTAGAGGTTAATGACACCTCATGATCACATTTATTTTGGCATCGCGTTAGGCCCTCTTAGGTGGCTTGTTTGTTGTAGCACAGATGAGGTACTTAAGATTTGCTGAATGTTTGCAGGACAGGGCGTGGCACGAGACTAAGATAGTAGAATGGTGGAATGTTTACAGTGAATGCCTTAAGCAATTGTGTCGGTAAGAACGAAATAAATTTGAGACACAAATATCATTACACGATAAAGCGAAGGTGCGGGCAGCGATCCAAAAAATTGTTGAGTGGGGGGGGGGGGTCACTAGTCCTGTAAGTTATAAAAGTATGCATAGAGGTGAGAGAGGTAACATATTGGATCTGCCGCAAGTCGTATCTGTAAAAGGCGCGGTGGCGCCGCTGGAATGACCTCGAGTCCTTATTGATCTGGTGACTGCTCGTCTGTGACGTCATTGTCACATGACCCCTTGTACCAACTTTAGACTTACTATTACATATTTTTTAAATCTTAAGACATTAATAGATATCGCGCCCAAGTCGATTATGATTACCAAATCACGGAGGAAATATTTTATCTTCCGCGTTTTTAAAATCTGTTCCGCATTTCGCGAAACATGATACCTACGTTGTTTTCGAAATAGCATAGGTAAGTAGGTAATAGCATAAATAATAATAGAGTAACTCACTTGGGTGCAACACCTTTTCCGTCATGCCTGCGGATCTAAAGAGCACTCCTTCGAATCCTGCAAAAAGTAAAAAGGTAATTATTAGACACATATGTACCTACCTAGACCTTATTTAAATACAGGTTTTATTGCGGTATTTACAGCTCTTCAAGTTCACTAATGGGGTTACATTAAAATTGTATTAAAACTAAGTATATTAAACTTAATACCTCATGTAAACTAACTCTTTTGTGATAACTAAACTCAAATATGGCTTGTATAATGTCAGTGTGGTGGTAGTAAACACCTATTGTAAATGTGGCTACATAATCAATGTGTAGAAAAGATGCGTCACACCCGCTGTTATAGATAGATAGCCTTAAGCATACTATGCTGTAAAATTCCATTTTATTTTTATATGAACTTCAGTGTCACTATATTCGTCTTAATTAAAGTGAAATATTTATACAGTGGCGAGTACGTAAAAATATAATAAATATGTACATCGTATTATATCCATTGCATTCCACTTTATCGTATACAACCTACCGTTTACTTGACGAATGTATAATTAGAAATAATCGCACCTCTCTGTCTTACTAATCCGAAAGCTTAGGCGTATAAAAGGGTCATAAAGAGCATCGAATATAATGCTGTCCTCGGGGACTAACGGAATAGCGCAGGTATGGAACACGAGCGGACTGGGGAGCGCGCGAGCGTGTGCACACTTCACTAACAAAACACCAATAAGTCGCTCATTCGCAATGTTTTGAAGGTCATCATACACACTTCCAAATCCGAGACAAAGATGGCTGTAAAGACGAATTTGACCATCAGCGTCGCTCTCGTCTCTATAGGATTATTAGAAGCATGAATAACGTTTTTGAATACATTAATAAGTAGGTACCTACCTATGTAGAGGCTTTAAATAGAGACGTCATTTTTGGTTTGAAGACAGGTATTTTGATTATTGATCCAGGGACAAGGGGATAAAGACTTGGCAATGTGTTTGGGTAGGCAGCATGGTTAATTACGAGCTGTATTGTCTGGTCCTGCTCCGCGTATTACGTGGTTTCGTACTAAATATGGAGTGATGTTGCTGTGTGAATCTGTGTGATCGCGCGGCATTTGTTGTTCATAAATCATACTACATAAGTACCATGGCTTGTTTGTCTGTTTTATGGATTTGGAATTTATAAAATTACGTAACTTGTTTTTACGAGTTTCGTACGCATTGATAAGAAATGCGACGTAGATATGGAAAAATATGATTTGCAAGACACAAAATAAAAACTAGGTACCAACAGACAGTGGGGTAGAGGAGGGGTTTTTGGGTTTTTTCGATGTTAGTGGTAGCCGAAATTTTGATGCGTTGTCGGCAGTGTTATGACTAATAAAATTATACATTTAATATAAACACACACCAATGTGTGTTTTATTTGAAGGGGTATTATTGGGATGGCTTCCTCTTTGAATATTTTCACCCTTCGCCACTGGTAACTATTTATTGTCTTTCAATTGGGTAAAACATAGATGACGTCATCATCATATAATTGAATTGTAGTAGATAAAAAAACTGCAGATGTACCTAACCTGTATGTGTCAGAATATTATCACATCAAGGTTATTCTCTTCGCCTCACCCACCATACCATCTCCTACATAATAGGAGTGCTAAAAAATATGAATTATAATGTTACTAATAAATTATAAATCATGTAATTGACATAATGACTGTTAATAAAATAATAAATCAGTTAATTAATTAATGAGACAAACCACTAGTATTGTTCTCGGCCACGGGCATCCGGTTGTGATTAGAAAGGTTAAACAAGATATGCAGTGTTTGATGAATTATAGGAACATTTTGTCTACATTGATTTAATATCGTGTCGCGGGTTCGATCCCCGCACGGAACAAATATTTGTATGATCTACAAATAGTTGTTTCGGGTCTGGTTGTGTGTGCATGTGACATGTATGTTTGTAAACTGTACCCTCGATACAGGAGAAATCCTAGTGAGGGGCAATGTTTTAAAAAAAAGAATATACATTATGTAATCAATGAAATACATAAACTTTTATTTACTCCAGTCTTAATATTTATTCAAAAATTTTACTATAAAATGCATCAAAGTATGCTGCAAATGTTTTACAATTAGCAGAATGATATTCAACATAATAATTGAGCCTATTACTGTCCCACCACAGAATATAGGTCTCCTCTCAGAATGAGAAGACTTAGGCCATAGTCCACCATACTGGCTAATGCGGGTTGGCTGACTACACACACCATCAACAACTTTATGGTGCTCTGTCAGTTGTGCAGGGTTCAACATGATGTTTTTGTTTACCATTAGAGCAAGTAACAAATTCATTTTAATATTGAACATAAATACAAAACGTCAGAGGTACAGGCTGGGTTTGAAAGTCGGACCTCCTTCATGGAAGGCAAGAGTTCAGCCACTAGGCTATCACATGTAGACAACCAACAATCATTGAAATACGTTTTTATTTTATTATGTGCATAATAAAATAGATACATACCTCTCAAATCTAAGTAATATTGAACTTGTTTTGATTGGATTTATCAAATGAATCAATGAATGACTATGAATCATTTGAGAAAAATCACCAAATAAGGTTCTTGTCTCATTATGAATGACTTCTGAAAACTTGATCTAGGTACCAGAAATGTACATGATTTGATTTTTGTCACCAAAACAAAAGCAGTAGGTATTTCTAAAATAATTCAATTAGGATTTATGAAATACATTCAAGACAATGTTCTATGAAAATAGCAAAAATCATTATTAAATCATCATTTTCATCTACAGGCAAGTAGTACCTATCTAGTTAGTTGTGTAAGTAGAAATGTTTTTGTTTTTGAGAAGATATAAACACTAATAACCACTAAAAAGATGATTTTCTGCATCTATTTCCCTCAAATTACGCTTTTATTAGTGTCGGTTTCACACATGGGTACGAAATTTAGTAATGTTGCGGATGATAATGTTCCTACAAATTGAAACAGGTCAGCTATAATACCTAATATGTCAGAATTTATAGGTATGGTATATTATAGCCAGAATGTTGACATAGCAGTCAAAAAATATTACATACTTTGGGGCTTTACAATAATAATTACGCGTGTTTACATCCTAATATAAATAATGTAACTTAGAATAGGAAATATTGTAAATCTTATTTAATAATCTAACCTTAGATGCGAAGCAATGTCCAACCATGTTATAATAACTGTAAAAATGTTCACTTAAAAGTCCGGTCGTTGAGTATTTATTGTGATCACAATCACGCGATAAAGTTATAGTACAAATCCAAAAGTTTCACAGCACCAAGTATGAAAATGGCGACGAATTTAAACTCAAATAATCAAAAAATTACAAACGTAATAGTTTATACACTAGTAAAAAGTAAAATGTAATGCATCAAAGATTTAAAACACTTATTCACAAAATGAATTCATCCAACGATGATATATATAGATAAATCACTAAATAATTGCTACTTTGTGATTAAAAATAAACTTTGTAGTTATAATTTATGGGTATTTATATATTTTTTTCTTGAATTTCGCAACCATAATGTTCTCTAACCTTGTTTTTTGTTTTCATACATATATCTGTAAGCCAAAGCGTTTCTGAACAGCCTAATTTTATCTATCGATAATTTTATATTACATCTCTCTCATTCATACATAGACTTAAGGTGGACGTACACCTGTCCTAATCGACCGCGCCGAACGAGCCGAACGTAACGAAGTTTCTTATGGCCACGCACACCTATCCGCGCCGAATCGACCGCGCCGAAAGAAATGACATTTCGTTGCGTGCATTTCCTTGAAGCATATCGCACACTCATTACGTTTAGTTTCATAATTTATTTTCTGAAATCACAAATTTATTAATTAACTATGGTTTTTAAAAGAAGCAGAACAAAATACCTAGATTGCTTTATATGTATGACTGTTATGGTTCTTAACCCTATACAGATTGTATACAGATTTGAAGTTAAAAATATCATTCAGATTTTATACAAATTTTAGCATGTTGTATGCCCCGTTCATAACTCTAATGATAATATTAGTGACCATGACAGTTTAAAAACTTAGATTTTAGCAGTTCCTTCTTCAGATAAAAGGCTTAATGCATCTGCCAACACTGGTGCAGATTACTTTTGATTCGAGCCCACTGGCAACACTGTCCGAATCGTCCGCATCGAATCTGATGACGTCATCCAAATTCTTCTGGGATTTGGATGCCTACCGAATTCTTCTGTTGATTCGTCCGATTCGGCGCAGTCCATTCGGACAGGTGTGCGTCCACCTTTAGACTCGTTTCTGTCGTCTCTGAGGCTGACATTGAGAGACGACAGAAACCAGAAACGAGTCTAAGCGGGAACTTACGCTTCCATCTGTCAAACTTACGAACAAATTTTGACAGATGGAAGCGTAAGTTCACGCTTAGACTCGTTTCTGTCGTCTCTGAATGTCAGCCTTAAGGTGGACGCATATCTGTCTAAATCGACCGCGCCGAACGAGCCGAACAAAACGAATTTTAGAATTCTTAAATGAAATTCTATGAAACCTCGCACACCTATCCGCGCCGAATCGGAAGAATTCGGTAGGCATCCAAATCTCAGACCTGGGATGACGTCATCAGATTCGATGCGGACGATTCGGATAGGGTTGCCAGTGGGCTCGAGTCAAAAGTTATCTGGATCAGTGTTGCCAGATGTATTAAGATAATCTGAAGAAGGAACTGCTTAAATCTAAGTTTTTAAACTGTCATGGCTACTAATAATATCATTAGTTAAGAACGGGGTATTTAACATGCTAAAATATGTATAAAATCTGAATTATATTCTAATCTGTATAGGCTTAAGAACCTTTTAAAAAAATATATAACATTAGCAGTCTAAGTATTTTGTTCTGCTTATTTTAAAAACCATATTTAATTAATAAATCTGTGATTTCAGAAAACAAATTATGAAACTAAACGTAATGAAGGTGCGATATGCTTCAAGGAAATGCACGCAACGAAACGTCATTTCTTTCGGCGCGGTCGATTCGGTCGGCGGCGATTCTTTCGGCGCGGATAGGTGTGCGAGGCCATAAGAAACTTCGTTTCGTTCGGCTCGTTCGGCGCGGTCGATTCGGACAGGTGTGCGTCCACCTTTATACTCAAAGGCCTACCGGGTTTATCCTTCCGATCGTGTAGAGGATTCTTATGACTTAGGTAATTTACCTACTGGTAACACAGGAGTAGGAGTCTATGACTGTCTATGAGTTGAGTCTATTGTAAAATAAAAAACAACAAATAATTAAAAAACAAAACCGTCAAATAGGAATAATGTCATCCATAGATGTCAAATAGGGTGCTTAGAACAAATAACTACGTAATGTAAAACCCAAGATAAAAGAAAACTGAGTGATATGCTTTAATCGAATTGAAATGTAAAATTAGTATTATAATGTCTGTCATAAATGAACCAGTGCTCAACATCATTGTGGTAGGATTCCACCATAAGAAAGGATGCCAGGTAAGTAGGCGTCGTTACGTTCATTAATCGATAATATATTTTTGAAAAAAACACTGACACAGAGAGATGATTGAGAAAGCTTTCGTATGTACTGTTAGTAAAATTATTAGAAGTGAAATCTTACTACTTGTGTTCTCATATAGCTAAATCTGACTCTACTACTGAAGTACATTATATTTCTGAGATGTCGCGCGCCTTAAATTCAAATAAAAATTATCTACTCGTTTCAAGACAGTACTGAAAAACGAATCTTATTGTAGGTTGAACACTGTTATCCAGAACTAGTGCCGGGGCACCCTTCGGAGCTGCCAGCTGCTTGGCGACATTTACCGGCTCTGGCCCTACCAGATGGCTCTCACAACTACTTGTCTGACACCATATTCTTCAATTTGCCTGGACTTACAGAACCAGCACACACTGTGTATGGTGTATCGTGTTTCAGGCAAATTCCTGTGGAGGTATAAACTATGCTTTATCTGGGACACAAAGAACAAATATAATATATATTTTTTTGCTTCTATAATAAATTAATGGTATGAATGAGAAAAGACATTCATTTGGAAACTAAATTAACTTCAAATTACAAGAGTTTCTAATTCAACTTTTTATAGAAACAGCCTGTTATGATTACCTATTTTATTAATTGATATTCAAAATCTTATGTATTATGTATATTTCATTTTGCTGTATCAAACAAACTCCCTTCCTTATTATTATTAGTTCATTAATTGTAATAAAATCATTTGATTTTTTATATTTATCAACATTAGTATTGTTATTCCATAGAAGTAGATGCTCAGGAAAACTAACATATAAATAAATAAATAAATGTATTTTGAGCATCATAATAAATATGTAACAATGCCTAAAACATTACTACAGTATAGTAATAAACATACTTAAAATAGAATCTCAAAGTCAATTATTTCTTGAACACAACCATTATGATTACAAGAACAAGAGTGTAAGCCATAAATAGCTTTTTTCTAAACAGCAGGTGGTACAAAAGACAGATGATATGACTCGCAGCTCAGTTCAAAAGAGTGTGTGTGTTGTGTGTCGTGCCCCACTCTTTGGTCGTCTGGCCGTCAAGTTGGAGTTAGTAGTACGAGCATGGTTCCTACAAGGCGATTTCTCTCAAACTAAACTACTAGAAGATGCTTACAATCATTTAAATAGCTGTCCTGTGCAGATGGATCAAATTGTTGAAGGTATTTAAAGTCTTATACATAATTATATGCCTGTATTCAGTCTAAACACTATTGTCTTATTAGATGTAAGATCTTGTTCCTTAGTTAACTTAGAACAGTTGATAAATATTGCTTTTCTTTCACGTTCAGATTGAGTTCAAGACTTATTTATGTTGATTTCAGTATTTGCTACATACTTTCAAAGAATAGGTCATCTTGTCTCTTTCTATGGGTATCGTAAAAACCAACTGGATTATGTAATATGTATGTCAAGAAGAGAGTCAGCAGAATTAATAAAACAGTCTACAATCCCGTTTTGCTGAAGGCAATATTTCCCTAAAATACTCAATACATTTCAATTTTAAGTTACCATTTAGAATACTCAAATACATTTCAATTTTAAGTTACCATTAAATCTCATGCTGTCACTGTTACTTTAGGGTGAACTGTTGTAGCAGACTATTGGAAGGCATATTGAACTTTATATGTCTTAAGTGTCTATTATTGCAGTCTCAGACGTTAATGGCGACGTGTTGTTGGTTGAAATTCTATCAGTTTTTTATTGTAAGTTGTCTGATAAAGGTCCTTACTGATAAAACAATACAGTATTAATGTTATTTCTATTTTGAAAGTCATGACTAGCTTAGAGATATGACTAATAACAAGAGTTCTTGGAACAATTTTTATTATAATTATCAGTAGGACAGATATTATTGCATATTTGATTACAACTTTTGTTACAACTGTTGTGGTCACAGATTGCTTATAGACCGGCTGGTTTAGTAGTATTTATCTTGAAAAAAATTGTTACTTAAAATTACTTGTGATGTTTATTTGATATTTCCAGGTTTATCAGTCCAGAGATTAGTAGAGAACTGGAGGCATAAAGCTTTGCTACTATTTAAACTAATGCTGTTGAGGCGCAAAGTCCTTATCTATGGTGCACCAGCTGGGCCCCTATCAAATGCTCTGTTGACGCTGGTGTCATTACTGCCACACTGCTTAGAAGATGGTCTTGTGAGAGCAGCAAATGTTGTGTAAGTGTACAAAGTTAACAATAATTATGATGATAATATGTTTACCTTTATATTTGGGAGGCTCTTGCCCTGCAATGGAACAATACCATGCTGAAAATAAATAGTAATAATAATAATAGGGTTCCTCTCTCTGGAGCCCTAGCCGCCGGTAGCTTGGACCCTGTTCCCGATGCCGGTTGGTTCCTATTTTTTATGTTTTTAAATGTATATTTTATTTTATTTTATAATATGTATTTAAAAATGTAAAAAATATGTTTAATGATGAATAAAGATAATAATAATTTTCACCAGGTTGCCTCATTGGTCTAATGGCCGCAAGTGGTCTTGGATTTGATTCCTAGGTCTAAAACTTTCAGAAACAGGCCATGTTTGCAATAATCCCTAATTGGCAATATGCTCACCCCTTTAACATGGGATTTAGTTCCATCATAGTCAATGGAGTTGTATAATAATAATATTACTCCTCTGTGTAACCATTCAAGGAATATAGGCGAGCATCCGTTTTCCTATTAGTGTTTCGAACAGTTTAGTGTTTATCACTGTCATACCTATGGTGTAAAGAAGCACTAATGATAAGAATCAACCAAGAGATATTGGCTTCTATTAGTATTGTTAGTGCTAAGTGTAAATAGTAAATTCAATAGTTGTTTCATTAAGGTGTCAGAATTGTTAGGAAATTGAATAGACATGTAGTTATAAAAAATAAAAACTGTACATTTAGCAAACAAATTAATGTCCTCAAAATCATCATAGAATTATTAATTTCCTAGGAGGAAAAAAAATCCTCTGTGCTTAAACAGGATAAATTCTCTCTCTTTTAGCCATTATAGCATGATTGAGTAACAAACAATGTATCCAGAATCTGGCATTTATGATAATATAGTGTTTGTTTTCAGTCTTTCCAGGCCATTATCTCCAATTCCTGCTATAGCCACTGATAATAAATTACAAGAGTCTGACTGTATTGCTGAAATTGCACAAGAGCCCTTAGGTAATTTACATAATGGGTCAAACCAGGTTGAAGAACTATCCCCAAAAGAGACTGGAAACCTGTTAGAAGAGAAAGATCGTGTCAGTCGACAAAGTTTTGATGAAACTCTACTTAGTGATGTGGTTGATAGGTCAGATTTAACAGGGACTAGAGAAAAGTGCCACAGTATCGGAGAAAAATATAAGCCACAGAAGAATGTAACAGAAGCACAACAGAGCCCAACCATGGCTAGAGACATGAGTGTTGATGGATTACATAATCTTACAGGGCAGATTGATCAAACAGAATGTGGATTTCCCCTACCTTTGTTTGAAGATGGCTATCTCTGTTTACCTTACCTTTCTTTGCAGTATCTCGATCTTTTATCAGACCCTGCCGTTCAAGGCTTTGTAGTTGGTGCATCAAATGTGCTGTTTAAACAAAAAAGGCAACTGTTTGATGTTTTGGTCGAGTTAAATGAAATGAGGATAGAGACGGCCGACATGATGCTACGGAGGCAATTAACGCTCGGCACGGAGGATCTTCGGTTTGCTGACCACGTCGTGCGTCACGGTCCGACGCAGGGCGACGCGTGGATCAGAGAACAGTTCGCAAGTTACTTAATTTATCTGTTAAGGACATCTTTACTACCAGGTAACTATCCTATATATTATTTATCTTTTTAAATGTTGCACATCCTTGTAAATTAATATTGATTACAGATTTGATTGTTTCTTTACAGAAGGCAGTCGGGAGATTGATTCCTACAATTCTCAATTCATGACTGTTTTTAAATTAACCCCAGCGTATCAACAGTGGCTGGAAACTACAAACAATGGAGAAATTGAATCTTTTATAAATCTCATGCCTATGCACCCTTTCTCTGGACAGCTGTCTGTGGCGGACATGAAGTTGAAATTTGCTCAGTAAGTTTATTGCTGTATTTTGATAGTTCAAAGTGAATGACAGTCTAGTAGAAAGTCCCACTTCCGGCCCATATTCCCCGGCTGACTGACTGACCGCCGTCATGCGTGGGTGTCGTAAACGGCGATAAAGGAATACATTCAAGGGCTACGTTCAGTAATTCATTTGTCGGTGTGAAAGTCATTCGTGCGAATGTCGCTCGCTCATCGGGAATAATTGAACGGCTTCGGGCAATCCACAGCTGCGTTACCGTTATCGAACGATCTCAAAATATCTGTTGGATCCTATAACTACAGTTATTGGTCGGTTAACAGCAGTGCGACTTTCACCCTACTATTTTACGGGGTGACCGGAGCGATCGACCGACGACGCTCGCTCAAATAACTGAACGGTTTCGTGTGATCACGGACGATAAGCGCGTCGTCGAGCGTCGTCCGCCGTAATAACTGAACAAACGCAAGAAGATATAGGTAGCAGCACCCCCTTGGTGCTACAAATAATACTGTTTAACAATTATTTATTTGACAAGTGTGTAAGTCCTTCTGGGCTATTGTTTTTAGTGATATATTATGAAGCCCTAGTCCAGCAATGGCTGTATCTGGGCTGCTATGAAATGAGTATTGATAGAATTGTTGGGTTATTCATTTGTAGCACAATGTCGACGACGGAGGGCGGTAGGAAGGTAACAGCGGCTGTGGCGAGCACGGGGCGCGCCGTGGCAACCACGTCGCGGGCGGTGGGCGGCGCGCTGTCGCAGGCGCGCGGCGCGCTATCCGGCTGGTGGAGCGCTCTCACCGCGCCCACCGACGACGCCGCGGAACAACTGACCGATGACAACAGATCACAACTGCGCGCCACCCCCGAGCCCCCCGACAAATCCATCGACGATAATACCATCAGTCTCAATAAAATACAAGTCATTTAGTCGTCAAGTGGCAGTTGGCATCTTGTTATATAAATAATGTCATTGAATCTTTCTAGTTGGCTCCATCGAACTTTTTTACTATTGAGAGTCGAGGATGATAGTAATCAGAATATTCATAATGTAAATAATAACTCTTCTACATAGCAGTAACACATTATATATTATTTGAGATTATTTATACGCATACGATTTGTGAATTTCATATATAAATATATATTGCGTATTATAACAGCACAAAGTTGCCTGTATTGTGTATATTGTATTGTAAGAAAATAACTTGTGTTATTTCCATAGTGGTTTACAAGCAGTAGTGACTTACAATTCCATATGAACCATTATAATAGCCTACAACGAAAATATTCTTTAATCTTCACTGTTCTTCTTTTAAATAATATTGTGCAAAATGTAAAATAATAATCAATCAATTAGTTCTGACCGATTCTAATGATTTTAATTTATTGGTGCTCTTATTTAATTAATCTCGAACATTCCTACTTAATTTGATTTAGATATTAGATGTTAGGTTGAAAACTTTTATGCGAAATTCTGCTCTCTATTGGCAATTTCCGTATTTTTTTGTTTATAAGGACATACACCTGACCTTGAGTAAACTCACTATTATGATAATGTGCACATGTTGAGGCTACTTCTGAGATTATTTTGTTAAAGATATTTTAATTTCGATTTGCGCTTCCGTTTGTTAGTAAGGTTAATTATGTATGTATGTTCATAAATATATTATGTTGGCAACTGTAGATAATAGCTGATGCTGGATTGTTTATCTAGTTTGTGATCTCTAAAACTTAGTTTGTTGTTGATATTCTAAATAGCATTATTTTTTGTTCAGTGTGTCAAAATAGTTTTGAAATATGTTAGAACCTTCAAAAATTATTATTTACGTAGTTATATTGTAATAATCGTCATAACCAAGTTGTATTTCATTCATTTTTGAATTTTAAAATATCAGAAAATGCTCTCTATGTTATATGAAAAATCAGTTTTGTAACTTGATAAATTATGCAAATGTAAGGGAGCAAAAAATAGATACGATTGTAAATTTTTATGATGTCATTACTTGTCAATATCTGATATTGTAAACAAAAATAAAGTATTATAACAATATGTGACATACACATGTTTTTTTTACCACATTTTTATTAACTTGCTTTAACAAATTTTGCAATCAATTATAACTAACTTTTCAATGGGCTTGAAACTTTTTATGTTATGTCATCCAGTTCTGAGCTAAGTTCAAAACTAGAAAAGCAGAATATATTATTATAACAAAAAAATAATTATAATTATACTTACCACGTTCTGAAATGGACTTAAAAGTATAAAATCATTTCTCTTATCAAAATACTTGTAAGATTTTACAACGAGAATCGTGGGGTGTATCCAATACATAATAAGGATTATAGGGAGCAGCTGGCGTTGATACAACTGACACAGCTCAAATCATGCGCCCCATGTTTTTCATTTAAAATATTACAGGTATTTTAATTATGAGAAATTATTTTATACTTTTCTAGTCCGCATTGTAAACGTGGAATAACAGTAAAAAAAAAACAAAAAAATATTAATTTTGTTCTGTAGTCATGAATGAAAGGTAAAATAACTTGTTATGAGAATCTTGGTTTTATTTAACATTTTGCAGACGTGGTTAACAAATCAACTGAGATGACGTACGTAATGAAAATAACAACTACAAATCGTTCATTGGGAACAAATAATCAATACACTTAAGGTTATATTATCACAATACTGGGTCAATAATTACAATTAAATGCAATCTTATTCTGTCAAATTAACAATTGTCTTCATTTTGCAATGTTATGCCTACTACAAACGTAAATTGTTAGGTATTAAATTCATCTGAAATTGTTTTCCATCGTCTTGCCAAAATTTTCTTCTAGCTACGATTAAATTACGCCGAGATCATAAAAATATAGCTTCCTACTGGAAATATATACATAGACTCGGCGGTATAGGACTAAAAAATATCACCTAATCTTCATCGAAGCGCAACCACTGCGCAGCGCGGCGGCTACACCGACGAACGAATAACGGCCGGAAAGCAAAATAAGGTCGATCGTGTCCGTCACACGGCCGAGTCGGGCTCGTCCCACGGCCAGGGCGGGCCCGAGTCCAGCGCGTCCTGCCGCCACAGCGCGCGCGCGCTGTCCGATGTGCCGTGCGCGAGCAGCCGCATATTGTACGGCTCCACCATGTTGCTCACGGATGCGCCGCTGTCCGCGCGCGCCAGCCGCTCCGCCCGCTCGGGCCGCGCGCGCTCCGCCTCGTCCTTGGCCGGCGGCATCAAATCGAAGGCAGCGCCAACATCGCGCGGGGACTCCAGCTCCGTGACGTCGGAACGCGGGGACAGCTCACCACCGCCCTCAGTACCCGCCAGCGTCGACGCCTCCGATGGCGGGCCGGACGACGGAGGCCGCGCGAGTGCCGCGGAGAGCGGCGCACCTCCCGGGGACACGAGCGGTGCCGATTCGTCGTCGCTGAGCTCGTCGCGCGCCGGGCTGCGCTCCCGCGAGCCGCCGCCGCGCGACAGGATCTTGTCCCGCAGGCGCGTGAGTCGCTCCGCCGAGCTGACCTTGCGGAGTATCTCGGCGGTGCGGCGCAGGCCGCGCAGCTTGAGATCGACGATGGGCGAGCCGGTATTGGTGGAGTCCTCGACGGAGCGGGAGCGGGCGGCGAGTCTGCCGTGTCCGGTGGCGTCGGGTGCGTCTTCGAGCGCCACCAGCAGAGAGGAGGGGCGAGAGCGTGGCGCGTTGGAGGCGCGGGAGGCGTGCGGACGCGCGCTGAAGGTGATCTGTCCGTCGTCGTCGGAGTCCTGTTCGTTCTCCACGTTGAAGGTGACGTTGGGCGGGTCGCCGGGCGGGCGGCGGCGGAAGCTACCGGCGCCCTTGAGGATGGAGGGGTCGCGTCGCAGCGCGCGTGGACTTCCGGCTGGCGTGCCGCACACCGATCCGCCTGACACGCGCAGCTGCAGCGTACTCTCCTCGTCTGAAACAGACCCTGTCATGTATCGAGTCGGAGAAGACAACAGTTCGAACCAAGTGCGGGAGCGGACCAGTTGGGAGAGGACAGGATCAGCTGCGCGGTGCGGTGCGAGGGGAGAGGGGTACCTGTAAGTGGATGGAGACGCTCCGTCCCGACCCTAGTCGCTCGCTGGTGCCTAGAAAATAACGAGGAACTGAAATCAAACTACGGTCTGTAACTGTTGTATATTTATTACTCCGTAAATCGTGGAAACGTTTACCTAACATGACAAGGAATGATACATCAAGTCTCTAGTAGTACAGTTAGTACTTTTAGCTACTGCTAAAGGATCACTTGTGACCCGATTTTAATATCACAATCGAAATATCTTACAACTACAACCAATTAAATGTTTCAAATCCTAACTACGCAGTAATTATCTAAAGACTCTATGGCTAAAGATATGTTATAGTGACAACAATAATCTTAAAAGTAGTTACTACTTCGATAACAATTTAAAGTGTTCAGATTCATACAATCATCTAAGTACAATAATAAAATGTAAGTTATTTTCTGCAGAATGATAAAATGAATAATTATGGAACTGTAATATAAGTAAACCATCAGTATCAATAACAAACATTTTAACTTATACATATTTAATTAATAAATTACCTTGTTTGGTTGAATGTGGATTTAAAACTAATATATTGATGGCACTGGGATGTTCAATCTTACATAGTTTTAAAATCAAGCAATAATAGTCATTTGTCGTTACAACATATATGCCACTAAAACACATTGACTAATAGCATGATTAATAAATAAAATATAAAAAGGCACAGCCTATATTACTAACAAAAAATGGCATCATTTATTGGAATGCGGAATTAAATAATAACTTATTTCAACTAAATTATTGGATCGGCATAACTATACTGTTTGTCGTCAAGATTGTGCTACTTACAAAATAGTAGTACTTCGCACAAAACGCAGTTCGGTAACAGATGTTGTACTTTTTTTATACATTATTAAAGTTGCTATGCGACAAACAGTATAATTCGACGTGTACCAACAGTTAAACAATTAGAAAATTACGATCAAATAAATTAATATTATTAGATTAAAATTTTACCATAAATTATAATACTTGTACTAATACAAAAATTTTGATAGGAAATATGCAGTGTTGTTATCATTTGGATAGTGGAATGTAATCTGCTTAGTTTTTTACTTACATGCATATTTCTTATATAAACTCGTTTAAGAAACTATTAGCAAAAAGGCATTAAATGTAAAAGATTACCAAAATCACAACGCAAAAATGTCATTTCTATGTTTCAAATGCAAATACAGCATAATATCAATACAGTAAGAAAGCAAATCATGCTTTAACATATAAATATTTGGGAACACTATATTTGTTTCAAACCAAAAGTGACCAGGCTTAAGTATTTTGTCAGTATAATATAGTAAGTACATATTTAAAACTTAAAATTGTGTATAATAATAATAAATACTATCATTTTGGCACACTTTAAATAATTTAAATTCCTCTGAAACAGTATATTCTGAATAATATGGTTTTGAGAAATTAAAACATGAATAACTTGGACTTAAATATTCCTCACGTACGAAATGCTAGTCGGGTCGCCTACTATCGATCGATACTATCTTACCCGGAACGGACAGATAGGAATCGGAGTCGTTTCATATCAAAACTGTAGCATACCTAGTATCTATAGTAAGGATTACATGAAGACATCATCTGTGAAGTTGACGATGACGTGGTCCTGGCGTGGCTCGGGCTGGTCGTCGGGAGGGGAGGGGAGGGCGGAGTCCCCGGGGGGCGGCACGGGTGAGGGGGGCGGGTACTCGCGGATGGTGCGGAGGGGCTCACCTGGGTGGGAGGGGGGCTCCGACTGCAGCACGTCCTCGAGCGCCTCCTCGTTAAGCGTCTGAAGCGCGCCGCAGATCATCTGCTCCTCCAGCGTTACCTGCCGCCAATAACGTGCTACATGAGAAGCCGCCCATTACGCTATTCATATAGAGGTAAGATTTTTTTTTCAAAATATTGTGCCTCACTTGTTCTCTCCTGTTTCATGGGTTCAGCTTACAAACAAACATATCAATTGCACACCTAAATTCGGAACAATTTTCTGTGGGCCTTACGAATATCGTGTAGGGAGTCGAACCCGCGATACGTAGTGTAGAAAGTAACTTAAGCCAAGTGCTTATCCTCGGCGTCAATCGTGCCGTCCCATATGTTTAAACTTAGGCTGCTACTGTCTTGAACGTCAACATAGACTATTCCTTGATCATGAAACTTCGCACCCACTAATGTAGTGGTGAGTATTCTATAGGGTTGGTCTAGGGTTTCATAATAAATTTAAAAGCGATCCACATTACTGAAAAGTTTTAATTTTCAATATGCAGTGCGTTCTGAATTCTAAACACTTAATACTTCAGAGTGGTATATCTATTGATCATAACTATTTTAGTAACTAAAGAAACATACAACATTTATCACTCGGACATTCCCATACACCGTGACGAATATCAACTAAACAAAAAACAATGCCGTTTGAGGTAGGACCCATTACCATAGTGTTGACGAATTTTTCACAAAAACATTTTATTCTTGCTTTACTCTATATAACACAGGAATAGTTCATCATTATTAACTCTATAGAGTCGGTCATCGCGAATATATTCGTAGAGCAATCGTGAGGAAGGGTGTGGAGGATTGGAGAACGAAATGCGCGGGGCTTGTATTTGCCTTTATTCGAAATGTCATGCAAAAATATCACGCAAGTAAAGTGCTAGCTGGCATAGCGAATAAGGGCTCAGCTCGAGACATTACATTACTAACATGTATTAATGTGTAACGTAAATTACGACACACTACTCGACTACTATACCGAGTCACTCCGCGTCTCTCGTTTCCACATAAGTCGACCCCGCTAATAGGTATCTATTAGCGGGGTCGACTTATGGGCTGTGCGTGTGTGCACACTGTATAGTGTGCACACACGCACAGCGTTGCAAACGTTACTGCGCGAACTGGTGTGAAAGAGGAACGCCAAGTGATTCGTTGGAGTTGTCGACCCGCCACTGTATGGAACCCCATGATAATTTTGTGCAATGTCACTATTTTCAAATTTCGAACATTCAATGATCGTGAGATGAATGAATTCTAAATATTATGTGTGTATTACGCTAATAATCACCTGATATTCCGCGTATGGCTGTAAAACATACGTTTTATTAATGTTATGATTTCTAGAGAAATAAAGATATTGATTTTATTTTATTGTATCGTAACTTTTTCACTCACGACTCTTATGCCGATAAGAGTCGTGAGTGAAAAAGTTAATATTCTAACTTGGATCCTTGTTTGTAATTGTATGTTTTCGTTTTTCCATAATTCTTCAGTAAATGTTTACCCTACATACTGTATTATCTACCGCCAAGAGATAAGGTAAGATTATATATCTGTTAGCAATAGTATCTCGGTCGCAAATATTAATATAAGCTAAGTATTATTTTATGGGTTTCCTTACCTGTTTCTCAACGTTTGAAGGCCGACTTCGTTGGTGTTCTATGGGAGCTCTCGGCTTAACTGAGTCGAGTTCCACTTCAGCCGTTTTTTCGGATAATACTGCCAACAATAACAAAGCAGGTTAATACAAAGAGAAGTGTTTCAAGTTACAAGTTTGAGATATTTCGGTATACATCAGGAAATATCATTAAACATAAATACCCAACGTATTTAGGCGATTTAAAAAGAATAAAATAATTCTCATACCCCAGTGACGTGATACGAAAAAGAGGTACCTACCTCGTCCTTTTTTTCTATCGTATTATATTGTTAAGTCATTTGCCACTAGTAAAAAATAGGTCTTATGACGTCATAAACGATAAAAAACTAAAATCCGATTTGTTATATTGTCGAGTCTTGAAGGTATGAGGCACCTAGCCAACAGAATGAATTAAAACTAGTGAGACTCAGCTATGGTTAAGTATATGAACATTTTCATAGTTTTACCTGGCACGACTGGTACAGTTGAAGGCATGTTCGCTTCTAGTTCACGGAGATTTATGATGAGCAGCTTAAACAGTTCCCAGTCACCGAACGGCAACTCTAGCACCTACAAAAAACATTTAATTTACAATAAGTTCATTCGTCAGCACACGTGTAACTTGACATTTCAAACAAGATGATATGAAATGCAGGTTATGTTTCGAGAATGCGGGTCACTTGAAAGTGGCATTGTGACTGCATTGAGGCGATATTTCTCTGCTACATAATTATTATATTACGACTAAGGCAGTTTCAGAGCTTACGCGTTCAGCCGCGCGACTGTAACATGTAAAGCGTCGCGGTTCACGCGGTTGCCGGTTTGCCGGTAGTTGGTTGTCACACTGGAACCGCGCTTCTCCGTAGCCCATAGAGCCGCGACGCTTTCCAGTCGCGCGACTACAGACTACGGAGAAGCGCGGTTCAAAAGTGTGATAAGGAAACGAAACTACTAACTAAACCCGTACATTTAGCGGCTTATAACTCTAAAACTAGTCTAGATAACTAGGGCTACCTTATTGCCTGATGCGATCCTGTACAGTAAGTAGCACATCATTGCGCTGATATCTATAGGTAATAAACTAACCTTCAAAAACCGAAAGAGCTGTAACTTTTGAACGGCTGAACAGATTTTCATGTTACATAGCTAGATGATACCCGATTAAATTAGCTTTCAATTAAAAAAAACTGCATTGAAATCGGTCCATCCGTTTTGGAGCTACGATGCCACAGACAGATACACAGATACACACTTCAAACTTATAACACCACTTCTTTTTTGTCGGGGGTTATTAAAAATACATAGTATAAAACAAAGTCGCTTCCCGCTGTCTGTCCCTATGTATTCTTAGATCTTTAAAACTACACAACGGATTTGGATGCGATTTTTTAAAATAGATAGAGTGATTCAAGAGGAAAGCTTATATGTATAATATTTTCTAATTTAATGTAAGGATAGTAGAGAAATTGCACCCGTGCGAAGCAAGGGACGGGTCGCTAGTTAAAAATGAATATCATACCGGCTCTAGGTCCTGCAGCCGGCACACGGCGAGCACGAGGCCGCACACGTTGTGCCGCTGCAGCGCCGCCGCCGCCGCGTGGCCGGCCGGGCCCAGCGCGTCGCGCACGATGCTGCACACGCGATCCACGCTCAGCGTGGACAGGCGAATGTTCGGCACGTCAGTCTGTACAAATACATATCGATGGGTAACAGGCTTTTTTGTTTCAAGCGACACTTTGGGCGATATCTAGTTAAAAACGTATATCAGTAAATTTTTCTGCGTCTAAGCTGAGTTTAATTCAAATCTGAGTATTTATTTTTTGATGTTTGAAACATTGCGTATTTAGGACTTAATTCTAAGAGATAGTGTAATATTTTTCTGAAAATTTTAACATAAATGGCTCTCCTGTAAAGTTGATAAAAAGTCTCATAAAATACTCAGACCCCTTTCACCCGTCGATATTATGATTCTTTAATATATATTATTGTACAGAAATGATCCAGGTTTCCTAAACGTCCACCTGAACTGCACGCGGCGCATCTCACCACTGTCGACGAGACTTTTTCAATCGTGTCAGAATGGTCTACTAATTGTTGGTTTTTGTAGTGTCGTTCAACCGATTTTGACTTCTATTGCGTAGCATAATTAGGGCCCAGATCCTGCGATCACTAATTCGTATAAACAGCGGAATATCTACGAACATTTGCTCCCTTTTGGGATGCGCTTATTTTCTGTAGCCGGTTACTGACATATCAGCCAGAGTCAGAGACAACTGCCACCATGCAGCTATTATTTGGCGTATAAACAGCCAAAACAGACAGGCTATATTTAGTTGACGGTGATAAAATCTACGTACCATGCCGGGGAAGGCTGTCCGAAGCATGTGGAAGGGGTTCTGCACGGGCTGCTGTTGTTGTGGTGGTTGAGGCTGTTGAAACTGCTGCGGATTGATGGGCTGCGGCACGAACCCACCGCTGGTGTTGGCCCAGCCCACCCACATCTGTTGCGGGGGCACCGCCCCTGCTGCCGTGGCTTGAGTCGGCGGGGAAGAGCGCTGAAAGTTAAATAAGAGTTTGAAAAGTCGCCCACCTATATCGAACTAGATTAATTGGAGTCATGTTTCGCCATGCACAATCATTACCTATGCAATTATTTACATAACATGTCCAAAAGAAACCGGAATTGTAAGAAAATAAAATACACCTAAAAAGTAAATTCCTCAATGTCCAATGACATTTATAATTTCGTATACTCGTATTTCTTATATTATAAGTATTATTAGTTATCTAAAAAAGGGTACAGTCAGCGAGAAAATTGCCATTTCTCAAAAATCTTAAGTGGGGCTCAATCTACTCTATATCCTAAAAGGAAAGTTTCCTCCGAACAACCGACTAAATCGTACTAGCCGAAATAGAGAAAAATACAAAAATCTATTTCCCATACATTCTATCTAAAATCACCGTACCTTAAACTGATCCATTAAGTTTATTGGTTAACTATTTATTAGTCCAACATTTTGCGCCAACCTGTAACTATTTAGCCAATATTTATTTCGCCTCGTTTTAAATGAGAGATACATAGACTAAACTAGCTTCCATTGGTTGTATTGGACAAATACAACTAGAGAGAGTTACTCACGTGTTTTCTCGGGAATAGTTTGGAGTGCGGCTGTCGTGAATGCTGTTGGGGTCCCCATAACATACCGGGGGCCGCACCGCCCGCGCCCGTGTCTTCTTCAATACCGTTCTGCAGCTGTTCCTCTGTGAAAAGATTGAATGAATGAGAGTGATGGACGATGGTGAATGGTTTATTACGTAGATCGAGCGAGTAACGTCACTAAACTGTAGAATTAACGTTTGAAAATCATGCAAAGGGTCCATAAAGTACTTCAAGCAATAAACTCGGCTGACCGCAGTTCACTGCAGGGTGTAAACCTGTCGCAAATTGTGCTACAACACGTAGTTTACCGTCTTTCGCGGTTTAGAAAATCTCGCTGTAATGCAAATATTTCGGAGAGGATTCACAGAAGCCCCATAGTCTGATAATAATTGGTACCTAAAACCTTAGAATGTAAGATTCGGTATTTGACTTCCTTAAGCTTTTAATTAAGGGACTATTTATGTTGTTGTAGTCAGGTAGCTTTGTTTAGAATACTCATTTGAAGTTCACGGCCAAGCTAGAGTGTGTGTATTAAAGCAGCAATAATTGGATACGGGAGGTATTAAGTTAGTATGTGAAGCCTGAAGGTAACCAATGGGAACTTGCATGTATTTTATTTTTAGTTTATCGTAAATATTGAAAGCTTAAATGAAAATAGTAAAAAAATATACACAAATAATTAAAATCTAAACTAATATTATAAACAGAAAAGATTTGATTTTTTGTATATTAGTTTGTTTGTTTGTAATGGATAAACACAAAAAGTACTCGACCGATTTTAAAAATTCTTTCACCAGCAGAATGCTATGTTATCACTGAGTAACATAGGCTATTATTTATAAAGATATCACGCGAGCGAAGCCGCTGGCGGAAGCTATCACAAATAAAAATGTGACTCAAATGTCGCGCTAAAACACAGTCACGTGCATGACGTCACTGCATCGATTTTTCATAGCGTGAGCGTATGGTTACCAAATATCAAGGCATCAGGAAGGAGTAACGTCATAAACTCGATGATGGTTTTTGAAATAACGTTCCGTTTTTTAAGTAATTTAAATAAAGATAATATGAAAAAATGTATCATTTTTTAATAAATCTTTGAATAAACTTTTCACAACTTTTATAATTGATTTTTTAACATAATTTCTCATTATAATTAAGATGCAAGTTCCCTATTAATGCAGCTGTCTGTACCTAGGTAGCTATCGCTCATGGCTTACCTTTGATGAGCTTCTTGATGTAGGGGTCCAGGTTGATGGTGAAGGGCAGGAATATCTTGAGATCTGCGGCAGTGAGCGTGGCACGGTGGAAGCTTAAGAACACTTCCAGTTTACGCTCGTCGCGGTCCAGTTCCATCAGGGTGCTGGCTTCGCGTAGACCGCTCATCAGAGGTTTAACTCTGATATAAAAAAATAAGATCAAGTTTCTAGATTTTTTCTGTAGACAGCAAGTTAATTTCTTTTACAGGGAAGTGTAGGACTATGGAGATTGTGGGATTTAAAGTAGAGAAAACAGAGAGATAAAGTCAAAGTTATGTTAATTACTGTACAATGGAGTTCATTACACAGAATAAAATATTGTTACAGTACATAAAATAATTCCACTAGTAGTACTAGGATTCGAGTGAAACCGTGGCCAACAGCTAGTAAAATCATAAAATATTATTGTATGTATAATGTATGGAAACGTTAACAGCAGTGATAGCCTAGGGGTTAATCATTCGCCTTCCATGTAGGGTCTGAGTTCAAAGCCGGCCCACACCACCGACTTTTCGAATTTATGTGCGGATCAGAATTTGATTATCACTTGTGTTAATGATGAAGGAAAATCATCATGAGGAAACGTGCACTTCATAAAGTCCTCAATGGTGTGTGAAGTCCGCCAACATGCACCACGTCAGCGTGTTGGAATAAGGCCTAACCATTCTCATGCTTAGAAGAGACCCGTGCCCAGCAATGAGACAATAATGTATGGAAGCTCACTTGTCATATATGTGCTTGAGCGAGGTGGAGTCATCGATGTGCTCCTCATAGGTCTCGTGGTGGTAGATGATCCAGGACGTGCGGAATGGCCACTGCTCCGTCAGGTTCACCCACGACGCGAGTTGGTACCAGTTGAACTCGATTTGGAATGCTTTTAGAAGTCGACCTGGAACAAAGACATGTAATTTAAGAGCACATTATTCATTTTTACCGAACTGAAATCCGGTGATGTTGATGAATTGAAATCTTGCTATAGCTTTATAAAGTAGCTCTATATTATAGTTATAAAAAATATTCCAGTTACATACAATAATTAATAAACTTCCTCAACCTTCGGAGGACTTGTTCCTGCAGTGGGACACCGTAGAGTAATAATAATAACTAGAGATCGCCTAGTGGTCGCAATTAGACCGTAATATTATAAATATATTTTAGGTATCCGCACTCTTTCTTCATATAAACTTTAACTTTGCCAAATTTCATACTCTTCCGTCCGGGCAATATGCTTAAAAAGTGGTACAAATTTTTCTCTTCGCGTATTAATAATATATGGATAAATCATTCGGTCCTCATCCTGAAAGACGACGCAACGGTTGACGCCACGATTTATGGCTACCGACATGAACTCACCCGTAACATACAGCACATTCATAAGGCGCCGCATGCTCCTGGGGTTGACATCGCTGAAGTAGTCGTCAGTGAGCAGCACGCGGCCCAGGTCGGCCGCGCCCGCGCCGCCCGCGCCGGCGCCGCGGTGCAGGCCGGACGCCACGGACGACGCCACCGACTCGGACGGCCGCAGCCGCCGCTCGCGGGCCGCTTGCCCTTTGATGCGCTCTTGACTTGACATGAGTTCCGATGTTGACGAAAGGCGGCGTGCTGATACCTGGATATAAGATTGCAATTGGCTTACTATGATTTTAAAAGGCTGCTGGCAGAAAACAATCGGGACACAAAAAATTGTGAGAAGACTGTTCTCCTTTTCCATAATCACAGTAAAAGCTCCATTTAGTATAACTAGATCACAAAAACTGCTGCACTTTATGACTTTAATTTCTAAAATCACTAAAGAGGATTGTTATTTATTTATGGGGATGGAAATACAATGTCTTATCTAACTTTCAAACAAATATCTATACTTAGTTTCAAATGTTTAAGATTCTGTTTAATACAATTTATAATTTATAAGGCATTTATATAAATAAATAATACGAACAGTGAAAAAACAATCAATCGAATAGAAAATCTCCGCCCTTTTTGAAGTTGGTTAATAATAATGTGTGGAGCTGTCAGTCAGCTGCACCTGTAAGATCTTAAGAGCGACCCCGAAAGTATGAAAACAACCGAACACTCACGGATCTTTGCAGTGAAGTAGAGAAGTCATCGGCGCCGATGGCCAGCATCCTGCGCGAGGCGGTCTGCTGCGCCGCTTTCACCCTGCGCAGCGCAGAGTTCTGTAGGTAGAATGGTAGCTGCACCATGTTTCGCAGGTAGTCCCATCCACCGATGTTGCTCTCGGAGAACGCACGACGGCTGTTTATTTCCACTGCCTAGATGACATAGTTTCCAATAATTCAGTAAATTGTGTAAATGTAAATTTGATTGGTTTGTGATTTTCAGAAGAATTTAAAAAGGACAAGTGCTTATAGTAGTTTAAGATAGTACATAATTATATTTTTAAATAAATTATAATTCCTTATCGTTGTTTGTGATATTTATAAGCTTGTAATCCCACTTTATGGGTGCACAATTAGGACTAAACTGAAATTAAAGATTTGACAATCCTGTTCGATATGCAGTGTCATTTAATATGAGGATAATCCAATAATAAAATTATCATAGATGAAAGAATTGTTAATATAATAATCTGGATTATTTTGTGGAGTTTATAGGGCATTCTTCCATAATTTAGTGTTGTAAAAAAATATTGTACATGTGGCCGGATAATGATAAAGCAGCCTTTTGCCGGGCTGCAGTCTTGAATGTACACACAAACAACACTCAAAAGTAACACTTTACTCTATGAAAGATATATTATGTTTGTATAAATATCATATTATCCGCGCGCAATCTATAGGATTCTCTTTATGTGATGTTGGGTACAGACCGTTGGGTACAATACAATAAACAAAATATACATAGAAATATTCAAAAACTAATATTATTGTAAAACTTAACATTTTTTATTAACTGTTTTGTACATTATTAATAAAAAATAAATAAAATCGTTATGCAATTTGCACCTATACTTACTTTTAAAATATAATACATGGTTCCTATCTTTCTAGTCCCAATCCCTTTTAAGGGTTATTTTACCTACTCATCATTATGAAAAACTTTTACTATTGGATCAAGACTGAAATCGGACAAAAAAAAAATCATATGTTCCACAAATTTAGCCCAGTAATACTGAATTATTTGTATGGAACAGCTAATTTCTTTTTTGGCAATTAAGGGTTGGTCCCAGTGTAAAAGTTGTTCATAATGATAATTACAATAATCCCTTAAATGGATCATTTTAATAAAAAAGATCGCGCGCGGATTCAATTCGAATAAGAAACT
Source organism: Allophyes oxyacanthae (assembly GCA_932294325.1). Classification (NCBI taxonomy): domain Eukaryota; kingdom Metazoa; phylum Arthropoda; class Insecta; order Lepidoptera; family Noctuidae; genus Allophyes; species Allophyes oxyacanthae. The sequence continues at coordinate 11,070,264 of OW028613.1, read as the reverse complement.
AACGACACAACCTAACAAAATGTCATGCAACACATATGGATAATATACAATTGAAAAAATATAACGCGTATTCCGTCCATGAAATCATGCAAGTGCATGATAAAGAGGGAACGCCACAACATCGAGTTGGAACAAAGCTAACGGATATAGGTGAACACCAAACACATGACGTCAACTGACCTCCATCCAAGCAACCTGTATGAAATGTATAATACGAGTAAGAAACTGTCTCTAATTTCTATTATATGCTGTTACTAATAATGTACGGAAATGCGTAAAATGTTAGACATTACAAACGTACACTCAAAACTAAGTAACCCGTTTATTCGTGCGTTTGCATTACTCTCAGAGTGAAAAACTTATTACTAATTATAAGTATAGATATCAAAGTAGAGTTGCAGAAGGTGTTAATGTGCAATGGGGAACTTGCATGTATTTTAATTTTTTGGAATATCCTTATAATAGGCTTATTTTTTTTATTTTTTTTTAATATGCCCCGAAAATTACAATGACACTATAAAAATATGACTTTCAAATGTTCGCGGTTCGCGCCAAAACAAATAGTCACGTGACATGATGTCATAGCATCGATGGTTTTATAGTTTGTGAATATGGTTACCAAGGAAACACGAAGTAGTGACGTCATGAAGTCGATGATGATGTTTGAAATAACGTTCCACTTTACGTAATTAATAATAAAGATAATTTGCAAAAAAAGGTATAGTTTTTAAATAAATCTTTCATAACTTTTAACAACTTTTGTTAATGATTTTTTTACATAATTTCTCATTATACTTTAGATTTCCGCACATTATTTGTAACACATACACTATTTTTTTTTTGGTTAATTATATACTATACAGTAGACATCAACATAACCAAGACCAGGGTGGTGTAAAAGAGGAGATTAAATATAAGTAAATACATATTTTTCTTAGAATAACATGGCTGGTGAACTTTTCACACAACTTCGCCCGTCTTGACCCCTCCCAATCAAATATCCTGAACCAAAAACAATGATAAACGATGGCAATTGACAACTGGATAGTAACTAATTACTAAGGGTTCAATTATGCAAACGCGGAGCGACGCGCGGCGCGCAAAGCGGTGAGTCGTTCTCTCGCTTGCTCTCCATGAAGGGAGATAAGCGTCTTTCTCCGAGATGCGCGCCGTTTTTCGCGCCGCGTGATTTTCCGTGTCTCTATAATTGAGCCCTTAGGACCATTTTCACCGACATAATGACCGAGGTTTAAGACAAAATTTGCTGTTTAGAATGGTTTTTGTGTTGATAAACGGCTGATTATATTTTAAACGTCTATTATTTCGTTGGTGAACACGGCCCCAAGAGAAATATTTACCAACAAGAATATTAATACTTTAGCAAAATTTTCCATTATAAAGTAATTTTTCTCAATAAGAATGACATTTACCTTGCTGATGATATGTGGGTCTATGGCCAGCAGCAGTATGAACGGGCTCTTGGGGTCTGAACACAGTGCGTGTACGGCATTCAGCAGTGTTAGAACTTTCTCTTGTTCACAGCTGTCTAAGGCATCGACAACGACCACTAGGCGGGTCTGTTGTCCGGTGAATGCGTCTAGACATGATACCTGGATAAGTGGAAAATTATTTATTAGTCAAAGTTTTTTGTCACTGAAATATTATTCTGTTATTTGTTTTTCATAGCATCTGTGCATAAAATATTGACTAGAATTTTAATACAAAGGTAGGTAAGGTTAGGTGACGAGTTATATTAAAAGTAAAAGGCATAGCATGTACTTAGGCGTTACAAGTAGTCAAAAAGCCTTAGCCTTACCTTTTTCTCTATTTCAATGTATGGGAAATCGGTACATGCATTTGTAAAGATAGACACCGTCATTTCAAAGGTACTAACCACATGCGTAAGCGCCTGCACTTCAGGTCTCAACGCGAGCGTTGGTGCATGTGCGTGCGCCGGTTTCTTCGTGGCCCTCGCTAATCGTGCCCGCGGAGACATCACCAGTGCTGCCAACACTCGGCCGCATGTGTAAAGGTTGGCCAACAGCGCGGCTCCGCTGACTGCGCACGCGCCGATCATCAGTCCCTGTTGGATTTCACGCCGCCTAATCGACGACAACCCTCACTCATTGAGTCGTCGCGTGGTACTTATGTTTAGCCTTAAAATTATACTATACTTGATATGGATGTTTCTTAATCTGCCTGGTTCTATGTCACGAAATACATAAAGATCTGCCTGCAGTTTTTCCTATGCAATTCTTAAACGTTTAGCATATTTTACGTGACGGCCTCTTCTTTACTAGACTTCTTCAACGTACAGTCACAATACGTTGCAGTGATACATTTCGTAAACAAAATGCGTTGAACGACTGCGGCCCTTAGAGTTCGTAACTCTGCGTTTGGACGCCGGGCGCAAACGATTTTAGCCTGAAGGATGGTCGACCGGAAATATTGCCGATTGTACTTTTGCATGTGGCTTACTCTAAAATTATGTTACACGAGAAATCTGCGTTTGTAATTTGGACGCATTTCATAATCGATTAATATTACTAATACTCACTGCGGGTCCTCTTCCCGATCGGTTAAGTACATGATAAGTACGCATAGCCCAACAAGTATGCAAGTAAAGCAAAGTTCAAACGTTACTATGTGAGGTATGCAGCACACACGGCGCCATCTGAAACGAACAAAAGCTGTTAATTAAACGAAATTGGTAAACGCACTTAAACTAATCAGTAAGTAGGTTGAGTAATATTACCGATGTTTTAAGAGAAAACCCAACATTTTCAAGCTCTATTAATTACTTGTAAGGGTAAGGTCTTCTAAATAACTGTGAAGTTCGTCCGACACAAATTGTTTTTACACCCTTAGAAGCATTCGGTTTTTTTTAGCCATGGAACATCGTCAGTATCATGAATCTTTCCACAGCTGACGAGACGTCTATTTGGCACTTTGCCCTGCACATTGGATATTACCGTCACTCCAGCGTTTCACCCAGGCTGGGTGTCATTTGCACCACCACCATATTTAATAGCTTCATATCATTATCATACAAGTACACTCACTTCCAGCCCGAGGTGGACGACACTGGCTTCGGTCGGAACGCCCTGGCCAGCCTGGTGCACACGCGTCCGTACTGGCACTCCAGCGCCTCGCCCAGGCTGGCTATCATCTGCACTACCATAGCATCGCCTTCCTGACCACCGCCGCTTTTCATACCTTCCGTGAAGTGGAACCTACAATGAAAATTATTCAAATTATACAAAAATACATCAAGGATTCTAGAAACTTGCCTGATTTTTCGATCAACACGATTTAGTGGTCTTGTATAAGGTTAGTCGGAAAATCAGCTATCCATATATACATACATAATTCAATATTACTAGACTAACTGACAGATATTTTTATTCGCGATTTCAGGGTAGGACTCATAGTAAAAGTTGTTCATAATCATGAATACAATAACCTTCTTCCGGTTTTAAATTAACCCTGTATGATAAAGACGACTCATTGGGTTACAATATTGAAAAAAAAAAAAAAAGAGCTTATCTGTAGGTAACTCAACCAAAAAATTCTTGGAATAACGTGAAAAATTAAAAGTTAAGAGTTTGTGTACGTTTATAAGGTTTAAATTCGAAAGAAAGGCCTTCATAAGTATTTTCGTACCTTATCGGCGTAGCTGGCAACGCCCTTGGGTCGTTAGGCCCTGGCGGATGACAAAACACAACTTGAAGCGCCAACAGCAACGAGCTGAACTTGCGGCCCAGTGCAGACAGAACTCCGCCAGCCCACCACCATTCATATCTGTAAACAAAAATACTTACTGAATTTAAATGTTAGGGCAATTGTAATAACATAAAAAAATATTGTAATAAGTAAATCATTTCCAGTTTATTGCAATTCTACTGAGAGCACTATAAAAGTGAGAACCTCCTCCTTTTTTTGAAGTCGGTTAATGAGATAAAAGACAGAAATAGGTAACATAAAAGTAAAACTTTTTTTCTAAAATAATACACACTAAATTCCTTGTGTATGTTAGCATATTTATTAGTATAATAGATATCGGTACGAAGAACAACAACAATGGTGGACCAGAAATATTTGCATGGTTTCACAGAAGCATTTTGACCTTTGTCGTTTACACTAGGACAACACTGACAAGTGATTACTCGAGCACTGAGTAAGGTCCTATCACTGCTTGGTTTTGTAATTATAAATATTGATAGTGATTAATTTTGTGTTCCGATTGATAGGTACCTACTTATGAATACTCACTTATTGCCGGTATACCAAAATATGTAGAACGCGATGTAGATGGTGGCGAAGAGCGCGAAGCAGAGCCCGAGCGCGACGTAGGGCGGCGCGCCCGCCAGCGCGCCCGCCGCGCCCGCCGCCAGCGCCGCGTGCCACGCGCCCCACGGCACCGCCCACGACCACGCCCAGCCTGTCTCGCTCCACTGCCGCGCGAAGTTCTTCATCTCCTCTGCCGAACGGTATTAACACTGTAGCGAATTCTACTTAGGAAGACAACTAACTCAACTACAGAGTGGCGCGAAAATATGAATTGACCAATCAGATTACGAGGCCTGCATCGCGCAAGGATAAAGATAATCGAATCTAACACATATACATCTGTCCGATATCAACCGTCGGGCTTCGGACCACCAGGCAATATAACCTCGCCTGGTCGGAGGATCCTTCCTTTTCAATCGAGGAACACCATACCTCGTTCCTCCACAATACTTTATGCACTATGTACAGAGGCGGACTTAATGCCGTAAGCATTTTCTACCAGTCAACCTAAGGGTGATGCAGAGAAAAAAGATGGTAGGTGCACGGACGAGATAATTATACTGAATAAAGTAAAATAAGCATAGTTACTTATAACTATTTATACATATGAATTTATATACTATACAATAGATACCTATATTTACACTATTATGGCTGTATTATGGTATGGCTTTGTGTGTATGTTGGGACTGATCCAGAATTCTAACAAGGCCGCTTTAGATGAATCATAATATGATTCAGATTACAAAATAATATCCACATAATGTACGACTTTTAATTTAAGTCGCGTAAGTTTCATATTAAAGCAATCATATATTTGACAGTTAATTATACGAAGATTAGTAGAATTGCTCAATGTGGCCTTTCTAGACCCCCAGCTCATTGCTGTCATGGCAATGTTATAAAAATGTCTTACTACAATCAGGCTTTTAGTTTAGATTGTTCTCACTGTATAATTTTTCGGAAATAATCCACTCATAAAATATTGTAAGAAATTCAGAATTTCTTGGCCGTTCTTCTCCATAGATAATCCATACTTTGGAACGTGGCATCTAGAGTCTGGCTATTCTTAGTGCCCGTAAATAGTTTACATCAAGGGTCTTCAACTCGCGGCCCTCGAGCTGTCTGCGGCCCGCGAAAACTTCGTTTGCGGCTCAGCGACAGCTTGGCCAAATTTAATTGTTTTTATTTACTTATAAATTTATAATGGAAAATAATATCATGATTTCCCCTGTGTTGCGATCCGCGAAAACTAAAAGCAAACATTCTCTGGCCTTAACATCAAAAAGGTAGGACAACACCATAGAGTTAGGATATTTTTGCTACGCTCCGGTAACACGGAAGTGACGACTGACACGCGAAGTACGTACTTTATCTTTTTTGTTAAACATATTTGTTGATTGAAGAATTACATAGTATATCGTCCCTTTGGGACTCCAGAAGAAAGGTAATTATAACGCGTCAGATTGAAAGTCATCCCGAGTTTTTGTATGGCAGCTCAGGGTAATAAACCACTCATTTCACCCCAGGCTAACTTTAAAAAAACGCCCGTATTGTTAGACCATACAAAGTTAGATATAGCGATCACATCTTAAGGACATTACGCCAGCTTCGCGCGCCTCGCGTTTCACTCATACAGCTATACAGTTAGCACGCACACAGCCGTCTACGCGTCTGTGTTGTTGGAGCGCGTATCATGCACCGCATGCACCGCATTGAATCAACATGATACTTTGCCAGCTTTTACTTAGTAGGGAATGTTTTAGTTTTTGCGTAAGTAGGGTATAAATTAATTTTTAGTTGTAATAAATGAGCAATTAAATTATTATAAAATTTTAATATTTTTCGTCTCAAGTGCTTTTTTTTACCCATGACGCGACGCGACAAAGAATCGCGTGGATTGCCGTCATCGGTCTGATATCACATAAACGTGCGACCTAAGAAAATGTATGGACGGTCGCAAATGTTTACTGACCAAATCGTACGATATGACAATATCGCTCACAGATCTGTTCGATGGTTCGATGTCGAACCGCATACATCCTAATGACATGCGATATCACTTCAAGTGTACATTGTACATACGTGGGCGCGGGTGCGCTCGACTCTGTTTCGACTTACATGCGATTTCTTGTTAGGTATATCGATGAGCGACTTCAGTTACGCAACTAGGTTTACAACTAGTTAGATACTTATCTCTGTGTCAGACATCCTAGTTTGTATCAATAATAATTGCTTTAATATTTAAAAAAAATGATCAAAATACCTTTCTAATCGCGATCCTTTTATCCGGTTATTGTACTCATCATTATGAAGAACTTTTACTATGGGACCAACACTGAAATCGCGAGAAAAGAAATAGCTGTTCTAATTATTGGTATGGAACAGCCATGGAACCGCTGATGTTTTTTTCGCGATTTCCTTGTTGGCCCCATAGTAAAAGTTGTTCATAATGATGAGTACAATAATCCCTTAAAAGGATCGGGATTAGAAAGGTAGTAGGTATAATTACACCCTACCATAATATTCACAGCGCCATGCAACAGAATTAGCATAGAACACTGTTGCTAGAAAAAGCAATACTGGTAAACGCACGGCTACATAGACATACCAAGCTTAAATACATTTTTAGTATAAGCTGAACTGTCATTGTATGGAAAGACTATACAATGGTAGGTCAGCTTATACCGAAAATGTATAGCTTGATATATAGGCTTGTTACCAATTTTTTATTTTTATTTACATTATTCTACCTACCTAGCTACTTACCTACCTACCCTATCTACCTACATACCTATCGTAACTACCTTTTCTACCTACATACCTACCCTACCTACTTACCCTACCTACCTACTCCATGTACCCACGTACCAACATACCTACCTACTTACCATACCTACCAACATACTTACCTACTTACTATACCTACTTACCCTCACTACCTACTTACCCTCACTACCTACTTACCTACCTACCTACCCTATCTACGTATTTACCCTATCTACGTACTTACCCTATCTACGTACTTACCTACCCTAAATACCTTTTCTACCTCCATACCTACCCTATGTACTACCTACCTACTTTTTCTTTATTAATTTTTCCCCTAAAGCGCCTTTTGTAAGCCATAGGTATCTTAAAAAAAAGTTAAATTAAAACATACATAAAGAAGTCTAATTTAATCTTCCTATGTTATTTGAACTCCATTACATTAAAATATATTATGTACTCGCCAAAGTTTTGTTTATAATAAAAAGTATCAATACGTCCCAGTCGCGCTAAAAACTCGTGAACCCACGATATTATTTTACGCAGCACGCGACGACGGGAGCGACACACGTCCTACCTCTGAAAGGCCTCGGCCGGGAATGAAAGCTGTCGCGGTTTCGCGCCGATTATATAGCAGTACTAAATAATTCATAGTAAAATAAAGATATAAGTTATTAAAAAAATATTTGAACTATGTTTTAGAACGTAAATGGCTTCATTTAATAGGTCTAAACAAAAACAAAAATACCCCAGATTTCAACCTAAAGTAACACGTTTAATATCTCGAAAAGTGGCTAAAATGACAGTTTTGATTATACTTTTCTTGAATGAAAATTTACAGTAATCGAGTGTTTTTGTTAAACAATCACTAATAAATTTTATTATTTTTCATAAAGTAATATTGTTATAAGTTTGTCGTATATGGTTTTACTAATATCTCGCATCAAAGAAGACCGTCGACCGCTAGTTTAAAAAAAGGCTTGAATAAAAACTGTTCTAATAGGAAAAATATACGAATATATGGAAAAAAATAATTACCATGCAATAGATTATGAAATTCTGATTAATATGACGTTATTATTATATTTAAAAATTAAACAAGTTATGGTTTTGTTGTCCGTTGAAAATCATCAATTTTGACTGTAGCGTGGTTCTAACGCATGAACGCTCTTAATATTTATAGGCGAGCCAAGTTTTATGACTAGATAGGTCCGGGTTTGGTCTGTTGACGCGCCAAATTATTTAACATTATAATTATCCGCTGCGGTGTCACAGATGATGATAATGGGTGTGTGTGACAAAGTGTTGATTGATGTGTGGGAACCTATTTCAATGTTATGTCATTTTGATTAATATTAATTCGACAGGAATCTAATGACGAGATGGGCGTGCCAACTAGCAGGAAGTTCTGCATCTTCTTAAGGAATGCTGGGCGTTTTAGTGACTGTTTGTTTGACAATATTTTTATTATATTTAAACGTTATTGTTCACTAGAGAGGGTGACTCATAAAATCTAAAAAAAGACGCAAGGGTTATATGAAATCGATGGGTGCACGCAACCATTATATAGGAAGATGTTCAGAAGTTAATAGATGTTCTATGCGAGTAGTGTTTACTGTCGTAGTGTACCATCTCATTATTGCCTGTTCAATTTAATGATACCTACGACATTTTAATCATTAAAGATAATTATCATTCATCATCATCAATTTATGATTGCCAGATTCATTACAGTTGAAAGATATTGGCACTTTGAAAAAAAAAAAACAATATTTAATTATTCCCTATGTTATTACTAAGATTTAAATTGTATTGTGTTTTTACCATAAGTAATTCTTATTCTTAGAAGAGACGTCTGGCAGAGATAAAAAAAATATAGTGCGGGGACTTCAAATCAAAATGGGATATGGCCAGATGGATGATGATGGTTATCAAGAAGAGAAATAGCGAGTTTAACAAACACTTACCTTTAAGTTTATTGAGCAAAAATGATTTCCCGGATCCCCATCGCGCGTACAGTCCGACAGTGATCGGCACCGACAGGCTTGGCTCCGACAGCATATCGGCCAACGCCGCACTGTACAACTCATATCCCAACATGTTCTCATTGTCTTCATTCGTGTTCAGCTTCCGTGCGCCGAAGATTTGGCCTAATATGGTTTTGTTGTAGCTCATGTCTATGTTGTACGGCGTTTCGTTCAGCTTGTTGGGTTTGTACAACAGTTGGCTGTTCTTCGGATTACGGAGGAGAATTTCTACTATTTGCTGTAAAAGAAATATGAGAGAGTGATTGAAATGCAGGTTTAGGCAGAGATGTAGTGTAGTAATTTTCAATCTTTTTGGCCGCTCTCAACTTAGCGCAAGCCGATGCGCAGAAAGCAAAATTAGGTATCAGCAGGACGTAGGAGGTACACACGGTCGGTCCGTCGACTGCGGTCACCCGCGGTCTTCCCGCCCCGCTCGCGCCCTACATTTAGTGTAAGTGTTATGTCCATACGTGATACATACGCACAAAGCGCAATGCGCTGCGCTGTGGGCACTTCAGAGCGGTCAAAAAGTTTGGAGACTAGTGTACATCTGCAGTACGCCAATCATGGTACTAAGTTACATGTAGTGGGAGATAAGCCTGTTGGTTTTACCCAAATACAATTCGAAGCCTAGCCAGAAGGTTGATACTGAGAATTACTTAATGGAAAACCCGACCTGTCAATCTAATTCAGCATCCGAATCTCGGTAGTCGCAGTTATGCGAAAAAGTATGTAAAAATGTAGGTAGGTATATTAAAATCAATAGACAAGGTCAATGATGAGTTGTATTGTATAATAATTTAGTGTAGGTATGAACTCGTCGAGAAAAATATGTTAGACTGTGTATAAATTATAGATATAACATAATGACAACAATCATGGAAGATGTGAATATGATTTTTAATAAATTATGAGTTGTTTATCTATTATTTTCCTGTTTAGCAAGTCTTGTTTTTTGTTCCGATTTTATAAAAAGTTGGCTTTTTATTAGTTTGTTTTTATTAATATTTAATTGCATTGTAATAAAGTTTTTGAACAACTTTGAAACATGTGTTACGGACGTCAAAGAATATTCATTGACGTCCGAAACGCATGTCGATATTTAAAAAAAATATATTTATTTTACATTGGTTATAATATATGGAATTCTTTCAGCTGCCTGTGTAAGTGTAAACATGATAATTATGATCCCATCGTAAAGCATACGAATCTAAATTGAAAAGTTATAAAAAATGCAATTCTTAAATATCATTCTTGATTCCTTTAAATCTTCAATATAGAAAATAATATTCTAATAGCTTTATATTTACCTTAGACCTGGCCCTCATAGCGATATGTAGCACCGTATCACCTCTGTTGTCAGCCACGTTCACGCGAGCTTTTCGCTCCAGCAGTAATTGAACCATTTCCGCATGCCGAGAACGAACAGCACGCATCAATGGTGTGTCTCCATTCTATAGAAAAGTATTGTAATTTAGATTGATAAGGATTGTTCAGTGAGGTCGTGATTGGATTATTTCGCGTAGTACTCAACAGAAATATATTCAACATGACAGAGTAGATAAACGACATATTACAGATAATTGCTAAAGAGAGCAAACGGTCGCGACTATCTGTGATAAATCTATCGGTAAATAATTAAGTATGATGTCCCTATTCAGGTCTAAATAATATCTGGAAATTATGTAGGTACATCACATAACCGCATCTTGCTTGTAATTCTCAAATAAATAGACTAAGAGGTTATTATTGAGAAGTTCTCTAAATAAACTTGCCAAACCAAGGATCAAACCTACGGACTATGTTCATCGACAATTTAACAGTATGTATAAAACGAAATCGGCCGATTACCCATACAAAAATTCATGTTTAAACGGCTGATGATTAACGTAGAAAACATAATATTTAATAAATATCGGCATACTGTCCTCGATTTAATAAGTAATAAAACACACGACAGCTGACTGATAGTGACTCATACATAGTCGTAATAACATTTGCTCAAAACATGTATTCTAATGGAGACGGGATTTTTTTTCTAACCCTATTTCCCAATGACGTTTCTATGACAAACATATTTAGCATGCGTTGTTGAATTACATTAATAATGTTATAGATTTCTTCAACCGGCTTTTCCCAAGCTATTGCAACAGTTTCCGTTCGAACACCTATCGGTCATGCGGTTATTTGTAACAATGTTGTCAATTCCTTCAAAGTCACGTTTGGCAAATTTTTGCTTAACTGTTCGACTTCCATTCTGATAGAGATGAGCGGAAGAAAACATATTGCATCGACCCTAAATAAAATGGGATAAGGATAGATAGGAGAATGATTATGTTCAATTTCGGTAACCTTCAGGATCAATATCCTGATTATAGCATATACATAATTCTTCAGGATATAGTTACGGTAGAAACTTCGAACTCAGGCTTTTTCTAAACACTTTATTGGGAGAGGCTATATCCAAAGCGGCTACGATAATCTGCTGAAGCTAATGATGCGGTAAAATATAACCTCTAAGGTAGACAGTATCAGAGTAATATATCATATTATTAATAGTGAATTTGTACTTACAATAGTACTATGTTCTAGATCAGGATTAGACGCCAGTAACAGTTTCAATATAGAAACATGTCCTTTCTCCGTGGCTGTGTAGACGGGCGTCTTCTTCTCCTTGCCCGGCAGATCGACGTCAACGTGCTTCTTCAGTAGAGCCTCTACTATGTTTTTATGACCACCTTTCACGGCGTGAATTAGCGGTGTGTCTTTTGATTGATCCTAAAAATATATCAATAAGGTAAGGAGTTCTTAGTGTTACATTACTAAATAAATGTAAAAATAAGAAGAGATCATAATTATACGTTTAAAGAAGAGTAAGCTCTCCGGTAGTTATTAGCACCTGTTATGAAAATAATAGAACATTCAGCTTACAGACACAGAAAAATTAATAATTTTATCTTTTGATTTTATGGATAAATACCCTACGCCAATTTGGTCCAGCAATAAACATACCCCCGAAGAAATATACAATAGATCAACAATTATATTTATAATAGCTTAGTGAATGCTATCTATAAAATTACCTGCACGTTAATATAAGCGCCGGAGTTAATAAGAGCCAAAGCGATATCGTAGTATCCCTCTTTACATGCGATAGCTAGAGCTGTGTAGCCGTCCTTGTCTAACGCGTTTACATTCGGCTTATGTTCCAGCAGCATTTGGACGATCTCAAAGTGATTACCTGTAATAACACAAACCACTAGTTAGAGCAGAGGTTCCCAACCAGTGGCACAAGAACCACCAGGGGTCCGCGAAAATTAAATTAAGGTCGGAAAAATAAAGTTATAAAGCCATATATTATTATAATAAATAAACTTATTATAATAAGTTTATTTTCAAATTCTCAGAATTTTTATTTTGGACCCCAAGGTTCACCTTTCAATAAAGTCCTGGTATTCTCTGGTCAAAAATAGGTTGGAAACCACTTCGCTAAAGACAATAGAGCAGTGGTGGCATCGTAGTCGTATCGTAGCATTCGTAGCCCCGAGTTACCAGTCGTAAATGTGTCAGATTTATTAATGACAAATTTTCACATTATTAATTATGACGGTTTTAACGGTCAAGGAAACTTGCTTGTCCTAGAAACAAAAAATCCAATGATTGTCAACCGTCTATCCGCCCTAGGTCTGCGTGGTGAACTATGGCCCAGCCCCTCTCTCGGAGAGGAGGCGTACGTACCAGAAGTAGATACATTATTAGGCTGATGAGTAATGGTGAGTAACATAACAGTAATCCTATTTATTGCATACACAAAATATATAAACAAAAAAACCGTAGTTAAAAAAGAAAAGTACAATCGGAGGTCTTATCGCAATGCGGCGATAAATGAATAAAACGCATGTAAAATACATACAAGTAAAAACAATGAATATGTCTTTACCAAAGTCACCGTGATCTTTCAGGAGGATAAAAATATAAACAATGTAAGAACTGACTTTAATACTATCATTAACAAATCAAATAATCTGTAATACATACACAAAACATTTGACATGACAAGTTTTGTTATTTATTTTTTAGCCTAAAATGTAAACTGTAGGTACCTTGTCGGTTTTTCAAACTAAAATTAGCACCTATTTATCAATGCAAAATATAATTAGTTACACAAAATTTTCTGGGATAATCGATTAAGTTTCTATGACAATAGCTACGTATGGCTAATGAAGCTGAGCAAATTGTGATGAGTATTAAGTACGGTAACTTAAAGACAACCATATAGAAATAATCAATAGGTAGTTTCTATATCGAAATATTATGGCAAGGAGATGAGCCAACAAAATCGTAATCTGTTCAACGTTTGTTTAACGTGGTTATCGAAGATGCAGGACTGTCTTTTACGCTTCTCAATCGGCTCTGATTCTTTGCGGCTGAGTCATTCAGCATTTTTAATATGGAAAAGTGACAACAGCCAACAGTATAAAATAAGTACAGCTTACCATGTGTAGCCTGCAGTAGAGGCGTCCAGCAATACATGCCAGCGTTGTTAGGGTCTGCGCCGGCTCGCAACAACGCTGCGCAAGCGGCGACGTCGCCAGCTCGCGCCGCCCATGTCAAAGCAGACGTGGCGTACTTATCGCATGAGTTCGCGCGCGCGCCCGCAGCAAGTAAGCGTAGGACTACGCCGCTGTGCTTGCGACCCGCCGCCCATACTAACGAGCTGAAATTGGAGTGGCACTTTTTAGTGCTATCTAAATGCCTTTAAAAATATCCTAGGGTCTCAGCAGCACCTTCTTTTTTTGGAGCCTATATCAGGGCGCAAGGTATGGATATATAGCCTTAAATGAGGTCTGGGAGAAATGCTAGCAGAGAACTATCGAATGCAAACGAAGAAAATCTGTTGGCCTGGATTTGACGACCAATTCAAAAGGCTGCCTTACTTAATACAATATAATAAAACGTTAAAAATTGCAGTTATGTTTTTGAAAAGCTTTTCGTTCATCAGAAGAATTTTATTCTGAAGAGGTACTGTTCTATCAGATCCTTTGGTATAAACAAATCAACTTAAAGGGCTAGTACTATGTCGTATATATTATATTGTAGCGTTACCTCTGTGGAGACAGAAAACCGGATACCAAACATCTTTTTACCGTTATATCCCTCGATTTTACATTTTGTCTTGTGTCAAGGAGGACAAGGGTGGAGGTTACAAACGGGTTCGTCCGGCGAAAAGTCGGGGACAAAACCATCCCTCTACAGTTTTCTTTCTTAATTTTTCGTTTTGTCTTCTGTGTAGGAGACAAAAGATGGAGAAAGTGGGTTTGCCTACCCGCCGTATTAGGCCTGCAGATGGTTCTAAAGTTACAAACCAGTAATCGTGAGTATCTTTTAAAAAAAATTGACGGCACGCTTTTCGCTATATTTAAGCGATTGGCTTTCTACGCTACGTGCTGCGGGTTCGGTTCCCGCACGGTACAAATATTTGTATGATCTGCAGATAGTTGTTACAAGTCTGGATGTTTGTGCATGTGAAGATTTGTGTTTGTAAACGCACCCACGATACAGGATTAATTCCTAGTGTGGGGCAAAGTATTGTTTAAAAAAAAAAAAAACTTAGTACCATTCTTATATTTTTGGTCCATTTTCTCTTTTACGAGTACCAATAAAATTAATTTCGTGTTAAGGTGATGATTTGTTTCATTCCATCTCGCTACAATATGCACGTTTTTGGAAACCATTTAGCTTAATGTGATTTAAAATAACAAGTGTATCGTAGTGCAAATATCTAATTCACAAAGTTAATATACAATAACTTTGTGAATTTGACATAGAACTAACCGCAAACTGATATTTGTATGATTACTATGTTTCTTGGTCAATACTTATTATATACCTACTGAGTAAACGTATCATGTTAACAATATGTCTTTGTCGTGTACCGTACGAACTACGAAAAACCGAAACGTCCGTCAGTCTGCTGCCATGACTGTTCAATGTTAAAGTTATTATTGGTAAAGTTATACTATTGACAAAAACACTTCAATATAACGAGTTAACACACTTATCACAGTATCTTTTTTGGGATCTTTAAAAACATTTTTTTTAAGAGTGTTACTTGTTTCTTGACAAGTTGGGATTCTTCATCTATTTTGGACTGAAGACGTATAAATAAATATAACATACTTGATATTATAGTGGCCATGTGCGTGAACATCTGCGCCCTTCTCCAGCAGCAAAGCTACAATTTCTTCATGGCCCTTATATGACGCCCAAAGCAATGGTGTCCACCCGCCCTGTTCGAGAAAAAGGATAACGTTAATTAGTTTTAAATGTAAGATTTTATAGAACAAGACTACTTAAAAGATATAAATAATATACTATAATATATATTATATACTAGCGACGCAGCCCCGGCTTCGCACGGGTGCATGTTCTCTACTATCCTTACATTAAGTATGAAAGTATTATACATATAAACCTACCGGAAGAAATGCTCATAATGAGAGTAAATAAAAATCTGTATCAAAATCCGTTGTATAATCAAAAATTTGTTAGCGAACAAACAGACAGACGCGGCGCGGCGGGTGAATTTATTTTATACTATGTAGTCATAGTCACTTTAATAATTTAGTGACTGTCCTTCTCGTCGGAAACTAAATCAGGAGTCGCACACATTTACTAATTGCGCAAATCATGACCCCATTTCTATGTTTGGCTACTGACCAAAAATATTCACCCCAACTATTATCATAAACTGTTTACATTGTCACTTCAGAAACCTTTATAATAAATTACCATCTTTACTCTTTCGGAATAAACAAAACAATTCGGTTACGTAAGCTGCAGCTTGAATTAAAAATAAAATTTATAGATTTGACCGCGTTCGAGTAACGATTTTTTTTCCCATATATTTAAGTATATTAATGGTGTTGTTCAAAATTTTTAAGGTTAAATTTACAAGTAAGTATAGCCACGTCATGATAAAGATATTGGTCCAAAATGCTGTTTTCTAATGTAAATGATTGGAAATTAAGAGTACTAGACGAGGCATTTAATTATTTATGAGAGATTGGTTCTGGCTGGAGGAACGCATTATATTTTAACCAGATTTTAGAATGTGTTGGATGTCAGTGACATCTTGGCAGAGATCCACGTCAAGTATAAATATAGGTACTAATTTTGAGTACACAGTCCAGAATACATTTTGGTCATTGCTCTATTATAAATATATAGGTTAGAATATTTTGCATGTGCATATTTATGCAGTAGAATGCATATAAAAAAATACTTAAAGAAAAAAAAGCAAATTCTTAATTAAGTAAAGCCTTGTATTTGAGCCGTTTGAAACGCAACAGGTATAAATACTGAGTTAAAATTCAAGTCAGACAAAACATAAACATCTGTCTAAATCAAACATCAATGACGTCGATTTCAGCCTTCAGAAAAAAGAAAATCGCCTATTTAATACTAGTGTTTTGTATCCAAAAATGCTTTGAAATATACTTTGAAACTCTGCCATGATGTTTAAAAACATGTCACAATGCAGACGGCTATAAAATTTTAAAAACATCTGTTCAGTGCAAATACCTTAATTTTTTTTTAACAAACTCTAACTTGGCTTCTATGTTTCAATATTTCATCCTCATGTTTTAAATTCATTTATCTTCAGTTTTTTATTTCTTGCCAAAATGGGAACTGAGGACTGTTTTTCTGAGGTATGCGTGACTGTGTATGTTTTATGCGTATTTCTTGTTGGCTCCTAGAGTCGAAACGGCAGGATGGGTTTTTGTTAGATGTTTAATTCTAAAGTGAGTAAGGTGAAAGCACCATTAGAGATTATTATCATTATAGGTTATGCATAAAAGTTAATCATCTCAAATCTGTCCAGAGTATCAAAACTGACTGAAATAGCATAATATTTGCGAGATCATTATTGGCATCACGGTAACAAGTTTTAGTCAATCAATCTGGTTCACAACTCTTCCTATAAATATACGGTATATACAAAACTTATAATTTGCCTGGTTATCTGGAATTTCAAGGGACATGTTATTTGTTTTCGTAAAGAAGTAACACAAAAATTCACAGTTTATGGGTTTTTTTTACATCGCGCACCTACCAACCAGATTATTATAACTTTTCCTCAATGAGTCCACTTTTGGAATATTTTTTCAAAATGTGCGTCATTCGTGTGGAAAAAAATCTTAACTTATTTTAACACTATTCTAGCCTCACTGACAGTGTCTCTAATAGAAATATTCAGTTTTGGCTCACACTAGTTCCTTGAAAGCTTAAAATGTTTGTCCTCGCTACGCTTTTCATCGCGCCTAATTTTGGTTTCGCCAGACTCGCTTCACCTTTTGGTTCTTAACATTATTAGAATAAGAGGTTAGTAAGTAAGAGTAAGATAGGACCTTGGTCCTTAATACTTGTAAGCCTGTAAAGCTGATATCAGACGGTTCACTTTTAATTAATTTATGTGTTTCATTCAGATATTTCACTAGAAATGAAACGTCTGAACACAAAATGAATTAAAAGTGACGAATGAATTCAATGTTGAATTTCGGGATTCGGCATCATTCAATCGCGCTCCGAATGATCGAAAAATGAAGCGTGCAATTTCGTTCGATGACATATTCGAGAAAAAGAGCGGATGAATAACGTTGATTTTATGCGATTTTATGTCATTTTATATGTGTCGTGTGAACGTGGAATGAAAATAAAATAAAATTCACTCGAGTGAACCGTCTGATATCACCATAAAGCACTTAGCTCGCGGCGCGGTCAGTATCTCTCAGTCCGCATGCGATAACGGCACCTATATTTCCATAGATTGTAAAAATCTAGATATGGAACTTACGGCTCGATTTTCTGCTGCAGCAGCGTCACGCGACGATGTAATGCATTTTTAAAAACACTTAACATCATCATCAATAAATAGAAGATCACAAAATTTATAATAATATTATTAATATATTATAATTAGTTTGTGATTTTCAAAGAACAAATAAGCACATGGCGTGAAGTGATTTTTTAATTAAGTTAAATGCAAATCACCAATATTCGCAACGCAACTGCTTTTCCGAAAAATTACGCGCTATAAAATGTTGAAATAACGTATTTTTTGTGAAATTTCCAGTCAACATTATTTTTTATTTTTATCCATGACGATACCTTTTTTGGAAGTTTAAAAATTACACATTAATATTAAGTTATCCTTTTAATAAGAACTAATAGATGGTTATTTTTTGGGCCCATATATTTTAGCGTATGAAAATCATATTTTTACCAATAAAAGACCTTAAATAATTACCTAATATAAAAGAAAAATTAGATTTAAGTTCAATCGGAATCATGAAATCTTAAAAGTAATGTTTTGATTATTTATACAAGGCGCAATGCCTTTTAGTGCGTTCTAAATTAAATTATGATAAAAAATGGCTTTGATTAATTGCAATCAAATATGTAGGATTAAACTAAAAAAATATCTATCACTGTTTTATTAGGATTTAATCTTTGATTTAATCAATCACACTATATAAACAATGGCGCACCGTATAATGTTGACAACCTTATGTCAGAATCCAGAACGTACAAATAACATAAACAAAGATTATAATACCATTGTAATATTTGTAATCTAGAAAATATAAAGATCATAATAAAGTGTTTCGTCCGAATACGTTGGAATGGGCGAGTGGCCTATTCTCCATACAAATAAAATTGGTCTCCTCTCCTTTTATATTATGAAAAGACAATAAAATGAAAGGCGAAATGAATAGTTCATTTCGCCTTTCATTTTATTGTCTTTTCAAGCGCGCAGGCAGAACTGATCGCACCAGTAGTAACAAGCGCTGTCATTGGCACGATCGGTTTTCACGATTATGAGAACTGTACTTTTATAATCACACAGTCCTACATTTCTATTATTTTTCGCTTTCTCACAATTAGAGACCAAAATTGTCTAAAATGGGTCGATTGGTAGGACGGACGGATTCCTAACATTTTTGAGTTTCGGAATAAAACTACGATTTTCCTACGCTTATCACAATTGTCTAATACACGACAACAGTTCATCGGTGACAGGGTTGACAAAATAGTAGCAATAAAAAAAACTTAGCTCTCCTTCCTGATAATACTTTATACACAAAAATTTATGACAGTAATCTCAAACGGAATACAGATCTTTTAAAAAATCGTATTTTTTATTTACAGTCACATGTTTGAAACAGCCTTTCCAACCCCAAATGTGCGTGAAGATAAAATATACCTATAAATTAACCAAAAAACCATTAAATTTCGGAGATTTGACCTTTCTGCCGGTACATCAGGCCGCAGTTGACGCCATGACGGTCAAGGCCATCGTATCGACGCGGCCGGCGCGGCGTAGCTATGTGACCATAAAACAGCACCCCCTTCATCATATTATTTTGTTTTTGACTTGTTCATTTTTTCCAAAACGTGTTACACAAATATACTCATTGATAATATGAATAAGTATCGAGTATATGTCTCAAATAAGCTACAATTGATTAAAAAATAATAACATCGTCTGACGTTCTACCAGACAGGTAATAATAAATACTTTAATAATAATTTAAATTGTTTTGACGTTCTATCAGGGCTTTCTATATTTTTAAAAATAAATTAATCTATTTATTTATTGGCTTACCAACTTAACTCACACATAGAGAGTAACATATTAATATATAAGTTTTTCAAACTTTGATCTCGCGTATATTTAAATTAAAGATTATTTTTTTGACGAATTTTCTGCGCACTCGTCTCAGGAAGCCTACTCCGCTTAATCGACCAAACCACGCCAAACGGCGAGACCAGAGGGCCTCCAGCCTCCTACCCACAGAGGCATTAAAATTGATTTAGGGGATGATTGGCCCCTTGGATCGGTCTGTCTTCTTGTAAAAGGTTTTAAAATAGTTGTCTGTCTGGTGGACATATATAAAAATAGAGCATCAGAATTTACGTGAAGTTAAGTAATTATTTTGGGAGCTTTAAAGCGTCTGCAAAGCAATACGGCCGACGGAAAGTGTTTGGGAGTATTGGCGACATATTTTTAAGGATATTGCCTAAAATATACGTAAAAATCAGTTTGGAGAATTTACCTGAAATTTAATGATACCTGAAAATTGGCCGTCTAAGCAGGTAGTCATGCGTTCTTAGTACATACTAACACTACTCAATCGTCCACATTTCCTTCGTCAGAAAATACGTGACGTCTGGTGGCTCTGGGATCTTACTCTATTACTTCGGGTCTATATCTTGTAATTTTCCACAAGCGGTACCATAAGACAATTCGTTGAAACTGGATCCTATAGTAGGTACCTATCATTTCATAAATACGGATGTTCAAAGTAATTTATTTTATAGTACATTTGGAATAGGATCTAAGATAAAAATAAATTGTAGTCAGAAATTCCTCATTTATTTCTATTTTTCCGGAAATTGCCCAAATCCCGCTCTTAGAGAGGAGGCCAGAGTCTCAGCAGTGAGAATGTTAGAACTAATGTTGATTAATGTTTTAATCAATA
Organism: Allophyes oxyacanthae; assembly: GCA_932294325.1. NCBI lineage: Eukaryota > Metazoa > Arthropoda > Insecta > Lepidoptera > Noctuidae > Allophyes > Allophyes oxyacanthae. Next base: position 11,049,632 of record OW028613.1, on the reverse strand, counting down.
GTGTTTGTTAAAATCTCTGGTGTGCGTGTGGGACACAGAAGTAACGGTTTCAAGAAAAAATAAAATTTTATGACAACAATAAATACAACTTTCAATTACATTTATGGAGTTGGGAATATTGAATTTTTAAATCTTATGTCGTACTTGTTTGGTTAGGTTATTCATAAAACTTTATGAATCATAAATACTGATGAAGATTGTAAGTAGGTATCTTGTTTTCGTTATTATCTTGAAAGTAGCCTCCCTATATGTTCAATAAACACCTCTGGGGGACCATCCATAAAACGCGTGACATTTTTTTTTTAATCCACTATGATAAAATTATGCATCGTATCGCCGTGGCAATATATTTACAAAGAATCAGGCGTCTAAAATAAGAATACTGATGGAACGAGAGCCATATACAGTACCTACAGCTTAATAGTAGGTAATATACCCAATATTACCTACTATTAAGCTGTAGGTACTGTTAGCAACAATTTTTTTTCGGATCAAAACAATCTTTTTGAAAGTTGTTCTATATATATATAGTTCCAGATTATTGACAAGCAACAGCATGAACGTTGCTAGAAGCTCTGTTGCCATCAATACGTTCGCCGGTCGTAGTGGCTATGATGGGCCTTGGAGTAAAAAGGAATAGGTATTCGCGTATGGGGTTATTGGTAGAATATAATTATTAGTTGAACACAATCGCTGTTGTATATTTACTCACACAATCTCTGGAATCTACGCGTGCGCCGGCATCCAACAGTTCTTTAGCGATGGTGAGGTGTCCGCCACGCGCCGCGAACGCCAACGGGGTCCAGCCGTCCGAGTCCGCGGCGCTTGCGTCCGCGCCAGCCGCCAGCAGCATCCGTGCCGCCGCCACGCGACCGTTCTCGCATGCGCACATGAGGGCCGTCGTGCCATTCTGTACCGCAAAAAATTGTCCATTAGGTATAGGTGGGTGGTTTGGAAATTTTTAATAGTATAGACATTTAAGTTATGTTGGAACTATTTGAAGAGAGGAGGCGCTATAATAGAAAAGTCTTATCTCCAGCAATTTACTACAATATACAACGAGGTTCTGAGAAAGTATTGAACAAGTGATTGTTCTCTAACTTTTTCAAAGTAGTATGGATTTAAGTACATAATTATGGTGGGTTTATCTTAAATATGTACAAAATGAATAATTTGGCAGTAGATTCACGATCTCTTAATTATTTTTAGTTCAGTAGTGTGATTTTATTATTTTTTGTTCTATTTATATCATGATAATTCCTGGAATTGATATTCTCACCTTCTCATCTCATCTCAAATAACCATAATTATATTATTTAGTTCCATGGTTCGGACCGTTCACATAAACACTTAGAAATTAACCAATCACATACCTATTAATTAATATTTTTGATGAATGTATTGAAAAGGGTTCTATAATATTTAATTATCTATTAATTACCGGACATCCTGTATATCTCAACTAGATAGAAAAAAAAACTTGTTTGTTTACCAGTAATCGATGACTCACAGTTACGCATTATTTACAGATAAGATTAAAATATGTGCTGGTCCATTTCCCACTAATTGAGTGGCCTGTAAGTAGAATGCGTAATCTTTATAAAATTCCTGTCCGTCGGGATTCGGGAATTTCTTAGATCTTGGGACTTGCTTTTTCCAGTATTTTTATTATTTTAGGGATATACGCAGGCTATGCTCCTCTTTTTTTTATCGTCTTAATTTCTACTACGGCCTATTTCAAGAGTTAGTTTGTTCGAGCTTATAAAATATTTTCATCCATTCAACTTTGGTTTTATCTAAAGCTTTTGAGTTCCGTAATGTTTTTAGGGGTGATTACCTCATAAGTAGGCATTCACTATATGACTATAACATTGAGAGGCTTATACTCTGATTAATTACCAATAGTTCGAAAAGAAGTCTTCGCTGATCACTAGCAATTAATACTTTGATAAATATATGTAACTAAGTAATTATTGTAATAAACAGTCCCATTTTCAAAATAAAAAAGAAGAATCCTATATATTACAAACTAGCTATTGCCTCCAGTTTCACCCGCGCGTTTTATGTTTATTAAAATAAAATATAGCCAATATTACTCAGGGATAGTGTAAGCTTTCCATTTGTGAAAGAATTTTCAAAGTATTTACAAACAAACAAATAAACTTTACCTCTTTATAATATTAGTATAAATAAAGTAGATAGGTAGATAGTATAGAAGTAAAGATTTCCTTATCCTGTGACCTTTAACAAAGGCGGAATTTTAGTATTAGTCTACCACCTACAACCTAGACTACTGACCCGAATTGGAGTTGTGTGCAATCATCAGTTTCTCTAAATGTCGCTTATTTGGTGCCAAACAACATATAATTTCGTTTGTTACAGAACAAGCAAAATGACGCTGTAAGTGCGTCCTGCTTTCAACATTTTGCAAGTATTGGGTGCTATGTTCTTTCAAATGTTTGTTTAATTTGTTTATCAGAGATAAATCTTAACCCTTTGAACACTAATTCTGAGAAATCTATCGAGCGGAGAGTTTGATGATTTCTGTATATTTACTATTTATTGAGACCTATCAAAGTTTTTGGTCGGTAGTCCACTTGCCACAACCCATTCTACTTTGCTACTTTGTTTATTGCTATATCGTCATCGAATGGATTTCAGCCTCTCGAGATAATTTTTACATTTGATAACAGGGCAAGCATACCCTCAAATACTTGGTTCCTTATACAATGAAGGATCCTGGGCGATTATTGCCCTCAATCATCACGATAAGAATGCTACTGCCTATTCTCTGAGTATAATTCTTGAGTCGCCTTTTACGACCGTCGCGTCTGCAGAAGCACAGGGGGCCTGAAAAGGCCACATTGAGCAATTCACCTACTGATCTGCATAGTAACTGTCAAACAGATGATTACTGAATATGAACCTTATGCGGATGACATTAAGAGTTGTCAATTAAGTAGATATTTTGACATTTTTGTAATATGAATCATATTGTGATTCATCTAAAGCGGCCTTTTTAGCCCCCCAGGTAGCAAGCACACTCTAGTCTTATACAAGGTACAACCTTTCTAGTCCTGATCCCTTTATGGGGTTATTGTACTCATCATTTTGAACAACTTTTACTATGGACCAAATTTGAAATCGCGAAAAAAAAGCAGTTATTCCTTACATTTAGTTGAGTAATATTGAATTATTTGTATGGAACAGCAGAATTTATTGCGATTTCAGGTTTGGTCCCATATTCAAGTTGTTGTGAAGAGTAAAATAACCCCTTAAAGGGATCGGAACTAGAAAAGTAGGACCTTTTATTAGTAGACATACATGCACGGTGAACCCGAACCTTAACAAACAATAGGTACTTCAGATACATTTGCGTTTTCTCTGTGAAGGTAACCTTATCAGTCAGAATTATTATAAGCACAAAAAAGATAATGATATAAAGATAATGATATAATAATGTTAGGCACAATGATGCTACTTGCCTCATCTTTGTCGTCGATGGTGACATTCTTGTTGTTGGTGAGGTACTGCTGTAGTTCCGCCAGGTTTTCGTTGTTGACCAGCTGTGAGAGTGTCCTGAAGCACGCTAGCGAAACCATGGACTCGCTGCGGTGCAGGCTCTGGACAATAAATACACCATAAATAATACTTTTATCTTTACGAAATGAATGAGTGATACTTTCGAAGTAAAAGAGGTCTTTAGTCCTGATACACAAGTAATTTTTCTCTGTCAGTATGATCCGGATTTTTTGGCATTCCGTTCGACGAAAACGATTCTTTTTATTTTTATGGATATGTTTGCACAGGCCGTCGGTGTTTAGATGCATATCAATAAAATTTATTTACAAATAATTAATACTCTACAACAACAAAAAAATAATATAGCGACATTTGGTACATGAAAAATGAATTATTCCTGCACCTATTGAGCCCATAAAATATTCAAAAAAGAAAACTAGACGAGTTAAAAAGTGTACAGTTTAAAAACACATGTAAAAACTTGACAGGATACAAATAAAACTTCAGGATACTTGTTATTAATATTACCAATACGGAACCTAAAGCAGTTAACTAAAACTCTCACCTATGAGATCTTTTTCAATGGCATAAAGAAAGTGACAGCCACAAAGAACCGGTTGCATCTTAAGACCAAAGAGATTAATTGGGATTTTTGAGGATTTGTACAAATTAAGTAGGTATTCTGACAGAATAAATTCAACAGATAACATAGGTAGGTCAAGAAGTGGTTATTCACAGTCAAACAAGCTTCAATAATCAAATTATTTAGATAAACCATTACAATAACGTATCAAAACAAAACACTTGGTTACGTGCAAAAATAGGTAAAATGTAAAAGCAAGCAAAGAAAATTATACCTCACTCGTATGTAAACTGAAACGCACCATTGAGGTATCAATATCAAACACAAAAAAAATCCAAATATTCGGAGACTTTTTAAAACGATAGCGGTGACGAAACAATATTCTACGCAAAACACACAAGAACTAGTAAACGTTTGCTCGACACAGTTCAGGACTTATAATGAACGCAATTTATAGATATAGCGATAACGCTTGATATCACAAGTTACCCCAATATAATAAATAAACCATGTACTTATTATACAGTCTATTATTATTGTCAACTACGTATGTATGCAAAATCGGCTATTTCATGAAGGATATAATTTATGTGTGTTTTATGGATACCTAGCCTTATTGAAAGGCTAGCGAATTTTCGAAAGCGTGTTTACATAGTGTTTAACTGTCTTTTATAACCTATACAAAATTATTAAGAGTGCATTAATCATTATTCCATGCTATGTTTGGTGTTTAAAATCTCTGCTTAAGTAACGTTTAGAGATTTCTTATAGGTAGCACATACCTACAGGTTTTCAGGAAAAGTAAGACCGATTACATATTTTATGATGTGAAAGATTACTTTTATCATTTATGTGCTGGTTACGAATGATAGAAAAATTATTTAACACAATCATAGGTTCTAATGCAAACGGTAATAGTATATCAGGAATCTCAGAATATTCTTCTTAAAACATATGGTGTTACGGTTCGTTTGTAAAATTTTTAGAAAACAATAGTTACATTTTATACACTCATATCACCAATGATAAGCAAAGTGATGTATGGCTTCACAGGCGGCTATGCACAAAATTGCCTGTCGTTTAATACAAATCTGTATTAAACGCATTTAAACGACAGGCAAAATTAAACAGAATTTTAAATAATTATTGCCATGCATGTAATTTGCAAAAATAAGACCGAACATACCATTCACATGTAGCATTATTTCTTGAAAAATCACGTTAAAACAAATATGTAAACAATTGTAATTAGTAATGTAGTTATGATCACAACACATTTAGATGCTCGTTAACTTTGGGCAGACCGTGTTAGAATGTCTTCGTAGTGCAAAACCGGGGAAAGCAAAACCGTGGCTAAAACGGCGCTGTTGTTCCCCAGGTGGCGCAGTGACGGTAAACCGCGGCACGTTGAGGTGTCCTCCCGCCGAATGCGGACCATCGTGCTCGCCGTGGCCCAGCTGCAGGTGCAGAAATGACGGCCGCCGCCGCTTCTGCGGTGCAGGAGGTACCAGCGTGGAGCCCGCGATGCTGTTGCTCTTGGCGCGTGGCGGCGGTGTCCGCATCACATCTTCAGTCGAAACAGCTTCGGATCTTTCTGATCCCGAAATGCTCTGCTCTGTGTCTGAGGATGTCGGTGATTCCAGGACCATCTCCAACGAAGGAGTAGTAGAGGGCGGCCTCGAAACATTTTTAGGTCTGTGTATGTTCGCAATGAGACATCGTATGTGTACGTATTCATTATCACCGCTCGTAGAGGCGTCGGGTAGCTGCGGGTGAAGAGACATGTTGTCTCGTCTGCCTGCATAATAAGACGCGCGCACCGCACAGCTCCTGTGAGAGATTAGTGAATGTGGTGATCGAGTCGTTCTACGAGCATCGTTACACGACTCGTGTTGGGCGGATACTATTTAGAGCGCGGCGCGGCGTGGAGATGGGCGGGCGGAGGGCGGCTATGAATGAACTCGTCTATCAATGCGTGCGCCCAACGTATAAAAAAAGTTTTATTGAAATTGTGATTACTGGAATTCATTTTTTTCAGCGATTCGGTAGTCAATAACGTCTCTGTTTAATTTAAGTCAAACACAATTGTTAAAGTTGTTCATAAAAATATAAACAGCTTCTAATAATCAAGGCTTTTTTGACAAGATGATGATGAAAAAGATACTTAATTATACTATCGCACTACGATGCCAGAAAAATTAGCACGTGAAATGAATCACAATATCCCATCTGTGAAGACAAGCCGTTGAAATTTTGAAATACGCGAAACTTGTGTTTTCCAGGTGCCTTGTTCCCTTCAAAATTTATTTTTTGAAATACGCAAGGGAAATAGGTACAATAAACAGGGCGACTGGTTCAACAATGGAAATATTGAAGGAGGTTATTGTACTCATCATCATGAACAACTTTTAGTATGGGACCACAGATATGGATAGTATGGGACGAACACTGAAATCGCGAATAAAAAATAACTACTGTTCCATACAAATAATTCAATATGACTCGACTAAATGTATGGAACAGCTAATAATATTTTCGCCATTTCAGGATTGGTTCCATAGTAAAAGTTGTTCATAATGATGAGGACAATAACCTCCTTCAATATTTCCATTATTCAACCAGCCACCCAGTAGTGGTACATATTATTAAGTTTAAAATTTTAAGTGACCAAATAGTGTCTTTGATTTTCATTCCGATTAGTAATAAATGATCGATTAGGTGCAACTAATGGTATGACTGTGATAAATTTTGTATGTTTTGTGATTTTGAACTCTTACAATCATGACATTTATTTATATACAATACAGAAGTCGTTTTATTAACCGAAACTAAAAGTTACTTCAAAGTTTCCTACTCACCTGATCTAAAATTAATAAATGACCCAAACATCTAAATACTATGCAAATCCTGTCAAAAAGCAACATTAATATTATACAACACTCGAACACTAATACAAGACAAAATATTTCGTAAATTTTATGAAAAGACGCAATATCCACATTTCAGATCAGATATTTGTAGTAGAATGGTCAAACTTTTGCACTATTTTATTAAAATATTCTAAATAAACTCATCAAGTCATATTTACGTGAGGGTTTTAACTGACGTTAATTTTAAATAAGAGGGGTGCACTATGCCGGTAGAAATAGTCCCGTGAAGCAGAAAAAGCCATCGGAGGCTGATTTCCGGTGAACAGAATACATACAAGCGAGTACATGCTGTATGAGCGCAGTGAGATGCGCTTGAAGATCGCGGAGGCTGACCGGTGCGCGGCGCGCTCTGGGGGCAGCATGTTGCGCGGCGTCCGACCGGACTATGTGCCGACTCGGTCTCGCAGACGTTTACACCCGGCGTATACAGTGCTCTCCCCGCCTCCGACGATTCCCATTATGAGTTCCATACTTCATGCTTAACATGAATTATTAACTCATAAGCATGAACTTGAGCTTGAGATGACCCCCGCTGAAGCCGCTGTGCGGTGTTAGTTTTATTTTACGCTGTTTAAATATTACCGTTGGAATTGTAAACAGTTCACTGGTATACTTGAGTTAAATTTAATATTATTTATTATCTACATATAAATTTAATTTTGCGTACTAACATAAAAGCAGCGGGAATTGAATATTTTTTCTGCAGTCCCTGGCGGTTTCTTTTCAATAAAATTATGTTCCAATTACACGAGTTAACTGCATAATAGCACAAAGCTTACTACCTACTCCATGTAGTGGTCCATCGATAAATCTTTGTTTTGAGCGGGCTCTCAAAATGGATGATACCTTCGATGTAGGTACTAGTCACATAATTCAAATAAAAAAACAAACAAACGTGCGAAATGGGGGAACTGAAAGTGAAATATGAAGATTTGAAAATGCGGATGAGGATAATATTATAATAGTAGGTAGTGTAGGTACTAGCCAATCAGGGTTAATCGCCCACATACCCATCTAAATAAGCTGGAAAGAACTTGTTTAAATCCTGGTGCAACAATATTATCTCGATAAATTAATATTCTCACATGAATGCGTCGGTGACGAGGATGTGGATATTTAAAATTTAAAAAGCCAAAAGTTGGGTACGGATGACGAAGTCCAAGTACTTTTACGCGGATAATCCGCAGTGGAGAATAGGAGTATGAGTAAACAATTAAAGGAAAACCTTATGAAAAGCAGGATCAAGGTTATGTGTTCAATGTAATTTAACATTAATTGATAGCAACTTTTCATGTGATCAAGTGCTCATTGATATTGAGAGGTTTTCCAGTAATATAAGCTAGTTTAGGAAATATTAGAGTTTATCGTTAATTAGGTATATGTATAATATAAACCGATGGACCGCTTTGCACGGTATCCCATGTAACGTAAAATAATCGGTTTTACCTCATGTAACGGCGGTATTAGATCTCATGCTCATCAGACTTTGTTCGATTTTGACATGGAACCGAAACCACTTTTTCATGTGATCAATTACTGCTATAACATGAGATGACACGTAATCACTCTGTTACGTTCCTATCTAATACATAAATTTTATATTATGAGAACCCTTTTACATTTGTAATCTAATAGTGTTATCTATATATTGTGGAAGTGCCAAAGTCTACCTCCTTCTAAAATATTAAAAGATAGGTGCAGCCGTCGTTCTGTCCCAAGCTGCTTTACTTCAGCTCGGTACATAAACCCCGCCTATCTGTCCTCGCATATTTAATCTCCTAAATGGCTCGTTTTCAACGACTATATGAAATAATATTGACTGGTTTTAGTTAAGTACAGAAGTCTCATGAAAAATTTTCAATATGGTTATAATACATTTAAAAAATATGAGCAAATAGAATTGTACAATGTCATATTAAAAAAATTGAATTTATTGATAAACAAATTATTAAAAAGAATACTTTAAATATGTATTACACCTTCACGTGTTTGTTGACTACATTAAATTAGAATAAGCCAAGGTTTTAAATGAAACACGTGAGAGGATCAATATAAAATATCATATAAAGTTAATTGGGTTAGCAAATCTACGTATAATTTCCTACGTATAAGTTTATATAATAAGTATATAAACTTTGATTAGTTTAAAAAAATAGAGCCATTTTCCTCTACTGGCCATTCGACCGATGATCGTCACGTGGAAATTAATGATTTTTTGTGTATAATGTTCTGTTTTGTTTATGTTAGCATATGAGATTATAGCAGTATTACGTAACTTAAATATTTCGAATATTCGAGTTTTCGTTTAGTTAATGCCGACGACAATTTATTATTATTATATAGCTTTACCAAATAAGATCCCTGTGTCCCTGTGTACCGTAACGATAGGTACTGTGTACAACGTGCAACGGACTAATCAAATAGTAATATTAAGCAGTATCAATGTAAATTAGGGCTACAAACGAAAGGTTGACGAATGAAAAATATATCACACACAAGAAAATATACGGTTTGAATTAATTTATTTCTTAAAGATTACTAATCACTTATACAGAAAGAATTACTAAACATTCTAAAGTAAATACATTAGTTGTCCAGAGAGTTGTGTAGAAAAAACTTAAAATATATTCTACTTATTTAATTAAAAATGTTTTCTTGTGTGACATATATTTTCCTTTGTGTATTATTTACAGTGTATAGGGAAAAGGAAGAAACGGCTTCTAGGATAATGTAAGTATACAACACGTCATCAGTCATGGTTATAAAATTGAAAACCACATGCCAAGAGATTGGCTATTTAAATCTTATCATAACCGGTCTGCGAGATCTACTCGTACCTACATGCATTACGTATAGTAAACAAGAATAGTGTACCGAGGTTAAGAGCCGCGGCCTAAGTAGAGTAAAAAGATTAACGGGGTTACAGGATTCCATGCAGTCAAGCGCCACCGCCGCGCCAGCGCCGCTCAACTGGACTGGAACTGTGTTTATTTCATTTTATATCTCATAAAAATCATTGAGATAAATTATTACTACATGGTCAAAAACATTCAATACCTGTCCTGTGTAAGCTCGTATAAAGGATGCTGCCCGAAACATTTTGAAGAACGAACATTAAAGCCACTCGAACTAACGAATAGAAATAATATTCTTAGGCACCCGTGAATTAAAAACCACAACTTTTTTTTATATATCGCCGGAGTTCATTACATTACACAGAACATACTGCGAGGACTTCAGCTACCGGTCATACTTATACTCCATAATGTTTAATGAAAGCTTAACTTCTTATGTTAATATTGGATTACAGGCGATGGTTCTCTAAACCAAAGATTAACGTGATAACGGGAGAAATACGAATGTTATAAGGTAGTAATAATTTCTACACGGTCATAAATACAGAGCGATAAGGCATATTACAACATTTGGTAATTCTATAGTTACATAGGAATTACCGCCCGGTAATTCCTATGTAAAAAATCTCGGATGCCCATCCGAGATTTTTTGGTAATAAAATTATTAACCTATATCGTGCTAATCTAAAATTAATTAGGCATGGCAATTTGACGCTGGGTAGTTGATACACGGGAATGAATTCAGTAAAATATTAAGTCAACGAAAATATTAATCTATCAAATATTTTATCTATAAACCTTCGGTTTATGGTCGTACGTGCTTTCATAAATGCTAATATTGCTAATGTTGTACCCAGGGTTGCCACTTGCCACCCATACTTAATTAAATAAATAAAGTATTGTACGTTATTTCGGGCAAATATACTTTATACTTTATTAAAGCAATATAAAACAGGAGAAGTTATACTTAATTTTACCTATTTTGACTTTAAAATATACAAATTTTTAAGCGATTTCTTATGTGTAACCTGTCCCTAAATTTAATAAAAAATTAATTTTATTATATCTAAGACATAGAATGTAAAGATGCTGTTAAGGTGTTCACCAATTACAAGTATTCGTTAGATTTTGTTAAACGCAACACAAAATACCTAGGTACGTATGGAATAAAATTGCAAGTCGAATAAAATACTTTATTTTTACCGGACTTCAAAAAAGGAGGAGATTCTATGATCGACTGTATGTATTTTTTTTATTTTCATTGTACGTTCACCGATTTCCGAATTCTTTTTTTGTTTGAAAGGGTATTCTGCCGATGTGGTCCCATTTATATGAGGAATGGATGGAACTCTTCAATGGATAACAGAAAATCAATCGCGATTGCTGTAATCGCATGTTTATGTATTGTTTATGCCACGCAAAATGGAATAATAAAATAAACTATAAAAAAGTAAAAAACTACTTCAAAAAAGTAAAATAATTTTCTTAAAAAACTTAACAGCTTCTGAACTCGGGGCCTTTGAAACTTCAATACACCTTAGCTTGGCAGTAGCACCGACTTCAGAAGCTGTTAAGTTTTTTAAGAAAAATATTTTATACTTTATAGTTTTTTGAAGTTGGTTTTTATCACAAGTTGTACTTTATATTTATAACTTAGAAAGTAAATTTACTTTATTTGCTCAAAAAAGGTGGCAACCCTAGTGGTACCCCTTAGAGTTCTGTTTGAGTCGTGCAGAAAACCGTGTGACTATGCATATTCTCTTCAGGAAATGGAACACGAATTAAATGTCAGATCAGGCTTTCAACGATCCATCAATTAAGACGTTCAGTTGCGCATGAACGAAAAGTGAACCGAACTTGTCATCACTCGCTATTCACGTCCTTTGCTTTGTCTTATTTATGTTTCAGTATCACGCAATTTTCCTTGAAAGGTTATAAAAGTCCGTGTAATATACGGAACCTTTTGTTCCAACTTCGTTATTTAAAAGGACATTAAAGTGCATGCAGTGACAGGTTGTTAGCATATTGCCAACAGGGATATGCCTATGTCCGTGATATGATTCTAAATAAACAATTAATCAGCCAGCTCTATGCCTGCTTTTGATACGTTTGCTGTGTGATCCCTTTTGGTAAAAAAAAAAGTCTTTGGACAGTAAGTGTAAGTAAACTAGTATTCTGAAAGAAGAAACGTTATTGTTCAGTATAGAAATGATCAGAAATAGGTTCACCTGATCTACTCCATAATTTCTAGAAACATTCGGCAGATTATTATTTTAAATAGGTATCTGTTCATCGGTCTAATACATTGGTCCCACAACACAACGCAGTTGAAGACGAGAGACGGTGTTGATGTGGGATCGAAAACTAGACAATCTAGATGTACATGTACAATGTATCACATGTGCATACGAAGTGTGTATCAATATCAAATGAGTAGGACGGGTTGCCGTAGTGGCACTTAGCTAAGCAGCCAGTATGGACTAGGTAGTAACCGGTCAATACTTATGGTCTGTCGCGACTTTTAAACTTTGTGTAGGTGTTAATGCTGTATGTTTTGTATACCTACCTACTTAGGTATCAACTTATTCCATGTCGATTGGATGTCGTAATATTAGGTAGGTATTATGCAAGGTAAGAGACTATAACCACCTACCGTTTTTCAAATCTAATAAATTAACAGCTAAAAATCATTTTTAAGAACAAGGTTTTATGACGTCCCTCATTTTATGGTTACGAACCCACTTGGAACCGTGCACGAATCACGACATTTGGAAAGTGTCTGCAGAGGCCCAGTTGAATTAAAAAACTTTGACTTTGTTTCCTACTCTTCAAGCCGTTTCATTTGATACCCATATTAACAGGGTTGACAAAATATACACCATCCGTAATTTGGCGGCAGCGGCCATTTTGAAAATATTACAATATGAAGTATTGCATATTGCATTGTCACCAAAACTAAAGGTGTATGAAAAATTTCAGCAAAATCGGTTGGGTGGAAATGGATCAAAATTCAGTTGCAAGGTTTCACCTGAACAAACAAAGATACATACAAACATTGCAAGTTAAATAAAAGCTTGTAAAAAATACGTTTGTTTCTAACATTCTCTGTCACAGAAGACACTATAACAGTCATTTGTCATCGTGTTACTGCTTTGTTACTGTGGTGAAGAAGCGATGCAAGGAAACTACTTGATCTTTATAAATTTTACGACCCATTAACTGTACTATCTAATTCACACAATAAACTTGAGCGAACCGCTTTTTTATTAGCTTTCCATATCGAGAAAAATCCCACTGAAGTACCCTATTTCTCCTTTTTTACATTGAACTAATTATTTTACATATTACATTTTGTAAATAAAACATCAAAAATAGAATACGAACGACCTAGGACAACAACATACTCAAAAATATCCACAGAGTAGATTTTAAATGTTTAACTTCAAACTAAAAATATGTAAGAACAAACAAAGGATAACTGAGGAGTTATATTAAACACTCCTCAGTAAAGACAGGCAACACGTCCACAGGTTAAATAAGCAACTGAAAAACATCGCGAGCTGGTTATAGGGGTTCGATATCCTGCACAAAATAAGAAGAATATTTAATAGGTATTAGGTGATGCAATACGGCCTTAACACAAATAGGGTTACCATCCGTCTGGATTTGTCCGAACATATCCGGACTTTTGGCCTTCTGTCCGGCTTTTTTATTTTAGCATGAAATTAATTGAAAATAAAACAGTCATCCGATCTTTATTAAACTATGGAGTTTTAAAAGATGTACACAACTAGTTAATCTTAATCAGTCCCCGTACTCCGCACGCTCCCCTCACCGCGCCCGCTATCCCTGTAAAATTTATGCCCTGCGCGTGGAATTTTTTATTTCATTTTGTGACTAAATAACCCGGTTTTTTTTAAAATGTCCGGACTTATTTGTTCTTTTTCTGGACATAATCCAGTTTTTGGTCAGGACTTTTTAAATTTCGAAATGGTAACTCTACTCACAAATGAGAAAATAAATTATCGAATAATATCCCTTATGCGATAATTCCCAGCGTTTTCTGAGACACACCACGCCTGGTAATATATTTGCAGTGTACAGGAAAGTTAGTAAGATGTATACTGATTTTATTTTTATTTTTAACGACCCGCAAGTATTTATAAACTAAAAGATATACTTAGTTGTTAAGTTATTAATTAATTATTTTTTTAGCCCACACATGACATTGTACTTGATATTTTTACTTATTTTCTTTGTCATGTGTATGTGTGTACATAAATAATAAATAAATAAATGACAAATTAATTATAGATTAATGATACGTTTGTTATTATTGCATATTACTCCAATGATACTTAAAATTAATTTATAAATATATATTATATACATAAGCATATAACATTAATTAAAATAGTAGATAACAACTAGAATATAGATACAGAAAAGTACACGGCTTAAGTGCCTAGACATAAATAAAGCATTAAACTTAGAAATAAATAAAGCATTAAATAAAAAATATATTCGTGTTAAATATAAGAACGAGCAAAGCAAATTGATAATATAATTATTATGATATAACTACGAGGAAACTAACATCTCTTTGATGATAATTGAAGTGACAGCTCTTAAGTATGATGAACGATTACATGTTTAATAAAACGCAATATCTAGTATGCTGGATGTAAACAAACATCTACAACGTCAATAGGCAATAAAAAAACCACATAATTATGTTAAAGAAACAACAAAAAGGTTGAAAGTATTAAAAGTTAATGCACTGCAGAAATTGAGGCTCAATGACACGCGGACATGGCATGGATACTTTTCTGTTGTGGTTTAATCCGTTGTTGAGGAATCATAAAAGAGCTATGCAGAAGAATTAGTAATTGCAAACATAAAAATCGGACTACATGGATCATGACCTCTCCGGTCCGAAAAAAAGAACAGAGTTCGGGATTCTACCGACTACACGCAGTCCGTTTGAATCCGGAGAGCAATTTACTGTCGGGCGTTTGCCCTTACGTTGCGTTGGTTAGTTCTCGTGATACTTTTTTTAAATGGACAGTCCTCACATACACTGTTCCCCGATGTCTTTTAATATTTTATTGTGGTAATCCTGTATGGCTGTGTTCCAAGTACAGAGGTAATTTTCTATTACAGTAATTAAAGGCTTGGAATCGTGTCATTTTTGTTTTTTTAAGACATGCGCGTGCTTCCCAACATCTGTGACTGTCATAACACTGGCGCGAAACTCGTCCGGCAGCACCCGGAATGGAATTTTTTTCGGTGGCTGTGTGGGGAACTTCATACGTTATTGAAAGGCATCGCCCTCTTGTGGCGAAAAATAACGGATCGGGTGTCCGGACTCCGGAGTAACACGAGGATGATCCGGTTGGTACGAGGTGAAAATCTGGATCGGATGGACCCGGATCTTATGTAGTCGATGCAGGAAAAGTTCAAATGATTTCTTGTGCGACGGATTGAATCCGGGCTTGTCCGGGGTCATTGTTTAGCGGGTCCGTAAGATTATTTTTAGTCAGAGTCTAAAATATAGGCAACTGCCATATAATATAGGTATTATGCTGAAGAAGCGGAAATACAGTCCCCTTGCTTATCTAGCCTTCTTTTAAGGATACTGAATCCATACTAGCTTCAGTTTCGGAGTTAGGTACTTTCAGATGAAGGAAATTATGCAGAAGAATGAAGTTTATTCACTAATTGAATGGTTGCAAAAATTATATACAAATTTATTACCGTCAGCCTACTTCAATGATTTAAGAGGAAACTAGGAAATTATACTTAAGGAAAATGAAAGTAGCTATGTAATATTTCCCGTGTTGTAGTTTTAACCCGCAGCGGATTATTGTGGCACGCATGTACAGTCGGACAAAGAGATAGGTGTACCTGTACAGGGTCTCTAGTTATACTTGGTTATTCCGAAATGGTATAATGCCAAAAGCAGGTTTATGCACTCATCATTATGTACAACTTTTACCATGGAACCAACTCTGAAATCTTGGAAATAAAACCTGCTGTTCCATACATTTAGTCGAGTAATATTTAATTATTTGTATGGAATAGCAGATTTTTTGTCGCGTGCAGGGTTGGTTTCATAGTAAAAGTTGTTCACAATGATGACTACAGCACCCTCTTTTGACTTCAGTTTTATACTGTGTACTTAGATAAAGTTTCCTAATGAACTGATGATGGATTTTTAATATAGTTCATGTATGTCTTTTCAAATTAATCTATAATTTCCTGACAAAATCTATTTGTTCAACTGTAGATACGTGAGTACCTCTACGATCAGAATTTAGAGGTCTTTGCATGTATTTTCCTCTTAAATAATTTAATGCGGGATTTGCCAGCAATTTGTGGTATTTTAGAGAACTATACCTTAACATCTTTATTATTCAAACGCAAGGAGGTCCTGTGGTGGCAGCAGTAAATATAATAATGTAATGAATATAATTATTTCGTCTCAAGAGGTTTTCGTTAAATTTTTAGGGTTCCGTACCTCAAAAAGAAAAACGGAATCCTTACAGGATCACTTTGTTGTCCGTCCGTCTGTCAAGACTCTACTCTACTCTCAGGAATGGGTAGAGGTATAAAGTCGAAATTAATATCAAATACTAAGGTCTACGGTTCCTTGGAGGTGTAAAAATTCAAGCTTCTAAGTCAACGCAATCAAAAAGATACTCGCAAACTCTCTCTTCAAAACTTATAAGGTACTTCCTGTTGACCTTAGAATCAAGAAATTTGGCAAAAAGCAAGGTCTCACAGGTCAGATAAAGGAAAAAAGTCAGAATATCGTCAATTTGTAGTAATATCACATAAAAAAATACATTTGCAGTTGGAGCATCGACCGTGATAATTAGGAGGAAACGCAGGCGGCGGCGTTTGGTCCATACAAACATATTCCCCGATTTTGTTTCTACATTTTGATACTAGCGCATTGTTATTTTATATGATAAAGATATCGACCACTAACATGTCATTGCATTCATAAGACGGGTACCTACCTATAAATCATATTAGGCGTGGCGCAGTGGCTAAGCGATTGGTGTTCTGCGCTACGTACACTGCCGCGGGTTCGATCCCCGCACTGAACAAATATTTGTATGGCCAACAGACAGTTGTTCCGGGTCTTGTATGTGCATGTGAAATGTGTTTGTAAGCTAGACGTGGACCACGATACAGGAGAAATAGGAGAGAGGCGCAACGTTTATTAAAAAAAATAAGAAGTGTGTCTATCATCCTTATTTCCAATCGCGGGACTACTGGAAGAAATTTCTTTAGAAATAAGTAGTTCCATTGTGCTCATTTGTCTGTAACATTTTTATTACCATGTTTCCTTGTGTGTACATAAATAAATAAAATAAATAAATAAATAAGTGTCTTAAGTACCTATGAATGTTGATGGCTATAAGAGAAGCAGACCAAAGAAAAGATGAATCAACTGGGTGTGTTCAGTAATTACGCCCGACGACGCTCGACAACGCGGGCGATCACACTAAACCGTTCAGTTATTTGAGCGAGCGTCGTCGGACGATCGCTCTGGTCACTCCGTGAAATAGTAGGGTGAAAGTCGCACTCGGTCGCACTGCTAACAACCGACCAATGACTGTAGTCATAGGATACAGCAGCAGATAATTTGAGATCGTTCGATTGGTCCGAATTGGTCACTCGTGTAACGCAGTTGTGGATCGTTCAATTATTCCCGATGAGCGAGCGACATTCGCCCGAGTGACTTTCGCACCGAAAACTGAATTACTGAACGTAGCCACTGAGTTTAAAATGATATGAACGTGAACGTAGTGGCTCCGGAAATGACGTCTGATAGACATGAATGGAAGAATAAGACATATTGTGCCGACCCCAAATAAAATGGGACAAGGGCAGGATAATCATTTAATGATGATAAGACGGGATCCCCAAACTCTTTATTTATTTTAAACGTGTAAACTATGAAATTAACGATTCTGTAGAGGTTGCTCAGCTGAGCTTAATACACAATGTAGGTACGTATTTTGGATAATAACAGTATGTTGAATGCCAAAATTTGTAAATTACAGAAATGTCACCCTGTCATAAATTATGATACCATTTGTCATGAACAGACATGAATAGTTGTGGAAATGGGCCAGAAGATTGAGCGAAATCATTTCC
Organism: Allophyes oxyacanthae; assembly: GCA_932294325.1. NCBI lineage: Eukaryota > Metazoa > Arthropoda > Insecta > Lepidoptera > Noctuidae > Allophyes > Allophyes oxyacanthae. The sequence goes on along the minus strand of OW028613.1, from coordinate 11,031,570 downwards.
ATCATGACATGGCAACCAATGAAAAGCAAAATAATGTCCTGTTTATTAAATAGTACGCAGGTGGTCAAAAATTATACCGATACCTACTCAGAAATGTGTCTGATGAACATTTTATATAAGTAACTTTGTTTACAAATAACAACATTCGCATTTCGCGTAACTATCAAACTTACGGGTACGCAAACACACCGTTAGACACCAAGAAGACTAAACCTAATCCTATTTTTAATGTTTTATGAACTCGTTATATTGATTAGATAATATAACCTAGGAATCGTACTATTACGCATAGCATGCACCTGATGCAGCCACTACACTTAGAACTGGTTTGGTAATGTTGTTATGCTCACCCAGCAGGACTAGCACGGAGAGAGGAGAAACCCGTTTTCTCCATCCTTTGTCTTCTTGAAATAGGACAAAACGTAAAATCATAAAGAAAACGGTAAATAGGTTTTGTCCCCCATGCACAAACCCGTTTCCTCCACCTTTTGTGTCCTTGACAGAAGACAAAACGAAGAATCGAAAGAGAAAACGGTGACGATAGTTATGATTTTGTCCCCCATTTTCTCACTTCCCTTTTTTGTCGTGCTAGGGCTGCTGATCTATAAAAACTTTTAAAATTTATATGTATTCATAAAAGTATAAGATATACCTCGCTGCAAACTGTTTCATTTGCGGTGTCTCTCACAAACTTGTAATATGGAAAGAGGCTTCCGTAACTCCTGGGCACTCGCAGGGCCATCATGAGCGGTCGCCGCTCGGCCAACGGTGTGGAAGGGCCAGATATACTCCGCCAAGACATAGTTTCACACTAAACACAATACTAGTCCGATAACTTCTAACATAATACATTATTTGCCATCTCCACATTTGCCCTACTTGCTAAAACACACCTGGAACGCTACTACTTTCACTTGATTTATAATTTGAAAAGACGGTATTTTGCAGTTTATTATAAAAGTCACTTGAAGCCATGTGTACAAAGATTGAACTAGGCCTACAGACAGCGTCAAACTGCGCCCAGGATGATTGATAAGATTTATTTGATGAAGTAATAGAATTCAATTACATGAGGAGCGCTTATCAAACTTATCGGTCTGTTTGTCGAGCCCTGAGCATCATACCTATTTACCGAGGTGAAATAACTGCAGTCACAATAACTATTTTTAAAACATTTAACTTACTGCGTCATAACGTGAATATTGGAATATAGTTATTAACTAATAATCAAAATAAGGTACCTATGTAATAATAATATATTATGAAGTCAGGGAAAATAATAATAATTATAAAAACAATACATCCGAAAAAGGCTTGTAACGCCATCTAGTGAAGTATCTTATTATTACAGAGTTCCAAATGGTGTATAAAGTCGCGCGATTCGATGCGCGTGGGCAACTTCCTGATAGATACTACACAAAATATATTCGCAATAGTATCACAGATGGCGCTTTCTACAGACTATCGAAAACATTAAATCGTTTTAACGTCGAACTATACAATTACATAATAATAACAATAATTTTATATGTAAGAGAAAAAAAATACTTCTCAATTGCCGATGATTATTATAATATCGAGTGATAGATTACCTAGCTTAGTACTAAAGTGCGATTCGTTTATCTTGATTTCACAATCATGATAACTTAAACGGGATCTTTTTATATGTATAGATGTAGGAAATACTTGCAAAAATATCTGCTAATAGCAGTGTACGGTAGTTACTATGGACGGAGTCACTCTGAGTAATCAGATGTCAAGTGTGTTTTTTTAGTCGTGCCACACGACTAAAAAACAATGAACAATTGATTTTCTTCTCCTTGACTAATTTGAATTTACTGTGCTAATGTAAGTACGCGAAGCGAATAATTTATTTCGACATAGGAAGAGTTATTTCAAGAGAATTCAAATATTGATCGAAACTGTTGATATGATAAAAGTATTTGAACTAGTCCAGTTTGATTATATCGTTTGATTAAATTATAGTTCACAAACAAGTGAAAAAAAACATTCAGGTTTAAGGAAAAATATTTGAATTACATAGTTAGTTTGCTCTTCAGTCACATTGATCACTTTTATAGTGGTGTATTTTCTATATTTTTAACCCCCGACAATAAGAGGGGTGTTGAAAGTTTGTAGTGTGTATCTGTGCATTACGATGCGAATTGCAATGGACCATGGTTTTTTAATAGAAGCTAATTTAACCAGGTATCATCTTAGCTATGTTTTATGAAAATCTGTTCAGCCGTTCATTACAGCTCTTTTTCTAGTTGGAGTCGGGGGTTTTTGACGGTTAGGTGGATTTCGTCTTGCATAACAAAACTTATAGCTTCTACAAATTCATTTTTTACAATTTAACCAAACATTGAATCAATATTTACCTATTTTTTAATCAATAGATATACTTTATAATATTTTTCAATCACTAGCAAATTCCCCTGTGAAGTTATTTCTATTATTCAAGATACTGTAAGCTATCAAATAGATATAAGTATGAGCTATTAAAATGTAATTAAACCTATTCCATGGGATATTTTTTTTTATTTGATCTTCATCTTTTTTATATTAGTAGATAAATTCCCTTACTTTAAAAGACTTGTAAATAAGTAGTTTTTAATAATTTTAGGACTTCATAACTGATTAGTTTTTAGGACGCTATCTCCATTATACGAGTATCTCTATTGATAAGATTCTAACTTTGACAACCAATCTCTAGATTCTCTAGTATCAACTAAAGATAAAATTCAAGAACTTCTACTCAATGGTCAATGATATGATGATATCATAATCCAGGGCGTAATCAGACAGCTAGGTACAATGAACGATCTATCTTTGTCATACTCTTACCCCACGGCAGGCAAAATACTTCTAAAACTATTATAAATAATATATGTATGAAGTACTTTTCAATATACCTGGACCCAATAATATATATGAGCTGGACATTTAAATGCAATGTGAAAATACGAAGTGCCGGCTTATAATTATCCTTGCATGTTTTGTTGTTCTCTTTTGAGCGTCTTGCAATGTTGGCAATGAAATTGCATCAATTAGTAGTTGATTACTTGTTATTTTTGGTAGTATTTATTTGCGTTTTGTGTTTATCTGATTTTGGGCAACATTGGACGGAGCTTATTATGGGGTCGATGACAAAGCCATAAACTCTGGCCCCATATGGAGTACTGAGGGCTTACTACGAACTCTTATAGCAGGGCAGAAATTGAATTGCCCAGACATTTCCAGTATGAGCTGACCTCGCACTGTATAGGCTTTTCGTACAATGAAAGGTCAGCTTATTCTGTAAATTTCTGGGCAGCTCAATTTCTGCCCTGCTTTAAGAGCTCGTAGTTAGCCCCCTGTTGTTGTCACTTATGGGCGGGAGCACCCGGATACCAGCTTTTACTCGGCCAGAGACCTCTTTCTATTTGCAACCGGGCATATGAAGCCTTGAACAATAGTAATGTCTGCGTTTCGTCACTTGTAGAGAGATCTATAGGTAAAATATTATTTGTATGTACAATTTGTACATAGTATCACCAGCACTTCCAGTCGTTTGAATAGAATAGATAAATACAGATCCGGCGTAATTTGAGTGGTCTTTGTCCCGACACCAATGACTGGCTAAATATGACGTAGTAGATAGTATTTTTAGAATTCCCATTTGATTTGTAACGCTTTTTTTTAATAATCGGCCTAATAACATGCGAATAAGATTGAAAGATAGGAAATACTGTCCAGATTATAAAATAATAACTTTTAAATACATATAGGTTCATAGTAAAATATCGAGAAAAAATTGGTGAAACCCTAGTAGGTAGGTAGAAATGACGACACGGGGGCCGGTTGCAGCTTGTTGCGGGAAATTCTATATATTTCCCATTTTTTGCTATTTTGCATAAATGTAAGAGATTGGTTACTTCCGGAAATAATACACAACATAGAATAGGTAGTAATTTTTTATGTATTTGTTAAGCTTTAAATGTCTTTTAAATTCAAACAATGTTTATGTAAGTACTTACTACTTAGTATTTTGTGTGATTTTTACATATATTCCACGAATACTATTTAACGATGTTATTTTAAAGGCAAACAATTATTTAAATCATTTATATAAATAAATGTGTTATTATCGCAAACATCAAAATTTTAGGTACCTATAAAAAAAACTAAAACTGCAAAAATCTTGAGAAATATTGAATTTCCCGCCCCGGATGTTATATTTCACCTTATCGGATAATTACAATTTGACACGTGATGCTTGAGAGGAATTGAGGAAACAAGACACAACAGTGGCGTGCGCAGATATTTGGCCTACTCTGTAAGGGTAGGTAGACAAAAACAACTTTAGTGTGACTGGCCGTCTCACTCATAATTTATCCTTAAATGAATTGATATTACAGACATATTGACGTTTGTATTACTCAATACATAATTGATTAATTAAGGTAGGCAGTGTCTTTATCTCTCTATGGAATGCACGCCATTGATAAACAAAAAAAAAAAATACAGTATTATTATTGCTCTAAAAAGTACGGCATCACATAGAAATAAGCATGAATTGTATAGAATAGTGCCATAAAAACCCTATAATGATCAAGCAACCACTCAGAACGTAAAAAAGGCAGCTTGTGCCATGTATTCAGCTTATTTTAATCTCTATAATTTAGAGCTCCAAGCCTTTATGGAGTTCAAATGGTTCTGAGGAAACTGTAAGCCTCGTATTTTATGATCGCTCTATTAACCGTACGTTTTGCAGCTAAATGCATATTTAGTACACGACTATGTAATGACTCTCATAACTATTAAAAGCGTTTACAACTCACGAATTTACCATGCAAATAACTTAGACCAAAATGGTATGATTAACTAGGCAATCGACGGCGAGCAGATTTAAAGAGCTCACGTGACACGTCCGTACAATTCAACTACTAACCGCCGAAAGCCTACTCAAATACAACTCAATTTTAAGAGGCTCATAAAAGCTGTCGCTGTTTTCCACCTAAAAGTGACAGTGACTGCATGAGAGTTAATGGCAACTTAAAATTGAAAACTGAGTATTTTTATACTTCTGAAAAGTGAATTGTTTTCGATTTTTTCCTGTCCCGAACCGAAGTATTCAGATATTATGCAAATCGTCACTGCTAATAACGGAAGAGTAGAATCACTTCATGCCACGACACTAGACAATAATATTCTATAAGTTGTCAGACAGTGAAATAGTAGCAATGTAGCATGCAACATAGCATCAATTTATTTATGCTTGTAATGTTTCGGTTAGACAATAAAAAACATTTATTTTTTTCTAAATAGCTAAATTAAATAAATCCATTCGTGTTTGTGGGGAGACGTGATGATGTCATAATCGGGAATGATGACACATCAAGCTAGATAACGCGAAGACCTTGAGCGCTTAGTAACTATTCAAACAACCACTAAGCCAGCGTCGCTTGGATGTTAGAACCAAACTTATTTACACAACTAATTACGAAATCTAGCCTGCGGATCACTGTCTGACAATCCCAACCTTACCTACCTTACGACGACAAAAAGGGACAAATTCGAGTGTAAATTGAACGCTAAAGGGAGAAAATTTGGTAACACTGCAGCACCTATTGTTTAAATTATGTATTTCATGTGTTTACAGCATTTAGATGAGCTTGAGTACCTATATGAAACTAATTAAATTTTCTGGAGAGTAAATAATAAGCTTGATTAATTAGATTGCCGTATTTATAGACTTGGGTTATTTTTCTGTGCCTTTATTATTAAAGGAACATTTTATCTTTATTTAGAAACTAGCGGCCCGTCCCGACTTCGTTCGGGTACAAATTAGCCGGAAGATACTTTTTAATTTTCATCAATTCCTGACCTCTTACAAATCGTTCGGCTTCAAAAAATACGGACTCTATTTCATCCGCTTAGAGGTTGAATTTCGAAAAACACGAAACCGATTTTGTTTTTAATTTTAAACAAAAGCTTAAATACAAAATTTCACGTTTCTAACTTCAAAAACATTTTTCACTACTTTATCGCCCCTTTGGGGGTTGAATTACCAAAGACGCAGAAACACGTGTTTCTTTATTTCTAACCAAAAGCCTAAATCTCAATTTTCACGTCTCTCACTTCAAAAACAATTTTCACCCCCATTTCGCCCCTTTAGGGGATGAATTTCCAAAAACGCGGTAACACGTGTTTTTTTATTTCTAACCAAAAGCCGAAACACCAATTCTCACGTCTCTCACTTCAGAAACAATTTTTAACCCTATTTCGCCCCTTTAGGGGATGAATTTTCAAAAACGCGGTGTCACGTGTTTCTTTATTTCTAAACAAAAGCCTAAATCTCAATTTTCACGTTTCTAACTTCAGAAACAATTTTATCCCCTATTTCCCCCCTTTAGGGGATGAATTTCCAAAAACGCGGTAACACGTGTTTCTTTATTTGTAACCAAAAGCCTAAATCTTAATTTTCACGTTTCTCACTTCAAAAACAATTTTCACCCCTGTTTCGCCCCTTTAGGGGATGAATTTCCAAAAACGCGGTATCACCTGTTTCTTTATTTCAAACCAAAAGCCTAAATCTCAATTTTCACTTTTCTAACTGCAAAAACAATTTTCACCCCTATTTCGCCCCTTTAGGGGATGAATTTCCAAAAACGCGGTAACGCGTGTTTCTTTATTTCTAACCAAAAGCCTAAATCCCAATATTCACGTTTCTCACTTCAAAAACAATTTTTACCCCTATTTCGCCCCTTTAGGGGATGAATTTCCAAAAACGCGGTAACACGTGTTTCTTTATTTGTAACCAAAAGCCTAAATCTCAATTTTCACGTTTCTCACTTCAAAAACAATCCCAATATCCACGTTTTACACTTCAAAAACAATTTTCACCCCTATTTCGCCCCTTTAGGGGATGAATTTCCAAAAACGAAGAATCACGTGTTTCTTTGTTTGTAACCAAAAGCCTAAATCCCAATTTTCATCTTTCTCACTTCAAAAATTAAGGGACTCCTATACAAACTTTCACCCCCTTTTTCCCCCCTTTAGGGGCTGAATTTTCCAAAATCCCTTCTTATTGCTTGCCTACAATACAAAAGGGACCTACTCTCCAAATTTCGTGACTCTAGCTTCAGTAGTTTCGGCTGTGCGTTGATGATAAGTCAGTCAGTCAGTCAGTCAGTCAGTCAGTCAGTCAGTCAGTCAGTCAGTCAGTCAATCAGGATTTCTCTCTTTATAATATTACTATGATAAATAGAAATAGAAATAGAAATGTTTATTTGCAAGAAACATGGTTATGGTGATGTTTAACACTGCCTCATGTAGCAAGCGTGCTGGACGTGAAATTCACGGTCGGGTACATAGTGTTATTGCGTTTTCCTGCTAGGAATTTTTCAGTAGCAAATAGGGAAAGCAAACTCGATCTCGCGAGATCTCGAGATCGAGATTCTCGCGAGATCTCGAGCTATTTTTCGAGATTTAATCTCGTGAGTAGACAATCTCGTTTTCGAAATCTCGTCCGTAATCTCGACCGAACAGGTCGAGATCTCGAACGAGATTTCAATTGGCTGCCGAAGTTCTGTGCCGTCGCGTCACTGACTTTGTCAGCTGGTTTTCGCCATGAGAAAGCGGATTGCTGATCGTCGAAGCAATGCAACTGCAACGTTGTTGTACCTTAAAAATCCGGCTCAGTAACAAGAAGATTTAGAAAAATTTGCACACGATACAACATTCCAATTGCCTGACAAGATTTTCCTGAAACTTCCTCAAAGACTTGTTAATCGATTACATTTAGATCGTAATCTTCATTAATATCAATATTAGTACTCCTTCCTACGAAGTTATTTTCAAAATAATTTGCGGTAATAATGCGATGTGCGGTCCGTTATAATATGCTGATATGTTGCGTAGTTCAGGTAGAGCAGATGATTATTACTTATAAATAATTCAATTAAAGTTGAGTTGTATTTGCAAAATATAATGGCAATACCAGGTAGTTTTCATTAAGTGTTACGATTTTTATTAAAAATACGACTTTTTTTTAATAGGCGTTATCTCGATATTTTCGATATTAATCGAGATCTCGCATCTCGCCAGTTTGTTTGGCGAGATCTCGAATGGCTAATCTCGACCTCAGGCTCATCGCGCGAGATCTCGAATTGCCAATCTCGGCTCGAGATTGCATTCCCTAGTGGCAAGTGTGGCAACCCAGTTTGGATTTGACCCGTCGGATAGCATAGACTCTCGCCCTCTATTACATTTTATTAACAGATTCTAAGCCGCGAATATGAAACTGAACAAAAGAGAAGGTTACATGATTATACAGATTGATGTGTTACCAGAATTGCATATAATTACGAGGAATTGTGTACAATTCCTAAGTTTCATACATTTGCCCAGACAAAAGTGTTTTTCTAACTGTCTTCCGCGATTTAACAGTGTAGCATTCGTTATCATGCAAATTAACTAGGTAAAGTGCAGATGTCTGCTACTTTAGGTAAAATTTCACACTTTAACGGATCGTACCAGGTAATTGGCAGATTGCCTAGTTAATGAGCATATTAACGTATTCCGTATTCTAACGGTAAAATATATAGCACTTACAAGTGCTAACACCTCTGCTTTAACCTTTCGGGAAATACAAGCGAGAAACCAATGTTATCTCATATTGGTTTTTGAAAACAGAAAGATACAGATTTATCTGACATTTTTGATTTATCTATGTATTTTCTCTTGCGGTTGGATACAAATATCTTCTTACACGAGAATTTATTATTTACCAAGCGACTTTACATTAGAAGGATAACCAGATAGTGGTACAGAGCCATGGGATTCGTGGATTTTCAAAAAAAAATGCCTCCGTCACTAGTCTACAGAGATGCATAAGTAGTTAATTATAAACTAAAATAAATTACAGAAAAAAAACTCGGCCTATCCTATGACATGTTTAAGGATACCTAAGCATAGATAATAATCGTGACGAGCATTTATCAAGTACATAACACCTCAGTACATAGATGTAGGTTTTACACACCCAACCAATTATAATACCTAGGTATGTTATGTACTATGTAGATTATCAGTATCTTTAGGAGTGTTAATAGGGAGGCATCAAGTTCCTAATTAAAATGTTTGGGCACGTTTATTAAGGCTGTAAACCTGATTTTGTTTACATGAAGTAGATATATCATCTCCTTTACTTTAATACGAGAATTACGATGTAATGTCATATAATTAATAGTGATTTTAACTGCTAGAAACAGCAACATCAACTTGATCATTGTATTGTCATTTTAAAGTCATGCTACTAATACTGAAAAAAAAGTTACAAAAAGAGTGTTGAATATCGATGAATATAAGGGAAGGGGCGGACCCAAGAAAAGACGGATGCATTTAGTGAAATATGACATGGCTGATAAGAAAGTAAATTCTGAGAGGACGTCTGATAGAGATGAATGGAAGAAGACATATTGGAACGAACCCAAATAAAATGCGATAATGGCAGGAGGATGCTACTACTGCTAATTATTATTATTCTACGTAGTAATCTTATACGGTAGCCTATGTGCAGCAGTGGAAGGTAATGGTTATGTATGCATGATATGAATACACAAAGTGCGATAACTGACATCCAAAGCAAAAGGAGTTTCTTCTGTTTTGATAGGCCTACCATGTAGTTCAGTAAGTACCTATAGTAAGTATCACGCACCTTAAACAATGCGTAATTTATTTGCATAATACAGGGTTATTTGTAAAACACCGGCAATGCTTTCAAACTTTTCATACATTTTGATGCAGCAAGGTTAATGTTTTGTATGAAAAGTTTGAATTTTTTTTCGCGATTTCATGGTTTGTCCCTTAGTAAAAGTTGTTCATATTGATCAGTAGTTTCACCCCTTAAAGCATTGCCGGTGTTTTACAAATAACCCTGTATAGACTAGAGTTCTATCGCTTGAGGATCTGCCTGCTTACGGTGCGTAAAAGATCTGGTTACACATTATTGTCTGATAAGCCAGGGAAAGCTAACCGAATCTTTTACAATTGATTAGAGAGTGCTTTTATTAGTATTTTGTCAGTGGTCCTTCTTTTCTTTTCAGAATTTAATTATATTCACTATTCTTTTTATTCCGTTTTAAAGCCATCTTTTTCGTGATAAATCCTCATTTTTCTCCGCTTACTATTGTATAAGTCTAGTTCTCTGAGTACGAGTCAATATAGCAAACCTATTGTGCAGATAGATATTTTAATTACTTACATAACTTTGATTGATCGTCGCTCGCCATATGGACCTGCCTCATTTGTCATACGCATTGTTCTTTTATTAATCATTTGATCATGAAATTGTACACGGTTGATATAACAATTGCGATATTACCAAGAGTATGATAAAATAAGCACTTACTTAATTCCCCATTCCATAATAGATTTTTTGTCATGCCACATTCACTTGACAAGTTACAACGTTACAAGTTACAAGTACCTATCTACAATACAAAAGGTCAGGGACTAATAACGAGCTTGTAACACGCAAAACTGCTTCCTTGAAATGGATATGGGTAGGTCACGAAACCACGAAAGAGCGAGGTGACGTAAAGGCATAAGTATTATACCTACTTTCTACGGAACATTGAACACAACAATACATAATAGAACTCCAAGAAATTTTACTGAGTCCAGCAAGCTACACCGCAAGCCTAATGAACCGATAAAAACGTGGAAGGTCAAGCTAAACATGCGACTTATGTGAAGGTTCGCAAATGACCTATTTGCCAAGAGGAACAAAGGTACCTATCTATATAATTATGGTAGTATGCAAATACTATAATTTTACTATACTCATCACAAACCTTGTTTTAGGGAAAGGGTGGCTTTATTACACGGGCCCAAAATATCCCAGCTTAGAGTGTAGTAAAAGCCCCGAAGATATAAAAGCTATCTCTTTTTTGTAAACATATTGTATTTATTTAAATTTAAAATGTATTTATTTAAAATGCTTCATGTACAATGTACAAAGGCAGTCTTAATGCTGTAGGCATTCTCTACCAGACAACCTTAGGGTGATGCAGAGACAATGAAGACAATATTTACTTGCAAGTTTAAGTACCTAGGTCTTGCTAGTACAAAAAGAAGTGGTCACGAAGTGACGCTAAAACCAATACTAAGCATCTAAAATTATACATCCACAAATCAAGTGGAGAATAAATGCGAAGTCAAAATAGTAAGGAAATTGTTATCGAACATCCGATCAGTGGGCAGTTCCATTCTCAACAAATAATTTTTTTTAGGATATAATATACTATGGCCTGGCTTTTTTGTATACTTAACACTGAAAATACTTTTTTTTATTTTTATAATGTTGCCCCTCACTAGGATTTCGCCTGTATCGAGGGTACAGTTTACAAACATACATGTCACATGCACGCACGCAGACCCGGAACAACTATCTGTAGATCTTACAAATAATTGCTTCGTGCATATTAATTATTTTATTTATTTATTTATTTATAAATAAATAAATAAAATAAAAACTAAATAAACATAATTTTTTTCTTTTTTTTTTTAATTATATAATAATAGTAAATTTTTTGTGTTACTTTTAGAAAATAGTTTTCTACGGTCTGTAGAAAGTTGAAGTACTCACATGAGTCGGTAAGAAATAGGTTTGTATAAGGATCGACAGCTTTTCGTCATTGCGGATAATAATAGAACCGCTGGATCAAGCAAGTGCCTCGTATAAAAGTTAGGTTTACATTCTACGAAGAAGAACAGGATCTAATACAAAAAGTGAACTAAAACAAGTTGAAAAGCAAGAATTGAAGAATAAGTGACGTTTTTACTTATTACTAATGAACTGCAAAAACAATAAACAAATAAAAATTACCGAAGCCAAGAACTCCTAAATATCATTGGTGTAGGTCATTATTCAAAGCTAGTTTCGTTATTGTCCACGAAAATAATAATTATGTGTAATATTATCTGTAGAAGTGTAAAATATATTAATAGGTAACATACAAAACAAATAACTCGATAATAATACCTATTATTGAAATTGAAAAGCTGAGTACTTCTCTGATATTGCTACATGCATATAGGTGTAATTCAATAGACTTTTCATAACTCGATCTCGATTTCACATAATTAGTTTGATTCCTCAAGGCTGAAAGCTTTTCTCGTTATTTTGTTAATCACATGCACGAAATTCATAATTGAATACTTTCGGTCTCTATTAACAGTACATATTTACAAAAACACTGTTGCAACTCAGGCTGTAGGATTTGCTTGACACAACATCTTCAGTTAGCGAAACATTCCAAACAAGCTACCAAATTGACTATTTATTCTAACAATTATTTTGAAATGCTAGGAATTCTTAGCAACAGTAGTTTTCAGGGTGGTTCCGTGTATTTTACTCGTGAGGTTATCGCCTTTATTAAGGTCAAGAATATCATTCCAATTAATATTTCAGTTGAAAATAGTAGTCCTGAAATTACAGATGGCACAAAAATACAGCATAACACACATTAAAATAAAAACATTAGTTACGTTACAGGTGGCCTTACGTTAATGGGTTTGCTCTACTACACGAATGAATTACAATTCAAATATTGCAATTCACACATCAATTTTACTATTCGTGCCAATAATTTCGATCACACGATTGGATCACACTCGTACGATTTTATTCCTGGTCAAATTGGTCACTGACGATACGAAAATCACTATTCTTGTTTATAATAAAACCAAAAATTTAGATAGCAAAATTATAATAGTAATGGAATTGTGAGTTGAGAATTTGCCTCCTATTCAAATTACTTCAGATGATTGCCAAAACCCTTCAGGACAACCGACAAAATTCATTGCAGATGGCAGCATTTACTTTTGTATAAATTATAATTATTACCTACCCGTATATACGTTCAAAAATAATTTTGGCGACTACATGAATCTTCAAATGACCTTACTTAAGCTTTTTTGCTGTTCGTTAAGAAAAAACCTGTGTACGATTCTATAAACCTACTCGTTTCATGTCTGTCGTGGTGAATTCCCTGATGAATCAATAAGATATAATTAACTCACCGAACATGATGTTTAAGAAAAAAATTGCAAATTACTTCCGTGATGTAATCGAATCCGTACCTTGCCACGGCATCAAGTTGACGCTTGTTTTTGTTGAAAACCATTAAAGCGAAACAAGGGGTATTTATTCAATGAGATAGGATTTCTTGTACTAACACAAGATATGAACAAATTCAGGCACAGAAGGTGCTCCTATTTCTTTCTAGTTCAATTACTTTCTATAAGGATAAACAGATTTTGTTTTCTCTTTTCCCATAAGATAGTTTTACTGGGTCAGATATCTGCAATCTTTGAATTTTGTCGCATTGTGATTCAGGAATCTGGTTTACGTTACGTAAGCTCTGAGATAGTTAAGATTTTTTTTGCAGAAATGAGCCTTGTCTATTTTCTATCTTAGATTAATTTATTCTACAGGCTCTCGTAATTAACTACATTGCAACACGTACATAACGTAGAGGACATTGTTTTCACTTTTATTTACCACCTTACGACCTTTGCCTGCAATCGTGCGAAGTACCAAATTACACTAAGTTGTTACATGGCAAGAATAATGTTACATTTCGTTGGATTGTTACATAATACTTCATGACCCAGATGGAAACGTACGTCTCATGTGATGATAGTTGATTGTCAGAATTAAATTGAATGCACGCGGTTCGTTCTTGGTAATTTATCAGTCTTACGCCTTGTCATATGATCGTTATTGCGTACAGCTATAACTGTCTGTTCTGATACACTCAAGTATCTACTGGAAAGTAGAGCTGACGAAGGAATAAAATATAATTATTCTAGAAGTAAAAGAGTTGAAATCATTAGAATGTATTACGATTGATATATCTTAATCGAGAACTGGGACTAAGTGCACTTTATGAAGCAATGTTTTGAGCAAATGAGGTAAACTGTCGAATGTTATCGTTAAAACAGCACGTTAATCGGCCACGCATCCGCCATAATATAACAAAGAGTGTTGACATACATTTCAGACTGGTGGAACTAGACCCGTAGGTCAATGGCAATTGATTCGGGTGAAGCAATAATAAATATAAAGGTTATATTAGGGAGTTGTCGTTTTTATGTTCGACATTGAGGCAATTTGATATGGGTTTGTTGTACCTACACGGTTTCCTCAGTAACAGAATGCACAGCAGGCTCAAAAATTACAAACACGTGTAACAAGAGTGTGTGTTCATTATGTCAATAAACTGTGTATGTGACTCATTATGAAATTATGATCGGAAAAGAGGTATTGACGAAAATATAACGATGCCCATTCTTTATTAAAACGTTGAAGCAACGATTCACAATATTCTAAAAGGTTGAGGTCTATAACTGCACCGACCTTATCACAAATAGTTTTATAAATAACACCAGCAGCGTAATCAGACCGAGACAATGCATATTTTTTACAGTTCACGTTTATATCGATGACCTCTTTTAAAAGCTAGAGATCACCAGTGAGATCAAAGAGGAAAGGTCTTTAGAAAATTAGAAATCACTATATTCTCAGTTATACTGGCTACATGTAGTGTAGTAGGCATTCAAGATAATGGTTTACACATTCCTTATAAACAAAATCAAGGGCAGAAAATGTCAGCGTTCAAATAATAGATGGTAATTTTTTCAACGTCATTCTAGGTATTTTGAGTGGACTTAACTGTATTGACATGACGTTGTTTGATTTTGTAAGAAATGTAATGAGAAATGTTTAGATACAGAAGTTAGATACACACAGACAACACGTTACGAAACAATGGCAAGACTTTCTTGCACGGTGCGACGACTCATTGCACAAAACAACAACAAACGAGTAACGACAACAACAAGTAAGTAATAGACATGCTTTTTCAGAATTGGTTATTACTGCCGACAAGGATTTAGGATTTATTATTGTATAGAGCATTAACTTCTATACCTCGTGACCTTTGTTAGGTTCCCCACTCCAGATATCTCTCCAGTGGATCAGGTGGTGTAAATGGTTCTTGTAATTGTGCTGGCGATGGTGGTCCCTCTTCTTGCGAGACTCGCACGGCGAGGGAGGCGCGGTCAGGGACTCTCGCCGTGCCGTGACCGGATTCACCACCACCGCTTGTAACTGTGCCGCCAGCAGACATTCTGTCTCCGGCCCTTCATCAGACGATATACTATCCGTGAGCAATCGTGCCGACCTCGACCCGCGCACTCCTTTGCTAGGACCACACTGAGAATCTTCCTTCTTCATTTTAAAACTGATTACACATCACCAATGGCAGTAACGAACTATTACACGACGTTGTGTTTATGGTTAAGCATTCATAATATTTCGCAAACTGTATGATGCAGGCGCAAACGTTGATGCTAAAGACGTGTGGCGCGGACGACGCCAGAGTCCGACTGCGGCACGGTGGCCGGTGGCGGGCGCACGTGGGCGACGACGCGACGACGTCAAAACAACGGCGCCGTCGTGACTCCTGCATCTTAAAGGTTGCAAATTCGTTCCTTATACTGTAGGCTTTTGTGTTTGAATAGGAGAATTATTGTAGTCATCACCTCTTATAATGATTGGACGAGATTACAAAACATTAAAATAAAGTGCCATTTTAGTATTTGGTTCAACAAAAAGGTTACAATTATGAAGTCACGTAAGATAATAACTTATAGGTAATGTTAATGTTGGTCCTGTATAGTCCATTATACAAGGTTTTACCTTTCTAGTCATGATCCCTTTTAGGGATTATTGTACTCATAATTATGAATAACTTTTACTATGGGACCAACCCTGCAATCACGAACACGAATCCTGACAGCAACAAACAGCTGGTGTTTCATACAAATAATTGAATATTTCTCAATTAAATTTATGGAACAGCTGATAGTTTTTTCGTGATATCGGTTTTGGTCCCATAGTAAAAGTTGTTCATAATGATGTGTACAATAACCCTTTAAAGGCGGCTAAAAAGGCCACTTTAGATGAATCACAATATGATTCATATTACAAATGTCAAAATATCTACTTAATTGGCAACTCATAATGTCATCCTTATAAGGTTCATATTCAGTAATCATCTATTTGACAGTTACTATGCAGATCAGTAGGTGAATTGCTGAATGTGGCCTTTTTAGGCCCCTAGGACTAGAAAGGTAGAATCTCATATTGTAAGCTTTATAATTTCAGATGTATGTGAATGCGTTAGTTAGTTGATGACTTCAGCCGTCATAAAGTAAAGTATCCAAGTTGATATTCAACACAATAGTTTTAAGAACATGTATTTAGTTAATTGTTAAAACAAGCTGTGTGCCTTCTATTATATATACACATTGCTACGAGTTTAATGCAAAAAGGTAAGGAAATGAGAGATAATGATAAATCTGTGTATGTGTTAGCAAACCAACATCCACAGTGTATGAATTTAATACTGCATAAAAAATATAATATGTAACATGGATTCTATCTGTGAAATGAAATTACAACATAACAATATCATAACTGTAAATAGTCACTATTCAAGATCTATTATAATTAAAACAAAAAATAATAATGAAAACATGAAAATCAATCTTGGCATTATCAAGAATTGTGGATTAATTGTGTTTAGTGTGTTGTGGATTAATTTTTAAATAAAAACTAATGATTATGAGGTAATTTTTTTGTTTTATATATTATAATATAAAATAGATTAATGCAAAAAGCATTCTTTGTATTGTGTACAGTGAGTTTTTCTTAGATGTTTTTTAATGTAAACAATCTTGTTGAGTCCTTTTACATGTCAAGTAAATAAAATCCACAGAAGATACCTACCTCAATAACAATTGTGTTTAAAAACTTTTTTTATATTTATGTTAAATGTTAGCTTTTAAGATAACTTGTGTTTATTTTATCAACTCCATTATAAGTAAGACATGAAACCATTGTTTTCAAATTAAGACAGTAATCGAAAACTGGATAGTCATGTCTCCTAAGTTACAAATTAAATAAAAATAACAAATTTTGGCCAATCGTTTTAAGATTTTGAAGTAGGTAATTTTATTTTGGAAATAACACACAGTATTAACCTATCATTAATTACATAGGTTTCATAGAATATTCAATCAAATGAGAAATTAATTGTACAGTTACATTGACAGAACAATGGACAATGTAACCACAGGTTCTAGAATTTGTTCATATCATTGATTGGTGTTGTACCTAATAATGTAAATGCTGTTCAAGGTAATATTATTGAAATGTCTGTACATAGTAAATTTACACATATTTAAAATTCAAATCTTACTCACATTTCTTGAACTGAATCTGTTCCAGATGAAAATAAGACGGCATTTTAGAAAACTAAGTGTAACTTTAACAAAATGCTTTCGTTCTAATAGTACCCAGTTTACATAAACAGAATATAACTTTCAAATAAACATAGTGCCTGTTTAAAACAGTTAAAATATCCATATACTCATAAATGAAGAATAATATGTCTATGAGACGATTTGCCACTTACTTGTTGTGTGATCAATAACTGATGATTGGCTCGCGAGCAATAATCACTACATTGTACACAAATACATTTTGATTCTTAATGCAATTACTACTCAATATACACTTTAAAAAACATTATGTTCTCATACTTTGTTATTCAAATGCAATTGTTGCAGTGATGGATGTTTTGTACTATTTATTTTTTGAATTTTGACTTTTTGACATTTCATTTTAGTCTAGAGTAGTAACCGGTAGTAACTTATAGCCTGCGGTCCGAATTGCGATAAAAGTGATAATATCGCAAATCCGACCAAATTGAATAGTCTCAAAATATAAGGGCTATTGAGTATTAATAATGCTTGTGGCTTTTGTCGGGTTCGCGATAATATTACTTTTAGCTTTTAGCGCAATTTCGGACCGCAGGGAAAGTATTCTGTGTAGGTATCTTATAGTTATTATTACTAGTGGTAGCAAGAAAGGTTCTTGAGTGGTAGTAATAATAACTTTATGGTAGGTATAGCTACACCTAATAGCAAATATTTGCTCTTAGGCTTACATTCAGAGACGACAAAAACGAGTCTAAGCGTGAACTTACGCTTCCATATGTCAATTTTACGAACAAATTTTGACAGATGGAAGCGTAAGTGAATGTAAGCCTGAATGTCAGCCTAAGATACTTCTGGTTTTCATACTTCAGTGCTTCTGGGTTGATCCAAGGTTGATCTCTAAAATCAAAGAGTATAATCTTGAACATAAACTTTTTTTATACATCACTTGAATGAATCATTGAATGTCACTACAATTTTAGTCGATTATTGTTCTATTCTTCAATTTTACTATAACTACGACTTCTTTAATACGACACAAATAATGAACAAAGAATCCTCTCTGACACAACCTTAGATTATGACACAACGAAGATTTTGCAACGGGATTGTAAAACTGCCGAAGTGAGTTCGACTTTATGACCACGAATAGAATATTAGTACTGCAGTAAAATAATGATCTTTACGCTGACGCTTAAAACCTTAAAACGCAATCATTTATAAAATAGCGAGCGACTGCCATTAGCTATTCTTTCTGGTTCACGTACACTGATCTAACTTCTTACTATACGAATTACGATGTACGATCATGAATTGGAAATCGTACGCAATATATACGATTATTTGAAATCGTAGTTTTCATAAATTATTATCAAAGTAAAAGAAAAATAATTTTATGAAACCAACGCATTGAACACAACAAAAAAAAATGTTGGCCAACTGTGAACTGCCTTACACCAATGGCTAAAGACGAGGATTCTTTAGTCATTACCTTACACACTCTGGGTACCTATTCATTGGTACGAGACGTAGACAGAGAGTACGAGAGGAGAGAGAGAGAGAGGGACATGTGGAGCCAGCGTGGAGCCCGGTGGAGCCAGTGTGTGGAGCATTGTTATTAAAAAAATCTACTATTATTTTGAAATTGTTATACTTAGATGCTACATATATTTTACGGGGTTAAAAAAATAAGACATGTTACTTTTCAGCATAGAAATCGTGGACGCTCCGTCCGCGATAGAAATATTGTAAGATACTAATTATCTCTATGCTTTTCAGACTTATGTGCTTTAGTCATTGTTCTGAGGACTTATGCACATAGACCTATAGACATAATAGTTATTAGTCTATGCATAAGCAGCATTATCAATCGATTCAATTTTGAGAGTTCAACAATGGTACATTCATAGAAATAGGTACTATGATTGGTACTATGTATTATCACTATGGGTACATTGCGCAGTATGCTTTATGAATTATTCTGAACGACAATTCGAATAACGCAATCACGGTTGCCAACTGTAGAACTTTTATCCTCGTATATGTACACCAAAAAATCTCGTACTTTGGCTTTGCAACCTCGTACATTCCTCTCAAGAATATAAAATTCCAAAATAAGACATGAAATGAATGTGATGTCTGGTGACAGACGGACTGACGGACGGAAAGCAGAGTCTTAGTAATAGGGTCCCGTTTTACCCTTTGGGTACGAAACCCTAAAAAATCGTCCGGCGTAGACTTGGTTTTCTCAAACAGATATATGACTATATTCAAGACAGACTGGGCATTGGACAAGCGTGTCTAAATTTCATTTAGTACACCCATTTTAGGTAAAACAGTGAAAACCCATTATAAAATGTCGTACGTATATCAAAAATCTCGTACAAAATTGTACGAGTTTCATTGTGTCCTCGTACCTCGTACAGCAGACCACAAATCTCGTATTTGTACGAGGAACCTAGTACGTTTGGCCACCCTGAACGCAATGGACATTCTTAAACTGTCAAAAATGAATTGATCCCACAGACCTGCCTTCGGTAACGCTATTGATCCGAATCGATTACGAGTGGGTATCGTTTTGACTAGAGCCCAAAGAGTATGTAATCACTACGTTTACTAGAGCCTACCAAAGAGTATGTAATCACTACGTTTAGAGCCTACTGGCAACACTGCTGGTCCGGCCGGCGCACTGAAGTATGAAACATATCAAATTGTCAATTGTCTGTCAAGTGATGTCAATCAAATCCTTAGATCAAATCACACGATTCAAAAAATCCAAGTTATTTATATGTCTAAAACTTTAATTTCAAAGAATGAGATTCTACTTTAATGAAATATAAATTCAGTTTAACCGCAGTTACGCCTTACCTATTGACAAAATAATGTCTCTGCCACAGAAAAAATATTATAGACAGCGTGCACATTCTAACCCAATTGCTGATCATTGTTTTGAATAGTGAGTTATAAAATACTGCATTGTGATGCATTGTAATATTAACAAAACAAATAAAAATTCCATTAAATACATTCCAGCCCTACTCACCCAGATGAATATGACTGGTCAGCTTTGTACCCAATTATAAACAAAGAAGAAAGTAAGGAAAAGCAAGTAGAATTTTTGGATGTTGGCTGTGGCTATGGAGGTCTCTTAGGTTTGTTTATTATTATTTTGTTTCATTACAGAACAGGTTTTTGTGTCCTTTATATTTTAAAGTTTTCTATCTTGTTCATAGGGCAAGTAGTAGAAGTTGGAGTATTCTTTCTTACAAAATTTACATTGACCACAGATATAGATTTAAATTTAAATCTATATCTGTGACACTGACCTATGAACAATGTTGTCATAATAACTATAACTTGTATGTTGTAACTCAATGTATATTCAAGTCTGATAAGTGCCATATTTCTTTATGCTTCTAATTCTTTTATTTAATTCTCATTCAGCCTTTTTTACAAGCTCCTGGTGGACATAAGTCTTTGAAAAACTGCACCACTACACTTTTACCCCAGTTGATTCTTCAGTCTATTGGTCCATCTGGGTATTATGATATGACCAGTATATTTCATCCCAACTTAAATTAATTGATTACAGTGACTTTATCACCAATGTATCCTGAAAGCTTAATGCTGGGATTGGAGATTCGTGTGAAAGTATCAGATTATGTCAATGATAGAATTCAAGCACTGAGATCTCAGCATTCAGACCAATATCAAAATGTTGCTGTGTTAAGAACAAATGCTATGAAATATTTACCCAATTTCTTCCATAAAGGACAGGTAAGTTAAAAATTATTTTGTCTGTAGTCATCTCAGTGAGATGTGAGCAGATTTGTGTGATGCGAGGTGGCACACTTCAGTGATTGGTGACACCTTTTATATACAAGTTTAGAATAAATATCAACATACATATATATTTCACCCAAAGCTCATGGTCTAATAGCTACCCATTAATTGTGTATTTATAACCTATGAGACATGGCTTCTAACCCATATCACCTTATATTCCAGCTCAAAAAGATGTTCTTTCTCTATCCAGATCCACATTTCAAGAAGGCAAAACATAAATGGAGGATCATTAACAAGTGGCTATTGTCTGAATATGCCTATGTTATTGCTGAGCAGGTAAATTAATATTGAACTTATATAATTGAATTTTTGTACTTGTATGCCATTGCCAATAAGACATGTTGGCAATTTGATAAAATACTAATCAATTAAAATAGTATTTTCATTTGATTCCAGGGGATTGTATATACTATAACAGATGTGAAGGATTTAAATGAGTGGATGGTGTTTCATTTTGAAGAACACCCATTATTTGAAAGAATACCAGATGAAGAATTGGTAAGATTATTTGTTTGCACTTGGACATAATCAGTAGCGTGCACTCCTTAAAGACAAAAAGACACGGCCTACCTTAATAAATTAAGTATGAAATAATACTAAAGTCATTATCTCTGTGATATCATTTAATTTAAGTCGTAGGGTGAGGTGGCTAATCACAACCATCATTTAACTTGAGAATACAACAGTTGTAATAAGTTGTTTTTGCCTATCCTGTAAGAAATGTCTGTGCATGCCAGTGGACATAATTATTAACTCCATGATTTTAAAAGTAACTTAGTCCTAGACAAAATAAAGTAATAGCTATTTAATTAGAAGTCAACCTAATTGGTGCTGTGTTATAATTATGAGGCTTTGAGGGAATGCTGAAGACATAATGCTACGGATAGAACTATTACAGTAATCTGTTCTATCCATACTACTTTTAATTTGTTTACATAATCCTGGTTAACATGATTTGTAATTTCAGAAATCTGATCCAATTGTAGACAAACTGTATGAAAGCACGGAAGAAGGTAAAAAAGTTACGAGGAACAATGGTGATAAATTTATTGCAGTTTTCAGAAGAATTTCTGATAGAGTATGAAATATTAAATACTTGTTGAATTACATATTCACTTTATTGTGTTAAACTTATTACATAATAAATACATTTAAAGACAAATATATGGCCGTTATAGTTCTTACATATTACACAAACAAAGATATCAAAGAGTAATAATAAATATTAATATATTGATAGTTAAATGCTGTTAAATATTCTGCAACTTCAAGGCATTATAGTGATGTCAATAAGTACTGACATCAAATTATTACATTCGCAAGTAAAAATATGCTTCATAACATAACATAACATATACTAGTGATTATTTGCTAAGTTTTTTTTCCATTAGGATAACCCATCTTCCTAGAGAACGAGATATATTTAAATGTTTGCGCATATATCCTGCAACCCCCAGAAACCAGTTTTTCTTTTCCATCCAAACTTTGTGGGACAAAAGTGAAAACAAAAGTGCTGCCCAAATTTCTGGTTGATTTGGGTACATATGGAGACCCTCTTTAGCCAACAACAAGGCTTTGATACGATCGCCTGCCATATTTTCCGCAATACTGGCAGATGCTAAAATCTTCCCAAAATTACAATCATATTCTCCATAGTGAGCTGAGCATAATGCTTTCTGAGCACAGGAGCTTGCAACTTTTGCCTTTGTATTAGCAGCTCTGAGGCAATACTGGGCCATACAGAACCACAAAAGGGCATTACTAGGGTGGTCGTGAAGACAATCGCTCAATAGTTTTATAGCCTGATCCATGTTGTCTTCACAGACAGAAAGGTAAGATTTCAAAAATCCTATATCAAACCCATATTCACTATCTCTTTCGTATTTTCGTAATTCACCCAAAGCTAGTTTTGATAAACTTTGATCAGAGTGTATCAAACCCAAAGAACATATTGCAAATAAACTATGTGCTGTTGGTTTTTTCTGGGATATTTGAATGCTATGGAATAAAAGTGTTTTAGCATCATCTGCTCCCTTGAACATATACACAATACCAGCCATAGCTACTAAGAGATCTGCTTTTTCAGCATCTTCATTACTCAACCAGTGTAGTGCAGTGTCGTAAACTGAGTATGATTCTTCATATAGGCCTTTCTTGAAAAGCGCCAAGGCTAACCCAGTAGTAGAATCGAAGCTAGCTTCGGTTATAGCTTTGTATATTTTTATTGCTTCATCATATTTCTCCATTCTGAACAAAATTCTTCCAATATTTAATAATGTTGTGTTCTTTTTGTCTTCATCACTAACATATTTCAATGCCTTTTCATAGGATTGTATGGCAGAACGAAGCAGGCCGCACCTTTCTTGTAATATTCCCAGGATGTTGTAAGCACATGCATTAGAAGATTCAAAGTTACAGTACCATTCAACTAAGTCTACAGCGTAAGGTATTGCATAAAGACCTTCAATTTCATATTTTGATTCAGAGTTTTCTTTGTATTTATTATTCTTCAAAGTCCTGCACACCCAATCTGCATACCCAAGTGCACTCTCTGGGTGATACCCTAATCGAGATGCATGTCTGAATAGATCCATTGCTTCTTCTTCACGAATTGCTTCTGCAATTAATCCCTGGCCAATCCAACTTTGTGGGTGTGATGGTAATGCAGATTGTCCTCGTGAGAAACAGTAGTTTGATAATTTATAAAGTTTAAGTTTTAAATAAAGTGTTCCTAAATTACACCATATCTTTGCAACAGACCATTTTCGAGTAACCAAGAGGGCTTTGATAAAGCAATGTTGTGAAATTTCATACTTTTTGATAGCTAAACATATTTTTCCAAGCAAATTCCAGTTACGCCAAAGTGTAGGTTTTTCTTTTATACAGTTTAAAGTTAAGTTACAAGATATGTGGCAGTTAACAACTTTTTTCGTTTCATGATAAAAGGCCAAATATGCTGATGCTAAATCATATGAAGTAACTTGCTGTTTTTGTTTTGCTATATGTGAGTAACAAGCAATTGCTTGAGGAAATATTTCAAGTTTATTTTTCTTTGATGTATCGAAACTATTTCCATTTTCCTTTGACAAGTGAATCATATAGACATAGGCATATTTGTCTGGCAGTTTAGTAATAAACATCAAGTTGTCGGCTAATAATTTCCAAAAACATAAATATTGATTTTGTTTTGATAATGCTTTTGTTATATAATCTATTGCATACTGTGCATAGTCTCGGGCAGTGCCATATATTTTGGCTTCAACTTTTTTCTTAGCAATTCTCATCCATGTTTCAGCAATTCCTTTGAGTGCTAAGAATGAGAAGGGTTCAATTTTAAATACTTTTTCAAATGTTGATATAGCTTCTTTATATTGGGTTAGCAGGGAATAAATGTGCCCAATTCTTGTAAGACAGTGCGCAGCTTTGCTTGGGTCTAAAGTCATTACTTTGTTATATGCTCTCAATGCAGATGTGTATGATCCTCGGGAATAATATGCATCAGCTAGACACTCAAAAGCTGTTGTATTATTGTGATTAATTTTGATTACATTCCTGAAATTCAAAATGGCATTTTCCCATTCTCTTCTATTTAAATAATGAAGACCTAATCTGAAATTAATCCAGGGTTCAATCATTGAAATATTCTTTGTTAATGTGTTTAATAATTCAAAATCAGCATCCTTCTGTTGTAATTTAACATAAATTTCACTGAGACTTTTAGCAATATTAGTGCTAATAGGATTCAGGTTATGGGCTTTTTCATAACATTTCTTAGCTTTGTCTAAATCAACCTTATGATGATGATAGAAATGGCCCAGATATAAGAATGTATCAGCATGATCAGGATTCAGTTTAGCTGCTTTTAGAAGATTTATTAGGCATTTATCATATTGTTTGAGTTCCCAATATGATTTTCCTAAATAGAAAACATCAAGTGCATTATCAGCAGAACCTCCAAGTAAATCAACCACTTCATCATATTTCCCTTCCTTCTGAAGTAATAGAGCTTGGAGTTGTTTATAGTAATTTGTTGTTTCTAAATGTTTCATAATGTGTTCAGCAGACTCATTGGCTTCAATATAACACTCAGCAAGACTGGCTAGCTCAAGTGTTTCCAGTGAATCAGTAGGAATCACTTTGGCATTATTTATTGCTTGCTTCCATTTATGTTGCTTGGTCAGGGATAAAATTAAAAACCTTCTCAGAACCACAGCAAAGTGTTGATCTTTTACTTTGGTCAAAAAGTTGGTTGCAAGCTTTTGTGTGACAGACCACTTTTTTAACATAATTGTACATTTTATTATAAATGTGGCTTCAGTGATGTCTGCCTCATGATAGTTTACCAATGGGACACACTGTTTATAGGCTTCAAGATACAACCCTTTATCATAGCAGATCATGCTTCTTAAAAGGCTTGGATATTTGGAGTTCATAATGCCCTCACTGATAATATCAATGTGTTGTTCAATTTTGAAGTCACAAAATGACATGTTCTCCACATACTTATTACACAATTGTTTGCAAAGCCACTCTCTTAATAGCACATTTGTGGGGAAAAAATTAAGATGAATAATTTCTTCAACAGCAGCTGGAAAGTCCGACTTTTGTATGATAACTTTGCATTGTAATATTTCCAGAGAATCACTAGGATCATCAATGTACATTTTCTGTAATGTTTTTAAAATAATTGGGATAGCTTCTTCATCAAATGAAATATCAGCTTTTAAGAGATCTAGAAATTGTTTTTCAGCCATTTTATGAAAAGCAGTTGCAAGATCTTTAGCTAAATAATTAGCCAATATATTCAGAGATTCTTTGCTCTTTAATGCACAACCTAATTGACCAAGTTTTGATGTAATTTCAACTGCTTTTTCATCTTCAAGTTGAAGATTAAGCATTTCATTATAAATAGCAAATAATTTTACTTTTTCAGAATTATTTTCCTTTCTCTCATAGTAGTTGGCAAGACCTTGCCAGGCAAGTGCATGATCTGGTTTACTCGCTATAGCTTTTTGATAGGCTAATGGTGCCTGATCAGAGTCTTGGAGGGATTTCCCCAGCAGTACTAGACCAAAATAGTTCTGTTTGTCTTTCCGCAGAATATTTTTACAACATTCTTGAGCTTCTTTAAAGTTTTTCTCATCTATCAGTTTTCTTGCATCTTTTAATAAAGTTTTGATATCAGCCATCTGGAATACATAGGTATATTTATTTCTATAAGGTCCTACCTTTCTAGTCCCAATCCCTGGGTTATTGTACACATCATTATGAACCATGTTTACTATGGATTACACATAATCAAGAAATATTGAATTATTTGTATGAAAAAGCTAATGTTTTTTTTCGCCTTTTCTAGAAAGGTAAGGACCTTGTATAAGGTTAGTCAGAATGGGTAGGTATATAAACCAGGAAGGTGGTTATTTATATGTAGTATTCTTTCCAACTAACCTTGTATTGTGAGGACATGACACCATTATGAAATGAATAGATGAAAAATACCGATATATAATATAATATTTTATAATATATAAATATATATTATAAAATATTTATTTATTTATACCAAATCCAACTAAAATGTGACAAGGGCGGATAGATGATGATATTACTTAAAGACAATTGCAGTGACTTGTTTATTTTTCTGTTCAATTAAACAAGGTAAGTAGTAGGTATCTATTGAAACGGTGAAATGAAGTCTCCAATCCGAAAATTGATGGTAAGTTTACTTACTGTGAATAAGTGTGTATCGGTTTTATTTTGAATATAACATTCCAGAGAAGACTGTCGAGAATCCAAAGTGTTGGCGGACACGGGTAATACCACTGGCAATTTCTACAGTCTATAATGCCTTGTAATGAAATCAAATTTAAATGTATGTAGGTAGTAGGTATATAGAAAGTTACAAAGAAATAAAATCATTTACTTTACAGTCCTCAGGGCTCAGAGTACTTCCGTGCGTGCTGTCAGTGTCAATGTCATCAATCAAATGCACGTTAGCATCCCTATATAGTTTGTGCAAATGCACAGACTACTTACCAATGACGTAAGAAGCCTCTCTTACTACTTACCCTGCGGTCCGAATTGCGATAAAAGTGTTAATATCGCGAATCCGACCAAATTTAATAGTCACAAAATATAAGGGCTATTGAGTAATAATAATGCTTGTGGCTTTGGTCGGGTTCGCGATAATATTACTTTTAGCGCAATTCGGACCGCAGCCTCTCTTAAACGTCACTGGGTACGAGATAAACCCATAGACTTATTATCTAAGTAACAGGACTGTGCACTCTGCTAAAACAGCGAGCCACCTGAGATAGTTATCACAGAGTAATTTTATCTTGCTCTATTAGAGTGACCATCATTTTGTGCATCGAGTGAGACGTTGTCATTTTTAATTTTCCTGTGATGACTTGTGATGTAATGACTTGTGTGTGACTGAATTTGAAAAATAAGTTACGCAGATACCTTTAAAAAAATCGATGAATTTTGGAATTATCGGGGTGGGCTCGGTCTGTCATTGTTCAATTACATGTAACTACACTTGTAAATATGGTTAAATATATCCACTCCGCACCGCATTTAGTACCCATATCGTAAACAATAATTATGTAGAATCAATTTTCTAATTAAACAGTTTTCTTAATCTTCCTTGATTTCTACAAACTTAGATATCAATAAAATTCCGTTTTACCAAGGATAGAAAATCTTGGACCATTTATCTAATAATAACACTGGAAAACAGCATGTCTGTTGCATGAGATTTTTTACATGAATCTGAATAAATTTTCCACGCTGATTTCAAAAATATATGCCGTTTTTATGTAGCAGCTCTAGTTTTGGAGTTATGAAGTGACAGGGTTTTTCATTGAAAATGCACATAGTATAAGTTTAAAAAAATTATTAAATATATTTATTCTGAATAAAATTTCCTTTTTTTGGATTTTCTAGAGTGAGATGTAATAAGAGTACTATTTTGAATGCTTGCTTGCTTTGTAGAATGAGCAATAGGTAAGGAACCAAGTTTGTTACCATTATGTAAAAGTACACATTTCAAACTTCGTTTTGATGAATCAATGAACAACCGCCACTGATTTGGATTATACTCTTTTAATCCCATTGCAGTTATTAGGCCCGGTATATCAGTACAAAACACAAAATTATCTTTTTTAGTAAAGAAAGGAAGTAAATCCTTTTCCCTGTTACGGTAGTACGATATCTTCGTTTCTATGGTCAACAAATTTCTTTCTTTCAATCGGGAAGCTAAAATTTCTGATGCCGTTTTAGACAGTCCAAGGTCCCTGATCAAGTCATTTAGATCATCTTGATTTAGTGGTCGGGGACTACCGTAGCAATCAAAATCACTGTCGCTACCACTGCCGTCGTTTTCGATTTGTCCGCTGCACTTGTCTGGATTTTCCGAAAATGTACATGGCTGCTGTGATGTTGATGTGTCACTAATACTCAAGACTGGTCTTATGGCATATTTTAAGTTTGGTTATATCCACTTAGAGCAATTTTTGTGGTTTATTCCTATGATTTTCGTTACACAGAAATAACAGTCGTCATTATGGTTGGATGGTTCACGCCAAATCATAGGAGCTTTGTACTTAAAAGTGGGTCTTTTTTTGTTTACCCACAGTCGCAAAGATTCAACACAACTTTTGCATATCAAACTTGGCATCCAAGGTTTAGCGTTTGACGGCAACGGAAACCCAAAGTAGTCGAAGTATGCCTTTTTCACAAAGTACGACACATTTAAACGAAATTTTTGGAACATATATTCTCCACAAATAACACAAAAACAATCAGGATTATTTAAACACGTCCTTCTTGAGGAAGACATAATGAAATTTATAAAGGAACTAGTTAAGTTACATCGCTATTGATAGAAACTACCGACTACTTATGTAAATTCAAGACGGTACCTATATCTCACTAACTAGAGCTGCTACAAAAAATCTGAGGGTAGATTTGAAATCAGCGCACCCAAATTAGTAAACAACAGTAGAAAAACTTCATGCAACAAAAAAAAAGTTTGATTTTGTTTTTCTGTGTAATAGGTCTGTTTTATTTGCCCACGGATGCAACGGACGGACGGATGGTTTTATTTAAAGTGGTACATAATAGTTTCACAGCAATGCACTATCACCGCCAATACCAATAAGGTATGCGAAACATGAAATGAATATAATATAAAACATGCAGGTAGCAGTGGCGTGCACTTCGTGAAGAAAAAAGACACCTGCCTGCCTACTAACCTGCCTACCTTAAAATAATACGAGGGTCATTCAATAAATACTTAGCCTACAAAAAGTAAACGAAAATTTTGGAAAAGTGGGAATTTATTTTTCAACATAGTCTCCTTTTAGTTCGATACACTTAGCCCAGCGATGCTCCAACTTTTTTAATCCGTCCGAAAAATAGTTTTTGTCAAACTCTGCAAAATAGGCCTCCGTGGCGGCGATGACCTCCTCATTCGATCCATATCTATTCCCGGCGAGTGATTTTTTCAGATTAGGAAACAGAAAGAAGTCACAAGGGGCCAAATCTGCAGAATACGGTGGATGGGGCAGCAATTCGTAGCGTAATTCGACCAATTTGGCCATGGCAACGGCAAACGTGTGAACCGGTGCGTTGTCGTGGTGAAACAGCACTTTTTTCTTCGCCAGATGGGGTCGTTTTTTCTTTAATTCGGCGTCGAATCGGCCCAATAAATCGGCATAGTAAAGCCCTGTAATTGTTTTACCCTTCTCGAGGTAATCGATGTAGATCACACCTTGTGAATCCCAGAAAACGGTGGCCATAACTTTTCCGGCCGATTTTACAGTTTTCGCCTTCTTTGGAGCACGTTCCCCGGTCTGGATCCATTGTTTTGATTGCTCCTTGGTCTCTGGTGTGTACCAGTGGATCCAGGTTTCATCAACGGTCACAAAACGACGCAAAAACTCCGCTGGATTCCGCTTAAACAGCGCCAAACACGTCTCCGATGTAGTCTCACGGTTGCGCTTGTTTTCTAGTGTGAGTAAACGCGGCACCCATCGCGCCGACAGCTTTCTCATGCCGAGTTCCTCGTGAAGAATATGATGCACTGTTCCTTCTGAAATGCCTACAGTCTCAGCTAGCTCCCGAACCTTCAATCGGCGATCTGCCAATACGAGATCATGGATTTTTTTAATGTTTTCTTCCGTAGCAGCTGTTTTCGGTGCACCTGGACGTGGTTCATCAAAAACCGACGTACGGCCACGTGCAAACTCGTTGAACCAATTCTTGACGGTGGCCATCGATGGAGAAGAGTCACCGTACACAGCATCCAAGCGCTCTTTGATTTCGATGCGCGTTTTCCCTTCCAAAAATAGGAATCGAATCACCGAACGATATTGCTCTTTTTCCATTTTTGTAAAACCGATCGACACGTTGGCTTCCATAAGTTTTCAAATTAAAACAAATGAAGGGATTGGAATGAAAATTTGAAAAAAGAATTTAAAAAGAATGTGCTACACTGTGGTAAAACTATTTTGAAACTACAGCGCCCTCTGGCGATGAGGCTAGGTACTTATTGAATGCACCTCGTAGTATTGAATAATATTATAATAATTACATTAATTGTGTATAATATCAGTTAATTTAAGTCTTAGAGTGAGGTGGCCAATCATAAAAAATCATTTAACTTGACAATACAACAAGTAAGCTATTTTTACCTACACCGTAAGAAATGTCTGTGCACGCCACTGGCAGGTAGGTACTTGCTACATTTCGTTTCTACACACGATATTAAATAACATCTCATACATAGCATCACGTCTATGTATTCCCCGAAAGTTTAGGCAGAAATGTAATACTATTGTACATCCACATTCCGCCGATACCGTTGTTATGTAGGTCCTATGTAATAGAAAGAAAGAAAGAAAATAAATTATTTTTTTGCACAAAGGACACAGGATAGTAAAATAAAAATATAAAAACGAAAAAAAACTTTTAACGCAACTATACAATAAGCTTTTAAATTATAGTTTAAAAAAAACAAAAAACACGCTTCTGAAGGTGCCTGCAAAGGCCCAGTTGAAATAAAAACCTTCGGCTTCGGCCTCAACTTTGGCTTCGGCTTCGGCCTCGGCATCGGCTTTGACTTTGACTTCGAATTGCACTTTGTCGTCGACTTTGACCTTGACTTCGATTTTTCGTATTCTTCTCAGCAAACCCTTTCATTTGATACCTATATCATGGGAGTGCTTATTAATTAACTAGTCCGCCATCTTTGGGAGCCTGCCATATTGGATTTAGAATGACGTAACTTAGCTAACCATGCATTGTCATCTAAACTAAACGTGTATGTAAAATTTCAGCTTAATCGGAAACCGGGAAGTGGGTCAAATTTAACTTCCAAGATTTTCTTACATGTTAGTTACTTACAGGTGAAGCTAATAAAAGCGTGCTAAAAAGACAGGTTAACATAAACAGTATTATTTCGTAGCTATTAATTAGGCATTGCAGTCGGGTCGGTACATTAGTTAATGTCTTTCGTGAACATGACTTATTGAAGTCATCTGGCTTAAAATGATGACTGGCATCGCCACCGAATTTTTCCCAAATTTTATAGTAATCAAAATTTTTAGGATGCCGAAATAGCGAACTAATTATAATTAATAATTATATTTTAAAATTTGTCATTAATTTAATTAATATAGTGAAATCGTAGCACTAGTACAAACCCAAAGTCCGACAGTAATATGTAAATATTGTCACCCTATCAGCAACTTAGACAAATTTTGTAAAATTTCAATAAATTCAAGGTTACCCGTGGAAGGATATTATTACAGCCAGAATATGTTGCAATTCCACAACCTTTCACGCATCACATTCACCATTTTTGTAAATAAAATATTAAAATACGATTAAATATTAATTTAGTACCGTCAACCTGTCACAAATTGAATGACACGAGCTTTTTTTGAAGTTGTCTTATCTATACTTTTAATAAAATCGTAACGAGGCTAAATTTTTAGTATTCTATACTTATAATAAAATCGTAACGAGGCTAAATTTTTAGTAAAAGGCGAAAAATTTTTGCGTTTTGAAGGGAAATCATTACCAGAGTGACAAAACAAATTAGTTCAAGCAGACCCAACTAAACTGCGGAAAATCTTAACACCGCCATTCAGAAAGACGCCACGAATGTACAGTGACATCTATTGAATAAAAGCAGTCTTCAATATAGTACCTCTAAATGTATTTAAAATCGTAACGAGGCTAAATCTGTACATTGAATATTAAAAAAAGTAAGTGCTACGTATACTAGGAACGATACAGAAAAGTGCTACGTATACTAGGAACGATACAGAAACTGAAACATACATTTTTAGAATTTTTGTCGGTTAGTCGGTTTGTTTGATTGAAGATAAAAAAAAAACTGCTACGTGATCTATAATCGACATTGATGCCAAAAATATAGTTTTTAGAATTTTTGTCTGTTTGTCTGTTTGTCTGTCCGAGCTTCACGGCCAAACCGCTGAACAGACTTTCATGAAATTTTAAAGTAACATTCGCTAAAAGCCTGGTCAACATATAGGGTACAAATTATCACGCTATTGTCAAAGGGGGGTGAGCAATAGATATTTATTATGAGCAATAGATATTTATGTCTACGTACAATTATTACGCAATACATACATGACGAATCGATTAAAAAAAAAAGACGATTGTAGCTAATAGATCCGATGAACACAATTATATATAAAACAAATCATTACGCTACTTTTGTTGGGAGGTGAGCAAAGTAAATGTTAGTTTCAGTTTCACAAATTCCCTATAAATTTAAACTCCACGAGTGATCCAGTAAATAATCCAGTCTTTACTGGGTCCAGTAACACAGAATGGCACAGTAAAAGGTATATTTACATAAAAATTAAAATAAATTATTAGACGTTCGGTCATTGGCATCTTACTTTTACATATTATTATTATGTACCAGTATAACAAATATTGAAACACATAGAAAAAAGACGAGGAAACATGATTGGTCACTTGATTAGGCACGATAAGTTCATTACCAACATTATAGAAGGAAAAATAGAGGCAAAAAGAAAAAGAGGAAGACCAAGAAGAAACTACATTGATCAGCTGAAAGAAAAAGCGAATATAGAAACATATAAAGATTTAAAAGATTTGGCATTAGATAGGACCGAATGGAAATTGCTACACCGACAAGTGCTTAGCACTTAAATTTTGGATGGATGGGACGAGTATAACACTCACTGTCATGTTCCAAATATACAAAGCGTGATGAAATGATTCGACAGTTATCCCTAAACCACTAGAAATATTTTATAAACGTGCTGTTTCGTTTAAGCTTTAGTTTTATAAATTTTTAATTCACCCGTTTATAGCTAGATGGGGTTAGTAGTAATTTATAGGCGAGTTTTTATATATATATATTTTTTTAATGTGATTTTTTAGCTTTCAGGCGCCTGCAGGCAGAGTTCGTCGACTGCTACTTTTTACAGATTTTATTGTTCACGGTTCAGGAGTAGGGTAATGTCGGAGTGTTGGAACAGCGTCTGTTGAAGAAGAGTTTGTCGAAGTTCAGTTTTTTAATGGGTTCAGGACTGAATTCACCTGGGTAGGGTTCGAAATTGATCACAGCAATACCCCTGCAAGTCACCCTTGACAGAGCGTTAACTTTAAAAAACCATTTTATGAAAATTAAATTAAACAACAAGAAGTATAAGTACGACACAACTAAGAAGTTACATCGATGTACCTTGGAGGTGATAAAATTTGCGGCGTATACAAACCTAGGGACGTACCATCGACACAAAGAACAAGGACTATCATTTGCAATCTGGAGAACAGCTGAATCATTATCTTCTTCTATCGTCTCGCCATGAGTGTTCATATTGGATTGGCACATGCCATAGTGGATCTAAGTATAATAAGTCCGCAATATTCGTAACAGAGCTCACTGCCTAGGAAGCGCCGGATAGAATTACTATCAGATGAGATTGTTGATGTCATCAAGGTGTTGTTACAACAATTGGCAGCAGACTTCGCGCTTACTAACCATTTCGTCGACAATATTCATACAATAAATTAAACTATAAATTGATTCTTCCCATTGTTTCATAACGGAGAATCAAAGTTTTATAAACTTTTATAACAATAAAACGCGGTGTACGCAAAATTAAGGGTTTCCTAGATTATTATCTATGTAGGTATGAGATGATATCTTACAACCCACAAAATAGCGTGAAGGCCATAAACCAGAAGGCACGGTATTGCCTTTTTGAGTGCCTAACCATTACGACTATCATAGATATTATTCATTTAAAATAGTCGTGAAAGCAACCTGTCGTTCTCTTTAAGGGGTCTCAAGTAAAGAACGATCACCCATCCAAGTAAAGTGTAGATAGTTGTCACTCCCATAATACACCTCATTGTTTGTAAAGATCTCATTGTTGTAAGTTTTTGTCAATATAAATTCTGAAGGCTATGTTTTCTTTTTGTTAATTTCAAGTGACTATCATAGTTTAATCGAATATTGTCACGTGGGCAAAGCCGCGGGTACAGCTAGTTACACTAATAAAATCTATCATAAAAGTACGGAGGTTTAGTTTTTTAAATAATAAGATTACGAAAAAATTTATGATGATAAATTTGTTTATATTTAAATTTAAAAAAACATTGTACATCTAGCAAGATAGTAAATTCATTATTTTAATAATTTTTGTGTACGATTCCAATCTTCGTACCAAATCTACTAAAATGTACCAACTTCTATCCTGGCAATTGTTAAAACGAGACACACAGCTCCATGGTCGCTCTTTCCAGAGGGTCTCGTCTCCTTTTACTTCAAATACAATTCTTAAGCGATTGTGATAAGGTCTGTTTTTCTTTGCGATATTTTGCTTATTGCTTGTTCTAGTTGTAGGGGGGAGCCCTACTTATTATTTCTATGGATAAACCCCTCCACTCAACTTATCACATGTTCTATTCAACCTTGACATTGGCAGAATCATCGTCAAAACGATTCAACTTATCACATGTTCTATTCAACCTTGACATTGGCAGAATCATCGTCAAAACGATGGAGCCATAATCCTAAAATTTGAATTGAACCCCAAAGATAAACAAATGTCAGTTCAGGGTCAAGGGTTGCCAACATTAGAACTTTTTCCTCGTACCTACGGTATCTCTCAGTAGTCTGTGTATGTACCTACATTCAGTAATTCATTTTTCGGTGTGAAAGTCACTCGACTACAAATACTAGATTTATGGTCTGCTGTACGAGGTACGAGGATACAATGAGGTTCGTACACTTTTGTACGAGATTTTTAATATAGGATATTTTTATCGCAATTCGGATCGCAGGGCAAGAAAAAGATACACCAAAAGAGTGAGTTCAGTTATTACTGCGTTAGCATCCCTATATAGTTTGTGGATAATACGGCGGACGACGCTCGGCGACGCATTATCGTCCAGGTGATCGGGTGATCACACTAAACCACTAATGACTAAACCGTTCAGTTATTTCAGCGAGCGTCGTCGGGCGATTCGGGGCGATCGCTCCGGTCACTCCGTAAAATAGTAGGCAATAGTAGGGTGAAAGTTGAAAGTCGTACTCGGTCGCCCACGAGAACCACATTCTAATATTCTTGGTCGCCCAATATTTCAAGTCCTTTGGTTTCTTTAAGGTGGACGCACACCTGTCCGAATCGAACGCGCCGAACAAGCCGAACGAAACGAAGTTTCTTAAGGCCCCGCACACCTATCCGTGCCGAAAGAATCGACCGCGCCGACCGAATCGACCGCGCCGAAAGAAATGGCGTTTCGTTGCGTGCATTTCCTTGACGCATATCACACGTTCATTACGTTTAGTGTCATAATTTGATTTCTGATATCACAGATATATTATTTAAATATGGTTTTTAAAAGAAGCAGAACAAAATACCTAGACTGCTTATGTTATACATTTGTTATAAGGTTCTTAAGCCTATACTGATTTTATACAGAATTGAAGTTGAAAATATCATTCAGATTTTATACAGATTTTAGCATGTTAAATACCCCGTTCATAACTAATGATAATTTTAGTGGCCATGACAGTTTAAAAACTTAGATTTAAGCAGTAATCCAGATAACTTTTGACTCGAGCCCACTGGCAAGCCTGTCCCAATCGTCTGCAACGAATCTGATGACGTCACCCAAATTCGTCTAGGATTTGGATGCTTACCGAATTCTTCCGGCGATTCGTCCGATTCGGCGCGGATAGGTGTGCGAGGTTTCATAGGATTTCATTTGGAGCATTCGAAAATTCATTTCGTTCGGCGCGGTCGATTCGGACAGGTGTGCGTCCACCTTTAGCCAGCCAGTGATTATTCCCGATCATTGCGAGCGACATTCGCACGAGTGACTTTCACACAGTGACGTTAGGAAACCAAAGGACTTGTCATGTTTATCATTATCTATAGGAAAAGGACGGAAAAGAAGCTGGCGGTCCGCCATTATGATTTCTCACCTGTCAGTCGCTATGTCAGGTACATCAGCTGTCAACGCGCTTTATTTTTGTACGTTATTTATTCATATTTCCTTAATCTATAGTGATATTGTGTGTTTATTAAATCAAAACAAGAACTGACTTTATAAACAATATGCCGAACTGTGGTATTATTGGGTGCGGCATTAAAAGAAGCGGAAATCGACCAAACATAACATTGCACCGGTACGTACTTTATTATTATGAAAATATGTCCCAATAGACACAATTCTAATAAGTTTATGCATAATTGAGAAAGCTTGGCAATATAGCTACATGAATTTAACATTTTGCCTATGTTTTCATCACGTTTTTCAGTATATTTCGTGAAAATTATTTGTTGTTGATATGAAGGTAGTGTTGTCCGCTCATGCATTTTTTATTGTCGATACTCTACTTTTTTATTATTTTAACTTTATA
Organism: Allophyes oxyacanthae; assembly: GCA_932294325.1. Classification (NCBI taxonomy): domain Eukaryota; kingdom Metazoa; phylum Arthropoda; class Insecta; order Lepidoptera; family Noctuidae; genus Allophyes; species Allophyes oxyacanthae. Next base: position 10,994,438 of record OW028613.1, on the reverse strand, counting down.
ATAATAGTTTTAATATTATAATTTTATTTTCTTATTGTTTTATTATTGAATAAAGGAGATATTAATACTTCGTTTCTAATATTATTGTTTTTATTGTCTCGCAGGTGTGAATAGTAAAGTATTCCCCTCGGGGATAAAGGTGTTCACGTCTTGGGCGAGCATGAATCCGGAGCGCAGCGAGAGAGTTTAGACTAGAATTCTGAATGCGCATAACATAGCGCCCGTGCCGTAAGACACTACTTTATCCGTGTCCGTATGGATTGAGGAGCCACATGTGATTTTTAAACGCGAATACTATCTTTATTTAGTAGGATATGAGCCGATTTTGTAGACCCAATCCTGGAATTTGTAGGAAAACCCTTAAAAAGTTACATGACGTTAAAGGTGGCTCCTCAATCCAGACGTTTGAACTGAGTAGCCACTATAGAACTCGAAAAGTAGACGATGGATGTTTTTGAAAATTATGTAGGATTTAGTAGGCATTATGTACAATATGTACGAAAAATTTGAGTTTTGTAGTTCTTAATTTGACGTAACTACAATACTTTGATTGTGGCTCCTCAATCTAAACGTTGGCCTATTCATGCAATGCGTTGTTTTTCATAAACTAAGCAGCTAATCAAAACATATTTTTAGTATCATTTAGTAGTACATTTATCCTAATTTGTAGTATAAAAATACGATCGTAAAACGATTTAAATTTGGTTATAAAACACGTTTTATGTGGCTCCTCAATCCTGACGTTTCTTTATGAAAATATGTCCGTAACTCCTAAAGCTGTTAATGGAATCGAAAATCAATAACATGGCCATTTAGTAGAAAATTCTACTAAATATACATGCAATCCTACATTGTACATAATCAGTATTTCTAAAGATATCAATTATTTGAAAATTCCTTAGCAATTTGGTGTGTAGGGTGACCATAAATAACTCAAACCAGGATAATAAAAGGAATTTTAATTGTAGTTACATAAATTATTCGTGTTATACCTATTCAAAGACCTATATATACTTACACAACCATCGTTATAATATAATAAATTAATAAGAAGTTCCAGTAAAATAAATAAGTAACAAAAAATTCACATAAAGCGCGCCATGTATTTTTTCATATTTTTTTTTTATTCTATCGAGCATCTGTTTCTATGGCATACAGCCAAAAAAATATTAATACCTCTTTACACATTGAAATTGCTTACGTAAACGTATCTAACAAAATCTCTTTCCGGATATAGAAAAGAAATATCAAATAACATGACAAATAAGGATTTTCATAAGAAATTGCCGGTGTTATAATGATAAAATCCAATAAAATCCCAAAAAAAAAATCTATCAAAATAAGCAAGCAAACGCGCCAAGCGTTAAGCGTCTATTAAAATATGATAAATAAACATCTCATTGCATTAAATTATTTATTTTTGTCAACAAATTAACATAAATTTCTACAATTAACATAAAGAAAAAAGTATTCCGTTTATTAACTTCTAATATTAGGCTGTTTGATGGTATCGCCGTTGCCTCTCCTTCCACCTGCGCGCGCATAGCTAACGCAACCATCAATAGACACGGCGCGCGAATAATGAAATCGTAAAATAAAATAATGAAATTTTATTGGATTTCATCATTTTCACACCGGCAATTTCCTATGAAAATCCCTATTTGTCATGTTATTTGATATTTCTATATACGGAAAGAGATTTTGTTAGATACGTTTACGTAAGCAATTTCAATGTGTAAAGAGGTATTAATATTTTTTTGGCTGTATGCCATAGAAACAGATGCTCGATAGAATAAAAAAAAAAAAATATGAAAAAATACATGGCGCGCTTTATGTGAATTTTTTGTTACTTATTTATTTTACTGGAACTTTTTATTATATTATAACGATGGTTGTGTAAGTATATATAGGTCTTTGAATAGGTATAACACGAATAATTTATGTAGCTGCAATTAAAATTCCTTTTATTATCCTGGTTTGAGTTATTTATGGTCACCCTACACACCAAATTGCTAAGGAATTTTCAAATAATTGATATCTTTAGAAATACTGATTATGTACAATGTAGGATTGCACGTATATTTAGTAGAATTTTCTACTAAATGGCCATGTTATTGTTTTTCGATTCCATTAACAGCTTTAGGAGTTACGTACATATTCTCATAAAGAAACGTCAGGATTGAGGAGCCACATAAAATGTGTTTTATAACCAAATTTAAATCGTTTTACGATCGTATTTTTATACTACAAATTAGGATAAATGTACTACTAAATGATACTAAAAATATGTTTTGATTAGCCGCTTAGTTTATTAAAAACAACGCATTGCATGAATAGGCCAACGTTTAGATTGAGGAGCCACAATCAAAGTATTGTAGTTATGTCAAATTAAGAACTACAAAACTCAAATTTTTTGTACATATTGTACATAATGCCTACTAAATCCTACATAATTTTCAAAAACATCCATCGTCTACTTTTCGAGTTCTATAGTGGCTACTCAGTTCAAACGTCTGGATTGAGGAGCCACCTTTAACGTCATGTAACTTTTTAAGGGTTTTCCTACAAATTCCAGGATTGGGTCTACAAAATCGGCTCATATCCTACTAAATAAAGATAGTATCCGCGTTTAAAAATCACATGTGGCTCCTCAATCCATACGGACACCTTTATCCCCTAGTGAATAATATTTAAAAATGTAAAATTGTATGGTTTATAAATTAATTAAAAAAAGGATTAATATTATTAGCTTGTTTCATTTGCCTTGTTACGTGATGCCTAATATTAGTCTCGTATGGGTTCAATTTCCGCAAGGAAGAAATAGTTGTATAGCCTTCGGAAGTATCTACTTTTACATCCTGTCCTACCCCTATCCCTTTCCTTTTCCTTGAATATTACTTAGTACCTATATTAAATAAAAAGTTCTAACAACAACAAAAAAAAAAAATAGATTACAAAGTTGTTCCCGAATAGTACTGAATAACTTCACCATAGATTATACACTAATACTGATAAACTTCACTGTATAGAGACCGGCAAACACCTTGAGCAAAAAGCGGCGTGGTGTGGGAAAGTTCGCGCCCGTTCGCGCACATAAACTGTCGTGAGAGAGAAGGACAAAAGAGACTAAAGTTCACCTTGTTAGATGTTTGCCGATCTCTATACGTACCTGTAATATCCTCTGTTACTAAGTTAAGGCTATAAAAAAACGTTAAAATAACGTTAAATACAGACTAACATAACCTAGAAAACGTCCTGTCGTAACTAAACACTCGATTTATAAACGACTTTTCGTTATAACGTGAAGATTGATTGATTGTGTCCATGTGTCACACAAGATACACTCTAAAAACGTATCTGCAGGTGGGATAAATTGAAATAATAGTTACAACAAAATTATATCAACAAACAATGGAGATTGGATTGGCGAGTATTCAATATGGCGGCCGGTCGGCACAGACAGTGTGACCAGTTGTTTAATGTTTGATGCTTTACCCTGCGGTCCGAATTGCGATAAAAGTGCTAATATCGCGAATCCGACCAAATTTAATAGTCACAAAGTATAAGGGCTATTGAGTAATAATAATGCTTGTGGCGTTGGTCGGGTTCGCGATAATATACTTTTAGCGCAATTCGGACCGCAGGGTTAAAGTATTCCATTTTTTCTGGTGGTATACATTATCAACACACACATGTAGAAAGTTAAGCATGTTGTAAGAGCAAAATCGTTTGTATAGAAGACGAGGGAGGTTGTAAGAGAGGCTTCTAACGTCATTGCTTTCACACCGAAAATCGAATTACTGAACGTAGCCAAAGACCCAAAAGAGATCTTTGGACGTTTGGCACCATAAATTATGTAGAACTATTTGCGACTACTAGTCTATGGCGAGCTGTATGGGCTCAGCTCCCTTTGCCTGTCCCAAAGAGGGACAAAAGAAAAAAAAAAAAAAAAAAAGTCTATGGCGACTGCATATTTCGGACGTTTGGATCTTCGGATACACCATTCCATTTTAGTTTCTAAATCTAAGGCGATACTGTTACTTAATGCAAAACTGTAAAAAATACTTGACAGTTAAGACTAGAAACGTTGTCAATTTTTAAATCAACGTTGTAAACAAAACAATGCAGGAATTAGTAAACTTTATGTATTCTTTATTATAAAATGGCTAATACAGAAATATTGTCCATGTACATCAAAAAGCTCAGTAAGTACTTATTAAATTATGTAGTAAGTATATTTCACTTTTCTAGAAAGTTACAATTTGTTGAATGTTTTAGGTCATCCTTTGAAGGAAATTCGCGAGCGTTCACTTCTGCTGTTGGTTGCAAAGTTAAAGTTGGGGTGGGAACTGGATGACGAGTTATCTGGTACGAGAGAACTGTTGGAAGCCCTCTTGGCGTGGTTCCACACACCCCAACAATCGCTACAAATTGAAGTACTTGAATTACTTTTAACAACTATAAAGGTACATTGTTTTTATCATTTACCTAAATATGACTGAACGCCGTATACCCGTCACTCGTGAGGACGTGACCAACAATCGATTTTATATTGTTTTTGCTGCAGTGGCAGTCAATGTTGTTCAATGACTTTGACTTTTACTGCTGGATATAAGCTATATACTTGTGTTAATATATCCAATTTTTCAGACAAAAGCTGGTACTTACATTGCTAGAGAGTTTGGTATAGAAACCATATTGTCAAATTTAAATAAAGTCAAGCAGAAGATTACTGGAGACGCACAAGAATTATATGATGATGTTATTGAGACCCTGAGATTCATAAACACGGTTGAATCTGATGTTAATGTCCCTAGACTTTCCCTACCTGATGTCACTAGGTATGTTGTATGTTTAGAGTTCCTTCCAAAATATTATAGGTAGGCATTTGCAAAGAAAGGATTTTCTCAAATTCAACCCCTAAAGAGATGAAACTAAAGCTTAAATTTCTATGCAGAGTTGTGGGCACAGCTAGTTATAAATATTCTATATGGAAGCACCTGCAGAATTATACCAGAAATTGGATTGCAGCACTTTACTGTTACTGCCATAAGTTACTGTTAAATAAAGTTAGGGCTCCATCATGGAGACGCGGAAAGTTGCACACAGTGCAAAGCGGTGCGTAAAGCAGAGAAAGGCGTATCTCCGTTCATGTAGAGCGAGCGAGAGAGCAACACGCTGTTTGCGCGCCGCGTTTGAGCCCATAGTTATTGTTAAGCCTGCACCATCCCATAGTAAATGTTTTGTAGAGTTTATTGACAATATCACATATTGGCAACTATGGCCGACAACCAGATGATGCCCAGTGTGTATTACAGAATATTATTGAAATAAATTTTATCTTTCAGAGCAATGGTAAATTATTTCACAGTTTATGGATTAGAATAAATTTCCTGAAAAGTTGAAAAGTTGTAAAAAAATCTACTTCAATGGGTTGCTTTTTATACAATATGTGATTTCAGTTCTGAAAGTGATGCAGGATCAAGCAGTGGTTATTACAATTTAGATCCCAATTTTCAGTCATCAAAGGCAACTTCAATTTCTAATGATGACTCTGATATTAATAGGTACAGGTGGTAAGTGTTATTTTTAAATTATTGGTGACATGCATTTAGCAGATTTCCTCTAATATTTAGAGGTGGATAATTAAAGTGAATAAAACACAGTAGTATCTGTAGTCTAGTGTAGTACCTTTTATCTCTAAATGGTTCTATTTAATTTAATTTTTTTAATTTAGTTTTTACTCTAATGTTTAGTGTGTTGTTAATTGTGTGAAAATAAGCTGTTTTGCATCCTATTACTATAATTTATAATAATATTACCTAATACTGTGTTTTTTTACATCTAAAATAATTGTATATGCTGAATATGGTGGTTGTCTGCGTCCTTCTGTGTTCTGCTGCGTGAATTAAATCCAATGTAGCCAATATTTGTGTTAAAATTGTTATGCAGTTGTCAGTTGAAATTTTACAAAATAATAATTATGTAAAGACATTCCATTTCATTTAGTTTTGGCATGTAAAACATTATCATTTTCACAGTAGTAGAAATATAATATATTTATTTATAAAAGTAAATTATTCTCTATACATTTTCAGTATAAAAAAATGCACATTAGATTTAATTTGCCCTTGTGTAACTGTAATATAATATTTTTTTATAGCATAAACACTACAGACTGCATAAGAATACTGCTCTTTCCCTGGGTGGAACTATGCCAGTCTGACAAAAAGACTTTACTCCTAGTGGAGGATGCCTTAAGATTATTGAAATCCACAAGGAGGTGCTGCAGATTTATTCGTGATGTTTTCCTTCGTGACTTTCCTGCGGAAATATTTCTAAATAGACCAGAAATAATAAAGGTATTTGATTTATCATTTTTTTTCTCATCAGCATTTTATTTTTGTATCTTTTATGTTTTATATTCCTTGTTCAAATAATGTTCTTATTTTATTTCCTGAGATTAATCAGTATACTTTTTTGCAGAGTTTATTGACAATATCAGATGGCAACTATGGCGGACGACCAGGTGAAGCCCTGTGTGTATTATTGTATATAACACGCGCCCTCCGCATGCGGCTATTGCAGTTATCTTCTTTAGACTTGATACATGAGACAAACAAGGTAAAGTAAATTGAAAAATGAAATAAAAAAAATCGTATACATTCACAAACTACGTGATTATAGATTCCTCGTCACTTGGGTCAGAGAACTATTGTTGATGGTCTTAAATCTATTGGTGGTCAAACATTATTGCTTGTGACTGTACCTATACCTACCTATGTGACTGTCTTATGGGGCATTACTGCAGCACTATTATTTAGCAGAAGCCGCAGTTGCAGGTACTGAGTGTGAGGTCCTGAGTTGATTCTCAGGTCAGTCAAAGTATTATTTCGATGTTGAAGCTGTATGTTTACTGATTAGTATAAATAAATCACACATACATAAATCATCACTTCTTTGTTTCTTATTTCTTGTGCCTTTTACCTGAATCTGGATTTAATGTGTTTTTGTTCATTCACTTCTTGATGGATTCACGCCAGGTTTCTTCGGCATGACGAACAACAGACATTACGACGACAAATATAATAGAACTTAAATTTTATGGCAATTTCCAGGTTTCAGACGAACAGAAAGATATAGACGATGGCGTGAACATGGAACTGGAGGAAATAGCTGGGGAGAGTCGCCCGCGCACGCCGCTCGAAGAAGAAGGTCTCGTGGTACTGAGGCAATTACCCGCTCCCCTATACACGCTGGATACGATGCATGCAGTGCTGTCCATGATGGCCAGGACTGTTGTATTAATCGATCCCATAGACAAAACTGAGTTCTTGGACTTGGTAAGTGTTTGGGTTTGATTTGGAATGGAAGGCCAGTTATTTAATCGTATGTTAAACAGCCTGAAGTGGTAACAGTTGGGGACAATAAACCTTATTCTGTTGAAAAAAGTACTTTTTCACTATGTCATGTTGACACATACATATTATATAATTTATTTCAATGGAATTAGGTTTATTTTTCCTTATTGCAGGCGTAGTATGACTGAAGAATAGACAAAATGACAGATTGTGGAAATATTCCTATTCTTCAGTAGGAATTGGTAGAGTAATTACATCACTAACTATTTCACCATTGCTATAGAAAGAATATTTCGTTTAAGTCTGCATAGAAACGTGAGTCTAGATGTCGTGATGGATAGAAAGAGCTTGTGCTTGTGCTTCAGTTTCTGCCAATCCGCAACAGACCAGCGGGGTGGACTTAAGCCTTAAACCCTTTTCATTCTTTTTCATCGTGGGAAGAGGCCCGTTTCCTGCAGTGGGCCAGAAATGGGCGGGATTTATTTTAAAATATTAATTTCTTTAAATTGTAGTCCGTTTTACAACTGAACCTTGTTCTATTTCAGAGGGAATTAAACACATGCCTCTGTTTAATAGACAGTCTAGTCGAGTTGTTACTGGATTGTGTTAACGATAGCTTTTGGAGTATGGACCATAATGCCAAGACCTATAGAGATATATCACATAAAAGTTGCATGGTCATGCGTTTGTTGGGAGATCTATTACTTAAGTACAGGTAACTTCGTTTTTATATTATTTCTATTTTAAGTTTTGTAAATCTAAGTGGAGGAAACGGTTTCTCGATGATGTAAAATTAAAGATCCCTTTAGACTAGTAAACTTCGAACGGAAAGGATGAATATTTCTCGTTTTGTTCTCTCTTGCGATAACTTATTGCTTTAAGATCCAGTTTACCCTGTTTTCACCGAATGGAAACCTGTACCAGGTTTGGAGGATACGAACTCGATAGCGACTATAACTATACATGACTTCCACGATCATATAGTCTATTTCCACGGATCTATTCAAGCCCCTTGTTTTAAATCGGCGTCTAAATATCTCTGTTCTATATTATACAGAAAATCATTTTTCGAAGACACCGACCGATGTCACCACCGCATCGCGTGGTTACGTTTATTGATGTGTGCGGAGAAGTTACTACAGTGGGCGCGGGACTCCGCCCTGCCGCCCACCTCGCTCGTCACTGCCGTACAAATAGCTCAGTTGGACCCGGCCGTTGAGCTGTTCTACCCAGTGTTGAGTAAGAAAATTGAGTTGGTATTACAGGTGAGTGAACTAACACTAAAATTATACTTAATTATATTTTAATTAAATGTCAATGCGTGTGCAATACAAATACGTTTCGTGCCTTCGGCGGAAATACACAGTACAATATGAATTTTTATCTGACAGTATATAGGTATTTTATTATTTAATATTACTATGATTAGTTTATGTGAGTTATTATACGCCTAACATGGTCGGGCAGTGAGATATCATGCTATACTCTTTAACAATAACATCTTGTTACCATTGTCTCAATAAAAAATACTTTGAAATTCATACACCTTTTCGTTTACAGAACACAAGAATAACTGTGAATCAAGAATACAAAAGCAAGTACAGAGAATTAAAAAAGCTATTCGGGAGCATGGATGAAGCAGTCCAATTTATTAATAATAAAAAAATCCATAAGTCTAAGAAAGTTCTAGTATGTATCAAGAACTCACTGCCTGTATTAGAAATGTTTCAAAGTGAAAACTTTTTGGGTGAGATAGCTGATGTTTTGCTCCAAAAGGCAAAAGATTTGGATTTTAACGATAACGACTGGTCTATTGCCCGAAGTATTGCTCTTAGCTTGATGGGTCATAATGTGGAATGGGTGCAGACAACATTTTATAAGTTCCTGGCAGATATGGTGAAGTCTGTTTTGGTAGGAGATGAGATGTATCAGATGGAAAATGAAACATCCCTTACCTTGTTATGTGATGTCGGAATATTGACAGAAATCTGTTGTCATGGACTTTCTTCGAAGGTGAAAGAGGTAATTAAAATGTCATAAATCTTCTCTCTGTACGACACCTTGTTACCCAAGGTGTGGCAAAGCGATTTATTTCCTGACTCCACCCTAATTCGCAAAGATAATGATGCCTTCACAACATTTTGCGTCCATTATTCAATCGCTCAAATTCTTGCGAATTTGACTGCTGCTGCAATTTTCGATTATCCGGGTGACCTGCATTGCTCAGTTGTACATACATGCTCTATTGGGGTGATGCTGAACAGCTTTGTGTACTGAATACATAGAGGTCCATGGTTACAGGTAGAAGAAAGCGCGTCAGATATAATGTTGTACCTACTGCGCGGGCGACTGGTGCTCAACGAGAGTTGCTGGTGGCGACTGCTGGCCAGTTTGCTGCCTGTACTGCCACTGCTTCACGTTTATGCGGCACATGAAACACAATTAGGTTAAATTCTTGTTTATTGATTCCTCTGACCAATATAATGTGTGTATTGCCCCATATGACGGTAAGATGGGCAGATGACAATATCGCAATCGCGGGTCGAACTTGAATGAGACTGGTGCAGAAACTTGGAGACTGGCACAATCGGAGAAGCCACTGTTGGACATCCAACAGTGGGTGAAGTTGGGCTGTGGATGATGATGATTGCCCCGTAGGTTCTATTGCTCTTCCACTCATTGACATCAACATAAACTTGCATCATCTATCGTTATTGTAGAAACCAACTTAAAAAATAATCATATTCACACGGACGTTACGTTCCGTGGTGATCACTTATCACAATCATCTTCGGATGACATTCCATAGTTACCTTTGATGATCGCTGTACCCACAGATTAAATATTCTTCAGTTGGAGGAAGGTAGCACCCGCAGTAGTCCTGGAACAGTGACTGAATTTTCGACACCATTAAAAGTTAACAAACGGTTATATTGTTACAGGCAAGGCCATCTGCAAGTCGCTAGAGCGGGACATAGCAGATTGTATGGGCGTGTCTGCAGCAGAAACCATGTATGGTTTGGTGCGGCTGCTGTTCGTGCGGTGCGTTGCCGTCCAACTTGATGCGGCTCACGGCCTGTGTCGGCTGTTAGGTTAGTTTATGGATAATTGTTACCACCAAGATAAATTTAAAATTAGTTGTAATATTTTAATAATATAAAATTTTCTAGATGATGACCGGTTCTTGCCACCAAAAGAGTCTCTCCGTGCCGACGTACTGCTGAGTGCTTTACGTAGAGTGAAACGGCAGGAGTTCAATGTAGATAACTCGAGATCACCGTCTAAAGTACCACAGGTAGGTTACTTACGTAAGCAGGCTTTTTTGTTTTAACGTAGCAGCTTATAATAAATTATAACATTATTTTACTACAACATGCCACAATAATGAAGATGTTTTTAGACTGCAGCTTTAACCCAAATTTTGGACGTATTGAAACAAGACATAGTTCTCGATGAACAAGGGGAATATGTTTCGCGGCGAACGACGCAACCTACGCTAGAGCCCTCGTTGCGACGTAGCACGTTGCAGCAACTAGCCGTTATGATGCGGCAACAAGAATTGCATGAAATATTCTTGCAATATGACGGATTGAGCGTTATTGTCGCTACACTCAGGTATATAAATGTAATGTTTTTTTTAAGTTACTTCAGTAAGTTAACTTTATTAACAAGATGAAAAAATGTTATAACATTCATTACATAGGTATATGAGAAAACACTATAATACCTATTTGAAATGTTAAACATCGCAAAAAAATGATTGTGTTCAATTGGTAGACCTATTGAAAATTTTTGATTTTCCATAGCGACTTGGAGACCACTAAGAGCTATAATTATCCAGCGTAATTTAGTTTAGCCATATTCAAATGTGACTAAACTTTTCAGTAAATCCCGTTTGCTAACTTTGGCTGCAATATACAATGTGTCTGGTCACCGGTGTCCGACCCGTTAAGGCGAAGCAATATGATCAATTTTTTCGACAAATCCATAAGCTAAAGCATTTTGCCATTTTGCATGTTGATAAACTAACATAACGTTTAATATTGTTATTTCTTCTGATATAACGTTATGTGCGTCGTTGTCGGTGTAAGTACCGTGTATGCTGACAGTACAGGCTAGATGAGCCGCCATTTTTAATCCCATTCTTCATCCGTACGGATAGTATACTGTACTGTACAGTTGGACACTGTACCCACCCACTTGAACCGTGCACTTAGAATCACGACCTTTTGAAAGTGCTTACAAAGGCCCAGTTGAAATAAAAAACTTTGACTTTGATTTTGTAAGCCATATCTGAGTGCAGGTTTTAATAAACGGTTAAGGCATTATTGTGTGAACTAGCTGATGAAAAATATTTATTGTACTCGTTTGATAATTTTTATTATCTTATTTATGTTATGTTCATTGTCATTCTTTCAGAATGTCGCTGCTGGTGGACGATTATCTGGCATTTCCGGAATGTGCAATCAGTTGCGTGTCCGTACTAAATAGCGTTTCATTCGCGAGTCGACACAATTTGGCTAAAATACACGATTTGCCTTCACTGTTGATCAGAGGTAATATTGGTAGCATTACAATCTTGATTCAATATAGTGTCGTATATTGTTGACGCGTTGGGGCAGTGCAGCCCGAAAGCGTCACTTTCTAACGTCATATAACGAAAAGAGACGGGGCTAACTTAAAACTGAAATTATTCACGCATCAGACAGTGGCAGTTGCGAAAATTTTCATTTAATGTTACATGATTAATCTGTCTGTACTCCGCAATACAAGGACACAGCTACTTGTTTTTCTAACACTAGTTTATATTTCAGTGATCCTAGTATTCCCCGCCAACGACTCCTCAGTGTTGATGACTTCACAAGTCCTAGCTCTGGTGGTGTGGTCAGGCTTCGCTCTCCAAGAGTTGGATGCCAACAGACATCGTGTGCCGGCGCTACCTTTGAGTGTCACCCAGAGAACTTCTCTGCCGTTTGCAGTCAATAGCTACTGGAACACCAGCCCTAATGCTGAGCATTCGTATGTAGGTTAGTATTGTCGAACCAGTTATATGATAAATGTTATGTAGTGATTTTATTTGGAACTAGCTGTGTTCGCAATTTCGTTGCACCCCTTAGGGCGTGCTGCCACTGTGTCTTCACGTTTTTTTATCGTTTAATGTGTGAACAGTTCCTTTTAAATATATAAGCTTCGACACTCGATTAGCTGTCGTTACGACACAGTGTGACCTCTCCCTTAGGGATTGATTTCGTAACTAAATATAGCCTATGTTAAATCGTGGACTAAAAAAATCCTATAAAATAATGAAACAATTTTAAAAATCAGTTTTGTAGTTAACTGACCTCAAACTCCCAAACAAATGTTACTTTCTAGAATAATAAGATAGATTTGTGAGCCTTGCTTCTGATGTAAACTTCATATTTCTCTATAGCTTTAGAAAAGTTGGAGAAAATCGTTTCGCCGATATATCTCCTTCCCCACATTTATATTATTTACCTAGCAGTTCTATGCGTTTTCCCATTGTTATAGAACACTGCTAGAAGAGCGTTAGAAGTGGTACAAAGTAGCTATCGTAAAAACTAAGGAAAATATTAATAATAGCCCACCCCGTTCCTTGCTTGTGCTAGCCCGCGCTGAGCCAATAGTCTAAAACAAGTCTCATAATATACATGACCAGATCCAGCAGGTCCCCTCTTGTTGTCCTCCCAGCAACGTCTGACGCCGAAGCCAAGGCCCGAGTCCCACTACAGGTGGTCCTTAGCCGTGTTGTTGCTTAAATTGGTGGAGGCCTTCTGGTTTCGCCCCTTGACCGATTAAGTATGGAAGGCTCCTGAGCCAGAGAGTGAGAAACATTTACAAAAAACAAAAGAACAACACAAATATTTAATTCTATTTTTATAAATTATAAAAATAAATCTGACGTATTGTTTGTGCTTGTCATTGACTGACTGCATGATTTAAATCAATATGCAAGTTTACCGGATGCTCGACACTTTTGTAGTATATTTGAATATGTTCAAACATAAGCTCGTAAACATTGTTACAAATCATTATGCGTTTCACGTGTCTGCAGTTATCAATTCTCAAGGACGACAGCAGGATTCCAGTTTCCTTACATAGTTTCGTTATCGAACTCTTGTTGGATTTCTAATTAGGATATTGTGACGTACGATCAAATTGACGTCAAGATGAATTATAATTTCCTTCCTTTAAATAAATATTTGCGTTGAATTTAATTTGAGTATAGTAGTAAAGTTTTTTTTACGGACGGGGTTTTCATTATCGATAACTTGTTAAGAAGATCCGATCCCCATTTACAAAGATCCTTTTTTAGTGTTACCCTACGTTTTGAAACTTATGCTCTGTCCAAATTTCAAGTTACTATCTTTAGATTCTTTAGGCCTTGGTGGCCCATATACATACAAAAATTGCAAACACGTGTTATCGCCGTTTTTGTCTCCTTGTCCCATCGATGTCTATAGATATGCTTAGTGAACTCAAAAAGAGAGACGTGTCAGGTACTCTATTTTCAGAAAAATAGAGTGTTTGTTCACCAGTCAAATGCCGTTTACAATAATAATTATTAATTTGTGTATTGAATAAAAAATATATTATAACAGTAGCTATTTATTAGTGCATGTATCGCTGTTCTATTTAAATATAATTCGAACATTGTTGAATTTAGAATTTGACGTCTTCAAAAAATACTCAATCAAATCAAAGACTATGTATAGATGACGATAGAAATGTATAGAAGTGATTATCTTCTGCACATGCGGCTTCCCTGGTGACCCACTGCTTCCTGTCTTCACACACTAATTTTAATAACGCTTCCCTTGTACCTTTTTGGTACCTATTCATAATTGGGTGACTGACTTGAGTGTTAAGTACGCACCTACTACTATTGTATAATTATAATATTATAGTGGTACTTATGATCTTTGCTGTTCTTTTTTTATTTTTTTATTGTAATATTGTGTAAATTGAGGTCGAATTTTAGCCGCATTTGTTGTGTAGTAAGCTTGATTTATGAAAAGAGTATCCATTGAGTTTCTTGCCGGTATCTTCTCCAGGACCAACCCACTTGGAACCGTGCGCCTAGAATCACGACGTTTTGAAAGTGCCTGCAAAGGCCCAGTTGAAATAAAAATCTTTAACTTTGACTTTGATACGTCTCATTTTTTTAGCTTCCCTTTGTATGTCAGAGCGTATCTATAGACATCGATGCCTTGTCCAGATACCCATTTTGGATTATTTGTCGAATACCACAAAACGCTTAAAGTAACACAATTAAGATTACGCAACTCCATTTTTTGCTACCATTAGATGAAATAACCGGTCACTCTCATATTTGTTATGTCATGGTGAAACAAAAGTTTTTGATACTGTTGAACTTGATGGCACAAAAAATCTTTTTTGTAGGTATCATACTTGTAATTTGAAGGTGACCAAATAATCCAAACCTGCCTACCGGTCATTAGTCAAAACACTATAATTGATTGACCCTTCCAAATTATCTATATTTTTAATACTATAAGCTTTTCAATTCATTCAATACAGAGTGGCTTTTAACTGACGAAGAATGGCGGACCGCGGTCCGCGTCCGCTGGTGGGCGGCACACTCCGGTCGCTCCCGGCTGCTGACGGACGCTCCGCCCGCCGCCCCCCTGGCGCTCCGCCCCTCTCCCCGCGACTTGGCCGCCCTGAGAGCCGCTTGTCCTATCTTTAGCTGCACAAGAGCACTGCTGGGCCTTCAAAATGCCACCTCACATAGACAAGTTATAGAAGCGCTTCATATTTTAGAGAGGTTTGTTCGACTGTTATAATTTCCACCCTTAATTTTTCTCAAGGTTTAAGAAGCAGCGATAACTAGAAGCGATACAAATATGGACAAGAAAGTGCGATAGCAAAACTGAGGACGGTTTACTGTACTGTAAGATCAAAGATAAACAATTGACGAGATGAAAAGCTGAAAACCTGATTTCCTTTTTTTATATTCCTAGATCCTTGTTATTTATTCTCTGGTTTTATGTTTTCACTATGCATAAATTCATTTTAATTGCTTTATTTTTTCTAGCTATGTTTATTTAGTTCCATCTTCATGCGTTAGTAGAAAAGAGTTCAGTGCGTTACCGTGGCAACACACGCGGCGGTTCCTAGCCTCACCTCCAGCTTCGTCCCGTGATACAACACTGCTTACCTCCCTATTGCACTTTGTAGTCGCGTTTATGGACAATGTGCCAAACTGTGGTAAGTGACCTTGACATTGCCGTTTATCTTGTTACGTTTTTACGTCCTACGAGCATTAAGATATCTAATACGTGACATAAGTAACTGATAGTCAGTGATCGTAATAGGTAGGGCTAATTTACCTAAAGTTGGCGACAAGATAAACAAGTGCTGGTTAATACCACCAAAATTGTATTTATTTATTTTTATCGAATCCCGGATTTCGGAAGTCGTTTTACTACTGAGTACCTACACATGAGATTACTCACATTGTTGGATCTTATAGCCATTCCAGTTTCCCCATATAATTTCAAATAATAAATGATGGCCTCGGATTTCGTTGAAAATTTGTATCGGAAAGTTTTGGGGTACTCTGGGTCTGAAAAACTAGCGATGACCTCTGTAGTAAGGCAGGGTGGTTCAACCTTGAAATATTTCAAAATTTAATTCTGTGCTTTCTTACTATCTTGTAATAGTTTAGTAAACCCGAAATTATGAACCCGCTAAAATAACTTAGGTTGACTTACACTAATCATTTACCTACAGACATTATTTATTATCTATTTCCTATTTCCTAGAGCCCGGGCATTCGACAAAAATTTATAAATTATTTTTTTATGGTTTTGACCATTTTTATCTTTATCTTGACGTCAAGTTTAGGTAAATTAACCCTACGTATTCCGATCACTGCTGATAGTGCACACATGAGTCAATGAGTGTATGGAATTCCTAACGTGCAACGTTCTTTTTTGAAGATGGTACAATGTCCTGGATAATGTCATCGTTCATCGGCCACGACGCAAAAATCATCTCTTTATTGAGTCGAGACGCTCTTTACCCACAACAAAGTGTCCAGGAGAGTATAGAAGTGACTCAACTACACATACACATTGTGAAGGTGCTGCTAAGATGTATTATGATGCTGGAACATAGGGATGATTACGACAGCTATAAGTTGGAAAGTTTAGTCAAAATACTACTCGCCTGCTTGGATAAAATTGACTTGAAAAATTTTCATATGTTGGGTAAGTTATTTGTATCACCTACTTTTGTCATGGATAGGTTTTTTTTTTTTAATATCTTTCGGTTTTCTCCTGTATCGAGGGTACAGTTTACAAACATACATGTCACATGCACACACACCCAGACCCGAAACAACTATTTGTAAATCATACAAATATTTGTTCCGTGCGGGGATCGATCCCGCGGCACTTAGCGCAGAAAGCTAATCGCTTAGCCACTGCATCCGTGTCGTCGAACATTGAACTGTTAGATAAGACTTACTGGTTTCTAGAATTAACTTCTATGAACCATTTAATCTTATCTAACAGTGATTCATTTATTATACAGGATATCCAAAACTTTCTAATTCGGTATAATGTTTCTGATGTTATCAAGCCACATAATCGATTATAACAAATTATTGTAAATTATCACTATGATATGAAATATTCTGGATCTACATCGGCGCGGCGGCGCTCGGAATGTTAGCTTAGTATAGTCATCTTTATGCTTTTAGGATACCTCAACGAACTGATGCGTTGTATACGATACGCTCTTAACTCCCGGTATTGCAAGCTATCGGAAGACACTCTGCTTCAGTGTTTGAGGCTTTTGGCGCGGAGTTTGAGCGGATGTGCTTCTGGCGGCGGATGTAAGGGGCAGGCGTGCAGGCTCGATGCGATGCTGTGCCTGCTGGCGCTGTTGAGGCAAATACACGATGAAGCTATACCCGTTCAGGTAATTATTCATTATTATAAATGGTGGCTACAACTATTGGAAGGAATAAGGAATGACTGAGTTTCAGAGGATTGCGGATATAGAACATAATTATTAACAAAGATATAAAAGTTAGACAAGTTTTCAAACTTCTGATTGCCCGTAACTAGCAATGTATATCCATTCTCTAAAGACGGAGAGGGCTCGTTGTGTAAAGAAGCCATCCATCCATCACATGACCCCAACAAGGTTGCTTAAATATCACATAACCCAGCCACGAGCAGTTGGGATATTAACCAGACGCTTATTATTTACGAATAAATGCAGACCTTTGAAATCAGATGCTTGGTTAATAAAGGGACAATAAATAGAAACGAGTGGTTATCTTATAGATCCGTTCTTAAATCCATAAAAGACACGTCACGTTATATCGCGTTTTAATATGTTCTTAATTTTATTAGGATGTCCGGTACTCTTACTGTGAATGATAGTTTAGTCATTTTCGTCAAGTGTAATACGGGCGATACTGCCGCCTAATCAAATTATGCTTCTGATAACACATATTTTCGGTGTGAGTATTCGCATCTTCCGTTAAGCTGTAAATGTGTTTTTACTGCTTATCACACAATCGACAATAAAATGTGCAGTTTATGAATCTTTTGTTTATTTTGTTTTCAATATGGCGATTTACGATATGTAAAACCTCTTTTTTATTAGGTGTTACATACATAAAAATACGATATGATTACCATTGCTTCTTTTCTTTATCTTTATATTTTATGGATTGTTGATGATTTCATGTTTGCGCAGGTGTCGTTAATATCACTTAGATATGCATATAAATTATGACTCGGTAATATACAGGGTGACTGGTAGAACGAGGGAATCATTGAAGGAGGGTATTATACTCATCATTATGAACAACTTTTACTATGGGACCAAAGCCGAAATCGCGAAAAAAAATATCTGCTGTTCCATACATTTAGTCGAATAATATTGAATTATTTCTATGGAACAGCAGATTCTTTTTTCGCGTTTTCGGTTTTGGTCCCATAGTAAAAGTTGTTCATAATGATGAGTACAATACCCTCCTTCAAGGATTCCCTCGTTCTACCAGTCACCCTGTATAGCCAGCTTTATTCCTCAAAACCTTTTCATATCAGATTCATTGTATCATTGCAATTAACCGATGTCCTCAAGTACTTGTTTGAAATAAGAAATATAACAGGTATAATAACCGGTACAAATCTTGAGCACTGGTTCTGAATTACTTTAAGCGATTTTGGACCTTACTCCTGAGACAACAACAATTCGACGCGCAAACAAACTCCCACCACCCCCAGCCGAGCGCTGAAGTTATTTGCCGGCAAATGTACCTCAGCTGAAGAGCCCGTTACGTACTATGATCAGCAATACTCGTGGAATAGTGCCAAAAGAAAAGGAAAGAGCTTCCACTTGTGACGAAAAGTGACATCGTCTGGCGCACCCTGGGCAGTCAGCCTCGATATCACCGTTGCTGACTGGCTAATCTTTCCACCACGGCATGAGCGATTCCCGTGTGATAGCCCGTGCGACCCGGCTGAATGAGAAGTGTCCAAATTACGGTATGGCAGTTAAGATTGGTAGTCAACGTAAGGGGCGATAGACCTACATTTGGCGGCAGTACTTGCATTACTTTTATCTATGATCATTTTTTCTCTCGGAAATGTTTCTGATGGCCTGTATTAATTTGGTTTGTAATAAGCACTCATTTTAACCAGAGATGGAGTGAAGGCTTCAACAGTGACGTGGTGCGCGTCGTGGTAAAGTGTACGACCGGCGCACGCGCCGAACTGCGCGCTGCTGCGCTGCATATTGTAGCTGACCTTGCGCACTATGCGCAACTGATGCCGCATTTGATGCAAGGTGAGACTGAAATAGAATTGAAATTTTAGATTTTATTTGATATATACTTTAAGAGTGCAATGATCAGACCCCGGCTGGCGCAGTGGCTAAGCGATTGGTTTTGTAGCGCTATAGGTAGCAGGTCGATTTCCGCACGGAACAAATATTTGTATGGCCTATAGGTCTGTGTGTGTGTGTGTGTGTTTGCGTGTGAGATTTAAGTCTGTCATCTCTACCTACGATAGTGTGGTTATCCAACATATTCGTCGTCATGATTTTAAACAAAATTAATTATTAATTATTATTATTTTTCAAAGCGATACAGGAGTCGTCACTCTCGCAGTTTGCGACGAATATATTTTCTCAACGGGGCGAAGCGAACGCGGTGCGTACCGCTGCCGCTGCCCTCCTCGCTTCTGTTGCCTCTCGGGCTTCGCCAAAATCTGATGTAAGTGTACTCATAATTCGAATCCCAGTTCGGACAGGTAAGTGGGTTTTTCTATCTAATGGTAACATTTGTTTAGTTATGCGTGTGATGTATTTATAATATAATTCCCGGTATTTCATCACTTCTCATGAACGTTTGTGAGAGATGACTATGGGAATTTCATCAAGTGGATTATGAAAGCTTCTTCTCTAATATAAATACATATAGGTAACTAATATTATCTTACTGTTATAATAAGTTCTCTTTTTAGGTATAATTATAATGTCATATCCTTGGTGGTATTTGGTGCTTCATTTTAAGGCAAATAATATAATTTGGCATAATTTGTGTCATTCTTTTGATAAGAATATTATTAGAATTTAGTTTGCGACACTGTCTTCTTATCATGCGTCTCCCACGTAGATAAACGAAAGAGGTAGATATTTTCGGTGAGATTAATTTATTATTTCGACCGACTTTGCAGACAAAACTAACTTTTATTTTTCAATGAAGTTATTTACCCACTGCTTAATGAATAAACAGATAATATTATATTGCCGCATCAAATAAAGTCATCTATGGATCTATACATGGTGTGCTAAACACGCATGGGGCCATTGAGCACGCGCTATAACGAGCTATAAATTACGCACAGCAGTTGCGAATACGAATGGGACCACCCGCACACTTGCTTGTGGAAATAGCATCATGTTACAACCGATGGTTCGCGTTAACTGGTGGGAGAAACTGGCAAACTGCTCGCTGGGAAATACGCATATTATCCTCAATTATATCTCATCACGATACGTACACAGTCATTCGTGTTTATGAATCATAGAACGCCCGAATTTTGTTAATAGTTACTGTTTTCCTGTGCCGTGCCGATGACCCAACATCGAAATGTTATTGCTGTTTAATATGTAGAATGATAGTTATATAGAAAATGTGATATTGCATTCGGTATTCAAAGTGAGCTAAAATATTGTGCATATTCATGCTTCGCGTAAATTGAGCATTCTTGTCAACAATAACAATTTATTTATTTATATACGATAGAATCGACTGCCTTATATCGCTATAAAATATAGCGAGTTGTTTCAAAGACAACAAAAAATAAACTTTAGGAGTGATGAACAGTTTAATTTAAGTCCCATTCAATTAGGTACTTCCCCCATCAAATAACTCCTAATGGACCTGTTCCATTTGCCCACAAATAGATGCATACATGTGTCACGAAAATAGAACATAACCCTATATTAACTACAAGTGGTATATTTATGGCTTATTTAGGTACGATTGTTTTTTTAAATGTGTTCACTATAATGGAGAAATGGAGATATTGTTAGTTGACCCTTAGAGCTAATGAATATTAATGAGATTATTATAAATATTCATACGTTTGAGTGGATATGCTTTATATTTCTGCCAGTTTTGTAACTATAAAGTTTTATATGCGGAACCAAATCGTTATAATATAATGCGGCTGGATACCGACATAGTATGGAATCCTACCTAGACCAGAGTATATATTTTGCATTTTAAATGTTATTCGACGATGTTTAAAATTTGCTGAAGATATTGTACCTAAATTTTAAAGAAACATCAGTTTAAGTACAATCTTTGTTAATTGTTCATGATTTCATTCGTAAGCGACTAATTGAGATGAGCCGGGAAAAGCGTATAAGGTGTTTCTAAGTTTTTTATTGGTGTTCAAGTTTCGGAATACAATGGACGTCGTAAGAATCGATATGTGGATACATTCGAGTCACGGGCGCAATACATCAACACGCATGGCCAGACATGGCCTTGAGTGCATAGCGTCGCGCGGACCGCGCGGAGCGACCGCGTAGGGCTTATCTTAGCGCGCGCGGGCGACACGCCTCACTTGATCATTCACCGCCGCCGCCACCGCAGGCGCTGTTGGCACCTGTTTACATCCCGACGTGCATGCTCGCGCACTGTGTTGTTTACATACGTACGAAATGCCGGCTCTTTAAATAATACGACTTTGAACAAACAATTTTTATTCAAACCTAAAGAGTTCAGTGAACGATCATAACTGGTGTAAAAATGTGGTTCAGTGGGATTTTATTAGTGATTTTACTATTGTTGACACTTTTACTGGCAGTTTTTCACTATTCATCTAAAGGAAGGAAGTATTGGTTCTCTCGAAATGTGCCTTACAGGGAACCTTGTCCGATTTTCGGCAATTTTGGAGCTACGTTTACAATGAGAAGAAGTTACACGACAAT
The DNA here is from genome assembly GCA_932294325.1 of Allophyes oxyacanthae. NCBI lineage: Eukaryota > Metazoa > Arthropoda > Insecta > Lepidoptera > Noctuidae > Allophyes > Allophyes oxyacanthae. The sequence continues at coordinate 10,972,566 of OW028613.1, read as the reverse complement.
GCTTCAATTTTTTTATGATAATTATAGAAATCAGAAATATGTGGGACTTTTTCAAGCTCGAAGACCCACCTTAATGATACTAGATTTGAACATGGCAAAAACAATATTCTCGAAGGAGTTTCAGAGCTTCAGTGATCGCGTGTCTGTTTCTACGGATACTCAGCGCGAGCCGCTACTTCGTAACTTAGCGAATATGAGTGGAGCTGAATGGAAGGCAATGCGGCATATCGTTACTCCGACATTTTCTTCAGCTAAGATGAAGGCGATGTTTCCATTGATAGCTGAGTGTGCCCAAACTTTGAAGAACATTCTGTTAGAAGAATCAGTGGATTCCATCAATGTACCTAGCGTCATGACGCGATTTACGACTGATGTTATTGGTAGCTGCGCTTTTGGAGTTGACCCAGGATCAATGAAAAATTCCGAGTCACCTTTTTTGAAGATGTCACAAAAAATGTTTAAGATAGATCGGAGTACAGTGCTGAAACGCTATTGCCGCACATTTTTCCCCAGATTGTTTAAACTTTTGAACCTTAGATCCTACTCCGCAGACGTGGAAACTTTCTTCACTTCTATTATCAACCAAGTTTTGGCAGAGAGAAGATCTGGAGTTAAAAGGCATGATTTCCTCCAACTAATGTTAAATGAGCAGAATACAGATTCTGGTTTCTTAATGACGGATGCTTTAATAACTTCAAATTCGTTTATTTTTATGCTGGCGGGCTTAGAGACATCGGCTACTACTCTATCTTTCTGCTTGTATGAATTAGCGAAAGACAAAGAAATGCAAGATAGCGTAAGAAAAGAGATCACTGAATGTCTAGAACGACACAATGGCCTGAATTATGACGCGGTGATCGCGATGCGTTTGGTGTATCAAGTGGTGGCGGAGACGTTGCGGCTGCACCCTCCGACGCCGATGACCACGAGGCTATGCACCGCTCCTTGCACTCTGGATGAGGATCTTAGTCTGAAAGCAAGAGATCCCGTTCTGATACCTATTCATTGCATTCAAAGAGATGCTCAATATTTTCCAAATCCGGATAAATTTGATCCAGAACGCTTTAAGGATGACTTAAATCCTCCAGGGTTTATGGCATATGGTGAAGGACCAAGGAGTTGTCCCGGTAAGTAAAGATTGACTGGTGGAGTTGTATTTATTTTATACAGATTTAACTTTTTGTTTTAAGATACCCACCTACTATATTTACATAATATAAGAATGATAATTATTACGGTCTAGTCGCGGGAAAATAACTTGTCTAAACATTCTTTTGTTCCCATTGTGTAGATCTGAGTTCATAGTTATATTCAAAAATCTTTTCATTGTTTCGTTAGTATCTCTCAAATGTTTACAAAATTTGAGCTTGTGTCCACATAAACAATGGAGAGACTAAATTCACTGTTAGTCATCCAAAAAGTCTAGCGTTAAAGTCGTACGTCGATTTATATTTCGTGTTGCTCTGTATACTTATTCGGTTCTTTTAAGTTATCTTTAATATTACCCACATGACAAAAAAAAATAGAGACCCAATTTAAAAAAAATCAAATATGAGTCTGTTAACGTAAACAAATATTTGCATGACGCATACATAGATTACCTCATTTATATCTGATGATAATAATAAGCAAATTGGTACAACTTTTCACTATTAAATAGATAATGTTTACTGTGTAGGTGCACGTTTCGCTCAGTTGATGGTGGCGGCCGGGCTGGCTGCAATCCTGAGTACGTTCGCTGTGGAGCCCTGCGAGCGTACCACCCCTCAAATCCAGTACGACCCAAGAAGTGTTATGTTGAAGAACAAAGGAGGCATTTGGCTGCAATTTGTAGCTATGTAGAGTAAAATTAATTTAGATCATTAGTCTTTAGTGTTACATATCGAGAAGTGCATACGCAAAACTGACAGGTGTATGTCACAATTCCTAAAATCATAACAGTGTGATATAGGATAAAAAGTGTTTGTATAGTACGATGAATGAGGATGACACAGAAAAGGTCCAGGAAAAGTTTCAACGACTTGTATTTATTTATAATATTGTGTAGCCATCCCGCCGTGTAAGCATTATTGACTTAAATGTTACAAGTTAATTAATTAATTAATAAAAAATCCTTAAACGCTATTATGATATTGCACTTGAAATTTATATACCGGACCCATTGTAGAAGTTAGCTGGCTTATGGTACGGTATTGAACACTAACCTGGTATTGTTCCGTACTTTACTATGTTCATCGAGCACTTACCCCCAAGACCATCAACGATGGGTTACTTCCGTTAACAATTTCAATGCCAATCCAATTTTAATACCTTTTATTTCAGTAAATATCCACAGAACTAACCAAATGTGGCATTTCTGAAGGTACAAACTTACACAATGTGAAAATACTAATCGATTGAAATTATTTTCGACAGTAAGGCCCCAGATCGAATCTTTTTTCATACTATGAGGCACTATAAGACTTAATAATAAACATTTAATTTTAATTAGCTAGTACTTAATTTTTAGTACCTATACGTTTTTATATAAGGTAGTTTTGATTGTGTAAAATGTGTACAGAAAGAATTATCTTATTTATTATAATTTTTAGTAAAATATAAATTGTGAAATAATTCCACATTTAAGTATTTCATAAAATATTTTTTCTGCAGCCATTATAATTACGTTTACTGCGGAATGTGGCAATATTTAGTTGGAATTATTTCCGTAATACTTACTTCCGTAATAATTATTTACGTAATAAGTTTCTTCACTTTGTTTATAATTTTCATAGATCTTGCGTATTCTGAATACACGCCAATGAAATAAGGTCCTAATTCTTTTCAAACATGTACTTTGTATTGATAATGAATTATTACACACATATTCATAATATCATTGTATTTTTCATTGACTGTATGAATCATGTGGATACAGTTATATAAACTATTATTGTAGTTCTATTATTCTTAGGTCACAAATTACTCAGTGTGTAACTAGACTTATATCGCTTTCAAACAAACTTCTTCGGTACCTAACTGAGGTATAGAATTGTATTTTTCCTTATTTATCATTACTCACATGAGTAGGTACCTAATATTTCTAAGTAAAGACCTTTAAAAGCAAGACACGATATTTAAAATGATTAAAAATCATTGTAAGCGCATGCCAGTTAGTATGTAGTGTTGTTCATATAAGTCGTAAAGTTTATTACTTACAAAGCTATTAAAAATAACGACATCTATGATTAATTTACGTTAATCATAGAATACTTTTTTAAGATATGAAAAAAATTAATATCATGTGAATAGATTTCCTATTAATTAAGTGTTTATCAAAGCGAATAGCCAATATTATAAATCAGCTGTATCATTAAACAATCACTAAACATGGGTGCTGCAGTTAATTGGTCATGTAATTGCGCTAAATATCGATCGGCAACGGAAGGGCGTTTTCATCGGTCTTTGGCCTGTCTGACTCGAATAATAAGATGCTCCATTTTAAAAATATTCTGTCTTTTTATTACCTTCACTATTATGTGTATCAAATATTTTTTTAACACCTCGCTTTCTGGAGAATCTGATAAAGTGAACAGGTTTCTGATGTTGCAAATAGGTATATGAAGCCGTATGTCTAAGGCATATTACTTTATTCATCGTTTTTATATGTTGTCAGGACATGTATTTACATAATGGGCCGCTGAAGCAAACATCTGGCGTCTAACTTGACATAATATTGTTTGTATATGCAGATAACGCATAAAATAGCAGGCACAGAATACCGGCTATCTAGACGCGCTAACTTAACGGCCAGAGATCGCCTGCGTTTGTTTTCTTTTATTATCGCATCAAATAGGAGGTTATTTTAATGCGTATCCGTATCAATAAGTTAACGCGAAAAACTGAAACGCATATTAATGTGTGGACTACCTAAGGCATGAGTGAATTTTTTTAGGAAACGAGCCAATTCTTATTTTTGAAATGTCCTATCATATAGAACTTAATATGTTGCGCAAGACTTTCAAAATTAGCCAAGTAGTTCTAGAGATTTGTCTTTACAAGAAATATGACCTCATCCAAGATAATAATCATGATTTTATGTAATTTAAGTTACTATATTCATATAAAATCTGTGAATGCTATTGTAGTCACAATGGACACACATGTTTATATTTTAATGTTTGATAAGATGTTGTAAAAATATATTTTGGCTATACTTTACTCATTTAGTTTTGTACCTACTACGAGCTGAACTGTGTTTACAGTATTATGTTATATTTGAACAATATACGAGTAAAATAGCAGAATGCATTATTTTTAACCATCCTCCGTTTTTCTATATTCTTGTACCTATCAAAGTGGTCTGTACGACTTATAAACACTTTATTATCAGCTATTGAATTACGCACTAGTTCATTATACAGCGTTAAAAACAATCAGAAGAATAATACATAATTATGTAAAAACTCTTGAATATTGAACAAACATTCATTTGTGGAATGTGAACCTTTTAAGATTTCTTACAAAGATAGCATAAAAATACTCGACTTAACTGCATAAAGTGGTACTATAAAACACAATATGTGCTAATTAGAATGTGTAGGTGTTATATTGGCTCACAATTGTTACCTAGGTCGTGTTTCCGGTGCCTTTAGCTAAGCTTGGGAGTACTAGTATTTACGCAGTCTATTTTTACTTAAACAATGCGCACTATTTCATTGATTGCTATTGTTTGTAAATTGATGTCGAGCTGAGTTCAAGCCATTTTTGATAACCTAGTTGAATGAAAATGAAAAATTTACTGCACATAATATACAGATATCTGTATATCACCATCTACCTACCTTTTTCCCAACTACGTTGGGGTCGGCTCCCAGTCTAACCAGATGAGCCTGAATATCAGCATTTTACACGAAGCGACTGTCCCTGCTACCCAATTACTGGGAGACACTGATACTACTTGTACAATAAAATAAAAATATCTTTGATTAGATTAGCATATCTGGGTTTTTAGTTTTGTTTTTAACACGCTTTTACTAGCTTCACCTGTAACTAACTAACTATCTATGTAAGAAAATTTTGGAAGTTAAATTTGACCCACTTCCCGGTTTCCGATTGACCTGAAATTTTGCATACACGTTCAATTTGGATGACTAAAGCGTGTTCTATAGTTTTTTTAAACTATCATATTTTATTTATACTATAATAATATATAATATCTGTAATGGTAATGTATAACAGATAGCTAAAAAAAAAAATATTTTCAGGTCTTGGAGTGCGATGTGCTGGAGCAACTCCACGAAAATAATTTCTCAGAAAACTGTTTAGAAATTCTGGTTGACTTCTGCAACGCAAAAGAATATAAACAATCGTTCGGTGAGTGGTGATTATTATAGAGACCATCCTTGTAAGATTAGAAGTATGCGTTTTGAAGTGATTTGCAATTTACTTATCGATGATAAAATGATAACAAATAGTAACATCTTTAAGATTAGATTTATATTTATACAGCAGAAGTTACGTGAGAGATAAAAGGATTCGATATTAAGATATTGAGGCTGACTTAAATCAAGTGATTAGATCTACAGAGTTGCCAAATTGTTGTTTTACAACTATTATAAAATTTACATAAAATCTATACCCTATTTAAAGAACGAAAAAACTAAATGTAAATAATATTTGACTACTTATAATATATACTTATAAAAAAAAATAACGTAAAATATTTCAAATCATGAATTTGTATCTAAAATAAATTGCGTGATTTTAATCTACTTGAAACACTTCTTCATTAAGTAAGTTTCGAATTTTTCATTGCCTAGTTTCATATTTTCACCACAAAAGGACATGGTAAGACAAAATATTCACAGTTATATTTTTTTTCCTTCATTTAATAGGATATAGACTCAGAATTATTTCAATTATTGTAGTGTTAACTCTTATCAGAAACGCGATAGGAAATCTAAAACATACCTATTTAATGCAATTGGAATTTTAATCACATTGCGTATTTAATTATTTTTGAAAGATATCAACTCAATTACTTCAGTGGGCCCAGCACGAATGTTTGACGTATCGTAACGTTAACGCAAGCAAAGGAGATGTTCCAAAACGGACCAGGGGGGCTAAAAAGGCCGCTTTAGATGAATCATAATATGATTCATATTACGAATGTCAATATATCTACTTAATTGACGACTCTTAATGTCATCCGCATAAGGTTCATATTCAGTAACTATCTGTTTGACAGCTACTAAGCAGATCATTAGATGAATTGCTCAATGTGGCCTTTTTAGGCACCCAGGTCAATGTACATTGTACAGTCTCTCAAAAAATTGAGAAAAGTCCATGGAATTCGGAAAATATACAAATAATTGGTTTAAATGTATACTTTAGTGGTACTTAAATCTTAATTATCAATTATTTTCATTAGCTTTCAACAGTGCGTCTCACGGATTTAGCTACTTTGTACTTAATAACAATGACAGAAAACCATAGATTGAAGTGATTTACCCCCATGACTGGTTTTTTTTGTGTATTGCAATTCTTTGTAAGTTCTTACTTTGTACCACCAATCACAGCCACATCTAAGTAAATGGACAGTTGAAATATGTTTTATGTATGTTTTCCTATCTGTGAGTATTATGTACATAGAGCTGGCCGGGGCTCCATAAATATTTGGAACATCTCCTTTAGAATAAAAAATACACGTTTAATCCATAGTACATATATATTTTTAAATACATTCTGTATTTTTACATTTTCATGAAACAAGTGGGTTTGTTGCATAAAAGTGAACAAAAATGCGATAGATTAATTGTATGTTATAATCAAAATTTGCTAACGTTAACGATACCATACGTCAAATCATTCGTGCTCGGACCTCTGATGTTAAGATAATTATATATCTCGATTAGAAATAATTGAGTGATACTGATTAGTTTGTTTATGTTTGTAGAAGCGAACGTGTCGTTAAGTTTGTTGGAGCGACGGTCGGAACTGGAGGTGCGCGCGCAGAAGTGTGCAGATGCGTATGTGTCGGCGTCCAGCATCACACATAAGGTGCGGCCGCCGCCCACTGCCACGCTGGTGAGCTCCCTAGCCGCTGCCCTGCACAATGTCAGCGCATTCACCAACTGTCCCGTCCAGGACTGGAATGAACGAGGATTATACAGACTCTTGTTCAGGTACTAGATGCTTGTTCTAAGAATACGTATAAATGTTAGTTTTCAAGGAGTCGGTACTAGACACCGTTATTAGTTATTACTTTTCCATTAGTCTAGAAATGAATTGAACAATGCCAGTTTCTACTCACGGACAAGTAAGTACTTAAAAGTAATCAAGTGATTGCTGCCATTATTCTTAGAATATGTATGAAAGATTAGCAGCTTTCAAGAAGAAGTTGGCACTTTAGATACGAGTATGTTTTCGATTAGAAAATTTTCAAGTACTTCATGAGAAACGGAGATTTTATTAAAACATAGGTAAGTGTTTTCTCCTTTTGTAGTGGTTGATAAGGTTACACACACTTGGTTTTGAAAAATCCATATAATTTTCCGAGTCATTTCTATTTTGGTCTTGTTTAAGTTCACTTCCATAATTCCATATGCCTTATTCGTCATTATAATTGTTTTGCAAGGCTTTTTTCGATGATGTTAGTAAATTATCAAAATCAGGGAAAATAATGATACACGTCTGAAGGAACGAGGTATGGTGTTCCTCCATTGTAAAGGGAGGATCCTCTGATCAGGCGAGCCAATATCTAGCTGGTGGGCCGAAGCTCGACGATTGATGTCGGACAGTTGTATATATCTTAGATACGATGATATTTCACTTGCGTGAATTAGGTTTTGTAATCTGATTGGTCGAATTTGCTTTACGCCCAATGTAGTTATGGTACGTTGCTACGCAGTTTCCTATTGTAGCCATAGATGGAGCGATACACCCTTTAGTTCGTCCTTAAAATTTCAGCCTGGGTGTAAGGCTATGCAAAAACAAATTCAGTTTCTCCAGCTGTATTTACTGTGCCGCCGAATAAACTGGGCTCTGAGGCTTTCATTTATAAATGATAGTACAAAAATATTTAATGATGCGCTAACCACAAATGCATTGTAGAGTAGTCATTTAAAACCAAAACAATAGTCTATTACGATTTATTGAAGTAGTTGTTTATATAAACTGGATTGTCTTCATTGCACATTGTTAAGTTCAAGTCTATCTTTAGAAGACCGACAGAATATAGTGTTATTGATGACGGCAGATGCAGGTACCGTATAAGCCAGTGGGGCTTTATCGACTAAACAGCGACAGGATATAGATGTAGCCAACAATGCCATTGAAATCCGGATTTCTTTTTAAAAATAATCTGCTGTTCTATACAAATAATTAAATATTATTCAATTAAATATATAGAAAGGATGATTTTGTTTTCGCGTTTTCTGTTTTGGTCTCATATTAAAAGTTGTTCATAATGATGAGAACCATAACCCTTGAAGGTGTTCTGTTTTAATATACATAGTGAATCAATGTTGGGGAAATCCAGATTCCATGTCGGACACCAAACGACAAAAATGTGGTTCTAAATGATTCTATAAAAGTTGACCTATGGCACTGCCGCCACCGTAGTCATGTTCGTCTGAAACAATTTTACAAACAGCTTACCGCCTTTATTCATAAACGATGAATAACTGTTATTTCACTAAACTAGCTCTTAAATCTAGTGCCATCTCTAATTATTGGCATACAACTGACAAGGACAGGTAGAATTTCATCAGAGTTTAAAAATGACAAGTTTTTATGATAAGTCTAGAGTGATGCTCGGATATATGAGACTATCTTGGAGCCCACGACAGCAATACCTATTCCAAAGAAGCATTAGAAAAATAATATTGTGTGCATGTGTATTTTGACAGATGTGCGTCCTGGTCATGCGAGGAGGCGGCCGAGACATACGAAATCCGCGGCGCTGCCTGCCGAACGCTTCTCGCGGTTACGTCGTACAAATGTGTTCGGGCATCACTGGCCGCGACTAAAGACTGTCTGCACAACTTGTTGGTGACTTTGACGCCTTTTGGAAAAGGTTTGTTACTTTTTATATTGGTGATCAAAAGTTATATAATAGTTATTTTAAAACTAGCTTTAATTTTTTAAATTAAAGTTTTTTGCATATTTCGACGCACAACATAATAATCATATTTGTGGGGTTACCAAAAGAGTATCAAAAATAGAAGGCAGGTCCTTGGCCACCGCCTTACCAGGCATGGACTTAATGTTATCTGATTTTCTAGAATTATGACGATCTGTGCAAATAATTCAACGTTTTATCTGTAGTCTTGTTTTTCAAGGAAAACATATAACTAAGAATGAAGGGAGTTGTAGTCTACGAGGTTGTTAATGTGTGCTTTAAAAACATAGAAACTCGTTGACGTCGGTTGTTGACATATGAACCAAGCCATGAAATTTACTCAATAGAGTGCAGTATTTACTGTGTAATAAGTCAGAAACTAATGTGGAACCTAGTTTAAACAAGGAAGCATTTAACTGGCATATTTATGATTATGAGTTTTAATTTATTAGATAAATTATTATTGAAACATGCATGTTGTTCTGATTCTAATATAGAAGTTATTAGCTGATTATCAGAGGGAAACATACTGCAAATAATCAAAAAGTTGCGCATCTCATGTCTCTATGATGCATTAGAGTTTATTTGTATTGTGGTTTTTATTAAAATTGTACCTACTAACGTAGTTTGTAAATTATTTTGTGCATATTAACATATTTATGGAGTGATTTGAAATAAATAAATGTTAATAATTATTATTTAGCGATACATATGAAAAACAATGTGCTAAGGTTGATCCGAGTGAAAAAAAATACGCGGCAGGTTATCACGAGTGACATCGTTAAATGATCTACATGCATTCATCCCTTACATTCATACAGAATATTTCAAGAAGTGTTGCAAAACAATTCTGCTTAACATCTTTGACTGCCCTACTCAGTCGTTTACAGATAGCCAAAAGCTCGTAATGTATGCAAATTACGGTCATCAACGATACAAAACATGGACTCTGAATAAAGCATATTGAACAACTTACATGAGCAAATTTCCATCTGCTTAAATTTTACATTTTGCGTTCAGGGGCTGAATAACCGAAGGTTTATTTTTAGTTACTATATAACATAGGTTTTTCTGGAATTTATTATCATTAATCATCGGTGAGGACGTTTACGGCTACATGTATATTAAATACAAATATGTATAATTTACAGAAGACAACGAGGAGGATTGTTTGGTGGCGCGTGCGCAGGCTATATCTCTTCTCGCGTCGTTGTTGGGAGAGAAGGCGGCTGTCGACACCGTGTGGCGACAGATCAAAGATATGCCTGCTACGCCGTTCTTTCAATTACTACTACAGTGCTTAGACAGTGATGAAATTGGTAACTACTTTAAGCAAATTACAGAATATGTATGAAAATTATGTATCGTTTGTTGTGTTAGTAATTGTGTTGAGGTAGACCTAAGTTAACGTCGATATGTTTGAGTATAACCACTCTCACCTGATGTTAAGTGACGAAGTGAAGACACTTATTGCGACTGAGTTTTTACTCAAAATCAGGATCAGTTATTATAGTATGGGTAAAAAAGATTATAAAATAAATGTGCTCCATATCTTTCCAAAGGACTTTGCTAGATTTGACCCTGTCATTGACAAAGTCAAACAATATACTAAAATTACAAGCGTATTTTATTGGTACTTATTATTAGTCTTATTTTATGCAGGCAGTACTTCAATCATTTTTCATTTTAAAGAGTTGTTAACGCAGTAATGACGTTATCGGAAATGGCAGTGACGTCCATATCGTTTAACGATACCGTGGTGCAGTTTCAGTTTGCAATACAATTGAAGTCAGGTCAAATACTACGAAGGAAATAAAATCTGAATCAAAGAAAAGCAAAAATACTACATTTTTAATTAATAAGTAAAGTGACCCAACAACAAGAATGCAACCCAAACCCCAACAAAACCGCCAACCCAGGATATTTTTTTTAGCATACAAATTAATGTCATTGTTCTGGACAGGAAAACCCATACAGCCAAGTCTTGATTTTTATTTTGTTAATTTTTCAATGCCTAATCCATACGTATCTTCTGTCTTCCATTAGTCTGGGGAACTTAAACCCGGAGCTAATTTTTCTTGTTTCCAAACCAGACAGATAATAGTGATTGTAAAATAAATATTTGTATGGCCTGCAGATGTTTGTATCGGGTCTGGCTGCATGTGCATGTTAGATATGCGTGATTGTAAACTGGAGGAATAGGTGAACGAAGCAACGTTTTAAAAAAAATACATATCTATCCATCTAAAATGCATCGACAGTCAATTAGTCATTCTATTTGATATAACACAACACAGGTTTTGAAAGTAAAACATTATCTCAAAATATTTATAACTGAGCAACAATATTGTTTTCATTGAGTTGTACATTGTGAGCATAGTCTTTCTTTTAGAGACTCCAGGGCCGATTACTATGGAACTTTAGCAATCGCCTTTGGCGTAATGATTAAAATTTAATTTACATAGTAACTGCAACATAGAGTAACTGCTATATGAGTATTGCAACCTAATTACTTGGGGAAATCGATATTGTAATCTACGTTCGGAATGTGATACATAATAGTTTCTTGTTACGGTTTGATTTGATAACATTTTTAGAAAATTGATTAGTAATGTTCGGTATCCCAAAGAGGTAGATTTTGCAACTGCTCAGACTACATTATCTTGATATTAAAACATATAGAAACCATAAATAACATTACTAGAACAAAAATTTTACAACTACGTCTAGAATCTACAATTTATTATTCTGGAAAATGCAAGCCAAGCGTCGAAAATGACTCAAGCGGGTGGCATTGCTTAGTTAGTGCTCTGTTTTCACTCTGGTATTTGTTAACCCCCGTTCTGCACTTGATAACAGGGGATCTAGAATTAGCGGAAACGATTAAACATTTGCCGACTGATTTGTGTGATGTTTACAGAACTTCAAGACGCAGCCTTATACTGTCTCACACAGCTCGCCCAATCCATGACACACAAGAAACACATAGACAAGACAAAAGACGAAACTTGCTCAGAGTTCTACGATAACTTGAAATCTCCTTATTGGAATGGGGTGCAGAGTGAGAAGTGTGGTGCGGGGGACAGCGCCGGAAGTTATGACTGTCAACCGGAATACTTGGCTGAAGAACTCTGTAAAGCTCTGATTAATCTGTATCAGAAGTTGTCATTGGAGAACAAGAAATATGAGCCAAGTCAAGGTATGAAGTATTTAAATCTAATATCAACAAAGTATGGGCCCGTGGTAGAAGACGATCCTAAGTCCTGGGGGCCTAAAAATGCCACATTGAGCAATTCATCTAATGATCTGCTTAGTAGCTGTCAGACAGATGATTACTGAATATGAACCTTATGCGGATGACATTAAGAGTTGTCAATTAAGTAGATATTTTGACATTCGTAATATGAATCATATTATGATTCATCTAAAGCGGCCTTTTTAGCCCCCCAGAACAGCAATCTCAATTAATATTAACTGTGGCGCTAGAACCGAGTAAAATGCTCGCAGGGTTATTCGTATACATTTGCAATAAGGCAACAACACGAGTACGGTGCCACCGTTAGCGTTGCATTGATTGAGTGAGGTTCAGTGAGTAGGAACGTATACATCCTTAGAACTGTTCTTTTTATGAGATTTGTGTTTCTACACAGTAGTGGGTAGAAATGAGTGATGATGACGACCAAGCAGAGATGTGACCGATTAATTGTGTGATTCTCATATCAAATAAGTTATTTTTAGGAATTTTAAAACAAGATAATCCCTAATAGTATTTCAATTGATTAAACAATGTATTAATTAATGTAAATGTGCATCTACATAGTGTTATGTTGGTTTAATCTATTTTCAAATTTAAGACGTTTAGGTACCTATATAACTTATCACTTATCAGTCTTTAATTAAATCTACGTGTTTTGCTTGGCTATACCGATAGTTATTGATATGAATATCAGTACGTGGTCGGTACACCGTAGTCAGATACAGAAAATATAATAGATAAACATGTCTAATATTGCCTTGTTATGGATAAAGCGATTCTTGTTTATTTAGTAATAAATAGCCATAATAGTTAACCTGATTTGTAGACAATGTTTGTTTATGTAATTAAACAATCATAACTTCATTTTGTTTATGTTAATAGTCGTGTATTGACCTGACTATAATATTAATAGATCAGTTCAAGTCGTTGCAATGCTATTAATTACTATGAAGGGTTATCGCCACCTTTCATCCGTCACCCTGCAGGGCATCTAGCTATGGGTGTCGAAAAAGGTGAATTGAGGATTATGTCTGTCAGAGGACTCTGCTACCTACTCTCTTGATAATATTTTTTACTATAAATACTTCTTTATAATATTAGTATTAGAGATAAAAACTTCGGATAATTTCAGAAACTTTGGAAGTTTTCCGGAAATATCCCCGTAAACTTCCAGAACTTTGGAAGTTTTGGAAGTTTTCAAAAATATTTTATTTATTTATTTATAGGTATGTTATACTTGTAAAAACAATACTTTGAAATTAAAATTATATTGCAATTTACTAGATTTTAGATATTCGAACACAGCGAGCACAGGACGGGATGCGGGGTAGGTACGGGTTAAAAATTATTGTTTCCAAAACTGCCGTCATACCGTTCGGTGTTTACATTATGCCCGTTGCCTTCGTATGATTTAAGCCGATTGAATAAGAAACATAATAATATATATAGAAAATTAAAATAATAAAAGAAAAGAAAATTAAATTAAAAGATTATTGTCATTTGACGTTAATGATTCTATGTATTCCCAAAGCAAAGAATTTGTTGGTTTTATAAGTAAAAAAATATTTTTTGAAAACTTCCAAAGTTTTGGAAGTGTTAGGGGAAAACTTCCTCAGAAAAGGAAATTTTTCTGATAGTTTTCAACTCTAATTGGTATAAATAGATATAGATAAGCAAAAAGTAACTTAATAATTATCTTCTCCATCCAGATGAGCGCTGGATCCGCGTATGCTCATGTCTGTCGTCAGTGCTGTCAGTGAGTGGTCGCAGTCGATCGTACGCGGTGCACCGTCAGTTGCCGCGCATGTTGCTCGCCACTCTACAGGCAGTGAGGGACCATCTCTCCGTGCAGGGGAAGCCGGTCGATGTGATCAAGAATGCCAACAAAGTGAGACAGATTTTTAAGTAGTATAATACAACGTAAGCGCATTTCTTTATGTTTTCTCAAACGTTTATCTCATTGATACGCGTTGAACTATGTACTGAACCTCAGATCACAGAAACAAGGGAGATTTGCAATCAGTACATTCAAAGTCAAAGCCAAAGTTTTTTATTTCAACTGGGCCTTTGCAGGCACTTTCAAAACGTCGTGATTCTAGGTGCACGGTTCCAAGTGGGTTGATCCTGGAGAAGATACCAACAAGAAACTCCATGGATACTCTTTTCATAAAACCGAGCAGCCCCGGTTAATATCGACCTGAATTTACACAATATTACAAAAAGCAAATAACAGCATAGATCATAATAAGTACACACGCACCACGCACGCCCCCTTAGCAAATATCCCTTGTTTCTGTGATCTGAGTACTGAACACTCTGACAACTGATATAGTACGCGCAAATCTTTATGAGCCCTCCGAACTCTCTCCCTCCCTCCCTCTAGCACCTATAATAATATGCTTACTGGAGGTGCTAGAGGGAGAGATAGAGTGAGCTCAGAGCTCAGTTCAGGGTTCATAAAGATTTGCGAGTACTATACATGGAGGAATGACTCATACACTGGCAGTCATCGGTGCAAGGAATATTTTAGTGATACTCGCATAATTGCTCAGCGTGTTTTGCATATCTTTCTATGTTCGGCAATCAGCGGCCTGTGTCCAGCAGTCAGTGGTGGTCTGAAATGACAGAACATAAATATGTCGAGGGCAAAAGATACGCGTAGGTGCTTTGAATCTGATAAGTACAATCTGTGACGCGTACCTACTGGGCACAACACCTTTATTATCATATCCCTCACGTTTTAGCACAGAAAAACAAGTGTAAATTTTGGTCCACTTTCTCACTTACAAATAACTATTAATTTTATTTTATATAAATAATTCCCTTAGTACTTGTGAAGAATTTATCTTGCAAATTGTACGATTTATATTTAATTCATTTGACGATCGGTAGAATACATAATGCAGAGATGTGATCGAAATACATAAGTAAGACATAAGTATCTATTTGTTATTCAGAACCAGGTCCTGCGCACGTTGTATTGGCTTCTGATTGTCATGGACTGTTCGATGCTGGAGTGTCCGGCCGCTAAGGAGAGCTTCGTGGAAGATAACATGACGGTCTCGATCAGCAGACTGTGGTCTTGGTGCATGATGACCGATCAGCTACGCCACGCTGTGATTCATCTGCTTTATACGTTCACTAATGATTGTCCAAAAGGTATATTAATATGGTGGTAACAGATTTTATCACTTATTTATGGCGATATTAATATACTTAGATGCAAGTGATCAGTGACTGTTTATATTATGCCATAGAATTCTTAGCGCCTCAAAATGTTTTGGCTATAATGTTAAAAGCTATAATGATAGCCTAGCTATTATGTATTAATTGGATACGGACTTAGAGGTGTAAATTTTAACAACGTACCTATGTAGCAATACTTGAGGAGTGTAAACATTTTAATTCGTTATACCTAATCTAGAACAAACCGGTCACTCTAGTAAGAACAAGAGTGCCGAAAATTGATGATAATGTTTTTGTTAGCTTGGGGAGCTATGTGTTCCTGTGTGGGCAGTCGCACGCTGGTGGCGGAGCTGTGTGCGCTGTGCGCGCGCGAGGCGGCGCTGGAGGCGCGCGCGCGCCCCGCCGCCCTGCTGCTGCTGGGCCTGCACGCGCTGCGCCGCATGCTGCCGCACCACCACTGTCGCACCATACTGCTCAAGGTGAGCTACACGAACATGACGCACTATATATCCATATCGGTGATACTTCGTCCACATGCGCACTGGCCGGTCCGTACCGTACACGTTTGTGTTTGAGCAACCGCGTCAATCGAGAGAGAATCGCTGTACGTTGCGACAGCAACTCTAACTTACTAGCCTAGAAGCCTTTGGTGAGTGCATTGATTTCCGAACGACGTAATACTGGCGGGGGTAGGTGTGTAATTCCTTTATAATATACGTTAGTCCATCATACGGTAATGGGTGGAAACGCCAGCCGCGTCGCCAAATCAGAACTTTACACCCACACCTATCTTAGTCGCGGATGAGGACTTAGTCATCGGGCTCGCTTAAAGTGCCTCCTGTAAAAATTATTATTGTTTATCGCCTTTTATTTGTACAGACCAGTAAAGCTTTTACGTGTCGTTTTATTATTGGTGCACAGAGCTCGGTGCTGGCCAGCATGTACCGGCTGTGCATGCGGTCGCGGGCGCGCGGCGCCACGCCGGCGCACGCGGCGTGGGCGCGGCTGTGCGAGGGCGCGGCGCGGGGCGCGGAGGGCGCGGCGGCGCTGCTGGCGCTGCCGCACGGCGCCGCGCCGCTGGCCGCGCTGCCGCCGCTCGTGCGAGCCAAACTCATGCCCGCGTTGGCGCACGCAGCTCATCACCATCGCGTCACCTTCCTGCAGTCCTGTGAGTCCTTTGTCGTAACAACCTTTAGGCTAAAGTTACACTAGCCTGAGCGATGATCTTTACCACTTTATAACAGCTGGTGAGCAATTTTTTTTAAATTGCTTACTTATGCCGTATATTGGCGTTTGTGATCGTCGTTGCCGAATATCTAATCTAATAGTCGCATTTAGTCGAATACAATTATACTTCTAAGAGTTTCCTTCATACTTTATTTTGACACAATGTATCGGATGACTATTGGACTAAGAAATCACGCTCTCATCACTAGTGTGTGACACATGCTGCCCATCACCACTATCTTTTATTTCGTCAGTCCTGTGATTAGATCCTAATGCGATCCGCACATTATCCATTTGACGTAGCCGATTGGCGTACATGTTGCCACTACCAACCTCCTACCAAATGTGCAAATAAAGAAGTACACAGCTTGGAACGAAGTATTAATAACTGCTTTGACTTTGTTCCAAACTGAAATTTCAAGACCACATTATTAATATCAATAATAACCGTTATTACCGTCTTGTAAATAGTGAACACTAGCAAATATAGAAATAATGCCCTGCACTGGAATTTTTTCATTGTTGTACACTGGGTACAGTTTACAGACTCTAGTCCCTGCACACACACCTGGATTCGAAACAACTAACTTTAGGCCATACTAATATTTGTTCCATGCGAGGACCAAACCCGGAACCCATAGCGCAGAAAGCCAATAGTTTAGTTACTGCGCAGACCGTGCCGTCAGTTTTGTTAATGATATGATTTATTGCAGCCGAGCTACTAGAATTGATGTCTGGCACCTTACTGGCTGGCGATACAGCGGAGATTGTGTCAGCGGCGCGCGCCGTCTGGGCGCTGGCTGCTAACAACCACAAGGTACACCTTAATCGTAGTAACCTTCTAATCATCATTATATTAGCCCGTGCTGAGCACGGCCTCCTCATAGAGCGGTATACGTAGTAAAGGCCTATTCAAACCTGAGCGATATTCGCTGCCGCTGTGGGTAGCGGTACATACCGCGCGGGTTTCGCTCTGGTATTTAGTATCAAGTACCGCGGCTAGGGCGACCTGAGCGATATTCGCTGCCGCTGTGGGTAGAGGTACATACCGCGCGGGATAGCGAAATCCGTTTTGGTCTGAACAGTAATATTACCGCATACCCACTGGGTTTTCTCTGCCGCAGACGGTAGCGAATACCGCTTAGGTCTGAACAGTAATATTACCGCATACCCACTGGGTTTTCGCTGCCGCAGACGGTAGCGAATACCGCTTAGGTCTGAATAGGCCTTAATGCCTATTATCGCCACTTTGTTAAACGGGTTGCAGATCTTACGAGTCACCCATCTCTTATCGGTGATGCTGCTGTCCGTCGACATTAATTTATAAACATTTTAGAATTATTTGGATTTTGTATTCCTATAGCTGTTGCAAATGTTAATACAAATCTAGAAAAACTTCGATTGACATTTAGAGGATATCAGTCTGTCTGAGCATAACGATCGTAATAATAAATAAAACAGGATTTTGAGACATTAAAAACAACAAAAATATCTGAATGAGTCGATTAAAAATAATGTTAATATAATGTATATTGCTTTTGTTTGTATATTGCCAAATTTAGATAAATTGAAGCTCAATATACACATTAAATTAGTCGACAGAGGTTTATTTAAAATATATCATTATTTTAAATTACTGACATTGAGCTGCTTTGGCTAGACAGGAAATCATATGGGACTATGGAACATAAACTATTTGATGAAGATCATGGATCATGTCTCTTTTGATAATTTTAAGGTTAAATGCTGATTTTCGGTGCAAGGTGTTAGCTACAAGAATTATGATGTACCTAATAAAAAAAAAATGATTTTGAGATTTCTAGAATACTATTATTATCTAAGGAGCGCTAACCAAACTCATCTACATGAAGCATTTTAATCAACACCTGCACCTATCTAACTTCAGTAGATCTGATTATCTTAATGTCCACTCGACAATCTGTTTGTCACAGTTGTCGTTACGGATCTTAGGTAAGCCTTATCTTCAAAGCTATCATAATGAGCTTTTGCATGTTAAAAATAATCGTGACTAATATTTATTAGCAATATACGAGTTCGTCCTTGTGAAGGTGATGGTCCAAAAATATTCGAATGTCGTATGAGTAATCTTTGTGACGCTATTTTTGAAGTTAGGGGTGGACCTCACTTATCAGCACGAATCACCATTTTTTTTTAACCATAGCGCCCATATCATACGTGTGTTTTATACGGCTACAGAAGCGCGTCTCCGATGCTGAAGAGTGTGGACGTAACCCCATACAATGCACTGCACCTTAAACTTAACTTTAATAAAGGCTTTCCGTGGTAGTAGTGTCTCGCTGGCATGCCAGCATGAATGGGTCGGCACGACCGGGGAACTACTACCCTCCCACAGAATATCGACGTTAAGTATGTATGCATACTGTTGTGTTTCGTTCAGTGAGTGTGGAGCGCTGGAGGCCCAACTCCTCCCTTAGCCCCCTTCCTTCTCCTTTCCCTCCCTTTTTCCTAACACAATACTAAAGGTCGGCAACGCATCGGTAACTCCTCTGGTGTTGCGGATGTTCATGAGCGGCGGTGATCATTTATCATCAGGTGAACGGCAAGCTCATTTGCCCCTATGCTATATAAAAAATAAAAAATTAAGGCGCAGTGCCGATCCTTGCTGATAACTAAGGCCCAACCTTATCTGTCATAAAAAAGAGTATCATACGGCATTCGGATATTTTTGGACCATCACCTTCACAAGGACGGAGTCCCGCAAATTATTTTAGTCACGATTAATTTGACACTTTGTCAACGAAATGGTTTGTGTAGGCTAAGCTGGTGCTGCGGAGCGCGGGCGTGGCTGCGGCGGTACACAGCGCGATACAGCGGCTGCAGCGGACGGCCGGGGACCACGCCACGCAGCGCGCCCTGCAGCTGCTCACCTACACCAACACCGTCCTCCAGGCTACATGACCGATGCCCGACCATCGCCCTCCATTCGCCATCCTCCGTTAGGTGACTTCAGATTACGACTGTGTGTTATAAATGATTGTGATCAACGACCACGTGCTATAAAAATACACACTTTTGAGCTTGTTCCTACCTGTGTCATGATAAGAGATAGTCGTCCTGTCAAAGTGTCGTGGCTTGGATATATGAATGGAGTTGTTCACATAAAGCACGGCACGATTAACTGTCGTCCACGACTTCTTTACTGTGTGACGACAGACTGTCAAAATAATGGGAACAGCTAGATGACAGTCGTCCAACAGCTAGACAAGTCAGTCGTTCAACGATAAAAAATGCGACGACAACATTGGGACTTACTTGTGTCACCTGCTCCTAAGTCATTCTGATAATAGAGTTAGTGAATTTCGTTATGCAGTTACATATTAATCTCAGGTTTACATTGAATTTAGCCACAAGATGTATTATTATTTTTTAAAATTGGTTTGTCAGTACCTCCCGCCTGTAAACGAGTATTTTGTATTACGATATTTAATTAATTAACTGTAATTAGGAACTTGTTTTTGAGACTGATAACTAGTGGGACCTGCACTTGGAAATTTCGAATGTATTTAAATTGAAAAGTAAGTATGAAATAAATGTATTTGAATGAAGTTTTGGTTTTTAAATTTCTAGCATTTGTACATTCTATGCTTTAATCTCCGTCGACGGCTTTAATGCAGGTGGATTTTCCATTACAGCAAAATTAAGTTTCAGAGATAACGTACATAGGCATTATTGTTGGATTATTATTTGACAATCAGTGTTAGACGCCAATGCTAATATGCAAAGCAATTTTTGCTGTTTATTCCAAAAATTAAATTATATTCTACATTCTGAACGTAATACAAGTCATTAGCCGTTTCGTAGCTTTGAAGTTTTGTGCATAAAAGTTAAATAGATAGGCACACAGAACAGTATTTATGTCTACTGTCTAAATAGGTAGACCATACAACAAGCACGTAGAAATCGCTTCGTTGTGTTTGTGGACACGTCACCATTGGCAGATTAGAATTCGTGATGAGACTAAAGATGGTTTATCTGAATAGTTACTACGTTTTAAATCATTTGCCACCTGCTTGCTGCATAGATATTTTGTGTGCGGTCAGCTTTAGGTGTTGCAAATAATGAAAACTAATTTTGTTTTTGGTACATCATAATGCTCGATACGATATACTGCTGCTAAAAACGTTAATGAGTCTTTATCATAAGCTATCTGATGTTATTACAAAATAATTAGAATAAATTATAGCCAACAGATAGGTACTTCGAGAAATTAAAACGAAGAGCCCAAATAGTTACATCTGGGTATGAAAGGAAGTGCAAAGCGTACCGGAATTAAGTCATTCCGGACAATGACTTTTTGGTGATAGGCCGAATATAGTTTCACCGAATACGAATGTTCGGTAAAAAGTTAAGCGAACCGAAGGATTTGGTGCGAAATTACAAGTAGGTATGTGCATATTGAGCTTGTTGAGCTCACCTTTTCCCCCCGTTGACACCTCCGGTCCGGGTTTTGTGTGAAAAAGGTTAAATCACTATAAAAAGTACAAAAAATCGATGAGTGGGAGATAAAGGTGGAATAGATATTTGGACATTTTTCAGTGACATTTACAAAATAATATGGAGGCAACTTTTTAATGCAAGTAGGTACATAGGTACCTATATTCGGTAAAAATTCGGTAAACCTGCCAAATATTTCGATTATTGAACATAAAATTAACGAATGTTCGGCCCATCCTTACTTTTTAGCTCCTAAACCGTAGTGGGACTTTCACCTCTATTTACAAACATACCTAAATTGAACTCTAAGTATGAAGAAAAATATGGTTGAATATTAAGTTCTTAAAATAAAGTATAGGTACCTACGGTTAAGCATTATCATCATTTTAGATCAAATAAATAAATAAATTCAATATCTATATTCTCAACTTGATCAAAACAGTCTAATAGAGCGCTACAATGAACATTTAACAGTAGTTAGAAAATATTATCAATATTACCTAACTTGATATTGGTACGGTTAAGTGATCGCAATCTCGTGACAAAGAAGGGATGATCTATTCTAACTTATGGATGTCCGCATGGATGTTATGGCTACCGGATGTATCCTGAATGACAATCGGAGCACTATAGGCCATGCGATAGTGACGGCATAATGCGTCGTTTGTATGCTGACAAATAAGACACAATTAAACAAACAATCATTTTTCCTGTTTTAACGTTTGTAAGTACTATACCTACCGATAATTAAAAACGCTACAGTGTTTCATGTGGTTCGGAGCGATGTTCATGTGCTGTTTGTTCCTCCATTCGTGTTTAGAATCGTGTCAATGTACGAAGAATAGGTACCCTGGATTTATGGTAGTGATATACTTAATTAAGATACCTACATATACTTTGCTGCCATTGACCATACATACAACACTTATACACAGGTGTATTTTCAAGTAACATGAAGCGTACCCATACACCATAAAATAATTTCAATAATTTCTTCGTGCTGATAATAGAGCTTTTGTTTCATATTAAAATTACCTAAATACCTGAAAGCTCTTTACTAATTTGACCATAATACAATAAATTAGAAGATAACGAGCAACAGTGTCCATTGTGTATTGGCAATACTAACTCCATCTGCAGCAACTTCAATTGTTTATTTATTGAACATTGTGTAGGTACTTATAGTATAAATAATGGAATGAGGAACGCGTACCCGCAGTCTCCAGTGTTAAAACTGACAACAAATACACACGTCTCGTATAACCAGTCGCAACGCGGCCGGTTCCGCGATAAGGTTCGCTGTCGATAGCGCACAATCGGCGCACACGGCGACCAACACAAATTTTACGGGAAGTTTACGTTACTCATTATCGGCGTAAGGAGCGATAATCCGCGTTTGTAAGACGCCGGCTTTGTGCCAATGCGTTCACGCAGCCTGCCCTCTGTGTCTGCGCATGTCGCGCACCGCGTCCGCCAGGCGCTGATCAATAAGAAATAATGAATCAACGCGACCCCCAGCGCCGGACATATCGCGTCATAGTTTATAGTGTTTGTGTTCCTGTGCTTGAACTCTGTGTTAGTGTAGTAGAAACGCGAGATGTCACCTGTGCAGTTCAACTTCCCGCCAGAGAGCTACTCTGCAGTTTATACCAGTGATGGAACAACAAATGCGAATGTGAGTACGGGGAGCGGCGAGCGCCGTCGTTATCACGGTGCGACGCGGACGCCGCGGCGATCGTGTGCACACTGACAAGGCCGCGACGGCACACATTGGTGCATTCAACTCGTTTTGCTAAGAACTATCAATATTTCTGTGAGCGTTCAGCGCATCGTTAGTCCTGTCATGCTTGGGTCTGGCACGAGAGCCCTAATACGAGGAATGTAAGCAATATTTGGCGAACGTAGGCCACAGCCACACACATCGTTACAGCTCGAATCGTCGCCGTAGGGCCCTTATGTGGCCTAGGGTCAGGGTTGACCAGCTTTCATAGGTTCTACTAACTCGTATGACCATTTAAGTAGCGACAGATGTCTAGCTATTTACAAAGTGCGTTGGTTTATGAGGGTTTACAGATCTAGATATAAACTTTTAAAAGACTTCTTATTCTGAAAGTTAATTTTATCATCGTATCCTTAGTGTCCTACCTACCTACCTATGAGTCTTAGAGTCTGGAACAGTCAGAATATTCATTTATTGACCTTTCATAATAAATTCATTAGCGGAGTATCTACCCACAACCCAATTTTAAATGTGATTGGTACCTAGGTACCTATTTAATAGAAGAAATTTAAGATTTATGAATTTTCAGCACCTAGGTACTTACCTAGGTATGTAAGCGCAAGTTTAATCGATGACTTGATTCAAATAAATTGAAGAGAACTTGTCACCCAATACTAAATGAGAGGAAAGAACTTTCACTTATACCTACTAAGTACCTACCTAATATATTTTTTGGAATAGGTATCAAGCAGGTATCAAGGTTGTATTACTTAAGCACCTAGTTATTAACACTATATAAAATTAATCCAAGACATCGCAGATGTTTGTGATGTTAGAGCACGCACTTGGACGCCGGCACCGCGCCGCGGCCGGTGCGCCACATCTGCTTTGTTCTTTGTCCTGCCAAGGTTATCACGGTATTTAGGTATGTATGAACAATTTGAACATACGATTCTCAACACCTTACATATGCTTATATTTACCAAAAGTGTACGTAAGTAGTTACACTGATTTTTGATTTTACGCTACGTTGATATATGAATGTGTTGAACTCTTCGTCTGTCCGTTCCATTGACCTTTATTTATCTATGTGGCTGTAACAACAAGATGAGCAAAGTAACGATAACGATGATAGACTGAGAAGAGCTTTAATTCATCATCCATCATCAGTTAGTCTATACCTAGAAAGGGGAATCTATTATTGGAAAAAATTGGAAGAGTATCGCAGCAGCCTCCGTGTTTGGGCAAGATTTGCACGCTACTAACATGAATGTTTTTTTATACACAAGCGAGCCGCTGTTCCTAGTAGGTTAAGGTGTGGCTCACGCGAGCAAACTGACCATGGAATTCAGCCATTTTAATATCGCCACCTTTTAGTGCCCAATTTAAATATGGGGCTATAAATCCCCAAGTATATGATGGTACAAATTCTGTCCTTTGGGCGCAAATTGAGAAAGAAAGAAAGAAAGAAAAAGAAAGAAAGAAAAAGAGTTTATTAGCACAATAAAAATAAATAAAAAAAACAAATTGGTCACGAAAAGTTGGCAATATCAATGATAGATTTTAATTTCGATTCAATAAGTTTGCTAGATTGAGCCACACGGTTAAGGTATTCTGTAGATGTTCTGTTATACGTCCAGCACCAAAAGTAAGTTCGTGATGATGGAAAGTGTTTTACTGAATGAAAGCTTGCTAATTAAAATTATATAAGACAAATAGGTGTGCCGAAACCTTAATAACCATAACTTTTTGGTTGTCACGTTTAGTCGCACTCAATACCTAAGTATCTAATTAAAATAGGTATTTATGTATTAAAAAAAATCCCTTTTCTTCTGGATTCGCACTACACGTGCATTTAGCCAATTTCGAGTGAAGTGGTAGGTTTGGTAGGACTTTTGATAGGGTTAGGGTGGGCTTGACAATATGCCTAACGATAAGTATAGTTTGAATACTACGTACCTAAGTACGAAGCTTAGGTACCTATTAAAAAGGTAGGTAAATAGGTACAATAAATAATTATGTAACAAAAAAGTTGTAGGTACCTAATAAATGTAATCAAGTCAATTCACATTTATCCTGTAGCTATAAGTAGATTTATAGAATACCTATAGGTTACAAACCAAGAGCAAGAATAACTAATGTCTGACATCAACATTAGGATAATAAATCAACAATAGGTTTTATTGTATAAACCAGTATAAACATATAAATTCATAAACAAGTTTCCTGGATGTATCTGGACAGGAAAGCGCGTGGGTATCATAATCGACACTTCGACAGCGAATCGCAGTCCATAGTTGGACATAGGCCTGTCCACGGCGTCTCGTGCATCACTATGCTTGCTTTAGGTGTTCATACCAACTTAATGTGCTTGTGTTTTGTGGGCAAAACTGTTTTACGTGGCTGCTATGCCTGTTGCTGCGTCACGGTCATGTTCAAGTTCACCAGTTAGTAAGGTATGTTTCTTTGGGTTTGTGCCCAAAATAACACTATAGCTTTAAGCCTGTATTCCCTGAAGGGGCTGAAGGGTAGTTAGAGCTGTACTGTTGCCGATGTCTATGCCATGTAATAGGGGGTGAGTTATGGTAAGGTACAATTCAAAACTCCTGGTTGTTAGTTTCTAATAGAAAAACCCAATAAAAATTTGTCTTATATCGGAATCGAGTCTAGGGACTGCACTGAGTTTTCTATAGTCCCTAGAATTGATCTAACTAAACTTTAGATCTCTGATCTAGTCACTAGACTAATGAATGAGGCATTCATTGACAAGTTATGTGATTATAATCGGTACAATTACCGGTTTTAAATTATAGTCGTTTTATTATCCGGTAAGTGTTGAAATTGCTGTCTATGACGTAGGATCGACTTAGCAAAACCTTGCCTGATTTGGTCGGGTCACCGGTATCGGTCGCCGTGTCCGGTCTACAAGCCAAGGCCGTCGATCTCTGGTTTCAATCTTAAATCCAGTCGCCGCCGCCGGCTTCAAACACAACGAAACAATTAGGTAGGTATTATGTTAGACATAATAAGATTCTTCATTTCTTTTGATACCTCACCTAGATTTTCCGTTTTATCTGGCTGACTTATGTGCCTACCAGTGGCGAAGGGTGAAAATTTTCAAAGGGGAAGCCGTCTTAAAATATCCCTCCAAAAAAAAGCTCATTCATCAATTGATGCTGTAAGACAAAAATCCATACAGTGTCTTGTTTGTATTCTATATAGTTATAGTCATGTCTGGAAGAGCTCAACCTAACTGAATAATATGCCTTTTTTATCAGTTGGATGAGTAAATAATTTAATATTATGTTCGTCTATGTATTAACCAATTCCTAAAGGGAAGCCGATGGGAATCGGGTTGTATGGACTCTTCGCCACTGGTGCCTACCCATATTCTTTTACGCTCAAGACCACAGGATAAATAATAGTAGACCAGGGTTTGGACAGAGCTTTTAATTCGCTACGCGGCGAGAGGCCTGTGGCCAGAAAATACGAATATCTAAGTTTCGACACTTGATGGGTCTCCGGGAATACAGAAGTGATGGTGTAGTTGTTCTCTAAGATTTTTCATAATTTCGGAGGTATACGCACCATGTACCTAAATAAATATCGTAGACTCTGAGCGATTGGTTTTTACTTCTGTCCTCTTGAGTAACTAACACTTATCGCACTCGGAAGAAGAATCAACGTTTGATTTTTATGAATGATTTGTGAACAATAAATCATAGATATCCGAAGATATGCCTTCACTCTACATTTGTTCAATTTCACTTGATTTCAAGTGTCGCCACTTTTTCCCCACTCCTGAAACGGATGACGGGTTGGTATAAATATTTTATCGATAAAAATATCGATGAAAACTGACTGCAAAAAAGAGAAGTGATTTTTTGGCGTATTTTAGATTGTTTATTATAATATCGCTATATAGATACTAAAAGAGAGGCTAACCAAAGACTACCGATTTTGGTACCTATATTGTAAAGAATTTGTAAAAGGAAGACAGATAATACAGGGAATTCTAATTTGTGACAAAGTACTCACCTCAATTTGTGTTTATTAGTCTATAAATATTTTTAAATATTACATATATAATAATTTTAAAAAGTACAGAATAGTAGACATTTAAGTTTTTTATCTACACTCATATCCTAAAGTTCTAATTATGAATTCAAAAATAGTACTTTATTGACAGACTTTATGCACATGCAAGCAAGCAAAGTTTTATAATGACACAGTTCTTTTTTTTATATTATGCCATAAAATAACTTCTTTTCTATTAAAGTACATTTCGGTTCTTCCAAGAAGTTTTCATATCAATTTTTATAGCAGCCACACATTATCTATGATGGCGTGAGCTAGGGCGCAATTGTGTTAGATACGATAATATTTTTATTAGCGCGATGCAGGCCTCGTAATCTGATTGGTCGAATTCATCTATCATCCATTTATTTTTTATTTCTGCATCTTTCAGGAAACTGAAATAAAATGTATTCATTCTTGTAAAACAAGTATAATTACTTATTTAAATCCTTTTCAAACAATATAACTTCAAGGATTAGTAAAATAAAAATAAATCTATAAAATCTTTTAATTTAGCCTAATAAGTAAATAGGTACTACAAAAATAATAGATAACATTATTTTTTATTATTAAGCAAATGTTAATAATAATTAAATAATTCCGTAAGAACAACTATCAATTAATTATATCGATATCCCTCAGCGCTGTACAACACTAATACCCTGCAGTCCGAATTGCGCTAAAAGTGAAATATCGCGAATCCGACCAAAGTCAAAATTATTATTATTACTCAATAGCCCTTATATTTTGTGACTATTCAATTTGGTCGGATTCGCGATATTATCACTTTTATCGCAATTCGGACCGCAGGGACATTGATTTGACAATTTTGACATGGGTCACTCAATAAATGATTAGCCTGACGCATGTCAAAAATAATTCACAAATAGATATTTGTAAAATCTTTAAATAATATAATTAATGCAGTGATTTTTTACATACCGGTGGTAGGACACGCCACTTGTCTTAAGGTTTGTTGTTATTGTGCTATTTTTGCAAATAAGAACGGAACAATTCGGCGTTTTGTAAAAATACGAAATCACACTACACGTTCGGATGCAAACATATGACTAATAGGTGCTCATCGACGTCACACGTATTTTGGGTCAATCCGACCAAACGGAGGCGACATGTGTCACGCCTACAAGCCATATCCCTCGATATCCGTGACAATAAATACATCAAAACAGCTGCTGAGCTGGATGATATACTCATTTTTTTTTTAATGTCTGCAGGTGGTGGTTAAGTGCAACCTCTCGGATTCGTGCGAAGTGTCGGGCTCGCCGCCAGGCATCGTTCACACGCCGCCGTCGTCGCTTTTCAGCTGTTTTCACTGTGCTGTAAGTTCATTCAAGAGACTTTAATGGCTTCGGAGACGATCAAGCACGTTGAGTTCGGTTTGAGTCTAGTATATTTATACTGTCACAGTACCTAGGTAGGTACGGCTGCTGCATATTCATTTTCACGCCATTTGACCTTCGATTCAACAAAAGTATCTACTTATTTATTGTTGATCGAACCATTTGACGATTTAAATCGCTAGTTTGGTCACGTTGTCCACTTACAGATTTGCGAAGTTATTACTTATTGCTCGGATGGCGTAATCGATCGCGTCCTTTAGAATCGATAGTAGATACCTACCTAGTTTGAATATTATATATATATAAATTTAGTGTAGGTATACGCAACGTAATACGACTCCTGAATTTCAAACGACCAAGTAATAAACAATAGTAAAATACACCAATGCAGCCAATATTACATACGTTGGTTTTTCTTCTTTTTCAGTATAATCTGTTCTGTATTCGATAACGCAAAATACAAATAAAATTCCGTAACTGAATCAAGGTAACATAAAAGTCCTAATTTTATTATTTACAAGCAAAAGGCTAGAGTTTATACACAAACAATAAAATATGGTTTAAAAATTAAATAACAGTCTATACAGAGAAAAACCAATCGACATTATTATTGTAAGTTCATGACGTTAAATTAATGTGACTAGGATGCAGTGATGGGGTATCGAACACCCTTGTTTATAAGCCCAACGCCTTAGCTATTGGGCTATTGCGGCTTTTTAATTATACGTTTAGTCACTGGGTCCCATCCACACTCGATACTTTCAGCAGCAGAATCGCGTTTCGGGTTCGTTAATCACTTTTTGTAAGCAAAAAGCAGCGAACGAACGCGAAAATGCGCGATTCTGCTGCTAAAAGAGTATTAGTGTTAACGCACGCTAAACTTTGGGATAGCCACTATTCCACGGTATAATGACGAAGCCTGGACGCTGTACAGTCGTTTAAAAGTATATCTACCTTGTTCTGCACAGTTGGTCAAAAATATCTATACGACGGTTGTAAGGCTATTTGTTCTAGGGGACATTTATTTTTTGTATCTTTGTTTTTATTTGTATTTTGATAAACAATTATAAAAATATAAAAAAATCAATATAAAATGTCGCTTAGAACAAATAGCCTTTCAACCGTCGTGTCGTATAGTATCGTGTTGTGCTTGCTAATAATAAATAGATAGGTAATGTCATGGTGATCTATAGCCAAATATATTTTTAAGGCGATGATCTTTTAATATACCTACGTTTACTGGCGAGAACTGGTTCCATCGAGAACACAATTATAGTAGTATAAATCCAAAATTAGGATTTTAATAAGCACCTTCCTGTTCTGTATTTATTTCAAGACTCCTTTAAAGGCTTTAATATCAAGATTAGTTCAGTCTCTATTATTAAATTATCATGCATGAGTACTTAGATATTGCAGTTGTTTGTGTGTTTATATTTCTTTAAGTTAATGTTTAGAATTAATTAAGAAATTAACCGGTAATGTGCAGATGACCTATGTAATCTGTAGTTTACCCGGA
The DNA here is from genome assembly GCA_932294325.1 of Allophyes oxyacanthae. NCBI lineage: Eukaryota > Metazoa > Arthropoda > Insecta > Lepidoptera > Noctuidae > Allophyes > Allophyes oxyacanthae. The sequence goes on along the minus strand of OW028613.1, from coordinate 10,942,644 downwards.
CCGAACTTTACCTCACCTAATATGAAGTGCCATGTAACCGACAAAATAAAAGATGTTTAAAATACTTATTAACTGACATTAACTAATTAATAAATAATAATAATAAAAAAAAATAAAAAAATTAGTATTTAAATTTATTAAATTTAGTAAATTTGTAAGACCATTTTAAACAGCCTTTTTGTATTAAATGTTTGTTAATTTGTCGTATTAATTTGTTGTTGTGGCCCCCACAGCACACATTTCGAAAACTTATTTTGGAAAAAGTAGTACTTTTTTTAAAAATAACTGTGCCCCCAGAGGGTATAGTTTAGAAACATACATGACAGATGCACACACACCCAGACCCGGGACAACTATCTATAGACACCAACCGTGTCCTGAAATATGGATTAGTGTTTCTGGTATTTGATTTTTTACCTACACGAATATAGGAGCTCTAGGTTTTTATATTACCCTATTACTGTCTTTACTCAAGAATACATACTATATCAACGTAGTAACGAAAACTTACATAATAGTGTAAGTCATTTGTAGTATCTACTTAATAAAATGTTTTTACTTCCATAATAAAATTATATTCAAACGTACTACCTACGTAGATATAAGTACACGTACGTAGGTACTGCGTAGGTTAATTAATAAAAAAATATGCACATTTGCTTATTTTAATCTTCTCGATTACGTACCTACTGCAATAAATAAATAACCGAGCTGATTCGCAATTTGAACGAACCGGTTGAGAAGCATAAATATTATAGGTACTAACCGCTATTTTTTGCTATTATTCCTAGGACTGCTTGAAAACGTGTTTGTTTAGTAATCAGATAAAAATAAAAGAATATTAAAATGTATTCTTTAATTTAAAAAAGATCAAGTTCAGTACCTAATGTGCGCCTGTGTTGGCCATCTGTCGTAGCTGAGTCTTGATAATGACTCAAAATTACTGCTAAGCCGAGAACGAGAATACATATACACGGGAACAATGAATCCGGGTCAGCAATATAATTAATAACCTTTTTATCTCGGAAACTAAGAATGATAGCTTATTCAAATAAAAGTATTTTATAGCCCTATTTAATACTACTCACATAATATGCTGAAAATTGCATTGATTTAGAAACAAACAGTACCTACATAACCACTACGTTTATAGAGAAATGCGAGAATATTCCCCAACATCGCTTCAGAAAGTTTGTGACGTATGCCGAATCACATGACATTGTATTGACGACATATGGAGGCAATCATAGACGTAGGATTTCGCTTACGAGGAGGTAATACGAAGTATTAAAAGTTAAAATGTGAGAAAATTATATATATAAAAAAAAAAAAAAATTGCGATAAAATTTACGCATTTTTAATTTATGTGTTTTTAATAAGTTATGCAAATAATAACTAAGAAATTTTATTTGAGTAATATTAAATAGTATATAAAATAAAAACATCCAAACGTTTTAATATATTATTTATCTCGCAGGTATAGGTACTTCATCGGAAAATTAAACTACACACACATCTTTATCACAGTCTTTCAATAACTCAAATATTCAATCTTATTTTTCTATATTATCATATCTGGATTTCACTTATTCTCCAGGAAATGTATTTGATATTCAGGTTGTGTTTTCAATAGTTTACTGAACTAAATTACGTTTACAATACGATTTGGTTACATAAAAATTGTGTAAGTTACTAGCATAGAGCAAATTAGACATATAATTGTAACAGCGGTCACTATTATATAGCCTTCAAGTAATTTTTTGTTATATCTATGTTACTATGAATACTTCTGAATAGCTGAGTAAAATGGGCTCCTTTTGCAGTTTATAGGTACATGACGTATTGAAATGAAATCGTTTATTTCCAGATATACATCCAATACAAAAAATATTATTTAAATGAATATGATAATACAATGATAAATATGAAATAAGTAGGTATGTATGCTTTTTTTTCGTTTAATTGTGTATTTGTTTCGCGATTACTCCGCCAATTGCAGACCGATATTGAATTTTTTTTTTTTTTATTCAAATCTTTTCCTAGTCCCTGTGGTACCCATTTAAAATCTATACCTAGTGTTCAAATTTTAAGTTTCTACCTTATCGACTGTGCCTGGGCTTTGATATTTCAATCTTTTCTTAAAAGATATTATTAAATCTATTGATAAATTAAAACTTCTATCACACTTTGTTTTATTTTGCAGTTCCACAATGGAATCAACTTCACACGCAAGGAGAAACGCCGAAAAGGAAACCACACAGTTAATCATAAGGTATTTAGTCAATATTTTATTTTTTTCGGAGTTTATTAATAATGACGGGCGCCCGATGTAATGATTATTCCATCATCGGTGAGCGATAAGTTACTGATCTTTTGCATTTGAGCATTACTTGGATAATGAAAAATAAAATGAATACAAAAAAAAACAGTTTAAAAGAAAAAGAAAATATGATAATTATATAGAAAATATTATATGCTTTTTGATATCGATTCTTCTACATTAATACAGCTAGTATTGGCCTTTGCTATCCAATACCTTAAGGCTCAATTGTAACAATAAGGCTTTTCCATGGCCAGATAAAATATCCTTCTAACTACACATTTCGTAGGCTTCCGTAGCGCTCGTAGACAATAGCTTTCTGCTGTAAAGTCTAATTTATTCTGAATTGCGACTACATAATAAAAAGCAAAAGTCATATAATATGTCTGCAACCCAAGAATATATAAGGGGCTATAGGGGCATATTAAAGTACTTCTTCAGTAGAACACGTCGCGTAGGCTTCCGTAGCGCACGTAGACCATAGTTTTCTGCTGTGAAATCTATCTTTCTCTACATTGCAACTACATTAAGACTAGAGCAGGTACAAGGAACAATTATAATGCCTTCAAACGCAGTATATTTCTAAGCTAGCTACATATTAAATTATTTCTTCATTAGTATATGGTGCGTAGATGGTCTACGTAGGCTTCCGTAGCACACGTTAACCGTAGTTATTAGATGTTAAATCTATCTTCTTCTAAATTGCGGCTTCATAATAGCAAGGCACAAGTGTCTCTCACACTGTCTGTAACCTTAGAATATTCAGCAGTATGTTAAACTATTTAATTCTTACTTCTCTAGAACACGTCGTCTAGGCGTCCGTAGCGTACGTAGACCCTAGTTTTGATTGTACTTTTAATTTCTGAATTGAATAGCGTGGTTCACCCTATAGGGAATAGGGACACAAATATGATTGATTATCTTTTATTTTATTATATCGTATCCACGATATGTAAGCTCACTCTTACAAGTTACAGTATCCCAGACTAGAGAAAATATCGAACCCGATTTGTGGCTGTGCAAAGCAGCCGCTCAGAATTCACAAAATTGAAAATAAAAATGTGATAATTTTATACCATTCTTCACATAAGTGCAAGGTCTATAGTATATTTAAACTAATTAAAGATTCATTCATTTTCTGTGGGTATGTGTCGTGGTCTACGTAAACGTTATGCTCATTATGTAGATATTATTCATACGAATATCTAAAAATTTGCGTACTTTACTTCGGTATGTTTAATCAGTAGGTACAAATACAAGGTATTTGGTAAATACTAGCAGCGGGGGTTTTCCCACTGAGAATAATATTTAATAACATCGAGATAATCATTTAGATGCGTAATAGTGGAGTTTATTTACCTTTGTGCTATTAAAAATACACTTCATTAGTTACAAATAATTAGCCATTGTTTTATAGTGTACTTTTGGATTATATAAATCTATAAAACACATAAACCACAATATCTTTTTATAGATCAGAGACAGGATCTAAATAAAATGACAAATGCGTTCCTGTAGGTTTTGCCGAGATATAGAAGATGGCGTTAATAACTCAAATTTGTAAAAAAATTGTTTAATATCGGTTTCGAAATAAAGGTACAATTTGTATATTATACTTAACTAGCCAAACGAAGCTGCGACGCGTCAGACTGCGAAAGAGATGGCGGGACGATCTAGACTCTACACATTCAACAAGGACTGGTCTTCATTGGTACATGATCGAACAGCATGGAAATTAAGGGAGGAGGCCTTTACCCAGCAGTGGCATGATACAGGCTAACAGTAACTTAACTAGTGAATTTAACTGTTCTTTTTAATTCTTATATAGATTTTATAATGAAGCATTATATTTTGTTTGTTTTAACAAGGTCATTAGAAATTCACGACTTAATGTGAAGTTTGCGATATTTTCTGATTTAAAATTTTAGAATGTAGGCAATGAGTGTATCTTTACACATATTGCTTGCATACCTACGTTATTTTTTCATGTTTATTCAAACTATTAAAGTAAATTAAGGGAATTCCGTTACAAACACTATATCGTTTAGATTTTGTGTATGAGGTTGTGAGGTTCGCGGTCGGCCGGTCGTCGAAAGATTTGAAGAATATATATGTATATTTCGCTGGCGCATGCTGTTTACCGAGTGAAAGCGAAAGGGACCACTGCCCCTCAGAGTGATCAGGCCTAAATTAAATCGTCAAAATCGAGATTTTAAATTGTTTCCTCCTCCAAAAGTGGACCGATTTTCATGTTTTTTATTTAACCTACTCTATTAGAAAACATTGTTCTGTCTCGATGTTTTGCTTTTGTGAAATACACTGTGCGTTCAAACTAGGCATTTTTCTGGAATTTTCGGAGGTCGCACCTAGGAGGTAACTAATAAAAAAAAGCTAAACATAGGAACATGCTAGTGGTCGATATCTATATCATATAAAAAACGAATATGCTAGTATTATATCAAAATAAATCCAGAGAGAAAATCGGGAAATACGTTTGTATGGACCCAACGCCGCCCGAGTTTCTTCTTAACACATCGGTATTCCGTGTAGAAGGCGCATCGTGAAAATTACATATTCAGCCGCATCACACCGACTGCAGCGGCGTGCCTCAAGCGCCGAATGTACCCCAAACGAAACTAAGACAACTAAGCTAAGCTATTCGGTTAGTCGTCCTCGGTCTGTTCTAACTTACCTAAGTTCGTAGTGGAAACGAAACTATGAAAAAGACTGATAACGACGTGAATTAAGCTAAACTAAGTAAATCCTAGGTTAACTTCGTCCACGGTGGAATTTGCGCCTTAGTTAGCAATAGGCTAGACTAAATAATTTCTTAATACCTACTTTAGGTATGTATGTGTATTCGTATTGAACTTGTAGGCTTAACACATCGGATGAAAGAACGTCTATTTTTACCACTAGAAAGACAGGATAATGTATAATTAAAAGTGGAATAGAATGGAGAAGAGAGGAATTCTAATTAAAACGTATCTCCAAAGTGAGGAACTTACAGCCAAAACACGGATGTAGGTACGGAATTTTTCATATTGTTTGACGTCAATGCTTATCATACTCATTTATGCCCGGAAAATATAACAGTAATTCCATTACGGAATAACTGATAAATTATGAGGAAAATAAATAAATTAACCGCAGACAGTGGTTAAAAGTCGGACTGAAACACTTAAAAATATTAATTTGATGATATGTGTTTGTTTTGTCGATACGTTCTGGAAAGTCTCAACTCGGAACATGCGTATGCGACGGTGAGTGACCGCCGACGACCGCACATTCCCGTCTCACGTTTTCCCAGTCCAGGGAACTCAGTACAGTACAGTTTCCTTTCTTCTATTTGTGTGTATTGCACGTGATGGAATAATTGAAGCTTATATTATCACGAGTTAGCACGAGTACTCTTATGCATTAGAATTGGTAAGCGTATAATCGATTTCTCTTTTTGACACGAAAGTAAAAACAAAGAGGTGGGGTGTCACGTTCAGGCTTATTAATGTATACTGTGTTTAAAATAAATCTGAGTATGTATGTTATTACCATATCATTTTAAAATCTTAGTTTTTTAGACTTCTTTTATGTTATTGTTTCATTAATTAACGTTGCTGAAATAAAAAGTCAAGCGATCCTATAGATATGCTGTCTAAATATATGAAATACATAATACTTTAGTATATACCAAACGAATTTTAGATCATCTAGAGATTTATTAGACCAATTAACGCCCAACATGCTTTGTAATTTTATAATTTCAATAACCAATGAATTCTTTTTGTTGATACAAGGTGACGCAAGATTTTGGGGCATTAATGGGTGGCTCCTCTTTTTGTTGTAGTCAGAAAGTTGTGGTGTTAGGAAACTAGGTCAAGTTTGAAAATATTAATAACGCCACTAACTCCAGAACTCTTTAACTGTAACAGAAAGGGTATAGTATAGCCACCCTTAATGTCTCAAAATCATGCGCCACCCTGTATATTACGTATGTTTATATGTAAAGTCTGTAAGACCTTCCCAAAGAAAGTTTTCTCAGATTGCTTTGTTTTTTTAGGACACTTAATTTGAATTGTTTATTACACATAAATATACGGTGAAAGTGATTGACATATCTGAAAGTTGATTACTAAATAATTTGTTTTCACAGGATTCAATTTAAATACTAGTATTTAATGTATCAGTCACTAGGAGCGATATATCACTGTTAACAGACAATTGATGCATCGTGTACCTAACGTTAATAAAAATACACTTCATTATCATTACTTTGACGTGCTATTTTCTATATACTTCTCTCATTTAGTTGTAGCATAAAATTATGTCGGGTCACAGCCACATAGGAGGATGCAAGCTGCCCGGTCAAACGGTGTTTGACTATCCACGCCCGGACTCGTGCTGCAGAAGGGTGATGCACTCCGTCACGTGCTCTACCAAGTCTGTCGATGTATTTAATTTACATTCATAAAATTGTCCTGTAAGGCCGTAGGTCTTTTACGGTCATTAGGACTTTCTACCAGCAAATACAATATTTTAATTTAATAATAATATTTCTTGTCTCGTCATCACGTGTGAGCACACGAAAGGAAAGGAGCATGTTTAATGTATCATTATTGAGATTCATGATATTTTAATATCACTTGACAATACCACTAAATATATTTACAGTTTCTGGCTTTGTGATAAAAACTGGCACGTGTTATTGAGATTTTTGTTTACGTGAAATTTTACGAGTCCTTACGATTATACACCACGGAAACATTACGGGTAAGTGCAGCAAAAAAACAGAATAAATATATTATGTAAAAACGTTATACAATCTCAGAGTTTATAAGAGAGAAACGGTGTTGAAGTTAGAATAATATTATTTGTTGGTACATTTTAGTGAGTGTACTGAGTGCTGAAAGGTTGATATCTACTTTTCTATAGTTACCTATCTAAACATAAGCTTTAGGATAGTGGCCCTGAAAACTTCTACTTATTTCAAATCTCATGTGTGTGTTCATTCATATAGGTGCATTCTATCTTGTCCAAATGTTCAGTTTCATTTCCCGCATCGAGCAGGTTTCGTAGATTACAAACAATCAAACAATATCCTTGATTAATGACCTTTATAAATAACGATGTAGGTAGGAACAACTCAATGAAATTTTCAACGAAATTGATTGGAATAAAAAGGAAAACTTTTGTCTGCATCACATTAATAGTAAGTGTTTCCATGTCACGTGGATTTGGCTGCTTTTTCTGAAAGTAAGGGGACACTTTGAATAGCTATCACTCGCTAGGAAAACGTGTTAGGAATTCATTATAATATTTGGGATACATACCTACTTTATCATGAAAGTCTTCATTTCTTTTCTACTTTTAAATTCAGAGTAAAGTAGTATATTGGCGGATTCAGCGCTTGAGCAAATTAATTTATTAAAATTTAAGGTGATGGTCGACCGCTGCGCTGGCTTGTTATTATCTTGTCATGTTATTATCTCGTATGTCTATTAAAAATGTATTCATAATTATAGGGTTCGTATCTTTTTATGACGCAGGTACCTACTTTTCTAAGATGATCATCCCAATGCACTACGGCAGTATGACAAATGATGTTGTGGATGTTCTAATATTCCTTGTCCGTGTAACAAAACTGTAGTGCTCATGATAATTCGGTTCAGACACAGATATAGATCTATATCTGTGGGTTCAGATGTGTGCAAGTGCGACAAACGGTAGACCGACATAGTTGTAGAGCGACAATGCTGTCGATTCTGTGTTGCACTTTAACCAGACTAAACTAAACTAAGGTTGTTTGTCTCTTTCTGTTTCAATAAAAAAAGAAAATGACAGATGCGTTTAGTCTGGTTACTAAACCAGACGATCGATTCTGTTACGCATTTTAACAGTACTAACTGTTAAAATGCGTAACAGAATCGACACCAATACATCACCTAATAATACCGAGACAGGTTAGAAGTGTGACCACAACACAAAACAGCAATATCCTCTGTCCAACAGACGTAGAACTACAGAGATGTTCTTCTTCCGTTTGTCGTACTAGTGATAACACTTTACTGATTTCCTCGAAAGGTTTGTCGCGCTATTGATATTCGCAATTGTAATTGGCCTTAACTTGACTAAGAACTGTACTCATTATTAATTGTTATTAGATGTCAGTTTTCAAAATAAAATAAATAAAATTCCATCTGTCGCATTTCCGTAGGATTCTTGCAGTAGAATATGAAAATTGCATGCATCGAAAGAAAATCATTTTGTAACTTTGAAGTTTTTATTTTATTCTAGTCTAGAAAAACTGTGCCCACGTTAAAATGAAAATCAACCTTCTGCCTTTTCGGGTTTTAAGTTAAGAAGCTGTGCCATACATCAAAATGCTTTCGGTAGTTTAACTGTTAGGTTGGTAGAAATAGATAAAAAAATAAACTTCAGTTCAAAGTTAGAAATAATAATTAAATAAGTAAAATAAATTTTGCATTTATTTATAATTGACGGCACGGTTGCCGGAGTGGCTAACGATTGGCCGCGGATTCGATACTCGCATGGATCGAATATTTGTATGGCCTATAGATAGTTGTTTCGGGTTGGGGTGTGTGTGCATGTGCATGTGAGATGTATGTTTGTAAAACTGAACCCACGATGCAGGAGCAATCCTAGTGTGGGACTGATTACGATTTTATTAAACCAACTCGAATACAACTTGAAAACTAAGAAAATTAAAAATTCGTGATAAACAAACATGAAACAAATACGTAGTTACAGAAACGTGACTATTAACGGCTTTGGGACCGAAACAGTATAATATTATGTTAGGTGGTCAACGTGTCTTTCATCTAACGGACAAGTCTCTTTATCACTTAATCAGATTAAATATTTTTGAATAATTTTATTTTTACTATTTATCTTTAATTTAATAAAAAAATATTTGATTATGAAATTGAATTTTATTGCAATATGAATTAATTTAATGACATGTAATAAAATATTATTACCTAATTGATGACATGTAATAAAATAATATTACCTAATTATCTTATCTAATCTGATAAGGATGTGTTGATGTAAATTATGAACTCCTCTAGTTACCTTAGCTATTCCGCACAAAGTGACCTCTAATCCTGTTCTAGTCCCAATACAACGTTCACGTAATAATTCAAGTGTCAATAAACGTTTTATTTATTTATTGAAACAAGCGAGTGCGGCCACTCTACATTTTGTAACGTTTGGTTTCAAAAGTAAATAGGGTGATGGCCGTACTGAATTCTACTTAACTAATACCTGTCATCTATAATGAGACCGTTACCCCAATACTATACATTTTACTGTGATTGAATAAAAGGAGAGTTAGTTAGTTGTCTGTGTACAACCTACAAGTCGGCTTTACCTTTCTTCTAATTATTAATGCTTTCTTGATACCTACACAATCTTCGTCGTCGTTTCTGTTGTAAATATGTAGATAGCTATGTAAAAATATGTATAATATGCATATTTCCTTGACGACTGACTGACGTCTTACTCTATGACAAAAATAACGGATTATATTTAATAACATTCACTTAAAATTATATGCAATTCTCCAAAATTAAATTAAAAATAAACACCCATGCAACAACACCTGATTTTTAATAACCTCATTACGAAAATTAATTTGTGGAATGTAATTCTTCGTTTTATACCTATATGTTTGTATGTAGGGTATTTCGAGTCAGATAAGCAGGCAGGAGGCAGGCACGATGCCGCCGTTGCCAGAGGTCAGTATTGACGTCAATGGAGTCACGTGATCGCATTGTACGAGTACTAAATACCTACCGGGCGTGGAGCGGAGCAGCGCGCGCGCCGCATTGGTGACTAGCACGGCTCTATGCGCAACCGTGCTTCGCAACAACTCCTTGTCACCCATCATAATAATCAGCAATGATTATTTTTTTATAGAATATACTCACCTGCCAATGACTTTTAGTGGCGTGCGAATTTATGTTCATAAATTAATTATAGATTATTTTTTCCTGTTAATAATTTGGTTGCGCTCTTTTACTTAGGTAACTATATTTTTTATATGTGTTTATTATGTTCCTATATGGTATTTTTTTATAGCTGAATAGTTATGATTTGAAGTAAGGGGACAAAAAATTGGTACAGGAGAGACTTATAAACTAGTAATTATGTCATTACATACATCCAATTTAATAGCAGTAGGACACTGGTAACCATGGTAAGACTTAACTTGTGTTATGGTTGTCAGTGCGCACTTCACATTTGTAGTAAAATAAACCATAAGTAAGTAGGTAAATAATATAACATAATATTATTACAAAAGTTGGGTACTTCGTAATATTTAAAAAAATAAAACTTACAGAGTAAAAAGAAAAAAAAACTATAATTTTAATTTAAAATTTGCATGCATGTATGGTGTGGGGTATGTTGTGTATGTGAGGGTGTGTGTTGTGTATGTGTACATTGGTAGTAAGTAAGCACGCGTATCAAAACATGTTACCGAAAAGGAACAAACATATTGTGAACTTTATTGATTTTTGGGACAAGATAATCATACTGACAGATAACGTGTACGACAATCCAGGATCTATTATTTGATGCGTTCTACTGTATCCAACAAATCTAGGATTTTCACGCATGCTTATCTTACCTATCTCATAATTTTTCACTTTCACTCATTTGTCGCGAAGGGACTTTGAAGAGAAGCTTACTTAGATAATTATGTCAAATTTGATTCTACACGAGTAAATAAAGATCATTTTATTTTGAACAGGTCACAAATCTATTGAACTTCGCGTAGAGACAAAAGAACTTTCCTGTAAGTAAACAGTTGAATGTATATGATTGTATATTTTTTTTGTAGTTTCGGTCGTGAATTTATCAAAGATCATTTATTAAATAAATCATTTATTTTCGTAAGTAGGTACTGTCCATCTCCACCTTGTATAATAGCACAGATTACCCCCTATAATAGGTATAATTTTGCAAAAGGTTAGTTCTGCGTCAATGAGGAAAGAGTATAATGTAATCATATAAGTAGGTACTTCTACTTATTTTCCATCATAAGGTTAATTATAATTTAATGATAGGTAATTACCTAAATAGGCGATTTAAGGCGACATTTTCCAAATGTCACAGCATTATGCTGAGATGGGGCCATTTTTGGTCTCGTCCAGGTTGCTTAATTCATAGATGTAGAATATACCTACTAACTATCGTTTTTTTTTTCGTTTACTTTTTTGTACTTTAATTTCTTATTTACTGTCTAGTCCAGAGTAAAACTGTTTTCTTTCTTTTGTTTCTATCTACAATTAGGTCATTATCTACTACTATCATTTATACCTAGAGATGGGTTTTTATCCGGATAAATACTCAAAATGGATAAATACTCTTTTTTTATCCATTTTTACTCGAGTATTTATCCAAAACAGTGGATAAATACTTCAAACATACATTTTCGTTTCTAGTATGTTATTTAACGTAAGATTTCAAATTTTATAAGCAAAAGCGGTCTCATTACAAAAGATGTGTTAAACCTGAGTTTAGACCCCGGGTCTAACAAGACATTATTTTATGAATGGCGATTTAAAAACTTATAATAAGTGTTACGGTACCAAAAAGAATATTATAATCATCATCAACATTTCGTATCATCATCATTCATCATCATAATTCATACATTCATTTTTCATCACTCATTCATCACCATTCATACATTCATTTTTCATCACTCATTCATCACCATTTATGATTCATCATTTTATCATTTCATCATCACTTCATCATTCATCATCATTTTCATCATCATTTCATTCATTCATTTATTTCATCATTTTCATCATCATCATTCATCCATCATCATCATCATTTCATTCATTCATTCATTTTATTATTTTCATCATAATTTCACCATTCATCATCATCATCATCACTCATCCTCAATTGTCCTTTTACATAAAAATTTATCACTATCTATATTAGACGTTTGTTAATCATTATTATGGCAATCAAAAAAGTGGAATTCGCTTCTGGGTTCCCGCAAATCCACTGATTCTTCATCAGTATCAGTGTGAACTGGACATGGCAATGAAATCTCTTCTTCAGAGTAACGTTGTCTGCGATTTCTTGTTTATTAAAATGTTCAAATGACATAAAATAGAGGCGATATTTATCCAAACACGGCTACGGGCTATGTACTGATCTACATAATTCCAATCCCCCTATGAAGACCTAGACAACCCCCTCCCTCCGGTCACCCCTGACGAAGTTCTAGGACTCGTATGAAAACTCAAACCCAGGAAAGCCCCTGGTTCAGACCGGTTCACCAACAAGGTGGTCAAACTATTCTCAGCCCCACTCATTATGCTAATGAGGACTAACATCAACGCTGATCTAAGCAATAATCTCTTCCCTTAATCTTGCAAAGACGCTACCGTTATCGATTTTTATAAAGCCCGTAAACCCGTAGCTGATCCGGCCAGCTACCGCCCCATAAGTCTTCTCAGCACTCTCGGGAAGATCTATGAGCATTTATAAAAGACTAATGGATTATGCCGAATCCAACAAACTTTCGAGCTAAGCACTGCTGCGTCCGTCAAGTCCACCGTATAGTCGAATTAGTCGAGCACATAAGTGCCGGCTTCCAAAACAACAGACATTAATTATATAACGGAAGTTCTATTCTTGGACGTGGCGAAAGCCTTCGACAAAGTCTGGCAAGACGGCTTATTGTATAAGCTGTACCTACCCAAGGTGCCAGATCGTCTCGTACACATCTTACGAGACTTTTTGTCGAATCGCACTTTTTGCCATCGCGTCGAAAGAGGAACGCTCTCCTCTCCCCACCTTATCCAAGCCGGTGTTCCTCAAGGCTCTGTATTGTCCCCGCTGCTCATTATCACACCACTGATATTCCGAATCGAGGCAAGCAAGCAAGAGCACGGCTTAAAACCCAGCACCATCTCTCGCCACCTTCAGATGGTGACCAAAGCCTTACGTCAGTGGTTCAAGAAATGGAGGAAGGAAGTGAATCCGGCTAAGTGCGCAGCAGTTTTTTTCTCTAAGCGCGGAGACGATCACATCTGCAACTTTCCCATAAACTTGTCAGACCAAAAAATCTCTTCGGAACTTAACTCTTGAATGACCGATTCGCTTTTAACGACCACTTGAAGACGGTCCGCCTCCGTGCCTCCTTCATTCTAAACCGCCTCCATTATCTTCTCAATGCACGCAGTAAGCTCCCCCTTAAGTCTAAGGTGCGAATTTACATCACGTGCATTCGTCCCATCATGACGTACGCCAGTGTAGTGTTCTCACACGTGAGGCAGTCCAGACCCAAAAGGTTGCAAAGCCTACAAAATCTTTTCATGCGGAAAGCCAAAGGCGCCGGGCCCTGGTAACTCCGCACTGATCAACTCCACATCGACCTCAATGTCCCGACCATCTGGCACTTTATGAAAAAAGCGTCCAAGAAATACTTCGACGCCGCCCCCTCCCACCCGAACCCTATAGTGGCAGCGGCCTCAGGATACGTCGTCCTAAGCATACTCTCACGTATGCAGACGACGAAATCACTAGCACCGGAGAGAATTAAACTAGCTCGGAAAGCTTTTAACTCTCCACACAACAGTCTGTCGTACTATCCTCGCCGTCCAGGCCCGTGGCGACGTCCCGCTCCACGTCCTCCCCGACCTTCGCTCGCGTCGGCCCGTGCCGAGTTGATAGATTTAAACGTCCCTCGATTTAAAGGCCCTCTCTTGTTGCCCCATCGGCGTCGCCATATGTCGAGGCCCATGTCCTGCTAGAGGAAGCTCTTAGCTGCGTCACGTTTAAATTCACTTTTTAAATAGATCGGAGGCCCTTCAGGCCTCACCGAATGTCCGGTTAAACAATAAAGGCTCATAAAGCAACTCGTAAGAGACATTTAAAAAAAATCTACTTTATATAAAAATTCTGAACCCAAAATAATAATCATAATGGTAATTAAAATAGATTTTCATGCTTTAGATACGCAAAAATTATATTTATCCACCATTTTGAGTAAATATCCGATAAAAATGGATAAAAACGAGTATTTATCCATTTAGGATAAATACCCGAGTTTTTATCATTCGAGTATTTATCCATCGCCCATCACTATTTATACCTAATGCGATATACAATTTCAAATAAATAGTACTACCTAAGTACCTACCATAATAAGTAGCCTGTGAAAATTCGTTGAATGTGAAAATATTTCGTAAATTACCCTCAAAAGGGGCAGTTTATTTTCTGACGAAAGCTGTTATTCTGGCACAGCGGAGTATTTTTTTTTTAAAACAAGATTTTTTTCCTTTGTTTAGTTACTTTCTTAGTTTATGATCGCTATTAAATAGTGATTGTTTTGTAGTAATTAATGTGCCAAGTTCAAAATAACATGTTACATTGTATGTTTCACACCTCTACGCGATTGCGGTTTCGTGCGCCTTTATCTGTGGTCAAAGCAACAATGTATCATGATTATACAGCGATTTAGTGTTCGATCAGGCGCGAGAGGCGTAGCATTTAGTGAAAATAAGTAACTATTTGTAAGACGTGAAGCTACTGACCTGTAAGTTTTATTATAGGAGTCATTTCGCCATTGAATTGTTTTGTATTACTTACGTAGTTATTTTTAAACTCATGTATGTATAATATAGTTATTCAAAAATTATATGTGCCTAGGTAAACTGTTGTTTGCAGTTAGGTAGATACCTAAAGGCAAGGCTATGGTACGCTATTTACAGTAACATTCACAATCTAAATAAATAAATCTAATCTAAGACATTCTCATCATGTTTTTTTTTATTCTTCTTATTTTTATTTTATTAATGCTGTCTAATTGTTGAGTATGCGATTATTATTTGAAATATATTCCAATAAAAAAAAATGCGCACGCTCGACTGCTGAGCGTGAAGTCCTAGGTTCAATTCCTGGTAATTATTGAGCTGGCTGTTATTAAGTTTTTCTGTATGGAAACTCTCTGCAGCCCGGAGTTTGTAATTGTGCGCGGTGGATGGCAATAAGCTCGCGCCATACATCGGACTCAATAACGGTATCGGCACAGAATCCCTGGTGTCAGTTTTCTTTAACAATTTAGATTTTACGCATCGGCCGCGTTCTGCGTGCTGACTGGCCCGCTCCAAGCTCTTAACCAACCGAGCGATCGAGATTGTTAAAACGAACTTATACTAGGTCCTCAGAAAAGATTAGGATCGGACGCGAGGCTACGCCAATTTGCCACCACTGTGGGGATGAGCAGGATTCTGTACAGCACACGCTCGTGTCGTGCCCTGCGTGAGCCGCAAAGCGGCGGATCCTGTTCGAGTAGATCAGGCAGGATCTCCATCTGCCAGCAAAAGTATCAGATAGGCTGGCAGATCAGGAAAATTGGAGGAAAGCGGCCAGTTTCTGAGAAGCTGTTATGCTCCAGAACGAGGCCGCAAAATGGGATCGAGAGAGGGCCGATCACGCTCGGAGAAGAAGGCGCCGAGGAGCTACCGCCTCGGTGCGAACAACGCTGTGACCTCTGCCGCGCACCATGGCGAAGCCCCTTTGGGATCGCGAATGTAGAGAGATGGGAGACTCAGTTGCGCTCTCACCGAACGGCATGTGGATTGTGGGTATACAACCGTAGGTACACTCCTTCTTAACCCTTCGGGGAATGCAGACATGATGCAAAGTCATTCATGTGTTAGAATAAAAAAAAAAACTTGTATTCGTAGTAAGTAGTTTCTTCTCTTCATACATATAATAAATTATTCTTCTATCTTAAATCTATTGATTAACTATGACATTAGTGGATTATCTTTATGCAATAGTCTCATGATGAGATTTCCCGTACCTGTCTACGTCAGTTTTAAAAGGGTCACTGATGAAAATTCATTTAATCATCGATATTTCTAGAAAATATTGTCGCCGATGCGTTATCGATCTTTTAGGATGGTTTAGGCTCTTTTCTTGAAGGTCCCCATGTCGTATATTTTCGGAAGAAACGAAAACTTTACATAAACCTACGTAACAAAAGTCGGCACTCAAATATTTCAACCTAGTGAATCCGCAGGTTGTATTTTTATTCCCAGTGACCGATATATGGTCGGAAAAGGGTTGAAGCCCTCGCTAAAAATAATTTCTCGATGCTGCACTGTTTCAAATGAAATTAAACTCGTAAAATGGTAGCTACTAAATATTCGAATCCTTCACAACTAAGTTCGCTGCTGTAGTTCAAAAGCAGGTAGGTATAGTACGCGCAAATCTTTATGAGCCCTCTGAACTCTCAACCTCTCTCCCTCTAGCACCTATAAATAGTACGCTTATCATAAGTGCTAGAGAGAGAGAGAGAGAGTTCAGAGCTCAGTTCAGGGCTCATAAAGATTTGCGTAAGTACTATACTTACTTAATATAAGTGACCCTATCTTGATTTCTTGACTTACCATGCCACAATCCTATAGAAAAAAATAAGTACTAATATAATTAGTATATTACCAAGTTACCAACTATCAACCACCAATATCAATTATCATTTCAAATTAATAATTTTCATAATTTGTTATTCAATTTGATATTAAGTACCTACCATTTGCCAATGACGTCAATCAGAAGGTTTGGTGTTGTTAGTATTTATAAATTACCACGTTGTTTGAGTAGGTATCTAAGCAAGTAGGTACAGTACGACACAACTAAAAAGTCGCATCGCATCGGCAAACTTCGTAAAATCGATCGTTTCCGAACTGAGTGCGACTTTAAAACCACGAATATTTATTACTATTGTAGTAAAAAAAATATCTTTACGCTGACTCAATGAGTTGTAAAATTATAAACAAGCGACTGCCACTGGTTTTTCGTTCTGGTACATTGATGTAACTTCTTAGTTGTGTCGTACTGTAACTAGCCAGCAAGTAAGTGCTATGCTCGATCCGTTGGTCAAGCAAACTGTTAGAAGTTTCTAAATGATAAGAACAGGGAAATTATTCGTTCCCCTTTTTATTATTATTATTTTAAACTATTTAATTTATGCATCAAAGTGGCGCTGTCGCTGGCGCAACCTTTCATAATTCAGACTATTTATTAAAAAAAAATGACTTTTTTTTTTGAGAATATTTTAACCGGAACGCAAGGAATTCAAATTTAAGCCTAAATCGGCAACGCATCCTTACTTATTTGTTACCTTTTCACGACTAAATGGCTGAACCTATGTTATTGTACAAGGAAATAGTGTGCATCATGAGCAAGGACATAATTATTCATATATATTCATTGGGTTCACGAAAAAATAAAAGAAAAGAAAGAAATTTATGCTAATTCTTTTTTTCAAAACCGCCATTCCTAAATACACGCAGACGGAGTCGCTGGCATTTTTACAGTTCTTATTATATACCTACTAATAAAGAAGTAAAATTGGTTTCCTATAGGGGGGTAATCTAAAACTACTGAACTGATTCTAAAAAAACGAGTTAAACTACATAATTATTTGGTATACAGTTAGTTTTATCTATTTGTTAAACCAACAATATTGTCAACAGGTTACACAAACCTAAACATTTCATTTTAACAGTTAGTCATCATAATTAAGAATCTCGTCATCAAATCGATTCTGAATGTAAAACGATTAGGGTTAGGTAGGTGTAGGAGCTACGTGCCCTGTCCGAAGTCACGTAGGCGTTAGGTCATGTAACCGTGGGCGCGTGCCCTAACTTAATTACCGATGGATTTATGCAATAACGCAACAATATTTTATTTAGATAAGCTTTTGATGTACTTACAAGTGTTGAAGGTACATTTGCCAGATGGCCTGGAAATCCGGAATTATGCGTCTGGACCCGTGTTCAGTAATAAATACGTTATTGTCCTGAATACTAGTATTTTTGACAAACCGCAAAATCGAGAGAATAATATGTAAAAATATTTGTTAGAAGATAGCAGGAGATAAATTATTATCGTAGTGCAAAACTACGTGCATTTATTAGCAAACAAGGACGATATTGGTTATCCTTCGAACGTTAATCCCTTTGTCAGCTTTTACAACACCCAGGAGACGAAGTGGGTGACCGGAAACCACACAGCAAACGTTTAATAAGTATTAGGTACAACAAAATGTTCCCAAATGGAAATAAAATTTGAATGGACTTCTGAAGGCTAGAGGTCCAGTTCAGTGCGCAGTGCGAGTGCAGAAAATTCTCAGAATTTTTATTTTGAACGTCCCCAAAGTTTATATCTTTTTTTCGGACCCCGCGGGTCCTGGTGTTCTGCGGACTATCGGTTGGAAACCTCTGGTGTAGTTCTCTTCTCTTTTTTTAAAAACATCGCCCCTCACTAGGATTTCTCCTGTATTGAGGGTACAGTTTACAAACATACATGTCACATGCACACACAACCAGACCCGAAACAACTACGAGTATCGGTAGATCATACAAATATTTGTTCCGTGCGGTACCCGTACCCGGTACCCGTCGGGGGGTAGTTGTTGGTCCACTTTGAATTAAACGTTACAAAAAACACTTTATTCAGAAATATTAAAATTCTTAATATGTGAGCAAATTTACGAAATCATATAATAAAATTACGTTTGCTTTAATTTATATATACCTATACCTTACTGATTGATGTGTTTGGGGATAGCAATTATTAAGGTTATATGTTGAGCATTGACGTGTTCTGTGTTAACGTTCTTGATTTATTTTATAGTTCGTGTGTTAAACTTTTTTAATATAATATCTACTTTGTAATGTTGCATGAAGTGGTCCATATTCCATTCTAAGGCATACTTAATTATTATAACTAGTGGTCACCCAGTGGTCGAAATTCGACCATAATTTTAGCTTTCTGCGTTCTTTCCCATATAAACTTTAACTATGTCAAATCTCACAATCCTCCGTGCGCGCAATATGGTTAAAAAGGGGAACAAAGTTACTTCACGTATTAATATTATATAGAGTACATAATGTAGTGGTTAATTTCGTTTGCAGTTATTTTTATTGCTGATCGATATTAGGGCCAGTGTGATTTTTATGATTGTTGTTCTCATTAACAGGTGTTATTAGTGATATTTTTAAAACCAATTTACTCGGAGCGTACGTGACACAGCCAAGTGTGTCAATATATTAGTTTCAGTAGGCGGGCCTGCAGATCAATTTTTAATTGATTATTAATAATCTACTCGGAATTTCGTGTTGAGATTTTCCTCGTTCCTCTCTTCTAACATTGTTAACGGCTACGTCGTGGCCTATATCTTTACTAGATATAGGCCACGACGTAGCCGTTAGCAATACAGCCTTCAGGATCTTTTAGTTTTCCCGATACCACTAATCACAATTGGTACGTGTTCTCCAGAAATTATCTAACCCACATTTTTTTTTTGTAAATAAAGTTATTCAGATTTGAAAGATAATTTAATATAGATTGCTTGTTGACAGCAAATGAGAATACAGATAAGTTTCGATTAGTGACATCAATATACATATAATTTTAGCCAATTTGTAGGTTGGATCATGTTTGCTCAACATTATTCAATTACGCTTACCTACGTGAAAGTTGTACTAATCACCGGCTATTAGCTTAATTAGGCTTTTATTGTAGTGACGTAGGTTGTAACTTAGATTTTCATTCCATGATTCTCCTGTTTTTATCCCAATTTGTTTGGGGTCAGTGCAATATGTCTTTTTCGTCCATTCATCTCTATCAGCCGTCATTTCCAGATTCACTTTCTTCACATTCATGTCATGTTTCACACAGTCCATCCATCTTTTCTTTTGTCTGTCTCTTTTCTTTTAATATTCACTAACATACGCCGGGAGGCCTCCGAAATCGCAGAAAATATATTCAGTTTTGGTTCTGATGTTTTCAAATCAAAATTCTCCAGATTTTTTTGCCATTTTTCCAATTTTTGGATTTTAGATTAAGTCATCGGCGAACATCATGCACCAGGGTGCCTCCTACTCTATATCCTTGATGCAAGCCTACAGCCATACTGAATTTGTCGGTGTTGCCAGCGGCCGGTATCTGAATCGACTGCACATTAATAATAGCACGAATTAACTCCACGTACTTCGCTGGCAACCCCTCTCCTGCAGAGCCCACCACAAAAGCTCATGGTGTACTCTGTCGTACGCCTTTTCTAGGTCAATGAACACGTAGGTATTTATTTGATTGCAACTAATTTGTAGATGCAAGAGATTAAAGCTATAGAAAATTCGATGGGATTAACCTAAGAACAAGGATCATTGTTAAGAACACAAGTCCTGTTTTATACCACTTATCTGTTCCTGCATTAGGGCTACTGGGATACTGATAGACAGTGGAATGGTTCTTCCGAGTGTAGGGCAAAGGGCAATGCACCTTCATTCGGGATCGATGTTAAAAATGCAGACGCTCCGGGGTAAACGCACTTCTGACCGAAGACCATGCATTATTCAGACGATGCATTATTAATCCCAACGAATGGACTGTTTGCTTCTATCAATGTTGACATCAGTCCCTTTTGCAAATTACGCACGCATACAGCATAACCGACAAGGAAAATCTGCTATAACGAGAATATGATTTGGGAAGGTAGGTACTACGTTTCAGCATGCCTCTGACTTAGAAATGAAGGTGCATTCTTTTCTAAATCTTCAAATTGAATGATAATGAAAAATTCCAAAACTCATGTGATAGGCACTTGTCGGTGTAGCAATTTCCAACTAGTTCAATACTAAATTCTTTCTGCTTCTAAATTTGCTTTTTCTTTCCGTTGATTAGTGTAGGTTCTTCTTGGTCTTCCTCTTTTTTTTTGCCTCTATTTTTCATTCTATAATGTTGGTAATAATCTTGTCGTGTCTAATCAAGTGACCAATCATAATCATGCTTCTTCTTCTTCAATATTTGTCTTTGCTCTTTTACCCTTCTTAGTATTTCATGTAAAATTTACATACATATTTATATACGAGAACATTTGGTCTTCGTCTGTCGTGTTGGGGCAAGCTATCTATCATATGGGCATCGCTCTTGCCGTAGTAAGTAATGGTGGTGGATCGATCACAATTTTTTATTGCAAACGTATCGATCATTACACGCTTATCGGCCATCATGCATGCTATGATTACTTTTATAAAAACCTACCTAGCCCACGTCTCCGTCCGCGTGGACCTCGGAAGCTGCGATAACTTGAAAAAATAATTTGCCTATTCCTCATGATGTAACGATTTCCTTGTTAAACATCAAGATCGTGAAAAGGCAACAAATAAGACAGAGAGACAGAGTTACTTGCGCATTTATAATATTTGTGTGATGGATAATATTATAGTAGTCTATTTAATGGTCAACAAACGCCTATAAATCTCTTTATACGGCTATTGTATAAAATCTATTAATTATTATTAATTTTATCTCAATTTGGAGCTACATACAAATAAAATTAATGATAAACTAGCGTTTCTTTTATATTTATTTCTTAAATTGTTAAACATAACTCATAAACTATTTACCTATAGGACCTCTAGGTTAATAATTTATAAATGGTGCAACATTTTTGATTACTGTGTTGGCAGTAACTAATTATTTCATTATTTAAGGAAAACCGACGCACTTTAGTTTTTGGAAACCAAAAGAAGAAGCCTAAAGTTTAAAAAAAAATCGGGTATTTCTGTTTACGAACAAGTTTCCAGAATTCCCCGTATAGGTAGCTATTTCTTGCGACGGAATAATAAATAAAAGAATAATACCTATATATGTGTGTATGGTCAATATTGTAATCTATTGTTTGTGTCATTCACACCCTCTAGAATCAGATGCATCAGCATAATTTTAGTTTTCCATGAAAAGGTTTTGACCTCCTGTTGACAAGATAATTTGTTTGTGATTTGGAATATCTTCGAATATGAATCGGTGAACGAACATACATCAAGTTTATGGCATTTGCATCTGTACTATTATAGTATTCATGCAAATGTCATCGCGTAGCTATAATGGCTAAACGATGTTGTTAAGATATTTTTTAAAGGTAAGCAACGAAGATTAGATACCTACACATTTAGTGTTGTTTTTATACCCTAAAACTAAGCTTAAGATGCTTGTGATGGAAGTAGAAATTTACAAAAGCTATACCATTTCAGTCACGAGTCAGACGCTCGCAGATTAGCCTTTATATGTATATGATTATGTAATAGTAGTTTATGAAACCGTTGCATAATTAATGTTGATGTATTAAGACATCGATGGATATGAAAACACGAGTGGTTTAATACCTAGTTATGTGCAGTTTCATACACTACTTTATCTACACTCATGTTATCAAATTGTGAAGTAGGTAATCAAACACTATAATAGCGCCGAAACCTAAGTCACCGCGCATGCACCCAAGCGCGTCACCATAGACAATGTGCAGCCGCTATAAAAATTGAATTGAAATCTCCTTGGTGGATCTGAAGTGTACTTTAATAAAAAAAAGTTATTTTACAGCATTATTTTGTTATGAAAACTGTATCGTACGTTATTTCAGTGTAGAATGTAAACTTTGCAGGCTCCATCCGAACCAAGTACTCCGTTAAAGATAGCAATAACTTGTTTATTCCTAGCCGTTACGTTTTTTCAGTGTGGTTTCAATTCATACACATTTTTCGTGCCGAACTCTACGTCTTAATACCCGTTAATTGTATCTGCTATAACCTGAATTACATGTAATAAGAATAGATGTTCTGCGAACACAGTTTGACGTTTTATGATAAGAGCCGCACATGCTTTTCATTGCGATATCATTATCACTACATTCTCTACTAGTTAATTATGATTTATATCTAAAGATATATAGATTTGCTAAATTGCAATTCACCATGACCTTAATGTCAAACTGCTTTTGGTTCCTGACTCAAGAAACCAATATTACTGCAGGTGCCACTAAAGAATCAAATCAAATCAAAATATTTTTTTTTGTTAAAAACATAAGTAGAAGTTACGAACTTGGTGGAAAATTAAAAGTTTTTATGTACTACTATGTTTCACCTTGCAAGGCATACAAATATTTGGTAGTAATTATAGAATTTTTATTTTTTTTATAAAATAATATTTAGTAGATAAGTAATACTTGACTACTAGAATGAAAGGGTCAACACGCTACGCTAGAGTACCTATGCTGTATTATTAACAGATATACGAGTCGTAGTTTTAATAATGTAGAAACCATCAACAAATGATACAAACCGTTTCTCTAATCAGTTCTATTTTCGGATAAATCAGGTCCACGAGGTGATCATGTAACGTAGCGTGAAAATTTGTGATCGTTAACCAATTGAGGTTAAACATGGGTTAAATCATAATTGGGCGTGACAGGCTCTCAGTTTTAATATAAACGTGGCCGGCACGGCTCCGGCGCGTGTGCACAGAAGGCGTCTTGCACACTCGCTGCAGCGACCAAAGTGTTACGACTAAATAACCTGAGCGGTTCGAAAGATCAAAGATGATATATTATCTGATGCCGTTGCTGTATCGTAAACCAATCAAACGGTATATGGAATGTCGCGATTATTAATTAGTTATCAGTGCAACTGAAGCTTATGGTTCATGAAACTTGATTTCATTCGTTTATAAGTTTTCTTTTTCATATTACTTATTATTTCTAATTTAGGTAAATTATATTTCGTGACTTCATTCTTAGCGGATTATGAATTAAAGATGTGAGTTCGTCGCCATCACCTTTGCACGAAACTTAGATACCTACATTGTTTCGATCACAGAACATAGAATCGATCAAACTTCACGTTAAGGAAAGTTCGAAAAGTATAGCTTGAAGAGTAACTGACAAAGAGCATGGTAAGATAGATCGAATAGTACCTGAAAGTTAATGGAAACGCCGTTATTTTTAATTTCGTTTGATAGTTAAGAAATTGAACTCTGAGAAACTCATTATTATCTAAGTGTAATATAAATCGTAAGTTTATTATCTATTAATGTTTATGATCAAGACCTTTTCAACTGTAGTTCCAGGAAAATGTTATAATCACTAGATTAAAATGTTTAAGGTTGTATTTTACGACGATTTCTTACTTTTGAGGGGGTGAAGTATCAGCCTAAGCCCCACCCACTAGGGGAGCTCCGTTCTCGCAATTACGCAATTGACGTATCAGACTGTGTGACATACGTGTCACAGAATAGCAATATTAATTAGCAACATGCAGTATGACACCAGCAAATACTTGAAAAATATAAATCCATAATATCGTATACCCAGTGTCCTATATTACGCTAGAAAATCTGTTCCTCCGTTTTGTATTTGTAGATTTTATACCTATTTAACTATCTACTTATAAACTATCAGTCATACCTATTGTGATTTGTGTATGAGTTTATGCAAGAGCACATAATTGTCTCGACCAACATTGGGCATTTTCACACTAAGCCAATAATGCCGTAACGAAACCGATATATCGGCATGACAAACCTGATGACACTGCCAATGTGTGTGTATTGTTAGAAGAATAAGCCAACTCAAATCCATGCCTTGAGATAATAACCTACTCTCACCCACACCTATAGGAGTCGTCCGTTTCCGTAGTCATACCTACTTAAGTATGTTCACAGGGTTGCTTTTTTACCAAAAAAGAAATTGCATATTCATAGATCAAAACCATATTCCTAGTTCAGATTCCTCGCTATGTATGCAGATGAAGAGCTTCAAAATTGAAAGAAAGAAAGAAAAAACATTTAAATCGGACTCGCACACGAAATTACATAAACACACAAAAATTCAAATAATGATAACAATAACCTAACCGTCTAAAACCCTCGACTCTAACTAGAAAAAGAGGTGTAACTTTTGAACAGCTGAACAGATTTTAAGAACCATCCCGATTAAACTAGCTTTCAATTAAAAAAAACTGCATTGAAATCGGTCCATCCGCTTTGAAGCTTCGATGCCACAGACACACACAGATTCACAGACACATAGATACACAGATACACATTACAAACTTATATCACTCCTCTATTTTGTCGGGGGTTAAAAAAGTCCTGCAAGAGGCCAAAGAAAGTCCCTATCTCAGCATATCCTGACAGTTAATCCTGACAGATAAAATAAATACCGCAGCGCTGGTTTTCGGATAGGACCGTGGTGATGCCACGGACAACCACGATAACTAAAAATAAATATAATTTTTAAAAACGTTTTCTTTCCTTCTTTACATACTATCTATCTATCTCTCTCTAAGTTCTAAATTTTATTAACTACGGACATGTATCATTCAAATTCGAAGAATTTACAACAAAAAACCACATAGTAAAAGTTATGAAATTTGGTTCTTGTTCAGAAATAGTAAGCATTTCTTTTTTTTTTGTGGCTAGTTTTCCTAGATTATTATACCATTTTGGAATCTTGGATAGTTGCGTCAATTTTTAAAAAAACTTGCCATGGTAGTGTCTGTACTTTTTTTTTACACCACGATGAGTGAAAGTGGACCAAAAGTAAAAATCTTTCAAAATTTTAAGGTGAAAAATAATTTTGATTGATTTTTGTGTCAAATCTACAGGCATTCTGGGATTTTTAACGATTGTGGTGGATAGCAGAGCAACTTAGGTTGCCGGTACAAAAAGAAATTCAGAAATATCTGAAACATTGTGGTCATGGTAATTCATTCATTCATTTCATTTTAAAATATCTTTATTTTGTATCATGATCATTACAAATGCACTTAATCCTAAGCTACATTATCAACCATGTAAGGTATATCTAATACTTTATGAGGCTAAAGAAGCACCTTTGAAAGCTTATAAGAGAAAGATATAGTATATTATTACATCGTGAACTTAAAGCATATTTAGACGCAAACATGTAGTTCACAAGTGCAAATTATTTAGGAAATAAATATTGCTTATTGCATGTGGTTGAAGGTCATGGTAATTAAAAATATCTTAAGGGGTGTAAATTTTTGAAGGATTTCAATTTTTTTATGTAACTTCTTAAAAATTGAGATTATTTTTAATTTTTTTTTGTTCTCGAGTAGTCATGAGCTGGTCAACCCTCTGGTGCCCGCTTATCGTTGAATTTTGGGAGATGGTGTATATAAAACTTCATACTCTTTGTTCTCAACACTACAAATTGTCGTACTGATTTTTCTATACTACATCCTATAAAATGAATTCTTGACGGAGATGTCAAGAAATTATTTTAGCATATTGATTTTTATAAACGAAATACTTAGATTTTCTGAAAAAAAGGCAAGTTACTTATACTTCCTGTTGCTTTTTAATAATTTTTTTAATGATTTTACTGTCATTCTTTCTTTTGGTTTTGAATAAATTGTAAGCGCAGGAAAGTCAAAAAAAATTGCACAGGTCCAACCTCGATGCGCGCCGAAACGCGACTGATTGATGGCAGAGATGACAGAAATCACGAATTTTGTGGTTTTTATCAAATTGTGATCAATATACGTAATATTATAAAAAAATTACAACCGATTTTGGTTGGTATATTTGCGACCAATATTGTGATGTAAAAATTATTTGAAATAATATCATGTTTTAGAAATAATCTTGTAAACACTTTTTTAAAAGGGGTAACTTTGCGATTTTTTTTTATCGAGCCAACTTCATCCAATCATGTATCGGACAACCGTGCAGAGATTGTCACATCTTCAAGTTTGATATATATTTTTTTCAGGACAAAGAAATAAGAATTTCTATCCAAAAAATTGTAAATACAAATCGGTTTTTGCGGCATTCCTGTAAAATACCCCCTTAAAGAGGATAAAATTTAAAATCGCGTGTGTATTTGTGGGCGGTGAGGAATGGTCGAATCAATCACTGCGCAATGAGTCCGCGCGCCGCATGCGCATCATGCGCTTCTAGCTTCAATCACAACACAATGATTGTCGGTGTTCCACAACAATAGATACGTATCTATCACTTTTAAGGGAGCCATACCATAAATAAACTTGTTAACGATGGCTTCTACGAATATACTTTGCATGGGCCCTACGGGTACTATTAATACAGCAAAAATTGAGAGGTTTCGTTAGTTAAAATATTCTTTCTTTCTATTTTAAAAACACCCAGACTCGTAACAACTATCTATAGATCATACAAATATTTAGTATCAGAGTTTAGAACGGGGTATACCATGTTTATAGATTGTTTTGAGCTTTCGATATTTTGGCACGAGCGCCATGGTCACCGGTAAATACCACGTTCTTAACTCTAATACTAATGTTAGTGACCATGACAGTTTAAAAACTTATACAAATATTTGTTCCATGCGAGGATCGAACCCGCGGCACGTAGCGTGGAAAGCTAATCGCTTGACCACTGCGCCGACCAAGTCTTCTACTTATTGTAATTTTTTTTAACTTTGCCTTCATACATGATAGACAGTAGATGTTATGTTCCTGTTTCGATGCGAGCATTTAGGTTTCTTAATGTTTATAATTAAAAAATCGGATGCTTAATTTCTTACTTGTTGTACTTCTTCTTATGATATGTGAGACTATATTTAGAAATTTGTTGTTGACTCATTTAAAGTTTAATAAAATCACAAACATTATTCTCATGAAAAGAGTATGAGTTTGCAAATGCCTAATTTGAATTTGTTAAATATTCTTTTTGGACTTATTTCAGCTTAGTTGGCGTATAATGCATTTTGGCTAAGTTGCTTGATCTGTGTCACGCGTGTAAAAAAAGATACACACTTTAAATACTTTGGTACATAAAATCCTAGCACATTTGTTTTTAGTTTCAAGTCTTCTTCTGTCAAGTATAAGCTATCTATGAGAATAGCTCATGCTGTGAAGCTGTGCTAGAAAGATTAGTCAGTCAGCAGTGGTGATACCGAGGTTGACTGCCCAGGGTGCGCCAGACAATTTCATTTTCCGTCACTCGTCGAGGCTCTTTGCACCCCAAAACTCATAAAAGAGTACAAAAAAATATAAATTTTGAATAACTCAATCGAATTTCTCATTGATGAACAATAAATCAAACATTTTACACACAACCATTACAATACGGGGGTTCTGTGAAAACAAAAGTAAAATGAATTCTGTGTCTATGAAATATTGCAAAGACAAAGTATTTATTGAAAAAACAAAAGAACCGGTAATTTTGCTGAATATACGCGTTGCGAGTGCTGTGGCTGCCGTCACATCTTAACTCTTTAGCACTTACCTGTTTTCAGTAGCTTTCAGTTACCAATGATTACTTTTTAAGACCAAGGTCAACCCTTCTCATTCTGAGAACTAGCCCGTGCCTTGAGTGCGACAGTAATGAGCTAAATTATTATTATTAATAATAAAAACAAAAAAATATGTGTACGAATTTAATTACAACAAATCTAAGTAAACTAAACTTAACTATGTATCTACACTACCTAATTATCTAAAACATAAATTAAAATACAATGAAACTATACAAAATTAACACTTAAGCGTCAAAGTACTCCTTCTCATCGCTGTCAATTGGCAGCGTGCCCAGAAGACGTGCAGCAATGCCACGTTGGATGGCAATATTTATTCTTTGACCAAAGAATAGGCCAGCCCTCGGTTCACGCGTAGCGTCGATCAACCGTTTTACAATGTCTCTAAAAAGGAGACGTACATTAAGATTAAGACCCATGACCCGAGCGTTTTGATGCCGAACGGCTCAAATATATAACTGCTTATATTTGGGCCATTTGAGTATTTCTGCGGCTGCAGCGGCAGCGCCAGCACAGCACGCCGAGCTGGGGTAGATGGGAAGTAGCAAGGGTGGCGACGTAGGTTGCGTCCCACGACAGGGGGCTTAATACGAGCTCTTATAGCAGGGGTAAAATTGAATGAAAGATCAGCTTATTCTGGAAATTTCTGGAAATTTCTGCTCTGCTATAAGAGTTCGTAGTCCTCAGAAGCCTTCCCAGCTTCCATGGCAATAACTACATACCGTCTGGTCTCTAATAATAAATTTATTTTTAGAATGTATAGTTGAAATTTCTCGAATATTTATCTCCAATATAAGCAATTTCAATGAATTAATAAATAAATGAATGAAGTATGTATTTTCTTTCATATTTATTATTATTGTGAATAGTGAGTGGTCATCCCTGACCTTTCGGACGTTTAACTCCGGGTCGGAAGGAGGCGCACCGTCTCGATTAAAATATTGTAGTGATCCCACTTGTACATTAAAATATATTCATAAAAGAGAAACATAGTTTTTTGAACTCTGAAATTATGTAGATAAAACCATAGTGGTATAATTCAAAATGACGTAGATCACAAATCGTTGTACCCTGGAATGTTTGAATCTGATAAGAGAATTTATAGACTGATAATTATCTCATGGTGTGGTTCCCGGCAAAGTATTAGTAATTTGGATAAGCAGCAACATTCCCCTGGATGGTCACTGATCACCAATCGGATTGCCACGACGTGGTGATTATGGCGTATTATTTCCTCACGATACGATCGTTCATTGTGTATGTCTAAATGACATACCTAGAAGTGACTATTTACCATGATGATATAAGTTCTTATCTTTTAAAAGCTAACTTGCTAATTTCTTAGTATCGAGATCCTACCCCATATTATTTACCTTTGGATGACTTCTTCCGATATCGAAAGTAGTAATCAATATTCTGTCTTCGCCCTCATTCTGATTGGGTTACTGGTCCATTTGTAAAATCCTTTTTTCTTTCTTTATCTATGATATGTTTTTTACGCATATCGCTCCCTCTTTCCCTATTTCTACTCTTGTCTCAAGGGACAACTCTGTTTGATCTACGGTACGTCCGGTTTTAGTATTTAAAGTTTATTGTTAAAAAATGTGTATTTCACTTTCTACTAACGTATTTATTTTGTAATACCAAAACACAAATTAACTCCAATATCTTTTTGCACCCCCATAACAGTTCAAAAAAATCGCCTTCTTTGTAAAATATTGTGTTCTGTATTGTGTGCTGGAATGAAAGCCGAACTTGAGACCAACAAATAACCAAGATCAACAACAAATATCTCGTCCATCCACTCTTTTGTAAATAATGTTCCAACTTAAATTTCATCACACAAAGATGCTGGATAGTATAGAATAGAATAGATTTTTGTCGATACTCTAGGTCCGATATAATTTTATCGCTACAGAAACAAGTCGAATTTTCTTTTTGTATTCACTTATTTTCTGCGGAATCCCAAACATACATTCATCGGTGCGCCAGCGCGAGCGCAGCGCAGGGCAGGCAGGTCAACCGCCCCATCTACATCACATTTCATATCTACATTCGATTATCGCTCTGATTGTCCCCCAGGTAGTATTTTAAGAAGCTTCCTATTAATATTAAACGCGGTTCATGGTGCTGCATATTCAACGCGACCTCGGCCATGGACCGGTCATCCAGCGAGGCATGTACCTACCTCCTCGTGTTGCGCAGCTCGGAGAACAGTCTGAAGACCACGCGCTCAACTTACGATCTATCTTATATGCACTGGATTTCGTTGCGACTTGTCGTTGTAATCTGGTTTTTTTTCTTCTTCTATTCGAAACCTTTAGAACAGGATTATCAAGTGCTATTAAGCGTAGTAGTCTTGACCTGTACAATGTCATTAGAAGAATAAATGATATAAAACATATTTTAGATATAGAATTATTATTATTATCGTTATTGTTATTTTGAATATAAATAACTTAGTGAGAATATTTTGTTGTTTGGTAGACAAGACAAGATCGAGTCGTCCAGTCCGAGAGTGCATGGTAGTCTTTAAATTGTCGAGGTCGCGTAGATCGTACCCGGGTTCAATGTATTCCACAGATAATATTAAGACAATGTATTCCAACTACACGTTGTCTACATCCGTTGTCGCACTATACGTTCTAGGAAATACATATAAAACTACTTTTTTAGACAGGACACTGCGTTTTGTTAGTAGGTAATTCTTGTCTGTTTTAGTTTTGACCTTCGGTGATATAATGCCGCCTGAAGTACTACGATTTCTTCGAAATATATTGAATATCGGGACAATATTTATTTTTAAATTTCGGTGGTTTCTTTTTTCCCATTGATTATTATCAAATGTTGTTTATAAAGTAACAAGAACAATGAATTAGCTATGAATTGTTCAGGTAAACTGTAACTCTATGTGGCAGTATTCAAGTTCTAAAATTTCGATTTTATACGTAACCGACATTAAGATGAAAGGAATGGACAAAGAAAGTTTATCTTGGTCTTCTATTGCTTCTTTATTCCAAGAGTCAACCATTTCAAGTCATTAAAACATGGTTCTTGAAAAAGCATGTCTTTTCAGATGGTTAATACCAGTAAAAATTGACGTTCTTGAAATAAATAACATTTTGACAATTTTCTGAGCTCTATTAACTATTTCCTGCAAAGTTTCCTGCTTACGAGAGTTTATTACATACAATTATGTGGTTATTCACATTCTGTACTACTTTAATATTATATTTCACTGTAGTTGATGTTAGGGTTGCCAAAGTTTTCATTGACATGGTGTATTGATCTTAATTTTTTCAACAAATTATTGTTTCCAAAACAATTTTCTCCTGAATCGTAAACCTTACTTGACGAAACAAGGTTTTGTCTGCAGATAACAATATAAGTACCTACATACATTGCGGCCGCCGAGAGAATGCGTTCCTGACACCTGTCACTTACGAACAAACGATAAAAGTATTTTTATCGAAATATTTTTACATATAATATGCACTACCACTACTGATACAAAATTTAATTAAAATTCATAATATTATAACGTCAACCAATAAACAAAAACAATAAACAAAATTGTATAGCGTTAAATTTAATCTATATTGTCTGGCAGAGAATGACTTAGGAAATAAGACCACCTTTGTACATATCTGTATGAAAAACATTAAATAAATAAATTTAATATAAAATAAACATGTCCAACTGACAGGTGTCAGGAACGCATTCTCTCGGCGGCCGCACTGTAGTCAAGATTTTTATCGCCATTCAGCATTTGTGTAATATCTTCTACAGAATGTTCTTATATTACCTACACTTAGCAATCAAATCTAGAGATCCGTTATAAACTTGTTTTGAGATCTAGATTCATATATTTCCTTAAAATTTATTTATCTTTCGCAAAGTTAATAAACGGCATTTCATTCTCAGTTCTACGTTACTCAATGCAATTGCATTGAGTATACTTCTTCTTAGCGTGTCGATGGCAGATTATATGTACTTGGCCCAGTATTCCGCCACGCGAATAGCTGAATCAGTTGCAGCCATAAGCTCCTCACGCGTGCAGGTGGTAGGGCATGCGGCGCAGGATAGAAGGTGGGCCATGGTTTGCGGTGAGACACCACACTCGCACTGCAGGTCCAATCCAGCTGTGAAATTCCACCTGTGAAGATTGTCTTTACTTCGGCCGACTTGGGATCGTAGTCTATTAAGAGATTTCCAAGTCGGCCATGGTAGTTTATGTCCAGGTGAAATGGTTTCCGATGGCGGGAGAAAGTATGCAGGTGGATCGAATTTTTCTCGCCAGAGATTGCACCTAGCTTTAGAGGCATCCATATCAGCGGGATCCACGCACTTTAGGAAGTTCTTGCGACTTCGTAGCCTTTGGGGCACTGTGGAATAATTGTGCATTGGGTGACATGGGTCATCTTCCGCCTTTGCTCTCTCGGTACGACTTGCTATAGTTCTGCGGACTATACTGAGTATATATATATTGAGTATATATATATATATATATATATATATATATATATATATTGAGTATACTAACCGCGACGCAATCACAAGTAATGTAAGAATGACAGCATGGTTGGCTCAGTGGTTAAGCTTACCGCGCTACGGGTCGCGAGTTCGATTCCCGCCCGGAATAAATATTTGGATGACTTAAAGATAATTTTATTGTTTCTGGTTTGGGTGTATGCGCTTATGAGATTTGTAACGTTTGCCACGATAGAACGACGTTTGTCTCTTAATTTGTACACCATCAAATGGTAGGAGTAGGACATAGAGATCATGATGTAGTTTAACACCTATTGTAACCTATGTTCACAAATAAATAAACTGAATTGAATTGAATTGATAGAGGAGAGAATCCTAGAGTGGTGCAATCTTATGCAATATTTAAAAAATTATAAGCAAGGTCTAGTGTGACCAGCGACACCCCTAATGATAAGTTTTACATGCGTCCCGGCGGTTATAAATAGAGATGACACGCCTTCTCTGGAATTGCTAACTACATGTATTCGCCTTAATCGCGTCTAAATCAGTAAGTTCGGGTATGGCAAGTGACACCGTTTATTACACCTACCAAAACAAGATAGGTAATGTCTGAATTGTTTCACTTCACAGAATATATTGTGACTGCCGGGTATTTTTAATTTTACTCCCTTTTTTAAAGGAGGAAGTTTTGCTTTTTGGGTTTTCTCAGATTCAATTTCTGTTTACGATACATGGTAGTGACGCGTAGTAGGTAGGTACGCATTTGGGATGCGTGACGCACTATCGTCTCAAAAAATATTGAATAATGTAGTAGGTTGAAGAACTATATTATTGTAGTAGAGCAGTTTCAAAAGTATTGTGAAACGTTCAACTTGACTTTCTTCCGTAGTAGACAGTAGTTTGTGAAAATATATTGCACACATAAGTAATATCAGAATTTGATTATCTTGCATTGACGTTAAAGGAAAACATCATGAGTAAACCTGCACGCTTGAGAGTATCGATGGTGTGTGTGTAGTCTGCCAACCCACATCAGGCGGGTGCGGCGTGGTGGACTAAGGACTATCCCTTCTCATTTTGAGAAGAGGCCCGGGCCCAGCAGTGGGACAGTAATGGGGTGAATTATTATGCACCACAATTTTTTAATTACCAGTTTCTTTTTAATTCGTGCTCAGCTCCTAATTAACTAACGCTGAAATCGCAATCAAAATATCTGATCCATATATTTAGTCGAGTAATATTTAATTATTTGTATGGAACAGTAGATTATTTTTTTACGATTTCATCCTTTTCCCCATAGTAAAAGTTATTCATAAGGATGAGCAGAGCACGACCTTAAAGTGTTTCAGGTAATTAAAAATTAGGGGTGTATATTATATTTACAAATACACGTGAACACTGTATAGTGTCATTCATATTTCCACTCGATCAATTTTGATACTTGTGTACAGTTGGAAATACTAATAAGTATGATACTCAGTCATGGGTACGCATAAACGTAGTAATAATAAGTTTATGTGGGTACGCCATATTACATTGCTTGGAGCTTAATAACTCTTATCCAACGTCACGTCTGTCACTTTTCTTAGTTACTTGGCTCCTGGATGATGGATCACGTGGAACTAATCTGACTCGTAAGTTCAACTCGTATCGGAACCTCAGCCACTTGTTCCACACAGTTGAAGGTAGCCTATTGCATATTGATTGCGCAATTAATTCGCGGAGCTCTGAGGTAGGTACAATCAGTAACATTGTCTACTTAATCGTCTCGCCCACCTATGTCGACAATGAGAACACAGAAATATATTTCAGGGCGTGTTCACGTTGGCCGAGTAAATAGTGTGTACAGTAGCTTACTATTTATCCAATCCATTTAACTTTACGAGAGGAATTTTTAGTAGCAATTACGCTACGATTACTAATTTGATACTTGCTTATAGCGTTTTCATTTCGCCAGCGTTGGGCGCGGTTCCTAGAATAAGTAGTCTAGTAGTAGGTATACAAGCCTACTTTTTAATCAATCTATTTTACTCTACCATTTCTCGTAGCCGAACACTACGGTTACTATCTCTACCACCAGCTTAGAGCGTTTTTTTTACATTAAGTTATTAATAGTCTATTGCCAGTAAGGTAGCCTATGAGAGGCACGAGTAGTTTAGCTGCAGCTAAGTACCTACGCTATAGAAATAAGTAAGAAGTTCTTAAGAAAAAAAATACAGCAGTAGGCAATAATATTGTGCTTCTATTTTTAATTGGACAAGACTACAGCTTTTCTTTAGAATATCGTCTTATCTATTATAGCCTATTATTTAATTTTATTGGCAAGTTGTAACAAGTAGAGCAGCTGCAAGATGATCATACATTTGTCTGATTCAAGAATGCGCCCTTTTCGCATTGTTTGGTACATCCATGCTTTTTTCTTAAACGTGATTCATTATTTAGTTCTGAATTCTGGTTTATTGGTGTCAGACCACTGCGAAATGTAGATCCGCTTCTCGTCGACGTGGACCTACTTTATAGGTACTAGTATTAGTCATTCATGGTTGATATGGAGTCACGTCATGTAGTGGTTTACTTGGCACCCGTAAAGGTTGCATACGTCAGAACGCCCGCTTAGTCAGGCGCTCCAAAATGTTGTTATTTTTACTAAGTATTCCATTGCTCTTTTTATCGTAGAATTACGTGGTTTAAGAGTTCTCAACTTAATTAATAAGTATTTGCCCCACTGTTGGGCACGACATTGTCATAAAAAGAAGGAAGGAAAACTTTAGTTTCAATTTGGCTATAGCTAAATATAGGGATATTTTTTTGAAAATAAATATAATGCGAGCTTCTCGTACCAGAATCGTCCGGTGTAGCCCGGTTTAGATTTATTGCGGTGCTGGTCTGTAGAAAATTTAAAATTGTAAAGAAAAAAGAAAAATTATTTATTTGGACTGGACACTAAACAACACATTGTACGAACAGAGAAACAAAGATCAGCATGACTATTCTGTAAGAACATCTTGAAGCTGTGAATTTATTAAGTTACACGCATAGAAATAGTACAAGTACTTATGTATTATCTCTATGGTTACTCGTTTATTATCGTATGTCAATTTGTCTAATATCAAGTGACATTAAGGGTGAGGTTCTAATCGAGATGCATGATATTCTTACAGAATAGCTCTCCAGATGACAAATGTCATTCACGTCAATAAGTTTATTGAACATTGAATACCTAAAGACGTAGACAGAGCTCCGTCCACGCCTAAAGAAAGAAATGAAGGTACCGATAAAACGATTGCTTGTTGTTACGATATGGATATGCCAGTTTGTACAGTAATTATTCATTACAGCAAATACGTTTTAATTAAATCCTAAACTATGAATTCTTGGGATTCTTTACTTAAGATTTTATGTATATTTTTGTGTTTTTTATGCGTCTTCTTACAAATAAGTATAATTTGAACTCACACTCGTGAAGTCGTGATCGTTCGGCTAGTGGATACTTGTATGCTTTTAAAACCTTTGATTTGACGTCGAATTCTTTATATAACTGTAATAAATCAAATTAAAATCGATTTTATGTTCGCATTATACAAAAGTAATCTGCTAAAACAAAAACATTAGGCAGACGGTGTTTTCATTTGGAACCAGCTTCTTGGGCATTGACGTCAGCAACTGGTTTCATTCAGTAGATAATGTGAAACTATGTCCATAAAAGTAATTTTGCAACTCTCGCGATATTTATATACGTCGCCATAAAATCTGAAATAACAGTTACATAAATTATTGAACCAATGATTGTATTTGGAACTTTATAGAAATAAATACATTATACCTACAAATAATACTTTTTTTAAAGCTGATTCTTAAAGTAATCCGTGTTAGAATTCACGACAGTCATAATTAATAATTAAGCTCTTAACATAATCAGTTTGTTGGAAATAATTTGGTTCCAAAATATTAGAAAGTGTATTATTGTAGAAATAAACTTCTGTTTGATTTCACTCTGGGTATTCGTGACACTAAAATCTTAGTACTACCTATTATCCTTCCTGCTTTGATGAACTCATTAAAAAATCTTAAGGATAAACTCTTTAAAATACAAAAACTTATATACGCACACGAAAAATCCCAATGGTAAATCATAACTGAGGAAAGTAGATATGACTATTAAAACTATATTGGATGGAATTAACGTATTTTAAGGCAACTGCCAAAACTTTGATGCTGGGCTTTTAGATCTTTGCTTTAAATCAGTTTTAATTACTTACATTAGGTATAAAATGTAGACCTATCACTGCTAACTAATGTACTGATCAGTCAACTCAATGGAACTGAGACTCACATGTTGAATGTACATAATATTTTCATGTTTGTTGTTGATTTGTCGGCGTAATCACGTTTCCCACGCATTGTTGTTCATCGCTCACTCGGTTTCGTGGAGAAAGTGCAAGGTAGCGGTGGCCATTGACGTCAAACTAAGTGCTGCGTTTCATAATCCCACGCGTTGCGCTTGCGCATCACCCGTTCGAAATCGCTGATGGTATTGCGATAAACGAAGACACCAAGTGATATCTTTTATTATCATTATTTCTGTCAATGACGTCAATGACACAAGTAGGTAGAATGTGTCTATTAAATCAAGTTTGGTTAGTATATTTTAAAAATATTTTTACCTTCTGTCGTTAAATTGGACCCCCGTAAAAGATGAATACATTACACGTCTTAGATATTTTGTGTATTTATTTTATTAAATATCGAGGATATCATTGTTTTAAAGAGGTCTGTCTGGAGAGACTTAGTCCTTTTTAAATAATTGAGGTTATTATTATATGATGCAGTTTTAGAAGCTTATGATAATACAGCTCGAGTCTGTCTTTGATTGACGTCGTAACGTTGGGTACGTTACGATGTCAATCAAAGACAGATTAAGCTATTTTAAGTGGACTATTGGATCTGCAGAGCTAACTGGATAACGGCTAAACTTTAAAATGATATTATAGCGGACAGAAATAACTAATATTTCCACAGGTAGTGCTTTGCAAATGTAAGTAAGTATAAGGACTTAACCATTGTAGACATAAACGATTTGCGTATATTTGAATAATATAGTGAGGATGTACGTTTAATAAAATATAAGCTCCGTTTTCATTATATGTGTTTACGGAATTGTTGTTAATGTTATGACGGTTGTGTGGTAAAGTAATGTAAGCAACTGGGCGGCACGAATCCTTCCTCCTTGGCACCGTATCGCATCAATATATCGCTTGCAGTGGTTACGTAATGAAGAGCCTACGTAAAGAGCCTTACTAGCAGGCTGGTCACGTCGGCTTCCTTGCTCCTCTATCTACAATAAGTCGCTGGATCTCTCTTAAGGCGCACTGCGCGTGCGATCCTAATGACGTGCAGCGAGGCCCTTACAGCATAAACAATTAGTTGACCTTAGGTATCCTATTGTTAATTATATAGGTGAACGCGATATAAAATAAATCCTAATGCAGAAATATAAATACGTATATTATATTATTATACATATTAAAATTATTTATGTACAGATCAATAAATAATAGGTATCTATTATTTCATACTTATCACTTTCTGCCGTAATTAATATTAAAAAAAAAAATCTTAGGTAAGTATTGCAATGTATGTAAAGTCTAAACATAATAAATAATATTATAACGCTCGTTATTGCGACGGAGCTTAGTTCGCATACTCACTTAAAATTCGTTTTCTTTTATCCTTGGTTGGTTTATTCTTATAAAATAAGCACATTTTTTTATATTTTGCGCACTAAAGTCTCAATCAATATTTTTCTAAAGATGCTCTTTAAACCAGTTTAGATACGTAGGTGTGACGATTATTAAGTGTTACTATGCTCTCTGATAAACATTACTAAACTTAATTAACTAAAATGCTAACTGGTATAATGGTAGAAAAAAAAATTTCAGCTAGTTTCAGGAAATGAAAAGTTTTTTGAAGCCGGTTTTCACTTTTTTTTTTGTCGTACAATTTGTTGAATGTGCTCGCGTTTCTTGATAAATGTTTCATCCAATACTATTTTTCCCACTGGATTGCAACTCGCAAACAATGCGTTTGTTTTCTCCGTGCACTAACATTGTCAATTGTTATATCCCGTAATCACTCATTGAGCAACAGCCTCGGCTACGCTCTCAAAACAATTCTGTTTATTCATCAGATGCTGAAAAACTGTGGGAATGGGATTTATTTGTCACACTTTATTGTAATCATCCTATTTTTTGAATATTAGAGATACATTTTAGTCAATTTTATTCTGTGTGAAAAGTCTCGGTATGTGTTTGGTTGCATCATTACACACATCTCTGCATTTTTTCATACAGTTTCACTTGCCATACAACATTCTGTAACAGTACACAAAATGACTGGTGAAAACATAATTATGTGGTTGAACAAAATATACGCGCAGTTGAAACTCTAACTCTATTCATACTAGTTAGACTGTTTTTGAACGAATTTTCAAATAAAAGTCTTTAAATAATATTTTCAAAAATATACTTAAAGAGAAACTGTTGTAGTTTCTGCAGGTTCCTCTGTTCCATGATTAATTTTTCCATCCAGTGAGAAGCAGAACCTCTTTTTTTAATTTACCTATGAATATTAAATATATATATATGTTTTTGGTATAAATGTTTTTATATAGCTCATTCTTACTTTATATAATTATGAAAGATGAACATCCACCATAATTTAATTATTTAAAGCTCCTGCCATATTATTCATGTTTACGTCGCGTCGTGATGAAATAAATATCGAGAATTTCATTTATTAACATTGATTATACATAATAGAAAGAAAACATCTGAAGGCAAATGCATAATTAATAGTTTATTTTGTTTTTCCGCCGAAGTAGAATAAGAATTAGGCACCACTACAGAAAAATACAACAATCCATCTTTCATAACCCTGAAATGAATTAATCAACGACTCTATTTTGTATTTACGTTGAATAGTCTCGAAGTATGCTCTACATTGACAAATAAATGTCCGTTCGTGGGTTGTCTTGTCAGCATAAACGGCAGTGCGCAGGCGACCAACCGCCGCGTCCCCTCCTCGATGGAGGCCGTTGACGTCAATCGGATACCTCGCATACATAATAAAATTTTATCGGCACGCATATGTAATTATTCATTTTGAGCCGCTAAATGTAACGTAGTAACGCCCTGTCGGTTCCAATTCTAGTCTTGAAATAAAATGTTCCTAGGAAGATCCAGGATCTAGTAAATTTAATTCTTATGAAATGATAGGCTTGAATTGGCAGTTTTTATTTAATTAATTCAGCATATTTATTTAATTCTTAAGAATTGAGAGACGAGAGAGTGTATTGGCAAAGCTAGATATTGCAATAAGAGAATTTTGAACATGTCATATTGATGATTGCCAAAATTTTTAAATCGTACCTTAGGTACCCCTTACCTGCTTCTTCTTGGGTATGCAGAAGCAGAACCTTAATCCGCACAATAAGTAAACGTCGGTCTGCAGTGAAGTGAAAATGAGACTCGACCATCAAAAAGCTAAGCTGAGAAAAGGTATAATAATAATAGTTCCAAAACTAGAAAACTTCATTTTATACAACTATAGCCGTGTGAGAATTTTTATATTTTTATTGAAAATAAATGCCGAATATTCGGCAATTTTTACCAATTAGTCGCTGACTAGGGAACATGTCGAATAGACGGTTTTCCGACTATATAGTTGGTGTGTAGTCGGCTCACCCCTAGTAAATACTACTAGCACCAGATATTACGAAACCTTACGACCTATTACGTAAGTCGTAGGTACGTAATAAAGTTAAAGCGATTGCAATTGTGTTCATCGCATCGATTTAATTCGGAACCGATAACTTCAAATACGCAATTCAGATATTCAAAATAATCTCATCAGTGGTTTTGGATAATAATAGATACGATTTTGCTTGTGATAATTATATTCGTTATTTATGCATTTCGCAAGGAAATCTTCCAAGGTATGCGGTCAGCCTACGGAAACTTGTTTACGAAATAGCATGCCCATCTATAAGCAGCTCAACGAAATAAATAAAAGGCAGAAAAGCTTCATATCTACAATAGGTTAACGGCACGGTTGGCACAGTGGTTGAGCGATAGACTGCAGCGCTATGTGTCGCAGGTTCGATTTCCGCACGGAATAAATATTTGTATGGACTATAAGACGTTTGTAAACCGTACCCACGATACTGGAATAATCAGAGTGTGGGGCTAAGATATAAAAAATACCGGCCAAGTGCGACTCGGGTCGAGTCTAACTATCACGGTTCATGAGATACAGCCTGGTGACAGACGGACAGACAGACAGACAGACGGACAGACAGACGAACAGACAGACAGACAGACAGACGGACGGACAGCGGAGTCTAATAGGATTCCGTTTTACCCTTTGGGTACAGAACCCTAAAAACGAAGATTCTTTATCGGTGGTGTTCGGAGCAATTCCGCAAAACTAACCGCAGCGTAATTTAATAAAATCACCTTATAATATTTCTGTTATGTATTTAAAGTATCACGTAAGTAAAGAAAAACATTTTCGGATTACCATTAATAAGTTACATGATGACCTAGGAAACCATACAGATTTTATAAGTTTACGATCTCATTAGAAATATAAAAATAGATGTCGTTAGCGTCATTAAATAGTGATCATAATTAAATTATGTTTTAGAACTACCGCTACAAAAATATGAATATGTTAATCATATTTAAATTTTGGTTCAATGTCGTCACATCATGTCAACTACGTCATCAAGCATTTGATAGATTCGTTTTTATTCCGGAGTACGCACCACTATAATGGCTACGTTCGTAGCATGAAATTACTACTGGAGATTTCGTAATGAATCGAAGATTTTTGATGACAACTTATGGCAGCACCTCCAAAACGTCCACCCTTTACCGCTTTTTAGTTTTTGTTTTTTTTTATTACTAGCTGTTGCCCGTGGTTTCACGGGCGCATTTTGTTTTTATCAAAATAAAATATCAGTCCATATACTCAGGGATAGCGTAGCTTTTCATTAGAGAGCAAATTTTTAAAATCGGTTCAGTAGTTTCGTCAATTATTTCCTACATACAAACAAACAAACAAATTATACCTCTTTATAATATTTAAAAAAAAAGTCCATTACTGTCCCACTGCTGGGCACGGGCCTCTTCTCAGAATAAGAAGGGTTGGGCCTTAGTCCACCACGTTGACCTAGTGCGGGTTGGCGGACTATAAATACTATCGAGGACTTTGTGAGGCCCTCTCAGATGAGCAGGTTTCCTCACGATGTTTTCCTTCACCGTTAATGCAAGTGATAATTTAATTGCTATCCGCACATAAATAATTTGAAAAGTCAGAGGTCGGGTTTGTTGAACTCACAGTTCACACCCTGCATGGAAGGCAAGCGTTCAACCGTTCAATAAATTTTAAAGAAATGGAAAGAAAGCAAAAGATTTTTTTTTTTTTTTTTAAATATTTGTAATATTATTTAAAAATTTATTTAAAGTATGCAAAAAATTTCATAAAAGGGAATAATATTTATATTCGAATTCATAATATTAGTATAGATTAATCTCTTCTTTATTGTTAACTGGGCCATGAATACACCTCTAGGTATTTTATTTTGACGTCGTTAGTGGCCTTAAAGAGAATTTATGTTACCAACCATACAAATTTAACAATTCTATTTACTATCATTTGTTATTTATGCTTTACTTTAGTTAGTTAGACATTTGAAAGGACACCGTCGTGCGTCATCAAGTATTATCAGCAGTTAATTCAAAAGAATTTGGATTAATTTATTTTATGTTAACTAGCTATTCAGCACCTTAACTTGCATTATTTTAAGCATGTCATAGATAAATATCCTATTGTTTTCGCGTTTTCGGAATACTCATTCATTAGTTGTTTGCTAATGAGTCATCTGAATTCCAGACGGAAACTAAAAATACTTTATTACACGTGAGGTAAGGCCGCTCGTTACACTCAGTATACAGTCGCTACACTGCCTATGAGCGTTAAGAAACCTTCGATGCAGTTATTTGAATGTTCTGAATCGTTCTATCCATGTTTTGTACGATGGGGGTGCCACGCGACGCGTACCGCGCTCAGGGTAGGTATGCTGTTATAAAATCAGTAATTTAGTCAAAGCGTCTATTAGATTCCTATAGGACGTTTAGTCTTATAAGTCGATTACTATAGGAGAATTTTGCTGCTTGGGTACAGACGGTCGAGCACGAATGTTATTGACGTATTGTAACGTCAACGTAACCAAATTTAAATAAAAAATACACGTACGTCGTACACGTGTATTTTTTCACATTTTAATGAAACAAGTTTGTTTATTTTTTATTCAAAATTTACTTACGTTAACATTACGATACGTCAAAAACATTCGTGCTTGGCCCTCTGAATACTTCGTTGCACCCCGCCCCGCCCCGCCCCGCTTGCCGCTCTCATTCGAACCATGAGCATACTTAATATTATTCTTACTTATTTTCGGTATTTATTTACAGCTGCATCGCTGCATCGTTAATAATATACATTTACGTAAACCAACATTTACGTGCGTCATAAAGTCATATTTACACAGGTGATAGATCTTTAACCTGTCTTAATTTTATGCGATTCATAATTTGATGGTTTCTAGTAGGCACGTAACCTCCGGTTCGCGGAAACTATAGAATGCTAATTTTAATTATCCTAGCCAAATTATTCAATTGAAAAATTAAAAACGTTCACTATAATTTTCATTAGGTACACACAGCTAATATCAAGCTATAAATTTCTATTATAAGTTGCCCTTGTACTGTATAGGCTTTTCATACAATGAGAGGTCAGCTTAGAAATGGCAACTGTGAACGACTGGTTACAGAAGGCGGAAAAGTGGTCTTCTGGGTCTCCTATATTCAGGAGTAAACTGTGATAGGCTGAGAAGAGACCAGTGGAGGATTCGGGTGCGAGCTAATGGGCTGAAAGCTCCAAAATCTTTAGAGTTGACAGATTAGAGTTTTTTTTTTTAAATCAAATAATAAAACTGTTAAATGGTTCAGACTTCGTGTTAATACCTTTTTATTAAAGACATCCTGAAAGAGCTG
Organism: Allophyes oxyacanthae; assembly: GCA_932294325.1. Lineage (NCBI taxonomy): Eukaryota > Metazoa > Arthropoda > Insecta > Lepidoptera > Noctuidae > Allophyes > Allophyes oxyacanthae. Next base: position 10,898,555 of record OW028613.1, on the reverse strand, counting down.
GATAAATTAACCCTCAGCATATTATTATTATGATGAAACTACACTGAAAAAAATGATTCGCAAAACTTTGTCTACTAGTTACACAAATTAAATGACAATCAAACTATATGCGAACACATAACAAAAGGTGGTTATTAAGTTTGGTGCCTATTAAGTAAGCCAGTTTGCTATTTCAAATAAACTTTGTTAATGACTAAACAAAATTCGGCTATTTCCTGAAATAACCGAAACAGTTCGGTTATTTCTTTTTTTCAGTGTAACCCCTCAAAATACGTTGAAACGATAGCCCGTTGCTTACAGAGACAAGAAAATTCGTTACGTAAATCGTCAAACTATGCCTATGCATGTTATACTGATATTAATATTTAGAAATTAATGGGTACCACAAAAAGTTGCGTTTAATTATGCGTGTCAGGGTCGTGAGACGGCGCGGACGCATTACGGCGCGCACGCAGATAAAGGGTCGCGGCCTGTCTAGGAACGCGTCTGACTACGTAATCGTATCTTACGTTCCCCTCAAATGACACTACTTAACAAACTATCTTTTAACTGTACGTAACAGAACGTGGAATATTTTTACGATGTGCCATCTTTATTTATTTAGGTTGACGACTTGTTACAAATATTGATGTACGTAATTATAATTTTATTATTGGTTTACGGTTTACGTCCCTTTTAGGGAAATTTAAAGTTTGACACTAATTCATTTTTTGACGTATAAGCCTGACATCACTTTATTCAGTGATTATTACCTACTAAAGAAAGCAATACACGGGGCCTACTCCGAAAAACGAACGTCGAAGTTTCGGATCGAAACGAAATAACGATGAAATTACTATCTGTTCTGTGATAAGGTTAGAACTGAGACTACACCCAAGAGCCAGAAATCGCACTAACTAGTAACTAGCATTCATTCGAAATTTCGTAATTCGTAAGGGCGCTTACACAACACCGCGGTACGACAACGCATTGCAAGAACGACGTTGTACTCACAATGTAGATTATTATGATGTATCGTCGCACTGCATTGTTCTTTGTGGCATAACACGCTCGTGATACAATAATCACATGTCTGCCTGATATCCTCAATCGCAGCTCTGTTTTTATTGTCTAAGTTAAAAATAGACTAATAGCGTTGAACTGTTGGTATCTTTTATTACCTACTGCCAATATTTTGCATGAGTCTATGTCTATGTTTCTCGTGGCTTGTTTGTTACGAATTTAAACGACATACACAATCGTTCAGGTAATTAACTCAGTAACTGTTTTAATACCAACTGATGTTATAGGCACCTACCTAGACATTGATACGTCGAGGAATTGTGACGGTGTATTTAAAACACCAACACCGGACAAACGTCTATAAAAGCCTGCGTAGACCAAGCCATGCACTGGTAAACAATGAATCTCAAATTGGATGCATATAAAAACGCGCGCGAGCTAGCTTGTGCGTATTGCGTTAAAACAGTATTTGTCGTTTAAAATAAAGACTATCCTTAAATTGAAATTGAACTGTGTGTTTAGGACTAATCTATACAGAAAATTTTGCGGCTAGAATCGGATTTGTTTCCTATTTAAAATTAAAATTTGTAAAAGTCATCTGCCGGGATGCTCAGCATTACACGCATAGGTACCTAAGATTATAATATGAACAAATAAATGACCACTTATACCACGGCAATAACACCCGCCAACATGCTCGGAGCCACGTGCCTTGTTCCAGATATGACGTGTGGGTGTGTGTGATAACCTGTAAATTTTTTTCAGATTGTATACAATTAGTTACATAAATGCTTGACGTTTCAAGAATGTTTGGACTTTCTACTTGGCAACAATATCATCGTGTATTGACATGTGTCGTATCATGATTATACCTACTTCTTACCTACTTTAATTTTGCCGCGGACACTAACTTCCATTTTTCCTTCAATATAACATTTTTACATTTCTTTCAGTTTGAAAAATTATCTAGTAATTCGTTCAATTCTGAAGAATATTATTTTATAAACCTATGTATTTCATATAAAAATATTTGTCTAATTTCCACGAGTTAGACCTCAGTGTTTATTTAAGTATGGCGACGGTTTACTTATAGATATAAATACTACAGTCTAAGCTTATCTGAATATCCCTTAGATAGAGTACCTACGTGGTAATAAAACTACTTGGTTTATTTGATTATACTAACTACTAGCACAGTACCTATATACGTAAGTTCATGAAATTGACAATTGGCGTAATGTGAGCTAATCGACTCCAAGTCATTTCAAAGGTAATTTTCACAATTACCTCGGGTGCTTAAAAACTAGCATCTCTCATAAACTTCCTCACTACTAGGAATATTAGGATATTTTATATTATCCTGTATTTGATAGATTAATAGTAAGTTTGTGTACATGGTCCTTATGTCGGAGTTCGGGCGATAGCGCCAGTGGAAAGAGCCGGAGCCCCGGAGCGCGAGATAACCCGCCGTCTACTGCGCTTCACGCGCACGCCGCCGGCGCCTGAATATTATGTATTTTTTTATTATTTTACATCATACGTTAACAGGAAAATAATTCAGACAAAATTTTATGATACTGAGAGGTTTTTGCCCTTCTGATTACGATAAATATCATTTGTATCTAAAAGTTAAGTGATATAGACTTAAAAGTTTGACAGTGTATTTCAAAAAAGCTAAACTTACAGACAGAACATGGTTTTCAATACAGTAGGTAAAAATTTTTTTATAAAAATCTGTCCACTTTTGCAGTAGGCAACAGGGGAATACAAAACCTCGATTTCGACGATTTTATTTACTTGTGGTCAGTCTGAGGTTCAGTTGTTTCTTTCGCTTTTGCTCGGTGAACAGCATGCGCTAGCGATAGGGATCGTTTTTAAAATAATATCTTTCTTTTTATTAATGTTTCGCCGACCATATTTTCTCGAAGATACAGACTGATAAATCCGTCAAGTTATCAGCATAACTGTCGCCACGGGCGCCACAGCAGCGTGAACGAATAATCCGCACAGTAACGCAGCGGATGTTATTTAAGTATCTATATTTTACACCTATTTATTAAATCTGTTTACCTTTATTATCTATGAAAAAGGTTATCATAGTAATTAACCGGGACAACATTTTTTAAAGTAATCTTAATTAATTATCTACAAATGACACAATTACGTAGGTACAGAGATACGGTGTGATCATCCCTGTATAATAACATGTTCTGTTCATATAGCAAAAACATATTATAACGAAATACTTTTAGGTATAACTGGTAAATAACTGTCTTTATAAAACGGCAGTATGCAGATCATGCTATTAGTCATATTATTACTAATATAAGATAATTTATACAATAAATATTAGTGTTTAAAAATACATGTTATTTATAGAACCGACCCATTTTGTAAAGCCATAAATGGCAAATAAGTGACACTACTTACCACTTTATTGTCATGCTGATCACGATTTTATAAAAAATAAATAGTGGTCGTGGGATTGACGTCAGTGCGCTGCCTAATAGATCACTTGAAAGGTAGTAAGTAACTACCGTGATAATTTATCTGGCTATTTTTAGTATTTTATTATTGTCACTTATGGAAAATTTGAGAAGTGTTAGCAAGGAACATTCTGCTTTAACGAAAGAGGACTACAGTTCTTTTACAGTTGTTGATTACAAAATATGAATGTACTAAGTGGGCGTAGGCAACGCGTAGCAATATTGATCCGTCTTTTTAACCTTCTCCGACAACTTTATATTTGGTTTATTACTATTTATGTTTCATATTTTAAATATAACTTCCATGCTGATTTAACACCTCAAAAACAAAGTGTGGGTTTAAATCGGCTGTATAACTTAAAAAAGTTGACAGCAAAAATTGGCATTATCATGATATTAAAGCGCATATCGACACATGGGTTGAAGAAACAAAGAAAAATAATTTTATACTGTACTGTACGGGATAATGACGGCATAATATTGACAATAAACGAATCACAAAAAGAAAAATAGATAGGTACCTATATTTCTAATCAATCACTACCTACTGCAGAAGTATTGAATACAGTGTGATTATGTGCATCATGTTAAAATAAATAGGCAGTAAGTAGTCTTATTTTATTTATTACTTTATTTTTATAAGGCACGCCAACAACTTATTTACAGTTATTTGAGTGGAAATGTTAATAATGAGATCTTGTGCAAATAAGTCAGTTACAGGCATGCATGAAATTCACAGTAAGGACTAGTAGCTGATTAATTAACTATTTATATTATCAATAAATTGATTAGTATGTAGTTTTATTTAATTATAGTATTCTTTGAGACATAGAATTAGAAATTTAGATAGTTAATAATAAGATTATTTCATTAAAAAAAAAAAACCACTTTATGTGCTGGATTTTATTGTACTCCATGGCTGGATTAGTACCCAAAATACAGTTGAGGTCTCAAAAAAAATCACATGAAACACAAAATTCTGTACAATTTGTAAGATTTGAAGTTTTTATTTGAACTTTGAGCTCTAAATAATTATTGTGGTTATTTGTATTTTAGTAATCGTAATATAAAGATAGAGGAAGTCGGTACTATTTGATACGGTTCATGATATTGCGACCTGTTTGTTTGACTGCCCGAGGGCAGCGCCATGTTCTTGATATGACTTTAAACTGGTTGAAACTGCATCTACAGAGATAAAATAATTGTAATCAGTTGCATGCGTGGGTACTTATTATACATATTATATATAGATAAAAAGTTATTGATTGTTTTGACACAGTTATTTTAATTAAGCTTCGGAATTAAAGGAATGATGAACTACGAAGTAGGTAACACTATATTTAATTAAGACGCTGACAAAGAGATAGCAGCTTCTGTCTTCTTACGTAAGCGTACGGGATTGCAATAGAATGCGAGATCTAAAATAAAAGAGTTGAAAAACGATTTTAATTGAATTATAGAAATAATATAATAGTAAAGGAAAATGTAAATCAACGAAGTTTTAGTAATTTACGTTCTTTATATGACATTAAGTAATAATTGATTGGTTGACAAATAGGTTAAGAGATATTAATGAACGAAGGCCATTTTAGAAGTATCTCACCAATTATTTTTTATCGAGAACATGTTTTGGAATCAGCCAAGTTTTTAGAAACACGATAATTTTTTTGTTGCTTTTGTTAATTTTTAAAAGAAATATCAATCTCAGTCTCAGTCAATAAATCTCAATAAGTGCTAAGGTTGTACTAAACACATGGGATTTATTTTTGGCCAGTAACTATAAAAAAAATGTTATTGTAATTGCGTCTTTAATTGTTTTAATTATAGTATATATTTATTTTTAAATAATAACTGTTTTATCAAAAAACAATTAAACAAGCGTCGAACACGCTTTTAACCTAAAATACTAACTAATTAAATTCTGCTATTTCCACGTGTTAATTTTTTGTATGGAAAGACCGTAAAAAGTTTTTCGCACATATAATGAAAATTATAATTCAATTTCGTTAATTGCTATGGTTGGTTATTAATTGAACCATTAGAGTCATTCTGTATTATTTACACACTAAAAGGCATTGCACCTTGTTTAAATAATCAAAACATAACTTTTATTAAGATTGCATGATTCCGGTAAGACTTAAACCTAGTTTTTGTTTTATTTTAGGTCAATTTTTTGGTAAAAATATAATTTATGTACGCTATAATTATGTGGGCCCAAAAAAATTATCTCCTGTATTAAAATTAGAATTAAACCGACCTGTTATATTATTATAACAGATTTCTAAAGGACAATGGGCAAATTGGCCCAAAGTGCCCACAGGGTTCACACATAGTACATTCGAAAGAGCACGCTTAGCTGATTATTTTTTATTATGGGAGTAAAAAAATCGGTCCTACAGGAAAATATATTTTGAGAAATAAAGACATTTTTAAGTTTGAACCTAAACATATGAACTTTATGAAAGTTAGCAAATAAAAGTTATATATTCTGGTAGATTACACTATTCCTAACATGTTTTATTCAGAAACTGAAGCGCTACGTGCACCATACAAAATATTATTGATTTTGAAAAAATATGTAATTATTGTTGTGGTTGATTATTAAAGGTGTCCCTAGAGTAGACATATAGTGTATTTAAAAGAACACATTGGACACGTTATTTTTTATTATGGCAGCTCAAAAATCGGTCCTACAGGAAAAGATTATTGAGACATAAAGACATTTTTAAGTTTGAACCTAAACATATGAACTTTATGAAAGTTAGCAAATAAAAGTTATATATTCTGGTAGATTACACTATTCCTAACATGTTTTATTCAGAAACTGAAGCGCTACGTGCACCATACAAAATATTATTGATTTTGAAAAAATATGTAATTATTGTTGTGGTTGATTATTAAAGGTGTCCCTAGAGTAGACATATAGTGTATTTAAAAGAACACATTGGACACGTTATTTTTTATTATGGCAGCTCAAAAATCGGTCCTACAGGAAAAGATATTTTGAGACATAAAGACATTTTTAAGTTTGAACCTAAACATATGAACTTTATGAAAGTTAGCAAATAAAAGTTATATATTTTGGTAGATTACACTATTCCTAACATGTTTTATTCAGAAACTGAAGCGCTACGTGCACCGTACAAAATATTTTTGATTTTGAAAAAATATGTAATTATTGTTGTGGTTGATTATTAAAGGTGTCCCTAGAGTAGACACCTAGTGCATTTAAAAGAGCACACTGAACATTTTTTTTAAATTATGGGAGTAAAATAATCGGTCCTGCAGGAAAAGATATTTTAAGACATAAAGACATTTTTAAGTTTAAACCAAAACTTATGAACTTTATGAAAGTTAGCAAATAAAAATTATATATTCTGGTAGATTAAACTATTATACCTAACATGTTTTACTAGGAAACTGAAGCGCTATGTATATTCCACAAAATATTTTGAAGTTTGAAAAAATATGTAATTATAGTTGTAGTGGATTATTAAAGGTGTCCCTAGAGTAGACATATAGTGTATTTAAAAGAACACATTGGACACGTTATTTTTTATTATGGCAGCTCAAAAATCGGTCCTACAGGAAAAGATATTTTGAGACATAAAGACATTTTTAAGTTTTAACCTAAATATATGAACTTTATGAAAGTTAGCAAATAAAAGTTATACATTCTGGTAGATTACACTATTCCTAACATGTTTTATTCAGAAACTAAAGCGCTACGTGCACCGTACAAAATATTTTTGAGTTTCAAAAAATATGTAATTATTGTTGTGGTTGATTATTAAAGGTGTCCCTAGAGTAGACACCTGGTGCATTCAAAAGAGCACACTGAACATTTTTTTTTTATTATGGGAGTAAAATAATCGGTCCTGCAAGAAAAGATATTTTGAGACATAAAGACATTTTTAAGTTTGAACCTAAACATATGAACTTTATGAAAGTTAGCAAATAAAAGTTATATATTCTGGTAGATTACACTATTCCTAACATGTTTTATTAAGAAACTGAAGCGCTATGTGCACCATACAAAATATTTTTGAGTTTCAAAAAATATGTAATTATTGTTGTGGTTGATTATTAAAGGTGTCCCTAGAGTAGACACCTAGTGCATTTAAAAGAGCACACTGAACATTTTTTTTTATTATGGGAGTAAAATAATCGGTCCTGCAGGAAAAGATATTTTGAGACATAAAGACATTTTTAAGTTTAAACCAAAACTTATGAACTTTATGAAAGTTAGCAAATAAAAATTATATATTCTGGTAGATTAAACTATTCCTAACATGTTTTATTAAGAAACTGATGCGCTATGTGCACCATACAAAATATTTCTGAGATTCAAAAAATATGTAATGTCCGAGAATTGAACCCGCTACCCCTATGTACGAGCAGCACCATAGATAGACTTACGTTTAACCAGTTTGCCAATCGTGCACCAAAAAGAATCCAAAATATTAAATTATAATGTAATTAAGTTGCTGGGAAAATTCGTAATACTAATTGATTATAACTCTGGAACGACAGGATGAAAATAAAAAAAAATGAGAATATAGAGTAACACTGATGTCCTTCATCGATTAGCACCGGTGTCAACCGTAGGGGCAAGCTTTTTAATTTGGACCAGCGTCCATAGGAATTTGCCCATCCTCCTTTATTATTTCAGGTTTTTCTTTGAGGATAATAGAAAACATTTAATAGGTATTTAATAAAAAAAAGTCAAGGTTAGGATTTCAACATTTTATAACCGGATAAATAGCCGTCTATAAAGAATAATTACCTATGGACAGTATACCCACTAGATAATATAAAATCTTCTATACCTACTCACAATAATTTGGCAGGTCTGAGGATTATCATGCGTCATGAGTTTTTTTTAATGAAGTAATTATGCCCATATTATAAAGGTCGTTGTTATAAAATGGGCGAACAACGAGTTACATAATAATAATGTAGATTGTTGTCATAAGCTAGTTCAATATTGATAGTAAGTAAATTGTTGACCTGAGGCGTATGGCAGAATCGGAAAAATATTGCTATTATTTATGTAAGTAAATATATGCGAGATTGTTTATCGTGATATCTTATCTTATGTATCGGGGTCAAGGCTTGACTATAGGGTAACTCACCTGAACTAGCGACACAATAAATACCTACCTATCTATTAATTCCGCGACAAGATGAATAATATACACATATAGACCGATCTCGATCGCTGTCTGTGAAAAGCGGTGAAGAGTTTTGGGTAGCTGTTTTATGTTGACGCCAAATAGTACTAAAAAAATAGTCTATTTTTAACCCCCCACCAAAAAAGACGGGTGTTAGGTATAAGTTTGTAGTATGTATCTGTGTATCTGTCTGTGGCATCGTAGCTCCAAAACACGTACTTACAAGCAATGTTTTGTTATTCTGTACCGGACAAAGACGAAATAACAAACAATCCTTGCAATTTCACGCTACTCTAAAACGGGTCGCACGTGTTTCTCTTGTTTAGAGATTTCAATTATAATAAATAATGTTATATTTAGTGAAGATAATATGGCATCAACCTCTTTTCCTCGAAAGGTTCCTAGGCAAAGGTGTACTGTTGTACACTCAGATTTCGCAAATGCCCATACTAAGTAAGTAAAGTCGTATGCAATAGGGGGCGAGCTTGTTGGCATATCGTGTATACATACAATATATCGTGCTTCGGACACGAAACCCGACTTCGGGATTAACAATTTCTAGACAGATCGCTTACCATCAGGTGACCCGCAACTAGAGAATTCGATCCCGGGCCTAATTTCTAATCCCGGGATTTCGGGATTGTACACAGTCAATCCCGGGATCCCGGGGTAATCCCGGGATCCCGGGGTAATCCCGGGATTTAAGATTGCAAAAAAAAATTACGTAAGGTATATAAAAATCTGCTTTTTTATTGACAATGCAAATTAATATCCATAATGTAATTAGACGAAAAAAGTAAAGTAGAAATTCTACAAAAATTAACTAAAATCCTTTTTTAACCCCCGACAAAAAAGAGGGGTATTATAAGTTTGTAGTGTGTAGCTGTGTATCTGTGGATTTGTGTATCTGTGTATCTGTCTGTGGCATCGTAGCCATAGATCGTAGCTCCAAAGCGGATGGACCGATTTCAATGCAGTTATTAATAGCTAAGATGATACCCGATTAAACTAGCTTTCAAAGCTAGTTTAATCGGGTATCATCTTAGCTATGTTTCATGAAAATCTGTTCAAAAGTTATATTAACTCTTTTTTTTGTTGGAGTCGGGGATTTTTGACGGTTAGGTTCACCAAACACAGAAAGCGGTTTCTCTCTCGTTACTTCTTTTCTGTGTTCTGTGGTTAGGTTATATAAGTAACAAATCAAAATCCTATATTCACTGGACTGTATTTTAATTGTAAACTTTGTATTATTCGCTAAGTGAACAATGTATGTTCTTTTGAATAAATAAAGAATAAAAAAACAACTTTTACTTAACAAAATTAAATGAACTTTTAACGTTATCACTACATAGTATAAAACAAAGTCGCTTCCCGCTGTCTGTCCCTATGTATGCTTAGATCTTTCAAACTACGCAACGGATTTTGATGAGGTTTTTTTAATAGATAGAGCGATTCAAGAGGAAGGTTTATAAATGTATAATACTTTCATATTTAATGTAAGGATAGTAGAGAAACTGCACCCGTACGAAGCCGGGGACGGGTCGCTAGTGTAACATAAACATAACAAGTGTTAATTAATATAACATAATATAATAATTGTAATCTGACACATTTCTCATTATAGTAAGCATCATAACTATGTATAAAAAACAAATTGAACGATTATAGTAACACTTTCGTCAATCCCGAAAATCCCGGGATTATGAAAATTTAATCCCGAAATTTTCGGGACTGGAATAGGGCCGGGATCCCGGGATCCCGGGATTCGGGATCCCGGGATCGAATCCTCTACCCGCAACTCACAAACAAGTTTGCCTTCTTTCATCATAAAAAAAATACTTTCAACAGTTGCGCTTGCCACTTCGCAGTTCCAAGTTCCGTCGAGAATTCGAGATAGATCCCGCGCCTTGATAACATAAGAAAAATCTGTCAGCTACAACCATTAACAAACAGTGTAACTAAGGTTGCCAAAAAAATGCAATACGAATAATAGATTCCATTTCGGGTACCAAAAAAACCAGTAGACATCATAAAAATATAGTAGGTAACTTATTTATTTTTCAACAAAGTTCAAATACGGCAAATGACCTTGAGTTGCTTTTAGTATTGACCCAATCAGAAGGCAAAGGAACTTATGCAACTATTCCTACTGATACGTATGACAAACGGGAATTTATTTAATGTTGCGTGTTGCCTCATTGCTTGCTGGCTGGCTAAAATATAGTAGATTTAGCTACTATGTATTATTTTTCTAACAGTATATAGTTTCTTGGACCAAAATATAGTAGGATATTATAAAATACATTTGGCAACCCTAAGTGCCCTTTTTCGCACTAATGTTTTTTTGATAAGGTGATATGGAATAACCATAGAGATAATATAATGTACTATTTCTATGGGAATAGCAAGTTTACTAGCGATAGCAACCGTCCGAATTTTTTTACGTAATCAGGGGGCCCGGCCGGTCCAAGGCAATTTCGGCTACCCAGGTATTCATTGCTGGAATATGCACAGTGGTTGCTTAGTATCCTTCTGGTCCTGTCAATGCCATGCCGCATTTTGAGGTCTCAATTGCCTCGTGCTGGCCTTGCCATTAAGTTTTTTAGGGCAGTAACATTTTGTCAAGAGTGTTATATCAGGTAGGACTCGTTCACAATGATATTAAATTTTCTTGTTTAAGTCGTTAAATCTTGGTTTACGTAATTTTATCGTATAACCTGATTAACCCCCATATTTTCAATTTTTCACTTTTTCAAATGTGTTATCCTGATTACTTACAATATGTTCAGGTTGCTTGATATTATTTTATTTTGACCACGTAAGTATAAAGTTATATCAAGTTTATAACTTAGTTAATAATCTTAATTTATTTTTAATGAAATACATGGGTTTATAATTGGCTTATATGACTTTAAACGGCAAGTTTAAATGGGGCAAGAGATGAATAAGTGACGAATTTGAATAATTAAAATTAGATACTAAAAATCCTGTTAATTATATTATCTAATAGTTTTTGAATGTTAGCAAATTGCAATATTGACTCGTTAGCTATAATTTCAATAGTTGGTTCACGTGCGCGCGCGCTTATCTTGAAGGTGGATCACGGCAAGCCATTGACGTCAGCACTTACAGGGTCGGACTTTAACATAACAGAACCGGTAAATAAGGTTTTATTTAATACCGAAAGATGATAATAATGATTAAAAATACAATATTATTTTATAACCGGTACCCGGTTTCTCAGTTATTCTTTAGATTACTAATTAGAAACCTGGATATAATTTTTTGGGTTGGGATTAGGTTCATGCACCTGTTTTACTCCATGCTGATAGTTTGCACATGCTCATTTTTTTTTAAACTTTAATATTTTTTTAACATTAATCTGTACTTTACATAAAATATTATAAAGAGATATTTGTATATTTTTTCGTATGTAGGGACAAATCTCTGGAGCTACTGAACCGTTTCTAAAAATTAATTCACTATTTACAATTGAATTGAAAACATCCTCCTTTTTTGAAAGCGATAACCTTCTAACAAAATTATTAGTGTGTTTTATTGTTGATAGTCTGAATTAACAATAGTGCTAATGTAGTTTGCATGTGGTCCGGACTCCGAGATATTCTAGTCCAGTCAATGCCACTAAAAGTTGATGTCGTGACTCAATCTACACACATTCAGACCCCAAGTGTTAGATACAGTCCAATCACCTTGCCTCTTATTTTTTACTTTTATCTCTATTGTCTGAATTCATAGACTCAAACTACGTGGTGTTTATTTTACGTCACATAGTGCTAATGAGCAATGCCAAGACTAGTGAATACGTAACTACTTATCGGTTATTTGATTATACGAATATTTACGACTCTTGTGCTTTCCTACTATTCTAATAAGGTTTTGCTAATTATTTTCTTTATTCATTGAAAATGTGAGCATAATGTTGATTATGTTGCGCAATTTGACAGGATTACTACACTAAATTATAGGCGTTTGTCTCTTTCTATTATAATAGAAAAATAAAGTGACAGATGCGTTTAGTCTAGTTTAGTGTCTACTGTCAAAATGCCCAACAGAATCGACAACATTATTAGTCATACTGGGTTAAATTAAATTACTCGCAAATTGGTCATCTTCATCCAGCTAGCCTTTTCCCAAAAATGTTGTTGCATGCGGCTAAGTTTTTAAACTACATAATTCAAGAGACATTGTTAAGGCGATAGTTCGTAAAGTCGAACAAATGGAGTTTACAGGGTCACCAAATTTATATATGGTTTAATTTTAATAAAGCTAAACTAAAGCTAGGCTCTATGAATGGTATAAAATCTATATATTAATACGTGAAGGGAAATCTTTGTACCCCTTTTTAAGCATATTTCGCGTACGGAGGAGTTTGACATAGTTAAAGTTTATATGGGGAAGGAGTGCAGAAAGCTAAAATTTATATATAGTATCTGGTCGAATTTTGACCACTGGGCGACCACTAGTACTACATAATTAGTAGCATTTATTTATTAAATATTTGCATGTCAGCCTTGACCAATTGACGTCTTAACGCGCTCTCCGAGGCATGAAAATGTAATAATGTGTAAGCGGTCATCCATCCAATACTTGATGATAGCACTCGTAGATTGTTGGAATTGGCCGGAAGCAATTTAGTCACGATCCTCTCATTAAATTAATTAATTACGACTCAATTTTATACAGTAGGTTAATGTCTATATCACGTTAAGGCGCTGATAATGTCGAATAGTAAGAAAGATATAGCAGCATCACTTACTTGATAACAAAAGAGCTCGCGGGACCAAAATACGGCGAAAAAATATCGGAAATAAATATTTTTAGTAAAGAAAATATGAATAATTGAAAAAGTCACAGATATAATTATAGCTAATAAGACAGTCAGTTGTGTTCATACAAAAAATAATCATACAAATATCAAGTACGTAATTTAGTTTTTGTTTTTGGTATACAGTAAGATACATGAATTTATTAGATAAAGTATTTTACTACGATAGTTAAATATTCACATTTAGAATAAGATGTGTGCATGTTCTAGTTTAACATAATTTTTTTGCATAAATTACCTGCATTATTTTGAATGCGTAATATCAGATTCAAAAGACTAAATCATATGCGTCACTCAACTTTGAACTTATGTCTGATGAGTGATGCGTGACAGTCATTGGTTAGCTTAATTATCATTATTTTTCATATCACTTGCACGGAGAGCCTTCTCTTTATCGTTCGAAATCCGCGCGAAAAAGTCCATTTTATACCCTAGCGTGGAAAAGTTTTTCGAAATTTTATTTTTAAGTATTATATGTATTTTTTAAGTTTTATTAAACAGATAATATAGTAAAGTTCGTTAAAATAAAAGATTTGTTCTTACAATTTAAAAGTGGTATGGCGGAGGTCTACACCTTTTTCTAAATTTCTTATATTCACATCATTTTGGTTTGTTTTGTGATAAAGCTGAAGGAAATAATAAAATGTGACTGTTTCCAGCAGCGATGAAGATAATTATGAATTTAACAGGTGTAGAGTTATTGAAAACGGTACATAATGCGGAACTGAGTTTTCTTCCTGAAACATCACGCGAAATTTTCCTCGCTGTAGTGAGATGAAAAGTTGTGTGTTTCGCACGGCTGACGGCTGCAAAATTATTTGTATCTCATGCCTTTAAATCCCTAGCTACGCTCAATAATCTATTTTTCAATCTTAGAGTCCTTCGCTTGTTCAGTATTCAATACACTACTCGCGTCAAATAACAACTTTGCAGCCCTCCATAAAAATAACTATTGCTATTGACATGAAGCGCGTGGTTCCATGAACAGAAGGCCTGTTTTTTCTGAAGATATAACTTTGAAGTTTGGACTACTTACTTCATCTATGGATGTAGGATGTAACAGTTTACTCACACGTATTTATTTATCTTTCAAATGATAAGTTATCAAGTAATTTATCCTTCGTAACATTTTAGCATAAGGATGCGATAAAATAAAAAAAATGGTCAGGTGAATGTTTGGGTGCCGATAGACGAATGTTAACTGTGGTATTTCTAAAGGGAAAGAAGAAAATGTTTTCGTTACAAAATGTTAATTATATTACTTAGGTAGGAATGTAATGCCGCGCCTATGGCGCTGAGCAGATGATGGACTTTTTGTCCGACCGACTGCCGCGGACAAGAAAATTCAGAGCGGACTCAACGCACACGGCGGTCATTTTGTCCGTAGTTGCTTTTAGAACTCTATTCTCCTAACAGGCAACAACCAACCACGGTCATTCTTGTCCGCGAAAGTCCGCCGGACAAAAAGTCCGTCGACCGCTCAGCTCCTAATTTGTTACTTGATTCGGTAGTTATCTTGTTGTATCAAAGTATATTAAATAAACATTTAACGACGTGCTCAGCAACTAACTCTGTAACTTGTAAGTCTATACTTACGTCAATACGGTCAAAAGTCATAAATGTGTGAACTTCCAAAAGTTTGTTCAGTGAATATTTAGGTATATTTAACTTAACGATTAAATGTGTAAAATAGTCGATGTATTCTTTTGTTGCATTATCTACTTACGAACACATATTCACTAGTCAGTGCTAATTTATCGAATCATTAAGTAAGTGGTTTTAATGAATTTAATAAACGTCTAATTCGCCGATAATATTTAAAATAAATAATTTTGTAACCACTGAACGGAAGATAGAAGTAGGTATCACGTTTAATCTATATCATGAAAGTATATCATGACAATCTTGATATAGTTCGAAAAGAAATCCAATATCTGACTGAATTACGAAGATACCATTCAAATTTCCAAATAACCTGTATAATTTCAGAACTCAAAGAGAAGGCGATATTGGTACCTACGAGTATATATACATAATATACATGTGTATGTTTAACCCATAAAGTTATTATTACGAAGTAATAATAACTTTATGGTTTAACCATGTCACTGAATCAAGTCTAGACAAAGTATTTCATATAAAAGGATGTCTCACCGGGGCACACAATAGGACTGGCTGGGTGGTCATCCATATAAAATCTCATTAAACACAAATATGACGTTACTGGCAAATAAATATTTTTTATGAGTTATTACAATCAATGTCTGATTTGGTATGCATCTAAACAATGGATATAAATCAATTTACTAGGTATTTCATATTTGAAGCGTCCGTACTATCTGTCGGAAGGATACAAAACAATCGCAGGAGATACTATAATAAATGTTCTATAACTTTATGTAATGAACATGATGCATTTTAACCATACATTTTGTTTAAGGTAAGTTTGACATACCTTTTTTTATACAGCGTTTATAAGTAGATAGACGGTAAATTATTAGATACAGTGTTATCCCCAGAATGCTTAAAGGACAATTAACTTTAAGACGCTCAAGTCATTCCGTCTCTCCAGTCCACATTAAATTAACAGTGACTCCAAAATCCTTAGCGCCCACTTAAAATTGATTAGCGTTTGAGAATTCATCGGTACACTCGGAAACATCCTTGTTTGTTCTCATCTTTGATGTTGACGCCGAAAAGATCATTTATGCCACTTTGAATACATGCAAGTTAAGTGGTACGGTCAACATTGGTCGTTTTGATACCACGAAGGTTATTTCTCACAGCAACTGATATTAAGGGCTTCTAATAGGCTTACAGATATTGTACCGTTATTAACTTTTACTTTCAATGCCTCTTTAAAAGTTTTATCTATTGATGACTTTCTCCTAATGACCGTTAAGTTTTGACGTCAGTAACCATGACCTAATCCAACTGAATGCCTGTGTTAATGTATAATGAATGAAAGTCAACAAAAAACAGATTATGTACGATAAGAAAAACTCCATTACGTATGACCAAATATTTTAATTTTCTTTAAGTTGATTACAAAATACTTATTTACATTAAGGGTCAAGTTGAAGTTCGCCTCTAATGAATAAAAATATTCACTTGAATCTCAAATATTGCTTGAATTTTATATGTAGGTACAAATAGAAGCTTAAAGTTTTGACTAATGGTAAAGCTTTTATTTTTATACTGATCTCGTACAATTCTACCTGCGTCAACGTTCTTACTTAGGTATGAATGCTTTTGCACATACATTCGAGAATTTAAACATCCGATCAAATATTTTGCTCAGATATATAGATATTAAACAAGAAATATTCTTTTTGATTCTTGATAATTTGATTACCTGTTGTATTGCTTAGCTAAAAACCAATAAAATAATCTATACTCATCCGACACCCAAAAATGTGTTCGTATCCGCCAACCGTTCCCGACGGCTTATTATTAGGTTAAAACGAGAATAACCGTTACAATGAACGGGAGATCGGATGTTACGAGAAGCAGCGGGGTGGAACGGGGGGAGAGGGAAGCTCCCTAGTGCAAGCGTACCATGGACGCGATACAAACACAGCTTATCCCCGATAATGTTTAAAATATTGAGCACCTACTCGTGAATACATTAAAATATTCAGTACGAAAGTGAAATCAATAGTAGCGCCGCTTTTCTTCATGTTTTTATGTATAATTTCGATAATCTGTGCACGTTTCAGTGAAGAGAGGTTATGTTGACGAAGGAGTATTGGTCGCAAGTGAGTAAACAGTGTTCTTTTTAATTGTTTCCGCTATTTTAATTACAAGAATTTTAACATAACTAGTCATTAAAATGGGTTCAGTGAGGTAATATTTGTACTATCTTGTTCTTAGTCTGATTGGCTTATCGACATTGGTGAAGCTACTTCAAGCTTGCTATCTACCTCACACCAATAAAAATATTATTGGCCTGAGCTATCTAGGTACTCACTGAAAAGGGTTCTCTCTCATTGATGCTATGGCTTTTAATAGCGTTAAATATTTGACAGTATTTTTTAATTATATCAGTAATTTTACTTCCCTCTCTTATTGACGGACTTCGTATGTTAAATTAACATTAAATTAACGTAGTAAATAAATAAAAAAACTGGTGATTGATATTCTTATGTTGTTTACGTTAAAGATAAAAAAACAGCTATCTGTATGGGATATACCATGCACATAGTATCACGTAGGCCATTATCAATTTACATAATAGTAATTAGTCATTCTTAATTTTATCAAAGTCAAGGAAAAAATTTATTGAACAATAAAGTTTTTATCTATAATACATATTTATTATTTTGTGTTATTCTTATTACTTAAGGTCAAAAATACAGTAGGTAGGTATTTAAGTATACAAAAAAATGTTTTGTTATACACAAATATTTATTTGCTGTCCATCTCGAAAAAGCTTTTTATGTATACTTAGCTCTTTGCTTAAATATTATTAATTAAAGTTACAGAAATTAGTCTATGAAATTCTAATACATAAGAGACAGATGAGAGACAGCTTAGGGAAGATTTATTCAAAAATATGTATTAAATTAAAATATTTTTAATAAATCTACGTGAGAGCTTTTAAGTTATACTTTTTAGTTCACAGTTATATAGTGTATAGTTAGATATTATACTATGTACATAATACTTATCGGCGATGTCTGCATAATAATCTAAGTTTAAACGCTTTAGAACACACTTTAGAACTCCACTAGGTAACCATTTTGAAATTTTATCTTAACTCGGCTCCAAGGTCAGAGATCAGAGAGATATCAACTAAAAAAGCTGAAGACTTTAATCGATTGAGTAATATTTATAATTAATATTGTCATATTTACTAAATATCGATTGTATCGAAGGCAAGCTTATCAAGACTTAACTACGTAAACACGACGTAAAAAGCATGATTGTTCCCACAGTCCCAAGGTATACCGGTCGAAGTAGACCTACGTAAGTACGTATATATTATATTATGTTTATATATAGTGGTTCGTCATAGTTCCGTTCCATTACAATACATCATCAATTCAATTATCCGGTGTTGTTGGCGTGACACCATCCCTATTACCAACGGTACTGCGTTTGCGCATGATTTAGTATTTACCTACTTATAATAAAATGTAATGGTTGTTAGTATTGTTAATTTAGGAGGAATATTTAGAGTATAAAGGTAAAAAAATGTTAAAAATCGCAATGCGATACTATATGTAGCAATTTATTTAGATTTTGTCCTCGGTTTACAAACTTCTACATGCGGATAGTTTGTTTTGGTATGATAAAGTAAAAAATGGTGAAGTTAAACATATTAAAAACGTTTATCGTATGTTTGTACTGATAACGATTGTATAGGTAATATTGACGAAAAGTGACGCGTTATTATACAATGTGATAAAAAAACATAAACTTATGTAGATTCAGCAACTATTGGAAAGCTTTGTTTCCTGTAAGTAAAGTTTAAAATTGTTGTTATTGAACCTATAGGTATATGATAGGCATATTAAAAGTATTTATGAATAATTCCAACGAAATCAGTTTATGTAAAATATGTAGCCAAATCTCGTATAGAATTTGTAAAAATCGATTTAAGTCTTACGCGAAATCACTTCGTGAAACGTGAAGTTACACATCTTTTTGTAAAGTGGCAATCACGCAATTTATGGTTTAAAATTCTTACTTCTTTATATGTATTTTTTCATACACAATAATTACTATGCAATTAAATTATTATGTACAACTAAACTTATATATATTATGTACATAGCCTAATTATTTAAAACAAAACATAAAATAAAAGTAAAATTCAAATATGAAAATTATATGGATGGTTGGAAAAGTTTGCTGTTATACGTATTATAAAATGTTATTAAATCACTAATAGATAATCTTATCCCCCTGACGTTTAAAAATAAAGTTGAAAATCTTAATTGCCAAAGAGTAGCCCTTATTGGAATGACTTTCAAACTATAATGTGCCAAGTGTCTGGTTATTTACCTTTAAAAATAAACCAAAAGCTAGCCCATAGATTCGAAAAATTAAAAAAGAACTTTATGTAGATTGTTATACAAGGGTCGAAAGGAATCAATTCCCATACGATATAGTCCGAGTAGGAATTGGTGACTTTCACCCGTGTAAACACTCTACTTTTCATTTCGAATATAAGGAAAGTATTTTTTTTTAGTTTTTCAAAAAAAAAAAAACCGAGATTTAGAATTTCGGTACAGCTAGTCTAGCGTGCGTGGCTAGCTGTTAGTATCCCGTCAAATTCTCTCATTCTATTGTATTGTGTTGCGTATATTATAATTGTTTTTAAAATTTTAAATATGGAACACACCGGGTCACCGCCAACCGCGGTCCCTCCCGCTTCATAGGTATTTTTTTTAATTCACACTGGCTGTTTATACCTCACAGTAGCTCACAGTACCGCAGCATGTTTCTTTTTATAAATAGTATTTTTTTTTAATTATGTCAAAATTTTCATAGTCTTCCTCCTAAATAATAAAACCTCGCTAGCACTAAAAGAAAATTAAAAAAAGGATACTGCGCCCGCAATTTCTATTATTGTCGTGTTGGATATTGCTGGTGCGTTATTTTTTAGATTTCGTTGCGTACCGAAAAAGCCAATTTATCCATTTTTATTTGTTTTAATAATGTAGCAGTTTTCGGTCAAGTGGGAGAAAAAATCTTTGTTAAAAGTTGATGAGGTTGTCTTCGAGGAGATCTTATACGCCTGCGTGATCTTTGACTAGCTTCAAACACTAGTCACGGTAAAAGCGGGTCATGTCCGTGGCCAGCAGTCGGATGGAGCAGGGAAAGTCACTCGGGCGTGTAGCTCGTAGTTTCTTTTTGCAAGCGTAGCATGTTGGATACGCATGCGCGGGGCGCGCGATTCGTCAGTCAGTGTTGCATGGAACCTACGTTCACTTCGGACGCGCGATTAGCGCTCGAGTGTATGACGGCGTGTGGTACTTATGAATAAAGAACAAGTGTGGTGTGTGTTGGATTGCGATGAGCGGTGCGGGGGTGGCGTCTCGGGCGCCGGAGCCCATCTCTCTGCAGGCGGCTGCGGAGCTCCCGGTCAAGCTCTACATGCGAGCTCTCCGCCAGTACCAAAAGCTCCTTGACCTAAGACGCCTATCATCCAAAGACAAAGTAAGCATTGTCGTCACAACTTCTTTTATGTTTCATTCAGCCTTGTTTTAGTTTAATAATATAAAGTTTATATTACAAATATCCATATAGCTGCCTTTTAAGAACATACAGAAGATATTAACCTACATCCATTATTTAGACGTGGCTGTAGAAAACTTAAGTTCGTTTTGGTAGCGCCGTTATAAGCTTAACCTTGCTACATGCTTTGACAGACGATTTTTTTTCTATCCGATCCACACCACACACGTAAAAATATACAAACATGTTGCTATCAAAACTTGCGTACGTATATTTTTGAAAAATATACCTATAACATCAAAAATAAAGGGGAAATCCTGATTCTCTGAATTTGCTAATATGGATAGAGTTAGTTACTGGAATTCCTGAAATATTCAACGTGGTTTTTACACTTCGGTCATTGATGAGGAAAATTTTAATAGACGGTATAACGTTAGGGAGCCAAGTTGTTGGATAAAGTCATGCATACGTACGTAAGTCGTGTGACTCAATGTTCAATATTCAATCTTAACCATATAATATCCTGTGTAACGTAATTGGAAGCAGTAACTGCATATATTTGCAAAAGGATTTGTAAGTTCCATGTATAAATGTAACGTTAAATCCGATACGTCTACTACATTTTCACCCACAATTTATGCAGTAGATACTAGCAGTGCCCGCGACACAGTCCAGCATAAAAAAAGGAAGGTGCTATTTAAAAAATAAAAATAGCCTAGGTATGTCCTTCCTCATGATGCAAACTATTTCCTTGTCAAATTTCATCAAGATCGCTTTTGCCGTTTAATCGGGAAAAGGTTAGAAACAGACAGACAAAAAACAGAGTTACTTTCGCATTTATAATATTAGTTTGATTCTATAATCTATGAGAATTATGTATCCGCAACTCTAACTGTAAATCTGCCACAATATGTTTTTAAACTTTTCTAAATAAACTACTCAAAGGACCATCATACATATATAATAAATAAGACGTATGCTAATACCATGGAGATAGTATATATTTGTACTATTTCTATGGCTAATACAGATCATGTTATTCCTTAGTACATTTGAACTGTGCCGAAGTAGAGCTTATATTTAAGCTTATCAAGTTCGATCGGACGACAAACGATCGATTGTAGTATTCATAATACTCTCAGGGGAGGCCCCCTGTTAGGCACCAGCATCTCTTATTGTGCAGGTATCCAGTATCTCCTGTCAAATGGTCGCTAACAACATTTTTCACATGTTCGATCGTTTAGCAGACTAAAATCAGACATGATTAAGAGACGTCCTAGTACGACGTGAATTCGATTCATATTATGGACATAACAAAATGCCTTGAAAATGAACGGTTTGCTATTTGACACTGGTAGGCCCCCTGTACACTGTGAGGTAATCTCTGCCAAGTCGAGGGTTTCAAGGTCGTGGTGCGCCGCGCGCCGGTGCCGCCCACAAGCTTCAACAAATTAATTCGAAGCAAGCGCGATTGACATTTAAATATTATGTAGATATTTGCATTTTGCTGTGTATTCTGTTGGAAGTGTAAGAGCATGATGTGCAATTATCTTAAGAGAAGGTCGCGTCATAATTCTTGTGATGTCAAGCACTATTTCAGGTATAATCAAAATAATGTTGGTACCTATTTCAGAACAAACCGTATGACCTACTTATAATAGGTGAATGGTTGTGATCGAGTTCCTAATTTATTTATTTATTAAAATGTAATGTGAGTATGTGTTCACTTAAATTTTTAATTAATTATGAACTTGGGACACAATTATAATTTTTAATAATAACTTAAGTATCTTTAAAAAAACAAGCTGTACATTTATTTGGCAGAAATGTATTTTTTTTTGTAATTTAGATATTTACAAAGTATTTAATCAAATCAAAAGATGGGTTTGGTCACAAGAGATCTTGATTATCCGTAGGTAAAAAAATAAAAAATGGATGCTGCATGTATCTTTTTATAAGACATAAAACAAACTAACACTTTTTTGATACCAATAGTAACACGTGTACATTGGTAATGGTATTATGTGTATGGCCATGAATGTAATATACCTAAATATAATTATAATAATAGTTTATAATAGTACAGATCATTAATTACACACCTAATGCCAGTCTGTTTTGACCACCAGAAATTCATCTTTATGTTTTGTGAATTTAACTGTACATGATGTAATAAAGTGTAAGCACAGTAGGTACGAGTATAAGTATAATAAGACACGAAACTGCCCATTTAAAATTATGATGGTATTAGATAATGACATTATAAAAAAAAACAATAAATATTCAAGGAAGATACATGACTATCAATTAGCATTCTAGTGTTATCAATTATATATTAGCATTACCTACCTTGAAAATAACAAGTATTTAATATAAGGCACATTTACATTTGTAAATAATAAATTAATTTCATCCAAAAATAAACATGCAATATTTTAAAATGAAATAAGGACATCGAAATCTATAAAGAGTGAAGTTTACTTGTATGAAAGAAGAAAAATAAACAGACTCGCAATGCCATTGATTCCTAAAAGGTTAAGCGGAGGTGCAATGACGTACATCCACAGTTTGTTGACTTTGGTGTTAGACGCCACGAAGGCCAAAGCGAACCGTATCTAAAGAAAAATCCAATTTTAATTAGGTACCAACTTTTTGCTCGACCTGAAAGACCACAGAAGGGTACGCGATCACTGAACTAGACCAGTAATTTGAGGACTTAAAAAAACGGTCACCATAATCGGCTGCGGCCAAATAATCTTACCGACATGACGTCTGTTACGAGGTCACAATCCATAAACTTATCGCACTTAAAGTACGTACACACCTACTCAAATATGGGCGCTTTAGATTTCGAATCGAACGCAATAAGTACAACGTACGTCAAAGCAAGCTTAAATAAGTGGCGCACGGTTTAAAATGGACAGTGTAAAACTTCGTGACCACCTTTTCGGAGCAGATTGTCGTCACAGTGTAGATAAGCTTTTGTCGAGTTGTCGCCCAGTGACAGATCGATCGTTTGTGGGTTTGTAACGAAGGCATCGTCCGGTGTGGTGTACGAATGTCGATCGCTGGCGGGCACGTCACATCGCCTTTCCGCGTCCGGCACTTCCTGCCAGTAGGCTTGTTCCCCGCACTGCCCGCACAGCCGCACCACGACACCGACAACCTCTGCATTCTGGCGCTGATTAGACGCTTCCGCACACATAACCGACGAACGCATTGGTACTTGCTACAACGGTTTACTGTCACATTTTTAGACCCCATAGATTTAAAACACAATAAACAGTTACGCAGCAGCCAGAATTTGTGATTTGCGATATTATCAGTTGAGCTTAATTCATTGAATGAGTCATAGACATAGTCTGCTAGAATGTAATCTGGAACATTATAACCTAACCGTCAAAAACCCCCGACTCCAAGTAGAAAAAGAGCTGTAACTTTTGAACAACTGAACAGATTGTCATGAAACATGGCTGAGATGATACCCGATTAAACTAGCTTTCAATTTAAAAAAACTACGTTGAAATCGGTCCATCCGTTTTGGAGCTATGATACCACATACAGATACACAGTGGTTAGTCATAAAAATCATATTAAACGAGTGATTATGTTTGTTATTTTGTAGGTAAACTTGAACTATCCTCCAGGTACGATTAGATAAGACCATGAGCATAACACGATCCTAACTGTCTGTAATTTTCATTGACCTCGTTAATTTAGGTAACTACAATACATATATTTTTTGTATTTATAACTTTAAGTTTGGTTGCTTAATAGTTATATTAATTCTTGTTTATTTATGATGCATTCCAAGATTGATAGATCGTATAGATATTTTTTGCTTAGATGTCAGTAGGTATATCAATGATTGTATTAAAAAAATCTGCTTATTACCGCTTGTTAAGTTTTCTTGTGGCTTGTCAAAAAATTACAATATTACATAGATACTTTAGTGTTAATTTTTTATTATGCTACTACGATCTCATGACAGGTAGTTAGGAATAAATTATATTTATAAAGTGTATCTGAAATACATTTATTTATTATTATTATTACAATTAAAACGGCCGCAGGCCAATTAAATTAATAATACACAGTATTAATAGGTTCTACAAATAACATTCATTTCATACGCTCATCTCACAGTACTCCAAGCATACCAACATTAGCGACTTCCATCCGTCCGCAAACACGTCACATTCAGGCTTAGCTTCCAAGAGGCCGTACATGCGAGCATTTAACACGTTTGAATCAGACCATCAAACCGATCTAGATACTGATAGATTTAGATTCGATTTTAGTACCTCCAGTAGGTACGTGACTATTATTTATTGCTTTATATTTTTACCATTAAAATGATTTTAATTCTACTTATCATAATTATGTAGTTTATTCGAACATCTCGACCAACGTAGACAAGATACAGGCTTGCCTAGTTTGGGGCCAATGGAAATCCTACTATTTTATGTATTTTTTAGAAATAAAGAATTGAATTTGAAATATGACCACACATTTCTGATACACTTTGTTAATTACTTTGTACAAAAATGTTGGTTTTTGATAGTGTGTATCGCAAAAATGATTTTCCTGCGGCATCGTGTGTACATCTTATAGCTTTGATAAAATACTTTACTTACCTTCAATACAAAAGGAATAAATCATCATTCGTTCCACTTTCACCAGCTCCTCATAAATATGGTCTTTTGATCTTACGACAGAATTAAGCACATGGAAGGATTTATTATGCTGATTATGCATGTATTCATACCGATGTCTTTAGCGTTATCTTATTTGCACATGTCTAAGATTTTCAATTGAAATTCGTGAAGTTTGCAGTTTTTGGACGTCGGACGCAAACGCTTTTAGCTTTATGGATGGTCGACCGGAAAAATTGCCAATTGTAGATACCTGCGGGTCTACCGCGTCACTAAAATTGTAATGAACATCGACATTGGTATTAAACTTCAATACGATCGTGAGAGTCTAAACTTTGAGCTAACTTGTAAAAAAATTACCTATCATATAGTTGGGACTCCTATCTTCATGATTGGTAAAAAAAATACAAGTTAGCTCAAAGTATAGGCTCTCACGATCGTATTGAAGTTTAATACCATTGTCGATGTTCATTATAATTTTAGTGACGCGGTAGACCCGCTGTTCGGAGCTATGTAGGTGAAAACTAAATGAACTTAAATCGTGTAATTGTTAATGAAACAAAGCTCGCACCAAAGAAGTTACCTTTTCTTTCGTTTAATCACTAGATACCTATATAGTTCTGTGCCCGATCGAACAACCAATGACAGTCGCTCGTTAGATAGTTTTACATATTATTGCGTCAACTTAACGATCATCACTGCAGTACTGCCAGTACTAATAAACATTCGTGGTTTTGAGGTCGCAGTCAGTTCGGAAATTATCAGTTTAACGTTTGCCGATGCGACTTCTTAGGGCCGTGTTCACCGACAATATAACAGATGTTTAAAATAAAATCAGCCGATTACGCCTACAAAAATTAATGTTTAATCAGCTGATTTTGTTCTAATTGTCTGTTATGTTGTCGGTGAACTTGGGCCTTAGTTGTGTACATTGTACGGTGCCGTACTGCGTTAAACTTAGTTATTTAACCCGCATTTAAGACCCGCAGCGCCCTAACAATAAAATTTATTGTCATACTATGTATTGAATTTATTGTTTTACGTTTAAAAATACATTATGTATCTACTTACATTACTACTTACTGAGTGAGCAAATTCACAAATAAAATTTTGTCATACTTACACTTCAATGTTTTGCCAAAAGTTTCGAGGGCTGTAAAAAAACCTTTGCTTATTACATTTTCTACAACCTATCTAAAATATCCGCGCGTTTATGGAGAATGAACCCTACCATGTGGATAGCCCTAGGTTATCAATATTCAAAAATGTACTTCAGTTGTACCTACTAATGGTATAAACAGATTTTTGCTTTTAGGATAAGTTGATTCTGCCATACTTAGGTACACTACGCTATGCCAGGAAGTAAAATAAAAAGTTTACTAAAGGAAAGGACAAGAAAAATCAAATTACCTCAATTTTCGGATATGCATAGCCTAGACCTTTTAATAAACGCGCAATACTATTTTTAATGTTTGCCATACGAGCAAATAACTTAAAAAAAATTGCCGCCAGCTCCCTAACTAAGAAGTGAAGATACATCTGACGTATCAGCACTCAGCAGGCGGCATGACCAACATAGAAACGGGTTTTGTCTACAGAAGAATAGACAAAATGACAGATTGTAGAAATATTTCTACTCTTCGGTGGGATTCGGTAGAATAACTAAATCATTATCTCTACTTCTCTGTTGCTATGGAAATAATATAATTTTGTCTTTGTCTACATGGCTGTATGGGCTCAGCTCCCCTTGCCTGTCCCAAAGAGGGATAAAAAGAAAGGAAAAGGAAAGAACAAAATAAAAAATGTCTTTGTCTACTTACATAGAAACGCGACTCTAGGTGTCGAGATCTGTCGAGATAGATAGAAAGAGGTTTATCTATTCTTGGCAGAATAGAAATAGAAATGGTCATGCTACGGGTTCTGAACGAAGGCATCAAAGGCAACTTGAAAATAATAATAAATAATAAACTCATCTAGCAAAATATTATTTACTTACGCCCCTAGTCACCACAATTAAAATATTTCAACATTATTCTTTTATCTTTTAAATGGTAAGAAATAAATATTAATAGTATTATTATCAGACCATTGTTTGACGTTAGGAGATAATAATTAAGTTACATACAAAAATAGCATTGCAAGTTTCTTTTGCGTATATTTAAACATAAGATAACCCCTGATATTGTACGTATTAATGTCATTGTTGAATAAGCCATCTGAATAGCGAGCGACGACGGCGACGGTCTGGAATATGACGAGCGTTGACGCACACGCAACCGATTAAGTACGGGTCAAAATCTTGTGCCGACGCCGCTTTTATAAATAATATTTATGGGTCGTTTACGGGAGAACTAAACAAAGGCAGTATTGTCTTTGACTATGTAAAACAACAAATATATGCATAGTTCTACTTCTTTTCCTGAATGCCGGCTGGTTCAAAGGCAAATCATTATGATTTGTTAATATAATAAGAATGGGTCAAATAAATTCATTTCGTCAGAAAAATCTGACGTTTCAGATGTTTTAAGAGATCTTTGAAAAGTGCTTTCGTAGATAGACAAAGGAGCCACAAACAAAGCCGGGGGTAGAAACTCAATGAAACTCGTGGTTCGAATCCCGTCTCAGATCACACGTGTTCTGTGGTTCTCGTCGTTACAAATCGGATATTAGGTATTATTTGCGAATGAAATTAAATAAATTATTCCCAGAAAATTACAATAATTCATTATGGTTATTTTCTGCCATAATCAATACCTAACTATATAGGTTGGAAACTAAAAGCTATTTTTAAAACCAAAATATTCACACGATTTGGGACGTCATCTCGGCGGGAATCTCTAAATTTTGCCCCCAACGACTCCAAAATGTTTATTCTATTTATAAAATCGTTTTCATGAGCTCCAAAGATTTTAAAGTACTTACTGATTGCATAAAAGTTTGTACCTACGTTTACAATGTTTTTATTTATTACTAGCAGTGCCCGCGACTTCGTCCACGTGGAGTTCGGAACTATAATAAGTTATAGTGCTTGGACCGGATTCGAACCTGATATAGCTGTCAGCTTCTACCCTACCATTTAGCGCCAGCTTGCGTGATTAGTCACGATATGTGTTCAAATAACCGTCTCTAATGTGACCCGTAAGTATCACTACAGTAAAAGTCTCATCAAAATCGGTCCAATACAACATATTTTATATACCCAATCAATCGTGACCTCTGCTTCTTACGGGACTGCTTACAATATAGGGGTCAAACTGTATCTCATTACCCATTCAATCGATGGAAATGAAACATAGGTACCTCAGTAAGCGCAAATAAATGATGCTCTGAAGTTTTATAAGACCAGAACTCTCTAACTATAAAGAAAGAAAGAAAGAAAGAAAGAAAGAAAATCAATTTATTTTTTGCACACAGGACACCGAGCATTCACACATAACAAACATAAAAAATAAAAAAACCAGGAAATTACATAAAATAAAAACAATGAAAAATAAAGCATGGAAGTGTGTGTCCCTCATGTGCAAGAAAATGGGCATCGATCAGCTTTTTGACACCAGTAAGAGAAGCCACCCTTAAAGCCCCAAAATGTTGCGCCACCTGTATACAGAGCATTAATAAAGATAACATTCAACTAAATAAACACTGGACCGAGTGAGAATACCATTCAACTAATTAACACAAGAACTGTAAAAATGAAAAGAATATTTATTTTGCCTAGCCCCCTAGAGGAATAGCGTGATGATTTATATTACACATTGTAACCAAACCTACCAAGTATACAAATATAATATTTCATAAAGATTCGTCAAGTAATAATGAAGTGGTAGCACCTAATAGTAAACAGACATAATGCATTTCTGCTCATCCCCATTAGAAAAAAGCGTGATAATTTATAGCCTATATGTTGACCAGCCCTTAGGCGGATGTTACTGCAAAATTTCAACTAAATTTGTCCAGTAGTTTTAAAGTTTACCCGTAACAAACAAACCGACAAACCGACAAACAGACAAACAGACAAACCAACAGACAAACAGACAAACAGATAAAAATTCTAAAAATGTATGTTTCGGCTTCTGTATCGTTCCTATAGTATACGTAGCACTTACTTTTTTTTTATTTATATTCAATGTACAGATTTAGCCTCGTTACAATTTTATTATAAGTATAGATTTTGATGAAACAATTATACTGAATTATACTGATGACTTTAATTATGTTCAACAAACTATTTTATTAGTGTAAGCCACAAGCGTTTTATTTTGCTGACCATACCTACACAAATTATTTTGGAGTCGATGGGAACAAAATAAGTAGCGTATTTTAGCATCGATGTCTATAGATACGCTCTGTCATACAAATAGAAGCTAAAAAAATGAGACGTATTTTTTGAAGACATCAAATTCTAAATTCAATAATATTCGAATAATATTTAAATAGAACAGCGATACATGCACTAATGGAATAGCTACTGTTATTATATATTTTTTATTCAATAAACAAATAAATAATTATGTTTGTAAACGGCATTTGACTGGTGATCAACTACTCCATTTTTCTGAAAATGGAGTAGTTGACACGTCTCACTTTTTGAGTTCACTAAGCATATCTATAGACATCGATGTATTTTAGTATTTATTTATTTTCTTCTAGAAATCTTGGAGCTCTTGGGAATTATTGTATGAAAATTTTATTTCTAAAGATTAATAGATTTTGAGTAACATAAGCCGTCATCTCATCTCGCTTCCGGTGACTAGTTTGTCTATCACGATGAGAGCATTCATATTAATGCCCAATACTGCTTATCTATGTATATCCATGACGAGATTGTTGTGCCCGTGACGACGACATCGTACGACACTAAAAATCTTCCTCAGCCCATCCAGATAGCGTATCATTCAAATTGTTTAAAAAAAAAACCATTTGTTTAATAAAGACGGCGTGATCTCGTGATCTACAATTGTTATGATAATTAGATAAAATAGGATCCTACGCAAACTTACTCAGTTTCTAAAAGAAATATGATTACCTAAGTTTGTACGACATCGGTTACTGAAAATAGAACAGCGCCTTCTACCAGTTCAAAATGCTTGCCTCATGAATGTTGCTTATATGGATTTATCATTCAACAAATGATATGCCTAATGATAACTGAGAAGTGACCTAGTTTTTCTCTTAATACAAGCATTGCTAACGATCATCATTGCATCATAATGACTATATCTATAGCAACATTTTTGGTAGCTTTTTTCACGTTTAGAAAATTGCTGTCATGTACTGATGTACTAATACTTAATTTTTATTTCATACCAAGAAGAAATTAATAGGTAACTTAATAAAAAATATAATTAATTTCTAGTTGTTTATTAGAGCTAGATTTATTTATCAATTTGGATCCTCAACAATTAGTACACCACTACATCAAACTTAAGTCTATGTGCTTCATTACTTATAGAAGAGCAGTGCATGCACTACATTATGCGCAGATATAACTAATAGGAAAAAAACAAATAATTATAGTAATTAGGCATATAAGTAAATTAATTAAAATAAGTTACATTAAATAAATATACTTACATTTAACGTCGTTTACTGGTCCATAACGTTTATTAACATAATTTATGAATTTTTCTTTGGTATAAAACATCAAGTTCTTCAAGTATTCATCAGAATTTCCATTTACTCTATTTATTTATATACCTATTATTATTATTATGAACGGGAGGCGTTTCTGTAAATGTAATGTCCAATGTATATATATTATAGAATGTAATGAATTACAAAGTAGTTGACATGTTAGTCGAGTACCTTTTACATCGGCGCGGATAATACCGGAAATCATAGCCGAGGTATACTTCCTAGTTGGCACCTTTAACCTGAAGTGTTGCCTATCTGCAATGCTGTAAACGTGCCACACATTTGATTAAAGTTGACAAGTAAAATAAAAAAAAAGCATTCCTATAGCATATTAATCGCCTTTTACCAATTACGTTGGAGTAGGCTCCCAGTCTTACCAGATGCGGCTGAGCATTTTATACGTAGCGACTGCCATCTGACCTCCACAAATCAATTATTGGGAGACTAGATTGTCAGACTTTTTGGGTTGCTGACTCCCATAACGACTGTCATAGATATTCATATGACTACCGGGGCCCAACGCTTATAGTGCTTTCTGAGGCACGGAGGGGTCTCGATGTTCGAAGAAACGGTCAACCATGCAAGGACTGACCGCGGCAAGCGGTTGCTTAACCTTGCTGATCGACTGATCTGGGCGGTAGCTAAGTATGTAGCTATGAGCTACGAGCCAGATTATTTGCCTTTTAAATTAATTTTAGATTATTTAGTATGATTTGTATTACTTGCCCCTCGAGTTCTGGGCAAGTACAGGCAAGAGGATCAACAACTTTTAAAATGTAGATTTGATGTTATAGAATTATTAGCTTCTAGAAATAATAATCAAGTGTTTGGATACGTATTTATGGTAATTTATACATCAGTGTGATACAACTGGCTTTCTACTTTATTTATACACCTATTGCAGACGAAATCTTCTACAGTTTTAGGTGGACTAAATATACAAGAGTTTAATTTAGTCGATTACGTATGCGCGGACGAATTACCTGCGTCTAGCTTTGTAAGAATACCTATCTAAAATAAATGTTATTCATAATAATGGAATAAAAGTTTCTGAAATCTTCTTCGTTGAGACCACTTGATTTGATTAATAAGCAGAAAAGGTCAGGTATATTACTTATCGCGTAAGTTCAAGGCGATTCTTGTAAATAAGTTGTCTCTAAGGTGAATCTGCAACTGCCCTCAGCGACTCACAACGCGAACCCCACTTATCGGTTTGGCGTTAAACTAAAATGACTTCATCATAATTCTGTGTACATCACCAATGTGATGTAAGAATTTTTACGAAATGATGTAAGTATTTTACATAATCAAAGTATTAATGAAATTTCGTCATTAACACCCTCTATGCAAATAAATGAGTGAGAGAAATGCAGAAAGGATTATTTTGCTTTCAATTCCGCGAATATAATTATCTTTAGTAATTATGCAAAGGTATAATGGTTATTGTAATTGTGTTTTCATGTTTCTTAGTCATAAATAAGATGTGTTTAGATAAGACGTTACATTGTTACGCCAGCAAATATACTTAAACTAGCGACCCGTCCCCGGCTCCGTACGAGTGCAATTTCTCTACTATCCTTAGATCAAATAACAAAGTATTATACATATAAACCTTCCGTGAAAAATTATCTAATTGATGGTGAAAACCGCATCAAAATCCGTTGCGTGGTTTAGGAGGAGATAGCGGATGTACAGACAGACAGACGCGGAAAGCGACTTTATTTTATACCATGTAGAGATAGAGATACAATTAGTAACTAAAAGCCAAGAGCTGGGGGGGAGGGTTGTGGGTACTTTTCGTTCGAGTGATGAGCTGAAATATTCTGGATCGTATGAAATGCCTCCATTGTAATAACATAATAACAAAGATATAAAAATATATAAAAGTATTTTTAGATATTTGAAGTACCTATGTTTACCTATATATTAGGTACGTATTATGGTTTCGTCTTACAATATAGTCGTTTGGAACTTGTAGTCGCATCAACGCTATTTCCTTATTTAGAAGTCTGTCCTAATATAATATACCGGATCGACTAATTTGACTCGTTAGTCATAGAATGGAATAGAAACTCTTTATTGTACACCAGTTTTGTAGGAGTCATAAACATTTACATTATAATTATTAAGATGGTACAAGGGGCGATCTTATCGCTGTCGGCGATTTCTTACAGACAATCTTGGGATGGACAGTAGGTATTACATTTGTAATAGAATAAAATATTATAGTTTAAAAAAAAAACTATAGAACGTGTACGTGTGTGTGTGTGTGAACGTGTGTGAAAAATTTCAGCTCAATCGGAAACCTGGGTCAAATTTAACTTCCCAGATTTGCTTACATAGTTAAGTTGTTAGTTATAGTCCGATTTAGTTGCTATTAGGACTGTCAGATGCGAAGATCGATATGAAGTTGTCTACAGAATGCGAAAATTTTCGTAGAGTCAACATAAAAATTTCCTCAACTTGTTATCATTCAATCATTCAAAACCATTCATTAGTGAAATTATTTTTGTTTTAGGTTAATTTTTCAATCACTTTTATTTAAATTTTATGTGTTATGTACAAGATGGATACAGATTAAATAAATAAATGAAATATTTTCACAATTAAACAAATAACAACATGAATATAATATTAAATTAAACATTAAAGATAACATTGTAGATTGTATGATATAAATAAACAATTTTACAACTAAAACGTACTATAATCTGGCAGTTCTTCTACACCACTTAATTTAAATTAGGTAACTCATTCATTCATTCGTTTCCATTCACATCTATTTATGCTAACCGTACAGCCGATTTTTGAAGTTATTACGAATGAAGTTCGCGAAGTCGCGATCCTAATACCAAAAAAATCGGATTATAGTTATTTACAGGTGAAGCTAATAAAAGCGTGTTAAAAAACGAGTGTAGTCTCATCTTATCATCACATTACAGATTCACAGTAAATAACATCTTTATTAGGGTCGTGGGGTCTGGTATCTATGATAGGTAAAATCTGTGTTCCAAATCACCAGGTTACCCTCTGAAGAGACTAATGACACTAATTCTCGATCATTATCATGAACTGGCCACTCATGCGAGGATTCTAAAAAATATATAACATTACTATTATCTTTATATTTAGATATTTAGCAACAAAAAGCTGTTCAATATTGTGATTTAATGTCATAATTGTCAAAGAATATAAGTTAGGTTGATTGTTTCTTTTTTGTCACAATGAGACGTAGATGTCAATGGTATGTATGGAGTAATCATACATACTCATAGAAATAATAAGTAGGTACAGTGCCACAAACTTATCTGACCCGGTCATGGCGTCGCTGTCGTCGCTTTTGCCAATGTCATCTCCCTACAAAAATGACATTTTGACGTCAATTTTGTTCTGAAGCGACGTTAGTTCCAATTTTGGTCACCAGGTCAGATAAGTTTGTGGCACTATACTCCTATAATAAGTCTATGTACATACTCGTATCTACATATATTATGTACTAGCTGTGCCCGCGACTTCGTTCGCGTGCTGTAGGGGTGCTCGAGTTATGTTTTGAAAATACATGTTTCTAATAATATAAAATTTTATCAATTAGTATTAAATACAAAAAATGAAAACACGGGGACCGGATTTGAACCTCAAATTTGTCGGCTTCTATTCTACTATTTACCGCTCCACTTAGCCAGTTACGATGGGTGTCGAAATAAACATTTTTACCGAAAATATTAAATAAACTCGTTTAAATCACAAATTTCTTAACTATCGACCTTAGTAACCACGGATACATATCGAGCTATAAATTTTCAGTGTGATAAGCTGACCTCTTATTGTAAGGGAAAGCTATACAATACGTGGTCAGCTTTTACTGGAAATGTATAACATGATAGTAGCCGTGTGTACACAAAAAAAAGAAAAGAAGAAGAAAAAGTTACACTGTTCAGTTCCTGTGAGCGTAGCGTAGCGTGATGATACAAATTTATGTTAAAAAGTCGACCCCTTAGTAGCGCTACTGTGAAAGTTCTATCGAAATTGTTAAATTCTTACGTTTCATCACCATCATACATTATACACAAAATATGTTACATTGCTCGACTCCTATGAGTGATAGTGCGATGAAATATGTTTACTATAAGTCCTCGATCCCTAATAAATTATACTACAGTGAAAGTCGCATCAAAGTAAGTCCAATACAACATTATTTTGTATAACCAATCAATCGTGACCTCTGCTTTGTATGGGACTGCTTACAATGGAGCGATCAAGCCGTATCTACGGATCTAGTCAACTGTTGCAAATGAAAGTTGTTAAGTTAGACTATTATCTACCTATATGAATACTGTAAAGTTTCATTGAAATATTTTTCGCTGTTTTCCTGAGATGGGGGTAACTTCTTTTTTTTTTGTTGGCTCTCAGACTTTCATCCCATAAATACAAAGTCGGTGATCTAGCGATACCTTTATTTTTCCTACACTCTACTAACGACTAACAACGACAACGAAGTAGTCGGTGAGAATTCGGTGACCGTTACTGCCCCTCGTAATGATTTTATCGTCTTGAATCTAACAATAGTAGCTATTTAAAATACTCGGAGAAAACATCCAAATTATAAACTTTACATTTTCGTAAACACATAAACCCAATTAAAAGAACAAATATTTCGATCCCATCGCTATCTAGGGAGACTAAAGACAAATTTAAAGAAACACGGTAATATTTAATTAATATGAAATGAAAAAATGAAATGTGCTGAAAATAATAAAGAAATAGGTAATAATTATATTATTCTATTCACTGAGAAATTGGTAGCCGACAGATTATTCTAGTCATCCTCAAGTCAATGAATTTTCAGCTGCTGTGCATCAGGCAAAAGGCTATGTTGTAAAAAGAATGTTCTATGAACTTAATTTGCTGTTCTCCAGAATGCAAACGATGTTAGCCCTTATCAATTTGCAATGGTAGCAGTAAACAGCAAGCACACGTTATTATAATGCTGCCAATAAGGCTTTGAAATTCCTAATTACCTATTTGATTCCAAAAAGCCCATCCTACAGGTTTCCGACAACTTCTATTGATAAAAAAAAATCTACCCAATCCTAATAAAATCTTAATAATTATCTTATCTCAATATTTACTGGAAATACAAAATCTCGGTCTTGGTTAAAAAGTTTATTAACGCCATCTAGTTTCAGAAAAATGTAATAAAAAAATAATGAAATTACAGTTACGTCGAAATATCAGGTAGCGCATTTAAAAAAGTAATTATCTCGTGAGTAAGGTATTATTGTCGTATACTTTCATCACGCTTCACCTTTTGGAGCATAGCAGTCAGTGAAATACGTACCTTAAAGTAAGATGCCGAAGAAAGAACGTTTATCAGTAAAAAAAAAAATACTGGGCATTACTAAATATACCATTTTACTAATTTAAGAACTGGATCAAGTGAGGAGTTAAAATGAAAACAGGAACTGTGAAACTAAAACGAAGATTAATTTTGCTTAGCCCCCTAGACGAATAGGGTGATGATTATTATTACATATTTTGACCGGACCTGTGAATTATAATAATACAATATTTCATTAAGATTTGGCTCTTAATAATGAAGTGGTAGCTCATAATAGTACACAGGCATAATGCACTTTAGCTCACCCCCCATAGATAATAGCGTGATAATTTATAGCCTATATGTTGACCAGCCCTTTGACAGATATTACTGCAAAATTTCATGAAAGTCTGTTCAGCGGTTTGGCCGTGAAGCTCGGACAGACAAACAGACAAACAGACAAACAGACAAACAGACAAAAATTCTAAAAACTATATTTTTGGCATCAGTGTCGATTATAGATCACGTAGCAATTTTTTTTTTTTTTTAATCTTCAATGTACAGTTTTCGCTTCGTTACGATTTTATTATAAGTATAGATGATGTGATAACATCTGTTTATTTAGCTACTACGCTGTTATTATTCTAGTCATTCGCAAATATCTCTGCGCCATTATTTTTCTAATTATTCCAAAGACATTTTCTTAATTTATATTTAAATTTCTACTTATAAAAGTTAATTAGGGTATTATTATACTGATAACAAGCATTGCACTTTGTGCTGTAGGATAAATTATTAAATTAAACATAGACTCGTCTGAGTTATGTGATTTATTTTAGTATTTAAATATGCTTTATAGTAAATTTATTGATAATTAATTTAAATTTGTACGCCACTGAAGGCTAGACAGCGATCCCTATATTTTATAACATCCTTTTATACCTATGTTCTACATAAAGATTTTGATTAATATTAAAAGACTAATATTATCTATAAAGTATCTCTCGATAATAAGCCAAGTAAAAATATTAACAACTAGCTGTTGCCCGCGGTTTCAAACGCTTTTTTATCAAAATAAAATATAGTTTATATCACTCACACACCCATACACAAAGT
This sequence comes from Allophyes oxyacanthae, assembly GCA_932294325.1. Classification (NCBI taxonomy): domain Eukaryota; kingdom Metazoa; phylum Arthropoda; class Insecta; order Lepidoptera; family Noctuidae; genus Allophyes; species Allophyes oxyacanthae. The sequence continues at coordinate 10,861,140 of OW028613.1, read as the reverse complement.
TTCAGTAGTATTTTGAACAATGGCGTCATTAGGTAGTTCCTTTTTGGAAACTCAGAACGCTTACTACTAATATTGAGATACACGGAGAATACTGTTCTATTTTAGACAAACAAGCTATCACGAAACACGACGATGCTAGTGGTTATTCGCATGTATTATGTATATGTGTTGTATTGCTCTCTGGATTGCATGTCACCCTGTTACGTAACGGGTGTATTGGAAGGACATGCCAAGTGTACGTGTAACACGAATTACATTACCGATACGATCCAGTATAACCACTATTAGAAGTTACATCAAAAATAATCGTAGACGATAAAGTTGGCCAGTACGAGGATTGTCGGTGTACTTATACCCGGCGTACGTATATTTGTGATTAAATTGTATAATTTTTGCAAAACGATTAAAATTCAACAGTTATCTACTTTCCTTTGCAGGAACGAAAATTGCTTATAAAGCTACAAGAGGAATTTTCTTTTGTAATCCAAAAAAACTGAACTACTTATACAAGTGTTAAATCCGGCAGTTGCCTTTTCTTTTGAACGAATGAAGATTTTCAATGTAACTTTTAAACGTGGTCCTACTGTTCATAAACTTTTACAACCACTTCATTTTCTAGAAGGAATAAACAATTTTTTTAGGTTTGAAAGATAATTTAATATCGTTGTAAGTAACACTCTAGCTGTGAACACCAATGATATGCTATGAACTCCCAACGCCATCGTGTTTCATAAATTAATATATTATATCAGAGGTAATCGATTTCACTTGACATTTGAGACGTCAAGAAGGGTAGCCAATGTTGCCGACCAGTTTTTTCATCGACACCTGACTGATCGAATAGTGATAGCTGAAAAACATCGTCTTATTATGCATCTGAAATGTTTACTGGATTCCCAAATATTTTTACAGTATGAAACGTGTACGTACTACTGTAACGTGAAACTTTTAGAGACAAAAAATGCGAATAAATATTTATGTGCAAGCAGTCAATAAATTTAAGACTGAGTTTCGAAATGTTTCGTGAATAATGTGGATAAGGTGACGCACGCGCTAGCCTTGTGGATGCGCCCCATTTCACAACCACTCGTACACGACGAAAGTCGCACGTTACACGATAAATTGTTATGAATGTAGGTACCTGCTCACTGTTAGTTTTGAACAAAGCCACTTAATATTCAAGCAATGCTTCTTATCTGTGCATCTACTGCATTATCTTGGACAAAACATCACGATGTTAACTCATAATAAAGGCATTAACCGCCTCCTGCATTCAAATGCGTGGGTGCACCAACTCGCTAAACTGAAGGTCGGTCCTGATTATGCGGACACATTGTTGTCACGATCATACGACAAATAAAATTCCAAAACACGCAAAATAGAAAAATATCCCATCTTTGTAAATCATAACATTTAAGTTTCGGAAGATTCATAATTATTTAGTTTTTGATGAAACTTAGATAGAGATAAAATATACAAAAATCTGATTAGGTATATTCTGTCAAGACCGGCAATACAGTGTCAATAAAATTATCATAACTAGTGATCGCCCAGTGGTCGAAAATCGACTGTAAGATCATATTCATATAGTGTTCTGCACTCCTTCTCCATATAAACTTTTAATTATGCCAAATCTCAAACTCCTCCGTGGGCACAATATGCTTATAATAAAGGGTACAAAATTTCTCTTCACGTAGATAGAAGATAGATTAATATTTCAATTGTTTTTGATTCTTTTTTGTTTAGCGTGGTGAGAACCCTTCAAGGGAAATCCTCCGCCTGGCGGAGGGGTGTGCCGGCTAAACTCACCACGGTGGTCCACTTTCGGCACCAGATGGTGGAATTCGGAACCAAGGCCCACCACGGCGCTACGTCTGTTATGGCACATCTCATATTATCTCCCATACAAAACTTCAATACCTGCTCGACCCAAACGCATGGGACAACTGATTATTTTTTCGCGATTACGATGTGGATCCCATAGAGAAAGTTGTTCAGTTTGTTGATCTGATCCACACCCTTAAAGATGACCACGCATTTCTGATACACGTTTAATAATTATGCTCGGTCCTCTCCAACAGTCACTTTTTCCAAGATTCTATCTTTATTTGTGAGTGGCGTCAACCTGCTAGACAAACAGACGGTTACTGAGGTAAATTGACTAATTATTGATCGCATTTAATTGTTTGATCTGTTATAGTACAGATCATAAAAATAAATGCGCTCAATACTTAGTCAACAGGATACTTGCAAGGATACAAGGATGTAAGGATGTTTGTAGTTTCCCCCTTCCGCTTTGTAGCCTGAATTTTGATTTATTTGATGTTGTTTTTTTATTGCTGACGTTCCATTTGTATTTTAACTGCATAAGTTGGTTTGTCCAACAATTTTATTGAGCGCTCATACGTGCTCTACATTTTGCAGTTTCGCTTTGGTTTTATATAACCTGTAATTAAATAAATAAGTAATCTCAGTAATTAATCGTAGACGTAATGAAGATTGTTTCTTCATTTACTTAAAAATAAATTTATACATAAAATCAGAAATAAGATTAGTCGTGTTACTTAGTCTCTACATAATAAATGATTTTATTAATTGGTACAGTTCTTTTGAATAGATACCTTGAGATCTAGGACCTGGGACCTGGCACCTGGGTCCTAAGTAGCGTTGCCAGATTCTACTTTATAAATATGGGGACTAAAATGAAAAAATAAAATGCGGTTCTGGGACGAAAACATCGGGACGTAGAAAACTATGGTTTTATAATATCTACTCGCTCGCTTTGTGCGCTGCTTCCTTCGCTGACTAACTACCGTGCCAGCCAAATTACTGAGATGAAAAAGCCGGATTTTGGGCTTTCCGCTCAGGGTGTTGACGATTGTGGGATGCGTCCCGAGAGGGCTAAAAACGGAACGTCCCACCAAAAGCGGGACATCTGGCAGCACTAGTTCTAGGTATCGTAGAGATCTCAAAGATAAAAAAAATAAAATTATAATTAGTATCAACTTGTAGTAAGTAAGTACCTATATGTAGACATGAGTGAGTCATACTATTATGATGTCTCTTCTTGTTTATCACTAGGTTTTCCCTGCCTTTTGTGTCCTTTGCTGAAAGGAAAAGTGCTCATTATCGAACACACGATCAGCACTTTCGTCCAAACCATCACTTAGTGAGTGTATAGTGCTGCTTGCGCCTGATGTAATTCTTAATCACCACTTATGACTACCTGGTATTTTATTCTTAGCTGAAGACCGTACATTATAATATGGTTCGTCATAAGATGTGCATTTAATGTTGAAAGCGTTAGTGGCAATGGGTGTAGCACTATTCACGTGAAACTCTATTTTCCTATACTCTTTTACGGATAATTAGCTACTTCATCTCATGCCTTGCCTTTTCCCAGCTAAGTTGGGGTTGGCTCCCAGTCTAACCAGATACAGCTGAATATCATCGTTTTTGCTGCAGAAATAAAATATTTTTCTTTCTTTCTATCAGTATTTTACACGGAGCGACTGCTATTTCCATCATGACCTCCGCCACCCAATTACCGGGAGACACTGTTAAGTATATTGTTACTGTTAATGTTAACTATTTGTAACTACTGTCAGACGCGTCGAATATAACCTATATAAAACGTTTTGTCACTTGTCAAACTTTAACTTTTACATTTTACATCACGGTGCAACAGTAGATAGTTAAATTCTATGGTAACACCAATTCTGAGAACTCTATTATGTTTTCAATTTAAACGGACCTTAATCGAGCGGAGAGGTTGATGTTACTGTTAAAGTTAACTTTGACAGTAAAAATAACGTAGCCCTTGGTGCAACCCACCCTAAACGAAGCAAACAGATGGACAGACAATTTCACTTTCGGATTTATAATTTTTAGTAAAAAAAAAATTGTAGGTATCATAATACGTACCGCATTCCATACATAGCAGTAATAATTTATCTCCAGTGTAAGGTTTAACAGGAACATCCGTACATGACTTCACAGAATTCTCGGTACTAAATACGGTTCGTAATAATTATGATGAGACTGCTCAACTACAAGAATAACTGTTGCGGTAAATTACCAAATAAGTATATTTACCCACATTAATAAATAACGTAAGTGTATAGTTCTCAATGTAGGTTTATACGCAAGCTTACATGATTTCTCACGGGACAATTTAATAATACAGAGAGCCAAGCACGGGGGTTTTTGATATATCGTAACGTTAACGTAAGCAAATTTTGAATAAAAAGTACTATTTTATCGCATTTTTGTTTAATTTTACGCAACATACACATTTGTTTCATGAAAATGTAAAAATATATTTTTATGTATTTTCAAAAAATATCATGGTTTGTTTAAACGTGTATTTTTGATTTAAAATTTGCTTACGTTAACGTTACGATACGTCTAAAACATTCGTGCTTGACCCTCTGGGTCATTAATTCATTATATATTATAACAATAAGTACACACAAACAACTACAAGTAGATACAATATAGTTAACTAATGTTTTTTTAAATATGATTTCAATATTCCAAGTGTCATCGGGGCATAATTTAAAAACTGAGACAACATAATTCATTCTTTCAAAATTTTCTTTAATTGCTTGAAGTTCGTGCAGATTATATCATTTATAATAAAATGAAGCCTTTCAAACTATTACGTGGTAGTTATTGCATAAATTAAACCTGCAGTCAGGTATGATTACAATTTATACAAATATAAATTCTGACGATTAACATTAGTTGTAAAATACAGTAGTAGAGCTATATATATATAATATAATTATAATATAATATATATATATATATAGTATTATAGTGCTGCTAATAGTATAGATTTAATACCGGTTTATATAATTACATACGTCTTTGGTTTTATAAAATAGTAATTACAACACGTAGACATATATACAAGTCTGTGACGTAGACGTACTACACGTAGTTTTACTTTCAAATAAAAATGAACACGAATATTAGTGGAAGGAAAAATTTGCTAAAATATTGACATTTTAGTTCACTGTTGTTGCTCTGTAGTCTTTAGTGAGAAGCATTCAATTAGTATCCATTATTATTTATTACCCACCTGCTAAAAACCATATTTTCAGAATTTGATTAATGTTGTCTAATAATATGTTGGCTTTTAGTATAATAATATACGTTAAAAAATGTTTATTACGTACGTTAACATTTAGTTGCTATACGTTTTGTTAATTCAATATAAGAAGTATATAAATATCCTGTTATATTTTTATATACTACACGAAAATGATGATATTATGATATGATTAATGGGTTTGAACAAACTCAATCTATTTATTTTTTGTCCTTCTATCTTAATTATAATAGCAGTAGTATCATATAAATATATGACCTCAAAAATTATTTATAAAATTAATATGTTGACAAATTATTTATTTTATTGTTAATACGAGCATATTTCTAATAAATTGAGCTTTTATTAGTTATTTTCGATTTGAAGCATGAAGTTGACAACTTAGTAGAGTGTTGTGCCCGTACGGCTGTATATGATTCATTGTAACACACTCAAAATTGAACACTTCCGCCCCTGCATTGTTTGGCGACCCTAACATGCGATTTTTTAATGATTAAAAGTCTGATCGTTCAATCTCAGACCAATAAAGAAGTATTGGTCTGAGCGTTCAATTTTATAGGTATCGTCTTAACATACTGGCCGGCTAGACTGATTTTGTACTTGTAGGGCGACACATGTAGTCATGACCATGACTTCATCAGAGGTGAAAAAGGAAGCTGCGATAAATTAAAAAAAAAGTACTTAATCCTATCTCCTTCCTCACGAATGATGCATTTCCTTGTCAAACATCAAGATCAAGTTCAGCAGTTTAGTCGTGAAAAGGTAACAAACAGCATTTATAATAAGTATGACTAGTGTGTTGGTACCTCATTTCAAATTACCTATTATGTTTTCCAAACTCTGGTTTATTTTGATAGCTTTCGTCACAATAAGGATTTATACGAAAATTTGTCGTATAATAAGGAGCATTTACATTAGTCTTGTACCTCGGTGCTACTTTGTACGAGATTATTACTGGTTACTACTCCACAGTAGTAAGTATCCCATTAGGTACTAGTTATTTAAACACACGAGCTAGTGGTCGTAGAATACGTTATTGAAAGGAGTACCTAACCGCTAGGTACAATAATTATGCTCCGAGAAATAATAATGCTGGACCTACATTTTTATATAACAATTTTAATCCTAAATTGTAGGAATACTACAGTTTTTCAATTAAATTTTTTAATATTAAATTAATTCGAATTTCAAAATTAAGTTTTCCATGGTTGGACATAAATATTGAAAATAACGTTTTATTCGAAATTGTAGTATTCTGCTCGTGTTTATTTACAATTATTTCTTAAAGCTTTAAACAATTCTTTAATTAAGCTATTCTTAGTTTTCTAGATATAAAGGTTTTTGTTAGCAATGTGGATTCATTACTCTCGAGTGTACTCTCCTAATGTAAATGCGCCTTAAAGCCAGTTCACATGGTAGTGAGGTGGCGAGTACTCAGCGCCTTGGCCCTGTTCACCGGCCTCATTTATCCTCAAGCCATGGCGAACTTATCTTCCGCTTTAGACCACACTTGGGCTGTTATTTTGTATTCGCGAGAACAGATTTCCGCTAGCCGATATTATTAACATTTGACCCCGAATTGGTTGAGTATTGTCCAACTTTAACTGACTCGCACAATATGCATCAGACATACTAATATATCAATAAAATTGATTGATTGAAAATTGATTGATTTTGCTATAGTAAAATTTATTAAAGATCGTGTAGTTTGATTCAGTAGCGCTTAAATAGGTCTGGTGATAGGTAGGTACACTTTCTTGATCCGTCGCTCGATACATATTAATTATTATCACTGTCTATCAATATATCTGAATGATAAGGATACCTGTTTCTCATTGAACTATTATGTACTACGTAATAGAGACACCGCATGACCGCACTTCATTACGCTGCCGCTGTCCCATTCAATTGCGGCTATGTCGCCGCACTTCATGCATCTGATTTACTATTCTCTTTCATCCATAAACTTGTATAACGGGGAAGTTTATGCTTTCACCCCCCCATCGCCACGCTCCTCCTTCCTGTGTGTGGTGCATGACGAGCAAAATTTTCTAGATTCTAACTGTACGTAGGTAATTCGTAAGATAAAGAAATATGGTTTGAAAACTAGTTGACCCAGCCAAGTCTTCAAACATCTAACGACTCTCCTTACGAGAACTTAATATAAATTATTCCCTTCATTGTCTCTGCATCACCCTAAGGTTGTCTGGTAGAGAATGCCAACGGCATTAAGACCGCCTTTGTACATTGTACATGAAGCATTTTAAATAAATAAATGTATGGAAAAGTATTTTCTATCGCTGTTATTTGTTTAACTTTGTAACTGTAGGCAGTTAAAGGTGTGATCTTAAAGTCATGACCTTTTATAGCAATAAAGGTAAAATAGCACCAAGCCGCAGCTGGTCGTATTATTGTAGTAGCTCCGAAACAAAACGAGTAATAGGAAAGAAAATAATACGCAGGTAGTATTTCCCAGTGAGCGAGCGATGAGCATCACTCACAATATAGGCATGGTAGCATTATTATGGTAATTCGTCAGGTACGGTAGGTATACACCGTACCTACGCCATGCTTGCATGGCCGTTTTCTATGACAAACGGCCTATTGTGAAACTTTTGGGACATCTGTTCGTGTTCATAACATTACGAAAGATTTGTACTTAGCATTGGCACGTATATACGTGGACATATGTAGAAAAATTACTTTAAATCTTGAAGAACGTTCACAGGTGTTATGATATCCTAAACAGAAAATAAACAATTATGCTTTAGTTGATAAATATATTTCTTTAAAAAAATAGCAAACGATGACTTATGTGCTATTATGCTAATAACTATGTAAGTACACCTAACCAAACAGTATAATTATTTAATTAGAGCATGTGTTTTATAACTTATAATTTATATAACAAGTAAGTATAACTACTAACAATGCCATCAAACTCTAAAGTAAAAAGTAACTAAAAAGTAAAAACTCGCCGATAACCGACACATAGTTTCAGGTATTTTTCAATTAAAGATAGAAAGAAAGAAAAAAGTATTTATACATATTATACCTAGTCTACCTATATATTATTAAAATAATATAAAATAATATGTACATATGTATGTGTATGTATGTATTATGTTATATATATTTTTTTTGTATTTAGTATATTATTATATTATAGTTTTTTTTTAGTAATTACTCTGTATATTTCTAATGCAAGTGTGGATGAGTCATAATGCGGTTCAAAATTAAAATATTTGTGACTAACACAGCTCAGTAAAACAGCTGAACCAACAGAAACACCTGCGCAGAGCCAAACACCATCCTGCGTCATCTGGTTAATTTCGACACACAACACCACGCCAATAAATAACATTACATTCATTAAGCAAAAATATATATCCACAATATACACACTGACGTTATTATCGGTCACATGTGTCACTTGAATGAAAGTCACTTTACATTAACATCCATATTATTCATTAATCATTTCATTTATTCGCAAGCAACTAGAGCCCTAGCTAAAAAAAATGGTAGCATACTTACAGAAACGTGTCTCCAAATAAGTCATACTTTCTAGCGGTGACATGATATTCTACCAGCTTTAGACTAATATAAAAAAAAGGGAAATGTATGAAATTGTAAGCTAAATTAAATAAAAATGTATTAAAAAGATTCTCGTAAAGAAAACAATAATCAACGCGTCACCACCAGGACCTCTTTCTATTCATTTTGACTTTGATAAGGAACAGAAAATAATTTCGAGAAATGTACGAGTTGTTGGGTACATAGATATTATATATAAAAGTGTATTTGTTGTATATACGGGTATATTTGTTGTATATAAGTGTATATTTTATATAACATATTGGGTATACAGGATATTTTTTTATGTAGTGCGCAGAATTTGCAGCGTGATTCAGTGTCCGTTCACAAATGCAACCGCAGTACTAAAATTCACTCCAAAACAAAACGAAAATTCGACTTAGTATTGGGGACACGCATAATTTACTAGTGCAAGCCATACCAAATCAAATTTTTATTTTGTTTCGGAGTGAATTTTGGTACTTCGGTTGCATTTGGGAACGGACACCGAATCACTCTGGCGTACCTACTACATAAAAAATTATCCTGTTGAAGTGTTTATTTTGCTTTATTTTGAAATGGCACTAAAACACTACTTGTTTGAAACTACATTATGTGTAGAGAAATGTAACATAAATTTTGCAAGAATAACCTAGTCCTACAGATTTCGAAAGAATCAAAGTATAATTAAGTTCTATTCTGCACGATCTGTTACAAAATTAGCTATAAATGTAACCAGCCATGTAGTTAAGTAGGTCATGTAATCAATCATGACACGTTTTACCGTTGATTTTTAAAGAAAAACATACATTAGAATTTTCAAGTCTACTAGAGGCAAGTTCACAGAACACAGAAACCTCTTTTCTGTGTTCTGTGGGCAAGTTATTGTTATATATTATATAGTATGGTTCGATTAATTCGACTATTCGCCGTAGGGAATGCCAAATGACCCCTAACCTATTCGGCATAACAACTATTCGCGGCATCTCTAGTTATGTGTATAAAACGTGTGCTATAGGTGCAGGAAGGGTGATAATGGCGACTATTTATCGCGTGAGTATGACCAACAATATACCTGCACAAAGAGAGTGTTGTAAGCACTACGATAACTAAAGCGATTACGTTATAGGAACAATGGACACATAAGGTTAAATAAAATAAATAAAACTAGCAATATAGGTACCTACTTTTATTCAGCTTATTGTGAGATGGAAGTTAGGCTTCTCGATTTTTTTCGAAAGTAATCAGGTTATTCACATGAGTGAATTATTATAAATACATAATTATGCTGCTTCCCCGAAGCCTTCGTCGTTTGAACTTTTGAAGCAAGTACGTAATAAATATGTCTGCGATAACATTTTAGATTTTATCGAAATGTAGATCGGTTTACTCATAATTTAAATTGCAAAAAATAACACATTTAAATTTTAAATTGTTTACAAACGAGATGTTGAGACAGATAAATTTATATACCTATTTTGAATGTGACATAAAACGCATAGAAGTTATTAAATACCATGAACTGCGTATGACCGCGTTCCGAATCCATACTTTTATGGCGATTTCATAGAGGTCAATGCACTCTAATGAGCTACTTTCAACGAAATTATTTCTTGTGGACTTATTAATAGTAAACTGGACTGCTAATATCTATAATATCGAAATTAATTGTAGCACATAATAGCAATAGCCACTTATTACTATATCGACCGGTAGTTTGTCATTTTCTAATAAAACAAATTCTTTAGTAGCAAATATGTTGTTCAAATATTATCCTATTTTAATATAATATCGTTTTCAATGTTGGAATTGTATTAAGCGTGTAGTAGAGCAAACTGATGGTTTGTTAGCTACTGTTAAACATATTTGATTTGGACATAACGAGCGCTAACACCACGACGAGACTGCTACAATCGCAAATATTGGAAAAGTACGAGGAAGCTGTCAACACGCGTACACGCCACTGTATGATGACCATTTCAAAGAAACTAGATCGTTTTCAACTTCAACGGGATTTTGCAATAAAGGCCTTGTCGGAATCCAAATAAAATTATACTAGTTTGGATAAAATCAATTAACTAGTACTTAGTACTTACCTGAAAACAGTTAAAAAAAAGGTTGAAGTTAGTATTTACTACGACGACACGACGCGACGGTTTGGTGTCGGTATTACTTAATTCTAATTATATGGATTTTATTTATCTTATGTACAAGTACCTATAATGTAATTGTGATAAAAATGATGTTGGTATAATTATAAAAGATATACAAAACCGATTGAATACACCCTATTAAAACTTTCTTTATGTAGGTATTTTGTAGTATATAATAACATAATTAATATTAGGTAACAGTTTCGAGCGAAGGTATGGCACTCGTGGGTTGCAGCTAAAAACCAGCAGTAATACTGCACACTGCTGTACTGTACTGTACAGCAGTAATAGGAGGCAGTAATACTGGCCAGTATTACTGCCTCCTGACATTAAGCGGAGCTGCGGCCCCTTTGGCACAATAACACATTTTATTATAAATGTTTTCTTTGTGTTTCCTTAATTTTTGTTGTGCTAATAAACTCTTTTACTAATATAAATATTCCGTGCTTTTTAAAATTTGAAGATGAAGTGCGTATTTCAATTAATATCAGTTATTTATAGACTATGTATATACAGATTTCGTTGACTAGTGCGGCTAACTGACATAATTAATTAATCCAGTTTCAATACGTCAATGATACGCAGATGTTAGGCTATAAATATACGAAATATTAATGTTACACGATCTTCGATTTTATGGTTTACTTCTAAATTTTAGTATTAGATATAAACGGGTAAGATGAGAATTCAATTTTCTCATAAATAACTTCATCTATGTCATTGTAAACAAATAAATCGTACAAATATACCGTACCGTCAAACTTTGCAACTTTGCCTATACTCCTAAGTACAGGCAAATTTGCGAAGTTTGACGGAAAGTTAGGACTTTTCCTGGGATAAAATCGTACTAATATTATTATATTATAGCTGCAATTATAATTATACACTAGGTACCTCTTATTACGTACGTATCAATATCATACACTAACGTTCATTCAGATAGTCCAGGTAATATCCAAAAATTCTATAGAATCCGTGGTCAAAATAATTATTAGGCAATCGAAAATACACATGTATGTCAATGAACAGACCTTTTCAATTCTTGTGTCGTAAAGGATTACTACCTAATTGATTAAAGTAATTCTCATCGGTAATCCTCTGATGACCTAAACGTGTCCTATTTTTTATATTATGTACGGATTTAAGTACGTAAATGTATGGAAACCTGTTTACCAACTTCCTTAAGTCTAAAGACGGGAAAAATGATTTTCCCGTGATGTCAAGGTAGTTGTTCTTTTTTATGTTGTACAGAGATTGCATGTTTCAATTTCAATTTATTTTAATTTATTTCCGTAATGGTATAGAATAGAATAGAAAACATTTATTCGATACAGGATATACATCCACGTAGGTAGGCATGGTAGGTTACATGGTAAAGATAGACAGATGGAATATCGTCTAATCTGATACTTTATATGTCCGTGGTTGTTGATTTTGTCGGTTTGACTGTCTGTATGTACATTACATTTGTATGTACAATATAAAATTAAAATCTTTTTAAGGTGGTCGACTTTTGTGTTCGGAAAATATACCGTTAAATGAAACTTTAAGATTATGTTGTGTTGACGACTGAGCTATAATTTTCTATAACTGCCTGTGTAGAGCGTAGTACTTTTGTGATAATTTCTGTCAATTACTTACTTATATACTTCAAAGTTAAAACAATGATATCTACTAATAGAGTCATTTGTATTATTCGCACGATGCGTTGTTTTTCACGTAACTGCGTTGTTTTTCCGAATAAATAGTACGCGACATATTTTACGATATTTTCGTTTACTCAAGACTTTACCTTTAGTTTGTTATTGGTGGTCGAGCGTTTTGCTTTTCTGTTTAGATATCTATACAGTTTCATAAATGAGTTCTTATTTCATTTCTTAATTTGATAACTAGCGTCCTGTCCCGGCTTTGCACGGGCATGGACATTTATTTATAATTTTATATTAAACAATAATAATAATAATTTTGTTCTATCATCAACAGTTTTCGCAGCGCACGCGATGTAAGAAATAATAGGTATAGGTAATTTTTTTACACCTTGGGTCACATTATTGGAGTTTTCGTACAGATCCTTTTTTTTTTGAAAATGATATAATTATACTCGTATTTCTCAGTAATAATATAGCATGCTACTGGTGAAAGAACATTTAAAATCGGTCCAGTAGTTTTTGAGTTTATTCATTACAAATAAAAATACAAATCTTTTCTCTTCATAATATTAGTGTAGATAAAGCAATAGAAGGGTGTAGGCACAGAGTAGTACTTAAATTGTAACTTACTGTAAAAAAAACAAGCTTGTCTAAAGTTAATTTCTAAGGCCATGACATAGAAAACAAACTACGTTAACGTGTTTTGTCATGTTATGTCATACTTAGGTATTAAAAGTAGGCAAGTTTATGTGGACACGGTTATACCAGTTGCTTCATTCAAGGCATTGATCGTACCAATCCTTTTTTGCTCTTATGGATTGGTAACAGTTCGACGTCATTTGTTTTTGACAATTGAAATAACGTATATAAATAATTAGCTATAGGTACCCTCGACTCTGTGCGTGAAGAAACCGGAGGCTGCACTTTTAAAATTAAAATAAGAATAGCCCACGTCCTTCTTCATGATGCACACTATTCCCTTGTTAAATTTCATCAAGATCGGTTCAGTCGTTTAATCATGAAAAGTTAACAAACAGACAGAGAGACAGACGTACTTTCGCATTTATAATACAGTGTGATTGGAATAATAAACAAGTTGTAACTTCAGACCGGAAAAAATAGCGTAAACTCAGGAGGATTATTCTCAGCAGTGAATGACATGGGTTGAATATATAGAAGACAACTTGTTGAATGGTATTCATGTATATCATTACATTACATGGTCTTGTCACGGTCAATAACAAGTAAAGTAATGTATTCTTTTTTCATGTTTTGCTCTGTGCAACAAAGAGTGCATCAGTTACGAGATCTATGTAAAGGAACGACCTCGAGACATGCATTAAAACGCATTAAAGCCACGCGCCGTCTGTGCATAAATATGTAATATAATGCACTTTACTGCATCCAGGGATGTCAGCAGGAATGAGTTCGCAACGCTGCTGTACGTAGTGTACGTACCTATGTGTGAGAGTGCATTGTATCATTCATAAATATTCTGTGACAATATCTCGCATCTCGATTCGAATCGCACTCTTACTGTAGGTTGAAATTTGACGAATTGACATACGATAACCAGGAGATGAGGCAGCTACGGCGTCCGGAAAGCTGTAGCGAGCTGGGCTTCTTGCTGCCCTCTCTATCCTCGCCGCCCCCCAACGGAGGCAACCACATGAACCCAGGGTTCCCGCCTCCGCTATCACCCATAACAAAGCTGTGAATATGCTCTAGTCGCGTTTACAGCTCCTGTAAATAAGTTACACGTTTATTATCGTACGACAATTTGTCAACCGACAATAAGAGTGAGATTTGAATCGAGATGCGAGATGTTCTTTCCGAATATAGCTTTGCTTATGTGGAAGCGGGAGACGCGGAGTCGGAGAGACAAGTTCGCTGTCGAGTAGAGTATCAATGAATTTTGCCCCAATTGCGTTAATTGCCTCTACAGATTTTCTCGATTGTATCAATAGATATTTATAGTTGATATTAATCAACTATAAATCGATATAAAATATAATATTGATATATAATATTCGTCGATTAGTTCAGTATTGATCATGAGAACTTTTTACAAAACATTTTCTAGTTAAATCGTTCAAATTTATGGCATCTTTTCCCAGCCATGGACAGTACAAGTTGAGGATAAAAAATATCCAATGAATCGAAATTAATATTTTTTGGATATTACTCAACAACCGATTACCAGATCTGCGAACCCTAGGCGCAGTGCAGTGGAACAGCGCAGTAACTTGCTATAACTTTCATGTGCAACGTCCCTGACCTGACCTCCAGGACACTTGGCCACTCTTTCGTGGTATGTCTTATTCATCATGCCTATTTTATTTTTATTCTGTGACCGACTGGTTCTGCGACCAAGGTCCACAGTATTTTTGCAATTATATTATAGTTTTTACTAGTCGATCGGGTTAGAAACACTACTCTGCGCTGTAAAACGCAAATAAGAGACGTTGCTCTGACTTCCGGCAAGCTGAAGTGGCATTGGGCGAGACGAACTTGATGCCTCTAACAAACAGTCGATAAGCACTCTAATAATAGGAATATGTCGAAGACTCAGGGAGAGGTCTTTACCAACAATGGGACACTGAGGGTTTTTTTTAATATCAATTTGGAGTCAACAAACTTTGTTTGTAATTCTGATGTGTTCTCCAGCAGTTTTGAATAGGCTAAATTCGCTTTGCAATAAAAATAATTATCAATACACTGAAGGCCAGTGCAATACTCTCGAATAGCAGGAGCTAAACCCAAGCAACTTCTGACCCGAACACAGCCTAGCTTCTATCTTTAATATTATAGGTAGAGGTAAAATTTGTTTGTTAGTTTGTATGTAGGGGGTAATCTCTGGAACTACAGAACCAATGCTAAAAATTCTTTCACTAATAGAAAGCTACAATATTCCTGAGTGATATAGGCTATATTTTATTTTGATAAAAAAAAAACGCGCGGATAAAACTGCGGGCATCAGCTAGTATTAAAATGATGACATGGAGACACCATAGACCTTATAAATACGTCATTATCCCTATGTTTAAGTAGAGTCAAGTATTATTGACTCGTTGTGTAACATTCTCATTCATATTATCATATATCTACCTATGTAGGTATTTAGATTCGGTAATGTTTACGATTGTGAATGGAGTATATTCGTTTATTCGATTACTTATCAATCCCAGATTTTCCCCTGATGGTTATAGATAAGAATTATTTATTGTTTATATTTCCATTTTATTTTACAGTCAGTTGTAGGTACTAGAGTTTTTTTTTGTCATACAAATGTGTTTGGTTAGGTTATTGACTTTTAAAACTGTAGCACCATCAAATATTGTGGTATTAGATTGTGATGTAATAACAAAACGTTGCAATTAGTATCTTAACACCTGTCTTGAGCAAAAGGTTTGGCAGGTGTACCTAGGTATTATTGTAAGGGTTGCCAACTTCTTTTAGAAGTAATAAGGTATATTAGTGGTCGTCCAGTTGTCAAAATTTACATATTATGTAAATTTTAGCTTTCTGCACTCCTTCTCCATTATGTCAAATATCACACTCCTCTGTGCGCGCAATACATTATACCTAAGCTTAAAAGGGGGTACAACATTTTCTCTTCACATATTAATAATATAGTATAGATTATCTGATTTCAGAGAGAGTAATTAAAAAGAGTACCTACACAGAGTATAAGTATAATGTAATGTAATAATAATTGAATTTTTAATTCGATGCAGTAACTCGACACTTAAAAGCTAAATTTTTAATTGTGATATATCGTGTTCTGATCGTCAAATTATCAATTTAATTTTTTTTTTTTGCGTATGAGTACATTAATACGTTCATAATATTTTATTCATTCCGTTTTTCACCTTAATTGTTTATTTAGTCAAAAATTTTATCCCACCAACTGTCAAGTTACTGCATTCAAATAGAAATTAAACTACCTACCTATACGTAAGGTAACTTATAGGTAAAACTGTAGACGTCAACTTTACTTAGATAACAATGAATCATTAGTACTAGTCATTACGGAAGGTAGTTAACTTCATTAATGACTTACTGATTACTGCTAATTAATTTCTGAATAAGAAATGTCATCCCATTAATATTAAGAGAAAGTTATTCTACTGTTCACAGTGAGTCTATAGAGTTTCTCCATAGAAGAGTTTCTCCAACAAGATGAATTGTCCCAGGATCATTATCTCTGATTGTCCTATCTTTGTTAAATATTAACCGAGTATAGTTTACACTACCGTTAGGTAATAGTATGTTCCATATTTACGATATAACCACATTCCTACTTTAACGATTCTGATATAGCGGTAAAAGCAGGAACTACCTTTGAAGTTATTTAAACTAGAGCAAATATATAAAGGTCACATTCATTGTCTATTATATTATATATCTTACATCTATTATTATACTTTCCAATGGAATTTTAAACATATTATTGTTAACAACAAAAGGGTAAAAAGGTCGTGGCTATTGATAATTATTTTTACATTCTGCATCTAGACCACGGATATCGAGGGATATGGCTTGTAGGCGTGACACTTGTCGCCTCCATCAGCTCGGATTGACCCAAAGTACGTGTGACGTCAATGAGCATCTATTAGTCATATGTTTGCATCCGAACGTGTAGTGTGATTTCGTATTTTTACAAAATGCCGAATTGTTCTGTTCTTATTTGCAAAAATAGGACAATTACAACAAACCTTAAGACAAGTGGGGTGTCCTACCACCGGTATGTAAAACATCACTGCATTAATTATATTAATTAAAGATTTTACAAATATCTAGTTGTGAATTAATTTTGACAGGCGTCAGGCTAATCATTTATTGAGTGACCCATGTCAAAATTGTCAAATCAATGTATCCCTGCAGTCCGAATTGCGATAAAAGTGATAATATCGCGAATCCGACCAAATTTAATAGTCACAAAATATAAGGGCTATTAAGTAATAATAATAATTTTGACTTTGGTCGGATTCGCGATATCACTTTTAGCGCAATTCGGACCGCAGGGTATTAGTGTTGCACAGCGCTGAGGGATATCGATATAATTAATTGATAGTTGTTCTTACGGAATTATTTAATTATTATTAACATTTGCTTAATAATAAAAAATAATGTTATCTATTATTTTTGTAGTATTTGCTTATGAGGCTAAATTTAAAGATTTTATAGTTTTCTTTTTATTTTACTAATCCTTGTAGTTATATTGTTTGAAAAGGATTTAAATAAGTAATTATACTTGAGAACATCTTGAGAACCCTGTTTTACAAGAATGAATACATTTTATTTTAGTTTCCTGAAAGATGCAGAAATAAAAAATAAATGGATGATAGATGAATTCGACCAATCAGATTACGAGGCCTGCATCGCGCTAATAAAAATATTATCGTATCTAACACAATTGCGCCCTAGCCCATCATAGATAATGTGCGGCTGCTATAAAAATTGATATGAAAACTTCTTGGAAGAACCGAAATGTACTTTTTTTTTTTTGAAAAGAAAAGAAAATTGAAATGAAGTTATTTTATAGCATAATTTTAAAAAAAGAACTGTCATTATAAAACTTTTTAATTTTATTATACCTAATTATGTAGTTGCATGTGCATAAAGTCTGTCAATAAAGTACTATTTTTGAATTCATAATTAGAACTTTACGATATGAGTGTAGACAAAAATCTTAAATCTTTACTATTCTGTACTTTTTTAAATTATTATTTATGTAATATTTTAAAATATTTATAGACTAATAAACACAAATTGAGGTGAGTACTTTGTCCCAAGTTAGAACTCCCTGTATTATCTATCTTCCTTTCTCAAATTCTTTAAATTATATTAAAATCGTTAGTCTTTGGTTAGCCTCTCTTAAAGTGTCTATATAGCGATATTTACACTATAAAATACGCCAAAAAAAAACACTTCTCTTTTTTGCAGTCAGTTTTTATCGATATTTTTATCGATAAAATATTTATACCAACCCTTCATCCATTTTAGGAGTGGGGAAAAAGTGGCGACACTTGAAATTGAACAAATGTAGAGTGAAGGCATATCTCCGGATATCTATGATCTAGACACTCTTCTCTAGCTTTCTAAACAACCATTTTTCTATTGATGTGTTTAGGTCGTTGGTTAGCTATCTGTTCAGTGACTTTATAATAATTACGTAACATAGGTACACCAAGATGCTACTCACATACCTAACTAAACAAATCAGTGCTATCTTTCCATCGCCTTCGAAATTATGCAGCTAAGTGCGTCACAATGTTTTATAATTCGCTATTTACATAACGCTCAATTTGACTTAATTACAACTAACGTGTAAAACTGTACTTAATATACCAAAAATCGCCTGTCATTAATACAATGCGCGTATTTAGAATGAAATGTTAGTGAGTCTACGTCACGATATTCGAGCTAGGCAGGTCGTGCGCGTTCCGCGGTCGTGCCTGTCTGGATCGCTCGTCATTGTGTTTGCCCGGCCATATGACGCGCCTCTCCTCCCCCTGCGTCACACACTAAGGACATGTATGACGTCATCATGACGTCATATCTTCAGGCTTGCTTTTCATGACTATTCTCAGTTTTACACGGTTTTTATGATGTAAAAAGATGGCAGTCCCAACAGCATGATCGGTAATTTTTTTCCAAGGTGGCTCGAAGCTTAGCCTCTCACGATCGTATTGTAGTTTATTACCAGAGTCGATGTTCATTACCATTTTTGTTACGCGGTAGACCCCCAGGTATTTTATATAGTTATGGATGTATTTCAGTAAATTATTTAAATAATGGACATAGTAGAACTATATTTATTTATTTAAAAGCCTATAAAAATTTTATCATAAGTTCTTTAGAAAAATTCATCAACCTACTGGTAGGTGGAGGGTGCAAGGGGGTGCGCTCGCACCCCCCTAAATTAGGAGAAAGATTTGACATTAATTTATTTGACCTATTCTATTCTAATCTACACGACGTACTAAAATGCCTAATTTTATTTATCGACATTATTATAAGATAGCACTGACATTATAAATTAGAGTTTGGTATGAAAATTGTCTATGCTGCGTCGACGCAACGCTCCATGTGGCATTACCGTTATAATATTGTATAGTTAGTTTATGCAAATGCACTTACTCCGTTCATCCGTTGGCTCAGCGACCCAATATGTGTCTTGCCCTTCGATACGAGAGAATGCCAATCACATCGATCTTTGGCAGTTTCTCGCCAATCGTGAGCTCGAAGCTCTCTAAAATGCAGATGCACCTTCGTTTTGTTTCAACTGTGCTATAGATAGGACTAGGTAGATCTATATGGCATAAATATTATTGTTTTTATCGAATATAATTTACATAGTTAACATAATGTTACCAGAATGTATACCTACGTAAGCAGTAGGAAAACAAATATGAGCGCAAAATAAATCAGAAATACATTAATGTCAAGAATACAAATGGTATGGAGGGACCATAGGATTGCCGGCGCCACCGTGCTGTTTTTATAGTATATGTACGTATAGACGTTACAGTTACACTCTCATGCAAACTGTGAACACGAAGTACCTAGCTCTAATATCAGGTATGGATATTATAATTTATGTTCCTAATACAGTCAATCATTGTTATTTATATGATACCTGCACACTTATATGACCACTTAATGAGACAGACGAAACAATCCCTAATACCTAGGTACTTACTAAATTCAAAACTAAATCTGTAAGTACTACTAAATAGAAATTTCGTATTATTTGAATGAGTACTTACTAGTAAGTACTCATTCAAACAATACGTAATTTCAAACACAGGAAGTTAGTTTTCCTACCTCTAGTGGTAGAAAAACTAACTTCCTAACCCTCAGCTGTTTGAGCATATCTAGATACTATTTCATAAATATTCTTGATTTATAGTACTATCAGGTATTATGTCATTTTTGTCGTCAATAAGGAAAGGATATTATAAGTAGCTACGTGTTATTGAATAAGTACCACCAGGCTCAATGCTCTCATGTTTTAATTAAATCTGTCAACAAAATCGCTGAACCACAGAAATCATAGACTTTTGAAATACGTTTTTAGACACCAATAATTTTAAATCGCTAACCATTCGATCGTCAATTAATAATAGGTCTCAAATTGAAAGCCATGCCATAATTCGATAAAAAGCGAACACAAATTCTAGAAAGAATATCGCAATTTGAACCTTTGACTTAGGATTTCGTGAAGACGTGAAATACACCAATGTACTCGTAGTTCAGGTTTTGTAAGCGGGTTGTTTATCTGAGAGTTTGTGAAAAACGGAGGCGCTAGGAAAACTCAGGGGCGCCGCGAAGTGTGCGCGGGGCGGCGAACGCGCTGCGGCGCCTACGTCACGAGAAAGCCGAGGTCTCTATATAACCGCCGGCGTCCCTCCCACCTACATCACACGCTGGCTAGCAGTAGTCGATTGCTCACGCACGTTTGCTCGCTACCCGCGCTTTAATTGTTATCACTCATTCGTGTTTGCGCCTTCTACGCACACACTCGTACGCCATGACAGTAACCAGCAAGATGAACAGTGTCTCCCGCCAGTCAGTGTTGAGCCGCCTCGGCCCTGGCGGGCTACTCTACGCAGCCAATAAAATTTTAGCGGTACGTCATCGAAATGTGTTCTGTGTTCGAATAATTGTGTGAAAGTGAATATGTCATCAGTGTTCCATGGTGTGTGACAAGGTGTTTAAACGTGTGTTTTTCGTTGTCCTCAGGTCGCAGTGCCTGGTAAAGACGAGGAACGCTGGCGCAGCAAAGATGAAGGTGCGCTGTTCAAACGTTGGCGGCGCTCCCCAGCCCCCGTTGAACCCACCTCTACGCCGGCGCCCACTGCGCCCACCCCACAACCCTCCGAGCTACTCAAGTTCCTAGCAATTGTAAGTATTCCACAAAATTAATTAAAACTCAGCTCTCATATTCCAGTCAAATGACATAGAAAAGATTAATAGTTTAAAATAAAAATAGTTTACAAAGGCATTAGTTATTGGACTTGTTGTTTAGTTTTATTTCTTTTGTTATAGAATGCATTGGAATTATCAGCACCCGCATCTGATGCGTTGCTAAAATCTCGCTCATCGGAATGGTTCCAACTGGCTGGGCATCCCGGTTCTCTGGCGCCTGCCGGACCTGGGACTGTTTGGAAGCGCCGCGCCGCCGGTGACCACCCGGCGCACAACCCTGAGCGCGATGCTTATCTAGCGCTCGACTCCTGCCCACACATGCGTTCTGCTATCCCGCGATACTACCGCGAATTGGAGTATGGTGGAGAACGTTTCATCGAACTGCAAGATCTGTTACACGGCTTCCGTGATCCTCATGTCATGGACGTGAAAATGGGCACCCGTACTTTTCTGGAAGACGAAGTTAGTAACGCTCGTGCACGCCCGGACCTCTACGATAAAATGGTGCGCCTGGACCCCAAAGCTCCCACCGAAGCCGAGCATTCCGCTCGTGCTGTCACCAAATTACGCTACATGCAATTCCGTGAACAGCGGTCTTCTTCCGCTGAGCAAGGCTTCCGCATTGAAGCAGTGAAAGTCCCTGGAGAACCACCCCTAACCGATCTGCAAAAAGTGCGCGAACCTCAACAAATCGCAAACACAGTGGCAAGGTTCCTCGGCAATAATGAACGAGCGCGTCGTGCTATCCTCACTCGCCTTCGCGAAATCAGAGAACTATTCCAGCGTTCAGATTTCTTTAAAACTCATGAAATTGTCGGCAGCAGTATATTTATCATTTACGATGATGAACGTGTCGGAGCCTGGCTGATTGATTTCGCTAAAACTAGAAGTGTACCAGAAGGTCTTCAGGTGGACCATCGTGCTGAGTGGCAGCAAGGGAACCACGAGGAAGGATTTCTTTACGGCTTGGATAGACTCATACACACTATAGAAACGGCAAAACTTCCGACATCAGGCGATGAAGCAACGACAGAGCCTGACGTGTCACGTTGAACACAATCTGGCGAGAGACCCTGGACTCGCCCCTTGGTCGTTGTCACCGTTCACCTGGCCTTGCGCCCCAGTACGGCTCCATTTGCGCCCGACTTGACGCACGGAGAGATGTATCATAAAAACTATGTATATTTTTGCATATGAAAGAGAACTGCGATTTATCGCTTAATGTTTCGATCTAGTCCTTAATTATTTAAATAAACTCGTCATGATTTTATAAAACTTGTTTTTTTTTGTTCCGTATATAATTATAGTAGAACAGACGTAGGTAGGTGGAATCCTTTAAGACACTAAAAATAAATTGTTGGATATAATCATGAGACCCAGTTGATAGGTTGGATTAGGTTACTACCTAAATGTACACAAATACACCACAAGGGTTAAAAATATTTCAAGGCTTCCTTCATAAAACAAAATAAGTAGATATTCTTAAAATTACAGAAATAGGTCAAAACACTTACATTTCAGTGTTCCAATCTGATTTAAGAGATATATTCACGATGGAAACCAACATTGTACTTGTCCACTATCTTCTTAAAATCCTGTACTAGTCGTCAAAATCGGTAAAGGAAAACCAAAGATTTTTATACTTAAATCGTATGATGTGGCTGTAAGTCTTGCTATAATAATTATATCTCTCTTTACCGGTCTGAAACGTATCTAATGCCTACGTAATTACATAAGTACGTAAAATTACGTAAGTACGTAATTACCTACGTGTTTTAATTCAGGGGGAAAACTCGATGATGATGATTTAATTATATTTATTATACGAAAATACAAAAGCGTAACTAATTGATGAGGTATAATCCCCTATGTCACTGACACATGCTCCGCGAGTCCAGGAACACGTCATTAAATTTAAAATCGAATATTTAATTATTTCTATTCTATTAAATTGACAAGCAGGTCGCAGCTTAGTTACATTTACCAATAGGAACACATTAAATGACAATATTATGATGATTGATTGGTATGATTTACCAAAGAACATTCCCGAGCAAATCCTGTAGCATAGCCACCAGGCTATGCTACAGGATTTGCTCCATTCCATATTATGTGACACTGATATATACCAATATATCAGTGTCACATAATATGGTAGGTAATAAAAACAACCACCTACTAGTGCACCTAGAGTCTCGATATTTTTCATAAGTACCTGTATCTGGTTTACATGAAATAAAGATCTATTCTATTCTAACACCCACTTCTGAACATCAATGCTTCTAAACTTTAATGTGAAGAAGGCGAAAATTAATAAACCGCAAGTAAGTAGCATACCTACAGTACCTACCTACAAAGGATACCAGTTTTTCTATGAACATGAAACTCCTGTTGTCTATAATATTGATATTATTGTGTATTAACAAAAATAAAGATTTTCTTAAGTAGACGTAGGTATTTGATGTCGGCAAAAAATATCATTTTCATCCCTGAAAGTGGTGTTGTTTGCAAACAAAGTGGACCAAAAGTGCCTCATGATTCGTAAGCCAGGTACAAAAGTAAATTGAAAATCGAACTAAGATTTACAATAATTACCTAGCTAAATAAAGGATTTTTATTGGTACCTAAGTACAATTCGTCATCGACAAGATTGGTTGTAAATCTGTTGTCGATCTTTATTTTGTCACCGACAAGATTGATTGTAAATCTGTTGTAACCTATACCGACAACAATCTGTTGTCGATATTATCTACCTACCGACAGTAATCTGTACTTGGTAGCTAGGTATTTTGCTGTCGGTAATTCCCTCAGTAATTCCATACCCACTGCACTGATTTTGTTCTAAACAGATTTTGTTCGTCTTGAGCTGCTCTTGTACCTATCTGATTACATACCGGAATTGGAAACCTTTCGATTTGACATGTACCTTCATAAATATTAACCGACTTCTACGGACTTTTGAGATAAAGATATCGTCTTGGCGGGGGCACTGCCGTGCCCCCAGATTTCAAATAACCGCTTACTATCAGGCGGGAGGTATGCTTGTTTGCCAGGTTAGTGGTATGCAAAAGCTACTTTGGTTAGCTTGATGAGTTAAATTTCTTACAAGAATATTAGCTTTGGGATTTTTATATTATTATTTTTTTTCTAGCGATGGCGTAGTAGAGGCTTCACCAAACGAGCTACCAGCGCCATCTATCGGTTAAAATACAGTATTTTACAAGTAGTATGTCTGACAACATAGATCTCGGCGTCCAAATTCTTTCTTCCATGATATGGGTTCTAAAAAAATGTAACCTACTTCAAGATCATATTATTATTGACTCTACAGTCATTATATTATTCTGTCGCACTGTGCGCTAACCAATCTATTGTGTTTAATTAATAGATAATTATGCTTTGAGTATTAAAGCAATGTAGAAATTATACTATTCTTGTACTGCTAGCGCCATCTATCGGTTTAAATGATAAACGTAATTTACGATGAAGGCTCCCATGTTATCTCCCTTTAGGCTGCGCCTGGGCGGATGGTAATTCCGGATCGTGATTTGTGGCCTAGGCCGATCACATCCAATGGGCTGCCAAAGCTACAAAAAATAAATGCTTCATTCGCAAAAAAGAAACTTCTGACTAATAATCTTGACCGCACGGTTGGCGCAGTGGCTAAGCGATTGGCGCCACGTGTCGCGGGTTCGATTCCCTCACGCTACAAATATTAGTATGCTACAGATAGTTGTTCCAAGTCTGGGTGTATGTGCATGAATTTGTCAATAACTTGTACCTACGATACAAGAGAAATCCTGGTGTTGGACAAGGTTTATTGTATAAAAGAAAGAAGAAATAAAATAGAACCAGAAGGTAAACCCTACTTACCTACGTAATGCAATTACAATGCATTATAATCACATTCAGCCATGTATTCTATTTTGGCAGTAGAATACTCTAAGGTGACAGTATAGTATTTCTATAAATTACAATTTCAAAATAAATAAACCAGCCCATTACTGTCTCACTGCTGGGCACGGGCCTCCTCTCGGAATGAGAATGGTTAGGCTTTAGACCACCACGCTGGCCTAGTGCGGGTTGCCCGACTACACAAATAATCGAGGACTATAAGAGGCCCTATCAGATGTGCAGGTTTCCTCACGATGTTTTTCCTTCACCGTTATTGGAAGTGACAAATAATCAAATTCTAATCCGCACATGAATCCGAAAAGTCAGAGATGCGGGCCAGGTTTGAACTCAGACCCTACTGCATGGAAAGCAAGCGTTCAACCGCTAGGCTATCACTGCCTACAATTATAATATTAGATATATTGAACAATATTAGGTAATTAAATTATCTCCCGAGTGGAATACGCGACAGTCTTATGTCTTATCAGAATAAAATAGCAATGTAATACGCAGTAATAAATAAGTCTATGAATGCAAAGAAAAAAGTTCATAAACAAAATAAACAAAATTATAAGGTATATTAAATTTAATAAACAATTATTACAGTGAAATACACATGAAAACTAATATCATAATTTTCTTTACATAAAACTATGAAATATTAAAATAAACAGGCACATTATTTAGTCAAACCTAGTGGTTATAGCCACCTCTAAAAGATAAAAACTATAGTAATTCAGTTTAGACATCAAGACGAAAATATAATAATAATAGATTAAAAATAATAAAACTAATTAATAATATGATAATACTAGAAATAATAGAATTAAGTTTAGATCTTAGTATTTAGGTATGTCTGAATGCCTTCGGATACTATGGTTAAAAAGTTTAATAAAGCAATAAGATCTCTATCATGGATTCCCAGACATACAAGATCAGAATACCTACATTATGAAAGAGAAAAGTAATAAATATTTCAGTACATCAAAAATTCTAGCCACTCGTTGAAATACAAATTGGGTAGTATAAACTTTATACTACACAATTTGTACTTCAACAAGTGACTGTACTTGATACTTTATACTATAAAGTATCAAGTACAGTCAGCGTCAGATATACTGGAACACCTAATAGGTGTCCAAATAGAACGAAATATCTTAGGTAATCAAAAATCATCTTCGGCTTAGCAAAAGTATTCAAATACATGTCTAATTGTCATAGTGTCGTAATCATATTATCAAAATTACGTAGAAAGTGCTCATATTATTGTAAAAGTTGGAAAAATAAACCGTATCTCGTTTTAATAACTTTTATGTGTATGTGTCAGGATTAATACCGAATTTTCATCATTGGAATAAGTTTTATATTTCTAACTATTACGATGATGTTAAGAGCACAATAACTAATGGATAATTATGATTTCTTACGACACTTGCCATTATTTGAATAGCCAAAAATAATCTTTATGTTAGCTGTTCCCGTGTATGACACTAACAGTACAAGCATGTAATGACAGAGTTTGAATTAAATGTTTTATGTAAAGTTTCATAAAGCTATTATTATTTTATAGGTGAAACTATTTTTAGCAAGTGATTTCAATATTTTTGTTTACCAAGCAGTACCTAGTTAATTCTTTATAAATTTAAATTTATCAAACTTTTGCTGTGGCTGGCAGCAAGTTAGACAATTTATTAAAAATGAACTACTGCTTATTGAATTTAGTTGTATAAAATTGTCTAATCTATAAAATAAAAATCCGTAAAAATCATTACTTTACATAGGTACTGAAATATGTCAAGTATCAACCATGGTTTATCAAGATAGGTACCTATCATAATAATATGAAATTCCTGTCTTAGTTTTCCATCTGGATAGAATTTCTTTGTTTTATAATAATAAAAATTACTGTTACATAGCATTATCATGTCAATATTATCAACAAAAAATTGATATTATGAGTCAAACATTGTTATATTTTTCTTAGCCTTGACCACTCTGCAATTGTTAACTTGGGTGGCAAATCGTAGGGAGTTCAGAGTCTCACTAAAACATTCATCAAATTGGTTGACATTTACCAACATAAGCGTTTTCGAATTACCTCCTAGACTAGGCATCAACAAATGGGTGAGCTTAGAATTTCTGTAAGGTATATGTGACTGATTAGTCTGTAGAGATAAAATGACTTTAGATAACTCAGATAAGGATCTGTTAATATGCTTAGTCTCTTCCATTCGCTGTGTGGTTTTCCCACTCTCAGATCCAGCTAGATCCACCAAATTTAAGTTGCTTGTGTATTTTTCCTTGCGTTTTTCATGTGTCGCTGATATTTTAATTTGGGCAACTGAATGAGACCGGGAGCTGCGTTCATTGTTAAGGGTAGCAGCCGTTTGTCTGTTACGTTGGGCAAATATCATCAGCCTGATAAAATCATGTGAGTTCTTAACTTCCTCTTCTTTTAAATTGGAGACATACACATCAGTACCTTTAGAATTAACCATTTTAATCTCATGAATAACCTGGTCCTTGCTAGAATTTAGCAGATCATAAATGATTTCATTATATATTTCCAAAAATGATGCTCTTATGGTTAATTCCCACCCCATGCGTTTTAAATCTTCCATACATGTAAAAATCATATTAAAAGCTCGTGGTATGATACCATACTCCTCAGTTCCACAACCACCTTCCATAGTGTACGTCTTACCGGAACCAGTTTGGCCATATGCAAAGATACACACATTGTACCCATCTAATGCAGATTGGACCATAGCAGAAACTTCAGAAAACACATCTTCTTGAGATGCATGTGGTGTAAATATACCATCAAATGTAAAGGAAGATTTTCCTTTTCTTGCAGAATTCATCAGTTCAATTTTTTCAACCTCTATACTGCAAGAATCTAGAACATTGAGATTGAATCTTGGTTTTGATTGTTCAGAGTCCAATGGAGGTCGTATTCTGCAGTATACACGAATATTTCCTTTTAAGTCTTGGATAGTATTTCTTAGGTCTCTTTGCTCTTTGTGCATAGCAGCTAAAATATTCTGCAATATTTCTGATTCAGATTTGTATTTAGCGTTTGTTTCTTTCGCTTCCTTATAGTCCAGTTGCAATTTATCAAAATCTATAGATATTTTTTTTAGATGGTCCGTTAAGGCTCTCAGTGCCTCTGTTTCTTCTTTTAGACTTTTATGTTGTCTGGACAGTTCAGTTAACTCTGACTGAATCTTATCTAGCTCAGCTGTCTTCTGCTTCAGACTATTAGTTATTTCATCCAGAAGGACAGTTTTACGCTGGAGGTTTTCATTTTCAATTTTCTGAATATCCAAAGTAATTTTCATCTTGTCATACTCCGAAATCTTTTCTCTCAGTTCATTGAGGGATTTCAGTAGATTCTCTTGCAACCTGTCCCTTTCATTTGTGCAACTCTGTACAGTATCTTTGATCTTTTCATAACTGTCCGTCACTTCAATATGTTTTTCTTTCAGGTCATCATATTCACTTTTCATATTCTTATGCTTTCCCAGCAAGTCATTGAATCTTGCCTTGTAGTCATATGGTGCAATTTTTACAGTTGTCTTCTTTTCAACTTTTGTTACTTTTGATGGTGGTACGTTGACGGACGATGGGGCAGTTGCTGATCTCTTCAGGCGTTGGGCTGGAACAATATTAGGAGGCCCACTGCGCACAGGTTTGGTATGATTCATTAGCAAATCTTTTTTAACTGCATCACTGAGTCCATCTAGGGCTCTTGAGATTGGACGACGAGTTAACAAACTTGGTTTGTTTTCTTTATTAGTAGTTATTGGTGGCATTTTGGGGATTCGAGACATCTGAAATGAAACAATAATAGGTACTTACACTGAATATAAACAGTAAATAATAATATAATAAGTGTTTCTTTAGAAATTGAATAGTAAATATTTTATTCTCTAATCATATTGCTGAAAAGATAAGAGGTGCAGCTAGTAAATGCAGTGGCCTGGGTGATAGGCACCATGAATACTACAACTTACTACTAAATACATAGTGCAATATATTCTAGATAACTTTAGCCATTTTTATTGATGGAAATTCAGTGGATAATAATCAAGTTGGCAAAACTATAAGATCTAATAAATAATTCTTACCATGAACAACACAATGAATGCACAGTATCAGCTAACAGGAACCCAGTAGCTTGTCTACTGATAAAGTTTGTTGGAAGGCGTTGGTTTTCTGTATGTGATTGGTGTAGAAGGGTCACAACGGGGGTCAGTCACAATGTCACAATGGGGGCTCCTAGCACACAAATAAAACAAGTCCGATGTACCTGAAAAACGAACTAACTGTTAAATTTCATACAATTTATATTGTTGGAATTTGATAAGTATAACGAGAGCTTTTAACAGATTTCAATAGGGAAAACACTACGAAAGCGTCACAAACACTGAAATTTAATTAAATTATATTTAGGCATTCAATTTTTATGCAATTTGAATTATTACAATACCTACAATCACTCGTCTTCCATATTTCAAGTAATCAACACGAATCGCAACGGATGTATTCAATTCAAAATTCAAAATTTCTTGACGCTTTATTGTCGTTGTCATTATCTTTATGCTACAGCATAGTTTTTTTATGCATAATAAAGACCTAGTCTTTTGAGTCCGTGTCTTCTTTTTTTGTAAAATGTCAAATAAATTATTTAATCCTGCACGTTCCGATACCATTCCGATCTACTACCAAAGTTGTCCTATAACAAACAACGTCAAACGCACTGAAGTTGGTCAAACGATGGTCAAACGTGACATTATATTGTAATGAGATCGAAAGTTGATTAAAAGGCAAATCGGTATTCTGCTAACACTTTGAACTGACACAGATATTAAAATTGATACTCTCGTCCGTAGACAGAGAAGGCTCTCGTCGAAATCGGTCGAAATCGGACTGAACTTTAAGAGGAGGAGAATATACGACGTTTGTCAATTCATAATATAATCTCAGTTCGGTCAACTTTCAGTCATATTATAAATTAATTACGAGAATTGGGCTTCTGATGTGATGTCGCTGGTATCGATACTTTAACAAACTTTGTAACAAAAAATTATTACTTTTATAATCTGAAGTGTGATGTAGGCATAGATTATTTATCTCATTTTTGGGATTGGAACATTTGCATGTGATTCACTGAAAAGATCCGAAACACTGAGACCTATGTTTCATTTGTATCATTTGGCTCGTCGGCTCAAAGGATATAAAATTGCGTGTACTCTTTACGGAACCGACTCACTGGTACGGATAATTGAAGTATGCAAAAAACAACCTTATTGTATTTGATTTGTAAGCGCCTTAGTGATAATTTTTACGTGCATGAATGCAATGAGCGTGCGATATGCGTCAAGGAAATGCACGCAACGAAACGTCATTTCTTTCGGCGCGGTCGATTCGGTCGGCGCGGACAATTCTTTCGGCGCGGATAGGTGTGCGAAGCCTTAAGAAACTTCGTTTCGTTCGGCTCGTTAGGCGCGGTCGATTCGGACAGGTGTGCGTTCACCTTTAGAGTCAGATACTAATACTGACAGTCAGATAAGCGAGAATACATGAATAATAATATTGTTTAAGGTGTTTTTTTTTGGCAACACTTGTTTGTTCTCTATGAAAGTGGAAAAAAAATACGCGTTGATCCCGCATCCTATTGGCTAATAATAGATGTTCTAGGTATTATTCACCAATAAGAATTTGAGGTTAGCACGTCTTACACTTATAAAAACTGCCGTGTGAAAACTAAAACAACTGAAATCAAATTGCCATTGCTATCCTATCAAAGTATTGCACGAAGTACTGAGTGCTGTGTATAATTTCGAAAAGTGGTTAGTTTTCCTATTGTGTTTAAGTGTAAAGTGAAATATTTTCTTGGAATCGTTTCATCACTTTATAATTTTGATAATTAAAGTATACGTTTCAGTGGCATGTAATAATAAAAACAAACCGCATTGTTAAACTGTTTATCACCATTGACGGATGTCCTTGTAGATTTTGCAAGAAGTGAAGTGGCGGTAAATTTGAGTTTTCAAATCATTTATTATTTTATAATGTAGTTTTTGTCGTGTAAAATATTCGTAATGGGTAGCCCGGAAGAAAATGTGATTGCTTGTGAGAGCAACGTGGTAGAAAACGCTGATAATGAAACAGCTGGCGATATTTCAGAGAATGAACTTGGCGATTCCACAGAATCGTCTCTAAATGTTAGTGAGTCCAACGTTCCGTATTCTTGCGATGCCAATACTTCAAAGGAGGGAGATTCATCTGGTGTGGGTAATTCAAAAAAAACGAAGAAGAAATTCCGACATGGCAAAAAGGGCCATACACCCGCCAAGGATAATCCGGATAGGAGTATCGTGCGCCGGGTGAACTACATTGGAACAAAATTTAAACAAGGAAGAAAAAGAGCACAGAGCTTCCCATCAATTTCTAAGTTCTTCTTGCCCCATAAGAGACCACGTAAAGAAGTGTTCATTCCGCCTACAAAATTTTTGTTAGGTGGAAATATATCTGATCCCCTGAATTTAAATAGCCTACAGGATGAGGATATTAATAGAGCAATGAATGCAGTGACTCCCGAATCATCACCCTTGCCTACACCACCACGTCATAAGGCAAAGATAGATGTTATTATTCCTCCAAACATCAGGGACCCTTTGAATTTAATGGAACCCTTGGATAATGAGGAGTATGAGAAGCGACTTGAGATGCAGCAGCGAAAGCCACGCAAGAAGGCTAGGCTACGGCGTCGCACAACAGATAATGCATCTCCGACCAAAGAGGAGATCCCTGAAGTTGTTATTGAGGGTATAAAAGAACCACCACCACCACCTGAGCCATCTACATCAGCATGTAAATCACGCAAAAGATCTTGTAGTGACAGTGATAATGCATCACAGAAAGGAAAGGATCCAAAGAAGTTGCGTCGCATGGATTCATTGGACAAAATAGTGAGCCCGGTAGTGCCCCAGCCTGGTGCATGGATGCGTGCGAGGCCGCAGCAGCGCACGGCGCCGCCTGAACGCCCCGCTTCCCCTCACCGCACTAAACCCAAGACTGATGAAGAACAAAAGTTGCCCACGTTCCACCCCAAAAATTCAAGATACCAGTATGGAAATTATGATAGGTAAGTCATATAATAATAATATTATGTTCTTTCTTAAAATCGACAGTGAGAGGAGGGGCAATGGGACCATATAAATGTTAATTTATTTGAGCTGTTTGGATGCTATTCTATTATTTTGCCAGCTGGTTATATTTGTATGACAAATGTAACTTGACCTCTAAATAATTCTTTTGTGTCATGCATTATTGTGTGTGTAGTATGAATTAATGATAAAAAGTAAAATTTCAAGGATGAACTGAGCATGAATATTTGCATAATATGTGTGTCTTTGCATATTTCAGGTATTATGGTTACCGGAACTTAAATGCTATGATGGACATACGGCTGCAAGTATTTGAAATGCATCGGCATCTCTTCCAGAACAAAGATGTGTTGGACATTGGTTGCAATGTGGGACATATTTCAATTGCAGTGGCACGCACACTAGGTGCCCGATCTGTTGTTGGCATGGATATTGACCCCGTATTGATAGGTATGTACCAAATACATTAATTTCAATTCATATGGAACTGACTAAGATTTTTAACTTAAGTAGGTCACTAACATAACTTTTGGCAAGAATCCAATTTTGTATCAATGTGTGTGATTTGCAAACTTGTAATTGAAAAATCTTCTAGAAAGAGGTAGGTATGGGCTATTTTGTTATTGAACAAAATCGCCCACAATTATACCTACCTCTTTCTAGAAGATTTTTCATCAGAGAAATTTTTTTCTTTAACTTCAATAAGTTAAAGAAAAAATACATTCTTAGGCCTATCTAAAAATGTTATTTTATTTATTTTCCAATCTTACTACTATTTTTTCTCTGTACCTATACAGAAACAAAATGTTACCAAACTTTTTATAGTTAACATTACTTGAAATCAGTTCCTATTGAATTTAGTTATTATGCCTACATCATTATTATCAAGAACAGTTTATACTTATGAAATTCCTTGAGTTAGTTTATAATTTGTCTATAATTTACATAAATTATCATTGTTTTAAAACTATGAAATGCTTAGGATAACTTCCAGATAGTTGTCATTGATTTATAAAGTAGAGGATATGCAAAATCAGTAAACAGAATATTTATTATCTGGTTAGAGAAAAAAACATTGCTTAACTACAAAAAAAAAACTCCCTGTACTGACTACTCCCCATTGTTCTCTTATCTTTTACAGACTCCTTTAACATTGATCTAATAAAATTGAGTTGCATATTTACACCTTTCTATTTTATTTTATATCTAAAATAATATTTTAAAGAGAAGAGATTTGATTTTTTGTATGTTTGTTTGTTTGTAATGGATAAACTTAATTGACTGATTTTAAAAATTCTTTCACCAGTAGTATGCTACATTATCTGTGAGTTTTGGTTATAATTTATAAAGAAATTACGCGGGCGAAGCCGCTGGCGGAAGCTAGTCTGTCAATATTTCAATAACTCAACTTGTTTACACTTTACTAAAATGTTATACAGTGAAAATTTTACCAACCATAGAAACATTGTTAATTTCAGGACGAGCAAGGAAAAATCTGAGGTCCTTCATACCAGTTCCAGCCGAACCAAAGAAGGATGATGATAAGAAAACAGATCTTGAGGATGAAAAGAAAGGAGACTGCGATAAGTGTAAGGAGGACAAATGTGAAGATTGCGTCACAGACCAGAAGCATGATAAGAATGATGACCTAAAGAAAGTCCTGCCTGGGAGGAAGCTGAGGAGGCCACGGAAGAACAGGAAGGCAGTGCACAAACAAGAGCAGGGCCTGTGTTTCTTCCCCATGTCAATGTCCATGTTGTACGGACCGCTCGGTGACTCAACTGCTGAAGTAACACCACCTGCGTTCCCTTACAATGTAACATTCAAACAGGTACTTAGCAAATTACATTTTGTGGTTAAATATTTCTTCTAGCGGAATAGGAAAAATAGAAACAAATTTTATATCTGGGGGGCTAATAAGGCCGCTTTAGCTGAATCACAATATGATTCATATTACAAATGTCAAAATATCTACTTAATTGACAACTCTTAAGGCCATCCGCATAAGGTTCATATTCAGTAATCATCTTTTTGACAGTTACTATGCAGATCAGTAGGTGGATTGCTCAATGTGGCCTTTTTAGACCCCCTGTAATGCTATAAGCACGTTAAAAAGTAATATGACTTGCTAGGTACAATACTCGCCACGGATCTTTGTGTCTGTGAAGTTTAGGTTCAAATAATAAAATAATGAAACAACCCAACGCGTCTGAGTGAGAAGCACGACCAAATTCACGCGAGTATTGTAATTGCTAGTTAATTTCTGATTCAACTTTGCTAATAATTTGTAATTTATATCTGTTTTTCAGGGCAATTATGTGCCGCGTGAAGAAGTGGCGGTTGGCAGCGGTGCCGACTGTCCTCAGTTCGATCTGATCTTGTGCCTGTCAACTACCAAGTGGATGCATTTAAATTGGGGCGATGCGGGCCTTAAGCGCGCCTTCCGGAAAATGTTTGCTGATCTGCGTCCTGGCGGGAAATTGGTGCTGGAAGCTCAGAATTGGGCTAGCTATAAGAAGAAGAAGCGTCTTACGGTATGTCATCCTCTTTTTTTATTGATTTCATAGTGGATATTCCTTAAAAATAATAGCGTAAAGTGTAGTCACATATAATTAATGTTAATCTTAAATGTTTCAGCCGACAATTTATGAAAACTTCAACTCGATTGAGTTATTCCCGAACAAATTCCGCGAGTACTTGCTGTCACCCGAAGTCGGCTTCAGCAAGTGCTGCATACTGGGCGTGCCGCAGCACGCGAGCAAGGGCTTCCGGCGGCCCATACAACTGTACGTGAAGGGAGACTTCACGCCGAGCAAGGCGCGCTGGTCAGACGCGTACGCGCCGTCGTCGCACCACAAGCCCGAGGCGGAACCGCCACGTCGCACCGTGTACGCGCCCGTCGCGCCCGCCTACAGGCCAAGCGATGACGCGCCATCTTGCGGCGCAGCTACACCCTATTCGCCTAATTTGGACTGCTCCGCCGACGATTCGCCGTTTTATAACCCGCGCAGCGATTCGTACGCTCCGTCGTACCAGCCGCCGCGGCCCACGGTGTACGCGACGCTGCCGTCGCCGCTGGGCACGGCGTCGCCCGCGGCGTCCCCGGCGGCGTCGCCCGCGCCGCACGCGTCGCCCGCGCCGGACCCGCTGTCGGCTCGCGGCTTCCTCGAGCCGCGCCCCCACGACGATTAGATGCCGCTGAGCGGTGCATTCGTATTAAGTATAGAAGTGACCGGAACTTATAAAATGTGATATTAATCACTAAATTCGAGGTTAGGACTGTCTGTGAACTCTAAAGAGTTTATAAAAATTCATGCACCAGCTCGGGACCTGGTTCGCAAGAATATTAATTAAGCACGCGAGCCTTTACTGACTGTTTTCACGATAAAATGCATAATAAGTAACCGGTGTAACCGAGAGTCGGCGGGCACGGGATACTGTCGGCCCTCGTTTTTAGATTTGTAATGTCCTCCCGCCTTTCATACTTCTATGTAAATATCGACTAGAACCCATAGGATTATGTTTCGATAGGCTGAAAGTATTTTATAATATTATAACCGCACATTAATCTTTTCTGGTGTTTTTATTTAACCTGTTTGGCGAAATCATGAACAGTTCAGTTTAGTTCATACTTTCTTAAATAGGAGCATTAATTTGTGTGCATAAATTGAGCTCAAAAATATTCTGTGTAGCGTGTACACACGGTTTTATTATTAACTTTGCAATTGAAAGCTGTATTGTTTAAAAAACAGTAGACAGTTCATGATTTTAGAATACTGCGCTGACTTCTTAATTATCTACCTACAACAACAAAATATTATCTACAATAGAATTATGTAAGTACGTAAAAGAACCTGTGACCACAAGCATGTGGACAATAAAAATCTCCGTATCATGTGAATATTTCATGTTTACAGTAATTATTGTTTTATTTGATTCCAAAAAACTCCTGAACAAAGTTATATATTTTTAGTGAGAGAAAGAGTGAATCTGCTAAAAGTATGAAGTTAAAAACAGTACCTACGTCTATACGGTCAGAAACTATAGAGTATTAAATAAACAACATTATTATAAATACACTGGGAATGTGGCATTGATAACAGAAAGCGGTCCCTGATAAGCGGTTAGGCGTCGTCTCGCAAACAATCCTTGGGAGTTATTTGATTGCGGCTTGATACGCACCGCGGGTAGAGCGGTTATTTTGTACAGAATGCTAAAGTGGGTTACGTAAATTAACTCGTGTGTTAACGAGCGTAAAATATGGACGACTGCCTTTCTGCCACAGCTTCACATAAATACGCGCATACATATTTTAAGACTGCGGGCATACTGTAGAATAAACAGCCAGCGACAGTTGACCGATTTTATTAGATATAGAAAGAAAGATTATTTTATTTGCCACAAAACAAGACACACTAGAATGATAGACATAGGTAATAAGAAGAAGACTCCGATTAAATTAAAATCTACAGTTTGTGCATAGCATGTCCTTAGGTAGTCTTTAGGACCGGTCAGACAACAAAATGATATTTTATGGGTTCCTTTTTTCTATTACCTATTAGGTATAGAATCATAAGAAATATGGTGGCTCCATTGGCGCAGTGGCTAAGTGATTGTCTTTCTGCACTACGGGTCGCGGGTTTGTAAGACAAATAATTGTGTGGGAACACGGTACCTACTACAACTACTACAAGTGTTTGTGCTACAAAAAGTTGTTCCGTCTGACTAGGTATGTGCATGCATTCCATACCGATCACGTTTTTACGCAGCGATCGCGTTCGGCGCTCCGATTGGTCAAGAGTTCGAAGCGGACCAATCGGCAAGCAGAACGCGGTCGATGTGTCAAATCGAGATTGTTAAAAGAAACTTACAATAGGCCTTCTGTACTCATGATACATAGGTTATAGGAGAACTAGTGTGAGGAATCGATGATGAATTGATTATACAGAACTGGTTAAAAAAGGCTGAAAGTCCCCGAACCGGCTGTCGACTGTCGGTCCATCTAAATAGAGACAGAGTACCTACCTAGATACCTACTTAGGTACTTAATTAAGTAGCCCACTGTGGTAGAGAGGCCACTGGCCTAAGTATTTATTAAACACACTTTAAGATTATTGACGAATAAATGAACGTAGATATTCTTCTGATTTAGAGTTACCTACTAATTTACCTATAATTTATTGTTCCCTAATGAAATGAAAATACAGAATTCGCAAATAAAAGTGAAAATAACTTGGAAATTGTATCAGATTGACCCAATTACCTAGCTAAGGCAAGGTTTAATAAAAGCAATCATGCGTGCCTCATAAAGGTTAATTTGAAGAAAAAAATAGCTATAGGATTAGCTCTGAGTTAGCTACAATACATATATACATTCTCATAATGAGTTACGTTCACAAAATCACAATACCAATAATTTTAATGAGGGATGCCTAAATTGCCTACGTAGTACCTAATAATAACGTCTGATTTTATTAGCGGAAGTGCTAATAAATGGGTGAATGTCTTTAAGTGAAAACCATAGAAATATTAAGATAATAAGTCTATGGCGAAAACAAACATTTGAGCCTAAATGAAAATGAATGATCTACCTTTGTCGCATGAAAATGACGTAATGTCGCAGATGTCGCAGTAAGATAGGTACCTACGTAAAGACGTAGGTACCTAATATAATTTTGACGACACGGTTGGCGCAGTGGCTAAGCGATTAGCCTTCTGCGCTACGTGCCGCGGGTTCGATCCCCGCACGGAACAAATATTTGTATGATCTACAGATAGTTGTTTTGGGTCTGGTTGTGTGTGCATGTGACATGTATGTTTGTAAACTGTACCCTCGATACAGGAGAAATCCTAGTGAGGATTGAGGGGAAATGTAAAAAAAAAAGAAAAAATTAAATGAATGAGAATGATAACCCTAGTGATATAATCCGGAGGTTAGTTGTACGAAACCATTTCATTACTATCTTATTCTTACTAGGGATATAACTAGAACACAGTCTCAATCTAGGAATTTATAGATATTAATAATATTTGAATATTATAGTGAAATAATTGTCAACAGAACGTAACAGGGCTTTTAACAGGGCGAATAGCACAGATCAAGTATCATATTTTACCCCGTCGCTAAAGGTGAAAAGCGAATGTGGTGTTTCTGGCACTCGCCGACCGCTCGCTGCCGCGGCACCACTCGCTACGCTCGACGCTCGCGTGGCTTGTGCGTTGCTTGGTCACAGTTGGAGCTACCGGGGACGATGAATAGTAGATTGTTATACAAGGGTCGAAAGGAAACAATTCCTCTACGAGGTATTTAGACGCCCGAGCGCAGCCAGGGCAGCTATAGTCCGAGTAGTAATTGGTGACTTTCACCCGTGTTAAACACTCTAGGTACTTTTCATTTCGAATTTAAGGAAAGTATAAAATTGTAGTTTTTCTAAAATAAAATAAAACCGAGATTTTGAATTTCGGTACAGCTTACAGAGTTCAAGAGATCAAACAAACACTACTTTCCGAGCATGAGATATGAAAAATAGTTTTCATATCTCATGCTCGGAAAGTAGAAAGTGTAAAGGGAAAGTGAAAAACTACAATTTTTCACTTTCCTTCAATTCGAATTGATTCCTTTCGACCCTTGTATAACAATCTACTATTTCATACATATCTGACCTTCTGACCCGTTGACGGGTCAAGAGCACCGGGGAGGATGGGAGCTCACCCTTTATTTTATCCTTCGGTTGATTTTTAACTATTTCACTAAATTCATTTAGGGATGTAGTTACCTACCTAGTTTACTAGATTGAGACCATGTCATAGTGAGATAGTTATGAGACCCTTTCGTACAACTATCATTCGGAATATGGTTATAATTACTAGGGGTATAAGTATATCACGACTTTACCTATCTTACTGCAACATTATATAGATACATCCAGGATACATCCGATTAAAAGGACCTCCGCTAGTGAAATAGGACCTTGTATTGTACCTCATTATTTACATTTCCTGGAAGCGTTAGTAAATTGAAATAAGAATAGGTAAGTACTTCCCTATATTAAGGTAAAAGTAGTTGAAATGCTTTTCCAATCTCACAATTTCCTATATAGGTAGGATATTGGAGTTTAGTAGTTACCTACGAATAAGAATGCTTTATGTTTTTCGGCTTTGTGTTTAGGTATCGCTTAGGTAGGTACCTACCTATTTTTTTCTTATAGGGTTTTTGTAACTAATTCTTAGATAAATATGTTTGTAGCTATCTAATAAATGTTAGGTACCTACCGCTTATTTTTAGTAAATGTTCCTAACATGGTATCTAATAATAACATTGCTTGTATGAATGAAGAAGTACCTATTTCTTAAAACCCGATTATGTAAATATTTCATGTCGACAGATTTCCATAATCTGGAATATGATCCTAGCAAACTGCGGGCCAAGCCGTTGTGAGGCCTCGTGCATAAGGGATAGTAGGTAGGCATTAGATGTCGTTGAAAATAGATTAGGTAGGTATTTACTAGGTACCTATTATGAATAGATTAACGAAGGTCGATAGAAGTTTGATGTAGGTGATCAGTAGAGATCGGATTATGTACAACTAAAGTGATCGAAATACTCGAAAATCGCTAAAATGTGCTAAAATATTATTAAATTAAAAAAGGATATTTTTAATTAAAAATTAGTGACCGACTGAAAGTTTGGTTTCGGTTTCGGCCAGTTTCGGCCAAGAAATTTAGTTTCGGCATTAGTTTCGGTTTCGTCCAAAAAATGGCCGAATCTTTCGGCCGCGCCGAAACTTGAATTCTTTCGTGAATAATCGTGCGTCGTTCGGCGAATTTCGCGGCTAACTCGTCGTAACGCCGCGCCGCCGCACAGTGGGCCCATACTGAAAATTAGTGGACTTAGGCAACAAAGTTCCTATATCGATGCGATTTTTTTTTTATATGACGTGTTATATTATTCCTGACAACTTTTATTCTTATAAAATTTCTTCTAAAGTTGATAGTTTGTCTTGAAAAAAATTAATTAGATTTTTTTGTATGGAGCGAATCACGTTTAATTTTTTTTCTTCAATTGTACTAATATGTTGAGTGTTTGGCGTGAGTATATGATAGCTAGGGTCATTCTCTATCCATGAAAAAAAAATCAGCGCCGGCCATCTGCGGCAGCGCGAGTAATAATTCGGTAAAAAAAAAATGATTTGGAAGATTTTTTTTGTCATTTAAAATAAATTCAAAGCATATTTTTTGTCTCATTTGGCTGTTTTCACCTTCTTTTTAGTTAAATAAATAGTTTTAATAGCGCATACGTACTTATAACTAGTAATTCTGGTAGAGATTTAGTTATTATTGCATGTTATCGGTAGCACCTGCATTGGGATTGATGACTCATTTGTTTGTGCACTCGGCTAAGCGCATAACTAATGAGTCATCGAAAAATGCTCGTCTCTGATTGGCTGAATAATTTTCACTCCCTGTTATGACCACTACTTGAGTAATTAACACTAACTATAAATATAAAGACATTCATTAAGTCCATCTAGTTTCGCTCTTGTCGCTTGTTTGTGAACACAGTGAAATACTTGTATTTTTATATTTACATTAGAACTATGGCTGGATTTTGTACCAACCTAGATCTTTTTGTGAAATTAAGAAGTGGCGGTGATCTGAAAAATCATATGTTTCTGTATGAAATTATCATTTCTGTCTTGACTACCGAAGTTTCTGAAGAAGACAAGAACCGAATCAAGGAGTTCTGTCGACTTTTTTGTGTAAATTTAAATAAAAAGTGGATAGAGTCAAATAGAAATCAAAAAACTTTTATGACTCGTGTAATTAATCGCAAGTGGTTGGAAAAAAACATCAACTGGCCTGTTTGTGACAGTGTTGATCTGAGAAGTGTGATGGGCTTTTCGGACGCAGCCTTATCTGAGCTTGTGGATATAGATTGCCATGTTCCTACTCTTGCAGTATGTACTGCGGAAGCGGGAACATCTACAGAAAAGGAGCACAGAAAACCGTTCGAAGAGTTAAGTAATAAGCAAAAGAAAAGACGTTCTACTTCCATAGTAGAAGAAAATTCCGAGGAAGAGTTGCAGCACTGGTACATAACAAAATTGAAAGACAACGGCAAAACGAATCTGGCAAAAGTGGTCGAATACCTTTCCAGTAATCCAGATGCGCTATCCGAAGTAGAAGAGAGACTATTCAAAAAGCAGAGCTTAAGTACTGTCTCTGAAGATAAGTGTTTAGCTCTTTATACATCAGTTGCGCTCTCGAAATGGAAGTACTTAACTCTTCGACAATTTCTGAAAGAAGAAAACTGTGCTGCCTTTCCATCTTATCCAAAGCTTGTAAATGCCAAGAAAAGATGTTACCCACCACAAGAGAGTATGGAGATTACCGAAAACGGAGCTCACATTAAATTGCAAGCGCTATTGGACCACACTGTGGAGAGGATATTACTTGATATAAATACTGTTGATAGGTCTCAAAATGAAGAACTCAAGTTGACCTGGAAATGGGGACTTGATGGTTCTTCGTCGCAGAGTAACTATAAACAGAAAACGTCAAACACAGCTACAGAGTTCGATGATTCATCAGTAGTCATGATAAGCATAACATGCAATAATAACTAAATCTCTACCAGAATTACTAGTTCTAAGTACGTATGCGCTATTAAAACTATTTATTTAACTAAAAAGAAGGTGAAAACAGCCAAATGAGACAAAAAATATGCTTTGAATTTATTTTAAATGACAAAAAAATTCTTCCAAATTATTATTTTTTACCGAATGATTACTCGCGCTGCCGCAGATGGCCGGCGCTGATTTTTTTTTCGTGGATAGAGAATGACCCTAGCTATCATATACTCACGCCACACACCCAACATATTAGTACAATTGAAGAAAAAAAATTAAACGTGATTCGCTCCATACAAAAAAATCTAATAATTTTTTTTCAAGACAAACTATCAAGTTTAGAAGAAATTTTATAAGAATAAAAGTTGTCAGGAATATTATAACACGTCATATAAAAAAAAATCGCATCGATATGGTAACTTTGTTGCCTAAGTCCACTAATTTTCAGTATGGGCCCACTGTGCGCCGCCGCCGTCCATTGTTAATCGCATGGAGTTGCGGTTGTGTTTTGCACATAAATGATTTAAGCCTGATTTAAGATTTATCTGCCAAAAAATCATTTATTTCTTCCTTATAAAATAATGTTTTTTGAAAGCCATGAAATGTACTATTTTAATAGGCACATATATATATGTACTATTTTACTTGTATGTGTAGATTTACTGTAAGTACCTAGGTATAAGTTGGTTAATTAAATGAATAAAAAATTATTTGTTTAATATACAACTCAGTTTTTATTTTAATGTATTGAAATTATAATTTGCGCGAGCGATACGTACCTACCCTTCTTTAGTGATAGTTGATAGGTACCTACTCAGATCGATAACTATTCGCTATGGAAGTCAATGGCCGGATTTAGGTACCTACGCCTCGTTTGCAGTGATTTAATCAAAGATTGAGTAGCTTTTAAAGTGGAGCTGAGCGTACCTAAGCGGAGTGTCAAATGGGATGGAAGAGCTCGGAAGAAATCGCTTCAAGTACCTATCGGTTTATTGATGTAAATACTTAAACAAATTACGTAGCTGTACTATGTAATGGTGTTTAGTACTTATATCTATATTTTAGAGCAACATTAAGTATTAATTTATCGATAAACTCACTGATATCCTATTATTATTTGGTACTTAAACTACTGACTTTGACTTTGACTTTATAGATATTATTTACCTACTACTTAGTTCTTCGTTCTACTATAAATAATCCTTGAAGAAGTTATCAGCTCTAACAATTTTACACCTTAGAGATTACGTCATAGTATGTAAGTACCTATTACCCACAGTTCACTAACAACTTAGCAAGAATAACGTAGATATCGGTAAACTAAAGCTATGTATTTTTGTAGCTGAAATTCCAATTACTTAGTCGAAGATGACACCTAGTTCATCGAGCAACATAAAAAATCTATAAAATAAAATGAAAATAAATAACAGCTTTGCAGGCTGTCACATAAGATAATATTTATTTTGAAAAGGGAATTCGGTCTTCGAATTTCAAATGTTTCATTCATTTATTGTGTGTGGTGTGGCTACTATAAATTGATGCAATAAAGCAAGTAAAGCCAGTTAGTTACATTGATATCGGCAAAAATAGTCTGAGCTGACTATTAAATTTGAAAGAAGATAATAATATCTTTCTATTATAAGAGAGCCAATAAAACACACTGGATGAAGAGTAATTGCAATATTTATTGCTTTTACGTAGAGATAGATTTCCATTGTTTGTATAGACCCCACAATCGAACTACTTAGGTGATCTAATATTAGGTAAAAATTGATATTAAAAAATAATCAAATAAAAATACCAGACGCGCAGTCTTTTCGTATGAATGTAATAATATTATGTGTAATTAGGTAATATATTGTACCGAAGAGCCGAGCTTATTACAAGTAGCTTTTGGCGGTTAGAACGAACTGCTTTTTGGTATCGGGCTTCATTTCATTTTTGGGGAAAAAGAAATGGCACACTAGGGGCAGGAAAAGCCAACAGTAAGTATCCATTTTTATATATTCGAATGGCAAAATGTATTTCTTTCCCTATTTCACCAGAATTCAATTCGAAGGCAAATGGCATTTCTATGTAAGTTTATTTTACAGTTTACATAGTTCGCTATATGGACATTTGCATATCGATGTCGGTCGGGCTTTAACAAAGTCGTCTGCGGATTGGGACAATGAATTCTGTACCAATATGTTCGGGATGTTAATAGCCATTTGAAGCGCAGTT
Organism: Allophyes oxyacanthae; assembly: GCA_932294325.1. Classification (NCBI taxonomy): domain Eukaryota; kingdom Metazoa; phylum Arthropoda; class Insecta; order Lepidoptera; family Noctuidae; genus Allophyes; species Allophyes oxyacanthae. Next base: position 10,816,788 of record OW028613.1, on the reverse strand, counting down.
AGTAAACAAGACTACTTAGCTAGAATTTAGTGCATTACGTTAATTGAAAGTTTTCATTATTTGTATGTAAATTTACCTAGGTACTTACATTTTATTGGATTCCTTATTGCGGTAAAGGAAATAGGAAGTTATTTTTTTTATATAGGTATAGGTATTCGTTATCTGCAAGTTATTTCATTTTCCGCGAAAATGAACATGTGAATAACAATGAAGGTGTGTGTGGAAAAAAGTCTTCGAGTTGTAGCGAAGAGTTGAAGACACAATTGTCACGTTAGCTAATAATTTGTTTTAGCTGCTCTACGTGTCGAAGGTTCGATTGCCGCTCGGAACGTCTGTAGGTGGTGTTTCCGGATTAAGGTGTGTGTGCACGTGAGATGATCTATGTTCATAAATTGTGCCCATGATTCCGAAAAAATTGTAGTGTGGGCCGAGGTGCTTTTTAATAAAAATTATAAATACCTGAATAAACAAATGTTTTGATTGTGACTGTGAGCAATGAGGCCCTCGAGTCTGAACTCGAATGAGCTTTTTCTTTTGTTACTGTTAAAGTGAAACGCAATTCTACGAATTTCTGAAAGAAATAGAACATAGGCACATTTAAATCTGACAACTTGGAAGGATCCAATAAACGTGTACCTATATTCTTTGAAATGTGATACGTACAGACACTATGCATTTCGGAGAGGTTGTCTAGTATGAATAGTAACTAACTCCATGTTTATTTACCCTCATCATGATGTGCTTCTTATCCATTAAGCTGTCAGACCCTTTGACATCATCACTGGTTAACAAAGAGGCCAAACCTCTGTATAACAAAGATCGTGTTGTTTGTGAACGAAAATGGCGTTAACCCTTTAGCGTTTAGTGGAATGATGTCCCTGAGATATTCTTATCCTCATATATGACGGGTCGATTTGCTCACAGTACAAATATTTGTTTGGCCCATAGATAGCTTTTCCGGGTCTGGGTGTTTGTCTATTTCAGTGGTTCTTAACCTTTTAGTGAGGGGACCATTTGACAAAATTTCTGTCTTGCCACGGTCCACTAACTGTGTGGAGGTAACATGCCTATAGTAAATGTATATAAATAAACAGTTGTTCTATCTATCTACGAGTATAAATAAAACACGCATAAAAAATTTCGAAGCCATCAGTATTTTTTTAGGCAAATTATTACAGAGGTAAGTATATTATTTTAGTGGGACTTTTGTAACTGCATACTCTTTACTTCTGAATCCGCCACGCATCGTTGTGTCGACTCGTCGTAACTTATATTTTTATGGCTTCGCGGACCATGGGTTGTTCCACCGGTTAAGAACCACTGGTCTATATAGACATGATGTGCATAGTTAAGTAAACTTTACCCGTGAATCGGGAAAAATCCTGAAGATTATCCATAATTTTTCATAGATATTAAAATGCGAAAGTGAGTTCGCCTATCTGTTTGTTATGTCTTGTGTTTTCTTATGACTTTGAATGTAATTTAGCTGAGAGGTAGCTTGAATTCTGGAAAAGTGTATAATTATGGTTTAATCTTGGAAAATGAATGACTTTCCACGCGGACAAAGCCGTGTAACAGTTTGTTATATCTTAAGAAATTTATGTATCGTGTATAGTTGGTATGAAATAAACGCTTCTAGATTGCATAATACGTGTGGGTACAGATTTGCAATGCAAATAGGCAAATGCAGATGAATGTATTGTTGCGGATGTTGAAAATTATTTAAATGACTTGTGTAAGGACTAACAGATAGAATAGAATAGATCTTCATTACATGTAAACCAAATAAATTGTTAAGACTCTAGGAGCGGGTTCCAAATAGTAGGTCTCATGCAAAAAACCGGCAAGAAACTCCATGGAAACTCTTTTAAAATAATAGATTAGAATATTGATTAGTACCTACAATATTGTAGTAAGAACTGCGAGAAGAATGTCAATAAAAATAAGAATAAGATAATAATGATTTTCCTCTGAATAAAAATGCCACGGTCTAGTTACAAGTTGAACAGTCCCGACAGATGGCAGAAACCGATCGTAATCGTTATATTGTGAGCCAGTAAGGGAAAATTCGGCCATCCAAAATAGATTTTCACTATATTTAATTAATTAATACCTAGGTACAGGATTTATTAGTGTGGTCTAAAATCCCTAATGACTCGTACAAAGTTTGTGTTTGCATTGTTCAACTTTAACATTAGTTAAACTTTAATTAAAATGGATGTACTTACTTGTACCGCTTGTAGGTATAGCACCCAAAAAGAGCGATGTGTTTGGAATTAAATTAAAATTGTCTAGCAATTTAAATTTTCTGTTATTATTCTGTATCTAGTCTAGCAAGAAATACACTGATCAGTAAGCATTTAACTTCAGTAATGAGTAGGACATAATAAATGTCGGAGATTTATCATTGCTACTTGAGAACATTCCTGTTTGTACCTGAAGTAGGTTTTTAAACAAGCAAGACTGTTCTTAAATCCACTCCTTGATAAATCAAAGAGGAAATTTTACTAGAATGTTCTAAAACTAAAGTGGTTCGAAAACGATAAAATAGAATTTTAAATTTAGGTATTTGCAAACACGGTTTAATACCTAGGTGATCTAAATTTGCAGCATAGTAATGCCTTTAATACAGATGCTTAACAATCAGCCGCGGTGGACCTTGAGGATTATGAAAGTCTTTGTTTAGTCAGATGAGGGATTAAGGGATTATGACAAATTAATTACTGTAAGTCACACTTATCTCTTTTTCAATTTGTCCACAGTACAAGTTTCTCCGGGAAATCAGAGAAGGATTTATCGTATCAATTTTGCTGGTGGAATTGGAACGATAAGGGGGAAATTAATCTGTCGCGACCGCCAACTTAATGAATTCGTTACAAAATAAAGTTTGAATAAATTTACTTTCACGGTGAGAGTATTTTTAGCAGACCAGTGAGCGATTCACAATTTGTTTGCCGATTGATTGCATTTAGCAGTAGAAAACATTTTTTTTATTATAAAATCTAACAGCTACATGCTCTACGCGAACGATATGGTATTAGTATGGCTCGCAGAACATTCCATTTTGAGTCAACTTCCCATTAATGTACTGTGGCAATCGAACGTGATCGGCAGAATGATGGCAAGTTCAAACTTTTGCCGTATAAAGGTATAAGGGGGCTTCAGTCATCCAGACAGCCCGTCGCGAATATGTTTGTGTAACCACCACAAACATATGTGGTGGTGGTGGAATCACCACCTATTTTAGGGTTAACTACAGTTAACCTTCTTCTGGACTACTACAGTAACCCAGAAGAAGGCGCAGGTTTAGCAATGAAAAATATTTGCAAAAGCAAGTGTTTTTTTGCATCCAGTAATCATCTAGCCAATCCAACCTGTAAGCTCTTCATAGCTATGACTGATTAGTTCTCTTCATTTCTACTGATCCATTTTTGGTTTCAAAGAATTTTGCAAATATTTTGACCTTTGGAAACAGTAAAAAGAGTCATTAGTGTCACTCTTTTGAAATTCGCAATTAAATGACATGAGCTTTTCTGTGTTTACTGCGAAATTCATGCAAATCATGTGTCATGCAACCCAAACACGAAGAGGGGAGAAAAATGGTTCACAATAAACCTTAACGAGAATATATTATTATGTAAGGCTGGATAGACGATGGTACTCGTATTTAGCGTAAATAAGTTTTATTTGTCAAATGATAAGGTGCATCGCTCTGTATAGGTAGGTACTTATTACATTGTTTTACGTACTATATTACTAGATAAAATTAACATAAATAGGCTAGAGTAGAATCGAATTTGGCTTTTGCCCATCTCTTAATATTATTAATCTTCTTATAAGTAGTAGGTATGTATGTTCATGGGAAGTAATATAGGTACCTGATTGTTCATTCGTGCTCGAAGCCTTACGCACATTATAATTTCATTTTCATTTCCAGGTCATGTAGCGTTACTTCCTACATAATAATACAAGGGTGGAGCGAAAATTTACTGTTTCATTTACCAGAGCGGGTTAATGAATTAAAACTGAAAGCAATTTTTTGTGCAGTTGATTTTCGCCTTTGTAATGTACCTATTTTGATAAAAAAATCAACTGCGCGGAAAGCATTCTTCTTAGTTGAAGTGACATTTAGCGGAAGCAAACCAAAGGAATATTTCCAGAAATATTTCTTTCTTTTTGCTTGTACTTTTCAGCAGCTCAGGTTCAAATTAACTAATGGAAAATCGAAAAACCAATGAAGTGTTGCATTTTTTACACTAGCTTCCGCCAGCGGCTTCGCCCGCGCGATATCTTTATTAATTATAGCTTATGTTACTCACTGATAATGTCTATACTATATTTATAGGCACGCGCCGCAACCGCTATGTGCCTGCATTTTAAATCTGTATCTGTGTATGTCCCTGCATTCGAATTCGACAAATCAGATTACGAAGCCTGAACCACGCAAGTAAACTGATCATCATATCTAACACATATACTTACAACTGTCCGACTTCAATCCGACTTCGGCCCGTCAGGCAATACCTAACATCTCGTCTGGTCGGAGGTCGGAGGGATCCTCCCTTTGCAATGGAGGAACACCATACCTCGTTCGTCCACAATCTCTCGCAGGCAGACACCAAAGTACTTACCTAATTTGATTTGTTTCTTGTTCCGAATTTCGGTGCTGTAAGTAGTTAGTTACAAAGTTCAAAAGTCTGTTAATCGACTAAGCGATTAGCTATCTGTGTTATTTGTCGCGGCTCCCACGGAACAAATACCTATTTGTATGATTCACAGGCAGTTGTTTCGGGTCTAGGTGTGTGTTTGTAAACGGTACCCAGTTATAAAAAATATGTATGTAATAAAATAAATTAAATTACACTAGGTTATCAGATTTCCTAATTTCATCTCCTTTTTTACCCGACTGCGCGACGCAAAGGAGAGTAATGTGTTTTAATCAGAATTTTTAGTTGATTTTTAATCATTGAACAGGCTTCAAAGCTGTTTTAGTATGCCCGGAGTAGTTATCAGTTCTAGGAAAAAATGAGGATTTTCTTTTGAACGTTTTCTATTCTTGACATTTTTTATTAAATAATTTACCCTAATTAACATCGGATTCATGAGAACACAAAGCACTTACAAATATTTTCTGAACTCACTTTGGTCAGTGTCCTCGCGAACAAAGACCTCTTTCGGCTAACATTTAAAAAAATTAGTTAATCTTCTCTGTTGCAAGGACGTTTCCAGATTCATATTTAGGATAAAAATGTTATTTCAAATTGTTACATTCCTTACTTTTCTAGAATTTGTCAATATTCCCCACGGTGATTTAATGAAAAAGAAAAAACTTTCCAATCTAAAATATAAACTAAAATATAATCAAAAGTTTTACTTTGTTCATGCAATATTCAGAATACCATATTTACATTACGTTAAAGTTTTTTTTCATAAATATTAAATAGATAAGCTTTCTTTGGGATAATGAAAGTATAAAATCTGCAGCACAGCTATAATATTGCCTGTTTCAATCTGCAGCACAGCTATAATATTGCCTGTTTCAATCTGCAGCACAGCTATAATATTGCCTGTTTCAATCACACGAGCGACTAGTTTCATTCTTTCAGTTTTCTTTGCCTGCCCCTCGTGGCTAAAAAAGTTTAAGTTGTTTTAGTCACCACTGAGATGCACAGATTTAAATAAACTAATGGTCGCCCTGTGGTCGAAATTCGACCGTAATTTTAGCTTTCTACACCCCTTCTCCATATAAACTCTAACTATGCCAATACTCACACTCCTACGTGCGCGAAATATGCTTAAAAAGGGGTACAAATTTCTCTTCACTTATTAATGTATAGATAACGTCGTTAACCAGTCACCCTGTATTTAAAGGTATAGAGATATATAGACGACCTATGAAGGGGGTAATCGGTTTAAAAAAATATTTCACTTATAGAAAGCTACACTATCCCTGGGTGATATCGGTAAGACTATATTTTATTTTATTTATTAAGATATTATTAATTAATTAAAAGCTACCTACATTTAAATTTATATTGAGTTGGTCAGTAAACATGTGGGATATCAACCACAACTTGTTACATAAGTACTTATTTACGTACGTAATTATTTTGTTATTAACTTGTTTTTCCTTCAGTTGGTCCCTTTTGCGTCTACGGGCGACTAGCGGATGTATTATCCAGCGGATCCTATTATTAAAGCCGGATGTGGTCTAACTTTGTTACCTCATTATATGAACAAGACCCGCTGTCCATATAGGACCTTGATGAAAGTCCTTAATCGGATGTTTGCCTCTACATAATCACAATTTGAGGGTCAATCGGACCGTCCCAATTTATAATTTATTCACCAATTTATTTCACTAAAAAAATGTACCTACTTCACTAATAAAATTACAAATGCTCGATAATATTAAACGATATATTAAACGGTTACATATTCCTTGACTGACTAGTTCTTCAACAAAATAGGTATATATAGTCTAATTGAAATACAATATTAATAAAATACACCTTATAACACACCTAAAAAAAAATACAATACATAGAAAAACCCCCTTTGCCAAAATGCCCTTTGTACATTGTACAAAGGGCGATTTATCTCCTGTATAGCGTATATAATATTATACAGGGTGGCTAGTTGAACGAGGGAAACATTGAAGGAGGGTATTGTATTTACTCATCATTATGAACAGCTTTTACTATGGGAACAAACCTGAAGTCGTGGAAAAAAAAATAGCGTTTCGTAAATTTAGTCGAGTAATATTAAATTATTTATATCGAGCAGCAGATTATTTTCTCGCGATTTCAGTGTTGGTCCCTTAGTAAAAGTTATATAGACTTGAGTTGCCCAAAATACTGTTAGCATATAAACATTAGTAATCATGACTGCATCTCGTAACTTTTGAAACCTTTGAATAAGACCTAAAGTCAGACCGCAATAAATGCGACCCCAATTCTAGGCAATAAATATTTTGTGACAGTTACGCCAGCGTTTCAAAAGAGTTTAATTAGAAAGGATTTCCGAATCGCTTTATTATGTGGAAAAGGCTTTTCCACATAATAAAGCATAATATAGATATACATAATATAGATATTATCCATAATATCTACCTACCTAACTCGGCAATAAACAATGAGATGTGAACTTTGCAGTTCCGACGAGAAATATAAATACAGGATATTTTTTTGTGTGGTATGCATAATTTGTAGAGTGATTCAGTGTCTGTTCTCAAATGCAATCACAGTATTAAAATTCACTCCAAAAAAAAATTTTATTTCGTATGGCTTGCGCTAGTAAATTTCACATGTCCCCCATATACATATATTTAAACTGTGCCCATACTAAGTCGAATTTTCATTTTGTTTTAAGGTGTATCCCAATTAGAGGATTCGATCCCGGGATCCCGAATCCCGGGATCCCGGGATCCCGACCCTATTTCAGTCCCGAAAATTTCGGGATTAAATTTTCATAATCCCGGGATTTTCGGGACTGACGAAAATGTTACTATAATCGTTTTATTTGTTTTTTATACATAGTTATGAGTACCTATTATATGAGAAATGTGACCGATTACTATTATTATATTATATTATTAATATTACACTTGTTATGTTTATGTTACTTGATAAAAGTTCATTTAATTATCTATACTATTATGTATATTAATACGTGATGGGAAAGCTTTTTACCCCTTTTTAAGCTTATTGCGCGCACGGAGGAGTGGGAGATTTAGCATAGTTAAAGTTTATATGGAGAAGAAGTGCAAAAAGCTAAAATTACGGTCCAATTTCGACCACTTGGCGACCTCTAGTCATATGTAGAACACCACTGCCACAGAACACAGAAAAGAGGTAACGACTTGTGTTTCTCTCTCTTTACTAACGAGAGAGAAACCTCTTTCTGTGTTTTGTGAACCCAACCGTCAAAAGCCTCTGACTCCAAGTAGAAAAGAGATGTAACTTTTAAACACATTTTCATGAAACATAGCTAAGATGATACCCGATTAATTAGAGATAGAATTAGCTTTCAATTAGAAACTGCATTGAAATCGGTCCATCCGTTTTGGAGCTACGATGCCACCGACAGATCCACAGTTACACACTACAAACTTATAATACCCCTCTGTTTTGTCGGGGCTTAAAAAGGGATTTTAGTTGATTTTTGTAGAATTTTAACTTTACTTTTTCCGTCTGATAACATTATGGACATTAATTTACACTGTCAATAAAAAAACAGATTTTTATAAACCTTACGTAATTTTTTGTTTTGCAATCTAAAATCCCGGGATTATCCCGGGTTCCCGGGATTGACTGTGTACAATCCCGAAATCCCGGGATTAAGAATAAGGGCCGGGATCGAATTCTCTAATCCCAATACAGTTACGGTTGCATTTACGAACAGAGACTGAATCACTCTACAAATTATGCGCACTACATAAAAAAATATCCTGTATACATTCTAAATCCATATTGCAAGCGCATGCACTTGACTTGAGACTTGTCTTTAAAGAAACAGTTTGAAAAGCAAACACGTTTTATATTAGATACGAGCGTATTTTAGTTTCCTTTATTCAGTCTACATTTTTATTTATCAAACATAGTATTGAGTACCTATCTCGTTATTTTGTATAGGTACTATACGACGAAATTTAGTGATAATCTAGACACAATTGTTATAATTTAAATAAAAAGGACATCGTTCAGTACAGAACAAGTACTTATTTATAGCTACTCTTGAAGGATTTTAGATACGTTCTTCTCAAGTTCAACAGACTGGATAATTGTTTACACAAAACTATGTTATGAATAAGCAAGCTTATAACTGTTAATAAAATCAAACGATTCGAGTAAGTAATTGGTTTCAGTACAGTAATTTTATATCAATATTTTATTAGCTCTCCTTTGGAGATGCTAACTCAATATCTGTCGTATTCAGAGAACCTTTTCGTTTGTTATAGACGTCAAGAATTTTATTTAAAATTCAAGCAATGTTTCTAATACCTATCTTCAAAGACAAAATACTCAAGAGGCTCGGATCAAGGCTACTTAGGTATACAAAACAAACAGCCTTTTATTCCAAATGCTTGCTCCTTTCCATAATCTTTGTAGTTTAGTTGGATCAGAAACAGCGACGAAGCGGTCAACAGGATAGACTAAACAAAACTTTGTCTATTCCGAACATTTACTTTATAGTTACTCGACGTGTACTTCACAGAATAACTTTATTATCTGTCTAGATTAACAGAATAAACAAACCCAAGTTGAGTTACCAGGCACCGTATCGAATCGCAGTGCTAATAGATACTTCGTAAAACAAATTCAACTAAACATTTTACCCAATGAAAGTAAAAAAAATGAATTGTTGAGTAACCTACATAACGCACTGTAAGATAGGAGTACCTATACATAGCTAAAGGTAATAATATATAAAGACTATCAGTCACCCAGTGGTCGAAGTTCGACCACGTTATATTATAAATTTAAGCTTTCTGTACTCCTTCTGCATATAAACTTTAACTATGTATATGCTAAAATCGCACCCTACACCGTGCGCGCACCATGCTTAAAAACGGGTACAAACTTTTGACTTCACGTATTAATATATAGATGTGTTTATGTTTTCCAATACGCAATCAGCCCTCGGCTTCAAAATATGGAGTGTAACTTCAATAAAAAGTTAAGATTGAGGCTTTCTACTTAAGCTTCCACTTCCAAAACCTTAACTTCCACCTCGAGGAGCAACGAACAAGATTCTTTCTCGTTTCCGTATTTCTTTATTTATGACTTGTTCAATCTCCTCCAGGCCCTCGAGGTTTCTGTCAACAGATTGTAAAGATTGTTATGTCGAAGGGTACGTCCTCGTAGATGGTGCTCGAACTTTGAACGGTTCAATGAAACTGCGTTCACAGCTTCTGTGAAAGCGACGTCGATGCTTTAGACCTTTTTAAGTGCTTTTTGGTAGGTTTTTTTTAATGTCCCCATCTTTTGTATCGTCCTACGTTTTAAGTGTTCTGTAGCGAGAATATGCGAAATATAATCCACCTGATGTGATTGATTACTCGGTGATTTTTCATTTTACGAGTAATTATTTGCTACATATTTACTGTGTAGGTATAATAATAACTTTCGACTTACTTGAACTTTATTTACATTTTGTGATATGCACACGAATAATACCCTAACCGTCAAAAACCGACTCCAACTAGAAAAAGACCTGTAACTTGGCTGAACAGATTTTCATAATACAGAGCCGAGATGATTCCCGATTAAACTAGTTTTGGAGCTACGATGCCACAGACAGACACAGATACACCCTACAAACTTATAGCATCCCTCTTTTTTGTCGGGGGTTAAAAAGGTAAATAATTTGAAGCCATTGCGATAGTTTATTAATAATTATCTAATGATATAAAATACCAGCCAAGTTTATCGTGCAATAAAACACCATACCATATCACCGTACCATAATTATATGGTACACCGCAAACTGCCCTTTTTCTATTTCTTCCGTGTCATGTCCATCCGAAGGTTGTCTGGAAGAAATCGCTTTTAGCGATAAGACCGCCCATTGTACATGTTTATTTTAATCTATACTTATAATAAAATTGTAACGAAGCGAAAAATGTACATTGAATATATCTTGAAAAAAAAAATAAGGCACGTGCTCTATATTCGACACTGATGCCAAAAATATAGTTTTTAGAATTTTTGTCTGTTTGTCTGTTTGTCTGTTTGTCTGTATCTCTGTCCGAGCTTCACGGCCAAACCGCCGAACAGATCGTCATGAAATTTAAAAGTAAAATCCGCTAATGGCCTGGTCAACATATAGGGTACAAATTATTACGCTATTCTCAAAGGGGGGTGAGCAATAAACCAATATGTCTGTGTACAATTATTAGTCGCTACCTATATGACGAATCCATTTGATGTATATAAATATTGGATGATTGTAGTTAATAGATCCGATTAACATTTTATATACAAATAGAAATCATTTCGTATTGTTTTAAACGTACTTTTTCATTTATTCTTTAGCCTTATATATTTTAATTCGTCTGTTTATACCTAGATGGCATTAGTAGTAATTTATAGGCGAGTTTTTAATTTCCAATATTTTTATAAGCGATTTTTTTATTGATACGGCATCCAAACTCCTGTAGGCCGAGTTCTATATAATAATTTAATTTGTAACGTTCAAATATCTATACTTATAATAAAATCTATACTACTTATAATAAAATCGTAACGAGGCGAAAACTGTACATTGAATATTGAAAAAAAAAAAAAAAGATTGCTGCGTGTACTAGGAACGATACTGAAGCCAAATCAGATGTTTTTAGAATTTTTGTCTGTTTGTCTGTATATCCGTTTGTCTGTTTATATGTCCGAGCTTCACGCCTATACTACTGGACAGATTTAGTTGAAATTTTGCAGTAATATCTGTCAAAGGGCTGGTCAACATATAGGCTATAAATTATCACGCTATTATCTAAGGAGGGTGAGCTAAAGTGCATTATGCCTGTGTACTATTATGAGCAACCACTTCATTATTAAGAGCCGAATCTTAATGAAATATTGTCTTATTATAATTCATAGGTCCGGTCAAAATATGTAATATAAATCATCACCCTATTCGTCTAGGGGGCTAAGCAAAATTAATATTCGTTTTAGTTTCACAGTTCCTGTGTTCATTTAACTCCTCACTTGATCCCGTTCTTAAATTAGTAATTTGGTATATTTAGTAATGCCCAGTATTTTTTTTTACTGATAAACGTTCTTTCTTTGGAATCTTACTTTAAGGTACGTATTTCACTGACTGCTATGTTCCAAAAGGTGAAGCGTGATGAAAGCATACGACATAATACCTTACCCACGAGATAATTACTTTTTTAAATGCGCTACCAGATATTTCGACGTAACTTTGATTTCATTATTATTTTATTACATTTTTCTGAAACTAGATGGCGTTAATAGACATTTTAACCCAGACCGAGTTTTTGTATTTCCAGTAAATATTGAGATAAGATCATTATTAAGACTTTATTAGGATTGGGTAGAATTTTTTTTTATCCATAGAAGTTATCGGAAACCTGTAGGATGGGCTTTTCGGAATCTAATAGGTAATTATGAATTTCAAAGCCTTATTGGCAGTACTATAATGACGTGTGCTTGCTGTTTACTGCTACCATTGCAAATTGATAAGGGCTAACATCGTTTGCATTCTGGAGAACAGCAAATTAGGTTCATTGAACATTCTTTTTACAACATAGCCTTTTGCCTGATACACGGCAGCTGAAAATTCATTGACTTGAGGATGACTAGAATGATCTGTCGGCTACCAATTTCTCACTGAAAATAATAAAATAATTATTACCTTATGTTTCTTTAAATTTGTCTTCAGTCTCCTTAGATAGCGTTGGGACCGAATTATTTGTTCTTTTAATTGGGTTTATGTGTTTACGAAAATGTAAAGTTTATAATTTGGATGTTTTCTCCAAGTATTTTAAATAGCTACTATTGTTAGATTCAAGACGATAAAATCATTACGAGGGGCAATAACGGTTACCGAATCTTCACCGACTACGTCGTTGTCGTTGTTAGTCGTTAGTAGAGTGTAGGCAAAATAAAGGTATCGCTAGATAACCTGCTTTGTATTTATGGGATGAAAGTCTGAGAGCCAACAAAAAAAAAAAGAAGTTACCCCACCTCGGGAAAACAGCGAAAAATATTTCAAAGAAACTTTACGGTAATTGTATAGATAATAGTCTAACTTAACAACTTTTATTGCAACAGTAATTGACTAGATCCTTAGATACAGCTTGATCGTTCTATTGTAAGCAGTCCCGTACAAAGCAGAGGTCACGATTGATTAGTTATACAAAATAATGTTGTATTGGACCTACCTTGATGCGACTTTCACTGTAGTATAATTTATAAGGGATCGAGGACTTATAGTAAACATATTTCATCGCACTATCACTCATAGGAGTCGAGCAATGTAACATATTTTGTGTATAATGTATGATGGTTATGAAATGTAAGAATTTAACAATTTCGATAGGACTTTCACAGTAGCGCTACTAAGGGGTGGACTTTTTAACATAAATATGTATCATCACGCTACGCTACGCTCACAGGAACTGAACAGTGTAACATTTTTTTTTGTTCACACGGCTACTATCAAGCTATACATTTCCAGTAAAAGCTGACCACGTATTGTATAGGCTTCCCTTACAATTAGAGGTCAGTTTATTATACTGAAAATTTATAGCTCAATATGTATCCGTGGGTACTAAGGTCGATAGTTAAGAAATTTGTGATTTAAACCATCACGGAAAATTACTATACATATGAAGGAAACTAGGTATGTTTTCAACATTAGAAATGTTTATTTCGATACCCATCGTAACTAGCTAAGTGGAACGGTAAATAGTAGAATAGAAGCCGACAAATATCAGGTTCAAATCTGTTTTTATTTAATACTAATTGATACAATTTTATATTATTAGAAACATGTATTTTCAAAACATAATAAAATTCGAGCATCCCTACACCACGCGAACGAAGTCGCGGGCACAGCTAGTAATTAATGTATCTTATGTATTTCTGGTCTGCAATAAAGTTTATTGTATTGTAAAATCACGTTAGTTGTATTTCCTTCATGGAAATGGCAAAACTTACTTATTTTATTAAGTGTCTAAACGCAGAATTAGTACCTATACCTAATTGTTCTCAGCCACAGGTAGTCGCCCGTTAGCTAATGAGTTAATTTGGCTGTGAATGTTATGCACATACTTTTACAAGAACACTAAAAATAAGTACAGGATTTAATTATATTATTTAAAGGGTGTATATTTAAATAGGACCATTACTTTAAAGGCTGTACTCACCATTATGAACACCTTTTACTATGGGACCAAACCAGAAATCGCGAAAAAAATACCTGCTGTTCAATACATTTAGGTAAGTCGAGTAATATTACACTTTTACACACTTTTTTAAGCTGACTATTAAGTTGATGAACTTTTTTTAGTTCACTTTGAGTGATGAATATCAAAGTTTATCGCGGGTCTCACAAATTAGTGCTATTAGTGGTACAGCTTATGGCCTAATATGGCACAAACGACGGTATTAGATAAAAAAAATACCTGCTGTTCAATACATTTAGGTAAGTCGAGTAATATTGATTTTTTTATATGGAACAGCTGATTTTTTCATTGCGATTTCTGAATTGATCCCATAATAAAAGTTGTTCATAATGATGAGTACAATAACCTGGTGTCCCGTTTTAATGTACAGGATGTATAATTTAACCATATTGTGTCTGCATGAGCTCTTACGAAGATATTGCCTATGCGAGTGGAAAAATAAACCAGTCAGCAATGGTGGTATCGAGACTTTCTGTCCAGTGTGCGCCAGACGATCTCGGGTTTTGTCAATAGCTCTTACCCTGCACCCCAAAACTTTTGGTATGTCTGGAGACGATTAGAAGACGTTTCCAATAAAATAGTTTTTTTTAATGTTGTAATTTGTTTATCAGTACGTACCTGTACCGTACCGTACTGTACCAGTACCTATACCGTACCGTGCTGTACCAGTACCTGTCGACATCTCTCTACCAGGTGTCGATGCCTGTCTGATGAAAGCATGGCAAATGCCATCATTACGCCACCCATTACGTCGGTACAATGACGACGTTATGACGTCATTTGAGGCCTTAGTGTAAGTTTTAATCTCGATTTTACGTATCAGCCGCGTTCTGCGTGCCGATTTGCCCGCTTCGAGCTCTTCACCAATCGGAGCGCCGATTGCGGTGGATGCGTGAAGTCGAAATTGTTAAAAGAAACTTACACTAGGGTAGGTGACTCTTTCGGTCGAATGTTGTCAAGTATCTATCGACGTTTTTGCGGCAGCTTACGCGAAGCCACGCAGCGACATGGCGCCGACAAATACCTGTACAGTTGTTAATATTTGTTTTTTTAAATACCTATGGATCTTTGTTGCGATTAATAAATAAATATAAATTCTTGTTTACATGCATCAAACACCTACTCAATTACTCGATGCTCGGCATCAAATATACAATATTTACTAACGAAAGTTACCGTGAAATCTATAATTCTATTTATAATTGTGCACACAAGCTGTGGGAAACCTTATTAGATAAATAAATAACGAATATTATTTTATTTGCGACGTACGGGATTCAATGAAAGGCAATAAAGAAATTAGTTATCTGCAGGCTGTATTTATTGCTGTGGTCTCCAAAGGCTTCCTGGCGGTCGAGTCTGCTTCAAACGACAATGCTGCATGGCGCTGACACCGAGTATTTTAGGTCACCCTGTGAACAAAAGAGCGTAGATTAAAGATTGTTTGATCACGAAATTGCCTCGAGGATATCCTGTAATCTGTACGATTTTTTTAATGTTCTGAATTCAAACGGGCCTTTTAATTAGGTTGTGGAATATTTAGGTAATAACCCGATGTCAGCAAACTTAACCCCAGGCTGTTTAATCTGCGGTTAAGTTAACAAGGATAACTTTCGAGGTTTCGGGTTTACTTTGTCAAACACAATAAAACACTTGCTGTGACCGCGACTGCGTCAGTGTGGAACTCGGAGGCTGCGGTTTTTGATAAATTAAATGGCCTATGTCCTTCCTCATGATCAACTCAATTTTTTTGTCAAATTTAATCAAGATCGGTTCAGCCGTTTAGTCGTGAAGAGGTAACAAACAGACAGCGAGACAGAGTTACTTTCCCATTTATAATATTAGTGTGATTACGTGTACCATACAAACATTTGAGAATAAATGCCAAGTTTCATAAGCAGTAATTTTTATAGTTTGAGTAATTGCAGTCTAATTAATTGAGATTCCATTTATTGTGTGAATATGGCTTTTGAGTACCTATTTGGTGACTAGGTTATTTGTGCAGTCTCAATTATTTACATAAGTTATCAGAACTTTGGATTGTCATGTTCAATAACATCGAGTCTTCGTACTGCCTGACGAAATTATAAGACTTCCTTGTTGAAATAAAGACCTCTGAAAATCAAAGTTAATGTAATTATGCCGCAATTTCTTTGTAAAAGCTTGTTACCTGAATATTCTTTTATATTTTAAGAAGTCGTTTGTTTTAGAGAGCTGAATTTTGGCATAAACTCAGTTGTTTTTCTAAATATAAAATTACAGATACAAAAAGAAATATCTTTTGATATTATTTAAAAATCATAGAGAGTAAAGAACACATGGAAGAAGATGTAGTAGTTTTGTAGATATTGAAATATTACAGCAGGTGGTACGACAAAGCTGTCGGGCTGATTTCATAGCTACGCTTGCTACGCCCTCGTAGCAGATAACAGATGTGACCTGCTACAAAAGTTGGAAGCTGACGCGATGACAGACGGTGCGGTCTGTCACAGCTACACTTCGATCAAGTTATCCATGAATAGTGATTGGCTTTGTTGACTAAGAAAAGGCATTTTCGACAAGACTTGAATTTGTTGTCGTTCCATTTTGTGCCACTTCACAGATAAGTTGGTGGTGTACAAACGCTCTCGCAGCAGTTAATCGATCTTATAAGCATTGGGTAATATGTTTTGTCTGTCAATAAACACCCACCCGCAAATACTTTTAGATTATCTGTGACCACGCTTGCAACAATGCCGAAATATCGGAAGCTCAAAACAATCTATAAACATGGTAAATACCCTGTTATGAACTCTAATACTAATGGATGGACTTGAAAGTTAGAACTTCGGCGTGTGTTGTATGTTTTTTATAGCAAACTTGAATGATAATAAAGGATATTTTACTAACTAGCTGTTGCCCACGGTTTCACCCACGCGATTTATTTTTATCAAAATAAAATATAGACTATATCACTCAGGCATAGAGCAGCTTTATATAGGTGAAAGAATTTTTAGAAGCCGTTAAAAATAGTTCCAGGAATTACCTTCTACATCTTTATATAAGTACCTATAGGCATGGAGGTAGTTGTAATTACCTGTAACCCTATAGGTAATTATAAACGTTTTTTGTGCATGTGACATAATATATGCTTGTAAACTGTACCCATGATATAGGAGAAAATATTGTAGTGTGGGGGAAACTTTAAAAAATAAAATCTTTGGCATTATGTTAAACCTAAAGCCTAACCCTTCTCATTCTGAGAAGAGCCCCGTGCCTAGCAGTGGGACAGTAATGGGCTGGATTTATTTATTTTTATTATATAAAGTAAAGGGAAATACATTTTCAATACACGTATAGGTACTTAGAAGTATGTGATTTACGTGCTGACCCTAACCATGTGATAATATACAAATGCTGGACTATATTGTCAACATTAGACCAGTGACCAGAGGCTTACCTAACTGCCGGATTACACCCAGTAGTTGTATCCCCAAACAAATACAGACACGTTTGGTGAAAGACTTTGTTTGGTAGTAATAATGTAGGGTTAATGTTGAGACTATCCAAATACGATATTTGATACAAACAGATTCTGTTACATAGGTATGGTAGACGTTACACGAAGAACCACTTTAGAAACCAGAATATAGGCACTTGTAAAGTTATACTCAACCATATTATAGGATTATACTATGTAATTCAATATGAGGGACTCGTAGATACATAGCTACCGCGCAGATCAGTCGATTAGCGAGGTTCAGCAGCGCTTGCCGCAGTCAGTCCTTGGATGGGCGTTTCTTCGAACGTTTCATGATTTAGGAACGTTTTGTTTCAAGCTTAAAGTAATTACAATCAAATTCGTACAATGACATTCCAAAAATAAGAATGTTTTGTCTTGTTCTTGCTCTAAGAGAAAACGACACGAATGATTCACGATGACGTCACAAAATGTCAGCAATACAATATTAAAGTATGTTTACTTCAAGGACATCGTACACCTTATATGGTGAAATGTACCTCTTATTACATGGTGACTATAAGGGTGACTAGCTAATTTTACAGTTCTGTAAAATTGTAAAACAATAAAAAAATAAAAAAAATACAGCAAATCACGCTTATTATTATTATTAGCAAATTAGGTACTATAGTCCCTAATGGTAATTAAATAAATTAAAGTAAAACGAGCCAATGGCTGCCCACTTTGTTCAAACCTTTTTAATTAACATACGCGTTAAAAGCTCTATAAAGCTTTATTATTTAAGTAAAAAAATAATTTAATAATTTTGAATTTCATTGAGTCGAATGAAAATATTTAAACATGATAGAACTTACATTATCATAATATAGTTAAAATTGAAAATTAATGTATTAAAATACGTATAATAATTTAACCTACTCGTAAACATCTATTAGTGTAACTAGTCTCGTTTCGAAATTCTCGTACGGTACACATGTACTTAAATCGAAATCAACGCAAGCGGACCAAAGACAAGGGTTGTAATTTACAAATTGAGTGAATTTCAAAACATTTTACTTTCTACACCTGTTTCCCAATTTACCTACTTTATAAGATAAGAGGTGTAAGGGCTTTATACGAATAAAATGTTTTATTCTAGCTTGAATTCAAATTTTAGGTATTTGGCTCCATCGTTTTGACGATGTTAATCTGGCTTGTAAAATAAAAATGTTGCATATTTTTGAGAGCTCTTTCTTTCAAAATTGTACATTAAAACGTAAATAACAATTCGCGTAATATACTCAAGTCATTCATACCTTCACCCTCTTTTGCAATTTCGCTTGACCTGTTTTTTACAATTGCATTTTATTTCTGGCGCGCAAATATTGTCGCTGTCGGATATCTACCTAGTTTGTTGACGGATGAACTTCATCAGTCAGAAAGTTTTAAATGTTTGATTATAGTTTGATCATAGAAATATTAGGTACTATAATATTATCTCTATAGGTTTGATACAGTGACAATAGAGGGCTTATGTTCTGTATTCAAAACATAAATTCCATGATCTTTAGGGCTGATATCACCAACAAGGCTGTATAATTTATAATAGTTTTGTCAAACGATTGGCAGAAAAAAGTCCCATGTGTACCTACTCACAAAATCCTAAGTCTATGCATGTACACTGAAATAACGGAACAGCTAGAAATAAACAAGTTATTAATTACTATTAACACTAATTTGGTTCGGATCCAGCCTACAAAGTGGTTTTTTCTCCCTTAGCGTTAGGTGTGCCAGTAGGCGTTACCTATTGATGAATTAGAGCTTTTGACGTTCTGTTACAAGCTGTGAGTCTGATTACGAGCAAATGCTTTAATTAATATACATCTTTTGTGCTAGGTTTCAGATTAGCTGTGTTGCGTAAGCTTTAGTTGCCATGATTGCTACGAATGCTTCAGTCTTCACGCCTTCCTGGTACATATAGCAAGTAATTGGTTGGTCGCAAGCGGTATTAAGTACAGTACCATCCAACATGGGCGAGTACGTACTAATTACATCGTCTCATTCAGCATCAGCTGGAGTGTATGTTTCGTTGTTCTGACTAGCCTTTCCCCGACTTTATTGGGGTCGCCTTCCTTTTCAATCCAACTTATTTGATCGCGATTTCATCGTTTTTCTCATAGTAAAAGTTGTTCATAATGATGAGTGCAATAAACCTCTTTCGGCTGTAAATAACATCTCGACTAACCGTGTAGCTCAGTAGTGCTGACAAGTATGTACTTATCCTTGTATCCGTACAAATATCCTTGACAGTCAGCAAAGCTACGGTTATTCTTAGAAATTAAAACATTTTAATGTTATTTAAAAATATATTTTTCACGCAGAAAGCTCTCAAAGGCAAAAGTACCTACTGGGTCTACGCAGAGCATTAACTGTAATGCGTCTATTTTTTTAAGCTGACTATTAAGTTGATGAACTTTTTTTAGTTCACTTTGAGTGATGAATATCAAAGTTTATCGCGGGTCTCACAAATTAGTGCTATTATTTTGTTTTAAGTGGTACAGCTTATGGCCTAATATGGCACAAACGACGGTATTCGATGAAAAAAAGATTTTGGTAAAAATTTGAAAATATTGCATGAGTAATGTATTAAATACGTCATAAGAATGAATATGCTGAGAAAAAAGAATAGATGGAGCTTTAAAAATTATGTCAGATGGTTTTATTTTAGTAAAGTCCTTACTCTAAGGGTTTTATTAAAATATTTGTAAAGCGTGACACATGCCACTATCTGCCATCTTATCTTAAATGCCATAATACCACAGACCTGCCTTCTATATTGATACTTATTTATTTTATATTGATACTTTTTTTTTATACTTCATTCGAAAGAAAATCCACCCTACATTTAAGGTTCACACTACAAGGTTCTACCTTTCTATTCCCGATCCCTTTAAGAGGTAATAACCTCTTACTTATCATTATAAGCATCTTTTATTAAGGGACCAATCCTGAAATCGCGAAATAAAATATCTGCTGATCCATACAAATAATTCAACTAAATGCATGGTACAGCAGATTATTGCTCGCGATTTCAGGGTTTGTCCCGTAGTAAAAGTTGTTCATAATGATCAGTACAATATCTCCGTAAAGGAATGGGAGTATAAAGTTAGGATCTTGTAGTGTGAATAGATGTAGGCATGGCGGAAGATTTTCCGATTGCTTTCTTTAAATAAAAATATAAAATAATATACCTCTATACCTACCGATAATACAACTTGATTTCTTTTTCGCTGTGACAAATATTTAATCCGTATACGTTGCTTGTATCCGACACTTTCCATGTGCCGTTCTGGCTTTTATCAATCGATATTGATTCCCTTAATTCGGGCTTTAGCTGCTTTTCAGCTTTAATTTCCATCGTAGCGGCCCGATGTATCAGATTAAATTCTAAATGTGAGCGGAAAATGTGATTAACTTTACTGAGCGCTTACTAATGGCATTGCAACGTGACAAATACATAACTAATTAAATATAGAGACGTCCACTAATTATTGCATCGACATCGACACACAGTCAGTCGAGTGACGATACCGAACTATTTATAAAAACAGACAAAGGTACTTTATCTGATAAGTTGGAAGTAGCCAACACATTCGAAAACTTCTTCACTAACATCCCGATAGAGATTACGAAAACCCTTCAAATCAAATCAAAATCAAATCAAAACTGACTGATTGATTTTTGATTTGATTTGATTTGATTTGATTTTAACATCCCGATAGAGATTACGAAAACCCTTGCCTCGTCCTGTACATTAGCTGAATCATTACTTAGAGATAATTTCCGTAAAGACGTGCCGAACCTTAAGTTCAAACATATTTGTATTAGTACAATTAAAAAAGCATTTAAAAGTCTTAATATAAAAAACACTGAAGACTTGTGGGGCATCTCTGTTAAGGTTATTGTAGATATTATTGATACTATTGCCCCTATACTTACAGATATATTCAACCAATGCTTAGATAGCGGTACTTTTCCGGATTTGATGAAACATAGTAAAGTAATTCCAATTTTCAAATCTGGCTGTAAGAATAATCCCTCCAATTATAGACCAATCTCTGTACTACCCGCAATAAGTAAAATTTTTGAAAAAATCATGCTTGACCAAATGTTAACACACTTTAATATAAACGGAGTATTACATAGTCAGCAGTTCGGCTTCACGAAGGGTAGGTCGACCACTGACGCAGGTGTGAAATTAGTCACACACATTTTAGAATCCTGGGAGGGGTCACAGGATGCAATTGGCGTCTTTTGTGATCTCTCCAAGGCTTTCGACTGCGTAGACCACGATACACTTATCCGTAAATTAAACCACTACGGAATTCGTGGACGAGCTGCTGATCTTGTTTTATCCTACCTATCTCAGAGGCAACAAAAAGTAAGTGTCAATGGTGTCATATCTGAGGGCTCTTTGGTTAAAATGGGTGTGCCTCAAGGCTCAATTCTTGGCCCTTTCTTGTTTCTGGCTTATATTAATGATCTCCCATATATAATGAGCGAAATATCGGATATAATACTATTTGCGGACGACACTTCCCTCATTTTTAAAATAAGTAGAAAAGATAGGGAAGTTTTACACATTAGAGATAGCCTAACTATACTCTCTAAATGGTTCGCAGCTAATAACTTATTACTAAATGCTAATAAAACAAAATGTTTAAAGTTCTCACTGCCAAATGTAGCTCATGTAGGCTTAAATTTAATGCTTAATGGAAATGAACTAAATATAATTAATGAAACCGTATTCTTAGGGATAGCAATTGATTCCAAGTTGCAGTGGGGTCCTCACATCACAGCTCTGTCCAAAAGACTTAGTTCTGCGGCATTTGCAGTTAGAAAAATTAGACAGTTAACCGATACAGCTACGGCGAGATTAGTGTACTTCGCATATTTTCATAGCATTATGTCCTATGGCATTCTGTTGTGGGGATCAGCGGCTGATGTAGATTCGGTTTTTATATTGCAGAAGAGGGCGATCCGTGCGATCTATAACATGGGCCCACGCGAGTCTTTACGAGACTTTTTCAAAGACACCGACATTCTAACACTGCCATCACAGTACATTTTGGAGAATATTATGTTCGTCCGAAGAAACCTGCATAAGTTTAATATCAATAGCGATATTCATAAAATTAATACTAGAAATAAGTACAAAATAGTGGTCCCTAAATTTAGATTGACCAAAACAAACAAATCATTTCTAGGTAACGGTGTACGCTTTTATAATAAACTCCCAAAAAGTATTACCGAGCTTACTGATAAAAAGTTTAAAACTCGTGTTAAGCTTGTCCTCATAAGGAAGGCCTATTACAGGATCAAAGACTATGTTGACGATAGAGATGTATGGAAGTGATTATCCTCTGCACATGCGGCTTCCCTGGTGACCCACTGCTTCCTGTCTTCACACACTAATTTTAACGCTTCCCTTGTACCTTTTTGGTACCTATTCTTAATTGGGTGACTGACTTGAGTGTTAAGTACGCACGTACTAGTATTGTATAATTATAATATTTTAGTGGTACTTATGATCTTTGCTGTTCTTTTTTTTATTTTTTTATTGTAATATTGTGTAAATTGAGGTCGAATTTTAGCCGGGGCCGCTCCTGCAGCCCCATATTTGTTGTGTAGTACCTAAGCTTGATTTATGAAAATAGTATCCATGGAGTTTCTTGCCGGTATCTTCTCCAGGACCAACCCACTTGGAACCGTGCGCCTAGAATCACGACGTTTTGAAAGTGCCTGCAAAGGCCCAGTTGAAATAAAAATCTTTGACTTTGACTTTGACTTTGATACATTAGTACTTTTTTATAATGTTACCTCTCACTATTTTATTTTTTTCATTATCATTATTTTATTTATTTCAACGACTAAGGTTTCGAAATGGCGAGCAAAAGGTCGGGAGTTCGAACCTCACCCATTGAACTATTGACGTGGACTCGCTCTTACCACAAGTATATTAAATAGCTTAGTTATAGAGGCCAACAGGAATTTTAGTAGGTACCTACGATAATTGATACACCCACATTGCTAATCTAATCTTACTAATCTTTAAAACAATACTTTCTATTAAATAACACATTTTGGGGAAGAATCCATATCCAAACGTAATTTATAATACAATGTAGGTAACGCCTGCCTAGTTAATTTCATAGGCAGGGGAAACCGCTTTGACGCTTGATTGACTTCAAACACTTTGATGTACCTAACCTTAATTAACCTAACTAAATTAGCGTAACTTCGTGATATACCGTACAGTCCTGAGCGAAATTATATAATGTGTAGCTAAATTAAATTATATTCAATTTCCAGAATTATATTAATGTACAGTCGAATAATATCTACTTATCTCTTTGAAGCATGCAGCGTCACCAGATATACAGGATGGAAGTATTCGGTATTCTTTCGGAAGCTGCTAATAAAATCAACGATTTTTACGTAAGTTATTTTTTGCATAATATTCAATTATCTAGGTGATCATCGAAGTAGAAGTTTACGTAAATACTCAAAGCCTTCATCTGTTCGACACGTGTTATTAATAAATATAATATTGGTTAGAATAGGTTGGATATTCTTCAAACTTCGCCTAGAGACCGTAATATGTGTAAAATTATGAAATTTTAAATTAGGTTCCGTGGCTAAACTACTGTTTGAATTTTTTGTGTACGGTTTCAATTATACGTGTGATACCATCGTCACCACCCTGAAGATGAAGTAATATGTTATTTAATTAATAGACCCATGTATAACTATATTTATGTTAACCCCTATTTAAAAATATCCATCATCATATCTTAAGAAAACTTCATTTATATCTAGCGAACTTCTATCTCTTTGTTTGCCTATACAATATTTCAGGGCAAGAATAACTCATCATCATCATGTCAGTTCGTTGTCATCCACTGTTGGTTATGTTATGGGCCTTCCATTGACAACACAATTAAGTCTTAGGGGATATTGCCATCTCCAAGCTTGGCTGGCAGAGTACTAGCACAGAGGAGGATAGCTGCCACCCATCCTTTTCACATAGGTACCTAATACTCGCTTTTTATAGCACCCGCCGGTGTAGAGGGTGGCGGGTATAGCTTATGGGTATGGCTTATTCCTTGGAAGAGGACAAATTTCAAAAACAACTTCTTCCAAACACAATTTTGTATACTCATATTTTGGTGACGACTGTACATGGAACCACTTCAGACAATCACGTCCGAAACGTTTATTGTTAATAAGGTTGGAACATACGTAAACCTATTATTTTAATAGACGCCTTAACATGTCACGTGTCACAGGGGAAGTTACGAAATGCTGGATATTCCAGAATCCGACAATTAATATTATTCAAATGAGTTTATTTTGATTGCGATCCCGAGAGTCTTACAAATAGGTACCTATACTTAGTTTGAAGCGTCAGGTAAATATTAAATGAGGCAC
This sequence comes from Allophyes oxyacanthae, assembly GCA_932294325.1. Taxonomy (NCBI): domain Eukaryota; kingdom Metazoa; phylum Arthropoda; class Insecta; order Lepidoptera; family Noctuidae; genus Allophyes; species Allophyes oxyacanthae. The sequence continues at coordinate 10,791,928 of OW028613.1, read as the reverse complement.
TTTCTCTTAAGTAGGTTCCCCAATATATTGAATGTGAGCCGAATTTAGCTATACAGTGCCTAATGAATATTATAATAACACTTATTTTAAAATAGTAAATCCAATATGAAATTATTCATTCGCGTTGTTGTAAAATTATTCTAGCACGTCCATTTCAGCACTGCATAAGCGATCTGAACTCTAAAATGGACGATCTCAAAGTTTAAACGTATAACAAACTGCTGATAAGTATCGACATAATATAATTTTTTTTTTTTTTTTTTTTTTTAAAACATTGCCCCTCACTAGGATTTCTCCTGTATCGAGGGTACAGTTTACAAACATACATGTCACATGCACACACAACCAGACCCGAAACAACTATCTGTAGGTCATACAAATATTTGTTCCGTGCGGGGATCGAACCCGCGGCACGTAGCGCAGAAAGCTAATCGCTTAGCCACTGCGCCAACCGTGTCGTATATAAATTGAAGTGATATTATCTACATAAACATGGTTTATGTACTAAAGTATCATGGAAGTTCACTGATATCTGACTTTCTGAAGGTTGTTGTCATAACATGGTATTAATATTCTCTAATATCAATTAATACGCCAATAGGTAATATATTGTCAAGTATAATCAGGGTTGCCACCTTTTTTTTGAGTTAATTAAGTGAATTAAGGTAAAAAGTTTAGTACAATGTGTGAAAAAATAAATTTGTAACTCGACTTGCATAATTTTTTATTGCTTTTAACAATATCTAACAAATACTTGTTATTGATGCCCTTTAACAGCATCTTTACATGCTATGTCTACGTTAAGATTTATAAATAATTCGTTTTTTATTAAGTTTAAGGACTGACACTTTCGTTTCTTTTAGTAAACAATAAAACGTAACCTTGAAAAGTTAAAATAGGTAAAATAAAATATTTTCTCATACTATTGCTCTTATAAAGTCTTTACACTTTATAAGAGCAATAAAGTTTTATTATATTTATATTTACGTTTGTCCGAAATAACGTACAATACTTTATTATAAAGTACGGGTGGCAACCATAAGTATAATACTAATATGGAAATTAATCTTGTTGATATGATCCGATAATACTATCGACTAATTCAGCCAATTGAGAAACATGAATCACGTGGAACTTTCCCATCGCTTGAATTACAACTCAAGTATTAATTGAGCTCCTTGAATTGACAATTCAGCTATAACTAGAAATTGATTCCACTTAATACGAAGAGAAGATCCATTAACAAAAGAGGAAATCAGCTATAAATTCATGTTCTAAGAAACAATTTACATACCTACTTAAGGATTTTATCGGAGGCGGGCATATTAGCATCAGCAGCAATTTTACTCTAAACCTCACAAAGTGATCATTAATCCACCTGCCTAGAAGCTGTTTGAAAATAGATAGGAAAAAACAACAATAGATATTAGCGAGCATCCTCTTCGCTTTTTAACGTCTAAAAAGGGCAAGACTAAGCACACTAAGTAGTCCAAGTCCATTATCATGCAACGACAATTTCCGGTTCGTTCCGTAGCTACTTAGCTGGCCCCGGCACAGGCAGAGAGGTCGGAAACGCACCAGACCGGGGCATGACAAACATGGAACGTCGGCTAGTGAAACATTCATTAGTAAATGAAAAAGGAAGATTTATGCACTACTTGTTGTTTGAATAAACAAAACCAAGCATAGATATTCCTAAACGCTTCCAAATTAAATTGAATTTTGACTTGGTCCAGTGAAATACCTTAATTAATCATGATGTGTTTCATGTGTACATTATTTATTGCCAACGTTGTTCAAGTTTGGCCGAACAACATAATGACCTTCTTTTCTTTGTCTATGGTTATAATAATCAGCAAGAGAGAACATTCGTAGCGCTCTATGGCTACGATGCTACGGTGCTACGCTTTACGGCTGAAAGAATAATATTATGTATGTATTCTTGATCCTAAAATGTTTCGTGACGATATATTATTATTTTTCCAATGTTAATAGAAAAATATAAGCAAAGAGGTGAGAAGCCGAACTAAAGCCAATAAGTCCATTTCGGACGTGAACCCTTTTTGATTTACTGATTAGGTGAATGTTTTGCTCTCACGCACTTGATCCCACAAAAGCATTATAGATTGAAACGTAAATGATTGGATGGTTGTATTAGCTAGAAAAAATGCTCTTAACTGCTTGTAGGTAAAAAAATTGGTTATCTTGTTAAAATGGATATTTTCCATGATGTTTCATCTAATATCCGGAAATCGATTATGTACCTATGTCTAGTACAGAATTATAATATGGCTTTCTTCAACTGCTCTTCGGGTTATGGATCCTTGAAATATATTAAAAGTCACTATTCAATTTGGAAATCTGTTTTGCTCCTTTTTTCGCAGTCCTAAGGGATTCCCTCGGAAAGAAACATTTGCTACATTTATGTTCTAAGTAGGGTACTTTTAGGGTAGTCGAGCGAGTGACTGAAGTGATGAATGATACGGCCGGTTGCCATTGTTATTTAATGCTATACTGCCGAATTCACTTTTCGATATTGGATATTTAATAAATAATGGTTGGTTATTCATTTTTATTTATGATAGTACGAAGAGTGGAAGACTGATTTATTTAGAATTAGCTGTGCCTGCGACTACGCCAGCGTGGAATTAGGGCGATGCGATTAAAAATAAAAATATCTATTTCCTTCCTCATGAATCACACTATTCTTTTTGCGAATTTGATCAAGATCAAATTGAAATTTTAAATCATATGTCTAACATACTTTTTTAATTACTTAGTTTTTTACGTGACCTCTCCGATAGATTAAGGTCCGATCTGATGCGAACGTAATACATTTCTCAGAATTGGAGCTCAAAGGGATTCTGATACCAAAATGTAACAAAAGTTCATGAAAATAACTTTTGCGGTATTTAAAATTTGTTTTTGGCCGTTTGTGCGTGACTAATTTAAGTTTCTTGTCGGCTAGGTCACCCACGAAGTAAAACCAAATTTCAAACGTGCACAGTTTTTCTACAGATTTGAATATTGATCAATTTCAACTCTAGACTTGTAGGTACTTTTAGAGCAAGATTCTCCAGACTTGATTATATTTTAACACTTTGTTGTACTGTTATTATTATATTATACACTGAGAAAAAAATCTCGTAATTACAAAAATTCTAGTGCTATTTATGTGACAACAAGAAGGATTTAGTAAAAGGAGACAGTTTTTTGGTCCCATATATTTTGCGTATAGTGCCACAAACTTATCTGACCCGGTGACCAAAATTCTCAAAGCCAAAATTGGAACTAACGTCGCTACAGAACATTGATTAAAGTTCTACTTATTCTAAGCTACAGAACAAAAATGACTTCAAAACGCCTACGCTTCAAAATGTCATTTTTGTAGGGAGGTGACACTGGTAAAAGCGACGGCAGCGACGCCATGACCGGATGAGCCTCGTGACAGATGGACAGACAGATGGACAGACAGACGGACGGACAAACGGGCGGACAGCGGAGTCTTAGTAATAGGGTTCCCGTTGTTGTAGGTACTCGTTGGGTACGGAACCCTAAAAATATATACATTTATGGTCAGTTCTAATTGCTATGGCTCATTTCTCAAAAGTTACGATAGTTTCCTTTGACAATTTTAACAATACTTTTCCCCAATGAAGTAACTACCTAATCTTAAGAACTTACGTGTGACTTCAAAATAAATAATTTCAATTTTATTTATTATCAACCTAGAGGTTACGCAATCTTCCTCGGATCTTGTATAAAATCTTCACAAATAAAGTCTCCTGGGTGCACGACTCAGTTATCTCTAATGCACTTTATTCTCTCTCTTGTAAACACTTTTAAAGCTGCACTTAGTTACATGTAGGTATTGGCGACTATATCTACTTGTCGACAACGATAACTTGTCACTCCACATCCCCCATACGTCGACCCTCTGTCGCCTGCTTATTTGATACAATGCGCACTCGTGTACTCACAACACATACCTACTCCTAGCATCGTGTACACTCCTTCTAAGCATGAGCGGGCGTCAAGTGGTACGCCAAATGTGAAATGATATAGTTATCTACCTATCTTTATAAAATTTTAGTGTCTTATGTGACATAACAAAATGTAGTCCCGATTTGTAAACTTGCTATAAACGGGAACAACATAACAGTTTTAAATAATTGAATCATTAAGTAGGTCCAAAATAGCTTAAGTAGACGTCACTTTAAGAGCCAAAAGAGACGTTTCTAAGGAGCTATTACAGTTATAACAGTATTTGAAAGAGCATGTTGTGTCTGTCGGCTCATGTCGTGTCGGATTAGAAACGTCGCCCTCGGTAAAAGCTTTTCACCAATGAAACACAAGTTAACGTGAATTAATTATAGTTTATTTTCTTAAAGTAAATTTCATGCTTCATGTTTTATGTGAAAATGTATTTTAGTTATTTTAGGTAACGCCTTTTTTATGTCGGAAAGAGGAAAAGAACTCGAAAATACTCACATAATTGATGGCCTATAATTAAATGCACGGAAAATCTTATTACGTCGTAAATACTCGGAGAACCAAGAACACTTCGGCTGACCCTTCAGAGAACGTTTTTGACGACACATTTGGCGCAGTGGATATATTATGGTCTATAGAAATGGTAACTGTCCCATATTTAGGAAAAGGATACGATTTTCAGAATTTAAAAAAAGGCTGGTTATGATATCAATTTAAAAATTTGTTTGATTAATCTTCGTCTTTTGTGAGTCATTAAATGCATTCGTTATGTATTTGAAGTTCGATTTTTGTTTTATATTAATTTTATTGTACATCTCTCATTTCAACCCTATTTCGTGATAAAATTTAGCTGTATCTAAGTTCGTGAGTTCCTGTTCCGTGTACTTCTAAATAAAGTTTTAAAGTGAATTATGTCATGTAGGTACGATAATTTTTAACAAATTTAAATAAAATTATTTAGAGGGTTTAATACCTAATTAATAACAAGAAAAATTATACCTACAATGTTTGTTATTGCTAATATTTTCTTTTTTGGATTTGTCAAAATGTGATCACCAGTGATCGGAATAGGTGGTGCTAATTCACTTAAACATCGAGGCACAGAGATAAAAAGTGGAGACTGCCTTACGACAACATTTTTTCTGGGACAAAAATTGTCCCAGGTTTCGGGACATCATTTAAGTACATTCATAATTAATGTTATTAATACAGTAAAATAATTGAATTGAATTCAGGTTTTTGTTTCCCAGAATTGACAAAAATTAAGTAGACAATTACTATAAACTGTACCCAAAATACAGGAGAAATCGTCATTTATAAAAACATACAACATCGGAAGGCTGATCCACCAGGGAAAATAGTTGCGTCGTTTATATAATGGTATAATATCTTAAAATAACGGTCAAGTGCCTTTGATCAAAGCTGGCCCTTTGTTAATCCGGCTATTCTTTGATACCAATACCATTAGCCGTACCATACCCATATTACATCATAGTTTGGAAACTCATTGAATTACTCCGGTAGACGATTACGTAATACTATAATAAATGCTTTGTAAAATTGTGTAGTAAGCTAAGACATTCAACTAAGAGTAGGTACTTGGGACTAATAATAAATTTCCATTGAAACTTCTATTTGCATAAATAATCTGGCGAGGTATAATAATGTCGTTAGAGTAGAGAAACAACATCGACGATGAAGTGATAACTTCTACCTTCCAAAACTCAATTTTACAGGAAACGAAAAAAACGTTTCATTCTTTAGAATATAATATATGAATAAAGGAAACTTTGCTAAAAACTACTCGCAAAAAATAGGAAATAAAGTTAACTGATCTTGCCAGCTTACGCAAATGATTATTTAAAGTATATCGACGTAAAAAGCTTAAAATGGCCAAAATCTCAGTTAGGAGTTATTGTCACTTCATCGTCGATATGTAATAAACGTGTTGAAATCCTCCTTCTCCTCCCAGGGGAAGGCCAAGATTCGGACTGTAGCCGGTTAAAACAGTACGGTGTTCCTTCGGACAACCTAATCGTATCGTTGTGGATGCGGGATCCTCTCCCACTATCGCCACATCCCCAACTGGACTATATAACAAACCTATGCGGTATAAACGTATGTTCTTAGTGATTTATGAAACAAAATTCAACAACTAATACAAGTTTAATAACACGCTTTCCTGCTTAAGTTATTTATTACTTGATAAACTTAGTAATAAATACCGAAAGCGCACAGGGCAACATGTGGATAGCGTGTTTTTTGTAAGTACGTTAGTACGAAAGTCTTACGCTGAGAACTATAGTGCGTACTTTGACTTATCTCAGACTATTTAAACTTTGCTAAGCTTATTTATTAATGCTTAGTCATAACACGCTGAAATTGTGCTGAGCATACGTTAAGACCGACAAAGTCAGTAATTTCAATGCAAAGTCTGAGAAAAGTCTAAGTATGCTCTATAGGAGTGGGTGAGGTCTTGCAACTGACTCGAAATCTATGTATTATTACTGTTAGGGTTATCAATACCTATTCGATAACTTCTGTTTGTATTTTGGTACACCTTAGAAGTCGTTTATACGTATAGATATTTCATTCACAGGCCTCTTTGTGCGGCCCTAGCTTCAAAAGCAAGTCTTTGGACCTTCAAAGACTTCAGATTTAAAGCTAGGGCTGCATCACACGCCTCTCCAATTAGCAGTTGAATCATAATCTGCAACCTCAATATGTACACTATAAGACCTTAAATAGGCTTAATTAGTATACTAAGTAGGTGTAGGTGTACTAACTTAAGCTTACTATATAGATTATTTTTACTTACTACTAAGTATAAATCCAAAAACCCGTCATATCAAGGAGGGATCGATGCTTTTGTTGATGAGCAAACCTAGACCTTTAAGCAATCAACTGACCCAGAAAAATGCTAGAAAATTAAAAACGATAAATCTTAGACGATGGAGAGGGATGAATTAGGAAAGATAAGTAGATACTCTACAGAATATTGGGCCTTGGTATTGTAATAGAACTAATTTAATTTTAGATTACTTCGTCTGCGAAATTTCCCACACCCACAGCAAATTTGAAATTCAGTTTTATTATTGTATCATATTTCTATTTTATAAAGACTACCAAAACCTATTTAGAGGCTAAGATATAATAATAACATGTAAAGTTGTAGTAGAGTTTCAAATTACCTACGATCGCTAAAAAGTTTATTCGTTCTGAAGGCAAAGATATACTTAGGTACCTATAGGAGAAGAAAACGTTTATTTTTCTTTAAAATCCTTGCCCCTCACTATGATTTCTCTTGTATCGGCGGTACAGTTTACAAACATATTTCACATGCAAAAACACCCCGACCCGAAACAACTATCATCGATCATACAAATATTGAACTGTGCGGGATAAAACTCGCGGCACCTAGCGTAGAAAGCTAATCGCTTAGCCACTGCGCCAACCGTGTCGTCAAGATATAGTTCGTTCTCACATAATCAAATCAAATCAAATTTCAAAAGATCCATTGTGTTAGTAAGAATAATAACTTATATTTAGTGTTATATACACGCCATGAACAAAAATTAAATAAAATAAAAGTTTGAAGCATTCCGCGCAGAAGATGGCCAAGCAAGAAATGCGTTTCCTACCTTACCATCCACCTCACAAAATGCCTCGAAATAAGAGAATAAGTATTCTCCGCTACTGTTTTCAGGATGCCTATACACATCAGTAGCGAAGAGTCCATACAACCCGATTCCCATCGGCTTCCCTTTAGGAATTGGTTAGTGCATAGACCAACGTAATATTATATTAGATAACAAGCCTTTTTTTGTCACTTGGATGAGCAAGTGACAAAAAAAGGCTTGTTATTCAGTTAGGTCGACCTCTTCCAGACATGACTATATAGATTACAAGAGACGGTATGAATTTTTGTCTTGCAGCATTAATTGCAGCAATTTTTAGAGGGCATTTTTGAGACGGCTTCCCCTTTTAAAACTGTCACCCTTCGCCAATACACATACATAACATAATCACGAAATTTTGTTAAATACAATTATTTATACGATAAGTCTTTTATCGCAAATAATTATTCCACACTACAATAACCTAATTGTATTTAACGCCGAGTTAATTTCAATGAGTGTATGTAGTCTGAATTGCACAGTTACTAAAACTGAATTACACACTAAAATAATTGTTTTTCAGAGGATTTCGCTTTAATTTAAATGGTTGAAATATTCTAAAGCTGGTGAACACATAAATCAGAACTGTGGCTTTTATAATACATGATGTAAGCACTCAGGCTGAAACCCCTTGTGTACAAAAAGGTCGCAGACGCTCGCACGCATATTAGGCTTCTAACCAGAATTTAAATTAAACAATAGGTACCTATGTCATAAACAAAAACATTATTGTTAAGAAGATACTGAACCCGAACTGTGTTTAAAAATAAAATAATCGTATTTTTGTACAGTTCTAATCTTGTGTATTATAATGTGACTGAGAAGATTATATATACTAAATCCTAGATTATCACATGGAGACCTTTCGGTAATTGGTTCTTTTACAAACGGGTCATAAACCTTAAATCTAGACCACGTGCTAAAGGAAGTTACGTTCCTACTTACTTTAAAATTCTTGTAAACTACATTACTATAACAGTGTACATAAATAATTATTAAATGAATAAAATAAATAAATAAACGGATACAATTATTTTTACGACGCAAAAATCTAAGTTGCGTATTTAGAGCTGTTGTGCATACGACACTAAAATGGCCGTGGGCAGAACATTTATGTTATGAAGTTTTATTTTTAACGTAACCCATTTTGATAAAAGTACAAAAAATACATAATATAATATTATAATTACCTCTGTGTATATACTTTTTCTAGTCAAAAGGAAAAATCAAAGGGATACGATAAAAGTCAAACACACATTTATCAGAATACTGCCAAAAGTAAATAAATTATTAATATAGTTATTTATCGTAGTTTTATATATATATTTATTTATGGTATTTACATAGTTATCGTCCTCGACTGAAAAGGTACCCAGAGCAAACATATTAGTTGTACAGTCAGCTACAAAACGCATTCGATCATAATATTACAATAAAAACATCACTTTCTATAACATGAATTTTGTAAACATTTAGGTTATATGGGAATAAGTAATAATTATAAACAAGAAGATACCTACTTTAAACTTTATCTATTTATGGGTCATTTTCACCGACAAAATAACATGTTTAAAATGAAATCGGCTGATTATCCATACAAAAAGTCATGTTAAAACAGTTGATTTTGCTCTAATCGTGTGTTATGTTGTTGGCCTAAAAGCGCGTAACCTTTATAATTACAACTGGCCACTTGAGGCACAACAATTATGTCTGCGTTCTGCGTCACTTGATAAGAATACTATGCCTATATACTATATCTTATACTATGCCTTACCATTCGATGTAACGTTAAATTTATTTGCCGCTTCACTGCACTGATTTATGATAAAATCTTCCTTTTACTTAGAAGTTCAGGTCTTGCAAATCTCACCGCTTTGTGGAATGCATGAATTGATAAACGAGACGCAAAGCAAATTTAATTTGATGCGTATTGCGTAGCAAGCTTTTCGTTTTTCGTAGTGAGTCAATGACATTAGGTAGGTATATCATGTGGATGGGTAGTTCACGTTCAGCAATGAACATCAGAAATAGGTTGTTTTAGTATGGAATAATTGTACTTACGTACACTTACAGTGTACACACGCTTTACAGCCTCTCCTCAACAAAAACGGCAGGCAACATTGGTTGCCCGCACAGAGATCTATGTATTTGCGGACTTTTGCCCAAAGCCCTTGAAAAAGTTAACACTGAGTAAGGTATATGGGTGACTTTTCGTCAACATGCAATTGGACAAACGGGATAAATAATAATATAATTTTTTCAAAATCCTTTACACTCCCATTTGAAGTAATTATTAAAAATCTAAAAATAAAAATGGTTAACCGCTCTTATCATTAAAATTCAGCTTTATATTTTATATTAAAGAAATATGAAAAAATAAACTCATTAGTTTTCTTTTAATGAAATATAGTCGTATTTTAAAGTCTAATATAGACAGAGGTTTTACCGGCAGGCATAATGTCATAAATATTTAATATGATTACACTTTACTGATAATTCAGCTCTGTGTTTTTTATTGTATTTTGATTCAGTCCCGAGAAATGAAATTTAACGAAAATAAACCCATACCAACTCTAATTTATTCAAAATGTAAAATGTAACCAACGAAATTCAAACTTGGCCTTTTATCCGAAACGCTCTTTCTAAGATTCCATTGTCTAGAAAACAACGAGTTTGTAAAAATAAATAACAATACTGGCGAAAAAAATGTTAGGGTGGATACAGTCCATAGCGTTTCTTTTATATCCAAAGAAACGCTGAGAGATGAAAGAAAATATTCCAGTTGGTTGAATTTAACTGTTCCTAAAATATTAGGTAAAGTTTATTTCATAATAATTCCTTGTTTGCGTGAAGGATAATGGTTCGTTACTCTTTATGTAAGCCAGATAATAACACATAATTTATGAAAATTTGATTTCCCTCAGGTTTGATATAATAATTTAAGTTAGGTATATGTAGGGGAGCGAGGGGCTTGTTGTAACAGTTTTCATTAAAACTAATATATCTTGAGATCTATTGATTAAATTTCTACTAAATAAAGATGGATGGATACTGTAACTCTTCATCTACCAACTCAAGTAAAAATAATACCATAACTATTGGTTATTATTTTACTATCAATTATTTTCTAGAAGAAGTGCGGTGTTACAACTTACCTCGTGCTTGGGGCAAGTTGTAACGTCTACCGGGGCAAGTAGTAACGACAAAAAAAACCGACAATAATACCTCTAATCATTTATTCTTTGTTTATTTTTAACAAAATTGACATCTTTCTAAAGTAAGTATTATATAATTCTTATAAAAAATCAACTCAAATACACTTTTTTAGTAATCAACACTTTAAAATTAAGTAATTAACTGTTTTATTTAGTTGAACACTACTTATAATCATCATGGCACTTTTAAATCACAGTAAGTAATTAAATTATTTATATCTAAGGTATGCTTCGTAATTATCTCTTCTTAATAGCTATCTAACAAAGTATACTTATGTAAGAATCAACATTTGGTGGGTTTCATTATAATTAAATTCAGTCTTCATCTGAGCTACAATTAATACAAATAAAAGATATAATGTCTCCTGTAACACATCCTACATGTGCCCACATCTTACAAATGATACACTCTATCCAATCTTCTTTATGTGTATCTGTGTAAGCTTCACCACATACCAGACAATACCACTCTTCTGATTCAGATTCTGAATCTGGACATAAAATCTTTTTTTTAGCTCTGCCCACTCCGGTTTTATTATTTGTTGATTTACCTTTGGCTTTTTCCTTCCCCTTCCCCTTTCCTTTCTCTTTTCCTTTAATTTTGTCATCTTTTTCTGTTTTTTCTTCATCTTTTCCTCATATCAAATAACTTGGGGCATGTTGTAACACGTTACAACAAGCCCCGGGATTTTGTTACAACTAACCCCATGGTATGATTTTTAACATTTATCAAGATAACTATTTAAACAATTTAGCAATCATAAAAACTGTTACACATTATCAGAGATGGATAAATTTCAATGGAAATAAGATATAGAAAATTTGAAATTAGTAGATATTAAAAACGCAAACCGAATTTTACGACAATACAATTTTATATTACCTGGCAGAAATGAAGCGCGTGCACACTTTCGCTCACTGCGCCGGCCGGCGGGACCCTGACTATGGCAACATGATGCGGCGCGGTTTATAGGTTAAATCGAGTCAAAGAAATACGTTAATAGCGTTTAAGATCCTAGTGAAAAGAGCCTGTTACTACTTACCCCTGTTACAACAAGCCCCTCGCTCCCCTACGTAATCTGTGAAATAAAATCTGTTTGATATATTATTATTTACATATAGAGCCCGTGAATTTAAATAAAAAAAATAAGTAGTTACTGTTTAATAGCAAACCCTAAGTCTGATATACCTATAAAATCTATTTTTTGCTACCACACCATGTATATTTATATAATACCGACTCCATAATGAATACCTCATTTCCTTGTTTGTTTGTATTCGTTTTTTAATGTAGGTATAGATACGTAAATTAAAGCTACTTACATGCTAGTATGTACGAAGCATCTTCGTATTGCAGTTCACGTTACTGCAAACCCTTCAAAGGAAGTATGTACACGCTTTGTTCGACTGAACACTGAACAAACCGTATACAGTCACGACCACAGAAATGTATACACGTAGCGATATTCGAAAGAAATTTTAGAATATATCTTAATTCTGAATTCCTTGAACGTCAACCAACAATATAACTTATGTGTTTGCAGGTATTATGTGAACAATAATTGAAGCATAGATTATAGGTATTATTGATTGGTCTCCTGAACAGTCATGAACATAGAAATGTATACATGTAGCGATATTTAAAAGAAATTTTAGAATGTATTTATTACCTTAATTCTGAATTCCTTGAACGTAAACCAACAGTTTATCTTAATTGTTTACAAGTATTATGTGAATAATGTTTGAAGTTTATATTGATTGGTCCAATCAGTAATCTAACGTTTGAAGATTTTGATCACTAATTCTTCTACTTTCGAATGCCGCTCATGTAAACATTTTTGTGCTCGTGATTGTACATACTTCCTTTGATGGTTTTGCAACATTACAATGTGCATTGTGCTCTGGTAGACTTACAGTGCATATTGGAATTTCGCAAATGAAAATAATTAGTTAATGTAAGTGAAATGAAAGAAATGAGCACAAAGTATAGAACAGAAACAAAAAAAAAAGAAATCTATTCTAAGATCTATCTCCAGACAAGTCTTTCAATATTTGTGTACCTTTAAATATGCGCGTATTTGTCTGCATCTTTAACTTCATTTGCAAAACTTAAAGTTTCTCGTTCACAAAATGTTCTCGCATGTAAAATACCTGCTTTGAAAGTGCAAAACTTTTAATAAGACATCTTAACAGGTTCGGTTGTTTACTGGAAAGTCACTTAACTTTGTTTCTTTTCTTTTTACTATAATAGAACTGGGTATAGACAGCTACTATCCATTACTGACAGCCACGTGGATACGTGCAGAAAATATTCCTTAGAAACTTTGCTCCTATGCTTAACCTCTGCTACGCACACAAAACTATTTTCTTTGTCACCCTAGCTTCGAGTATCACCGCACGCAATTAGTACGCAAAAGTTTTCTAATTTTATCTTTGTAAATACTGTATCATAAATAAATTACTTATAGTAATTGTGTGACTTTAATATTGAGATTCGTTGTAGATACTCAAAGTGAGAATACGTTCTTATGGCCAGTGTACAATATTCCAGTCCGGTACTCCAGTAAATTAATCCAGCGCTGGACTAGATCACATCGTTCACATTCTTCCAGTCATTTAAAAGCTATTGAATTAAAACACTATAGTAATAATGATCTCAAAAAGAAAACACGTTTATACTATTCTAGTGGCACTGGAATGGGTGCGGTGGATGTAAAAGTAGACCGCCAGTCCAGTTTCGGGACTGGATCTCTCACTGGATCCAGTGCATTCCAGTACCGGTTTAAATTATTTCAGTTGTTAGCGCTGGATTCGATTACTGGACTGGAATGCTACTGGATATAATGTAAACTGGCCATTACTACTGTTCTTAGTGATTATAATCTATGGTGTTACGTATATTTCATTGAACGTTATCACGTAACAATTTGTTTGTTTATTCATTATACCGTAAATATTTAAGTCAGTGGACTGCTGTCGATTGAGACTGAGTTGAAGAAAAATATAAAAACAACCTGCTATTATAACTGAAGGACGCTTTTCCTTGATAATTTAATAACGAAAAGAAGTAACATTTACCTGAGCTCATTTAATTATATAAAAGTATTTAAATTAATTACACTTTATTTTTGCTTTGAGGTATTATTTGTACTAGAGTTCGCCTAGTGGTCGAAATTCGACCGTAATTTTAGCTTTCTGCACTCCATGTCGATATAAACTTTAACTATGCCAAAATGATGCCAAATCTCACAATCCTCCGTGCGCGCAATATGCTTAAAAAGGGGTACGAAGTTTTCTCTTCACACACATATGTATAAAGATTAGGTATATCCACGGATATCGGTATATCTATGAACAATATAACATATAATACAATTTACGTTTTTGTAGTTAACATAGCTTGAAAAAATTAATTGTGTTATATTTTGTTTACTGTTGCTAACCCTCTAAAACCGAAATACAAAAACGAAATTGTTCTGTCAAAGAAAATGTCACTTCATGTCACACCGTGTTCTATTATATTCCCGTCGCATTCATTTATAAAAGAATTATAGAAACGTAGGTACTTACTTACTTGTTTTATTTATATCCATATACCTATATGGTGGCGTTGTCATACAACGTCCCAGACAGAATTGAAAGTATTACCTCGATTATTTCAATTAATTTCGCATTTCTTAATGACCGTTCATTTCGATTTAGGTCGATCGTTCCACTAATCTGTATTTATATCGGTTCAGACGATCCGTCCCCGGGTGATTGATTCCAGCGGAGGAATCTATAATCGATATTAGAATTTGAGTGAAAATAAATTTATTTGAAGCTATCCAATGGGGAAATGGTGAAAGTAAGTGATTTGAAACATAGTCGACGAACGAGTGATCTCCTATTTTTGATTGTCACTGTCGTACTCTAATCTGTCGGGTCATAAAAAAGTGACAGTGACCAACGAAACGCGTCCAATGTTATAAACGTTCTTTATAAATAGTCTTTACAAACTTTGTAAATCACTGTTTTGATGTAAGTATACCGTAATGGACAAGAACTTTTAACATACTTATTTAACAAAATGTTTTCTTTAACGTTGATTTAATAATTTCAGAGAAAACGTTTCTGAGTCTACAGATAAAGTTAAAAGGAAATTAATAGAGCGTATATAATATTACCACGGTAACATTATAGAATTGTTACAAAAATAGTATGCTTATATTATTATAAATTATTAGATTATGTAGATTGGGCCGGAAAATGGACCGACGATATACGGGAATAATTACGCCATACAGACAAAAGATGTATATTGTTTTATCAAACATTCGAAACATTAAATACGAAAGATACGACACAATAGTTATTTGTTATACAAGAGTGCAAAGTTGCTTTTTAACCGCGTGTTCAATTTTGATGACCGAGCAAGCGAAGGATTCTAAAATTGAATCACGAGCGCAGCGAGTGATTCAAAATTAGAATCCTGAGCGTTAGCGAGGGAATCAAAAGAGCACGAGGTGAAAAATCTTTGCACTCGAGTGCAACACGTAACTTTTCATTCCACCTCAGCGAGGAAATGACTAAATGCAAAAAAAAAAACGTTTAATTCACAAAATTAGTGCACACGATGTTCTAAATTCAATTTACTTTATCCTCTAGAGAATAAAAACGGCTTTTCCACTCAGATATTGAAGATTAAAAATACTCTTTCCGAGATGGTGGGATGAAAATTTACTTTATCCTCTATAGAATAAAAACGGCTTTTCCACTCAGATATTGAAGATTAAAAATACTCTTTCCGAGATGGTGGGATGAAAATTATTTTTTTCAAACTTTTTTTTTTAAATATTTTAATATGCAATTTTTGTTATTTATATGAGTTTGTTTATTTTTATGTTTACTGTTGTGCGCCGTTACTTCTGTTATAATAAAATATTTTCTTTTTTCTAATAGCTTCAGTAACGCTCTTTACTCGGCTTCACTCAAAATATGTAGCTTTGCTTTACTAACCTAAAAACTCAGTGACCTGACGCACATTTTTGGCAAGTTGTTTTATGTGTCTATATTTATCTGTATACTAGTTGTTGCATGCGACTTTATTCGCGTGAATTTTTTAGTTTTAATTAAAACATGACAAAATTTCTTTCCGACTTTTATTTTACCCCCTTAGGAGTAAAATTTTAGAAAATCCTAATTCATTTATGTTTCATTATTTCAATCCTATTGATTTAATTAAAATATAACAGAATTTCAAACAAACCTTTAATTTTACGCCCCTATAAGTAAATTTTTCTAAAATCCTAATTAACGAGTTTTCTTTACTTTTAACCAAAAGGTAGAAACTTAACAGATTTTCATACAATGTTTTAC
Organism: Allophyes oxyacanthae; assembly: GCA_932294325.1. NCBI lineage: Eukaryota > Metazoa > Arthropoda > Insecta > Lepidoptera > Noctuidae > Allophyes > Allophyes oxyacanthae. The sequence goes on along the minus strand of OW028613.1, from coordinate 10,775,685 downwards.
CCCCTTTTTTTTTATCGTGGTAAAATCATCAAATGAGTCCTCCCACCCCGGGCAGGGCGGTAGGGACTGTCAGACTTGTACTGACTAAAATCCACGGTGTTCCTTCAATAGCCCTTTACGTTCCGGGGTCCCGGTAATGAGATAAGTCCCGCGACCCCGGCAGGCTTCGGCCCTCTACAGGGGGGGCCCCGTCATCTTGCTGACGTTCTTTGAGGCGCGCGTGGAACACAACGCGCCGTCGACCCGGGCATGGTCCATGGTCGGACAGCGAGTTGCCCTTTACTCGCTGTCCGCATGCCCGCGCCTACGGTGGCCGGAGATCGTCGGCCGGCGCCCGACGCCGTGGGCGACCACCACTGCGGCTGGGCTGGAGGGAGGACGCCATCCTCTCCCTCAAGCGGCCCGCCTACTCCTTCGATAGCATGACTGCTTCGCAGAAGGAGGCGACCGCTTCCCACTCCGTCTCGCCCCGCAGCATGGCCTCGACCAATGCCGGGCGCGAGAGGTCTCCGCCTATCGCCGCCCTGAGGACACGTCGGTGCTCTGCCCAAGCGGGGCAGTCTTGCACCGTATGCTCTACTGTGTCTTCAGGGCGATCCCCGCAGTGGTGACACCCAGGCGTTTCTGCCTTCCTCATCAGACACAGGTACCTCCCGAAACTTCCGTGTCCGGTGAGGACCTGCGTCATGCGATAGGTCAGGACGCCGTGCCGCCGATCCAGCCACTCCTCAAAGAGGGGTCTTACCGCCGCGATTGCGGCGTGCCCGATGTTTTACCCCCTTAGGGGAAAAAATTCCAGAAATCCCTTCTTAGAATTCCCTTTTAGTTCCTACGGCATAAAAGGAACCTACTGTGAAAATTATCAAGTTCCTAGCCCCAGCAGTTTAAGGTGTGCGTTGATAGATCAGTCATGAGTCAGTCAGGACAAGTCTTTTTATATGCGTAGAAGATACAAAATATAAATATATTGTGTCAGTTTAGTTTTGGCGGGTGTGGTGTGGTGGAACACCGCCATTACGGCGAGTGATCATGCGTGTGATGCAGTCTGACAACTAAGTAATGAAAGCAACCGTCGAACTCGACGAATGACTAATTGGGTGGTCTTTGTTTTATTATTTTACGTCCCTGATGTAGTAATTGCTTTACGCATTCTTCACTTGAATGTTTTAGCGTCATACTCGTTAAAATATAGGTAATTATCTAGGATCACACATGTATTCCTGGAGGAGTTAGCAGAGATTTACTGTTGTCACCAACATTTCAATGATGGCCGTTATTAAGGCCTATGTAATAAGAGGCGAATAAATTGCCATCTTGCGGGCACAAATCCAACTCTTGGCTAGTACTGAAAATTTACTAGCTTAGATCAATTCTAAAGTAGGTATAATCTGGGTTGGTTAAAAATCTATATGCACTAAAAGATCCCAAATTTCATTTTCTAACTGGTAATTAACGTGTCCAAATAGTTAAATTAAACTTAAAGGTTAGATATTTATTATAAGACTTTTTTAAATTAACGATAATTTGTTTTTCTATAAAGTAATCATGTCAAAGTCAAAGTCAAAGTCAAAGATTTTTATTTCAACTGGGCCTTTGCAGGCACTTTCAAAACGTCGTGATTCTAGGCGCACGGTTCCAAGTGGGTTGGTCCTGGAGAAGATACCGGCAAGAAACTCCATGGATACTCTTTTCATAAATCAAGCTTAGGTACTACACAACAAATGTGGGGCCGCAGGAGCGGCCCCGGCTAAAATTCGACCTCAATTTACACAATATTACAATAAAAAAATAAAAAAAAGAACAGCAAAGATCATAAGTACCACTAAAATATTATAATTATACAATACTAGTAGGTGCGTACTTAACACTCAAGTCAGTCACCCAATTAAGAATAGGTACCAAAAAGGTACAAGGGAAGCGTTAAAATTAGTGTGTGAAGACAGGAAGCAGTGGGTCACCAGGGAAGCCGCATGTGCAGAGGATAATCACTTCCATACATCTCTATCGTCAACATAGTCTTTGATCCTGTAATAGGCCTTCCTTATGAGGACAAGCTTAACACGAGTTTTAAACTTTTTATCAGTAAGCTCGGTAATACTTTTTGGGAGTTTATTATAAAAGCGTACACCGTTACCTAGATGTCTTCGTGTTTAGCTTACACTTACCTATTACCTACTTCTGTCTTCTCACTCGATCTCCCCGGACCTTAGGACATTCCATTAGATTGCCATTTTAGTAAAAGTATTTATAAAACTATAGTTTTTGTCAAGGATTGCTACCTTTTTCGTGAAACCTGAATAAATGTAGTTTGGATGACAAATATCACTATAAAAATCAATTGATATTTATTATGATATAGTATCATGACAAATATAAATATTATCCACTATTATTAGGTACTTATACCTATCAGCGAATATTCATATTTCATTTCTTATTATTAGGTTTTTTTTTACCTTTTGCATTTCGCAATAAAAATGAGACCCAATATTCTTACATTTCTTCATCTCTTTATATAAATCATTTTTATATTAGAATGTTTGAGCTTTTTCTAAATATACTACAGAAAAGAACCTCGACCTCCCCAATTAAGGATTCTTTAAATTACACGTGTAACACCTTTTCGACCCTAAACTTACTACTATTTAGTTTCTCTAACCATAGTTTAGGTGTCTCATGAATCAAATACAACATGTAATCAGCGCAAAACTGTCAACAACATTGTATGAAATCCTGTCTGAGTATTCACTATTCAGACAATTTGAAGTTTTACCCTTCGATACAATTACACCTTCGAAGAAGGTCGTAGTGTTTTGAACTGGATTATTTTAGTAATTTCGTACATAACCTTGTTAGGTTTTGATTAAAAATGTTTTCCTTTATTATTTTAATTTACTAATTTTACACTCGATTTTTTATGGTTACCACTAGGTACTTACTCGACAAACATTATACAGGGTTATTTGTAATTTACCGGAAATGCTTTTAGGTGTGAAAATAGTCATCAATATGAACAAGTTATACTATGGGATCACCCCTGAAATCACAAAAAGAAAAAATCTTTTCCTTAAAATAATCAACTTTGCTCGATCATAATGTATGTATTCAGGGTTGGTCCCATATTAAGTACACACACACATACAATTACAAAGTTGTTTACATTGATGATTACTTTCACATCTTAAAGCAAATTTTTAAAATTTTGCAAAATTTCTATAAATAATATATTATCTTATGATAGAACATAACCATAAATTATTCAATTTACGTAATGTAAATGCTATAGAACTGAGTTCAGCGACGTGTGTAGCTGTAATCTGTTGTAAGCGTATCTTCACACACAATTTAATTTATACTAGAGTTGAATCCGATATCATGTCGATATTTTAAAATCATTTCGACATGCAGTGACAACGACAAAATCATCATGCCTAAAATCATCACTCGATAATGATCATGACAAAATGAACGTGAACGTCAACTTCGGCTGTGATATGACAGTGACAAGATGACAACATGCGATGCGTGAATACGATGACACAGTTAGAGAAAAGTCATTGATGATGATTTTCATTGTTCCCGTCATCGATATTTTTTGTCATTGTCATGTAGGCACTGATCTCAAAAAAATATCACTCAGCCCATCTCTAATTTATACTCATGATTTATCACTTAGCTGAAGTTGCACTTATAATAAAAATTATTATTAAACATAAAACTTGCAAACTATTATAAATCGAGCCGTGAGTAGATTATTACGTAGATGGATGGGCTGTAGAAGCGTAAATAATGAAAGAATTCCTAGTCAAGTCCAGGCGGTGCACGGTGGCTTGTATCTGTCCATGAATTTAGAAATATGGCAATATTAATAGTTAACGAAGAAGATACAATTACAAGCCAGCTTTTGAGATTTCTCTTATAAGCTGGTTTGTAAGCGAAATCTCTCATTATCTTTAACATGCCTGACACGTATTTTCTATGTCAGTCATATATTACGGTTTCAGTGCAACGATAATTCTTGTTCAAAGTTTATACATCCAGTATATTAGATTAATTTCTTTAAATAAGGCAACTTTTTAGTGTACTTTGCTGTTATACGAATGGGCAGGAAATTCTTATTTACTTTATACACATATATTTACATTTTTAAATACATATTATTATAAAATATTACATAAAATACACATATAAAAACATAATAAAAAATAGGGACCAATTGGGAACGGGTTCAAGCTAGGCTAGGGTTCCAGAGAGAGGAACTGTGCAGCGGTGTAGTTGATGTTTTGTAGGTGCTGGTAAATAGTAGCGCCGAGGAAGAGGAATAAAACGACGGAGATAAAATATATACTTCTGTATTCGACCGACGCTCAGATTGGAAGGGCTGTGTTGCCACAGTTTATGATACATTTTACTTAATTAAAATATTTAATAGTACGCCGCACGTATCGCACTTCTGTCAATTTCACGTCATGTAAAAAAATTGAGCTGACACTACCTAAGCAGAAACTCAGAATAATCTGAAATATAATTTAGCTATTCAGTGTCTAAGCGAAAAGTAACAATTTGGCCATTCAGTTTAAAGCAACAAAGCAACAATTTAGCCATTCAGTCATAAATGCATTAATGTATGAAATTAAAATTTGAACGACTGCATGAAGTGAATACGTTTCCATAATTATTAATGGAAACATTTGTTTTATAGGTGTGCCTTGATATGAAAAATGTTTAATCTTTTTTTCTAGTAATTATCACCTTTCTTTTTATCCACGACGGAAGTAACTATTTTGTTATGATTTTTCTCCAAAATCACTCCACCGATGATTGTTTTTTTTGACTAAGCTACATATTGTTTACAGGCTGGTTCTAAGTCAGTGTGCTTGAGCGTAACGTTATGTTATGAAATATTTATACCAGTATCGATACTAAGCCACCTAGCGAATAAAATGTCATAAATACCTACCTAATTCGAAAAATATTATAATCGTAATGTGTTCGAAATTTAAAATTTCTCAATTCCAATACATAATGTCGAATATTAGCCATGATTTACCTCTGCAGGAATTTCATCAGCCCTTCTCTCCTACGTTTTCAAGAATTATATTATTATTTTATATTGTAGGTACTCTTGTTTATTGTCCACTAAAGAAATCAGTTTATATGTTATGATGCGCTAGAACCTTTTATTATGTCATAAGATTATGATGCAAACTGCACTAAAAACATTACAACCCCTTTGTAACGGGTCGAATAAACGACGTGTAAAATATGGATAATTATTAGGTATTTATTATATTTATCTAGTATTAAAAAAAACTCTTTCTTTCTTATTCTTAGTCTTTATTGTATACATAAATACATTTAAAAAGGAAAATACACTCAACACAACATTCATAATTTTCTCATTTTATCAATGATGTACCTACATAGTATATTGCAATCTTAAACTTCTTTGAGTAAATATTTTGACATCGTAAATTGCCGTTCGTAAAGTTAAGAATAATATTCGGTAACAAGTATTTACATCTCGTTCGACAATCAGAAACACGGCGGATTTAAATTGTAAATTAGCAATGTTCACTGACATCTGCCAAATCAAATTTCCTGACATGAAAATGCTTTGATATTGCAAAAATCAAGATTCGTATACCGAATGGCCTGATTATTATTTTACATAGGTAATAAAAGGTAATAGCTCTCTTCATTGAGCTATATAGAGGTCCCTAGGACCCACAAACAATATATTTTCTATTGTGCCAATTTTACGCTGCTTGGAAGGTTAAATGTGCGAATGTTTCGAGTACTGTATATTTTTTTACCATCTTATAATACAGCGCGTGTAATCTCTATCAACCAGAGAGAAACACTATTACTCGTATACACTTTGATACAATTTTTTAGTCCTAAGTTGGCTAACAAGCATACGGCTTGCCTGATGGTAATCAGTTACCGTAACCTATGGATACTTGCCACACCAGGGGTATTACTCGCGCGTTGCTGATCCTACTCATACTAGCGTCGCTGGGAAGCATCAGTAGGGGTCTCACCCTTCTGACGCTTCCCCAAGTAGCACTGCCGAACTTGCTCACATTTAGGAACACAATACTGCAAAAGAGCAGTGTTATTTGGCTACGATATTTTGCAAGGTCGAGGTACTTCCCCAGTCGAGTAGCTCCATTTTGTACCTCTCTTATCGATACAAAACATTATTATAGAATTATTATTTACATAATTTTCCAAGCCAATCATTTGGATAGTCGACATTTTAATTGCATCGATTCTTATATCATTCTTGTTTTGATTTATTTAATAACCACCCTACTCAAACCTATTATGCAACAACATACAATTTAATAAATTAATTAAATTAATATAGGCACCGCAATTCATAGAATTATAATATCAAAATGGATTACAATTAATTATGGTTTATGCGGTTTTTCGCCGGTTGTGGTAGAGATTCATTGAATCTGTTATTAACCCGTATTGAACACTCTTGTTCAATACGGGTTAATTTATATTAATGTAACAGTAATGAACGATGTTTTTTTTATTTTTTATAGATTGAGCAAAAACGCATATACTTACGAGTGCGCCCTATAATTCGCATGGGGGGACTCGTGTGTTGACTGTCGACTCATCGACTCACACTATTACATTATAAAAATATGCATACTTATCATTTACGAATTCATAAATAAAATTACTAGAAAAAATAAAAGTAAAATTTGAAGCAACTTGAAAATTTTCTGTTTTACGTCTTTTTTTATGACAGTATTTTATACGTTTTTTTTTTTTTTTTCTGATGCTACCAGCTTTTAGTCTGATTTTACTATGGTGCACAGTCCGCCAGGAGTCATACCATGAACCGTAGCCTGATAACCGATACAGCAGATTTTGCGAAGGGCAATCTTACGGTCGCTACTGTTAATAGCTAAATGTCAACAGTTTTGGTATTACGTAGAACATTTTACCATTTTTACAGCAACGCGATAGTCATTTGCATGTAATTTGCGACAGGCGTAAATATTGTAGTCGCTGCGATCAAATGTTGTAAATGTCTAAAATATTTTGGTATTACGTATTTTGCACGAATATCATTAGTAATGTGATGTTTAGTGTGTGGTTAGTTTGTGGTGTGTGTTTAGTTCAACCCATTGTTATCGAGCACTGCTATCGGAGACAAAAGTGCAGTAGTGACAGGCGCGGGAATGCCATATCCTATGACATACCTACTTACTTCAAAAATAATCGTATTACGTATGGCCCATACGTACGATATTACGTACGATTATTTTTGAAGTTTCACGACAGGCGGCAGTTGTTCGTTTGCTACGCGTAGAGATGGGCTGAGTGATAATTTTTCGAAATCAATGATTACATGATAATGATAAACATATCGATGATGGGAACAATGACAAAATCATCAATGATTTTTTAACTACTATCACCGCATTCACGCAGTGCATGTTGTCATCTTGTCAATGTTACGTCACAGCCGAAGCCGAAGTTCACGTTCAATCAGTCATGGTCATTATCAAGTGATGATTTTTAGCATTGATGATTTTGTCGTTGTCACTGCATGACGAAATGATTTTAAAATATCGATGATTTATACATGTGACGTGATATCGGATTCAACTCTATTCTGGTTAAGTTTTAGTGATAATTGTGGCTAATTTATCGTATTGGGTGTATACCTGTGTAACGTTGTAGCGTTACATACGTAGCTATAGACTCATAGGTTTGCGAATGTTCTAGTCGAGCGTGCGACTCAGGCGCGCTTATATTCGTAAACCGGTCTAGCCATCCCTACCTCGTTTTTTGTCGCACCGCTGTATCGTCGCGGCGCAGCTGATGATTTAGATTCATTCGGTCCGACAGTCGGGATTTGCCATCACCGGGGGAGGCACGGGCGCGTCGCCTTCCCTACTTTAAGGCGGCGTGACTCTGACCGTGACCTCTCCCGTTGTCCTAGGCAATCCCACAACTCATGTTGGTGAAATATATTTTTAAACTAAAATCAGTATGTAAAATCAGTGTTATAAACCCCATATTGGGTAAGTGTTGAACAAACTGTATTCGTGTATAACATTATGTTCTTGCAGGTATATTTGACTTGTAACGCTTTATCATTTGTGCAAGTCATGTGTTATATTTTACGTGTCATTTATAATAATCTTTGAGCCTTCAGCTACATTTCTTAAATGTGTAATTCGCTTCGCTTACCCTCAACTTAGAATCTTTTTATTGTATTAACTTTAGTGCTTCTCACATTCTTAATTTTTTACTCCGTTCTGATTGTGACGATCACGCACCACCATTACTAGCGCAATAGTACTTCTCGCTTTGCTTACGCTTCGGGTGGTCACAATCAGAGGTGACGGTGAAATCTTTATTCACACGCTGGAATGATTTTCCAGGGTGCTACCTACCGGATTACCGGCTTCTTCTTTCCGGCTCCTGTTACTGGCTGCCACCTATCGGCTGCCCTATACCAGGTGCACTATACCGGTATCTTATCCGCTGGTATATACCAGTGTGACATCGGCACCATCACCACCTCGGTGCCACCTTCCCGCGTGACACGGCTCACCGCGTGTCACCATCTCTGCGGGTCACCATCTGCGGGTCACCAACTCCGCAAGCCACCTCCTCGGCGGCCTTCACCACTTCGAGGCTGAGCCAGGAGAGTACAGCGCATACACCTTAGGAAGTGGAATTATAGTGACGGGCATACATGTACCTACGACTTAATAAATTTTTATGTTGACAAGGTTGGGGAGTTTAATTCTCATATTTTAATTACACTTTCCCCAACTCACCCTACACTCTCTTAGTTGTCACATTGGCGCCCAACGTGGTATATTTTTTTATGGTCACTATTTTTTTTATTTCCTAAGGTGGGTATATTTTTTTCTTCTTCTCTGGTGTTCTGTGTGTCTTGTGAAACGTTTATTTTTATGTTTTATTGGTTGCCAGCAACTAAGGTGTACGTAACTTAAAACGTTGACTGATAAAAATAATTTATTTTTGTTGTTTGTCGAGTACATTCCGAAATATTTTTTTTTAGTCACCGAATTTTTTTTAATTTTTTTTATTCTTAAATTTTTTAAATGTTTTTACGGTAACCGTTTGCTGTTGTGCTACTCACAAGTACAGTCAACGACATCATTGTGTAATATTTTATTAATTTTTTTTTTCTTCTTGTTTTTTTTGAACTCCATTAAATATTTGTTGGATGTTCATTTCTTTAAGGTGTTCGTACACATTAGTTGCACTAAATTATAATTTTAGTTTTTCTGTTGCAATTTTTTTTTTTATTGTTGCAATTTTATTGTTTTTACTTCTTTTTTGTTTTGTCTTATAAAGGGAGAAAACAACCATAACGTTGCTCAATTTAATATTTCTTATTGTAACAGACGGAGTAACTTCTTTTGTTTTTACGTTTGGTTCAACATTTACCTGGTTTTACTTTTATTATTTTTTTCAAGTTTTTTTTTCTCTCGCGCGTTCTTCTTCGCCATTTATTTTGGAACTACTACGTGTTGGTAGGGTCTCGAGTTCATGCAACTAGTTACCTAAGGGTTTTGTAAGGGTTAATGCGTCAGTGGTGTTAGTTAACATTAGTCTACTCACTGACGTTACTTTTATGTATGCGTGAAGTATGTAAGGTTGGTTAAATGAATGATGCTTAAAAGGTAAACCAACACTCACTCATTTTCAAGATTTTAGCGGATTTTATTATTTTTGGAGATAATAAAATCCTTCACTGCGCGCGGGGGGTATTGTAACGTTGTAGCGTTACATACGTAGCTATAGACTCATAGGTTTGCGAATGTTCTAGTCGAGCGTGCGACTCAGGCGCGCTTATATTCGTAAACCGGTCTAGCCATCCCTACCTCGTTTTTTGTCGCACCGCTGTATCGTCGCGGCGCAGCTGATGATTTAGATTCATTCGGTCCGACAGTCGGGATTTGCCATCACCGGGGGAGGCACGGGCGCGTCGCCTTCCCTACTTTAAGGCGGCGTGACTCTGACCGTGACCTCTCCCGTTGTCCTAGGCAATCCCACAACTCATGTTGGTGAAATATATTTTTAAACTAAAATCAGTATGTAAAATCAGTGTTATAAACCCCATATTGGGTAAGTGTTGAACAAACTGTATTCGTGTATAACATTATGTTCTTGCAGGTATATTTGACTTGTAACGCTTTATCATTTGTGCAAGTCATGTGTTATATTTTACGTGTCATTTATAATAATCTTTGAGCCTTCAGCTACATTTCTTAAATGTGTAATTCGCTTCGCTTACCCTCAACTTAGAATCTTTTTATTGTATTAACTTTAGTGCTTCTCACATTCTTAATTTTTTACTCCGTTCTGATTGTGACGATCACGCACCACCATTACTAGCGCAATAGTACTTCTCGCTTTGCTTACGCTTCGGGTGGTCACAATCAGAGGTGACGGTGAAATCTTTATTCACACGCTGGAATGATTTTCCAGGGTGCTACCTACCGGATTACCGGCTTCTTCTTTCCGGCTCCTGTCACTGGCTGCCACCTATCGGCTGCCCTATACCAGGTGCACGATACCGGTATCTTATCCGCTGGTATATACCAGTGTGACATCGGCACCACCACCACCTCGGTGCCACCTTCCCGCGTGACACGGCTCACCGCGTGTCACCATCTCTGCGGGTCACCATCTGCGGGTCACCAACTCCGCAAGCCACCTCCTCGGCGGCCTACACCACTTCGAGGCTGAGCCAGGAGAGTACAGCGCATACACCTTAGGAAGTGGAATTATAGTGACGGGCATACATGTACCTACGACTTAATAAATTTTTATGTTGACAAGGTTGGGGAGTTTAATTCTCATATTTTAATTACACTTTCCCCAACTCACCCTACACTCTCTTAGTTGTCACAATAATACTGTAATAATAATAATACTGTTGAAGATGAAATAAAAAATAAAAAATAAACTCTACAGCCGCGTGGCTGTCGCTATTTTTAGGTAGTCAAGCTGCTGTAAGTTAGAGATAGAGAGAGAGAGAGACCAATGGGTCGCGACTGTTTAGAGCGGCCTGTGCTCGCACCTAATTAGAGAGCTAACTTCATACATTTTTAAAGTGCATAATTTAAGTAGTTTGTATTCAGTGCAGAGCCGAGAGCACAACCATTGACGTTAACCCTACCCAGTTGAAAGCATTCTGACCTACATTTTGAATAACATCTACTAAAATTCAGTGTTACCGTACTTACTCGGTTTAAAATTTTAATTAAATAAAGCATAAACATAATAATTAACGTATATTTAATTTAATATTATTGGAAAGACCTAATCCTTCCTATTCGTATACTACAGAACATGCTATAGAAATTAGGAAAATCAAGATTAAAAGTTACAAAATGATTTACTAATAGTATTGAAACCAGTCTTATCTTAAAACAAAAAAAATTAATGTCTGTATTCAATTAATTTCATTAATTAGTATGATCTAAAAATATACTGTAAAATATTTTTATGCCGTCAAACGTTTAATAATGTTTGTTATGCAGCTATCTGTCCATATTTAAACCTAACACCCCATGTACCACATTTATACAAATTTTATCATTATCGTACACTGGATAGTTAGTAAACATAACGTTTAGCATAGTAAAAAGTTCCTTACTTTTAGTTAGTAAAAAGTGACAAAAAAGTTACTTACTTTTAGCTAGTAAAAAGTGACAAAAAGTTACTTATTTTTAGCTAGTAAAAAGTGACAAAAAGTTACTTACTTTTAGCTAGTAAAAATTGAAAAAAAAATTAGAACCGTCACCAACTCACCATAAGACGGATAAAAATGTGGATGTGAGATTCGATTTTGCGAGCAAGGATTGCGGTAGCTCGGTTGGCAAGAGCGGCTCGTGTACTGAACCAGAAGATCGCAATTCGCAATATCGAGTCCTGCTCGAGGTAATTTTTTTTCTTTCCACAATAAATAGTTAAATGTAGACTTAGACTTTTGCTGACGCTGCGATCGGCACAACCGCGCGTCATTTTACTTATTATAAATTCATATTTCACTATATCATTTGAGTCTGAGTTCAATAACATAACAGCTAACAACAATGAAAGGAATCGCCAACGTGTAAAATAAACCATTGTAACAAACTTTGTGATCTTTCCTCCTCTCTCCAACAACAACATCAACATTCTGCAAGAGTACCAATCATCTTTAAACAATATTATTTATTTATTAACTATGGATGACTTACAGCTAAAACAAACAGAATAAAAAATAGTATGTGAGATTGACAACCAATTAAAAGTCTTCGCTTCTAAAAATATTGTTTATATTAATTATATTGTTATAAGCCTTCCTTTTGATGCCGTTAAAATGAGATGCAAGATAAAAGTAAAATTAATTAACCGAGGGTATCAAGAACTCGGGAGGCTTGTAAAATGCCGCAAGTCATAGCTTGTCTATCGTGTTTTGTGTATACAATAGGTAATTGTGTCTGTGAACTTAAACCAAGGCTTAAAGTCAACGTTTTGGCGACGAATAACAAACAGATTAGGTTTAAAATGGTTTCGTAACCCTAAGGTAAGCAGGGTACGCTATTGAGTGCGACTAATTTACTGCGTAGTTTCAATGTAAAAAGATCGTTTAAATTAGGTAAATTCTTCGACCTTTGTATTTATGGAAGATTTTAATGTCTTAGAAGAAGTATTGATATAGAAAAGAGAAAGAAATTCTATGAAATGAAAATTGTCCTTTATAATTAAAAATGTTTAAACGATGTTGAGGCACATTAAAAAAAAATCAATTCAATGCAATTCGTCTAACTCGTATATATGAAATATATTATCAAAACTACATCTCAATTTTACGTAAACTATGAAAAGGCAATGTTAACGTAAAAAATTCAAACGACAAACCATTCATAGCTTGTATTTTATACCGATTGTCTTCTACTTAAAGTCGGATGAATTTATTCACACATTTTAATGTACTTTTTATATATTAACTGCAGGGTTGCTTTGTACTGACTCAATCAATTCTACAATCGAAGACGTTTTACTAAATATTTATTTCATAAGTATACTGAACAAAAAACCCTAAGCATTATGTTTGGGCATATTTCCCTCTCCTTATAAACATTCGAACAAATAGCTGCTATTAAAAGGAACGTTTCTTTAGTCCTTCTGAAAAATTTGAGCAGATTTCCGCTATCAAGGGTACATGAAGAGTTTTACGTATTTTATATAAATCCCTTAAACATATTACTTCCGCTTCAGTCACGCATAGCAATGTTGTAATCAGTTTACTGACACAAAAAGAGTAGCACGAATTGTTAAACATTATTCCAAAAGTATTTCCTTCAGTTATCCCTTAATAATTAATTAGAGTTAATTGCCATTATGCAGACAATGGGTAAAAAAAACCGATCGCGAGCAGGTATCGAATCTACTACCGTCTGGTTCAGTATACCAGCTGCTCTAGCCTCTGAGCTATCGATACAGCGAGCGGAGATCGCGGTAGCTCAGAGGCTAGAGCGGCTGCTGTACTGAACCAGCAGGTCACCAGTTCGATTCCTGCAAGCGTTATATTTTGTTTTCACAAAAAGAACTGACTTATAGAATTCGCTTCGCGAGCGTTATTGCGTGATCCAATATAAGAAATAGGTAAAATTTTAATCGTCAACCTATTTTCTTTCCCACTACGGAACACAGGGCTCCATGTCAAGAGAGGGTATGGGCCGTTATCTCCCATAATACGGATATAGTGCAGATTGGTGGATATCACACGTACCTATTCGCATTTTTGGTCATAAGACATGCCTCTTATTTCTGCAATGTTTTCCTTCTCCTTTAAAGCAAGTTTTGTTTATTTTTTTTAAACTTCCTAGGATTTCTTTTCTTTTGTTGGTTATGTTTAAAAACATACATATCACGTACACCTATCAGTAGGCCATACTTATATTTGTTCCGTACGGGGATTGAACCCACGAGACGTAGCGCAGGAAGCCAATCGCTTAAGTCGCGCCGTTAATTGTGGGTATAGGGAACTTGCATGTATTTTTATTTTTAGTTTATCGTAAAAATTGTAGGCAAAATATACAAAACTGATTAAATTATGACTTTCAAAAAGTTCGCACCAAAACACAAAGTCACGTGAAATGATGACATTGCATTATTAATAGCATAATGAACATGGTTACCAAGGAAACACGAAGGAGTGACCTCTAATATACTTATATTTTTTCAATTATGTTAAGCCACTTTGCATACAATAAAAAGAAAGCGAAGCCAACAAAAACAATATTAAAGAAGCATCGAGATAAATTTATGAAACATCTGCCTTTTCATGCAAAGCTCTCATTAACAAAATAGTAACTGTGAATTGTGATCGTTATATTTGTTTGTTCTTCGTAAAGCACATCATTATCATGTACTAATGAAACATAATAATGAAAAATTATGGTTCAAATAAGTAAATAAAATTATACCTATCTACTAATGATGCTTTGCCTTTAGGCCTTTGCCCTCCATTGGGACAGACAGACTGAAATAATGATAATAATAATGATACTTTTCGATGTAAACTGATTTGAAAGAAAATATTATTATTCAAAATAAACTTTTGTTCACTGATCCGCCCACATGGTACTTACAAAACAGAAAGCTTATAGGTAACAATTAAAATTACCATCCTAAAAATATATTTACTACATACGAATATAATCTTCATTATTATTTACATTATTTCATTATATTTATTTACCTAAGTATAATTTAGATACCTAGTATTATGTTAAAATCAATCATAGTAATATTTTTCTTTCATAATTGATTCATTTTTTTTTGTCTTAGTTCGTTGCCCCAAACTAGCATTTCTCCCGTATCGTGGGTACCTACAGCAAACATACATGTCATAAACAAAATCGGTGGGTCGCGGCCGCAAGTCCGAAGGCGTAGTTTGTAGATTAACCTTTGAGTGCCATGCTAATTCACGAGTGATTTGCCCTGAGGACGAACAATGGATTTTCTGTTATATAAACGTGTTAATGTATCCTGTTATATCGATTGACCATTGAGTCGTGGTTAAATGCTTATGTTCTTTAGCTAGTGTATCAATAGTGTGAAACAAACACAATGTGTATCAACGATGTACAAGTTCCCCACAAGTTGTGAGAGGCGATCGTTATCGGTATTTGTTCTACTTGTAGACAATAGGCTCAATCACTATCTGTCCATTAGTTCGCCACATTCTGTGAACAATCCCTTTTCACCCACGTAGGAGCTAGGAACTGTGTTGAGCAATAAAGTTCGGGGTAAAGGTGGATTGGGTCACCTTTGACGCCCCAAGGGCTAAGTTCACCGAAAATATAACAGATGATTAGAATGAAGTTGGCCGATTACCCATACTAAAATTCATATTAGAACGGCTGATTTGGCTCTGTTGTAATCTGATCTAAGTTTACCGACAAAATAACAGACGATTAGAGCAAAATAAGCCTCCGTTAAAACCCCATTTAAACATAATTTTTTGTACCAATCGCCTGATTTCATTTTAAACCCCAGTTATATTTAACGGTGAACATGGCCCTTAAAACGTTAAATAAACTGTGCCTTAGTGATTAAAGTACGTAGGTAAGCGTTTTATAGTTTAATAGAAGTATGGTACTTTGATACTTATGTAGGTATAAATTTTTATGAATAGAGTATTTTATATTTTTATCGATTGTGTTTTGTTTATACCATGGACATATTTTGTTTAGCAGTGGAGTATGAAGGACTGAGTTTATTGATTAAGTTCAAGCCTATAGTAGTACTACTAACTTACTGCGCACATATATTTCATAAGTGCCTGTATTTGGTTTACATGAAATAAAGATCTATTCTATTCTATTCTTACTCTACTTCTTGTCGTCTTTAACTTAGGTATTTAAAACTGTACAATTTTACTATCATGAATGTAGACATAGTTTTTCTGTCGTCATAACCAGAAAAACTAAGTTCCCATGATGTTCCATGATTTATTTCTGAAACCCCCAGGGGGTTCCAGAAAATCATAAACTAATCAATCATGTGCCACATGTGGGTTAGGTACATACTTTTGTTCATAATAATGGTATTACGTAAACACTTCCTCGGGGGGCAATTCCCGCACATGTGACTCGAAACGGTAGATAAATTTAATGTTCGCACGACTCCACCAATATACTTACCTACTTAAAATTTTGTACAAGATTATGATAAATACGTCATATCATCGTCAGTCAGTCGCATGCGACAAGATTGCTAATGAAGCGAGAATTGGGGACTAATTTTTTTTTTTATTATTTCAGGCGGAAAGCGTAGTGATAAAGGTCACATTATTATAGGACACTATTGTATGGTTTATGTCAGACACTTAAAGTTGGTCTTCTGGTCACTTGCCTTTTATAGGGTGTTAGTAAGATTGTTGTATTCATAAGAGTATGGATAGAACAATGATGTTATAATGTTTGGTTTCATCATTTTACTATAGAATGCAAAAAAAATATTCTAAGGCCTCATTTTGTCAGTGTGGTATGGTTTGTGTTGTTTTAATTATAGTGGTACTTATCATGACCTTTGCAGTTTTTTTTTTTTTTTTTTTTTTTTTTTTTTGTAATGTTTTTAGCCAGGGCCGCTCCGGCGCGCGGTGGCCCCAGATATTATTATAAATATTATATGAAAAGAGTATCCATGAAGTTTCTTGCCGGTATCTTCTCCAGGACCGATCCACTTGGAACCGTGCACCTAGAATCACGACGTTTTAAAAGTGCCTGCAAGATCCAGTTGAAATAAAATCTTTGACTTTGACTTTTGACTTTGTTCAATTTGGTATCAGGAAAACTTAAAGAGCTTGTCTATTTTTAGATAAGTAAGTACTATAGGTACGATTACCCCATAGAATCGACACCTTACCGACAAGCCTACGTAAAAACCAACTTCTTTTAAAAGTAGGCGAGCCTACCAGCTAAAAGTTCTTATTGTTATGGGCAATTCAAAGAAAAGTTTTGATAAAATCACTTTCTGTGGACACAGTTCACAATGTAAATTGTTAAAATAATAGGTAATGCCACAATTTAAAAGGAAAGAAGGAAGGGGAATCTTGACAAGGGGGTTGAATAAAAATAAACTTCTCAAAGTTAATAAAGTAAATAATATAATTTATTCAGATATGGTGGTTAATATGCAATCATATTTTTATTGTTATTTTCTTGAAGATTTGAGATTCAACATTAATTTTAATAATGACATACAAATGAGATTTTTTAATTTAATCATTAATGGTATAGGCTGTGGGTATATGTAACCTATACCTACCTTATAATAAAACTATTATACTACTAAGTACTCACTACTATTTTATATTTTAAATATAAGTAAATAAATAAATAAAATAATTCTCTGATAACAATTATAATCCTCCAATTTAGTCAAAATAAACAATTAAACTACAATTCAACGTGATAATCCTTGATTTCATACTTAATTTGCATAGTGTTGTCATAAAATGCACTATCTGCGACTGACATATAACATAAATTTAACGATTTATTCTATTAGTCAGATTTATTGGAGACATTATGTTAAAATGTAGCATTATCTTGTCTTTAGTATCGCCTTACACTTGTCTAGGGATGTGCCTATGCGACATTTATTATAATTATGACAGGATCACAAAATCTCGCTAGTATTTTTCCCTAAACGTTTCAAGTACATAACGAAATTGGCATCGTCCGTGGTACCTCCCAACTTTTGTTAGATTTAGTACGTGCTATAATACATCGACGTTAAAGTCGTAACTGTTACTTTTATGTCATTAGATAAACTTTCAGCTACATTCATTAGTACCTTCCAAACTTAATGTTCTTTGGTTTTTGTGAAACTTTCCTAATTAAGTATTTGTTCAGAATATACCTACTGCATTTTTCAAGAAAGACGGCTCTTCGAGTAATTATGTAGGTATAGCTACTCGGAACGTTCTTGGGCAAAAATATTCGGAATCAAAAGAATTCTCGCAAGCCAATCTTCCGGAAGTCGCTCTGAATGACTGCACTTTTCGTTATTATTTCCTTTAGAATCAACATTGCGTTCCGGGAAAAAATGCAGGGTATATCCATCTCCTGAAATTTTCCTCTCTGTAAATCTTCATAAAATAGCAATGTCGGCAAGTTTTCAACGTTCTGCGCGATAACTTTCTTAAGTTATTTATTAGGTATACGGAATAAATACATGATTATTAATTCAGAAATTTAATGTGCTATATATTTGGATTTATATCTACACATGACGGAGCACAACATACATATACATATATCAGTCAGCGGAGTCCATTCAAAAGCTTGTGATAAGTTCAAATTTTTCTAGATACTATGGTGCAGGTGTACAATACTGTATTATAAACATTTGACATTTGACACAATAACAGTCAATAAACTATACCGTAGGTACCTACACTTTTATATCACAGATTTTAATGTTTCTTCTTCAGTTTTAATGTTTCTTCATAATGTAAAAAAGTATAATAAAATTGTGGTTCTAGAACTTACTATTCTTGGAAAATATCCATTTATCTTAAATTCGTGTAAATGTTTACTTATGATCCTACATAAGTTATAATTATCTTTTGTCATGCTTAATATTGCTTTTACTAGTTAATTATAGATCTCGTAGGCTCCACATAACAGAGCGAAATCGAAGAATTTGTATTTCGTAGAAATGTTTGCACTGTATTGGTTTTGTCTGGATGGTTCCAGATATTCCTAGATAAAGATCCAGTAAATAGGTCTTATCCACAATACTTATACCCAAGAGCTCTTTTAAATTTTGTAATCGAAAAACTGAGGGGTTTTCAGCTAAGTTAGTAATATATAGGCTGATAAATGTGACTACAGAGTCACGTTCAGTGTGCTCATATATCATGAGATTGAGTAACTGTGAAAAGTTTATTAACTAGCTTCTTATTCAGAGGAACAAGGGTCACGAAATCAATATTCGAGGCTCTTAGCGCGGCTTATGGCGGTCCATACTAAAAAGACGACGCCGACGCGCGGAGGCAAACTTGCCGTGTCTGCTGAGTCTACCTACACAATTTTCTCGGAATGTCCTTAGTTTGCTGGTTTAAGAATTTATTTTGCAACAAGGACTGGGTCGCCTATTACGAGAGTAAGGTTACATTATACATGTATACTATAAAATAAATCTTGTGTGGAATAGAGCGAGTATTGTCAGAATTTCATTTGGTAATAACGGGGCTTCTTTTTATATTATTAAATTTTGCATATAGAATAGAATAGATCTTTATTTCATGTAAACCAGATACAGGCACTTATGAAATGTCGAAACTCTAAGGGCACGGTTCCAAATAGTAGATCCTATGGAGAAGAACCGGCAAGAAACTCCATATATGATATGATAATTTTATCTTAGTTAAAGTAATTCAATATAACAATGTCCTTGGAATATTCCACGAACGTTCGCTTTTTCTGTGTGGTCTAGAGAGAAAAATAAATCTAGAGCTAAATATAGAATGTTAGGGGCGTGCTCTACGGAAATATAAATACTTGTCGACTGAATAGATCATGTTAACCGGCTACTCCTGTGTAACATGTTATAATATATAATTATAAGATTCACTCCCTGTTTATTTTTTAATCAGCCAGCTTATCTGTCGTTTAACGAACATCAAAAGATTTTTACACAGTTGTTTGATCTAAAGCAAAGTATAAAATAAAAATTATAGTTTTTTTAAAACTATAGAATACGCTTTAGTCATCCAAACTGAATGTGTATGCAAAATCTCAGCTCAATCGGAAACCGGGAAGTGGGTCAAATTTAACTTCCAAGATTTTCTTACATAGTTACAGGTGAAGCTAATAAAAGCGTGTTAAAAACAATGAAATTAAGTAATTGATATGTTATTTTATAAACTACGAAATGCCGATAATTGAAATGTTCAGATATTTTAAAACCGTAACATAATTACTAGTGCTGGAATGCTTAATTGAGATATTATACAATTATCCAATGAATAGTTACGAGAGAAAACTTTTTACTCTTTCCCTTGTCGGTCGGTCGTTATAAAACGTTAATTAAAATTGATTTTCATTTTCATTCTTCGAGGGAAAATTACGATGCAGTTAATAGAAAAGTCGAACAGGGAAATTGAATAAAAGTGTAGAATTTCTTCAGGTTCACGATATAAAGTGCTTCACGGACCTTGTTTTTTGTAGCGAAAATAAAATACGCGCTAAGAAAGATCCTGCTCGAGTTTGCACATTTAGTATCGTAGTGAGAACCCATCATGGGCTATCCTCCACCTGAGGGGGCGGAGGGGTATGCCGGACTCTTATCGGCTAAACTCACCACGATATGCTTTCGGCACCTGATGGTGAACTTCGGGAACTCTTAAAGACCGCGCCAAAGGTACCATGGTGTACTTCTGTTAGGGCATATATTGGGGGCTGTAATGAGACCCCCCCCTCCCCCCCTCCCCCCCTCCGGACACGTCCCGAGGAAGATTATAACGATATTCCCCTTGGACACATACGTACTACCTACTAAGTCCAGCGCACTCCAGCCAGTCGAATCATGTTGCCATTGCCATCCAACCAGCAATGCCAATATTACCAACGTGAGCTCATGTCGATAAGACACGAAAAAAATCAAACAATTGTTCAGCCTCTAAGTTATAATATCGTTACGCTATTTACTAGCATCGCACATCGTCGTAGACTTAATATAGCGAGCGAACAAAATGTAAAGATAAAATTAATCGAGCAAAAGTTTTGATAAGAATATCTATTCTTTTCCTGTGTCGTTAATTCTGAAAATAATATAAGAGCATAGGCTCTTATATTATTCATACACGGCGTATTTTTAACGCACCGACGACGCGCCGCTGAAATGAAATTTGGGTTCTCTACAGCGCCGCCGGCGCCGTCAGGGCGCGTTCGTGCGTCGTCGGTGTGTTAAAAATTCGTAATGAGCATAGGCCTTTAAAAAATATATCTTCCTTCCTACTGTAAAGTAGATAAATCTTGTTAAATGATGAATATAATCTATTAAAATTTCAGCCATGAAAGTATAATAGTGAGGGGATTGCACCACCCACGCCGCCTCAGCCGCCGCCGGTCCCCATAGAGTCGCTCTCTATCACGCAAACGAGGTTAGGTTAAGCGAAATTTCCTCCGAGACCACAGCGAGAACATAAAAGACATTTATAATATTGCTCCGCCTTTATATATCTTTAGTAATTTGTTACGAAGCTACAAAAGTTTAAAGATTATTACTCGCGGTGAAAGAACCAAGTGCGCCTTTTACTTTTATTGTTTAAGACAGTCATATTAAACTTTTTGAATTATCTACTCTAGGAATAAAAATATGGCATTGCGCAGCTGGTACTCGAAGCACTTACCGTATATGAGTAGGCAATAGGCATAAATTCGTAAGAACTATGAGTTATTCCTATCATACATTGTTTGTACGGCTCGTAAAAAATGTTTCGAAAAAAAAGGAGTTTTATTAGATACTGTTTGAAAAAATAAATGTTATGAAACTTTTCATAAGTATATAATGCCATGTGGTCTGTAAGAGCCCCGTCACTGGCGGGTTGCACCGCTAGCAAGGGAGGTTTACCTATGAAGCTAGACGATTTGCACTTCCCGTTGCAACGCATATAAAAAATAATGTAATAAACCCACCATAAGTGGTATTTTTTCCATCGCGAACATAATGCAAAGTTTAAAAGTATTCTTTAATTTTATCTTATTCGTGAAGACTTAATTTTTTTATATACCACTAATGTGGCCAATAAGCATACGGTCCGCCTGGTAAGCGGTTGCCATAGCCTATATACGCTTGCACCACCAGGGGAAAAAGCAAGCGTTGCCGACGCTGTAAAAAAATTAAAATCTCTTTTTGAAGAACCCCATGCTGTAAGTCTCAAAATGGTAGTGTTGCAACACTTTTTGGCACAGTTTATCTACTTATTAGGCGATAATTTGAAATAAAATCTTCCAGACAGTTTAAAAGCTCGTTCCGAGAAAAATTACAAGAAGAAGGACGTGAAAAATAGAACATAAGTATTAATTTTATATCATAAACTAAATAACTTTTAAATTTATTTTTTCTTTGGAACAACGACTGCCTGTTTGAAAGTGCTAATCTCGGCTAATCTATTAGCAGTATGAACTTTAAACTTTAACTTATTTCTGATTTAAACCTTCTTCACTCTTATTTTACGAGAGAATACAATAATAGGCGCCCAAAAGCACACGGCTCTTAAAAGTTTAGAACTATTAAAAGCGTGATGTGAATAGCAAAGACTTCTACAAAAATACGAGCATACTTATGATATCACTTTACACTGCGTGGTACGTAGGTTTTACTTTTTACAAAAGCTACTATGAAACCAGACTGTACGATGTCTATATTTTTACTATCAAACAGGCAAAAAGTATTATAACATGGGAACTTATAGTAAAATGGGAGCAAGAGAAGCGCGTACAAATTGTGGTGCTCCTCAGAGCCTAGGTATACACCTAGGCTCTAAGGAGCATTAAAATTCAATATACACGTCTACTTTTGTCGTGAGGTCATGGAACAGGAAATTGCTCTTGCCGTAGTGGAATAATAATGCCAGTTAGCACGGTGTGGGTGTAAAGAAAGACGCAAGCGTAAGAGTAAAGAGAGGTATGGTAATAAAAATCGGTAGGGGGTACAAGAAAAGAGCGATGCAGCGCATAATGGATACCTATTGGTAAATGTGTTGATCTTTTTCTTAATAAACAATTTTATTATATTATTTCCCTTTATTAAATTTTTAACATACTTTTGACATTTTTAAATAGTTTTACAATTAAATAAAAAAAAGACAAATAAACATTTAAAAAATATAAAAGAGTAGTAGGCCACCGCCATCGGGAACAGGGCCCAAGCTACCAGTGGTCAGGGTAGTCTAGAGAGAGAAACCTCCTAACAATGCGCAATGATTTTATATTATATTTTTATAATGACAACTTCTCACAAACTCGATTTCTCACAATGACAATTTCGCATAGGTCAACATCTCACAGTGTGAACCTACCTACTACCTACCTACTTAAAATGACAAATTCGCATAATGACCACTCCGCTTAGTTTCATAACAAGCTAATCTAAATGTGGTAATAGGTATAGCTAGGTATATTCTAAGGGTAGGGTAGGTAGGTATCTGAAGATTTTGAAAATAAAATATCATTTATATCAATCAACTGTAATACTAAATGTCACTCAAATAATACAAAAAATGTCACGATGTGATGTGAATGTGACGATTCCACGAATGATGAAACATGAAATCGCCTGGCGCACCCTGGGCATTCAGCCTCGATACCATTGCTGGCTGGCTAATCGTTCCACTATGGCATGAGCGATTACCATATGATAGCTCGTGTCAACTCGTCAGAGCAAGGTTCGTATTGAAACCAGGGTGTGCTAAATGTACTTAGGTCGATACATTACGACACAACTAACAGTGGCGTACACAAAGACATTTCTCACAGGATAAGCAAAAACAATTTAGTGTTGTATTGTCAAGTTAAATGATGTTTCTGATTGACCACCTCACCCTAAGACTTAAATTAACTGATATTATAGACATCTTGTCGTTTGTATAACATAGTACCATACTCAATATATTAGGGTAGGCAGTGTCTTGTTGTCTTTATGTAGTGCATGCCACTGACAATTAAGAAGTAACATTGATGTACCTGATCGATCCACCAATGGCAGTCGCTCGTTCAAGTAATTGTACAACTTATTGTGTCAGCGTAAAGACCATGTTTTACTGCAGAACTAATAAACATTCGTGGTCTTGAAGACGCGCGCAGTTCGGAACTAATCAGTTTTACGAAGTTTGCCGATGCGACTTCTTAGTTGTGTCGTACCTTCACACTACGCTTTGAACAGTTCTAAACTTCTAAGCACTGCCGTGTGCTTTTAGGATTATCTTCTCAAGTGAGAATAGAGAAAGTGTCTACTGTATTCTCACTTGGGAAGTTTTTTTTCGTGCACCTCACTACTTGATTGAGGTGCACAAAAAAAACCTTCCCAATATTATAGAGTCCTACACTATTCATACTTCAACATTAATTATGTGGCTATGCTAATTTTCTCTGTATTTCCCGAAACCGAAATCAAAACACCAAATTATAATAGTGGTGGCGTATAATCAAGACCAACAGAGAATCGAACAAAACAACACGACTCAAATTTAAATATTTCTTCGAACCATGTTTTTGTAAGTAACTCCGAGGATTAGTTTATTATGTGCTTGCATTTTTCAGGGAAAACTCATTATTTTATAATACGTATGAAAAGTCGGAGCTCATATTATAATTCTACATTTTAAAAACCATAGTTAGTAGTGTTAAAAACAAAATAAATAGAAATTAACTACAAAATAATACAGAATTTGGGAATTCTGTGGATATACCTTTGTTACTAATTACTTAGACTTATTAGAACTTACACTAGAAAGATTTAAGCGCATTAAAAAAAAATACTTTCCTTGAGCATACAATCAAGCAATCATATTATGATTGTACGCTCAATTTTTTTTTTCAATATTATTGAAAACAATGGAAAAAATTTGTCACATAATCAGTCATTTTTATTCCAATATGAATGCATGATCAGCCTTTTGGAAAGTTTATTGGATCTTAGTTTCTAGTACCTATATTCTATTTTTTGATAGACACTTCTGTCGATTCATGCCGTTGTGGAAACACTAGCCAGTCAGCAGTAGTGCTGTAGTGCTGCTGCTGGAGTCTCGAGTGCTGCACAACTGTTTCGCCTCGCGAGAGACAGAAATAAATATGCAGGGCTGATTGCCAACCTTCGCTAGTTGGAGAGGCACTTTAAAAAGAAGAAGAAGAAGTAGTGCTGTAAAGGCTGACTGCTCAGGATGCGCCAGATGATCTCATGTCTCGTCACTTGTGGAGTTTCTTTCCTAGCACCCAATAAATAATAAAACTACAATATGGCTTGCAACAGATGATGATATGAACATAGCTAATATTTTTATATATCAAAAGTTAGAGGCCCTAAGTTCAAAAAAATTGCCTGTTTAAATTAATTATAACGTCGTAGTCCTGTCGGTAGATACTGCAAACAGCCAGAAGGTAAGAAAACGTCTCAACCCTCGTTACACTGTAAATTGAAGCTAATTTGAAAAATAAATTAGGTAGATCAAATATTTGGAAAGTAGCTTGAAGGTACGAGTATATTTCCTTAAAAATATTCTTTCACCATTTATTTTTTCGTTTTATTTTCTCATCTAATTTATCTTTCGATAATTTAATTTTTTCATAGTAAATGATGTCAAACTTTGTTTGCATTATCGTGGCATTATTACATAGAATCTAGGCATAATATAGGTACAGTCAGCCTCATAAATATGTATTGGTGGTCAAGGAATCATGATGTCTACAACTTTTGCTCAATAATATTGTATCACCAAATAGAAGGATACATTTGTCCCAAAGCCTACACACGCCAAATCATGTCTCAAGATCTTGTATACCGTTATTGTTCTGTAACTAGGTAAACAAATATTGTTTTTGTTTTATTTTTCTGTAAGTAGATGACTACTGTCCTAATTGATGTGACGAAGTACCTATACAGGATGGCGCAAATTTTGTGAGCGTTAAGGGTAGCCTACTAGTACCTTTTCTGTTATAAAGAACTCTTATATAAATGAAAATTCATGTAAATGAATTTTGAAGATAAAAACCCCATTAGTTTTTTAAGTAAAGGTATAGTCAGCGAGAAATCATGAAACTGCTACCTACTTTGTTCGCAACAACAATTACGTGTAAACATAATATCTTTGTGTCTGGGATACGATTATTATTAACAAACTATTTCCAATCAATTTTTTATCCAAATCAATATTAAAACGTTTTCTAAAAATAGCGTTACTCTCCACAAGATCAGCCACACTTCATCCCCACATTAATATACTAAGACTATCAATGCGTTGCTTTCAATTAAATGACAAAGACTGAGTTTCCTGTATGCTACAGTGGTGCTCTCTTGAAAACCTTTCTACAAAAGATGTCGCTGGTTTGTTAATGAACACAAATATTTAATAGAAAACATTATTTGAGTTGTAAACTTCCCAGAATCAGCCATTTTGTATGAGCGTGAACTAAACCGTGGCAAGATGAAGTTTCATTAAATATTCCTATTTATCTGAACTTAATAATGTGGCGGAAGTGGGTCATGTTTCCTGGAGTCGAAGTTTTACCTTTTTAGTGTATACAAAAGGAAAAGTAGATGTTTATAAATTATTACTTACTCAACTAATTATTATTAGTTAGCGCTGTACCTAGTCACTTCCTACCTACATACCTACCTACTGGTTTGATTTTATTTGTTATGATTAAATAAACAAAAAAAAATACCTAGAACAATCTGAATAAATTCCCTAAGGATTTAATGTATGGTCGCGGGACTTATCTCATTACCGTGACCCCGGAACGTAAAGGGCTATTGAAGGAACACCGTGGATTTTAGTCAGTACAAGTCTGACAGCCCTCCCGCCCTGCCCGGGGTGGGAGGACTCAATTGATGATTTTACCACGCTAAAAAAAAAAAAAAAAGGATTTAATGTATCCAGTAATTTTGTGAACAAATGTGTGTAATACTGAGAAATTCACATATTCGGTAATGTACAATATACAAATACCGTAATATTTGATGTATTTTATGTATGCACCTACACATTCGAAAGCTTATTTACATAAATATGTCACAGGATGTACATAAGGGCGCGTACCTACCTGTGTCGTGACGAAAATCATCCAGACAGGACGACTTTGTCAAGTGTCGTTGCTTGTATCTAAATGGAGTTGCTTACATGATACAGCACGGCATGATTAACCGTCGTCTTTCAAAATAATGGGAAAAGGTAGACGACAGTCGTCTAACGATAAATAACAGCTAGACGTTAGACAAGTCAGTCGTTCAATGATAAAAATAACAGTGACGACAGATTGTCTAGATAGTGGGAACAGTTAGAGACGACAGTCCTTCAACGGTGAAAAAACGCCACGACACAGATGAAACGCGCCCTTATTAGGATGATTGCGAAATTCTTTTCATGTTTGCAATCATCCGAACCCTTGTAGTCTTAAGATTTTCGTGGTAATCTAGTTTTTCCAATTATCCTGCGAAATATATACACCTATGTACCTACATTCATTCTCTGTGTAAGATACATACTTGGATAATTAATGGCATCGCACCTTTTTTGTCACTTCATTTTTTATCTACACCTATGCATTAATCTTTAAGTATCCAAGCTTGGCCGCAAGCCAAAAAGGTTTGTCAATAAACGAGAGCCAGGGGACAGCCTTTTCACGAGCCTTGTACTGGAACATCAATATTTACACGCGATGGCTTTCAAAGTCAGCAGGGTGGAATATTATTTAGAATATATTTAGTGATGATGCGTGCCAGAATGTCAATGATTTTTATTTTATTTTACTTTATTGGGGAAAGCTAATAATTCAACACTGTTTCTTACAAAAAAAAAACACTAATTTGGCAAATAATATTACAACCCGACCATAATAAGGTAAGCGGTTACTGTAAAGGTCCACCGCATAAATTGTTACTGTGTACTTAGAACCTCTTGTAATTTAAAATATGTATTTTTCACTCATTTTTTTATTATCCTCTAAGGTGGCAATCAAGCATACGGCCCCCCGATGTTAAGCGGTTACGGTAACCTATGGACGCTTACAACACCATAGGCATCACTCGCGCATTGCCGACCCTCCCCTACTGTCAACATGACGCTTCCCCAAGGAGCACCAACAACCTTGCTCACCTTTAGGAACACAACAGTGCTAAAAGAGCATTGTTATTTGGCTACGATATTCTGAAAGGTGGAGGTACTTCCCCAGTCGGGTAGCTTTTGAGCGGAAAGTCCCGCTATGCCCTACCTCTCTTAAGAAACATGTTACAGAATACCTAGCTAAATGTACAATCCACTACGCTTCCACAATCACTATAATTATAGTACATTATAGAGAGAATGAAGTAACAATATAAAATTATACGATTACAAACTACCTAATATTAATTTATAATATTAACGTTAGTGTTAGTATAAACTAGTACAAGCTAAAGTTTTATTAAAGTTAATCTTATTTTCCAAAAATCACTATTTATCAGGAAGTTGAAAGCTATCTACTTTTTTTTTTCTTTAATATGTCTCGAGCTAAGATTAGCGTGTGGAGGGGGGCCCGCAAAAAATAGTATTTTTGAAAAAATTGTCTTACCTACATACTGTATAAAATTGCAAAAATAAACTTTCATATAACCTCTCTGAGTCTGTTCATTATATCTATGCATGTGTGTGTTACAATCTGTTTGGTACAGTTTGTATAGCTATCGATCGAGTTTTCCCTTCTCGTATTAATATAGATACTTCGATACGTTTCGGTCTACAAATTCTCTCGTCATAATCTGACTGCATGCAATCCTGTGTCGTTAGTCGAGCTTCTAACTTCATATGAAATACAATTTTAGAACTTCGCAGTACCTAGATATGGTAATAATGGAGGCCAGAGAATAGACAGAGGAACACACTCAGAGGAGTCTGTTTGGATTATAATCAATAATCTATTCGCTCTCCGTTATCTGTGAACGGTGTGGCATATTCAAAAATTTTAAATTAAAAATCTATTTTTCCAAAAAATACATAAAATAGTAGGATTTCTATTGGCCCCAAACTAGGCAAGCCTGTATCTTGGGAACCAATTAATTACACATGTGACTGCAAACACACGAATATTTAAGTAGCGATTAGTATCTGTTGCAGTATAATTAACGACTATTGATGTCAATGAAATCAGTCCCGTTAAAGGGCGGTTGCATAATGAAACAGGTTTCCGGTCCCGACCTTCGGTTGTATTAGCCCGCATAAATCGGTATTCATCGGTGCGGTCGATCTACATATAGAAACGGCGGGTGAATTTGTTATGACAGTTCCCACGGGACTAAAAAAGGCCAAATTGAGCAATTCATCTACGAATCTCTATGGTAACTGTCAAACAGATGATTGCTGAATATGAACCTTACACCAATTACATTAAGAGTCCTCAATTAAGTGGTCAATTAGTATTATGTAATTTTTATTATTTTATGATTTACCTAAAGCAGCTTTTTCAGATCCTGGTCCCAGTAATCGGTAATGAGTAGATACGTGTATCCGTTTCTTTATTTGTGTGCATTTTTATTAACTTGAGACTGTAAGTATGTACAGTAAAGACTAGCCCATAACTCTTCAATTTATAACACTGTAAGTATGCATTTTGTTGCCTGAAGCACCGGTTCAACCTAGTTCAGGCTGATATGCAACTGTGCTTTATTTTAATTGTAAGATTAACTTACTTATTGTAAAATGTATTGAACGTTTTTCAAATGAACAATTTATTATTATTAATTACTTACTGGTTTATATTGCAATGCTTTTCAGAAGTTTTAAGTAGGAGTTAGGTTATTACAGGTAAACTTGCACAGGTTTACCGATATATTTCTAGACAAAGTTGGGAGTATCTATAAGCATAGATACAGAGCGTGACTACACAGAACCGTTCGCAAATTTTGTATTTCCGAGGTTCTTCTTAGATGGTGGTACACCTTTAAGGGTAGGAGCAGTCAAGTTTGAACACAAGTTAGGCCGATAATATTGTTCTGACGTAGCAAGGAAGCCTGCTTCCGCATTATGCTTGAATGCCGTTTTACGCCTGTTTCTACGCGAATGTTAAACAGGAAACGACACCGCTTGTAACTTAATACATAACAGTTTAAGAGAATACAGTATAATATAAATAGCTCTTGAAATACTTACTTGAAATAATTGCTTAGAAACAAATATCTAAAACATGGGGAGTAAATTGTTGCGCGAATTAATACAAAAGGTTCCGTTTTCTGGATAAAGAAAGTAAAAGAATTAAAAGAAGAATTATTTAAAGGAATTTATCGTGAACCGTAACTAGCGCATTCGCAAGATTTTTAGCCCATGATCTAACTGCACTACTCAGGATGGATACAGACTTATGCAGCATGTAATGCAACATGGTTTCAGTAACGTTGAGTGAATACAGTGCCTACGAAGTGAACATCAAAAAATGGACCAATTAATTCGAACCGCGAATTGAATTATTTACATAATCATTAAACAGTCGAGATCGTGTAAATAAATTTCGTATATTTGTCCGATAAAGGATTTTAATTGCGTTGTAATGTAAGTTTAAACATTTAAAAATAGTGCCTCGGGAAACCTTTGTTATGCCCGACAGAAATATTTACCTACTACCTACTAATAATGGTCTAAAGATATGGAATATACCTACCTTAACCTTATTAAAATAAAAAAAGGTTAATCCATTTTTCAAAAATTCTTCGTACACGTATTCATGAGGTAAGGTAAACAAACCACTGTACAAGTCTTTAAATCATTATTCCCTAAATGAACCTTATAACAATGTTGATACACCTCATAATTTAAAAGAATTTAGAAGTTCGCTTTATGTTCCAAAATTAATTTTCACTAACCTCAAACGATTACTCTCCAACACGCCTGTAAGACTTTGTACTTCTGTTTATTTATGAGCTTACGGCTTACTTCAAAAGTTTTCTAATACGTAACTATTACATCGCGCAACTTGATCGCTTTCTTACACATTTGGTGTATCCTGCCACGAGCTTAGGCTGAGATTCAGAGACGACAGAAACGAGTCTAAGCGTGAACTTACGCTTCCATCTGTCAAAATTTGTTCGTAAGTTTGACAGATGGAAGCGTAAGTTCATGCTTAGACTCGTTTCTGTCGTCTCTGAATGTCAGCCTTAGAGTCGCTGCGTTACTAAACACAAAAAGCGATCTAAGCAAGGTGCATTCTTATACCTATTCCTTGGATGGAGCACACGGCGACACACTTGCTTAGATGCGTGGCTACGTGCGTAGCAGTATCTAGCTTAGGTGTGTGGTTATGTGCTACGAGCGTCACAAAACCTAGGTTAGGGGCGCGGCTACGTCGGCTACGTGCTACGTGCGTAGCAGCACTAAACTCGTATCTCTCTCATGTTTCACTTTTAATTCCAGCTCCGACGTATATTAAACAGACGTCTTTAGAAATTAAAATTATCACTACAAAGTAAACTGATTTATATTACGAAAAACATAAAGAAGACAGGATAAGAAACCGCTTTTAAGGGCGTATAAGCTCATGAATATTTAATATTGATTTATTTTTTTGTGCTTACGTAGATAGGTTTTTTGCGATAATTTAACCATTACAAATTTTTCTTTATTTATTCTTAATATCTTTTAAGAGCAAATTTACCTTAAAGGGCTTGCTTTTGCTATCAAATCATATTTTATTTACGCTTTCATGAAATATGTTTTCTTTTTATGTATCTATAGATTATTACATAAATCGTACGTTGAGGACCGACTCTTATGTAGAGAGATACAATTCATCTAAAACGTAACGTAACTTCCTAAAAGCAGCTCATTTTATACGTATATTTTTAATTTTCCATATTAAATTAAAATTTTGTTTTTAGAAAGAAATAAGCAACAATAACGTGCGTAATAACAGATCCTAAACAAAGGATGAATTCTAAATTGTTAAAACGTAGTCCACAATTCCACATTATTTTTGTTACCACGACTTTCCGACGTAAACAGAATTATTTAATCAAACAAAAAGTTACTTTAACAAAGTTGTTTAATAAACGTTATGGCGTGTGCCGTTGGATATTACATATTTACATTTTAATAACTTTAATCATGTAAGTACCTACACTATTATTTTATATGGCTCTTAAGTACTTTGGAAAGTAAAATAAGTGAAGGAAAACTTTTTAAAGATCCAGACAATTGGAACTTGACTAAGAAAAGCTACACAAAGGAAAACTTTATTTATTTACCACGAGGATACTTGTATTAACTGAAGTCTACTTTCAAATACAACGACGAATCGAATTTGCTTTTCAATATCGAGCTTTTATTTATATGAAAGCGCAATAATGCAAAGAAAATTGTATTGAAACCTTCGTTTAGACTATACTGTTGATTTAGATGTACTTTCGCTTCAGGGCAATGTAGCAATCAAACAATAACAAGCTGTCCCATTTCAACTATCAAATGTTCTAGTATTAATACAATGCAAAATAATTTAGGTAAAACTGAGAAAAATTATTATCATTTTGTGAATTGACAGCTAACTGTCCCATTCGATCACATTATTGTTTGGACCATAGAGATAATACATAGTACCTTGTACTATTTCTATGGATTCTATGTATGGATTGGACATTTGGCGTGGACCATTTGGCCATGTCAATAGCGTAAGAGTCAAGTGTCAGAAAACAACAGATTAGGTGTCACTGGTTTTTATAAAAGTCACTTTTCACATGTCATTTTGTCTAACTCCGATAAAGTATAATAAACAAGAACTCCAAAAACTTTGCTAAAGTTAAACGTTCACTAGCTTAAAATCCGGTTCATCGTAAATCTATGCGTTTTGTTTGAAGCTCCGTAACCTAGATGAGCTCATCAAGTGAAAAAAAAAGCAAAAGGCAGACATTAGTATTGTTCAAGGCCTCATGTGGCCGGTTAAGCAGCGAACTACTTCGACAGATCGAAATATTTTTATCACTACGATGCGGCATTACATCAAGTGGAAGTTTAACTTAATAAAAAAAGGTTCTAATGCCATGGACATCAAAGTGTAGTTATTACAAAGAATTTGTTGTTTTAAACTTAAAATAAAAGTCATTAGTGCTATATTGAATTGCTATTGCTTTGATTACTGCATCTGTCAAAAAGAAATACTCGAATAGTACAACACTGTACCCGGCGAATTTCGGCTTTAATAAAAACTGCAAACTGTAGCAGTTCAGGGTACGCAAAAGCGCATGAAATTTGTCACAAGCCTTTGATGTAGGTACGTTTATTAGGCACTTTTTGTTTGTATCACTGAAAAGTTTACTCTATTTCCACCGTTACTTGTTTCGTATACTAGTTTCCGTAATTAAAATACTCGTATTCTTTTGATACCCGTTTTTCCAACAAACAATTCAATACGGAATATCTTATTCGAAATCTGATATGATAGCGTCCAATACGCAACAGTAGATAGATATTGCACATTGCACATAAAAATTACTTAAAGTACTTATTTGTTTTCTAACAAATGGGGGTCCACGTGATAAATTACGGCTCAGTCCAGTCTCGGACAGGAGGCCTGAGTGTAACTCTCGGCAAGAACGACAGGTTAAAGATGAAATAATATTAACGCTGATTCTAAAAGGTTC
Organism: Allophyes oxyacanthae; assembly: GCA_932294325.1. NCBI lineage: Eukaryota > Metazoa > Arthropoda > Insecta > Lepidoptera > Noctuidae > Allophyes > Allophyes oxyacanthae. The sequence goes on along the minus strand of OW028613.1, from coordinate 10,742,277 downwards.
ACAGGCAATCATTTAAAGTGGATGGCGTTCAATTTAGTAATTAAAGTTTATTTTGTTTTTTAGATACTTATTTTATAGATTGGACCATTTTATGCAACTGATTTCAATAATTTTATTTTCCAAGCATTTAATTTTTTTAATAAGTTATAAAACTTTTGCTGCTGATGACGTCACAAAGTGGTCTGAAGATTTCGATGTCTATAAAATCTAAAGCACAGTAATAAAACACCTGAATTTGGTGTTTATTGGTTGATAGTTAGCAATAAACGTCAAATTTTGGTGTTTCGTGGCTACAAGCTGCTGGCTGCGGCTGGGGTGGGAAAGATCGACATCTTCAGACTATTATTGTGACGTCAGAAGCAGCGAAAGTTTGATAGTTTATTAAAAATTAATGTCTGCTTGGCAAGCAATAATATTGAAATAAGGTACCTAAAATTGTCTTATCTATAAAATAAAAATATAAAAAGAATAGGTACACAATAAAAACTTAACATACCTACCGAATATTGATCCTGTAAATAGAGCAGATATTTATCTTACAAAATAATATTCAGCGCGCCTCAATAACATAAAGATAAAATTAATGAAAAAATATGTGTGATTTTTTTATCTATACTTAATAATAGTTTTGTTTTCTAATACCTACGCAACCTTCTAGAAGCGAATTATACTGGCATTATAGCAGTACCGCGTAGGGATTCGTACTATATTACTTGAAAGTACGTCGTTTCTATACATTTTTAAACATAAATTGCAATTAACAGATGGGCAAAGTGGATACATAAATTGAAGCTGGTTTAAAAAAAACTCAACCGAAGTCAATAAAAAAATATATGGGACAAAAGCAAGGGCTTTCTCTAAGAAAAAAAAAATCGGTGTAAAAAAAAGAACACAACACTCCGTCTAGTACAGTAAGGGGACAAAAGTCCAGTGGCATGTTAGAGTTCATAATCGCGTGCTACGGGGCGTACGCGCTGTTTGTGTGAGTGATGACTCAACGCACACAACGTAATGAGACGTCACCACACACACTGAGAAGCACTCAGAAGTTAAATAAAACGAAAGAAAGAATACGTCTGTTTCGCTTGTCAGTATGAATGACCTTGGACGGCCTATTCCACTGTTGTAATCCTATAATTCAAGAAATTGCAATAAGCACCAATAGCTGCATGCGTTATGCGTAGGATTTAGATTTACGAGGCGTGTGGGTTCGAATCCTTGACAAAACATAGTATTTCTTTTTTTTAATTTTTATTAATTGATGGATTCGCTTAATGATTTAATACTATAAAGTAAGTGATTATTTTCTAGGTCATTATTGCAAAATTAAGAAAAATAAAAAGAATTATAACAAAATACGTTTATTTGTTTTAATAATCCTTACAGTAACACTTATTAGTTATTGAGGTAAGCTTAAAGTATTCGTTTTCTTGGCGAAAAGAAGATTGAAACTAAACCTCAATCTTTTAATTATTTAACTACCGACTAACTTTAATATGGCCAGCAATTACAACTTAAATCTTTTACCCCTCCATCGTTTACTAATAAACTCATGGTTAAGTTTATTGTTATCTCTTTTCTTTGATATGAAAATGACAATGAGTGAATAAAAATGAAGTGTTTAATAAGGGGGTAAAACACTTCATTTTCAACATTTAGTATGATCTCCATTGTTCTCGATACAGTCAAGTAAGTGTCGACACATTGAGCACAAGATTAAAACATATTTACGTTCCTCTTATATTTTCTCATATCTAAAGAAAAGAAAGAAAGAAAACACATTTACATTCATTTCGGACAGTGACAACACACGAGAGAGTAATAAAATAAAAATTAACTTAACCTTTATACAGTAAAAAATAAAAATAAAACAGACACTGCATGCAATACGACATCATATAATACTTCCACATAACTATGTATTATTCACTATAGCGTGTGTTATCCTTACACCATAAATTAAGTTTTCCCTTTTGGCTAGATAGAATATTTTTTTCATCTGAAAATATAGTAGTTAATTAAGTGTCTCAGTTGAAGTAAGTATAAATATTCTCTTGCGAAACGTTCTTGATTTTCTATCAAAAAGGGAGCTGGTCTTCGGTGATGCACACCTTCAGCGTGGAGTGCATGGCGAACAGTAGTAATGACGTGTCGAATACTTCTGCAAAATATTTAGTTGGTATAAAACCACTTGTTTGATGTTTCATATTCGTTCACCATGTGTCGTCGCTGCCCGGCCTTCCACTTCGCTCTCGACTACCAAGGCTACTTTCTTCCTCATAGGTATCTCTTAACCCATCGACTCATAGTATTTTTCTAGAACAATAAAAAGAAATACTATTAAACATCTATAAGCAAAATACTAAAACTGATTACTATTATTATTATATATTCTATATTTAATATTATTTTGTTTCTAAATTATTATATTATAAAATTTAGAAACAAAATAACATTAAATACTAATTATATTATATAACCTAACTTCCTTTTCCCTGGGGGTCTAGGGCGCCGGGGTCGGGATAATACACCGGGATTTTAAAACTTGTGAAGAAAGTCCGTTTCTATACATTATATTATAATGTATAGAAACATATTAATATATACTTATATATAACCTATATAAGTATATATTATATATTAATATATAATAAAAATATATAATTATACTTATATATCTAATAATTAAAGAAACAAAACAATATTAAGAATAAAGTTATTAGAATTCTTATTCATCATTCAATAATCTAAATAAATAAACTTATAAATGATTTATCTTTTTCTTTTGTTTTATTTGAACATCATGATCAATAATAAACATTTGAAAAATAATTAAAGGATCATCAATCTTTGATTTAGTTTTATGTTTAATAAAATATATAAATTACTCACAGTCAGTCCGATTTCATTCGATATTTGTGTTTTATTTATAACGTCCACTTTTAGGCAGAGCAATAATAGGTATTCGCTCTCGCTTCGATAATAATACTATTGCCTGTATTTTGACAACTTTATCCACAACACCACTATAATAGATTTAACACAAATCACTAACCAACAATAACTTCCAACAAAGTTCTATCCGATCTAAATGACTGAGTCGTAACTGCATCTGTCTACCTTACAGAAATCGAAATAATTTATTAAATTTTTTGTTGTCTACCTACTTACTTTACAATTTATAATTGAACAAGACAACGCGATAGGCTTGTTATTATTATCGAACCATATTTTATAAAACTTTACAAAAACTATAACCGCACGTGAGATTCGAACCCACCGCATACCTTTGTTTAAACACACCTACCACAGCACCTTACCCGCTACGCTAGCATGCCATATTCTAAGTAAATTGAAATTATGTAATACAATCGGTTGCAGACAACAGTGCGTGTGTGTGAGTTTCTATAGTATGAACACGATATCGAGTATAGAAACTCGTAAAGAAGGTCGTAAGTCAACTCATTAGTGTCAATCTATTGCTTTGTGAGACTGCTACTGCATTAATGACCGAGACTGTACATAAACTTCTCTTTTAAAAGTCTGTTAAAAATGGCTGACAACAATTCACATTACACATAAAGTACAGCTTTAGAGATAGAGCAGAAGCAGACACGCGAGTAATTTATTTAAAAATCTAATTTATGGACGACAGAGATAATACGATACTATTTATGACTTAAAAGTACTTACTAATAAAAATATGAAACAAAAAGTACTGATTTAATCCAGGCCCTTGTATAATTTTTTAACATAATATTTATTTTTATAATTTTGACATTCTAATTAGGTTAGGGCGACTAATTGCGCAAAACAAGAATTACACTTTTAATTAATGTTGCTGGTAATTTTTCTTAGTTTATAAAAAAGCAAGATAAACGTCTTAAGTCTGTTTTTCCTTAACCGTATTATAATATAAACACAGTACTTATTACCTTTATATACTCTATATATATTATATTAACAAAATAAGATTATAGTTTGATGTACATATAATATGACATAATTAGGATTATGCGCCTCGGCAATCGTTTTGTTTTCGGAAATAAAAATAATAATAATAATATCACTATTACTGCATTGTTTGTTGTTGTGCACTGTTTATTATTGCATTTGGGAACGGACATTGAATCAATCTGCAAATTTGGCGCACTACATAAAAATTATCCTGTAAATCCTACACCATAAGACAGGTAAGAAAAATTAGATTTTATTAACATTGTACCAGCCGTTCCGGACAGGTGAGTGAACTTGCAATATAAAAAGGTATCCTTCAACAGAGACACGGACAGTGGGCCAATTTGTCCGAGCAGCCACGAGCCTTTATTAAACGGCTGTAACTCACCAGCGTGCTGACGTCGCTGTCTTCAACACCTCACAATCAATTCACGTCTTGGCTTTTTACAAAGTCTATTTTTATCCATGGAGACTCTTCGGGGTAACTTATGGCTGTTCTTTACCAAATTACTTGAAGATTTTTTCAGCTAGGATTTGTTGCCGAAACATGCACTAACAGAAAATATATCATTTTATTTACTGTTGTGAGCCAGGATTGATTTAATTGGAATTAATTTCACAAAGGAAGGGGCCTATGTCCAACAAAAGACTCATCATCATCAGTCTGTAGCAGTCCAATGCTGGACTTAGGCCACCATCTGGCTCGATCCTCGGCTACTCTCATCCAGTTATCAGCCTCACTGCGATGATCGTTGTTCCACGTAGCCTGAGGGCGTTCTACAAAAGACTAACCAACTATTAATAAAATTACCTACATACAAACATAGCCAAATAATTTATATAGACAGGCTATCGCGCACGCAAAATTCGCGGATAACAGAATTAGGATCCAATATCGTCCAAAGTGAACAAAGATAATATTTCAACAAAGGCCAGACGAAAACACTCTTGGCCGACTTTCAACGTAGGTTACCGCTACCGTAGATTTCATTTTCTTTCTGTCTGAAAGGTTTCTCTAGAAACTGCCATTATCTCTAAAAATGATTAAATACTTACTTATTGGAATTCCAAAGCTGTCCTGTACTAAATTAGCTAAGGAATGAAATTCCAAACAGGTAAGCGAATGACGACGTACTTCAGCACTCTCTTATGTAGGTACAGTCAGGATCATAACGTATTATTCACACTGAAAATAAAGAATTATTGAATGTACTAAAGTAGCGTAGGTTGAGTAATGAACTGCCATAGTCAACCCTTTTCATAGTTAATTTTACTATAACAAGAGTGAATTTAACAAAATCCAATGATAATCAACCAGTTCTATTTGGTAAAATCAACAATTTCGTGTGTAGGACCTATATTAACCCGCGGATTTGATAAAATTTACGCGGAATTTAGTAAAATCAATCATTCTTTTTTTTCAGTGCACAGTCAAAGTCATAGTATTTATTATTGTGATTTTTGGTCTCCTATTTATTTTATTACACCATTACATCGTTTAAAGATAAAATAAATTAAAAGAGACATTACATACAATTTCTCAAAAATTAAAAAAGCAAATTTTGGAGGTCTACATTTAGTACCATTCTTTAAAGTATTCCCTACTACATGAACAATATTAGGTATAATTAGAAAGTATTCATTCATATATAAACTTTGTACCAATGATCACTTTGATGCGAAAGTAGTCTCCTAGTTAATAAAAAAAGTTACTATATTTAAATGTTTCAGAGACGAGTAGTTGAAGAGGAACCGAAGCCAACGTAACCTGCTGAAGCCTTGTCAAAGAGCTCTGAAGTATGACAGGAGGTGCATAGCAATTAACTTACCAGCTCAAATAAAGGCCTGACTGCACACGTCTTTGCCAACCGTTCCGTGAAATAACAGAGTCAGTGAAAAATATACTATAATCTTACGCATTCTAAGTCGGTTTCTGATTATATCATTATTATTATTTTCACGTAACATCACTGAAAGTCACTAATAGTAATGACTGTGTGCTCTACATTATCAAAGTATCAAATAGTTATAGGACTTCTTAAGAGTCCCTATCAATTTCGGGGTCTAAAAACAGAAAAATAATGTACTTTTTCAGCGCCAATTTCTCAATAACCACCAGAAATCAGTTTTTTTTAATAAATCACCTACCTATTTATTTGACTAATAAGTCTACAAATTAAATTTTTGATAACAGCAAGTGCGTATGCTTCAGCTTATAAGACATTATTTAGTTGTTTTATTACTAGATACTAATTATGAAGTCAAAAATTGAATAAATATAAAAATTGAATTTGGTAGATAAACACATCAAATTTTAAAATATTCAGAACTTATAGTCTGTTATTTTCAATAAATTCTTACGCGTAAACGTCGGTTTTGCATATGTTTTTATTGGTTTTTTTCAATGTGGATCACATTTTTTTTAAAGTACCTACTAAGTAATTCAATAACCATTAATAAAAGGGTTAAAATAAAAAATCGTAGGTTTACTAATATACTATATTATACCAAGTATTTACGATTGTTATTCGTTACCAGTAAGCTAAAAAAGCAATCGACAAACCTGGTGTGTCCGATGATCCTTCCTTTTTAATGGAGGAACACACTCACACACACTCGTTCTTTCACGGATTCTTAGACGGATAAAATATGGCCTACAGATAGTTATTTCGGGTCTGGGGTATTTGCATGTGGGATTTATGTTTGTAAACTTTGGCCCGATTTCGGAGATCCTAGTAAATTGGAATGGGCCTGTCAAGCACAGTTTGCTGGATCGAATAGGGGAATACTGCGCAAGATATTGGTGGATGAGACGGTGTAATTAAATTAGTACACAACCTCGAGCGGATGTTGCTCTGCACCTAGTTCGGGTAGTACTGATATAGGTTTCCGCCGCCGATTAATTACTATCTATATTGGAAGGCACCCACACAATATTACGTTTAGTTTTCGACTAAATCGCAGCTACACGATACCTAAACTTAATATAATTTAAAACCATAGATTTAAAAACGTCAGACTGAGCAATGGATGAATTGTGCTATTACGATATACTTAAAATTATTATACATGAAATCTGATGGCTTCTGATGAACATAACATCATGTACGTCACGCCGTTAGGCGCTATCCACACATTATATCCGTGCCGGAACAGATTCCGTGAAATAACAGTGTCAGTGAAAAATATTTAAATATTCATATGTCATCAAAGTAGCTTTCCAATTTTGTCAGCGTCAGTGATTCAGTGACGTTCCGTGAAAATAGTAACAGCAATGATATAATCAGAAACCGACTTAGAGCTTGTAAGAACACAGTACATTTGTCACTGAGACTGTTATTTCACGGAACGGACGGTACGGACATGTGGGGACAGAGCCTAATCGCCCAATCATTGTTTAAACGTTTCAGACAGATGACGTTCAGTGGGCCGAGCACGAATATTTTGACGTATCGTAACGTTAACGTACCCAAATTTAGAAATCAAAAATATACGTTTAATCTGTGGATCTGTGTATCTGTCTGTGGCATTGTAGCTCCAAAACGGATCGACTGATTTCAAAGCAGTTTTATTTAATTGGAAGCTAGTTTAATCGGATATCATCTTAGCTATGTTTCATGGTAATCTGTTCAGCCGTTCAAAAGTTACAGCTCTTTTTCTAGTTGGAGTCGGGGGTTTTTGACGGTTAGGTTATATAATTAAAATTTGCTTACGTTAACGTTACCACACATCGAAAAAATTCGTGCTCGGCCCTTTGGTGTTAACAAAAATTGTTACATGTCCGGAAATGCCAATATTTTATTCGGTTTGCGCCCGTAATGAAGTGAAATTGGAAAAAAGGGTCAAGCGAAATTGTAAGAGGTAAACGAATGAAAAAAAAAAAAGAAAGGAAATTACGATTTCAGTATCTTTTTTTTTCAATATCAAGTACTTCACAAGGTACTTATTTATTTATTACATATACATATTAGTACATAATTGTATGAAAAGCATTAAATAACTAATCACAAGGTACCTCTTTAGTAATATTTTTTCTTCCATGGAGAATGAATTGTTTTTGGTATTTAATTTTTTATAATTATTTTAATTATATAATTTCATAGACTGAAATCTGACAACCGGTCTAACTTTAATGTATTATTTTCATAGGAAACTTCTATAACTAGTCTTTCAAAACGTAAAAGGAATGTTTTTATTCAAAGTACATAGCCGCTTACAAAATACACGTCAGATGCACAGAAAAGTTTCAACGTTCAAGAAAAACGATTCGCAGTGTAGCGGGTGCTACGACAACATAGCATCCGTAGCCGCGACGTCATCTTGTCAGCTTTCGTAGCAAAACTGCAATTTGATAACTTTATCTATAGAATTTTCATATAGGTAGATTTTTCATTTTCTATGAATTATTAATTACCTACAGAAACGGCAATTCGATATTTTTCGATTCGAATTTTATTCGGCTGCCTTGCCTACAGTGCGGCTACCGAAAAATATGAATGTTCTAATAATATAATAATAATAGCAGGTCTCTAACGTCAAGGGACTGCCTTAATAAAGTACTACTACTATTTACTACTAGTATTCTACTAAGGTAGAATGTACTAGGAAAAGAAAAAATTGTTAACACCTTTATTTATGTACCTACATTCTATGCAAATAAACAGATATTCTATTCTAAATTTTGCTGTCTAAAACAAATAATTTGTTAGACCAAAAGAGGATTTACAAAGAGATCGCGGAATAATTACCTACATAAAATTCGTATTATCCCTAATACGAGACAGAAAAAACAAAAAAAAATCTAAAGTATTTCACATCGAGTGTTGTAACTAATATATATCTGCCGGCGATATTACGAAATTGGATATTAATATCAAATGGTTTACAAGGAATAAAATGTTTTGTTTACTTATATGACATAGTTGTTTATGGAAATTCATTACAAGACCATAACATACTCTTTGAACTTTCTCATCTATTATGATCGAAAAAAGTCCTTATAAAGAAGATAATCTCAGAACCTTTATCTTCATCTTTCACAGATATTTTTTCATATAATTTGACAACAAAAACCAAAAAATGTCTAATGTGGCTTAGAAACAATGTCTTCACATTAGTATTTCAATGGAAAATTTGAATAACTAATAATGACGTGTACGGAACCTTATTTATTTCTGCGTAGACCGATACGCACTTGACAGGTTTTAAAATTGTTTGTACGGAATACAAAGCAATGTGTATTTTATATACGGTTACACAACACAATAACAAAATACACGTGATAGGTATTGTGTATATCTTGACAAAGTAAACTTTGGAAGTTATTCTTGTTTATCCTGGAGTTAGGTTTGCTGACATCGGATTATAAAGCCAAATCTTCGGCTTGGTAAATAATTAACAATGGTCTGTTTGAATATGGAACTTTAAGGCCAGTATTTTCAATAACCAGTTATATTATATATAAAAATTTATCTACACTAATAATATTTTAAAGACGTATTTGTTTTTTTGTTTGTATGTAGGGGGTAATCCTTGGAACAGCAGTGATAGCCTAGCGGTTGAATACTTGCCTTCATGCGGGTCTGAGTTTGAACCTCACCCGCACCTATAGACTTTATAAACATAATTATGTGCGGATCGCAATTTGACTATCACTAGTCCCATAATACTGCGCGTGAGTTAGTGTGAGTGACACAGCTTAACACCGTATAATAATGGACTACCTACTTAAGACCACACGTATTGTATATTATTTCATAGCAATGCGTGACCTAAACCCGCATTTTACCCATTATTGCGGAGTATTAAAATGGACTACTTAAGTCACAGATAAGCGTTACTGAAGTGCAGTTTGGTCACGCACTGCAAAGGGATTTATATAATTTTATATTAGCATTTTGAATAAAAGCTAGTTTTTTTTAATACGTTACCTACGTAGACTCAATTCAGCACTCGCGAGTAATTTTGTCTGATAGGTATGAAAAATATAGCTTTCGTTTTAAATAAAAGCACGAGAAGCCTGACAAATGAAAAGGTTCTCTTAACAATGCGACAGAAATTTTCATCGCGGTCCCGAGACTTCCCGTAATAAAATTACTTCATTAAAACTAATAACACACTTTTGTTGAAAGCCTTGTGAACTTGTTACTTAATAAAAAGATTGGCAGATAATTATAATTGTTTTGGTATTTACATAATTCCGCCTAAACGTATACGTATCTATAATCTGTTGGCCTTATAAACGACTTTAAGTACCTTGTATGTATCTTTATTATGAATCTTTTCAATTATAAATTAGACAATACAATGATTATTAAGTAGTGCATTTTGTTTGTCAAATACCTACGAGTATATTAATAAGCTATCAATAATCAATAATATTTCAAATTGTAACCGTTTGTTTATCCCAAATAAATACTTACTAGAAAAGTTATAACTTAAAGCTATAGTACATATTTCTGTTCCTGTTTCCAATTATTTAATTAAGTATGAGGAACGGAAAACTTTTTCCTTTGAACTTAAAATTGAGAACAATTTTTTTCCTTTATTATTACCATGTTTTGATAAAATAACGTTTACTTATAAGGATATTTATAAATTAAAAATATCTTTTTGCCAATTAATCTAAAAGTTTATGTAGGCATCAAAACTTATATCAATAGCAATGCTTCCAAAACTAAACATAATATTCATAATGGAACGTCGATATCGGCTACTCGGCTGCTAAGTAGAAATAATGTGGGTTTGTATTTGTTGATTATCGAAGATAAAACCGTCTTGGATAATATCTCATTGTTATCTGTAGGACTATAGGAACTTAGAAAGGTTTACCCTAAGCCACTAGCCGTATCCCTTCTAATTACATTCTTTTGGATCACCAAAACATTGCGTACTGATGTAACTTTCAGAGAATGTGGATTGCCTAGGATTAGGGTCACATGTATTTCGGTCTCAAAATGGTTATAGCAACGTTTTATTTGAAGGCTAAAACAATAACGAAGCGATGAGCTACCTTAATATTCGCCGAAGCCAAGCAATACCAGTCAAATAAAACCTTACTTTGTGCGAGTAAATGAATTTAAATTTGAAGCGATTCTTATCTCGAGACTCGAGTTATCACTGGCTCGATCTAACTGCTCTGCCGAAGATATAAGACAAAAATATCCGCTAAGGAACTAGTCAATAAATAGTAGATAGAATAAAAAAAAGGCATTAACATAAGATAACCTTATAAAGCATAGGTACAATTTTCGGATACTGACATTATAGTTTACATTCCTCATAAAGATGTCCTATCTTTCAAACAAAGTTAGGGCACTTCCAGACCGTAAAATAGGATTTAATACATCCGCTGGTCCGATAGACGGCATCAACTAAAATAAACGATATTCGGGCATTTTTTATATTAAATTTAAAGCTGACATTTTTAATAGTACCTACTCCGTGCGAGAAATACTCTGTGTGAACTTTTTCTTTTGGATATTACGATATTTGCAAAATTCTGTAAAAACATTAGGTATCTACTGATACCTATCCACAAAGCTTTAATTTACTTCATATTTATATTTTTACTTATGTCTTGGTGTTTAGTATATTGGCTCTAGCAAAATTGTTACTAGTAATTGTGAGGATATTTTTAAGTCAATTAGTGCTGTAGGTATGTCTTCCTGAAAAATAAAAATGACTCATCGGCTAAAGTCGAATTCATGCTCAAGAAGTCATGATACTAGCAATATGCAGAAACCTTCTAAATAATAAATTAATTTAAAGTGACACAAAATATACAAATATACCTTTTAAATAAGACTTACCTAATATTGCCGCAAGTAAAACACTTACAATTCGTAAATTATTCAGCAGCATAGAAACCCTTTGGTTGCCGTGGTTAAACCAAAGTCCCATTAGACAATATTTTATAGACACGAAGCTACTGCCCTAAGAGCATTAACATTGAAGAAGGGACAGCCACATTCACGTTATATATTATATTATTAATTTCAACATTTAATTAATGGGATACTGCGAAGCCGAAAAATTGGATTATTTCATATTTTGTAATCGATTTTGTAGCGATTTTTAGAAGTGTTTTGAGGCTTTACTTACACAAATTTATTGTGTAAGTAAAGCCTCAAAACACTTCTAAAAATCGCTAAAATAATATGAAACCGATATGTACTTAGTTTCTTTTTGCAAAGTAATTGTTAAATTTTTAAAGATATAATAAGTATTATAAGCGGAAACTTTTTATGAAATGATGGTTGGCGCATTGGCTAAGTGATTAGCCTTCTGCGCTACGTGCCGCGGGTTCGATCCCCGTACGGAACAAATATTTGGTTGATCTACAGATAGTTGTTTCGGGTCTGGATATGTGAGATATATTTATAACTAACTTCTGCTGCATACAGCATCTATAGCCTATTGCCAATATAATACTGAACAGTGTATATTTTGCCAAATAAACTTATTCAGCGCACTTTATCAACTTAGCACTAAATGCGGCTGTAGACTTAGTAACTCTCGTTTAATTTAATTGTAAACAATTTATCACTCTGTAAACTTTCGGTTGCTGTTAGTGGTGACTGATAACTACAAGAGTAGTGCTTTTGTGGTCGGCTATGATGCGAACTTATAAATGTACTATTGAGGAAGATGGTTGCGCACGTGCTTTGTTCAGATAATTAAGTTTGTTTAGAATTAGAATTAGGTATGGCTTTATGAACTACTTAGTAGGTACCTATAGACGGCAGTGTAGTGCACACGGAATTTTATTGTACGCTTAGAGCAACATGGCCACCGGCCGACCCGGGTCAACCGGTGGCCGTGTTACTCTAAGATTATAGCTAAGTAATCGGATGACGGAGGCTGTTGTATGGTATTTAAGGCCATATAGAACACAAGTGGCCTAATGTGACCATGGCCTAATGGAATCGAACCTTTCCAAGATTTCCTCCCACTCTTTCTTTGATAGATAGAAATAAGAATAGATGAATTGTTTCGCAGTAACGATTTATCACGCGATGCAGTTACGCGTAGAGCCAAGATGAAAACTAACGAATCGTGCAGTTCGGGTTCCTGGTTAAATGTTTGCCAATGCACAGAGTTGCACCTGAACAAATGTTCTTTTAAAATGCTCGTATTTAATTTAGGAGAGTCCTAACATAAATAGGAGCGCTTTAAAAAAATTGGTTTCAGTGCAACTCAAAAAAAAAAGGTCTTATAGATTAAGAAATTAATGAATAGGTAGGTGAGTTTTACTCCTATTAAAATTTCAAATATGGACTCATTGATATTGCTATTTTTTTAAGATTACTTGCTATGTGGGTTGTACATTACTAGTACGAGTATTACTATTGAACCAATAAAACTCAAAATGCTATTCACTGGCTTGGGTCTACATCAAAAATGTAACGGTAGGGGTTCGAATTGATGACCTCATTTACCTCCAGCCCAACGGCGAAACCATAGCCACTGGGCTATTGGGGCTATTTAATATAATACTTAATTTGCAGAATCGGCAAACTAAAGTAGCAGTGGGCCGGCCATGTCTGCATGCCGAAGAACCGATGGCCGTTGGAGCACCCTTGAGTTTAGATTATTAACAAAAATAGCTTGGGTCGCTCCTCAAGTCAGGAGCGACGACCTGTAGAAGATAGCTGGGCTAGACTGGGCGAGTGTAGAGGACCGAGTAAATTACGTAAATTCTCGAATCAGTATATTTCAGTTCACTGTTGGACCTTGTCTTTGTTATTTTAGGTTAAAATTAATTTAAAATAAGTATGTAAAGTTTGCAATCTCGTCAATTTTTTATATGCACTGTACATTTTATAATAATATTTATATTAAAATTTTAATTATTAATATGTTTTGTATTATATTAGTTCGGGGAAACTTTTTGATTAGAACATTTTTGGTATTATTTACATTGCACTGAATATAATATATAATTTATTTATATTGCTATAAGTTGCTACATTATTTTATTATTTAAGAACATTTTAATATTCTTGTACTACGCTTCACTACGTTCCACAAACATAAACCAACGACGGCGCGGTTGGCGCAGTAGCTAAGCGATTACACTACGTGTCGCGGGTTCGATCCCCGCATGGATCAAATATTTTTGGCCTAGAGATAGTTCTGGGTCTGGATGTGTATGCATAGGACATGTATGTTTGTAAACTGTACCCACGATACAGGAGAAATAAACCTAGCTTTTCAATAGAAAAGCTAGGTATTTTTTTTAAAGTTCTATAGCACTTATTTTCCTTGAAATAAAATTTTACCTTTCGTACTCTGCAGGCTTGGTAGACACTGAACAATAAGTTTCTTTATTACTTTTCTTCACAATCTTCTACAAAGTCTACAAAACTGAGTGTTCGAAGAAGACAATAGGATTCCGATATGAACGGACTGGCATTACCAAGTAGGTACACACTGCACAAAGCAAAGATTTTATTTTTATAAATTTTCCATTTCCAGAATTTCTGTTTGCACAAATTGCCAGCACTGCATGCACTGCTGGTTGCATTTGTTTTTGTCAGCACAAAGAGTTGCAGAGAAGAACAATTTATAATCTATATAGAAATAAAAAAAATGTTCTGAGAGCTTGGTGTCATGGGTCTCATCGCTGAATAAATATTTGTATAGCATGATCCGAGTCTAGAATGTTTGTATACGCCATAGACTTATAATATTTTCGCTTTATGGTATATTGTGCAATATTTGTGTTTGTAAACATACACACCAAACAGGAGAAAAAAACGTTTAAAAAAATTATAAGTTTGTCGGCGTTTAAAAAGGTCATACACAGGTTTAATTGCTGTTAAAATTGACTTATATAGTTTGAAATTTCAACATGGCAATGCTGCCAGTCTTCTGGGCACGCAGCCAATTGACAGCGATGAGGAGTAGTAAGTACTTTGACGCCTAAGTGCTCAGATTTATATTTATATTTTTAATTTATGTTTTAGATAATTAAATTAGGCAGTGCAGATAAACTAAAATGTTAAGTTAAGTGGTAGCCGATTTATTAATATTAATTAAATCAAAAGTAGTAGTTAAACGGTGAACTTATAAATTATTAAAATGATTATTTATTTATATGGTCGAATGAAAAACATAAATAACGCCACGCTTGAAAACTAAAATCAAAGCTTACAAGCTAAAATCATAATGATAAAATATATTCTTTTTCTCTCACGACCTACACGATACGTGCTCGACGGCCTTGTAATAAAGTCAGATATTCATACGAGTGATATATTGAAATACTTAATCACGATTTTCTATTGTGATTCGTTCTTGTACGGCTGTCCGAACCTCATTCTTATTATGTACATAATATTTTACTTATTCATGAAAACGTAATTGGATTGCGGAAGAACAATTCGAGAGATGTAATAAGAATGTCAATTTGAGTGGAACGTTTACATACATTTTCGTAAATGTTTCACGTTACACGGGGTTATGATAAGTACCTACCTATAGCTTGAAAAAGATTGACGGCTCTGTTTATGGATCACAGATTTTTTCCGTAAGCATTATGCAAGTAGTACTAGTAGTTTTTGTAGAAAATATAATATACAGTATGGCTTGGTTCGCACGACAAACGTTTTCCCGCACAAACTTCACTGGAACTGATCTAATAGGGAAACCTCGTGTTCCGTATACGGGAAAATTCGTCTCGTAAACCTATACATACCATAAATTTAGAATATTTTCGCTTCACATCCTAAATCTATGATACATACAGATCAATAGGATGAAATATTCTGATTTAGCTTTGAGTAAATCTGGAGATTAAAAAATACTTTGACTTTTGAGGTTTCTTGAGTCCGAAAGGAAGCGAAAGCTCCAATAAAATGTAAAAAACTGACATGTAAGTGGTGTAGTGTTTCTATTTATATTTATATGTTATTATTTATATATTCTATTTATATGTCCTACAGGAATAAAACATTTTTAAAGTAGGTATCATTTGTTTTCATTTAGCGGCCGGATGCGATCGGCCTTGCGGCTGAATTTCCCACGCCCACAGTCTGGCGCGGCTTATAGTTAGACGAGAGTCACGAGACGCTGCAGTCATAACTTTTTAAACAATTATGTTCATAATGCTAAAAGCCAGTAAATGAATACAAACGTGGTTAACATGGAACTAAAATTACATGGAAATAATAATGAGGCTGCATTTCTAGTGTATCTGGTTACCTATCATTCTGTCGAAATGCTTAAAAACTCCGAATGTTGTTTTCCTGAAAACGTTTCACTTTTTACTGTTTCACATTTTATTCGTTTGCTCGAAAACACAATTCCCATATTTTCAGAGGCAAGATTTTTAATTGCCCTTTTTTATTAAACGCACCTGTGTTAAGGCTAAACGATTTTCCGTGGTTACAAATTTAATTTTCCGATGAATCATATTACCGAAATTGTAACGACTGTTTTCGGGAAGTTATTAAATACTTATTTTCAGATTCGCGAAATTAATTAGAATTAACGATTCAGTAGGTACCTAATAAACCCTAGTTTGGGACCAATGGAACGTATTTTATATTGTAAATATTTATGTAATAAATCGAAATTGAAATAATTGAAATTGAATTTGACATCCGAGTTATTTACAATAAAAATGGTTATTTCAATGATGTTTGTATTATTGTTAGTTTCATTACTGTCTAATAAATGAAAATATTATAAAAAACGTAATTGTTGTCTAGTAATTTTATGGCAAAAGTTGCTTCGGTCTTTCAAAACTAGGAAAAAAAGGTGATATTGTCTAAATAAAAATAAATGATACATTGACAATAGTGTTTTTGCCAATTAATACTCCTGTGTAATGTATTTACGGTATAATAAAATTGTATATAAAAAAACATGGAACTTACAAATTCAATCAACCGTTTTCGATAATTTTCGACTAAAGAATTTCAAAAGTTTGATAGGTTACCGTCCTTGTAACATTAATCGCATTTCCCTCCCACATTTAGAATTTAATCTGATTCATCGAGCCACTTCGATGGGAATTAAAGCTGCAAACCAGCAGATAAAGCACCGAATTAAGGGACAAATATCGGTTGCTAAAAGCCCGAACGGCACATGGGTAATGTCGGATAAATTCAACGTAGGTATATGGATTAAATGCGTTAATAGCGGAAAGGAAATTAAGACGAGTTATTGGTATAGATAGTGATCACCAGAATTAATTCAAATCGCTTACTGAGATCCTGGGTTCGCATTCCATATAGTTTAATTGGGTTATATGTTATATCAGTGTACCTTTGGGACCGAATACCATTAGCGAATTGTAGGTAGACATCGTTGGAATGTTGGTAGTATATCTTTTTCTTGTATCGTGTGCCACACGCTGTCTCATGGGAGTCGCTCACGCCGTTATTAAATGATTAGCCAGTCAGCAATGTTGGCTTTGAGACTGACAGTTCAGGATACCAGACGATCTAGGTATCGGTACTCCATAAAGTACGTGTAAAGATATACTGAAACTGAAAAGATATACACTCAAAATTCGATGTCGACACTCGATGTCGTAGCAAGTTTCGCATAAATGACATGGAAATTGCTATCGTTAACTTAAGACTAATGTCGAAACTTGTATCATTCTAATGTTACATAGTGTCGCCTTGTAGGGGAGAATGTGTATGAAAGAGCCAGGCTTTGAATGAGCCGATGCAATTTTCTCCCACTTGCCATGATCAATTCAAATTTAATTTTACTCTTTATATGACAACACTGAATAGCTGTGACCCACAGACATTCAGTGTTGTCATATAAAGAGTAAAAAAATGGTAAAAAAATAATAAATGGAAATGGTAAATGGTAGTGTCACCGTTTATACTTACCTTAATAAAAGAAGTAAAATTTGTGGCGAAGTCTAAAAGAATAAAGAAATACGATTAAATTACGCCTTAAGGTTTCCGTGGCTAAGCTAGAGACACTACCATTAGTGAACCCTCTGTCGATAAAACCACGGGTTACTCCATGTGAACCAAAACAATTTTATTCGAAAATTCTAGTCAAAATCGAAATACAATAATATGTGCTTCTAATTTTTTTGTAATGTTCAAACGGACATACTATACTTTATATTGTATACAAATATAATTTTAAGCCCATTGGCAATGCCCAAAGGGTTCCTAATAAGAAACCCTAAAAGAAAAAAGATTATTTATTTCTGGAAAAATACGACTGTAGGTATAAAATAAAAAGAAATAGCAGTCATCCAAACCAAACACTGGCTACACTAGCAACATGTGATACAATCACTGAACTGAAATATGTGACTATAACGACTGTAACTCCAATTAATAAGGATTTAACTCTTTGACCACCAGTTCCTGGAAATCTATTATGTTATCAATTTAATCGGACCTTAAACGAGCGGAGAGGTAGATAGAGTGTTGTTGATTCACCCCTATAGCATAAAAGTTGACCAGTTTTTCGAACTTACACGGGGATGACAAACTATAAATCATAAGATCCCTAAGGAGTGCTTAACTTTAGCGAAGAGGGCAACGATGCTAATGGTACTTCAATTTCGCTGTCGATACAAGTAATCCTGAAATGATTTATAGTACAAGTTATTTCATTCGTAATATATTTACATACGTTCATGTTCCACGCGTAGCAGTTAGACAGGTATATTTTGTTCAGGTGATCTTTCAAACGTAAAAAGTATGTTCTGAATTAAATTAAACACTGCATATCGGCCTTATTTTTTATACAATGGTATTGCTTTTGCAATGTAGCCTACGAATAATAATATTATGTGACTGTGACAACACATATTTTTAATCTCAGATGATGTTCTTTCCGCTCGATTAAGGTCCGATTAAATTGATAACATGATCGCACATGAAGTGCGTATGGCACTCGTGGGTTGCAGCTGAAAACCAGCGTCAGGTGGCCAGTATCACTGCCTCCTGACATTATGCTAAGCTGCGGCCTTTTGGCACAATAACTCTTTTATTTTATATGTTTTCTTTGTTAATGGTTTTATTTATTTTTTGTTGTGCTAATAAAGTATTTTTCTTACTTTCTTTCTAGATTTCCAGGAACTAGTGGTCAAAGAGTTGATGAGCGTTCTCAAGACATGGTACTCCATTATTTTTCCATATTTTCTATATTTAGCCATTGTTTTCATCTTTTGATAATATTTATCGCCGTTTTAGGACATCTTCGGGCGCTCGAGGATTATGCTATAAGCTGCACCGCTTATAACAACATTGCACTAATTAGCGAGATACTTTCAGCGAACGCTCGTAATTATTATTTTCTTTTTAACGTAAACTAAATCTTCATTATGTAAGCTGTAAAAATAGTGTATCCTCGGTATATTTATTTTACTTTTGAGCTATGTATCTGCGCTATTAGCACGCAGAAATAATATTTATAAAGGAAATATGTTTTACGTGTTACGAAAGATATTTGTGTGCTGTTATTAACGTAAAATCTTATACTGTACCTGGGTCAGTCTACCGTAGTCTCTCAAAAGTTGAAGACCTCAAAGTCTTGGTGACAATGCACCGGGGAACAGGTACTGCTCGTGAATAGGCCGTGGTAGTTTGGGGGTGACGTTGTATTTTCTGTGCTCTGCAACTACTGACCAGGCTCTGACAGCCATGCCAGTTATCATAATTAGCACGCTTACATCCACTAGTCCAGCCTTTACGGCATTTAAATGACCGCCATCGCCACAATTATGAACGGTTATTGTGAGACATCTATTGCCAGTATCACCACGTTTGGCTAACGGGTTGGCAATGGCAGAATGTATGTCGATTTTGACACACAGGAGGAAGTTGCTGCCCAATCTCAAGACAAAGGTTTTGTTCTCATTTTTGACACGTTTGGGAAGCACACGTACTGACGTACCTAAAGAGAATTCTATTCTTTTCTAACCTTGTCTTATAGCTATTATTATTCAGTAGGTACGTAAATTGTATTATTTGTGAATTTGTTTCGTAAATATACCTATACGGCGCAATATGTCATTCAGTTGGACATAATCGCAAGATTTATGTCATTTCTGTCTGAAACAAAAAAATATGATTTAGGGCAAAACAAAATATTATGTAAGAATATTGGAGAGAAAAGCCTTGTTTTTCTGATTCATTTATTCTTAAAGATTTATATTTTTCATAAGACTTTTTTTGTTTATTATTAATGATTGGCAATTTAAATTAGATTTTATTTTATGGACTGAAAATCAATCAATCGGAGACATTATCTCAAGGAAAATAAATATTTTATCATGTTTCCTAATACTTAATTTGAAAAAATCTGACAAGTCTGCCCTTTAGTTATTTACGGGTTTGCAGCTAGCTCCGTGTAAAATACTGGTATTCAGTTCAATCTGGTTAGACTGAAAGGCGACCCCAACATATGTAGTTGAGAAAAGGATAAACAGAAAATCTTTTCTTGTTTTTAAAACGCTTTTATTAGCTTCACTTGTAACTATGTAAAAAAATCTTGGAAGTTAAATTTGACCCACTTCCCGGTTTCCGATTGAGCTGAAATTTTGCATACACGTTTAGTTTGGATTACAAAAGCGTTTTCTTTAGTTTTTTTTTAAACTATAATATTTATTTGTAATTGATCTTGCTTCTAAGACAATATTTGTACACAACATTTCTCGACCTTAATTATCGGACGGTACACAATCCAAAGGCCGTGGTATCTTATTGTTATGTTTGGATGTAGTTCCAAACCTAACAAGAAACTATTCAGAAATTTGCGGGATTGGTGTAGATCAATACCGGACATTTCTGAATAGTTTGTATGTAACAATAAACTCAGTTGTACCAACGTTACATCCCAACATCTCGCTTTAGCTGTAAACTATGACTTGTAGATTGGCTTTGCGAGTGAGGAGTTTTGGAGACGATAAGGAATGCCTTTCAAACTTATTAATAATACCCAATCTTACGTAGATATAGTAGGTATGTCTTTTCTTAGCTTCTGAGAATGTAAATAATTTTTTTACGAGTTTAAAAAATTTGCCATCAATCATCATCATCATCAGGCGGGCCGTATGTTATTACCACCGTAAAAACAGTATACAAAAGAAAAAATAAATAACAATATTATATTATTATAAATAATAATATTTTTCTATGTAATTACTTTTTAAGTGTAACCTTCTGTTAATTTTATATTATTTAACCCATCAAACAAAATCACTCAATAAAAAATCTGTTATTTGTGGGCAGCGCTATAATAATCACGCAGTAGAGGTGAAAACGTTAATGTGATGATGATGACCTTAGAGATCTATTAAATTATGTTTTAGACAGCTAATTAACATGAGCCTTATTTTGTTGTTATTTTGTCCAAGACTACCAAACTGTAGTTCATCTAACATCTTATATAGTATATAAAGCATCAGTACAGGTACCTATGCTGTAAGCCTTACGATCAACGAGGCGGTTATTCAGGCATCAGCCACAAGCTGTGAATGTAAAAAATATTTACATATAAAGCTCTGTACTTTGCACGTAAATATTTTTTCAAGGTGTCCTTCTAGTCAGAGAGTTCTTAAAAAAGATGTAGATACTTGTACTTCCAGCCAAGTAGAGGTTTCCCGACGCTTAACCGGATAATGAGAAAGGTCAGAGAAGCGAAAGGGGAATACAAAAGGAGCTGCCGTTTTTTACGAGTTGGAAATCTAGACTGTACCAGTAGCGAGCTGACGAGATAAAATTGTTGAAAGATAAAAAGAGAAATAACTGTGCTTCAATGAAGACACGTTTAACAATTTTATGCAAATTAAAAGGTGTGGTTTGGCTCTGAACGTAAAAGGTATGCGCGCTGAGTGAACTAAATTAACAAGGGAATGTAATGAGAATGTGAAATAACAAGGGTATGGCTGTAAAGGGTGTGGCTAATTTAATTCCGCAATTACCTACATACCCTTTTTGTATGTGAGGCCAATAATTCAACATTTTCCCGGCTGTGTATTGAATGCAAAATATCCACAACCGAGATGTGGGTGTGCGATTTAGAATTTTTATTCGGATTTTATATTTAAAGTCGTATGCACACCTGGTCTCGATCGCGATGAGCTTGGAGGCATGAGCGGAATATTCTGTTTGCATGCCAATGATATCTAGTAAATATTATTAAATTTATGATAAGCGTGCATATAAATAATTTTGATATTGACTATATATATAAAGCTCGATTACCACTGACTCACTGACTGACTGACTGACTCATTGACACAATTGTTCTCCCTGAAGGAGCCGTGGGGGGTAAAAGTCATGTATGGGGGTCGTAAACCTTGAGGTCCAGTGAGTCCGGGAAAAATCCGAAATGACCTGAAAGTGGAACCCTGACCGGAACTGCCCTACGGATCTCGAAAATGGCAAGTCGAACACCCACACTGCCAGAACTAAAAATGTCAAGAACCCTGGGCCGTTTGACGAGCCGGTGAAAAAAAGATGGCGTCCATACAAAAAAAGATGGCGGCCATACAAAATTGAAACGCTCACCGTTCCGAAACCGTTGGAGATAGTGGGGGGGTGTTTGACCAAATGCCATAGAGGACGACGGGGGCTTTCCGGTGGGGGTCATAAAAATCCAAGATGGCGGATTCAAAATGGCGGCCAAAAAAAAATATGGTCCGAGCCGGCTGAAAATTGGCGTCGGGGGGTTTTCGGGGGCACCGATTCATAATCCGGGATCAATTTTTTTATTCCGCCATTTTTCAATATGGCCGCCATACAAGTGTTCATTTCGATTTTTGACCCAATTGATCTCCCAGAAGGAGCCGTGGGGGGTAAAAGTGATGTATGGGAGTCGTATAGAGGGGGTTTCTGTGAGTTTAGGAAAAGTCCGAAATGACCTGAAAGTGGAACGCTGACCGGAACTGCCCTATGGATCTCGAAAATTACAAGTTGCAGACCTACAGTGCTGGAACTAAAAATGTTGAGGACCCTGGGCCGATGGACGAGCCGGTGAAAAAAAGATGGTTTCCATACAAAAAAACATGGCTGCCATACAAAATCAAAAATCATATTTTTTTTAAGTTATGTTACAAGCACTACCTAAAAAGCCCCGCGGGCCGCTTGCGGCCCGCGCACCCGCGCGACCTCTAGTTTACTTATATAAAGCTCGATTACCACTGACTGACTGACTGACTCACTGATTGACATAATTGTTCTCCCAGATGGAGCCGTGGGGGGTTAAAGTCATGTATGAGGGTCGTATAGAAGGGGGTCCAGTGAGTCCGGGAAAAATCCGAAATGACCTGAAAGTGGAACGCTGACCGGAACTGCCCTACGGATCTCGAAAATGGCAAGTCGAACACCCACACTGCCAGAACTAAAAATGTCAAGAACCCTGGGCCGTTTGACGAGCCGGTGAAAAAAAGATGGCGTCCATACAAAAAAAGATGGCGGCCATACAAAATTGAAACGCTCACCGTTCCGAAACCGTTGGAGATAGCGGGGGGGTGTTCGACCAAATGTCATAGAGGACGACGGGGGATTTTCGGTGGGGGTCATAAAAATCCAAGATGGCGGATTCAAAATGGCGGCCAAAAAAAAAAATGGTCCGAGCCGGCTGAAAATTGGCGTCCGGGGGTTTTCGGGGGCACCGATTCATAATCCGGGATCAAATTTTTTTATCCGCCATTTTTCAATATGGCCGCCATACAAGTGTTCATTTCGGATTTTGACCCAATTGATCTCCCAGAAGGAGCCGTGGGGGGTAAAAGTGATGTATGGGAGTCGTATAGAAGGGGTTCCTGTGAGTTTAGGAAAAGTCCGAAATGACCTGAAAGTGGAACACTGACCGGAACTGCCCTACGGATCTCGAAAATTACAAGTCGCAAACCAATACCGCCTGAACTAAAAATGTCAAGGACCCTGGGCCGATGGACGAGCCGGTGAAAAAAAGATGGCTTCCATACAAAAAAAGATGGCCGCCATACAAAATTGAAACGCTCACCGTTCCGAAACCGTTGGAGATAGCGGGGGGGTGCTCGAACCATTTTCATAGAGGATGGAGGGGGCTTTTCGGTGGTGGTCATAAAAATCCAAGATGGCGGATCCAAAATGGCGGCCGAAAAATAAGTTGCTCCGAGCTGGCTGAAAATTGGCGTCCGGGGGTTTTCGGGGACACCGATTCATAATCCGTGGTCGACTTTTATTTTCCGCCATTTTTCAATATGGCCGCCATACAAACGCATCTTTTGGAGCAATTGATCTCCCAGAAGGAGCCGTGGGGGGTAAAAGTGATGTATGGGAGTCGTATAGCGGGGGGTCCTGTGAGTTTAGGAAAAGTCCGAAATGACCTGAAAGTGGAACGCTGACCAGAACTGCCCTACGGATCTCGAAAATGAAAAGTCGCAGACCTACAGTGCTGGAACTAAAAATGTCAAGGACCCTGGACCGTTTGACGAGCCGGTGAAAAAAAGATGGCGTCCATACAAAAAAAGATGGCGGCCATACAAAATTGAAACGCTCACCGTTCCGAAACCGTTGGAGATAGCGGGGGGGTGTTCGAGCAAATGTCATAGAGGATGGAGGGGGCTTTCCGGTGGTGGTCATAAAAATCCAAGATGGCGGATCCAAAATGGCGGATCCAAAATGGCGGCCGAAAAATAAGTTGCTCCGAGCTGGCTGAAAATTGGCGTCCGGGGGTTTTCGGGGACACCGATTCATAATCCGTGGTCGACTTTTATTTTCCGCCATTTTTCAATATGGCTGCCATACAAACGCATCTTTTGGAGCAATTGGTCTCCCAGAAGGAGCCGTGGGGGGTAAAAGTATTGTATGGGAGTCGTATAGAGGGGGGTCCTGTGAGTTTAGGAAAAGTCCGAAATGACCTGAAAGTGGAACGCTGACCAGAACTGCCCTACGGATCTCGAAAATGAAAAGTCGCAGACCTACAGTGCTGGAACTAAAAATGTCAAGGACCCTGGACCGTTTGACGAGCCGGTGAAAAAAAGATGGCGTCCATACAAAAAAAGATGGCGGCCATACAAAATTGAAACGCTCACCGTTCCGAAACCGTTGGAGATAGCGGGGGGGTGTTCGACCAAATGTCATAGAGGATGGAGGGGGCTTTCCGGTGGTGGTCATAAAAATCCAAGATGGCGGATCCAAAATGGCGGCCGAAAAATAAGTTGCTCCGAGCTGGCTGAAAATTGGCGTCCGGGGGTTTTCGGGGACACCGATTCATAATCCGTGGTCGACTTTTATTTTCCGCCATTTTTCAATATGGCTGCCATACAAACGCATCTTTTGGAGCAATTGGTCTCCCAGAAGGAGCCGTGGGGGGTAAAAGTATTGTATGGGAGTCGTATAGAGGGGGGTCCTGTGAGTTTAGGAAAAGTCCGAAATGACCTGAAAGTGGAACGCTGACCGGAACTGCCCTACGGAACTCGAAAGTTACAAGTCGCACACCCATACTGCCGAAACTAAAAATGTCGAGGACCCTGGGTCGATCGACGAGCCGGTGAAGAAAAGATGGCTTCCATACAAAAAAAGATGGCGGCCATACAAAAGTGTTTATTTTGGTTTTTCACTCAATTGTTCTCCCAGAAGGAGCCGTCGGGGGTAAACGTCATGTTTGGGAGTCGTATAGAAGGGGGTCCTATGAGTTCAGGAAAGTCCGAAATGACCTGAAAGTGGAACGCTGACCGGAACTGCCCTACGGATCTCGAAAATTACAAGTCGCAATGCTATACCGCCCCAACTAAAAATGTTAAGGACCCTGGGCCGTTTGACGAACCGGTGAAAAAAAGATGGCTTCCATACAAAAAAAGATGGCGGCCATACAAGTGTTCATTTTGGAAGTTCACACAATTGCTCTCCCAGAAGGAGCCGTGGGAGGTAAAAGTCATGTATCGGAGTCATATAGAAGGGGGTCCTATGAGTATATGAAAAGTCCGAAAAGACCTGAAAGTGGAACGCTGACCGGAACTGCCCCACGGATCTCGAAAATGAGAAGTCGCACACCCATACTGCTCGAATTAAAAATGTGTATGATCTTGGGTAAATTGACGAGCTGGTAAAAAAAAATGGCTTTCATACA
The DNA here is from genome assembly GCA_932294325.1 of Allophyes oxyacanthae. Lineage (NCBI taxonomy): Eukaryota > Metazoa > Arthropoda > Insecta > Lepidoptera > Noctuidae > Allophyes > Allophyes oxyacanthae. Next base: position 10,716,264 of record OW028613.1, on the reverse strand, counting down.
AAAAAACATGGCCGCCATATAAACGCTTCTTTTGGAGCAATTGTTCTAAAAGGAGTCGTGCGGGGTAAAAGTCATGTATGGAAGTTGCATGGTGGAAATTCCAGTGAGTTTAAGAAAAATCCGAGATGACCTGAAAGTAGAACCCTGACCGGAACTGCCCTACGGATCTCGAAAACGGCAAAACGCAGACCCGTATTGCCCGAACCAAAAATGTCGAGGACCCTGGGTCGATTGATGAGCTGGTAAAAAAAAGATGGCTTCCAAAAAAAATACATGGCCGCCATACAAGTGTTCATTTTGGATTTTCGCACAATTATTCTCACAGAAGGAGCCGTGGGAGGTTAAAGTTATGTATGGGAGTTTTATAGGGAAGAGTCCAGTGAGTGTAGGAAAAATCCGAAATAACCTGAAAGTGGAACCGTGACCAGAACTGCCCTACGGATCTCGAAAACTACAAATTGCAGATGCACGGTGCCGGAACTAAAAATTTCGAGTACCCTGGGCCGATCGACGAGCCGGTGAAGAAAAGATGGCTTCCATACAAAAAAAGATGGCGGCCATACAAAAGTGTTCATTTTGGTTTTTCACTCAATTGTTCTCCCAGAAGGAGCCGTCGGGGGTAAATGTCATGTTTGGGAGTCGTATAGAAGGGGGTCCTATGAGTTCAGGAAAGTCCGAAATGACCTGAAAATGGAACGCTGACCGGAACTGCCCTACGGATCTCGAAAATGAGAAGTCGCACACCCATACTGCCGGAACTAAAAATCTCGAGTACCTTGGGACGATTGACGAGCCGGTGAAAAAAAGATGGCTTCCATACAAAAAAAGATGGCCGCCATACAAGTGTTCATTTTGGATTTTCACTCAATTGTTCTCCCAGAAGGAGCCTTCGGTGGTAAAACTCATGTATAGAATTCGTATAGAAGGGGGTCCTATAAGTTCAGGAAAAGTCCGAAATGACCTGAAAGTGGAACGCTGACCGGAACTGCCCCACGGATCTCGAAAATGGCAAGTCGCAAACCTATACCGCCGGAACCAAAAATGTCAGGGACCCTGGGCCGATTGACGATCCGGTGAAAAAAAGATGGCTTCCATACAAAAATACATGGCCGCCATACAAAATTCAAACGCTCACCGTTCCGAAACCGTTAGAGATAGCGGGGGGGTGCTCGAACCAATTTCATAGATGATGGGGAGGGCATTCCGGTGGTGGTCACAAAAATCCAAGATGGCGGATTCAAAATGGTGGCAATAAAAAAAATTATGGTCCGAGCCGGCTGAAAATTGGCGTCCGGGGGTTTTCGGGGGCACCGATTTATAATCCGGGGTCGACTTTTTATTTCCGCCATTTTTCAATATGGCCGCCATACAAACGCATCTTTTGGAGCAATTGTTCTCTCAGAAGGAGCCGTGGGAGGTAAAAGTTATGTATGGGAGTCGTATAGAAGGGGGTCCTGTGAGGTTAAGAAAAATCTAAAATAAAATGGCCTTAAAGTGGAACTTTGACCGGAACTGCCCTACGGATCTCGAAAACAGCAAGTCGCACACTCATACTGCCGGAACTAAAAATGTCGAGGACCCTGGGTCGATTGACGAACCGGTGAAAAAAAGATGACTTCCATACAAAAAAAACATGGCCGCCATACAAGTGTTCATTTTGGATTATCACCCAATTGTTCTCCCAGAAGGAGCCGTCGGGGGTAAAAATCATGTATGAGGGTCGTATAGAAAGGGGTCCTAAGAGTTTAGAAAAAGTCCAGAATGACCTGAAAGTGGAACGCTTACTGGAACTGCCCTACGGATCTCAAAAACTATAAGTCGCACACCCACTGTGCCGGAACTAAAAATGTCAAAGACTCTGGGCCGATCGACGAGCCGGTGAAAAAAGATGGCTTCCATACAAAAAAACATGGCCGCCATACAAGTGTTCATTTTGGATTTTCACTCAATTGTTCTCCTAAAAGGAGCCGTCGGGGGTAAAAGTCGTGTATGGGAGTCGTAGAGAAGGGGGTCCTATGAGTTCAGGAAAGTCCGAAAAGACCTGAAAGTGGAACGCTTACTGGAACTGCCCTACGGATCTCAAAAACTATAAGTTGCACACCCACTGTGCCGGAACTAAAAATGTCAAAGACCCTGAGCCGATCGACGAGTCGGTGAAAAAAGATGGCTTCCATACAAAAAAACATGGCCGCCATACAAGTGTTCATTTTGGATTTTCACTCAATTGTTCTCCCAGAAGGAGCCTTCGGGGGTAAAACTCATGTATAGGAGTCGTATGGAAGGGGGTCCTATGAGTTCAGAAAAAGTCCGAAATGACCTGAAAGTGGAACGCTGACCGGAACTGCCCCACGGATCTCCAAAATGATAAGTCGCACACCCGTACTGCCCGAACTAAAAATGTGTAGGACCTTGGGTCGATTGACGAGCTGGTAAAAAAAAGATGGCTTTCATACAAAAAAACATGGCTGCCATACAAACGCCTCTTAACACGCTTTTATTAGCTTCACCTGTAACTATGTAAGAAAATCTTGGAAGTTAAATTTGACCCACTTCGCGGTTTCCGATTGAGTTGAAGTTTTGCACACACGTTTAGTTAGGATGACAATGCATAGTTAGATAACTGACGTCATTCTAAATCCAATATGGCGGACTACTTATGTATTATGCACTACCATGATATGGGTATCAAATGAAAGGGTTTACTGAGAAGACTACGAAAACTAATATAACGTCAAACTTAATTCAATATGGCGGACGCCCCAAGATGGTAGACAAGATTTTCTTATCTACCATCATGATATGGGTATCAAATGAAAGGGTCTGCTGGGAAGAAAACGAAAAATAAAGTCAAAGTGAAAGTCAAAGCCAAAGTCAAAGCACTTTACAAATCGTGTTTTAATTATTTTTTAAGTTAATTTAAGAGTTCCACCACAACCTCCGCGGGCCGCGGGCGGGGACCAAATTTTTTTTCCGCCATTTTTCAATATGGCCGCCATACAAACGCATCTTTTGGAGCAATTATTCTCCCACAAGGAGTCATGGGGGGTAAAAGTCATGTGTGGGAGTCGTACAGAGAGAGGCCCAGTGAGATGACCTGAAAGTCGAACCCTGACTAGAACAGCCCTACGGATCTCGAAAACGTAAAGCCGCAGACCTATACTGCCAGAATTAAAAATGTCAAGGACCTTGGGTCGATCGACGAACTGGTGAAAAATCATGGCTACTATACAAAAAAACATGGCCGCCATACAAGTGTTCATTTTTGGATTTACACTCAATTGTTCTCCCGGAGGTAGCCGCGGGGGGTAAAAGTGATGTATGGGAGACGTATAGAGGGAAGTCCAGGGAGTTCAGCAAAAAACTGAAATAACCTAAAAGTGAAACGCTAATCGGAACTGCCCCACGGATCTCGAAAATGAGAAGTCGCACACCCATACTGCCCGAACTAAAAATGTGTAGGACCTTGGGTCGATTGACGAGCTGGTAAAAAAAGATGGCTTTCATACAAAAAAACATGGCTGCCATACAAAATCAAATATCATATTTATTTTGCGTCATGTTACAAACCCCACCTAAAAAGCCCTCGCGGGCCGCTCGCGGCCCGCGCACCGCGCGACCTCTAGTCTCTAATATATAAAGCTCGATTACCACTGACTGACTCACTGATTGACAGAATTGTTCTCCCAGATGGAGCCGTGGGGGGTACAAGTCATACATAAAGTCATAAACCTTGAGGTCCAGTGAGTCCGGGAAAAATCCGAAATGACCTGAAAGTGGAACCCTGACCAGAACTGCCCTACGGATCTCGAAAATGAAAAGTCGCACACCCATAGTGCCGGAACTAAAAATGTCAAGGACCCTGGGTCGATTGACAAGCCGGTGAAAAAAAGATGGCTTCCATACAAAAAAAGATGGCGGCCATACAAAATTGAAACGCTCACCGTTCCGAAACCGTTGGAGATAGCGGGGGGGTGCTCGACCAAATGTCATAGAGGACGACGGGGGCTCTCCGGTGGGGGTCATAAAAATCCAAGATGGCGGATTCAAAATGGCGGCCAAAAAAAAAAATGGTCCGAGCCGACTGAAAATTGGCATCCGGGGGTTTTCGGGGGCACCGATTCATAATCCGGGATCAAATTTTTCTTTCCGCCATTTTTCAAGATGGCCGCCATACAAGTGTTCATTTTGGATTTCGGCCCAATTGTTCTCCCAGATGGAGCCGTAGGGGGTAAAAGTGATGTATGGCAGTCGTATAGAGGGGGGTCCTGTGAGTTCAGGAAAAGTCCGAAATGACCTGAAAGTGGAACGCTGACCGGAACTGCCCTACGGATCTCGAAAATAAGAAGTCGCAGACATGTAGTGCCTGAACTAAAATTGTCGAGGACCCTGGGCCAATTGACGAGCCGGTGAAAAAAAGATGGCCTCCATACAAAAAAAATGGCGGCCATACAAAATTGAAACGCTCACCGTTCCGAAACCGTTGGAGATAGCGGGGGGGTGCTCGAACCATTTTCATAGAGGATGGAAGGGGCTTTCCGGTGGTGGTCATAAAAATCCAAGATGGCGGATCCAAAATGGCGGCCGAAAAATAAGTTGCTCCGAGCTGGCTGAAAATTGGCGTCCGGGGGTTTTCGGGGACACCGATTCATAATCCGTGGTCGACTTTTATTTTCCGCCATTTTTCAATATGGCCGCCATACAAACGCATCTTTTGGAGCAATTGGTCTCCCAGAAGGAGCCGTGGGGGGTAAAAGTATTGTATGGGAGTCGTATAGAGGGGGGTCCTGTGAGTTTAGGAAAAGTCCGAAATGACCTGAAAGTGGAACGCTGACCGGAACTGCCCTACGGAACTCGAAAGTTACAAGTCGCACACCCATACTGCCGGAACTAAAAATGTCGAGGACCCTGGGTCGATCGACGAGCCGGTGAAGAAAAGATGGCTTCCATACAAAAAAAGATGGCGGCCATACAAAAGTGTTCATTTTGGTTTTTCACTCAATTGTTCTCCCAGAAGGAGCCTTCGGGGGTAAAACTGATGTATACGAGTCGTATAGAAGGGGGTCCTATGAGTTCAGAAAAAGTCCGAAATGACCTGAAAGTGGAACGCTGACCGGAACTGCCCTAAGGATTTCGAAAATGAGAAGGTGCACACCCATACTGCCGGAACTAAAAATGTCAAGGACCCTGGGCCGATGGACGAGCCGGTGAAAAAAAGATGACTTCCATACAAAAAAACATGGCCGCCATACAAGTGTTCATTTTGGATTTTCACTCAATTGTTCTCCCAGAAGGAGCCTTCGGGGGTAAAACTGATGTATACGAGTCCTATAGAAGGGGGTCCTATGAGTTCAGAAAAAGTCCGAAATGACCTGAAAGTGGAACGCTGACCGGAACTGCCCCACGGATCTCCAAAATGAGAAGTCGCACACCCGTACTGCCCGAACTAAAAATGTGTAGGACCTTGGGTCGATTGACGAGCTGGTAAAAAAAGATGGCTTTCATCCAAAAAAACATGGCCGCCATACAAACGCCTCTTAACACGCTTTTATTAACTTCACCTGTAACTATGTAAGAAAATTTTGGAAGTTTTTGACCCACTTCGCGGTTTCCGATTGAGGTGAGATTTTGCTCACACGTTTAGTTAGGATGACAATGCATAGTTAGATACCTGACGTCATTCTAAATCCAATATGGCGAACTACTTATGTATTATGCACTACCATGATATGGGTATCAAATGAAAGGGTTTGCTGAGAAGAGTACGAAACTAAAATAACGTCACACTTAATTCAAAATGGCGGACGCCCCAAGATGGTAGACAAAATTTTCTTATCTACCAACCTGATATGGGTATCAAATGAAAGGGTCTGCTGGGAAGAAAACGAAAAATAAAGTCAAAGTGAAAGTCGAATTCAAAGTCGAAGTCGAAGTCGAAGTCAAAGTCAAAGTCAAAGTCAAAGTCAAAGTCAAAGTCAAAGTCAAAGTCAAAGTCAAAGTCAAAGTCAAAGTCAAAGTCAAAGTCAAAGTCAAAGTCAAAGTCAAAGTCAAAGTCAAAGTCAAAGTCAAAGTCAAAGTCAAAGTCAAAGTCAAAGTCAAAGTCAAAGTCAAAGTCAAAGTCAAAGTCAAAGTCAAAGTCAAAGTCAAAGTCAAAGTCAAAGTCAAAGTCAAAGTCAAAGTCAAAGTCAAAGTCAAAGTCAAAGTCAAAGTCAAAGTCAAAGTCAAAGTCAAAGTCGAAGTCGAAGTCGAAGTCGAAGTCAAAGTCAAAGTCAAAGTCAAAGTCAAAGTTGAAGCCGAGGCCGAAGCCGAAACCGAGGCTGAAGCCGGAGCCGAGGCCGAAGTCGAAGTCAAAGTTTTTTATTACAACTGAGCCTTTGCAGGCACTTTCAAAAGCGTGTTTTGTTTTTTTAAGTTAATTTAAGAGCTCCACGAAAACCACCACCCGCGGGCCGCTTGCGGCCCGCGCACTGCGCGACCTCTACTTTTTCGAAACCCTCACCGTTCCGAAAACGTTAGAGATAGTAGTAAGTAGTAAAAATCCAAGATGGCGGCTTCGAAATAGCGGTTTAAAAAATTATGGTCTAATCTGGCTGAAAATTGACGTCCTGAGGTTTTCGGCGGCACGTATTCATAATCCGGAACCAACATTTTTTTTCCGTCATTTTTCAATATGGCCGCCATACAAACGCTTCTTTTGGAGCAATTGTTCTCCGAGAAGGAACCGCAGAGGGGTAAAAGTCATGTATGACAGTCGTATAGAGGTCCAGTGAGAAATGACCTGAAAGTGGAACGCTGACTGGAACTGCCCTACGGATCTCGAAAATTACAAGTCGCAAACCTATATCGCTGGAACTAAAAATGTCAAGGACCCTGGGCCGTTTGACGAGCCGGTGAAAAAAAGATGGCTTCCATACAAAAAAACATGGCTGCCATACAAAATCAAATATCATATTTATTTTGAGTAATGTTACAAGCTCCACCCGAAAAGCCCTCGCGGGCCGCTCGCGGCCCGCGCACAGCGCGACCTCTAGTCACTAATATATAAAGCTCGATTACCACTGACTGATTGACAGAATTGATCTCCCAGATGGAGCCGTGGGGGGTACAAGTCATACATAAAGTCATAAACCTTGAGGTCCAGTGAGTCCGGGAAAAATCCGAGATGACCTGAAAGTGGAACGCTGACCGGAACTGCCCTACGGATCTCGAAAATTACAAGTCGCACACCCATACTGCTGGAACTAAAAATGTCGAGGACCCTGGGTCGATTGACGAGCCGGTGAAAAAAAGATGGCTTCCATACAAAAAAAGATGGCGGCCATACAAAATGGAAACGCTCACCGTTCCGAAACCGTTGGAGATAGCGGGGGGGTGCTCGACCAAATGTCATAGAGGACGACGGGGGCTTTCCGGTGGGGGTCATAAAAATCCAAGATGGCGGATTCAAAATGGCGGCCAAAAAAAAAAATGGTCCGAGCCGGCTGAAAATTGGCATGCGGGGGTTTTCGGGGGCGCCGATTAATAATCCGGAATCAATTTTTTTTTTCCGCCATTTTTCAATATGGCCGCCATACAAGTGTTCATTTCGGATTTTGACCCAATTGATCTCCCAGATGGAGCCGTGGGGGGTAAAAGTGATGTATGGGAGTCGTATAGAGGGGGGTCTTGTGAGTTTAGGAAAAGTCCGAAATGACCTGAAAGTGGAACGCTGACCGGAACTGCCCTACGGATCTCGAAAACGGCAAGTCGCAAACCTATACCGCCTGAACTAAAAATGTCGAGGACCTTGGGCCGTTTGACGAGCCGGTGAAAAAAAGATGGCTTCCATACAAAAAAAATGGCGGCCATACAAAATTGAAACGCTCACCGTTCCGAAACCGTTGGAGATAGCGGGAGGGTGCTCGAACCATTTTCATAGAAGATGGAGGGGGCTTTCCGGTGGTGGTCATAAAAATCCAAGATGGCGGATCCAAAATGGCGGCCGAAAAATAAATTGCTCCGAGCCGGCTGAAAATTGGCGTCCGGGGGTTTCCGGGGGCACCGATTCATAATCCGGGACCGACTTTTTTTTTCCGCCATTTTTCAATATGGCCGCCATACAAGTGTTCATTTCGGATTTTCACCCAATTGTTCTCCCAGAAGGAACCGTGGGGGGTAAAAGTCATGTATGGGAGTCGTACAGAGGGGGGTCCAGTGAGTTTAGGAAAAATCTGAAATGACCTGAAAGTGGAACGCCGACCGGAACTGCTTTATGGATCTCAAAAATGAGAAGTCACACACCCATAATGCCGGAACTAAAAATGTCAAATACCCTGAGACGATTGACGAACTGGTGAAAAAAAGATAGCTTCCATACAAAAAAACGTGGCCGCCATACAAGTGTTCGTTTTGGATTTTCACTCAATTGTTCTCCAAGAAGGAGCCGTCGGGGGTAAAAGTGATGTATGGGAGTCGTATAGAGGGGAGTCCTGTGAGTTAAGAAAAAGTCCAAAATGACCTGAAAGTGGAACGCTGACCGGAACTGCCCCACGGATCTCGAAAACAGCAAGTCGTACTCGACTGAAAATTGGCGGCTGGTGGTTTTCGGGGGCACCGATTCATAATCTGGGATCGATTTTTTTTCTCCGCCATTTTTCAATATGGCCGCCATACACACGCTTCTTTTGGAGCGATTGTTCTCCCAGAAGGAGTCGTGGGGGGTAAAAGTGACGATTCGGTGTCGTATAGAAGGGGGTCCAGTGATTTCAGCAAAAATCCGATAAGACCTTAAAGTGGAACCTTGACCAGAACTGCCCTACGGATCTCGAAAATGAGAAGTCGCAAACCTATACCGCCTGAACTAAAAATGTCAAGGACCTTGGGCCGATGGACGAGCCGGTGAAAAAAAGATGGCTTCCATACAAAAAAACATGGCCGCCATACAAAATAGAAACGCTCACCGTTCCGAAACCGTTAGAGATAGCGGGGAGGTGGTCGAACCAATTTCATAGAGTATGGAGGGAGCTTTCCGGTGGTGGTCATAAAAATCCAAGATGGCGGATTCAAAATGGCGGCCAAAAACAAGTTGTTTCGATCAGGCTGAAAATTGGCGTCCGGGGGTTTTCAGAGGCACCGATTCATAATCCGGGAACGACTTTTTTTTTCGGCCATTTTTCAATATGGCCGCCATACAAGTGTTCATTTTGGATTTTCACCCAATTGTTCTCCCAGAAGGAGTCGTGGGGTGTAAAAGTGATGTATGGGAGTCGTATAGAGGGGGGTCCTGTGAGTTTAGGAAAAGTCCGAAATGACCTGAAAGTGGGGGCTGCCCGGAACTGCCCTACGGATCTCGAAAACGACAAGTCACAGACCTACAGTGCTGGATCTAAAAATGTCGAGGACCTTAGGCCGTTTGACGAGCCGGTGAAAAAAAGATAGCTTTCATACAAAAAAACATGGCCGCCATACAAGTGTTGATTTTGGATTTTCACACAATTGCTCTCCGAGAAGGAACCGTGGGAGGTAAAAGTCATATATGGGAGTCATATAGAAGGAGGTCCTAAGAGTTTAGAAAAAGTCCAGAATGACCTGAAAGTGGAACGCTTACTGGAACTGCCCTACGGATCTCAAAAACTATAAGTCGCACACCCACTATGCCAAAGAAAGAAAGAAAGAAAGAACTAAAAATGTCAAAGACCCTGGGCCGATCGACGAGCCGGTGAAAAAAGATGGCTTCCATACAAAAAAACATGGCCGCCATACAAGTGTTCATTTTGGATTTTCACTCAATTGTTCTCCCAGAAGGAGCCTTCGGGGGTAAAACTGATGAATAGGAGTCGTATAGAAGGGGGTCCTATGAGTTCAGAAAATGTCCGAAATGACCTGAAAGTGGAAAACTGACCGGAACTGCCCCACGGATCTCCAAAATGAGAACTCGCACACCCGTACTGCCCGAACTAAAAATGTGTAGGACCTTAGGTCGATTGACGAGCTGGTAAAAAAAAGATGGCTTTCATACAAAAAAACATGGCTGCCATACAAACGCCTCTTAACACGCTTTTATTAGCTTCACCTGTAACTATGTAAGAAAATCTTGGAAGTTAAACTTGACCCACTTCGCGGTTTCCGATTGAGGTGAGATTTTGCACACACGTTTAGTTAGGATGACAATGCATAGTTAGATAACTGACGTCATTCTAAATCCAATATGGCGGACTACTTATGTATTATGCACTACCATGATATGGGTATCAAATGAAAGGGTTTGCTGAGAAGAGTACGAAACTAAAATAACGTCACACTTAATTCAATATGGCGGACGCCCCAAGATGGTAGACAAAATTTTCTTATCTACCAACCTGATATGGGTATCAAATGAAAGGGTCTGCTGGGAAGAAAACGAAAAATAAATTCAAAGTGAAAGTCGAATTCAAAGTCAAATTCAAAGTCAAAGTCGAAGTCGAAGTCAAAGTCAAAGTCAAAGTTGAAGCCGAGGCCGAAGCCGAAACCGAGGCTGAAGCCGGAGCCGAAGCCGAAGTCGAAGTCAAAGTTTTTTATTACAACTGAGCCTTTGCAGGCACTTTCAAAAGCGTGTTTTATTTTTTTAAGTTAATTTAAGAGCCCCACGAAAACCACCACCCGCGGGGCGCTTGCGGCCCGCGCACTGCGCGACCTCTACTTTTTCGAAACCCTCACCGTTCCGAAAACGTTAGTGATAGTAGTAAGTAGTAAAAATCCAAGATGGCGGCTTCGAAATAGCGGTTTAAAAAATTATGGTCTAATCTGGCTGAAAATTGACGTCCTGAGGTTTTCGGCGGCACGTATTCATAATCCGGAACCAACATTTTTTTTCCGTCATTTTTCAATATGGCCGCCATACAAACGCTTCTTTTGGAGCAATTGTTCTCCGAGAAGGAACCGCAGAGGGGTAAAAGTCATGTATGACAGTCGTATAGAGGTCCAGTGAGAAATGACCTGAAAGTGGAACGCTGACTGGAACTGCCCTACGGATCTCGAAAATTACAAGTCGCAAACCTATATCGCCGGAACTAAAAATGTCAAGGACCCTGGGCCGTTTGACGAGCCGGTGAAAAAAAGATGGCTTCCATACAAAAAAACATGGCTGCCATACAAAATCAAATATCATATTTATTTTGAGTAATGTTACAAGCTCCACCCGAAAAGCCCTCGCGGGCCGCTCGCGGCCCGCGCACCGCGCGACCTCTAAGCATATTAAACCCTCACCGTTTCGAAACCGTTAGAGATAGAGTGGGGGTGCTCGACCAAATATCATAGAGGACGAGAGGGGCTTTTCGGTGGTCGTGATAAAAATCCAAGATGGCGGATTCAAAATGGCGGCCAACAAAAAATATGGTCCGATCTGGCTGAAAATTGGCGTCCTGAGGTTTTCGGGGGAACCGATTTATAATCCGGGACCGACTTTTTTTTTTCCACCAATTTTCAATATGGCCGCCATACAAACGCATCTTTTGGAGCAATTGTTCTCCCAGAAGGAGTCATGGGGGGTAAAAGTCATGTGTGGGAGTCGTACAGAGGGAGGCCCAGTGAGAAATGACCTGAAAGTCGAACCCTGACTGGAAAAGCCCTACGGATCTCGAAAACGAGAAGTCGCAAGCCCATACTGCCAGAACTAAAAATGTCTAGGACCTTAGGTCGATTGACGAGCTGGTGAAAAATCATGGCTACTATACAAAAAAACATGGCCGCCATACAAAATTCAAACGCTCACCGTTCCGAAACCGTTAGAGATAGAGGGGGGGTTGCAAGGTACAACCTCCACCCAAAACCACCACGCGGGCCGCTCGCGGCCCGCGCAGCGCGCGACCTCTAGTTTACTTATATAAAGCTCGATTACCACTGACTGACTCACTCACTGATTGACAGAATTGTTCTCCCAGAAGGAGCCATGGGGGGTAAAAGTCATGTATGGGGGTCATAAACCTTGAGGTCCAGTGAGTCCGGGAAAAATCCGAAATTACCTGAAAGTGGAACGCTGACCGGAACTGCCCAACGGATCTCGAAAATGGCAAGTCGAACACCCACACTGCTGGAACTAAAAATGTCGAGGACCCTGGGCCGTTTGACGAGCCGGTGAAAAAAAGATGGCGTCCATACAAAAAAAGATGGCGGCCATACAAAATTGAAACGCTCACCGTTCCGAAACCGTTGGAGATAGCGGGGGGGTGTTCGACCAAATGTCATAGAGGACGACGGGGGATTTTCGGTGGAGGTCATAAAAATCCAAGATGGCGGATTCAAAATGGCGGCCAAAAAAAAAAATGGTCCGAGCCGGCTGAAAATTGGCGTCCGGGGGTTTTCGGGGGCACCGATTCATAATCCGGGATCAATTTTTTGTTTCTGCCATTTTTCAATATGGCCGCCATACAAGTGTTCATTTCGGATTTCGACCCAATTGATCTCCCAGAAGGAGCCGTGGGGGGTAAAAGTGATGTATGGGAATCGTATAGAGGGGGTTCCTGTGAGTTTAGGAAAAGTCCGAAATGACCTGAAAGTGGAACACTGACCGGAACTGCCCTACGGATCTCGAAAACGGCAAGTCGCAAACATATACCGCCTGAACTAAAAATGTCGAGGACCTTGGGCCGTTTGACGAGCCGGTGAAAAAAAGATGGCTTCCATACAAAAAAAATGGCGGCCATACAAAATTGAAACGCTCACCGTTCCGAAACCGTTGGAGATAGCGGGGGGGTGCTCGAACCATTTTCATAGAGGATGGAGGGGGCTTTCCGGTGGTGGTCATAAAAATCCAAGATGGCGGATCCAAAATGGCGGCCGAAAAATAAGTTGCTCCGAGCTGGCTGAAAATTGGCGTCCGGGGGTTTTCGGGGACACCGATTCATAATCCGTGGTCGACTTTTATTTTCCGCCATTTTTCAATATGGCCGCCATACAAACGCATCTTTTGGAGCAATTGGTCTCCCAGAAGGATCCGTGGGGGGTAAAAGTATTGTATGGGAGTCGTATAGAGGGGGGTCCTGTGAGTTTAGGAAAGTCCGAAATGACCTGAAAGTGGAACGCTGACCGGAACTGCCCTACGGATCTCGAAAATGAGAAGTCGCACACCCATACTGCCGGAACTAAAAATCTCGAGTACCTTGGGACGATTGACGAGCCGGTGAAAAAAAGATGGCTTCCATACAAAAAAAGATGGCCGCCATACAAGTGTTCATTTTGGATTTTCACTCAATTGTTCTCCCAGAAGGAGCCTTCGGTGGTAAAACTCATGTATAGAATTCGTATAGAGGGGGGTCCAGCGAGTTTAGGAAAAGTCCGAAAAAACCTGAAAAAGGAACGCTGACCGGAACTGCCCCACGGATCTCGAAAATGAGAAGTCGCACACCCATACTGCCCGAACTAAAAATGTGTAGGATCTTGGGTAGATTGACGCGCTGGTAAAAAAGAAATGGCTTTCATACAAAAAAACATGCCCGCCATATAAACGCTTCTTAACACGCTTTTATTAGCTTCACCTGTAACTAACTATGTAAGAAAATCTTGCAAGTTAAATTTGACCCACTTCGCGGTTTCCGATTGAGGTGAGATTTTGCACACGATAGGATGACAATGCAGTTAGATAACTGACGTCATTCTAAATCCAATATGGCGGACTACTTATGTATTATGCACTACCATGATATGGGTATCAAATGAAAGGGTTTGCTGAGAAGACAACGAAACTAAAATAACGTCACACTTAATTCAATATGGCGGACGCCCCAAGATGGTAGACAATTTATTTTTATCTACCATCATGATATGGGTATCAAATGAAAGAGTCTGTTGGGAAGAAAACGAAAAATAAAGTGAAAGTCAAAGTCAAAGTCAAAGTCAAAGCCGACGCCGAAGCTGAGGCCGAGGCCGAAGCTGAGGCCAAGGCCGAAGCCGACGCCGAGGCCGAAGCCCAAGCCGAGGCCGAGGCCAAGGCCGAAGACGAAGACGAGGCCGATGCCGAGACCGAAGCCGAAGCCGAGGGCAAAGCCGAAGCCGACGCCGAGGCCGAAGCCATAGCCGAGGCCGAAGCAGAAGCCGAAGCCGATGCCGAAGCCGAAGACGAGGCCGAAGACGAAGCCGAGGCCGAAGCCGAAACCGAGGCCAAAGCCGAGGCCGAATCCGGAGCCGAAGCCGAAGCCGAAGTCGAAGTCGAAGTCGAAGTCAAAGAATTTTATTACTACTGAGCCTTTGCAGGCACTGTCAAAAGCGTGTTTTTATTTTTTTTTAAGTTATTTTAAGAGCTCCACCAAAACCATCACCCGCGGGCCGCTTGCGGCCCGCGCACTGCGCGACCTCTACTTTTTCGAAACCCTCATCGTTCCGAAACCGTTAGAGATAGATGTGGGGTGCTTGACCAAATATCATAGAGGACGGGGGGGGGCTTTTCGGTGGTCGTGATAAAAATTCAAGATGGCGGATTCAAAATGGCGGCCAAACAAAAATATGGTCCGATCTGGCTGAAAATTGGCGTCCTGAGGATTTCGGGGGCACCGATTCATAATCCGGGATCGACTTTTCTTTTCCGCCATTTTTCAATATGGCCGCCATACAAACGCTTCTCTTGGAACAATTGTTCTCCCAGAAGGAGCCTTCGGGGTTAAAACTCATGTATGGGAGTCGTATAGAAGGGGGTCCTGTGACTTCGGAAAAGTCCGAATTGACCTGAAAGTGGAATGCTGACCAGTACTGCCCTACGGATCTCAAAAACGACAAAGCGCAGACCCATAGTGCCCGAACTAAAAATGTGTAGGACCTTGGGTAGATGGACGAGCTGGTAAAAAAAGATGGCTTCCATACAAAAATCATGGCCGCCATACAAGTGTTTATTTTGGATTTTCACCCAATTGTTCTCCCAGAAGCAGCCGCCGGGGGTAAAAGTGATGTATGGGAGTTGTATAGAAGGGGGTCCTGTGAGTTTAGGAAAAGTCCGAAATGACCTGAAAGTGGAACGCTGACCGGAACTGCTCTACGGATCTCATAAACGACAAGTCGCCAACCTACAGAGCTGGAACTAAAAATGTCGAGGACCCTGGGTCCATTGACGTGCCGGTGATAAAAAGATGGCTTCCATACAAAAAAACATGGCTGCCATACAGGTGTTCATTTTGGATTTTCACACAATTGTTTTCCCAGAAGGAGCCGTCGGGGGTAAAAGTCATGTATGGGAGTCGTATAGAGGGGTGCCCATTGAGTTTAGGAAAAGTCCGAAAAGACCTGAAAGTGGAATGCTGACCAGAACTGCCCTACGGATCTCAAAAACGGCAAAGCGCAGACCCATAGTGCCCGAACTAAAAATGTGTAGGACCTTGGGTCGATTGACGAGCTGGTAAAAAAAAGATGGCTTCCATACAAAAATCATGGCCGCCATAAAAAATGGAAACGCACTCCGTTTCGTAACTGTTAGAGATAGCAGGGGGGTGCTCAAATCAATGTCATAGAGGACGAAGGGGGCTTTCCGGTTGTGTTCATAAAAATCCAAGAGGGCCGATTCAAAATGGCGGCCAAAAAAAATATGGTGCGATCGGGCTGAAAATTGGCGTCTTTGGGTTTTTGGGGGCGCCGATTCATTATCCGGGATCGTAATTTATTTCCACCTTATTTTTTAACACGCTTTCGAAGTCGAAGTCGAAGTCAAAGTCGAAGCCACTGAGTTCAGGAAAATTATGAAATGACCTGAAAGTGGTCTTCTGACCGGAACTGCCCTAGGGATCTCAAAAACTATAAGTCGCAGTCCCACGGTGCTGGAATTAAATATGTCGAGGAACCTGGGATGATTGATGAGTTCGTGAAAAAATGGAACCCTGACCAAAACAGCCATAGGGATCTCGAAAATGAAAAGTCGCACTCCCAACACTGCCGGTACTAAAAATGTCAAGGACCCTGGGCCGTTTGACGAGCCGGTGAAAAATAGATGGCTTCCATACAAAAAAACATGGCTGCCATATAAAACCAAATATCATATTTATTTTACGTCATGTTACAACCCCCACCTAAAACCACCTCGCGGGCCGCTCGCGGCCCGCGCAGCGCGCGACCTCTAGTTGACTATATATATAAAGCTCGATTACCACTGACTGACTGACTCACTCATTGACAGAATTGTTCTCCCAGAAGGAGCCGTGGGGGGTAAAAGTCATGTATGAGGGTCGTATAGAGGGGGGTCCAGTGAGTCCGGGAAAAATCCGAAATGACCTGAAAGTGGAACGCTGACCGGAACTGCCCTACGGATCTCGAAAATGGCAAGTCGAACACCCACACTGCCAGAACTAAAAATGTCAAGAACCCTGGGCCGTTTGACGAGCCGGTGAAAAAAAGATGGCGTCCATACAAAAAAAGATGGCGGCCATACAAAATTGAAACGCTCACCGTTCCGAAACCGTTGGAGATAGCGGGGGGTGTTCGACCAAATGTCATAGAGGACGACAGGGGCTTTCCGGTGGGGGTCATAAAAATCCAAGATGGCGGATTCAAAATGGCGGCCAAAAAATAATATGGTCCGAGCCAGCTGAAAATTGGCGTCCGGGGGTTTTCGGGGGCACCGATTCATAATCCGGGATCGAATTTTTCTTTCCGCCATTTTTCAAGATGGCCGCCATACAAGTGTTCATTTTGGATTTTCACCCAATTGTTCTCCCAGAAGGAGCCGTGGAGGGTAAAAGCGATGGATGGGAGTCGTATAGAGGGGGGTCCTGTGAGTTTAGGAAAAGTCCAAAATTACCTGAAAGTGGAACGCTGACCGGAACTGCCCTACGGATCTCGAAAATTACAAGTCGCAAAGCTATACCGCCGGAACTAAAAATGTCAAGGACCCTGGGCCGTTTGACGAGCCGGTGAAAAAAAGATGGCTTCCATACAAAAAAACATGGCTGCCATACAAAATTAAAAATCATATTTTTTTTAAGTTATGTCACAAGCACCACCTAAAAAGCCCTCGCGGGCCGCATGCGGCCCGCGCACCCGCGCGACCTCTAGTCTAAATTATACAAATGAAAGACATGGAATTAATTACAACGTTAAAAATCTTAGGAAGTGATTAAATTGGTGTAGAATTTAAAATGATATTTATATACATTCAGTATCAAATTCTACATTCTACAAAGTTCCCTTGTAATGTCATAATAATTACATAATTGTTCATAAACGTATTCAGGCAGATATTCTAAAAGCACCTTATATTTTTGAAAACAAATTTTAAATAAAGTAAAAGAGACTATAAGGATTGGTAGGATTATTATTTCGAGATAAAAATAATTAGCCCCCATAATAATTAACTTTAAAAAAAATTATGTTTATCGACTTCGATACTGACCGTACGAATTATTTAAATTAGATACCTATTTTCTAAATTGAGTGAATTTGCCGAGCAAATATTTAAGGATTATCAAGTAAAAATGTCAACAAAGTCGGAGGGCGACCGCTGTTGATTTTTCAGCCTGTAAAGAGTAATCTTTTTACCACCCCCAATATTTACGCTTTGGTTTTTGTACTACCTACTAAAACGTTTGATGTACTGGTTTATATTCTCAGTTTAACCGATAAAGGCTTATTAAACCCTAAGGCTACAAACACGAGCTCAAAGCTTTATTTCAATTATTCTAGCAAATAAAGAAAATCCTGAACATTTCTACCCACAATCAATTTATATTTTTCACTGAGATTTCATAAATTATTCAAAAAATATAATTAAAAAGTGTAACTACCTAACGTTAAATTTTAATCTAGAAACTTAGAGACAATACTGTGTTTTTCTAAGGTTTCGTCACAGGGTTTAAAATATATTTTCGTAGTAGTATTTTTCAGTGGTATTTTCGTAGTAGTATTTTTTGATAGAAAGATAGAAAAAAGATATAAACCCACCTCTACCTTTGATCTTCAACATGACCTAAGATATATCGTGATAAAATTTTCTAGCGTAAAGTACATAGAAGCCAAGATATTTATGGAAGGAGTATAATTTATAATCAATAAAATAATAATGTTGCCTGACACATGGAGGAATATCCAAATTTGCCAACCTTACACATTACAACCTTAAACATTATAATGATGGAGCATAATGATCAATCACCGTTAATAATATTGGCTGGCAGGTGTAAGAATATTCAGAAAAAGTATACAATAAGAATTTCTTATATTTTCTCGAATTTAAGAAAACTAAAGTCTTTTATTGCCTAATCCGATATATGAATATAAAAGTAATGAGTCTATTCCCAAAGGAAAAAAATTAACAGTACGAGTATTGAAATTGACAAAACAATTATCTTCAACGGTGAATCGAAACTGTGATCAAATTGAATTGAATCATTCAATCGCGTTCAACCATTCTATTGGTGAATGTTTGACAACACTACACTGCGCACACATTCCCTTTGTCTTGAACTAAGCAAGTAAGCACCTCATAAATAATATGAATTAATGAATTCGTCCCAATTGTGTGCGTTCAATAACCGTCTGTATTATATTACTGCAGAAAACAAGGATGTTTTTGAATTTTAAAATGTGAATTCATTTACCTTTTTTTTATACGAATGCCAAAATTTAGTAGATTATTACCGTAAAACGGGGGGAATAGGAACGATTTCCAACTTTATGGATGATTTTCACTTTGATATAGTACTACTATCTACACCTAGTGGTGATTTTTATGATTCCGGCGGCTTAGTTTCTCGAATTCAAAGGTTTTTTTAATCAGTTTAGTACAATTTTTCATAGAAAATGCAAAAAATGTGCTAAATTCCTATTCACCTCGTAGATGGGGACAATAGGAACGAGAACGGGGTATTTTCGAACGAAAAAGAGGTGAATATGAACGAGTAAGGGGTGAATAGGATTGTGACATTTCTCCAAATGTCAAATCCTATTCTCCCCTTACTCGTTTCTTTGCTGACGCCTATACACCCCTCACTCGTTCCGATTCACTCCTATATAGACAAAAAAATATAGATTATTTTGAAAAATTAATTAAATAAAGTTTTACTGATAATATGCACATAATTTTTATGTTAAAATATCCTCAAAGATCCCAAGAGCAAGTAAAAATTATGTCCACTTTAGAAAAACAACGCAAACACCCCTAAAACAGAAGTTTTTAGAGCCATTTTTCTGCCAGTTTACGAGGCTTGACTTTGGCAGTGATTTTTTAAATATTTTCTAGGGTTTGGACACTTGGTCTTGCCAGAAAATAGACCCAAATATAATCTACTATAATAGTAAAAAGTTGGTGTAGATGGATAAATAGCCAAGGCTGCGTAAATGTTACCAAAATCAAAATCTAGTTTGTGTTCCTATTCCCCCCGCGATTCCTATTCCCCCCTTTTTACGGTACGTTTAATTCTGGATTGACCACAATTTTTTTATTTAGTGAAGCTTCTATTCACTTTCTATATAATATAGACTAAGTACAAACACTTACACTTACTTTATATTTTGTAAGATATGAGTTTAGGTACCCATTCATCCCTATTCTACATGGATTATTGCATATCTGTCAGCATAGCTATTCTGTAAAAATATCTCGCATCTCGATTCGAATCTTACTCATATTGTCTGTTGATATTAATTTGACGAATTGACACGAATGGAGCTGTAAACTTGGTCTATCATGTTCAAAGTTCATGTTATTTAGTTACACGTTTACTATAGTTTGTCGATTCGTCAAATATCAACCGTAATCGAAATGCGAGATGTTAGTGCAGAATAGCGACATAGGATAATCATCTTCCTGCTAGCCTGGAAGTCCCTCAACAGACACTGGGCAGTATAAGCAGGTGTAAGGAAAACTGAAAGAGCTAGAGCTTCTCTGGGCATGATAGGTGTGACTCTGGTGCCATAAAGACAATGGCGCATCCGCTGTTGTGCCCTGACTGTCCTGCCTCCTTCAATATGGATGACCTAATAGGCCACTTATGAGGCCAAGCAATGAGCTATTGAATTGGCCATGTTTTAGGAGGGACAAATATAAAGGGCTCATCAATACGAAGAAAAGAAGAATCTCGCTGGTAAGATCTTTGTTGTTTTAATTATTTTGTTTAGTACAGTTCGCGTCAATATTTATGGCCGGCTCTGAATATAGTCGCGTATAGAACGTGTATGAGCGGGACCGCTGCACCGTATGTTGTGGATGATCGAGCGGACAACCTCAGTGTGGCCATAAAGATTGACGCGAGCTGTACCTATTTAAATAGGAATGCTTACATAAAATATTGTGAGCTCGTGCGTGACTAGCTCACAATTCAGATTATTTGGGCCAGATTTTTGCGTTCGTTTTTTGTTCGTATTTTGGCCCGTAACACGATGTGTGCACGTGTGGCAATCGAGATTGTAGAGATTGTCAGTGGTTGATCGATGTGTCCCATTGGCTCAAGTTTCCAACTTTTAGTTCTAACGTAACAACCAGATACTTTTTGAGAGTTTAGGGATCCGTAGATACTTTGTTAGACGACACATAATATGTCACTCCCAATCCGTGGCCCATCTGTTCTCTAAGCTGCCTCTTAGCAGTTTGATTACTTTGGGATTTCGAAATAAAACAACCAGTTCAAAATTAATGTAAATTAATCGGTTTAATGTGACGATAATAGTGCGAACAATGAACACGTAGTTTTTACCTATATTATAACTTTGGTACACTTTGGTGACTAAGCTGTTAGGTACATATGTAGGTACGTTCAATATTAGCAGAACAGCATAGCAAGAAAATCTATCTTTGGTTATAAAATGTAATAGTTATCTTTAAAAATGCGATTTGATAATAATATAAATTCGTTACAATATGCACTAAGAACATTATATAACATTCTTTAAGTAATTCGATATAAATGCAAATGTTCACAAAATTAATAAAGTAAACATTTATATTAGAATTATGCACATCATTGGACCCTAAGTAAAACTACATTAATCCATGCTACAGTCGTAAATAATAAAATAATTCAGTAAAAATATTTACAGTTAAAATGTTACAAATTGTAGTAGTTACGTAGTTTTTACGTCACGGCTCATATGACGTAAAAATTACAATACAAACCTATCAAATAAGTATTATGTAGTTACAATAAAATCTTATTACTAGCTTTGGCTTACAATAGTTACTTATCTATTAACGTCTGACTACTTAAAATGTAATTATTATATCCACTATAATATACATTAAGCTACTTGTTATCATGATCTAAGTTTTCGAAGTTAGAGAGCGATGGTACCTGCAACGAAAAAAGTTTTTATTAATCGTTGGTTAAATATAACATGTTAGATATAGAGATATTCTGAATGTAATGTAAGAATAGGGAACTTGAATGAGAAATTATATTAAAAAATCTACAATAAAAGTTGCGAACGGTGCTATAGTGAAAGATTTATTCAAAAATTATACTTTTGTTACAAATAATCTTTATTATAAATTAAATAAAACGGAACGTTATTTCAAACACCATCATCGACTTTATGACGTCACTCCTTCGTATTTCCTTGGTAATCATATTCACACGCTATGAACGAGTGATGCAATGACGTCAGATCACGTGATACTGTTTTGGCGCGAGCATTTGATAGTTTTTTTTTTTTTGTGATATAATTATTTGTCAATTTAGGCGTTTAATCTTTAAAACAAACTAAAAAAAAAAAAAAAACATGCAAGTTTCCTATTAAAAGATATTTTTTTCCATAATATATCTATCATATAAATATAAGTAGGTCGATACGTCGGTCGTAATTATACAAAATTACAATTGTATATTTCTCGTTATTATGTTAATTACTAAATATTTTGATTCGTAACACGTGTATTTTAATTGCCCTGTTTTAATTGGTATATTCAAATTTACGGCCAGAGTACGTGGAGCATGACGCTCTCCAGTTAATTTTCAATTTCATCCCGCTTACCATATTTCTGTATAAAAACTATGGCTTTAATCGTAAAAATACATCCGATCCGACATAAATCCGTAATGAAAAGGTTTTAACAATCTACACTTGAACAGTAGAGAAAAAAAAATCCCATTAGTTCTACCGTAGGACTGTTTAGTAGAACTAGTGGGAACAAACCGAATATGGGCCCCACGTTCCTATATAGGTCACTTATGTCAGTGTTTGCTCACCTACGTTTGATCATGCAGAAATAACTGTGTGGTCATACCAAAAGGTACCTAATAATTATATATTTATTATAATATAAACCTATCAGTGGCGAAGAGTCCATACAAACCGATTCCCATCGGCTTCCCTTTAGGAATTAGTTAGTGCGTAGACCAACGTAATATTACATTATTTACTCGTCCAACTGACAAAAAAAAGGCTTGTTATTCAGTTAGATCGAGCTCTTCCAGTCATGACTGTATATAGATTACAAGAGACGGTATGGATTTTTGTCTTGCAGCAATTTTTAGAGGGCATTTTTGGGACGGCTTCCCCTTTAAAACTGTCACCCTTCGCCACTGAAACCTATACATATAAAAAGACTTGTAATTGTATAAAACTACAGATAATTGAAATATGATACACAAGCTATACAATTGGTAGAAAAAACTGATTGATTGCCCACAAATGCAATAACGTGGACGTAACTATGAGAGATGTCATGAGAGGTAGTTACTGAGTTTGGAATGTACTTAATGAATATTCCAAACTTAGCTCTAGCTCTTGACAAGTTATCTATAGTTGCCTCCAGGCACGTAACAATTGATACATTATTAGACATTTTGATCTTTTAATAACTTCGTAAATAGTAAGGACGAAAGTTTATCGTTTGACAGCAAAAGAAAGCTATACTTAATAGTTTAATAATTTTTCACCAGTTTTGCTATATTATTATTACCTAATGATATCGGACGATAAACATACACTGCGAATTTTGCCACGATAATAAAATAGGCGCATGTGATAATTAAAAGCCCATTATGTCAAATATGCCTAAATACATTAATATATAATAAAAGAACGCAGATGATATCAATTATATAATAAAAAGGGCGCACGTAACTATGACATAATTATTATCGTACCTTTTGACTATGGGGACCAGAATTAAAGATTTCTAGGAAATTCATTGAGCAATATAATCATGAGACGACAAGCTTATTGGTGTATTACATGAGTTGAGTATATTATAACGATGATCCCAGTCCTAGCTGACTCTACAAATGTAAGATTTGTCACCCCCAAAGAGCTGGCCATAAATTTTCCGAAATCACACGGTCTTCAAAATAAATAATATGCAAGAATATATTCGTATGTTACAGCTGCCCACCGCCACGAATTTTATTCAACCCATATTGGAGGAAATCGTGACTTATTCCTAACAAAGTACCATCCATCTTTGTCACCAAAATACATATTTTACGCAGGAGTTATAAATAGAGAGGATTTTTCATCTCAACACCCTCGGTTGATCGAGTGGCTTCGATGTATACTGAGGCAGCAGCATCTAAATCAATGTCTTCGGTGTGGATTCTCAGAGTCCAATTTAAAGATACAAGTTATTAAGTGTACTTAATTTGTATCTTCGAATATTTTGAAGCCAATTAAGTACAGTGGAATTTTTAAAGAATACCTTTTATAAATTGATTTACAACATAATACAATACACTTACTTGCACAGCAGAAATAGAAGAAAAGATACATTAATAGAAAAAGATATATATTATCGTACTTGGCGATTTCTGCCAGACAACCTCAGGATGGACAGATTTGCAGGTTAAAAGAGAGGGGTAGGAGGGATTTATATCAGGGTCAATAAAATGCTTAGAACAACACGACCCCGGCCGCCTCCGGGTTGGCCGGGCCGTGTTGCTCTAAGCATCGCGCCAGCCGAGGCCGTGTTGCTTTAAGATAAATGGCTGACTACATTTTTTCAAGTAAGTAATAACGGCAAGACATTCTCTCGTAGATCGATAATGCATAATTACTAGGTCGGGAAAGTGTCAGGTATAGTTGCTGGGACCGCTCTTGACTACGGTTCGCGATATACGTACAGGGGGCTTACTATGAGCTCTTATAGCAGGCAAGATTGAACTACTCAGCTGACCTTTCATTGTACGAAAACGCCATCAGGTCAGATAAGTTTGTGGCACTGTAACGGTAAAGGAACGGTTTTGTCTCTGGTTTTTCTCTCTCCGCTTTATGCCGTGCTAGCCCTACTGTTCCCGTCACATGACCGATTAATCAGAAAAAACTCCCTAAGCAGACTACGAGAGACATGCAGCACAAAAAAAAAGTTTTGTTTGACATAGGTACCTACTCGTTTATCAGCTCTTAACCTAAATTGCTTTAATTACTTTAAATATCATGTAAACTAATATACGTGTGATATGACTGTTAGTTGCCAACTAATATCGTAAATTCACGTCCTCGGTGACTAATGAACGCGCATACCTACTCGTATATTCGCAAAAGCTAATTGTAATGAAATTACTCCCTGTAGAGGAAGTTACTAGACATTTTAACAAATTTACTATTTAAACAAGGAGTACTACGGTAATAGGGTACCAGGGGACTGCAAACTCTATTACTATTACTGTTAGCCTGCATCATCCCACTGTTGGGCAAAGGCCTCCCCCATGATTTCCAGGCTTTTCGGTCTAGAGCCAGTATGAACCATTCATTATTATCTAGTTTCATCAAGTTCGTCCCGCCATCTCTTTCATGGTCTGCCGCGTCACCTTCATACCATATCAGGGCTCCTCTTAGTGGTTACCTTGGTCCACAGTTCATTAGGCATCCACCAGACGTGGTCTGGTCAGCCCAATCACACTTTAATTTTGCAGCTATAAATCTCATAAGAGCTACGCCAGTAATTTGAGTTTTGGAGCGCAAACTCTATTATCAAACTCTTGTCTTGTTATTTTTTCTTTATGTACCCACTCATGCAGTAGTATTTATTCTTCTTAGGTATTCTTAAATTCAGTGTAGACATTTTTACGGTAACAAAGAGAAGAGCTTAAAAAATAATTGGAACGATTCTGAATTCATTAGTTAGAAACACATTCATAATCTTTCAATTTGTAGATCGAAATAAGATTAATTACCTTATCTTGGTCACCTACTTTAATCATAGATTTTTATTCCAGCAGAACAACATGACTCGTAACTAAATTTTTCATTAAAATAAATGGGTAAATATCTGTATACACCAAAGTACACCGTTTGGATAAAAATATGCGTTTCTCCTGCAGCTTCAAAATGTAATATTTTAAAATACCCCGCGAAATATAACAAATTCCGTTTTGTAAACATAACATCCTGTTATTGAGCTAGCGCTGCCAACAATCGTTAACTGTACTTTGCTAGAATAAAAACAACCATTATGTAACATTGGAAAAGTCGTTATCATATTTATTTGTAATTGCAACCCCCCCCCCCCCCCCCGTTTCGCCCATGGCCAAAGTCACAGCTATTGATGGGATGTTTCATAACCTAACCGTCCAAAACCCACGACTTCAACTAGAAAATGAGCTGTAACATTTGAACGGCTGAACAGATTTTCATGAAATATAGCTAAGATGATAACCGATTATATTAGCTTTAAATAAAAAAAAACTGCTTTGAAATCGGTCGATCCGTTTTGGAGCTACTATGTCACAGAAAGATACACGTATCCTCAGATACACACTACAAACTTAAAACACCCCTCTTTTTTTTCGGGGGTTAAAAATGACAGTTCTCGATTCTATTTACTCTCTTTTAGAAATAGTCATGAATAAAATATACCTATCTACATTATATTTTATTAAATTCTTAGAAATAAAATCTTAAATTATACTAATACCTGTAATAAGTACTCTGATAATATTGCAGAATTTTCGAGCAGAATCATGGACACTGGTGGTAATAACATTAGATTAGCCCTCACTTTATTACTTGGCAAACGACTGAAAAAGGTCCACCGCATAAATTGTTGCTGTGCACTTAGAACTTCTTAGTCCTGTAAAATATGTATTTTTTCGCTCATATTTTTTTATTAACCTCTAAGGTGGTCCCCCTGATGGTAAGCGGTTACCGTAACCTATGGACCCTTGCAACACCAGAGTAATCACTTGCACTTTGTCGACCCTATTGAGTAGGGCCCTACTGCCAACACGACGCTTCCCCAAGGAGCACTGGCGATCTTGCTCGCCGTTAGGAACAACACTGTAAAAGAGCAGTGTTATTTGGCTACGATACTCTGCAAAGTGCATGGAGGTACTAACTCAGTCGGGCAGCTCCAATTTTGAGCGGAAAGTCCTGGTATGCCCTACCTCTCTTTATCTCAATTATTCTTATCGTTATCATTGTGTCTCGGTGTAAAAACATTGCTACAGCGTCACTCACACATGTCACGATAGGGAATCGCATTGGAAATCTTATCGGTAGAACACAAACTGTCTACCAGTTTTTACGATGGCATGGATAGTGTTTTTATGTTTCGTACACGAAGAATAAACAATCTTGTAGAAACTATGTACAGTCAACATCAATGTCAAAACCGATAATAGTTCAGCAATTTGGATGTTTGGCTAATCAACACTTACTTTTGACAAGGACTTTGATGACCACAATAGGTATATTTTTAATTCGATATTCATTAGAAAATACATACAAGTTACAAAGACGAAAGTAGATATTGTTCGTTAATATATAATATATTCCTTTATTATATGGAATTATGTGGCATTCAATCGAAGAGTTAGTCCAACTTTAAAGTTTTGAAATAAATGAAGTTGTACAAAATGTAAAATAATTTAATAATCACTTGTTATTTAAAGTACCAAGTTTTGTCATAATCGGAGAGTCCAACGCAATAACAAAAATATTTAGTTTTAGTAACGGATAAGGAAGTTACAAGGATTTTTTCTTTGCAAGTTATATTAATCCGTCCAATTCGACCCGTTTGCGTGATAAATCGAGCCTAACAACTTGCGTTGTTTGACATGTTATACACTTCAGATACTTTTTATTTATTTTTACCGCGCATCGTCACAGAAAAAAAAAAAAAAAAATATATACTTCGTGTTGAAGATGTTATTTATCGGTAGAATAATTTGACACGTACCTATTAAATAAAGTGAAGTTGTTGAACCGTGTGACTTTAATGCTCACGTAGCTGACTCTAATGGATCTAAAACTATTTCGAACTGCTTTGGGTACACCACCGCGGACGTGACTGAAAATCTCAAAAACTTGACTGAATGTATTTTACGTTGATTGTTATTTCTGGAAAAGATTCGAAACTACGAGCTGAATTCATTTGAAATTCAATTCGTATAGTTTCTTTTAGACATTTATATTACTAGCCTTGAAAGGTAATCACGAGATCAATGAATGATTTTCTTCTTACAAAATTTCCATTGATATATTTAATGGGGTGCGTAAAAAGAACCTCCCGAGTCCGCCGAGAGCCGTCCGGTATGCCTAGGCCCTATAAGGGCTAACATGGAAGCCGGGACAAAATTTCTTTGTCGCTTATACCTATACAGTTTTTTAAAGGCAGTATCTCATTTTGTCATGACGACAAAATTCTGTCGCGGTGCGTATATTTGCTTAACTGAGTAACTAGTGTAAGTTTCCCTTAACAATCTCAATTTTTCGCAACGATCGCATTCTATGTGTCGATTGGCCCTCACCGAGCTCTTCAACTAGGACCTCTGGCTTTGTGAGGAATCTTGTAGAATAGCAGAAAAATTCTGCTGTGCCATAGTCGAGCAATATATTTTTTTTGTATGGAACAGCAAATATTTTATCGCCATTTCAGGGTTGGTCGCATAATAAAAGTTGTTTATTAGTGTCTAGTGGTGAGTACAATAAGCTCTTATAAGCTCTTATCGGGACTAGAAAGTATTCTAAGATGAACTACGATGGAAGATAAACTTAGTAGACAGTGTTTATCTTCCGAAGTCGGCACGTGGCGCGGGAGGCTCAGAAACTTATCATCATGATAAGTAATGGGCGATGAGTGAACTTCTTTGCATTAAAACTTAGCGCTTTATGTCAAAACGAAGTTTCCAATATATTACTACCTACATTATTTAAGATCTTATTTTAATAATGCAAAATATTTTAGGAAGTAAGTTTATAGGTCACAAATAGATACTGTCTCTAGCAAAAAAAAAATCAACAACTTTTTTATACATTTTCAAAATTAATTAAAATAATTGATGTTCCGTTTGCATAAAACCTTTATTCCTCTATGATTATGAATGGCACTAAGGTCATGAAATCGACCACATGACCTGGCGGGCTCAGTTACTCTGACATACACATGCATCGCGTTACCGCGCCATGCCTACATAACTACATAATTTATGAATCTACTGCAGCTTTAATTTGATATTTATATATATTTTATATATTTAAAATATTTTGCATTATTAAAATAAGACCCTATATAAATAGTAACTTATTCTCCTGAGGATAAAAATTCACACGCCATTTGATTTAGTTTGAAAATGAATTAAAGTTTTAACCAAATAAGTTATAAACCATCCGATAACGTTGGGAGCAAATTGTTCCGGATTAAACTGAACTGACGAACTACTCAGCGGTCCTCAACATTTTAATTTGCGGTATGCTAACTGCTCTTTTCAAACTCGTTCGAATCAGACAAGATACGTGGCTTTTCTTTGCTGTAACTCAAAAAATATTAATCCTAAGTACAAAAAAAACCCTATACATTTCGGTATTTTAAACACTTTCCGACTACCCGTTTATAGAAATACAAACGTGATGTTTTGATAATAACCTGCAAAATGACCTAAGTATTATTATTTTGATTGATTTAACGATGTCCTTGAAATTCCCAGGCCTACAGACGACAACCCTGACCCATTAATATTTGAAGCTAATAATTCTTCCACGCAGAGTCAGGTTCCATTGAAATAAATTGCTTTGAATAAAATTGGTGCCTCAAATTGCTGGGATTAGGCAATAAATAAGTTGTAGGTACCAATGTAACTTGTATTCATAGTACATAAATTGTATTGTATTGTCCTGAGCTAAGACCTAACGTATACGTGACAATTCCACGTACGTATCTACCCAATAAAACCGAACATGTAGGCATCCCCTAGGCTTGTTAGGTGGATTCAGACAATATTACTTGTGTAGCGTTGATTGGACACAAGACACGGGCTCTGCAACGACTACCTAATACTGTCTATAGGTATAGGAACCTTTTATTTAGAGCATTTTAAGTTTTTTCATTGAATATGACATATGCTACGGTTTCCTAAGATTACGGAGCCGCTTTGCTATCAGCCATGTAAAGCTAAAAAGACGGCCTGAAGAATGTCAGACTAGAGATGACTACCGTAATTACAGGTTTTTCAGTCCTTGTTTGACATCTTATCGTAATAAAATAAGTCCCATAAGATTGAATAAGAGTAAAGACATCAAATTCGACTGGCAAGCGATTGACGGCGGTTGCCGCAGACATATCGCCCCGGCAACAGATCAGCATCGCCTCAACTCAAGGGGTGAATTATTTGTATTAAACTCCATACTGCAACGTACACTAATCAGCATCGTAACGGCATCACCTCGCCTTGGCATAAACAAGTGGACGGCTAGCCGTGAGTGGTCTACTCGCTGATGACGATGACGTCATGTTTATTTACATCTTGCTGTCAACGAATTTACGGTTCTTCATAGCCGTAGTACTCTTTGGCGGCGCTTACGTTTCGTCGGTCGCCGAGGGACGCGTGGAGCGACTGTGGTCCCCGCGTTTGAATCGGTACATATAACACCGTCAACGTGCTGTCACCCAGCCATCGCGTCACTGCGGGCCCTAGCTGTTGCCGCGCCGATACCTCGGAGGTGCTGAAACGCTGTGGTGGTGTGCTTGTTGCTTGCGTTGACGGCCAGACAGTGCACCATGAGAAGAGGCGATTCTGATCCGGTGCCGGAGTTAGGTAAATGTCTTTGTCAACCTTTAAACGATTCAGCCATCGCACCAACACTGCAGAACAGTGATTGAAGCCACAAGTCACAATGACGTCACTCAATCAGAACCACTCTGTTACCAAACCCCTGCATCGTTTTGTATAGCATACACATTACACACACGTGTGATTATTGACGTTAAGTGCTTGCGCAGACCATTAATACTATAGTTAGACAGACCACCGCTCTATGTAAACAATGAAAATGCGCACACTTGAAACAACACGTCAATTATTAATTTATAATAGATCAAAATTTAATAATTGGCTTAAGTGTGCGGCATGTGGCTAGCGAGACGTCTAAGGGCCCATCCACACTCGATACTTCTAGCCGCAGAATTGCGCGTTTACGCATTCTTTATTAACTTTTTTTAAGCAAAAGGTAGCCAACGAACGCGAAAACACGCGATTCCGCTGCTAAAAGTATCCAGTGTGAACGAACGCTAATAGACGGAGTTGTTTTTTTAGACCACACAATCACTAAAGTCAAGATTAGTCCACTAATCTAATAAAAACTAACCACTTTGATAACTAATCTTAGCTTTATAAGTATTCGACAAACAGTGTTCTCACTTGTTTATTTTATAAACGCTGGAGTTGAACGTTCGCGTTGCAACAAAATGATCAATTGATACTTTAATCTTTTGGTACTTTGCTATCGATCAAACTTGTTGCCACTCCAAGTTTACAACTTTGCAGCTCTAAGCTCCGATGCTTTCAAGCGATAAAACGCGGTACCATCAAACTCTTTAGTACCTAATATGAATTAATTGTAAATCTTTTTTAATACACGATTAAGGTGTAAGTGTGCTTATGCAGTGTGCAAATTATAAAGACGGGGCAAATTACGAAAGCGGACAAAACAAATACATGACGAAATGCCCTATAGAAGCTCCTATCCAACTATAGTATCTATTATCTATAGATACTATGAGATCAAATCCGAAATCGCACAAAAAAAAGAACTGGTGTTCCCTACAAATAATTGAATATTACTCGACTAAAGGAAGGAAAAGCAGTTTTATTTCGCGATTTCCCGTTGTGTTGTTGTTCCCATAGTAGAAGTTGTTAATAATGATGAATACAATAACCCCTTAAAGTGATTGGGACTAGAAAAAAAATAGGACCTTATATACAGACGTGCCCATAATCTATATATTACTACGTGAAGAGAAAACTTTGTACCCCTTTTTAAGATTATTGCGCGCACGGAGGAGTGTGTGTGAGATTTGGCATAGTTAAAGTTTTATAAATATGAAGAAGGAGTGCAGAAAGCTAAAATTTAAATATTTTTTTGCGGTCGAATTTCGACCACTTTTCGACCACTAGTATATTATTTAAGGTACGTATTCATTTAGTAACTTGATTTAACAACCAATCACGTTCATGTAATTGATAATTAATTATCCATATATCATAAAATGGCATAAATTATATGTATTCAATAGTTTGAAGGTTTCTCATAATAAAAATAAAACATTGAAATGATTTTCACTCACCTGTATAATTATTTATATAATACTCTCTTCTACCACCCTGATGAGGGCGGGAATTTGGCGCTATAGCGGCCCGGTGACCTGTGTACAAACAATCATTCAATTAATTGACATGTGTATTATAGGTATAACAGGTCATTGTGATGTGACACGCTTTCCTAATCCCAAAGATGGATGCTACAACTAATTACAATTCAATCATCCTTCGAACAATATTGATCACTTACTTAAACACCAACAAGATCTATCTTTGTTGTACCATCTATCAATATGATTATAGAATAGAATAGAAGATTTTTATTTGTCTTTCAAATTACATGGGTAGCAAGAGAATACAATGATCATACAAGAAGGTAAAAGACAAAAAGGTCTTGTAGCATAGTAGTTGACAACGTGAGGCATGCTCAACTGCTGATATTCTGTCCAAGCCAATCATGCGTTGAATAGAACACAATTTTTATGTATTATAAACAGGATATTTTTTTATGTAGTGCGCAAATTTTGCAGAGTAATTCAGTGTCCGTTTTCAAATGCAACCGCAGTACTAAAATCCACTCCAAAACAAAATAAGAATTAGTTTTCGTACTACACTCCATTGGCCTTTGACAAACCTAATAATTATATTATACTTATTTAAGAAATATTGTTTACGAATACGACTGTACTCAAATTTTTTAGACCTTTTGCTCATTGGACGTTCTGCTACATAGAAATTTCGATAGTTGGACGTTTTGCTATATAGACAATTTGCTAATTAGACGTATTGCTAAATAGACATTTTGATTATTTGGACGTTTTGCTACTTAGACATATTGATCGTGAGGCGTAAAAAGTTGCGTGTCCCTCATACTAAGTCGAATTTTAGTTTTGTTTTGAAGTGTATTCCTATACTGCGGTTGCATTTAGGAACAGAGACTTAAAAACTCGACAAATTATGCGCATCACATAAAAAATTATCCTGTATAGGTATATCGATATGTACAAATTAATGCTGTAATAATAATAATGTAAACAAATACATCCATGAACAAACATGCCCATTACCCATAGATATTCAGGCTTAACATTTATCTAAGAAAATAATAATTTACATAATATCTACGCTTGTCGTCAGAATCGCTTTTCATCAGAGTCGCTTTTTGCCGGTATCGCGGTTTCGTCTATAATAGTTTTGAGATACGATAAGAATAAGTCTGATGCGGGAATATGATGATGATGATGATGATGTCAGTACGACACAACTAAGAAGTAACCACCATGTACCTGATCGGACAACGAATGGCAGTCACTCGTTTAAATAATTGTACAACTTATTGTATCAGCGTAAAGATCATGTTTTACTGCAGTTTAAAAACGCGCGCAGTTCGGAACTGATCGGTTTTACGAAGTTTGCCGATGCGACGTCTTAGGTAACTTCGTGTTTCACGAAATTTAACATGAAACTAAAGAAGCTTTTTTTTCACATTTTTTTTCGCCTAAACCGTTCCAATTTATCATAATTTGCGAAAAGGTAGCGTTGGATATCAGTAATCAAAACACGTTAAGCTCAGGATACATAAAAGATTAACAGATTATCTTTGTTTAATAAAATTATCTGTTTCTAGAACAAGAATGAACGTGCGAAGGTTATAAAACGCGTCATTTGCACGTTTCATAAATTTCTCTCAGGGCCGACTTTTCATTAGCTGGATAAATCTCAGATATATATTATTCTACTGATAAATCCATACAAAAACTGTTCCAATTTCAAAATGACAGCTAAATATCATATACTATACTATATATCTACCCATTGAAAAATCTCAGACCTCAATGGGTTCTCTATTTAATTTAATTCATATATATATATTTTAATTCTTATTCATATATAGCCCGTACATACGTGGCCCGATAGGGCTGTAATAAATCGAACTGAAGCGGAAGATATGCAGACTGGCGGATCTCATTGCAGAGGTTGTAATCCCGACGGCCTTATTCGAATATCATCGTATCTAATGTGATAGATGTAGTGACAAGCTATAGATCCACCTTTTTATTTATAAATTGGCTTAAGCTGCTTAACCTATCAAAGGCAAGACCAGAAGGGCCTTCAGCCGAACTAGTTAGATATATTTAAACAACAACACAGCTAACGGCGCCCCAAAGTGAGACTCGGCCCTCGGCTTAGGGTGTTGCTGAGAAAAGAACAAAAGAGGACTTCCTGGATCTTGTTATATTTTGGGACAAGCAATAAGTATTCCGAATTATATGGTTA
This sequence comes from Allophyes oxyacanthae, assembly GCA_932294325.1. Classification (NCBI taxonomy): domain Eukaryota; kingdom Metazoa; phylum Arthropoda; class Insecta; order Lepidoptera; family Noctuidae; genus Allophyes; species Allophyes oxyacanthae. The sequence continues at coordinate 10,682,599 of OW028613.1, read as the reverse complement.
GGTATATTTACGACTGCACCAGGTGAAAGATTTTATACGTTGCCCTCATGAACTGACTCCTAAAAGGTTTTATTTTGTTCGTTTACGATAACAGATATTTTCTCAAGATACCTACAGTCTAGACCAGGGATTCCCAAAGTGGTCGATATCGACCCCTTGGGGTCGATATCGGTTTCCTAGGGGTCGACATAAACGAATACTGATTTTGGGGGTCGACGAGGTCTAAAAATCGACCCCTATTAAATTAACACAAGTTCTTATTTAAAACTTTCAAGATAGGTAGGTAGCTACTGTATTGTTTATGTTGTGTTACGTGTACTAAGAATAATTAATATTTTTGTAGGAAATAGCATTGTTGTAGTATCTAATGTAAAGTCTCAAGTTCGTACAGGATGAAAAACTCGGCAAGTCAGTGTGGACAAGTTTGTGCAAGATAATGAGTTCGAGCGTACGTCTTTCAGACGCGTTTTGACTTGCTCTCTATTTGACGCTTACGCGATTTAACACGAACGAATTCATGATCAAGTTGCAAGTCCAAACATGTTCCTGATATTTTACTATTTAACGAGCTTGCACTTAGGTTGAAAGTTTAAAACTAAAGATAGGCCCCCTTATTCATAATAGTCTGCTAACTTAAAGCATTGCTAATTCTCACTCTGTCTTCTTCTATTGACCTAAGTCAGAATGAAAAATAACACTCTGTAGCAGCTGTTTTAAGTTAGCGGACCATTATGAATAAGGGGGTTGCTCTTAAAAGTAGGTAATTTGGCCATGGGGGTCTGAGGTAACAGTTCATTTTGGAAAAGGGGTCACTTGTCCAAAATAGTTTGGGGATCCCTGGTCTAGACCATTACTTTTCCAATAAAATTTATATATTTGCGAAATAATATTTGTTTATTGTTCATTGGCACGAGATTTCATATTAAAATAGATTTAATAATTTTTTATCGTTATAAACTGTTTGAAAACACCAGAAATTATGATGTTCAATTATTATAACTAGCCTTTGTAAAAAGCATTAATTCTAAGTACCTAGGTATTTACTATCTAGAATAAACTTTTGGCTTGAAAAAGTTGAGACTCGAAAAACTAGGCTTCTAAATTACAGTCAGATATAAAACACGCCTCAAAATTTTTATCTTGAAACATGAAATACAGCGTTGTCCTGATCTAAAATGAAATAAACCATTTAATGTTTGCTGTGAATAGAACCTTGTTAGGTATATTACTTATTGCACGAATATTTATAAATGAGCGGTACCTACTTAGTGTACTTATTATTTAGAAGAAAATGCATACCCATAATGTATGTATTATGCACATTTATATCGAGTATTTGTTTCCCAGAAGGATTAGGTAGATGTGTGCAGTTTCATTACAAAAGCAATAAAACTTACGGACTACGTATTTGTTTTCCCGGTAGATATATATATATTTTTGCTCATTTTAAAAGTAGTCGCTCGATGAGGTCTACTAAATGAATTAACTTTAACGTTATCCGTGTTAACTTGCTAAGTTTACGATGGTTATATTAATTCAGAGCTACATTTTTTTATAATTAACTTAGATACAGTTATTTGGGACTACTTACTTAATACCTACTCTCGTTAGATTTTGTTTCAATAATTTCAGTAATTCACGTAAACAATTTTTGTTACTTGTTACAGAATATAATTTAAGCGTACCTATTGCTAACATTTACATTCGAATTTGTGGAAACTGTTCCGATCATAATTCGAAAGCAAAGTGAAAATAACATCAAAGCTTCCATAAATGAGGTAGAACACAAATTCGCTTCGAATTACGAGTCAAACAGTTTCCGTGAACAAAATTTTATACCTTTTGTGTTTCATTCGGCGATAATAGGTACTTGAAACAAAGGCAATGCAAGATTTTGTATTATTCACGAATTTTTAAAATTAATATTTAGCTATGATTTCTAATATTGTGATACCTGCGTGGTCGGTTCTAATTTATTGGAGAGTTTGGCAGGCTCCTCAGGAGCGGAGAGCATGCGTCGCGCCAGCCGGGCGAAGGTGCACCGGAACTGTCGACTCATGCTGCAGTACAGCACGAAGTTCACTGACGACGTGAATAATGCCAACATGTCCATCAGGTCACCTGGGAGAAAAAAGAAGAAAATATGTGTGATTATTTTAAAATCCAATCGGACCGAATTGTCTCTTTTCAGAATACATTATTTTGTATGTCGAACCTTATCGAACTTACATTTTCGGCAATTCATGAATTCTTTTTTTGAATCCTCAGTCATCGTATTCGATGACAATGGAACCTAATTATTTTTGTTCGCAGAGATGTACTGTTGTACATTTACAGAGCTGATAATGGAATTAATTTTCGAGCAAGAAGGAGTGACCCTATTGCCGTTAATAAAACAACATTAAGTTTTAACTAATAATAAACTATAGAATAACAACTATGTAACTAAGAAAAACACGGTACGATAGATTAAATTCCGTAACAACGACCACTGAAAAGACTAGCTACACGAGATTAAAGAACACAATACCGTCGTGGCCCGTGATTCTTACGTTGGCGAGATGAAAAATAGTTCCTACACTCAACTTTTATCATCTTTAGAATTTAGAGCAAATTGTAGATACCATTAGCAGATACGAAGGCCGTCAATCTGGGTTAATTTTAATTGTTTTGCGTAAAAAAACATTTAATTCAATTTAATTTCTATAATTGCGAAAAAATTGGTACCTACAACGCAGATCTAGCCAGAATTACTAACAAATTACAAGGACCTACATAGATGGAGAAAGTTATCTAGGGTAGGACCCTAGGTTGTCTATCTGTAAATGGATTTGGCGATAAAACCAGTAATCATTAAAATAACTAGGGGCCTATATAAGTATATAACATTTTCGGTTAAATGACTACGAAATTGGAAAATTCTTTGAATGCCATATCCAACAACCCTTTTAGTTTTTGATACGAAATCCTAAAAATTCCTTAGCCTTAGCTTTGAGAATCTTGAAAAATAAAACAAATGAATCTGAAGTATTTTTGAATAATTCGAATACGAATTAAAAGTTTTACGTCGCGAATTTTTATCCAGATGTTTTCAAAGTTTATTTCCATTCCCAACAGACTATAGGTATCTACCTATTCAAGGTTGATGGATACATAATAATATAAAATAAAGTCCCAGAGCTAAGTAGCAGGTGTATTTAGGTTGGCGGCAGGTTCGAATTTATTATCATAATAACTCAGGTGACGATAGGTCAACGGGTCCCTTCTCGTCTAGGAAAATAAACACACATATTTTTTCTACTCGACTGCGTAACAGATGGAGAAAATTAAAAGCTTTTCAGATTTTTGTAGCACGTAGATTATTATCATTACGATTTGAACTGTATGGGATCATGTGGGTTAGATAAGACTCCTTCGAGTCATTGTTGTTTATTTTACGAGCCACGTTCAGGCTCTTAAGAAAATGTCACAAAGTTGATTTCCTTCGTTAAGAGGAGGAAACGTGGACGGCGATTTTCCATAAAAACGTACCGTTTCCCCAATTTTCTCTTTGGATTTCGTTACTCGCGCATTGTTTTTTTTATACCTAAGGTGATACAGATTTCGATCACTAGCATGTCCTATCTTGAACTTTTTTTTTAATAGTTACATCTCATAGTATGTGTGACTCCCCAAAATTGCATAAAATTGCCTTGTTTGCACGCTATCAATAGACGTTCAATATGCAAAGTTTGACACTGTATTTACAAAAAGCAAAACGTATAGACATAGAACAATGTTGTCCAATATAGTAGGCTTAAAAAAACATAAAAATCGGGCCATTGTTGGATGAGGACACAGGGGAATACAAGACCTCGATTTTGACGATTTTATTTAGGTGTGTTCAAGTTAATAATTTTTAAAAATACCTATTCTTTACATGTTTCGGCAACCGCATTTCCCCTTAAAGTGTACTGAAATCTTATGTTATAAGTAATAGTACCTTCGTAATCAAGTTAGAAAAATCTTAATTAACACAGTTTCGAGACATTTTGTTTGAAATAGGAATTTTATCAATACTTTTTAAAACAACTTTTAATTCATAGCGTAGGTGGTGCCAAATTCATTGGCAACGATTTCTCTGGTAACTTCTTATTCATTTTCTTGCATAATGTCATCCATATTTTATAAGGCAGCGCATTTTGCGTTGGGTATCTTGAAAGTTTTTCGTATTTAAGTACATTATTGGATTAAACTCGCCTATGTAGTACATGCCATCTTAATTATATTGTTTTAATTTGTTATTTTTAGTGTACAATAAATAATTATAATGTATGTAGTTACATTTCAATAAGACAGGAGATGCGACATACAAATTGAATACGAATAAAATATAGACTTCTTTTTTGCTTTCATTTTATTTCGATAGCTCTGAACTAATTAGTAGGTGCTGACATCCATTCTTAACCAGTTCTAGCATAGCATGAAAGATTAGTATGTTATCTTAAATAACTTCCCCTTCGAAAGTTCGACAGTTATTATTCAGGCAACAAGCAACGAAATGCAAATTTACCATTTCACAAATCAACATTCCATAAAACGTTGACAAGTCAGTTTATCTTCTAAAAATAAAATAAAATAATGCATTTTCAAAATGGCTGCTTTTCATATGACTGTGTTCATGTCATTGTTAAAGCAATAGTTTGTGAAATGAACCGTTGACAATTAATGTTGCTTGTGAGAATTTGCTAATGAATTGTGTGTAAAACATTATAGAATCACCTATACGAGATAGAAATGCTCATAACTAGATAGATATGTTCTGATGTAATAAACGTACGAATATGTCTCGCATGGGAAACATACAATTTCTGGAAAGAACGTGATAGGTATGAATAACATAAACAAAATTCGATTTATTTGCCTAGTGAGTGGCGTAGTCGGGCAGAACACTTGACTATCCAAGTTATCCTCGCGACTTTGTAGGTACGTTCACGATTTATGTAAGACGATCTGTTTACTACCGTCCGATAAGGAAAAAGGATATTTCACGTATTTATTTTGGTATGTGAAATTGTCATTAATTCTCAACTGCGTTGGATTTTTCTCGCTAGAATAAAAAAACTTGTAGATAGCAACTTTTGTGTACAGGATAATTATATCCGGTAATTAATGGACCAGCCTGACAACCCTTATAACAGAGATTATGGCCTTTAAAATAATATAAAGATATTACTAATTTAGTAGGTACAGTTTTTTTTTTAACCTACGATTGCTAGTCTTGCTATTGACATAGTTAAAGTAGGTACCTACCTTTCCTTACCCAGGTGTTCAGCGGGCACGGTTGCTTCGGTGAATACCTGAATAGGATCGGACACGAGGCCACGGCAAATTGCCACCACTGTGGAGGTGGCCAGGATTCTGCACAGCACTCGCTCGAGACGTGCCCTGCGTGGGACACGGAGCGGCAGATCCTGGTCAACCAGATCGGGCAAGATCTCCGTCTGCCAGCCATAGTATCGGCTATGCTGGCAGACCAGGGAAATTGGAGGGCAGTGGTCTCTTTCTGTGAAGCTGTTATGCTCCAGAATAAAGAATAAAGAATTAACCAGAATAAGAGAATGCAGAGCGGGATCGAGAGAGGGCCGATCCAGCTCGGAGAAGAAGGCGCCGAGGAGCAACCGCCTGGGCGCGTACGCCTTAACCCCCCGCCAGACACCACCTGGCGCCACCAGTGGGGACTCTGTGACGCTCTCACCAAAGCGACCCCCGAGAAGACGGCGCGCACTGGTCGGTACTGCGCGCCGTGCACCGCACAGCGAGGGTACCGGGGGGACCTCTTTACAGTCTCCCCCGGGACGTGCCTGGGAGGGGGACCTCTTTACAGTCTCCCTCCCCGAGAAGTGCCCTAATAGGCGTGGCACCGAGGTGGGCTTCGGTGCGGTCTTTTAAGAGTACCCGAAGCCCACCTGTAGGTGCCGAAGTGGACTACCGTGGTGAGTTTAGCCGGTAGGAGTCCGGCATACCCCTTCGCCCCTCCCAGGCGGAGGACAGCCCTATGATGGGTTCTCACTGGTTCTCACCACGTTAAACAAAAACAAAACAAAAAAGGTACCTGTCTTTAATATTATAACAACAAAAACCGATGGAAATCATTAATATGTTGTGATGTAAAAAATTGGAAAATATGTTTAAAAAAAAATGAAATAAAAAATTGGGGTATTTTTTTTTTCGTAAAATAATTCAGACTTATCCATTACCTAATTACCGAATACCCTGTTTAAACTACACCAAACTATTAAAATGAGACAGGTTAAAAAAAAAATCTTTTTCATATTTTATTAAGATTTTATTTTTAAATCATCTTCAAACTAAATTCTCCTAAAGTCGAATGTTTCTAAAATCAGATACTTAACTCTTTATCCTCTTATACTTGTATTATACTTTCTTTGCGATAAGATTTAACGCAGTTAAAGATATTAGATTAGATCCAGTTTTGTAGTCGTAGGCGATACCATATTTTATATACCTAACTTTAAATTAAACACGTTTTGCCATTTATCTTAGTCTAAGACTAGATGACTACTCTTCAAAATATCGAAGCGAGTTGGTTTGATATTATAAAATCGAAATTGAATATCAAAGAGAGTTTTGACTTCATTAAAACAACTATTTATTACGTTGTGTAGTCATTATGGAGCACACATTAATTAATTCCTCATACAATATGCACAGCTGTAAGACTACCATAATGAGATGCAGGTAGGTACGGTAACCGTCTCACTATATTCAACCAACGTGGAAATCGTTATTCAGTCGGAAAATGTCCATTTCTGTGTCGAAGATAATTGCGTCGCTAAAATAATAGGCGTAAACTGCTGCAGATCCACGCAGGAATTGTATGAGTGACCAACTTACGACACAATCCCCAACAGGTCCTCTGGGACCTGTAGGGGATTGTGTGCTCTCTGGAGCACGATCCACAGACCTCCACACGTCTAGTAACTAGTAGTGGTTATTTACCTACTCTTTGACTACTGTCTTACAATCAAAAAAACTTTGACTTTGACGTTGGCACTTATAGTGCCACAAACTTATCTGACCCGGTGACCAAAATTGGAACTAACGTCGCTACAGAACATTAATGACTTCAAAATATCACTTTTGTAGTGGAGATGACATTGGCGACGCGGGTCAGATAAGTTTGTGGCACTATACGTGTCACTAGGTATTCGGCGGTCTAGTCAGTCTACAGTGAGCCTTTTAAAGAGATTTCAGGACGGAATAAATCATAGTAAAATTAAGGGCGTGTACTGGTCGGATATCGGCCTTTTGCTCCTTTGATCACTAAAAATACATGGAAATTGGAGTATCGCTATCAGCATAATTATATTCGTACAGCGTGAACCGCGTCACTCGTTAAATTGCTTTAGTTCTACTTAGTAATACTAACACTCGAACGCGGGGTTGCCCGTTAATTTTAGTTTCAACCAATCAACTCAGCCTACCGCAGACCCAGCTGAACATAGGCCTATCCCTCGTTACTTTACAGCACCCAGTTCTCCAAATTACGTAACTATTAAAAAACAATTAGTAGATAATGTAATTACATTGTTTTCGAAACAAACGCTTGTAATTGTATTTAATCAACTCAGCCTCCGCAATTCACTACAGCACCCGTAGCATAACCATTTCTATTTCTACTCTTCCGAGAACGGACAAAGCTCTTTCTATACATCTCGACATCTAGACTCGCGTTTCTTCGTAGAAAAAGAGGAAAATATTTTTTCCCTTAGCAACGGGGAAGCAGTTAATGGTGTAGTTATTCTATCAAATTCCACATAAGAGTAGAAATATTTATACAATTTGTCACTTTGTCTATTCTTCCGACAAAACTCGTTTCTAGGGTCGTCATCACGGATATCTATGGTCGTCATGCTATGCCTGCTGGAAGTATCTGCATCTCACAAGTTGCCCTTTAGAACCCAGTTCTCTGAATTGCAATAAATGAAAAATAATAGATAATTACGATATTTGAAAGACTTTCCTGCCATAATTAAATATCTAAGTAAGATTAGGTTATTGTATTAATGCGAGTGGGAAGTTAGAAAATGCTAATCAAGGATTTTATCGTAGTCATATGTAATAGTTGGGAGTGACAGGCACGCAATTCGGCCTGTCTGTACTGAAGGTACATATACTCGTATAAGCCATTAATTTTGATATGAGTATGAATATTAAAAGCTAGTCATTATACTAAATTTATTTAATTGCATACTATAATTAATTAATTTGTACATGTTACTACATGTATGCGACAATTATATTAAAATTTTGCAAACACCCATTAATCTGAGAGTGACACAATGTCTAATTACAGATATTATTATTCTGTAGGATTTCAAAATGGCAACCACAATCATTGTACCAAATTATTTAGGTGAGTATACACGGAGTACATTTAATGATAATGTTAAAATATGTATAATGAATAGGTAGATTTAGGGTAGATAAACATTTGCACAAAACAAATAAATACATGTACGTGTGATGATGGATACACAGCACGGATCGCACCTGTCACAACACAGATTATATTTGCTCACATAATGAAGGTGAGGTGGGACATTTCCACAGGACAAACACCACAATAAAGATCAAGACGTGGATTACTCAAACCTCTTGGGATATTTATAGTACGTGGATTATTATTTTTCTCTTTTTTCGTAGACATTTGAATACCTATTGTTTTGTTTGTTTGTAAACAAATGGTATAAAAAGAGAAACCTTTTAACAGAGACAGATTTTTTAAAAGGATAAGGAAAAAATCCCGTTAAAAATACATTTAATGGCCTGTATCGGTACCTGCTTTTTATTTGGGGTTTAAACATAAACATGTTTATTTATGGACAGTCGTAACTGTTCAAACCGACCTATAAACAATGCGTTTCTATGTACACAAAAACTATGTGTAATACCTACCTACTAAAAATATCGCACAGACATTCATACGCATATAAAACATATACTTTCTTGAATACCTGGATACTGCTCGTATTCATGACAGCCTATTACTTAAATATAAAAATTTATACTTCTTATACTGCGCGCAGTATCAATCTTGCCTGTTCATGGCGAAACTGCTTTACAAGCTAAAAGGAACAATATGTCAAATTCAGTACATTTAAGTTTTATATCCCCATTTCGTCGCCTGCCAAGATATAAGGTATTGAGCGCAATGTAGCGTTATCCCGATCCGTCGCCAGGCTGTTTTCCGACTATATTTGCTCCACTTAACACGATCTTGTACTCCATATAAACATCGTCGGTTAGATTGACACGATAATAGGAAATGTTTGTTCCGAAACTACCCGGGCGATGTTGGCGGAAAAGGTCGGTATACTCAACATTATTTAGTGTCTCACCATAGCAATCCATAAGCGTCCACAACCGTCCTTCTAAGCCTCTAATTAACCGCTGCAATTAACGGTTCTTGGGATATTACAGAGTCACTACGCTTGGCAGCCAGACTGGTGGTCGCAAAATGCTATTAATACTTTTAAATGCTTTCACAACGCAGAATATAAAGTAACAATCGACACGAAAAGAATAAGAAGTACAACGCTAAACGTTGCTACATTGTACTCCATGGTTGCTACCCAGCCTTTTAGAATAATCACTTATTTACCTTTTAATGACACCTACAGGTAAAAGGCTGATTTTTTCGTTGCCAATCACCATATTAAATCAAATTATACAATTTTATGTTCATTTATTATTTATGTACACACATACACATAACAAAGAAAATAAGTAAAGATATCAAAGTACAAAGGTACTGCTTATTTCTAAAAAGGCTTTTATTTTTTCTTTTACTCACCAAACATGCTGTAACAGCTTTTAAAGAAGTTGGGAGCTAGGGCGCTGGCCAGCCCGAGCAGGCCCTGAGGCACCTCGGTGGATAGGAACAGGCCAAGCACGGCCAGCAGCATGCGCGTCGTGCGGTCCGTGCGACTGGACCGCCGCGCGCAAGCCTCCTCCGTGGCTAGGCTCTGCTTTTCTGGCTAGAAAAATACATTTGTTAGGGCCAAGTTTTCAATAACTAGATGTAACTCAGATATGTTAATCCTATTATAAGTTCAAGCCTAAACTGTTCCAATTATCCAGCTGAAAAATTTAACCTGAATAAAAAAATCCTACGGTTTCTCGTGGCATGGATCTTTTATACGATAAACAAGGGAACTGACACCGCATGTCACATTAAAAGACGTTTTACAGAAGTATTTTATAGTAATAAGTGAACAGACAGACAAAGATGGGTTTTATTAAATCTATATGAAAATAAAGCTTCTGCCTGTGGCTTAATCAGCTTTATAATCATGTTTTCTATTCTTTAACTTCAATTAAAACGATCTGACAGGACCAAACCACTGCCCTACAACTGAAGTTATGCTTTAACTGTAAGCAAACAGACAAAGTTGTGTTTAGTATATCTACATCAAAAGCTAACTTCCCAGCGTGGGTTGAATGTTTTTTATATTTACTTTTAATCTTTCTTTAAAAACATTTAACTGAGAGTGTAAGCTGCTTTTAAATCCGATCAGTAGAAATAAGCTAACAGACAGAAGTTGCGTTTTATTATATATAGAGAATAAATTTATATTATGACTGTTTACTCTGTCTCATGAAGCCTAATTAAATACTGTTTATTGTATTAAATATTACACCTGACGTATCTTCACGGATTACAGGTTTGAAGGTAATTTATCTACGTAAATTAAGGCTTTTGTTATCGAGAAACCTATAGTATTGATAATTATATTAAATTAGGCTGATTACAATGTCACAAACAACTTATACTGATAGATATATGTGATGCCTGGCGCGGTTCGTTTCCTTTAGTATGAAAAAGTACCTACGTTTGTCAATTTTTCTTTCACGTATCAAAAATCTGACAGGACAAACGCAACTTAACCCTTTGAGCTCCAATTAGGTACGTGGAGTACATACTCCATTTATGTAAATAATATAGGTACTTCATGTACATACATTTGGGTTACGTTAGCTTCTTAAATGCTTCAGATGATATCAAAATCTTAATTATCTTAATTAGAAGACGGTATACTCTTAAACCTTTCTAATCACAAGCCGCCGCGGTGGGCCTTGAGAAATATGGATGTCTGTGTTTAGTCAGATGAGTAATAGATACATTTTAGGAACTTAGGCAGAAAGTTCTGCGAACATCAATGATTGTAAACTGAACGCGAACCCTGCTCGATTTGATTGCTGTTAGAGTCGATAGTTTTATTAAGTCTTTATACTAAAGCAATATACTAGTGTGATAAATGAACTGTATTTTGTTGAGGTCGTAAACAAAAGTCTGTCAGTCGTTTTTGTAGCAAGAACTTAATAAATACTTCTCTTACAAAAACAAATGGTTTTTCAATGTCACTAATTTGCTTTTTTTTGTAACACTGCAGCTGGAATACCTACATTTGATTTTAATTAATTATAGTGTACGTATTAATCTGCTGCATGCATGTGTTTGTGATATGGCCATGAGGCTATAAGTTATTATACATTTCACAACTGAAATAACAGTGAAATTATTACAATTAATTCTAATCTCGCAATGTACACTGCTATTAGAATGAAATCTGTTGACAGAGCTCGTCAAACTACAATAGGTACGCGTATATGAAATATCACTGTTTGGGCTTCGAATATCAATATTTACCGGAGTACTGTATATTTAGTTAATGTCCTTCGAGAGCCCCAAAACCAATGACTCGAAGTCTGATTAGAAATAGAGCGGCGATCCCACTAATGAGAATCGGGTAGGTATGGCTTCCATCGGAAATTTGCGACGGTCGGTATTAGGCCGGAAACTTAGCGGGATTAAAGGCTATTTCGTCCCACAACCGCAAAACTAACCATTGAATTAGAATTGACATTTTGTGCTCAATGTTCTGGTAAATTATGTGATATACGTACGGACAGTTTTGGTTTAGTAGAGCGCTAGCTTTGAGATTTGGTTTTGTGACACACGTAATTATGGCCATCGAATGACATTAGGACATCGAGTGGCACTGTTGTTGATTAGCCAGCATTGCGCGACAGACCTCGAAAGATTCGAAACTAGCCGTACTGGTAGGGTAGCCTATTAGATCTATTAATAAATAAGTATAAGCGCAAATGCTGCTTATGTGGCGTACGTGATGTTACGTCCATCAGAAGCCTTCAGTTTTCATGTTTAATATACGAAATGGAACAATTTTAGAAACAGACTCGTCAGTGACTTCGCTGGTACTTTCAAACATCATATTTGATGTTGTGTCTTACGTCTAGGGTTTCCAGGCCCAATAATTCAAAAGCCGGACTCGGCACTATATTAGGCCAGACATTTTGCCCTAAAAGCCGGACATTCTTGTTTAATATCGAAAAACACTGACAAAAAGACTAACAAAAGCTGGACAGGCCGGACGCGTACATATTATTTGGCCGGACACAACCGTAAAAAGCCAAACATGTCCGGCTAAAGCCGAACGCCTGGCAACCCTAGTCACGTCACATCAGCCCTTTTGGGCTGGTATTTTTTTTTAAACTTAACTTTTGAAATGTATAGCGCATTCAGCCTCTAAAATAATAAATATCGTGTACCTAAAACTGCTAAAAAGCCTCAACTACTGAACCGATTTTAAAGTTTGGCATACAACCCGGCATTATCCCGGAAACAAACCACGCGGGTGAAGCCGTGGGCAGAAGCTAGTAGGTATACCTAATAATACCTATATTTATAGAAGTAATTTGTGAAGTGTGTGTAGCGTTTTGGATAAACACATGTTTAAGCCATGAAAAGCCCGTCACACACGTAGCTATAATATATATTAATATACTGTGCTATATATTACATTATAGCAAGCCCCCATACGTAGTAGCTATACTATAACATATTTTGATGACGTAATAGAAATATATATTATAGCTGCGTCTGAGGTCGCTCGAAGATTACTATGGAAAATATATCGTAATATGTCTTGCTGTAATATATATAATAGCTACGTGTGTGATGGGCTTTATACTTGAAGTGCATGGATTTGGCTACAAAGGGTTTATTACAGCGTTAAGACAGACTGTAGCGACTACCGTAGTCCATAGTCAACCGTTTTATATAGTTAAACAAATTACCTCTTGAAAAAAGCAATGACAGTGCGCACGTTTGGGGCTAGACATCTATTAGACTAAATTGCCTTACGTCGATGCGAAACTGTTTCAAATGTGCGGCCTGTGATAGATATTATGTCTAATAGATGTCTTTTAAACAGATTGTTTTTTGTAAGACTAGTCTGACTAAGTAAAATCTTGACTATGATGAGCTCACGCTCTTACATTTAACTATTCTGCCAAACCGCTTTTAGGCTGCGTACGCGCCGTTACGCGGTCTTACAATAAAGGCGTGGAGGCGCCGACATGGTCATCCCTTAAACGAATTATTTGTTGTCAGTTATAATTTACACGCAGCATTTGTAATTACTGTCGAGATAGTAAAGTTGTAAATAAACGTAGCTATTAACCGTCACTTACATCCACCACTCCATATTTATCTTAGTTAACTCTAACATCCTGGTAAAAAAAATTGTCACAGGAAAGCGACGAGAGAGCGACAATGAGATTCTATCCTTTGAATGTCTATTAAATTTGACTGAAAAGCACACGCCATACAAAAATAAATGAACCATATCAAGCTTTAACCAATCAGCTCATTATTCATGTGAATTGCACAATATACCTACCTATCAATTTCGGATCAGCAATAGATTCTGATAAAGTAATTGATTCATTGAATCGTAGAACTCCTTCATTGGAGTGTGAATGAACTCTTTTATATTCAGACGGTTTCAATTGGTTCCGTCTATTATAAAATTCGACGTTTGTACATTGAACTGGCATTCTTCTTTTGCATGCTCACGTTTTAAAAAAGCCAGACATTTTAAGAATTAAAATTTGCGATGAGTGTGCAGCATTGATGCTGAAAGACCGCATTGAATGAGACTTATAGATACTCTATAATATTTGGCTTTTCTTAACACTGAGCACATTCAATAAAGTAAGGAGAGTATTACGAAAGCCGATAAGAATTAGACATTAATTTTCTATAGTCTATCTATATTAATAATCAAATCTTAATTTACTAGATAATCTCACCTGGTCTCAGTATTTGCCCTAAGATAAGCTCAGTAATATATTATTATAATAAACTTTACCGAATTAAGAGTTTCTAAAAGATGGCATTTTAATTAAATACCATCTTTTCCAACTACTTAGGTCCTTAGATATTTAATACTCTTTGTATTAATCGATCAATCTTAAAACCTATAATGCACTAAAATATCTACGGTCACCTCAGTATTCAGCCTTGTAATATTATGAGCAAAATTAAGAGCTACAAAAGAAAGACATTGAATAAACCAAGATGGCGTTCGGTGAAACTATAATAGTTAATACCTACCTAATCTATATTAAACATTTCAGATTCGCCTTTTCTAAGCACCGAGCAAGTATTTACAATAGATAGATACCTAGGATAGTGTTAATGTGTTTAGGCAGGTATCTGATCTTGCAGCTTTTGGGAATAACCTCTTCAGAAGTTATAGCTAACTAATGATAGCTAAGTGATTTGTTAACTTCTATCTATCCTCTATGACTTACCTACACTAAAGATTGTAACGCTCGATACTGCTTATATTTAATTTACAATAACTTTTATCTCAAACGAAATCGAAAGTGTCCATTCATTATTCCGTCACAAACCCTATTATAAATAAAATAGGGTTATCCTCATAACAACGGTGATTGTAACCGAAAGTCGGGATGAGTTTTTACAGAGCAGTCAGTAATACTCGTAGTCTCGGATTTGTCTAGAAGAGTATCAATTTATTTGTCCACCTCATTGAATAAAAAAACTTAAATATCTAAAAACGGCTGTCGTGGATTGACTAAACGTAAAGAAAAAACATTTCTGTGGTCTTTCATTACTTATTTGACACTATTTGCTTATGTGAAATGATTGATAGTTTGCAAACGAACAGTGTTCGATCCAAAGATATAACAACCAATCATTGGCGTATAAAGATTCATTAACAACCACTCAAAGGCGTATAATAAGTGAGAAAATGGTGGAAAACTTACTTCTCATTTTTTATTACTGAAATAAGTTGAGTTTAGTTAATTGAAAACTGAACTTTAGTGCGGTGTTTCATATTGCCAAAAAAGACGCTTTCGAAGGAGGAAAATAGTCGAATTTCAAACGACCAATATACAATGAAAACTTTATTGCACACTAGAAAGAGAAGAAAATATATCAATATACAGAAAAAGATATATACAAAGGGCGGTCTTATCGCACTTGGCGATTTCGGCCAGACAACCTTGGGATGGACAGATTTGCAAGTTAAAAGAGAGGGGTAGTTCGCGAGTACTATAATTTCGAGGTCCCCTTTTAAATAGAAATGCTAAGAACTTATCTAATTATCTAGTTAAATACCTAAATCGTGCTGTGAGCAATTTTTAGATCGCTTAACGTAGCTAAAGAGTTCCATTTTATGATACTTTAAAATAAATTCATTTTATTTAATATGCCACAGAAAAATGTTTAAACAAATATTGTTAATGTAAAATTACCTAAGTAAAAGTGTTTTATGATAAGTAAGTACTTACTTTGAAAGTTATAGGTAGATAC
Source organism: Allophyes oxyacanthae (assembly GCA_932294325.1). NCBI lineage: Eukaryota > Metazoa > Arthropoda > Insecta > Lepidoptera > Noctuidae > Allophyes > Allophyes oxyacanthae. The sequence goes on along the minus strand of OW028613.1, from coordinate 10,666,881 downwards.
TATTATTTAAAAGTAAACCTCAATTTATAACGAAGGTAAGTACTAATTATTGTATCTTTTCTTCTATTACTGGTTTGCAATAAAGTGTATTGTATTGTAAGTATGTACTAGGTAAAATATGATATATTTAAAAAAAGACTTGAGGATAGTTTGCAATATCGGGTATAAAATATAGTTAATGTTTTTATTACGTCGTTACCTCTCTTATTTAACCATTCTTAAACCTCAGAAATGACTCTTTTATTTTAAGTCTGAGATTATAAGGCTCTGTTTTAACCCCTAATTGCAACGTTGACCCTTTCTGCTACTTTGAAATTACCTACAGTTAATAGCACATTACTATTAAAACGTAATGTGCCATTAACCGATAAGTTCAGTGAACAAAGGCTTAATTACATTCAATATAATTTTATGACATTTTATACTGACATTGCAAAAAGGCTATTTGTAGTTTCTACCCTTATTAAGTCTAAATTTATTTGGGTCTTTTGTTATTAGCAGGCAGCTGTCGCCTGTGCAAATTTGACATATTAATCGGGATCGGGCGGAGCCAAATAACGCAATAACATTATGATTAATGTTATCGCTCGCAATAACCCAGCGCGCTATCAGATTAATCTCTAAATTAACACTGATTCAGTCCGCTACGTCATTCCTAAATGAAATAACCGAGTGAACTTCACAATTCTGTATTATTATGGAAAAAACTAACATTATCAATAATATAAAAATGAATCCCTATTTCCCTTGGTCACGCCATCATGTGGCTGGACCAATTTCGCTAATTCTTTTTTTGTTGTTTGTTATAATTGTAAGGAGAAGGTAGGTATGGTAGATAGGGTAGGTAGGTAGGGTTGGTATAGTAGGTAGGTAGGGTTGGTATAGTAGATAGGGTAGGTAGGTATGGTAGATAGGCTAGGGTAGGTAGGGTAGATAGTAGGGTAGGTATGGTAGATAGGCTAGGGTAGTTAGGTGGGTAGGGTAGGTTTGGTAGATAGGGTAGGTAGGTAGGGTAGGTAGGTAGGTGGGTAGGTAGGCAGGCAGGTGCACAATTCTTTTATTGGCGGTACGAAGTTCGCCGGGTCAGCTAGTATTATATAAACAAGATACAGGCAGGTTATGAAATGTCAAGAATCTAGGTGCTGAATACATAATACCTTCCGAAATGATAGTGAAAACCGCATCAAAATCCGTTGTATGTTATGAAGTTAGCGAACAAACAGACAGATGCGGTGGAAAACTTTATTTTATACTATGTAGTGATAGTGATGATTAATACATCTACAACGTTACGTTACGTACAACGTTAAATATTTATGTAGATTTCCAAGGAAATAATAGTTGACCTATGATTTTCGCTTTCTGATTTCCGTAGCTCTACACGAAGCACACATTTATTTACTCTTTTGATGATAACTCGCGAGTCCCGATCGCCTCCCAAGAGAATTGGGCCGAATAACGCTACGAGTCCCCAACGAGTCTCCGAGCGAAAATAAAAGTAAAGCAGTGGCATCAAGTAGCTTCGCTAATTATTCTGGAGTATTACTAAGGACTTTTTTCTTATTAGTCGAATTACTGTTTTCTTTTTCGGCAATCAATCTTTTCTAAATGATAGGTTGCTTACTGTATAATAATGATCATGAGATAATTTCCTTTACATGACTAGGTATTTGAAATTATGTTAGTAGATACGGTTCATCAAATAAATGTTTATAAATATCCTGCACATGCCATTATACAACCATAACAATTACCGGTTTAGTTCTATTTACAGATTTTCGTATGTAGGTATATTGCGAGAAATGCTAAGCTCAATTGTTTTGAAAACATGTTTTGTTACGACGTGAAAATACTTGAGAAGCCATACATTTCCAATATATTCTCATTTCAACTTACCTCGTTTGGGCCGATTGTCGAGCGCTTTAGAAGTTTCTGCCTCCTTCTCTCGGTCGTTGTTAACTTTGATATTAAACAAGTACTTAATATCGACAATGCTATACTCGGCACGAGTTTTAATATTACACTATAAATCCACATTATTGCTGTTACTAATTGTTCATTTCTAGACATTTCTAGAATATAAACGGTTCGATTGTCCGGCAGCGAAAGATCTTCCGCAAACTCGGAATTGTTCTGAGCTGTCACTTCACTGGGCACTATATTCATCGCGAAATAAATCGGAAGACACAAAAAAGGACATATCACATACGCACTTACAATAGCGAAAGTTGTATTTTTTTTATTGCACCATGTACTATTCCTTTGGGGAAACGCGATTGCGACGTATCTCCACACGGCCAAAGTCACCGCTAACCAAATCGAAATGGTGTGAAACGTTTGACTGAATATAGAATGGAAATAGACAAAAACCGCCCATGCGTAAGTGTTCTTGTTAACTTGAGGTCCTATTTTGATGTTCATGTGTAGAGCGTAAGGTATATATTCTAACATGACGAGCAGGTCTGCGAAGGCGAGGCCGGTGAGGATGGAGTTGGTGGAGCTGGTCATCTCGCGGCGACTGAGCACCGCGATATTGATGGAGTTGGTGGCCGAGCCGACGATACATATCACGAGTGCGATGTAGCCGTGCATGCGGCTGTACGCTTTGTTGAAGTCGGTGGCGCCAGGCACGCAGTACGCGTCGGTCGCGTTCGACATGGTCGCGCTGCGCTTGCGTCTCGCCGCGGCTTGTCATCGGCACTGCAGTCACGGTAGCCTTGCCACGAACAACTTCAACTACCTCCTTACGTACTTCGTCGTCATAATCTGTAACAAATGACATCCAAGTTTCAATTCACGGTGGAATCTGAATAACTATAATTATGTAATCTGTCGTCTGTTATGTAACTAAAGTCAACAAGATTGATTTTATGTCTACTATTAGAAGTACCTAGTTACATGTTTGTCAGGCATTCCACACATTGTATGAAGTATTGTGTATACAAACGAATTCTAAGCGGTGTTGTTGTATTAGAAAACAATTTTCGTAGAGTCGGTAAATAGCCTACAATAGCCCCAAGGTCGTGGGTTCGTCGTAGTGCGCTGAGACCGAATATTGTTCGTGTGATATTGGTGGTCCATCACACGCTTATCATGTGCGTCAAACGTGAATAAATCTATCGCGTATTGTAATAAAAATGTTTATGGAACGGCTGAAAATTTCATATGAATACCAAAAATATTTCAGTGCACAATATTTAAATGTACTGCTAACACGCTGTTAGAACTAAAAGTTTTATGATATCTAATACCTAGAGTAACAGACTGTGAACAATAATAAAATAAATTGGCGATGTACTTAGAGTGTTTTATTTCAGTACATGGCAAAAATTTTATTTGCGTACAATCGAACATTGTTCAGTTCCTACTCGTCTGATGTTGGAGCCAATTGAAAATTAATTTACACCGGAAAACAGCGATACAGCGATACGGTAATTAATAATATCCGGCAATATTTTACGTACCTGGATACAAATAAGTAATAATCGTTATTACACGCCTGATGCAGACTTTTTTCTTTATGAAAAGGTTCAGTAAGTGACGCAATGATGGAACATGTATATTATCAAAGGAGAGAGTATTGAAATCTTAACGTTTTTTTTTGTGTTTACCGTGATCATCAGACTAAATTTTCCCACTGTTGGGAGTACGGTTGCCAAATACAGACTTATCATTTCCTAGACATGGTAAAAATAATATGCAACAATGTTTTGTCTTGTGATATGTATTATTTGAAAGAAAACAAAATTTTAAAATTATTTTATTTTATAAAAGCCAAAAAACGCCGACGCTGACGTGCTGTATCAAAATATCTTTTACCTATCCAGGACAGTAACGTAAGATTACTGGACACGGGACCAGACGCGAAATTCCGCGGCTTTCCCAGATTTCCCGGCCATCTGGCGATCATAGTTGGACGGACTGGGCAATATTACACCACGTGGGCAGTGCGGATTGGTGACACAAGTGTTCTACGTTTTGGTTGTAGGCCTCACTATATTTTCTTTAACCGTTACAGCAGTGGTGATAGATAATGCGATGCAAATTAAAGTCACGAATAAATGTGACCCATTGGAACGCGCCTGCCTGGATTCGAACGCTTGCAACTTTGGCCACTACTGCGAGTGTTTTATATTTGGCTAATAATTGGCTGACTAACGTAGTAAAGCCGTAGCCAGGGGGGTTTTTGAGGGCCCTCCCCAAAACCTCATACGGTGAAATTATTTTAAAAATGTATATTACTCGGTATTAAATTTTTGTTTAATTATGTATTTAACATTCAATTAAAATCCCACCAAAAACATTAAATGTAAGAAAATGCCAAGTCTCTCGATACAGTCTTTCCATCGTAAAAAGTTTTGAGATCTCATAGAAGCCAAGTCCTATTCAAATTATTTTGTAGTTATAAATCAACATTTAGTAATTGTATCAATAGTTTTCTTTATATTATAATTACAGTGACTTGGCAATGAGCACAAGAAGAAACAAAAAACGGCAGGAGTTGAAAGTCACACACCGCAGGCGTAAACATTAATATCACAAAATTAATTTTCTTTTGGTTTATCCGTGTCGTCCATGTCGTCCCAACCGAATTTCGGCAACGGCAGTCAGTCTCATCCAAGACTAGTAAACTGCGCAGGATAATCTGATCACAGGTCTCGTCAATAACATTTGCACATAATTCCAGGCAGCAAGCAGCTTTTAATTTGTGCTCATTGCCAAGTCACTATAATTATAATATAAAGAAAACTATTGATACAATTACTAAATGTTGATTTATAACTACAAAATAATTTGAATAGGACTTGGCTTTTTACGATGGAAAGACTGCATCGAGAGACTTGGCATTTTCTTACATTTAATGTTTTTGGTGGGATCTCATTTATTTTTTGTAAGTGTATTTCTTTCTTTTTTTTTTTAGGTGACCTCATAATTTCTTGGACTTCAGCTACTGCTTTGCTTAGAACCCATTCTCTATCTCTATCTCTTTTGTTTCTTTTCTGAGGCTTCGTTACTTCTAAGGTAGACAAGTCTGGGCGATATATACTTCGGAGTCGATTATATTCAGCTATTGCTATCTCCTGAGCTTTGATACTACTAAAATTCACATTTATTAAATGTAATCCACCCAAACTAGTCACTCTTGAAAGGGCCACGTATGCTTGACCACAGTTTATATTATTCTTTTCTATTCTATGTATTTATTCATCCAATTGAATACTTAAACAACGAACAAAGTTAACAATGCAGTCAAAATCCATACACAATGTTCTTGCCAAACCGCAAATATAAAATTGTTTTCTATGGTATATTATTTTTTAATGTTTTTATAATTTTTCCTTTATATGTGGCTAATGACCTATCTTGGTGCAAAATTTGAAGTTTCTAAGTCTGCTAGAAGTACCTTAGATTTTTGATGATCGGTCAGTGAGTCAGTGAGTGACAAAATGGTGTAACTTTGATCGACTGTAACTCCTAAACTATTAATTCAATTGGCATGTAATTTCGAACTTAAACTTGTTCTAATGCCTACTATTATTCACCGAAAACCTAAACTCGTAGCTTTGTCCACGTCGAAGATATAGGGGGGGGCGAAACAGCCGCGAATCGTATCGAGAAAAGATGGTACGGCCGTGCCCGTTTTGCTCGAGACTTGGCTGGGGCACTGCCGTGCCCCCAGATGCAAAAAGGAGCATTCAATTAAATTTAACTCTTTTTTAGTTTCGGTTATCATAACAGTTTTTTAAAAGTTGTTCGTAATTGCCTTTCTTATTCAGGGTTCAACTCCCCCCAAACTTAATCCCTGGCCTTGCGTCCGAGGTCACACTGAGCGGTATCCCAATAAATTTTAATATAATCTACATAATTTTGGGTCCGTGGGCCAAAAAATACACATATCAATCAGACAATAAATCCCCAAATGTACCTATTATTGACTATTTAACAGGTAAATAATTTCATACTCGGAGGACTGGGTATTGTGGTGTAATTTGGAAGAGGCATTCAGCAATTGATTGCGGTAAGCCTGTGTTGATAATAACTTATTTCAGGTACCTTTCCGTAAGAAGAATATTTATTTCCTGGAAATATGGTTTTAAGAATGTTACATTATCAACTGATTTAGGGACACATGTCTCACCGAACAATCGGCATGCTAAACTTATCAAATATCATGAATTTTCATAAAGAATTTAAGCAAAGGGAAACAAAATAATGGTATAATATCGTTATTAGTACCTATTACAATGTTATTGAAAATAATTATAATAGTGAACTTATGTATTCATATATTTTATATGTAGTTTAAAGATTGAAGGCTTAAATAAACATAGTATAAACAAAAAAAAAATGCAAGAATAATTAAAATATCACATAAGACTTTCAAATGTTCGCGCCAAAACACAGAGGCACATGACATAACGACATTGCATCGCTCATTCATAGCGTGTGAATATGGTTATCAAGGAAACACGAAGGAGTGACGTCATAACCTCGATGATTGTGTTTGAAATAACGTTCCATTTTACGTAATTTAGGTATAATAAAAATAATTTGTATCTACAATAGGTATAATTTTTTTAATAAATCTTTCAATAAAGGACATTAATCACAACTTTTATTATTGATTTTTTAACATAATTTCTCACTATATTTTAGATGCAAATTCCCTATTGTAGAAGCCAAGCCATAGGCTCCACTATAGTGACTAGTGAAAACGGTCAGCTGTTTGCGGTTGGCTTACAGTGTAACCAAAATATCTGTGTTTTACGAAAGCGGAAGCTAATATCTGACCTCCACAAACAAAATAACTGAAATCGAAGATAACACCAGCATCCTGATTGCGTAACTCTCGCAAATATCGTTCTGAGCTCGTATATAGGAATCATTTTAATTTTAATAATTAAATAAAGAACTGTCAAAATCAAAGCGATACCGAATGCAAGGATTTTATGTAATGCAAGAATGCAAGGCTTTTTTAGGCTGCTGTTTTGACGACTGTCATTATAGGTCTTGGCTGACAGGGGGATACAAAAAAATAATTCAAAATTAGAATGGTAAAACTAAAACATCATACTGTGCATCATACAATATCAATCTTAGTAATAATAGGTATAGGTAAGATATCGCTTGCAGCACGCTTATAGTTGTTATTCTGAGGTATACAGCGTGATCTCTTTTACACATCGAACCTGCATCGCACACGAATGGTCATCCAAAACTTGACGGCGAAAACTTTACTCATCCTTGCAGAAAGATCGCTTGGCACAATTTTAAGCTACGAATCCCATAAAATTATTTTAACTTCACCTACAAAGCTGCATGTGACGTTTTAAATAAAATCTCTAACGCGTATAACATTATTTTTTAAATTTCTTTAAACTCGAAGCAATGTCGTCGCTGCACGTACATTAAAGCATGTGTAGTGGTAGTGGTATGTAGCCCCCGTGTGACACATTCAAGACCCACTTTGCTTACTGAATGTGCTGAGGATCACACATAAGTAATACAATATTTTATGGACACCTCGTTCTAAATACGTTGTGGTTGCGTGTGAGCTTTAATTGGATTTACCATAATAGTGACACCTACACGAATGTTAAAAATTAAAAAGACACGAATTACAAATTAATTAAACACGAATGTTATAAATTATTCATTTCGTTCACCTGTCATTTTGTTGCAGTACCAGGCATTTATTAAGATAACACTAATAGAATACAATTGACGTCTTGAAAACAAAGTTACACAAAGTTAGTAACTTTCTTAGGCTAACGAGCTTTCTGTAGAAATTAGTTTAATATAATATCTATGGCAGAAACATTTTTTTTGCCATTTTGAGCATATATTTCTACATTTTTACCAAACTGAATCATACCTGTATTATTTTTGATTTAATTGAGTACCTACTCGTTATTTTTACTCCCCTGCGAAAGTTCATAAAAAGTTATCTTGTTAAAATTCCATTTCACCTGTATAACTAAACCAATTAATTACATTTAAACGTCTTTGAGAAACAATTAAATTGAGTTATTATTACTTACCGAATTTCTAAACGGCATTAAGGTACTAAAGTAATAAAACCACTATCTCAATGACGATTTAAAACTCAATATCGTCTTTTGGAATCAGAATAATTATGATTAATTAATGTTCATGTTTCAATAGGTAGACAGTAGTAGATTGTAACACAAGGGAGCAAAATAATATTTGTACAGCGAAAGCACAATTTTGAATACAGAGCGCATCGAGAGATTAAATATAGGTACGTCGAGCGAGGAAAAATAATTTTGCGGCCGAGTAGATCCCTCTATGACAAAAATAATTAAGAGGCGCTTTTAGATGTATCACATTTATTACGTTAGTTCTAAGATTTTCAGATGTTAATATAATATTTTCGATACTTGGTGAACGCATTTTTCAAAATTATTTGCTATTTAAATTGCACTGTGAATAATCCGTGAACAGAGTGGAACACGAGGTCAAAGCTCGCGCGTTTTTCATTTGTTTTTTTTAATACAGCCGGCGCGCCCCGCTCCTTCCATTCGGCTCAGAATTTTTTTCATACAATATTTTCGCTCGATCTCATTGGAACAATATTCATGCTCCTAATTTTATTCAAAATTCATTACTGCCCGCTATGAAAAGATTTTTTGCTCGCACTTATTGAAGAACCAATCATCGTTTTTCGAATAGTGGGAATAAAAATACCTTTACAGTGATATCTTACAAGTTCATGTCATGTTCGAAGTCGTGCTTGTGATCAGTAAGGGAACATCTTAAGGAAGATATATTGCACAACTCCATCACGTATCAGTATTCAGTTTTACTAAATAAATTATTGCAAAACGTTGCAAATACGTATCATAAGTTGCGGTTACAAAATAACTGCATACGGTAGAAAGACCATACCTACTTTGTTACTATCAATAGATTTTATAATATTCCAAGACTTCAGTTTAAAGTCTTGACATACCTATGCTATAGAATCGACACAGTTTCAGTTTCAGTCGAGACAGTTTGTCTCAGGGAAGCTTGAAGTCCCAGCAGTGGATCATTCATGATGATGATTAAAGATTCAAATAAACTCCTTAAATACTCATACTACACACAGTCAGTAAAATTTTATGTAAAAATAAAAAGTATCATACTACCACGATGTAGGTTCACCTAAAGATTTTTACAGGCTCGGCAATGCACTAATGATGCTCCTGGTATCGCAGGCGTCCATAGGTCTACGGTAACCGCTTGCCATCAGGCGGGCTATGCTTGTGCACCATAGTGGTATTAAAAAAACCTACAACTACTAACATAATGACTAAATTCAAAAAACCTTGGCAAAAGAGGAAAATCATCTCCGGACTGAAGGAAAACAGATAGGTACATATATTACCTATAGTTCGAGCCTTATTTATTCAAATATCAGAAAGGTATCGATTTAATTTAACAACATCCATAAAACAGAAAATTGAATTGATAACTAAATGGAGCCTCTTATATTATATTACGAAGTTTCATCTCCTTTGACGGTTATGAGCTGTCTCGAAGATTTAACAGTTACACATTTTGGGAGATTCAATAGAATTGTGCCTAGCAAGGAGACAGATTTAGTAAAACAAAAGAGTGAGGGACCGTTAACAAAATGGCTACATGGAAATCAATCGATCTGAAATCAGCAACAATTGCCACTGGCAGTTAGCGGATGAGTGATCATTCTTTAGACATTGAGAGTATTGAGACTTTTCCGTGCCTCTATTATACTTAGGTATCATTATGATAGTCGTTGCAAGTAGTCAGAGACCCGAAAGTCTAACGACTGATATAATCTTAGGGCATCAGAATCTCCTAGTGAAAAATTGGATTGCGAAGGTCGGATGGCAGTCGCTCCATGACAAAACTGGTATTTAGCTGCCACTAGAAACCGGCCCTAACAAACTGGAAAAAGGCTAGGCGGATGTTGGTTAATGAATTGAAAATATAGTTCATAATAATAGCTTCCTATTATCCCCAGGTACCTACTGTAATAGGTAGCTACACCCAGCGTCATGAAAGATAAACAGTTTCGTAATTTTGAAATCACTTAATAAAGAAAATAATTATCTATTGTTTTTAAATCATCAAACCGCTTGATAAACTTACGCCATTTCATCATAAATAGGATTCATACACTTTTGAAATTATAAAAAATCTTCAGTTCCTTTTGTCGCCAACTTTACCTCGTAGATACATTTTGAGAGAAATGAGAGTTATGTAGGTACTCGAATACCATCTACGTATTTTAAAATCATATGTCAACAGTACTGAGCTCTAAGCAACTCGTGTCATTATTTCTTCAAACATTGCTCATTCCACATGTAAAAGACTATTCGCACTCCGTTTGCTTAAAGTCATTAACATAAACTAAACATTTCCAGATGAACAATGTATATTATTCGCTATTGCAACCCGTTAATTGATTTGCGGCATGTGTACTTAATGTGTGTAAAGCGATTCCAATTTACTTAGTAAATCATATTATTATACAATTGCACATTTGGAATCTGATAACAAGCGTTTTGGGCTATTTGCTAACGTTTTACGGTCAAATTTTAATGTGGTTATACTAGTTTTATTTTACGAGTATTTGTAGAGTCATATTTAGTTTTATATATAAATTACATTTTAAACTGAGTGTTGTTATTTTCATCTTACATGAAGGCTCATGTCGAGACGACATGACAGAAGACACACTTGTTTACACACAAATACATGATTGCACGAAAAACAGTTAATTGTTGTCACAGTCCCAAATACATAAGACGGTCTTGTAGACACTTGAGGGAAAACAATTAAATGCGTCTACATGAATTATTGTATGACTACTGTATTACTCTCGTCTCACTCCGATTTACGAGGACGATTGTCTCGTTCTCTTATTACGATTCTAGATATGTATAAAGATTTATACAAAACACATCACATTATAAATTCTAAACGACCGTTACACATTGTAATTTAATGTACCTATTGATATAATTTGCTAAGGACCTAAATAATGTACAATGATAAAGCACAATAATGTTTATTAAAAAAAATAAGATGCTATATCTATCTGATCTTTTCTTATGGCTGTGTTGGTCGTATAATTTATTTTAGAATAATGACAAAGAGAAATGACTTTATCAGTTTATTGCGACGTGAAGCGAATAAATGAGATTGTGACAAAATGCAAAGGACAAGACAATCAAGTGGATTGATCTTACCAAATTTCCGTTGAAATAAATAATTAGTTTGACTGATCTGCCGGTTGAATAATTCTGTAAGGTAGTAAAACTTATTAACGCGTCGCGCGGCTCCTGTGAATGAATTTGTGTCTGTTATTTGTAGTAACAGATAATTGCCATTGGAAGGAACAATTGTTACTTAACTATGATCCTTATACATCTGTTATTTTTAACTGTGACGATAAATAAGGTGTATTCAATTATTCATCGTCTACCCCTATTCCAAAAATGTTCTTTTCATCAGGAAAATCTTAAAAGAATACAATCAATTTCATATCTACTATTTTAACAAAGCAATATAAACTGTTATTTTATTATAAATTTAACCATTTTAAGGTTTAAATAACACATGTAATCAGAAAAGTTTTGACAAAGGATGAGTAAAATACAACGTAGAAATACAATTAGTAAGAAACAGATGCTTAATGAAGCAGACCTCCTAAAAGAAAACTTTATGATCCTTTTAACAAAAGTTAAACACTAACTGAAGACTAACAATAAGTAACGTGATCCTTCAGCAAGTTTTATCAACAATATCGATAAATCCGGACGAAGTTTTCACAGTAAGCACTTTTACGGAATTTCAAAGCAGCCGACAATGCTAATGTACCGTAAACTGCTCTCAACCAGCGGACTTTACACACAAAGTTTTTATGAAAATTATCTAAGAGCGGGAGGACCATCGTAGAAGCCATTGGCAGAACGTTCATTTCATTTTCTTATTTTATTTTTCTTTTAAATTTATTTTACATTGTTTTACATGTTTACCGTTCTTCAAATAAAAACTTTTGCCTCATCTCTCAGAATGCATTTATTGAGAATGTAATTTGTTTTCAATGTTGTGATATTTAACCTCATTCGCTGTACAACTCTGTATTCAGCATTTGACTGCAGTTATGGACACCATAAAACACCATGTTATGCCATGTTATAACTGCACTTCTAGAACCTATGAATTATTCTTCAGTAACGACATTGTACCCATGAACAGCGTCGTTACCAAATAATAATTTGAAGTAGCTGCACTTTAAAACAATAAATCATCCGTAGTTCAACGTAGATCGTGTTCTGTTTGTTATTCAAGCCATTGGCTCCAATACATGTATGTCGTTTACAGTACAAATAGAAAATGATCGCAATTAATTTATCGACATTTGTGTCATTCGATGTCATTTTATTTGCCTAAGTATTGACCGGGTGGCGGCGTCGTGTACGCCGGGGAGGTTACGAAAGATAAACTGGATTATTTAAAATCATAGATAATTTTAATAGATAACTTCAAATATACACGCAATCCCTGTCCAATTTAAATGATTAAATAATTTAAAAAGAGGTTCCATTCTACTTTGTAATACCTACGGCCAATATTGGCTGTAATTGGTTTCTTATAAAAATGCGAGCTTGATTATTAAAAAATCGTGACGCTTTATTATAACGATGTTTCGCAAAAGGTTTTAATAAAAGTGATGATATAACACGGTCGAGTACCACCTACTCGAGAGCGTCGATAGTTTTTGGCTTCCGCTTTAAATTACAGTCAATTTGCTCTCGGAAAACAGTGGGACTTTATAGACTACAATGTTTTATTCATGCTGTAATTCAATAGATAGGTATTTTAATATGCTCTTTATGGAAGTCATGTATACTTGATTTACGTAATACATAATATTATTGACAAAAACAACATAAAAACTTTAAAAGTAAGGGACGGTAACTAACAATGGCTGACATACTCTTGTTTAGGTAGGTACTCTATAGGTCATATTGCCTCTACAAGAAAGATCTAATAAAATAATTTGTGTATACATATTTAACATATTATTTACAGATATTAACCATTTGGAAGCTTAGTAACTAAAATAGATACCTAAGAAAAAAAAAATTGAGTCAGTATTTTAAGTGCAAACAGACATAACGTCTTTGTCCGTTATATTACAGAACGACACTCAGCGGTAGGGTTGCCAACCATACTCATAAATAGAGTATTGCGCCATATTATGTGCTACATATATTATTATAATAGAGCACAATACTCGAATTGATTTCTTTATAATCTATAACACTAATAAAGTACGCTGAAATACTCTATTTACATTAACTCTGACTTTTTGGCACAAAGTTTACTAGTGCCAAGCATAATATATAAAATAGATTAAAAAATTAAATAGTTTGTTTGTCTTGCTTTTTATAAGTCTTACACTCTTTATATAACCTCTTTGAAATCAGATATACTTTATTACTTCAAAAAAAACTTGGCAACCCTACTCAGCAGTGATTTCTTCCTTGAGCAGCATTTGAGTGACATTATTTGAATGAAATGACAGACTCGATTAAGTGATTGGTGAAGAGCTTGGAGCGAGCCAATCGGCACGCAAAACGCGGTCGATACGTAAAATCGAAACTTACACGAGTATTTCAGTTGAGCGTCGTTCTGTAATACAGAATTTAGAACATCTGTAACAACGTCTAAGAACATCTCGCATCTCGATTCGAATTTCACTCTTAATGTCAGTTGATATTTGACGATTAACAAACGAGAATAATCTGCTACATCTTTACCTGGCTTAATTAATTAATTGTTCTGTTTGTTTTTAGTTGACATGTTTCGTGTGGATAACAAATAATAAGAATACTTTGTAATATAATAATATTTTTTCAATATAATAATGTCATAATTTTGCATGCCGTAAGGTAGAATGTAGTGGAACTTACTTACCTATTTATGTGCAACATCTTATACCAGAAGCCCAATTCTCGTAATTAATTTATAATATGACTGAAAGTTGACCGAACTGAGATTATATTATGAATTGACAAAAAGTCAGGTATTCTACTCCTCTTAAAGTTCAGTCCGATTCCAGTATGATTTGGATTCAATCTTCTTACAAACTCATTTCAATCTCATTTTTGACGTTTGTGTATAGACGAAAGTGTCAATTTTATTATCTGTGTCAGTTCAAAATGTTAGCAGAATACCGATTTGCCTAAATATTCAACTTTCGATCTCATTACAATATAATGTCACGTTTGACGTTGTTTGTTAGGGTAGGAGAATACCATTTGTGACATTTATGACATTGGTAGTAGATCGGAATGAGATCCGAACTATATTTTGAACATTTTTAATTACGAGAATTGGGCCTCTGTACCTACATTGAAGACAAATAAAATAATTCTGATTCGGATTCTGATAACATGCTTTAGTCATATTGACAGCTCCTGTTATTAAGTTACACGTTTACAATCGTATGTCAATTCGTCAAATAACAGCCGACAATTAGAGTGAGATTCGAATAGAGATGAATACAGAATAGCTATTCTGTAAGAACATCTCGCATCTCTATTCGAATCTGGGGAGCTCCCCAGATATGTTGTGTCTTTAAAAAGATATCTGCCTTTATGTTATAGATACATTTTACTAAACCTACTACTTAAGATCTTAAATATTGTGCCTTTATAAGTTTTACTCGTTTTTTTTTAGTTTAACTCTAATTTTAATTCTTTTGTATATAACATTGAAATACTTATGTTATATAGGTTAAAAATTTGCAATGTTCTGTAAAATCAAATACATACCGATCTGCAGGTCTACCGCATAACTAAAATGGTAATGAACATCGACTCTGGTAATGAACTTCAATACGGTCATGAGAAGCTAAACGTTGAGCTACCTTGTAAAAAAATTACCGATCATGAAGACGGGAGTCCCAACAGTATGATCGGTAAAAAATTTACGAGGTTGCTCAAAGGTTAGCCTCACGCGATCGCATTGAAGTTTATTACCAGAGTCAATTTTCATAACCATTTTAGTTACGTGGTAGACTCCCAGATGATTTTTACCAAAGCTTTTCACAAATAATGCCACAATATCCATGAAGGAATGTCAAACACAGTATTCCTTGTTAGGTAAAAATTGGTTCTACATAATCGTGTTAATACCTATATGAAAGAAGGGAGGGGGGGGGGGGGGGGTATGGTGGATATGGAGGCGCAGACAATATTTCTGTTTACCCTCCAACAATCCCCTCGTTAGGCTGAGATACACAATCTGGTCCTAAGCACACTTATACTTTGCTGTATAATGGGTAAATGGGTTTATGCCCAAATGCATTTTCCTGAGACAAACAAGGTGCAAAACCTTTTATCCAGTGACGTTATTTAAATCTTGTTTTGTTTTTCAATAGCAATAACCGTTTCGCCGTTGTTTGCATTTTCGTGCGTCATTTGTTATCAATATTTATAAAGAAATGTTTGTTGTGCGGTTTGAAAGTCAGCGATGTCGTACGTTCTTTATGTATGTTCTTCTCGTCCCGCACATATTTTCTATGCCATACATTTTCGTGCGGCCTTGGAAAATAGAATAGCAACTGAGTATAATTGTTTGTTTGTACACGTCAACGTACATCATACATTCGACTTTTGTGTTATCGTTTGCAATGAATTATGAAATGTACTGCTTTTCGCAGTTTTTCTTAAAACAATATTTATTTTGCGCAAAAATGCAGCTTCTAGACTATCAGAAATCTATGTTAATTTCATAGTTTGATCGTGCTATTGTTTGAACCAGATGTTTTTTTTTTTAAATATGACAGAGTTTACCTTTCACGTCGAAATACATTATAAAAGATAAAAATACCCATGTAAATACTTACGTAATAGATATACAAAGTAAATAATGTTATACCGCAAACTCTATCTGACTACTGAAAATATACTTCCATTTTTTTAATAGGTAAACGTCGATTGCTTCATATATTATGAAAATTACACTATATTGAAATAGTATCTATGATTTAACAGATCAATAAAAAATATTATAGTTTAAAAAAACTATAGAACACGCTTTAGTCATTCAAACTGAACGTGTATGCAAAATTTCAGCAACGGAAACCGGGAAGTGTGTCAAATTTAAATTCCAAGATTGTCTTACATAGTTAGTCAGTTACAGGTGAAGCTAATAAAAGCGTGTTAAAAATGAAAAGACGTGTGACTATAAGAGTGTTCAACCACATTCCAAAAATAATCAGAGAGCTTCCTTTGCGTCAATTTAAGAATAAATTAAAATCCTGGTTACTGGAAAGATGCTTTTACATAATAAACGAATTTATGAATTTAAAAATCTAGAATGTATATTTATTATTATTTGATCACTATTACAATGAAATTGACATTAATCTGTATACAATTGACATTTACTACATAATTTTGGCTTAATTTATAAAAATGCGTTTTATACTTGACATGGTTATGTAAAAGGTTATTATGATGCTATACTGTAATAATATTAAAATCAAAATTTGTATGCATGTAATTTAATATTTGCCTGCCTTTTGTAAGGTGGAACATGATTCTATCGACCAATAACTGTAAGACCTTGTAAAACTACTGTTCCTGCAAATAAACGCTCTATTCTATTCTATTCTCTATTCTAAAAACAAATAAATAGTCCTTGCCTATGATGCACACTACTTCCCTGTCAAATTTCATCAAGATCGTTTCAGCCGTTTTATTGTGAAAACGTAACAGACAGAGAGAGAGAGAATGTGACTTTTACATTTATAAATAATATTACTCAAGATATTCTATTGTAATTATTCAGCCGTCCTTTCATATTAATCAATCAAAATATTCTTAAGCCGCAATGGTACGTTCAATACGTTCATCCATGACGAAGTTGTGTCTCAGCTCCTGAAACCTCAGCTGAAACACAAACAAAACTTAACTGTAATTATATAGGTATATTAACTACATATTAGTTACAGCTACACGCTAGTTATAGTAACATTGTTGATCTTGTAAGGAAACTGTTATATCCGTTGTCTAAAGTGTGAGCAAGACAATATTTGTTCATCCACTGTAACTAAACAAGAATTTCGAGTTGGCAGCTTTAGAGCTTTATGTTAAACTAAATCGATTTATGTTAAATAGTGCTTCAATTAAAAACAAAAAGTTTTCATTAAATATTATTGAATGTTTTTAGGTGCTCGACTTTTGTTGTCAAGAAGTTGTTCACTTTGTTTATCGTTCTGAAACATTAAATAAGTTATTTCTCTAATAAGTTAAGGAACGCTGAACAAGTTACGAGTGGGTGATAGTAACCATCTGTTTTGTAGACGTTTAGTCAGTAACTTACCTTGTCTTGTTGTTCAAAACTTTTATGGAATAAATTAAAAAATATGAAAGTTACTGACTGTTTGTGTTCCTATAGATAGACTAAAATGTTTCATATTTATAGTATATTAATGCGTGAAAAAGAAAGCTTTGTACTTACCGCTTTTTAAGCATATTGTGTGCACGGAGGAGTGTGTGTTTGCATAATTTCAAAGTATGTGACCCGAAAAATTCCGTACATTATTCGATGACTTAGGAGTTGGGACGTACCACCATGAAAGAATAGAAGAAACAACGAGCGATGATTTATTATTGAATCCATTGTAATTTATTATTTAAAGTCAAAGCATTCCTAGACCTTTTAGGTACCTACTTGTAAACAAAAAACAAACTTACTATTCTCTACCTTTAATAAACCTTTTGATAGCAGTACCCAAGTGCGCAATTCTGTTCCAAATTGCCTTGAGACGGTTGAAAAACATGCGACTGCTTGTGACCAAAAAACGTGTATATTGTATATTTAGGTTTTTATACATCATATATAGCTAAGCATTGCCATTGTACCTACTAACTACCATTACCCGCATTTCTTTCAAAAGTAAAGTCGACTCATAATGATGCTTTGTCTGTCGACAACGGAAATGTAAAAGCAAGATTTATATATTTTCGTATAAAACGTGAGTTTACCTAGCGTCTGTAGTAGGTATATTTACTATGTTTATTATATGTGTATACATTTTATATAAAACAGTAAACCACTTAATGAAACCATTTTAAACCGTTCCAAATGATTCCCGATTGCCGTGGAAACTAAAAATAAAGAAAAGTAATGTTTCAGCCGTTTGACATTGTTCAATTAGTAAATTAAGATTATATTTATTTCAGGTGTTTATATGAAGTGCTATTGACCTATCTGAATGCGAAAAACACTACAAATACATAATATCGTATGATAAATACGACACACTCTCTTGTGACAGCAGAATTATCTGTTACATGCTCGACTGAACTACCGCTACCAACACAACTATGCATATACATAGTAATGAGTACCTAAACGTAATTGTGTTGGGTGAACGGTAGGAACAGCCAGTTAAATTGCCGGAACACAAGGCATTCCAACTTTAGCCTTAGGTTGGCAACATATCCGTAATCACTAGACTGCAGATGATCATGGGGCCCGGCGGTAATCGCTTACAGCTCGCGTCAATCTTTATGGCCGCTCTGAATATAGGCGCGTACCGCAGAACGCCAGTGGTGTAGCGAGGCGTGGGCGAAGCGCTCCCTCGCCCATGGGCTCGTACTCAAGGGGAAGACCCTGTAAGTGCTGACCTACGGCCGAACGCCATGAATTACACTAAATAATAGGTAGATGATTACCTACTATAATTTTACCACAACGCATATTTTGATTAAGTTTTGAATCAACCTAGAGACCAAAGAGATTGGAAAAAATGAGGGAGCCACTTAGGCTAAATAGGGAATTAGCAAAAGAATTTCAACAAATCGTTAAAATAAATTAAAAACAATAAACGCTGCTTGTAGATGTTTAGTAAATCTACTAGCACTAATTGTGGGCAAAGTAGTAGTAGTGTCTATAGGTAAATTTTGCTGTTGTATATCATCATGCTGTTGTACATGTGACAGACAGAAGTCAGGGTCAAAACTAATTTTGACTGCGAAAATCAGTCAAAACTAGTTTTGATTAAAAAATATTGGTTAAAAATTGACCCTGGCACTCAACGGCCTCTGCCGCAGCATCGCTTGCTTCGCTCGCTCGGCTCGTGCGTTGTGGGGTCACAGTTCTAACCTAACCTAACCAAATAGTTTGGCCTAGGCAAAACTATTTTCTTTAGACTGCAGGCTTTAATCTAACGTAGTTTTGACCGATATTTCCGTCCCGACGATTTCAGTCAAAAGTAATTTTGACTGTCTTTTGCAGTCAAAATTAGTTTTGACCGGCTAAGATTTTTAACTGCGAAATAGGCATACACAAATACAGATATGTTAGCATCTATGAATCAACCTTGGGAATAGGTATCTACTGAAAGAAAAAGGCCTCGCTGATGCGACTTTGCCCACGTCTAGATTAGTCCACGATACACCACTGCAGAACGTGTATGAGTGGGACGGAAGTAGTACGTTGTAGTGGAGCTGTGAGTGGAGCAAACGGAATTAAACTTCAGAGCGGCCATAAAGATTGTCGCGAGCTGTACCATCAGGTGATTCGCCAGTTCGTCTGCATGTGGAAAATACGGGATATAGATTGGTATAGTACAAGTAATTCCGCTAAAATTCATGGTTCGCTAATTAATTGTAAATCGACAGTTAATACGCCGAAGAGACCTAAATTAAATAGGCAATTAACAAGGTTAATTGACTCGACAGACCAACTGTTTGATAACATTCGATCGAATTTCATTAGAATGACAATAGAATATATTATACATTGATTATGTTCCTAAAATTTCATTATTGAAATCAAAATTATGTTCATAATTGAAAATAAATTTGTGTGTGAATTAATTAGATACTCTTTTCTCACAATATTTAAATAATTCATGCAGTTTCACTCAAAACATTTACCCATCGTATTGTAAAAATCAACCGATAGTTATTTCATATTTATATGCAAATTATTATATTTAATTAAAAAGTTTGATTCAAACTTTTTAATCAAACATTATTGAATTCTATATTTTTGGGTACATAAATCAAACATTGAACTGATTTAATTTTATAATTAATTCAGTTTCAGAAATGCTATTTCACCCGTCACTTTATGAGGTTCATCAGAAAACCAAACTATAATATTATTAATCAAACAACATCATAATTTATTTATAGGTAATACTATTTCGCGAAATTGATCATCCCTATGATGGAAACATTTTGATATACCGAGTTATTTTTGCGAGTTTATAAAAACAAGATAAAAGGTATTTATCTTAAGACCCAGTCAGAGACCTTTGATGCTAATTTATAGGAATCTATAACCTACAAACAATGACTCCACACTGGCTAATATTTTGAAGAAAAATTCCTGCACCGATCAAAGTCACTTTGTTGATGGTCTCGAGTCTCGTTTATATGAGAATAAACAGTTCGATAGGTACTAATCCAATTGAATAGATTTCATTATTAAAGATGGCTCACACAGTAAAGTTTCCTATAAAAACGCCACACACACCAGCCTATCCTAGACAAGTAGGTGTAAATAGATTCGATACATGATATATTTACGAGATCTATCCTCATTGGCAGCTCTTACCAAATCTAATCCAATATCGGATCTGTAAATATCGCACCGTGAAAATGTCAACTATTTTCAGCGATTGAAAGGAAAAATTGGCACTATCTACAAAATTCTTTTTGAGTGTCTAGCTAGGTAGACCTCTGTAGATAATTTAATCAATCTTCATCGAATTCTTTTTACAGATCGGTACCTCATTATGGAGAAACGGAACCCTTATTGTCACTTTGTTGTCCGTATGTCCGTGTATCAAGCCTCCTTTACTCAGAATCGGGTTGAAATATCAAGTTAATATTAATTTCTAATACTAAAGTCTATAGCGTCATTCTGCAGTAAAAAATACGAGTAGTTTAACGCAATAAAATGATACTACCTTTCAAAGCGTATTGTCATATTAAAAGGTCCCACACTGATCATCAAAACTTATAGGGTGCTTCCCGGTGACCTACAATCTTGTAAATTGGGACTAGTTGGTCTTTAGGCACAAGGGAAGAAATAAATTCGAACATCATTCATTTTAAATTCCATGTGGAATTATTATAAGACAAACTTATACTGTCAAATATGTAATGGTACGGAACCCTCTCAGGGCACAAGTCTTATTCGTACTTGAACGTTAATTTACTTTTATTAGAATAAAAAGGCTTATTAGTCTAAGCGTGCGTATATAAGCAATGTTAGATCCGAAAACTCTATTAATATAAAGACCCAATCGATTAAAGTCCCCAAACGATCATAGCTTTATCAATTATCGTAATTGGTGGTATACACGCATTCCCAAGATTACTTCTAGTCACACGAAGGTACTCACTTAAGCAGTTGTATCTATCTACATAATTATCTAGTAGGTCTGTAGGTATGAATTTACATAATTGTGAGAAAAGAAATTGTGGTCCATTATCTTGATAAGTAATTACAGGCTGTTAAATAGAGAAGTTGCAACCAAGTCTCTTTATGGTATTTGTACATAACAATGATCATAGGAATTAAATAACACGTTGTTTAATTGTATAGATAATAATATTATTCTACTTACGTTTAATTTACTAATACTACGATATAGACAATTCATAATTATGTATTTACAAGATTACTTACAAGAATTATCATCGTTAAAATCCAACCGAACAGTCGTAACCACCCACAAAATTTATTACAAACGCGTATTCAACAAGTTGTTTATAATAAATTGGATAAAGTAAAACTAAAACGACTTACCGAGTGTTGTACTCGATAATACACGATTTCATGGTTGTCCGTTCATACACAAAATAGACGCGTGTTACAGGAGCGTCAGTAAGCGCGTCGCGTCGGAAAATGTGGAAAACTGCGCGCGGTGCGTGTGGCGACAGCGGGCACGAGAGTCGCACTGCTGTTCAGTTCTCGCTGCCCGCGTGTCCTTAGCCCTCCCTACTAAATCGCGACAGCAATCCTCCTAAACATCCTCCGTTTATTGCATATCTGAACTTTTAATACTGCTATACAGCAATTTCCTCTCAAAACTTATCGTCTACTGCGAACTTAACTACCGCTATTTACTTCAGAACATCTTTCGGAAACAGGATGTAGTCTTCTAGAAAATACAGTCGAAGATTAGTTTGAACAATAATATCTACGCCATTCGTATTATAAAAAGTTCTGTAAAAAGTTTATCCAATAAGATTTATATTTATGAAAACCAGTTTCCATGACGGAAGTAATTTTGTGACCTTGTACAGCTAATTGCTAATAGAATAATATCTATTGAAAACGATTGTATTGAATGTATGTATTTAATGTAGGTAAAAATTCCACCAAACTTGCCTCTGGCTTGCAGATTTTACATAGATATTCGCTATTCGACCATAAAGTTTAGAAAAAAATACAAATCATATTTGATATCTACTTAGTATTCTAATTCTCATTTTATATTGATTAATCGTATTTGATATTATTGATGCACAATAATTATTTTAAATAAAATTAAAAAGAAATCACGTAAAACAGAGTAAAAAAATCAAATAATAAATATATTTTTTATCTCTCAACCAATATGTCAATAGAAGTTATTATACTTTAAAGAGGCAGGAAAAACCATTCTAACAAGAGAAAGATTAAAATAGTACATATATTGGCTTGAGTATACATAGTAATATTAAAATTAAACATTGCATTATGTTTTGTAAGCACATGGTGGCCAATTAGATAGCTAAATATTACAATAATTAAACATTGCATTATGCTTTTTGAGCACGTGGTGGCCAATTAAATAGCTAAGTATAGATATATATAGATATGCTCGTACAATTGCCAAAATAAAGTTTTAATTAAAATTTCGCTATCGTCAAATTAATAGACTAAGGCCTTGTCCTTTCTCATTCTGAGAAGAGACCGATGCCCAACAGTAGGACAGTAATAGATTAAATGGAATCATTCCTATCGTCAAAAGCAGTATATATATGTATAGTAGCGATGAATTGAAAATAAAGTATAGTTTGTTGACCAACAAAATCGGGAAATCTATAGAGAGAAGATAAATGTCTGTAACAGCTGTGTTTTCGTCGGAAGGGCATTACTATACCTACTGTCTCCCAGCTTTTAATAACACGGTAGTGACTATATCTACTATTACATCATCAACTCAACGTATACCTACGCAACACGATAGACTACGACAAAACATCGTAATTATATTTTTCTAAAAATAATTTTAAGAAATTGTCTTTCATTCTGTGCCAACACACTAATATTATTTGTATACTCACACTTATTATTTTCTCTGTCTCCGAGGTCTATTAAACGCTATTATATCTAATAATGTGTAGAATTTGATAGAATTTGATATTACTGCTTTTATAAATTAAGAAAATTGCTGGAGAAAAATAATAACAGTTAGGTATTATAAAAAAAAATTGCTTCAACATGCTCAAGCTTTGAAGTGGTGATGGGTGGGACACCTGGCACGGCTAGAAGACGACAGATGGATGCAAGGAACAACTACCTGAAATGGGCTAACCGGGAAAAGAAAAAGAGGCAGACCAGTGGAAAGATGGCAAGACGAGATAGCAGAAATGGCGGGCAAGTCATGGTTAACGAAAGCAAGCAATAGAAAAATATGGAAATTATTGGAGGAGGCCTAAACCCGTCGAGGGCTCCTTAATTAAATTAAAGTGAGCAATTAGTAGGTAAGAACAATTTGTACTTAATTATGACAAGTAAAAGGATTTATTTTTTATTTATTATAATCATTTTTTTGCTCAACCCAGAAAGCGTAAGATTAAAACATCATTAGCAATTCCCAAAGCTTTGTTGCCACTCGACCCATTAGGTACACAATTCAGAGGCTACAAAGCGGCGTATTTCCTTTTCATATATCAGGTACCGTAAGTAGCGCGTTCTAATTATAGGCCTGCTAATCAGCATATGATTGTGGGAGAAATGCTGGAAAGAAACCACAACAGTCCTTTTTAAAAGGCTCTACAATCGAGAGACGAATATTTTCTTTTCTTTCCATTGAGAGATCCGCTAGAAAATATTTTTGTGATAGTATGGCATGTCGCGCAGACATCTCGCAGTCTAAATGTTGCAGACCAAAAATGTGCAGACAGTTGGAACGAGGTTGCTTCTCCGAATTTTTCCTCAGGACGCTATTCATGATCGTTATTCAGGTTAAAGGTATTCCCGTTGTTTTCAAGATAATCCTTAGAGATCTTTTCGAGAATAAACAAAAATAAAATTGCTTCCTCTTACGTTTATTTATGTTATTCTGTGTCGAATAACCAATATTTATGAATATTTACGAGGATCTTGAATTGTGTGTTGACGATATTTGTGTGTTGGTGTTATTTTTAAAGATAATATATTATACAGCTATCATAAAGTAGATATTTCAAAGATATAGACCATATTTTTATTATATTTAATATTTTTATATTTACTTCAATTATTTAACCTCGAAAACCGTCGTAACTAGTTTTTAGCAAGTACTTATATTACGTCTTCTGCATACTTACTGGAAACTTTAAAAATAGAAAACAAATAGGAAAAATGTAAAAAATAGGAAGTAATGAGTTTCCTATTGTTGAAGATGTTTCACAAAAATGTAATAAAAGTTTATGAAGTTTTGGGAATAAAAACTCTAACTATCACATTGAAAACCAAATGTTAACAATGAATAATTTGAACATAATCATATTGTTTAGTCATGATTTTTTTTCCCCTATGGACTGTTTTAATTTAAGAATAATTTCATTATTGTTTAGGTACTTAATTTATCTTTTTCTTGATCGTTTGTGACAGTATTTATTTGGACAACATACGAGCAAATAAGTTCTGGGATTAAAAAGTTCTGAAGGGGTGACAAGTTGTTATAATAGTTGAGAACGATAATTTAATTTTCGCGTTTAACTTGCCCTTAATGGTTTTTTGTGCTGGCATACCTACCAGATACAAAATATTAGTAAATTAATAAACTTAAAAAAAAAGTAAAACCGACTTCAAAAAAATAAAACGTATAAAATAATTTTCATATTAAAGTTAACTGTTTCTGATGTCGGTCGGTGCCAAGTTAAGGTGTATTGAAGAATTTTTATGAAAATTATTTTATTCGTGTTTATTTATTTTTTTATTCGTTTCCCCTCCTTTTTTGACATCGAGATTTTACGTATATAAATTCATAAAAAGCTTTTAAAAATTAAGCAGACTTGATATTAAAAACTTTGGATGAGCGTGCGATTCTTTTTATGGTTTTCATAAACTGAACATATTATGAATCATATAGTACATACTTATTTACTTTTCGTAAATTTAACTGCTTTATGAGAAAAACATTTCGATGAAAACTCATATAGTTAATAAATCACCACGTTATTTTTAACTAGCAATCGCCTGCGATATGTTCTACGTTAAATCACGTCGTAAATTGGTACGCGATTTGTTCGTAAACATTTGAATGATACAAAGTACCAACCTTGAGATTTATAAGACTATTTACTATTGGCTCAAGAGTTTCGGAGATAATCCTGGCTATCATTTACATGAACAGAGATTGTAGGAAACGTATAAATAACTCACTTGGCTAAGGCCCGGATCGTGAAGCAAATAAAAAGAAGCCCTTAATTCAGCATCATTCATTCATTCAGCGAGTCTAAAAAGGCCGCTTTAGATGGATCATAATATGATTCACAAAATTACAAAATACCACATAATGGTCTACTCTTACTATTATTCGCGTAAGGTTCATATTTAGTAATTTAATGCATATACCTATTAAATTATTTAAATTATAATAAATGTCATAACATTTACTATAAAGATTTGTAGATGAATTGCTCAATGTTGGCTGCCTTTTGCTTACAAAAAGTGAATAACGAAAGCGAAAACGCGCCATTCTGCTGCTAAAAGTATCGAGTGTGGATGGGCCATAACGATCAAGAAGTCGTGAGTTCTAATCCACCCTTTGTTCGTATGTGGTGAATTCAATCTTAGCACAAAAGCATATTTTGACTATTATGAAGGTTATAATATTGACGACACGGTTAGTGCAGTGGCTAAGGGATTAGCCTTCTGCGCTACGTGCCATGGGTTCGATCCCCGCACGGAACAAATATTTGTATGATCTACAAATAGTTGTTTCGGGTCTGGTTGTGTGTTCAATTGTACATGTGACATGTATGTTTGTAAACTGTACCCTCGATACAGGAGAAATCCTAGGGCGGGGCAATGTATAAAAATTTTAAGTAATTGAAGAATTTTAAGTATCTAATATCTATCTACTCAGCTTCTATCATCCCACTGCTGAGCAAATACCTCTTTTTTATTATTAATAATAATGCAGTAAGTATATCAAACACATCGAGACAACCAATATTACGTACCTATATAGATAGTGGCTAGCGTAATCTGCAACCGCTAGCTACGATGCTATGCTACGTGTTGCTACGTATTGCTACGTGTTTTGCGCTGTACTTGTATTCCACCCCTGGCTACGTGCTACGAGTAGCTACGTCTTTTACGTTGCATTAATGTTCCTGCTCTTTTATGCTAGGGCCACACTAAGGTTCAACGCCATTAATTATCGCGTTAATGGACACTAGACATAAGTGTAGCCACGTCTTAACGCGCTAATTTTGTAATGGTATTCATAATTCCGTTATACGTTAGGGGGTGGCTCGGTTGGCGGTCTTTTTTGTCACATCAACGTGATTTAGCGCGTTATTTAATACGTGTAGTGGCCACATCTGCGTTTGACAGTGTACATCGAGAGCGCGATAGAACAGCATGTGTTTGTCTCTCGCCCGAAGCAACGGTTGACTGAGGATAACTACGGCTGGCTATTAATATTAAGTATTCTATGACTATCGAGTGGACAAATTAGAAAGTAATTGAGTCTAGCAGCTTCAACCTCCATCTTGAAAATAATTTGTTGATTTATCGCAATTTATCGACATTAATTGGTCATCACTGGCACAGGATAGAACAGCATAGAAATCAAGGGGGGAGGCCTTTACCCAGCAGTGGGATGATACAGGCTAACAGTAACAGTAACATGACGCTAGACGCTAAATGCAGGTGTGAACTCAGTTTAACGCATTATTTTGTGGAATATTTTTGCGCCTTAATTATAGCTTCAATGACTTTGACTTTGACTTTGAATGGGCGTTACACGTTAACCGTTAGTATGTTCCCAGCATAACGCTTATATCGTGCTATTAATAAACCAGCCTGGCTACGGTCTAGATTCTTTTGTATATATTCTGTAACGTACAAGCGATAGGCCGTTGTTGGTTCAAAGATACAATAATTATTGTATGTATTATGTTGTATTAATTAATAATTGATTATCCACTAATGCACAAAGGCTATCAGTTGTATTTTCAAACGCCATAACAATGCAAAGGAAACTAGATCAGCCATTTATGTATTGGAGCCATAACAAATAACACATAGTTGTCGCCTGTCGGTCTGTCTAGTGAAATAATTCAGACAAAGAGTACGAGACGACAATGGCTGATTTGCACGTGGCGCGGACGATTGTCCATTGCACTTTCATAATAAGCATAATACATAGTACAAATCATGTCAAAAGCGCCATCTACACTGCGACGGGACGCGCACGTGACAGACGTGGCTGATGACAATATCGTGTCCATTTCTCGTCCATGTCCGACCGTTGTCCCATTCATAAAGTTATTATAGTAATAATAACTTTATGGTCCCATTAGAGTATAATTAAGTTTTTAGTAAAATAAATAAAATATTATAGTTTAAAAAAAACTATAGAACGCGTGTTCTATAGTTTTTTTTTTGTCATCCAAACTGAACGTGTATGCAAAATTTTGTATTATGTGTTCGTGTATTAAAAAAAATATGCAAAAACCGAGAAGTGGGTCAAATTTAACTTCCAAGATTTTCTTACATAGTTAAGTTAGTTAGTTACAGGTGAAGCTAATAAAAGTGTGTTAAAATACAGCCAGCTCTGTAATATACATTAAGTACCTACGTCAAAAATACACCATCATTGAGTAAAAAGTGGCCCTGTATACGAAGGTTGAAATAGCCTATCGGCATCGTTGCTCCATTTGATTAAAATAAGTTAATCATAGTAACAGCAGTTACCGTATAGTAGCGTATAGTAAAACTCATCAATACGCCAAAAATGCTCCCTCATTGCCCATTGTGCACTACCATTAGTGCCGTGACATTTTAGTTTAATTGTATAGCCTCCTCGTATTTTTAATCAGCCATAAAAGGGTTGGGTTTCATTTAATAATATTTCTCGTAAAATATGGGCCGGTAGAACGGAAGGCATTTCTATTATGATGATCAATTTACAATATAGGAAATACTTTTAAATGACATTAAAGGAATTATTTTCATTGTCATTTTGGACGCTGGATTTTAACAGATTTGCATTTTTATGAAGTAGATTTTTTTTTTATTGAAAACTAACACTCCCTACTATTTTGCACATTATTATGTATATATTACTACATTACCTTTTTGATTCCGATCTAATCTATCTAAATTGATTTTTCTGTACCTGTTTCGAATTTTCTCATCTTTCAAACAAAGGTTGACTGGCAGAGAATGGCCGCCTTATGTATAACCATTGTACATAGTAATTTAAATAAATAAATACTAGCTTTTTATAACTTTTCTGTTACTTTCATAAACTTCGATAAATATTTTTTGTATGACTCAAATTAGAAAGAATATAGTATATAGATAGAGGTACCTACCCTAGTCGTACATCTAAATTCTAATTCAAACGATTCTCCACGTGTTTACTCCACGAAACGTAGGGTCATATTGGAAAACACGTGTTTACTCCAAAAGGGCATATTGAAAATATAATATCTAATATTAAACGTCATCGAACTTAGTTTAGCGGGCAAGCAAGACCGAGACAAATATTTATGAAATCTTTAACAACATTACGAGTCATCCATAAAGTACGTCATACTAATTTCGTGATTTTTTTACCCCTCCCCCGTCCTTGTCACAGTTGTGAGACCCCCCTCTCTAGTGTGACGTCACATATTTTGCAAATTTGCATCTAGAAATTATTAAATTAAAACAGCAGTTCCGAAATTAGTTTTATTTCCATTTAAATTATTTTTTAATATGATTTTGAAATGTGACGTCACGAAAATTAGGACCCCTCCCAGCCCTTGTCACATAATGTCACACTTCGTTGACCCCCTCACCCCCCTTAACGTGTGATGTACTTTATGGATGGTCCCTTATATTTATAGTAATGCATAAGTATTATATTTTTCTATAGATCAAATTTTACAGTTCGTCTTTTATTGTAAAGGATTCACACAACAAAATAAAACTTCAATACCTACTCGACCCAAATGTATGGGACAGATGATTATTTTTTCGCGATTATGTTTTTGGTCTCACCGAGAAAATTGTTATTGTTGTTGTTGTTGTTGTTTGTTTGTTGTTGTTGTTGTTGTTATTGTTGTAATTGTTGTTGTTTAGTTTGATGGTTTGATCGAATGACCACGTATTTCTGATACACGTTGTGTTTTCTAAGAAGAAGCTAATTTTATTTTTAAATGCTTCGATAAAAAATAGAAGGGAGGGAAGGAGGGAAATATTCTGAGTCTTATTACAATCTATAACTAAAATATGGAACTATTTGCTAGACACTTTTGTTGACTTGGGGATCGAAATATGGTTCCCGACATCAGCAGCCATACCTGATATTACTAAAAGACTGGATACTAAGTACAAATACATGAGGACATTATCTTAATCTCACTTATAAGAAAATTTGTGAAGATGTTTACCCTGCTTGGATGTTTGTTACTCCATCGGCTGCATCGACGGCATATGCGGTTGAACGGATTTGTATGAAATTTGGCACACAATAGGATACGTTTAAAATTAAAATATAGGATACTTTTTATCCGGGTAGGACATGAAGTAGTTCCCCTCAGATGCAAGTGAAACCGCGGGCCACAGCATCATAAAAAATATCTACTTTCAAAATAAATCTGCTATTCTAAGTGTTGAATGATATATTATGATAGTAAGTACTAGTGTGGGTATGTATCAGTCATCACGTTACCTAATTTGAAACTGCCAAATGTTTCAAACATTCAGCGTTATATATTATTGATGGAATTATAACCACGGGTAAAAATAAAAAGGTTCGTTTATGTTATAGGTACTTCGCAAAGCATTTTTCTAGTGTGGAACAAAGAAGAAAACAATATCCAGGCAACACGCAGAGTTTATAACCTAAACAGTTTGAAGACATAGGAATCAATAAAAATAATGTTCAAGTATAATCTAGTTTTCTAGTTTAGATTTTGACCAAAAGATGCCCGAGTATAAGTGTCTTCTGACAATGTCGATGTATCGAACGCTTTCGGCGCTCCGATTGGTGCGAGTGGTCAGATTGTTCAAAGTACGCGGGGGCCTCAGATCAAGAAGTCTTGCCAGGATTTGGTGTTGAACTTCAAATAAGGCACGGATAAAACGAAAAGCGTGACGGTAAGGTCTAGGCTATACCTATACTGCGGGTATCAGTGTACGTAGAGTAAGGGCGACGTATCTTGGCCAGACTGTAGTTTAACTTCAGACTGGCCAAGATACGTCGCCTATACTGTATGTAGGTACATTTATCAGATAAACCTGCAGACACATTACGACACCGATAAGCATATACCCCCATAATGTTAACTAGTTCGGTAGATAACAGACATAATGTTAATTCGATGGTGACAGATACAACTTTAAGCATGAATTGTACGATCAATCGGTTGAGAGGAATCGTTTTTGGAATTAACTGCAAATATAGAATAGAATAGAATAGAATAGAAGATTTTTTATTTGTCTTTCAAATTACATAGGTAGCAAAGAGATACATCATACAAGAAGGTAAAAGACAAAAAGGTCTTGGACTCAGCATAATAGCTGGCAGCGCGAGGCATGCACAACTGTATACACCACACGTAACAACGTAACATTGTGTAACAATATGTATGTATCGGCCATTAATTAACGTTCGTTTTAATTGTGAAAGCGATAATTTATAGTCCTCGACTACTTATGTGATGTAAGTAATAAAAAAGAGTTTTTATTAAGTGATAGATATTAAGTATTTAAGTATATCTGAAAAACTGAAAACAAGGATAAAAGGTCGTCTTTAATTTTGATTGCCCACTGGACCTTCGCTATGCCATATCTAAAAATAACACACGCAGTTAGCACATTCTTACGTGATATGTTATACATAATAACATGCATGTATGTTGTGCATAATTATTATTTATCTGTTTATAATAATATGTATGGTACACCGCAAACTGCCCTTTTTCTATTTCTTCTGAGTCATGTCCATCCAAAGGTTGTCTGGAAGATATCGCTTTTAGCGATAAGACCGCCCATTGTACATGTATATATTTATGATAATGTTTTTTTTGTATTTCTGGTGTACAATAAAGTTTATTGTATTGTATTGTATGTTTTGACGTGACATAGCCGTGAATAAGGCCCTCATAAGCTAATTGTTTGTGCTCATAAACTGATTGAAATTAGCTCATCTTCCTCTGCCATCATCATTCTTCCTTCTATTTCTACTTATAATAGTAAATAATAAAATCTTTGACTATATTTCTAAAACATTCTAAACACTCACTATTGGGTGAAATACGTATTAGGTATCTAAAACAAAGCGACTCTAGTTTTCCAATAAACTAGTTTTAGGTCTGGGACTCTGGAGACATGACACATGTCTGAAGACTGCAAAAGAACCCCTTTTCAATAAGTGTAACGGTTACGAGTAACGTCTATCATTACCTACACGGTTCCGTTGGCAGTTATTGGGGGTATAAGCGACACGAAATTTTTATTGTATTGTTATTGCGTGAAGGCCGCATACATATTAGGTACTTACTCGGGACATCAAATCTTTTCATAATTTTCGCTTTACCTTTTTGAGGAATTTTGGTGTTCTATGGTCAATAATGATTATGTACTAGGTATGTCGATGATTATGATTCGATAATATTCAATTCTCAGACCAGCCAGTAGTCCAATCCCTGCTGAATACGTGTGTTGCTAAATAAGTGCACGGAAGGATGCTACTTATCTTCTTGACTTAAAATTTTAGTTTTTGTATGACTGCCACCACCGGTGTGCAGTAGTGTGCACTCCATAGAGATAAAGAATAATATTATAGCACATCTGCGTATACAGTACCTACCTATAATAAATCAGTGAGGCAATAGAGTTGATAATTTATATAACAACCAACTAATGAAGTATATTTATTCGCAGGTTCTTCGCAGTAAAACTCGGGGCTGCTAGATGGCAATAGGGTCCTCTTACATGGGACTTAATAGATAACAGCCTAGGCGAACTGTGTACAATAGTCACCTCTGCCTTAACCTTCGGGAAATACGAAGCGTGATGCTATTACGACACCAAGATGAGATGAAGTGTTGTATGTGAGAGTAAAGAATGGCCTATTGTTTTACAGGAAACTACTTAGTTAAGTGCTCTTTAAATATAATAAAATAACATCTCAAAAAATAAAACCTGTTTTGTAATCATCCTTTGTTTTGATAGATAATGAGACAGAGACTGTAAGACATTGAAAAATTCATGAAGCTATTTCAACCCTCCATGCTATGATGTTATCGTACAATAACCTGTTAAAACAAATTACAACGACATTGTTCAATTCCAGACGAAATTGCTAAAGAAAAGGCTCATTGTTACTTAGTTATATTGCAATTTACTAAATTTAAAATAATCT
Source organism: Allophyes oxyacanthae (assembly GCA_932294325.1). Lineage (NCBI taxonomy): Eukaryota > Metazoa > Arthropoda > Insecta > Lepidoptera > Noctuidae > Allophyes > Allophyes oxyacanthae. The sequence continues at coordinate 10,633,997 of OW028613.1, read as the reverse complement.
TTATTTTTATACAGGGTAATTGGATTCGCCTGGGTGAACTTGGAATCACGAGCATCGCGCGAGGGTGCGAAGGTGTGAGATCATTAAAAATATCACCTTGAATAACCCGCCCTTATCGAAGACGAGTGTAGATATGCGATAAAAATGTCCTTGACAAACAATCATGTCTCGATATTTTTGATATTTTTTTAAATTATTGCAGCAGTAAAATTACAAAAATCGTGCTTATATCTAAGTCAAGTGTTACAGTCTCTTACAGGTAAGCACCGTTTACACTAATATTATAAGGTGGAAAATATTACAACATTAAATGAAACACGTATTCGGAATTACGTTTTGATATCCTACACAAGAAATGAATCACATCCAATCAGTAGTTTAATCCTAGATCCCATTAATTTACGCATATCACTCTAGGTGAAATGTGTTCTTACCAAAATATTCTTTATTTACACATATAGAATAAATAAAGATAACATACGTTTCTACTTTGATGTGCCAGACCTAGACGTATGAGAGTAGAGTGGAATATTATGCAAAAATAACATTCATGAAAATCGTTGATTCTTTTGTGTACGCCTTCAGAACGTGATACCAAATACGTGTTTCATTTAATATTGTAACGTTGTCACCAACTAGTATACTATTGTAGTCTTTGCCAACTAGTATGCCTCGGTGACTAACCGCGCAGTGTTGCCAAAATAAAAACAATGCTTATCTTGTTAGCGACAATTGGCGTGAAAACTAAGCTATATAACCGTACGTTTCCGTACACTTAGGCCATGTTCACCAACAACCTAACAGATGTTTAAAATGGAAACAACCGTTTACCCATACAAAAGTTCGTGTTAAACGGCTGATTTTGTCTTAATCGTCTGTTACATTGTTGGTGAACTCGAGCCTTAGTCGTGGAAAAAGAACGGAGACAATTTGCATTTACGAGTGCAGTGTAATGCGGGCGTTTTTTTGGAACTGGGCCACAGACTCGGAATAAATTGCTTCATTTTTGCAAGTGGACAATCTAATATTCGTGTAAATTGCAGTTTAAAAACTGTATTTATTGGTCTGCGTTATATATACGAAAAAGAAATAATAACTCAGCACTTCATTTCGGATTAACCGAGTTAAAAACAAAACTTCTTGCTAAAAATAATGTCGTCGTCGTCGTGTCGTTGTCTTCGTCTTTAATGTAGAATAATAGTTGTAAATGTATATTTCGGTAGTGTTTAGCCATCGCTATGCAAAAATAGACTGCGTCTGATATCCATGCACCGTAACGAGTCACATGCGAAGCAAGTCCATATAGGTATAAACTAAGTCGTTCGTGGTGCGGGTTCCGACTCATCATCTCGAGTCTTTCCTCAAAGAAGAGTTTTGGCCGAAGGGTGTCATGTATCGTCAATTCGTCACAATTGCGGCGGCTACGTGACACCAGTCAGCGAAACATGACGCCGTCGTTTACTGTACAGTAGCTTATATATTTTATTAAGTACTAGATTCGTTTATTTATAGTTATTGTTTTATATTTGTGTATTTTTTGTAATGGCCAAATTGCCTGAAATAAAAGAAAAAATACAAAATAATAATAATAATACAAAAGATAAACAAATCAAAGATCTGGACTTCGCTAGCGAGGTTGTCGATATGTGAGATATGGAGTCAATCATTGTGCCGATAGTCATAACGGCTAATGGCTTAATTACTAAGAGTGTCGACCAACACCTCGAGAGGCTCTCGCTGGGTGACTGGATCTAGGGCCTGATTCAGAAAGCAGAACTTCATGACACGGCAGGAATAGTTAGGAAGTTCCTCTCTTTAGAGCCTTGACCACTGGTAACTTGGACCCTGCTTCCGATGCCAATGAGCTAACTACTCTTTTATATTTTTAAATGATTCATTTTATTTTAAATTGCAGTTATAAAAAGTATGCTGTAAAATTTAATAAAGGGAATAATAATAATAACAGTGATCTATAGTCACTGCTTCCGTACTATGCACTCAATAGTCGTTACTAAACTATTCCACGAAAAAGCACAAAATTAAATAATATATAATGATGGCAATATCCATGCAATATAATAGTGTCGTTTTTGCTGCAGAAATAAAATATTTTTCTTTCTTTCTTTCAATCCTAATCTTATAGGATAATTTTTGGAACTCGCACAAACAATAAGGCCCATACTGACACAAGTGTAAAGAAAAATATCGAGCATATAATAAAGCATTATTATTTTTTTATACTTCTACGCAGTTTGTATGAGCATTTTTGGAATTAGGTCATTCAATGAAACACACGTCAGCTTGTAAACTCACTGTGAAAATATTGACAGTGTCTGGACCGCTAATACTGTCACTATCTAAGTGTTACTAACACACGTGTCTATAATTTTACTCTTCTGAAAAAATGGAGTGAAAATAAAATAATCGGACAGTACGACACAATTTATATGGCTTATCGATGTACCTGCGCAGTTGACACAGATAAATACGCGGGAAATTGATGAACCAATCAGAAAGCATCATAGCTGCGCCACCGAAGTGACATTCTGTCAGTGAGCAAAATAGAAATAGACGGCACAGCAATCAAGATTTCCACCTTATGGGGCATTGCATAAGATTGATTATAAAATAAATTTACTTCGGTTGTTTTCGGCGATCGTGTGTTCGTATCTGCGCCAACGAAGATTCACGACGCGCCTTATTTCTTTTGCCTACTGTACCTAAGTATCTACCTACCAAAAATGAAAAATAAAATATTTTGAAAAAAAATCTGGAAGACAAGATATAGGGCATAGGGAGCGGCGGAAGAATGAGTTTGGCCTATCGATCTATAACATCGAAAGCTAGACCGACATCAACGACGCTGCACGTCTCTGCAGAATGGCTCACGATAGAGATAAGTTCCGTGTGATGGTCGCCGACATGCGCTGCGTATATGGTACATAAAGAAGAAGAAAAAGTATCTATTCACTTAATAGTATAATAAAGTAAGATATATATTCCTTGGTCATTTCTAAAACAAAACAATTCAGTCGCTTCAAAGTATTTCCAACTAAAACAATTAACTAACTTCATTTGATACTCATTATTTCCAACAGGCCGGCTGAATTGTTTGTATTCAGAACCATATAATGTTCTAGATTGGTGGGGGCCTCTATTTGCCGTCCTATTTCTGTCATTCTTGTCTCGCCCGTATCCATACAAATAAATCGATAGAATATTGGTCAAGTACGCGTTTAATGCCCGTATGATGGAGGCCATGAAACTTTATTTGTGCAGTTTATTTTTATTTTTTTGGATAGGACAAATTGGTTTTATATTTGGGAACTCAACTGCTGTCATTTCATCCTTATATAAGTATGAATTTTAGATACGCTACACTAATAATAAATAAATCCACCCCATATACTGTCCCACTACTTGGCGCAGTCCTCTTCTCGGTACGAGAAGGGTTAGGCCTTAGTCCACTACGCTGCTCTAGTGCGGGTTGGCGGACTACACACACCATCGAGGACTTTATGAGGCCCTATCAGGTCTGTAGGTTTCCTCACGATGTTTTCCTTCACCGTTAACGCAAGTGATAATCAAATTTTTAGAGAACGGGAATGTTTGCTGGGCGTTGCCTCCTTATAGTATCCCTGTTAAACCACCCTTATCTGAACTAAATATTGATTACCCCTGAGCTAGCAGAGGGTTCTCCACATAGTACAATGCATTACAACTCCAAATACGACGTCTTATTGGAGCCATTACTATGTGAAAAATGATCCGTCTTGATCTTGACCCAGCACAACGCACGTCTATAACATTTTGCTACATTTTTACGAATGAACGAAACGTGCGGTGAAGAAAAAGTGGTTCGTTTCATCAATCAGTTATCTATCTCGAGTCGCTTTTTTTTTGTTTTGTGTATGGTACCTACTCAATATTATAATACCAAAAACATGTACTCTAAAGGTACATTTAAATTTAAAGTGATAAATTGCTTCTGTATCTATGTTTTAATTCCTAACTTTCTAACATGGAATGGAAATTAAACGAATTTAAACAAATTATCAGTGTTGAAAACCAGTTTCATGAAGAAAATGCTTTAAAACCAGCTTTAACTAAATCTTGATATTGTTGCATTATTTTTGGTAAAGACGTCTTTATGGTTCATGGGAAGAAAGATAATTAATTTAAGGTTTATCTTAATCGTCTCAGCCAGAAGCTCAGTCCAACTAGGTAAATAGATGAAACCAAACAACATTTTAAATAGATTTCTGCGTTTATAGCCTTTCAGTTTTAATAGGGTTTTAAAGGTCCTTTTAAGTCGCGGCCCGTTAAAGTAATACAAAATGACTATTAAAATTGAAAGAGTAGCAGTTTTTGTGTAGGTGGGTGAATATTTCATTTCGTGCATATTACACGTCGGACGCTAAAGAATATATTAAACGTTGAAAGAATTTGAAACTAACGTAGTTTTTGTATAGTTAACTTGGTGTTCTATTAGGCGCAATCCTTAAAACATCGTTTTTTTTATTAGAAATGCACTAAATTTAAAACAAAGAATCTAAAATCTAATTACCATCGGTGTCCCTTTTCCCAGATTTTTGTAAATTAGCACATGCTGTAAAAAACTGTGTTTGAAGAACGACATTTTTATTACTTTTTAGGAAAACAGGATATTTAATCTATACAAAGACGATTTATTGTTTATGGAAGAACATATTTAAGTGGTTCCATACAACTTTGAAAAATGTCCCTCCACTTTCCCATAATTACCATTTGACGGTATGTTGGATCCGATATTTTAATATTTAGGCCTCACTGTGCACCGCGCTTCGCACAAAATAATCCACAAAAGTCAACGCTCGGCTACCAAGCCGAATACACGCGTGAAAGAGTGATTTTGGCTAAGTAAATTCAAGTTATCCTGTTCGAAAAGTGACGTGGTTCAGAATATTTCTGCATACCGTTCGTGTTATTAAAGGTAGTTATATTTATTTTTATCAAAGAATTGTTTGCCAGATGTATTCGGTATAAGTCTCTTTTTCCGCTGACAAGCTTAACAATGCAGTACCTGTTCCAAATAACGGTAATTTATCGAAAATGTTATGAATCTAATTACCATTCTTCTAATTACCATTGATTACCGTTCTTCTTGATTCGAATGGTAATGAGAAAAACCGAACGGTAATGATTAGATTCTGTGATTCAATTCTGTATACACTGTATTTTTCTTTACTTGTCTTAAATGGGATATAACGAATACTTACAATATAATAGATTATATTCATTCAGTCATTATATTAAATAATTTCCCAATCTTATCAGTTGACTTTGCTTACCAGCACTTCTTCTTCTTCTTCCTCGGTCGCTCAATACTGAGGATCGCGACCACAAATTCGTCTCCATTTATATTTGTCAGACGTGGAGTGCACGGCTAGTTGTATGTTGCCGCCAACCGCTCTCTTGACAGCATCACTCCATCTGACGGGCGCCCGACCTCTTACTCTCCTGCCCTCCACGTGACCCGGTATGAGCCTACTCTCCAAGCTATGTTTTGGAGATCGCATAATGTGTCCGAAAAATCTCACAACTCTTTGGTGGCAAATCGCAGAAAGACGCACTTTAACATTTAGCTCCACAAGGATGGACTCATTTGTTCTGAATGCTGTCCATGGAATTCTGAGCATTCTCCTCCAACACCATAACTCGAAGGCATCGATTTTTCTTCGATCAGAACTCTTCATGCTCCAGGTTTCGGCACCGTACATAAATATGGAGAAAATCAGGGCTCTTACAAGGTGGACTTTAGTCCCGCGTCGAATGCTTCGGTTCCCCCATATCTTGTCAAGATTAGACATAGCATTATTCGCCATCGCGGACCTGCGGCAGATTTTTTCCGAGCAAGTGCCTTCATTATTTATCATTGATCCTAGTTATACGAACTGACTTAATTTATCATATCCATTGAGAGTATCAGATGACGTGAGAGATTGGGCTCGGTCTACCACCATTATCTTTGTTTTGGAACGGTTGATTTGCAGACCCAATTTCACACAATTGAAGCGAAGACTTCAATTGTGTGAAGTAGTGTTGCCATTTCATCTTCTGTTGAAGCAACTATGGTTGTGTCGTCTGCATTTCTCAGGTTAGTCACTTTTTGGCCACCCACTGTCACACAACCACACCACCCCGAAAGCTCTTTTCTCATTATGTGTTCACCATACAAAATAAAGAGTTTCGGAAAAAGAATGCATCTCTGTCTTACACCACGTTCCGTACGAAATGGTTCAGAGATGTTTGCACGAGTACCTTTCCCAGTTACAAAACCGCACTGTTCATTTGGAATTTGATGGTCAATAAAACTTGTAAGGTGGGTATTAATGATTCGCAGCATAATTTTGCTGGCATGTGACATGAGGGAAAGTGTCCGATAGTTCTCACATTTACGAGTGGATCCTTTTTTGTGCAACGGTATGACTGCCGACTGTACCCAGTCTTCCGGCCACTGTCCAGTTTTCCAGATTTTATTGCAGATACCGTGTAGGATCTTCATTCCATCTGGACCAAGGTGTTGTAACAACGCTGCTGACACGCCATCGGGGTCCAATGCTTTATGTTTGAGCTTCTGGATAGCATCCTCCACTTCAGTAATCAATATATTTGGTTCTTCCGGATGATTATCCCATCTTCGCTCCATGGAGTACCTCTCATCATCCCGATACAACTCATAACAGTAAGTCCTCCATCTTTCTAGAACCAAATCCAGATCTGTAAGAGCATTACCTTTACTGTAATTTATTATCCAATTTCTCGGTTTGAAAGCTCCGGTAAGTTGTTTAACTTTCATAAAGAGATCTTTGCTTTGTGCCCATTTGCGTTCCCCTCGATTTCGTTACAAACTAAATTTATAAACTTATCTTTATCCCTTTTTGTTGATTTCTGCACTTCACTATGCCACCTATTGTACCTGTTCTTTTGTTCCTGAGTATGTAATCCTGCGCATTTAAGAGCTCTCTTTTCATCTATTAGTGTCCAGGAAACCCTACTAATCCATTCATCTTTCTTTTTGACAATCCTAAATAACTGGCTACTCTTCTCAGCGGTATCTAATATAACCTTTTTTAGGTTTGTCCAATCCGCATCGCTGGAGTCAAACGGGTCGAGTTGACCTTTTTTGGAAGTTTTGTTTTAAGTGCAGATTGTTTCTGATGTTTTAGCTGCGTACGTCTCAAACGTAGTCTGAAATCCGCTACTACTAGCTGATGGTCACTTCTACAATCCGCACCGGGTAGTGTTTTAGCATTGGTCACAGAGGAAAGCCATCGGGACTTGATCATAATAAAATCGATCTGATTGCGGTCACCATTAGGCGAGATTCAAGTGTACAGTCTTCTGGGATGATTTTTGAACCATGTATTCATTATAGACAGCCGATTCTCTACACAATATTATATATTATTATATTTATATTTTTTATTTTAATTTTTTTTAGTATTAATTAAGCTTAGATATTTTTATGTTTTGTGCGTCATACTGGGCGTAGAAATAAATACTTTTTCTTTCTTTCTTTCTTTAATACTGTAACAGCTTATCAGCTCTGTCATTTCTCTTTCCCAGACCATAACCACCTACAATCTTTCCTTTCAATATCCTCTTTCGTTACGCCAATTTTGGAATTAAAATCCCATTGTACTATAGTAACTTCTTTGGATGGAATATTGTGAAGTAGCGCATCTAGATTTGCATAGAATGCATCTGATACCTCCTCATCTGATTGTGCCGTAGGTGCGTGCACTTGGATAACATTTATAGGCACAGGCTTTGCATCAATTTTTATTGAGATCATTCTGTCATTAGGAGTTTGATAACCTTTCACGCAATATATATATTTTCTAGATATTATGAGAGCTACTCCATTCCTACTACGGTCTTCAGCATTCGAAAAGTACATCATATTACCGCTGCTAGTTTTAAAATGCCCACTACCTCTCCTGTGAACTTCGCTTAGTCCCAGGATATCAATCCTACACCTTTCTATTTCTTTCTCCACTCCTTCAAGCTTGCCTGGTTGTAGTAATCCTCTAACATTCCAGGTGCCCACGCGAAGATGTTTCCTTAGTGAGGGCTTGAGGCCAAACTGTTGTTTTATTGCTAATTACCATTATTTCTACCTCATTACCATAAATAGATATCTAATTACCGTTTGTGTTAAATCTCATTACCGTTCCTTCAAAAAAAACAAACATCAATATCTTCAAAACTAAAAGTCTGATTACTGTCCCTTTCCTATATTTCACTTTTTATCATTAAACACTTTCAAAAAAACATGTAAAGAACATGATTAAGCACAGTTTTTTTACTATTCTCCAAGAGATCTAATATGCACGAAATGAAATATTCACCCAGGTACCTATTTAACCCTGTTCCAGTCCCATGAACCACATGTGGTACATGTCGATTGTTTAACTATTGTGTCTGCTGTCGGGACAGTGAACGTGTTAACTTGACTGCATTTTGTGTTAAAGTCTGCTTTTCATTATCAGTTAGTTCAGTAAAATGTAGATACCTGTAATTTAATATAATACATGTTTCTGAAATGAAGTAAAGCAAATACTTCTTCACTTTATTAAATATGCCTTACCAATTTGGAAACTTGTAGAAGACTAATGAGGAGAAGAGAAAGTTAGACATTACTATAAGTACCAATTTTTTTTTAAGATCGTCTCTGTGTGAAATATCTAATTTTCGGAGACTCACGTACTAAGTTACTTTGGGACGGCTATTACTGAAAAGTTTTGCGGCTATATTAAGTATATTTATTTTTTTCTTCAACATTACGTGAACCTGCCGATCATACACACTGCTGAACTTCGGCCTCCTAATAAATCGCTACAGTGAACTGGTGCGATAGACCATTCATTCTAGGGTGTTGTTCAATTCACTAGAATTGTTTGGTGAACGCGATACCTATGTGGATAAAGGATGCTGTCTATCCTATTTATCCAACTGCCGATGTTTTTACATAATAGATATAAGGACATTCAAGTTTATTACAGCTTTTTATTTTTAGAACTTCGCTACTATTCGCGATCCCTACCGTAAACATATTACGCTTAAGTTATTCATAATTATTATAGCTTAAGCTATAATAGCTAATTATTGTTATTGTTAAATTACTAGTTTATTGTAACGAGGTTGCCCATAAACATGACATTACAAAGAGCCAAAGCATTATCATGTTTCGGTAATAAATAGCCTCCATCTTAAATGTCGCCGGCTATTATGTTGCCTTCAGATAAGGGTGTTTTGTTTATAAATAGGTAGTTCTAATTAATTAATATATTACGAAATAATTCTAGTACCTACATTAACGAAGGCACTAGATTTCTCAGTAAGTACCTACTTAGTTACGTGCGTTCTAATTTTAGGACTGTCTTTATGCTCACTAAACATTCACACCGCATTCAATCACTGTCTGAGAAACAGTTCTTACTTACACTTCTAGCTTCTCTGAGTTTGATTTTCAACTCATGGAAAAGGATATCCTACATAATGTATCGAAGAAAATTTAAAATGCCTGTTAACTCGACTTGCTTGACACTTGACATCATTCATGATTGTGACTGGTGAGTATGGAACATTCACATCACAAAACAATTCCTTACGCCATCACTTAAAAATGATAGAACTCATCCATTTATTTTTCTATTAAAATAAGTAGAATAATAAGTAAACTTTTTCATTATCTAACCGATATACAGTGTAAATTTCCGTTACCGAGTACGGAACACATTTGTCACCATACATCATAAACACAAACAGTGAGTGCCACTCAGACTATCCATTATGTTGTGTAGATGCGCTGATGGTACGCAGCCGTCATTTGCAGGTCAAACGACGCCAAGAGAGATATTAGTTTAGGACGGTCAACTGACCAGTACCGCTCTGGAGAATTCCACAGTATCGGATGTAACCACATACAATTTAATATATAGGTAAACCCTATTTTGGTTGACAAACTCCATGCGCATTGAAGACATGTCAGGATACTGCTGGTAATACTCGGTATTCACCAAATCCCATTTTATTAGAATAGAATAAAGAATAGAATAGATCTTTATTTTATGTAAACCAGATACAGCCACTTATGAAATGTCGAGACTCTAGGTGTGCAGTTCCCAATAGTAGACCTATGGAGAAGAACCGGCAAGAAACTCCAAGGAAACTCTTTTAAAATAATAGATTACAATCTTGATTAGTACAAAAGTATGGTAAGAGCTGCGAGATTATTGTAACACAATATTTATCTAAACTAATATTAGGTATAAAGAGAAAAGATTTGATTTTTTTGTATGTTTGTATGTAATGGATAAACTCAAAAACTACAGGACGGATTTAAAAAATTGTTTCACCAGCAGAATGCTACATTATCAGTGAGTAACATAGGCTATAATTTATAAAGATCACGCGGGCGAAGCCGCTGGCGGAAGCTAGTAAACAATAAGAATAGGATAATAATGATTTTCCTCTGAAGAAGATTACCATGGCAGTTACAAACTGATCAATAGTAATAGTTAGTATTAACCTGAAAAACGACCCTGAGTTTCCTATTTGCATTATTTTCAATCAATTCTCTACTCGGAAGAACAATTCATAAATCGATTGTCACTCGAAGAACCTATCAATGATATTATCAAGCAATGTAAAACACCTGAATTTATCACGTAAAACAGGCGAATGATAACAAATGGCGCTGTTCCCACGCAATCCCTCGTCCCTGTTGTTTCAAACGAGCCTCGTTTGCTGAAATCTCCTTCAGACCATTGAATTGGATGTCGATCAGCGATCTTTACACGACTCGAATAAACAAATTTATTTATAAAATTAAAAAGATACTCACCCCGAGATTTTCTTTCAATAAAGTCCGCAGTATTTCATAACCTCTCTAATCACAACCGGTCGCCTGCAGTCAAGAACAAAACTTATGTCTGCGTTTCGTCAATTAATGAATTAATAATAGGTAATCAATGCTTGATTTCCCCTTTGTCTTCTTTCTTAGTCATTGCTTTATTAAAATAAAAACAACTATAACTTCTGTACGTTATTATAGGTGCGTTACCCAAGATACAAAATAATTAATTAGGTACCACTGGCCGTAATACAAAACCATAAACTTATTATACTAGATAACAAGTTTATGCATAAAACAGTATCATAGCAATTAGGAATAAAAAACATAAAACATTTTAATATGTAACGTTTTCAGAAGTGATAAAAATTTATTACAATATTTCAGTAGCGATAATACTAAATTTCATAAGATAAATGTTGGTTACAATAAAAATCACGTGTTCAAAATTTACAACCAACGGACATAATAACAATATTTTTGTAGAGTATAATAATTGAGATAAGAGAGTTATTTACCAAGGCCAGTGTTATTTGATTAATGTATCGCCATCACACTACTCTGGTCGTCAGCCATGTGGGAGGCCTGGTCTATGATAATTTGTAGCGATAATAACATTAGGGGATAACATCCGAAAGTCTCTCTCAGCTACAGTAAGGTACGGTCGCCAAATATCGCCCCCTTTTTGTAATTTTTTTTGTAGAAGAACGATATTACGAGTAAAGTAACAAATAAAACGTCAAAGATTAGGTACAATAATCCTTTATTATTAAAAATAATCAAAAACTCGTTAACTTTGTTACTATTTCTACAAAAATTGCTTTAACAAAAAAGTATAAATTCTATAAATATTTTTTTGGGCACATAATTACGTCCCGGGGACGATATTGAGATCACAATAATCAGTACTTGAACTTAAATTGTATATTTAACAATAACTACTTGGTAACCTTAATTATAATATATTATAATGAGACTTTTATTAATCATTGGTATAGTTTTAAGTAATTTTAATTCTCCAGACAAATTGCACAGGTTAATTTAGGTCCTGGATTTTCAACACAATCCTCATGCATCCATGGCAACATTTGGTGCATCTTATCCATTTTTCTCCCTTTTTCTCTTGAGAAAATCTTTTATGACAAACTGGGCACCAATTTCTTTCGTTCGTACAGCTTCTACAGCTTTTTTCATTGCCTCAGGATCCCACACACAACTTTCTCTTTGGCATCTAAAAATAAAATAATTAAATACAGAAGACAGATAAAGATAAAAATAAGCTAACCGTCAAAAACCCCCGACTCCAACTAGAAAAATAGCTGTAACTTCTGAACGGCTGAACAGATTTTCATAAAACATAGCTAAGAAAAAATCTGCATTGAAATCTGACCATCCGTTTTAGGACTACGCATAGTAGCCCTAAACACAGACAGATACACATATACATAGATACACAGATACACATACACACAGATACTACTACAAACTTTTAACACCATCTTTTTTATCGGTGGTTAAAAATATGTACACGAGAGTAAGGCGACGTTATCTAAATATCGTCCCGGGGACGGTATTAAGTCCATGTAAGGGGACGAAATTAAGAATTTGCTATTTGTATTAATAACGTCCATTCAACAAAAAACAAATGTCATAACTTAAAAGTTTTCCAATCGATTTCAATCTATGCAATAATAACAAATTCTGACAAAAAAATAATTTCAATAAGTCAAGCACATCAATATTTAAACCGTTCCGATAATATTTCAACCAAAAACTCACCTTGAACAGTTTTTTCTTTTTTTAAATATCTTGTCACAGGAGCGACGTTTCACCACCAACTTTTTGCAATGGCCGACTGACATAACTAACTTTAGATTCAGGGTATCAAAAGTAGATGGCGTTATTTAGAAAAAAAGAAACTGGTGGGGACGAAATTAGGTTCGGGGACGAAATTTAGCGACTATACCTTAATAAAAACCTACAAATAGATTGACTAGATTTCTAAAATTATTAAGTAATGTTTGATTTAGATCTCCTGTATACAAAAAAAAGAAACGAATTTAGGGATCCCAGTCTTATCGGATGTGATAACGGAGCTCGTTGCACATACGCGGTGAGCTCGCTACGCCAGTACGCAGCATTCGCGTTCACCCGCCGCGCCATGTTAAAACCCTAAACGCGTAATCCCAGTGACCCCATTTCTCCTTTCAACAAAAATGTAATTAGCTGAACCATTGACACGATAAAAGAAGAAAATACGAGTTAATTCTTTACGAATACGACTGTACTCAAAAAATAATAGACTATTTGCTCATTGGACGTTCTGCTACATAGACATGTATTTCGATAGTTGGACGTTTTGCTATAAAGACAATTAGCTAATTAGACGTATTGCTAAATAGACATTTTGATTATTTGGACTCCTAAATTCAGAGTGTGATCAAAGTCAAAGTCAAAGTCAAAGTCAAAGTCAAAGATTTTTATCATCAATCAAAAAATCAATCAACAACAATCAATTAACAATCAATCAATCACTCAATCAACAACTGATCAATTACTGATATCATAAATGTTTTGCGAAAGAAAGAAATCTCGTATTTAATATTCTTGACATGACAGTTTTACAGATTTTTACTAACAATGTACTGTCTTTTTATAATTTATTGCCAACTACCTATATGCTCTTAGTCGTGATAAGTAGTATACTGATTGTTTTTTTTTTTACCGTTTGGTAAAAATTTGGTGTGATAGGTAAATGGTGTTAAATAAGCCTATGGTCGATGCCTATGGCATAATTAACATAGGTACATTACGTACTTTGAAAAAACAAAATTTAAAACTCTTTCACACTACAAAATTGCCCATATTGCACAGTAAATTAAAGCGTGATTTTCATTCATGCGCTATCTAATCTAATCATAAGGCGGCTAAATACGTAGGTACCTATTCTTAATTCTATTACGCCCACCCCGTGGTAGGTACCTATGGTTTATTTTCGGGTATCTGTTTGGATTAACTCAATGGTATGAAACAATTACCAGCTGTTTATAGCTTCTATTCCACTTACACCGTATTATTTTCCAGACAGTAAAAAATGTCATCTAGTACCTATAAATATGTCGTGAGTTAAGCAATTGTGTGGATTTTATGGCGGAAGTAAGCCTCTCGGGCGGTGTCCTCTCATCTAGATCCGGAAAGGAACCCTGGTGCTTGATGGTTTCAACGCGCCCACCCTACCTCCTTTAACCTCCCCTCCTAAAACTGAGCTTTGTAGTTTTATTATAGCTGTCAGACATTCCGCCTGGTTGAAAATCGAAACGCATGATCGTTTTCTCTAAAAACAAAACGTAGATATATTTTCAGTGCGATGGCTTGTAGCAAAAAAAATTGTTTTCATAAAATTTTAGCGTAAAAGCAAAATATTTTACCTTATATAAGATTTTTCTATTAAAATCATAAAAGTAGGTACCTGTTTTATTTATGTTAAAATACATATATTTCGTACTAAGCCCACCCAAATAGGGAGACTACATACCTGGTTTATAGTTCATATTCAACAAGGCAAGAGCTTTTAGAGGTACCAAAGCCTATTGTTTCAACAAGAGTCTTAATGTTCCCAGGGCATTACATTCCTGAGTATTTATCAAATCGTTAATATGCCGCAACTGTAATTACCTATTAATTGTAACTAGTGATCACCCAGCGGTCGAAATTCAACCGTAATTTTAGCTTTCTGCTCTCATTCCCTATATAAACTTTAATTATGCCAAATCTCACAATCCTCCGTGATGCCCGCAATACCTATGCTTAAAAAGGGGTGCAAAGTTATCTTTTTACGTATTAATGTATAAATTATGTAGGACGTAAATTTGTGAAATAATGAACTGTCTATTCAGTCCGAATATTACCTAATATAAAACACTATTTTCCTAGTTTTGTTACCTGTAGTTATCGTATCTATTGAAAAAAAATACAAGCCAGATTACCAAGTATATAATTTTAACCAGAAAGAAGAATTCACGTCCCTTTACGAACATCAAAACGACATCGTCGTCGCGAATGATCTCTAACTTAAGTGAAAGAGCAAATATTTTAAGTATACCTAGGTACTAGGTATCATACGTACTCCGTCACACTTACATTAGGTAGGTAGGTATGCTCCCGGGCGTTCCATAAAATAAACTTTTAAAAAGCCTTTTTATGTTTCCAGTTATATAGTGACGAAGTACTGAAAAACGACGGTGGAAGCACTGATTCACTGCCAGTGTATGGACAAAAAATATATGAAAAAGCACATTCATACCGTGCGTGCGTAGGTTTATGAAATGAGTCCGTATTTCATGAATATTTTAAAACTGTTTTAGGTAGGTATAACTAGCTTACCAGGGTTTGAAAAAATATATTTGTATATATCTGTCAAATTTCAAGATTTTTAGCTTTATTTATAGTTCCTGAGATTTCGTGATAAATGAAGCCATTGGCCGTGAGTGAGTGAGTCAGTGGTATTTCGTTTCTAAATAAATAAATAAAATTACTCTCTTTATTCTGTGCCCAATATCCCGTTTCACAAAGCTATTATGTTGACACTCGTAGCTCGTACAAGATTAATTATTCTCGCCGCACAATTCTCCAATTTAAGTCACCGATAAAAACAGCGAGCATTAACCGTCCAGGAAACGATCGACCGTTTTGAACCGGGTAATCCGATTTGATCGGAAAAAACATTCTAAATGTGATCCTACGCAGAGAGAGAAACACATTAAAAGCTTTTATACACACATAGGTAGGTATTATCGACATCGGAAGATTATTCTTTTCTCGGTGAACCGTGTCGTGCACAAAAACTGATCACCTACGGTATTATATCTGATTCACCTAGTGATTGGCTTTTTGTACGACGCTCGGATATAAATACTTAAGATATGCGTAGGAATATACAAAAGCCATTCATAAGTGCTACTTTCTGCAGCAGAATGGCGCGTTTTCGTGTTCATTATTCACTTTTTGTGTTCACTTCAGAATGTGTTTGACTTTTTTAGTGATAATAGCATAACCTTTTTTTATCTTACGATACTTGCACATGTTTTAAGGCAGACTGGTGATTGCCCGTGACCACGACAATAGCAATTTGGTCAAAACATCAAATAAAAGGCAGTGTATCAATAATTATTCACGCGATCTTGACCTGATATAAATAAATAAATATACTTATGTTACAGTTACTCGTAAGTAGCACCCCTAATTAAACGTTGGATGTGTTTGCTGCCATTCGAGCGTGCCCTACAAGCCTGACTGTTGCCGCTGTTGCCAAACCGCTGCCAGAAATAGTGAGACAGTCATTACTTCTATGGAGACACTAGATATTAATATTTCAGTTACAGTCACGTAGTCTAATAAGGTCTAACTGAGACTTTACGTACTTAGACTTGGTTTGGAATGAGGTACTTTCTTTATTGCCTTGTAGACTTAGTTGACTGACTTCGTCGGTTTTACCGTCATGCTCAGCACAATTTCACCGTGTTATGACTATAAATTTCAAATCAAAGTATAAGCTAATAGTATAAAGAAGCTTAGCAAACTTTAAGTAAAGTCTGAGCAAAGTCAAGGTACACAGTATAATAAACTACCTACAGTAGGTATCTACTCGCGGGTATTATGTACGAAGTACGGACACAGACATACAGATACTTACGAAAGAAGACAGAAAGATAATACTTTTCTTCATATTCATATTCTTTATTTGCATATGAATATGAAGAAAAATATTATCTTCAGCACGGATACAGTAACAATACAAGAGACAAAAACCGACAAATGAAAGAAAAATATACACTTAAGCTATCAAGCATGGCATTGCCCATGTCGAAGCCAGCCAGCTCACTGTTTTCTGGGAAAAGAGAATCATACAATTTAATAAAACTATTACCTACACAATTATGGAATAGATTGGAGATATCTCTTTCATTATTAAAATAATTCAATCACGGCAAAAATATACCACTTTAGTAGGTAGGTATTATTGTGGGTGACGATCTTATTATTACAGCAGCGAGTATTCGCCTGTATAACGAATCGTTTTACTTCCAACCGTAAAAAAAAACAGGTTGATATTATCTAGTAATAGTACACAATAGGACTAGGACTGATTAATCCGATTAGTTAGTTAATATTGAACAAGCAACGATATCTATAGATAAAACTATTATTAATATAGATATCCCCGAAGCTCATAAACGTATTGGAATAGTATATATTATTATTTTATTAATATAATAGGTGCTGAACTCAGCAAGGTTGGGAAAAGGCCAGGTACTGAGTAAGAATCGATACTGAGATAAGTACGCGAGCAAGTGCCGCTGTTTACACATTTCATTTTTCATCTTTAATTACATCTGCGTTTTAGGGTGTGTAACTTGATGTGCCAGACAGGGATAGAAACATATAAAAATTGGGTTTTTATTAGTCATTTTCAAATATATTTGAAAAATAAAGAAAAAGTCAATACAAATTGTAATAGAAGACATTACATGACATTACATTTTTTGATGTAGAATAAATTAATGTAAAAGTAATGACCCGTTATAAAGAGAACTGTCAATTCAGATTTTTTACACAGATGGGGCAATTTTATATATAAAAATATTAAAAATATTGAATACAATTCGTTCCGTGATGTCTTTAACTTTAACATGTATTTTTAATATAGCTAATGCACTAAGTGACCTGCATTATGCATACTGAACTCTTTTAACGTAGGTATATATAAAGCATATTTTAGTTTACAGGGATATAGTGACAAACTTCGTACAATGAATACAAAGGTCCCGGAGCGAAACTCTACAAAATAGTTTAACTCATTTTAACTTTGTATGGATCTCTCTTTGTTGGTCCTATTCAATGTTGAGAGAAATTAAAAGTTCTGGGCTCTGTCGTAACTCGTAATAACTTTAGTGTTAGAACAACAAGACATCGAAACGACTCGAACAAAGTTAACGTTTAATTCATGGTATCTATAACATAATCACTTTAAATTCGATGCAGAAAATTTAGAGGACCTATACGAAAGTAATTACTGAACTGTTAAATTATTGTACAAAATTTCAATATTTTTTATGGATTTGTATTTAATTATTTTTTTCATTAAATTATAATAAAGAAGAGTCACTTTATCGACTACATAGTTTAATAGTTACTTTAAAAAAATAAAAGTTTCTTTGATAATAAATTTTGAACTCACAAAAAAGTCATCGACATGTAGATGCAGATATTATAATGTTAAGTGAGAGTTCAGACTGAATATCTGCTCTAAACTAATGTTCTTTGTAAAACTTACTTATTTGGTTAAGCGCAAATAATTAAATTAAACGCAGTCATACCAGAAATACAATAAATCAGTTTTAATTACTTGTTGAATTAATTTATTATCCCAAGTTTACTACTAGAATATTCTGAGGTAGTCCTGCCTACAAAGTTACAGCAAGCAATATTATTAGTTGGAAACTTTCGTCTTTATATTTCTAAAGGCAAAGACGGCTTTGTTTTGAAAAATAATTAAAAACGTTTGCGATGTAGATAATCTGTAAAAAAAAAACAAAGTTGGGAAGCTTGTTCTTTTCTGTCAAAGATGTCACTCTCTAATAATTGATATTTCTCTACCTAACGTAAAAATAAAGGTCGTTGCTCTTTTAATTACCAAAACCATATTTAATAACTAAGTACCTACTCTCGATCTGGATAATGTCTTAAAACTCGTAGTTGATCCAGTTACTTGCAATTTCAAGTTTTAACTGATCAAAGTTGAGCTTAATTAAATAATCCAATTTCCAATTTAATCTATAAGAAATATGACCAGCAGATTGTCGCCGGTGTTCATTAAAAACGAGAATCGTTTTTAAAACGTAAACGTATAACTACAGTTATTTTTTATTAATTAGTGTCTAATTTCCGAAAATTTCTCTCAAACCGACTCGTGTCTTCTTACAAATAAATTAAATAACTACAATATCAACGAACATAGGAAATTAAAATGTCTGTTTGTCAAAACTTTGCTCAGAAATAAACCTATGGTTAATATTATTTGTGTTATAGAAGACATAGTTCGGTGTACCTTTACCTACCAGTTCACAGCGACCGACGTGGAGGAGTATTTTGATGCATAAGGGGGTACAGGTTTCATGTTATTATTATACTCGTATGTTGTTGACTGGCTGTTGAGGCAGACCATTGGGTCATGATTCCCAGATCAGTCAAAGTGCTACTGTACTTCTCTGTGGCAAAATTCTCAGTAGCAACCGGGATTTTGGAATTGTGTCCTGAAGACGGTAATAGGCTCGCCCCCTATTACATGGGACTCAGTAACAGCATCCACGAAATATAGCATTTGAGAAATAGAGACGTGATATGTGTTTTAAGTTATTTAGATTGTAAATATGAATTTCCTAAAAAAAATCCCAATGAACACCCTAAAACTTTTTCTGGTAGATACATAATACACCTCTGTCAATGACAACATGGTAAAAAAGGTCTCGTATTTCCCTAGATAAATGAATGATAAATGAAATGCCACATGACGAAAGCTATTAGTGACAAACGGTAAGGTTAGAAGGAAGTGGTCCGATCCTAAAGGGTTCGGCGATCCTATATATGTCAGTAACAGCTGTCGTTGACATTTTTTGAAGATTGTGAGTGGTGTAGCCTAGGCGCATACAGAGACGCCGGCGACACTGTGCAGCACAGCATAGATTTTTGTATGCAATGTATTACTACCATTGATTTAATCAAAGTAACATTCGATCATTTGCAGCCAGACTTTATCGTACTGTGAAAACTAATATAGAATGTTTTATTAACTGATGATAAAAAATACTAACTTGGTATCGTAGTTTTTAAATCAAAACAAGGTATTTTTTAGTAGAACTTACAATACAGTACACTTTATTGTACATCAGAAGGAGAAGAAAGGATACAATAAATAGAAAAAGAGAGATTTACACAGGGCGGTCTTATCGCACTTGGCGATTTCTGCCACCTAGACCAGAACTTCGCGAGTGCCCTCATGATGGGCCAGAATTCATACGTCGGGGCTCTTCTTATTGGCAACCCTTTATCGCGTCGTTGGCCTGAACCTTACGCAGTAATATAATTAGTGTATGATTTCTACGTAACAATCATCATACAAATTAATGCAATGTTTACAAAAATCTATTCTGTACTGAACTGTGTCGCATACGCAGCTGCGTCTCTGTATACGCCAAGGCTTGTAGTGTTAACGGAGAGTTGACCCTTACAGACCTATGTAAATGTTCCATCACGCGATGAATGTGGAGAGGATCTCCTGCTTCCCGATTTTTTTGTAAACATAGCTATATATCTACTATACATCAGTATATGAAATAATAGTGAAAGATTTATCACGGCGAGCTATACGAAAAAAAAATTCGCGGTTCCACGAAAAAATAATTAAATTAATCTGATGTTTTAAAAAAATGTACCTATTGCGTCACAAAACACTTCAACGCCACCCCCGGCTCCGGTATGCTTTTGATTTTCAAGGTTTAATAATTCATTTCTGCCCTGAATTTTGTTGCTTTGATCTCGGTGAACCTAGTTTCCTAGAACCTTTTCCTTGAGTTTCAATAAATCATTCTATATATAAGTGAATACCGACTAGCAGCAAAAGAGAGGATTCTTCTACTTAATTTTATATTAACCATTGAACTAGAGATAATGTTAGATGTCGTAAATCGACACGGAGAAAAATATTCTGATAACAGTCTTGTTGGTATACCAGAATGCTTAGTAAGTTGCGTCAACTTGACGTTAGTAGGTACTCTATAATGAATATACTAAATACTTCTAATTAAGTAGCACGAGGATTTTTGTAATTACGAGATGTTTTTCTCGATGTAAGATAGGAACCTAATGTTGTTGTGACTGTCTGTGATCAACAATAACTTGTAACTAAAAAAATTGCTATAATTATAATACGTTCATAATGTGGGAATGGGCTAAATTATATCATACTCCCTCTATTTTTCATATTGTATATATTATAATCAAAAATATACAAATCTAGCTAGGAAGCTGTCCGTGTAAAAAGATCATTTGTGATTAATTTCAAAATGATCGTTTAAAGAACCTAACTACCTGCCAAGCCGAACAAGTAGGTTTAGAGATTTCGTGATAAGTGAGTGAGTGTATCACTGATAGGTATTATGTGTATTTTTCTTAATATAAATAAGTTATCAGTCCACCAAAAACCTTCAGATCTATCGTTGATATCAGCTGATGTGATATGCTGATGTGAATCAGCAGATATTTGCTGGATGTACGATCTTTGGCTGTAAAAATGTTAAGACAATGATATAAATTCTAATGACAAATCGTGCTATCGTTAGGTTTTTTCTTGCAATTTTTCGTGCTGGCGCAAAATCAAAGTGTGTTCCATTAGCCTTATGAACTCGTCCATTTCTGATGACACGGTTTTTGTAAAAGATCCTAAAGACATTTGGACCTGATAAAGTAATCTTGTACCTAAGTAACGACTTGATAACATTCACTCATACTTGCAATTACTTACTTTTGAATACAATGCGCAAAAAAAAAGAAACTGATCTTGTAAATAAGAGCAAAAATGTTTACGTCAATGTACCAGACTGGAATCGTTTGTTTCCGGTGAAAGCATTTAAATGCTGGCGTTGGTATCCGTCGAGGGAAGTCGATTTGCTCCAAGTGATGCCAACCCGGCTATTGCCTTCAGCGTTGCAAAGTAACAACAGCTTTCAATCTGCTTAACAGAGCAGGTATTTCGCTAAATCACTTGGTAATTATGACAAACTTTTATTCATGTTTAATGGTTCGTAAGTTGACGGATTTGACGCAGTATTGGCGTCGCTATTTATTTTTCAGGTATTTCGCAAATAAAATGAAAATATGTACCTATCTATTATTGCCAGTAATTGAATAAAATACAATAAAAGAGATTAAGCCAAATCACGCGCGCATACATACAGCTCCAGGTTAGATTTCCGACCGGACAAAATCAGATTAGGTTTATCTGATACTTCTCAAGTTTTATTAGCATTGTGTCCGATAAATCGCCATAGGCTCGCCCCCATATCATGATTATAACCAACGACGAACTGTGAATAAATAATACATGGTATCAGCCCACAAACAACTGACGTACCTACACTTCTTTCTGAAAAGAGTCTTCTACTAAACTTCTAACGAAAAGGCATAAAATTATCACCTCATGACTGCTTAAAGGTTTAATTATGCCGTATTCACAAATGGTAATTATCTAAAAAATCGACCTAGAACTTTATGTAACACTGATGAGGTATCCATACTACCAGAAATCACAAAGAGAAACCGTGGTACTGGCATAAGAATAATAAATAAATACGAAACGAAAAGGCATACAACTAACTAAATACCCTAATGATCGCATGAAGGTATAACTATGCCATATTTATATGATGCTGACGCCCATCTCCTTGATAATCTCTAGATCGATTTTTACGACAGCCACGGGATAAATCCCCTACCTTTATATGGGTATCGTAAAAATCGATCTAGAACGTTATGTAACACAGATGACTTATTTATATGATGGAAACCACCCAGAGAAACAGTGGTACTGGGTCCACGGAAATAACGAACATTGCAGGCTCAATCCGAACCAAGCTAGTCAGTTATAAATAGCAATAACTTGTTTATTTCTAGCCATTACGTTTATTCAGTTTTCTTCTTCTTTTTTTCTTTTTTTAAAAACATTGACCCTCACTAGGATTTCTCCTGTATCGAGGGTACAGTTTACAAACATACATGTCACATGCACACACACCCAGACCCGAAACAACTATCTGTAGATCATACAAATATTTGTTCCGTGCGGGGATCGAACCCGCGGCACGTAGCGCAGAAAGCTAATCGCTTAGCCACTGCGCCAACCGTGTCGTCATATACATATATGAACATATACACATATGTACAATAAAGAGTACTTCCATTCTATTTTGTTTTTAAAGCCGAGTCAGCTATGTTACCTACGTGAACATCGAAACCGTATTATTAAGGATAATGCTAAACGAAAATATAAAATTTACTTACGTAATGACATTGTAATCGTTAGCATAATATTCTACGAAAAACATTTTAGCCAAAGGACCTTAAAGTTATTATGAGTTATCTCAGTTTTATATTCACGGTAATGACTAAATCATTACTACGAGTAGAATGAGTACAACAGCGGAGCTTGTAAACGAATATTTCTCAATTCATTTAAGATTTTAACAAGTCATAAACATCGTAAATAGACGTCATATTTTTGGTAGTTTTAGAGTTTGTTCCAGTAATAAATTGGCAGCTAGATAAAAAATAATATCGCATACATTACAGAATTTGTTAATTTACTCTAAAACATGATAACGCTGAAACAAAACAGAGAATGTACATGATAATATTTATGCGCGTTCTGAATTTTAATGATACCACCCCATTTTAGCTATGGGTTATGATTTCATCGTTGTTTTTTAAATAAAACCGTTTTGAATTTGAGATAAAAATGTTGTTAATAGTAAATTATGGTACAAGTGTGTAATGTTGGTGATTACCGCTGAGGCGCCATTGAGACCCGAGCCGTTAGGTGAGGGTCTTAAGAGAGCCGAGGACGGTAATCATCAATACACACGTGTATCATACGACGTTTTTCAACACACTTGTGAAGAAAATAATACTAAAAAGCCATTTTATTTAGTGAGTAAAAAGTTTATTTAGAGAAACAATTAGTAAATGTGCAGTTGGTAAAATTATAATTAACTGTTTTTGATGGCATAGCGGTCTCATCAGACAGATTATTTACTGTTGTACTATTGAACACGATCTTTTTTGTTTCGATACTTTTTTTAAAACAAAGCAACTCAACCAATTTAAAAAAAAAAAACCTATAACTCACTTGTGAATAATAGTAAGAAAAAAAGCGCGGGAAACCTGAACAATCGCGGTCGTGTTTTTTTTTCTCCTAAAATTTAATTATTTTTTAATTCAATTGGTTTGGATCTTTTCTTTGTAAATATTTTGTATAAGTGTGTATATAATATATTAGTTTAGTTATTTTTGTGTGTCATCGCATTGTAGGTAAGTTTTTATACATATTATGTAGATATGGATCCGCCGGAGGATCCTGGGGGTACAATCCCTGACATAGCCCATTATGTAACCATTTCTAACAATGACACTAGTGTCGACACTGATGGTTCAATTACCCTAAACAGTGTAAAAAGAAAAAGAGTTTCTGCCAGGCCAACAATATGCAAGCACTGCAATAAAAAGCGACGCAAGAATGGCGGGAAAAAATTAAGTGATTGTAATTGTGTGCAAGAGGTAGAAACTCTTGGTCAGTCTACAACTATTACCACTAATAATACACTTGTCTCTAATCCCCCACATAACACTACCCTTCATCAAGATGTTTCGGGTAATAAATCTTCTCCACAGTCAACTGTTGCTAGACCTACATATAACTCTACTGATGCTGCTCCATATGTTGTTCACATTATAAGAGAACAAACATCGGAGAATACTTTCGTTAATGCAATTTCTTTTGGGCGGTTTTTAAAAAGGAATGTTTTTAACAATATTGTAAATGGAAGTTTAAAGAAAATTGGCAGAAATAGACTTTCATTGTCATTTTTAACATATCAGGATGCTAATTTATTCTTAACAAATACTCAATTGACCCTAGAAAAATACAGAGCATTTATTCCCTCATTTTCTGTTACCCGTATGGGTGTCGTAAGAGGAGTACCATCAGAGTGGTCAGATGAGGAAATTATTGATAACATTTCTGTTCCAATAGGGTGTGGGCAAATTTTAAAAGTAAGAAGGATTAAAAGAAAGACAACAATTGACGGAAAGTTACTTCTTAAAAATACAGAAACGGTTATATTAACTTTTGATGGCCAAATTTTACCTAAACGCATTTTTATGTGTTATACAGCATTACCTGTTGATATTTATATATACCCAACTATTCAGTGCTACAACTGCTGTAGGTATGGACATGTGAAAACCATATGTAGATCTAATCCTAGATGTTTTAAATGTGGGCAAGGGCACACTGGAGAGAGTTGTACGGTCACTGAGGATTCAATAACATGTTGTTTGTGTAAAGGTTTCCATGAAGCTACTAGCAGGAAATGTCTTGAATATGAAAGACAAAAAGCCATTAAGGAGTCTATGGCCAAATCTTGCATTTCCTATGCTGAAGCTTCAAAGCTGCATCCACCCATTTCAAAAGTTTCATATGCTGATGCCTTACTTTCTTCCCCCAAAATTTCAAACCATATTACAACTTCTTTGCCACAGGATTATTCACCATCGAAACAAAATAAAACATCTTATAAAAAGACAGTTTTTATTAAACCTCACTCTCCTCACAATTTTTCCAAAGGGTATGATCAACAAGCACATCAAGATCTTGTAAGGGATTACAACAATCTTAATACAAAGGATGGCTGTGCTCTGATTTCCAGAGATAATTTATCTAAAATATCTATTATAGATTTAATAATTGCACTGGTGAACTCGTTGTCCCAGTCTAATTTAATTTCACCGTCCAACGCTGCCCCTGTATTTGATGCAGTTTCTCGTTTAACCAATAACAATAATGGACAGTCTAGCCAAGGTACTTCAATGGAATTGCCGAAGCTCAATATCTAAAAAATCTGATATATTTTTTCTTGTAAATAAATATAAACCTTTTGTTTTTGCTCTTCAAGAGACGTGGCTTAAACCGGATTCTTTGTTTAAGATTCCCGGTTATGCCTGTCTTAGAGAAGATCGTTCTGATGGGTATGGCGGTGTCGCCTTACTTATCAAACATCCCCATTCTTTTTCACATTTTTCAATTCCCGCTCATAATAATGATTTCTCTATTATTGCAGCGGTTGTAGATAATGTTTGCTATGTTTCTGTATATATTCCTCATCCATCTTCTGTTATCTTTAATGAAATTGTAAATATTCTATCCATTCTTCCTAGACCAATTATAGTTTTAGGTGACTTTAACTCCCAGCATCAGTCCTGGGGTAGTTCTAATTCCAATAGTTATGGGAATGCTATTCTTGATATAGTAGATACTTACGATCTGTGTATTTTAAATACAGGTTTTCCAACTCGACGCACTGCCCCTCATGAAGGTGTCAGTTGCCCTGATTTATCAATGTGCTCTTTCAAACTAGCTTCCTCTTTAACTTGGGAAGTTATGCCTTCCACTTATGGCAGTGACCATTTTCCTTTAGTCATAACATTTCCGTATAATTCTAAACCTATTCATAAGTGTTCTCCTCGGCTTAAATATAAATTATTAGATGCTATGCATGCTAAGAGCAATTAGATAAAACAGTCGCCGAACTTCCTGAAATTAAATTGGGTAATGAACAATTATGTGCTGATGCCTTATCTAAAGCCTTGATTAAAATTGCAGATAACCTATTTCCAATTAAAAATTCAGCACAAGGCAAAATCCCATCGCCACCATGGTGGGATAAAGATTGCACAGATGCAATAAAAATTAGGAAACAAGTAGAAAAAAACTACCATCAAAATTCTACCGTAGAAAATTTTAATATTTTATGTGATGCTATTTCTGATACACGGAAATTGTTTAAACGGAAAAAGTTTGAAAGCTGGAGGTCATTTTGTCTATCTATCTCTCCTAATGTTCAGCCCTCTGTTGTATGGCGTAACATTAGAAGATTTAGATCAGCATTTAGAGATACATCAACTACTTTTCTTCCATCATCGTTAAAAAATCAGTTTTTAGATAAAATAGCTCCTTCCTATGTCCCCGAGGAAACGCCCCCATTATCTATTCCTGTCTCGGTGGTGGATAATCTTTGTGGTCTCAATAGCCCTTTCACTCTTTCTGAACTTAAAGGAGTTCTATGTCATGTTAAGGACTCCGCTCCCGGTGCTGACGGAATTCCTTATTCTTTTATATCGAATTTAAGTGAATCTTGTCTATCATACTTTTTAAAAATGATTAATTCTGTTATGATTAGTGGCAGTTTTCCTATTTCTTGGAAATCTCAAATAGTTATTCCAATTTTAAAACCCAACAAAAGTCCATCAAATAGTTCGGCTTACCGCCCTATTGCTCTTTCGTCAGTATTGTTAAAAATTTCTGAACATTTAGTTAAAAATCGTCTAGAATGGTATTTAGAAAACCGTAGACTATTATGTGAGAGTCAATTTGGATTTAGGCGGGGAAAAAGTACCCTTGACAGTTTAAGCATATTTATCACAGATATTAGGTTAGCTTTTTCTGACAACCTTTCTATTGTTTCAGCCTTTCTAGATATAACATCTGCTTATGACAATGTTGTTATATCTATTTTAAAATATAAACTTCATCAATTGGAAGTTCCCATTATACTTTCTAACTTTATTTTAAATATGTTATCTGAGAGGTGCATTAATCTTCTACTCGAGGATTCTAGTTATGAATCTAGAACCGTATGGAAAGGTCTACCTCAAGGATCAGTTCTTAGTCCTTTATTATACAATGTTTACACCCAAGATCTTGAATCATCTTTAGATAGTGAAGTGAAAGTTCTTCAATACGCAGATGATCTTCTTTTATACTGCTCTCACCGTTCTATTGCAACGGCAAGTTCTTCACTAACATCGTCTCTTAATATTTTAAAAAATTGGCTTGATCGCAATGGTCTTGATTTGGCCCCTTCTAAAAGCACTGTGGTTTTATTTTCAAGAATGCGTCTTCCTCCTCCCATTTCTGTGTATTATGATGGCAATCTCATACCTGAAAAATCTACTGTAAAATTTTTAGGAGTATTTTTAGATAGTAAGCTTACGGGGATTCCTCATTCCGAGTACATCGTCGCAAAATGTGAAAAGCGATTAAATATGTTAAGATGTCTGTCAGGGGTCTGGTGGGGTGCTCATCCATTTTCTTTGAAGCTGCTATATAATGCATTAGTAAGAAGTGTTATAGATTACGGAACTTTTTTATTAGAACCTGGAAATAAAGCTGCATTTAAGAAATTAGATAATATTCAATCAAAAGCATTGAGAATAGTCTCGGGAGCTATGAAGTCAAGTCCAATTAATGCTTTACAAGTCGAATGTGTGGACCCTCCACTCTCCCTCCGTCGCCAGTATCTTTCTGATAAATTTTTATTCCGATCCTTGCAGTTTTCTAATCATCCACTGCGTTCTAAACTTCAATCTCTTCTCGATCAAATCAACTCTTCTAATTATTGGTCCCAAAAAACTCTGCCTTGTCTTGTTCAAAGCTATAAAAAATATATTGCTTTACAAGCTCCAACTTATCATTCAGTTTCATTGCCTCTTTTTTCCAGTTGTTATGAATCATTAGTGTCCATCCCAGACATTCACTTTAACTTAGGTATAAATAAACAAGATAATTCAGCAAATTGTTCATTTAATTATATTAAAGATAAAAATTGGGCAAATTGGCATAATATTTATACTGATGCTTCTAAGCACTCCATCTCAGGAAATGTGGGAGTTGGAGTATACCATTCTCAATATAATATAGTACAGAAAGTTAAACTTCCACCTGAATCTTCAGTATTCACTGGCGAATGTTTTGGTATTTTTAAAGCTATTGAGTATATCCATATTATGAAATTAAAAAAAACTGTCATATTTTCGGATTCTTTAAGCGCATTGCAAGCTATAAAAAAAATTCCTTTTAAATCCCAAACCGTTTTTCCTGTCATTCTATTTATTAGGAATCTTCTGTACAAATGTTCCCAATGTGGACTTACCGTCTCCTTTGCGTGGATTCCGGGTCATAGCAACATTATGGGTAATGTTAAAGCCGATCATCTGGCTAATGAAGCTGTAGACTGTGGAGATAGATTTCCTTACACAAATTATAGTCATGATCTGGCGAGTCTGCCCATGAAATTCCTTCGGGAGGCTTGGAAGGATTCGTGGGCAGAGAGCAGTAAGTCCAAAGGTAAACTGTACTCATACTTACAATCTTGTATTCCTATAAAACCCTGGTTCTTTAAATTTAATTTTGGAAAGGTTGCTACCAGCTGCCTTATTCGCATGAGGTTGGGACATGTTTGTACTCCAGTGCATCTTGCCCGACTCCATATTACTAATAGTGACCTTTGTGAATGTGGTGAAAGTGTGGGGGATTTGAACCACATTTTCTTTGCTTGTCCTCTTCACGATCATGGTCCTTTTTTTGATTCATTGATTTCCTATTGCATCCCCTTTCCTACATCTATTAATGTATTACTGGCTTCCAATGATCCTATAATATATAAATATCTGTCACTATTTATTAATTTCAACAATATTCGTGTTTAATATCTATTTAGTTTTGTTTATTTTGTTACTATTATCCTGATCCTTTCCAATGATATTCCTATTCCAAATTCCGCATCCTAAATTAAATGATTCCTATTTCTACCAAGTTTCCCCGTTTTTGTTAGTGGCATTGCGCAAATAGCGACTTGCCAAAGAAAAAAAAAAATAAATAAATAAAAAATAATAATAATAGTAAAGAAAAAGTCACAGTTTGATTACAGGTGTCATTATGTGCCTAATTGCGGTGAAATTAGAGCCATTTTAAGAGCAAGTGTGTTGAAAAATATGTGTAGGTATCTATGTAGCTTTTATACATAGAAGTTAAAGAAGAAAATTGCGTAGGTACAAATCTGTGCTTATTAACAATGGCGCCATTTAAAAGTTCATTCGAAGCAACATAAAGTTTTATTTCATTAATTTCATAGCATATAATCCAGAAAAACAAAACTAATTTTTGTTTTCATAAGCATAACATTCTTGCAATATATTGTACTTATGCTAATATTTTATTGCCTTTGCGGTTTTTGCGGCAGATATTTGTGTAGGTACCTAAGCAGCAGTTTGTAAACAGCTATAGGTTCGTGTATCAGAAGTGCGTGGTCATATTTAAAAGGTATCTAGCCATCAAACTGAATAATTTTCTCTATGGGACCAACATCGAAATCGCGAAAAAATAATCAGACACAAAACTACAATACCTACTCGACCCAAACGTATGAGACAGCTGATTATTTTTTTGCCATTACGATGTTCGTCCCATAGAGAATGTTGTTCAGTTTTATGTTCTGATTCACACCCTTATAAATTGACAAACCACGGATTTCTGATACCTGTTGTAGAGCAAGTCGCAACTTCGCAAGTAAGCAAATAATAATAATTGGATTGAATATAAGGGCTAGAATATGTAATTGATATTGCACGTGTAACATGCTTACTATACATGTGAGTTACACACGTCACTGCATGGATTTATTGACACTATAATAATAGAGTGATCATAGGTACTATGCAGTAGGCTATACAGGGTTATTTGTGAAACACCGGCAATGCTTTAAGGGGTGAAACTACTCATCAATACGAACAACTTTTACTGCGGGACGAACCATGAAATCGCGAAAAAAAAATCAAACTTTTCATACATTTTGATAGAGCAAGGTTAATCTTTTGTATGAAAAGTTTGAAATTTTTTTCGCGATTTCATGGTTTGTCCCATAGTAAAAGTTGTTCATATTGATGAGTAGTTTCACCCCTTAAAGCATTGCCAGTGCTTTACAAATAACCCTGTAGGTATAGATCAACTTAAAATAG
The DNA here is from genome assembly GCA_932294325.1 of Allophyes oxyacanthae. NCBI lineage: Eukaryota > Metazoa > Arthropoda > Insecta > Lepidoptera > Noctuidae > Allophyes > Allophyes oxyacanthae. The sequence continues at coordinate 10,603,414 of OW028613.1, read as the reverse complement.
CCCCAGTTCCGCAGTTACCTACGATAACAGATACATAAGCTATCTCTATTTTCCAAGATTTCACCACCCAGAAGCTCGATATACTTGCTAACTGGTCAATTTGTCATGCGATAGCACTCTAAATTGTTTACTTGTTATTTGTTTTGCGATGACGTGTGATTCTAAAAAACCGACTAAGTGCGAGTCGGACTCGCGCACGAAGGGTTCCCTACCATTATCTACAAAAACGGCAAAAAAATCACGTTTGTTGTATGGGAGCCCCCTCAAATATTTATTTTATTCTGTTTTTTAGTATTTGTTGTTATAGCGGCAACAGAAATACATCATCTGTGAAAATTACAACTGTCTAACTATCACGGTTCATTAGATACAGCCTGGTGACAGACGGACGGACAGCCGAGTCTTAGTAATAGGGTCCCGTTTTACCCTATGTGTACGGAACCCTAAAAATGAGCAATCTAAAGTGAAATCTGGTAACTATATTTTATTGAGTCACCATAGATCATGCAAGAGAAGAACAAAAGTTTCAGTTTCGTTTTGAACCTACATAATTATGTAGGTTCTATAATTATAGTTCGTAAATAACATATTGGTACGTCCTATGAAATTTAAAATTATAGGCAGATATGCGTACGTAAAAAAATAATTCGTAAGTTCTTACGTATTCTTCAAATAAGAATCATGAGAATTGAGATAGGTACTTTCGCATTCTTCAAAAATACTGAACTTTTCAACTTGTTCGAAGCTGAATGTGGTTTAAAGCACTTAAAATAAAATTATCTAAAAGTTGTATTTTTGTTGAAAAGCTTTTTTGCTGAGGCAACCTGGGGATAGAACTTTTTTTAATTAAACCAATATTGTAACTTTGTGATTTTTACTGTTGACTGCCAAAGTTTAATTTAAACAAAACGCTATTTTGGCCTTTATTCGTTGTGATTACTTGTAACTTGCAAGTAATGAGTTGTTCTGGCTCTAGAGAACAATGGAGAACTTTGCGAAATTGTCAATATCAAAGTTTTTTAATCGCTATAAGTTGTTTAAGCTTTCAAATCATTGAAGAAAGGTTAGTTCTTATGCCACAAAGGCTATTCTAGTTGTAGACAAGTTTCTTGTACATAGATACAATATTCCTTCATAGGAAAAAATTGTAAATTGTGCGGTCGTACATACCTGACTACTTCTTTATTTTAGCTGTCCTTGATTGTTCTCTTCATAGCAGTACAAATATAATTGTTATTTTCGACTTCAACCTTCTAAAAGCAATTAATATAACACAGCATATTATTTTTATTTCTTTACTTTTTCTATCAACTTCATACTTTATGTCGCATTCTTTTTGTATATCTACCCTCACATCTTTGACCTTTCGCTTGACCTTCGTAAGCGCTTAAGTAAAGTTTGCCTTTGTGCAAGGGATTCTTCCAGTGAAGCGAATAATGATCCTGTCATCCCCGAACCTACATTTTCTCGAGTCTGAATATGTAGGATCCCTGACACGCAACAACTAATAGATTAATTATAGATTATTATAAACTAATAAAAATATAATAATGTGCAAACCAAAAAACTTTCTGGCAAATTATTATAAAAGCTTTCCTAACAAAAAATTAAACAATGAGATAGTAAATCCAATTAAGAAAACAAACGAGGCAGTAATGCAACAGATTCTATTAGAAATAACACTGATTTTTGTTCTTATAAATGGAAACTTTTTTTTTGTTTTTTTTTTTATCGTGGTAAAATTATCAAATGAGTCCTCCCACCCCGGGCAGGGCGGGAGGGACTGTCAGACTTGTACTGACTAAAATCCACGGTGTTCCTTCAATAGCCCTTTACGTTCCGGGGTCACGGTAATGAGATAAGTCCCGCGACCCCGGCAGGCTTCGGCCCTCTACAGGGGGGGCCCCGTCATCTTGCTGACGTTCTTTGAGGCGCGCGTGGAACACAACGCGCCGTCGACCCGGGCATGGTCCATGGTCGGACAGCGAGTTGCCCTTTACTCGCTGTCCGCATGCCCGCGCTTACGGTGGCCGAAGTTCGTCGGCCGGCGCCCGACGCCGTGGGCGACTACCACTGCGGCTGGGCTGGAGGGAGGACGCCATCCTCTCCCTCACGCGGCCCGCCTCCCCCTTCGATAGCATGACTGCTTCGCAGAAGGAGGCAACCGCTTCCCACTCCGTCTCGCCCCGCAGCATGGCCTCGACCAATGCCGGGCGCGAGAGGTCTCCGCCTATCGCCGCCCTGAGGACACGTCGGTGCTCTGCCCAAGCGGGGCAGTCTTGCACCGCATGCTCTACTGTGTCCTCAGGGCGATCCTCGCAGTGGTGACACCCAGGCGTTTCTGCCTTCCTCATCAGACACAGGTACCTCCTGAAACTTCCGTGTCCGGTGAGGACCTGCGTCATGCGGTAGGTCAGGACGCCGTGCCGCCGATCCAGCCACTCCTCAAAGAGGGGTCTTACCGCCGCGATTGGAAACTTATAGGCAATCATTCTCAAATGTCTCGACATCCGAGATATTTGAAGTAATACTTTGAAAAAATAATGGTACTTACTGGGAAATGACTTCCCATTTTCCTTATAATTCGCCGATCCCAAATTCCCAAGTAAAAAAATCAGACAGGTTGATTTACAATCAAAGACTCGAGAAATCCGTTTTCCTGGCGCTTTTTATTAGGAATTTGCCAATTATTATTTGTGTAACGAACCATAAATACCGTATCTCCGATAAGTATTACTATTTATTCTGCTATATTTAATTACTGATAATATCCCATTTATATCTACGTTGTGTCTATAATTCTATAACAATATTATATTATAATTGGATCCCTCCAATAGCCCACGTTCAATTGGTAGAAATATAATCGATCTGTTTTTTTTTTTTTTTTTTTTTTCCCAGGTATTTTTAAAAATACCGTTATAATCTCATATATTGCGCGACAAACAAACAAAATAGTATTAAACCATTCATCATTCTTTTCCAATTACATAAAGGGGTGGATGATGCCGTTACGTCTCATTGAAATGTCCCCTGGCATGGCGGTTTTCAGTGGAATGAAACAACGAAACATGGTTGTAAGCTAATAAACGTTAATGGGCTATAAAATACAGGATAACAAATGAATGGAGGAAGCACTCAGCACAGATTAACGTGCTGTTAACAATGTTAACACGTGGAATATATAAAAAACATGAGTAATTACTAATTAGTACACAGAACATTAACGTGGCCGCGTAAAATATTTCCACTAAAACGTGCCATTTTCCCACTGTGTAGTTTTTGTTTACGATTAGAAGGGAAGGGGATACGTAAAGATACTAAGTATTACGTACAGATTTACGTCAGTTATTATATAATATTTAAATACATAATAAATACCATAGTCATACTTAGATTGTTACCTCATACCTCCTAAAACTTTTAAGTCTGTACCTGAACATTATGATAGAAACAAGCGGTTTCTTTAATTTATTCCATTACTGGTGTCTCTGCGTGGCTCTGTGCTATATTGCCTAAAAGTAATTAACTTCGCCGTTATTAATCTTCGCAGACTTTGTTGGGAATGCGTCACTTTAACACTTTCTATCTTGCTCGACCAACTTTCCAGAGATGATTTTTATTCGGCAAATTATATTATGCGTGTCTTTCATAACATTTTACAATCTAGAATCTCCTCATTGAAAAAAACTGAACTTCTAATTCCATATTTAACAAAGAATACTACTTAAGGCGTTCAGATTTTACACAATTAGTATTAAAGCTGGCTGCATCCTATATAACAATCACTTAACATTTTAGTTTACTGTAAATAACAATAATTACATTCAATATACTCTCTACGTGATTAATCAAATTTTTTTGCTGACTGTACGACCGACTCTGCAAAGTAGTTTAGTATCTAATATTTTATAATAATGCTTCCATTTCCTGTCACGCTGCTATAATAGTCCACTTGACAATATATTTCCTAAAGATGAAGTGTAAATGACAGCGATACGACGTATTACATTTCTACGTTAACTATTTGACATTCTGTGGCCAGAACGTAAACAGCACAGAACACAGAAAAGAGGTGTAAACAGTGAAATAAGAGCTCTAAATTAGGTTCAACAATGTTTTCTCACAAGTACGAAATGTTCTCATTGTGAAATAAAAAAATTGGATACTGTTTCCACCTCTTACCTAATAATCTAACAGTTATTAATTGTCACGCCGCCAGTCTGCTATCTTTGAAGCGTGGCACGTTCCCAAAGAAGACGTGTAAGTGACAGTGATACGTTTTACATTTCTACGTTCTCGACGTGATATTCTGAGGGCGGACCGTGAAGGTAGAAATTGGAACTCTTTTTATTACAAAATGTATATCAAATAACAAAACTAGCATCTCAATTATTTCGGTAGAGATCTCATCACAGTTTACTCTCATAAAGTTGGCTTAACTCCGTCGACGTGTATGAACACAATATTTATTACTGCGTCATAAAACATGAGCATAAAGGTAAGATACAGAATTAATAACTGATAGACATAAATAATACTAAGGTAATAATGGACGGGCTTTCTAATATATAAGCTAATTAAGCTCTCTGTTTTTTTACTAGACATAATACGTAGAATACTGTCTATTTTCTACACTAATAGATCATAATAAATATAAAATCTGATAGCATAAAACTATAAGTAGGTACTTTACTAAGATCTCCGTTGGAGTAGGTTATGAGTGCTTATTAAAGAGGGAACAGTAGGCTAATTCACGTAACTAAAGAAGTGCAGTTGCCGCGCAGTTGCAATAGAATAGAATAGAATAGATCTTTATTTCATGTAAACCAGATACAGGCACTTATGAAATGTCGAGACTCTAGGTGCACGGTTCCAAATAGTAGACCCTATGGAGAAGAACCGGCAAGAAACTCCATGGTAACTCTTTTCAAAAAATAGATTATAATCTTTATCAGTACAATGTTGCGGTAAGAGCTGCGAGAATAATGTAATTTAATGTGAATAAAAATAAGACTAGGATAATAATGATTTGCCTGTGAATAAGATTGCCATGGCAGTTACAAGCTGACCAGTTCCGACAGACGGCACCCGTTCACGAGTATGACGCATGCATCCGCGTCGCCAAGCTCGACCACAATGAAGGGAACTCAACGGCAATAAAATATTGATCAAAACAACACATTTGGTAATCTTCTTCTTCTTCTTTCGTTATGGCAATTGAGCCGATGTCGACTATTCTGCCATTTGGTATCCTCTGAGCTTCAGTGAGATATGCTCGCGTCAAGTACCAGAGTCACTGCAATACGATCGGCGCGTCTTCAAATTACGTGAATTAGCCCTTTGGTTGGTATCAGATTTTATAAAATATTTACCTATATCCAAGATACATACGAGAATCGTAGGTCGTAGCGGGATATTCCGCTCAAAATTGGAGCTACCATTGGGGAACACTGCTCTTATGCAGTGTTGTGTTCCTAACGCAAGCAAGTCCGCCAGTGCGCTTAGGGGAAGCGTCGCGTTAGCTGTACCCCCCTACTGCTAACACGACGTTAGTATCTAGGTATCTACTACTAGTCCCACGGTCGGCAACGCGCGAGTGATGCCTCTGGTATTGCAAGCGTCCATAGATTACGGTAACCGCTTACCATCAGGCGGGCCATATGCTTGTTCGCCACCTTAAAGTATAAAAATGAAACAAAAATACGTACTGACGTTTTAGAATAACAACAACAAATCTTTTTTGATACTTTTGACTATTTATTCAGCGTTATTCAGTGCTGCTAGAGTACGCTTGAAATGATCAACACAAAGAAACAGTATACAACTGATTTATTACAAAGAAAACTTCCACGAAATAACAGTTTATAATGTAGTAGTACCCTTAATATAAATCCCTTATAAAATCCTTTCTATACCTTTCTATTTTCCTTTTATACGGAGAGTGCAGTTTATATCTTATTTCTGAAATATCAAATATTTCGTCACGGTTGTATTTACCAAATATGCCTTTCATGACGTAAGTTTTCTGTATCTGAAAACGTGCTTTTAGAAACTGTATCGACAATTTATAAAGAGTGCACCGCGTGGGTGAGAACTCGGTGATTAAATCCTCGTAAAAGTGTGTAAGATTGTGTTGGTGTATCTAGAAATAGTCGCACGCTCACCAAGAAATGTAAACAAAATAATATCGGAAAAGATTTCACACGTTCTTCACAAGTTATAAGTAACGCAGAAGGTTAAGAAAAATATAATGTAATTGGTTAATGAGAATTCATAAAGACTTGCTGTGTAATAAACTATATTATAATAGAGTTGTTTATTTGTTTAAGAACAAATGTTCAACAAAGTAATGTTCAGCTTGGTAAGTAGTTTTATTATATGTAATTAAAAACCTATAAAATAGAAGCCCCATTTCAGAAAATCTACGTACATAATCATTTAATAATTGTAGTTGTAAAAATATATAACCGTGCTGGTGAGTTTATGACTTACAAAATGAGAATATAATTATTGTTGATGTCAGTATCAGTTTAGAAACAAGCTTCGGTTCAAAAGACCATAACGCAACTTTCTGAGCAAGAATTAGACGAATTAGAAGAATTAGAAGTGATAAAATATAACTGTGCATCTTAGAAATATTGTGTAACTAACTATGCAGTAATTGGTGACATTGTTACTAAGTACCTATTATATATATAACAATATTTCAACGTAACCTTTTAAAAGGATTAAGTTTAAGAGTTTACTAGATATTTTGAGTTTTTGAAAACTTTCATCTTTTACGAAGTATGTACACACCATGTACATTCTTAGGTTTCACTGGCTAAAACAAACCCTTAGCAGCACAAAAAACCTATAGTCCGATACGCGTTCGTCAAAGAGATTCTCCTATAAGTTATGTTTAGTTACAATTAATAGCTCGGTATCTGATATTTACCATTTGTCCCCAATTCAACTGCCGTTATTGGAACGATAATAATTGAGTGCATGTTTATTGGAATTGTTCCCAAAGTTTGTTTATGGCTACGAGCATGTTCAGATATTGTAGCATAATTTTTGTGATAGTTGCTTCTCAAAAAAATGTTTGCCGATAGAACAGAAGTGGTACCTACTCTCAAGGAACTCTCGCGATCATATAATTATACCATACGACACTACAGAACAGTCCTTCGTATTACGTAAGGACATTCTAGGTAAAACAAAACAAAACACCAAAGTCCTTGGTAAAGGCCAAGACAAAGCGTGTGACGACCCCAAAACCTGGCACCCATAAACTGAAGACGATACCTGGAAAAGCTAGATTCAGAAGGCCGAGAACCGAGTAGTCATATGCAACTTGAGAGAGGCATTATGTCAAGTGCGGTGGTGCGAAATCTATGTGTGCTTAATTGGACAAAAACGAACAAATCTTGCAAAGGCCTGACGAATTCAAAGAAAAACAAGCATGTATTTTGCCGTTGATGAACGTTGTAAAAACGTCAATGACTCTCCAAAATAGACCATCGTGTTATCCCGACAATCTTTCCTCGTTCGTTCAATTTGCATGCCGGGACATCACGACATGCAATGTTCATCTGTGGCATGAATACATCGATGAATATGCATCGTTTATTCAGATGAAAATATGGTGTCAAACGTGTCCCATTATTTGTTTACAGCACTTCTTTCATTAATTGCACTACACATTGTGTTCTCTGCGGTTATATAAAAATATATTATACTTACAGCCACAATTGTTTTATTATCGGTCGACTCGCACATTACTTAAACTTGAATTATATTTCAGTCTATTTGCCAGTATACTAATAAGGTTTAAGTACTTACATAATTCTTAGGAGACTGTAGGTCCCAACATAAAATAAATTTAAAAAATCGGCGTGGGCACAAAGCAGGATACTACCGCTAGATGTTTTCATCAATTCGATCAATTACTTAGATCTCACCTTTGCCAGGCATCCCGACCCTCTACAGTGCGACGTATAATATGCAATAAGCATCATAATTATAAAAAAATAAAAACTTTGCTCTGCTCTTTCTTCATAGCAACACAACAACAATACAATTTTAATATAGTCATTCCAGTAGTTTTCCGCGATGTGGGGAGGTCAACTATGTTTTTTTTTGTCTCCTCAGAATCGTTCTCTTCAGTAGACACAACATTCGAGTCAATGAAAAGCGTCTGGGCCGAGGTAGAGGACTGCAAACTTGAAAACGTTGAATTTCGTAGTCAGCGTTCTTGGTCAACCGGATTCGAGCTGGTTTGATTTTCTTGGGCGTTTCTTCTTTAAACGGTAGAGGCAATCCCTCTCCGCACCTGAAAGTAGGTAGTTTTGGTCTATCGCAAATGGGATTATGGGTTATTATTTTGCTCTTCCTTGTTTTCGGTCTCGACATTTTATTTTCCAATCGTCGCTACAAATTTGTAAGTTGCAAATTTGTTTTGTTTGATATCAAAATATCAGCAATACTCTTGTCTATGAAATACAGTTTAATTTGTCCCACTAGTACCTCGCTAGCTCGCTTTTTCGTGAGCGGCGACCGTGCCTCGACAAATATTCAGAGCAATCTTCCGGAGGGTATGACGTCATTGGTTATCAATATTATTAATTTAAGAGTCTGTTTTTGTCATCAGATAGATCTTTACAATAATATAATTATTACTTTTGTAACTTATAAACTTCAGTAGCACGAAGCTTTCAAATGTAGTTACATGTTTTTTCTGTCGCAATTTTAGTAGAATGACCCCTGAACTAAGTAAAAATTTCATCGAATTCACGTCAAAAGAATTTTCACACTGGAAAAGAAAAGGGTTTACGAAACCATTATTATTAACTGAAATGAGAAACGTCGGAGTAATTCGTATCTATAGAAAAAGCGGAGGGCAAAAGTGCAGGGAGCGACGATTAAAATGTCTCCTAAGCTCCTTATTTTTCTTTTTATTCTGAAGGAGACTGTAATATTTCAGTCAAATGGAATTTTAATGAGAGTATGGCTTTTATTCTTATTCTTTATTGTACACGAAAATGAGATAAAAGACAAATACAATTGAGATGGTATGTAGTGTATGTACACAGGCGAGCTTAACCCAAATTTGAGTTTTCTACCAGCAAACCTTTGAGTGATAGAGAAAGTTTATTGGTAAATGAGGGTACAGTCAAGTGCTTATGTGCCGTGTGTTGGAATTAAAGTCAAATGGTTTTTTAAATAAAACGTAGTAGTAAAAATAATAGGAAAAGTAGTAAGTACATTAAAAAATACTTGTGATGATGGTAACCAAAGTATACGAAGTAAGAACCTAGATAGAAGTCTAAATATACAGGAACGTTCCATATGAACATTCCAAGAGTGCGTGGATAGCCAAAGCCGAAACTATAAAAAACAGTGAAAAATACTGTAAGGCGTCTAGGGGCCCATTTTGATAAAATTTAAAACAAAATCATTAGATTTTTGAAAAATTAAATTTACTAACCGGCAATCGATTATAAGAATCCAATTCTGTGAAAAAGTAATTATAAACGGCCAACTAAAAGAAAGAACGAATTTTTAACAAAATACTATTGTATTTTTCTTCCATCTACTTGTCTAACAATAATTTAAACAACGATTAATTTTTCAAAAATCGAATGATTCAGTTTTTGTTTGTCTACAACATTATTACTTATATGCTAAAGCCGAAAGAAGGTTATTTAATAATTGTACTCATCATTATGAACAACTTTTACTATAGGATCAACAATTTAAATTTAACTCGTGTATAAATGTGGTTGAATCTATATCTTTATCTTTATATCATTCGACAAAAGTTTATTTAAACTTAAACAATATCAAAAATTGAAAATCAATTTGGTAAAGATACACAAAGAGTGGGTTGGCATTTGATTATTATTAAGTAACTCTGAACTCAAACAATAATAACTAAACCTACTTTTATTACAGTGATTTTCCGAATTTTGTTAAAACAAATTAATTAAGAAATTTGAAACCAAATAATCGCTGTATCACTACATAGTATAAAATAAAGTCGCCAGTCGCATCTGTCTGTTGGTTCGTTAACTACTTCATAACTAACGGATTTAGATGCGGTTTCACTATCATTTTGAGCATTAATTTCTTCCGAAAGGTTTATAAGTAATACTTTCATATTCAATGTAATAATTAGAGATGTTCCGACTAGTCGGTAAAGCCGACTATCCGGCCACTTTCGTAGTCGGCGACTATTCGGCAAAGAGCGCCGACTATCCGGCTTCTTACTTTGTATGTATATCTCAATAAAAACCATACACGAGACTTTCACTTAACAATTCACTTAAATATTCAATAACAGTATTGTCTTTAAATTTTCACTCCAAAACACCGCTCTGACCAGTGCAAAAGCAAAAATCAAGAAACAATGCGAATTAAACAAAACATGTTCCTGCTGCTCGCAAGCGGCGGTTGCGACTTGCGCGCGAATCAGCTGTAAACAAACCGTCACGGTTTCCGAATGGGTCCAAAACCATGATGCTCGCTCGACTAGTCGATCTCTTAACAACCGACTAATCGGCTAGTCGGCTAAAGTAATAGTCGGCACATCTCTAGTAATAATAGTAGAGAAATTGCACCCGTGCGATACCGGGGGCGCGCGGGCATCGCTAGTAACTATTCACTTCGACCGGTAGTAGGTACCTACCTACCAATAGGTACCTAAGCTATCAGGTACTTACCTAATAAAAATATCAGTCTACTACAGCATTATTTTTAGTACTGCTAAAGCTAAAAGAAGGTTATTTTGTACTCATCATTATGAACAACTTTTATTTTGGGACGAACACGGAAATCGCGAATCAAAAATCAGCTGTTCCATACTATGTATACGTATAGGCGAGTAATATTGAATTATTTGTAAGGAACAGCATATTCTTATTTTTCGCAATTTCATGGTTGGTCCCATGGCAAAAATTATTCATAATGATGACTAGGTACATTAACCACCTTTCAGCTTCACATATCCTACTAAAAATAATGTTGTATGGTACCTACGTATGACCGAAGCTGAGATAGGTTGTATTATAATACATTAAATATCATAATATTAGACATAAAATCTTGATTATATTATCTGTAATCTTCGTATAAACCTTATTACAGGATTTATAGCGTGCATTAATCTTCCACGTGGTTAGACTACCAATTTATAAAACAAGTAGCGACATCTAGTGGCTCTTAGAAAAAACAAAATGTTTAATTTAACGCCATCTACAGCTTATAAAGATAACTAAGATAATCGCTCGGTACCCAGGTTTCTATGTAAAGAGCTTATTTACTACATAAGGGCACCACTAGTCTGCTCGCAGTATAAACAAAGATAGCTGAAAATAAACACAAAAAGCAGTAGAGGATAAGATAGACGATAATTTAATAAGTATTCCCATGAAAAACAAATAAAATGTTTGATGTTAGTACTTCGTAGTCAGGTACCATGTAAAAGTACCTACGAATGGGTAGGTACAGAGAAAAATACATTTTATTTGTGATCGTGACTGGTATGAAGATATAAGAACGATAAATAAGTTCGTTTTTATATAATACTACCTACTTTTGTTTTTTATTACAGTTTGATAAGTTATCTTCAGTTCTACATACCGGAGCTGCGACAGTTGGGACGATTTTGTTTTCCTAGGGACGTGCTCACGGAACATAGAAAGAAACCACTTTTCTGTGTTCCGTGGACGTGCTTATATTCCGTATTACAGGAGGGGACGGCACGTTCCACTAGAGATCATGCAGTGCAGAAGAAGACCACAATAACGTTGGAGATTCTACAGCCAGGCCGCAGGTTGTGAGTGGTTTTAGTGGACAGCAGACCGATATAACCGTTCAAGTCTTTCGGATGAGCGGTATCCAAAGAGACTTCTTCACATAAAAATAAAAGATGCTTTAAGGCTCTACCTTTCCTGTCCCGATCCCTTTAATTGTACTTATCATTATGAACAACTTTTACTATGGGACCAACCCAAAAGTCGTGAAAAAATATCAGCTGTTCTACGAGTAATATAGAACTAGTGGTCGCCCAGTGGTCGAAATTCGACCACATATTATAATGTTTCATATATAAAGTTTTCTGCATTTCTTTTCCATATAAACTTTAACTATGCAAAATCTCAACCTCCTCCGTGCGCGCATGCTTAAAAAGGGGTACAATGTTTTCTCTTATTACGTATTAAAACCTAGATTATTAAGTACTATGGAACAGCTGAATTTTTTTCGCAATTTGTGTGTCCCTTAGTAAAAGTTGTTCTTAATGATGAGTAAAATAACCCCTTAAAGGGATCGGGATTAAAAAGTTAGAACCTTGTATACATCACGTTCAATTTCACTATATTCATCAAGTTTTCGTTCATCAACATACTATAATACAGGGTGTAGTAAGTGACATCGTAACGAAAACTGATAAGTACCATGGATTCAGTACATCATTCTGGAGCCCTTAGTATCAGAATATAGGACCGGTCTTTTAAAAAAAATTACGATTCTGTTCGCAGTTATTATAACTAACTAGAAAATCTACGAATAAAATCGTTAATTTTTTGATAAGACCGATGGTAAATTCTAACGCTGAATGGTCCAGAATCATGTACTGAATTCACGGTTACAGTTTTCGTTACGATGTCACTTACATCCTGTATATAGGCGGATACCGCTATAATATGCCCTAATAATATTCCCGCTCTTATTTCCCAGGGGGTGAGGAGGCAACTCATACGCTGTATTTTCAATTTTATTATCGACAATGTTGTCATTGTACGTACATACAACAAATTATGTTAGTTACAACCATGTTTTAACACAAGTAACATCACGCCTGCTTTTCCTGCAGGGTTAGGCAGAGAGGGGTGAACTGTTTTACACTCACATTTCATCGATACCATCTTCCATGTAATAGGGAGCGATTACCCGCTACTGGGCACGATTCTAAATTCCAGGCTGCTACTGGGAATTTTCTACCAGAAAATACATATCGATTTCACTTGTCCCGACCTACAAATCGATTCCTAGGTTGAGACAAGTGTAATAGATAAGAATTGTCTGTTAGACCTGCCATGATCTGCAGTTGTGTTTGCGGCCACTATCTCACCAATTGTGCAGTCATGTTTCAAATCAGTTACCTATTCATGTGAAGCACTTAAAAATACATAATTAAAACTAAATAAGTAGGTTGATATTACTCTGTGTCATGTACACAGATATAGATTTATATCATTATCAATATCTGTGGTCATGTATTAGGTATAATAATATTATATCTAATTAACATTGAAGTAGGTACCTACTTAGTCCACCTATTTGTATTTAGTTAACAGATCGTGTCACGTCAGAAGGCTAATGCTCTATCACGGAGTTTAATTGGTACTACCTAAGTACACATACTAGTATGTAGCAAAGTACCTACGAGCATATAGAGCATAATTGTGTCTACCTAGGGCTGCCATCACCTGAATTGCCAACACCGGACAAAGGTTTGAAAAACCCCGGCCATTTTGGTCGATACCGGGATTTTTCCTCGGACGCCCTTAAAAGTATGAAATTTTCATTTTTATATATTAATTATATAGCCAAAATAGTAGATACTTTTTATTTGTCTATGCATTGCTAAATTTTCTATGTCACACTCACAAATTACCTAACACTTTAAATAAATAGGCGCAATATTTAAAAAAAAAAATAGAATAAATAAATAGAAATAGTACTCGAACAACACAAATTATATATTACGTACTCTATTGAAGAAATTAGGTACCTAATTAACAAACAAAAAAATTAAGAACTCTTTTCTTTGTCACTCAAGTCATAATTATACGTGATTTGTGTGGTGCTGGAATAGTTAACGAACGAAATTGCCAACGTGACGGGCGTCCGGGTTTCTCCCGGACACTTTTTAGACCCCCCCCCCCCCCCCCCGACACCCCCGGACGCACTCCCCACTAGAGGGAAACACGGACGGATGGCAGCCCTATGTCTACCTAACCTGTCTGTATAACAAAGCGACCCTGAAGCTTGCCTTACTTAGTTAATGTATGTTTTATGATCCCGCTATTATGCTTATATTATTTCTCACTGTTTTAATAGCCAACTTTAAAAGAGAAGTTGTCTGATTTCAGACTACCTATATCCTTATGCGGGTGAATTATTTTTTGTCTGTCTTCTACCAGCTTAACTCACCACGGTGGTTCGGTTTCGGCATGGACCACGGTGCTAAGCCTGTTAGGGCACATCTCGGGGTCAGACGGTAAAAAGGGGCCACAGATACGTCCCGGGGGAAACTGTAGACACACCTACATTATCTCATTATGCTTTCAGTGTATTTATTATTGAAGATTCTTAATTTTACAAAAGAGTATCCAGTGAGTTTATTGTAGGCTCTAAGTACTCCATAAGATAGAAATAGAATAGAATAGAAATACTCTTTATTGTACTGTATTGTAAGATAATAGATACATGACCGATAACTTTATAAATGTACCTACACCTTTTATTAGACCCTGCTTTTCCAAAGCTTTTATACCTAATATACATTCTTATGTCTATAAAACAGTCGGTAAAATCGTCAGTGAAATAGCTCCAGATTACTGAATTAATTTGCTCCACTGTGCTCAGCAATTGTCGCCGGATGGTAATTGCCGTTGTAAGAACAACTTAAGTGGGTACCTACTAAGCTGTCAGGGTATTATTCATAGCCATCATAGGTATTTTTTTGTTGATTTCAATAGGTACTACTGTAATATTGAAATATCACACGTTTACGTAGATGTACTATAACTGTGCTATAGTTCATATCAATGTATCTTATGTCTATTTACTTTGGACTCTAACAACACAATGCTCACATATCGCCAGAATAAAAACTGTACCTTTTCAAAATTATTGTAACATACCAAGTAGGTACATAAAAACCTATTCCTTTCGGCATTTCTTCACAGAGGTTGTCATGTAGAAAAATGGCAACTGTCGTTTGAATATGTGGACTTGATCAGTGAATAAACGAATTCCATTGTTCCTTTATGATATGAATAAGTAAAATATCAATACAATATCCGTACCTCTACCATGAGTTTTCCATGCAGTCTAACGTTCACGTTCACATGCAATATTTGTATAGTGACTTTAGGTCACTATTTATACCGCTAGAGGCGCTGAAAAAATTCTCATTCAAATATTGCATGTGAACGTGAACGTTAGACGGCACGGAAAACTCATGGTAGAGGTACCGGTTTGCTTACTAGTGCTACAATTTATTAGTACCTACCTACAGTTTTTGCCGATATCAAAAAGTTGCTAAAGTGCTGTTTTTGTCATCAATTTCTGGTTCCGCCGTCATCCGATGAGAGTATGGAAACGAACTGAAACTTTGCCTGATAGCTTCTAGTTTTACAACAAATGTTTATTTTACGGCAGTTTTAATGACAACATTGCGTGTAGAACCTTTTTGTGTAGGCCGTTTGAAGGGTTCCGACAACTCTATCAAGTTAATTGCATGATTTAATTATTGCTATAAGCAAAATTATACTATACTTATACTTACATGCTAAAATTTCAAAAATTATAAGTTAATTATTCTTTAATTACCTAAAAGATTCTCAGAAGTTATGAACGAGAACCGGTCTCAATTTTTAATCGGCCCCGACTGTTAAAGTCGCTATGTTCCACATAGAAATTCTACTGGACTTGATTTTTTCTTTACAATTTTTATTTAAAGTTCACTTTTTAAGCAGTCGGGATTTTTGAATTCTTAAATTAACTTTTTTTGATTTTACACTTTTTAGTTAGCATTTCTCATTCCAAATTATATTTAAACATTATAAGTTGTATAAATTACATATTTGTTTAATCAACATCATCGAAATTTATTTTAATAAACCTAATCATCAACAATTAGTCTAACAACTAAATTGTAGGTAGGTACTATTTATCTATCGAACTTCAACCGCGAAAGTCGTAACAACAACCAGTCCTATACAGTGGCGTGCACGACAAAAAGACATTGCCTACCCTAATAAATTAAGAATTAAGTAATACAAACGATAATGTCTATAATACCAGTTAATTTAAGTCTTAGGGTGAGGTAGCCAATCAGAAACCTCATTTAATTTGACAACACTACACTAAGTTATTTTTGCCTACCCTGTAAGAAATGTCTGTGCACGCCACTGGTCCTGTGCAAGTCGAACACGTGTGTGGTTCTGTAATCATCCCGGCGAGCCGCGAGATGCCCCGAACTTGACTGAAGTCAGAATGATCGGCATTGCCGACTAGTCGGCCTATTAATTGGCAATTTTCTAACCAATTGGTTGAACTGGCAGACTAATTAGTCTGCCAGTTGGCTGATCGGCAAAACCCAGTCTGCCCATCTCTAGTTCTTAAGGAACGTTGATTAAATAAATGCATTTTAAAATACAAACCACTAGTTACTTGGAATACAAAAAGAAAAGGTAAATGGCATCCTACATAGTTTCAACTGAATATATCATAGCATTTTTTTAAATTTAAGTAGGTAAGTACAAAGGTTATAAAATAATATTAACAATACTCCCTGTAGCTTGCCATAATACGAAATGAGGAGTTACCGACGCGGGACGTCGCCAAAGTAACTTTTTAATACCATTATTACTTAATACACAATATAATGTCAACCAAACAAGAAGATGACTACGGGGGGCTTCGCTTTCTTCGTAAACCTCCTTCATAATTTTTGCGCTTCGTTCACATGACACGAACTATGGATTGAATACACAGAGCTCCGCCGACTCAGCCTTACCTATGGAGTATGGTGTATTTTTTCTTAGCTATCTTACGAGTATAATGCAAACAACCTTTTCATACCTTCTTACAAACAAAGGAGTTAAGAAATTAAACAATTCCATAAGAGACAGTTGAGAGCAATTTTGTATTAAAAAATATTCAGTACACATTTTTCTTATCTATTATTCAGCCCTCGGTCTATAACAAGGGTTAAATAATTGAAAAAAAAAATGTACAAAGATTGTTAACCTAATAAGGGCCATGTTCACCGACAATATAACAGATGTTTAAAATGATATCGGTCGATTAACCCATACAAAAATTCATGTATTTGACGGCTGATTTTGCTCTAATCGTATGTTACGACTTACGTTGTCGGTGAACTTGGGCCTGAGACAGCTAAGAAAAACATACGTTATGTAGAAGGTAACTATTGGATAAGGTAATCAGTGGTTTTACTAATTTGGTAAACAGAGCCCTTATATAAATTATGTTTACATTATAAAAAGAGTAAGTACCTACTTATCCTACCTATATTTAAACCGTGAATCGCAACTTTCACCAATTTAGGTACTACCAGTTTGAAACTTCTTTGAAAATTGACATTACTGAAAAATATTGAGAGAAAGAAAGAAAATAATACATTTATTCAACACAGCAAAGAATAAAAACCAAAATGTAAAAGAGGTAGTAAACTTATAAAAAACGGACAAAAAACATTATAACCTAAAAAAATATATTTCTTATTCATTTCGAATTCTCTATATATGTACAGGTACACGGCTTTATCAAAGGGAACAGTTCGTGTACTCATTATCATGCGTACAATCCTATAATTATACATGATGTTAATTAAAGGACGTAAAACTAGGTTCAAATTACTACTATTATATACTACACTAAATACAACTATACTATGTTATACGAAATTCAGAATCAATTTACCACACATAACTAATAACATAAATAATTATGTTCCTGTCTATGTTACTTTAGTGCCAGAATGACTACTCATTACTAATTCATACTATAAACCACAGGTTAACCGGGGTTAGAGCAGAGTGTGAACCGAGATTAAACATGTCAGCAGAACCTCCGTCAAATCAATCACTAATATATTACCTCGGTGATTACGTCAGAATACCTCCGTTATATATTACTTACGCATAAATTAATTGTACTTTTCAATCAAAAAGAACGCTATGCAAATGCTTTACAATGCTCAACGACAAAAACGTAAAAGGAGAATTGAAAGTCAAAGTTTTTTTATTTCAACTAGTCCTTTGCAGGCACTTTCAAAACGTCATGATTCTAGGTGCAATTTAACAAGGACGCTTGCATACCAGGGGCATCACTGGCGCGTTGCAGACGCTGTAAAAATCTATTTACCTACTCCCTTTATGAAGAACCCCATGCAGTCAAAAGTCTCTACCCAAGTAGTCTCTTGGGAAAACCTCAGTGGATTCCACAATCCGAGCGTTCGTAGGAGAAAACTCTTCTGAAACCGAACGGTACGAGACCAGTGTGGCAAGTAATTGCAATTACATTAGCGAGTTTCTAGATGGTGATGATAATGTAATTTAATATACCGTCATAATACGAACAGCGCTAAAAGTAACCTATATTTCTAGAATACCTAAAGCTTTTGCTGGTCATCTGTTTCTAGATTAATATCAGCAGGTGCTTGAATTACATTAACAGTACCCACAAGTCAATACGATAATGCGTATACTCCATTAGGCTTCAAGCTTTTAATTTCCTCTTACTAAACAAATGCGTTCCCGAAAGCCCCAAAATTGCGTTATGCATTGACAGCTCATTTTCCTGAGTGCTTTGCTAAAATCAAAGCAATGATGGAATCGAAAATACATTTGTCAAATACATCGATCTTGAATACAGCAACATAATATCTACGTTCCTACAGCGAGTTATTGCTTAGTAAATATAAAATATGTATTATAACTTGACTACCACGATAATATTACGAAATATACAATATATAATTCCTAATGTAGCTTCAATCGCTCTTCACTACTCAATATGAGAAATTAAATTTATTGTTTCTAACAGTTTCATTTCAGATAAAATCTTATATCGTATAATCAGATTCCTGCAATGTAAACTCCGCCTTCCTTGGCCCCCAGACTTTAGCCGATGGGAGTCGTTCTCCGTCGCTATGGGAAACCAGACTGAAAGAAAATTCATAAGTTTAGTTTCGTTTTCTAAGTTTGTTAATACTATGTATGCTTAGGTTAGGTTAGGTATTTATCTATGGATCTCAGTAACATGATGAACATTTTTTATTTGTCTTGTATGCACATTTGTATTCATATCCGGTAATTACCAACAGGCTAGAGTCCGAGCTTTCAAATAAATAGCAGACCTAAATATTTTTGTAACAAAAAATGAAGTCGCCTTTTTATACATGATCGTCAACATTTACAATGAAAAAATATATTGCCCTGGATTCACTGTGAAAATAGAGCATCTATTTTACAATAAACTTAAGTACCTATCTAACTGGCTTACAGCTACTCTAGTTACATTATTAATTTAATAAAAACACTTCAACCAGAGAACATTTTGATATACTTACATATTTTAACCAAATTTCATTTCATTTTATCTAAGTTTTTTATTTAAGTAGGTACCTACCTACTCGCTCGAAATGTAATATTTGATATACATTAGGTATGTAGATATATCAAATATTACATTACGAGCGAAGATATTTTCCCCGTTGTCGTTCGATTGCTACTAATTTATTACTCTCTGATCAATTGAAGCACCGTTGAAAAATTAATTTGACACAGCAAAAGCTGAACAAAAGATGGAGGGGAGGGTGTTGGACACAAAAACGTAATTTAGCATCAATCTCCCTAATTAATGGCCCAGTGATGAAACAGGCATGGGACAAATGTAATATCGTAACTCGCAACAAATTTCACATGTTTCCAGACGAAGGGGACGGGACGGGTCAACCATAGATTATAAATAAGGGAATGGTTTTACACGATTATACAACGCCCTTCCTACTCTATGGGGAACGATTAGAACGCTGGCTCTACGGTGTCCCTAGTTTCAATATACTCTAGCATTTATTATTATTCGTAGCTAAAAGTTTTGCTTTGTATTTGCCCATAATGCTGTGCAGATGTTATGTAAACCTTTTTTTTTCTGATAATGGCAAAATTTACATAAAACATTAAATTCATAACATTTACATAAAACATGCATGAAATACACGTAAAAATAAGTACAACATGAAACTTACTACAGTATAAGCCTTTTTTTCATATGAAAAGTGAGCGTTCTTTCTGTACTAAGTACGTTCCTAATTCAAGCGGGTTCCATTTATTTCAGTTCCACGCAAGGGACCAATTCCTCCGTTCTTTAATTTATATCTCGGATTATATTCGTGAAAAATTATGATATTTTATCAGTTTTTATTAGGATCGTCATATTTTTAATTAAATTTCTTTTGCACGCCAGTAATCCCATTATGCCCAGGGTGTCTTTTATAAGTATGGCATAATTCATATTTGATTTCGAACTGTGTAAAATTCTTGTTCGAACTTCAAAGGGTCGAGTTATAGATAAATCTACTTAAGAGAAATTGTGTTGATTTATAAGCTGGTGGAGGCTATGACGGATCGTGATCATATTTCATGGGGTAAGCCAGCCGCGATTTTCTATTTGGGCCTTCCTTAGCAACATGGATCGATAAAACGTGATCCAATTGTATTCAAATTGAACGGTTAATAATTTAATAAACCTTTCAAGTCATCTTTGAAGAGAAGCCATAGATGTGTTTGTTAATATTAGGATATATTTTGAAAATTCTCGTATCTTTGAGCAAAAAATAAGTGTCTTAAGGATCGGCTTATCTTATTAAATTATAACACGATAGCTGCTTATACCGCTCGCTGCCTTCCACTTAATCTTATTTTCCTTTCATATCGTTGCCTATTATAAATTTTCTTTTACGTAGGTGTATAAAAGCATGTCATGTCTTAATTTTTTATCGGTAGATATGTTACTGTATTGAATATTCAATAACTTGTCAACCAAAAAAAATAGAACGCAAGGTTAGAAGAAATACAACGTAGTAGACTTTCTTTGCAAAAATCGTTAGGAGAATATTAATAAATAATACATGTCATACAAGAGTATCGCAAAAGCAAATGCTAGATATATATCTAAATAATATTGAAGATATTTATAGTTCGTAAACGTAGGTATATCATAAATATATTGTAATAACTCATATATTTCAGTACAAACAAGACACAAAGAAGTTTGAATTGAACTGTAATTCGAATACAATGCGTACATTTTAGGAAATGCTAAGATCTCCAAAACTAGCAACAATAGGAATTTGAAACAATTGGTGTTGAAGTTTTTCTCAGTATATAGGTTTACTAACTACTTTAGCATTATACTCGTATATGACACCGTATGATTATGAACACCATTAGCTCATAATCTATCTTGCGAGATTGTAAACTGTCGATAAATTGTGAACTGTGCCATACTTTTTACAATATAACGTATGAATTTTCCATAGTTTATATGTTATATCTGGCGCAGGCAATTTATATGATTCCGCTTTTTCCAAAATGCCGGTCACTTTACAAAGTAGCTGATCGAGCCCCACTATCTGCTTGGGGTGCCCTAATCTAGAAACTGCGACCAATATTTCAATTTGCCGGCATTTGAAAAGTAGCTAAGCGTTTTATATTGAGACGGATTCTACGGCATTTTGTAAAAAGCCGAATCATACAAATTGCCTGCCACATAGAACGATGTATGCTACAGTTCACAACTTATCGACAGTTTACAATCCCGCGAGATAGCTTATGAACTAACGATGTTCACAATCATACTGTGATATAATTATATAAACATCAAATTGACATCGACTTGTATACAATACGAGTATTGTTTGTCAATTTAATATATTCCTCTGAAATTTGAGTGATATCCTTACCAAGCGAACTATTTATTGCGTAAAAGTAGCATTATTTTTCGAAGGTCTTTCACGTAGCTATCTCCATAGCAGGGACCTGTAATACTAGACTGATTTATAGCGATACAATAAAAAAGTTTCGAATAATAAATCAACCCTAACTTTTACAAGTACCAACCAATTCCACCCGTAAAACGGCAAGTCATCACATGCACGCCTTATATTGGCTACGAACCTCTCATAAAATGTATCCCTATACAGGATGGTGACGACGCGACGTTAGGATATTAAATGAAACCGGGTATTTAGTACCAGGTTCTGAAGCCGTACCTACTCAAAAAATCAATGATTTTCACGCATGTTCTTTTTGCATAATATTTCACTCTACTCTCATTCGTGTACGTGAAGCTTATATCATCTTTCATATTCATAATCTTTATCTATGCTATAAGTATAAATAAAGATTATTTTGGTAGAAACAGGTTAGAGACATTTCAAATTTCGCCTACAAATCGTGATAGGCATGTGTAAAATTAAGAAAATTTTAATTAGTTCCTGTAGCTAAACTACTGAGTGGATTTGATTATTTTTTTTTGTACGTTCACAGAACGTGATACCAAATACGTGATTTAATTTAATGTCGGAACGTCGTCACCAGCCTGTATATCGTTTACGGACTACGGTGCCAATAACGAATATTGGGGAGCTTTTAGGTGTCCAGCTCCACATACCTACTTTGATAATCCTTCTTATCGTGTCGTCTCGACATGAGCTCTAGACAATGGAATTGCTTGTTTAGTAAAGCTAATGGGCCGACTGTCTTGGGTGCCGGAATTTTCGGTAGCGTAGCTGAAGGCTATTTCTGTTGCAGTCATAGGTATTATGTCCCGTTAAACAGAGGCAAACTATACAAAGTGCAATTTTATCTACTATCATGCCAAGCCCAGATTAGATGTGAAGTGTGTGAAGATGAAATAATAAGTCTTATAAATAATGTAGGAAGTAATAAACCAGGAATACGTATTTTAATCTACTTACTCCTCTGTCTCAGCAACCCGAAGCGAGTCTTGGCCTCCGAAACGAGAGCTTTCCACTTTGCGCGTTCTTGCGCAGTTTCTCGCCAATTAATGGAACGGCTTCTATGGGCAAACGAATCGAGAAAGGTTTACAAGAAGATCTGGACGATCAGGAAAGGTTACCAACCAACTACACAAAAACTGGAAGACGATAACGAAGACCTAGTCACTGATAAAGATGGGATTAAGTTAATGTGATGCGAATACTTCCAACCGATAAGTCAACAAATGGATGAAAACCAGGAGGAGGAAAATCTCATCTCTGCTGAAGTCCGGAGAGCGATTTGTGAGGCTTGAGATGAATATTTTGATGACATAATAAATTTAATGCATTAATCGATGAAATGCAGACTATATAATTGTTTTCGGCCACAGGTGGCCGCTCGTTAATTAACAAGTTAAAAATACAATTACAGCTTTTGAATAGAAAATATTTTTGATACATGAAACCCACCAAAGTTAAGAACCATTTAACTTTAATTACTGAAATTAATAGAAGGAATATCTCATTTCATAGCATCAAAGTAATTAGTTTATTGTTAATAAACCCATGTTGATCAGCACACTGCCCACGGGTTATGATTAATTGAAGGAATATCTTATTTCAAAGCAATTTATTAGTTTCATGATTGTTTAAAATTTACTCGCATTCTAGTGCTTCATCATATCTCGAAAAGACGCAATGATAAACATGAACCTCTTAAAAGAAACCTAGCTTAAGATAAGAGAGAGTTATTTATTACTAGCTGTTGCTTGCGGTTATAATAGCATCTTCAGGGAACTACTTCATGTGGCTAGACAAAAAGTATCCTATGTTATTAATACATCATCATTGTCATTGAGGCCTTTTCGAGATCCAATCTTGGATATAGGCCTCTTCCCTTCTCCTCCATTCCTAGCGATCTTATGCCCGACGCACCCAGTTATGACCTCCGTGTCGTCTAATGTCGTCCACGCAACGCTGCGGCGGTCTTCCCCGCCCACGTACGCACGCACACTGGCCACTAGACCAGAAAACCAGAGGGAGGGGGTCTTAACAGTATTATAGGATACTTATTATCTAGTTTCCAAGTCATGGTCTGTGTACCCAATTCTTTTTTCTTTTTTTCCCTTCACTAGGATTTCTCCCGTATCGAGGGTACCTACAGTTTACAAACATACATATCCCATGCACACACATCCAGAACCGAAACAACTAGGTATCTGTAGATCATACAAATAGATATTTGTTCCGTGCAGGGATCGAATCCGCGGCACGTAGCGCAGAAGGTTAATCGCTTAGCCACTGCGCCAACCGTGTCGTCAAATTCAAATCAGTTAAGCCATTTATGAATAACAGATATCCAAACATCTTCAGAAACATTCACTTATAATATTAGTAGGACTTATTTGTTTTTTATAACATTACATTAACATCTTAGAGAATACTCCAAGGCGATTTTATAAGCACATATTAAACTAAGCCATAAAATATCACATACAACAATAAATAATAATAAAAATAATATGTATATCCTTCAATGTATTTTTGTGCCGATACTACGAACTTCGGCAGGCTATCAAAAATATCTTTGGAATGAATGAATGTAAGGATTTTGTTTTTTTGGAATACCTTTTTTGTACCTTTAATTCTTTGAGAACATTTAGAAAAAAACTTATTTTATAAAATATATTTTGATATTTTTTTCGTGGAGTGGAGGTTACTGTTACTGTGGAATAGGTATTTTGAAAAAATCTTGGCGTACTTTGGGAATAACCCAGTCAGTGATGTCCGCCATTAGGTATAATTAAATAGTCTAGGTAATTAAATCTCGGATTCTCAGTAGGTACACATACCCGCTGGTGCTGTGGTCGACGTCTGCTACATAAAAGGTTAATCTCATGTAACCCCTAATAACTCTCCTAACCTTTTATAATGGACCCAATTCCGGGTTTGATCAACTGGAAAAGGGATCGCGCACTTTATAAATATGTAGAACTTAATTTTAAGTGAACCATCTATCTATTTCATTTATTGCTTAATTTATTTACAGATTCAGGTCAAATGTAAACAGGCGATAAAGCTGAGCTCGTAACTTTGAAGCAACAAGGAATGAAAAAGATACCGTTTATTGCGATTTTTTAAGTCTTGTTTGGGTTATTACTTTAACCATAAACAAGCTATATAGCTCTCACTCAAGATGGGATGATAACGTAAATGTTTAATAGTCGTTGGCTCATAACTTCAAATTAATTTTTCATAAAGACCAATTTGAGGCACACCTTTTTTTGTTATTAATACTGTTTCCCATAAAATTACATTAAATATTTTTGCATTTATTATCAGGTTGTTACTGTAGCGATTCTGTAGCTATCTCGTGTCTAAGTTTTGGTTTGTTTAAATTTAAATAAAAATCTGTTACTGCCAATTAATATCAAATAGTATCACAAATAAATCCACATTATATTCGACGCGATTTAATTGATACAGAAGCGGGTCTTTTTTATTCAATCGTCGCAATACTCTCAAAGTCAAAGTCAAACTCTTTTATTTCAACTGGGCCTTTGCAGGTTCTTTCAAAACGTTGTGATTCTAGATGCACGGTTCCAAGTGGGTCGATCCAACCACAGAACATAGAATTGTGGATCCAACTCTACTGGACAATATCCCTAAAAAAGAAGGGTTATAATTTTTATCCAATATCTATAAACATCAAAATTCCACGGTAGGGTCACGCAGAACTGCGGTCCTTTTCACAAAACCTTTTTGATGAACAACTGAAATACCGAAAGTTAATTAAAATTACAAGCAAAGGAAAATTCCCTGTTAGATTACATAAAAAAATCAATAACTCTTGCTAAACATTTTGTAAAGATAATGAGTCAAGCAGCTGAAATGGAAAATTGGGATACGAACATACCTCTTGAGATGGATTTAATATTGTTATATGCTTCAATACAACGTTTTAATAAGACTAATAATAAATCCTGTCAAAAACATTAGGTATAAGGTATATAAGTATAAGGTACTACTTATAAGTACAGTACAGTAAATCAAGTTTGTCGAACCTTATAAACAACGCCTATAGGTACTCAAAACCGTGAAGAATTAGACATAAGAACAAGTTTTCGTTTCTCTTTTATTTCTTATCGCGAATTTTCTTTGATAACAAATAAGATTCCAAAAAAGAAACACTAACTAATATTTTTATTCCGATATGATATCTCAGGAAGTTTATAATAAAAACAAGTATCTAACGATAGAAATCGTGAACTAATTTACATGATTTTATTCCTTTCCTTATAAGATTTATTTTAAGAATCTGTGTTTGATTATCAGTTATTGTAACGTGCGAAAATCTCTTGAACTGCCTGGAGAAGACGGATGGTTATTTCCTAACCATCCGTCACCTTAACCTGCTATTTTTTGCCCTGTCTTGGATTGGGCTTATATCCCAGCGTTATGCTGCTATCATGCTGCATACCATGATGCACATTCCGATCAAATCTTAACTTCGCTCAATTTTTTGTGCCTCCAGTGACATAGATTGCTATATAATATTTATTTGTATTCATTAACCCAAATGATATGAACGTTGAACGCACCTACCACATGGCACTTACTTACACTTCTACTCACGCACACAAGGCGTGACAAAACATAGACAAGTACATACGTGTACAACAAAATATGAAATCAAATCCACGTAACTCCACAAATAGCAAGAATATTCCCCGGGTAGAAACTCTGACCGGTAGGTATCCGTTTTGACAAGAATTTTGATGAAATTCGTATTGCTATTCGTAGATGAAATTCGTATATTCGTAGTACTACTGATTAACCAACAAAACAGTTTTGAAATGAAACAGTCGGTACCACCGCACCACCTTAGTTAGTTACCTACCATTTCGTTTCGGTTTGTTAGCTGCCCACGCCCGCCTGCCACACCCTTCCTCAAGTACTAGAATATGACATCATTATAGCCACAATGACATTACTAATGACTACATAGGTATATCTGCTAATCTTCTGAGTGTGCTAGTTTTTACGGATGTCACTACGTAATGGATTTCTCAAAAAAATTGCTTGAGCAAAAGTACTTTAATACGTAGGTAGATATTTATGTCGTGGCAGTTGAGCGTAATTCGCAATTTAGATAATTAACGAACGAAACGTTGGCACTGTGACTATAATCTGGGGGCACGGGATTGCCCCCGCCAAAACGAGCCAAGCGAAACGCAAGGGCACTACCTACCTTTTCTCGAAGTCATTATTATAGAAAATTCAGTTTTTTCATGAAAGGTTAAGTCGTTCGTTTTTTTATTTTTATTATACTCAGTCAAAACTCAGTTCTGTGAAAGACTAACTAGATTTTTAGTCCTGATCAATTCGTTTATATCGCCTATTCCTTCTTTAGCTCTTCCAGCTGATGCTGACCTATTGGAAGGTAAGAAAGAAGTAACAAATTATATTATTTGTCCCATGACAAGTATAAATGATTATCATGAAAAGTATAAGTTTTTTATGTCGCACCTCCGGAAATAGCTGTCGACCCAGGAAAGCAAAGTGGGAAGGAAAACATATCGAATATACTTAAATATTTCTTTTCGATTCGCTTCCTACACATTTCCGTTCAAAGAATTCTTAAGCAGGTATATACTTTTTTATCGAATCATTATGTACTACTTGTTTACAAGTCTTCGATACAAAATATATTAAGAGCAAAATTAACGAACATAAAATACTCGTACATAATATAAAAATAATATCCGCCATTGAGCTGCGAATAGTTTGACAAGTATGTTTGATATTGTTCCCTCAGTTATGTAGATAGCAGGTAAGTACCAGGTAAGTCCAGGAACTTTTAGCCTGTTATTTCTTATTGCAGATTCCTCACGTTTTTTCCAAGATAAGCTTGCAATTTAATACGTATAATACCGCTTTGTTCTTGTTGCTTTTCTAGAACAAATTTTATTATGATTTACGTACATGTTTACTCAAATCTGTATAACAATTCAATCTCAATTACTGTTTTACCCAAATCCAAAACAGCGGATATAAATCTCCATGTTGATATTTATATTATGTAAACTGGATTTCTATGTTAATTACAAAAATATAATTACTCAAACAGAACCATTTGTCGGCCGATCAGTCATACAGTAGCTTTTTTAAAATAATGGCTCAGCTCAAGCGTAAAGTATCGAATCAACTTGAAAACGACCGCAAAATCAAATTTTCGTCTTACGGCCACCGTAATAGGTGTAAGAAAGGACGTCCAAGTTTATCCAAGTAAGCGAATTTTCGTGTAACGATGCAGTCATAACGGTGTCTTATAGACTTCGCTACAAAAATGTAAAAATCCACGGGTGAATGGGCCTCCTAACAACTACGACGACACGGTTTGTGCAATGGCTAAACGATTAAGAACAAATATTTGTATAATCTACAGATAGTTAGTTGTTTTGGGTCAGGGTGTAGAGAGTGTGAGATGTATGTTTGTAAACTGTACCCTCAATACAGAAGACATGCTAGAGAGGGGCAAAGTTTAAATAAAATAATTACAATTAAGATTGTCATAATGGCCGTGCTTGGCAGGCGAATTGGTAATAGTAGCATTAGTTGTTGTCAGCACAACGGGTGCGGGAGGACGCTGCTGCCATGATTCCTTTAAAGACACCCACTGGTGCAAAGGGTGTGGTCTACATTGCCGGGAATCAAATGACCAGTACATATGCTTTATAACTCGTGCCACCTAATAAGCGACTTTGTCGTATTTTGTAACACTGAACTCAGATAAGGTAGACGACAGATTTAGGACACAACATGTGGACGGACTAACCAACTACTCAACTATTCCGTTATGTAAGGCAAGCTATTACTGCGATGAAGCGAATCATGAGTTTATATAGTCAGACAGAGAAGTAGAACATGCGATTAATACTATTTGGTAGGGTTTTACAGATTAAACGCGTGTTTAACTCTTATTTGAACGTTTTCTGGTAAGACAAAACAATTTTATTATTGTTTACTTTATCGACCTTATTGTCGAGTACTTTTCAGACAACACCATGCAGATTCCAGCGACGCTCTAGAAAATTTCGTAATGTAAAACAAGCATAAATGTGAAATGGCATTACAGGCCGGCAATGGCGGCAATTTAAAACCCGACCTACGTAAAACAAAATCTAATGACAAGCTTTGACGCTGTTTGCGAAGGCTACCTGAATCTGATAAACAAAATTACACCTATTACACGTTACTATTTTTCTTTTTTTAAGCCGCTACTGTAGACATTTTATTTTGGTTTTTGACATTTCATTTGAAAATGTAATTTAAGGAGGGTGGAGAAAGCGGTTTACCACTTTTAACAAAATGTATACAATAGAAATTTGATGCAGGTTGACAAAGTCATTTCGATTACTTATTTTCAAGCTAAAAATGTCTCATAACGCTCATAACATTCTATGACCTATGACTTGTCAAATACTTACTTATGACTTGTCAAATATTTTAGGGTTATTCTGGTCTCAATGTACTCAACATTATCTAAAGTTCATCGCACGTAACCGCGTTGAGTTAAGCGTGTCATTTATGCTTACAGAGCATTCAATTACGTGTACACTCAGAGTTGTAGTGATTGATAAGCTTGTTAGTGGTATTAGCCGGCTGACCCTCTTGCGCCGTGTTGCCGTGTATGGCAATCAGGGTGATGTAGGCACATCGGTATAGTCTTATTGCTATAACTGCTCACGTAAATTGGATATTAATGACACATTTAGGAATTTTGTATTGCAATTTTTCTAGTTACAGGAGGGCAAACGAACGAATAAGGTCTTCAATCAATGCGTCCTGCCTGTCATTACTTACGGGGCCGAGACGTGGACACTCACTATACAGCTGGTCCACAAAAAAGTCGCTATGCGAGCTATGCTTGGAGTCTCTCTGAGGGATCGAATCTGAAATAGGTGATCAGACAAAGAACCAGAGTAATCGACATAGTCCACAGAATTAGCAAGCTACAGTGGTAATGGGCCGGCCATATTAGCCGTAGAACCGATGACCGTTGGGGTAGGCGTGTTCTTGAGTGGAGACCGCGAATGTAGGGTAGGACGCCCTCAGGCTAGGTGGAGCAACGTTCTTCGCAGTGGGGCTTGTAACAACTGGATGAGAGTAGCCGAGGATCGAGCCAGATGGCGTACGATGGCCTATGTCCAGCAGTGGACTATTACACGCCGATGATGATGATGATGAAACAAACGTGGCGTGCGGGTTACCTGATGGTAGCGATCACCAAAGCTCATAAACATCCAAACGCCCAGAGGAGTCACTGATGCATTGCCAACCTTTGTAGAAAGACGGAAGCAGAAAGGTAGTTCAGGGGAAAAAGGGAGTTGGGCTTTCGGTTCTCGTCACTCACCGCAAGAAACACAGCAATATTGCTACTATTGATATCATAGCTGTTCTTATTTCGGACAACTTGGTACTTTCCATTTTTTCGAACTGTAGACAACACCTGGCTTCAGCTAGGCTCTACGTTCTACTATAGATTATTGCTATGTTTGTCACATATAAAAAAACACTCAAGGAATCTTTTTAGACTACGTAGGTACCGCTAGAACATATCAAAATAATATAAGCATAATATTTTTAAATCCCTCTGTTGATACAGATATTTTTTGTACTAAACAGATTAATTAAACCGACGTCGGTCACTTCCAGTTCCATTTGGTATTAACTAAAAGCAAACAAAAATATTTTCATGGAGTTAATAAAAAATATCGAAATATATTCTCATCAGCTTTTTAAGGCATAATTATATGAGGTCTAAAAAGACTCGACGCGAAGTAGAAATCTATGCAACCATGTACATCATACCAACTAGCAAAATAAATATAAAAATTGCTGGGAAATGACTTTTATTTTTAGGGTGTAAGTACGCACCACTTGCCCCTTAGATTTCGTCCCTTTTAGTAAAATGTACTACTGACCCCGTTTTGCATTCGCACCGTGCGGTATTTCACTTGTTTATTCTAAAACGATTTATTTGATTTTATTTCTACTAGGATTTGCACACAACATACTTAATTATTGATATTTTTTGTTCTCATTTTACTCTAATCTATATATTTACTTGTGACTATTGAGTGCATAAATAATTGCAGTCTTTAAGGCGTGTAGATATTTTCTCCTTATATGTCTATTTTAATGACACTTGAGGCTCTTCCAAAGCGATATAAAATAAGTGATCCATATGTCTACGACAACACTAGGGGCAACTAGTGTCGCATTATTATTATTTTTCTACGGTTAGCAACATTGATTGGCCATGGACGACCGACGCCACCGTTCGACGTTTTAAACTTGATAAAAGTTTTATAATATTTTACTTTACAAATTACAAGAAAGAAGTTTTATGTTACAAGAAGTTTTATTTTACTTGCGAACAACACATAAAACAAAATATACAAACATGATACCAACAGAACTTACTTCATTCACTAATTTTTACTTAAGTATACTTAGGTAATTTTATAATTTTGTGAATGCCCTACAACTTCGCAGACGGTTTTCTGTGCCTAAGAAACTTATTAAGTCAGAAATGTATTACTTTTGAATAATACTTTTTATGTAGCTTCATTTTAACTTGGTCGTGATTAATTAAATGTAGTTACTCTAACACTTTCTTTATTATAAACACCTGTTAATAGTTAGTGATTTTAACTGGACTTTTCAAACTTTTACCATAAAGACGTTTAAAAGAAACGATATGTAAAAACAAAAAGTATTATTACAGAACATTAAATAGTTTCGGGATATAGATTTTTAAATATAATAATATTGATATATTCCTTCATAATAAAGGTATTTTTGTTTTTTATTTGTGGAGGTTATTGTTATTAACAACCTGTGTATTTAAAGTAGTAACCAAAAAAACAGTACCTAATTATGTAGCCTGTAAGCCTTCCTAAAAATAAATAAAATTAAATTAAATAAGTTTTCCTCGCTAATTACTTTGCTTCGCTTATTGGGACCTACCCACTTACTAGAACCAATAGGTTGAAACAACAATACCAACCCGCCTTATAAAGTTATGTCTACGCGCCCACGTTTATAATTCACTGACTCAAAATTAATTCTGGGTAAACATCATCGTTTATCTTTACAAATATCAAACAACTATATAACATATAAACACATTTATTGGTAATTTATTAGATTACAAGTCAATAATGCAGGTAGGTAGGTACAGATCAGTCAATTCCTAAGTTTACAATAAATAATTTTATAAGTAAGAAATATGACATGAATAATTTTACATTTTATAATTACTTAATTTAATATGAATTAATATTATTGATTTATTTATTATTTAATTTTATAATCATTAACCATGCATTGATTAAAAGATCATTATGTATTCGATCTTAGCAACAATTAAACAATTTCCATTATGTTACATTCATTTATAACATAACATACCTAACACAGCATCACACCTGTATTCCTCGAAGTGTTGGTAACTTACCCACATATCACTGATGCGGTTTTTGGACCGAGCACAATTCCAAACTCCGGACCACAGAACACAGAAAAAGGGACACACCACAGAAAGAGGACCTCAGAACACAGAAAGACCTTTTTTCTGTGTTCTGTGCTCCGGACTGCTACCTGAAAATTTCCATACAGGAAATACCAATAATACTTTGCGCGACCCGAGAATCGAACCCCGGAACTCAGCAATCGCGCTTACTACCACTAAACCAACGGTAATGAAATAAAGATTATATAAATTTATAATAAATAATAAAAGTACACCTCATCGGAAGCTTAACTGTCTAAAAGCTTTTTGGTATATTTAATATCCCTCCAGCGGCTTTTAGTCGAAAGCCGTTCAAAAGCTTGTGATTTGGAAAAGTACCCAATATTATTAACAAAATTCTCGTCGTTATATTAATAGTCGTTCATTAAGTCGTAGCTTTTATTATTTAAGTATAATACTGTACCTGACTGTACCAGATATTTAAAAGCCGGCTTTATACAATATTGATTGTCTTTGTAATAATCAGTAATATCCGAAATGTCTATGAAACTTCAGACTTACCAATTTTGTAGATAAGTAATTAACCTTTTGATATTCTAATAATATATACTATGATATAAATAATATTAGAATGTAAGTAAAATTCTAGAATCTAAAATATATAGTACTTGTAATACCTTGTTATCCAGGTCGCGGCTTCATACTCGGGAAAATAACAATGAAAAGAATTTCCTCCTCCATGAAAAAGTCCTAGATAATATATATTTCAATTTTTCAATTTATTTTATAAATATTTGCAATATATAAAATACCTTCCATTGGTCCCAAACTAGGCTAGGCCTGTATCTTGGGCACCTTTGGAGGTAGTTGACAGTACATAATTTTTATACATAAAGTTAAATACAAAATTGTGTTAGCAAATAAGTGAAGTACCTAAGTAAGTGAGTGTAGCCACAGATGATATATACTATACTGTGTATAGCTAGCTATATTTAGTTACTTACTAGCGACCCGGCCCCAACCCACTTGGAACCGTGCACCATGAATTACGACGTTTTGAAAGTGCCTGCAAAGGCCCAGTTGAAATAAAAATCTTTGACTTTGACTTTGACTTTGCCCCGGCTTCGCACGGGTGTAATTTCTTTAGTATCCTTATTATTATTATTTATTTAATAGAAGAGGTAGGGTACTAAGCCCCTTTGTCACTGCGACCTGCGAAGATCTATTGTGACGCCTCTCGTTTCATTACAGCACTTCCTCCAGCCAGTCAATGATGAAGTTGACTATGTTTTTGGGGTGGAGGGATTTAATCTCATCTGGTGAGATTAGGTTCCCTCCCAGGTGCTGGCTTCTAGTGTGGTGTACCACGTCACACTCGCATAGGATATGTATGGGCGTCTCATCCTTCTCGCGACAGAATCTGCAAATTGTGGAGTCACTAAGGCCCATTTTTTGTAGATGCTTGTTTAGTTTGCAGTGCCCAGTGAGGGTTCTTGTCAAGATCCTAATTCGGCTCCTGTTCATGGAAAGCGCTTGTTCCGTAAACTTTCTGTTGAAGCCTGTGAGAACCGCTTTGGAGTGTGCTTGGCCTGAGGACTTTTCCCAGAGCTTGATGCTCTGTTTATAGCCCCAGGACCTGAGGTAGGTGGAGGTTGTGCACTTAGGAATTCCACAAATAGGTTCAGGGCCCATTGTGGTGCTTTCCGCTCCAGCTCTTGCTAGCTCATCGGCAGTTTCATTGCCACCGATGCCACTGTGTCCAGGTACCCATCTTTTCGTTAGTATCCTTACATTAAATATGAAATAATTATACTTACTTATTAAACCTTCCGGAAGAAATGCTCAAAATGATGGTGAAAACTAGCGAAGAAACAGCTGGCTGTATAAAATAAAGTTTTATTTTATACATACTATGTATGTCACGATACAGGGATTATTTTGTCTCGAATTTCTTATTTAATTTGTTTTTTATCTAATATTATTTACCGTCTTTCATCATCATGATAATAAAACAAATTTCGGAATACCATTCTAATAAAAGTAGATAGGTTTATTTATTATTGAGCTCTGAGTTACTCAATAGTAATTAAATGCCAACCCACTCCTTGTTTATCTTTACAAAATTGATTTTCAAGTTTTGTCATTGTTTAAATGAACTTTTGTCTAATGATTAAAAGTTGTAGACTCAACCACAGATAAAGACAGTTAAAATTAAGTTCCCACAACATTTACTTGACGCTTCCAAATTTTATATTCATTCATTTTAAATCACATTGGAGCCGGGAAGCACAAACGTAATTAAAAAATATAGAGCACCTTTTACCGTGCCACTTCATTAAAGGCGTTACTATCTACCTTCCCTCATTCCATCCATCCACTCCTCCTTCATGCACTCCTTCACATCCAGGTCACTTAAGACCACACTAAGTGAATAGGACGGTAAACGGTCCCGACACTACATATTACAAATAGGTGTTTTGTACAATTTCGAACCACAACACCAACGTGAACGCAAATTTCAACTCAATGCCTAATCCTATGTTAAAAGGTAAAAAGGGGTACAAAGTTTTGTACCCCTTTTTAAGCTTAGCGCGCGTACGGAGGAGTGTGAGAAGGAGTGCAGAAGCCTAATAATTATTATATTTATAATATTACGGTCGAATTGCGAGTTGCGACCACTAGGCGACCTCTAGTATGATAATAATTTGCACTACTGTTAATAACTCTACTAACGTTTATTGTTTATTAAGATCACAGTTCATTTATTAATTAATTGGCATTTGTTTAATTGACTGTATTTTTTTCAAAATCTAGATTTTTACAGTCCGTGACAAAAGCTTCTAAACATTGTAATAAGTTGTTTAAGGTTTTTTATGACTGGAAGCTTGCAGATTTTAATACATTGTGGAAATAATTATTATAGAATAGCGTTACTTTATCGACTAGGATATGTATTGGTTAATAAAGAACAATAATAATCTTCTTTTATAGATTATTTTCAAAATTACGAAATGTTTATTTACTTATGTCGCTGACTTTACCACGTCACGCAATAGTTACGCGTAGTATGTTTCAAATTCCATCTTTTATTTTTCTTCGGCAACTTTGTTTCGAATTTTTCTAATAAAATTACACGACATGAAACTGAAGGCAAAAAATACACAAAATAATTTATCGAGTCAAACAGACTTCTTAGAAAATTAATTATTTTTTCATTTCACTGAAACTACTAAGTTAATTACGGCCAACCAACAGTCGCTTGATATAAACAAACCAAATTATCGATCTTTTTAAACATCTCCGTGTGCATGTTTATTTAGTTTACTGATCATTAGGACGGCCAAGTCTTAAGTAGATAAGGTACTTTTCCTAATTGCTCTGACCATTGTTTCATTGCCAATAGCTTTATTATTTATCAACTTTGGTAGCTATCTTCAGCAGAGCTAGCATGACAAAAAAGGGGAGATGAAAATCGGGAACAAAACCATATTCTTATCGTTTTCTCTCTCGATTTTTTGTTTTGTCTTCTGTCAAGGAGACATAGGGTGGATAAAACGGGCTTGTCCACAGAAAAGTCCGGGACAAAACCATCTTACCGTTATATTATTATTATTTACCGTTTTGTCTTATGTCCAGCTAGCCTAATGGTGTGCCGCGACAAAAGTTTGACGTCATGATAAGATGAGATAATGCCTATAAAAAACTGTATCTGCACGACATAATGTGACGACAAAATTATGTCGCGGCGCTCATGTTAGCCCGGCAGAACACAAAGGGTGGAGATAATGGGTTGTCCACGTGCCGTGCTAGCCATGCAGTGGGCTGCCGTTAAGAACATTTTTTGTGGATCTCAATCAACCTTCTACGCATTCACACATGTCGCTATATTCACTGTTTGAAATCTACTCAAACTATGTTTTCAACTCAGTTTTCAATACAACATAACAAGAGGAAATACCAATTAATACCGTTCCGTGAAACAGAATAATTTGATTTGCGGGCATATCAAACTATATATTTCCAGTATAAGTTCACCTCGCATTGTATAGGTTTTCAGCACAATGAGAGATCAGATTATACTGAAAATTTATAGCTTGATATGCAGCTATGCGTACGTTACCGACGTCTTAAGTGCGGCATGCATCGCTCGTCGTTCAAATCTGTTAATCCGTTCACGCGTACTACTAACAAGTGCCCTTCACATCATAATTATAATGTAGGTACTCGTATTACGACTCCTATGCCTAACTTTTAATTACCAGCGTTTAGATAGCATAGATAGATATTAGGTAAGGTATACCAACTTACCCACTGAAACAATTAATGAATAGGCCACTGCCTATATTTATTCGATCAGTTTTTGTCGAAACTGCCTGAAACTATCAAGCAAATCATTTAAATAATATGCAAACTTAAATTCATCCAAACACATTGTTATACTTAAGGTACCTTTTATAATAAAACAACAATATTTGCATTATACGCCAAAACAGCAACAAAACTTGTCATGAGTTGATTGATCGGTATCCTCATACCAAAAGTTTTATCTGAGTCGGTACTTCGGTAGGTATCGAAACCGTCTGTGTTTACCGCTTTTACAATATTGAAAT
Source organism: Allophyes oxyacanthae (assembly GCA_932294325.1). Classification (NCBI taxonomy): domain Eukaryota; kingdom Metazoa; phylum Arthropoda; class Insecta; order Lepidoptera; family Noctuidae; genus Allophyes; species Allophyes oxyacanthae. Next base: position 10,566,456 of record OW028613.1, on the reverse strand, counting down.
CGCTATCTACCAAGAGAATCTATCAAGGTCCCAAAACCTCAGAAAATTGTAAATCCGAAAACGGTTCTTGTAAACGTAGTTCTACGAGTAACGACTGTCCAAGGTAGATAAATCAAATTCGAAGATTAGAAAAAGAAAGACGGCAAGAAATACGTTTAGCCCTGAAAGGCTTTTTACGAATCATTAACGGATCAATGTCTTATTAAAGTGAGTAAGAAGAGCACCGTGATAAACATAGGTAGTGGGATTTTTCTCACGGATGTTAAATTTTTCATACCAACGAGACGTAAACAAATAAAACTGCAGATAGTTTCACGATTTGTTAATATACACACATTAATTAATCTACCTAAGTAAATACTTCAAAATTTTCTGTTGATTGACAATTTGCGTGAAAAGTAGCAAGCAAGTAATTAATTCTTTATTTAATGTTTAAATTCTCAAAATAGCAAGACTTATTTATATTTATTAGGTAAATGTTTATGGAATTTAATTCTGGCACCTTTATTTATTTTAGATATAATCAAATACTTAATTCTTATGGAGTGGCTGATGTGAGTCATCTTCCGAATACATAAATATTTTTCAATTCAGAGAAACAATCCAAGCGCTTGCAATAAATCAATACCAACAACGGATAATTTTCTTTCATGTAATACGTAAATCAGTTCATCGTATACAAATACCATACGGTGTTATTTTCGCTGCGCCATTACCAACTGGGTGTTAGCAAACATCCATTCATAGGTCACGGTAACCTCTCTTAGTCATCGCAGTGGATTTAAAAAATCGACTCGACTTGAGCAAATCAAAAACCCAAACAGAGTTATTTATTCTGAGTTAATTTAATTGGGCATACTGTGGTCTCCTTTATCTCAGTACGATGTATACTATAATTTATGAATGTGTGCGTATATCTTTTGTTGGAAACCATTAAATAAATAAACACTGGAATGATAGACGAAAATTTCAGTGTTGAATATTTATATAGTACAGTAAATTAAGAATTAGATGGGATAAAGTGGGCCGAAGAGAGAATTTCGTTATTTGAAAATCTAACTTGAAGCAAGCATTTTTATTATTGCGTGTTTGTGTTAAGTAATCCTTATTACTGTCGCCAGTTAAACGTGTCCTCTTTTCATTTAAGCCGAGTATTTTTTTACACCTGTGGCGATGATTTTTTTTACTTGAATGTTCCAGATTAACGTCTTGTTCAGTGGTTTCACGGGCCAATATGATGACATATCATAAGTAGCTTTTATCTCTAATGATATTTCATACATAGTGATATTAGTTTCATAATTTAGGTCATCCAAATCATCTTCCAATACACCCAAACATCGTTTTTCCTGTGAGATCCCACACAAACTATAAAATACTTAGGTACCTCCTTGGCCCAACACACATTGCATCCTTTGAACTGGTCGTGCAATTTCAAGGGTAGGTATTCATATTCAAAGTTAGTATTGTTTGTATGTGTTTGATAGGTAACTGTATCTAACGTTTTTATACAACATCAGGAATTTCATAATCCAACTCCATGACTAAATTGTAGATACCCTTTTTAATAAACAAATGTGCAGCATAACCATTAATCATAATATTGTTTGTTGATATGATAAAATGGGATTAATGGAATGGGATTCAAAGTTTGTACGTTGTTCCACATACTCGTAAAACACGGATCGATATTGTGACGGTAAATGTAAATATATCTCTGGACCTATTATTGTGATTATTGAAATATATTACTTATACGTAATAGGTATATTTTAATAAATATAAATACGATTTTATTGATATCAGACTATATAAAACGTTCCTGGTAAAGTGGTCATAAATACTACACTACTACTACCATAATACTAGATATTATATGATATAATGTTCATTAAGAAGATAGATTAGAGTGATTCTGAAAATTGGTTGCCTTCAGGAGTGAGGTAACCCGTAGAAACGTGATATCACAACGTCGATAAAGGGTGCGTTGTATTTATACTTGTCAAAACTCACCTAAAATGATTACCAATATAAGTTACGTGTCATCGTTTCTAGATAAAGGTGCGTACAAATCGATCAGCATTGGGAAGGATGCAAAAAATATGCACGTACCTAGATGTGTACACCTTAAAGATATCTGTGCCACAAATTTGTATGTACTCGTAAATAATATACATAGGTATAAAATAAATAAGTAAAGCCAATCCATTACTGTCCCACTGCTGGGCACAGGGGGATTACTAAGCTGTTATAGTAGGATAGAAATTGAACTGCCCAGAAATTTCCAGAATAAGCTGACCTTCCATTGTACGAAAAGTCTATACACTGCGAGGTCAGCTCATACTGGAAATTTCTGAGCAGTTCAATTGCAGCCCTGCTATAAGAGTTCGTAGTAAGGCCCCAGGTCTCTTCTCAGAATGCGAAGGGTTAGGCTTTAGACCACCATGCTGGCTTGGTGCGGGTTGGCGGACGACACATACTATCGAGAACCTTATAAGACTCTCAGATCCGCAGGTTTCCTCACGACGTTTTCCTTTACCGTTTACGCAAGTGATAGTCAAATTCTGATCCGCACATGTATTCGAATAGTCAGAGGTGCAGGCCGGGTTCGATCTTAGACCCTCCTGCAAGGAAAACAAGCGTTCAACCGCTTGACTATCACTGCTGTAGTAAGTAGGTATACAATTTAATTGAAAGTCCAAAAGGATATTTTTTTATATCTCCCCAGGGAAAACACCTTTGAATACATTTGTATCGAAAGGTACGATAGTATTATTGTTTGATAGAATTACAGACACATTTTGAACGAAACCTTTTTCTAATGTTAATTTTGGGAGATCATGATTTTCATTCGAGAATTAGATACCTACTCATGTAGATTTAAACAATATTAAACAAACTCATCGTAATAGCTTTTTTCAAGCATAAAAATATAATTTGAATACCTTTAAATTATATTTCTACATAGCTATAATTTTTAGTGAACGGTAGCGGAAGCGACGTACGCTTTTCGAAGATTGGAAGCAATCAGATTGGAGGCAAGCGTGCGTGCGCTACATTCCAACGTTCAAGCTTCACGTCCCTGCTTGAATTTTGCATTTTTCCCTGCGGTGCAGCGGTGGGTAAACACCCCTAACTTCGTCTGATTCAAAACTTGGTTACCAGATCTATTTAAACATTTTGTTGGCTTATGCATTTTAATAAATCATACATTTCCAATAAAAGCATAATAAACCTAAAATATTTTATTATTATTATTATGATCTCGATCATTCAAATCTCACCAACATAAAAAAGCTGTTATTTCTATTTTTTTAAATAAAATTGGTAGATACGTAATAAATAAGTAGCTGACTTATCAGAGTAATTTATTACATAATGAAATGTAAAAGTATTTTTTGTAGTAGGCATGTATAAGCAGTTACCCAGATCTAGTTAAAAAGGAATTGAAGAAAGGAATCAAATTTTCGTATACGTGTTCTCCTCGAAATTAAATTGCAATCTAAAATCGAATGATTTCAGTGGAACACTCCGATTCGAAATCTTAGCTACAAGTTGCCTCACAAGGTAATTGCCAATATCCAATGGAATGGGAAGTAGTGTTTAATCAGATCTAATCTAAAAGAAAGTTGTATAAGGTTAACAAAAAGAATTTGTAATACGGGCCCGGCTTTATGTAGCAGTACCTACAAATACAGGCAATGGATGTCCATTTAATAATACGGTGGTATGAAGCCTAATCAAAGATACGTAAAAGCACTAGATTTTAACACGCTTTTATTAGCTTCACCTGTAACTAACTATGTAAGAAAACCTTGGAAGTTAAATTTGCCCCACTTCCCGGTTTCCGATTGAGCTGAAATTTTGTATACACGTTCAGTTTGGATGACTAAAGCATGTTCTATAGTTTTTTTTTAAATTGTAATAATTTATTTAATACTTCCGTGCCACTTTTCATTAATTAAAAGAGAATAGGTACGACTCAACGCTCTCCAATCTAATTGGAATATACACAGGTTCCTGACGATTCCTTCCAGTGTAGTAACATTTTTACGACCAGTAAAAGTCAAATATAACGTAGGGGCAGACTCGGCCGTAATTTATTGACTTTGTATCTCGACACAGCACAATAAAGGTTTACACATGTTGCCTGGCAGGAAAGTGCGCCCTAGGGCATCGAGTCATCGACAAAGGACCAACGACGATGTAAAGTAGGATTCGACCCAAATCACACACTTTATAACCTAAACGTCAATATATTCATGTGGTCTGGCTTTAGGGAAAAATGTAAATGTAATAAAAACTTTTATTTATGTATCTACAGTTTGTATCACAAATTATCTTGTTCATAAGATTCAAAATGAGATTACTATTACTATTCCATAATAAATAAGAGACGTGGTACCCATTGGTATCAATTTTGTTAACACCAAATATCGTTAATTGCAAACTCATGTTGAACGCATTAGCAGAATACACAATAACAGGGTTTAAGTATGTCATAAGTACTTACTTAAGTGTGAAATAACATTATCATTTCTTAATGTGTTATTTAATAACTTAGTTTAAGAGTCTCCCACACACATAGGTAAACATCAAACAGCAATAGCTATATTTAACACAGTAAAAGTGAAATCCATGTTACCATCAGAAAATTATATGAATGTAGAAAATAAAATTCTCACCTTTTAAATAGAACATATAGGGTGCTGCAAATATTTTTGATCCCAAGGTCAAGGATGCTGGGCTAGATTATGATTCTTTCAGTGAACAAATTCTCATATCAGGACATTATAAGTAGTTACCTAAAACATAAGGACCACTGAAAATTACTATGTCTATCTTGATAAGTTAGATTAGATTATAAACCTAGGCTTTCTGTTTCTTTATGGCCCTGTACATGTAGGCAAAGCGCACGCGGCTACATTATATCAAGCTATACCTTTTTAGTATAAGCTGACCTCTCATTGTACAAAAAGCCTATACAATGCGAGGTCTGCTTATACTAGAAAGGTATAGCTTGCTATAATGTAGCCGCGTACGCCTTGCCCTTTTAAAACTTTGTGCCATCATCAACTTTGGTGCTGTCTGTAGTCGGTAACGATGTCAACTTAAGCAATTAGCTAGAAACTAACTGAAATTGTTTATATATTAACTTTTGCAATCAGATTGCCCCGCCCAACGACTTTACAATCAATATTTTGTTTTCAATCACCAATTAGGTAAGTTTTGAACAACACTTTCTTCTTCAGTCTTGTTTAATAAGCTAATTTATAGTTTAACACGATCTTCTCAATTCACTCGTGTAACTAAATATAAACTCTTGTATGTTAATCTACGTTTTCAAAGACAAGCCCAGTATAAATTGGCTAGCCACTTTCTTTACCCAATCGAATGTATTTACAAGGAAAATATACTTACAACACTCCAATTCTATTTGAAGAAATGTGTATTTATGAGCTTATTATAAATACTGGATGTGTACATGATAACAATTACATAAATAAACAATCATATTATATATTTTTAAGACATTCTGATATAAATATTGGATTCCTTAGGAATGTTAAAAAAAATAGTGATCAAAGAAATGATTTTGCGAAGTCATTCAAACATTGATCGTGAAAAGGTTGAATAATCATGTTTCAGTTTGCTTACATTAATAACTAAAGTTCCAAGACTAATTCATAAACAGAATCTAGTGCTGCGCTGACTCGAGAAGTGACTAAACCTGTAGATATTTTGCTAGCATCGGTCGCCAATAAAATTCAAGTGAATTTTGGAATACTAAAAATACTTAGTATTTATGGGAAAGAAAAGGGTTTTGCTATTAGAACTCAGAATACAGCTGTATTCTGAGTATTAGAAGAATGGCACTTTTCTCGCAGAGTCGAGCTTTTTGATAAATATTATATGTCTGAAACAAACTAAACTATGAAAGCAAACTATTCTTGATATTATGAATTGCTTTATACGGTAATCCGTATAAAGCAATTCATAATATCAAGAATGATGAAAATATTCTGTTATAAATGAAAGATCTTTTCGTAGGACCGGATTTTTATGAGCTGTTGAGATAGGTATCCGACCTTTCTAAAGATTATGTTTACAATGCTTCTGCCGATACCTGTAGAAACGACGGAAAATTACTCACAATAAACAAAAACCTTTGTGATAATAATAAGAAACCTTTATCAACGCTAGACATAGCTAGGATACGGGATGAGTTAGATACAGCGAAGTAAATCACTAAGTCACAATCAAAGAAGTTCTTGAAAAGTTTGGTTGGTAATCTTCAAAAAAGATTATACTTTCTCATAAAGTTTTCCATCATTAAAATGTCATCCAAAATTTAGTCGTATAATTAAAGTATATGTCAGAAACAGACATGCGGTTGGACCCAACATCAGGACCCTTAGTAATGAAATAATCCACATAAAGATTTTTGAATTTCTGTGTTAAAATATCAAACATTTTTTCTGCAAATTCAAATTGTGCAAAAGATCAAAGCTCAAACATTGAGTTCAAACGATGAGTTCAAATAACATAAAAACACGTGTTACAAAAATATTTCAGTAATCTTTCCACTAAGGAAAGCATTCGGTCGTGAAAATTTTAATTTCTTTAAATTTAAATACGTTCTCGCAAATAATTCGGAACGAGTACCTACTTAGTAATGACCCTTTGATTTTCATATTCCATACGTTGTACGTTAAGACATTTTCATACATAGCGTGGACACAAAGCTAAACGAAGGCTAGTGCATAAATAGGAATAGTGACCTGATATGGCTATGTACCTGAATACTAAATGGGAGCTAGATTTGAGGGGCTGTCTGCACCTGACTGGCAGCCAGAAGCGAGTGGCCAGTCCAGTAACAAATGACAACATGACATGAGTAAAAAATGACAGCTTACGACGAGCAACTGAGTGACAAGCTCACAAAGAGAAAGCGCCGGCACATTGTCAATTCGTTATCTTGAATTACTCGAATTCACATGATTACTGAAATATTTTTGCATACAGATCGGATCTGAAAGATATTATTTATATACTATAATAAATATTTCACAACAAAAAAAATTGTGAACAAGGACTTCTGGACTTAAATAACTTCTGTCTGTGTCTGTTCATGCTGCATAACATTTTTGGATGGGCGGTTTTAGAATTAATAGAATATCGTTTTTGAGTTTTAAATATTCCAAACAACAGAGAAAAGAAACTGAAATTAAATTTCTTCATTGCAGTACGGAAAATAATATAAAATGGCTGACAAAAAATTACTTTACCTTTGGTTCTACTTACAAATATAGATGCAGCGAAGGAAATAGAAACATTTGAAAACGGAAAGAGACAAATAGAACACCTGATTCCTAAAGATGGCAATATTTTATATCGGAAATATGTATTCGGAGAATCACTTTTTCACATTCAACTGCCTATTCCTTTTGATGTTCAACTCTGAAATACTTCGACTTTAGAACAATATCCGGCGCCGAATCCACGCACAATTCAGACAATTTTCAAAAAGAACCTTTAGGTACTGAACCACCTTCATTAAAGTACAGGTAATGGACTGTGTGCTTTTCCCCATATACCTAATATGCCACCGCTTCTATTCGCATGGGTGTCACAAAAGGCGACTAAAGGTTATTGAGATTATTATTGAGAGGATGAGCAGCAACTGATCCTCCCATACGGTATTACAACCTACTGTGCAAATTCCTTGCCAGCGTCTGTGTTCCCTGATAGTTATAACCTGAGAATCTTCATGGCACGAGTGAATAGGTAGTATTCTAGGCAAGCATGCACCATCTTCGACCGCATCATCAGGTGGGAAAAAGGTCAACTGCAAGTCTATTCCATATAAAAAAAAATGTTTAACAAGCGTGCTGGTGATGGCAATATTGCAAAATTCCATGTTCACTATCACGGGTTTACTATAGTTGGCTAAGAAACGGCCTTCTGGCTTTTATGAAGTTGGAACCAACAAGACTAAGGCGACTTCAGTCAAATCCAATATTAAAAATGTTCTCTATTTTGAAACTTGCTCGGTAAATAAATTAAAATAGATGCTAGTGCTAACAAGCACTTGTACAACACTTGTTTTACTCCACTTTTACATCTAGTCTCTCTTTAGGACAGCGAAAATTGGCGATTTTCGATTCCACTATCGGAAAAGAATATACATTTATTTTTCTCTTGAAACGAACTCTACAATTCGATAAATTCCAGAAAAACTGAAGAAAATCCGACTCAAAATCTTTATACTTTTAGTAGCGGTTTGTGGCCATGAAATAAAATATTGTCTATTCAAAATCAGTAGACTGCAATCAATCAAATATTTTCCTCACCACTTGGATGATTCAATAGGGAACTTTATTAAGATGCGAGGATTCTTTAGTAATTCTATTCTATTCTATTTTTCAATATGGCAAGTAGTGCCGACGTGGACGGGTGCCGTTGTCGATAATTCTGCCATTGTCAGAGGTGCTGGAAAAAGAGGTTTACACAATCTAAGTGGAAAAACCATAAAGTTATTATTACTCTAGTAATAATAACTTTATGGGAAAAACGTGTATAGTGCCACTGCCACAAACTTATCTTCTGACCCTGACCCCATCTGACCCGGTGGTGACCAAAATTGGAACTAACCATAGAACTAACTATTATATGAACTAACGTCGCTACGCGCTACGGAACAAAAATGACATATGTCATTTTTGTAGGGAGATGACCATAGAGATGACTAAGGAGATGACATTGCCAAAAGCGACGGCAGCGACGCCCTGACCGGGTCAGATATGTTTGTTATAGATTATGTCGTGATTATGTAAATAGCAATGACCAAAGACGTCACTGGTCAATAGAGTAAAAACTGGCACTGAAATAAAGTAAAAAAAAAACCATAATAATTAGTATAACATAACCATAACCCTTAGATTATTGATTGGTTGTCGCGGCCGCGGCTGCGAAATCCAATCAATAATCTAAGCCTTTCGTCTGTGATCTAAGCCATAACCTTAAGTAATTTTATGAATATTTTTTCATAAAATTACATAATAAGTCTAAGATAAAGATATTAAATTTCTAGAGGAAAAGGGGAAATGGTTGTTAAATCTCATTTAAATATAATTCCTATTGTAGGTATAAAACCTGTACTCAGATAACATTTTTTCTTTTATAAAGTGACTGCAGAATTATATCAATGTCAAATTGATGTTGTGAATTCAATAATATGTCAATAATTCATGATTCATTCAATACCATTTTAGATTTATTTTATTTTAAGTTATTTTGACTCGCCCAAAATGGCGTATCAGTAACCATCTTTACTTTTTATCTTATTTAACTTATTAACTATTTAACTTGAAACTGGCAGAAATAGTCGACATCGGCTCAATTGCCATATAGAAAGAAGAAGAAGAAGAATTACTAAAGAATCCTCCCCTAATTCAATAAAATATATACTTAATAGTGAACTATGTCGCAGTTCCTGTGGAGTGTAGGTAAACTGGTTAATGACCCTTCTACGGCTCTATTAAGTGAACTACGACACCGCATATCTAGAAAACAATGTGAGAAAGCTTCTCCTCCTAATGATGAAGAAATTCCTGAATCAACAACCGCTTTACGCAATGAAGTCACATACGTTCAGCTAGATGCTATAAACTCCCCAACAACATCATACACCCATCACATATACGAACGACTAGAAACTCGTGCCAGACATATTCAAGCAGGAAGTGGAATAGTAAAAAGTCGTCAAGTATCAATACAGTGTCGAGGATCATATCACTCGAAGATAACCAAGTCTATAAGCATTCAGCATAAAGTAAAATGTTTGGATCACAGCACTGGTGAATCACGTACTGCCATCAAAATGGAAGCACAAACAAGCCCAACAAAATTAAAAATTTGTAAACAACATCGAGACGTAGTGTCTGTTCTTCAAAAATGGCCACGTGAAGAGATACGAACAGAGGCATCAAAAAACACTAAGATGGCTCGATTAAAATCTACATGCACACGAATATTCAGTTCATTGAAATTAGAAAAGATACAAAGTGTACCACCCTATCGACCTCCAGAGAAAGAAACTGTAAGGCTGTATAGAATTGCAAGTTTGGATCGGATTATAATTCAAGAGAAAAAGCATCGAAGAAAATCTAAAAAACCAAAAACAGTAAATGGTCTAAATCCCGTGACCCGAAAATAATGCGTCATGACATTAATTATGTGCACAACCAAGAATAACACGGCACATAATTGAATTTCCCCTTGTCGCGTGACAATTACCGCAACCTGACAAAACTAAACATGTCATGTGAGAAAGAAACGAGCTAAGACTTATTAATTAAAATGATCCTGTTATCGTTAATGCCGCCGTAACCGTCTGGAAGATCTAATAAAAGTAGCTGACCCATATTTAACGACTTATTACTCTAGATGCGCACTTGACTCTTAAAGTATTCAAAATACCTTAAGTAACCACTTAACCTTGTGAAAGGATGGAATGTTAGTCAACATTCTATCATTCATTTTATTTCATTGTTAACAAGCTTTTGTCGGTTTTGAGCAAAACAAGGACTTCTTACAGTAATAACATTTTACGAATAAGGTTAAGTAGCTGGTTCTCTCCCTATTCTAGTACCCATAATTAACGTTTAACTGTGCTATACGAAACAACAAAGACAGAATTTATTACAAATTTTGAATGAATTTATTATGAATAAGGAAAAAGAAAAAGAAAATTGTCATAATATCAGCCTGTCGTAGACTACTGAAGAATATGAGCCGCTAGTAGAGCGTTACAAAGAATGAGAAGTATTTTTTTTATGACAGGTTGGCCAGTATCTTTTGGGCCAACTGATCACCGTCTTGGTTGCCAATCGTACTCTAAAATAAGTATTGTGTTCTATTTTAAGTAGGTGTACTTTATAATCTAGATAACAATAGAATAATTATGCACGCTAAAATATTTTATTTACATTAACTCTGACTTTTTTGGCACAAAGTTTAAAATAGTGCCAGCCTTAACACAAACAAAAAGGAATTAAATAATACCCTTTTTATAAGTCTTAAGTCTTACTTTTTATTTACCTACCCTCTTTGAAATCAGAGAGGTATACTATTATTTCTAATAAAAGTTGGCAACCCGATCACTGCCGCCCTCGGTCTATGAACATTTACAACTTAGTGACAACGGATGCGTCGCCAACCTAAAGCTAAAATTGGAACAACTTGTGTTCCAGTTACTTCACTGTTTAGTCCTACTGAAGGATAAGTCTATATCGTCGGGGATAGTTCAATACCGCGTAACTAGCATTAGTAAATACCGCGTAAGTGATGAAATTAGCCGAATTCAGATTTCGCGGCCAGTGCACTGCTAACGCTGATTAGCACCCATTGAATCTCTCTCCTGAAAAAAATGGTATTTGACATTTACGCGGTATTTACCAATGCTACTTACGCGGTATTGAACTATCCCCGACGATATGTGTATAGTTATGACGGGTGATAAAGGTTTTTTTTTTTTTTTTAGCCTGGTAAAATCATCAAATGAGTCCTCCCACCCCGGGCAGGGCGGGAGGGACTGTCAGACTTGTACTGACTAAAATCCACGGTGTTCCTTCGATAGCCCTTTACGTTCCGGGGTCACGGTAATGACATAAGTCCCGCGACCCCGGCAGGCTTCGGCCCTCTACAGGGGGGCCCCGTCATCTTGCTGACGCTCTTTGAGGCGCGCGTGGAACACAACGCGCCGTCGACCCGGGCATGGTCCATGGTCGGACAGCGAGTTGCCCTTTACTCGCTGTCCGCATGCCCGCGCCTACGGTGGCCGGAGATCGTCGGCCGGCGCCCGACGCCGTGGGCGACTACCACTGCGGCTGGGCTGGAGGGAGGACGCCATCCTCTCCCTCACGCGGCCCGCCTCCTCCTTCGATAGCATGACTGCTTCGCAGAAGGAGGCGACCGCTTCCCACTCCGTCTCGCCCCGCAGCATGGCCTCGACCAATGCCGGGCGCGAGAGGTCTCCGCCTAACGGGTGATAAAGGTAGCACTATAGTAGCGCCCCAAATAAGCTCTAATATCATCTACTACACCTAAATATATAGGTAAGATCCAACCTTTCTATTTGTACGAAACAGTTGATTTAGTTTTCGCGATTTCTGCGTTGGTCCCGTAGTAAAGGTTTATTCATAATGATGAGTACAATAGGACCTTGTATTATCAGCCAACTTGTTTAGAAAAAGATTGTGACTGCCGAATATATTATTTATTAGTGCACAAGATGATGCTGCTGTCTTACTGTCTTTCTTTTTCTATCTTTTTCTCCTTGAGTCGCATTTTATGATGCCCGCGGTAAAAGTTGTTTAATTATATACATTGTTGAAACTGTGCGTCAATTAAAAAACCATTAAAAACTAATGGATTGCAAATGGCTTCATCTGTAATTAATCCTACTTCACTCTTATTTTTCCGGAAGTCAAAAAGGTAACTCGGAAATTCTGGGATGAATAATAATTTAATTTAATATTTCCAAATTACACGCAATAGTTGATGTTAAAATTATTGTCTTTAAATTATTTATCAAAGTTTTTCTTTTTTTTATACCAACAGCATATCTACTTATTAACGAGATACAAATTTATGCAAAAAAAACGCTCTTATTAACCATACATAATTATACAAATTCATACAAAAATAAATGCCCGGCCAGGTGGAGCGACGACTTGCGGAAGGTAGTTGGCAAAAAGCGGATATGGAGAGCCCAAGACCGGGCTCAGTGGCGCTTACTGGGAGGGGTCTATGTCCAGTAGTGGACGAATGGGAGCTGATGATAATGATGATGATAACGATGTGTATGCCCATTACAGGTACACGAATTCCGCACAAATATAACCATAAGGTTATATTTTTTGTAGTTTTATTCCCACAGTGCGAAGCCATATCATATATGATTTTGAAAACCTTTGATGAACTGATCCTAGAAATATTTATTCGTTAAAATAAATCGATATACACACAAACTGTTACAGCAAAAGCCAACTATCTTAGACATAATCAAACCCATAAGGAATGTTAATACTCAAGCGGTGACCAAAATAAAAATTGAACACAGAATCATTTATCACCGATTTAACTTTTCGTTGACCTTACGCAGCGTTTTAATTTGATGCTCAATAATTGAAGGTCACAAGGTCCGACCTCAACAGTGGCGTTGATGTATCGCAAATGGTAGACAAGCAACATGGTGTTTTTATTCTTGTGTCGTTCGGCCTCCCTTCCCCTGGACAGCAATAAATGACTGGCATGTAAACCCCTCTTTCGCCCCTCCGTTAGTCAAATCCTGTGAAATTAATACTTCTCTGCACCCTTTTGCCCTTAAAAAGTTTTACTAATTTCCGGAGTTCTGGAGAGTGTTTGTTTCATTAATTTGTTTATTTATAGCGTATTAATTGGATCGAAATGAAATTAATTTACAACACAGTGTCAACTATGAATAACCAACTCGTGAAGTACTTCCATATTTCATTCTGTCCCACGACTTTGCTAAGAACAAGTTGATCGAACTATTACAATAAGGTAGGAGAGAAGTTGAGAACCACTTAGAACGTACTTAATAATAAATTAGCCGACCTGATTGGAATTTGAAGTTAGTCATCAATCTTAATTTACTTCCTCCCTTACCGTCATCAAACAGTACAGTACCTAGACTTAACCTCTACTTGCCAAGTGCTAAATGACATTAATAATTAAAAATTACTTATCAGTATCTTGCAGGTAAGGCAAGTGTTTTTGGAGTGTTATATATAACCAACAGTTGAAACGCCTTTATGTTGTTTCGTTCGAGAATCAATATGTTTGAATAATTTATATTAATCAATCAAGTTCAACGCATTGCTGGACCTCGGCCCTTTTGTAAATAAGGCGCTATTTATTGCCTCAAGTTACAACACTAAGCTTAGGAATCGCTCTGCTGACAACAATCCCCTCATCCATAGGGGTGAATTGGTATCAGCAGAGCTATCGCATCGATTATGCTACTACTCGTTTTCGATCTGGTTTATAATTTTAAGCAGGCAAGTTTGATAGTTAAATCCCCATCTGCTATATCGGTCGAAGGAGCTTCGCGTCAGCGTCAGTACCAATTTCCCACGTACAGTTGAAGTTGATGTCTAAGCACCAAAACTAATAATAAGGACCATGTGTACCGACAATATAACACATGCTTAAAATGAAAACGGCCATTTACTCCTACAAAAGTTCATTTCAAACGACTGATTTCTGTCCTAGGCGTCTGTTATACTGTGGATCAACTTGGGACTAAGCGAATGTCGGTTTTCGCCGCGCCCCAATCCAGCCAGACAGTCAACTGGACGTAATTTCATAAAAATGGATAGTGAAAGGATTTTTACAATGAAAACAGCCTAACCCGGGTCGCTTAGTAGATGTGAACATCCACTAGGCAAGCCGGGCTTTAGATAACATCAAGCTTACAGGTGTGACTGCCATAAATGTCAACGTGAACACTGAACAGCAGTAAAATCTGCTTTTATGTTTATTAGCAAATGAAAGCGAAGTGCACGCACTAAATGTCTACCCAAATATACTACTGACATTGATTTATTTCTCTGTTAACCCAGTACATCAAGTTAGCCCAATTCAATATGAAAAATATTAAACTGCTGAAAATGAAATTATACCTATCTTCTTCTTTCTTCTTCTTCTTCGTGTGGATGGTAATTTCACCAGTTCAGGACTTTGCCACCTCTACGGCGTTATAAATGGCAGAGCAGAGGTCGCTCAGGATGCAGGTGTTGGAGTACAATGAGCAGCACAGTAAATGTGACATCGTTTGAGGATCTATGCCGCATCTATATCCTGTCGCCGTTTCGCCGATATAGCCCCACTTGCTCAACATGTTATATATACTTACACATGCTCACTTGGGTCCGGAATCAATTTAGAGACTTCCTTGTGGATCAGGAGAAGCTATATCCGGCTGGGAGTTTCTTACTGGGCTCGATGTAGTTAGCAGGAAGGGGGAATTTCTCCAGTCATAATATGGTACGAACCTCAACTGCAGCCCGAGAGTGCCTTTTCTGACTTAATAAAACTGTGCCAACTTTTTAGGCACAGCGCCAAAAATTGGGCGCCGAATAGTGAATGTCTGTTGTCGGACTGTACTCTTCATTGGTCCGGTCGAGACGAGCTGTCACATGGGAATTGCTCATGCCGTAGTGACCAGATTAGCCAGTCAGTACTTAATTGTGGTATCGAGTTTGACTACCCAGGGTGCGACAAACGATCTCATGTTTCGTCAGTCGAGTCGTGGACGCTCTTTTCTTTCACCTCAATTCTACCTATTTCAACTAGGAACGCCGACAATTGTGACAGATAGTTGATATCAATTGTAATCCACTTGATAAACTTCTGAAAAGGACCAGGAAGTCGGTTAAACTCATTATCTGTCTCTGAAATAGTGTTATAAGTTACACGGAGGGGAACTGTAGTTTAAGTTTTACTTATACTTACTTATCTTCGGGCTTCGTTGATGAACAAAACTACAAGTAGGTATATCTGTTTCCTCGAAAATTAGCAGTTCATCGTAATATAGTAAGTACTTGCCTTATTTACGCCAATGAACAAGGGTTAGAACATACAGACACCGCAAAAAATAGCGCCCATCCACCCTAGATACTTTTAGCGGCAAAATCGTGCGTTTTCGCGTTTGTTATTCACTTTTGTTGGGAATTTTATATGATGATTATTGCAACCCCAACATTAAATATTTTAATTAAGTAAAATGTATCAGAAACTGTGGCAACACAGCCCTTCCTATCTGAGCGTCGGTCGAATACAGAAGTTTATATTTTATCTCCGCCGTTTTATTCCTCTTCCTCGGCGCTACTATTTACCAGCACCTACAATACATCAACTACACCGCTGCACATTGGTCCTTCGAAGAGAACAGCGGCGCTGCGGAGGAGGCAAGAGGTTTGGACAGTATCTGTATTTTTCGGCCGCAATTTATAACGCCATATTGGTTGCGCAACAAGCAAGCTCTGATGCTCTGCATCACGATATCTTGGGTGTCGCAAAACAATCGAATACCTATATCGATTCGACAATCATCTCAAGCACTAGAAGAGCTCAATATTCAACAGTAGGTAAATAGATTTTTTCATCGATCGCCTTTGTCGTCGCCGGAGTCACCTTGGCAAGCGGTGTGAAGAGCACGGCACATTATAGGTATTCCGCAAGGGAGCGAGACAGGACGCATCGCAATCTTAACATCAAAAATACGCGCGCTTGGAATTACGCGCGGGCCACTCACGTCGTGCAAGAGATAGTATCAATAATCCACGCGAGTGCAAGAGACGGCAAGTGACGCGGACGCCAGGCAAGTCGAAGCGAACTTCCGGCCCACCATTTCGTTGTGTGCCATTCGACTCGTCCGTATTCAAGATTAATTTGCTCATACGCAGCGACTTAATAACTACAATAGTTAGTTTGTGTTTACGTATTCCAAGTTTAAAGTGTTGTTTTATCAAGTGCGCGAGTGGATAGTCAATAGTCATGGAGGAAGAATTGAAACGTAAAGTTGCCTCACGTGGGTATAGCAAGGGAACAATCAAGAGGTTGCTCAATTTCATTGAAAATTCTGAGTTGGGAAAAATTAATTATCAGGAACTAATCACCAAACGCGAGCGGCTCGTCTCTGCGTTTCAAGATTATGAATCTTGCTGCAAAGATATTCTATATCTCGAGCCTAACGACAACGAAAATATTGAGCAGGTGGAAACTAATTATTTTCTCATTTTATCTACGTTGAGCGAACAAATCAAGTCTCGCGAAAGTCCCTCCATGCACTACGATCCACCCACGCATAAAACTAAGTTACCACCCATCAATATAAAAACTTTCGATGGTAAGTTCACAGAATATGTACCATTCATTAATTTATTCGATTCTCTAATACATAATGACAGAAGTTTAGATAATATCCAAAGGTTTTACTATTTGCGATCTTTTGTAAAGGACGAACCATATAATTTAATTAAAAATTTACCCATAACCCTCGAAAGTTATGGTGAAGCCCGCAAACTGTTAAAAGATCGCTACAACAATAAATATAAGATTATTAACGATCATATTTGTAATATTTTAGATTTAAGTAATATAGTAAAGTCAACAGCTGGTAGTTTGAGAGACTTTGTGTCATTTATCAGGCAACAATTGGCTGCGATTAAAAATCTTGAGTCAAATATTATATACTGGGATGCAATTCTGTTATGTGTTCTTTCACGTAAACTAGATGGAATTACTGCACGAGCTTATCAGCTAGACCGTGATCCCAGTGTACAACCTAACCTCGAAGATTTCCTGCAATATATTGAGAAGCGAGCCTTGGCACTGGAAAATGCCGGGCAGGGTCTTCATCTGCAACATCAGGGAACCAAAGTAACAGCGGTGGCCACTACAGGAGCAACATGCATCTACTGTAAGTGCAATGACCACAAGTTATATAATTGTAAAAAGTTTCAACTATTACCAGCAAACGGTAGAATGATGTTTGCCAAAGAACAAAAAATATGTGTGATTTGTTTAGGCATGCATGGTGGCAAATGTAAGTTTCATTTCCGGTGCTCAGAGTGCAAGAAACCTCATAACACTCTGCTACACTGCAATTCAAGTGAAACCACACCAGCTGTCACTTTGTCAAACAATATTGATAACAATGTGCTTCTCCCTACAGCCAAAATGAAAGTCATAGCAAGGGATGGCACCGAGTACATTATCAAGGCGTTACTGGACAGCGGATCTCAGGTTTCTTTTATAACTGCAAAAGTTGTTCAGCAATTAGGTTTAACACCCTTGCAAAGTAATATTTGTATTATTGGAATCACTAATGAAAAATGTAATTTAAAATATAATATTCCAATTGAAATTCATTCATTAAAATCACCATTCAAGACAATGGTAAATTGTCATGTGGTAAAAGAGGTAACATGCAAATTGCCTCAGAATAAATTTAATATTTCTAGAGTCATAATACCACCCAATATTACATTGGCAGATGACCAATTTAATGTGCCTAGTGAAATACACATGTTATTAGGGGCTGATGTGTTTTTCCAGACCCTGTTACCGAACGAGCAGTGCACGAGCATCGAGCTGCCACAGCACAGCCAGCAGTCAACTGCTGCGCCCCTGAATGCTTCTCATCCATCGCAGCACCAGCTTGGTAACACAAAACTGCACATCTTTAACACATACTTCGGGCACATAGTAGGAGGAAATCTACCACCCAAGGTATCTCAACAGTCATGCAATAAAGTAGCATTAAAATGTGAACTTGATCTCAAGGAGACAATTGCCCAGTTTTGGACCAATGAAAAAGTTCCAGAAATATTTACCGAGCAAACATCGGAGCAGGATCTTTGTGAACATATTTTTAAAAGTACAGTTAAATTAAATAATAATCAGTTTGAAGTTACTTTGCCTTTAAAATTACCTCTAATGGCTGTAAATGATACTCTTGGTGAATCATTTCACTTAGCTTTAAAAAGGTTTTTAAATTTAGAAAAGAGATTGCATGCTAATCCTGATTTATTCATGCAATATAAAAATTTCATTCATGAATACCTTGCTCTTGGACATGGTCATTATATTGATATAGAGTTGTATGATTTAAATAAACATGCTGTGTACTTTCTGCCACACCATGCAGTTATTAATAATAACAGTAAAACCACAAAGCTCCGAACGGTTTTTGATGGTTCAATGAAAACAAACAAGAAGGTTTCTCTAAATGATTTGCAACTTAATGGGCCTGTTGTTCAAAGAGATTTATTTGATATTATTTTGTTATTTCGCTTAGGTAGATACACATTTACCGCAGATATCAAACGTATGTTCAGAAATATTAAAATTGATTCTCAATACACTACCCTTCAAAATATTTTGTGGAGGGACAATCCTGACGAGTCAGTCAAGTGTATTAGGTTAGATACAGTTACTTATGGCTTGAAAAGTTCAAGTTATTTAGCAACTCGTTGCATAGTTGAGCTAGCAAATATATATGAAAAATCATACCCACTAGCGTCATCTATTATTAAAAATTATCTTTACGTAGATGATATTATCTATTGTAATAATAATTTAGAAACTACTGTTGCTGCCAGAGACCAGCTTCGTGAATTACTTAAATTAGGTAGTTTCCATACCCATAAATGGTCATCAAATGATGAACATATATTGCATGATATACCATTAAGTGAAAGACACTTTGATGTTTTAGATTTACAAAAAGATAATTATAATATGAAAGCCTTAGGACTTCAAATTAATATAAAAGATGATAATTTTATAATTTCTTCTCCAGAACCATTTAATAGAAATAATGTTACAAAAAGGAGCATACTTAGTTATATAGGTAGATTCTATGACCCAATGGGATTCGTGAGCCCAATTGTAGTCATAGCAAAGGCTATAATGCAAAAATTATGGCTACTGAACACAGGTTGGAATGACAGTCCGCCTGCAAATGTTCAGCAAAAGTGGTTTAAATTTACCAGTAATCTAGCTGTAATGCAGCCAATCCTATTAGATAGGAATATTACAATTTCAGAAGCAGACTCGGCAGATTTAATCGGTTTCGCAGACGCTTCGAGTAAGACAGCCTACGGATGTTGCGTGTACCTGCGAATCACCAACCAATCAGGTACAACAAAATTGCATCTACTCTGTTCCAAATCGCGAATCAACCCTATCCAAAAGAAAGGCATGACCGTCCCAAGGCTTGAGTTGAATGCAGCACTATTGCTATCGAAATTAATTTCAAGGACTCATGATACACTCAAACTTAAAGTTAATATAAGGCATGTCTGTTTATTCAGCGACTCACAAATAGTCCTTGCATGGCTAAACACTGAGGTAACAAAACTTCCAGCTTACATAGCGAACAGAGTAAATGTAATCCGTCAAAATACAGCTGGATGGCGTTGGCAGTATGTCAATACAAATGATAATCCTGCTGATCTCATTAGCCGAGGTGTCAATCCGAACGAGCTGAGTAGCTGCGATATTTGGTGGAATGGCCCAAAGTTTCTGCTAAACAGTGAGTACAAGTTTCCTGCTTACAACCCTCCCACTGATTTATTGAGGGTGGAACCCTGCTCGGCTCCTTCCAGCAGCTTGGTGTGCCAAAGCTCAAATCCGCTTGATTATGTGTTCAAGCGCTTGTATAATTGCTCTAACATTAATAAAATTGTAAGGCTATTTGCATACATATTGCGATTTTTAAACAATATTAATAAAAATAAAGCTAAAATAAATACAAACTTTTTGCAAAGTGCAGAGTTGAATAATTCATTAATGTTAATAATTAAACATGAACAATATATATATTTTCAATCTGAAATCAACGCTTTAAGCAAAAGTAACAACTTGAAGGGAAACCTATCTGAATTGCATCCCTTTCTCGATAACCAAGGTCTTTTGCGCGTCGGGGGTAGGCTTCATTACGCTGATATCGCTTATTCACAAAAGCATCCTATCATACTGCCTAAAGGCTCTTTAATTACTAGCTTGCTTATAAGGTGTGAACATGAAAGGTTACTGCACGCAGGACCTAAGCTTTTACTCTCGCATTTAAACCAAAGGTTTTGGATTGTTAATGGGTTATTAGAAGTTAAGAAAATAACTCACAAATGTATTGTATGTTTCAGACAAAAAGCCTCAGTGGCCAAGCAACTAATGGGCTCCTTGCCGGCTGCACGTGTAACAGCTACCAGCCGCCCATTCGAGAAAGTTGGAGTGGATTTTGCTGGGCCAATTGATGTAAAACTCTCTCGCGTTAGACGATCCATAATAGGCAAAGGCTATATCTGTGTATACGTATGTTTCGCAACAAAGGCCGTTCACTTAGAACCGGCTTCAGATTTGACCACGGAAACTTTTCTA
Source organism: Allophyes oxyacanthae (assembly GCA_932294325.1). Classification (NCBI taxonomy): domain Eukaryota; kingdom Metazoa; phylum Arthropoda; class Insecta; order Lepidoptera; family Noctuidae; genus Allophyes; species Allophyes oxyacanthae. The sequence continues at coordinate 10,545,480 of OW028613.1, read as the reverse complement.
GCGTGCTTGAGGAGATTTATCTCTAGACGAGGGTTGCCCACCGAAATTCACTGCGACAACGCAAGTACATTTAAATGTGCAAGGAGTCAATTAGTAGATCTTTACAAATTGCAAACTTCCCAAAGTCACCAAACACAGGTTCAAAGATTTACCGCAGAGCGTGGGATACAATTTCACTTTATACCATGTTACTCGCCTACATTTGGGGGACTCTGGGAAGCGGCAGTAAAGAGTACAAAGTTTCACTTAAAAAGAACATTGCAAAAATCTTTATTAACCTATGAACAACTTAATACTGTATTAATTGAAATCGAAGCAGTGCTTAATTCGCGACCGCTCTTACCTTTATCTTCAAACTCTGATGATTATTGTTATCTAACACCTGGTCACTTTATTATAGGTAGTTCAATGTCAATGTATCCAGAAAACAATGTATGTAACATTCCACAAAATAGGCTTAAGTTTTGGCAATTATGTACTTCTCTAAAACAGTCCTTTTGGAAAGTGTGGTATCAATATTATTTAAATTTGTTACAAAATAGACCTAAGTGGCGTCACAATATACGTAATGTCGAGCCAGGCAACTTAGTCATTTTAAAAGAGGATAATGTACCTCCAATGTGTTGGCCAATGGCACGCATCATAAAGGTGTTTCCGGGACATGATGGCAAAATTAGGGCAGTGGAAGTTAGGACCCCAAACGGAAATACACATTCCCGGGCCATCAATAAAATTTGTCTATTGCCAATAGATTATGATAATAGTTCCTAGCTGTTATTGTTAATTTTAAGTTTTTTCTTATTTCTAGACAATGCGTCTTAGTTTTGTTCAAGCATTTAATCTAGTATTTTTATATTTAAAAACATGTAAACTTTGAGTTTAAAGAACTAAAATTTAATTGTATTCAACCTAATTTAACATATAAGTTGTATTTGTAATTTCCTGAGGCCGCAGCATGTTGGGAATTTTATATGATGATTATTGCAACCCCAACATTAAATATTTTAATTAAGTAAAATGTATCAGAAACTGTGGCAACACAGCCCTTCCTATCTGAGCGTCGGTCGAATACAGAAGTTTATATTTTATCTCCGCCGTTTTATTCCTCTTCCTCGGCGCTACTATTTACCAGCACCTACAATACATCAACTACACCGCTGCACAACTTTTTGTAAGCAAAAGGCAGCCAACGAACGCGAAAACACGCGATTCTGCTGCTAAAAATATCGAGTGTGAATGAACTCATAATATAAGCATTATTACTATAACTATTATGTAACATCATACTAACATGTAACAATATTATATTATTACGTCCGACTCACCCTATACGCAGTCCCGTTATAAACTGGCTGGCTAATCTTCCAGAACAATAATTGAGCAATTCTCATGTTACCCTATCATACGTCATAAAAACGCATCAAATCGCAGTGCCACTAGTGAAATTTAAAAGAACCACACCAATACATTAAGCGAAGCCAAAAAAATACATACGGCACACGACAGAATAATAATAATAATAAATGATTTATTTTCAAGTAACTAGACTCATAATGGTTACTAACAAAATTTTACTTATACTATTTTAGCTTAGAGTATAACCTCTATGTATTTTAGTAGACAATTTACAATTTCTTAATAATTATATAATAGAAAGCTAAGTTATACATACAACAAGAATAATGTTTGGCAACTAACATTCAGGGATCCAGGGGTTCTATTGTTCGGATTTCTACCAACAGACAATAAAAAATAAACTTATCAAGAACCAGGGGCCCAATTCTACAACAATCGAAGTAGTCTTCGAATTCGAGAAAACGTTCGAATTCGAACTTTTCTCGAGTGGTAATTACGTTGAGCTATTCTGGACATGTCGAGTTCGATATTTCTCCGCATTTCTCGAACGCCAGCTGCTCGAACTGCTTCGACTGGTCGGGACCACTCGAGACGTACATTTCGAATTCGAACCATCATAAACGTCAACATCGGTTCTCAGAGTTTTTCTTGAATTGTGCCTAAATTTAACTATTTCTAGCCCATAAGTGCATAAACTTTATTTATAATGAGTGACGAAGTAATTGCGACATTTATGCAAAGCATACTGGAAAGCGGTGGGTTGAGCTCACCATGTTTATGAACTTTTTAATTACGCGGACATATTATTGTACAGTTTGAAATGTTCAGTAAGAAAACTTACGAATATTATTTAAAGTGAATAACACCATTAAAATTTAGTGATATTAATGAATATAATAATTAAGCGTGCAAGGAAAATACACCACAGTCCAAGGAAAGTCCACTAACTGACTAACTAGTACCTAAAGTAACTAGGTACCTATTAAAAATACTTTTGGGCTGCTCCAGAATAAAGTTGTTGTCTAAATAAAGACCGCACTCTGCACTACTCGACTGAAAATAGCGCAAAACCATGTACCAAACCCGGAATCGGAATAGAGAGTCAACGTCAGGAATCTCTGAACTCTCTGCAGCTATTTTTCAGGAGGAAAACTGAACGGCCAATAGCTATGATTTAACTCGGGGCAGAGCTATAAGAAACATGATAGTAAGAAGAATAAGTAGTGTTCATACATGAACCGTACTAAATCAACTGTTTGTCATAAGTTTACAAATAAATATATACTAGAACTTGAAATAAATAACTTTTATTTACTTACATAATATATTTTTTTACATTCATCACCTAACAATGATATTCATACACTTTCATAAATTTCAAATAATTTTCTCTCTTAATATCTTTTTACAACATGCATCCTTCTGTCGCACCTGGTCGCACCCTTTCATTAATACAAAGTCACACAACCTCAACTCTTCATCAAACAGCTGCAGCCTTCACTCTCCGAGCATTCATTTGCTATGCCACACTCCCTTGCATACTCTGGCTTTGGCATCACTCTCCTCACACAAAACGGCCAATCATTCTTGTACTTCTTTGATGGTGGCTGCCAATAGTTGTCACCCACAGCATCAGCAACAAGGAGAATATTATGTGAAGGACAGGTTGGGGTAAGACAGTAGTGTGCACTCCATAGAGAATGTCTGTAATATCAGTTAATTTATGGATATTAGATATTCATTAGATAACATTTTTTAACTTTAAAATGCAGCACAAGTTATTTTTGCCTACCTTGTAAAATATGTCTGTGCATGCCACTGGGGTAAGATATAATAATAATTTATATATTCAAGAGGATATCAAAATGAAGATCATAATTATTGAAATATATAACTTTTAATTATGTTACTTATTATCTAATACACTTCATGATAAAAATTAGGACTTAGCTGTGTTAATTCTCTCTTTAACTTGACTCTAGGATAAACATAGATATCATAAATCTAGATAAATTCTTATAATACAAACTTTTAAGTGAATTACAACAGAACCAACAAGTGTCAAAGTTATAAGTACCTAACATTGCAATTATAATAATCCACGTCATGTTTACATGTGACAAAATGCAACCATTATTGACAATAATTTATGATAAAGTAATTTCACTTCACTAACACCATAATTTCACTTCATCTTGCTCTTCATATGACACTAATCAATCTGCTTGTACAAAGAAGTAAATAGGTGATAAATTGATTCTCTGTCAGCGGTTTCCAACTATCCAGGGTTATGCTCAGCCTTTGGCCGTATCTCCAAGGAATGACAGGGTTGCGCCATCCAACACTTTGTGCGTAATTCTCTCGTCGCCCGGGCTGCACGCAGCGGGCTAGCACAGTGAGCACACTCAAAGTCAAAGTCAAAGTCAAAGATTTTTATTTCAACTGGGCCCTTGCAGGCACTTTCAAAACGTCGTGATTCTAGGCGCACGGTTCCAAGTGGGTTGGTCCTGGAGAAGATACCGGCAAGAAACTCCATGGATACTCTTTTCATAAATCAAGCTTAGGTACTACACAACAAATGTGGGGCCGCAGGAGCGGCCCCGGCTAAAATTCGATCTCAATTTACACAATATTACAATAAAAAGATAAAAAAAGAACAGCAAAGATCATAAGTACCACTATAATATTATAATTATACAATACTAGTAGGTGCGTACTTAACACTCAAGTCAGTCACCCAATTAAGAATAGGTAGCTACCAAAAAGGTACAAGGAAAGCGTTAAAATTTGTGTGTGAAGACAGGAAGCAGTGGGTCACCAGGGAAGCTGCATGTGCAGAAGATAATCACTTCCATACATCTCTATCGTCAACATAGTCTTTGATCCTGTAATAGGCCTTCCTTATGAGGATAAGCTTAACACGAGTTTTAAACTTTTTATCAGTAAGCTCGGTAATACTTTTTGGGAGTTTATTATAAAAGCACTGTGTAATGAAGAGTCTCACTCTCGCCGCCGTGTCCACCATCGATGAAAGATACCGGGATAGGACCACGTCACACCACCACGATGTGTACAAACTCATAATTAGCGTTTTTTCCCGAATACTATGATGATCACCGTACTCGCGCTTGTTCTGCTTTTGATGTCCGATGATTTAGTTAGATCTTCAATTATTTTGACTCCAGCAAAAGGGGCGAGTCGCCTCTTATAATTTACGAGAACATGTTTGTAAGGTTTGTAGATATTATTTTGATTTTATTTAATTTGATGTTTGTTAGATCAAGATGTCAAACTCAAAAATTGGTGCGTTCGAAAACATCAATGATTAAAAAATCCTCTCTTACATGCGCCAGCCTACCTATGTAAACATGATAATATATTGTGGTCAACGTTAAATGAAACAAACATGTTTTCTTTTTATGATTTATAATTCTTTCGTTTTATCTATGCTCTTCCAATGTTATTTTTGTATTTTTAAAATCGATATAAACTTTCGGAACGAACCAAATATCTACATAGTTACATTCCGTTTCAGCAATTATTCTATGGAATGTATTAAATACAAAAAGAAATGTTAAGAAATTGAAAAACTTATTATTTCCCGATAGAAATTAATATAAAACGTATAGACTGACATTATAAACATTTATTATACTTACAAACTTTTTAAAATACGAATACGAGGTAAATAATTACAACTGTTTTAAAACAGGATGAAACAGGATGAAACTGTGTGAAACAGAACGCAACGCACGTAGTTTATCTCTTATATTGGCAACATTTTACAATTACGAGTAGAAATTCATCTCGATTCGTCTCGATTAGTGCTGAGAATACCAAATTCGAATCCACAATGTCAGCTTGCGAGATTTTACAGTCGAAATAGCGCTCGAAGTGGAAACTCGAATTCGAAGACTACTTCGATTGTTGTAGAATTAGGCCCCTGGGGCCCAATTCTACAACAATCGAAGTAGTCTTCGAATTCGAGAAAACGTTCGAATTCGAACTTTTCTCGAGTGGTAATTACGTTGAGCTATTCTGGACATGTCGAGTTCGATATTTCTCCGCATTTCTCGAACGCCAGCCGCTCGAACTGCTTCGACTGGTCGGGACCACTCGAGACGTACATTTCGAATTCGAACCATCATAAACGTCAACATCGGTTCTCAGAGTTTTTCTTGAATTGTGCCTAAATTTAACTATTTCAAGCCCATAAGTGCATAAACTTTATTTATAATGAGTGACGAAGTAATTGCGACATTTTATGCAAAGCATACTGGAAAGCGGTGGGTTGAGCTCACCATGTTTATGAACTTTTTAATTACGCGGACATATTATTGTACAGTTTGAAATGTTCAGTGAGAAAACTTACGAATATTATTTAAAGTGAATAACACCATTAAAATTTAGTGATATTAATGAATATAATAATTAAGCGTGCAAGGAAAATACACCACAGTCCAAGGAAAGTCCACTAACTAACTAGTACCTAAAGTAACTAGGTACCTATTAAAAATACTTTTGGGCTGCTCCAGAATAAAGTTGTTATCTAAATAAAGACCTAAAGACCGCACTCTGCACTACTCGACTGAAAATAGCGCAAAACCATGTACCAAACCCGGAATCGGAATAGAGAGCCAACATCAGGAATCTCTGAACTCTCTGCAGCTATTTTTCAGGAGGAAAACTGAACGGCCAATAGCTATGATTTAACTCGGGGCAGAGCTATAAGAAACATGATAGTAAGAAGAATAAGTAGTGTTCATACATGAACCATACTAAATCAACTGTTTGTCATAAGTTTACAAATAAATATATACTAGAACTTGAAATAAATAACTTTTATTTACTTACATAATATATTTTTTTACATTCATCACCTAACAATGATATTCATACACTTTCATAAATTTCAAATAATTTTCTCTCTTAATATCTTTTTACAACATGCATCCTTCTGTCGCACCCTTTCATTAATACAAAGTCACACAACCTCAACTCTTCATCAAACAGCTGCAGCCTTCACTCTCCGAGCATTCATTTGCTATGCCACACTCCCTTGCATACTCTGGCTTTGGCATCACTCTCCTCACACAAAACGGCCAATCATTCTTGTACTTCTTTGATGGTGGCTGCCAATAGTTGTCACCCACAGCATCAGCAACAAGGAGAATATTATGTGAAGGACAGGTTGGGGTAAGACAGTAGTGTGCACTCCATAGAGAATGTCTGTAATATCAGTTAATTTATGGATATTAGATATTCATTAGATAACATTTTTTAACTTTAAAATGCAACACAAGTTATTTTTGCCTACCTTGTAAAATATGTCTATGCATGCCACTGGGGTAAGATATAATAATAATTTATATATTCAAGAGGATATCAAAATGAAGATCATAATTATTGAAATATATAACTTTTAATTATGTTACTTATTATCTAATACACTTCATGATAAAAATTAGGACTTAGCTGTGTTAATTCTCTCTTTAACTTGACTCTAGGATAAACATAGATATCATAAATCTAGATAAATTCTTATAATACAAACTTTTAAGTGAATTACAACAGAACCAACAAGTGTCAAAGTTATAAGTACCTAATATTGCAATTATAATAATCCACGTCATGTTTACATCTGACAAAATGCAACCATTATGGACAATAATTTATGATTAAATAATTTCACTTCACTAACACCATAATTTCACTTCATCTTGCTCTTCATATGACACTAAACAATCTGCTTGTACAAAGAAGTAAATAGGTGATATATTGATTCTCAGTCAGCGGTTTCCAACTATCCAGGGTTATGCTCAGCCTTTGTCCGTATCTCCAAGGAATGACAGGGTTGCGCCATCCAACACTTAGTGCGTAATTCTCTCGTCGCCCGGGCTGCATGCAGCGGGCTAGCACAGTTAGCACACTGTGTAATGAAGAGTCTCGCTCTCGCCGCCGTGTCCACCATCGATGAAAGATACCGGGATAGGACCACGTCACACCAGCACGATGTGTATAAACTCATAAATAGCGTTTTTTCCCGAATACTATGATGATCACCGTACTCGCGCTTGTTCTGCTTTTGATGTCCGATGATTTTAGATCTTCAATTATTTTGACTCCAGCAAAAGGGGCGAGTCGCCTCTCATAATTTACGAGAACATGTTTGTAAGGTTTGTAGATATTATTTTGATTTTATTTAATTTGATGTTTGTTAGATCAAGATGTCAAACTCAAAAATTAGTGCGTTCGAAAACATCAATGATTAAAAAATCCTCTCTTACATGCGCCAGCATACCTATGTAAACATGATAATATATTGTGTTCAACGTTAAATGAAACAAACATGTTTTCTTTTTATGATTTATAATTCTTTCGTTTTATCTATGCTCTTCCAATGGTTCCAATGTTATTTTTGTATTTTTAAAATCGATGTCAATAAACTTTCGGAACGAACAAAATATCTACATAGTTACATTCCGTTTCAGCAATTATTCTATGGAATGTATTAAATACAAAAAAAAATGTTAAGAAATTGAAAAACTTATTATTTCCCGATAGAAATTAATATAAAACGTATAGACTGACATTATAAACATTTATTATACTTACAAACTTTTTAAAATACGAATACGAGGTAAATAATTACAACTGTTTTAAAACAGGATGAAACAGGATGAAACTGTGTGAAACAGAACGCAACGCACGTAGTTTATCTCTTATATTGGCAACATTTTACAATTACGAGTAGAAATTCATCTCGATTCGTCTCGATTAGTGCTGAGAATACCAAATTCGAATCCACAATGTCAGCTTGCGAGATTTTACAGTCGAAATAGCGCTCGAAGTGGAAACTCGAATTCGAAGACTACTTCGATTGTTGTAGAATTGGGCCCCTGACGCCAAAATTACAGTCGTAAAGTTTTACGAGATAAGAATCACTGAAGTATCTGATTCTAACGGATCAACAGAATAAGAACACAATGATTTCGCTGTTGACTAGCAATTTATAGATGAAAGTATATTTTGTATGAGTTTCCTTTTATCTGCCAGTGTTTGCTCGCCTGAGGTGGAATCTTCAGAAGAGGGATAGATATATTTTATTTTTTTATCGCCTACTGAATAAAATATTTGAATACATTGTGTTACCAGTAAAACGCCGTAAATTTAGCCTGAAGGTACTCCTAGTACTACAGTATGGACTAGTAAGAAAATGATTAGTTTGGCACTCGAAGTACATTAATTTGCGAAAAAACACATCGCTATTTCGTTATACTTTCGTAACGATATATTTTTACTTCGTGCCCCATATCATCGTGTAGACTAGTCCCACAACCCAGTCCCATGCCATCGAATAGTATGATTTTATTTTTTGTATTGTCAATTATCTATACATGGTCTTGGTCCTGCCTTTCTAATCCCTATCCCTTTAAGGTGTTATTGTACTCATCATTATGAACAACTTTAACTACGGAACTAGCACAGAAATAGCGAAGAACAAAATCTGCTGTTCCATACAAATAATTAAACATTACTCGATTTAATATGCAGTACCTAGTATATTGCTGTAACCTTATCGGGTTTCATGTTGAACCTTAATACAAATGTAAACACCTATTATGTAACCATAAATGCACTTGAACTTAAATTTATGGAACAGCAGATTTTTTTTACCGTGCTTATAAAAAGCCTGTATGGAATAAATACAATGAAACAAAAGAACCTACGAGAATTTCAATTTCAGAGCCTACTTGTTCAACGAAAAAGATAGAGGTATGAAACAATATTACTAGATATAGTACCTAATATTTTATCTAGGTATACTACCAAAAAAAACAAGAAACATAAAATAATAGTTATTTGTTATACAAGAGTGCAAAGTTGCTTTTTAACCGCGTGTTCAATTTTGATGACCGAGCAAGCGAAGGATTCTAAAATTGAATCACGAGCGCAGCGAGTGATTCAAAATTAGAATCCTGAGCGTTAGCGAGGGAATCAAAAGAGCACGAGGTGAAAAATCTTTGCACTCGAGTGCAACACGTAACTTTTCATTCCACCTCAGCGAGGAAATGACTAAATGCAAAAAAAAAAACGTTTAATTCACAAACTTAGTGCACACGATGTTCTAAATTCAATTTACTTTATCCTCTAGAGAATAAAAACGGCTTTTCCACTCAGATATTGAAGATTAAAAATACTCTTTCCGAGATGGTGGGATGAAAATTTACTTTATCCTCTAGAGAATAAAAACGGCTTTTCCACTCAGATATTGAAGATTAAAAATACTCTTTCCGAGATGGTGGGATGAAAAATATTTTAAACATAATACAACAACACAAATCAAGAACAGAGGTAGGAATTGTTAGTAACATACAGGGTGTAAGTGACATCGTAACGAAAACTCATAACATGGGTTCAGTACATGATACTGGATCATTCAGCGTTAGAATTTTGCGTCGGTCTTATCAAAAATTTAACGATTTTGTTCGCAGATTTTTTAGTTAGGTATAAAAACTGCGAACAAAATCGTAAATTTTTTGAAAATACCGATGCAAAATTCTTTCTCTTAGTCTTTCAGTATCATGTACTCCCATGGTATGAGTTTTCGTTACGATGTCACTTACAGCCACATTTTGTTTACTCTATTTACATATTTATTTACGCGTAACAGTAACGTTACATATTTCGTAACGGCACTTATGATACGTTTTGTAGTGTGTTTATCGAACTTTAATAGAAATCCGATAGCCATTTATTGGCTGTTCCATCTTCCTTATTTCTGTATCTTAAGAATGTAAATTCATACAATGTGTACACAAATCAACATCAGAGGTATGGTTAGTGACATTTATTTTGTTTACTATTTTGACGGTAACGGTACTTATTCAAATATCATGTTTTGTAGTATGCTTTATCGAGCTTTAATAGAAATCCGATAGCCGTCCAAATCTATTGGCTTTCTCTCTTCCTTATCGATGTATCTGTTGAACGTAAAATACAATGTGTAGGTAATACGACTTCTGGTCGAAGAATCGTTGTACGAGTATAACTGACGTCTGGAATGTTAGAAAAAAGCATGAATATTGAACAATGCTTTATTTTTAGATGTTACATAATGGTCTGTCCGTAACACAAGGTTATTGTTGTCTGTATGACCAGTTATGAAACAAATACTAGTGCATATAGAGGAGAAGGTGGTAATGTAGCCCCTGCAGATATATTGGCCCCCTTCGATATTTATAATTTAGAAACATGCCATCTAGTATATCTTTGGTGCAACGCGGAGCTTGTGTGACAGTATCGATTTAATGTCCATCAAATCCGTGAGGGCGCGTCACGTTCTCTTGTTATTCGAACCAATCGAAACGCGCCACTGGCAAATTTTAAAACCGCTCTGCATTTTATTCATTTTTTCTAAAAAAAACTGGGTTTTGGCTTTAGTGATTTGTACATTGTGTTCGATAAACGTTTTTCTACGGGATTTTGAAGATAAATACATTTTTTTAATATAAATATCTTTATTATGGTTTGTTTACATATTCTTTATTACTTTCAATTTGGCCCCCTCACACTGTTTGTATTATGGTCCCCGGGGCCATATAACATGTATGACCGATATATCCCTTCTATATTCTTTTATTTTCTGTTTTGAGATGCCTAGACAATGTGTATTATCTCCATCTTCTAAGTAAAGGAAAACATGGATACTGACCAAATGAAAAAAGCATTTGAAGCAGTGAGGACAAAGTTCATGGGCTATAAAAACGTGGCCGCTGACGTGGCCGTGGACGCGGCCTGGGACGTAGTCAGGATGGAGGGGGCAGCAGCAGCAGTGTTAATGGGTGTCAAGCAGACGTTACATTTAGCAGTAGCTTTGAAAGTGACGCAGTCGTAGAAACCGACTCATCCAAATAGGATACCTGAAAGCTCAGATATAGACTGTATATTCTGTGATACCAGTTATTCTAGTGACAAACGTGGAGAGGAGTGGATTCAATGCCAGAGTTGCAATTTATGGGCTCATACAGTCTGTGCAGATCCTGAAAGCGAATATTATATCTGCGAATCTTGCCGTTAGGTTTTAATTAAGGTCAATACATTTAATATGACCCCCAGGGTGCCATATAACCCTCACCTGATCTCAAGTTGCCCAATTTGACTTTTTTTAGATTTTATTTTTTTGTGATTATTCTGTGGTAGTTTCATCTATTCCATAGTAAGACATGTATAGGTAAATGAATAAGGATCACTATAATGTATTTATTAGATTTTTGAGTCTGGTATTTTTTGCATGAGGCCTCAAAAACAAAGTAGGGGGCCACATTACCACCTTCTCCTCTATATATTAGATTTATTTGTATATTAATACCAATACACTTTTTAAAAATATAGAATACCTATTACCTACTTTAATATTTGCTGAATTTTTTAACTTAATCAGGACTAAGATAGTTTACTATCATTAATTTGTAGACATAGATAGAATACTACATACGAGTCTAACGAACATTTAAAATCTAGATGTTCCATCGGAAAAAAGAATCCTCCCAAATGGTAGGTCCCATCTGCACTGAAAATAATGCTTGAAGTTATTATTTCGTCTGAGTGCTTGAACTATCAACATGTGTCACCCGCAAAGTGATTAGTGCTGACTGTGATACAGATAATAAATCCTCCGGATACTCAAATTATAATATGATGTCATAATAATAATTTACTGCCGTCGCAACGTCGGCGGCTGACAAGAGCGAACGTGACTCGACTGAAAGACTTTGTAAACGTAAACTCTCCCGATTCGATTAGCTGACTCCGATACTTTACATCCCAAACCTTTTAAAAACATGCTCTTTTATAGAAACCTTGAATAAGGATGGAATATCGTTCATTGAAAATATCTTGCCTTGACATCGTGCCACTGTATTCGAACTTCGGTTATTTTTCTTTGAATCATGCATGATGCAGATGATGGATTAACGACGAATAAATAATATAGTAACTATATACAACCATAAAATATAAACTTAAATATGTACACTAATAATGAGAGGTATCAAAATATTAAAACTATAGAAACTTAAATCTATTACTAAAAATAATTATATAATAATATATAATTAAATATTAGATAATCTATAAATAAAAAACCTCTTCTAGCGCACCACTGCGGGGCATAGTGCCTAGGAGGCTGGCAGCGTTACCTCGTTGGATCGCTAAACTTATTAACTATATTAATAACTTATTAATAATATAGTTATATAGAAAACTAATAAACTTTGCTGACAGGCCAATGAATTTATTGACATGATAACATTAAGGGTGATTAACATTAAGATGAATTTTAGATTTCAAATAATAGAAACGCAGTGCATTTTTAAGTACATTTCAAGGCCATGGAGTTTAAATCAGTTCAGTACGAGTCGAACAATCCGTTTAGCTAAAACGTCATAGAAATTAGTTCCATAAAATATAACTTGCGTCAAGCAGCCATGAATACCTAGCAGAGGACAATATTGAAACTAATTTCTGCATAATTGTGTTTTTGAATCGTTTTATGAAATTATGACACATCGTTTGACGGAGTCTAAAATTAATGTTGTGTGCAAAGCAATGAAGCAAGAATAATAGCTTCTCATTAAAAATCTAATCTTGCTTGACACCCTTTTCAAATTCTCTTTGTTCTGAAATAACAACGCAAAATTCATGTACATTTTCTTTGAAATTGATAGTAGGTTCTGACACCATAAACATTTAATCTTATAGGTACTTGTGTAAGTATCTAGTTCTTCGTACGTGAACAGAGACGTTGTTTTTGTACCTCCCTAAAATTTACTCTTAATACCTGCTCCTAAAAAACATAGCTCCATCTCCAAAATTAACGTATTTGGATTATAACTTTTTTGTTTCTTATCATCTTCAATTAGAGTAATGTTTTTTTATTAATTAGCGTTATTTTAATAACCGTTTCAGTTTTCAGTGTTTATTTCAATTTTCATATACATTTTTCCCAATCTTGGTATACAAATATTTGAGTGGGATAACGTCCGCGACCAGCGATCAACAACGCTGTCGCGTTTAGATTGACCTAAATGTTCCTATTTGCAGAGGTGACGTTCGATCTACCTGAACATTTTAAATTTTCGTACTTATAACAAAAATTGTAATTATGAAAAGTATCGTAACTTTATGTTAAGTAGTAACAAAAATGTGTACTTTAAATAATGCTACCTATATCGTTTTGTCATTAACATCAAACCAACAAACGTTCAACGACCAACAAAAATATTCATTATCCCTAGCGAATGCGTTAAAAAATCGTCTGTCTATGTAAAGCTCTGAAACTAACTTTTATAATATACTTACTATAAATTGATAGGCATGTTAACGCGGGTGAACTTAGTAAAATATTGTGGCGATCATTCTCCCCGCCCACTAACAATCTCGTGTAGACCTACAAAATGGACGCTGCTAACTAAGCCGGTATAATATTTAAGGAGAAGATAGATTAATGATGATACATTACAGTTATTGTAACAGTCCACGTGCTCAGGTATAGGTGGTGTACTAAATGTCAGTAATCACAATCACATTAGTGTAAGTTCGGTTCCAGCACATCTTGGCATAATGCCCGCATCGTTCGCCGATCTACCTCTAGCGTTTGTTCTAGATATCTCATTAATGAGACATTCTCGGTTATATTAGGTTAGTTTATATTATCAGGCCGCAATCACACGATTGCTTTTTCAACGTCCGTTATAAAAGCGTTCTAATTTAACGGCTTAACGTATAGGTAGGTAGATATACGGTTAACCTTAAGCTTATATTCCCAAATTTATAGAGACAAAGAAATAAATTTTTAATATGAACGCTTTTTAATTTGGGATGGATCGATTTCGATCCGTTCTATACCCATGAAAATGGTCTTCCGTTTTAATTTGAGAATTTTGTAGTAGTACTTAATTAATTTAATCAGTGGAGTATAAACTGATTGATTAAAACTGAATCAATAGAGAACATAATATAGGTAATGTATGTACAGTACGACACAACTAAGAAGTAACATCGATGTACCTGATCGAACAACAAATGGCAGTCGCTTGCTTCGATATATATAACAACTTTTTACGTCAACGTAAAGATCATGTTTTACTGCAGTAGTAATAAACATTCATGGTCTTGGAAACGCACTTACTTCGGATGTGATCGGTTTTTGGAAAGTTTGCCGATGCGACTTTTTAGTTGTGTCGTACTATACCTAGATTAATATTGATTAGTTGCTTTATATTTTTTTCCGCGAAACAGGCGAACCAGGGCAAGCATAATGGGTGGGTATAGCCTTCAGCAATACGCATGCTTCTCACGTACCTACCGGTATTAAAATTCGCATCGTAATAACACCTTTTTTACATACAGATTACGAAGGTACATACCCTTCGTAATTTTATGGGATCCATACATTTACTGTATGAAAATATAACGACGCTGAATGATATTATAATATCATTGACGAGTTTGTAATAACGTTTGGAATATGACGATGGTGATGATATTATTATTGGAAGGCAAAACGACCTCATATCTGCCATTAATCTAATAAAAATATTCATTCGGAATCCCAAAACGGGTGCTATTTTCGTTTTCTCGTTAGTGGTAAGTGTCATTACAGAATGGGCGTATTTTCTATCCGTGAACGCTTGTTTTCGAACGTTTTGTATTTGTAACAGTCAGTAGGTGTAGCTTATATTATAACCGCGTATACGCTCATACGAGATCTACATTGTGGAGCATATGACGCCATGGCGCGCGTATGCAAGCGTTCAAAAACGAGCTTATACGCGCCGAAAACACTTCCAATCTGTAATGGCTCTAAACGCTAAAGTCATCGTACATTGTAGATATAAGTACATGAGATATCTAGCCCCTTAAGAATTCATTGCAGTGATAAAATCGACATAAAACCTCCATTATACGATTACGAGCAGCCGGTGTCATCGTAATAATGGTGAGGTACCTCGCGGCTACGCTAACTCCTACGTAATTCCTAATTGATAACCTAAGCGGAAAATTAGTGACAACCACTGCTCCATTTATGTTAACAAAACCTCACAAAATAGGGGCTGTTGCACTTCCTTTTTTATCATTGATTAGATTACTATCGCCTGCAAATTAGGACGCGTGAATTCCGAAATTTTCCCATACAACTTCAATACTCCGTTGCATCTCTTTGCGGCGGGTTAGGACCACCTATAACAATGTGAAAGAATTTCCGAAATCGGTTTTGAGTTCATGAGATTACTTCAAATTCTCAAAAGAACTCTAATTGCTTCAAGAAGAATAGACGACAGGTTTTTGTTATTGTTATATTTTAAAGTTGTTTAGACAAGAGTACCTAGGTCTGTTTAGACCTAAAATCAGAAAGATGAAGGTCTAAATTCTGGGATGACTTCCTAAATGTAGGTCAGACCGTTTAGATCGCTAAAAGTCCATACGACTTACCTCAGCACCTATGTTCATTGCGTAATCGTGTAGGATCAAAGGCATCGTTTTGTAATCACTGGTCCCCACCATGTGATTTCAAAAAGATGCCTTTATCGTTCCCAACTAATGTTTATCTTTTACGATCGGTTTCAATCTATGTAGACGTGTTAAGTTGAACATTAATTTGATGATTTGTGTAGACAACATTACCTATTCTCAGAATTAATTATTAAGAAAACGGTCGCGTGTACCAAACAAAATAGATTCTGTATATTTTCTGGTATTCTTCCAATCAAAAATATAAAAAGGGCATTTATCTCCACCATACGAAAAGTAGCTACTGATGAAAATACCTTACTATGGCAAATATTTTGACACCAGCGGATACCACCTCATATCATTTTCTAAGGGAATTAATTGTATGGAAAATGATAGCAAGTAATTAAAATGTCTGATGGGTGAACCCTGATGGGTATCTGTGCATTGGGCGAAAGATGATACGAAATAAATATAAATTATCGTCTTCATGAAAATCTTACTGCTTAGCTAAACTGGTTTTACTGCAGTGATTTAAGTTAATGTTAGGATTATATCAACGATAAAGGTACCTATATCGTATGATTTGTTCAACAGCTGTGGCAGAAAATGTCCCTGAACATAATGTTCCCCTCATGCTCGTATTATTTCATTCCTTATTGCACCCTAAATCCTATAATCGATTCAATCCTGGCGGAACTCTTACGATATGCTATTACTATTATTTCTTGAACGGAAGCCGTAACCAAAGGTCAAGGCCATGTTGAAGTGCAAGAACACATTTCAAAGTAAATAAACATTGTTTATTGTGAGTAAACTGTGTTGTTGACTTGTTCTGGTAGAACTAACGTAATTTCCGTCAGTCCATTTAATCATAAGCAAGGACGCACTTTCGCTTAAGTTTTCGAGATCTCGGGAGAAGAGCTCATCAATTTCGAGCATGAAACATTTCCTAGTCCAAAAAGATGAAGTTATGTAGGATTCATGCGCGCCAGTATAGAGGACATAGAAAGACCACCTCATGACAACGGCTACGACCTCTACACGTCATTTGTTACGTTCATTAACATGCAAAAAAGAGATGAATTCTTAGAAAATTACTCTATTTCTGACGTCTTCTATTTCAAAATATCTGTTGTGTAACTTTAGTATTGACCCGTTTAATGCAACTTGTAATGATCACTTTGCGGACTTGTACGGTTTATTTCTGTATAACCCTACAAATAGCAATTACCGGTGGTGACCTTAGAAAGCACTTGGACTGCCCCAACCGCGCATAATTAGGGACCAGTGACTAATGACATATGGCTGACCAAAGTTTACCAAAACCCAAGTTTAGGGACCATTGGCTCTTCATAACGTTGAGAGATTATCGTACATACATTAGCACCTTCCAGTGACATCGAATACGTCTCTATTTGACTGGAACTTTGAAATTGTTTCAGACCCTTTAGTGGGTGATCTTTAATTATTTGTCTGTTAATACATAATTGCTTTACGAAATGGGAAATGAAACAGTTCTTGTGTCCTGAAGAAAATAATAAAGTATTTTCTTCTAAACTTAATTGTATGAGAGCATCCTTTCATAACCTCTATTATCTTTTGGATACGTTTATTATCAGTTCGCTAAACTTAAGTAAATTTACAGAGTGGTTACAACATTAAAGGAAACCACGTATTTGGTATCACGTTCTGAAGCCATAGAGGTACAAAAAATCAAGGATTTTCACGCATTTCATTTTTGCATAATATTATTTTGACTCTACTCTCATTCGTCTAGGACTCTAGGTGAAGGAACATTAAAGTGGAAACTTATGTCATCTTTATCTATTCTAAACGTGTAAATATCTAAAGATTATTTTGGTCAGAACAGGTTAGAGAGTTTCACCTAAAGATCGTGATAAATATGTCTAAAACTAAGAAAATTTTAATTAGTTCCTGTGGCTAAACTACTGATTGGATTTGTTTGATTTTTTGTGTACGGTCACAGGACGTGATATTAAATTATGTCGTTTCATTTAATGTCGTCACCACCCCGTATATAATTCCTCTGCTTTTGGCACGCTATTAATGCCTGTTATTTCAATATTTATGTATTAAGTTTGGGACAATGTAAACATTATTTAGTTTTATAAGTTTTAGCATCCCGAACTGGAGGGTCTTTCCTAAAGTTTCCAATGGGTAACTCAAATAAAAGAGGGCTATATATTATTTTCTTTGTTAATTGCCTAAGTTAAGGAAAATGCGTCGAAAAAAGTCTTCTTAATGAGAAAAATCTTCTATACAATACTCGTAGTAGATACCTATAAATCAGTTTAATACTGCGTGTGTGGTAGAAGGTAAACTCAATTATAGAACAGATTTAATCGCTGATCATCGCTCTGTGCTCAGCATCGTGACAGTGACAAATAACTTTGACCTACAGGACAGTCGATCGCATTGTATTCTCACGAAAAAACTATTTTCCAATAAGATACTGTAAAAAAATCGGCTTCGTCTCCCGAAAGAAACTACCTCACAATGAAAATAATTTTACCATCATTATTTAGATCGTAAAATGTTAAGTTACGAACTTAATATTCACTATAAATCATATAATAGCAGCCAAGTCAAGACAAGTTGACGTCGGAGCTAATTTTAACTTCTAGAAATAATGTAAACTTTGGTTTCATAAATAAACACAGAATTAAAAAAGATATATGGGTAACCTGACCTTGCTGTATAAAATGAATGCGGATTCAGTATCTGCAAATATATTTCCAGAATGTCTGTGAAATAGGTACCTACAACATTAAATTAAGCTAATCATCTACTAAGCTTTTACATAAGGCAATCTAATATTTAAGTTGTCCGTTGTTTGTAACATCAATTAACAGTTTACAGAATAATTCTGTTGAGAACACACTGAGTTCGCAACAGTTCTTAACACAATAATAGGTAGCTCGGTGTTTATCTTAAATAACCGGAGCATAGCTAAAGTGGCTATTCACTCAAGCTTCGCCTTTACATGGACCCATCTATTGTTTTCGTAAGCAAATGAGAGGCCTTTAGAAAACCCGGTAGGCGGCAACTACTTATGTCAGCAAAATATTGAAAATGCTCGCCTCAGCTTACCTTGTCGGTGAGTCGGTAATATACTGGATTTCGTTTCCGCTTCACGCCTTCCACGAAGTATAAATCTAAAAAGTAAAGTAAATATAGATAGAAATGAACGCCAAATATGATAGGGTATTGATAACCTAGATAATTCATACAAATTATTTAGGTATCAGGTGCAAAGAAAAGGTCTGTTACCTTTTGATATAGGTAAATCGTTGAGTGAAATTGAAAAAATGCTTTTGCGTAGGATTCCCAATGTTTCATTCTCACGAAGATTAGACTGATATGTTCCCTTACAAATCAAATATTTGCTATCCAATATTTTTTTCTACTTAATCCAAAATTACGTAGAAGAGCAATAAATACTTCAAAGTATACATAGAAACTTCGTACATAGATATCGATGCATATACAACTTAAACTAAACTATAATAGCACAAAAAATATTAGAGAACACATAAAACGTTGATCTCCCTTTTTAATAATTTTACTAGGCGTTTTAAATACATTTATTTTTCATTAATTATATTATTTATCATTTAATAATTATTTCCTTTTATTTCAATATTTAGAACCATTATTGTAGTTGTCATCGTCAAGTCTAAAGTCTCATGCCAATTTAGTATTTTTTTAAATCTTATTAATTGTAATGCCGTCCTATATTTACTTAGGTACTAAATGTTCTTCTGCGTAGTGGAAAAAGTCAAAAGTCAAAGTCAAAGATTTTTATTTCAACTGGGCCTTTGCAGGCACTTTCAAAACGTCATGAAAGTTTAGCAATGAAGCTGACTGCCTAAGTCCGCCAGACGATCTCAAGTTCGATCACTTGAGGACACTCTTTCCTTACACCCACGGAATATCAAACACAAGGTGTTGTGTTGTGTTTTATATTTCGTTCTTACACCCCGGCTTCATGTTATAACTTATAAGTCCTACTCACGGAATATCTGTGGTCCTACTTTATTGGCGGAGGTCCCTTTAAGTCATCATTATGAACAACTTTTACTGAGGGGCTAACACAGAAGTCGCGAAAAACAAACCAGCTGTTCCATACATTAAGAGCCATGTTCACATACAAAATAACAGGCGATTAAGATAAAACTTACCGCTTATCAATACAAAAATTGAGTTTTAAGCACTCGCGCCCGTTTTCATCTCGATCGTCTGTTAGTTTGTCGGAGAAAAAGACCCTTAATCAAGTAATATTGAATTATTTGTATGGAACAGCAGTTTTTGTTTTTGCGATTTTATTGTTAATCCCATACCAAAAGTTGTTCATAATGATGACTTAAAAGTACTTCTACTAATAAAGTAGGACCTTATTATGTAAATGTTCATATTTAAGCATAATTATATAATATTTAATGTGGATGACACTTATGAGGCCTATCACAAAATTGCGCGGTACTGAGGTCGAGCAGCCGACGCATCGCATTATGTAGCAATTTGGCAGTTGTAATTACGTTTATTTTAAGTTTTATAATTTATTTATTGATCTAAAAAGCGTAGTAAGGAGAAATTTATACATTCGCTATGAACTAAACCTCTATTTCAGAGATCTTATTATATATTTTTCATTTCATTTGCTTATCTACAGTAGTTCGATCCACGAACTCGAAAAAGTGTTGTCGCGCATTTTATGAAAACTTTCTTCGGAATTTTGACTATATTATAAACAGGTAAGAAAAAAATGCGAAAAAGTGGGCCGCTATAAACTATACTAATAACTATTCTCCATCACTCTTGTCGAAGTTTGTCAGTTTCTCAGAAAAACAACGCCAAAGTTAGCCATTTAACGCAAAAATCACGGTCGAAATGTAATAGGCCTCTTAAACTACTTTTTCCTTATTTAGTATTGAACGTCGTCGGTCACTATACTGGGATTAACTGAAAAACGACGGACACTAGACGTGCGTCTTGTGAAAGATTGTTGGGGATCATTCCCGGATTAATCTGCACTCGGCTTAATCTCGGTAGCTGTTAGAAGAAAAGAATGGAACTGAAAGGAATCGTCTCATACAGAAGCTACAATATTAAACGCATGAGATTTATATATAACGTGTAATTTAATTAACGCAAAACTTCATACACCCCAATTAGAATATCAAGTTTAAAGCATGATAAAATAACCAAAACCTAAGTTTTTACAGTTAACTATTATTTTTATGAAAACTGTTTTGAGCCTGGTACCTATTACTTACTCCATTTTAAATTGACTCTTTATTGTCTTCTATAAATATTTAGTTTTCTTTGGATCAATCGAGCGTAGGTAGGTTTGGTGAACTATGTACTTATTAAAAAAAATACCTACCTTTATTATGAGTTATTGATTCAGTAGTCAAATTATGAACATAACATATTCAGGTTTTGCGTTTATTCAATTATACTAACTCTACTTGTAGACTAAAGTTGATTTGGAGGCGATATACGAGTAAGTAGCTATGAGTATGTAAGAGATGAGGACCAATTTTTTTACCGGTGGTCGTTTTAAGCGGTGAATATGTGAAAAGAAATCATTTGAGCCTAAAAGTGATTGACTGTATTTTGAAAACGTAAAATTGATACCCTGAACGGGTACATAATAATATTTATTTATGTACCAGTAATCAGTCTCGGATTAACAAAACTGTCCAGTGCGGCAATAGTAAAAGATAAATGAAGCCGCTGTCCGTATGAAAATCCGAGACGAAACCAGTAAATTAATGTCATTTTAAGATGGTAAGTATTAATTTTACATTAAAAAAAAAATGTTTTAATTTTTTACTTTAGGCTCATAAATGATTTATTTTTACTTAAATATTGACCCCATATAAGTACCTCCGGTAATAAAGTAGGACATTATAATATTTATATATCTACTCTAATGACAAATAAGCATAACTATAGGTATATAACCATGAAATATAAACTTAAATATGTACCTACACTAATAATGAGAGGTATCAAAATATTAAAACTATAGAAACTTAAATCTATTACTAAAAAAATATATATAATAATATATAATTAAATATTAGATATCTACTCTAATGAGATATTTTAGTATCCATCCATCCGTACCAGATGAAGGGAGATTCTAACCGTTGAAATACATGAATAAATTAAACAGTATAATAATTTATAATTTAGGATATTATAATTTAGGATTGATTGAATGACACGGTCGATATCCTGTCTGTACCACGTGAGTGATGTTCATCATGTTTCCATACATACGTAATGTGCCACTTGGGCATGCCTATATTTTAACATTTTACTTACGCGAAATCTATTCAGTAGGTAGGTAATAGTTGGCAAATTCCAGAACACGCATCGTGGATATTTTATTCGGGAAATTATTACTAAAAGAATCGTTTCCTCTTATAAATTAACACACGATCTGGTTTTGTATCCATGTTTATAGAAAACTTTATAAACATGATCGAATGAGAGCTGAACTCATCGCATAGTATTTAAAAAAAGTTTATATTTCGAATATTTTGTTTCGCGTACCGAAATAGTAACCAGTCAATTTATTTAACACTCATGACACAGTATATGTATATTTACTGTGCTCATGATTACCTGCGAGTAACAAAGACCGCTCAGTATTTCTTTCAACTCATTTGTATTTTTCATTAGCGAGTGTAAAATTATACAACAAGACAAATATTGTATTTTGTGAAAATATATTTTTATTATTTTAAAGGATCAATAGGTGTTGAAGTGGGTCATCAGATGGAGATTGGTAATCTACGTAGTGTGTCTTCCAGACAGGTGAATCAACCATCTGAACATGAAGGAAACCTTGCTCCAGTAAGCTACGAGTATTATGACTAGTCGATTCAATTGATACATTACCTCTCTTTGTAGTATAGGACATACCGTCTTCAAAATCATTTTGAGATGATAGAACGTTTATTTGTCAAACAAAGTCTTGTACGTAAATAATATAAAGTTTATGTAACATTAAACTTCAATTTCCTTGAATGGTTTTGTTTACCGACGTCTTCACTTCGTTGATGATTTATACGTCTTTCACGGGCCACCAATCATATGAATGTTTCAGTTTCTGTAGGCTTATGTTCATAAGCCTTATACAATAAATGAGAAAATCAAATCAGAAATAATGTTCACTTTGGAAATTTGGCACCCTTCGTAGCGGTACAATAACGAAACTGAGTTAGGAAAGTTAAATGCTAGCTTAGAATTTGAATTTCTGATATTATAGGCACCATATGTGCCGCACATAATGTATTTCAGATACCTACTAAGATAATATTTAACGAATGAATGAACGAACAATTTTCACGTTATAACAAATTACTATATTAACAATTCTAATTTTTTCAAGAACAAAATGTAGTTCACTGTGCTGTTGCTCAAAAATTTAATCCACACAATTATGAGAGAATCGAGGAAATAAAAAGCAGCAAACGCAACTATGCGAGGTCAGCAGATTGAAAAGATAATTATGAAACATCACTGTTTTCTCTGAACAGTGAAATATGTGCTGAGAGTATAACCGACGGGTACACAAAGAAGTTGTGCACAATTTGGACTTCTCTCAAAGACAAGAATTAAAAAACCAAGTTTCATGGATGTACCATTTATTATTTTCTATTTTGGACAATAAAATAGTCACGGTGGCTGACGTATGCTGTATCTATTTATAAATAAAAGACGTTTGTTTCTGTGCCGTTTGGCGTTGAGACCATGGGTCCGTGGGGACCAGAGGTGCCATAATTCTTCAAAGAAATTTCGTCGCGCCTCATCGAGGCCACAGCGGACAAGAGAGCTGGCAGTTTCGACCAACGCATTGGACTAGCAATCCAACGAGGTAACGCTGCCAGCATCCTGGGCATTATGCCCCGCAGTGCTGCTTTGGAAGCGGTTATGGGTTTGTAAATAATTAATGATATAGTATTAATGTTAAGTAATAGATTTAAGTTTTTGCAATGTTAATATTTAATTGCAGTTTATGTAAAGGTAAATTAATTTCGTTGTTTAAAAACGTGAATATGTGAGAAGTTTACAGAAATACGATAGAAGGAAATATGAATATCGATAGTGCGTCTTTAGTGCTAATCGCAGAAATTCGAACTTTCTGTCTCTCTTCCGTAGGATCACTGTAAATATTCAGGTAATGTGAGATACAATACAATACAAACCAAGATTAATAAAATATGTATCATCTTTATTTACAACATACTTATAATAAACACATACCTACAGTTTATAACAACTACATTACAGATTTCACAGTCATTTATAACTAGAAAATTGGTATAATACCTACATTCCTCTAGGGGAGATTACTTTCCGAGATTAAAATCGCAGAAAATGTCATTGTGGCATACTGAATATACATTTGGTTCCTTTCACTGTAAGTACAGTTTTACTTCGTCCCAGGGTGCTTATAATCTAATAAAACCTTTGAAAATCTCCTCACAATTGTTACAAGAAAATACACATACCTACTTAGTTAAAGTTCCCATAATAAACGAGAACAAAACAAACAAACAACCTGCTTGTACAATATCTTTTTTATATTTTATCTTAATACCAATAGATAAATGTTACTTACATCCTTACATACGTGATATTGGTATGTGTCATTCTTTTATTTGCACAAATGTGTATAAAGAATTATTATTTACAGACAATATGTAAGATGATACAGAATATTCATGATACATTCAAATGGCTCGAATAACCTTCAAGATAGTCGCTTTAAGAACCTTAAATATTTTATATTATTAAAATTTATTATATAAGGTGTAAGTGACATCGTAATGAAATCTGATACTGAAGTACATGGTTCTGGACCCCTTAGCGAAAGAATTTTGTGGTCTTTTCAAAAAATCTAACTTTGGATCCAGAATCATTTACTGAATCATGGTATCAGTTTCGTTATTATTATGTTTGGAAACACCACACAGTATGACAAAGATTAATGTCGAACTATGAACCGGGATCGAGATTGACATGGATAAACATAAGTTTCTCTTTATTTAAGTAATTATTATTTTAAACTAGTGGTCGCCCAGTGGTCGAAATTCAACCACAAATTATACCTATAATTTTTTTAGCTTTCTACACTCCTTCTCCATATAAAATTTAACTATGCCAAATCTCACACTCCTCGGTGCACGCAATATGTTTATAAAGGGGTAGAAAGTTTTCTTTTCACGTATTAATATATGTATAGATAAAGTTGTTCACGTTATACTTTATGGGAAAAATTTAACACAAGTAACTTGAATTAACTTCCGATAATTTCGTTAATTATGCACACAGCTGTGACATCCTGCATGTAAGATAACATCTGGCACAAGTCCAATACCTCCTCGATCTGGAGCCGTAAAAATTTACATATATCCTTTGTATTTCATTATAATCGTCGCAACCTTTGAAATGTTCCAAGCAACCTTACAAACATATTCTTAAAAAAATCAAGATGATAAAATAAACAAACACAAGACAAAAATATCTAAATATTGAATAATGGAAAAGTTGGGAACATTCCAAACTTTGATGGATTTTGTTTTACGTAGGTACCCAAAGACATAATAAGGTACAATATTAAGTATCTATATTATATAAAAGCAACAGAAAATTGCTGAAAACTCACGGCTCGATTCATAATGCTTATGACATGAATATTGACAAGTTAAGAAATCCAATTTTCTAAAAGTAATCTTCTTATATTCTCCATCACGATAGATACACATAAGGCATTGATTTTGTATTACAGAATCGCAATTTTCCAGGCTATGATTATGTGTGAAATATATTCGAATATATATGGCTATGTTTAATGCGGTTCACAAACTGCTGAAATTCGGGACGGATGCCCCCGGGGAGATCCGTTATAACTTATCGACATTTACACGTAATGATTTGCGTCATTTGGACGTTTGCAGTCACAGAACATTGTGTTTGCAGTTACCTACAAAATATGTCACGTACACTTATAATGTTTCAGAACACTAAGTAATCTACTCATGAGTACCAATTGTAACAAATTATAAAAAAGGATAGTACGCCTTAGTATTTCAAGCTTTAATAAAAAATATTTCTTAAAACTAGATTACTTTCTACTTTCTAATATATTTCACTAATACGTCTCTTTCACATAATATACATGTATATAAACCATCTTTGATTACGAATATACACCTATAAGAGTAATCTGCTGACTTATCAGGTCTTAAATGTGTTGGCAACAAAATTCAAATATCTACAGACTGACTAGTAGAACAAGGCGCACATTGAAGGAGGAAATCCTCCTAGACTGAAATCGCGGAAAAAAATCAGCTGTTCCATATAAATAATTGACTATTACTCGACTAAATGTATGGAACAGCAAACTCTTTTCTCCATGATTTCAGCATTGGTTCTATAGTAAAAGTTGTTCATAATAATGAGTACAATATGTCCCTCAATCAACCAGTTACCCTGTATATTCAACAAAGAAATTCTTAGACGAGAGATTCAAAGATTGACTTAGAACAATGCACGTCCATATTGTTTAAACATAAATTAGAAATAGGTCATAAAAATGTGTTCGCATATTATCGTAAAAGAAAAAACATTTTTTAAAACAAGCTTTTATTTAAATGCGCTAAAAAGAATAAAATAAACTTTTAATTTAAAACTTTTACTATCAACTTATGCCTAACGTCATTACACAATTTATATGATATAAAAGCTTGTCGCGAGATTTAAGTGAGTACTCGTATTTACTTAGTATTAAATGAATATTTAAAAAAAAACAATCAGATCAAGTTATTTAATGCACTTGTTTATCTACACAGATAAATCTAAAAAATATAAAGGAAAATGTAAAAAATGTAGGAAAGCATAAAAAACTTAGCCCGCCATCTTTAGAAGTCAGTTTAGAAGTAGAACTTCTCAGCAAGCCCTTTCATTAATTTGATACCCATATTGTAGAAGTGCATTAAAAATAACTTGTCCGCCATTTTGGGTTTTCCGCCATGTTGGATTTCGAATGACGTTACATAGCTAACCATGCATTGTAATCCAAACTAAACGTGTATACAAAATTTCAGCATAATCGGTTGAACATATCTGCTTCAAAATTGAGTTGCAAGATTCCACCGGAACAAACATAGTTACGTACATACATATCTACATTGCAAGTTATATAAAAGCTTGTAAAATATAAAACCACTTTGTATGAAAGTTGAGCTGTGAAAACCGCTAAGTTTTAACTTGAAGTTAAAATTAATGAAATTTAGCCGTGTTGAGAACATTATACCTTTTATCTTAGTTTGATCTACATTTGCTACATATAGGTAACAAGTTCGTATGAATATGAATGTTTTAGCGACTATCTCACAATAAGTAGGTACCCTAAATCCGTACCGTCAGTAAGAGCGAAAATACAAAATATAGATACATAAGTATACATATTCTAAGGTACCTATTGCAAAGATGACGTAGGTAGTTATTGCACATTTTTGCACGCTCGGCCTTTTTCTTTGGCGTGAACCAACAAAAGGAAGTATAACCAGAAAATCATAGCTTAACAAAATTCTAATTTTGATGGACAAACCTTTAAAGAAGTGGAAAGAGTTTTCTTTAGTTGGTTTTACAAATGAAATTTGATCACTCCAAACGAGATGATTTTCTATTCTATCAAGTCAACCTTTTTCGTACTTCGAACAATGTATCGGATAAAGTACCTTTTTGGGGTGCTCCCGTCAACTCAAACAGTAAACCGAACCCTTATTAATTCATTCTGGTATCCTAGCAAGAGAACGAAGGTCGTCCCCTACAGCTGTTTACATTGAAAATACAGCATTGAAAATAAAATTTGAAATACAAATATAATGTGCGTTATTCGCAAAGTTTATCCGTGTGCGATACGGATATTGCTTTTACTATGATAATAAATAATTTTGTAATACGGCGAGGTTTCTAGGTAGAACCTGCATCTATTTTGACAACACATACTAAGATACTTTTACTGAGTGTATGCTATGAACCAGTGGCGAAGGGTGACAGTTTTAAAAGGGGAAGCCGTCCCAAAAATGCCCTCTAAAAATTACTGCAATTAATGCAAGACAAAAATCCATACCGTCTCTTGTATTATATTTATAGTCATGTCTGGAACAGCTCGACTTAACTGAATAACAATTAGCCTCTTTTTTGTTGGTTGGATGAGTAAATAATATAATATTACGTTTGTCTATGCACTAACCAATTCCTAAAGGGAAGCCGATGGGAATCGGGTTGTATGGACTCTTCGCCACTGCTATGAACATAGCATCATATCTGACGAAAAAGACGACGATAAAAATTAGTTTTTACATTGTTTAGCTGCTGATGTCCACGACACAATTCTATATATATAGTTTCACGTAAGATGTTGATTTCCGAGAGGAACTTACTGGCGCTGCATTTCGCAACTCACAAAACTACAATAAAAATGGTGCTAACATTGTTTCCATTGCGAGCTTCTTTGAAATACTATTTTTATTCTATCCTTACTTTAATATTAAAATATAATTCCAAAAGTAGGTAATGTAATTATATAATATTAATCGCATAAACTTTTGGGCTCCATTTCATTACAGTTTCCGACGAGCAGCAGACGTGACCAGAAAACATGAACAATCTGTAATTCCGCTTGCTATAATTTACTGTGGTATGTAGTTGTATTAGGGAGATTGATGGATGAATATTAATTGGCCAATATGAAATATCCTTTTGTTATATATCACAGAACTCTACCTCGCCTTTCTGAAAGAAGTTATACGCACATCATTATAAGTTGGTACGCCACGTAATTAATTGGACGTTTACTTCTGTTGGTTTGGTTCTCAATAAAAATATTTTATTAGGTATAAAAATAAGAACCAAGACCGATACTCTGAAATGAAAAATGGTAGCCTTTGACTACTTAATTAAAAAATAAAAGACCCTCTTTCGTAACGAATTTAACTAGATTAAGCCTCTATTCAAGGAATTTTTACTGAAAACGCCATTGAACAAATCTGTAAAGTGCTTCTGCATAAAATAAATGCAAGAATATTTAACGTGTTAATAAAAACTGGCTAAAACTGAAGTACCTACCTAGGTATAACAATGGTACCTATAGACTACCGACTACCTAATGACTAATCCATCTTCGTATTCTTTTTCTTGAGATTTTTACTTACAACTCTCGTTCTACTGATCTGGGCATATTTTCTGTGTTTTGAATGAAAAAATAAGAGAAACCAATAATGTTAGACTAGGTCACCAACATATTCGCTTTATACTTATGTATAAAGGAAGAAAACTTCAGTAATAATGTACAACTAATTAAAATAGTTTTAAATAGTTTCCGATTTGTAGCTTTGTGCCTCACCCTTCAGTAGCAAGTTTTCAATTGGCAACAAAGGTAACTTCTGAGCATTATTCAAGGGCCTGTGACGTCACAATAAGTGCGCGATTCCGTGTTTTAAGCAACAGTAAATAATCTATCGTAATGTTCGAAGTTTAGACTGAAGTTATAACTAGGAATTTTGAAGAAAACATTCTCCCGAATTTACTAAAGCCTAACTAAGACTAGGTATTCATTATGAGATTCATCGAGGGACTATCAGCACATACACATTAGACAAATTCTATATTGTACATCTGGGAATTGCGTGAAGCTTTCGCCAACACATCCCCGACTGCTATTGATTGCTACACTTATAACATCAATCTTGTATCGTATCTCTCCCTTAGTTTATAATTCCTGAGGGTCAGCTTATTTGTGTTTATCTTTTCGTACACTAACATCAAATGTACGTATTTACGGTCAGATTCCGTCTAGACTAAACTAGAAAAACACAATAAACAAAACTGTCTGGATACTTTACTAATGGGGTGACAAAAAAAACGTTTCGATGTCAGAAACGCAACATAAAAGTATATTTGGGCAGATAACGTCGAGTACACCTATCTATACCAGTCATAATTATATATAATATACACTACAATTAATTGCACAGTAATTAATCTTTACTTTTTAGAATAAACTTATCTACATTGTATGACTTTACAGTATAGCTAACGCTTATAAATAAGTACAGAATCATAAATACTAAACGATTTGGTTCATAGCTTTAATACCTAGTCCCTAATTTATTACTAAAACATGTGAACAGTAAGCACCGCTTTAACTTTTACTTACAAAATTAGAAAAGTTCGTTTCATTGTTAAAGAGAAAATCCGCCTCTACACTTTTCACTTTTAAAGTCTTAAAACAAACCTTGATAGTATAATTTTATTCATTACGCTATTTAAATGATTATTTAAAGGGCCCGCATTCAATGAGTCGCATCTCAAAGTGGGAGACTTGACGTTTAGAATGGCCGTCTTAACTGATAATGGTTCTGATACCTTCTGAATAATTCATAGGTGCGCGACGGAGGTGGTCGCGCTACGGGAACGCTACGCTTTCAGCGCGGTGCCAGGCTCCCCTTGCGTCCTGCCGAGGGGTAGCACCTTCCGCGCCAGTCGTGTGAACGTGGACCGGAACTGACGACTCATGCTGCAGTACAACACGAAGTTCACCGCAGACCCGACCAGCGCCATCAGATCCATCACCTCACCTGCACCAATACATAAAAACTAATGGTCGTTTTGATTTAAATCTGTTTGGTTTTATGTAAACAAACTTAGAGAAACGATTATTTATTAAGTTTCTCTAACTTTATTGTTTACCAACAATCTGTTTCACAAAACAATTGTTGGTAATAGGGTCGGACATCGCATTTCTCGATATATCTAGTTAAGGCAATTTATCAAACCAATGCTATTGACATTATACTGACACGCCCTCACAATCTACCTGTTTTGGCAACTTTACCTATACGTTAGCTGGCTGGCACCAAACACCTACGACCATTTCTTTCTTTTCATTTGGCAGTGAAATCAGAAGCCATTATGTAAACTGCTAGCGGGAAAATATCCAGTTGATTGAACGATTTCTGCGGTCTAGTAAACTTTGACCTTTTATTCAGTTGAATATTAATAGTCACAAACAGATTTCATATCTTGAAATAAAGTAACTTCAAGCTTTCATAAACGCTTCGATCATATATCGGAAGCCAAAAGAATCTGGTAAAAGTTGTGTTGATTTTAGCAAGAATATTGAATAAGTTTGTTCTACGAGTTTCATACTCGCGGTGTATTTGTTTACCTTTATTTAAATCGTGATTAGATAACTTTAAGACAAAGTTCAACACTTCTGCAAAACAGGTTTACCCTCCATAAAGTTGAAAGTAAGTATAACTACTTTCAAGTTTATTTACCATATAAGAAACAACAAGAAACTGTTGATTATACAGGCTCAAAACGTGTTATTTTTAATTTGTGTGTGTTAATTTTGCCTTTTCGTGTTTCTGAAACATTACTTTTCCTCTTAGCAACGTCGTCGTATGTTAATCAACTTTATACACTTAATTAATGCTTGTCACCAAAATGTACCTTCAAACTGCTTTAACTTCATAAGTCAAAAATCAATCCAAATTTTAATTTCGTTTAGATCCTTCACCACGTATGAAGCTCAAGCCAACCGACTAATATTTTGTTGTCTCTTTTGTAAGAAAATCGTAATATTCTTTTGCTTCGGGAAGAGACTAACGGCATTTATTACCTGCATCACTTAATGCTAGTACACATTAGGCGCATTGAAGCGCGCGCTTTGGTGACGCGCGATGTAAGTTGCGAGATAATAGTATGCAGCGTACACACTCGAACGGGCACTTATAGCCGAGCACCCGTCAAGCGCGCGCTTCGAGATGTTTGATAGAGCACGCGCTGTATGAGCATTTGTCACGCGCTTCGAAATACATAAGCTGCTATTATATTACACATTTTAACGCGCACTTGTATGTAGAGTAGAAGAACGTCCGGTCAACATAGAGCACGATGCAACGCCGAGCTAAACGTGCGGTGTGTACGCTACCAGCACCCAATGTGTACCTACTAGCTCTTACCACCGAATTCTCAAACGCAATTTAATTCTAAGTTACCGTCTCACATGTGTGTGTGTGTTGCATGTATGTAATTGTCACAATTTATTCAAGAAAAAAAATTATGCTTGTTAATAGGTACAATTACTTGCATCTACTTATATTATGTTGAAAATTTATGTAAAAAAATCAATAGTAAAAGTTGTGAAAAGTGCTTTAATTAATAATTTATTCAATAATTGTATAGTTTTTAGCAATTATCTTTATACTTAATAAATTATAGAATTTTAAACGATATCATCAAGTTTTGAGCACTGCAATGACGTCATGTCACGTGACTCTGTGTTCTGGCGCGGACATGAATTAAATGTCATAATTTTATTCAAAAATATGATTATTTAAAAGTTTATTTGTAATTCGCCGGCAATGCTTTAAGGGGTGAAAGTACTCATCAATACCAACAACTTTTATAATGGAACCAACCCTGAAATCAAGAAAAAAATACTTTTCATAGGTACAAAAGATCCACCTTGCTCGGTCTAATAAGTATCAAAAGTTTTTATTTTAATATACATATGTATTATAACAAAACATGTTGGAAATATTCTTGTCACTCAATTTTGCGGTTGATGAAATAAAAAAAAGTTGGAACATATTGCTACCAAATGAGACAAATGTCCCGCAACACGTGTGGGTAGAGATGAAATAGAGCGACGTCAGGCGACGTTGCCCGACATCTCTAGCGACACGTGTCGCGGGACATTTATGCCCTAGTGAATACGAGGCTTTATATACCACGCAAATTGATCCAAATGTCAATCATTGTCAATCCGTTTGTATATCAACGTCTCATATATATGAGTTGGTAGAACATTGTTATGTAAACATTAGACTTCGTAGCTATTTTTATTTTTGTGTAAGATGTTCGTAGGAAGGTTAGTTACACGCAGTACATAATAATATCTACAATTTATCAACATATTATACTTAACATTAACCAATAATGTTAGGTACTTAGTAAACATATAGGTAGGTACCTATATATAGTATCCATTTTATTCTAAAGTTTATTTAATAGACTACACCACATTCAATCTTAAGAAAACTTTAACGAAATTATTTTACAACTAAAGAAAAACTAATCAAATTCTTAGGTAATCATTTTATAAAGCAGTGTTGATTCTAGTTAGTAACAACTACTAACAAGTAATATAATAATATCGTAGTTTATAGATGGTGAGTCACGCGAGGCTCGTAAAATATTATTTTTGAAACGACCGATCTCAGATTTGCTTCAGATCAGACTTGTTCATAACGTAGTTATTAAACAAATGTCTGTTACTATAATATCAAAAGCCTGACAGACTTCTAAGCATTTCAGACGTGCAGACTCAGAAGTCAGAAGTCTGAGCATATTCTATTATATACTATTACGAAAGTTACGTTCCCATAGTAACTGAAGCGCGAAAATTCTGAGAACCTGTATATCTATATATCTACAAACTGCTACTAAGATGTTAGTTCTCATTAGGTTAGGTTATATAATTTTCGTTTAAATTAGAAGGTACGTTAATTATCGCTAAAATACATTTAATTACCCAACTTAGCTATTAATTAACGATGCAAATCAATCGTCTCACTTAATCGGTAACATTTCTGTTTGCTAATTAGGTCTACAAACAGCTTGGATGCACCCTAATTAGGTAC
This sequence comes from Allophyes oxyacanthae, assembly GCA_932294325.1. Taxonomy (NCBI): domain Eukaryota; kingdom Metazoa; phylum Arthropoda; class Insecta; order Lepidoptera; family Noctuidae; genus Allophyes; species Allophyes oxyacanthae. The sequence continues at coordinate 10,511,845 of OW028613.1, read as the reverse complement.
AGTACTAAACTAAATCATATATCGAATTATTGAAGATTAAGAACATAATTAAGGCCAAATGTATGATACCTAAACGAAGAAGATATATTTTTTTAAACAAAGATTCTAATTCTTTATTGTACACATAAACACAAATAAAATACATAAAAGGAAAATACATGTACATAGGCGAGCTTAAGATCGTTAAGTATAGGTACATTATTTAATTCCTTCCGATGACACTGCCTGAAAACTGTCAACTTTTCATTTGCTAACATGGCTGTTGGCAATGAAGTTCCCGAAGGAGATAAATTCAAATAATTACTGCGCGATGGATGAATGATGACCGTAGTACCTATTACTTCAAGTTGAAACTGTTATCCATCTCTTGTTATGAACCAGAAGATAGATAGCAGTTTCCAACTTCGTATAAGGAAACTAAGTAATAATTTCTTTAGTTAGGTACCTTTTACGTTACTTATATGGACTGGTGAAGTTATGATTCTGCTTAAATCGAGGTCATGCGATTTTAAACTAATTCATTTCAATAACCTAATGAGAAGAGAAATACTATAAAATATTTCTACTCTATTCTATTCTAATGAGTGATGGTAACCTCCACTGCCTAAGTAATGATAGTAATTAATTATGTAGAGGAATCACAGTGTTAACACCGATTTAATTTATTACAGGCCACGCACACAGTTAATTAATTAGCTCAAACGTAATATCCCTAGTTTAATAATATTTCGGCTTTGCTAAATTGCGCTGTTAAAATATTGTATCAAGAATAAAATACTTGAAGGAAATATCACTACCTGCTTTCTTCTTCAGCCAGGCGTATTCCCGATTAATTTCCATGCTCTACTTGGCTTGAAAGAATCAGCACCCATCTGTAACCTTTAATATCATTGGCCAATAAATCGGTCACCGCATTCATCGCTCGTTAATGGCAAGCGCGAACGGCATCCATAAACCGCGAAATCACTATTTAAACGTAAATTAAGTCATTATTCGAATCTATGCATCAATAAAGCGAAAATAAGGCTATTTAATGAATGAAATACAAAGATTAAAATATTCACAAAGTTACTGTCTAAGCCTCTTTGTGTATACCGCACATATCTACCTATGAACACAAATTACCTTAAAGTATAATATAAGCCGAATTTTTGCTAATACGACTGTCTGTTGGTATATACCTACTTAACATGTACTTATGCTAGTTGTTCTTAAACTTGCAATAGACCAGGGTCGATAATTTTTGAAACCAAGGAACATAATAGTAGGATGAAACCCATTGAAAAAGGAGGAGAATATTATAAAAATGAAAGGAAAAATAATTTACGGGCGATCTGAGGTCGGGAAGGGGGAGGGGGTTTTAGGGTAAAAAACGGTTTTTCTCGATTTCCGGCAAAACTAAAAGTCCTATGGAAAAAAGTCTAATAGCAAAGTTGTAGGTAATAAAAAGATCTAAAACTTTTTTATTTACACTTTTTTCACATAACCTCAAAATCTATGTGAAAAATTCAAAAAACCATGTTTTTGGTTTTTTATTTTTCTTTTACAAATTTTTTTTTTTTTCATAAAATTTGGTGAAAACTTACCTTTTTATGTGCCAAATACGCTGTAATTTATTTGATTTGAAATATTTATTTTTTCACCTTATTTTGAATTAATATCGAAAAAGTACCCTAATTTTCAATCGAAAATTCACCCGTCAAAATATCAGCTTTTTTCTAAAAGTTGGTGTGCTTTCTATTCGTTGAAATCTCTACATTCCGATGGTGCAAAAAAATAAAATATTACTATAATAAATCTTCTCAGAAAATGCAAAAAACCGAAAAAAAAATTTTTTTAACCATTCCCTCATAACTTCTAAACTGCTTATCATAATTCGACAAATGAGGTGTCGTTGGAAGCGTCTTAATTGTCCGCTAGTTATAGGCTATGTGACGTCACATTTAATTTAATATGGCGCCCTCTAGAGAAAATAGAGTGATGAACTAAAAAAATTTTTTTATTTAATGATGTCGTATAGGTTGTCAAATGAAAGGGCATAATTAGCACATTTCAAAAATATATATATTAATAGATGTTAAAAGAGGCTTTTAGAAAAAAGCTGATATTTTGACGGGTGAATTTTCGATTGAAAATTAGGGTACTTTTTCGATATTAATTCAAAATAAGGTGAAAAAATAAATATTTCAAATCAAATAAATTACAGCGTATTTGGCACATAAAAGGGTAAGCTTTCACCAAATTTCATGAAAAAAAATAAAAAATTGTAAAAGATAAAAATTAAAAATCAATAACATGGTTTTTTGAATTTTTCACATAAATTTTGAGGTTATGTGAAAAAAGTGTAAATAAAAAAGTTTTAGATCTTTTTATTACCTACAACTTTGCCATTTGACTTTTTTGCATAGGACTTTTAGTTTTGCCGGAAATCGAGAAAAACCGTTTTTTACCCTAACCCCTCTCCCCCTTCCCGACCTCAGATCGCCCGTAAATTATTTTTCCTTTCATTTTTATAATATTCTCCTCCTTTTCCAATGGGTTTCATCCTACTATTATTTTCTTTCACTTTTTATTATTTTTAAAGGCTTCTACCCTGGTCTACAATGTTTATGCAAATTAATTTAAACGTTAAGTGCTTGATAACATTTTTAAATTCATGATTTCTTTAGAATGGAATGTCCGATTTGAATAATTCAAAAAGTAGGTAATATACATCTACTGAAACAGCGTTTTTATAATTGGGATTTTTTGGACATTTCGTATGGATCCTAATTTTTTTGAAAATAAAATTTACCCTTTGTTTCGCAGTAATAATATTGCATTCTACTGGATAATAAAATTAGAATCGATCCAGTAAGTAGTTTTTGAGTATATTAATTACAGTCAAATAATCTACGACAGTTTAATTTCTAATAAGTATTTAATTTTATTGACATTTGTATGCCCTCGCTAGCTTCATGCTAGCGACTTAGCTTGACAATGATCAATCTATGATCATTGTCAAGCTATATTCGTCAAATATAAACAATAACAGTGAAATTCTAATTCTAATTCTTTTTTAACCTTCGACAAAAAAGAGGGGTGTTATAAGTTTGTAGTATGTATCTATGTATCTGTCTGTAGCATCGTAGCTCCAAAAAGGATGGACCGACTTCAACGCATTTTTTAAAATTTAAAGCTGGTTTATTCGGTTATCATCTTAGCTACGTTTCATGAAAATCTGTTCATCCGTTCAAAAGTTACAGCTCTTTTTCTAGTTGGAGTCGGGGTTTTTGACGGTTAAGTTATTATTACTAACGTCGAATGTCATTCATAGATATACTGAATCATAATCACGGACCAACATTATACGAGTACAATCGAGTTATCAAGTATAAAAATTGATTCAAACAATGCTTAAGCAACACGTAATAGGTATTATCTGATATCTCAATTAAAATATCTTAGTAGCTACCTAATGATATCCATTCTATTATTTCCATTTATAATCCTAATCTTTTTGTCTCGGTCGAGAAATTACATTGTATAAAGTATAAATGATTACAGATTACTTATACAACGACCATTTAGAAAATAAATAGATTTCCGTTTAAGATAAAAGAGAGAATAGTGTAACGTGGAATTAATTACGGTAGCGTGATACCAAACTACACTTTCGTTCACAATGTCTGACAGAACCATTTAGGTATGTTCTCTACCCTATTAGGGCGCGCGTGTAAACTACTCTAATTTCGCTGTACAAAACCGCATCGTCGCGTTTCCTACTGCTAAGTGATACTGTATCCTACACAGACTCAGAAAATTGCACCACTTACCGGATACCTACAAACTATGATACTTTTTCTGTAATACACCATCGCACTATATCGTCAATTAACAGTTTATAAAACTGTGATAAAAACCGACTTCAAAAAACAAAAACATATAAATTATTTTATTAAAAACTTAACAGCTTTTGAAGTCGGTGTCACGTCTAAGCTAAGGTGCATTGAAGAATTGAGGACACTGTGTCAATAAAATTAAAGTGCTTCTGATACTCCCTAACAGCCCTTGACTTGTAATACAAATATCTATGGCAGATCACAGATATTCGTATAACCTGAAACCTTCAAAAACGCCGCCTATGAAACTCGTAATGACTTCGATGTATCAGCGGCATAGACATGGTAAATATATCTACTTATGCGGACACTCATTCAAGTTTATAACTTTTATAATCAAACTTATCTTCGCGGTAGCGAATTATCTGAAAATAGGAATATCCAACGTAGGTCTGAGTTTCAATAGCCACATAAGCCGCATCTAACTATTAATTGAAAATTGAATCAGTTTTTATGGACTTAGCAGAAGAATTAATAACTTTTACATCTGAGTGTTATCCAGCCATTGAAAATTTGCCCTTAGTATGGTATACCAAAAAAAACTTACCAAAAGCATAATAACATTTCTGGAAGAGATGCGGAGCAATAGCGGTTAGTAGGCCGAAGAGAGCTTGTGGCAGCTCAGTGGCCAAGAACAGGCCCAGTAGAGCGACGAGCATCCGCGTGGTGCGGTCCGTTCGGCCGCCGCCGCCACCGCCGCCTCGCTTCGCGCCGTCGTCGTTAAGTCGAGCTTTCTCACCCTACACATAATAAAACCACAGTGTAATCACCTACTGTATATGAAAGTCCATCGCTTTTGGCATTGACAGGTCTTTGACTAAATACTTGCAGGGTCGTCACCGTCACATGACACAAATAATAAAACTTATCCGTGGATGAAACGAACTCACATGTCGAACAGTCAATTGCATTTGAAAACACATCGTGCCAGCCCAAATGTCATGTTCCGGGCTGCAGTTTTGACGGTTTTACCGCTGTTTATCTACATGTAGCCACTACATGTAGATAAACAGCGGTAAAACCGTCAAAAAATAAGTATTCAACCACATCCGTCGCTCGTTATAATCCACTCCATTGTCACAAATCTTTCTAAAAGTATCGAGGTCAAGATCACCATAAAAGAAAAAGAACTAACATTTTATTTTCATAGTGTTCTTATGCATCATTATTACACACGGATAGGAAGAACTACTCATCTTTGAAGAAGCCACTCATTTATATATGATACATAAATCATAAGCAGAGCATCACAGACGTGATAAAATACATCCATCAAGTATGCAAAATACCTATATACAGAGCTTTGTAGAATACGGAAGGATTTCATAACGACCCACTCAAGATACATGCAGATCATGCGAATGTAGAGACTAGTTATAACGTACAATCGATACTTGCATGACCTAATTTAAACCAGAAACTCTGTTGAACAGAATTCGGAGTCCAATTGTGAACAAAAATGTGAAAATATTCGTACCTCGTTTGTTGTGATCGCTGACTTCTTCAATAATTTCTGTCTTCTTCGATCACTCGACTTCATTTTGAGGATTAGTAATACACTTAAAATGGATAACACTACACATGGTATAAGTTTTATAAATACACTGTAAATCCAAAATATTGCTGTCAGCAGCTCATTGTTATCGGTCATCATTATGGCATACTCTTTTTCAGTAACCACTGATGAGTTTGTTATTATATCCGTATCATTCAGGGTTCCATTTCCATGTCCATTTTTCATTGATGGAGGAATTTCTCGAATTTTCATAGCAAAATATATTGGAAGACACAATACTGGACACACTGCATACGCCACAGCTATTGCAATATTAGTGTTCTTCTTGTTGCATAACGTTCTATTTTTTTGAGGGAACTTGATTGCTATAAACCTCCAGACAGCGAGCGTGATCGTCAACCAAATAGATATCGTGTGAAAGGTTTGACTGAATATAGAGTGAAAATAGACGAAAACGGCCCACGCATACGAATTCCGATTGAGTTCGGCGCAGATATCTGTGTAAATGTGTAACGCCAAGGGAATGTAGTCGATCATGACGAGCAGATCGGCGACGGCGAGCCCGGTGAGGATGGAGTTGGTCGAAGAGATCATTTCTTTCCGACTGAGAACGGCAATGTTGACGGAATTGGCAGCACAGCCCAGGAGGCAGATGAGAAGTGCAATGTAGCCGTGTATCCGTACATAGGCCCGCTGGAAAACCGGCCCCTCCGGCAGGCAGTACGACACGCCGTCCACTTCAATACTTGACATCTTTACTTTTTTCTCTTGGGAAGTGTCAGCCGTAGATTCTTGGGAAACTATCTCTGAACGGTATGCATTGTCTGAAAAAGAAAAAAGTCTACGTCATTTTTATTATAACGCTTATTTCTGGGTCAGTACACAACATACATTTAGGGAATCTAATAGAAAACTGCGGGAAACCGGACCGCTGTCACTCAAAAAATATATCTATCCTTGCTGTTGGAAAAAATATCTAGAAGCAGGATTTTCCGGCTGCTTGTGTGTTATCCGAATGATGTCGGTTATTTATGTGAGTGCCTGCAGCGGCTGTGTAATGGGACAATCATAAATAAAGGAGTGGGAGGCCTCCTCGGGGCTGGCGCCACTTTGTTCCGATTGTCCGCAACGACTAAGTAGTTCGTATAAATTTTCTATCGTATCGGATATGTAACAGCAAGTTCCAGACTTATCACAAACTCGGTCTTGGAACTGCTTGTTGAAAGTTCAGAATAGTGGAGTTATGCCAGCTTGCATTATATTATATTAGCATATTGTGTTATGACGATGAAAGTATAATTAATATTCGCTATTGTATTCTTCAAGTAGCTCTTTGGTTATATAAAAATAAACCATCCGAGTTCCTTTGACCCTATACAAGGAGGCTTTGTGCATAGTTAACGTTGTAGCTATGGGTAAATATTTAATCATTATTAGGTACCTTTATTAAATTTTTCAACGTACTTTTGTATATTTTTCAATTTTTACAAAAAAATATTAAAACATTCATAAATATAAAAGAGTAACTAGCCCACCAACATCGGGAACCAAGTTACCGGTGATCATGGCCGGTGTCAAGGATTACCTACTTCTTTCTAAATCAGGCTCTTGATCCAACCACCCAGCGAGAGCCTCTCGAGGTGTTGGTCGAGACTCTTGGCAATTTAGCTATTAGCCGTTACGACTATCGGTACAATGATTTTTGATTTGTTTATCTTCTTCTTCGGCCTTCACTTTCGGTTCTCGTCATGTGGGACGATAACCTCAACAATCATTGCACGGCGTGCTGATCGATCTATCACCATTATATCAGGCTTATTGGCGACAACAGTCCTGTCAGTGATGATAGATGGATCCCAATACAACGTGCAACGACCATTTTCGAAAGTTGGATGGGCATACATGTTCTACGGTACTTCAGAATCCACAAGATTGTACTTCAAAGCAAGTTGCTGGTGATTATTCCGGACGACTTGTTAATTATTATTGTTAATATTATTGTAAGCCGTCTGAACACCATTGTGCTTACACTGTGCACATAAATATGTATGACTTCACTTACTAAACAAGTCGTAATCCGGATACTCCAGCAAGACTTACGAAGTTAGTTACATTTACCATCCTCTTAACCAACAATATCCTTACAACAAATATTTAGGTGCTTACTTATATATTATCTTCAGAGACTTTAAGTTATTATGTACACCTTGACTTATCTACGTTGACTTTAGCTAATTATTTAAATATTTAAAGTACGTCATTTGGGTATTTATTTTACATAATTTATTATTCAAAGTTACTTATGTAATTTTACAAAATAGTTTCTTAAATATTCTAGTTTCGTAACAGCACCTACATAAGTGTCCAATATCAAAACTCTCATCCTTGTTTTTATATAAGATTATGTTGATAGCAATTGCTTTAGAATTATCTGCTTTTTTTTTCATCTTAAAACAATATTAGCTCTAGAAACAATATCAACAGAAGAGCATCGCTCCCAGACGAAGTTATATAAAGGCTTGTGACAAAGTTGGTCTTCAGTGTAATCTCGAGTGAATAAACCAGTTTACTGCGTGCTCTTAGCTGCCTAAGGGGCATTCTACAAGTTAGCAACTCACTCTTCTCTCTGTATCTTAACAATTACGCGACGCTGGGCGTAATAGTTACATGCTAATTACATTACTGTGTAATTTACTAAATATTCAACACTGATACACACCACCCGCGATGTAATCTACCCATAATACGCTTGAGGAAAGGGCGTGACGCGTGTTGTCGAAAATATTCCACTTTAGCGGCACGTTCGACCTTATCAGAATTACTATTCAGCGGACTCCGGGGACGGCACTGCCTGCATAAAGAGCTACAGGAAAAGGTGTGTCGTTTTTTTAATAAACTTAGGTTTTTGTCGATCTTAATACACACTCTGGCAAGATTTGTTTTAGCAATATTCAAATTAAAACTTTGTACACACGAGAACAAATTTAAATGAAAGGAGAACGAGATTCGCCCTTTTATACGAACAAAACTCCGAAACTTGAAAGAGAGCTAATTAATTCATTATCCTGACATTCTACATTGCCAATTAAACGACAAAAGTGATTTAAAATTACTCTAGTTTGAAAACAAGCAAGCCTGTCAAGGCTTGGATTGTTATTTCCAAGAAGGGGTCCAAAAATTAAGTAAGGGGTCATTGTAATGTAATATAATTATAAAATCTCGTAATTAAACAAACCTATCTAAAGTTACGTCAGTACGCCCTCAGAACAATTACAGGCCAGGTACTCAATAATTGCTATAGCTGTTATAAAACTCAAACCTACTTCTTATCGCCAGATATTAGTATTGTTCCAGGCCTCATGTGACCGGCTGTGATGAGAAATGCTACGTATTATGTACTTACAACATACCTAAAATATATATTTCCATGGAGTTTCTTGCCGGTTCTTTTCCATAGGACCTACTATTTAGAACCGCGCATCTAAATTCTCGATATTTTTTAAATGCCTGTATCTGGTTTACATGAAATAAAGATCTATTCTATTCTAATTTGCACAGACAAAAGAAGCGTCTGTGCTAATTTGATTAAACGTCCACTTTGTCAAATAGGCCATGCCAATAGGCTTTGCCATGTTCATAAACAAATAATCTTAATAAACAAGGTGATCAGTAAATTGTAGATACAATCACGTGAACTTTACCAACATCCTCATGATTTCTCAAAAAAGTGGTCCACTTCTCATTTTTTGTCGACAATCTCTTTGGTTTTGATGGCGCCTAATGTCGCAGAACGAAATAAAGTTTGTAAGCACAGGATTATTTCTTGAAAATTCGTACGTTTCTAGTTTCTCATTTGGCTACCTTCCTAAAGCCAAAAGTCAATAAAAGACAAAGTGGATAAAATAGAAAATAAAATATTCTTCCATCGGTTTTTTTTATAAAGGATAATTTTTTAAGTAGTGCGCAAAATTTGCAGTGATTCAATGTCAGATCCCAAATGCAACCGCAGTACTAAAATTCAGTCCCAAACAAAATAAAAATTTCATTTTGTATAGCATGCGCTAGTAAATTATGCGTGTCGTATAGGTACTAAGAATTTTCGTTTTGTTTTAATGTATATCCCAATACTCGCACTACATAAAAAATTATCCTGTATAGAATTTTTCCCTAATAATTCATATATATATCTAAAAAGGAAAGAATGAGCTTGACTTCATATTATTATGTGCTCACCCAGTTTCTCAAAGGCTGATCAAAAACCAGCCGTTAAATCTCATGTCAATTAATATAATTGGTTGTTACATTAATTATTGACGTTGGACAACCAATCTCAACAGCTAACATGAGATTTAACATGATCATAGATTTGACCAGCTTTTCAGAAACAAGGAGTGTATCTTTTACGACAGAACTTGCGAAATCGAACCTGAAAGCTGTATCTAATCAAAACATTTGTGTAGTAAATGTTTTACTTCCCTCCACTCATAAGGTTCGATAGGCATTCGTTTCGTAAATAAGCGGAACATTTCCTCGCTTTCAAAGCTATAAAATGCGGAGAGTTTACATCGAAACCACATAAACAGCGCGCTTAAAGCTCTGATAAGATTAGCAGTGTTCACAGTTCGTGACTTTGTAGTTTGAAAACACATTTATTGACACGCTCGCTCTTTGGATTAACGTTGACAATTTGAATCGATGTTATCTTAGCAGCTACTCACACACCCCTAGTTAGTTAAGATATTTCCGGGAGTTAATAAATAAGTGAATAGAATAAAATGTAATGTTTAGTTTATATAACATAGGCCAATAATACGGGCACACTGAAACAATATAACAGCTACAACTAAACAAATGATTGCTATTTACAACCGAGTACTTGGTTCGGATGGAGTCTGCAAAGTTAACATATCTACACAGAAATAATGTAACGGCTAGAAATAAACAAATCATTGCTATTTACAACCGAGTACTTCGTTCGAATGGAGCCTACAGAATTATTGCTTCCGTGCACTTCCGAATAGTTATATTAAAACTAAGGTGAATGTCCAGCCCAAACAGAATTTACGACAGGTATATTAAATATCAATTCAAAGGAACAACCATGTATGTATGACGATTGTAAGTCTCCATAAACGCATGTAAACCCTTGACAACAGTTCCTGACATTTAGATTAAGTGAAGGAAATCAGGTCATTTCCACCATAACCGCGAGGAATTGTCTGTTATTTGGGAAGCGAACATATGTGTGTTATATCTAGGTACTATTAATGAAGTCACTTTGTGAATTGTGCGTATTTAATTAAATATTCTGGTATTACTACATCTGTGGACTTAAGTATTACTGTATGCAAATGAACAAAAGAAAACCTAATGGAATAATCCCCAAAGGAAATTGATGTTGTTTAGTAAGAAACAAGGCATGTTTATGATCGAGGCGTAGGAGTTGTTCGTGAAATCACATCTATTTTAGTATTCATAAATATCTAAGTCTCCTTGGTGTTAGAATTTTTAACTCACTTTCTTCGAAGAACTATTTTATAATTCCACGGAGATAGCTCACTATAAACATAATATCACATACGCTAACTGGGGAATAATATCATTTCTTTAGAAATATATAACTTTATAGAGCTACATTTTACATTATTTTAAAAGAAATAATGTGCACCTGTGGTACTAAAATTATTTAATTAATAAAACTACCCATCTGCTACAGTGAGAACCTTCTTTTTTAATTTAGATTCTTGAAGACTTTTCTAATTGCTTTCACATTTTATTTTTTCATTAAGATATCACAATTTAGTAAAAAATATATAATATTGTGCTTCTTTTTTTTCTAGGTACTAGAGAAATAATAAAACATCAATTAATTTATATTAGAAAAGATAAAATATATGGCATAATTTTATCCAAATCCTTCTCCTATAGGTAGGTATTATGTTATGGCTGGAGGCCAAAGTGTTAATAATCGAATTCTCTCGAATATGTGTAAGTACAATGTATCACGTACCTTTACTAATTACTTTGAAAACTATGTATTTCGAATCGTTGCGTTAGGCAGGCCGCACACCAAAGCAGGCAAATATTTCAGGAAATAATTAATTTGCCCATATAGATAATAGAAATAGAAATTCAAATAGAAGTCTTTTGTTTCTTTTTCTTCGTAATAATTGCCACATCATACATCCTCCTCAGAGGATGACATGTTTGTCACCAATTGCGGTGTAGGTGTGCGTATTTACGCCGCAAATCCTTCAATTGCTAAATGTGGAGAAGCAAATAGTAGAATATTTGTTGTACGCTTCATAAGCTTATACGAGTACATGAACGTTGAATATTATAATGAGTCTTCAGTGGTCTGTTCATTCAAGTTTGACGCTGACGTCATCATTATAGTCATAATTTTAAAATTGATAATATAATAATCTTTAAATTATATGTATAAATTAAATATAATATACATTATAAGGATAAAATAAATAAATGAATAAATAAATTATAAGGAATTGCTTACGGATTTCGTTCATTGCCGTGAGTAAACTGTAGATTATTACGTGTAGACATTGACCTACTCAATTCGTGTACCTACACATTACTTGCGATAGTTGCGGGTCAATGATAATAAAGGTAAATTTATAAAACTTTGTATATAAAGTTTAATAATATTAAGTACCTATATATTTTACAGCAAAAGAAACAAACAATTAGAAATCGATGATGATTCAGTACAAACCTTTGCAGGACAGAAGGTTTACCAACAAATGTTTGCTGGACCAAACTATAGCACAATTTTCAGAAGAAAATCTTCCTTTACTTAATACAATTTTCAAAAGCAAGCCCGTGTAGAGGGATCTCCTTAATTCCGCCCATGTTCCCCGAAACAGGGGGTCAGGGGTGACCGAGGCACAAAGTTACATTAGTTAACCTACTAACCACTCCTTGATTAGCACATGGCCTCAGTGGAATTCGCAATAGTTTATTGGGACTAAATTCGATAATTTGACTTCGTGTTCATATGGATGATGGATGGAATAAACAACTCTTATTTTCGACGTCGTCGCGTCGGTTCGACAGCAAAATGCTATTTCACCAAAAGTGTTTCCACAAAAAAACACGTAAAATGTAAATAGGTAAAAACAACTTTTATGTTTTACATAGGTAACATAACCCGCATACATAAGGGTAAAAAGGTCACACAGACCAAAATATGCATGATAAATCTCAAGAAGATCAATCTCCATTTCTGCTAGTTATTGAGCGACGTTTGTCTCTTTATAAATACTTTAATTCCTAGCAGCGACTAAAAACTGCCTCAAGAAAAAACTAAGGAGATAGGATATATTATATCTAATTTTCACAAATAAAAGAGAAATCAGAGCGAAATTAGTTGCTCTTCACACGAACTCGTGTCGTAATTAACAATTTGACATCTATACGTATACGTAGGCTGGGAGAGGCTAAAGTTTAATTAATCCGTATTTCACCCTTATCTGTAAAGACATGTGGACATAATCTGTCGCGGGAGTCGCTATACAAACAATTAACTTAGATTGAGCAGCCTGTGAGCCCGCAGATGGGCATCTTTAAACTGAATGAAGAACACATACTTATCATATTTATATGTGTATCTAACACAGTGATTATAATATTATAAGCTAACTAACTGCACAACAGCATAGCTATTCTGTAAGAAGATGTCGATTCGAATCTCACTCTACAGATATATTGTCGGTTAATATTTGCCGAATTGACATAAGATGCGTTTAGTCTAGTATAGTAGTTTTAGTACTGTCAAAATTCGCAGCAGAATCGACACCACTATAATACCCTAATACATTTACTTAGGTCACAAACATAATTTATCAGCGATAACTTAATAACAGAGTGTGTGTTATACACGTTTATTATCGTTTGTCATGTCGTCAAATATCAACCGTGAGTGAGATTTGAATCGACATGCGAGTTGTTCTTACAGAATAGCTATGCAGTACGAAGTTAACGAAGCGTTGACGCCTAATTAAATAAAGAACAACAGAGGAAATAGTTAACTAACCCTTGAAATTGAATGTTCGCGTGTGTTGTTTTCGTTGTTATCTTGCGGTGGTAAGCAAAACATCAAAGACCTTTGTAAAATCATCATGTGCCCGTTAATCTCTTTCACGTGTCTGTTCCACTAGCGCTGCATTTTAATTCGGAAGCGTGAATTTCCCTAAGACGGGTGGGATTTTAGTATGTTTTCATTGACCTTGGTACCTTTATGGAAATTTATCATTTTATATTCACATTGCATTAAGTATATTTGCAAATAATAATTGCTTATAATTTTAGTAAAAAAGCAGTCTTTTACAAACTCTGTTTACCTAATTGTTGCAACCGTTAATTGGGTTTTCTTTAAGAAGAATTTTCTTTAGATTAACTTTAAGGATATGTCATTATTATCATACGTAATATCAGCCCGTAAACGTAATATTAGAGCCTGCTACCCGTTCTCTTGACATAAACCCACTCATATTCGGTATCGACAACATCCACGCTAGCGTAAAAAAGAAATGTAGATAAACTGAATATGACTATGAATCGACTTTGTCTCACGAAAAACTCTTGCTGTAATACCTCTAGCAAATAATTTTTATTATTAGGAGACGAGACACAAACAGTCGTCTATTAATATTTATAAGAATATTTACCACGTAAACGTCATTCGTTTTCAGTCAATCTGGTACCAAAATTGCAGTGTTTATATCATATTTCGCAGTTGTAGATAGGTACAGCATACATATAGCAAAAAAAAGGTTGTTATTTAAAGTAGGTACCTACTCTCACACATTTACACAACAATGTTTTAGTACTATATCTAAGTACCTATTGAATGTGTTAAGTATGTACCTACTTGTATTGTTTAAATTATAGTGGTACTTAATATGACCTTTGCTGTTCTTTTTATTTATTTTTAGTAGGTAATATTGTGTAAATTCAAGTCGAATTTTAGCCGGGGCCGCTACAGCGGCCCCAGGTATTGTAAGGTTGTTTTATGGAAAGATTATCCATGGAATTTCTTGCCGGTATCTTCTCCAGGACCAACCCATTTGGAACCGTGCACCATAGATTAATGTATATTGGGTGCCGTGCACCTAGAATCACGACGTTTTTAAAGTGACTGCAAGGGCCCAATTGAAATAAAAAACTTCGACTTTGGCTCAAACTCAATATTCAATATTAAACCAAGAAAACTCAATATTATAAGCCTGAAATAGGCTTCGTACACTATCCAATAAAATTCAGTCAGTGACAAACCCTCTTTTACTAAGAAACTTTTTCGTTGAAACTAAGTGGATATAAAGGGGGATATAGATATGGACTTGGAAGAAATCTTTATATTAATACGTGAAGAGAAAAATTTGTACCCATTTTTAAGAATATTGCCCGCATAGAGGATTGTGAAATTTGGCATAGTTCAAGTTTATATGGAGAAGGAGTGCAGAAAGCTAAAATTATGATCGAATTTCGACCACAGGGCGACCACTAGTTAATATAAAAGCTTGCACCTCAATCGATGGACTAGCAAAACAGGCGGTTCACCATGCCTAGTGTGTACCTACGTAATTTATTTATATTAGTAGAGTAAGGATAACCATTACCCACCACCCATAGGATTAGCGGGCTGAAGTGGCAGTAGGCTAGTTACATAAGCCGAAGAACCGATGACCGTTGGGATAGACGAGTTCTCGAGTAGAGACCGCGAGTAGGCTGACGTAGTGTGGGGTGCCCCCCGGCCAGATGGAGCGACGACTTGCGGAAGGTGGCTGGCAGAAAGTGGATGCGGAGAGCCGAAGACCAGGCTCGGTGGGGCCTACTGGGAGAGGCCTATGTCCAGCAGTGGACGAATGTGGTCTGATGTGATGATGATGATGAAGGATAACGATTTAGAACACTGGGTTACACTACACAACAATACACCTATGACAAAAGCTATAATTTTAACTTTTAGGTATTTTAGCCATTATGCATTTCAAGTAGCTAGCAGAACTGCTTTGTTATTTGGATAAAAACTATGCTGGTACCAATATTATACTCTAATGTAAATCAGGCTTAAGCGCGATCAGTTTGCGTAGTTCTAAATTGTATCGCAGCTCAGTTTTGTTAACACTAAGTATCACAACCCTAAGTAAAAATACGTAGACAACGAAATACTGTAGCCAGAATTATTCCAGAGATATTCGAGCGTGATAAATTAAATTATGTCACAGACAAGGATTCTGTTTCCCCTTTTTTACGAGGCTCCACCAAAAGCCATTATTAAAGTGGGTTTAGTAGTACGTACGAGTACCTAGGCAAACAAAAGTTCCTATAGGTACCTATATTACGTATGTAGGTGGTGTGCCATACGTTGCTCGCATGAAAGTGATTAAGCTCTCAGTGAGATCGAACGTAAGTGTATTTCATTACGACACTTTCATTAAATGGAGTTATCGTAATTTATTTCAGATTTTAGATTTCGACACTACGTGAGAGCTTCGATTCCCGCACGGAACAAATTTGTATGACCTGAAGATAGTTGTTGTTCTGTATCTGGGTATTTGTGAGAATTGTGTTTTCAGTTTTTCACAGAAAGAATGAGACTGGGCAACATTTAAAACAAAACGACTTGATTTTTTTCTTGTTGTAAAACTAACAAATTATTGAATTATTCTTTTCTTATGTTACCTTTTCTACATAATTTATCAGCTATTCAATAAAGATTAATCGTTCCTTTATTATAAGGTAGGTATAAAATGAGGGAAATAAACTCACAATAACTATGAATCATAATATTTCTTACAATTTGAGAGAATGTATTTCAGGCTAGATATTATATTGCCTATATAAAACAAAAAACGTGACGTACTTAGCACTGCAAATGCGTAGTTCCCAAGAGCAAGCATACCTATTATTCCTTTTACATCGAGTGTTGTACAGAAAATAAATCGGTGAACACTATATTTTTATAAAATTACCCGTTTGAGTAATTTCTTGCCACAGGATGTTAACTTGAGACGCATTTTGCAACACGATGAATTGACATATCGTCGCTCCCCGCCATATCGTATCGTGTAGCATGGCCCTTAAGGCTGATTTTTCATGTTGGATAACAATCGGAGTGGCAATTTCTGATGAAGCCTTATAAAAACTGTTTCAATTTCAAGTTCCCAGCTGATCCCATTTAACAGGCCATTGAAAAATTGGGCCTAATGTTCTTAATTAAAACCTCTGCCAAACGACATCAATTAATTAGTGCTAGTGCAGATTAGCAAAGAAATCTGTTAAATAATATTATGCTCACTGAACAATCCACGCAGATCACTCTTTGTTACAAAAGTATGTGAGTGCTGAAGTTTAATTATAGTGCGCTAGAACGTTAACAAGGCTGCTCCAGCTTGTGGCGGAACATTCAATATTTTTCCGGGTACTTGCTATTTTGCATATTATGTAAGAGAAAATTTTGAGAATTATTTTAGATATTTGCGAAAATAATATACAACAGAATAATTCTTGATGTTAAGCTTTAAATATCTTCTAAATTCAAACAATGGTGTAAAGTAGTATTTTAACGACTTTTCCATACATTGCAGGAATAACTTATTAATATTTAACAATGTTATTTTAAAAGCAAATAATCATTTGAATTTATTTAAATAAATAATTATGTTACCGTCGCAAACATCAAAATTATAATCTCTTATCTCAGTAAAAATGCAAAAATCTGGAAAAATATTGAATTTCCCGCCGAGGACGTTATCTTTAACCTTAAGAGCTTGCGCAGGTAATAGTCTAGGCACTTACCTTAACCTTATATGCAAGGACCGAGCCACTACCTGACAGTTCAGATTAAACGACTTCTGTGTGTGTGTGTGTGTGTAATATTTATCCATATCTGTATAAATAATGAAACTGTGAAGAGCCCCAGTCCCACTGCTTATTTTAAAAACATTTTTTTCCTGTTCCATGCTGAATTTTGTCAAAGCTTGAATTAAAAATTAAGATACCCACTAAAATGTGCGCTCAACCATAAAAATAATGTTGTATGTAACATACTTCAAAATTCAAGATTAGCTTGTGAATACACTTCATTACCATGTAGTTGGAATACACATTTTGCAATGTAGCTAGATCCAAGAATTCAACAAAGGTCCGTCAATTTGATCAAATGAGAATAACTCTTGTTCACTCTCGCTCAGTTCACCGCACTAATGACCGTCTGCGCATGTTCAAAGTTGAAACACACGAGCACTGGCCTGCTAAGCTTAAGTGGGTCCACGAATCCACTATACAAATTTCCATTTAATTAATTCAGCCTTTGAAATAAATATTGGACAGGTAATACTAGTAAAAAACAATTTCACAAAGGCGGTACTTTGTTAGATGAAAAAGTATTTTAATCCCATTATTAAACATTCGTTTCAAAGTAAATATATATAAATTTTTCAAAATATCAAGTTTCGAACAAAAAAAATAACATTATGAAATATAATAATTTCGTTTTTATTCAATTATAATTTATTAATTTATGAACCAATTTGTTGATTTCTATGGAGTGTTTGTAGTAATAAAGCAATTTATAGGTCTTCATGCGAAACTTGGTGAAACAATTCACAATCGCAATAAAATGACTATGGTAGCTTAGTACTCAAGATCGTGTCGTACAGTAACACGGCATGCGGCAGCGGTCGGCTATTATATTTCTATAGATATTTGTATCCGTAGGTACTAAACGTGATAGTGTTGTGCAGTGTGCTATGATTTTCATCACAATTGCCCTATACCTATGAGGCGCAGCAATCGATACAATCCCAAATATCCAACATTGATAGTAATTATTATTTTTATCCTTTTGTTAGCTTCCTATTTTATATTCCCTATACCATGCGAGGAGAACGGGACAGGTCTCCTTATCATTATTATTAATAATGAGGCTGAATTTCCTCTCATAATTAGTGAATATAAATTTTATTTATATAACACTAAAATGTAAGGAAAAAATTCATGACTCTTGACGTAAATATCTCACAAAATTAAATTCATATTTATAATATGCTAAACTCACGATGAATTCCAGACTCCAGACAACCCATTTATTTTATAACTAATTAAGAGAGGTTCTATCATGGTCGTGGCTTGCATACAGATTCTAGATTTCCACGCGTGTGATGATATCTAATCTTATACCTAGTTATCTAACACAATAAGGACTTACCTACTTGCTCTTGGAATTGCTCTATTATTATTATTCAACAATAATACAAGCTAGATCAATGGCAAATTCTAAGATATTCAAGTTTAAATCCTAAATTTATCCAAAGAGTACTTACTACCAATAAAAGTTCGCGTACTTCTACTATGATTAAATTTAAGTATTCCCTCAGAGACGTGGATTTTGAGAATAAGTAATTCGGCACATTACTTTAAAACCCAGTTAGCTTACACTGTAATTCTTAGTGACCACGATCAAACAAAGCGTTCCGACTACGTGGAGGCCGCGGGCGGCGCGCGGTGTCGTTCAGCGAATGCCAGAACGAAATGTATATTTTTTTCATGGGGATTAAACGAAATATTCCATTCTGTCAGCTACCTCTGTACCAAACTCAAATAGTAGAACCAAAAAAAATCCGTATTATCTTAAATCCTAACAATTACTAAATTCTGTCGGGGTAAATCTAAGGATTTAGTTAGGTACCTACTGGAATATCTTAGGATTTGCAATTGATCGAGGTTTTACAGTAACACCTACACAGTTTTATTGGAATAGAAATAGTTGAATTGTACAATTATGAGAGGCCATTATCAGCGATAAGACGCAGAATTTAGAGAATTACTAACTCAATCTGGCTGAATAGTGAATTTAATTGTGTGCGACGGCTTAAGTATCTACTTTATTTTAATTTTAAATCCAACTCATTTTTACAGGCATATTGCTTAGTCATAGCTACTTTCAGTAGCCGGCATGAGATATCTCTGAGATCGTTATTCTACCACTGGTCGATCGTAGGAACATGGTTTTGCAGTGGCGGCACTGCATATAAACGAATACAACGTTTACGCCTTTGATAGCACTCAGCTATGGTTTATACTATAGACTACTTAAACCTCCGTTACAGTGGATATTTGCATAACATATGTAGTATCCAAACAAAAACCTTTCATGTAACAATGGTTGCCGAGGCTTGTGTCTCGTTACCGTAACAAGTTCTGAGATCACGTCCAAGCCAAGTCTAGCGCTCTCACTAACTCTAATGCTGTCATTCACAAATCACTCCCGCCCGAGTGTCGGGCGAGCGAGTCTGTGACCGACATACATTTATACATAGTTAGGTACGTTTTCAATGAAATGTGGAAGAAACACCAAAGCCAATTGAAGTTACGTTCCTCTGTCCTACATTTTACAGATTCAAGGCCCGTTTGTAAACAAGTTCAATCGATTGTATCCATTTGCTACATTCAATTTAAAAGGTTACTCCATTAAGTGACGAGATTGTGATTATTACTGTTTTATGCTATTTTAATCTGATATTTATCTTAAACGCACTACTCAACCTTGAAACTGTATATAATTATGTTCGAATTATCATATCACCGGTCTATTTTGGTGTTTATTGACATTAGTAAATTAATTATATACGCTTGTACACTAACTTAGCCTATCACAGTCATATGCCTAGGAGTGGACTATAATGGGCCTATGAACCAGCACCGTGGTGATTCGTAACCGATCAGGCTTACAACATTTTGAATTGCGCTGGCAAGTCAGTTTAAAGTTAGGGCCTATGCTATGCACACGGCGTATTTACGACCCACGTTTCTCGAACGCGCGCTCACGGGCTGCACTGAAGATGACCAAATTTTAGAAGCCTAATTTCGTTTAAAGCTCGTTACCGACCGTCACGTGCGCGTCGTCAGCGCGTTTGAAATACGCCGTGTACATAGGTTCTTACACTGATTCACTGCGCACTTTATGCAAAAGGTAACATTTATATTAGGGTTGTAACGGAGCTGCGCTTCCGTATTCGCAAGTGCGGAACTTCCGCATTCGCCTCCGCAAATTCTCATGCGGAGGTATAACTGAGGTTGACGTAATTAGAACATGGAAATAAATAAAGTAACACGCGTCCCGCATGGGTCCGTCATGTACGTTAAAAGTAAGTAATTAAAAGTAATTGTATATTTACTAAACTAGTTACAATTAATTGTTTACCAAATTACAATTAATTGTTTGGTTTGGTTGGTAAACCAAACTAATTACATTTCATTAGATTTCGTCATTTCAGAAAAACAGTTCGTAATTCACGGTTTAATAGGAACCTAAAGACATTGTTTAATAAGAGAAGTCATTTAAGCAGGTTTTTAGTTATTTTCATTAAGAAAATATTTTTATAATGTTTCATCCGCCTCCGCTACTCCTTTCGCATGCGCTAAAATATATCCGTTACAACTCTGATTTATATTCATATCTACATACGAAAAGATATTTGCAGAAGGACTGCGTAACAACTCTAATAGATAGAACAGGCCGGGTAGAGTGAAAAGACCGCCACCGCACATCTCTTTTTTAACCCCCGACAAAAAAGAGGGGTGTTGTAAGTTTGTAGTATATATCTGTGTATCTGTCTGTGGCATAGTAGCTCCAAAACGGATGGACCGATTTCAATGTAGTTTTTTTAATTGAAAGTTAGTTTAATCGGGTATCATCTTCGCTATGTTTCATGAAAATCAGTTCAGTCGTTCAAAAGTTACAGCTCTTTTTCTAGTTGGAGTCGGGGATTTTTTGACGGTTAGACTATCTATTTATTATATCTTTTCTTCTCTTTCTGGTGTGCAATAAAGTGTATTGTATTTAAGGTTTGTGAGGTCAAAATTTTACGAATTGTTGGACGAAAGACCCTTAATGTATTCCAATCACGAGTGGCGCAATCTGCAAACCAATTGGTAAGACTAGTTTAACCTGCCACACAACACTGCAAACAACCTGAACGAACAATGCCTGAACATAGCTATACGTAATGCTGTTACTAAACCAACTGGGGGTAATTGTTATCCTCGTCTCAAACAAGAAACCAACAAAATTTGCATTTCTCTTTGCTAAAAATTTCATGTATCTATATTAAGGCATGTTTAAAAGGACCCTCTAAAATTTGAAGTCGCGGGACTAAAAGCGTCTTCTGAAAACATTTTTACTTTGTAATGAATATTCGCTTTTTTTTTTTTTTTTTTTTTTTATCGTGGTAAAATCATCAAATGAGTCCTCCCACCCCGGGCAGGGCGGGAGGGACTGTCAGACTTGTACTGACTAAAATCCACGGTGTTCCTTCAATAGCCCTTTACGTTCCGGGGTCACGGTAATGAGATAAGCCCCGCGACCCCGGCAGGCATCGGCCCTCTACAGGGGGGGCCCCGTCATCTTGCTGACGTTCTTTGAGGCGCGCGTGGAACACAACGCGCCGTCGACCCGGGCATGGTCCATGGTCGGACAGCGAGTTGCCCTTTACTCGCTGTCCGCATGCCCGCGCCTACGGTGGCCGGAGATCGTCGGCCGGCGCCCGACGCCGTGGGCGACCACCACTGCGGCTGGGCTGGAGGGAGGACGCCATCCTCTCCCTCAAGCGGCCCGCCTCCTCCTTCGATAGCATGACTGCTTCGCAGAAGGAGGCGACCGCTTCCCACTCCGTCTCGCCCCGCAGCATGGCCTCGACCAATGCCGGGCGCGAGAGGTCTCCGCCTATCGCCGCCCTGAGGACACGTCGGTGCTCTGCCCAAGCGGGGCAGTCTTGCACCGTATGCTCTACTGTGTCCTCAGGGCGATCCTCGCAGTGGTGACACCCAGGCGTTTCTGCCTTCCTCATCAGACACAGGTACCTCCCGAAACTTCCGTGTCCGGTGAGGACCTGCGTCACGCGGTAGGTCAGGACGCCGTGCCGCCGATCCAGCCACTCCTCAAAGAGGGGTCTTACCGCCGCGATTGCGGCGTGCCCGGCCGTCGGTTGCGACAATCGTCCCCTCCATACTGCCCCGAGATCGCGTCGGAGCTCTTCCCGCCGCGCCTCGACTTCTTGTGGCAGCAGGGATACGCCCCGGCGCTGCGCCTCCTCGCGCCATTCATAGACGCGCTGGAGGGCAGTCGCCTCCAGATCCCAGGGCAGCAATCCGGCAAGGAGGTTGGCCGATTCGCCGGCGATCGTGCGGTATCCCCGGATCATCCGGATAGCCATGACCCTCTGGCATGCGACCAACTTTAGTGGTCGCGTCCGGATGCTCAGGGCCCACACGGGGGCCCCGTAGAGGGCCATGGACCGCACGACGCCGGCGTACAGCCTTCGGCAGGAGGCGTTTGGCCCGCCGAGATTAGGCAGGAGTCGCCTGAGGGCGGCTGCTGCCCGGTTCAGCTTTGGGGCCAAACTCAGGAAATGCTCCCTGAAGTTCCACCGGCTGTCGAGGACGAGTCCCAGGTACTTCATCGTCCTCCCGACGCCGATGCGAACCCCCTCCACCGTTATGTGGGACTCGGACCGTGGCGCGTTCCGACCGCCATGAAAGCACATGGCCTCTGTCTTGTGCAGCGCCACGTCGAGTCCCAGCTGCCGAATCCTATGGGCGACTGTCGCAACCGCTTGCGTCGCCAGATCGGCCGCCGCCTGGTGCGACTCTCCCTGCGCCAGGACGAGCGTGTCGTCGGCGTAACAAATTACGCCGACGCCGTCAGGGAGGTCGCCGCGCAGCACCCAGTCGTATCCGATGTTCCACAGGAGCGGCCCCAAGACCGAACCCTGCGGGACACCGCACGACATCTCTCGCCGGTTCCACTCTCCCCGGTGACCGGGGTAGATTACGGCTCTGTCCGTCAGGTAGTCCTCGACTATGCGACGGAGGTAGGTCGGCACCCGGTGATACCGGAGTGCTTCCCTGATGCAACTCCAGGGCAGGGTGTTAAAGGCATTGGTGATGTCCAAAGACACCGCCAAGACGACCCTGCCCCGGGATACCGCGTCCCCCGTCGTGAGGGCTCTCACGCGCATGATAGCGTCCACCGTGGAGCGCCCCCTGCGGAAGCCAAACTGGCACTCCGCAAGATCCGGGCCCACCCGATTCAGGTGCCCGACGAGGCGGTCTGCAATGACTCTTTCCAAGAGCTTGCCCACCTCGTCGAGCAGCACAATGGGCCGGAAAGCGGACGGAGAGTCCGTAGGGCGCCCGACTTTCTGGATCAGGACCAACTTCCCCGTCTTCCAGCCGAGCGGAAACTGGCCCCTCTCCAGGCATGCGCTAAAGAGCCCCCCCAGTCGAGGCCCGAGAGTTCCCGAGGCCAGGACCCAGGCTTTCCCTGACAGGCCGTCGGGTCCTGGGGCGGTATTTTTGGCCTTGAGCCGTTGTACCGCCACTCTCAAGTCTACCTCGGTCACCTCTGGAGCGTCGTGGACGTCGCCGTCGCTGTGGTCCGCATTTGCGCCAGCTTCGCTGTCAGATTCCGTCAGAGACGGAGCCATGGGCGGGGGAGCATGCTCCTCTCGCGATGGGAACAGGGCGCTCACCACGTCCTCCAAGAACTGAGGCTGGAGACTCTGCGTCAACGGGGGAGCCCAGGGGCGGAGCTTTTCTCGCACCCACTTGTAGGGGCGCCCCCATGGGTCCCCGTCCAGAGTCCCCAGCATCTCCTCACGGGCAAATTCCTTGGCCCGCCAGATCTCGTCTCGGAGGACGGCCTTCGCTGCCC
The DNA here is from genome assembly GCA_932294325.1 of Allophyes oxyacanthae. Taxonomy (NCBI): domain Eukaryota; kingdom Metazoa; phylum Arthropoda; class Insecta; order Lepidoptera; family Noctuidae; genus Allophyes; species Allophyes oxyacanthae. The sequence continues at coordinate 10,487,712 of OW028613.1, read as the reverse complement.
TGTAGCCCTCGTACAGCTCCGCCTCTACAGTCGCCGCATCTGGAGGTCGGGTGCGGCGCCTGCGGAACCTGGTGTATCGGCGTCGCGCCGCAACGCACGCTTCGCGCAGCGCTGCTAGCTCGCGCGACCACCAGTACAGCTGACGCCGGGCGCGTCCTTGCCGGACCCGGGGCATGGCCACGTCGCAGATCTCCGACATGGCCTCCCGGAACCACTCCGCCTCGTCGTTTATGTCGGCAGGCCTGTCCGGTGGTGACACCCAGGCCTGCACGATCGAGGCTTCCAGGAATAGCTCCCGGTCCAGCTGCTTCAGCGCCCATCGCGGACCACTTAGGTTCCGTCGGACCGGCGCGTCTGGGGTCTGGGCGGAGACGTCGAACCGGATATACCGGTGGTCGGAATAGGTCTCCACCTCCTCCACAACGCGCCAGTCGGTGACGCGCGGTGACAGGCTGGGGGTGGCGAACGTAATGTCCACCACCGACTCGCCCGTAAACCGCACGCACGTGGGGACAGAACCCCGGTTCTCGATCACCAGGCCCTGCGCACGGGCCCAGTGCTCGAGCATCCTACCCCGCGTATAGTCCGTGGACCGGGAACCCCAAGCCGGACTTTTGGCGTTGAAGTCCCCAAGGACGAGCGCGGGGAGGGAACCGAGGGCGACGACGACGTCTCCCAGCTCCGTTAGGGAGTCCCGGAACTCGGCGAGAGATCGGTTCGGGGAGAAATAAACGCCTACAACGGCGATCTCCCCGAACCGTGCCGCGACGATCCCACGCCCTCTCTTGACGCGATCGAGGGGCGGGGTACCGGCGGCGGCCGATGAAATGAGGGTCACCGAGCCGTCCAGGTCCGCCACCCAGTCATTCCTGGGCAGGACAAAATACGGCTCGGCGGCCACGGCGACGTTGATCAACCACTGCGCCATGCTCTGGAGCAAGAGATCCTGAGCAGCGGCGCAGTGGTTGATGTTCGCCTGGAGGAAGCGCAATGGGGCCATTAATCGGAATCCATTGCAACCTCCTCCAGGGCCCCTCGCGGGGGTTCAGCCACGACAGCAGCGGCGGCGGCGGCAACAGTAGCGGCGGCGGCGGCGGCGGCGGTGGCGGAAACGGCGGCAGCAGAGGGCCTAGCTCTGCGCCTAGCTTTGGTGGATGGGGCGCAGGACTTGCCCCCAGCCCGGTGATCGGCCGGCTTGCCAGCCGCCTCACATGCGAAGCAGTGAGACGGGGCGGAGCACGAGCCGGCCTTGTGACCGGGCTGACCGCAGCGGAAGCACCTATCGCTGCGGTCTACCTCCGAGGTGCACACACATGCCGCATGGTTGCCCACTTGGCAGCGGAAACACCTCAGGGGTCTGGGGTCCAGGACTTTCACCTGCGCAGACACCCAACCAACCAGGAGCCTTCGGCCCTCCTGTATCTTTTTTGCCGCCGAGACGGGGCAGCTAACCGTGATGGTTTGCAACCCCGTGAAGCCAGGACGCAGGGCGCCCGCCCTCACCTGATCGGGAGGGCACCCCCCAGTCCCGGCAACGGCTGCCACCACGTCCTCGACCGTCACGGAGTCATCCAGACCCAATATGCGCACGTCTGCGCGCTTGGTGGGTCTAGAGACTCGGGCCTCCTCCGCGTTTAAGGACGCTCTGAGCCGTTCGGCCAGAGCGTCAGCGGTAGGGCCACTGGCCGCGCCGGGGATCTCTAGCATCCGAGCCCCCGTCGCAGTGACCCGGTAACGGAGGCCGCCGACGATGCCGAGCTCCGTGAGGTCTACCGCCTCCCGCGCCTTCGCAAGCAAGTCGCGGTACGACACGCCCCTATTCACTGCGTCCGGCTGCAGTGTAATCACCACAGCCGCGGTCTTGGGGGCGCGCAATCGCGCCGCGGCGTCTCGCTCCCTGCGCCGCCGCCGTCTCTCCCTTCGCCTCGACGACCTGGCCGCGCTTGCAGCCTTCCTCTTCTCCCCGGCCACCTGCCAGTCGGCGTCGGCCAAAGGAGTCTCTGGAGGAGGCTGCTGGGACGGCTGGTTCCCAGCCTGGGCCTTCTCCTTTTTGGCCGCCTGTTTCGGCCCCGCAGGTGTCGGGGTCGGAGGCGGCTTTGATGAGCCCGGTTTCGCCTGACTAGGCTTGGCCGGGGCCGTCTTTGCCTTCGCAGGAGCCGCCGTCGCCGGGGCCGTCCGCACAGTGGCCGTCTTCGCCTGAGGCGGCCTCGTCGTCGTCGGGGGGGGTTTGGACGCGGCCGCAGCCGCGTACGAAGGCGCCGCCAGCGGGGGTCGCAGCACGCGGCTCTCCAATACGGAGAACCGCTGCCGGAAGGCGGTCAGCTCCTGTCGCACCAGGTCGAGAACAGAATTCTCCGCTGGTGTGGGCTGGCCTTTCTCCTTTTGGCCCCGCGGCGGCGCCTTCCGCTGGCCGTCTCCCCGGATTGCGGTCAGGTCCGCCTTGAGGGCGGCGTTCTCCCTCTGGAGAGCCTCCATGGCGGCAGTCAGGCGGGTGACCTCCGACCGCAGTTCGGACATATCGTCCCTTGCAGCCGGAGCCCCGCCGTAAGTCCGCACGGCCGCCATGATGGAGGCCGTGGCTTCGCTGATCGCACCCTCCTTGCTGCTTCTCTTCCGCTTCAGGTTTACGATACGGATGGCAGCTACCACGGCCTCTGCTAGTTTGGCCTCGTTCGAGGCCAGACCAGTGTTGGGCTCTCCAGAGGAAAGCCCCCTCCCCGAGGTCCTGCCTCGGCCTTTACCCCGCACGCTCGCGGGGATCTTGCGGGCCGAGACAGGCCCTTCCCCCGACGACGACGAGACGTCCTCGCGGGAGCGCTTGAGGAAATCCCTCCTCCTATCGGCGCCCCCCTCGTCGCTCCTCACTACGCTTCCAGAGACTACGCTCTGGAAGCTCACGGCGTCTGATGCCGAGTCGGACTCCGACTCGAGCACCAGCGCCCCCTTCCTCCGCGGAGCGGCACTCTGTGCCCGCTCGATGTTCGGTGCCGGTGAGTCGGACGTACTGGACAAGTCCAGTGACTCCTCCTCACGGGCACGTGAGCCTCCCTGGCTCGATGCGGCGACTGCCGGTGCGAAAACTGGGTAAAAGTTGTTGTTGTCCCCCCCAGAGTACGATGGGACTGACCGGACGTGTCCGGTGCCGGATTCCCCAGCTGAAGAGCAGCTGGGACCCGCCTGGGTAGCTTTACCAAAAACTTTGTGCTCCATGTTGTTAACTTTTTTAGAGAGGTGAGTTCCTCTGTCCCTACACCCCATTTCCCATCCCCTGGTTCACTTCACGGTTACGTCTAAAGATTAGACGCGTACCGGGAGTGAATCTTTCCCCCCTTTGACCCAATCTCTGAGACTGGGCCCCGCGCCGTCTAGAAGCTCGAGCTAACTGCTCGATCCTCCAGGCGGCGCGCCTTTCCCCGGTGTGTCCCTCTTGGTCTGGTTTCTCCCTCTGGGCCCGTCCGGCATGAGTGCCTCTACCGGCATGGCCCCAGAGATCACTGAAACACGCAAGCCCCCCCACGACAACAACGTGGGGACACAGTTGGGGGGGATGAATATTCGCTTACAAACAAGTTTCACGTCTTGTGATTTTTGATGCACGTTTGAGAGTATCTTAACATGAAAGCAGAAAGGGTCATCAAAATATCTCAAAGAAGAGTTATTCGTTTGAAATATTTTAAATTCGTCCTTAGGATCTATATAGCTAGTAGTGTATAATATATTAGTCGAATTTTATAATGTTTTATTTTATTGTACAAGAATTTTAATTTATATATTTATTTTTGTCAATTAAGAATACGCTTATTTTATTTTTTATACGCTTTAAGAGTTCTATTATGATGTTTTATTTGTGAATTTAATATTATTTACTATGGGAATTAATTAGGTACCTATTTTTGCAATAGAATTATTTTACTGATGAATTATTTATTGAGAAACTTTTTTAACAGATATTTTTTATGAATGCATTGTTTTATGGGTTATTATGCCTGAAATAAATAAATTTATTGTTTACTTTATTCAATTATACAACATACTTTGATATATTTAAACATTTTTTTTAAAATAATTGGAACATTTTATGAATGAGTAGTATCCGACCACGGCACGTAGTATATGACCACGGCTCTTCATCATTACTATTATTATTAAATAGGATATTATTTAGGAGAACATAATATGTTGGATTTCATCTGTGATTTTCATTTACTATCTACTTACCTATATAGCTTTAAAGCAGGAATGGACATTTTCCAAAAAGGAGGCAATACAGCCCAAACCCTTTGCATATTTATGACCTACAATAACAATATTCATCAGCCAACAAGATGATATTCATATATCAATCCATATTTAATGTTTTAATTAATGCTTCTGCTAAGGGACTGTAGATAACTTGCAACACAATATTATTGATAGCAGAATTTATTATAGTTTTTTTTTTGGCTCTTGTTGCTTTTACGTCACGTCACGAATTACACACGCATACAGTATGAGGAAAATTGTAAGACGTCCCATAATGAGTACGTCGACATCACCTTACACCATTATGTTAGTAATAACTGGGAGTAGATCCCAGACGTGGATAATATAACACACACGTCGTTAAACTTACCATGTCATCGCCCGCAAGTAGGTATTCGATTATTTCTTGTGACGAAGTGATGAATAGACTACGTTAACATTTTATTTCAAATATTCAAATTCTCAATTCATTTCTTCGCATGTAATATGTTGCTATAAAAATGACATTAGTCTTAAACTTAGGGCCATGTTCACCGACAATTTATCAGAAGATTAAAATAAAATGGGCCGATTACACAAAAAATGAATTTTTGTGCGTTGTGTTTAAACGGCAGATTTTTCTCTAATTAACTGTTATGTTTTCGGTGAACTTAGGACTTAGTAGATATTAAGCACAACTTTAGTCAAATTTACATACACACATTTCTAAATTAGATGATAATTGGTAGGTAGATAAATAAAATCAAGCAAGGCTTTATAATTTATTTATTCTTTATTGTACAGCAGTAATAACAATATACACATATAAGACTTGCACGAACATAAATTGTAATCGTGCCTTTGTGATAAGTTTGATGAAAAAAAAACTTTTAATTAAATTCTTAATCTCATGGCTCACGTAAATCTCAACCGCTTTGTTATTTATGGAATTTCTCTTAAACAGTGAAGGTAACTTAACCCAATTAATCTTAATAAATATTGCAATTTGAATTTGAAATATAATAACCTACATATTTGTAATAGTTGATCACCCTAAGGTTGATATGCGCATCACGAATCGATAACAGCCAAATAAGAGCCATTTTCTTTGTAAAACAATATGAATGATTGTAAAATGTCAACCGCATTATTTTTATTGGTACAAAAATACTGTCAAAATTGTTGAATATACTCTGCAGCTCACTGTTTAAACAGATTCGCCATAATATGTAGAGTACAGTCAATAGAACTTTTGTAACTTTTATACCTGCCAGTGGGGGTCACCAATTCAGCAGTAGATGTTAACGAGTTGATATGAGGATAACAGGCATTAATGTCTATTTTACCTTACATAGATATATAAACTACAGTCCGTTATGAAACCGTTCGACCTGGAAATATGAGCTATAGGTAGTTATTTTAAATATCTACTACGAAATAAATATTCAGTAATCAGTAAATATAAAAACTCTTGTTTATGTTGCTTATGTTGTTTTTATTTACCTAAATATCAAAATTTTGGACAATATGACTCTGTTTCAAGAACTTTCTGCGAAAGTTTTTTTTTTTTAACTGGTTACACTTTTTCTTTTAATTTAATCGTCCTTAGAGCCGGACAGACCCTCGAGTAACCGAAGCTGTAGCCTTCCAGGTAACTGGGATCTTATTACGAGGCGACTATGGAATAACATAATAAGCAGAATTTTTCCCTCTATAGTATTACCTATTATTTTTTATTCACTCTTACGTAATCCCGGTTGATTAGCTTCTCATCCCACATGTAGAATTAATAATGTTTTATGAAATAAATTTAATTTACACAAAATGTTATTACTATATATTATTAGTATGTATTTATTTATGTATAGATTTATATTATTTGGTAATCTCGCAGTAGATATTATTACTAATTTTTTTTCCTATAGAATGTACACTATAGTTCACCCTCATTGTTCCCTCAAAGGTTTACTGGTAGAAAACTCAAATTAAGGGTTAAGCTCGCCTTTATACATAATATATTCTCCTAGTTTTAATTGTGTAATTTATTGTTTGTGTACAATAAAGAATAAAGAAACTAAATCCGTCTTAAAATGAGTTTTGGAAAACTGCGTATCCTATTTATATTTTTTTTCTATTGTAGCCCTCAGCATGAGAATTGTAAAGAGGAAGCCAGAGCGCAAAATACTAGTACCTAGATTATATTTTTATTAACGTACTTATGATTTTTTATTAAAAATATTCCTAGTCGGAATATATCCAGAAAATCGTTGTATAATGAAAACGATGAATGTCGGATGGATATCGATAGCAAAAAGACATTTCTTTACTTAGTTCAAGTTAGTTCGCTTCATATCGTGTCGAATGCTGAATCATAGAGAATTATTCGCATGAATACACTTCGGTAAGATGTTCGGTCTATTATCCATATTTCAAGACATTATGAGAAACGGATGCTGGTTTATACCGGAATTATACATTTCTCTAGTGGTATTTTCCTAGGTATTTCATGAAGCTGATAAGAATATTACAATATAAAATTAATTAATAGTAAGTAATTAAATAATTCCATGGAAACATCAGTATCGGACATCAACTTCAAGGAAATACATTTATAAATATACTCTGAGAAAAATATTTTGAATCTTATTAAATTAACTGTCATTCGCAGTTAAAACATTTTTCTAATTTAGTTTGCATTCTCTCTGAGGCTTTGTTTGTGATGCTGAAAATACATTCACCAGACTCCCCATCATGAACTTATAATTACATTACGTAAAAAAAAGTTTATCCATCAACTTTCTTAAATAAAACATTGACCTCATTGTAAACACCCGTTTTTTCTTGGACCTGTTTTTGAAAACCAGCCTATTGTGATGAAATCCTTAGAATAAGGCGTTATTCGTCTAAGATAACCAAACTATGAAGATAATACTTTAAATATCAGTTTTTGACAGAACTTAGTCGCACTACAATGATTTAAAAATAAAAGACCAAAAGTATAGCATAGAAGAAACTTTTGGTCGCCATCCCTAAAATGCAACTTTTCGTAGATATGAGAGTACGTGTTCCGTTTTAGCAATTTTCGTGTAGAACACTAAAAGGGCGAGTTCGAAAAACTATATAACTTTGTCACTTACTAGGTATATAAAAAAAGGTGTGCGGGTAATAGGTAGTTAGATAATATTCAAGTACAACACATGTTTCACATAAAAAAAGTGTTTAAAACTAATTCTAGTAATTTGAGGATCTAATTTTAGTTGTATAAGTTATAACCCAAAACAGTGTTTCAGTGGTTCCTTCAATGCCTCCAAAATGACAGATGTCTTGAATTGAATTATTTCCTTCGAGGATAGGTTTACTACTGTGACTGGTACAACGACCTTATTAGAGTCCTACATAGGTACTAAATAATGTGATAGAGGTTGACACATGATTTGAAAAATAGTCTATTTCTAGTCTCCATATAAATCTGAATCTGAAGAAAGCTTCATAACACTTACCTACTTATTTGTAAGCCAATCCACTAACCTTTTGTCGTCATAACTTTACTAATGATTATGTAGATATTACCAGCAGCGTTAGAGCATTTACATTAGATACGCTAATAGTGGGATAGTTCAGTAATTCTCTACCGTACCTGGATTAAGGCCAATTTCCCTATCCAAGTTTCAGTAGATTTCCCTACAAATGATATACTCGTAACTTATAAATATAATATAAAATTCGACATTACTTATAAAGTAGAGTAGAGACTATCGTAAAACGTCTACGTTTTACGATAGTCTAGAATGTACTAGAAGAAGTACATTTCTCTAGAAATGTACTTCTTCTGTCGTGTGATACTTTGCCTTTGGGTATTGAAAATATTATCGCTCCTATGAGTTATTAAACATAAGTACCTACCTATTTGAAATTTAAACCACTGAAGAGTGATCTAGAATCTAATTCAGGCAACATTTTATTCAGAACATAAATTCAATCCACCTAGTTGCATTCATTGCCTCCAAAAAATATATTTTAAACTGTTTATTACATTTATTTCTATCCAGAATGATCCAGAGACACGTACCGTGATCTAAACAACTTGAACTTATCTTGAACTTGAATATTGTAATTGACTGAAGCTCTATTAATTTGTATGCTAGGGAAGTTAATACAAATTACAAACTTTCTAGACTGATACGGAGCATAAACTGTTCAAGACCATAATACAGGGAATGACGCTCAGCGGTCGATCTCTCTCCATTTGATTTGAGTCTAACATTTAGACGTATAATCATGTAGTCATTGTAAAATATGGATCTAAGAATACCGAGTTTATTAGTAAGTAGAGGAGTATTAAACGCAGCCAACTTCGCAATTAGCCTAGCATCAACACAGATGAAGTCGCGTAGAAGACACTTCATACCTAATATAAAAACATAGAATTACTTATACTTATCACAAAATATTGTTTTTTTTTTTCTTATATTTCTCAACGTCTGATGAAGTTTGCTCCAAAGCCCATCACGTGCCAAATCAAACAGTATTAGCCGCATGAGTGCACTTTAGTAGGACATATCTGATTAATGTTTGCCCTGTCTACACAATCTGAAATGGTTTTAACAGGAAAAAGTTGTATTGATCACGAGAACTTAGCTAACTCAACAGGAAGAACAACGGAGAAAATCATAGTACAAGATGGCGAAGAAGGTACATTTACAAAATAATGACATATTGCTCTTCTTTTTAATAAAAACGTTGCCCCACACTAGGAATTATTCCTGTACCGTGGGTGCTTTTACAAACACAAATCTTCACATAACAGAAACACCTAAACCAGAAACAACTATTCTGTAAGCCATACAAATATTTGTTCCGTGCGGGAATCGAACCCACGCATGTAGCACAGCTGCAGTCGATCACTGAACCACTACACCTTCCATACCGACAATTTCATTCATCAATCATCATACGTTACGTTACTGTTAGCCTGCATCATCCCATTGCTGGACAAAGGCCTCCCCCCTATGATTTCCATGATTTGGCTTTTCGGTCAAGAGCCAGTGTGAACCAATCGTTGCTAGTTTTATCAAGTTCGTCCCGCCATCTCTACAAAACAAAATACATTTTTCGAGGATGTTTTGTTACAAATATTGCAATTACGCACTAATTTTATGCCTCTCTTCTGGACTTGAGATAAAACGTCAATTTTGTTTTCGCTATATTTGTCATGGAGAGGAAGAACAAAAATGAAATTCCTCTGTACTCACAGATATATTCTCATTTTTCTGTCAAATTAAGCAAATGGTGTTGTACACACAATTTGTACACCTGTTCTCGACTCTAATCGATTTTCGAAACATAGGAATGATAATTTGAAAATGCTATTAAAAAGTTCTATCACGTTTCGTTATTTTTAGGTAGAAAAAATGTGGCACGCTTGGTTTTCATACAGATCGCGGTACTTGCGGTATGTATTTAAATCTATATCTGTGTCTGAACTCTATTCTATGCCGTCGTTAAAACTTAAAAATACTTATTTCCATTTCAATGAAATATGGCTGAGCTTGAATGGAGTAGGTCCTCGTCCTCTACCCTAATGGTAAGATCATCTCGGCCGGAACTACATATTGGTAGTTGGTACCCATGACCCTACATTACGCTGCTGACTGAGATCGATGAAGAAAACTCATCAAGATCAAAGACAGGAACTTTAATAATAAAGCAACAACTACGAGTGGTACAATTGCTCCCATGATGAAATTATCTTGTTATTTTTGTAGAAACAACAGATAAAACCTGACTGTTTACTTGAGAAAAAGATATCGTAAGCTGCTGTTTATTCCATTTCTTTAAGACATGAATTTATACGCAATTTATTTTAAACTTTACACATTACGTAACAACGCAGGAAGTGCCTGCTGAAGGAGTATTGTAAATTACGATAATTTTAAAAATTTGCAGTTAGTTAACAAAAACAAGAGATGGAACGTCTTATTAAATACAATAGACAACGAGATAAGGGCCGTACATAATGTACCAGTGGTGAAGGGTGAAAATTTTAATAGGGAAAGCCATCCCAAAAATGCCCTCTAAAAATTGCTACAATTAATGCTGCAAGACAAAAATCCATACCGTCTCTTGTAATCTATATAATATAGTCATGTCTGGAAGAACTCGATATAACTGAATAACAAGCCTTTTTTTGTCAGTTGGATGAGTAAATAATACTTATATTATTAGGTTAGTCTACGCACTAACCAATTCCTAAAGGGAAGCCTATGAGAATCGGGTTGTGGGGACTCTTCGCCACTGTAATGTACCTATACCTATTATTATAAGAATCTTTAGATTACATTACCAATTACTTAGATTACCAATAAATTAGAGTAATCTTTACATTTATTGTACTTTTTTTTTAATCCAAAATGGGTGCTAGCATGTTAACCTTGATCAAAACGCTCGTTAAATATTGGAGCCAGAATTAGGAGCCTTTTTCGGCAGTGTTCTGCTGTCGAAACGCATTGTTCCGGTAGATAGAAAATACCTTTTTTCAAGTCGTCAAGGCTTGATATGTATATCTTGCATTATAGCCTGGAATATTTAAATTAAGTTAACATATTAAATTTTATTATAACTACTGGATTTTATGATTCAGTTTTATGTAAAAATAATAATTATAACCACTTCACAAAATAAACTCTTACTGAAACATGAGACCGTATGAGACCGTAATGAGCCGCTCTCATGCAAGTGATCCATCGTGAGACTGAACCTCTTAACGTATCTTATGTTGTCAAATGCATGAAGTTGAAATGACGTTTATACATTTTGATAGTTACTTGAGAGATAAGAGATAAGTAGAGAGCTGTTAATTATTCTGTAGGTACATAGGTCCGATGGAAATTTATAATGAATCAACAAGACTATTGATAGATATTAAAACAATTTTAACGAATTAAATTACCTACCAGATAATTTTTAATTCATTTCAAAATATCCAACATATCGATTTTACGTGAACTCAATGTAGAATTGTTTAATAGGTTCTATACGTCTATAACCCCTGAAAGATCACAGGATTCATAAATAAAATAATAATATTATATAATATCTTTATGTATACATATCCAATCCACATTTTTATATCACAATATCATCCACATACCTACCATATAATAAGTTCGGTGTATTGTGATCCTTTAAGGAGGTATTCAGTTCTTCCTGTTTGAAAGGGTTATCCGGCGAAATATGTGAAAAGGTGGATAGTGAACTACTTACAGACACCCTTAGAGAGCCATTAAGATTTTCTTATAATAGACCCAACAAGCTAATAGCATATAGGTATACTTTAATTCAATACTCCTGAGAAGCTTCAGAAGTAGAAACTTGTCCGTAGTATATACTCGTATATTTATACCTATGTTAATAACGCGTTTTCATGTCATATCAAGAGTGATATGACATGCAAACGCGTTATTAACATAGATATAAATATATAAAATTTGTAATAATATAGATATAAATATATATAATATATAAAATTTGTATAACAGCCGAGTGCATAATACCATGCATATTACACTTAATATTATGAATTTTGTACAGCTCATAGTTATGTATAAATAATCTAATAAAGTTAGTGATGTGGCTAGCTGAACCTTACGTTAAAAAGTTTGAAGAAATTAAAAATACATTTTCTACACAAACAACGAGGAAAACATTACTTACGCGTTATTCTTCAATTGTTATTTTAGCATCACAAAATTCGATCTCTCCTCATCACATTGATTAAAAAAACATTATAGGTTTAACATTGAATAAACTTCATATTTTAATGTTTGTTTTGGTATATTTTTTTAAACGGTAATAGAGTCACTGGAATAACTATAAGTGCATGAAAATAATTCATCGTAACTTTTTACGGAGCGTCGATATCGTGTCTGTTTAGTGAAAAGCGAAAAGGCGAGTCGAGTGCCGCGTGCTACTGCTCGGCCGGTCTCATAATGACTGGCTGGCGTAGTCACGTAGTGTATCAAACGCCGTACTGAAGCCGATCCGAAGTAGCGGCCGCGCGGCCTGCAAACTGCAATTCATGTGTCTTACTGGTTTCACTTGCGCCCTCATAGTTCGCTCGCCTTGTTTGAAAGTTTTTCCTGCACTGCTATCACTTTTGTATATAATATGACCACACTCCACTTTTTAACCTAAGCATTTAACAACTTAGGAAAACTAATCATTGCTTATTTTTCAAGTTTCATTATTTATTTATTATTATTCCGTCCGTCTTTGCAAAGCCGTAGAAATGTAGAATTTCAATTGATATAATGACCTATTTTGCTCTTTGAAGGGTTTTCATTTTCTGAATGTTAATTTGGTAAACAATGCCAGATATACCCTTAAGAGGCCAACCGAGCTTTGGCATTGTTTTAATAACTGAAAAATATACATTGACTCAGTCTCAGAAAGGTTCAGTTTTATAGGCTGCTGCGTCGCCAGTTCCTTTTTCTTGAACTTGGCTTGACACGCTACCGCGTGTCTAAATAAAGGAGAATTTTAATTATAAAAAAATGGATTCTTACCCTATATTTTTCGCTGTGATCCTAAAAACCGCATCGCATCTATTCGAATTTCATTCAAATTACTCATTAAAATAAATTAAAATCATGTAATAGTTTCTAAAACCAGTAATTTTGAAGGAATATCAAAGGAAGAATAACAAAAAAACCAATGCAATATTCAAAAAGCATGGTTTAGGTACAAGACCTGAGGGCAACTTAATCGAATTTATTCTTTATAGTTCAACTAAAAGATTGCCTCAAGAATTTTCTTGCTATCGGGCACCATTTCATTGATCAAAGTGACTTTGAATCAATTTCTATTTAAGTTATACAGACGACGCTGGTCACTGATATATTCCGCTCGAAGGAGCGGAATAGAATCTATGCTATGGAAGCATAGCATAGATTCTATAGAATAAAAGCTAACATCGAAGTACTCCAAGTACTTCGATGTTAGCTTTTATTCTATCTATCACATCTGATAGTGACACTAAATTACAGAATTATAGATTACAGAATAATTTTGATACATCAGTAGTAAAGCCATGGTCATGGGTTAACTTAGGAAAGCCGTCATTTCATAGATGTCGCCAGCAAATATAAAATCAAAATCAACCATTTTGTCTTTATTGATTTTCTTATGGTACCATAGACGGATTACGCTACGTGTCGTTGATACAAATTAAATAGGTAGGTACACATCAACGGAATATGTGTTAGAGATTTTTGCATATTTTGTATGTTGGATCGAATTTTATAGGACAGCAAAAAAACATACTTTGTGGTAGCCTTCCTGAACTATTCAATATCTATCGACGGCTTTATTATTTAGGAAAAAAGAAGTAGTTTCAAAGCTTTCATTTGATACCTTCTTTAAGACTTTATGAGACAGGTTTTACTGTTTTTAGGTTCCTTACTATATAGCTTTATAGATAGCTAGCTTTTTGTGACTTACTAGTTTTGAAAGTAGTCAAGTCTATGTTGTCAATGCTCTTACTAGATTTAGGGTAGGTATCTCTTAACTTTTAATATAAGCGCATTATCGGTGAAGTGTTATTGTATTATGTAAGGACCATAGAAGTAATAAGAAGTGCGTCTAGAATCACGATGTTTTGAAAGTGCCTGCAAAGGCCCAGTTGAAATAAAAATCTTTGACTTTGACTAAGTAGGTAATACTCGGTACTAGTAGTATATTATGTCTATGGTAAGGACCCACTAAGAAAGTTTTTGGCCAAAAAACGTCAATTCTCATTTTTGAAGACATTTTAGGTTTTGTAATGCGACAGCCGAAATAGATGTAGTTATGTATTCTTTTACTCGTGTGTCAGAAACTGAGGTAGGTAGATAGGAATTACATTAATAAAAACATTATGTATATTACCTTCCTACTCCTTATTTCGTACTCTTCTCTTCTAAATTTCCACTGAAATATTATTATCTACGATTAAGGCTCGAGGACTTGATGTCCCTACATATTATGTACAAATTCACATTCATTGCTCATGCTCATACAGTACCCAAAGTTTCCCTTTGAATAAAATAGTATATAAAAATGTTTCGGTCTGAAAAAGATGGCGTTTTGTTTTGTATATATCTAAAGAAATGTTAATATGGGGTGGCTTTGCTTTCTACCAATATGCTACAATTGAAGGGGCGATTACTTTGTCTAGCTGCATCCGAAACTTGGGTGTACGGAGGCCCTAGTATAAGTTTCCGTTCCTAGTGAAGAGCTCGGAGCGGCCAATCGGCACGCAGTACATGATCGATGCGTTAAATCCAGATTGTTAAATAAAACTTTTATTAGAGCCTCGGAGCTGTATAACGTGAAATATAGACCTTAATATCCATCGTGTTAGCCACTCTCGGCTATCGATATCTACAGTTACCCGAGTTAATTGATACAAATTACTTCGTTTTTTGCAGACTGCATTTAATTGGTTCGATTTATTAAACGTTTAAATCTCTAAAGCCTTTTTAAAATCTAAACAATTCGTAGATTAATTGGAATTAATTACAGGATTATTATAAGTAGGTCCACATAATCACAGATTTTTATTTTCGAACTTTTAATAATTTTAATATGACCTAGGTAAACGTCACAATCTACATAATTTTTATTATTACGTAAATAGAAAACTTTTTACCCCTTTTAACCATATTGTGCGCACGGAGGAGTGTAAGATTTGGCATAGCTGAAGTTTATTTTATTAAGGTCGATTTTCGACCACTAGTACCTACCTAATTAATAAAACAGAAACATCTTACGATAGATAGATGGATGAAACTGCTACCTATTTATGTAGATATGCTTCGTATTAAACCCCACCAAGTTTTACAGAACTGTCTCAAAGTTTCAAGAGTGAGCAGTGTTGACGGATTAATTATGATTAGATACGCAGTGCACTGTAAAGATATTCGGAGTCTGTAAGCACTACTTTGTCATGGAATAATTACATTCATTACAAAATCCTGCAATATGTTGGACTTGTATCAGAAATAACTGAAACGGTGTTTGTTCTATGAATAGATTGATTCGGATTCCTTTGGAAGGTTTTGGTGCATATTATAATTAATATTTTACCTCGTACTATGCTTGGGCCATCCCCGAGACTAGTTAATTATTATTTTCAGGCTTAAGTTACAACGATCCATCACTGCTGAATAACCTCTATAGCTGCCTCGAGTTAGTTTTTGTCTTCCATTGACATTGGTACTGTTACGGCAACAAAAGGAACGCACAGATTCTAATGTCCGAGGCTCTGCCCCACTGTGAGGCTCAATACATTAGCAAGCTTTTGTTCCCTCAGTAATCAGTGACACAATTAGCATCATTTACCATCATTAATCAAAAATCTTTGGGAATGTGCCTTATAATTCGTGAGACCTTTTTATGAATGGAGTCATCATTAAACAATTAGGTGCGCAAGAAAATATCAAATTAATATTAAGATAAACTGAAGCTTCAACTTTAGCTTTTAACTAAATTATACATTATCATGTGGCACATGGTACATGGGGGCATCCTATGGTGGCCCGACGTCTACAAGGAGGCCCTCCTTCATGATCCCCTTGCCATTAATCACCAAGCTTGACAAATTATTATTAGTATGTACCTAGGACAGAATGTTGCTGGCCATTTTCTTGACAAAATATCTTCGAATACCCCCACTAGATATGGGCTGAGTGATGATTTTTCAATATCAATGACTACATGACAATGACCAAAAAAAATCGATAACGGGAAAATGACAATTGTAATCATCTATGATTTTTTCCCTGTCACCGCATTCACACATTGCATGTTGTTTTGATGTCACAGCCGGAACCGAGGTTATCGTTCATTCAGTCATTGCCAATATTGAGTGATGATTTTGTCGTTGCCACTGCATAATGAAGTGATTTTTAAATATCGATAACTTATACATGTGACGTCATGATATGGGACTCAACTCTAATTAATACCCACGAAAAGGGTAGGGGTGGCCTCTATTCTTTGCCAGAAACTACATCAAGCTACCAATAAGATCATCCTGTTTAAAACCCGTCTGGAAAGTTTGTCCGAATAATGTAAATCTATCTAAATCCTAGCTCCATCTTTGACTCTTTGTATATAAAAAATCATAACGTATCTATTAGAGCCAATTACCTAGTTGGCATAGTAACCGCAAGGTGCACTGAAGCCTCAACAAAAATAATATATTATGAGCTCACGTCTTTATGTTGGCACGACGTGCCTCAAGCTGTCGAAGACGTGTACAACTCAATTTAGCTGGAGCGATGTTGTGTTCAGGTAGGTACTTTCGCGGTTAGTGTAATAAATAAGTTCGCCCCGCACTTCCTGTTGTGCAACACTAGAATATTATAATCACGTAGGTATTGGTAATCCTGAATAACTCCAATTTATATTTTGTTGTACGGTTTACTTTAAATTTTCTATAGCTTTGATTTATTGCCTTTGGCGGTCAGGAGACCTGTTATTGCAGTCTTCCAATTGCGTCTGGATATTGTAGTACAAGATATACCTACTCAGTCAGAAAAACATAGAAGCCCTCTAAATATAGAAAACAAGAAGTTTCTCCTTTCCATGTCATTTTGTATAATTATCGAAATCATAAAATCTAATCATGCGAAAATGCACTCGAACATCCAATAATCGTACTTCTGTGTAGTTACAAACATAGTACCTATAACTTAGAACCATGTGTTCTCTTTGCGACAGGACATAACAGGAACGTCGACGACATCTTCGGCACTTGAACAATGGTTCGTTTAAGCTTCCATTTTTTTAAAGTTTTCAGACGTCAATCGCTTGAATAACCGAGATAAGTTTGAACAAGCACTTGATTGAAACAAAATCACTGAATTCTTTAATAGAAAGAAGCGTAAACAGATATAATGCCCGTTTGGTGACGTGGTTTGCGTTTACATCATCGATTTGAGTATAATGTACCTACCTATCTCTAATAGCATGGAAACTCAGCTAGCAAACACGTACTCGCTCGAAATCTAACAAATAATCATTACTATACCTATTTTTACCTTGTGTATTCCACCAATCCTTATTTAACTTTGTAGTCGATTTGTAATTTTTAGGATTCTTATGTAAATACAAATATAAATTGCTACGATCCAAACATGTAAGTATATTTAAAGCGCTATACTATGATCATTTAGAACGAATTGGTTTTTTAATTTTATTTCATTGTTTGTACTTCATGAAATTATATTGTGTGGTCTGGTTCTTCATGTAAAAAACTATATTTTAAAATTGCGTAGATCACAAACCTGAAACCTAATAGATTTATGATTTATGCATAGAAGTTTTTATCGCTGCGGTTGCCAATCGTATGTAGAATTTCTTGATATTTTTTATTTAATCAATTTCATCTATTTTGAACGTCACACTGTATCTCGATTTTCCAAAACCCATAAGTGTTCATTTGCAATGAAAAACAGTTACGTGAACCAAATATAAATAAATAATTTGTACGCCTATCAAGGCAAAAACATAGTGATACTAATAACTATAAATTTACACCATGTCTGTACATAACACCTATGTTTTACAAATAAATAAATTTGAATTTGAATTTGAATTTGAAATATTCAAATCATAAAGATTTTCAAACATCAAAATTGCACATAGCTGATATGTAGGTACTTATTATTTTTTATTGCGTGCACATGACATGTCTCATGTCTGAACTTGTTACAGCCTGTAAGCCCAATTGGCGTTTCAAATTTATCCGAGAGGATAGGGTCATATACAATGCAAAATTCAATAAAAACCTATCTACTTTTACTGAAAATAAAGACAGTTGTTTTGTAACACATAACTTGTTTTACTTCTTTCAGGCTTTAGTCACAAGTAAATCTAAAATACTTTCAAACCAAAAGGTTTATCTATGTGCAGTTTACACATAACGTATTTTACACAGCCACCAAAAAAAATACTTAACGAGCATAAATGAGGTAACACTAAGAAATTATTTTTATCACAGTATAAAAATAAGATACTTTGCCAGCAATTTGCATATTTAGCGTTTTTCAAACTTATTAGTTATCAGATAAAACAACTTTCTCCTCCTTCTGAAACGTTGATAAAATCCACATACGGGTTTCGGAAAGCGCACCGAAATTTTATGACATTTCCACAAGAATTCTAACAAGTACAAGTTTTACTTTACAGCCAATCGATACTATGTTTTTACTCCTAAAATATCCCGAAGTACGCATAATGGACTTCCGTTGGCTATGAATTTCCTCAGGTTGTATTGTGAGTAGAATGCGAAATAAGCCATGGAGACCTTTATGACTATAATATACAGCTAAAAATTTATATCTAAGTAGAAGGCGATAATTTGATTATTACTTACACGGAGTTACACGAAATTAAACATTATACGAGTATGGTGATTAGAATGATTGATGAGAAATGGTGTGAGTTATTAGCATACCATCCTTGATGTGACAGGTTGCTCGACTTTCTCAGGCAGGCTTCAGATGTGGCATGCATTATAAGATACCTACCTAATCCTTGCGAACAGCGGAGTTTAAGGATGAACATTATAAAAATATTTACTCCTTTAAACTCATAAACCGTAAATATGTAGAAAACATGCTCGTAAATGTGTTTTATTTCATTGGCTTATCGCTGTCCGAGGATTTTAATTCGGGAAATTTGGCAGTGCTTACTATGTCATTGTTAAAATAAGCACTTATAAAAAAATTCTCTCTTTTTTCTATCACATTAAAAGGTATCGTTTATTACTTATTTCCTGATTCGTAACTAAAAGCCATAAAAAAATCTATTTCTAGTGGATTTAAAAGACAAAAGTAGATAATACTTAATATGAGATGACACAAGCAACAATAGCAATAAACAATTTATTCGAGAAAAGTTAATTAATTCTCATAAATAAATTTAATTATAAATATTTTATCATATTCATTTCATATCAATTATAATAATAATTGTGTGTAACATACACTTTTCTGTATCTGAATATTTCCTTGAAATTACGAGTTTAGCTGGAAATATTAAACATATTTCACAGAAAAGAATCATAATTATACCTAAGCATTCGTAGGGAAATCTGGTATTACAGGAATCCGAGTAACAAAAAGTGTCCGTACAGTAGGACCACTCTAGATACACTTATATTAAACTCAAGATACATGCAAAAGCCAATAAATATTACAATAATTACAATGCACAAATATAATACCGTGCCGGTTCTACCGATGAATGGGTTCCAAAATACATTTTTATTGGTGTCAGTCAGGATACACGTATCCATGGGTCGAGAATAGAGATAATTCCATTGTCAGATTTGGACTTCAGCCCACTTAGCGCTCCAGTCGCGTCGCACGGCACCTCCGACCGTAATCCGCATAACTATGGTCAAGTCACAAAAAGCTCTAATAATTTATCAAAAGCGGCCCTCGCCCTTGAACCGGATAACTCAAGATTGTTCCGTTATATTTGCACCGTCAGTGATTTTTCTCCATTATTTGCATGATTTGCAAATCCTTCAGCAACAACCCAACCTAAACACATTTTTAATATTCATCCACCTTAAAGCTTTTAATAATGTATTATTCAACTAGGGCAGGAAAGAAAATAATCTGAAAATGGGATTTAGGTATAATCATATTTGAATAAATCCGTCCCTATCTATATTTAGGAATTATTTTATAATTAATTTTTACGTAGAAATTTCTGAGCTAAAATATGAAAATTTCTTGGTTATAGCATGGAAATCTAAAAACTGGTATTGATTTTTATTTCGTAAATACCTTAGTTACACAGTAGATTGATACATTTTAACCTGTGTAGCCTACTTTTTTATACATGAGGTCATTGCTTTAAATCACTTGCCTTTCCTGGGTACAATTCGAATGAAACCCTAATTTTGCTTACTCTCCCATTCTTTGTTACGGAATTCTCTTTGTTATGTTTCTGATCGAAATTCCAAGATATTGGGAACCTCATTTACGAATTAAAACGAGCAGGGTAAGTTTACTAAATCACAAGAGCATTACGGGCAGCCTGCGACCTGTAATGCAGACTGACCTTTCACTGTAGATGAGAAAATCTTCACCTAACGTTACATAATTATGTGAACAGCACCGGATTAGCCACGTAGCAATAGTAACAAATGCTACGGGCCCCGCGCGTTGGGTGGCCCAGCGCACACACGCCTGTCTCAGCCAAAAATTGTTTATTTTTTTATTTATTATTAGGGCCTAAAAATATGTTTTCAAATAGGTATACACTTTCCACTACAACAGGCCAATTTAAAATTTTAAAAACTAAAATTAAACTTTAAGGGGAATTCCCTGTCATTGTCATTTAGCTAGTTGTAACAACCCGACCAATTTTAATAGTGTTCTATTGACTACCAACCATAATATCGAATTGATGGATATTTATGGCTTATGAGCCTAAAGCAAACCAAGGGCCTCTCGATAGAATTTGCTACGGCGGGCCCCGCGCTGGCTTAATCCGGCACTGTATGTGAACCAGTGACCACAGCCTACAACCTACAACCTATTCTATTAATTGATTAGGTAGGTACACATTAGTATAATAAATACGTTCACCTATAACTGTAGGTAGCTATTTGTATAATAGCCGTATGTATTACTTTACTTATTGTCCCGGTGAAATCAATATCCTTTAGTAGGCAGACAGAGGAATAGACGACAATGTCGATAACAACGAAACACAAAAGAAGGCAGAAAGGAAAGAAGCCATGTCACACCTTGATTGTAACGCGCTATTCGTATGCCTAATCTACTAAATTAGGTAACTAGTTCGCTTATCGATATTGATGAATATGTTGCAATATTGCTTAATTTAGATCAAATTTGTAACTGAAAGTGAACAAATTATGTTAAGCCTTGGTCACACGGAGCAAATACTCGCTGCGAATGCAATTGCCGTCTGTAAACTCACTTGGTGTGACCAGCTACTCACTTGGTGTAACCAACCACTTGTTTGGTGTGACAAGCTACTCACTGCAACTAAAAGGGATACCCCTGAGGATTCATTGTTGATTGCTGCGAGCAAACTCTTTTCGTGTAACCGAGGCTTTATAGATAAGTGCCTCAACCAATTCATTATGATTCAACAAAAAACTGAAATGTGGTTTACGTTATCTTATCAACGCCGAACTGCCTAGCTACCTACGTAAGTATATTCAGAACAAAATTTAATGTAATACTTGGCAAACTTGCCGAAATATCGTTATGCGCATAACTACAAAACAGTATATTCCTGAAGTTACACGTGTTTCTAAAGCTTCTATGTACATTGTCCCTATGAACCAAGACTGCGGAAATCTCCAATATTGAGGAATAAAACCAAACACAGTTTGGAAATTTGATTTCCGTTGAAGGAAACAAGGTACACGAGAGTCGAGACAATGAAATAATCTTGTCATAGTGTAATAAGAAAATCCGTTCCAAGGATTCAAATAAACGCCGACGTATAATGAAATCTAAGTTTAAATAGGTATTTCGTAATCTATAGTTACATGGTGAATGAAATATGCTCCATGAATTTGATAAAGAGATGGTGGAACAAGCTAAACCCACAGGTAAATTAGCCCACACTGCAGGTTCTAACCCAACGTCTGGAAATCATGTCGGGACGCCTTTCTCCAACAATGGGACGATACAGGCTAATGTAACAGTTCGAGGTATGGCTGCTCGATGTGTACAGGACGATAATCCATCTAAGACGTGACGCAACATATCAATCGGGTTCTGTAAATTGCGGTCGTGTATACTTGACCTCTGCAAAATTGCTTAACGACGTAGTAGGTAATCTATTGCTCTTGAAATGTAAAAATCTTAAGATTTTGTCTGACGCAAATCAAGTATCAACGGGATGGTTTTTACATTGAGATATTATTTTATCTACAAAGCTAAACGTATTTATCTATAGGTAACCTTTCATGTAGGTACAGTCACCTGAACCATCAGCAGAACATTTATCAAAGCCGTCAAGAGTGCGTTATTGAAAATTGCTGAGTTCAAGCTCAGTCAAGCGGAAAAGTTGAAACCATTAATATTGTACCTACCTACCTAATAAATTATTTTAATCTCCAGCAATACCTATTGAAAATTTGAAACGTAGGCACATAACCAAACAAATAACCTTGTTACCTTTTGGGCTAATTATAAAATTAAACCTTTTAAAGTTTTGTGGTCATTAATTTCATCTGGCTTAATTTTTTGGTTTTTAATTAAAACTTTTAAATGTAGGTATATAATTTACTTTGTTTTGGCCGACAATATTGGCCTAAGAATAAGCTATCTAGGATCTACTATTGCGCCACCGACTGTCGTTATAGGCGACTAAAGGGTGCGCCCCACCTGTGTCGGCGTTTTGTAAATGTCGGGTGATATTTTCATTTTAAACCACCCAAACGATTTTTCAATCGCAGGTCTTTTTAGAGCTCCGTAGTATAGACGACGGGGCCCTAAAAAGACCTGCGATTGAAAAATCCTAAATCCTAATTGCAAAATAAACAATTTCATTTCAAAACCGGCTGATAATTACGATGTTGATAATAAGATTTAGATAAGTGTACAGATTTTACGACCTGCAACAACAGTACCTACCTAACCCATTCGGAGTCCACTTTTATGACATGCAGGAGTCAAGTACCTAGGCTATAAATGCCCATTTAATTAACTTTCTGGCTGTCCTACTATTCTGACTAATTCCTACTATTATACTAGTCTGGCTATTTATTAGGAATCCATCCATAAATAGCAATTAATAAATACCTAAACTTAATCAATGCCTGTAATCTATATTACAGGCATTGAGATTAAACTTTAAGGTTTAATCAGACAAAGGACACAGGAACAGGACAAGAGAAAAGTCCTTTTTTTTTCTTTTCTCTTGTCCTGTTTTCTCGGTTCTTGGAACCATTGCATTACTATGAATTACACGCATCGCCTATTACACGAGTATAACGTAACATAAAAATCTAAAATAAATTCTTACATACATACATTACGACTAATAACAAACTTCGCTTTCCTGGTCTGGTCGGTATCACAGCAGCTGAATGTAACCGGCTGACGTTAGTGGGCTGTAGGTAAACAAACGAGATCCACCTATGTGGCTGGTTAATTCATTATGTAATTATTTTGACAACTAGGATAGTGTGAGCCCCTAAATGAACGGGTTTTCTGGCTTTCGAATTTGTTAAAAACTTAGCTAGATAATACCTATATCTTGTACAGTAGGTACTCTACGACGTGTAAACGTAGTTAAATTACTTTATTTAACTCAAAACCCCAATAGAATATTCAGTAAAAGTCTTGATACTATAACCAAAACCTATATACAACTATTATTATCTGACTGCTGCAGGAGAGAAAATTATTTTCATGTTAGCATTAGGTACTTACTGCATTTAAAATTGAGTCTTAACAACTTGAAATAAGGGTTAACTTTCTTTGGCTTAATAGACAGCAAGTTTGACTCTGAATTTTCTGTATCGAGACTAATCTGTACAGAAAATTCAGAGCCAAAAATCGGTATCTTTCCCTGTAGAATGAAAATCGTCGGTGTAAAAGTTAACGCAATTACCAAAATGATGTCAAAGACAATGATAATTGAAGTATCTAGGTACTGAACTACTTACCTACATAAATTACATAAATATCAGTTCCGAATGTTTAGTAATTTGCTGAGTAATTCAGATCCCTGCCGCCAACATTTTCAATTCGTCGCCTTAACGAAGCCGAGGGCCACGGAGGTATTCTTCCAAACATCACGAATATTTTTAACCGACTTCCAAAAAGGAGGAGATTCTAAGTTCGTCTGTATGTATTTTTTTCGTATTGGGTCGTAGTCGTAGGTAGGTTACCTACCTTGGCACAGACTGGTTAGATATGGGTATATAGATATTAAAGGTCACGATAATTTTTTTACGTTTTTTCGATTACTATTTTAATATTTTATTATTAAACTTTCTTATACAGCCATCCAAGTCTACACAAACCTAATACAGTCTGTTCTGCGTGTTACATCTATACTAGTCTATACTAATATTATAAAGAGAAAAGATTTGATTTTTGTTGATGTTTGTTTGTAATGGATAAACACAAAAACTACTGGACCGATTTTAAAAATTCTTTCACCAGCAGAATCCTACATTATCAGTGAGTAACATAGGCTATAACTTTTTATAAAGATATCACGCGAGCGATGCCGCTGGCGGAAGCTAGTTACGAGATACAGGAAACACCTTATTTTTAATCCCAGATAAAAAGGTCGTTTCCCATTGGTTTCCTAGCAACTATTTTTGCACAATTTTACTTGGTTTGATATACCTACTTACTGTATGCGTAGGTAGACTTCGGCTTCGTTAAGGGTCTTTTAACACCTGTACATTCATTAATATTAGTAATATTAATGAAATGAGGAAACAACAAATCAATCACACTTTCAATGATGATTTTGAATACAATACAAGCTACATTGTATACCTATTTTCTACGTGAATATTTTCAATAAGAGTCAGGAATCAGATAAATATTTACCAAACATTGAGTAACAGTAAATCAACACTAAAACAAACATTACATAATCAAGGGAAGTTGCTATGTGTTTGCGAGTGCGGTGTGTAGTTTCGTATCACATCAAGTAGAAAGTCATGACTCACGCCTTGGTACTGAGGCTTTATTCAAGGTACCTAATATTATTGGACCCGCAACTAGATAATCCGCGTCAATACAGTGATTATAATTTGGAACCTCTATTAAAAATTGTATGTATATTATTATGTCTGTGACCACGTGACCTACTATGAAAACCATGGACGTAGGATTTCGAGGTTTTCGAAAACTTTTACCATAGAGACCTCCACCAAAAGAACTCTAAAATCGAACAGGCCACCAAGAGTAGAACACAAATAAAGAAACAAAGACGCGAATACTGCAAATTATCGCTGATCCTGGGGGGCTAAAACTTTGAGTATTACTCAAAGGAAGCTCAAAGGGCTAAAAGGACCGCTTTAGATGAATCACAATATGACTCATATTACAAATGTCAAAATGTCTACATAATTGACATAATTGCCACAAACTTATCTGACCCGGTGACCAAAATTGGAACTAACGTCGCTACGGACTCGACAGACTCGCTAACGGAGATGACATAGGTAAAAGCGACACCACGACCAGCAGGGTAATCATGATACACGCTCGTAATCGGAATCGATTCAATTTTGACAATTCAAGAACGTTCATTGAGTGGTTTCAAGTGTCGAGCGGACTGACTTTGAAGCATACTGCGCAATGTACATTGTTGATCTGTCAAAATTGAATCAATTCCGATTACGAGCGTGTATCATGATTACCCTGCGGGTCAGATAAGTTTGTGGCACTATAATCATCTGTTTGACAGTTACTATGCTGATCAGTACAATGACGTAAGAAGCCATCAGTAGATGAATTGCTCAATGTGGCCTTTTTAGGCCCCCTATTACCTATTCATATATTACAAACTACAAATTCTCATAAAAATCTCTACTAATAAAACTGTAATAAAAATAATACTTTGTTTCTAACAGTAAATTGCTTTTTATTTTCTCACAGACGGTGTGAAAAGTAGAATATTCTCCTCGGAGAGGTGCTTTCGTCTTGGGAAAGCTTGAATCCCTCGCTGCACTCAGGATTCAGTATGAAGCGCCCGTAACGGAAGAGGTAAGACAGAGACACTGCTTTAACCCCTTGGTGAATAATCAACTATTATATTTTTTCGAAGACCCTTATGTTTACCCACATCACCCACATGCTACCATTAGGTACATAACGGGCATCCAGTATAGGTACCTGTTTCCGGTCCTTCTAAAATATCTGCTACTACGGCTGCAAGAGAGAATATTTTATTCAAGACACACAATGCTGGCCGCATTGTGTGTCTTGAATAAAATAGTAATTGTTTTTTAATTAATGCATGTCATTATTATTATAAATTATTATAGAAATATTGATGGCATAAAATATAGCTTCATCTACGTTATAATTTGGGGGCCCCGCACCGCCAAAGCCGGCCAATCAAGCGACTACCACGTGATCAAGGAAAAGGACACGTAATGGGGTAAAAAACTGCCTTTTGCTCACTTCAGATGTCGCTACTGTCGGTTGTTCCAGAAATTTGACAGATAGCTGTCAACTTTCATACTATTTTTATAAACAATCGAATTGTTACAAGAATAATTAATAAAATGACGCTTTGAGCAGCCGTTGGTTGCAAAAATCCGGGAATCCATAATATTCCCTAAATAAACCAAAAGAAGAAAACTATGGGAAAAGGCCCTTCGAAGGAAAAATTCGAAGACTAGTAATAAGTCGAGGTTAAGTGCTATCCATTTTAAACCTGAGGATTATTTGGGGAGAAATTCTTACACTAGTTTTATAAAACAAACATTCATCATCATTTCAATGCTCCCTTTTTATTTTAGGCACCGCTATCAACGTATTACAGTGTATACTTTTATTATTTTACAACTAAACTTCTATTCTCGTACAGAAGTCTTCCTTTGGGCGGTACTTGAAACCTGAAACAACATGTATGTCGAATTTAATCCAAAATATAGCCAATCCACAAGGAAAGATAAAAAAATCATAATTAAATAGCATTCTTACCTTTCTGCAAACTGTTGAATGTGGCGTTAAGACAGCGTTGGGAGATTTGTGCTGGCATTTACATCCCTGAACTTATGCAGTGCCGGAATGTTGACAGTCTCATCTTCAAGCACGTCTTCAACACCAATGAGATTATTTCGATCGTAGGCCTCTAACCTCCAACGAAAAAATAGGGCTTTACAAAAAGAACACAATATAACCTCCAAACTTGTTTATATAATTATATCTATTTACCGTGCAATTTATGCTGCTTTTTTACCAATGCCAGAGGCATTCCTCTTTCTTAGCTCGTCTTTTAATTGTATTACACTCCACGTAGAATACATTTTACTAGTTTAATATGGTTCTAAGTAGGACACCAAACAACAACAAAAAACAATATGGCGGTTCTCAGGAACAACCGCTAGTGGCGCCATCTGCGATGAGCTTTCAGTTTTTAACCTCATTCGGAATGAAGTAAGTACCTACCTACGTACGTAATGTATTTCATTGGTTTATTTTTTCAAATCAATTTAACGACTCTGAGGCTATTAAACTCCTTTATTACTCGCGCCGTGTGTCGACGAATAAAGAATTATTAGTTTATTAGTTGACCTATTATGTCGACTTAGTATGCCCAGCAGTGGAACAGTACGGGCTAAGAAAAATAAATGTTTAGGTGTCCCAGAAATATAAATAAGACAATTAGTTAAAAGATAACCAAATAACGTCTTATTTTAAGTAATGCGTAAGTGCTAACCTAGTTTAGCTTGGCTTATCCCCTTGGGTTCGATTTCCAAGTAGGTACGAAGTTTCAAAATTGCGGTTTTTTGTCTTTATTCAATTAAATCAGGAATCTCGAGAATTGGGACACATAATTCATCTCGCATATGACCGAAAGAGATTCACTGACCCTGGTAGCCAACCTTCATTAATTGGAGAGGCACCGAAAGAAGAAGAAGAAAATTTCAGTTAAAACCCACCCATAATCCTCTACATTCCACCGTTGTCAGTTCCAATACAGAGTATGCTGCCACGAGAAAGGTATTACCTACCTATATTGTTTTTCTCAAGACGCAACCTAAATAATCTTCCCAATTTTAAAGATATGAAAGAATCAATGGAAATAGCTTCCTCGAGTGACGAAACCTGAGGATCGTTTAGCGCATCCTGATAATCAACCTCGTCGAGAACGATCGGGCAGCTAATCTTTCCACTCGCAACGCGATTCCCATGTGATAATTCGTGCCGATACGACAGAAGAATTACATAATAGAAGATCGTGATTTGCAAAACTGGCGTGTTTCTTTATTCTCTCCGCTATTAATCCGGGGTGGCGCCACCGTCGACGCTCTCCGACTTTGCTGTAAAGGCTCGGTTTCCACACTAGAAACATAAAAAAATCGATTTGTGTAAGAAATAGAATTTGGCATGGCATGGTTTGGTTTGCCGTTTGCCGGCTGTTGCTTACTGTGTCAATTTTCATTATAAAAGGAAATTTACATTTTAATAACAATGTGTTAGCTCAGTAGGTATATAATAATAACAAGTGATATTTTAATAGCTATTGACACAAGTTACTTTTTATTAAACGAGTATAGTCGTCGTCGTCACACAAAATGTGTCAGTTATTATTTTACATCGTGTCTATATTTTCTGTTTTAAAAACTGCCACCGGTTTAGGGGAAATAATTTACGCGATTAACGCCGGAGGACCAGCCCATACTGATATTTATGGAATCCATTATGAAAAAGATCCATTACAAGGAAGAATCGGTACCGCTTCGGATTATGGTAAACAACTGGTAATGATCGGTAGAGTGAACCCAAAAGATGAAATTTTGTATCAAACCGAGAGATACCACCACAGCACATTTGGCTATGATATACCAGCTAACAGGGACGGCGACTACGTGCTAGTTCTAAAGTTCAGTGAAGTGTACTTCAATGCGCCGAACATGAAAGTATTCGATGTGGTTCTAAATGGAGACCACACCATTGTTGCTGACTTAGACATATTCGACAAAGTAGGACGTGGTGTTGCCCACGATGAGTATATACCCTATTCAATCAAGAATGGTAAACTGTATTACAATGAAGAAGAGTCAGATATTAGGGGAGGAAAAATTAAGGTAGAATTCATAAAGGGTTACAGAGACAATCCCAAAATCAATGCTTTATATGTAATGAGAGGCACAATTGATGAAGTGCCTAAACTACCTCCATTAGTGTGGCCAGAGAATGAAACAGAAGAGCCTAGAGATGAGATTGAAGAGAAAAGTTCTACACCTCGCCGTGCTAGTGGGCCAAAACAACCAGACCCATACTCTATGGACGAGAGCTCTGTGCTGATCCCAGTTTTTATAACTATGGGTGCTTTCATTCCCCTTCTGTTTTGCCTCTGTAAACTATAATCTCCACATGATTAAACTTCCTATTTCATTTTTGTGTGCTGTTAGTATATTTCTATTTATTGTGAGTAATGTTATATTTTATTTGAATAAATCATATTGACATTATTTCCAAGCACTTAAAATCAAAGCTCAATGGTGATAGTACAAAGCCAATAAATGTGAAATTACTAGTGCCCGTCCCATGTTGAAATATTAATTAAATTCTACACTATGCACACATTGTGCTGATCAGATGCACATTATGTAAATAAATGACTTGAGTTTATTTAAAATAAACTTTATTTTTATTTCTATACCACCTTTACCTACATATTCTCAATTATTTTCAGAGAATTTATATACTCTTCACAGTACCTTAACTTTTTTACAGGTTAAATGTAAAACAAGGTATTTTTCATTTAAAACATTTATTGCTTATAATGGACTAGGGGCAACCATAGTAAAAAGTGCTTGAAGGGACATTGCACTTATATTAATTTATAAAGTACACAACAGATTATCACCAACAATCATTGGAAAGGTAGGGCTTATCTATATGACGATAAGAAATAAATAAATATACATCAAACAGAATTGAAATAATTTTATTTAGAAGTCTTTACATTCTTGATAGGTTATACCTACTCGTATTATATCCTAGTAATGATTGCTCTTTTTAACGATTCTTGAGTATTATTATTGTTTGGGTAAGCATAAGTACCTACCTCATATAAGTAGGTACTAGCAGTAGGTATATCACGGGTTACCACAGTAGGAGCCTATACTTTTGTAAGTGCTCTTATTACAGTCTTATGGCCCTCCATACTCTCTGCCTACTTTAATTTTTTGAGCAAGTTTAACGATTCTTCGTAATCTGCAAAAAAAGTTTATTTTAAAATTATTATTTGTTTTTAATACCTACCTTCACCCCAAATGCAGTGTTAGGTGTTAAACATGAAAAAGAGGAAATCGTCGTATTAAAAAAAAAATTGCTATTGTTGTAGGAAATAATACCTACCTATATTCATGATAAAACCACTATGCCCGATGCTGTAATTTTCCTTATTTAATCAGTTAGGTACACTAGTTAGCTTAGTGGTTGCCAGCTCACTATACACGGATACACCTCTCCGATTCAAAACCATTCCGCCTCTGTAAAGGTCACAAGTAGGCGGAAAGGTACTTAGCTTAGAACATTTACTCAAAGGTACTTAGACACATTTTAGCATGATTCAAAATAAAATCTCGAACCCCCTACTAGCAACCTGAAATGCATTGGCCTGCCATATGATTTTTCTGAGCGTTACATTATGGTTACAATGCAGCTCTATGCAATCCGTCGGTCTACCGCGTAGGTAACTAAAATGATAATGAATATCGAGTCTGGTAATAAACCACAATACAATCGCGAAAGCCTAAACTTGAGCTACCTTGTAAAAAAAATACCGATCCTTAAGATGGGAGTCCCAACAATGTGATCGGTAAAAAATTAAGAGGTAGCTCGAAGCTTAGCCTCTCTCGATCGCATTGAAGTTAATTACTAGAGTCGATGTTCATTACCATTTTAGTTACGCGATAGACCCGCCGATTGAGTACAAAACTGGCAGATAACGTTCGGTATTCTGTTAGAAAATTCCCAATAGCAGTCAGAGGTTTCGATTTGTACCCGACAATAATAGGCTCGTGTCGCCCTCTATTAACTATTAGGTCCTACCTACCTACGTGATTGAATACCGGCGAACTGTGAATTTACGCCTCTCAGACCAAAAGAATAACATTTCTTTTGAAGAAGATTTTTTTTTTCTTCTTTTGGTCTTATGTACCGAACCTAGACTGCAATGCCTGCCCTTCGGGAAAAACAAGCGTGTTGTTAGTGTTACACTTGTTACTTAAATACATACTTGCATATAGGTAACCACGTATTTGATAGAAAATAAATCATGGTATCAAAATACTATTTCCGACGTTCGCCGAAGTCTAATCTCCCTAAGGTAATAATATAGGACGGTATATCTACCTATATTATAATTTTACTTACGCGTTTGTTGTCCCCTGCACTTTATATTCACACTTTCCTTCATTATTTTGAACAAATCCTCTTCTGCATTTATTTTTTATTGGAGGTGTTGTGACATTTGCGCTATTTGAAGAATCTGGTAATATTGTCGAGGTTACATCCGCTGCAACCTTTGTAGTAGTAACTACTGAATAATTCGCGGTATTATTCAATAGAACTTCTGTCGTCTCTACAGGAATACTGGTGCTACTTTTTGCTATAGGTTCTGTTGTCTGTTCCAGTAAAACTGTTGTAGAAATATTCACTATCGGTTGCGTCTCAGAGTTTATAGTTGTGTTTGTTCCGTGCAACGGTTTAGGTGTTGTACCGTTCGGCGGTCTTATCGTCATTTCTGAGTAGTCGTAAGCGTAATCGTAATCCTGCAAAATGAATAGAGAAAACACCATGAAATTAAATATTTCTGTACTTATTAGGTATTTACATATCTAGTAGAAACATATTTTTTTTCTTAAATCTTGAATGAGTGGTCAGCTTGTAACTGCCATGGCAATCTATTCAGAGGCAAATCATCATTACCTATCCTAATCTCATTTTTTAATTCACATTATATTACATTAATGCCGCAGGCCTTACCACAACATTGTACCTCCTAATCACGATAGTAATCTATTGTTTCAAGAGTTTCCGTGGCGTTTCTTGCCGGTTCTTCTCTATAGGCCTACTATTTGGAACCGCGCACTTATATTCTCGACATTTCGTAAGTGAGTGTATCTGGTTTACATGAAATAAAAATCTATTCTAAATCCACTAAACATAGACATTAGTAAGTATTGTTTTCGGCCGAAAGTGACCGGTAGTGACACAGATGAAGAACTGCTTTTTAGGGTAGTGATTAGAAAGGTGACATTATAAAATTACCTACCTACAACATTTATTGGTGCACTAGCAATTAGCTTATGCTATTAACCAAATATTTTGTAATACATACCACATATTCTTCTTTTCCACCTTTAAGTAAAGCTATGATGTTTATGTTTTTCAAACCTATTTGCACATTTAAATCTCCAGTTTGCCTCTGATCAAAACTTGAAGTGCAATCAGTTGTTCGAATTAAAACAGAGCACAAAGTCAAAGCAACAGCTATTAACCTACACATTTCTGATTTTATAATAACTTAAGTAATAAATTATAGGAATAGCGATCAAGTCCCGTGGTCATGCGCGACTGGCCTGATCCACCGGTTGCCCTGTTCACAGCTCACTAAGTTATTTCCCACAACTTAACAGTTATTTCAAGTAACTGTGGGAAGGTCGATAGCCTCCGCGGCCGCCGGTGCATTGCGTCTTCAGATTGCGTAAGGACCGCAGGTTTTAAAAGTAGGTATGGCACCTATATATAAAATGAGATTTGTAAAGTTTTAGTCATACCATGGTTAATTTATACCATAACTGTTATGTTGCAAAATTATTTTAACGGATCTTTGTTATTAATCGATATTCAATCGATAACATCGTTTGCCGTCAATAGCTAAAGGCAGGAAATGCATTGTAGCGTCGGGTTCCTAATTAGGTTTCCATGTTGGCCAGGTTTATAATTTGACAAAACAATAGAGTTAGAACAACATATTAGGTACTGCGATCACCTTTCACCACCTGTTTGCCCTCACTTGGGTCTATATTACTTAGTAGTAGTACATGTAATTAGTTAGTACTGTAAAATGGGATGACTATAATTTGTTTTGGGCTGCTTGTATCTTGATATAAATAATAGGTACATAATATACCTACTTATTTTTCACTAACTACCTCATTGGTCTAGCTAGTCTTTAATACACACAAAAGCACAACTATTCCCAGGTTCGAAACCTAACCTTTTGGGGCATACAGACGTGATGCTATAGGTATCATTTTATAATTATGATTTACCTACTTACGTGTTTTGAAATTTTCAACTCTTAAAACTTTTAACTTATGAGCAACCTCCAATAAATAAGCCAAGTTCTTTGATAATCCTTCTATTATTCTATTTCAAAATTTCTTAAGTTACCCTTGATATGTCTACATGGTAACCAAACGTGGCGTAGCAAACAGCTCACTCCTCTGTTCTGGCACTTGGCAAGATGGCTGACAAAGACGGGTGCTGTGGCTAAAGAGCTAAGTAGAAGGTCTACTGCGCCATGGGTCACTGGTTCATTTCCGGCATGGAACAAATATTTGTATGACCTACACTTCTGAAAGACTTCAGTTCCAGGCTTAGACATATGTGCGTTGTGCATATGAAATATAATAATTATTATGCCTACGATACAGAACAGTGAAACAAAGGAAGATAGCGACATGGTATTATTAAAAACATCGAAATCAATTCTGGATCTACCAGGTGACTTCCCTCGCACCTCGCGCCCTTTGACTAGACTAGACTTTGACGAGTGCGCCTTCATGCCCAATTTGGTTTCTTGACGGCGCACTGCCCGTGCATTCGGATCGCACGTTAGGGGTAGAACCGTGCGAGTGCGGCGGCACCGATGAGTGCCCCGATTCGAAAACCGCATCAGGGAACCTGACGTGATCCAGTTTTTACACTAATGTGATCACCCAGACGATTGGTGCGTCGTCGAACGTCGTCCGCTAATAATAATAATAACAGCACACCCATTGGCTTCTGTTTCAATAGGAAAAGAAAGCGACAGATGCGTCCTCGGGCTCTCGCGTTAAGTTATGCTTTGCTTATTCTGCTTTGTAGGCTGTGTATCGCTTGCTGCGGGGGAGCTTTCTTCTCAAGCTACCGAGCGGGTGAGCAGGCTGCAGATAGCTGGCCAGGGTTCCCAACTTAGGGGTTTTCCCCCCAAATTTAGGGGGTAAATTAGTGGGATGGGATTTTTTTAGGGGTTTCATTTCTTTAGGGGTATTTTTAGGGGTTTTTTTACACTTAATTTTTACTGTGAAGTTTATAATGATTGTGACGCAGCTGGCTGTTTTTTTTTTAAAACGATTCAATTATTTTATATTATTACTATTTATTTACTGTTTTTACAGTTTTTTTTTTTGGTGTGATTTTAGGGATTTTTAGCTTTAGCTTTGGGATAAATATTTTTGAGAGTTGGTAACCTCATCAGTTACGGCTGAATGGGACGGGGAATGTTCGCAATTTTGAACCCCAGCCAAGGGAAGGGTAGCTCACACAAGGCTCCAATGTGTGGTTACCCAGCTTTAAACCTACTCCCGTGCTCCCGTCCTAGTACTGCTCCAACATATCCAATCCCTTCTTCCGTCTATCCTGGAGGACAAAACCTTTAAAATTTATTTTAATTATCTATATAAGTATATTTACTCAATCAAAGGTGGCACCCGACCCGTGCCGAAGGATGCATGGCTGTGGAGCAGCTCAGTCACAAACGGAGGATCCTCGATACCAGGCAACCTCGAGGATTACCTTGCCTTGTCTCCACATGCGGAACTCTATGGAGATCGACCTTTAGTTTCCTAGCTTCTCGTGGGAAATTAATGAGTAAATTCAAAGGAAAAAACCTAACGAGGCCATTAACCAACGTATTGCTTTATTTACCTTAAACTTATCTGCTTCTATTGAATGATATCAAAATTTACCCCCAGCTGAACATTCATATAGTGAATTACCTATTTTAAATGTTTTTATTGATCCAAGAACCGTGGATAACAGCTTCAAACCCTTCAAGACCGGTGGTGAGGATACCATCTTCCCAGTACTTCAAAAAGGGCTAGATATTATCCTGCCAACGCTAATCAAGGTGTTCAGTGCCAGCTTTGCATGGGCTTATATACCGACAGCGTGGACTAGGGTCACTGTCACTTTTATCCACCAAGGGGGAGATAGAGACAAGTCGCTACCCAAATCCGACAGACCAATAAGCCTTACCTCGTTCGTGCTAAAAACCATGGAGAAGGTATTGGACCAAACATCAGGGCCACCTACATGATTGACAGACCCCTGCATGCTAAACAACATGTCTACCAAAAAGGCAAATCAACTGAGTCTGCACTGATGTGCGCGGACTTGGTAGATCGCATAGAAAAAGCCATTGAAGACGAGATTGCTCTCTGCGCCTTCGTGGATATCGAGGGGGCATTTGACAACACCTCGACAAACGTCATATTCCAAAGCATGGAAATACGCAACATCGACCGACCGACCATTAACAGGGATCGAAGCCATGTTACGCAACAGGGTAGTAATGTAGTAGTAGGCAAAATAAACAAGGGATGTCCACAAGGCGGTGTCCTATCCCCCCTGATGGTCACTGGTTGTTGATAGTCTGCTAAGCGAGCTCAACAACGCTGGCTTTTACACACAAGGCTACGCAGATGATGGTGGTGGTTACCGTAGGCTAATGCCAATCAACCATCTCTGACCTAGTGAAAACAGCCTTCAGGAAAGTAGAAAGGTGGTGCAAAAATACCCAACTCTCGGTGAATGCCAATAAGACGGTTATTATACCCTTTACGAAAAAGAGGAAACTGAAGGCTTTAAAACAGCCTAGTCTCTTCGGAAAAACAGTCAAATTCTCCACTGAAGTCAAATATCTAGGGATCACACTCGATCAAAAACTCACCTGGAATCATGGAGATAGTAATTATGTATACCTGGTATATATACTATCTCCATGATTCCAGTTATTAGCCCTAATTATGAATTTGTATTCGGGTTGTTAGTCGAACTGTCGTGTTCCGTGGGTTATGTCTGCCTTCTTCTTTTGTCTGTGCTATTATCCAGTTGTTGCAAAAAGGGTTAAAGAATCCTACCTTGAATCCTACCCATCTAATGGATTCATGTTTGGTCTGCTCATGTCTATGGGTCTGCTACTGGTTCTATGGGTTCTATGAAATATAAATGTCTTTGGCCAAAAGTTACGTCCGGATCGTTAAAAAAAAATGGCAAAATATTGCAAATGAGTTTTTATATTTTAGTCTTTTAAAGAACATAATTTTGGCATTTTTTAGCAGCAAGTTATCATTCGTATTTGTAGTTGGCAATACTGCCTTATGTTTGACAGTTTGACACAATTTTGACAGATAGAGGGAGTTCTGACATGACATTTGCAATGTAAACGTAACCCACTACTACATACATAAACAAATTGTTTTCATTTTCTTATTATTGTTTACGCTTATGGTCATAAAACGCACTTATGAAGAGCTTACGTAGGTTACTTCTGCGGTTGTTCATAGCTCCAATCGACACGTATAACGAAGAATTTATACGAAAATGATGAAGTTTTGGAAAAGTGCAGGTAAAGATCATTAAACTTACTATTTCTCTGTTCTTACAGTGTTACACATATTAAACAACATATAGACATAACCATCTTTATAAATTTTAGCGAAAGGTAAAACTGGTTGTCCTGTACGGCCTCCAGAAGTAAAATCCATAAGCACACCAGACATCAAGAGTCTGATAAATACGCAATTATTACTTGAAGAAAACGAAGGTAAGTACAAAGTAAAATAGTCCAATAAACTAAGACCTGAGTGAGTGTTTCAAAATTAGACTGTTATTTGTTTTTCAGATCCAAAACAAATATTTGAAAAGAGGTCTAAGCTGTCCTTAAGCTTACACAATATTCTCATTGAAAAGAAAGCTATAAAATATTTCTTACAGTTTATGGAAACAATAGGAAAGGACATCCTCATCAAATGTTGGTTGGAAATAGAAGAATTTAGAAAACATGTATCAATCTCAGACAGTACTAATGGAAATGGCAGTTATTCAAAAATTAATCGAACTAAAAGTTTGGACCTTCAGTGCAAGTGTGTAATAAAACAAGACTTTAAAGATATGAAGTCACAAAGATGCAGCTGGATGGAGAACAGTGATATGTTTACCAGTACTAGTAATTCAGAACTTAAAAACGAATGTTCTATGAGTTCTTGTGGGAACTTAGCACAACATGTTAATTATGAAAACTCTAACCCTGGCAGTGAATATTGTCCGCTGAGTGATTATACTGAGGAAGCTGTAAAGATATTCAAAAAATATGTTGCTCTAGAAGCTCCATGTCAACTAGACTTACCTGATAGTTATAGAAAATCTGTTATATCCAATATATGCCAACCTGAAGGACAGATACAGGAAGACTGCTTTAAGCCAGTGCAAGATGTTCTGATAAGTCAAATAGAAAATAATCATTATAATGATTTTATTAACAGCCCCTTCTACATCAAAGCACAAATTGACATTTTGACCAGTGGTTCTCTCAATCTGAAAGATATTTTACATAATGAAACAATATTATTCTACTTCACAGAATTTTTGGAACAAGAATCCTGCAGGGTATTATTAGAATTTTTAATGGCTGTTATGCACTTTAGGGATAATTTGCTGAATGGTAGCGCAACAAGCTCTGACCAAGCTCAAGCTGATGCTATATCTATCTATGACAAATATTTTTCCCTGCAGGCAACGCACCCAATGGGATTTCCAACAGACATTAGGCTTAAAATCGAGAGTGATATATGCAGAGAAGAAGGTCCACTTCCAATATGTTTTGATTGGCCTTATCAAATTGTGTTTAAAACACTTACTCAGTATGTCAAAACATTTTTGGAATCAGAGTTATATTTTAAGTATCTGTCAGAAATGATCCATTCAGTTGATAATACTTGGTCCTCTAATCATAAATCAAATTCTGATTGCAGCAGTGAATTTAGTATAAGCACTCAAAATACTCTCCTGGCAATGGGAGACCCAGTCTTCCGTAAAAAGAAACGAAATCTCTCTGTACCTGACATGACAATAGATTCTAATCAGCTTTATAATGCTGATGCACTATGGCAGAGGAATAGACCTGATGGCTTAAATCTTGGAAGAGTAAATAGTTTAGGCAGGTTTGAGTCAAAATTTGAACCAGATCCAGATAAAAAAGATAAATCAGTCTTAAAAAAAATGGTGAGCCGGTTTGTACCAATGAATACATCTAAAGTAGAAGAAGAAATGGCCTGGCAAATAGCCCATATGATTGTGAAAGATGTAACAGATCTTACTATGGCCCCACCGGATAATGAACATGATGATATGTGATAGTTATCATATAATTACATATATTTTTTAAATTAATTCATGTATATACTTGTAACTAATAAAAAATATCTATTTCACTTACAATATTGTGAAATTGTATAATTTTTCTATGGTAATTCATTTAACATAACTTGTCCTTTATATATTTTTAAGTAGATATAAAAAAGATATAAAAGATATAAAAACGTATATTCATATAAAATAAGTATAACAAATGCTGACAATACTAGAAATGTGTTGAATTTATCACAAAGTTGCATAGTTATTAATACCCGGTGGGATTGGAGATAACTGTAATCTCTGAGGTTCTGAACCTAACAGTGGAGACTGTTCATCATAAAAACAAAATTCTTTTCGTGTCTCATTGCTAAATGTTGGTATATGTCTCCACTTATTTGTATTCCATTTTCGGTAGACAAGTGCGTTTAATAAGGCTTGCATGGGATTTGTCAATGCCTGAAAAATTAAAAATTATTATAACTAAATTCTCACAATAATATATTATTAAGACTATATAATTATTTATATTGATTGATATACGGACCATTATGTACCATGTAACAATAATGACTTTGACTGGAATATTGAACCACATTGTCCACAGCAGGATGCCATTTATGAGATTTGGCAGCCAGCACAAATAGAACACGATATTGATCAAGAAGAACTTCAATCTCAAAGTATCAACTACTTTTCGCTCCTTACTTGTGAACTGAAATGTTTATAAAAAGAATTTGTATTGACAAACAATACAGGAAATGAACAGTATCAGAAACAAGTTATTTTAGCATATAAATTAAGAATAGTGACGCATTTACTAATAGTGACGCGTATCACTTGCGTCAGCAGAACACTCAATCATTTTTTATTTAGACCAATGGTTAAAACCTCTAATTATTATAATTTCTTCATTAAATACTGAAAGTGCATAAATATATTTAGATCCTGATTTTCAATAAAAATACATTGACCTATAAGAATTATGTTATCTGTACAAAACCTGACCTATTATAGCCTACTATACTATTTATACTTTTAAATGGTACCTGAGCAAGAGGAACTGCTACAGCCATTTCCACATCTTTACTCGATAAAACATACATAATTGGATTAACTATCATGACCATAGCAATTGGCAAATATGTAGCACAATAATTAGGTAGAATCTTGTACAAGGCACTTGATAGAGTTGGTAGGCTGTGACATCTGCAAATACAAAATTGTTAGATTAATATAAATAAGAAAGAGTAGGTAGGTCAATCATGAAATTCATCATTTACAGAATAAATATTGTTAGTATTCTAGGTATTTGCACTAAGTCATGTGATGACTAGTGGCAAACATTCAACTCATGAATGGCTTTAGATATGAATCCAAGACAATTATATAATTTGTAGCATATTATACCAAGTCTTGAAAATATTTAGTATAGCCTATTGAATCAATTTTTGCATTGTTACCTGTAATTATGTAAATTCTTAAATTAAAATGATCATACCCGTAGCCATTTCGGCCCATACAAAAGCTTAGTGATTTACATAAATATGTTTTTTTGTTTAATAATAATGGCTAAGATTGCTCAATACAACTCAATAGCTGTATAAAAAAGATTTTTAAATCTCTTTTTTAATATTAAAGTTGGTCTCCTTTATTATTTAAATAAAATAATTTGTTATTAGTTTCCATTTCTCTTAACACATTAGCAGTGTGTTTAGTACTCATTTTCGAAAGACATTTTTGCGTCGACCCTTTCTACAACACCAAATCATCGAAGAGCTATTTAACTGATGTGTTTTTTGACCATAAAGTTATTATTACTAGACTAGTAATAATAACTTTATGTTTTTGACCTATGGGCTATTTCATCAAATAGCCACATGTACAAAATGGTACATTTCTTCAAGTGGCACATGTTCACAGGTCAAATTTACATAACTGATAATCAACACATGTGTAAGTTAAAATAGGAATAAAAAAACCAACCCTTTGTTTTTTTCTATTAGATTTAAATTTATCTGAAAGTTAATTGTAGATAGATCCTGACAGGGGAGTTTGTACATGTGGCTATTCAATGTTAAGGCCCATCAATCAATTAACCCATCGGTTAAATAGCTCTTTGATGATTTGGCATTGTAGAAATGCGCTTTACAAAAATGTCTTCCGAAAATGAGTACTAAACCTGTAGCAGTAGGTACACAAGGGAAATATTGATGGTATTACAAAGATTTGCAGTACTAACGTAGCATTGGGAATGTATAGAATAGATAATCCAATTCCTGTGGTAGCTGCAGGTAGCCCCCAGGCAATGGAGTGGTACAGTAAAGTATGTGAATCACGGCCTTTAATAGTAAGCCAAGTGTCTATTGCATAAAACAAGGTCCAAAACCAAGTTACTGTATAAAAGTATTGTGTCCATGCCTGAAAGTAAAAAGACAGTATTGCAGACATCAACAAGATTGACTAGTAATCTCAACATAATGTTAATATGACACACTTACTGAAATTATGCTACAGAATAGAACACTAACATCATCATCTGGCAAAGGCATTATATTTTTATACCTGAGCCATAAAGAAGAGCGTACCAAAACACCTGTAAAAGAAATTGTATTAGTCTAATAATTTGAAAGTATTTTTTTTTTATCTACACTTGTATCGTAAAGTTCTGAATTATTGATTCGAAAATAGTACCAATATGGAAGACTATTTATGCATGTGCAACTCTAATAAAATTAAAAAGTTTTATTATTATACAGTTTTCTTAACAAAACAATGCTATAATTATGGCTATAATAGTAGTTTATGATACTGTTGCTTATTAGAGGGTATTAACACACGAGTGTTTTAACACCTAGCCTAGTTATGTGCAGTTACATACACTACTTTATCTATACTCATGCAATAGGTAGTTATCACATTAAAGCCCGTCACACACGTAGCTATAATATATTTTAATATACTGTGCTATACAATATTACATTATAGCAAGCCCACATACGTGGTAGCTATACTATAACATATTTTGATGACGTAATAGAAATATATATTATAGCTACGTCTGAGGTCTCTCGAAGATTACTATGGAAAATATATCGTAATATATCTTACTATAATATATATAATATACGTGTACTACGTGGGTGATGGGCTTAATAATGTAAATTGTAAATAAACAAAATGGCGCCAGTATAGCGCGCCGCGCATGCGCACTAGCCGCGCCACCATAGACAATTACGGCTGCTATAAAAATTGAATTGAAAACTCCTTGGTGGAACCGAAGTTTACTACATAGATTTAATAAACAGTAGTCATAAAAATAGTACACTATATATTATC
This sequence comes from Allophyes oxyacanthae, assembly GCA_932294325.1. Lineage (NCBI taxonomy): Eukaryota > Metazoa > Arthropoda > Insecta > Lepidoptera > Noctuidae > Allophyes > Allophyes oxyacanthae. Next base: position 10,445,989 of record OW028613.1, on the reverse strand, counting down.
TTTATGACAGTAGTATATTATGTATACGGTGTACTATAATAGAAAAAAAGTTATTTTATAGCATTGTTTTGTTAGGAAAACTGTACAATAATAAAACTTTTTAATTTTATTATAGTTGCATGTGCATTGTGCATAAAGTCTGTCATAATAGTACTATTTTTGAATTCATAATTAGAACTTTACGATATGATAGTAGATAAAATAACTTTTTGAATTATTATAGTACATTTCGGATCCACCAAGGAAACAATTCAATTTTTCAAGCCGCTGCACACTTTATGGTAGCGTGCGCTAGGGCGCATACTGCGTGACTGTTAGGTTTCGGCGCCATTGTTGTGTTTGTTGTACACATGTAACATGAGTATAGGTAAAGTAATGTATGGAACTGCACATAAATAAGTATTATTTAACACTTGTGTGATACTATTAAAAATCTCGTCTGTGGCTCGATTTTTATAAACACACTCGTGTTTTATTAAGCAACAGTTTCAACTACTATTCCATACCATTAATATGGCTAACTAATATTATGGTATACTGTATGAAAAACAAGTTAGGTATTTGCAATAAAAAATATTAGAGTGGAAAAGTATTACCAAATGATGCTAATAAATCGGCAACAGCCAACCAGATAATAATTCGACGTCCACGTGTGGAGCTAATCCCTCTCGGTATCCGATTAATGACATCTGGAAAAATCTAAAAGTATATTAATGACTCTTGTATGAAAAACGCAGAAAACACTATCCTATACTAGAAATACAAAGTACATAAATTGTGAGCACAATAGCGTCTAATTTACCCTTATTAGTACCTAAACCGAAACCAGTAGACCGTCACACACGGCAGCTATAATGTATCGTAAGATCTGTGGCATGCACACTCCATAAAGACAAAAAGACACTGCCTACCCTAATAAATTGAGTATTAAGTAATACAAACGTTAATACGTCTGTAATATTGCTTAATTTAAGTCTTAGGGTGAGGTGGCCAATCACAAACATAATTTAACTTGACAATACAATGGTAAGTTGTTTTTGCTTACCCTGTAAGAAATGTCTAAGTCTAATGCATAAGCTCATATTCTGTATAAACATGTTCCATAAACACACAGCAACACTGTCTAGGGATATTTCAGTTATTCATTGTTATCAAAAAAAAAATCAGATATAGCTTAAGATAAGTTTATATGCAAAGAAACTTTACTTTATGGACTATCATAAATTAAAATAATAATCAATATTTTTTTAATTTGTCTCAATTAGAGCCAATTTGTGCCTTTTTTCCAGGGATATGAAAATTATTAACCAGTAAAAGCACCCCTGATTTTAATTATGCATCTGCAACAGTTCTCTTTGTGAAATGAGATGGAGCTCCAACCGCAATTCATTAGAAAAACCACTGATGACATTATATGATTTTCCTAGTGAAATTTTTCTCGAGCCCACTGCAGTGTTTGTCAGCGATTGCCTCGTTTTAGTGCTGGAGTAAAAAGTGCTCTTCCCACACGAAGGTAGACTTCATGCAGTCTCCTCCTCTCAGTTTGGTCACTCACAAGCAACTGGTGTTCAGACTGCAGTCATTGAACCAATTACATGGCCTAAATATATGGTTGTCTTTTTGCAGAAACCTGCAAATATCTATCTTGTCTATGGGTATTCATTCAACTTCTACCTAGTTGTCTCGCAGTCACCTCTCCAGTGACACTATATAGTGAAAACAACCTCAATATCACATTTTGTCTCATTCCAATAGCTTCAGCAATGTCATGGTGGAGTGCATCAGCTTGCAGTTTACCTGATGCTTTTAACATTTCTTCTTAGGTCCAATTGTGAATTCCATGTCATCAATAACTTCAATAGTATCAATTGAATCCAAAATGTTAACTTAAAACCTGATTATCAAAAAAAGAACAAGCAAAATACTCAACTAATAAGTTGCAGCTGGTAGATTACTCCGTTTTTCCCGCCTTTGCTTTATATATTTTATTTTTATTTTATAATCTAACATATTCATATTTTGAAATGAAATAGAAATAAATCACCATCAAAATTTTTGGTCAGTGGGTCATCTTAGGGGTTTTTGAGTTATGCAAGTTATTATAAAATATCCTTAGACAGTGTTGATGTGAGTATTTCGAGTGGGACATCATTTATTATTATGTTACTATACATTATAGTTGGCGTGTGTGGCGGCCGAACTCGAGAAGCCAGGTAACTTTATGAAATCGTATATCATACATACATAATACGTATATTTTAATCGGTAATTATATAGATAGAATAATATTAATGATATCATTAAATACATCTCTAACCGCTTACCTGGTATACAGATCCCAAAATTCCAACCGTAGAAGAAATTAAACATGCGGCATTATATGAGTCTGTGTTAAATTCGTCCATGATTCTAACTGCAAAATCTTCTTTATTACCAGTGTGATGGCAACAAAATGTTTGGATCGTAGGGTCCGACATCTTTACGACACTGGCTTCTGGTTTTATTAAGTATATTTTGTCACAAAAAATACAAATTACGAAATTAGAGTTATGCCGTCCTTCAATGTTGTGGTCGAGTAAATGTCTGTAACCCTGCGGTCCGAATTGCGATAAAAGTAATAATATCGCGAATCCCACCAAATTTAATAGTCACAAAATATAAGGCCTAATTGAGTAATAATAATACTTGTGACTTTGGTCAGATTCGCGATATTATCACTTTTAGCGCAATTCGGACCGCAGGGTAAATGTAAATGAAATGACATTGACAGCAGTGGTCTCGACTCTCGAACGTCAAAATATGAAATCAATGGCTACGTTCAGTAATTCATTTTTCGTTATGAAAGTCACTCGCACAGAACAATAATACCCGTCACTCGTGTGAATGTCGCTCGCTCATCGGGAACGGCTTCGGGCGATCCACAGTATTAATAAGTTTATGGTTTAGTGTGATCACCCGGACGATAATGGTGTCGTCAAGCGTCGTCCGCTGTAATATTTATTTGAACACACCCCGTAGAGATAAAAATTCGGTAGGTAGATTGCCAAAACAGCGAGCCACCTGAGATGGTTACTTACCACTAGGGCTTGCAATCCGGATATCCGTCGATTTTCAGATCCGGATTTTACTTGCATCCCTATCCGGATTTTACGGATATTTCGGATAGTTATTTCACTTTCAAATAATTAATAAAAGGGCTGTAAAGTGTATAAGTGTTCTTGTGATATTTATTATTTTAATAAAATGCACTTTCGGAATTGTATATTCACTTCACAATAACAGAATTCAGTCAGAGTCCATGACAACATTGACAACATGTTAACTTTATAAACTTACATCTATACAGCACACATTTTCAAGATTGTATCGCACAGTCGGCTTCCACTTGGAACCATTTTTGATCTAAACGTTTTACCCACACTGAGCCATTATCCAAGGTGCGGAAATCAACACCGTGGAATCTTTTGTACGCTGATGATCATTATATTCGATAACATCCAGAAAATTCAAGAGAAACCTGAGGAATGGAAGATGTCACTTGAAACAAAATGGCTTGCGCATTAGCAGAACAAAGACAGAGTAGGTACATTATGTACATAATGTGTAACTACAACCCTGACGCTACAGTAACCGCTGATATCAAGTTTAAAAACGTTACACTTCCAAGAGTTACAAATTTCAAGTACCTATCCGGGATCAGTCATACATATCAGAGGACGGATCAATTAAAGTGGACATACCTCATAGAACAACATCTGGTTGGAACTAGTTGCGTATGCTTTCAGGGGTTCTGTGTGATGCAAAAATGCCTGTAAAAACCAAAGGCAAAGTACCTATATAAAACGGCTTTCAGATCAGCACTGTTGTATTGTATGGCAGCGAAATCCTGGGCGTCAAAAGACTTACGAAAAGAAGCTTCATACAACAGAAACGCGTATGCTGCTATGGAAGGGAGGAATAACACTAAAAGACAAAGTAGGCAATTAGTCAATAAGAAGTAGTTTAAAGTTGCCCGTATAAACGAAAATCTCATAGAGTCCAACCTGAAATAGTACGGTCATGTAACACAAAGACCAGATGACCACGTCGTGAAAAACTGCCTTTCCATGGCTAGAAAGGAGAGGGAGAAGAAGACCTCAAACCTGGTTGGCGCATATCCAGAGCGATATGAAGGAGCTAAGCCTTAGCGAGGATGATGCCTACCAGCAGGATAGATGGCGCCGCATGATTAGAAGAGCCGATCCCGAATATGGGTAAAAGGCGAGGGCAAAGAAGAAGTTATTAGATAAAAAAAAATGTACATTTTGTTATTTTATTGAATACTGTTGTAGTTTATTAATTGGGCTGATTTTCCTGGGAAAGTATTGTTTTCAATTCATTATTATGATTTAATTAGGTCTTCTTAGCTAATTCGATTGTGATATAATGAAAATATTCTAAGTTTATGATATAATATATCAATTTTAATTAGAATTGTTTTCAGTATGAGAAAAATAGGAAAAAATTGAGTTATACGATATTTTATGATTAGATAGTTAGTAATATTTTAGAAAGATATTTAGTTTTTTGTGTATATGATTATTACTTAGACATTGAAATATTGGTATACCTAGTTTAAAAATTCTGTGTGATTTTGCTTACAAAAGTATTACAATTTAAGTCCGAGTGATAAAAAATTAAAAGAGACTGATTGTAACGTATTGCAAAAGCGTAATCGTTTAATTTAAAATTAAATAAAAAAAATATCGGGATTATCCGGATATTTCGGATAATCCGGATAGTACAAATTTAACTATCCATATTATCCGGATAGTAAATATGAACGGTTAATGCAAGCCCTAATCGCCACCGAATATTTTCAAAATCAAGTAATAAAGTTTTATAGGATGCTGAAATAGCACTGCTGTTTAACTACATTTTTTTTTTTAATTTAATTAATTTAGGTTTATAGTCCTCGAGATTTAAAAAGCCACTTTTGACCATAGAGATAATACATAGTACCTATAACTATTTCTATGCTTTTGACATATATCATTTGAATTAATTTAGGACGCGAAGCGCATAAATCGGTAACCAAAAATATCGATTTTTATAATAAATCGATTTAAAATTCTAAGAGTATATAATCGTTTAAAACTATGAATAAAAAATCGAGAAATTCATCTGTTATGGAGCACCGGATTTAATATGAAATCGCATTTCTGTAGGTATCTTCATAGAATAATAAGACATATTCATAACTTCATGCCAAAATTTATTATCCATTTGTTGTACCGGTAATAAGGTTCACCAGTTATTAATTCACGTTCGGAGTACTCACGGAGTTTCCAAACCAAGTTGCGCGAATTACTATTCACAGTACAAAATCGAATAGACAATTTGAAAAAAAAAATTGTAACGGACAGCCGAAATCACAGTATTAGAATCCAAGTAGGTATAGCAAGCCAAGTCAATTTAAAAGCGGGAACAGTCCAAAATCAAAGCCAGATCACAAAAACAGAGGTATCCGATAAATAGAGAGAACGAACAATTAATCTGAAAAATCGCGAAACATCGATGTCGCGAAAAACCGAAAAACTGAACAGATGTCATTGTCATTACTGCCGGTGTCAAGCAAATTGTGATCATAGAGAAATTAAATTAATTATAATAATATAATGTACGTGTCATACAGCCTTTAAAAAGTTTGTAATACCTATGTAATTTTATACTGATATTTCAAACGATTTTAACGATTCTAGTGATCACATCTCTTTATTTAAAAAATAATTGATTGAGAACGTAACCATTTTTATGATATTTCGGCAGTACATAAACATGCATTTAAAAAATATTTCGATGCTAAAACAATACATAAAAAAATATATACCATGCTAATTTATATTTATCTCAAAAATTTATAATAATTTCATAATTATTATCAAGTGTATATTCAAAATGGTTTTTATTCACAGCCTATAGTAACATTGTCAAGTTACATTCTATCGTTCTTTAAATCTGTCAAAAGGGACTTCTTAGATCTCGAGGAGTATAGTTAATACAATGACTAAAGAATCCTCTTTCTTTATAATATACATCAACGTTCCGTATTCTAGTCTTTCCCTCTTAGTTTTTAGTTTACACACTGTGTCTACGTTTTCTTCTGTACCCTCTACATGGATCATATCTTTTCCATACGTGAGATTTACTGTAAAAGTTGTACAAGTTTCTGCAATAAACATTTTTATTTATTTATTTTTTATTTTTTCTCTACAGTCGCAAGTCTGCTGGCAGTTTTTTTTTGTTATATTATAGGTATGTTCCGTGGACGGAGAAACCAAACTATAAAGTTTAAAATAAAACAAATTAATAATAAAAACCGGCCAAGTGCGAGTCAGACTCGTGCACGAAGGGTTCCGTACCAGGGTTGTTGCTGATGCATGTTTTTATCACATCAGTGGATGCTGATGCTGATGCTGATGTTTTATCATTGACATCAACGGATGCTGATGCGGATGCTGATGCTGATTTTCGTTATTTTCTTAAAAAATCAAGGAATGAATTTTAAAAATCAAAAAACCCGATTTTTTTAAATGTTAACTTTAAATAATAACTGAAAAGAAAAAATTCCAATAGAATTCTAATGTGGAACATAGCGAGTAAGTATAGCGACTTTAACAGTCGGGAGTGGGACCCGTTATTGGGAAGATTTGAGCCGGTCTCGATTTTTAATGGGTCCCGACTATTAAAGTCGCTTTGTTCCACATTAGAATTCTACTGGACTTTTTTTCTTTTCAGTTTTTATTTAAAGTTCACTTCGGAAGAAGTCGGGTTTTTAGATTTTTTAAATTAACTTTTTTTATTTTACACTTTTTAGTCAGCATTTCTCATTCCAAATTACATATAAACATATAAGTTGTATATATTTTTGTAAGCTATTTATAAAATCCTTTATTTTGATATTTTATCGTGTGGGGCACGATAGGTTTTGAGGAAAAAAATATTTTTAACCCATTTTTTTTTTGACAAAAAAGAGGGCTGTTATAAGTTTAACGTGTCTGTCTGTGTTTCTGTGTATCTGTCTGTGGTATCGTAACTACCAAACGGATGAACCGATTTTCGTTTAGTTTCTTTTTTGTCATAGATAATTTTATCCCGAGTGTTCTTAGCCATGTTTCATGAAAATCTGTTCAGCCGTTCAAAAGTTACAGCTCTTTTTCTAGTTGGAGTCGGGGGTTTTTTGTATAAAGTAATTATGACATATAATATGGCGCCAAAAATCAGACATTTCAATTTGTATAATTTTGATATAGCCAGTGTCACTCTCTAAATTAAGAAAAATCTAACGCCACCTCTCAAGCTTTAATTCATCAAGCCGTTTAGGCCACAGAGCGTCACAAAGAAATATATATACAAGGTACATTCGAAAAACATAACCCTCCTACTGGCGCAGTCGGGTAAAAAGCAGTGACCATTATGAATTTATATCTAAAAAAGTTGCAGTTTTCCTTGATATTGAAATACAAATAAATTTTGTGACTTTAAATAAAAAATAGAATCAAACTAAGTAGTTTAGTAATAATTACTCGTAGTTGGTCAAAATTGCAAGCGAAAACAACACGTGCTATAAGCCCCGCCCTCTCTGCGGTCATGTCACAACTTGAACATCAGCATTAATAATCAGCATCGATTAATGCGGATGCTGATGCTGATGTTGAAAATGATGCTGAACATCCGCGGATCCTGATTCCGATCGCGGATTCGCAACAACCCTGTTCCGTACCATTAACTATAAAAACGGCAAAAAAAACACGTTTGTTGTATGGGAGCCCCCTTAAATATTAATTTTATTCTGTTTTTAGTATTTGTTGTTATAGCGGCAACAAAAATACATCATCTGTGAAAATTTCAACTGTCTAACTATCACGGTTCATGAGTTATAGCCTGGTGACAGATGGACAGACAGACAGACAGACGGACAGACGGACGGACGGACAACGGAGTCTTAGTAATAGGGTCCCGATTTACCCTTTGGGTACGGAACCCTAAAAAAAAGCAAAATACCTGACTGCAGAAAACGAACTAAAAAGATAGAAAAAACAAGATGAAAAGAAAACTGAATATCCTTTAACAGAAATTATAACATGCAGTCGGATGCATTTATGATGTATGTAACGAACGCCGTAAAACATGTCTCCGACTGCATATTATAATTTTTGTTAAAGGATACTCAGTTTTCTTGTCATCTTGTTTTTTCCATCTTTTTAGTTCGTTTTCTACAGGCGGGTTTATACTTTTTGTTATTATTCTATTGAATCCTCTTTCTGATAACAAACAAGGCTTTAGTTTAGTTTAATCCTGCCAAAGTGCGCAACAGAATTCACACCACTGCACTGTACAAACAAGTAGGTAGGTGGAAATTCTAGTTTTATCCGATCCAGTCAATTCGGACGTCCCATTTAGATACTAACAAGGAAGCTTTTGATTGGTAAATAAAATGCAGATATCACTCAGTAGGTACGTTTAATTTCGTTGAAATATACCATATAGGTATAACCTATAGTTAATAATAGATAAATGATTATCACAATATTTTGATAAAAGTTATATTATGAAAATACGCGATTAAATTATATAACGATAACAACGTAAAATAACTTTCTTATGTATTTCCAGCAATAATGTTGTTCATTATTCTGTAGTAGGTAACTAGGTACTTAGGTACTCGCTGAATTTTCTTACAAATTGAAGATATCTACTAAAAGCAAACTTCCAAGTGACAATTTGTAGGGTTCATTTGAAGCAACGTCGATTTCAAAGATAGGTAGGTATATTATATTTATTATAATTATAGTGCATACCATGGTGACAAATACCGATAAACTCGATGTGCTCTAATCAACAAGTCAACAGTGCGAGAAAATCGTGCCTTTTTGCTTTGTGGGGGTGGGTGAACACAAATTCAAGTTATGACAGACACAGCACAGCGCATCTTTACTTCTACAAAATTATAAGTTCAACACAATATTTACCTACATATGTAGGTACATAGACGCAAAGGTATATTTTTATTGTATCAACTAGTATTATGTATAGGCATAATTATGATGACCTACTGTTAAAAAAAATATATAAATAATCATTTATATCATACTTACATTCGTATGCATGATATGGTCCTAACAGTGAAAGACGCAACATAGACCATACTAATTTTATAGCAAAAAGTACCTACACAGAATTAATATTACTTTGGTTCATCGGTTGTTGGTAGTGGGATAACAGTTAAATTATGATTAACAGAGTAGCAAGGATTAATTGGGTCTATTGTTTCCTCAGAATGGGGAGTACAATTTAAATTAACAAAAGTATTATTATTCAAATCCATATCTCCACCAGCAAGCCGAAGAGCCGTTGGTTCACTAAGAAGTGGTATATTTTCAGTTAAAGTGCCATTTTGTGTTCCCACCTCACTCGTTACGTTGCTCATATTTTCAGTTTCATTTTCAACCAAAGGAGGTTCTGTTACATTGTTTTCTGCGGCAGTGTTTAAAAGAATCGAACATGGTATAGTAGTCATATATTCTTGACCAGCTTTTGTTAGGACGGTAATAGTGCATTTGGTGTTATCTGTAGTGTTTTGTTTAACGCCGGAATCTTTGACGTCAGCATCTGGGGTAAATGAAGTAGCGATTGAACACGGAATCGCGAGCACTTCGGTTTTGTTATCATTACTTATAGTTAAACTGCAATTCACTAAATCAGCTAATATAGAATCGGCAACAGGGGCGGTATCGTTAGAGGGTGCAACAGCGACAGGCTGACCCCGGTTATCGTAAACCACAGTATGGTGGTGATGTCCGGTAGAGCGGGCTAAATTCCAAAGAGCTAATCCAGTTAATACCGTTCCAATACCAGCACCTGCGATGCCCACTCCCGTAAGAGCGCTTCTTGTACGACTCATACCTCCGTTTCCTTTACCATAGCTTCCATAGTACCCTGGCATTTGAGAGCCATAGCCAGGATTATGAGGTCCATGTCCACCATAACCTCCGTAGTTGGATCCATAGTTTGAATAAGGGGGAGGTGGACCTTGAGGGTGGTAATGGTTTCCATAATTATTCTGACCGTTGTTATATGGACGGTTGCCGTCTCCCGCTCTAGACCCAGAATAAGGTGGCGGTGCTACAGCAGAGCCAGCCGCTCCGCTTTGTTGAGGGTAGGCACCACCAGATGTTCCAGACCCGTGTTGTTGTGGATAGCTGCTTCCAGGCTGGCCACTTCCAGATAACCCAGATCCAGGTGATTGTGGGTATGCTGATTGACCACTTCCAGTATTTCCTGATAAACCAGTTCCTTGTTGCTGTGGGTATTTGTTTGCTGTTTGTTGAGGATATCCATTTCCAGCACTTCCTGATAAGCCATTCGAAGATGGGTAAGAATGACTTGGTTGATTACTTGAATGTTGTTGACCAGCTAAATTACTGGATGCACTACTTCGTTGAATATTTTCTTGATTGGTCGGGGATTGTTTTGTCTTGTCTCCGGATAATCCGGTTCCACTGGAAGGATACGAATGACTTTGACCGCTCGATGGCTTTGATTGCCACGAAGATAGTGTTTGCGTGTTTGATTTCTGTGCAGGCCGTTCTTGCCATCCAGACAAAGATGGTTTGGGTGCTGCAGGTTGTGGATAACTCAAAGACGTAGGTGCAGGTTGAGAATTTGTTTTTTTGCTGGACCCACGACCAGATCCCGAGCCGCGGCTCCTGCCAGAGGTTTTTCGTCCTTCGACACAAACAATCAATAAAATGGTAAACGCAGTTAAAATATATTTTCGATTCATTGTCACAGTTTTTAAATTACCTAATAGTTATCACTGTAGTTCCACAAATTGTATCAAAAGTTTTTAATCACACTATGTCCACTTGTATACGTCAACACTATGCTGCTGTGTGTCACACTCTGTTTCTCGAACGCTAAGTGAATCGACCTAAGAATATGGTCGGTTGTTGAACGCCCACCCTATTGCGCACTACGGAGGTCTACATAAATAATAGGTGTAGTGACCTACCTAGGTAAACGCTATAAATGGACCGCAGGCAAACAACGTGGACTCTTTCGTGGAATCAATAATCTAGCTTGGAAACCCAAACAACAGGGCGCAAACAAACGTATAGGTACCTACTACCTCTGTACTTATCAGCTTTTACACTTTGCATGCAGTACGGTAGTTCTGTCGAATCAATTTTAAAGTAAATATGTTGGACTGAGTTCTTAAAGGGTTGACAGGCAAGAAGCATGCAAGCGGTCATCATCAATCTGTAAAAACTCAATTGAATATAAGAATTTGTTATACGAGTTTTAAATTGCAGTTTAAACAAGCTATTATATTTCTCAAGATGCTTGCCGAGCTATTCTATGGAACTATTCGCATCTCAGTCAATATTTGAGGTATTGACATTCCGCTGTGTTTTAACTGGAGTGGAGATATAGAATAGCAGCCCTGCATGAGTTAGGCAAAGGTGTGAACCTACCGTTCATTATCGGTTTATTTATGTTTCCACGTTTCTGTGATCTGAGTTTCCACTGGGACTCAGACTTCTCTGAGAGAGGCGATGTAATAAAAACATTAGATCAAGGCTTTGAAGATGTTCTGAACGGACGCAACGCCTTTCTGACAGCTAAACCACTAGTATTTTCATCTTATGAAATCCAAGTGTATGGCCAGTGGGTCATGCATGGTTCCCAATGTTTGGTAAAGAATGGACCACCCTTGCTCGTCACGTGTGAGTATCGTAGAAGGCGGCTAAGGCCTTATTTTCAGAGGATAACCAGCAGCACCCTATTGTGCTCTAATAAAAAAATACTTTGAGCACCCATACATTTGCTAAGTTCGTTGTGACGAAATCTTTCTTTGAACGGTCTGTTTATGTATCAATGTACAATGCTCAACAGTGTTCACAGTTTTCCCTTAGAGGATTTAAAATATATTCGTTTTATTTATATGTAGCTACTTTAAATTGTTTTTTAAAAGAGTTAAAACCTTTTTTCCTACAAGGCAAGGTATGATCCTTCTAGAAAAAAAACCGTACAAGCGGCGATGAGGCACAAACACGCCATCCATTGATTAATAGCCGGATATTACCCATCCACACCAGCCCGCAGGGACAAGACTCGACGTAGAGTATTATAATTATTATCTGTGATGATAGATAGTTACTCATGGAAGGCGACATAATGCTCTTGGACCCTCTATATAAGAGCAAACAGTTCATTTTCCTACGTTTTATATACAGCGTATTGACCGTTTTATCTTACTAAGCAACTTGGAGCACTAACCGTCAATTGTTAAATTGATTCATCTCAAGGGATCCATTTATAAAAATATTTTAAAATGTACATGAAAAGCATTCAACCAAACAAGATACGCATTTATTATAAAATCAATAAGTACATACAATAAAACCCTTTGTGATTGAAAAACACTTAGATCGATAGCATATCAGCTACGTCATCCGAATATCTTTATAAACTATGCTTGAAGTGATAAATATAATCAGAAATCAATTAAGATTCCTGTCCAATTGTTCTCATCTCCAAGTACGCACCAGACACTATTTAGACAAAACAATTTCGCAATTTAGTAAAAGAAACCTATAATGATTATATTTATTACGTTTCTATATTTTGCTGCCAGTACTTGCAGTGCCAGGCCCGATGTTACCATTGGACTGCAAAATGTGGTAACAGTTCCAACAAACTGTCCGAGCGGCCAGGAGTGGGTTAACGGACAATGTCGTGATGTTTGGAGAATCACAGCTGCACCTGCCAACGTCGTTACAGTGCCAACAAATTGTCCTCCGGGACAAGAATATGTAAATGGACAATGTCGCGACATTTGGATCAAAACCCTTATCGAACAAAATAACCTTGGGTAAGTCAAATCGTATTACCACTTTGTATTTTTATTAGATAACTGATAGATGTTTAGTAAGACTCAATTAAACGAAGTCGTATCGGCAAGGGATGTCGTTCAATCTACACTATACTTAACCCATAGAGCATTATACTAGGTACATTTTGTGGGTATTTCTAGGGTTTTATAATATATATATTTGAGTGCGTTTGGCAGTACTTCACCTATAGTTGTAGGTACCTATGTGACGATGCTGCCAAGGATGGATCACTCAAGCTCAATAAAATTAATGCCTAGGTATTCACTCTCGCCTTGAAGATTCCTAAATATTTATACGAATCGAAGAACACATGCCGGCAGAGAATTCCACTCCTTGGCCGTTTGTATGAGGAACGATTAAGCCAAACGCTTTGTGCGTTTAGGTGGAATATCAACTCTAGTACCTACGGCTCAAGTTCACCGACAACATAACAATCGATTAGAGCAAAATCAGCCGTTTGAACATCAATTTTTATATGGATAATCGGCTGATTTCATTTTAAACATCTGTTATATTGTTGGTGAACTTGGCCCTAGGGGGTGGAACCCCCCCCCCCCCCTCTCCTGGTCATGCGATGATGGAATAGAGAAGGCGTGCAATGGAAAAGTGGTGGAATGGAGAGAATAGCCTCTCCGAAATGAATCCTGTAGAAAACTGATAGTCAAGCAACTTTGTGAAGATGCTCGAGCCTTTGGAGCTTGTTTGATACAAGATCCTCGTCGTCAATGAGTCTCCTGGCGCGTCAGTCAATAGAATCCAAGGCATCAGCTGGTAACGAGCTGATCCGTCCTATCAATAATATAAACATCGTACCTAGATAAGATTATAATTGTATAACTTTCTACCCAGGTTCCTTTACATAGAATCTGTTTTCAAAAATACGCACGTACACGTTAAAGGTAAATACATAAGTATGTACACAATAGGTACAAAAAAGCTCTTTGATTTTGTTCAAAGTTTACCAACCGTGATAGCTATAGGTAGGTATTACGTAGCCTACCTAAGCACGGCTAAGTGGTTCCGTTCAACTCTAAATATACAAATTCTACTCGGCATATTATACCCATGAAAAACAATGTGCCGTCTTAGATCATGAAAAACATAATATCACAATTCACAATTATATTGTAGGTAGGTTTAGTAATAATATCTATATGTAAAATGAGGCACTCAGCAATTATTACAGCAGTCGTGATCGTCGCCATTTGTTGCGATAAAATGTTGCTTAGGTATTATCGGTATAGAAAGATAAGAGAGAGGGACGTGCATTGGGAATATTGATATGAACCTTTTCCTTTTATAAACATCGTTTTCATATCAAAGATAAGGACTATTTGACCGGCCAAAATACCTACGTATATACGTATAAGTATGTTGTTTGTAACAACACGATACTTCTACTACCACTTGTTACTGAAACACAAGGGGTGTGTTCAGTTATTACGCCGGACGACGCTCGACGACGCGGGCGATCACACTAAACCGTTCAGTTATTTGAGCGAGCGTCGTCGGACGATCGCTCTGGTCACTCCGTGAAATAGTAGGGTGAAAGTCGCACTCGGTCGCACACGACCAATGACTGTAGTCATAGGATACAGCAGCAGAAAATTTGAGATCGTTCGATTGGTCCGGATTGGTCACTCGCGTAACGCAGTTGTGGTCTGTTGTGGATCGTTCAATTATTCCCGATGAGCGAGCGACATTCGCCCGAGTGACTTTCGCACCGAAAACTGAATTACTGAACGTAGCCAAGGATACGCAACCGTAATCATTAGGTTTGGAATGTATCGGTGACGGTGGAGGAATCCACAATAAAAAGTATTCCTTGGCAGGCACGATAGTAGGTACCTGGTACTTTTGTCTGATATCGTCCCGGGTTTTTGCACCGACGACGCGACGGAACAATTGGACCAAACTGCGGAATACGGCACAGTGTTGCAAAGTGTCTGAATGCAAAGTCGTGAAATTGAGGAAGTCACAATAACGTGAAATTTGGATGCCTTGATCAAATGCAGAGAATCGCCAAAACGCGATGAAACATCGATGCACCCGCAGAATCTGGCGCTGCCCGAGATTCCTATTTCAAACCAGAAAGAAGTTGGATTTTAGGGTAGCTTCCAGTCTAACCCGATGCAGCTGAATATACTTTATAACAAAAGCCATCTTAATAGCAACTGTCCACAGTCCACAGTCGTACCTAGTCGTAGTTACCACAGTCGTAGTATTGAAGTTAGAACAAAATATCCACCATAAAATTAAACTAATTGCTGCTTGCGCTGACTTAAGTATAGTACGCGCAAATCTTTATGAGCCCTGAACAGAGCTCTGAACTCTCTCCCTCTCTCCGTCTAGCACCTATAATAAGCGTACTGCGCCGCCACTCACGTTCAACTTCCGAGAGCTCATAAAGTTTTGCGATAACTATACCCACTTGACGTTATAGCGGGGCCTCCTCCGTCTCAATGGGTAAAGAACAGTCCACCAACTTTTACTAATACTATCAGTGACTTGCTTAGAATCTTGTTCAGAGGTGCTTGGCGTATAAAAAGGTAATCAGACGTGCTATTAGGAAGCCACCTGCCAGCGGTGCCAGCTGAGGCCGTGGATAGATCCTTATCTACCTACTTACCTTTATCACTAATTAGCGACCCGTGCCCAGCTTCGCACGGGTGCCATTTCTCTACTATCCTTACATTAAATATCAAAGTATTAAACATTATAAAGCTTCCGTGAAAAATTATCTAACTGATGGTGAAAACCGCATCAAAATCAGTTGCGTGGTTTAGGAGAAGTTGACTTTATTTTATACTATGTAGAGAATATGACAGCCCGTGTGATGTGAAAAATTAAAGAGGTGATCATTCTCTATACGATGCAACGCCACGCTGTACCTACATTGTTAAACTAGCTGCTTTGTAGTTGGTAACTCATTCAGCCATAAGCCTGAAAATTTAGCTTTGTATTATATATTATGTAAGTTATTAAATGTTAATTATGTTTCAGAGCAATACAATCGAACTATGAAACTGCAGACATCGTACCACAAAATGTAGTAACCGTTCCACCTAACTGTAGCCCTGGCCAAGAATGGGTAAATGGTGCATGTCGTGATGTATGGAGAAGCGATTCGGATACTAAAAATGTTATCCAAGTTCCCAATAACTGTCCAGATGGTCAAGATTTCGTCAACGGCCAATGCCGCGAAATATGGAGAAGGTATAGCAATATTTTAATATTTGCGTTTTTAAAGAGTCATTCAAAAACTGCGAAACAAAAGCCATCCCGAAGAAAACCGAACGAAATATAAAACACTTGACGGGAAGTATAGGTGAATCCGTGGCTGAATCGTGGTAATGGTAGTATATATTTATGGACCTACTTTATTAGCGGAGCTCATGCTGTTCCATACAAATGATTAAATATTACTCGAATAGGTAAATGTATTGAACAGCAGTTTTTTTTTTCGCTAGTTCAGTTTTCTTCCCACATTAAAAGTTTTTCATAATGATGAGTACTTATTACACTGTGCACTGTAACCCCTTATGAGGACCTCTGCTAATAAAGTAGGACCATATCGACGGTTGAAAGGCTATGTGTACTAAGCGACATTTTTTTTTCTATGTAAATTATCTTTAAATCTTTTTCCAGTAACATTAAAAAAATGTCGCTTTAAATAGTCTGTCCGGAAAGAGAACTGTCGTGGCCAAAAAGTGATCTAACAATCTAACGTTATGATTTTTGCATGGCATCCTACCTCCGCCATTTGGAGCTGGTTTCTTACTTTGGACATCACATCACAGACAAACAAAATGAAAATTGAAACAAAAAAATAATTGAAATTCATTCAAATCATCATTCATACCATTAATTTTTTTGAAATTGATTGATTTGAGCTACATGAAATATTAAAAGCAACAAAATGAAACAGTCGCGCTATTGTGTTAATTGCTAATTAAACAAGGTACCTAATTAACTATGCACAGCTGCGCCCTCAAATCCCACGACGACGCGGCGACGGCTCTCTTTCCGAACAGACTCTAGTACAAATAGCCTTTCAACCATCGGCGTCGCCGCGTCGTCGGTCTGTATATACCTGCGATTCATCCATTCATCCCATCAAGCATATTATTTATTTCGGATTCCCTAGATGGATTCAGTTTTTGAAAAGTTGATTATAGGATTCACGCTCCCAAACCGCGCTGAGCCGCGTATGGGGTGCAAGTCTGGTCTTTTTTTGAAAATGTCTCTCACATGTGGCTCATTGAGCCTTTGCTGTTTAACCGCAGTTCACCCCCCCCCCCCCCCCCCCATATATATCTACTGTGCCCCCTCGCTCCGCGATCTATGTCTAGAGCTCCTAATTTAAAGGATTATACGGCATTTAGGCCGCACTGTAATAGTGATAAATATCGAGTTTTGATCGTCAAGTAGAAAACCGAAACACAGTAAATACTTGCAGTGCAATCTCATATTCGGGATCTAATCAATTAATATTTCAAGATCAATACAATAATTACTTTTCTATCTAAATCAGTAACTACATAAGTTGATATTTTAATATCCACACTACGGCCTACGGCTGTGTCATACTTATTTATCAAGTACCTACCTAAATTTTTCTTTCAGTTCGTCGAACCTAATTGAAAATTATATGAATAAGTTGAAAAATCTTTTGACCAGACAAGAAAGGCATGTTGAAAACGACGAGGAACTTGCAGACCCAGACAGTATAAATAGAAATGTTATAAGTGTACCTAACCAGTGTCCTGCAGGCTACAGGCCCGACGCACTTGGAGTTTGCCGCGAAATATTTTAAAATTAAAATAAATATTAACTATTTTATTTACTTTTACTTTGCTTTCATTAATTGTCACTATAATCTACAACTCCACCAGTGTATTTTTATTTTTGAAATGTACCTACCTACCTTATATATCTGATAAGTTATGGGTAGGTACTACGAAGTATCTTCAGTGTAAAAGATCAGCAACATGTCCGATGACGCTAGCTGACTAGGCGACATAAACTAACTAGGCGACGACACCAACTCAATAGCCAAAAGGAAAAAATAATTTAAAAAGATACAGCAACTCGGTGAATAAAAATATCGTTAGGAAACTGGCATATTCCTGTAGGGTAATCACGATACCCACTCGTAATCGGGATCGATTTACTTTTGACAGATAAGGAATATACTTGCGTTGTTGTCGTTCAGAATTATTTCTATAGCAATCTGCGCAATGCGTTGAACTGTCAAAATTGAATCGATTCCGATTTCGAGCGTGCATCGCTGCTGGCTGTTACTATACATCTTTCAATCCGCTTTGAGTCCGGGCTCTAACGGTGACATTCAGAGACGACAGAAACGAGTCTTGACTCTTCCGTGAACCAAGCGTGAACTTACGCTTCCATCTGTCAAAAGTTCGTAAGTTTGATAGATGGAAGCGTAATTTCACGCTTAGACTCGTTTCTGTAGTCTCTGAGGCTGACATTCAGAGATTCGTCTCTGAATGTCAGCCTGAACTTAGACGACAGAAACAAGTCTAAGCGTGAACTTACGCTTCCATCTGTCAAACTTACGAACAAATTTTGACAGATGGAAGCGTAAGTTCACGCTTAGACTCGTTTCTGTCGTCTCGTTATAGGTACTATATATTATCTCTATGGTCGTCTCTGAATGTAAGCCGCAGAGACGACAGAAACGAGTCTAAGCGTGAACTTACGCTTCCATCTGTCAAAATTTGTTCGTAAGTTTGACAGATGGAAGCGTAAGTTCACGCTTAGACTCGTTTCTGTCGTCTCTGAATGTCAATTGTCACTTTGTCAGCCTGAATGTCAGTCTTTGATTATAGAAGTGTCTTCTTTAATCTAAGGTCGTCTCTGAGGCTTACATTCAGAGACGACAGAAACGAGTCTAAGCGTGAACTTACGCTTCCATCTGTCAAAATTTGTTCGTAAAATTGACTTATGGAAGCGTAAGTTCACGCTTAGATTCGTTTCTGTCGTCTCTGAATGTAAGCCTGAATGTCAGCCTAAGGCGCGTCGCTCACTGGTAAGTCGAGGTGAGGTCGCGGGGGCCGGTCCGGGCGTCGCGGCACGGTCGGGGCGCGGTTTCTATGTAGATTCGAGGCGCGGGCGGCTAGGCTATGCTTTATTCACACTTATTTATTTTCTCTCCACAATATTACTTACATATGAATAGCATTTAATAACGTAAATTGTCTATTGTGGGAGACTGGTGCCTAAACTAGGTAAAACCTGTATTTTAAGGACACTAGGTCTCACCCCTTAAGCATAATTATAATACTTAGTTCTTATAGCCTAGAATGGCGATGGAGTCGCGACGAGGTCATGCACAGCGCCCCCACCTCGACCCCGTGCCGCCTCCACCTCGCCCCTGCGCCTCCACCTCGCCCGTGCCGCGACTCTTGTTTATAAGAGCACTGCCATTTATTCCGGCTGTGATTCTGGAACACGTAGATGCGGCACGCCGCTTGTGCGCCCGCGCCTTGAAGACGCGGCGCGGGCCGCGGCGCGGGCGCCGCCCGCTGCCTCGACATGCGTTAGCATCACTTTATAGTTTGTGGCTTAGCTTGTGTGAACGATCGGCCTAAAAGAGATGGCCCGTGTCCGAGCAGTCGGAACTTAGGTATTATGTGGATATCTTAGCGGATATTGAGAATTCTGTGCAGAAAGTGATGACCGCTCAAAGATAAAAGATAAGCCACATAAAAGATGAATGGACTGACTATACCTTTTTTCCAAAATCGAATAATGGGGTTTTTATTTGGTCAGTTGACCTAAAGTTTCCTTAGATAGATAGCTACCTATCATACTACCCTTTGAGCATAGTATATATATCTTTATATATATCTTTATATATATACTATATACCTTTGAGCATATACGTAGTAATAGTTAATATTCTTTGCTTTGAGTATCTAGATACTCAAAGTACCCTTCTTATAATGTCCCAATTTTTTTCTCCATTCTGTATAGTAGGTACCTACAACCTATATACTGTCATTGAATGGCATTGTCTGATCATCGCTGATGAATGATGATAGACCACTTTAATCGGATGAAGAACGCGCTTACGCCACATATCATCAATATAGCGCTCTGGCGGCATCTAATGGCTATCCACAGACTACTAAGAGATACTTGTGCCCACAGTGCTTGTGCCTAGAATAGAATCGAACCGTTTACTTAATCTGGGCGCACGGCATCAGTGCCCCCGCCAAGTCGAGCAAAAAAAGTGGCACGGCTATTCTATATCTATGCCGCTTACGATTAAATCGTAATCAAACCTTAGATCAAACACAGTCATAGAAATATTACAGTTATTAGGTAGGTACTATATATTATTATCTCTATGGTTGAAAGTCACTCGTGCGAATGTCGCTCGCTCATCAGGAATTTTCTATGCTGTTGCCTCTGTTCCCTGATATCTGAATGATAGACTTACTATATACTTAGGATTTTTGACTTAGGATTTCGCTGACTAGCCCTTACATACCACTATTCGAGTTTACACATGCTAGTTTTAGAGAATTTATCACTCAAAGATGCGAGTTTAAACATTATCGATAGTGGCGCCCCAATCTTTGCTACTCTTTTTTGCCTATCGATAATTTGACATTTGATTGTAAAATTTGCGCGGACATCCTTAGCCAATGCCAAATTGCCAACTAACCACTAACTTGTAATGAATTTTATAATAGAAATTCCTATATGAATACGGTTCAATGCATAATATCTGGCAAAATTTAAACTGCGTTATACGTCGCAAATGTTAGAATAATGCGTAATTGTTATTTTCGGTGAAAAGATTTCACAATGAGTCATAAATGATGAACCTTTTCAAATGCTTGTAAAGTTGTTATAAAAGTTTTAAAAATGTCTGAAAGAAAAGGAACTAAAGCTCTGGAGTTGTGGTGTAAGCGTTTGGTCAAAGACTGTCCTGAAGTGCAAATAGATAACATGACAACATCATGGAGAAACGGCATAGCATTTTGTGCATTGGTCCATCATTTTAGGCCAGATTTAATGTAAGTGTAACTATCAAGCTTGATCAAATAATACAATAACTTACGGTATTTTAAGTTTCATGCTAACATTTACAACTACAGATGCAAGAAGTTTTAAGTTTAACACTCCTTTAAAGCTTGAAATATATTTGGTGTCATGTTTTTAGTGATATGTCCATGTTGAAGCCTGAAAATGTGTATGATAATAATCAACTAGCATATAGTGTTGCTGAGAAGCACCTCGGAATTCCTGCACTGTTAGATCCAGAGGACATGGTAGAAAATGATGTACCAGATCGATTGTCAATATTAACATACTTATCTCAGTTTTACCAACGTTTAGGCCATAAAGGTAAGTTGTGGGATACTGTCAATCAACTAAATGTTATTTAATATCTTTGGAATCAATACAATATTTGTTTACATAATATTTTTTCTACTTTGTCCATGTTTCAGTCCAGCAAAATATTACCAAGTATAAATTATTAATGAATCATTTCAATTTCAGTAAATACAAAGGTATCTGAAAGTGAGTCCAAGGTGTCATCCCAATCGTCAGCCACAGAGTCATGTGTTAGTACAAAATTATTTGTTATTTACTTTCTAAATATCTGTGTGCCATGTTTGCAGTGACTACTGTTTCCAAACTTCTCTAATACTTTCTGTCTTACACTTTAACATATCTATCTTTATTACTACTTTGTAGGCACCAATAAGGTTTGGCAAGACTGGTCTAGACAAATGCGCAGCATGTGGCCTGCCTGTTTACCTTGCCCAGCGCCTACTTGTATCTCACAAACTGTACCACAGAAGATGTTTCCGATGTTCTAAATGCTCAGGACACTTGAACCCTAAGAATTTTGAGATTGTAGAAGGATCAGAATTTACCTGTGATAGTTGTAAAAATGAAAAGACTTTATCAAAATATCTTAATAATAATGATCATGATCAAATGGGAATGCTGGCATTTACTGATAATTTACATGAGACAAAATCGGTCTCAAATGAAGAGTCAGTTCCAGTTAGTCCTAGACACAAATCAAGACCACAATCTATTTTGGGTGAGTGCTTCATTTTACTTACATTCAAAACCATTTTTATAATCAAACATGTCAATTATAAATGCCAACAATAAATTAAGTCATATCTTATCAAAAAATATAATTATAATACTATAATAAGCTTCTGTTTTGCAGCAACTGAATATGTTTTTAAATAAAAATTATTGATGCTTTATGAAATAGGAGTCATGTGGAATTAATAATTTACAATTTACTGAAGCATTAGCCAATTTCGAAATATTTCTACTCTGCATCATGTTCTTTCTTTACCATGTGTATGTATACTGAATGCTTGTTTCAAGATTTTGAAATGTCTTCTTATTGCACAATGAGACATGGAACTAGTGTAACATGCCAATAAGAGCTACATATTTTATTATATTATTTGGAAAGAAAGCTAGCTATGCTTTTGTTATGTTTGTGTGTCCTTTTATCTCTTCACCAATTCTTAACACTTATGCATGTTTTGTACATCTTACTAATTTAAATTTGATTTCATGTTGTAGACAAAATAAACATGTTTGAGAAAAACATTGAAAAAGACAGTATTGAATATAAAATCTCAAATATTTCATTAAAAGACAATAATATTAGTAAACCTGAAGAACTTGACAGTACCAGTAGATCTCAAAGTGAAACAGACTTAAAGCCATTACTAGTAAGCATGAATTCAAAAATGGAAAATGAAAGCATTTTAAGTAAGAATATACCAGAGAAAGTCTATAAAAGTAATATTGAAAAGTTTAATTTCTTACAAACACAATTAGCTGATGACACAATAAATGTTACTAAAAATTTAGAAAATGTAGCTGTAACAGAAACAAAAGACAAAGACTGTGAAAATACAAATGAACATTATATTACTAATTTAGAAGAAAGTAATGATACTTGTAGTAGTGTACTTAAAGAGAATATAACAGATGACAACAGGATAGCAAATAGTTCTTCATCAAATATTGAGCATTATCTTCCATTAGAACAAACAGTAGAGATTCAATATGATCAAGAAATAAGTATAAGTGTTCCTCCTAGAAGAAAAAAGCAGCATGCGTTAGAAAAAGCTTTAGCATCTGCTATTAAAAAAGAAAACGAAATTAAATTGAACACTAAAGAATACCCAGACCATTTAAATCCATTCTCAGATGATGAAGAGGAGGTAATATGTTAATTATATACCTTTGTATGTTAATCACTTGAAATAGTTTCTTGAACTTATTATTGTCTTTTAGAATGTAGAACTTCAGTCGCCACCTAAAAGAGAGACCACAAATCCTTTTGGTAGTAGTGATGAAGAAAACGACGAAGTTCCGCCAATACAACTCGCACCGAAACCTGCAAATGCAGCTGCGACTCCTGTGTGAGTATAATTTTATAAATTACTAGCAGTCTAGGTTGTATTTAATATTTCTATTGATGTATTAAGTCTTCCTGTTGACCCCTCCTAATATGGTAGTGCTAGGAGAGGGTTTAGGGGTTCTCGTTATTAGTAGAATGTTTTAAACTCATAACCCCTCGGTCGCCGGTGCAACCCCTGGCGGCCCCTTGCGCTCTTGCCGCTTAACACGATAACGTACAGTCCGCGCCAAAAATTGTTGATGATAGTATAAAGAGTATAAAATCTTAATAATTTTATGTAACAGATGTAGCGCATATTTTATTCATTTTTATCGACGATTAAGTAGTACTTATAATGGTTTGATATGAACAATACTTAGCTTCTTAACAATTCATTTTAATATTTCGAATATTCATCTACTATGAATACGTACGCGTAGCGTATGGTGTACGCTGACTACAGTCAGCGTACACATCCATGTTTCTTGAACAATAGCTGTGCCCGCGAAATCGTCCGTGAGGATATAAGACGCTGAGATTTAAAATATACAGGATATGTCCTCTCTCATGATGCACACCATTTCCTTGTCAAATGTCATCAAGATCGATTCAGCCGTTTATTAGTGAAAAGGTAACAAAGAGACAGAGTAAATAGAAATATGATTGCCATCCTTAGCGGTTTGCCCAGTTGTTACATAACCGACACGCCTGCAGTCCCACAGTAGGCAGACACAGGTGCACTGTCAGTTGTCTACAGCTCTACAAGGACACAACATATTAAGTACGGCGCGAAGTTACAGAAAGAGTTAAACACTACTAGTGTTAAAGCAAGAATGCACTTCGCGACCTACTATTACGATTTGCGTGGGAAAATAATTACCCAGTTTTCTAAGATTAAAATCATAATCTCGTTTATTCTGTAAAGCATGGTAAATGTATGTGTGTCGTTTTATTTGTTTATTTACCAACTTATACTAACAGTAAATCTACACATACAAGTTCAACTTCAACTCTTGGTGGCTTAGTGGCTTTTGTGGAGAAATGACCACAATTTGGCCAGTGTCGCGTATAGTAATAGACCATCGAATGCTGGAGTTTAGTTACACAAAGTAACTTGTTCGATGGATAAAAATAAATAATTATTCATTGTATATATTCAAACTAGAATGACTGCATTAATTTTAGAAATTGATTATAAATAGAATTTAATCATTTAATATAGGTTAGTCCGTTAGGTACCTATTATTAATTTTAAGAAGGTATCCACAAGCTGTAACCAGAAATCTCGGTTCCCTAATCATAAAATACATCCAGGGATTTGTTATGTAACGAAGTATTATTCAAATACATACAACAGACTGGTGATGAGGGTAATAATGAATAAATAATGTGTAATGTGTACATCAAGTTGTGTGAACCGTGGTTGTATGTCCAGCGACTTGAATGTCACTACTCACATGATTAAAATATATTATGACGACATTTAGTACGTATTGCTACACAATATAACAAAAGAACAATACATACATTATATTGACCCTTTCCTTAATGCTTGACTCATGTTGAGGCCGTAATATATGGCTATTTATTAGCTCCGGTAGAATACATTGTAATACATAAATGAAGTAGGTAAATTTTATTTACATAATGTTTGAATACAAATACACTTTATCATAATATACAATTCTCTTATATATATTAATACTTTATTAGTTACTCTACATAAGTTATATTATTTTATTTTTGTTACAGAAAAAGACTTATTGCTGTTAATCCGTTCTGGTCTGATGGAGAAGAACCATCATCAGATGAAGATCAAACCCACAGTAAGAGGTAAGAAAAAGAAAATCTACTGTTGACCTGACTGACGGCCTCATTGGACTAGGGCATCCAAGCGCGAAGGCTGAGCGTGGAATAGTGTTGCAAAAGACTATAGGCTATAATAGCTATAATAGCCCCAAAAGCTTATCGAGTCCTTTTTAGAACTGCACTAATATAAAAGGGCTTTGAAGGGAAGGGTTCGTCATTTTAATAGCTGATAGATTTTTAAAGCTTTAGGCTTTTTGTGACTAGAGTCTTTATTCAAGTTTTAGTCTTATTTTAAGACCGAAGCCATTTTTAAGCCTCTGACTAAGTAAGTTTATCATAGTCAATAACACAACAGATATTTCAAATCTATCCATTTTATGTGTTTTCCAGTTCGATGTATAAATCTTCGATGGCAACCAGCACCCCTAATCTTCCCGGGAGCACGCCCCGGCGGAGAAAGGCGAAGGCGCCACCTCCGCCGCCGACCATCTCGATTTCAGAGGCGCCGCAGCTGCAGCACCCTTCCTCCTCCATGGACGATGTCGCGAGCATATCCTCCTTCAGCTCCTACAATTCTACAGTCAATTCCGATCAAGTTAGTGTTCTATCTATTATTATTACTAAACCAAATAGTTTAGACGTGATTCACTTGCATACATACACCCAAACTTTTACATTTGTAGAATAGAGTAATTTTATCTTTATTTGTAGCTACAAGTTAAACCTAGCTATAAAAATACATCCATATTTTACATAAGTTATTTCTTATACAGCAAGTAAAGTAAATTGAATGAATCGTTAATAGATATAACAGCCAATTACTGCAGTCTTCAGTAATGATTAATCAATTATAAAATAATGCTTTCTCTGCTCTCTTTTATAGCCTGTTTGTAATTATAATCATATTTATGTTCCTTATAGAAATCAATTGGTAAGTCTACGCCAATTCTTAAGAAGAGACGGCCCGCGCCGACCCCTCCGGACAGTCTCTCGACGGTTTCGGGCGGAGCGGGGTCCTTGGAGAAAGGTATCAACACTTCTGGAATGAGAAGCATTAATTCTGAAGGTACGAAAGTAAAGGTGCCTACGGATTATTTCAATTATGGCCATCGTCGATCAATCTGAAAGATAGAAAATGTTTTTTGTCAGTGACAGAATATCGTTTGTCAATATCACCAGACAAGCAAGTCTATACTTCTATAGGAAACTCTGAACAAACTTAAAAACAAAAATTGGATTCCGTTTAGTCATTTAGTTACGTTCTTGCGGAACCCTAAAATTGTTCTATGTTACATTAGGTCTAACATAGATACAGTAGTGTTTTATAACAGAAAATTGAATTAATAACTAATGTTGTATCCAGTGGGGCGGAAAGCGAAAGGTCCTGCGCCAGGCCTGCCTCTCCCGGAGCGGCGAGAGGTGAAGCTGCAGATGTCGCCCGAAGAGCTGCAGGTCCAACTGGACCTGTTGGAAACGCAGCAGCTCGGGCTCGAGCGGCAAGGAGTGCTGATCGAACGAATGATTCGCGACAAGTGTGAGGGTAAACATATTCGTGCACATTTATTTCTATTCGAGCACCTATTCTCGCCTGTTATGTTTCCGTATTATTCTAAATCTAAACATTGCCGTACCCTGATAAATATAGGCATAAGTGCATTTACGTAAATTATTATCTAAATTCACTTATTTTAACGTGGTAATAATTTATAATATTCCCCACGCAATATGGTTTTTTGATGCTCTGTTGCGGAAGTTCCGATTTTCACCTTATGCCTTTATTCCCCAAGGTGCAGTCAAATATTATTAGTTTGCTTGATCGCGTCTTTACTCCCAGCGTATTCAATATCGTACTCAAAATACAAACGTATTACTGTATGAATAATGGACGCATCTATTACAGGCGATGAAGCCGACACAGTACCGCAAGAGGAAGTCGAAGATTTAGTCATTCAACTGTGTGAACTAGTCAATGAGAAAAATGACTTGTTCAGAAAACAAACTGAATTGATGTACATGTAAGTAACACAACAAGCACAACTTGGGAGAGGCTTATGTCCACTGGTGGACGGTGGATAGGCTGAATAAGTTGATTGATTGAAGTAAATACTACCACATGCATGTCTGACTATGGGCAATGCTTCTTGTTAATGTCCCAATTGACTTTACTTTTAATCCCAGTAATGTATCTCAGCAATTTGCCGTTCTGGTGCAAGGCTCCGCTTTACACCTAAGACAGTTTGCTTCAGTCAAAAGGCAATTCTTTCACTTTAATTATGCCAACTAACCTCTTCAGGCAACCTGATTATCGGTATTGTGATATTAGTGGATACTTGGATAGTTCCTGATATATTCCGTCGGTCACACCTGTCGATACCCGAAGAAATCAATGGGAATTATGGAAAAGACAACTTTTATAACAATATTAGTTAGCCGCATAGTGTCTTTATCCGTAAATTCATCAACTATCCATTTCTCACAATATCTAGATAAAAGAGATACTAATAATTGGATTTAGGGCTGACTTTCCAATCGTCACATAATGTGTTACCAACGAATAAATTTTACACTAAACAGGTTATGTATAGGAAATCTGTAAAAAAATTAAATTTATTCCCTCGGATAGATTTGTTATGTGGCGATTGAAAAATCAGCCCTTAAACCAATACTGTATTTCAGACGACGCCAACAGCGGTTGGAACAAGAACAAGCTGATATTGAACATGAAATTCGGATCATACAATCCCGGCCCGCTGTTAACCGTATTGATGCTGACAAGGTAACACACATTGGTGTGATCAAATCAAATCAATTTATTAGCTTAAAATGCAGTATAAAAGATGGTACTGATTATATCTTATATTAGTGCTAACACATTCCGCCATATAATAATGGCATGCAAATATAATAAAAGAATACATTAAAATTATAAATTATTAGGGTACGTCCAGATCTGGCGAATGCGCAGCGAATGCGCAGCGAATGCGCCGCTCGCGCACGGTACGTGCATACTACGTACTGTGCGCGAACGGCGCATTCGCCAGATCTGGACGTACACTAAGACAACGACAATTTTTTAAATTTCAATACATTCCTATTTTTTATGAGATATATGTAATATCTCTATCACAATTTCACAGACATATTAGAATCAATTGGATTTAAATTAAATATTAAATGTAATTATATAAATTAATATAGGTAGTAACATACTCTAGTAAACAAATATCATCATAAAGAGCTTACAATGCAATCCTATAATGGTAGGAACCTTGATTAAGCCTATTATAGATTTTATTGTGATTTTACTTGATGTATGTGAGTTTCAATTGAAACGTGATATGCAAAAATGATCCAACTCCCAAAAAATTAGATGGTTAAATTATTCAGATTTGAAAGTTCATTTTTCTTGTGACGGTAACCCATTACTTCATGTTACACATATCATTTTAAAGATAAGTGAATATATTTTTTTGGGATTACTTAATATTTATTTATCAATTTGGCTCCTCAACAATGAGCACACCGCTACATCTACAATTAAACATAATATGTCTTTATTACACGATAATACAGATAATTTTCAATTGTTTGGCGTCAATGCCTTAATTTTGGCCACTTTTTGAGTTCTAAAATTATGATTATCGCTACAGGCTCGAGAGGAAAAGTTGGTATTACGTCTTGTGGAAATAGTTCGCATGCGAGACGAATTAGTCCAGCAGATTGATGCAGAACGGCGCCGAGAGCGTCAAGAAGACCTTGCTATTGCCGCTTCCATCGCCAGTAAGAGAGGTAAATGCAATATTAATTCTACTTATATCCTTTGAAAGCATATTTTACATCTTTAGTCGTGAACACAACGCCCTTTACTTGTTAGAAATAGTATTATATAAGCTCTAAAGATGACTAAATAAATATTGGGCAAAATGCAATTTTAAGGTGAATGCGTTTAATATGAAGCGGCGACAAAAAACTCATGGTATCAAAACACTCGTGTGATACTATTAAAAATAACCAAAATTTGGTTGGAATAGTTTAGTTGGTTTTGCACATAAAAAAACAATTTTTCAAGTTTGATTTCACTTTGAAAACGTAAAGGAAATTTCCTATAAAAACGCTATGTTTAATATCTTAATGTAATATTTTTCATTTCGAAGAACTACTTCCGAAATATTAAAATTTCAATAACGACTATTTTTTAGAAGCCCATAACTCATAGACATAAGTCTATGCCATAACTCGACAAATAAACATGACACGAAAAAAAATTGGTGTTTTCTTTTTCACACCTACTAGATGTACGAATAGACCGAATATGAACGAATTCCAAAACGTCAATTTTTTTTTCGCTGTCCTCTTCCCTTGAAGTTCCCCTATATTTATTAGAGTTGCACGTGCATAAAGTCTCTCATTATGGTACTATTTTAGAATTCATAATCAAAACTACGATACTATGAGTGTAGATACCTAAAGATATTTTTTTGCCCGATACGCTCCTATTACGGTGTAATAGACAGACACCTTAACCTGTAAACAAACCTTAGACTAGGCGTGGGCAAAGTGTATCATTTTAGTGATTGGAACATTAGCATCTTAGCACTGATAAGTTTTAATCGGATCATCGGCTCAAAGGATATAAAATGCCGTGTGTAACTCTTTACGGAACCAACTCACTGATCCGGATAATTGATATGCAAAAACTACCTTATTGTATTTGCTATGTAAGCGCCTTAGTGGTCATTTTTACGTGCATGGATAACGACAACGAAAAACTGTGAGAGAGTGTGAGTGATACACATCTCATTTGGTAACTCTTTCTGACTTGTATAGATTGTAATATGTCACCCACTCACTCGCGACCCGCGAGTCAGTAGTGAAGTATCTTAGTGTCTGTCTCGCCTCTCGCTCACTGTTCAGTGGCCTCGCAAGTGAAGCGTCGCGCGGAAATAGCACAGATCAAAGTAATGTTTCAGATCCAAATGATACATTTGAAACGTTGTTAATGGACCAATCTTTTGTATCACTTCAAAGATCAATCACCAATCACTGATCAGATGATCAGTGAGTCGGTTCCGTAAAGAGTTACATACGCCTACCTTAGAGTATTATCTAAAAGCATTTTTTTTAACAATGTATCGATAAGGTACAGTTAATTATTATACAGGGTTATATGTAAAACACCGGCAATGCTTTAAGGGGTGAAACTACTCATCAATATGAACATATTTTACTATGGGACAAACCATGAAATCGCGAAAAAAAATTCAAACTTTTCATACAAAAGATTAACCTTGCTCCATCAAAATGTATGAAAAGTTTAATTTTTTTTTCGCGATTTCATTGTTGGTTCCGTAGTAAAAGTTGTCCATATTGATGAGTAGTTTCACCCCTTAAAGCATTGCCGGTGTTTTACAAATAACCCTGTATAATAAGATAATTACTAAGC
This sequence comes from Allophyes oxyacanthae, assembly GCA_932294325.1. NCBI lineage: Eukaryota > Metazoa > Arthropoda > Insecta > Lepidoptera > Noctuidae > Allophyes > Allophyes oxyacanthae. Next base: position 10,415,373 of record OW028613.1, on the reverse strand, counting down.
ATGATTCTTACTTGATAAAATTTAATATTTAAATCCATTTCAGCTCAAAGAAATAGCGAATCAAATAGTTCATCAATGAAATCAGTAGAAGTATTACCAACACCCAAAAAGAGTAAAGTAAAGGACAAAGTTAAAAAACAATTTAAGAAAGCCAAGCATTCATTTATTGCAAAGAAAAAAGAAGAGTCAATTGACCGTAAGGAGGAGAAACCAGATAAGGAAAAAAGAGTTAAATGATATAACTATTTTTATGAATTCTGACACATAATTTTACAAATTTTTGTATATTAGTTAATCAATATTTATTTATGTACGGATCTAATACTATTATTTTATACGCTGTGGCGTACTGAAAGTACTTATAAGTAAGACTGAAAACATTCCACTAAATATATTTATTGTTTATATTTATATAATGAAATAAATAATTGAAAGAATATATTTTATTTCTATGTATTATACAAGTTGAACTATAAGAACAAAAGTTAATAATAATTTCAGAAACTGGAATGTGAAAATTACGTGCCAGAATTAGAAATGTATAGATATTATTTTTTTAAGCATTGATCTGTTGATTATCTTTAGTTGTGCCAGCTGTTAACTGGAGTTTGCATAATTATATAAATAAAAATTATAGTCATAACAATCTGCACATTATAATATTGATTTCAATTAACACCAAAATAATATTTTATTTGCTTTTTGAGCTAACAACTTAATAGTCGTGCCTAAATGTTATATTTATTTATATAGGTACTTGAATTAAGTTTCGATAATAATAAAAGAAAATATTTTAACCCTCAAACAGGTAAAAAAGATAATTATTATAATTTTATATCGTTAAGTTTTGTAATGTATTATTTCATATTATGATGATAACATTGTGTACTTAACTAACCTATTAACAAATACCTAGTGGTAGCAACAACACGGATAAAATAATAAACTGACAGTATTATACCTTACTCACTTACACATTAATTACGTGTTGTTTTATTATAAGCCACATCTAGGACTAAGTTAATGAAATTCCGTCACTAAAAATTTATATGTATCTATTTATTATCTACTTATAAAATTACTTTGACACAATCCAATACATATTGCCGTTTCTAAAACACGACTAAGTTTTTTAACACTATCGGATTGAAAGGATTCCTTCGGATGTCAAATTAATTTTTAGTTTGATTTCAACGGAATCGGCACCAATGATTTGAGTTGCGTCGCCTAAACTATTCCTATGAAGTACTACACATTATCCAACATGTTATATATCAAGTCCTTATTTTGTAAGTAATGTTTATGCGTCTTACCAGTCATGAAAACGCGCGGTGCGTTTTTTTTTTTTTTTTTTTTTATATCTTTATTTGAAGAAGGTTTGTTCATACATGAACATGTCACCTCCATAAAGCAACAAAACAAAACTTAACACTTTGGAACTAATATTAAATTATAACTAACTTAAAACTATAGAGGAACGATTTTTAATGCCGATCTGAGTCAGCTTATACACTAATTTAGCTTCCTCTGATAGAGGTAAAGACAAAACAGTGTTACACCATCCCACGTCATAAGGAACCACATCAAGTTCGGTTCGCATATGATGTCTAAAAACTTCGTTCCTGGCACATTCCATTATGATATGATAAACATCCTCAATCACCCCACATTCATCACAATCCGAAGAACTTGCTTTTCTCATCAAATGTGCAAACTTATTTAATGGAATGTGACCGGATCGAAGTCTGAAGCTCGTTACAATATCATGCCTTCCCACATTACTCCTATCAAACCATGGAACTCGAGGTAAAGTAGGCTGCATAGTCCTGTACCAAATACCTTTGGTTAAGGACCTTTCATCAAAATATTCCGACCATATTTTGGTACAGTACTCTTTAACATTTCCCAACAGATTTGTATAATAGGGCAAACAACATAAACCCACACCTTCAACCGAGGCTTCCTTAGCTAATTTATCGACTAGTTCATTTCCCGCTAAGCCAATGTGGGAAGGTATCCACTGCAGAACTACATTTATATTTTTTGATCTTAAATCATATATACTATTTAAAATATTATATGCCAATGGAATGCCTCTTACCATAGCAGAGCATCGCTCCAAATGTTGTAATGCACTTTTAGCGTCCGTAAATATAACAAAATTATTTATATTATTTATTGATTGAATATATGATAATGCCTCCGCAATGGCAATGAGCTCAGTATACATAATTGATATATTGTTTATTATTTGAAATTTCATGTGGTTTTTCGTTTGAACATCTAGAAAAGCAGCACCTATCTTCTCTTTATCTTTGGAACCATCTGTATAAATTTTATAAAAACTAGAATATTTTCCACGTAAATATTTATTACATAACAAAAGCAAATTCTGATTATTGTACTGACGTTTAGGTTTAACTAACGATTCGATATGAGGGATTATAAAACTTGTATCTAGATTAGTAATCCAAGTGGTTAAGGTAAACATTTCCAGTTGTTTACTTGAATGAATAGGCAATAAATTAAAATTATTGTGAATTGTTACTAATAAAGGTATTTTTTTACGTCTCCAATATAAGTTTTGACATAAATTAGAGAGTTTACTTAATATTGATATTAAACTGTTTTGAACGAGGGATTTTGACTTTAACCAGAACTTTCCAGCTAAATAAGTACGACGAACAAACAAAGGTTGTAACAATAATTCCGCCTCCATAACGTGTATCGGTGTACTTTTAATAAATCCACCTATTAAACGCATATATTGGTTCTGAACTTTATCTAATTTTGCAATGTGACTTTTACAACTAGTGTCATATAGAAAACTGCCGTAATCTATACGACTTCGGACAATAGATATGTATAGACGCCTTAAATGATAAGGATGTATACCCCAGTCCGACCCTATCAAGACCTTAAATATATTAACAAAATTTAAGCACTTTTCTCTAACTTCATTAATGTGTTTGGACCATCTCAATGAGCGATCCAACCACATACCTAAGTATTTAATATTTTGAACGTTTTCTAATTTAACTCCATTTATGTACAAATTTAAATTTTCTCTAAGCTGCCCAGTTTTAAAGATACAAACCTTACTTTTGCTTGGAGAGGCCTCTAAACCTAAACTTGAAAGAATTTTATGAGATATATCTAAAGAATTTTGTAATGCTATAACACCATCGGTAACACGATGACAAGTATTATATAACACAAAATCATCAGCGTATTGAGAGATAAAGATATGTTTTTCAACATATTTACAAATGTTAATTGTTGCCACATTAAATAGCAAAGGGGATAGAGGGTCCCCTTGCGCTAATCCCCGGCCAGTCGTTCTAGTCAGAAATCCATCTTTTGTCTGTATTTTAAGATGTCTCTCGCTCAAAAAGTGCCACAGATAGTTACATATCTTGGCTCCAGCTTTTAATTCATGTAAAATATTGAGTAGTACAGAAATATCAACATTATTATAGGCATTATCAATATCAACAAAACAACAAATAGTGTGAAGTCTGTCTGAAAACCCCTTTTGAATGCGAGAAACTAAACAACTTAAGCTATCCAAGCAACTTCTAGACCTTCTAAAACCAAACACATTATCCGAAAATATATATTTTTTTTCTATAAACCACTCGAGCCTTCTATTTATTAATAAATGAAAAGTTTTGCATAAACAAGACATCAAAGAAATTGGTCGTAATGATGAAATCAGATTGGGATCTCTTCCAGATTTGGGGATTGCTATTATACCAATATCTCTCCATTGTGTTGGCACAAAACCGTGTGATAAAAACTGGTTATATAAATGGAGCAAAATAATTTTACCATTTAATGGCAAATTGTTTATCATGGAGTATGAAATACCATCACACCCAGGAGAAGTATCCTTTGATTTTATACATTTTATTAACTCATGCATGGAGATCTTACTCTCTAATTTTAAATTAAAAATTGAAAATGTTGGTGGACTGGGACTAACATAGTCGGGTGTAAGGCTGCGAAGTAAATTATTAGCTTTAATACTATCCACGTAATTCCTTGGTACTGATGACCTGTAGCCCTTTATCCACTTCATCTTACGCCACATCTCAGATGCTGATACCGTCTCATCAACTGAAGAACAGAATTGATTCCAAGCATTCGTTTTAGCTTGACGTATTGACTTTTGCGCTAATCTTATTTTATCTTGTAATATACTTAAATTAAGAGGAGTAGGGTTTCTGCGAAAATTACCTAATGCTAATCTGCGTACTGCTACAACCTTAGATAGCTCAGGATTCCAAAATGATTTAGAACTAAAATTTGAATTAGGATTTTGATTAATTTTGATTAAAGGAATATGCATATCAGCTGCTAAGTTTATATAATCGACAAATACGTCATATGCTTTTTGAAGATTTTCAGGAAGTGTGAGTTTAAAAAAAAGGTCTTCTAGGCATGAACTATATGAGTCCCAATCAGCGTTTTTAAAATTTCTTTTTATAAACAAATTCGTGTTCATGTAACTTTCACTGGAAATTTTTATCATAAGGTGATCACTTCCAAGAGTTTCATTTAAAACAGACCAATTAAATTTAAGTGCTACATCTGACGTAACTAAGGACAGATCGGGGGAAGATTCTTGCAAAGTACCATCAACTAATTTTACCCGCGTTTTATCACCATTGTTAAGGACCACATAATTATTATCTATAAGGGAATCCAAAATTTGTACTCCTCTACTATCTGTTCTGGTAGACCAATTAAAATGATGAGCATTAAAATCTCCCACTACTAATGTTTTCCTGTTAAAAGCCGATAGTAAATTACTCCAGTCTGAATTACTAGTACGAACTGAAGGTGGACAATAAATTGACAGAATATTCTCTATCAAAGGATAGTTAAAAATTTTAACATGAAGTACTTCTATGCCCGAATTACTTATTTGAAAATCTCCAAACTGAGCTTCCAAAGACTTATGAGTGATGATAGCTACGCCTCCATATGAATCATCCCTATCTCTACGAAATATATTGTAACCACTTATTCTAAGAGGACTATCGGGTTCTAACCATGTTTCGGATATAGCGGCTATGTGTATTTTGTTTTGAATTAATAATTGTGACAAACATAATAATTTAGGTTTAAGGCTTTGGGCATTCCATTGTACAACGTTTAATTTAACATATTTTTTACTTCTGTCCATTAAGAATATTCATAAAAAATTGCAACAACGGTAAATCCGATAAATTATCGACTACTAACAGAATTAACCACTCAATACACAACTTAAATACATTTTTGACTTTAGCCTGTAAAGAACAATTCTTACGGAAAATAACTTCTTTCAATTTTAACAGCAATTCGTCAAAAGTAATCTTACAGTCCGCTTTACCTTTTAATCCGTCTTCTGCTCGTTCATTGTCCCTTTGCACATAGTCACTTTTATAAAATGATGCATCATCTGACTCGTTTCCCAGATAAGAATTCCAATCGGAGAAGTTATTGTCATCGTTTTTTCGCTTTTTCTTCTTAAAAAATCTTTTATTGCTACGTGTGGATTTGTTAAGTTCCTGATTAATTGAAGGAGTCTGTTCCCGATGAACATCTGCCGTAACTTTCACAACTTCTGAAAATGTGGGGATATTCTCAACCAAATTAACGGGTGTATTAATGACTGAACGATGATCGTCTATAATTTCTTCTCTTAAAGTTCTCGGTGACGTAGCTGGCACATACATAGTAATAGCTCTTTTATATGTGCAATTAAACTCCGCCATGATCTCGCGTATTTTTCTTTCTTTAAGGTAAGTAGGGCACGTTTTCGCTAAAGCCATATGCTTCCCAGAACAATTAACACATCTAAAAATATTAGTCTCGCAATTTGAATGATTGCCACAGCATTTGGGACATACGATTTTATTGGAAGGGCATGTCTTGGTAGTGTGTCCAAATCTCCAACACTTTGAACACTGTGAAACTGGATAAACATATGGTTCAACCTTGATTCGTAATCCATCAGTATAAACATACGGAGGTAAAGAATTGCCCCTAAAACACAATCTTATGACTTCACTGGGAACCCATCCTTCTTTAGCGCGACGATTTAATCGCTTAACTGAAATTATTTCCTTTGTGTTCGGACAGGTTATGCTATTCAAAATTTCTTTTTCGTTTAATTCTAGATCCACATCTTTAATAACTCCATGTGAGAAACTAACCTCCATGTCCTTGTGGACTCTCCATCCCGTTTTTAATAAAGCCTCACAGGAACACAGCTTATTCATATTTAAATCATCTTCAAATTGTATGCGGACTCTATAGGGATTCAAATATCGAACTCGAACAATGTTATTTATATTATGAGTTTTTAATAACTTGGCTAAAGCAAAAGATTTAGGTAATTTATTAGTGCAGGAAATTGTAACTTCTATTTTATTACCTTGCCCATTAGTACTGTTAAACTGCCTCAATCTTTTTCCTTGTCCTGCACGTCCTGCAACTGTCCACTCTTCATCTGATTCTTCTTCTTCCCTATTTCGTTTATTTGGTCTATTTATGTTTATATCCCTATATTCGTCCCTCTCCAAAGTATCCATCTCCTTTATCTCATCAATAGATAGGTTCTCTTCATCGGATTGACCACCCATAATGACAAATTATTGTATCGTCCAACAGCAGAGAAAAAACGGCCGCGCACCGCGTAGGTGCGGGCACCGCTTTACTTGAAAACGATTAAAACTCAGGGATCACTACTAATTATTAATAATTATCATTAATTAGCACTTTAATTATTATTATTAACACATAAATAAAATTATTTTATTGGATAAAAATAAAATTGAACTTCCCGCCAATTTTGACAGTTGTCTATACGCGCGGTGCGTTGCAGCGTTAAAAAGCCGCATTGGTGGGAAAATACATAGGACACATGCATAGGCACGGCAAACATTTTCTTTATTTCTATTAACTTATTCGTCGTGTTGCACACATCGCTCGTCGCTCCGCACACGGAAACTGAAATCTAACTTATTCATAGACATAAAGATCGATTTTAGAATTTTGTTAATTTCTAATCGTTTTTTTTAGTGCTCTGGCTTCCTAATATTATGATTTATTCCCAACATTCTCGATTCAGGTTTTTTTTTTTTGTATCAATTCTCCATCAATCATTATCGACGTAAGTAATTAATTTAATTAAAATACAGATTTCCGACAAAAAATTAACAAAATTCTTAAATACATAATCTAAGATCGATTTTCAACCCAATGTACACCGCAGCTTGCCGTCCAGACAGGACAGGCTTTCTTCTGTATAATTGCATCGACATATAACGGGTGATTCTTAGAGGTACTTTTTTATCTATGGATTTGTTGACAGATAAAGCGTCAGTCGTGTTATTCTATCATGATATTTTTGTTCAGTATAGTTTGACATTTCATCATGGAAAGACTTAGGCCGACACAGCGTCTACAAATTATTCAGCTGTATTACGAAAATCAGCTCTCTACGAGGAATGTGTTTCGTGCACTTAGAGCTTAGTAATTTCGCGCTTCGGACCGGTGAGTTAGCCGCCTAGATCCTGTGACATCACACCCCTAGACTTTTTCCTTTGGGGCTATATAAAGTCCAAAGTCTATATGGATAAGCCGCGTACGATTGAGCAACTGGAAGCCAATATTACTCGCGTCATTCGCCAAATACCACTTGAAACGCTCGGACGCGTCATTGAAAATTGGAACTGCAGGATTGACCATGTTAACCGCAGTTACGGACAACATTTGAAAGAAATAATCTTTAAAAAATAAATGTCAAGAATGATTGTTTTGTATGATAATAAAGATAACCCGATACATTTGTAAATATTTTACTTTTTTAGTTTTAAAAAAAGTACCTCAAAATGAATCACCCGTTAGTACGCATTCATTCTACATCACTAGGCTTAAAACAACACAGGTATCTAATTATTAAATTAACATTATAAAATACTTATAAATTCTTGTTCTGTAATGGCATAAAAATATGCACTATAAAATAGTAATTTACTCTATAGTCAATTTAAATACTCGCCTTACGAATTAAATTATTTATACTTTGTTGCAAATAGGTACATTAGATAATATTTATCAAATATATTTTTTACTCTGATAGATTGGCTAAATTATTCTAAAATAAGTAGATTTATTAACCACCTACAGTTCTTGATTATGCATTTGGATACAATGTATATTATTATGTCTACCTTGTATAGGCAGAATGTCCACTCCATAGTTTTAACTACCTACCATTATCACACTGAATTTCATTTTATTTATATGGACAAAACTAATACTGATTTTAGCTTAAGTGCACATGAAATAGCACAAGAAATAAAAAGGATACCCAGTTCAAATGAATTTTATTTCAACCTAGCGACCCGTCCCCGGCTACGCCCGGGTGCAATTTCTTTATCCTTACATTAAATATGAAAGTATTATACATATAAACCTTCCTCTTGAATCAATCTATCAATTAAAAAAAACCGCATCTAAGTCCGTTGCGTAGTTTTAAAGATCTAAGCATACATAGGGACAGACAGACAGCGGGAAGCGACTTTGTTTTATACTAGGTATGTAGTGATAAAACTATTCAATTTATCCACCTTATCAAGCTCTATATTTATGACTAAGGCCCAGATTCGACGACAAAATTATGTGGCGGCGGGCATGTTAGCCGGGATGGACACTGAAATAAATAAGACCCAGAATTCTCTATACCTAATGTCACAAGTTTTGCACTTCCATGACTCACTAGTACCCCCGTTACACTCGGCAAGTGTATGATGTGCATCGAGTCTACGTTCAAACTAAAGTCTGCTGTAGTTCGGTGACCGATTTTAGTTCATCTGAGCTAGGCCTAAATGGGCGCCGGAGTGAAAATTTGTCTCTAGGCGTCTATTTACCACGACAAGCTTACTTTTATACTAATTGGTCTAGTGACTAGACTAATTAGTATAAAAGTACCACTAGTAGACTAGACTGGTAGCTTTCACATAAGATAGCCTATTATAAATCGAGGATTCACGGGCTATTTGTATCTAGGTATTAAGCGACATCCTGGCCGATATTCAGTTAAATACATATTCGGAATTGTCAATTTTTTCTGCGTCGTTTGAGCCCGGTTTCGTGACAATCTGAGCTCTATTTTGTCGCTTGAAACATCAGTAAATTTAGCTCTAGTTTGAACCTGATTTGATTGAAGCGACACAAATTTTATACAATTTTAGAAAAAATGGACTTCATACAGACTAAAGTATTTTGTGATTTTTCCTGACATTTCATAACATAGGGCATTTGAATGTTTTGCCTGCATCTGAAATTCATACTAAACGTCGCTTTCTGCACCTGAAATCCATACTTGATGTCGCTTATATCATTTATCCTGCATCTAATTGTAATACGCATAGGCCTAACCTTTTTTGTTTTTTTTATTAGCGTCGTGATTATCCATCTCTAACCTAACCGCCAATCTTTAACCCAACCAATATACCAACCTATATACAAAGGACATTGCTACGGTTGGCCCCGTCGTCTACAAAGATGAACAATATACTACAATTACAAGTGTATTTTATTAGTACTTATTATTAATTTCATTTTATGCGGACAGTACTTGAATCATTTTTCATTTTAAAAAGTAATCAACTCAATAATGACGTTATCGGAAATGATAGTATCGTCCATATTGTTTTTGTTTGCCAATAGCGTAGTACAATTATTAAGTCAATGAAACAAAATTCGAATAAATAAAAATAAGCTATTGTTTTTTTTAATTTCAAAATTATTTTGATCGTTTATACAACATAAAAACAACATGAACATAACCCAAACATTTTATAAGTAGGTATACCGAGATAAACATACGTCTTTTTCATGGACAGACAAAGGCACTAATCTATACTGCCAAGACTTGTTTTGTATTTTCTTTCGTTAATTTAATTTCATTAAATTATTTGTTTTTGTCAACAAATTAACATGAATTCATGTAATTAACAGAACATTAACATAAATACACAAATATTCCGTTTATTATATTTTTAATAGTAGGTTTTACGGCTTCTTCAGTGCGTCTCATTCGACCTGCGCGCGCATTCTTCCACCTGCGCGCGCATACTTCATCCTGCGCGCGCATAGCTAACTCATCCAATCACAAACGAAGAAATACGCAAAATAGGATTTTAACTCTATTTATTTTTTCCTCGCAAGTGTGTTGAAAAACGTCGTATGAAATGCGTGAGCATTGGTCATTACATTCTTGGCTCCATTACGCTCCATCCCTTGCTTTCGGTTCGGGCTGCAATCCAGCCTCGAGTACCTATAATGACTAACTTATGGACTATAGATGTTTGTTCCGGGTCTGGCTGGGTGTGCATGTGTGATATATACCTATCTTAGTAAACTGTCCCCAAGATACAGGACGACTAGAAGGAAGCAACGTTTTAAAAAAAATACTCCATACACTCCATAAATACTCTATACATTTGAAATGCATCGACTGAAATCTTCGTTGTACTGTAGTTGACATGACACAACTTTGGAAAGAAAGCAAAACATAACCTCAAAATAATTTCAATTTTTATGAATAAAAATATATTCAGCACTGTCCGTGTTTTAAAATTGCTTGAAACATATTGTTTTCATCGAGTTGTACATAGTAAGCATAATCTTTGTTTTGTAGACTCCAGGGCTAATCATGTATGGAGCTTTAGCAATGTCCTTTACGGCCATTCAAACCATTAACTTTTAGTGTAAAGTGCTACTAATCATTTTGATCTGCAACTAAATTATATGATACTTCAGGCACACCCGCAACACTTCATACAAGCGAACCCATTTCACTAGGTACACTACAGGCGCACGGCTTGTCTGTACACATTTTGTGTGCGTGCGTAATCGTAGTAGGGCTACCAGCGTATTTGGTCGGCTTCGCGCATGTGCGCAGCGGGCGGCGCGCGGCGACAAGCGACGACGGTAAGCGCACTGGCGCAGTAACCTTGCAGCTTTGCACAGTGTGAGAAATGCCTCAAAAAACGGACATTGCTTTTTTATTCGATTAATCGAAAGTATAAAATATTTTGAATGGGAGAGTAGAACTCTGATCTGAAATATCCTTAAAAGCACGGTAATAACGCACGCACGCACGGTAATAGCACGGTATTATAATTTTCTGGATTTTCAGAAAAACGCAATTATAAAGGATGTAATGAAAATATTTGAACATTCGTTTTCAGGGTTTATTGACACTATATTTAAGGCATTTACAGGCACATCAGAATAGACTTTGCGATAATCGAAAAATAGATAAGTAGGTACGCCTGATTTCATGTTTTTTCCTTTTTATTTTTTCCCTCTGACATCTTTTGTAACTAGCACTTGAAAATCTTAAAACATTCTTCAGAATTGTACTATTAGCTGTAAAAAAAAAATTAGATCCAAATCTATGAATGTCCCTTCTTTACGTAGTAATAGTTAGAATTATTTGCTTCAATTGCTTAAGCTGAATAGCCTGATACTATTTTATTATGGCGATGGTTGTTAATACATTTAGCCTTACACTAAAAACAATACCGAGTGTCGCTTAAATCCTTTTTCCTGAACCTATAATTTACAGTTTATGGCGCTTGAATCATTTAGCCTGTTTCTAAATAAAAGTGAGTTGATGTCATTTTGTATCAAGCGACATTTATTTCTGGTAAATAAGCTTTAAAAAAATGAAAACTAGACTAAATTGTGCGGATTTTGTAAAGGAAAACAACATAGGCCACTTTTTCGTAAAAATATTGATACTTTTTTTTTAATATTATTTTTTCCGAAACAATAAACTTTGAAATTATCTCCTGTAAAGTTCCAAAAATGTCGCATAATACAAATAGCTCGTGTACCCTCGAAATGATCATTACCTACATGTCAAATGATTTTGAACACATAGAGGTTTTGAACATTTATATTTCCTATTTCAGAGCATTCGTTCTTGTTTTTAGATTGTTATCCAGAAAATTCTTAGTGTGTTTAATATTTAATGGTGTTTAGTCTTTTAGTATTTTTTTCATGATTTTAAGACATTAGCTTAACAATAGCTTTTCACCGCAATTTGAATGTAATTGATGTATTTTAAACTTAGATAAGTAGAATAATAACGCATAGAAAGATAATACATGCTCTCCACTAAAAACAAGGAAATAGAAGCAAGAAACGTAAATATGTGTACGTAAGCGGCATGCGTTAGGTATATGGCTTCGCGACACGCACACATAATTACGTTTTTACGATCAACTTTACCATTTATGGCTAACTTTGGTTTCCCTCACTATGCGTTCGCGTACTAGGCTTCTATGCATTATTATTCTAAGCTTAAACCATTGCATCAAACCAAAAGATCAAGTCTTAATTTACTGATAGACGTTTTATCTATCATAAACCTATACAGGGTGGAGAAACCACATATTTGATATCATGTTCTGAAGCCGAACTCAAAAAATCTGAGGTTTTCAAGAAGTAATTTTTTTTTACAAAATATTTTACTCTTCTAGGTACCTATCATTCGTCGAGCTCTAGGTGAAGGAACATCGAAGTTGAAATTTATGTGACCTTTATCTATTAAAAATAATTTTGATTTGAATAGGTTGGAAACTTTTCAAATTTCGCTTAGATATAGTAATGTGTATAATTAATTATAACATTTGAAATTAGTTCCTGTGGCTAAACTACCGATTGGATTTAATGGATTTTTTGTGTACGGTCACACAACGTGATACCTACCTAAATACGCCTATTCAAGGAACGAACAATCAAAATATGAACAATCATAATATGTCCTTTTGTGGTAAAATCATAAACTTAATGGGTGTGTTCAGTTATTACGTCGGACGACGCTCGACGACACACCAAACGTCCGGGCGATCAGACAAAACCATGCACAAAACTGTTCAATTATTTGAGCGGACGTCGTCGGGCGATCGCACTGGTCACCCCGTAAAATAGTAGGGTGAAAGACGCACTGCTGTCAACCGACCAATGACTATAGTCATAGGATCCTACAGATATTTTGAGGTCATTCGATTGGTCACTCGCATAACGCAGCTGTGGATCACCCGAAGCCGTGCAATAATTCCCAATGAGCGAGCGACATTCGCACGAGTGATTCACACAGAAAAATCAATTAGGTACTTAACGTAGCCATTATACTAAGTATGGGGATATGGTTAAAATGAGAAACTTATTTCATAACTAGCGAGTAGCGAACCGGCTTCGCATGGGTGCAATTTCTCTACTATCGTTACCTACAATAAACATCAAAGTATTATCATACCGTATGTTTAAGGAAAAAGTTTTTAACGATTTCGGACATTTCTAGTACTGTAATCTCAGTTGGTCCAGTAGTCTTTTGAAATAACATTTTGTGCAAATTGCCCATTTTCTTGCTGACTGCACATTTTTTCCAAAATCTGTGAATGCAGGTCAAAATATCTCCAAAAGTTAAGGACAGTCTCTTAAGAACGTTTTCCTTTAGCTTCAATGGTTAAGGTAGGTACCTGTCCTTACTGCCCCATCTCGAAATTCCAGCCTGTATAAAAACCTTCAAAATCCGGTGCGTGCGACGCAAAGGAGGGTAATGTGTTTATCAGCCCATGTATGTTTGTTCCTTTATGGCGCTCTAGAGACCAAACGCGTGGGCCGATTTTGATGATTCGTCAATCGATTTCTCTTAACCTTGCAAGTGTCAAGACATGACAGTAATCAAAATTCAATATGGCGACAACGGGACGCCATATTGCGAAAAAGAAAAAATGAAAGTCGACGAACTATATCTACATAATTATATTAAGTGGGGTAAGTATCATCGAATAGGTATTTGAAAATCATCTTTAGGTTTCTCTTATAATTTTTCATCCGAATGACCATTTAGGACCTATAACGATTTAAAGTTGGTTAGCAACCATAATTATGTTCCCCCTAGAGCCTAAACGAGTGAACAGATTTAAACAAATAAGATATCTAGTTTTAAAAGCGCAAGTGACTCTGGCTACCTACATGGATTTCGAAAAAAACCAGCATGGCGAATTTTTGCCGCCAGTATAGTTCTCGCAAATCTTTATGAGCCCTGAACTCTCTCTCTCTCCCTCTAGCACCTATAATAAGCGTACTATTATAGGTACTAGGGGAAGAGAGTTCAGAGGGGTCATAAGGGCTTTTTTTCGTGACATGGTCATGATTGGTGTCAAAGTGAAGGGCTCGAAGAGACGATTTCATAAATATGTAAGCATATCTTAAACTAGAATAACTCAACTCAATATGAATAAAACTAAAAAGCTTAAAATAAAACAAATTAGGTACTTAATAAAAAATTATATCCTAGATGCGACTGCATGTTATAATAATTTTTGATAACTGATACTCAGTTTTCTTTTCATCCTGTTTCCATCTTTTTAGTCAGTTTTTTTGCAGTCGGATTGTTTGTTATTTTTTTATTTTAGGGTTCCCATCATTCTTGCGTCCGTGTGCCTGTCTGCCACAGTCGTTTATCTCAGATGCTAGGTATATGACGTAGAAATTACATAGTTTTAGGTAGGTCTTTAAGGAAGCGCACACACTCCTATGTTCAAACTTCTACTTGTTTACCTGCATACTGGCAATTGCACATGAAAATTTTGGTATTGAAACGGTTTTTATGAATAAGGGTAAATCTAGAGTACAGGGTAGAATCTATAATGCTATTGTCTTTTTATTTACCTTTTATTTGGGGATTTCAACATTTTAAACATTCACGTTCATGTTTTATAAAATTCAGGAAGTATACATTCCTTTTGTAATTAGAAATTAATTTTTTATATTTATATAATGTATGTAGGTATAAAAAGTATGTACCTATTCGTTAATTTATTATATTTCATACCAATTGATGTCTGGTAAGTGAATTGTAAGATTTAACTTTCATATAAATAAATTCTTATGAGCAAATCGCCTAAACAGATTATTTTTGTAAATACTAAATAAAGTTGATATAATTATGTACCAACATTAATAACTAGCTAAACCAATATTGGTAAAGTATCATTACCATGGAGGAGAGAAGGGAGCAGAGATGTTGCAACTTGCAAGGCAAAATCTCTATAGAAAGAAGCGTCGCCTAAATGCGGGTGAGGGGTACGAGGTACAGCAATGGCTCCACCCACTATGGAAATCCATCTAGCGGCGAATGGAATTATTATAGCGTAACAGAACTAACTATTTTTCATTTTAGTTCGTATGATCGCCGCTATGGCGTTGCAAAACAAGACTTTTTGTTCCAGAACATTCTACGTGCGTTAGTGTGACGAAACCACAATTATTACTTACTACTCACCGACAGATGGTACATTTTTCTTATTATAATTTCCTTTTATTTCATGTAACTATGTAATAAGTAAAATGAACTAAAACAACTTATTCGTGCCGAATTTTTTTCACATTATGTATTGATAATGTTCAAAATACGATATCGGTAAGAAATGGTTAGAATACAATATCTATTTGACGACAGATGTCCCTAGCTGCACCCTACTGATGAAACGAAAAAATATACATTTTAAAATGAAAATATGAATATATAGGACTTAAACATGAAATATTATACAAGCTATATGTTTTCGTTTTGAACCTGAATAATTTTTACATCCAACAACAGCGCCCTTCATTGTTGAAACAATTAAAATAGTCAAAATCTATTAGAATCACACAGAACCGAACGCGGTAACGATTCACTTGAAACTAAGGTTTGGCCCCGCCCACTAACGGACGTCATGGGCTCGATTGAAGGCGCATAGCCTAATTGCCTTGTGCCATCTCCGCTCCCTTCTCTCCTACGTGATCATTACAGATACAATATTAACCTAACATGTACAACATCATTATTATTTATAATATATACTATAAATCATGTGCATAATTATTGTCTATTTCAATTCGTAAATTACTTTGTTTTGATTTACCTAATTTATCTCTAAGGTCATCAGATTTCTTGTGCTTTCTTGACTTCAAAATTTGGCGTAAGTCACTCTGAACACTTGAACTACTAGTATTACTTGGTTTCATATCTAATCTAGACCACACACTGTTTGTGCTATTCACTTTATGCACTCTACTCATGACGTTACTATCAGAATTTTCAGATGACTCATCACTTGAAAAGCTTAAATCTCCTGAAGGAATAACTTTCTCACCTAACCGAGACTGTATGCTGTGTTTCTGCTTGTAAGAGCTGTGCTTTTTAAATTTATCTGATAGCTTTGTATTTTCCCTTTGGCTATAATTACTTCGAGAATTCTCTACCTCAATTGACAATGCTGAATATCCATCAGAATCCTTGGAATGTTGTAAAGCTAACTTTTTCTTTTGCCTTGATTCTTCATCGTCTGCATGCATTCTCATTCTGGGTGCCTTAGATTTTATTTTCCATTCTGAATCAGAATCACTGTCTTCAGGTTTTTCATCTTTGTAATCATCACTATCTATGTGTCTTTTTCCAAGTCTACTAGCTAAACTTTTATTTTTTATTTTTACAATTTTATCTGGTTCTTCCACATCATCTTCATCTTCATCCTTATATCTAGGCTTGCGTTGAAAAATTTCCTGATGGTCATAAACACCCCATGATTTACATAAATCACCCCATGGATTCTTACTGACTGAATCCATACTTTGGTCATAGTATTCATCAACCTTTTTACTTTGTGATTTCTTTTTAATGATTTTCTTGTCTCCATTTGTAGCAAATCGCATTAATATTAAGTCTTTTTTTGGATGAGGCATACCTTCTCTCCAATGATGGTTTGGTTTATCAGCAAGTATTTGCTTTAAATTCTCATCCCTTATTTCTCTGGAATGGACCAATAGTGCTAATGCAGCTGAAATGTGATCCTGACAGACAACATTACCTGAAAACAGGAAATTAATGGTTAAAAATTAAGAAAAATTCAGAATTCAAAATATAAGTTTATAGTTTGTGATGGAATTTAGTGTGTCACAAAATTAAACTTTAGGTACAAAAATTAAGTTCAAAAACTAAAACTCGACTACTGAAAAATGAAACAAGAAAATATTAATACATATTCATAGTGATGCCACTTTGCCCTAAAGCTTATGATCGCTTACTACTATTAGACTATATTGTTTTGTTAGGGTTGGTTATTTCGCAATTTTGTCATTTTTTGCATCAGTTTAAACAGTTGAGCCAATAATTTCTCACATTTCGTAAAACTTGACAAATCAAGTATTTGCAATTCTACTAATATGAAGTGGGATCCTTCCAATGATCTTGAAAATTGCCTAATTATATAAAGATTTGCCTAATTATATTACAACACCTATACCACAAGTCTCATAGCTCATAGGTGTTTAAAATTGTATGTAAAAAAAACTCATATTACAAGTTATGAATAAATCTGATCCATGGGTGCACAACTGCACACTCTGAATTGAACCCATGAACTACACTTGTATGTCAGGGCCATAACCACTGGGCCACAATTGCTTTACTTATCTAGAGGTTACTTACATGAAACTTCATCTATCCATTCTAAGGATAATGGTTTATAATCTTCTAAATATTGGAATATTTCTTTGGTAGTAAGTCCATCAACACCATTCAAATTAATAGAATCAAAACGAAAATGCCTCTCATTTCCACTTTCTATAC
The DNA here is from genome assembly GCA_932294325.1 of Allophyes oxyacanthae. Taxonomy (NCBI): domain Eukaryota; kingdom Metazoa; phylum Arthropoda; class Insecta; order Lepidoptera; family Noctuidae; genus Allophyes; species Allophyes oxyacanthae. The sequence goes on along the minus strand of OW028613.1, from coordinate 10,397,675 downwards.
CAAAATTTGAATACAGTTCATCTATTTGTCTTTGTGTGATAACTCTGTTCCCAGTAAGATTTAAACCAAATCTTTTTGCTCTTTCTTCTATTTTAGAAGCATCCACCTTCTCCAATTTTCCAATGATTAAGCCAGCTTTGTCAGCTTTATACACCTGGATATTCAAAGAAATATAAGACATCTTTCAAAGTCCAAAAGTGTGTGATTTTTTGCTAACTACATAGCATCACCCGTTGCATTGTTGTTCACCCCCTTTTTGACCAATCAATATAATATTCACAAGTTTGAGCTGAGGCTGAGTTCAATAGAGCGTACTAAGAACTTGCTCAAACTTTGCTTTAGAATTAGGTAATTTCTTTAATGACATTGTCGTTCTTAGAGCATGCTCAGCACTATTTCAGGATGTTTATGGCTATAAATTTCGAATCAACGAACAAACAGACCATATGAAACATATGAACGCTTAGCAAAGTTTCAAGTAAAGTCTGAGTCAAGAAGAAGTATGCACTATGGATCTGGGCTTTGGATTGCTCCAGGAAAACCCATTTAAACTGCCTGACCTTGGTATAGGGCCCAGGAGCTCATGCTTGGGTCCACTAGAGTTTAGAACTCTCCAATAAGGCAGGTAAGAGGGAAAATAAATTACCTACTAATTATGAAAACAATAAAACAATGGTTTTGAAAAAAACCCAAACTCATATCTACTTTGGAAAGAACATCTGACAGCAAATATAAATATAAAAGATATTGTAACAAGACTACAACTACTGCTAAGGCATATAGGTTTCAGGTAGATACTAACCACTGTACAGTTCTCAGTAAAAGAAATTGGTTCTTTTACATCATCAACAAGCATTGCGTTATCATCACTCATTTCACCATCTTCCCTATCCATCGTGTTAAATGACATGAATTCGTTTTATTAATGTAAAAACTCAAGCTTCTATTTTACGTAGGTATCTTCTAAATGGGAATATTTTGTCCAAATCACAGAATAATAAAGATATGGTCCAAATTAGCAACGCCACTATTTTTTACTTCTAACAGTAGGCAATAGGCACGAGCCAACGTGCACGTAGGGATGATCGATATTCATCGATGTTCGATAAACATCGATGTTTAGCAGAAAAATATCGATATTATGTATAAATCATCGATATTTTAAAATCATTTCGTCATACAGTGACAACGATAAAATCATCAATGCCTAAAATCATAACTCGGTGATGACCATGACTGTGACATGACATGACAAAATGACAACATGCAATGTGTGAATGCGGTGACAGTAAGAGAAAAATCATTGATGATTTTGTCATTGTCCCCATCATCGATATTTTTATGTGATTGTCATGTAGTCATGGATATTAAAAAAGCATCACTCGGCCCATTTCTAATATCGGCCTGGCAGTGCTCCCAACTTAGGGGCTTTCCCCCCAAAGGACAATGCAACCTTTTGGCATCATTTTTTTTTTCTTTCGCCAATACTGAAACTTTGGTGATAAATAACGGACTATATAAGTAATACATAGAAGAAAAAATTAAGTCTCTAAGTCGTAACCTACCAGAGATATGACAGTTGCTCTTTTGTTCTTAACAGGCGGTTTTGGAACGAATTTCAGTGCGCGTAGACGCAGCGTCGCCGTCGTGTCGTGTCGGAGTTTGTCATTTAATTTCCCTTCCCTTTCCCTAACCCCCTTCGGGTTATTAAAGACAAGAAGGAAGGGTAATTAAATGACATTGATGCACTCACTCACCTTCCAGTGTTCGGATTGTGAGTACGTACATTTTCTGTGATTGGTTTGCGATACTTTACGACTTGGCTTGTTTTATATTTTGGACTCTCGTGTTTTAATGTGTGACCTGGCTGTGCTTACTGTACTTTGATTTGTATATACAAATCTTTTATGCTACGTGACGTGACGCGATATTTGTGTTCATCGTAATGGCGGCAAGGCAAAGACGCTGTATCATTTGCAACAGAAGTACCTGCTAATCGAGTTGGCGGCAGAGCTGGCGAGTTGCGGTTTTATAACGCAGATGATGTTTTTATATTAAATAGAGGGTTTCGCGATGTTATGGAGGGCCTTAGAGCTGCAAAATCCCGCGCGTACATGCCTCTTTCTAAAAATATGGGTGAGACACAATTGACTACTCAGCAGGTTAATTATTCTAGACGGGTAACACTGTACGCATGAGTTGTCGAACTGTCAATGGAAGTTTTAAAAATCAGTTTCGACAACTTAGAGGTCAGTTTTTTAATAGAGGTGCAGGTCATCTGTGTGATGAATTTAGAATAGCTGCTGATATGTTAAATGCATTCGGCAAACCATTAACGGACCATCGGTTGATCGAATCAATAGTCAATAAAAGTAATAACTGTTGAAATTAGCACAGCACTCAAAAGAGGCCGCATGTTAATGTTTTGTATTGTGGACCTTTTTTCCTATTTTAGATTCTATATATATTTTTATGAAAAAAAACTGTCAGCTGTTGACTTGTGAAAATTTCTTCTTCGAGAATTGTAAAACTAATTCTAAATATATTTGTACGGATGTTTATCAGTGTGTTCGTTAATACAACTCGATATCACCTCAACAAATTGGTAGCAGAGCGTGGTTAAGTGGTTCGGTACTCCACGAAATAAAATGAGTACTACCACTTCGTACCACAGGATCGATAGTTTAACAAAAGACAACTACGATACGTGGTGTGTACAAGCGCAAGCTGTATTAATAAAAAATGGCTTGTGGGAATACACAAACAGTGATAAACCACCGTCCAATGAAGAAGAAAAATCAAGTTTCATAAAAAAGGATTTGCTTGCGAGGTCAGAACTTCTACTTCTCATATCGCCATCTGAACTCAAACTGGTGAAAGGATGTAAAACATCTAATGAGCTGTGGAACAAATTAAAAAGTATTTATAAAAGTACAGGACCAGCTAGAAAAGCAACGTTATTGAAGCAATTAATCCTAAAAAAGGCAGAAAAAGAAGATGTAAGAGAGCATCTAAATAATTTCATGGAAATAGTAGATAAATTAGCCGACATGGGCATAGAACTACATCCAGATTTATTAAGTATAATGATGCTGTATAGTCTTCCAGTTTCATACGAGAATTTTCGTATTGCTGTGGAATCCAGAGATACCTTACCGCAACCCGAAGAACTGAAAATTAAAATTTTCGAGGAAAGTGAGGCACGAAAACGTAAAGATCCAGATAACCATGATGATGCGCTCTTCACAAAAAGAAATGGGAGATATTGTCAAAAATGCAAGAAGAAAGGCCATACCACTCAAACATGCTGGAGTAAGAAAAAGCTAAATTTTAATAAAAATAACAAACAAGAAAGTAACTATACTGTATGTTTGAAAACCAGCAAGATAGATACCCCACAAAATATATGGTGTCTAGACAGTGGGTGCTCTTCCCACATGTGTGGAGAAAGACAGTTATTCAATAACGTTGTTCCAGAAAACGGAAAGCTAAAGTTAGCATCAAAAGAACACACAATGTCCATTATAGGAAAAGGGAAGGTAACCTTAAGTGCTGATGATATGAATTACAACATTCATGATACTCTGTATGTGCCTGATCTGACAACGAACCTAATGTCTGTTGGGAAAATAACAGATAAAGGCAACAAAGTTCTATTTGAAAAGAATAAGGCAACCATAATAGGACAAAATAATGTAGTTAAACAAATTGCAAAACGAATGAATGGATTATACTTCCTCCAATTTGATGCATCGGATGAGACCGCAAATTTAACTCCTGAAAACGACAGTAAGATAATGATATGGCATAAAAAGTTAGGTCATCTGAATGAAAGAGACTTAAAGCTATTAGAAAAAGAAAACCTGATATACGGAATAGATCTCGATAACAAGAAATTAGAAGAATGTGAGACCTGTATTAAAGGAAAATTTTCAAGATTGCCATTTCCGAAAACTGGTTATATAAAAACATCAGAACAACTGCAAGTCGTACACAGTGATGTATGTGGCCCATTTGAATGCGAGTCACTGGGTGGATCTAAATACTACGTGACTTTTATCGATGACTATACAAGGTATTCCTATGTATATTTTATTGAGAGAAAAAGTCAAGTTTTGGAAAAGTTTATTGACTACAAAAACGAAGTAGAAAACTTCATTAATAAGAAGATAAAAAGCTTGCGATCAGATAATGGAAAGGAATACATCAATAAAGAATTTGATGCATATCTGAAGCAAAATGGTATTAAAAGAAGTTTAACTGCCCCATATACTCCACAACAAAACGGGATAAGTGAGAGAAAAAACAGAACTCTGATGGAAAGAGCCAGATGTTTAATGATTGAAGCGAATGTGCCTAAAAGCTTGTGGGCTGAAGCGGTATGTACTGCTAATTACCTAATTAATAGAAGTCCAACAGCATTATTGAATGGAGATACACCATTTAAGAAATGGGTCAATCGAACACCATCTGCAAACCATCTACACATTTTTGGGAGTAAAGTTTTTGTTCTGAAAAAGAATAGAAAAGGTAAACTAACTGATAAAGCTAAGGAAGGAGTATTTATGGGATATGCTGAAAATGCTAAAGCGTTTCGAATTTACATACCTGAAAAGAATACTGTAATAATTAGTAGGGACGTAAAAGTCATAAATAAAATGTTTTTTGAAAAGAAGAATATAAATTATGATGACTTTATCGAACAACAGCAACAGCAGCAACCAGAATCTGAAAATGATAAAAACCAAGAAGTTAAGGTTACAGATAAGAAAAATAAAAGACGTAGAAATAAGAATCTTATAAAAGAGATAGAAGTTATCACCCATCATCAAGGCATAGATACTGAAAATGTTGTAACCGATTCCAGTCAAATTCATGATCCTCAAATCGATGATGAAGAAGTGTATGAAGATGCACCTGAATCTGAAGCAGATACTTCAAGTGAAAGACCACAAAGAGTAAAAAAGCAACCTGTATGGATGAAAGATTACGTATCAGAAAATGAATTGGAAGAAGGTTTACTATCATCAGATATATGTTACTTGTCTGAAGAAAATGAAAATAATGAAGATTGGAGTGAAGCTATAAAATCCGAAATCAGAGCTCATTTGAAAAATGGCACCTGGAAAATAATAAAGAAAGAAAACAACGTGAAACTCATTGACTATAAAATGGTTCTTAGAAATAAAATAAGTCCAGATAATAAGGAAACAAAAAAGGCCCGACTAGTAGCTCGAGGTTTTACACAAAGGCCGGGTGTCGACTACAGTGAAACGTTTGCACCTGTCACAAAGCTGAGCTCAATCAGATCCGTTATTGGTATATCTGTTGAAGAAAATTTACAACTTAATCAAATGGATGTTACTACAGCGTACCTAAATGGTGAACTGAAAGAAAACATTATAATGAAATTACCTGATTATGTTGAACGATATGTCAGAGAAATAATGGTTGAAGAATGTGAATCGGATGATCTGAGCATTTATAATAAAGCCAGAGACATGTTAATAGACATGCAAAGCATAGAAGGCGAGAAAGTTTGTCAACTCAAGAAAGCCCTCTATGGACTTAAGCAGGCAGGGAGGCAGTGGTACACTAAACTCGACACAGAACTAAAGAATATTGGTTTTCAAGCATCAAAAGCTGATCCATGCGTTTATGTACTCGTGAAAGGAGGAGTAAAAGTTATAATCGCTATCTATGTTGACGATTTATTAATTGCCTACTCATGTCCAAAGAAATTAAAAGAAATTCAAGATCGATTAAGAAATAAATTCGAAATAAAAGATTTGGGAAGACCGAAACGTTTAATTGGAATAGAGCTAACATTCAAAGATGGACAAATAAAACTAAGTCAAGAAAAGTATATTGAAAGTACGTTAAAGAAATTTAACATGGAAGAATGCAAGCCTACAACCACACCTATAGAACCAGGTCTGACATTAAAAGAAAATAAAACAGAAGGAGAATTGCCTTACAAAAGCCTAATAGGTTCTTTAATGTACCTAGCTGTAGCAACTAGACCAGATATCGCGTTTGCAGTAAGCTATTTTTCACAATTTAATAGCGATGAACATTTCAAAAGCGCGAAAAGGATACTGAGATATCTTAAAGGAACAAAGGATGTTGGTCTAATATACAAAAAGACTGGAAAAGTTTTATACGGCATGGCAGACGCTGATTGGGGTTCAAACAAAATAGATCGAAAATCTTTCTCAGGATATTGTTTCATGTACGCAGGAGTCCCCATCAGCTGGGCATCAAAGAAACAAAGGAGCGTCGCGCTTTCAACGGCTGAAGCTGAATATGTTTCAATTACGGAAGCCGCAAAAGAAGCGATGCATCTAAAGTCTTTATTCAAAGACCTGAAAATAGAAAATATAGATAAAATTACAATTTGGAATGATAACCAAGCAGCACTTAAATTAAGTCAGAATCCTATAGTGTCTTCTAGATCGAAGCACATTGATTTGAAGGTGCATTTCATAAGAGATTGCATTGCGGATGGAGTACTAGAAGTGAAGTACAAGCCAACTGAAAATATGGAGGCGGACATACTTACGAAAGGTTTGGCTGGACCACGTCTTTCACAACTGAGGAAGAACATGGGACTATCTGATTAGTGTTGTGAGGAGGAGTGTTGAAATTAGCACAGCACTCAAAAGAGGCCGCATGTTAATGTTTTGTATTGTGGACCTTTTTTCCTATTTTAGATTCTATATATATTTTTATGAAAAAAAACTGTCAGCTGTTGACTTGTGAAAATTTCTTCTTCGAGAATTGTAAAACTAATTCTAAATATATTTGTACGGATGTTTATCAGTGTGTTCGTTAATACAACTCGATATCACCTCAACAATAACTAATAACACTCAAGATCATAAAGATCTCAGGCACTACGTGGATCAAAGAAATGTCAATCACCATCGAGTCGATTTTGAGCGTATGGTGGCCAATATTCCTGGCCTTGGTAACTTCCCCACAATCCAATTAGATGACTTAATAATACATGAACTAGGAACGTATCAATTATGTCAGGCTAAGAGCTATTATGGAGAACATTTAAGAAGCGATGGTTCGTTCATTATCGAACTACATAGAGAGGACACGTTAAATATACGTGCATTTGAAAGATATAATTTAATAATGCACAATCCTTGGCGTTTACGTGGTCGTATCCAGTCTCTATATAGAAGGCGACAATCATACTTTGTTTACCTATTTTTAGAAGGTGCAAATGAGGGCATAAACGCCATAAAAGGGCAATATTGTTCATGCATAGTCTGGAAAATGACACTTGGATTTTGTTGCCACGTGATTTCTATAATAAGGTATATGAGCTGAGGAAGATATCAACAAAACTTGACTCCTCCAGGTCCATTTTTAGTTATTATTATAAGAAATGAAATTGAAAATGAAACTGATTATAGTGACAATTAATAAAGATGTTTTATTTATAAACTAGCTTCCGCCAGCGGCTGCGCCCGCGTGATATCTTTATAAATTATAGCCTATGTTACTCACAGATAATGTAGCAATCTGCTGGTGAAATAATTTTTAAAATCGGTCCAGTAGTTTTTGAGTTTATACATTACAAACAAACATACAAAAAATCCAATCTTTTCTCTTTATAATATTAGTTTAGATAAACACGTTTTATTTGCCTTTTTGCTACCAAAACCCCAAATCCAAATGTTGGTAATCTGAGTTAGTAAATAGATATAGAAGTGAGTCGGACTGCATGAGCTGGTAGCGTAGATGTTATTACAAAACAGTGTCGATCATCGTTAACAGATTTTCGGGCTTTTGACTGTTAACTTATAACCACTGCTATAGTCGTTCGTAGGTATATGTATATAAAGGCACGGAGGAGTCTTGATATGTAAACCTAAAAAACTATCAACCCGTGCTGCTGTTACTTGCCACAAGGTCCTCTGAGCACTGTTATTAACAAAACACTGTCGATATTCACCTAAGTCGGTGTATATTGTTTTTCCATAAAAATAACGCCTGATTTGAACAAAATAGCAACTGTCATATCTCTGGTAGGTTACGACTTAGAGACTTAATTTTTTCTTCTGTGGACTTCATATATAGTACTCTAACTAAAACCTAAGTTTCATTACTGGCGAAAGAAAAAAAAAATGATGCCACGGGTCCATACTAAAGGTTGCATACCCCTTTAGGGGGTAAATAAGTTGGTTGGGATTTTTTTAGGGGTAATTTTAGGGATTTTTTTATTCTTGACTTTTACTGTGAAGTTTATAATGATTGTGACGCATTTGGGTGTAAACTTTTTGAAAATGTTTCAATTATTGTATAATATTTCAATTTATTTATTATTTTTACAGAGTATTATTTTTTTTGGGGGATTTTAGGGGTTTTTAACTTTAGCTTTGGGGATAAATATTTCTGAGAGTTGGTAACACTGGCCCATCGATATACTCTAAGTCATCTAACGTGAATTGGGTGTATGTCCAATATCCAATATCCAAATATTCAATATCCAAAGTTAGCTAAGAAAGTAGCCATTAAATATTGCACAGCTACTTCGACAGCTTTGGAGACATTTTTTGCAGTGTACCAAAAAACACTGGGAATGTTATTTTTTTTTTTTTTCTAGTTTGCGTAGTAAATACGTTTAAAATATATAAAATAATAAATTGTTTATTTTGACACCTAAAACATTGATGTTTTCGAACATCGATATTTTCCTACCGATATTTATCGTACATCGATACTATTGAATCGATATTATTTCTAATATCGATCATCCCTAAGCAATCCACAAACCGTAGACAGCTCCGTCCACACCACAAACTATTGGTTGAAAAAGCGCGGGAAACGTAAAATACGGCGGTCGTGTATTTTTTCTCTCGTTGAATTTTTATTCAGAAATAAGTTGGTTTGGGTCAATTAGTGTAAATATTTAGTCATATTGTGTATATTTATTTAGTAGTTTAGTTAGTTTTAGTGTATGGTGTATATTTAGGTAAGTTTTTATTGGATTTTTCTTACGGTATGGACCCTCCAGGGGACCCTGGAGGGACTGTCCCATCAGACGTAGCTCATTTCGTTGTCATCTCAAATAATGATTCCACTGTTGATACTGATGGTTCAATCTCAGTAAATACTAAAAGGAAAAGAATATCAGCTCGGCCTACGATTTGCAGGCATTGTAATAAAAAAAGGCGTAAAAATGGCGGCAAAAAAGCGAATGATTGCAGTTGTGATCAAGTGAAGGAAATGGACACTTCCCAACCTCATAGCATTAATCCCACACAGGAATCGTGTTCTCAATCAGTTGATACAAACATAGTTACCCAAAATGAGTCTCTGCAGTCTGCATCTCAAGTTGCTAGATTGACTTTTAACTCTTTAGATGCTGCTCCATACGTTGTTCACATACAACGTGAACAACTAACTCCTGAACAAAATGCGTATCTGAATCCTATTTCCTTTGGGAGGTTTTTAAAACGCAATCATTTTAATAATATTATAAATGGTAGTCTAAAAAAGATTGGGAGGAATAGGTTGACATTAGGCTTTTCGAAATATGAAGACGCCAATTTATTTTTAAGTGACGTAAAACTCAATAAGGAAAATTACAAGGCGTTTATACCGTCATTTTCTATTACTCGCATGGGCGTCGTGAGAGGCGTTCCTGTAGATTGGTCCGATGATGAGGTATTGGAAACAATTTCTGTTCCCATAGGTTGTGGGAAAATTCTTAAAGTTAGGAGAATGAAAAGAAAAACCAATATTGATGGTAATAATATATATAAAAACACAGAGACAGTCATTTTAACATTTGATGGTCAGGTTTTACCAAAACGGGTGTTTATGTGTTATACAGCTTTGACAGTTGACTTATACATATACCCAACTATTCAATGTTATAACTGCTGCAGATATGGACATGTAAAAAGTATTTGTAGGTCCAAGCCTAGATGTTATAAATGTGGAGAAGGACATACAGGTGAGTCCTGTTCAACTCATGAATATGATGTCTCTTGTTGTTTGTGCAAGGGTTCTCATGAGGCTATTAGTAAAAAGTGCCTTGAATTTGAGAGGCAGAAGCTGATTAAAGAGTCTATGTCCAAAAGTTGTATTTCTTATGCAGAAGCTTCTAAACTGCACCCTTTTGTTTCTAGAATGTCATATGTTGATGCCTTAGCTTCTACTCCAATTCTTTCAAATAATTTTTCTTCTCAAATTCCCCATGATAAACCTCCATCAAATCAAACTTTTTCTTATAAAAAATCTGTGTATTCTAAACCTCGTATTCCTCCAAAAACCTCAAAAGGTTATGATCGTCAATCTCACAATGATCTTATCAAGGACTATAATCACTTTTCTTCACCAAGTAATGGTACTGCTCTGATTCCCAAGAATAATTTAACCGAATCAACAAGAGATTTAATCATAGCATTAATCCACTCGTTATCTCAGTCAAATTTAATATCACCGTCCCACGTTGCTTCTGCACCCAACGCAGTTTCTTGTATTTCTTCTATTAATGGACAAGGTAATCCAGTGGAATTGCCGAAGTGTGATTCCTAAAAAGTCTGAAATATATTATATTATTAATAAACATAAACCATGCATTTTTTCACTACAGGAGACATGGCTTAAACCGGACTCTTTATTTAAGATCCCAGGTTATGCATGTCTCAGAGAGGATCGGTCTGATGGGTATGGTGGAGTTGCCTTACTCATCAAACATCCTCAATCTTTTTCTCACTTTTCTATCCCTACTCATAATAGTGATTTTTCTATTATTGCAGCAGTTGTAAATAACATTTGTTTTGTTTCTGTATATATCCCTAGACCTTCTACTTTGATTTTTAATGAACTTGTAAATATTTTTTCTATTCTCCCTAAACCCTTTATAGTATTGGGTGATTTTAATTGTCAACACCAGTGTTGGGGTAGCTCCTCAACCAATAGTTTTGGGATTAATATTCTAGATCTGATTGACACTCATAACCTGTGCATTCTTAATAATGGTTCTCCAACACGACGCACGGCTCCCAATGAAGGAACTAGTGCTCCTGATTTGTCACTATGCTCTAACAGCCTTGCAGCTTCTTTGTGTTGGGATATCTTACCTTCTTCTCATGGTAGTGATCACTTTCCAATAGTAATTTCTTTTCCCTCTTCTAATAAACATTCTTTTAAGCCTCCTCCACGGTTAAAGTATAGACTTGCTGATGCTAACTGGTCTTTATTTAAGGAACAGTTGGACTTGAAAATTTCTGAACTTCCTGAAATAAACTTTGGTGATGAACACTTATGTGCTGAAGCTTTGGCAAAATTAATAATAAAAACTGCAGATAGCCTTTTCCCCATAAAAAATTCAGCTCTTGGTTACATTCCATCTCCTCCATGGTGGGATAGTGATTGTACAGTTGCAATTAAAAAGAGGAAACAAGCAGAGATTCAATACTATGACAATTCCACAGATGAAAACTTCGAAATTGTTTGTAATGCGATTACTGAAACTCGTAAATTATTTAAACAGAAGAAGTTTGAAAGTTGGCGACGTTTTTGTCAAAATATATCCCCTGGTATTCATCCATCGGTTATGTGGCGTAACATTCGTAGGTTTAGATCTGCATTCAAGGAAAATTCATCACCTTTACTTCCATCGTCAATAAAAGACCAGTTTCTAGATAAGCTGGCACCTTCATATGTCCCTGAGGAAATAATCACTTATTCCATTCCTGTTTCCGACTATAATAATCTTTCAGAACTCAATAGTCCATTTTCTCTCGCTGAGTTCAAAGGTATTTTGTCCCACGTTAAAGATTCTGCACCTGGAGCTGATGGCATACCATATTCTTTTCTGTCAAATTTGAGTGAAATGTCACTTGTTTATTTTTTAAATCTTATTAATTCTATTATGTTAACTGGCAATATTCCAAATTCTTGGAAATCGCAAATTATTCTACCAATTTTAAAACCTGATAAAAGTCCCTCAGACAGTAATGCATATCGGCCTATTGCACTTTCTTCAGTTTTGTTAAAAGTTGCAGAGCATTTGGTGAAGAACCGTTTAGAATGGTACATAGAAAGTAATCGGTTATTGAGTGACAGTCAGTTTGGTTTTAGGCGGGGTAAAAGCACTATAGATAGTCTAGGTATTTTTGTCACTGATATTAGGTTAGGTTTTTCTGTAAATAGCCACCTTGTAGCTACTTTCCTTGATATTACTTCTGCATATGATAATGTGGTTATTTCAATCTTAAAAAATAAACTCCGTCTCCTAAATGTTCCCATAATTCTCTCTAATTTTATTATGAATATGTTATCTGAGAGACATATCAATGTTTTACTAGATGATTTAAGTTATGAAGCCAGAGTAGTGTGGAAAGGACTTCCACAAGGTTCAGTACTAAGTCCTTTATTATATAACATCTACACACATGATTTGGAATCCTCCTTAAACAGTAAAGTTAGTGTACTTCAATATGCTGATGACCTAGTTCTGTACTGTTCTCATCGATCTATTGAAATGGCATGCTCTATATTATCTTCCTCTCTAACTTTATTAAAAAATTGGCTTGATTCCAATGGGCTTGATTTATCTCCAACTAAAAGCTCAGTAGTTTTATTTTCTCGTATGCGTCTTCCTCCTCCTATTTCTGTTTATTTTGATGGTAATTTAATTCCCGTAAAATCTTCTGTTAAATTTTTAGGGGTCCTTTTGGATTCCAAGCTTACAGGTATTCCGCATTGTGAATATATTATGACCAAATGTGAAAAAAGACTAAACATGCTAAGATGCCTCGCGGGAGTTTGGTGGGGTGCCCATCCCTATAGTTTAAAACTTCTCTACAATGCAATAATAAGAAGCGTTGTAGATTATGGAACATTTTTACTAGAGCCTGCAAATAAAGAAGCATTTAGGAAATTAGATAATATACAATCAAAAGCATTGAGAATTGTCTCCGGAGCTATGAAGTCAAGCCCAATTAATGCTCTACAAGTCGAATGTGTAGACCCTCCTCTCTACCTCCGTCGCCAGTATCTTTCTGATAAATTTTTATTCCGATCCTTGCAGTTTTCTAATCATCCACTACGTTTAAAACTTCATTCTCTTCTTGATCAAATAAATTCTTCTAATTATTGGTCCCATAAATCTTTGCCTTGTCTTGTTCATAGCTATAAAAAATATATTGCTTTACAAGCTCCAACTTATCATTCAGTTTCATTGCCTCTTTTTTCCAGTAGTTATGAATCATTATTGTACATCCCAGATATTCACTTTAACTTAGGTATAAATAAACAAAGTAATTTTGCAAATGTGTCATTTAATATTGTTAAAGATAACAATTGGGCAAATTGGCATCATATTTATACTGATGCTTCTAAGCACTCCATTTCAGGAATTGTGGGTGTTGGAGTATACCATTCTCAATACAATATAGTACAGAAAGTTAAACTTCCACCTGAATCTTCTGTATTCACTGGAGAATGCTTTGGTATTTTTAAAGCAATTGAGTATATCCATATTATGAAATTAAAACAAACAGTCATATTTTCGGATGCTTTGAGCGCATTGCAAGCTATTAATAAAATCCCTTTTGAATCTAAAACCATTTTTCCTATCATTCTTTTTATTAGGAATCTTCTATACAAATGTTTCCAGCGTGGACTTACCGTGTCTTTCGCGTGGATTCCGGGTCATAACAATATTATGGGTAATGTTAAAGCTGATCAGCTAGCTAATGAAGCTGTAGACTGTGGAGATAAATTTCCTTACACAAATTATAGTTATGATCTGGCGAGTCTGCCCATGAAATTCCTTCAGGAGGCCTGGAGGGATTCATGGGTAGATAGCAGTTTGTGCAAAGGAAAACAGTATTCATATATTCAATCTTATATCCCTATAAAGCCCTGGTTTTTCAAATTAAATTTAGGCAAGGTTGCTACTAGCTGCCTTATTCGCATGAGGTTGGGACATGTTTGTTCTCCAGCCCATCTTGCCCGACTCCAGATTATTAATAGTGATCTTTGTGAATGTGGTGAAAGTGTGGGGGATTTGAACCACATTTTCTTTTCTTGTCCTCTTCATGATCATGCTCCTTTTATTAACTCATTAATTTCCTATTCCATTCCCTTTCCTACATCTATTAATGTTTTACTGGCTTCCAATAACCCTATAATATATAAATATCTATCGCTTTTTATTAATCTCAACAATATTCGTGTATGATGTCTATTTAATGTAGTTGTGTTAATTTTATTTCTATTTTCCTGATCCTTTCCAATGTTTAACCTATTCCAAATTCCGCATCCTCAATTACAATATTACTATTTCTACCAAGTTTCCCCGTTTTTGTTAGTGGCATTGCGCAAATAGCGACTTGCCAATAAAAAAAAAAAAAAAAAAAAAAAAAAAAAAAAAAAAAAAAAAAAACTATTGGTTGCAAACCTATGGGTGATGATGGTAGCCTTCTCTATCTAAGGGTGATGGCTTAGATTATAGGGTGATCAAGAATATTATGAGGGTGATGGTCATAAATGTCTTAGAGATAAATGTCAATGGGTGATAGTTAATGTAAAAATTGCCAATTGAGATAAAGTTAAAAAATATATATAAAAAAAACCTTCTTGATTGTATTGTGAAACTTGCTGGGATATTATTACGACACAGAAACAGATAAATACAAATATAAATCTAAATAATAAATTCTATACCCATTTTACAAATAGACGGGCCATACACCAACATTAATGCACTACAAAAGGCGTAAACTTTGCTAGTAGCTATAGTAAAGATTACGCCATTTTGTAGTGCATTAATTACGTTACGTTACGTGGCAATAGCTGCTGCATGCTCATTCTCTCAGCCGGTGCAGGGCATTTACCTTGCATTTATCTTGCCAATATAGAGCGCGGGCAACGCGTCTATTTGTTTTCATTGAATACCATACCAACAATGACAGACGAGTTCACAACTTGATGTTATTGGATCTGATAAAATTCATCAATGCTACACAGAGTTCCGGGGAAGAATAGGTTAGAAGGGAAGGAAAATTAATAGGGATAGGGATTTTCAATTTTGGCAAATGCTTGTACAGATCTAGAGCTGGGTTGTTTTTGGAGCAGTTAAAAAAGATGTGCTCCAAACTACCCTCGTCCAATCCACACTCGCATAGTGATGAGTCCCTAACATGTATTTTCTGCAAAAACACCGGGGAGCAACAGTGACCAATACGAAGACGGCAAAGAATCGAAATTACAGTTTTAAAAACTTTTTTATATTTAAAGAACCACGGTTTTGACTTTATTTATAGTTGGTGGTTTTTTTGCTAGTTGTGTCCCAGTGTGCTTGCCACGAAGACTGAAAATTCTATTTGGGAAGGTTTAGCAGATCATAACCCTCATGACAGAAGTGTTTGAGGTCAGAGGATTCAGATGTTACAGCACTTTTAGCAAGTTCGTCTGCACATTCATTTCCTCGAATGCCACAGTGACTTGGGATCCAAACTAGCTAAACCGTCTTTTTTTTCTTTGCAGAGTAAGTTGCAGAGAAGAATAGAGGTCGCCTTATATCTAAAAGAAGGGAGCTGTGTATTTTGCTCTTATATGGATAGTTTTCTAAGGCTTGGAGGCAACTTAACGAGTCCGTAAAAATAATGGCCCTGCAAATATTGTGAGACTCTATGAAAAGGCATGCTTCCATTATTGCTACACACTCATCTGTGAACACTGAAGACTCCTTGGGACACTTAAATTTTAAAATAATTTTTGAATTTTGATAATAAACTGCAGCACCAGTGACACTGGAACTAGACAGTTTTGAGGCATCTGCAAAAAATCTTTCGAAACCATTCCATCTTTCACTAACCACCGCATTGAAGGTCGAGTCGGCCATGGGAGAGCTTTTGGAAATACCAATGCCTAAAAAGATATCTGGCTTGAAGCATAAGATACTGTATTCAAAATTAAAAACAGGAAGTCTTTGAAATTGAATAATATGGCCATCTAAATTTGTAATCTGTCGAAATGATTTTATGATTAGGGGAATCTCTTTATGACGCCAAAAATTGGAAGATCTACAGAAAATGTCCAACTCATACAATTTAACATTAAGTGGATGAGAAGTATTACGAATTATGCGAGACATAAAGCGAGAAGCCAGGTATTGTCTCAATGCGTTGACGGGAGAAGACCTCATGCACCCCGAAATAATCCGAAGGCACTGAGCCTGAACCCTATTCAATCTTGTCAATGCTCCTTTGTTACATGGAATCAAGAGAAATTACCCATAGTCCATTGGCGTTATATACTAGTTTCATAGTTTAAGGGTGAGCACCCCACCAGACACCGGCCAGGACTTTTTGGGGTACCCGTCTTTTACGTGAGAAAATAACTACCGAACTTTTAAAAGGAGATAGAGACAAACCGTGATCGTGTTGCCATTGGTTCAGAGACTCCAGTGAGAGAGAAAGGGATGAAGCAGCATCATTAATAGAGGGATCAGGTATGTACCTAAAGAGCCAGATCATCGGCATAGTGCAGAAGGCGACAGTTATTGTTTAGACATGAACCAATATCAGCTGTGTATAGGTTATACAGGGTTACTGGTAACTCGACGTATTCCTTGCAGGATGTCATAGTAGAGTTAAAATGCAACAAACTAAGCCACCAAATGTCCTACCGAAATTCGGTAGTTTTAGAGATATTTAGATTTTTAGTTTTTTATGAAAAATCCCAGATTAAATCATTTGAAGCTAATTTAAAAAAGATTTATGACGCGACTGTACTGAAATTTAAGTTATTATCATAGTTGATTCCGTAGCAGATCTTTGTTAATAATTAAAAGTTCAGAAATCCCTAAAACTTTGACAAAGATGACTAATAGTCTAAGATCCCTTTAACAACGACCTTCACCGAGATGTTTATTTAATGAAACATATTTTATATTTAATTTAATATGTCAATAAATATATTGCATATGGGTTGCCTAACAAATTTCAGTCCAGTATATGATTAATTAATAATTTAAAAAAATATATTTTTTTAAACTTTGCACCGGTCTGATTATTGAATGAAATTAAATGAAAATAAAGATTATTTCATTATGAACACGGTGGTATAGGGTAGCCTGCGAAAAATCTGTCCCGAATTCCGGTTGCCGAATTTTGAAAAGTGAAAACTGATGCGAGTGAATATGTGCGACATTTTTTTTTTTCAAAGCCGCTTTTTAATCCTATTAATATATATATTTTTGAAATGTGCTAATTATGCCCTTTCATTTGATACCCTACACGACATCATTAAACAATTTTTTTCTTTTAGTTCATCACTCTATGTCCTCTAGAGAGCGCCATATTAAGTTAAATGTGACGTCACATAGCCTATAACCAGCGGACAATCATGACGCTTCCAAAGACACCAAAGACATCATTTGTCGAATTATGATAAGTCGTTTAGAAGTTATGAGGGAATGGTAAAAAAAAAGTTTTTTTCGATTTTTTGCATTTTCTGAGAAAATTTACTATAGTAATATTTAAATTTTTTTCACCATCGGAATGTAGATATTTCAACGAACAGAAAGCACACCAACTTTTTGAAAAAAGCTGATATTCTGACGGTGAATTTTCAATTGAAAATTAGGGTACTTTTTCGATATTAATTCAAAATAAGGTGAAAAAATAAATATTTCAAATTAAATAAATTACAGCGTAATTGGCACATAAAAAAAAAATAGTAGGATGAAACCCATTGGAAAAGGAGGAGAATATTATAAAAATGAAAGGAAAAATAATTTACGGGCGATCTGAGGTCGGGAAGGGGAAGAGGGGGGGGGGGGGGTTAATGGTAAAAAACGGTTTTTCTCGATTTCCGGCAAAACTAAAAGTCCTATGAAAAAAAGTCAAATGGCAAAGTTGTAGGTTGTAGGTAAAAAAAAGCACTTTTTTTTTTTTTTTTTACACTTTTTTCACATAACCTTAAAATTTATGTGAAAAATTCAAAAAACCAAGTTATTGGATTTTTATTTTTATCTTTTACAATTTTTTTTTTTTTTTTCATGAAATTTGGTGATTTCTTACCTTTTTATGTGCCAAATACGCTGTAATTTATTTGATTTGAAATATTTATTTTTTCACCTTATTTTGAATTAATATCGAAAAAGTACCCTAATTTTCAATCGAAAATTCACCGTCAAAATATCAGCTTTTTTCAAAAAGTTGGTGTGTTTTCTGTTCGTTGAAATCTCTACATTCCGATGGTGAAAAAAATTTAAATATTACTATAGTAAATTTTCTCTGAAAATGCAAAGATTAAAAAGCGCCTTTGAAAAAAAAATATGTCGCAATTTTTTTTTTTTTTTTTTTATATTTATTTCTAAGACACTTTACACAATTTACATTCTGGTTTTAGCCTCACAACGAAAACCTCTCAGGGTTTATCTGTGTGCGGCGAGCCGTTCAAATAATTTTTACAAAAATGTTACATACTGCAATGAAAATAATTTTAAGATGATAATAATAACTTATAGGTACATTATTAGTACATACATACATTAGGAGACATTTTGTGTAAGGAAGCGCTTTAATTTGTACTTATAACTTTTCGAATTCGCTCTGTATAACGTTTGTAAGTCTTCTGGCAGTTTATTAAGGAAAAACGGTACTAAATATTCAGCAACCCTCATCCCGTACACATTATTGAACTTTGGAAGGATGTATTTATTTTCTAGTGGTATCGTTCTCAGAAAGTCAGGTCTTGTTTTTTCGGTTAGTAGTTCAGGTCTATTGAGTTCCGCGAGAGTACAAAATTCAACTTTATTGAACACATTCATAACATTACAGTATTTAAAGAGATCGTCGTCACTGTTTTTGAATTGCTTGTTTAAATGTTTTGGCGTAATTACTTTTAATATCCTTAGTTGTAACTTGTAAATATCTGTCAGGTATGTATGATAAGTTCTCCCGTAGCTGCCGAGTCCGTAGTTGATAACCGAGTCTGCTAGGGCCATATATAACATTCTAAGCGTTTTGTAAGGTAGTTTGTATTTAAGTATGTTAAGCTTACCTAGAATAGACCTCAACTTGTTGCATACGTAATCTTTGTGCGGTCCCCAACAGAATCGGCTATCAATCATTAGACCGATATACATATGGTTATCAACTACTTCTAGTAACGGACATTGGCACGTCTTTGGCGAGCTATGTAGGCAACTGTGTTCGTGTGCTATAACTGTAGGTATAGGTACATATTCACTCGCATCAGTTTTCACTTTTCAAAATTCGGCAACCGGAATTCGGGACAGATTTTTCGCAGGCAACCCTATACCACCGTGTTCATAATGAAATAATCTTTATTTTCATTTAATTTTTATTCAATAATCAGACCGGTGCAAAGTATATATTTTTTTTTTTTAAATTATTAATTAATCATTATACTGGATTGAAATTTGTTAGGCAACCCATATGCAATATATTTATTGACATATTAAATTAAATATAAAATATGTTTCATTAAATAAACATCTCGGTGAAGATCGTTGTTAAAGGGATCCTATACTATAATCAAACATTTAATTTTTTGTAATGTTTGCCATGACTTCATAAATAACGTTCAAAAATATTATTGGGCCTGATGTACAAATTACTAGGAAAATATCCTTGTCTTATCAGCTATCCAAAAAGGTATAATAATGTCAATACTTTTGCAGGTGTAACAGGGAAGAGAAGAGTTTTATGGGGAGCAGGTAAAATTACGAGACAGTCAACTTATTGTTTTCGTATTCGTATTATTGGAATTTCAATACAAACACAGATTAAACATTTTTTTTTATTGACCTGTGCGCTTTTGTGCGCCCTTTTGCTATTTTTAACCGACTTCAAAAAAGGACGAGGTTCTCAATTCGACATGTATGTTTGTTACCTCAGAATTTTCGACTGGGTGAACCGATTTTGATGATTCATTTTTTATTTGAAAGCTGGTTCTTCCCGTGTCGTTCCATTTCAATTTGGTGAAGATCTGCTGAAGAATTTTGGAGATATACAATGGAACTCTTGAATGAATAACACCATATTACTTGCGATTACTGTAATCGCATATGTATGTATTGTTTATGCCACTCAAAATAGAAAAGTAAAATAATCTTTAAAAAAAAAGTAAATACCGACTTCAAAAAACTAAAAAGTATAAAATAATTTTCTTAAACAACTTAACAGCTTCTGAAGTCGGTGCCACTGCCAAGCTAGGTGCATTGAAGAATTAAAGGCCCGACTTCAGAAGCTGTTAAGTTGTTTAAGAAAATTATTTTATACTTTTTAGTTTTTTGATGTTGGTATTTACTTTTTTAGATTTTTGATGATGAGCAAAGATAAGGATAAAAGTGGAACCCTATTGTTAACAAAGAGAGCAGACCCTCCATAGCCATCAGATCTATCACATCTGAGAATGTTGTAATGTGGGATTCGAAAACTAAGGCTTGGAATTAACAAAGTCTCAGCTATACTACATGCTAAAGGTTTGTATCTATTCAGAAGTTAGATCGTGCTTCTTATGCCATACGCTCCTAACGTTCCACTGGAGAAACAATATCTGGGACGCCATTTTTAATATTAACAGAAACATTTATCAGTTTATCAGCAACGTTGGACGGTAATTGTTGAAAATTATTAGAATTTGGTGAAGAAATAAAAGTTTTCAAAACTTTAATAAGTAATTGGATAATAGACATAATATTTTCAGAAGACTCTAAATATGGGTTATCTAAAGCAGAACCATTCGGTTGAGAAGATTGAGGAGAACTAGTTAAAACTTGATGAGCATCTTTATCATATGAAGGAGACAGGGGGCATGGGTCTTTGGTTTTAAGAAGACAGTTTTCCGATAGGCCTGAGAAGTATTTTTGACAATATCCGCATAGGATCGGGAGCTAACGGGGATTGTTTTGCTAGCTTCAGCGTAGGAAATAGACTTCTCGGCCATAGCGGACTTTAAAGATAAAGATAAAGATAAAGATAAAGATATTTTTATTTTGCAAACATGGGTAATACATAAAAGCATGGTGGAATAGAAAAATTTGGGCTCAGCCATGTTTTACCAGTAGGCGTGCAAAACATTAGAAAGAAACAGTGCAAGTGTAGTATATACACTGATCCCTTGTTCTATCATAAAATAATTATTACATTGAATCTATAATATCATTCAGGGTAATTACATATTAAAACTAAACAAAAAAATAAAAAAATGCAACATTATATAAATTCTTATTCAATATAATTATTTAACAAAATTTCTTTCACTTAGAAATTCATTAATATTATAATATACCTTGTCTGCTAAAAATGTTCGCAACCTTTTTTTGAATAAATTCCTGTCTAGATCTCTCCAACACTTAGGTAATTTATTGTATATGACCGGTGCCATGCAGCAAACACTTTTGCTCATTAGGGTTGTTCTAGCACTATGAAGACATAGCCTACTATTGTCGCGTCTATTTCGTGGAACTGCGTCGGCCATAAGTTCGAAGCGATTCAGATTAGACCTCACAAACACAGCCACTTCTAAAATGTAGATAGAAGGTAAAGTTAAAATTTTATACTGTTTAAAGTACGGCTTGCAACTATCGGTAGGTTTTAACTTAAACATGGACCGTATGCATCTTTTTTGAGTCTTAAATGCTGCTTCTTTTTCCGTTGAGTTACCCCAGAATATAATACCATATCGCAAGTGGGATTCGACAATACCATAATAGGCAGTAAGAAGCGCATCCGTATCAATTTTTGACGATAGTGTATGTAGAGCATATGCGGATTTACTAATTTTTTTACAAAGAATTTCTATATGTGATTTCCAATTTAATTTTTTATCTATGTTCAGCCCCAAAAACTTTGTACTATCTACTTCATCTACAATGTCATTATTATAATGTATGTGAAGGTTACTTAGGCGGGGCATACGTTGACTGAAGTGGACAATTTTAGTTTTATTTAAATTAATTTTTAAATTGTTATCGTCTAACCATTTTATAATCGAACTTAAAGAATTATTTATATTAGTTTCATATGTATCTAAACTTTTACAAGGTATTGTTATTGTACTATCGTCCGCAAAAAGAGTTAAAGGTTGGTCTATGCATATTGGCAAGTCATTAATGTATAAAATAAATAGTAGAGGGCCCAGCACGCTCCCCTGTGGTACCCCAAACCTAACTTTACGTTCCGATGATCGAAATATTTCTTCGTTTTTTTTGACAACGTTAATTCTGTTAATTTCAGTGAATTGTTTTCTGTTACACAAGTAAGATTTGATAAGGCTAAGAATATTTCCTCTGATGCCGTAGGCTTCAAGTTTATTTAAAAGGGTAGTGTAGTGGACATAATCAAACGCCTGGGTCATGTCGCAAAATATGGCACAGACTGGTGTTCGTTTATCTACGTAATTAATAACATTGTGTATAAAATCAAATATTGCCATATTAATTGTTCTGCCTTGCCGAAATCCCTTCTGTTCCTCACATAGTACACTATTTTTTTCCATGTATTTATACAATTCATTATAAATGTATTTTTCGAAAACTTTTGAGATTATGGGAATTAGTGAAATCGGCCTATAATATTCCATTAACTCTCTATTTTGTTTCTTGAACAATGGCTTTATTATGGAGGTTTTTAAGGCATCTGGATAATAACCAGCACAAATACTAAGGTTAATTATGTGACTTAAGTGGCAACATATCTCATTAGCTGTAGATTTTAGAATCTTTGTAGAGACGCCATCGTAACCTACGCTGCTTGTATTTTTCAGCGACATTATAATTTTATGTATATCATATGGTGTGCTTGGCGCCATGAACATTGATTTATTTTTGGGGTCTATCTTGTGTGATTTGGGTTTACAATCAGCATAAAATTTTGGCTGAATTTTATCGACAAAGAAGTTATTAAACGCATCTGAAATGTTCATTGGCTTTGTAATCATTTCGTCTCCTACCCTAATTTTAGTAATATGATGTTTGGGAATATTGTATTTTGTTTGATTGATGATTTGCCAGGTAGTTTTGGACTTATTTTTGGAGCTTTTAATGTAATGGTTATTTTGTGCCTTTTGTGTCAGAAATATAATTTTTTTATATAGTTTGGCATAGTTAGCAAACTTTAATTTATTGTCGCGGTTAGGTTTCAATCTCAATTGCCACAAAAGCTGCCTTTTCTTTTTGCTACATAGCTTAATACCTTGCGACAACCACTTGGGATTTTTTCTTATGTCCACTTTAATTCTGGTAGCAGGAAAACATAAGTCGTAAAACAACTTAAAAGTATCGATAAATGCATTATAGGCTGCATTTGGATCATTGGTATGGTAGATATCCGAGAAGGAAAGATTTTTTATACAGTCTTTAAACTTCGCTATGTTTTCCTTATTATAATCCATTCTCGTCATATACCAGTAGTTAAGAGCACATACTTTATCGACTGGACATTGTAGCAGCTGTGCTGTGTGGTCGGACAACGCAAACTCTAACACATCGGTCTTACACGATTTATGGAAATTATGAGCAAAGTTGTCTATACATGTGAGGCTGGCCATGCGAGTGGGCTGTTTTAATGCTAGTTTCAAGTTGAAACCTAGTAGCAGACATTCAAATGCAAATGATTGACTATTCGGTTTTAACATATCAATATTAAAATCTCCAGCGATAACAATATTTTTACAGCGTGTATTTGATATCTCTTGTAGAGCAGTTTCAAGTTTATTCAGGCAGTCATTTAGATTGTTTACATTTGGTACTCTATAAATACATACAATAATTAACTTATGGTTAATGAGCTCAATGGCACAACATTCAAATACGCCTGGAGATGACAACTTTGCAATTTTAGGCAGTTCCTTCCATTGGTGTCCATTTCTAACAAGGATACATGCTCCGCCTCTTTTTTTCTCCTTTCTGCTGTAATACGCAGCTAAACAATAATTCTGGACATACAATTGGTTCTCATAACCTTCCATGATAAAGTGCTCAGTAATACATATAATATCAACATTTACTTGTTTTACAGATAGCTCATCTAAACACACAGTAAGAGCATCAGACTTTTTTATTAAGCCTGCAATATTTTGGTGCAATATGTTAATATATTTATTAGAGAAAAAACAGCTCAGTTTTATTTGTTGCTGAGCAAGTAGGTGGGAAATATTCGTTCTGTTCTGTTGTGTTGTCAAGGGAAGATACACACTGATTACTATCCACAGTCTTGATGTCATACAGTATTATTCCCTCTATAAATCCCTGAATGTCTTTGAAGATTGTTTTCATCCCATAATTATTAATGGTACCTGTTCGTCTATCATACATGTTATAGTCCCATGTCAGATTTTTATTCGAGTCAAGGAAATACGCGTGCTCGTGAGCTAATGTATCCAAGTATAGTAGATTGTTGAAATTTTCAACTCGCCAATTATACATATTGCAGTGAGTTCCATATCTATAGGTAGGTGCACATATAATTATGTTCGTATGGTTCATTTTATGTAAGACCTCTCTGATATGAAATATCAGGCTAAAGTAATCCCGAGTTGTCTTAAAATCATCTTCGCCAATTAACACAACGCAAAAATCATTTATTGTAAAATCGTGTATTTTAGTAGCCATACTTTGTATGAGTTGCTCCGTGCTGTTATTTGTCATCAAGTAATGGCATATTTCATAATGCTTTATGGCTTTCTGTCTGCCATACTCCGGGCAATCCCTGCTATTGGCAAAGTGATTACCAGAGCAAAGCACACAAAAAGCTTCACTTACAGAGATATCGCAGCTATCACCAAGGTGATCACGGCCAGATCTGCTGCAGCGGATTTTTGATCTACACAGGGATTCCACTTGTCCAAATCTGCAACACTTCCGACATTGAATTGTGGGGAAGACATACTGTTCCACAGGTAGGGCAGTGTAACAACAGAAAATTCGTTGTGGTAGAACCTGGCCATCAAATGTGATCAGGCATGTTTCAGTTGGTCTCCACTCAGGTGTGCTATCTCTGACGACATTTCTGTTGAAACGACGAATTTTTAATATTTGTCCGCAAGCTGGCGGAACAGTTAAGTAGAATAGCTTCCTCTTCCGACAATTCAGTAGGTACACCACTTACGACACCCATACGGGTAACATTAAATGTAGGGATCATTGCATTGAGTTCGTTAATAGTAAGTAGGTACTTTGTTTGAAAGAAACGAGTTTGCATCCTGAGAAGATTTAAACTGGACCGATACACGGTTACTGCCAACCTTTTTGACACCATCACGCACACACAATGTTATCAATATTATTTTTGTATAGAAAAACGCCAAAACTGACTGGATGAAGTGTGGTACCGGCATTAGGTTGTGTTTCAATTCGAGACACATGAACAATAAACGGGCCCTTGTCTATGGCAGAGTACCTGTCACGTCCGACGAGACTGCGCGGTTGTTTTGAAGGACGGCTTGTAACTTCATTAGCTTCTTCATCGACAGCACGTTTACGATGATTAATTTGTGCTAAATCTTGGGACTCAGAGAAAGAACAAACCACTTCGGCTAATTGGGATAAATTGTTTTCATTCGACACGGGGGTTATAGGTAGAAATGAGGAAGTAGAAGAAGTAGGAATATCTGGAGAAACTGGATCTGGAGGATCCGGCGGTTTTAGCTTATCCATGGTTAATAGGAATGTAAAACAACACAAACCTGACTAATGAGATAACAAGACACACAAATAAGAAGCAAGTTCACAATATCACACAAAAAAAGCAAAATATTTTTTTTAGTTATTCTAGATAGACACACGTCCTAACCATACACACTCTGTGGCGAGAATCCACTTATTGCTTGACATATAACCATGCATATAACCGAAACCTTTGAAATTAGAGCTCAGTGATGCTTACCCTGCGGTCCGAATTGCGATAAAAGTGGTAATATCGCGAATCCGACCAAATTTATTAGTCACAAAATATAAGGGCTATTGATTATTACTAATACTTTTGACTTTGGTCGGATTCGCGATATTATTACTTTTAGCGCAATTCGGACCGCAGGGTTAGTAATACTTGCTCGTCGGACACAACACGGACGGGACGGGACGTTTTATAGAAGGCAAGTTTTGTTTGCCAAATAAAAGCTGTTTTTAGCGCCACCTATTCCTCTACCACCTACACATCTATCACACCTGTTTAGTATACAAAGAGATCAGTGGCGCCACCATAATGCGGGCTCCACACATTCGCCGAATGCGCATTCGTAGGTATTTGCCTCCAATGGCTCCAATATCGTGCAGCCATCTACACGTTCGCTTGTGTTCATTTAGTCTATTTATAAACACTACAATACATTACACGACTTACAACATACAAAAAGACTACATTTATTAATTATTTTTAATTAGCAAATTTTTAAATTCAGGCTGTAAATTAGGTACTTAGGTATCTAATAATATTCGCACACTGATAGTATTTAATTCAATAACAGTATACATTATACATACAACACAGAAATGTATACAGGGTGTCCCAGGAAACCTGTACCAGCGAAGGTCTGTGGTCAGGGGACACTAATACTCATCGATTGAACCCCCATGTATGTTCTACGATATTTTGTAGTTTTCGAGAAATTAATTATTTTGTAATATTTTCAGATTTTTCAAAATTGTAGGCGGTTTTAGTTATAACTTTTTCTGAGTGGCGTTTCTTTGAGTTTTTTCTTGTCAGTATTATGGCTAGAATGTGTGTTCACCTGTTAAAAACACAAAACAACCAAATTCTAACTACTAGTAGCTCAGAATATGATCACAAGATAAAAAATTCTGTTTCGGAGAAACATACACTGGATTTCAACTTTAAAAAAAAATACTTACACCTGACTGAATGATTTGTAAATAATTTTAAAAACTTTATGAATTCCTTAGGTCTCAAAACAACACAAAAAAGTTGGTACTTTATGGGACATGTTTTCGAGAAAACATAGTTCAAAGTTGATAAGGTCAAAAATAGTGAAATTTATTTTATGCATTTGAAATGAGCCACTCAGAAAAAGTTATAACTAAATCCACCTACAATTTTGAAAAATCTGTAAATATTACAAAATAATTAATTTCTCGAAAACTACAAAATATCGTAGAACATACATGGGGGTTCAATCGATGAGTATTAGTGTCCCCTGACCACAGACCTTCGCTGGTACAGGTTTCCTGGGACACCCTGTATAGTCAAGTCAGATTTATAAAGTAAGAAGAGACAGGTTTTTAATAAACACAGATAGAATTATTATTTTTATAGGTTAATCTGACATACTAAATAATAGGGTAGTTTACAAGTAGGTACATAAAATTACAAAAAATAGGTTTAACATCTATGGGTTCTTTTCGTCACTCAGCCTTTTTCCCTCGCAACAGGATTGGAATATGGAATTTGAAGCTTACTTTGTGATTCAGGAATCACATGTTTACCGTAATCGTAGTGCTGGCCCTATATTATGCAGTTTGAAAGGCTCATTTAATTTTCCTTTATTAAAGGACATTGACATGATTTGCTCCAAATACATACCGCCCAGAATGAACTGATATAGTATTAAGTAGATCTCATCGAATCTCATCGAATGCTACGAATTAGTTGGACTCAGAAGGTTACCAACGAGGAGGTCCTGCGACGAATCGGTAAGAAGCGCGAGCTTTGGGATACCATCAAACGAAGGAAAGTTGCATATCTGGGTCACGTATTTAGACACGATAGATACAGCCTTCTGCAACTTATTATGATGGGCAAAGTAGCCGGCAAGAGACACGTTGGTCGCAGGAAGAAGTCGTGGCTGAGGAACCTTCGGGAGTGGACTGGAGTCTCGAGTGCTGCACAACTGTTTCGCCTCGCAAGAGACAGAAAGAAATATGCAGAGCTGACTGCCAACCTTCGCTAGTCGGAGAGGCACTCTAAGAAGAAGAAGAAGAAGATCTCATCGAACGCGAACGTATCATTTGTCATTATGGGAAAAAAAACATCCCGGAGGAAAAAATGTTACGTAGGTCGTAACTTTTATTGTCTTTGTAATGTTATTGCACAACTCCGGTTGAAAACCTCTGCTATACCCTTTGGGGAATACAGGCGTGATGCTATGATTATGTATCAAAAACAAAATGTTTGTGTTTTAAAGAAATAATAATATAGATGGTACGGTTGGTGCTATGGCGATTGGCTTTCTGCGCTACATGTCGCTGGTTCGATCCCCGCACAGAACGGATTGTATGGCCTACAGATAGTTGTTACGGGTCTGGGTGATTGTGCATGCGAGATGAATATTTGTAAACTGTACTTATCCAAGACACAAGATAAATCCAACAAGAAAAACGAAATGACCGGTACCTTATGTGATGGTAACAATTTTTTTTAATCATTTTTAGTACTTTAATATGGATGGATACCATCGGGCCGATTTTAATGCGATTTGATTTCCAGACATAATTAGACGTTAGCGACCAAATGCACACAGCTTCATTTCTGGGCGTTATTAGGACTAAACCCCAAGCAAGATAGACAGTGTTTTTTTGTAGTATTTTTTGGAAATAAAACGTGTCGAAAACTTGTTACATATACATAGGTAACAAATTTAAAAAAGTATGGGGTTACTTTTCAAAGGGTAGCCAAACTTTCAGGGGTTATTGTACTCATCATTATGAAACAACTTTTACTATGCGACCAACCTTGAAATCGCGAAATAATATCAGCGTCCATACAAATAATTCAATATTACTCGACTAAATGAATTTTTTTCGCCATCTTTTTAATCCTGTCTCTAGTTACAAGAAAAACACATATATAGTAACACAATTTATGCTTACTTATGTAGCTAGTTAAAATAACCTTAGGTTAAATAAGGCATGTATCATGTGTATCCAATAAAACATATAAAGACAAAATAATTATAGTATTAATCTAAGTATGGTAGGTACATTATGATTAAGAGCTCTTTGAGGCTGTTTGAGGCGGGATATGTTACACAATTTTGTACGAATCCCTCTATTTGAAGCGGGCGATCCGCGAGCTGATAGAAACTAAAATAAGCGCGAACACTCGTAGAGTGCGCTCACCTCAATCAGCGGATTCCCTTAAAAGTTCCTCTAGAACTAAGAAAGAACTATTTCGAAAATGATTATTATTGTTTACAGAAACTTTAAACCACCAATATTTTTGTCGTGAATATAGTACTTGAAATTTTCTAAAGTACCTACCTAACATACAGTTAAGTTGGCAACTTTAGATTATGCTATTATTTCCTTCACCGATGCCCCTATATTGTTATGGTAGGTATTAAATCTGTCGATTTATCGTTAAAGGTGACCTCCAGTTTGAATTGTGCACAACTATGATTTTTTTACAAATTACTGAACAGTACTTTATGAAAAGTAGAAATATCAGGTTCTACATTTGAATTCGTGCTATATAATGCAGGTTTGCTACTGCTCCTGAAACAACAACCATTAAATATTTAATATTAAGAAGAAAAAAAAAATTGTTTGTCATAGACTAAAAATAATCGGAATTGATTGATTGATTCAAATAACTCAGTAGGTATTCAATTAATTGATTGTGATAAAACTACGGGGATTTATCGAATTATTTTTTATTAACAACCATAATTTAAACGATATTCGTGGAGTTTCTTGCCAGGTCTTCTCCATTGGACCAACTTTTTTGGAACCGTGCACCGGTGCACCTAGAGCCTAACATTTGTGTGGTGTATTGAAAGTCCGTAGCTAGGTCGTATATTTAATAACTGATAATGTGAGGTGACCTATAAAAGAAGCTTCCAACAAACCTACAACTACATAAGCTCTCTCAGAATTAACAAGTAAGTTTAAAACAATTTCAAAGGGGCCTGATATTTGGTTTATTTGTAATAAAAACTTTTCTATTCTATTCCATTATACAGGGTTACTGGTAACTCGGCGTATTCCTTGCAGGGTGTGGTAGGGGGAGCTAAAATTCAACAAATTTGACTTCCCATTATGTTCTACCGAAATCCACTTGTTTCCGAGATATTGCAATTTTCAGTTTTCACCAAATTCATGTCAAAGGTGTCAAAAATCATAGTGAGGCAGAAGGTATATGGGACACATACCTACATTGCGAATCTAAGTACACATTCCACAATAGTGCATTTTAACATCTGTAAAACACCGTTCTGCAAAGGTTCGTTTTAAAATGCCAGTTACAAAGTCAATTTCAAATCAAAGCCATTTACTAGGTACGTTGTTTTGATGGAAATATCGTTTGAATACTCAAATATGGGAAGTTTTCAGGAAAAGCTGATAATTCCAATATCTCGGAAACTAGTGGTTTTTGGCGGAACATATTATGGGGTTAAAGGCAAATGCCCACTCTTGGCCAGTAGGTAGGCAGGTTCGTTACACCAATGTGAAAAATACAAAAAAATATCTTATTTAGTAACTAAAATATTGTTATTATTTATTTGTTTGTAACACTCGGGAATTAAAAACTTATATTAAAAAGACATTCAATCAATTATGCATGTGATGCAATCTTCATTTCTGCAAGTTATGTCAATCTTATAAAAGTAGTGATGGCAAATGTCACAAAAAATCGAAATCAAATAAATCGAGAACTGAATGATCTTCTGAAAAACTTTTTTCTTTTGTTTCGCTTCCTATATTAAAACGTTTAATTTCTATAGAATAGGTAAAATAAATGTCTATTGTTTGTCTTCCGAAATCTATGCAGTGCTGGTTCAAGTTTATTAAAAATATCGATTCATAGCTCTATAACATCGGTTTTTGATAAATAGATGCCGAATCGCCATCACTACGTCAATGATAATTGAAATTGACAGTCTGTGTTGACAGATAACATTTTGTTTGTTGCGGATTGTTTGTTGTGCTTTGTGAATTGTGATTTTTCCTCCACGGTTTTGCTATTTTCTATCCGATGACTTGATTAGTATTATGGCGATGACAACCTTGGCTTTACATTGGATTTCGTACCCGCTTACCACGACGCGACGACACTGGTTTGCCAGTCAACTCCATGTTTGTTTTATATCGACCTTGAATTTTTTTCATACAATTTTAAATTCTGTCCAAGTTCTATGTAAAAAATTGTGGTTGATTTTGTATCTATGATTTCAATCCTAAAGCCTATGATTTGCTGTATTTATGGACGCCACTTGGCCAAAACCGCCTTAACGAATGGGCATATCCCTTTGTCGCATTTTAGTTCCCCTGCCACACCCTGCAAGGAATATGGCGAGTTACCAGTACCTACCTGTATAAATACAATAAAATTGTAAAATATATTCCTGCATAATATATTTATTATGGAAAATATTAGATGCGCCCTTTGGCTTGCTAATGAAACGATACATCTCCGAAAAATACAGAGTCAAAAAAAATTTTTTTTTTCTTTTCAACCTTGGTATTGTCAATAATATCGTATGTTTTACAAATAGAGTTATCAATAATGAAAACGGTACATTGAGTTTACTAGGTACTACTTTTCTACAGTAAGGGCTGCTTGTACCGAATTCTATTTAAATACTAAACCCTAAATTAATTTAGCTTAAACGCATTTAGAGTTGCCTTGTACTAGGCGTGTCCGGCGTGTCAATTGTCAATTTAGTTAAACGAAATTATCGTGTCGGTAAACCAGTTCTCTACGTTTCGTTTATCGCTTGCAAAAAAAATAATTAAAAAAAGAAAAATATAAAGCGAAAATTTTATTATGAAATAGGTAAAATAGTCAAAAAGTTCATAAAACAAGCAAAGCACTATTTGCGCACGAGTTCGTGGTGCCTTTTTAATTGTTGTTGTGTTGCGTGATTTTATTTGATAAAGATAATAATGATAGAAAACATAGAATTCATAATAAATAAGTAGGTACATAAGTAGGGATTGCAATCGAATATGATTCATAGCATAATTTTTTATGTAGGCGTAACACAGCAAAGGGATGTATCTTAGGACCAATATATTATAAGTTATTTCACGAATTGAACTACCTGGCGGTCGCAGAAGGTGATCTTGGCGTGACAAGAAGGCAATTCATTGGCTGACCATCTAGCTGTCTATTGTGATATAAATCAACAGCTTTTTGAGAATCTTCTTGGGTTTTATAAATCACTTCAGCCGTGCCAGGACGAACCAATCGCGACTCCAACATGCCGCCAACATCTCCAAACAATTCCTAAAATATATTCATTACAAGTATCATTCATTATCAATCATAATATGGCGATACGTCTATTACAGACGATTTAGACAGCGTCTTAAGTAGAAGAACATGTCTTTTCATGACTGTACACTGTACAGTCCAATACGAGAATAGCACAAACCACCGCATACTCTGCATTCAAACCGCACGCAGGTAAGATGTGATGGGTTAAGAGGCCTATCACAAAATTGCGTTTTGTCAGATTATTGATTGATCGATTATTGTATTATTGAAGCACGGCGACGCATCGCATTATGTAGCAATTTGGCAGTTAATTTCAAGTTTTAAAGTTTTTATATCTATGATATTTTCATTTTTATGAACTAACGTTTATTCTAGTATAATTTTTACGTAATAATATTAATATAGTAAGGAGAAATTTACAGTTAATTCCGAACGTTTTTAGTAGTTTTATGGTTTGGAATGGGATTTTAATTATGGATATTCTATACATATTTCAAATTTCTGCGGCCGCTATACCTAACTATACGACTATTTAAGAAATATTATTACCTACATATTTTTCATTTCTTTTGTAGTAGTTCAATCCACAAGCTCGAAAAAGTGCCGTCGCGCATTTATGAAAAACTTGCTTCGGAATTTTGGCTTTATATAAATAGATAAGAGAACAACTGCGCAAAGCGAGGCCGCTATAAACTATACTATTAAATATTCTCCACCACTCAATAACTCAATGTTGTTAAAGTCTTTCAGTTTCTCAGAATAACAACGCCAAAGTTGGCCATTTAACGCAAAAATCACGGTCGGAATGTAATAGGCCTCTTAACAGTTAATCAGATATCATAAGATATCTCTGGTGAGGGCCCATATATTATATACAGGGCTAATACAACTTGTAATAGTCCACAGCTGAGACTTTATACCTGTGCAGAATCCTAAGCAAATTAATTGCAGAACAATTGTTAAACAGCAAATTACTTTATTCATACCAACCTCAATATCCCCAGCAGTAACAGTGCTACGTAAATTGCTCACTATTATTCTGTACTCCAAATTAGGTTTTTCAGTTTTTTGAGTCTTTGTATCACTTCTTAGGGCTGCCATAGGACGTTTTTTAAGAATTGATGGTGGTCTTGGTGGGCTCTTTTCCTTTTCTATTACAGTTGTTCTAAAATAATACTTTCAATTGGTAATAAATTGACAATTAATGGTTGTTTTGTTGGTATCTGTAGACTTTTCAATAGCTTTATAATACAATTTAAGATTCTGTTTATAGTTAATTAGCTGATAGTCTTCCTAAAAGTTATAAATAAATAATAAAACTCACTCCTTCCGTAAAAGGAAACTCAGTGATTATCACCAAGTTATGGCTAGCTGCCTAGCTCGATCCATATACTGGTGATAAGGATTACCATGTTTTACTTAATACAGTAATGGAATGGTCATGCAATAAAATTACGTTAAGATAAAAATATCGCAATCCATTGCTGGACATAGGTCTCTCTCGAGCTGCACCACACACAACATTATGTCCCAGCTGTCTTCTTCATTTCGTCAGTCCATCTGTCTGGGTGGTGACCTACAATGCTCACTGTGATATGCTGAGCAAGTAGAATACTTTATTACCTGTGAATAGTGGCAATTCTGTTTTCACGAATGTCATTATTGTGAGCCGTAATCTTGAGCTGCAGGCTTGCCTTTCGATTTAATGATGATGACTTTGGTGTCACATATTCATCTCCCATGGGATCATCAATTATTTCTAAATCATTTTCCACAGTTCGAAGTATTGGTTTAGGTTTCTGCTTACGTTGAAAATCTGAAAGCATAATAATAATGGAAAATTTGCAAATATTAATCTTTCAGGGAAAATTATCCATAAGCATCTAGGTAAATAAATAGCAAGTATAAGCCAGGGAGTATATGGGCCGTCCTTCTTTACCCGAAATACCAAATACCTATGATAACAATGGTGTCGATTCTGTTGCGCACTTTGACAAGGCTAAACTAAGGGCGTTTTTATCTTTCTGTTTCAATAGGAAAACAAAGTCACAGATGCGTTTAGTCTAGTTGTTTTCAGGGTGTTCTAGGGTGTGTTCAGTTGTTATGGCGGACGACGCTCGACGACGCACCGATCGTCCAGGCGATCACACATACCGTTCAGTTATTTGAACGGACGTCGTCGGGCGATCGCACCGGGCATCCCATAAAATAGTAGGGTGAAAGCAGCACTGCTGTTAACCGACCAATGGCTATAGTCATAGGATCCGACAGATACTTTGAGGCCGTTCGATTGGTCACTCGCTTAACGCAGCTGTGGATCGCCCGAAGCCGTTCAATTATTCCCAATGAGCGAGTGACATACGCAGAAGTGACTTTCACATCGAAAAATGAAGTACTGAACGTAGCTAATGTCAATATAAACATTGGCAATTTTGAAAGTAAAACATCTTTAGAAAAAGAAACGATTGAAATCCTCCCCCACATGAAGTCAAGCTACGTCTATGACATCAACTTTAGTTAAGTAGAAAAATTGGTAAAATTACCAAAAAATCTTGATTTTTCAATTGATCTGCCCTCAGTAAATCTTCCCGAGTTCATTTGGCGCCTTAGACCTACTTTAGAGGTACTTAAAGGCTGGGAGACGACTTGCCTTGTAGAGTCTGTGAATACTAAAAGATAACATGAAAATTTAATCATGGCGAGCATATTATTATACTCCCCCCGCGCGCAGAATAACACAATATTTAAAATTGGAATGAAATAAACTCCAATTTGTTTTACACTTTGTTTACATCCGAAATCGTGAAATTTCGCAGAATTACAGATATTTCAAGGCTCATAAAGGTTCAAATCATACATAATGATAATGACATAAAGAGTCTTTAGCATATCAAAAGAAACATGTGTATACTCAAATGCGATCATACCTCTTTCCTTGCTTGGTTGTGGTCTAGAAAACTTTCCTCTAGTTTGAAATGTATTTCTAACAGGACCTGGTACTTTTGCCTGAATAAAATACAGAAAAATATTATAAAACAAATTGTGACAAGAAAAATTCTATAAAGGCTTTTCTTCTCTTTCTTTCTTTCTATTGCTTTATACTTTTATATTTAAATTTTCTTATATTTTTGCAAAATAGTGACTGGCATTATTTTAGTAGGTGAATCTATCAGTGATCATGATGATGAATCAATAAAAAATAGGAACTTCACAAAAATAAATATTTCTCTCTCACCCATTGTTGTTAAATAAATTATTAATACATTTTTTCCCTTATCCTAGAGTCATAGGGTGCACACTAATTTTATTACAATCTAGACTTATAATAAGTAATTTAGTTATAACTTAAACTATTAAACTTAATTGTGTAATAACACTATCACTAAAGACTAATTTCTAACAGTTTTGTTCTTTTCAGTCTCCTGGCTATGTCTGTGTGGTCGAGAAGCAGAACTGCCTCTACATTCTCATGGTGATGAAGTTTACGTTTCATGACATTCTACGCACTACGCATTTTTAATTAAAAGTATGCAGAAGGTAGAAGTAGAGTTCTTACTGTAAGAATGAACTCTACTTTAAGGTCCCGATGGACATCTACATTTCTTATTAATACACGTTTTATGCATACAACTTTAAAAGAATCTTAATTTTTTTACAAATGTAATATGCTAGTAATGATCTTTGAATACTCCTTACTCCTTTGAATATGGCAGATAATTTATTCGCCATCCTGTATAAAACTTTACACAAAAATGCCCAAAGCAGTTGTGAAGCAATAGATAAATGCATATACAAATAGGTACTCACTCTTTCTTGCCTTAACTTTTCTAATTTCAACCGAGCATCTTTCTGTTTGGCAAGTTGTGCTAGTTTTTCCCTAGCATCAGTAATTTGGTTTCTTTTCTTGGAAATAATTTTATTTCTGGCATCCGTTACTGGAAACTGTTTAGGGGGAGGCTGAGATTTTCCTTTACTCTTTTTGACCCTGCAAAGTTGTATTATATAGGTAAATGTTTAATCATTAAATCATGGACAGTAATAAATATGTGTACTTAACATAGTTTCACACTAGTATTCTCTAATGGGTAAGTTATAGGTGTACTGTTGTAAACCAACATTTCACCGCTGACGTCATAAGTCCATGTACTAAGAAGCAAGCCTATAATTGCCATCTACTAAGCACAATTCCAAACTTCAGGCTATATTACATAGAAAAATCCAATTATGCTTTGCCCAAATCGGTAAACAAACTCAGCAGTTGTACTTTCAACCACTTCATTATGTGACAGTCATGTGAGTAGTTAAGAGACACTATAATAATTATTGTACTCATGCATCACCCACGGTCTTCGGTTATGAGATTGTATATCCCGCGGAGATGTGGAGGTCGAGGCTTTCTAAACGCTAAGACTATCCACAATCGCGAGATATGCAATCTCAGGGAATATTTCCTAGAAGCCAACATGGGGATGCATCGAGATGTAGTAGCGGTGGACAAGGGCCTCACCCCACTCTCCTTGGCTAAAGAAAACTGGTGCAAACCTGTAGTGCTTGACACTAACGATCGCAGGGAGGTATGGCAGAGCAAGAAGCTTCACGGACGCTTCTTCCGGGCCCTCCATGGGCCCGATGTAGACTTTTCAGGGGACCTCTTTGGAGAAACCGAAGGTTTTGTTTGTGCAATTATGGATGAAGTTATGATGACAAATAACTACCGGAGATTTATTGTGAAGGACGGCACGGTTGACATATGTCGGGCATGCCACCGTTCAGGCGAATCAATCCGTCACATTATCTCCGGGTGTTCTCGTCTAGCTAACGGAGAGTATTTGCATAGACACAACCTTGTAGCCAGGATTATCCATCAGCAAATTGCTCTAAAATACAATCTTGTGGAATCGGAAGTGCCGTACTACAGGTATGTGCCCGACCCAGTTCTTGAAAAAGGCCATGTCACACTGTACTGGGATCAATTCATCATCACTGACAGGACTATTGTAGCCAATAGACCTGATATAGTGGTGGTGGATCGATCAGAGCGGCGCGCAATGATTGTCGACATAACGGTCCCGCATGACGAGAACATCGTGAAAGCCGAGAAAGATAAACAGATCAAATATCTTGATTTGGCCCGCGAGGTTGTCGACATGTGGGATGTGGGTTCAGCGATCATTGTACCGATAGTTGTTTCGGCCAATGGCTTAATTACCGAGAGTCTCGACCGACACCTCAGGAGGCTCTCGTTAGGCAGTTGGATCAAGGGCCTGATTCAGAGAGCAGTACTTCTTGACACGGCACGCATTGTGAGGAGGTTCCTCTCTCTGGAGCCCTAGCCGCCGGTAGCTTGGACCCTGTTCCCGATGCCGGTTGGTTCCTATTTTTTATGTTTTTAAATGTATATTTTATTTTATTTTATAATATGTATTTAAAAATGTAAAAAATATGTTTAATGATGAATAAAGGAAATAATAATTGTACTCATATACATAAACATGTTATGATTCTGGAACAGAGCAATTAGCTTTCAGTAGAGCCTAATACTGGTCTGAAAATATGGTAGTGGTAGACTAGTGGTAAATTTGTTTCATGCCCTGCGTACGTGACATCTGCCACCAGTAAATTATTGATGTGTATCTTATATATATTATGATGACATTCCAAACAAATCCATTCAGTTAATAAGACTGGGTACGTCAACAATATACTTGCAGAGGTAATGCACCAGAAAAAATGAAAACCAAAGAACTGGCATATTCAAACATCTCAAACTTTGCATTGGAAACTGCCTCCTCATCATGCATGCTATATAATATTTAAGCATGTATATTAAGGACTAATTGCTTTCTACTTCCAGACCTAGACCCAGCCACATGACAAGAGCACATTAAAACTTTGGTAGAGGGTCTTGGCACATCAGGTTTACCAACTGCCTAAGTTTGTTGCATAAAACTAATCTTTAGTCCTATATTCCTGGGCCATTACTTGGTCAAAACTATCACACTCTACATGTCAACAAACTTGAGTGTACTTTTATTTTCCTTTTTTTTGGTAAACACTGTCCCTCAGTATGAAATATTCCTTAGGGTGTAATAACAAACCCATAAATGGCTCTGACAAACATCTAGAACCGGACATTTTTTATTATCTGTAGACCAGACTGCAGGTATACACATATTAAATTATAATAATGTGCGGGAATGGAACACGCGACACGTAGTGCTGCAATCAATCACCTAACAACTGCACCAAGAGTGTCGTCGAATATGTGAATACATAGGTACCGCAAACAAGCTTTTCAAGTACATCAGTGACTCAGATACAAGTTTAAATAAAATACCCGAGAGTAGAGTCGCGGGCAACTTAAAAAATTAAAGTGGGAAAGGAGTCTTTATTTATGATTTACTTTACCTCGAGTTTTCTCTTTTCTTTTTGATAATATCTTCCAAGCTCATATCAACATACGCAGACATTTTCAATTTAGCAAAAACGAAACCGCGAAATCTGCCAGCCAATGCCAATGAATGAATAGCATCAGCGTTGAACTTTCAAAAGTAAAAATTTGATTTTTTCGTCTTACGTAAATATAACACTATGGCTATAGCAATAATTATGACATACAAAGAAATATCAAATGAAGGTATTTCAATTCTAATGAATTTCACTTTTCATTTTCTCATTCGATTCGTTCGACTACAGCGCAGCGTTAGATTTTCTGACACTGATAGGCTTGTGGAAAAATATATCTATACATCGATATATCGATATTTTTTTTTAATGTATCTATCGTTATTATTGAGTGATATTTTGTATTGCGATATAATTCCAACCATCGTAAAGGTGTAAAAATCGATATGTTTTTTTAACAAATTACATTTTGTCGTATGGTTTGTTCGTTTATTTGCTGCTTTTTGAATTCAAATGAAAATATAATATAATATTCATAATTTCAGATCATTATTATTTGATTTATTTGAAATGTCGCCTGTTGATTGGTACATATTTATTTTATTTTTTTATTTATTTATATCTAGTAATATAAGATGATTGAGGTATATTACACTAAATATACTAATTTTTAGAGTGCCAATATTCTCTTCGAAATCATACCGATACATCGATTTTTGTTAAAAATATCAATACCGATATTGATATTTCTAAAAAATATCGATGCAATATATTTCGATATTTTAATGCACATCCCTACACTTTGATCATAACCATAATGATTTTTTTTGGTTCATTACCATAGATATCTTTTTATCCTTCTTAAGGTGGACGCACATCTGTCCGAATCGACCGCGCCGAACGAGCAGAACGAAACGAATTTTCGAATACTTTTAAATGAAATCCTATGAAACCTCGCACACCTATCCGCGTCGAATCGGACGAATCGCCGGTAGAATTCGGTAAGCATCCAAATCCAAGACGAATTCGGATGACGTCATCAGATTCGATGCGGACGATTCGGTCAGTGTTGCCGGTGGGTTTGAGTCAAAAGTTATCTGCATCAGTGTTGCGTGTGATGCATTAAGTTAAGCCTTATAACTGAAGAAGAAACTGCTAAAATCTAAGTTTTTAAACTGTCATAGTCACTAATATTATCGTTAGAGTTAAGAACGGGGTATTTAACATGTTAAAATCTGTATAAAATCTGAATGATATTTTCAACTTCATTTCTGTATGAAATCTGTATGGGGTTAAGAACCATAACAGTCATATAACTTAGGCAGTCTAGGTATTTTGTTCTGCTTCTTTTAACCATAGTTAATTAATAAATCTGTGATTTCAGAAACGACACGGTTGGCGCAGTGGCTAAGCAATTAGCTTTCTGCGCTACGTGCCGCGGGTTCGATCCCCGTACGGAACAAATATTTGTATGATCTACAAATAGTTGTTTCGGGTCTGGTTGTGTGTGCATTTGACATGTATGTTTGTAAACTGTACCCTCGATACAGGAGAAATCCTAGTGAGAGGCAATGTTTTTAAAAAAAAGAAAAGAAAGAAAAAAAGAAAACAAATTATGAAACTAAACGTAATGAGCGTGCGATATGCGTCATGGAAATGTACGCAACGAAATGCCATTTTGTCATATAAATTCGGCGCTGTCGATTCGGTCGGCGCGGACGATTCTTTCGGCGCGGATAGGTGCGCGAGGCCATAAGAAATTTCGTTTCGTTCGGCGCGGTCGATTCGGACAGGTGTGCATCCACCTTAAAGAGAAGATTCTTTAGTCATTGTTCGGACCGCAGGGATATGTATGAGGAATAAAGTCTTATGGTTGGCAATCCTGCTACTGCCAGTAGTAAGTACTTAAACGTAGTGATTACATACTCTTTGAGTAGCGATGGGTAACTAGCCGAAATTTCAATAACTTAGCTAGCCGGCTATTTGTGGTACAATAGCCAGCTATATAGCCAGCTACTCAGCTATTTTGGCTATTCAGATAGCTTTAGCCGGGATACGTAGGATAGCTAAGTGGTTGCCGTTCAACTGCCCCGCGATTAGTACGTTCGATCCTCGCCGCGGTAACAAGTTTAGAACTGAAGACAAAAAATTAAAAATTCCGACTTTTGTTTATTTTATTTTATACTTCCTTGAAAAGAAATGAATTTCCCTCGTGACTAAGTATTAATTTATTATAATAAATAAAAACTTTCGAAAATCTATGATCAATTTATGTATTTTATAGCGCCATCTATATCTAAGGGGATAAATTATGAAGCATTTGTAACATCAGCATTCAGCTCTGAATACTTTTATTGAATGAACAACAATACAAGTAAACTGAAAGATACCATAGATGTCGCGCTACTCCAATAAGTATTTGATCGATTTACTAGACCTTTTATCATATAAAAGCGTTAGCATAGGAAAAGAAAAGAATTTCCTTCGTTACTAAGTATTAATTTATTATAATAAATAAAAACTTACGAAAATCTATGATCAATTTATGTATTTTATAGCGCCATCTATATCTGAGGAGATAAATTATGAAGCATTTGTAACATCAGCTCTTACTTTTATTGAACGAAGAACAAAACAAGTAAACTGAAAGATAAACCATAGATGTCGCGTTACTCCAATAAGTATTTGATCGATTTACTAGACCTTTTATTATCTAAAAGCGTTAGCCGGCACACATAGGAAAGAAATGAATTTCCCTCGTGACTAAGTATTAATTTATTATAATAAATAAAAACATTCGAAAACTATGATCAATTTATGTATTTTATAGCGCCATCTATTATATCTGAGGGGATAAATTAAGAAGCATTTGTAACATCATTCAGCTCTTACTTTTATTGAACGATGAAATAAACAAGTAAACTGAAAGATAAACCATAGATGTCGCGCTACTCCAATAAGTATTTGATCGATTTACTAGACCTTTTATTATCTAAAAGCGTTAGCCGGCACACATAGGAAAAGAAATGAATTTCCCTCGTGACTAAGTATTAATTTATTATAATAAATAAAAACATTCGAAAACTATGATCAATTTATGTATTTTATAGCGCCATCTATTATATCTGAGGGGATAAATTAAGAAGCATTTGTAACATGATTCAGCTCTTACTTTTATTGAACGAAGAAATAAACAAGTAAACTGAAAGATAAACCATAGATGTCGCGCTACTCCAATAAGTATTTGATCGATTTACTAGACCTTTTAT
The DNA here is from genome assembly GCA_932294325.1 of Allophyes oxyacanthae. NCBI lineage: Eukaryota > Metazoa > Arthropoda > Insecta > Lepidoptera > Noctuidae > Allophyes > Allophyes oxyacanthae. The sequence goes on along the minus strand of OW028613.1, from coordinate 10,355,809 downwards.
TATCTAAAAGCGTTAGCCGGCACACATAGGAAAAGAAATGAATTTCCCTCGTGACTAAGTATTAATTTATTATAATAAATAAAAACATTCGAAAATCTATGATCAATTTATGTATTTTATAGCGCCATCTATTATATCTGAGGGAATAAATTAAGAAGCATTTGTAACATCAGCTCTGAATACTTTTATTGAACGAACAGCAATACAAGTAAACTAAAAGATACCATAGATGTCGCTACTCTAGTAAGTATTTGATCGATTTACTAGACCTTCCATATAAATCCTATATTATTCACTTACGATGATTTGAAAATGACTTGCATTCGAATTTCAGTCATTCGGCAGATTGTTATTATTGAAAAAAAAAAAAATGAAAATAAAATGTAGGTGAATAATAATTAGTGTAAATAATAGGTAATTATAATTTAACGTCACTCGATGCGGCTTCTGCAGTAAATCCAAGGACTAATGGAGTATTTATAGTTCAATGTGAAAACCAGCGCTATCGGGTTGCTCGCAGCGCGGCAGCATATGCTGAGCGGAAGCCTTCTGGACACAGCTGAGACCTACAATCCATTTTATTTAAGATTTTTTTAATTTCTGTTTATCATGTTTTTATTTTTGTTTTTCTGTTATCTAACCTTTAAAATCGTTTTTGTGCCGTGTCCAATCAATACGTTTTTCATTTTTTTTCATTCTTTTCTTTCTTTCATATTCGTACATATGAATGAATACCGCGGCGATCGCGCGCGCCCCACCCCGTTGGCTACTACAGCTACTATTCAGCTACGGAATGAATGAAGATGGCGGCGATCGCGCGCGCCCCGCCCCGTTGGCTACTACATAGCCGTTAGCTATTAGTTAGTCAGGCTACGACTGGCTACGACAGCTACGTCAGCTACGCGCGGCTGCCCGCTACCCAGAGTAGCCAATAGCTAGCTATCGTATTGACGAATATCATAGCCGTGGCTATTTTGTGAATAGCCGTTATTTGGCTAGTTATTTGAATAGCTACCCATCTCTATCTTTGAGTAGTAAGTACTGGCAACATCGGTCTGTGGTCGCCATTTGGTCGCCATTGCAGTGAGCGTGGCGTCCAGTGGCGTCAGTAGCGTGGTCTTTTTTCAAGTTTTTGTGCTGCTTTTTGACACATAGAAAGAAATTGTAAAAGAGTGCGATAAACAATTTCACTTAGATTTAGATACTGTCGTGTGAGAAAATGGGTGACCGTATGTACCTAGTTACATCTAAACATCGATGCATTCGCATAAAGAAGGCTCGAACTGAAAGTATATTTTGTATTCGATTTTACAGCGGGTGATTACAGCGGTGGATACTCTGCTCAGTATTCCGTGCCACCTCCAACCATGGCTTCTGGTGACAATAACTATTCCGGTTCTGGACAAGGTTATCAAAGCAGTTATGGTTCTGGCCAAAGTCAAGATTGGAATCAGCAAAGTTCCGGTGAGGTTATTTTTTATTTTTATATACAAATCTCATGGCGATTGTAGTTTTTCCATTACATCCGGGCAGCTCTTAGACAGACGAATATGGATTTGAATATGATAAACCTACTTTGTGAAAATATTTTACTAACGCTAGGCGGCCTAGTGTGCTAAGCCGGGACGGACCGCTAGCGACTGTCGCTAGCGGTCCGTCCCGGCTTCGCACGGTTGGACATTTATTTAAAACAGTATCATCAATAGTTTTCGCAGCGCACGCGATGTAAAGAATTTTATAGAAAGATTTACCTTGGCTAATGCTCCAAACGCCCTCCCAATCTAGGACAAATCTGTCCAGATTTGCCCTAGTTTGGGAGGGCGTTTGGAGGTGTCCGTTCGGGGTTCTTAAAAAGTGTCCAGGATGAAACCAGATGCCTGCCACGTTGAAAATTTTGTACATTAACTAAATAAACTATAATAATATATAAAAATGAAAATTCATTTTTACAAGCGCATCCATGGAAAAATCCCCATTTCAGCCAAATGTCCAGGGGTTTTGAAATGTTTGTCCAGTGTTGGTAATTTAGGTGGTAGCAACCCTAACCTTGGGTTACATTATTGGAGTTTTCATAGGGATCCCTAATTTCTTTGAAAATAAAATATTGCCATAGATGTTTCTCAGTGAAAATAAAGCATTCCACTGGTGAATGAATTTCTAAAATAGGTCCTGTAGTTTTTGAATTTATTACTTACAAACAAAAATACAAATATTTTCTCTTTCTAATACTAGTGTATGTTGCAAAAACAAATGTTTGGTAAACATACCGAATATGAAAGGAAAGAATATTCGGCCCATCTATAGATAATTAGATAGGTAATATGATTTGAAAATCATGAGAAGTTGAAAAAGAAAGAGATTTAGAATTTAGGCCTGCTTCTAGCTTTCGACATTAGCTTCCTTTTTCTAGCTATTTTACCATTTATGTACTCAAAATAATCAAATCATCTTTGTTATCAGGTGGTAGCTCATATGGAAGTGGTCAACAAGGCAATAATTATGGTCAAAGCTATGATTCCAACTATAGCAGTGGTGGTGGTTATGATCGGAATAGCAGCAGTAGTTACAACGTGAGCGGTAGCGATCGTGGAAGTAGTTACTATGGGGGTGGTGACCGTAGCAACTCCAGCTTTGGTGGAGACCGAGATCGTGACAGACAAGGATATTCTGGTGGTAGCGGCAATGGTGACAGAGGAGGATATGGAGGAGGTGATCGAAGCTACAATAGAGATGGGGGGAATAGAGATGGAGGATATGGGTAAGTGTCATTAAATAATATTTTATGTAGATAAAATCATAAATGACACATGGCTCCCACTTAAACAGTGTCATTAGAAGAGTAGTATAGGTACCAGTATTCCTCATTGTATATGAGGAATTTATTTGAACCCGAGCAGGCTGGATAGTGATGATTGTATATCAGATTTTAATTTAATGCAGTTAAACAAAATGAATATTTCAGTCAAGAAGTGTAAACTACTACTACTATTCTAAACTAAATATTGGCCAAGTAAGAGGTAGAGGATATTGGAAAAAAGGACAGGTAGAGGACAATATCTCTAAGGTTTATAAGTAGCTTGATTAAGCCTAAGTTTCACCAATTAACTTTATCAGTAACATGGACAGTTATCTAATGACAGGGAATAATGGGTAATTTGACAAGTGATATTACAGAAATATTTAAATTGTGGATCCTAGCGTAAGAAAACTTTCTTCTGTGGTTTTGAGTTGACAAGTAACACTACACCATATTCCGGCTTGTCTGGGTTCAAAATTTTAATGTACTTGGCATATACAGAGTGAATCCTAGTATATCAACAGCAAGAATTCAACTTGGGTATTTCTGTGGGGTCAAGGAAAAAGGGGATAAGTCAAAAAACAAAAATTTGCACTACAGAGTAAAAAAGAAAACACTTCTTTGTTATAAAATTCAAGTCATAAAATTTAAAAACCTTAATAAATATGTAATACTAATTTTGGTTTTTTAATTATAGGACTTTAATACAATAAAACAAAGAAATGTTTTATATTTTACTATGTAGTGAAAAAAATTGTTTTGTTACTTTCCCCTTTTTCCTTGGCACCACAGATTAAACCTTGGAATATTGGATATGGATATATTTTGTTCTTAACTGCTGCAAAATATACTCATGTTATTGTTTTTTCTTCTAAAATATTGTTATCATCATCAGCCTTTCTACTTGTTACTGGATGTAAACCTTCTTGAAGTTATTCTGCAACACTTGGTCCTTTTGGAATGGTGAGAAAAATTATATACTACAAAAAAAGGTGTAGATGGGATTATGCCTTATAATTTCCAATCAGATGATAAAAAAATAAGGAGGGATGTGCATATATTGGTTTTTAGTTTAAAGATTTATGAGAAAGTGTATGTGTTACTGAAAAACCTGAATATCTCTTAGGCTTTAAAATTATAGCAATATTTTTATATTTTCGCAGAAAACAGGACAGATTTATTTTATTAGTGTCATTTAGTATTTTTATAAAAATAACTGTTACAAACGGCGTATCTTACGCGCTTAGAACGGTTCACCTCTTAAACCGGATTTACATTATTGTGTTGTGTCGTGGTCTTATAAATCTTTATGATATCTTTGTGTGTGTCACACGGAGATGTGACACACTCCTGACCAGCAGTGTAATCACGTTGCACGCTCGTAATCGGAATCGATTAAATTTTGACACTACAAAAATGTTTATTGCATTGTTCTAATAGGCTAGTTGACTAAATTTAAAAAATCGGTTTATAATTATTTACCTTAATATCTATTACACTCCAAAAATATTTATTATTATATATTTTTTTAATCTAACATTTTCACTCATTATTTTGCGTTTACAAAAACCAATTGACATTTACCTCGAGAACGCTGCAGACTGTCATGGCGTCTTAAATGACGTCACGCCGTGCGAAACAATCAATAATTGTGTAGGGCAATTGAAGTTTCCATTGAATTAAAAATGAACTAAGTATTACAAGTACTGTATGTATGTAATGCCCAAGTGTAAAAGCACAAATATGAAAACGCGAAAAAAAAAAATATAAATAATACTTATATGTATAATTATTTTTGCCGTTTCGATAATATTATGATTAAACAATAAAAAATTACGGAAAATGTAGCTAAAACTTGCAAAGAGGGATGATGCTCACAGTTTATCAACAAATTCAAGAATGTATTTTTGTGAAGACCATTTTGATGTTTTGTTGTGTATTTCACAACACAATCTATGTATTTTTAAATTCAAAGCAAAACTGATAAATTTCGCAACATCACAATTTTTCAAGTAGGTAGGTATATTGATAAAATAATAATGTATGAGTTGAGGTTAAGTTGCGTCTTTCAAAATATAACAGAAAAACTGTATCAACTTGGCAAAAATAGCTAAAAACGAAAAATTTATCAAGTAACCTGTTCTGTTCTACGAAAATGTTAACAACAACAATGTCGTTTCGCACGTCGTGACGTAACACTTTCTGATTGGTGTTCATTGTCACGTGACTGAATGCTTATTTTGCCGAATTTATTTTCTAAAAATAACAATAATCTTTATGTTTTATAATAAATAATTTATCTGCATATCATGATTAATCATTAGAGACTCTAATCCATCCGATTTATTCTTAGTGGACACAAGCCTATTGTCTATTGTCGAGTGGAGTGATTTTAAAAGCATACCGCGTAATGTAGTTCTTTGGACTGTCAAAATTTTATCGATTCCGATTGCGAGTGTGTACCGTGATTACCCTGCAATTTTTTTATTGGTTAATTCTGTGCCTAGGCACACCACAACACAACACTGATGTTTCAATGTTTATATCGAGTGGTTCCGCCCAAGCCGAACTACTCTTGAGCCGCGCGTTGGAAGTGCTCTAAGGACCCGATTTTGGAGAGGCGGAAAGTCGCGCGGAGCGCAATTCAGCGCGCAACGCGGATAAAGGCCCAAACTCCGTTCATAGAGAGCGAGCGCGTGAGCGACACGCCGCACAGTGGATCGATTCGTACAAATGAGCGGGCATAGGCTTCTTAAAGAATGATTATTCGATTTCTGAAAAACTAAATACGCCAATGTGGACGCGTTTGCAAATCTAACTAAAATAAGCAGCATTTCGGTCGATTTTGCGAAAAAATGAAACTAATAATTACCACAGATAGATTTCTCCTTTGTCTTGAAATTGTGTTAATTTTTTTGTTAAAAATTATGAAACTATGAATTTGCGAAATATCGGCCAAACATTCTAGGTACCCTAGTCACGCCTTTGGGCGCTATGTGACAAAACATAATTTTCTCCTATTTTCTTTGAAAATTGGGAGATAAATTAGTTTTTGCTACATATAGTTTATTTTTAACTTAGTACTTTACTACCTACATGCAGTAGTTTGTGCGCTGCTGCACCGCTTTGCGCGCCGCGCGAATTGCCGCCTCCATACATGAGTCCTAAGGGCGATTAGTGGGAATACGGGCGTGCGTTCCTCGTTTCGAGCATGATGGAAGATCACGAAAAATTGCATTAAAATGTAAACAAAACTGAGTATTTATAATAAGCAATTAAACAAAAAAATGGGCAATAATCAGTTTATGTATAATTGTATACCATATAATATTATAAAGAGGTTTGTATGTAGGGGAGGGGGGGGGGGGGGGGTAATCTCTCGAATTACGGAACCGATTCTAGATTTTATTTCGTTAATAGTAAGCTATACTATCCCTGAGTGATATAGGCTATATTTTATTTTGATAAATTAAAACGCGGGTGAAACCGCGGGCAATAGCTAGTTTTTTATAATTTTATTTAAATTCAACATAAAGGAGGATGGGCAAATTTCGATGGACACTGATCCAAATTAAACAAGCTTGCCCCTAAGGTTGACACCATTGCAAATCTGTGTAGGATATCAGTGTAATTTTATATTCAACTAGCGACGTAGCTAGTAGCACGTACGGGTGCAATATCTATACTATCCTTACATAATCAACCAGAACAAACATTCAATATTTTTTCAAACTTAAACATAATTTTATTTATTATGTATAGCGATTCCGTTTCATAATAAAAACTGTGGGAAATAGTATAATCTACCAGAATATTATATTACATTTGTTTATTAGCCTAGACGTTGTTATTAATTTTTAGTTCAAACTGAAATATTTTTTCCCATAGGACAGATTTTTTTATTCCCATAATAAAAAAAACTATTTATTTGGTTAAGCATGCTCTTTCAAATGTACTCTGTCTCGATTCTCAGGGCACCTAGACCAAAATTTCACATTCATTAAATAAAATTTGAATTATAAAAATATGTTAGGAACTCGTAGGTAACCTGTTTTTCATAACATTTTTCGTTTATCAATCAATTGGACAACTAAAGTCTATTAAGAACGTGCGCGACCGTCCTGCGGGGGTATCACACATTGGCGGGGACGATGTATTCTAGATGTTAGTGGGGTGGCTAGCGTAGCGAGGAAGTGAAACGCGTGCAATAGCGCGTTAATCGCCGGTAGTCGAAGCGACAATTTGTGTTGTAAGCTCTGTGACACATTAGGTACGTTCGGTATACATGAGATTACAATCTGAGGATGAACCAACCTATTAGACGACAGGCTGTGTACAAGTATTTTGAAAGTGCGCAAAAATCACGGTTCTTCATTCGAATATGTAACATTATACATCAATTTGGCGACTACCGTATCTGAGGGATTGGTATTTCGGAAACCATAGAATTGGGATGTGAAATTTATGTGGTGTGTAAGGGAAGTAAAGAGCATATTAATTTCAGTTTAAATAACTTATACCAATACGGAGGAATTTTCGAGAAAAATAAGAAAAGCTAAAAACCAAAAATCTTGTATATTACCTATCTGGATCTAACAAAGTTACGAGGTTGATTTGTGTTCTAAAATATCTAGCATAAGAAAGGCCATCAATCTACCTAGCTTCTTTATTGCGTATCATGCTTAGTTTAAGAGTAATATTTTTTTTCTAAGTATCCACATTAAAATTGGACGATTTTCAAAAAAATATTACTCGAAAACTAGACATGCTAGTTAAATGGGGATACGAAATCTTGCGTTTAAATAATTCGATCTATCAGCTTTTGTAATAAAAATGCGATGTCCGAAAAATGATCTTCTTAAAACACTGTGCGATGTCACAAAACCGGCTTAGTTGGCATACTGTTCACAACAATATATATTTACTGTGCTATTAGTGAGTCCTTTTAGAAATTACGGTCATTTTAAATTATTTTTCCATGGTTTATTACTGTAAAGTGTGGAAAGCACATTGAAAAAATTCCGAATTCTTAAAATTTATAAGTAAGTATACATTATAATTATAATGTATAGTAAATCCGTAGATGTATCCGTACTTCGGCTTTTTCAGTAACATTTTTATAGCAAAATAATAACGAGGGTTGTGTTTAATATAAATATTATATTATATAAGTAAACAAGGTGGCTTAACAAAATTCTGACTCTGCTATAGGTGCACTTTCTTTAAAAAAAATCATTCTTGAACTTATCCAAATCCTAATTATCCATTTTTATCACCCTCGTCCTACTTAGGAATAGAAAATAAAATCAAGTTTAGTTGCTTGATGGTTTGATTTATTGTTATAAATTATGAAACATGGATTAGATCCATTCTGTCATAAGGGTACGAAACATGTCGAAGAAAAAACGGTGTTCAGCTTTATTAATCAATGTGATTAATGTCAAATTCTTACATTATATACATAATTGCCGTACAGTCATGCTAATGTGTCCAAATTAAGCGAAAATACTGAGGTAAACGTGATAGCTCTAAAACGAAACACGTGAACGGAATAAAGGTTAATTTTTCCTGTTACCATTAATTAAAAACTTTGGCTGTAAATTGATTAGAATAATTAACCGCTGAATACTCAAACAAATCTCAATTGTAAATTTCCATCAACTCTCTTGCTGTCACTTTAAGGTGAACAGTAGCGACAGAAGACTATTAAGAGCGTAAAATTGATTTGTGTTTGAGTATTTGTCGGTATGACTCTAGTTCAGTGGAACAAGTGTCATAATGTGGACAAGACAAAATCATTTAAAAAATCCACTGCAGTTCTTATGGGTGCCGTCTGTCGGAACTGGTCAGCTCGTAACTGCCATGGCAATCTTATTCAGAGGCAATTCATTATTATCCTAGTTTTATTTATATTCGCATTGAATTGCATTATTCTCGCAGATCTTACCACAACATTGTACTGATAAAGATTGTCAAGATCTATTATTTATTTGAAAAGAGTTTCCATGGAGTTTCTTGCCGGTTCTTCTCTATAGGATCTACTATTTGGAACCGTGCACCTAGAGTCTCGACATTTCATAAGTGCCTGTATCTGGTTTACATGAAATAAAGATCTATTCTATTCTATTCTATACGTTTAAAAAACTACATGGGTTTCTAAGAACAAATCTTCCTATCTCCAATGGTTAGAATTAACACAGTTGCCATACTTAGATTATCACAAAAATAAATTTCATCTGTATAGTTCCTGAGATGTTTCGTTCTATTTGGATACCTCGGCTGATCCAGTGTAACAGACGCTGACTGTATGTGGTATTAATTCTGAACCTGTTCTTTTTTCCTGATTAATAAATCATGATATTTCATATCCGTCGTCTTGGTTTTCTGTCCTCGAAAATTGGTATTTATGTCATAATATTTACAATTGTGAGTTAATTTAACATAATTATGTACACATCATTATCAATATTTGCACAAGTATCTACATTTATGCCCAAGGAAACAATAATATGGAAAAATAAAATTATTCACAAAGCTACAGATATTTTACAAAAGCCAATTTGGTAATATTCAGTGTACATTATTATGTAATGAGAGCTAATATCTTCCTTTTAACCAGGTTTCGCCACTAGCAACCGAGATAAAGCTGTCGAGCATGATTACTATAAATATATATATATTAAATATAAAAATCTAACAAGTCTTGTTGTTATCACAAGATACTAGAAAATTATAAGCTAAGAAAAATAATATTATGTACATATACATCATTTGTTTTAATTACCAGATTTTTTTAAGGTCGTGCTCTTCTCATCCTTATGATCAAATTTTAGCGCGGGATAAAGGAAGAAATTGCCAAAAAAAAAATCTGCCGTTCAATACAAAATTTCAATATAACTCTACTAAATGTGTGGAACAACAGATTTTTTATTTCGCAATTTTAGCGGTGGACTCATAGTAAAAATTGTTCATAGTGATGAGCAGAGATCGACCTTAATTTTTTAAGGTAACTTAAAGTTAGGCCATGGCACGTAATGTGCTTTTAAAAACATATTAATTTACGATTTTTCACATTTAATTATTTTTCTATGAATTGTGGTGTCCTTTCAACAACAGTTTAATTTATTTTTTATTAATAGTACTGGGTCAGTGTCTATAAATTTTAAATTGACATTGAGACTCCTCATCCAATCTAAATATAAATCTTAAAGTCACTCCGTGTCTCTTGCTTTCCCAGAAGTCTTACCGCCCGCCCGTTTATTGTCCATAAAATTGATACAGTGTGAGCACTCGCACAAACATACAGGTCGCGAAGCACCCGGTATTGAGACGCCAAGTGCCTCTTTGTAGTACAATACAATCGCGAGTCTTCGCTGTCTAGGTCGAAAATAGCGTAACCTGGTGATTAAAAAATCATATTAGCCCTCATTAAATGGTTGATAAAACAATTTTGAAAAAAAAAATGCTTTTCATCAAACATACAATTTATTTCAAGGTTGTTTTCCGTAATTATTTATTTATATTGTAACTGCTAGCATGCATGTGTCAAGAAATATTGTATAATAACATCACCAAACAATGTTCTAAGGTTTTCAAGGTATTAAACGTTATGGTAAAGAAAAGGATGCAACACATGGACTAAGGTCACTTTTAAAGTGTACCTAGGTGTCAATCTACGCGGCCGTACAGTGTGTCCCCAGCCTGCCCAGTGTACTAAACGCTGTTCTTATTGTTTTAGTGGCGGCGGCAGGGGGGGTGGTTTTAATAAAGGTAAAGCTCCTCGCGATGAGCGAGCGGTGCTGTTAACATTTTATTAATTTGTTATTATTTAAGGGCTGCCAAACCTGGTATTCTATTGGTTCACTGGTAAAAAAACCTGTGGTTGCGTGATTATTTTATACTAATTACGTATTCGGTAATGTAGCATTTACCTGTAAGAAATAATATTTGTATTTAGGGGTTCCGGAGCCTGACAAATCACTTAGGGTAGTTGTGATTTGTACTCATCTGAAATATTTCAGCAGTTGTTCTTCTGTAGTTAAAAATACAAGAGTAGCCCCCAGTCAACGTAATAATGTGTTGGTGTAATTAATCTAAGCTTAAGGGTACATCAAGGCGTCAGTTGCCATTACACTCAACATTACAAAAAATAAAGCAACTTAGTGGGGTGAGTGGACTACGCATGGTTACTGGTATTCTACAAAATATAATAATTAAGGTGACGAAGAGCGTGTTGTCTATGGCACGAGTTTTAGGGCGCATAATCTCCTATATATTATCAAGATCATCAATTATGAAATGGTTTCGGTTCCAGTACCTAATGCCTTATCATATATTTCTTCAAAGGTGCCGTGTAACCACGAATGAAGCTGTGTGTTGTGTCGCTCACAGGTGGTGTTATGATAAGATATTACGTGTTATTAGCTTAAGTTTTATGGTTCAACGTGAATAATACCAGAAACATGTATATCGTTTTGGCAGCCCTAACTGAAATTTAAGTGAATGTGTTGATCGAATTTGGAGCAACAAATTTTTTACAGTGGTTTTTATGAAAGTATATTGTGTGATATTGTGGAATTATCATATATCAACATCTTTATATCATTCGGAAAATAAGGAAATGCAATAACTTTCGGAGACCATGACTATTGATCAAAATGAAAAGGTTAATATAACTTTCGGCGATCATTACTATTGATCTTAATCAATAGGGTAAATTTTTGGTAGTCTTAACAGTTTCAGGCTATTTTACTACTAGTAATGTCGTGTGACATTGGTCACACAAAACTGCATAGTATTGTAATTATTATCCTTTATTAAAAAATCACGCTGTGGTATTGTGTCGTAATTATAACTTGGGTTAATTGCTGAATTGTTTTGAACATCGGAAAAATTCACTTTAAATCTTAATTGAACGATGTTAGATAAAACAAGTAATAGGGGCCCGCGAATAATAGTCTACCTTACGACAGTAGTAACATATATTTATCTGCAGGTGGCGGCGGTGGATTCAGTGGAGATCGGGGTGGGGGTGGGGGTGGGGGTGATATGGTAACGCAAGAAGACACTATCTTTATCCAAGGCATGAATCCGTCTACTACAGAAGATGAGCTATGCCAACATTTTGGATCCATTGGTATTATTAAGGTATCATCGATTATAATTTTTGTATAAGAAATAGATGAACATTGTTTACAGTAGTAAAAAAATACCATTTATTTTTAACGCAGACCGACAAGAAGACTCAAAGACCAAAAGTATGGATGTATAAAGATAAAGTATCTGGACAGCCAAAAGGGGAAGCCACCGTCACCTATGAAGACGCTAATGCCGCAACCTCGGCCATTCAGTGGTTCGACGGAAAAGATTTCAATGGAGCAACCATTAAAGTATCTCTCGCTCAACGGCAAAACACTTGGGGTGGTAGCAAGGGAGCCGGAGGTGGAGGATTCCGTGGAGGTCGCGGTGGCAGTGGTGGACCGCGGGGTGGAGGCGGCAGCGGCCCACGCGGTGGCGGCGGAGGTGGCAGCGCGGGTGGCGGTGGTGGTGGCGGACCACCGTCTGGCAATAGAGCTGGGGATTGGAGATGCCCTAATCCGAGTTGCGGAAACACGAACTTTTCATGGAGGAAAGCTTGCAATAGATGTAATGAGGAGAAACCGGAAGGCGCTGGCGGAGGTGGTGGTCCACCTTCCGGTGGAAACGGTCGTGGTGGCGGCAGCGGCGGTCCGCCGGGTCGCGGGGGACGCGGCGGCAGCGGCGGCGGCGGCAGAGGTGGCGGTGGTGGCGTGGGCGGATGGGGAGGCGGCGGCCGCGGCGGCGGCGACCGGGGCGGTGACCGCGGAGGTGACCGCCGCAGCTATGGGAGTGGTGGCGGCAGCGACCGCGGCAGTGGCGGCGGTGCGATGAGGGGTGATGGCGGGTAATTATACTATTAGCACTCTTGTCAATTTTATTAACAGCTGGCTAAATGCCTACCGCGCGATTGGTCTGCAAATTTAAGCCGAGCTTGCTGCATCAATTACTTGGTTCTTTAGAAATCGATTATTAAAAAAAACAATCCCTCTGAGAGCAGGTTAAGGCCTCCATTCCAGTGCGGCAGCGGTACAAGCGTCGATTTTTATCAGTCGATTATATATACCTATTTATCGAATTCAGAGGGATTGTATTGTTGTTTTTGGCATAGCTACTCGTCTACTGCCATTTTATATTGCCGACCTTATATTCATTAGGTGGGGGACAAAAATAATATAATAACACAATTTTTTCTTGAAAAACCTCCTGTGTTACGTTTTCGAGGGCGTAGCTTTGATCCCCATAATAATTATTGATTCTCATAACACGTTATCCATAATGATCATTACTCATAATAATAGAAACATTGAAAGTCATAAGTTTTTGTTTACATCGAAAAATTCGATGATATTTTTTTTTATGTTACTCATAAAATTATTATTCATATAGTCCGATTTAGTTGCTATTAGGACTGTCAGATGCGAAGATCGATATGAAGTTGTCTACAAAATGCGAAAATTTTCGTAGAGTCAACATAAAAATTTCCTCAACTTGTTATCATTCAATCATTCAAAACCATTCATTAGTGAAATTATTCTTGTTTTAGGTTAATTTTTCAATCACTTTTATTAAAATTTTATGTGTTATGTACAAGATGGATACAGATTAAATAAATAAATGAAATATTTTTACAATTAAACAAACAACAACATGAATATAATATTAAATTAAAGATTAAAGATAACATTGTAGATTGTATGATATAAATAAACAATTTTACAACTAAAACGTACTATAATCTGGCAGTTCTACTACACCACTTAATTTAAATTAGGTAACTCATTCATTCATTCGTTTCCATTCAAATCTATTTATGCTAACCGTACAGCCGATTTTTGACGTTATTACGAATGAAGTTCGCGAAGTCGCGATCCTAATACCAAAAAAATCGGATTATATCATACAATATGGAAGACGGGACCGAGCGAAGCAAGCTCGGGAGTTCGGAGCACACCGAAGTCACCCTTCGGCTGGACTCACACATCCGGAATTCATATAAATCAATATCCCAATAATTTTGAGATATTTGCTTTAATTGAAAATACTTATTGTTATTTGTTACACATCACACACATAACATACACGAAAATTACTAAAATGTAATACAAATTAATCTTTTTTTTTACTTACAGTGGCAGGGATCGCCAGAGACCATATTAATTAAGTTACTTAGTTCTTTTCAATATTATTTTGGTTTTATATTTGAAAGTTAAATTCAAACAAAATTTACAGAACAAAAAGATTTATTATGGTTGTATAAAGAAACGGTATAAATTCATATATAATGTATTGAATTATAACGAAACTGCTGTAAGTCAATCAAATGAAATGAATCATAAAACATATATGAATGTTTTTATAGACCATTGGCATTTTGACTTGTAAAAACTTACATCTTGCATATGCAAGTTATGTTTATTACAAAATATGTAAGGATAGTGTTATGTATTTTGAAACTTGGCATGCATTAATTATATAAGTTAACTAATTATGTTTGTTTTATTCGTTACTCTTTAGATCTATCCTGCGATGAAAGTATTTTTTTTATTTTAGTTTTCCAGCTACTGATCTAAGGTTTCGCGGTAAAAAAGGGGATTTCGCGACTTTTAGTATCATTAATCCTGTTTGGTCCTGCAAGTTCAGAAGGTGATTTTGACTTTGAATGGGAAATCATATTTAGTACCTATTTCCTTAAATCTCTTTTCCTTAAAATAGTTCTATTCTATTGAATCAGGCGTCGATATTGTCTCGTTCGCACATCAGTTATTTAGAATCGGGGCCAGAGGCGAATCGAGGAAGCAGCTCCTCCCGCGTCTGTCTGCCACGCCCCGCATGTCCTCGGTTTAGTCCATTCTATGTTGAGTCTATGACGTCTATCGGGCGTTTATCGTATCTTAAAATACTCGTGCAGTGTTATGTAATTTTCCAATAATGCGTGGTTTCGATAACAGGTCATAAAATTGTATCATTGACAGATTTTTACGAGGTGAATGTAGCGGCTCTGACTCAAAAATGACAATTATTTAATAATATGTAACTTTGAGTACCTATCTAGAACGGGAGAAAAAAGCGTATTAATTCCACAAACTTATCCGTTGACCAAAATGGGACATAACGACGCTACGGAACAAACTTTAAAAAAAAAACTAAAACCCGACTTTAAAAAACTTAAAATTATAAAATCATTTTCTTAAAAAACTTAACAGCTTCTGAAGTCGGTGCCATGCATTGAATTGAAGAATTAATGGGCCCGACTTCAGAAGCGGTTAAGTTTTGAAACTTATTTTATAATTTTTACTTTTTTTTTCAAGTTTATTTTATTTTTCTTTTTTGAGTGGCATAAACAATACATAAACATGTGGTTAGAGTAATCGCAAGTGATATGCTGTTAATCATTCCAGAGTTCCATTGTATATCTCCGAAATTCTTCATCAGATCTTCACCAAATTTAAATGGGACCATTTCGGCATACTTTGAAGTAACTTATTGTGACGGAAGTGGACAAAACTTTACAACTGGACGTTTAAAAGTCCCAGTTGTGGTGCGCACTAACGCGGCACGCGCGACTCCGTCCTTTCCAGGGTATACTTGTTCCATAATGCCTGTAGGCCAGCGAAGCGGCGGTGTATCATCCTGATGAATGAGAACAAGTGTACCTGGTAGAATGGGTAATTGGGTAAGTCAGGAGTATTCCATTTTTGCCTCACTTGAAGTGTGTGTTAGTAATCTACCTGCCACTTCTTCCAATAGCTCTGAACTAAACTATCTAACAATTTCTTTCTATTATGGAGGCTTTCCTACCATGCAGGAGGGTCTGAGTTCAAACCCAGCCCGCACCTCTAACTTTTCGGATTCATGTGCAGATTAGAATTTGATTATCACTTGCGTTAACGGTGAAGGAAAAATATCGTGAGGAAACCTACATATCTGAGAGGGCCTCATAAAGTTCTCGATGGTGTGTGTAGTTCGCCAACCCGCACTAGGCCAGCGTGGTGGACTAAGGCTAACCCTTCTCATTTTGAGAGGAGGGCTGTGCCCAGCAGTGGGACAGTAATGGGCTGAATTTATTTATTTATTTTATGGAGGCTTAAAGATTCGTTAACTTCATATGCAGGTAACGATTGCAAAGGTGTCGTATTAAAAAAATGCGCAGGAGTTAGAATAGTGTGCGGCTGATCTGACAGCAAACATAATGGACGCGAATTTAGAGACATTCAATTTGGACTAGTACCGTCAGTATTGTGATTTTGGTGTCCTGTGTGCTTATTTTCTTTCTTTCGTCAGCAATTCTTCATAGCACAGTAATTGTTGCCCAATGCAACGATATAAGTGGGTTTTTATATTGCTTTCCCAAATTCCTCCCCAGTGAGGCGCTCGAGCGGGATATTTCGCCACGTAATTTTACGATTATTCAATTCAGTTTGAAATGTGGTAGATGTATCTTTAGCGGACAAAAAAGTTTCAGTATAATTCGTCCAATTATCGTTTTGCACCAATGAAATTTGTCCCGTTGTCGGAATATATGAAAGATACTGGGCTCTCGCCTAGACAGGAAGCGCATGAGAGCGTCTAGGAACTTTTCAGGATCTGACGCGATTTCAATGTGTATGGCTTTGGTCGTTAAACCCACAAAAAGACAAATGTAACCGTGGGGCGTGATAGTATCTATAATGCTTATGGGTCCGGCGTAATCGACGCCAGTGTGAGTGAATGCCTTGGTTTCTTGCACACGAGCAGGGGGTAGGCTAATAGGCTTGCCATCATAGGAGTAGAATGAGAGGGAGCGACTATAAAACAAAAATTACACTGACGTATGCATAGGTACTATATATTATCTCTATGCGTATGCGTTCTCGAATGACATTTCGAGCAGAGATTATCCAGTAGCGTTGTCTTAGAAAAGACATGAGGAGATGCGAACCAGTATGACAATTGGAGCGGTGGCAGTCGTCCATTATCAGATCGACTAAGTGATGGCGACGAGGAAGTAATATTGGATAACGGTTTTTCATAAGGTATGTTAGCGTTCGTCAATCGACCACCAACGCGGAGAAATCCGCTGTCATCAACAAACGGATGGAGTTTTCTCAAAGGAGGCGAAGATAAGTTACCTTTATTTATGTTTTTATTTACCTCTTTCTGACTTGTATAGAGTGTAATTATGTCACCCGCTCACTCGCGACACGCGAGTCACTAGTGAAGTATCTCAGTGTATCACAATCCCAATCTCGTTCACTGCTAAATCGCCTCGCAAGCGACGCGTCGCGTGGATAGATTCAGATCCGAATGATGCGATTGAAACGTTGTTACTGAACCAAACTTTCGTGTCACTTCAAAGATTCGTAACAGTGAGTCGGTTCCGTAAAGAGTTACACACGCCTATCAGGTATAGTACCTTCAACGCGGGCACAGTATATATATATACCTCATAGAAATAGTACAAGTACTGGAACGCTTAATAGTGCCGTAAAGCCGGTCTGAGGGAGAATACTTTGTGGTAACCGTGTCCTTGTCTAATAGGGTAACCATACATTTTAGTTAAAAGTAGGACATGATAGAAATATTTAATTATGTTATGAGAATAGTTATCAGGTAATTAACTACTGATATCGAATAGTAAGAATTGTTTTTTTTCCCAGTAAATAGTGAAATATACGGTCCATACAGTGTATCTAAACGTTCTTACAAATATACATACACCCTTTTGGTTATAATTAGAGTCACAGGCAAGGCATAATATATAAATAGGCATATGCAAGGTTACTATATAATAAAAAAGAAAATTTAGAGAAAATTTCGGACATTGCGGAAAAATCCGGACATTTTCTTATACACAGATTACGTGTATAATAAAATGTCATGCGTGAATATTCCGGACATCTGGCAGCTCTAGTCATAGGAAACATTAGATTTTAACATTTTAAGATATAAATTTAATTCCTCTTCTACTTTTTCTTTCTTTTTTCTTTTTCTCTTTTAGCTTTGCGACCATCCTACGACCTTTCTTTATGAGATCTTTCCTATTATAGCAGAAAGGGTAACCCATGCTTAGTGCTGCAGAATCGAATATCACTTATTATAATATTCTTGTTTGGCAAACTCAAGTATAATCATCATTCACAACATTAAGCAATAAAACACAATGAATGAAAGTCAAAGCAAAACTTTTTTTAATTTCAAATCGGCATAAAAAGGTCATCGTCGTTTCGTCAAAACGTTGAGATTCTAGATGCACGGTTCCAAAGTGGGCCGGGTTCTATGGAGAAGAGACCGGCTAGAAACTTAATGGTTGATTGTAATTTTAATTGTGTTGGCATTATAGTTGTATTTTGGGTTTATGTGCTTGTTTCCTCTTGCTTTACTTTCTTATTTGGTGGTTCACTGGAAACTGCAACATCTTCCCATTTACTACAAGATCCTACATGCTGATGCTGATTCACCAGATGTTCCTGCACGTACAATTTATTTTGCACGTACAGTTTTTTTTCTTTTTGTCTCTCTGTAATGTCAAAAATGATCTTCATTATGGCACAATATCTAAGTACAATATCCAATCCAGTAAAAGTTTAATCCATCTAACTATACTAATAGGAAAATATTAAACACAAATAAACAATAAGCAAAGTGTGTGAATCTTAAGTTTGTGCAATGTGTTATACTTTATATTAGTATAAACTATTACAGACCAGACAATTACACACAACATTATACAACAGACACATACAACAACTGATAATTATTAAACATATTACAATAGTACCTATGGTAATATTGAAGGAACTGCTTCAGGTTTTAATTTTATTTTTGCTGCTGTTAAATAATTCATTATCTTTAAAATTTACGCCACAAACACATGCGAACACACTAATGTCAAGGTTCGTGGCTGTTATCCATAACACCCTCTGCTTATTATCAGCTGGAATCCTGAAAAAAACAAACATGGAATTTTAATAAAGTCTATCATTTTATAAGAGATACAAAAAAACATTATTATCTATTCGGCACAACAAACAACAAATGATTTCAACAAATTAACTTAAACTATATACAGGGTTATTTGTAAAACACCGGCAATGCTTTAAGGGGTGAAACTACTCATCAATATGAACAACTTTTACTACGGGACCAACCATGAAATCGCGAAAAAAAATTCAAACTTTTCATACATTTTGATGGAGCAAGGTTAATCTTTTGTATGAAAAGTTTGATTTTTTTTTCGCGATTTCATGGTTGTTCCCATAGTAAAAGTTGTTGATATTGATGAGTAGTTTCACCCCTTAAAGCGTTGCCGGTGTTTTACAAATAACCCTGTATGTATACTTATACTTGGAATCACTCAAATTATACAAAACAATAAATGCATCGAAAATATGCTACGCATTACAGATTATGGAAAACTAATCCAAATTTATTAAAGTACGTAAATTATTTAACTTAGTGGACTGTATGTTATGTGAAACGATCTAAAATAAGTACTTGGAGCAACTATATCCCACAAAATAAAAATATATTGTCACACTACTCAATGAAACTTACCTATGGAACGATATTCCACAACCAGGATAATATTCTCGCTTGCACCCAATCATAACTCAAGTATTTACCATCTTGTCGCCAAAAAATTATTCTAGGCACAAAAATAATGTTTGATCACGTTTATTTCTGAACTATGAAAACCACGAATGTTGACAATAGGTTGACAACTAAGTTGACAATGTAAGCCATTTTGAATGATGTAGTGTTTCCCGCATGCAAACTTCTTTAACTACTGGTATCCAAATATTGTAATAATCAATCTTATTGAATAACGAATGGAAATAATAATATTTAATATAATATTTAAAGCACGTCAATTATAATTTTTATTATGTTTATTTTGATAGCCGTGGGTAGAAGTTTCATTAGTTCTAATATGTATGTAAAAACGATTCTGAAAATACCAATTTAGTAGATTACTAAGTTGATGAGTAATGGCCATGTGTGCGAGAGGGACACCGCTGAATCTCGGGTGACTTTCATGTGGGCACAAAATTTCGTACAACTAATTAGAGCAGTAAGCTCTCTAGTTATAGGTAGTACTATGTATTATCTCTATGATATACCTACATACAGTAACTCAGCTAAGACGTTTTTGTGACATCGACAAGCGGAGCGCTAGGGATGTCACTAATATTTTTGGAAAATGGTTTTTATTTTATTTAGTTACATTTACCTACTGCAAACATAAATTAATACTAGTATTGGCCCAGGGCTTCGCTCGTAAGTACGTAAGTAGTATGTAAACTATATGACGATATTTAAACAGGAATTAAAAACATGTGATGATTCTTAAAAAAAAGATGGGAATGGATATTTTTTCATAATTGAGACGTACTAGCAGACTGTTGTAGTTGTGGAGAATCGAGGTATATTTTTTAAAATCGTTTTCTTGCCTTCTTTACATACTATCTATCTATCTCTCTCTAACGTATAATCTCTCTCTAACTTTAAATTTTATTGACTACGCACATGTACCATTCAAATTCGAAGAATTTACAACAAAAAACTAATTTTGGGCACATAGTAAAAGTTATGAAATTTGGTTCTTGTTCAGAAATAGTACGCATTTCTTTTTTTTGTGGCAAGTTTTTCTAGAGTATTATACCATTTTGGAATCTTGGTTAGTTGCGCCAATTTTTAAAAGAACTTGCCATGGTAGTGTCAATAAATTTTTTTTACACCACGATGAGTGAAAGTGAACCGAAAGTAAAAATCTATCAAAATTTTAGGGTAAAAAATAAATTTGATTGGTTTTTGTGTCAAATCTACAGGCATTCTGGAACTTTTAAAGGTTGTAATGGATAGCAGTGCTACTTAGGTTGCTGCGATAAAAAGAAAATCAGAAATATTTGAAACATTGTGGTCATGGTAATTAAAAATATCTTAAGGGGTGTAATTTTTTTAAGGATTTTTCTTTTTGATATAACTTCTTAAAAATTGAGTTTTTTTTTTTTCTTTTCTTTTTCTCGAGTAGTCATGAGCAGGTCGTCCCTCTGGTGCCCGCTTATCGTTGAATTTTGGGACATGTTGTATATTATTATGTTGAGACACAGTCGCTATCTACAGATAGTGCCATACACGAAGATGCGCCCCACTATTTTTCGAGAGTATCTTTTTGCAGTTGACTGTGACACTTTCTCGTGACTGGGGTCCTACTCCCAAAAACCGACCGTCCCAAAAACCGTTGACCGATTGCACCGTCGCGCGTCGCACGTCATCCAACTACGAAATCATAAGCTTTAGGGCAAAGTGGCATACGACTCCGACGTTGTGTTGTACGGTGCGATATATTCGAGAACGGGAACGCTTTGATAGAGGTGAAGAATTGATGGAAATGAAAAAGTACCGCTAACTTTGTACCTGTACGAAGTAAAGGCGGGCCGCTAGTAGAAAAATTAACTGATAGATGCGTTTAGTATTATTAAAATGCGCAACAAAATCAACACCAATGAAGTAATTACACGCAATCAAAACTGCAGCTTCGATTGCGATTGATAAAAAATTGTACACTTGTCTAGAGTTACTTGTACCTGTA
Organism: Allophyes oxyacanthae; assembly: GCA_932294325.1. Taxonomy (NCBI): domain Eukaryota; kingdom Metazoa; phylum Arthropoda; class Insecta; order Lepidoptera; family Noctuidae; genus Allophyes; species Allophyes oxyacanthae. The sequence continues at coordinate 10,334,363 of OW028613.1, read as the reverse complement.
GAATCCACAGACGCTAGAGACTAGAATCGCCAGCAAAATGTATTTTGACACCAAGCTGTCGAATAGTCACGCGATTCGTAAATGTGAAACCATACGTTTTGCTGGCGTTTCTATTCTCTAGCGATTGTAGACTGCAACTTGTCTAGGGGTTTGGATTAAAATGTTAACCGAGGTATCTACCTATACCTACTTCATTTGATTGTAATATTTCAATAATGGAAGCGTTTTCTGCAATTAAATGTTTTATTTACAACTAAAAACAAATTATACTATTCGTATGTATTCAAAGTGCTTCTCTTTGGTTTATAATTATTTAAATATTTTTTTCAAGCATTTAAATTCAATACTATTTTTAATACATAACATTATTTATGTACAATAAATAAAGGGTAGCTGCAGCAGTATTTGAAGTCTAACGTTTTTGAAAGCTAAATATCTTAATAAGGACGAGGCCGACGACAGTGGCAGCGGCGACTCCAATTCCAGCTTTCCACCACGAAGAATTGTCGCCCGTCAAGCTGGCAAAGTGCTTCAAGTGTCTAAAAGACAAATACAATATTAGAAAAATATCTGCATGGTGTAGCTAGTCACTAGCGTCTATCATACAGTTTACACTTACCTGTGCTTGCTGAATAAAATCCAAGCTGCTTGAAATTGACTGACAAAGACAATTAAAATACCAGTACCGCAAATCCGGCAATTTTTTAAACACGTTTTTATTTTATATACTCAAGTATAGCTAAGATATAATTGGAAACATTCAATTCAAACGTTGTAAAAAAAAAAGGACTTTAAAACCCGATTTGTATCTAAATAATAGAATTGAATTACTAAAAATATAGTTACAAGCTACTTACGGAAATGCAGCCATGGTGGCAAGTTTGACGAAAACGTCGTGTTTATTTTCTCTAATGTTGAACAACTGTGGTGGCAGTAGCTGGTATTTATTGCAGAACACATCTGGTTGGAGGATGTACTCCTGCCTAGCGATTAGTGCGTCTCCCTTAGTTCCCACTATTAAAACAGGTATATGACTTTCTGCAAAGTATTTCTGTAAGGAAATAAATAAGGCGTAAAACCAATGACATTTAACAAATAGACGGGCCATACACCAACTATAGTGCACTACAAAACGGCGTTATTACTATAGCTACATACCAGTAAATATAATTATACACACATGTCTTACAATGCGCGAAGAAAGGGAAGAAAATGAAAGCCATCATAGCCCATATCGGTTGTTAGAAAGAGATGATTAAAGACCTTTAGTGACGTCATTACGTGGCATTACTCCTGCATGCTAATTGGTTTGAACGCGTGTGACGTAGCAATCAGAGGAATTTGGTGCAAAGTGGACACTATTTTGATATAGTTTAAACGATACAGGTAAAATAACACATAAGTTATTCGTTTCCTAAAAATATTCATCTAATAGGTATTTGGAACTGTAGTTATTGACTTAATAAAACTAAATGTAATGTGATAATTATAGATCATGATTATTCATGATCATGAATAATGTAATAGAAAACATGTTTGTTTAAATTAACCTGTCTAACTGTCCCAGTGCTAGGCAAAGATCTCCCCTATAGCTTTCCTTCCACACCTCCCGCTGTGTAGCTAATGATAATCAATACACTCACAATATATATCCTGGCAATATATTCGAAGGATCGACTGGCAGCAACGTCGTACACTAGACAAGCAACATCACAATTGACTTCGTGGGGCTGCAGTGGATCTGAGACACGCGTTATTGGTATCTCTTTTAATACTAAGTACTTCTCTTGGCCATACACCGATACAGTATTTATACAACAATTATCCGAAGTATTGCTGTCACCCCGCTCATTTGCATGTGGCTTTATTTTCTAAAAAACAAATTATAGATTATCAATCTTCTTCACAGTGAATTAATTAATTACATTTTAATGTGTGCCAAATATTTCCATTCAGACCTTATGTGCTATACCGAGGAAGCTTCTACAAATAGACGTTTTCCCGCATGACCTTGGGCCTATAATATGACACTGATAAACATTACGACTGGATTGTTTCTTAGCAATGTCAACCTTCTTTTCACGAGTAACTGTTAAAAAAAAAATTGTATGGGTTATATTATAATTATACAAATATAGACTAGGTACTCAGTATTTTGAAACTCACTATGTATAGCAGCTTTCTGCGTTTCATTTTCTAGAAAATTGAAGCCCAAGTAAGCCAGGTAGGCACTTGTACTCTGTAAGTCCACCAATGTCATCAGGGTCCAACGGCACATCCAACCTTGTAAAGTCAAATAACCCTGCAATGCCAAAAACAGTATAATAATTATTATGTTAAATTACCTGAAAATCGAGCATTTTCGAACATCACGTATATGCATTTCTGGTTGTTAATGGCTACAGGCATATGAATCAAGACACGAATCAATGAGGGACCGTGAAGTACGCGCGATATACGTAAATTTGTCTTGGTCTCCATACAAAAAAAATACAAATCGTCATAACTCTGAAAATACTTCTCTAATCGAAAATATTTTAGAGTAGTTTAAGTTTATATTGATGAGTAGAATCCGATGCCGTCATTACATTTCAATAAAAAGGGTTTTTTTTTTCGAGTACCAAATATAGGCTATATAAAAAAAAATTGGGAACATAATCGTATTATATTGACTAGTAGAACCCGATTCCAAAATTTCAAGCCCTTAGTCACAAAATTTTGAATCCAGCCGAGTGCGCGGTGGGCGGCGTCCTACATAGAAATATCCATAGTATGCCACATGGTGCGCACACACACCGGACTTGCAACCAGCGAGACGAGGTGGGGAGGGGTGTACGCGTTGCGACGTCGGAGTGGCACCGCTCATTTGTTTGCGCAGTTTAATAGACTACTAATGTTCGTCAAATACGGAGTGTCGTCGTCGCACGTAGCCGCTGCGGCGCCACCGTAGCGACGCCGCCGACGCCGTAATGCATCATGTGGATAGACCATAATGGATTAATCGGTTGTTATAAAAAAACTAAAAAAAATATACCTTGTCATTTGTTGGCACAGTATAGCGTAAATTATGCCATGGTATTCTAGGACAGCAGGAGAACACATTTTTTAGTTCGGTTGGGTTTAGCATGCCATCTTTGTCCTTATCGTATTTTTCAAACAACTGTGTTAAAAATTGCTGACCTTTGTATGACAGTTCGGACGTGCATCCTACTGGTACCTTAATACTGTAATAAAAACATATTTCTTTAACTTGATAACATTGGCTTCAGGTGAAGGGATTACCTATGTATTATACAGATTCATCGATTTTAGCAGCAAATAACAACATCTTGAGTGATTCATCCTTGCCAGCATCATCTATTACCATCAGGTGAGGTGCTACCAAACGCAATTTTTAATAAAAAGAAGAACACAACATAGATAGAAGTACCTCTACTCATGGTATAAGGGTTGGGCCTACCACGCGTCGATCACAAGCAACAATCGTCATCGTATAACCTGTATAGCGGAAACTTCTGTGCGACATCTGTCACTCAAATGGCGTGCAATACGACGCGTGGACAAGCGTCTTTATAACTTACTTAGAGTATAAATAACTGTGAGTCAATTCCAAGCTCTCCTCATAGCCAAACTTGCGAAGCACTGTCCATGTTGTTTCATTTCTTCCTCTTTGTATAAATAAACAATGCAAGAAAATAAAACCTTTTATTGTTATGCAATCATTTTCAATACCACCAGCAATGTTCTGAGCAATTACTGATTTTACTTCATCTAAAACCTGCAAATATACAGTGCTGTTTAAAAAGTGCAAGTAGCAAATTATTTAATACCAGGAGCCCGTCCTGGCTTCGCATGGGTGGTCATTTATTTATATTAAACACTATGAATAATAATAATAATAATTTGGTTCTATCATCAATAGTTTTCGCAGCATACGCGATGTAAGAGTCATAGCACACTAGATATAATTTTTGCAGCAGAATCACGCGTTTTCGCGTTCGTTATTCACTTTTCGTAAGCAAAAGGTAGCCAACGAACGCGAACTCGCGCGTTTCTGCTGCAGAAAGAAGCGTGTGTGCTATGGCCCTAAGGAATTTTATAATTATAAGTAATTTTCTACAACTTGGGTTACATTATTGGAGTTATTGCAGGAATCCCATTGTTTTTTTTTTAATAATTTATTTCCTATATTTCTCAGTGATAATATACAGGGTGACTGGTAGAACGAGGGAATCGTTGATGGAGGGTATTGTACTCATCATTATGAACAACTTTTTACTATGGGACCAAACCCGAAATCGCGAAAAAAAAATCAGCTGTTCCATACATTTAGTCGAATAATATTGAATTATTTCTATGGAACAGCTGATTTTTTTTCGCGAATTCGGGTTTGGGCCCGTAGTAAAAGTTGTTCATAGTGATAAGTACAATACCCTCCTTCAAGGATTCCCTCGTTCTACCAGTCACCCTGTAGAATATGACTGGTGTAAGAATTTTTTAAATCCGCATTTAGTTTTTGACTTCATTAATTACTAGCGGCCCGTCCCGACTTCGTACGGATAGGTACAAAGTTAGCGGTAGATACTTTTTAATATTCATCAATTCTTGACATCTTACAAAGCGTTCCCGTTCTCGAATACATCGCACCGTACAACACAACGTCGCAGTCCTTAGGTTATGTAAAATTAGTGTCAACTTTTAAAGAATTTTTAATTTCTCTTTAACCATCGATCGTTTCTCACATCAAAAACAATTTTCACCCCTATTTCGCCCCTTTAGGGGATGAATTTCCAATAACGCGGTAACACGTGTTTCTTTATTTCTAACCGAAAGCCGAAATACCAATTTTCACGTTCCTCACTTCAAAAACAATCCCAATATTCACGTTTTACACTTCAAAAACAAATTTCACCCCTATTTCGCCCCTTTAGGGATGGGATTTCCAAAAACGCAGATACACATGTTTCTTTATTTGTAACCAAAAGCCTAAATCCCAATTTTCATCTGTCTCAGTTCAAAAATGAAGGGACTCCCATACAAACTTTCACCCCCTTTTTCACCCTTTAGGGGCAGAATTTTCAAAAATCACTTCTTGTTGCTTGCCTACAATACAAAAGGGACCTACCCGCCAAATTTCGTGACTCTAGCTTCAGCAGTTACGGCTGTGCGTTGATGATAAGTCAGTCAGTCAATCAGGACTTCTCTCTTTATAATATTACTATGACTATGACTAACAAAAATACAAAAATCCAAATCTTTTTTCTTTATTATAGGTAAACACTAATATTTTAGTGTATAATGTAGATTTATAAAATTTTAAAAACATTGTTAGAATATTTGTTATTGAAAATCTACAATAACCAGTCCATAAACATAAGTTCTTTGATATTACGAAATTAGTTGCTACAAGAATGGCACTAGAGTTTAAAGTTTACCTGTAATTGCAAAGGCGAATCAAAACATGTCCGCTGAAACATAGTAACTTCATAGTCATCTAGAAGGCCATCACCATCTAAATCGCAGATCTTGAATATCCTTGATAGAGCTCTTTTGCACTGTTCAGTTAACTAAAAACATTTATTTGTATAGTGATAGATAGATAATAATCCACAAAAATATGATTAGATTCATTGAATTGATAATTACTTACTTCTTGTTCTTCAATACTGTAAATTGGATTGATAGGATGCAACACAGCTTTTTGTGCATTGTAGAACATCTCAGAGACATTTATAAGTGATTTTGCTGAGCATTCTATACATCTATCCACTTCTGGATATTCTTCTGCTATATCCCATATATTCTGAAATTATTATATTTTTTAACTACATATTTTGTCTTGAAAAACCTTTTCTAATAAAAATATAATAAAATAATTTTAATTTTATGAAAAAAATGCTATCACTGTTTTTTTATTTTATTTAATATATTTATACCTATGCTTGATTTAGGCAACAATGAAATATGTATTCTGTTATTAACATCATATTAAATACAGATAATTTCAGTTATAAGAAACTTACATCTATTATAGAATAATCAATTAAATCAATCTTGTTTCCAACAAGAATAACAGGCTTTCTGAAATCATCAGGGCAGTTTTCTCTAACAAAAGGCAACCAATATGAAGCTATTTTGTTGAGTGTCTCTTGTCTATCCACTGAGAAAACTATGCATATTACGTGAGCCCTTTCTATTTCTTCTGCAACTTGCTCTAATGTTTGTTCCGCCACTGAAACAAATTTTTATTATGCTTTCATTATAAATTACGTTTCTGTTGTATACAGGTGTCTCAAAATCTTGGGGCATTAAGGTCACCCATAATGCCACGAATTAACAAGGGTGATCTTAATGCCCCAAAATTAAGGGTGACCATTTCTGTTATAGTTACCGAGTTCTAGTCTTAGGAAACTTTAGGTGAATTTTGAAGATATTAAATACCGTTATTTTTTTTTAGAAAAGAGTACTGTCAGCTAGGAAATTTATATTTCTCAAAAAACTTCCACAAGTTTTTTGAGATTTTGGAAATAGAGTCAATTGTGATTTGAGACATGGGTCTCAAATCACAATTGACTCTATTTCCCAACAGGAATGTTTTCTCCAAACAACTGAAGAAATTGTACATACTTACCGAATTTAAGATAAATACAAAAATCTATTTACCTTACATTTTCTATAAAAACATACCTTGCACGTAATCTAAAATCACTGTATCGTTGTACTTACACTGATCCATTAAATTAATGGTTCTTAATGCATAGCATTGTGTTCCCGTATCCCGCCACCCACATGGTCCGTAGGTAATTGTATTTCTCTTTTTAAATTATTTTGACCTTTATTCAATTTTTAACATACTTTTTCATATTTTTAAATAATTTTACAACTAAATAAAAAAAAATTAATAAATCATTTTTAGGAGTCAGATTTAGGTGAACTTTGTGATTTTTTATAAAATAAACTACTTGCCGTATCAATGCCGGAGTTCTACTCTCGTGCTCAAAATGTGTACAACTATCGATTTTTACAATAAAATCGAGATGCAACAAAAATGGGGTTTATAATACACTGTGCGTCGGCGCCATTATATCCTAAAATAATACATTAGTTTGTTCCATGACTTCGTAAGGCACGTGAATATAAAGCAATTTAGTCGAGAACAATAAATGAAACAACAAAATAATAAACAACTTACTTGAAGATAAATACAATATACATAGGTACTTTTTTTTTTTGGCTATTGATTCGTTTTCTTCTACTATTCTGCCAGCGTCAAATGTTCCACTAAAAAATTTCTAGTGCTCACGCGGGTGACATAATGTCACCCACATACTTTATAAATGCACTGTGCAAATGTTAATTCGCCTAGGAGATTGGCGGCACTACTGACTAGGCGTGTGTAACTAAAAGACGGAACCGACTCACTGATCCGAATCTTTGAAGTGACACAAAAGATTGGTTCAGTAACAACTTTCAATCGCATCATTCGGATCTGAATCTGTCCACGCGACGCGTCGCTTGCGAGACGAACGAACAGTGAGCGAGATTGGGATTGAGATACACTGAGATTCTTTACTACTGAATCGCGCGTCGCGAGTGTGCGGGTGACATAATTACACTCTATACAAGTCAGAAAGAGATACTAAATGAAATGTGTATCACTCACACTCTCACAGTTTTTCGTTGTCGTTATCCATGCACGTAAAAATGACCACTAAGGCGCTCACACTTACATATCAAATACAATAAGAATTTTATTCAAGAGTTACCTGACTAATCGAACCCAGTTTGTTAAAATTAGTGAGCATATTAGTGACAATCTTCCCGTAGAATATGGAGTTCCTCAAGGGAGCATACTTGGACCTACACTCTTTTTAGTGTATGTCAATGGAATGTGCAATATGGACCTCGTAGATGGTAAATTGCTGGCTTTCGCAGATGACACGGCACTTATTTTTACAGGGACCTCTTGGGAGCGAGTTTTCAATGCAGCTCAAACAGGTTTTGATAAAACAATAAAATGGCTATCTACCAATACCTTATCGCTCAATGTAGATAAAACCAAATACCTACAATTTAGTATTAAAAACCCAAAGGAATGTGACATAAATAAATATTTCATTACCGCTCATTGTCATACAAGTAGGTACTAATCTTATGTGTAATTGTCCTAAGCTACAAAATGCTGCTACTATCAAATATCTCGGAGTGGTCTTGGATGAAAGATTAAGCTTTGTACCGCATATTGAACTATTGTCAGGGCGAATTAGGAAACTTATATATATTTTCAAACATCTAAGAATAGTCGCGGATCCCAAAATTTTAAAGACGGTTTACTATGCCTTGTGCCAATCCTTGATAGTTTGATAGGCTACTGTATTTCTTCATGTGGTGGAGCTTGTAAAAGTCATATGATAAGGCTTGAACGTGCTCAGAGAGCTGTATTAAAAGCATGCACCTTTAAACCTTTTCGTTACCCTACCAGGGAACTTTACAAGTACTGTGAAGTCTTAACGGTGCGACAACTCTTCATTCTTCAAATTCTACTCAGACAGCATACATACATTGCAAACTGTGGATATCTTTCTTTAATTTCCCAAAATGCGGCTACGCGTAGGCTAAGACTACCCCTAAATGACACTTGCAGGACTTCGTTTAGACAGAGATTCTTTTCTTTCCTTGGTCGCTTTTTGTATACCAAGTTAAACAAATCATTGACTATTTATTCCAAAAATAAACACGAATGTAAAAGAACTGTCATTGACTGGCTCCTGAAACTTAATTATGATGAAACAGAGAATCTTCTCCATCCAGTCAAATAGCTAGTTTCTTCATGTACGTATTGACATTCACACTACCCAAACACATATATACACCATTACACAACCCACACATCCCACAAATCCTCACACATCCCACACACTCACACACACATTTTCAATTATGCAAGGTTTATTAGTTGAAGCAATTATTGTTCTCCTTTTCTTTAATTGATGTGTCGCTATTTCTCATTTTATTTCTTTAAATTTCCCTAAATGTATTTGTTAATTTGGTTACTATTTTTCGCATGCTTGCATTGTCATAATATGTCTTCGTACTACTCAACTGTATCATTGAAAGTTGCTGGTACTTATAGCTCAGGGTTTCGTTTTTTAAGTACCAGCAGTACATTATCTGTTTATTCTTGTACACAAATCTGTATCAAATTTATATGTAACCTACTTAATGTGAAACAATAAATACATTCATTCATTCAAAAAATAAGATGGTTTTTTGCATACTTCAATTATCCGTATCAGTGATACGGTTCCGAAAGAGTCTCTTCTTCTTCATCATTCCCTCACTGATGAGGATCGCGACCACATACAATGCGCTTCCAAGCCATGCGGTCTTCCGTTGCGTGGACCGCCCTGTGCATGCTGCCTCCACCAACCCTCCTTATTACATCCGACCATCTTATCGGCGCTCTGCCCTGAGTGCGTTTCCCGTCCAGCCGGCCCACTATCATAAGTTTTTCCAGACTTTACGTTTTTCCGAAAGAGTACACGCCATTTGATATCCTTTGAGCCAAAAGATACAAATGAAACATATCAGTGAGTCAGATGCAAATGTTCCAATCCCAAAAATGATACACCTTGCCCACGCCTACTACTGACGGGTACAGCGGTTCATACTCGAGGAATACTTGAAAGGGCAGCACAGTAGCACGGTTCATTCAAAAATTATTCAACAATCTTACACCCTGGGTGACATAAATGTCACCCACGCGAGCCCTCTAGTGTTAATCGATCAGTGTAAGATACAGTGTTTTTTTTACAATCATATTAAGAAGGTATGTTTTTTCATAGAAAATGTATACATAATTGTTTCTCAAATTGATATAATATTATATTTTTAGGAAATACACCAGTGACAGGAATTCATACCAGATTTTTGAAAATTACTGTTTTAAGACATTAATTTCCAATAACTTGGTATTTTTCGTTCAAATTACTAGTCTAAGTTTTTAAGTTGTTTATGTTTTTACTGAATCTGAAAAGAAACTATTTATAATCAAGTATTTATATTTATGTGTCAAATGATGTCATTATTTCAAAATGCTGATATTTGACTTTCTAGTATGAATGTCTATTGAAATAACATCAAGTTTCCATTATGTAAGTAATCATATTTTGTTATTAGAGAGGTAATTAATACATTTTATTTTTGTAGAAATAGTTTTATTGAGTCAACTAAAATACAAGGAGTGTAGGAAGACTGATGGCAAGATGGGTAAATGACTTAAGCTTGACAGAAAGACCTGGACAAGATTGGCACTAAAGAGGGGTGAATAGTGTAAAAAGGGAAACTTATGACATGCAGTGGATTGACAAAATACGCAAATGATAATAATGTAGAAGCAATTTTAAGTTCCACTTGTATCTTCATGCAATTATTATGGTTATGGTATGTTAATTAATTAGAACAATATAGTATTTAGCAGCTAAAAGCGAGCAATAGTAAATTTCGGTCAGAGTGGCATCTTAGATAGGTAGTGTACTTTCAAAATTTCAGAATTTAGACCAAAAAATACGTACCACAAATATCAATTATATTGGTTGGTACTTGCTCCGGCGTAACATCTGCAGGTATTGTAATTTCCTCTGCCTTCGGCGGCACATGTTCAGTGAATTCTTCTGTCACTAGGGACAGTATAAGCGAGGTTTTTCCGACTCCAGGTTCACCCAATAGAAGAATCCGGACTGTACGAGGTATGGACTCGTAAACCATCTTGTAATGTGTGAAATGTTATATTACGTATAGAGACATTTTTCTGTATGGAAAATATTAGAGAGATTAATTTTGTGACATAAAGCTGTCTTTCGCTTTATAGTTAGCCGGAATTTTGAAATTGATGGTGAAGGTGATGATTTTACTTTAATTTTATAACAAATCAGTCACAGTCAGACGTCAGTCAATCGCTGTCAACCACTTTGCTGTCAACTTGTCAAGTCTCTAGGGTCGCTCCGATACAAGTAAATACGAGTAATTAATCGATTTTTTGGTTTCTAGAAATACCAAGTCATTTTAGAATCATAATTTACAGTCTTGTGATACTCACACCGTATTGAAACGAAAGTACTTGGTATCGAATCGAATCAGACTGAACGAATGTTACTTTACAATATTTAATTGGTGTCGTAACATTGGTTTCAAGCGACTGCTTATTATTTATCCAAAGTCGGAGCAACGAGGGTTTTCGTCCCAGGAGTCTCGAGTCTCGAACTTCGAAGTCCCGGGAGTATCGTAATTTGTAACTATCTCCATTCGAGACCGAGACCGAAACTTACTATTCTCGGAAATTTCGAGACTAATTATCACCATTATTAAACGTTCGAAATAATGACCTACTTATTGTCAGTTTTCGTTTCGTTTTTCTTGTGAAGCACAATAAAATTATTGCTGCTTTCTAGTAATTTTTGTGACTCTGAGCATGATGCACAAAGATATGCTTATGACTGTGGGTATGTCGGAAGCTGGGCGCAGTCAACGCGAAATTGCGGACGCTGTTAACACGCAACCAAGCGTAATTTTACGATTATGGGCACGCTGCAGGACTACAGGAGATTTAGTCAAGTGTCACCGAGGAAGATACAGGGGCACTTCTCAGAGAAAAGACTTTTCTGCAGAATTCTGCTCGAAGGCAGCCCCACATTACAGCTCGTCAGTAGGTAGGAAGCATAGATTATACACTAGTAGGAAGACTCCAGTCCCATCAGTCGTAGCATCAAGTGGTTATCTTTATCAGTAACCAAACTGCCAGCAGAAGATTGTATAAAGTCAATCTTCACGCTCGCAGACCGCAACGAGTTCCTGCTCTGTGACGTGGAAATCGAAGGCATCCTTTATTGTGGGCTAACGCACATTTGCGATGAACCGACAATCAGTGAACCGGCAAGTGTTCTGTATTTCGATGAATCTCACTTTGGACTTCATCCCATTTCAAAGAGAGTATGTTTTTAGCGAGTACAGGTCGCAAGAGTCGACTCCAGAATCCTCAAGAAGTTCATCTTTACCAAGGCGGAACGATTATGTTGTAGGCTGGAATTCGCCTCCGTAGAAGAACAGATCTCGTTTGGATACGAGGCAATTTAAATGCGGAGCAATACCGTGACGATGTTGTGCACCCTATGGTAATCCCACCCCTCCATCCCCCCATATGATAATGCACGTGTACACCCGTAAGGCTGGTGATGAATGTGTTCAGCGAGTATAATTTATCGGTATTAAAGTCAGACTCAGTCTGCTGATCTCAATCTCAACTCGATCTCAACTCAATCATACAAAATTAAAATTAGTACCTATAATGAGCATTTTGATTACCTATTCGGTGTTTTTATTAGTATTACGTAGTTTTTTTTTAATAACTCCCTCCGGTCTCAAATTTCCCGAGACTCCCGGGACTAGGTTTAAAAATTCGATACAGGGTCCTGAGATCAGAAATACCTTCGAGACCGAAATCCTTATCGCAAGCAAGGAACAGATTGTCCCTTAAATACCTGGAGCAGTTACTGTTTTTGGGCAATCAGGATGCAACATCAAAATTAATAAAAGATGATTCATTTATTATCTATACTTACTTTTAATTATTAAATGTGTTAATTCCTATTTTGTATAGTAATGTTAAAAATAAACAGAATATATCATATAAAGCTAATATAAAGTCATTTAAAGTATATCAGTCTCATAAAAATAATCTAAAAAGTATCGATATGAGTAGTATCGAAGAATGATTTGAGTATCGATACAATATGGGTTTCGGACATAGAGATAATATATAGTACCTTCGGAACATCATTCTCCGCGAAGTCTGTGCTTTTCGCTACGTTCAGTAATTCATTTTTCGATGTGAAAGGTTATACGTACTAATATATTAGCTCTATGTGTGAAAGTCACTCGATGCCTTAGCTCGATGCACTCGTGCCATAAATAAAGACTCGTGCGAATTTCGATTGCTCATCGGGAATAAAAGGGGAGCCCGTTCCGCGAGTGACCAATCCAATGACCAAAGAATCCGTTTCTTAAGCCATTGGACCAAGAATATTACAATGTATAAGGTTCTTGCATTGGACCAATCGAACGACCTCAAATTATCTGCTGTATCCTATGACTACAGTCCGCTGTCTACGCTACCATACGCTACAGCTAGCGCTACAGTCATCTGTCTACGTATGAAACCAAGTAATAAATCTCTGTCATTCTTGTTGTATAGCATAGAAATAATAAGTAGGGCTCCCTAGTTAATAAGTCTATGTTGTATAGTGTATAGTGAAGGCAAAAGACAGAACGTGCTAACAATAAACAATGACCAAAGAATCCTCTCTTTATTATACATAAACAATATACAATAAAACACGCCATGCTACCAACAATTTAACATAAAAAAGAATACATGGCAGCCGAAAGTTACTTCCGGAGTTCCGGATATTACAAAAAAATTGCCTAAAATCATGCTAAAATAGCAAATGTTGTGATTTTAAGTTTTTATATTCTATTGCCATAGTTCAAAATTTGAAATTAATTTGGCATTCGGGCATTTTACTTTAGCACTTTTTTTAAAAATAGCAAATTTTTGGCATTTTTTTTTACATAATCTAAGCATTTTTTTAACAGCAAGTAGCCCAATGACCAAAGAAGCCTCTCTTAAGTAGCCATAAACATAGTCTATGAAGTTAGCATATTATTTCGTATTAGCCTAGTTGGCAACACTGACAGTCAGTGTCAGTCAAGCAGTCAGACGTCACTCGTTGTCAGTCAATATTTCAATAACAAAACTTCTGACAGAGTGTGTATGGTTAGGACGTGTGTCTAGAATAACTAAAAAATTTTTTTTGCTTTTTGTGTGATATTGTGAATTTGCTTCTTATTTGTGTGTGTTGTTATCTCATTAGTCAGGTTTGTGTAGTTTTACATTCCTATTAACCATGGATAAGCTAAAACCGCCGGATCCTCCAGATCCAGTTTCTCCAGATATTCCTACTTCTTCTACTTCCACATTTCTACCTTTAACCCCCATGTCAAATGAAAACAATTTATCCCAATTAGCCGAAGTTGTTTGTTCTTTCTCTGAGTCCCAAGATTTAGCACAAATTAATCATCGTAAACGTGCCGTCGATGAAGAAGCTAATGAAGTTACAAGCCGTCCTTCAAAACAACCGCGCAGTCTCGTCGGACGTGACAGGTACTCTGCCATAGACAAGGGCCCTTTTATTGTTCATGTGTCTCGTATTGAAACACAACCTAATGCCGGTACCACACTTCATCCAGTCAGTTTTGGCGTTTTTCTATACAAAAATAATATTGATAACATTGTGCGTGATGGAGTCAAAAAGGTTGGCAGAAACCGTGTATCGGTCCAGTTTAAATCTTCTCAGGATGCAAACTCGTTTCTTTCAAACAATGTACTTACTATTAACAAATTCAATGCAATGATCCCTACTTTTAATGTTACCCGTATGGGTGTCGTAAGTGGTGTACCTACTGAATTGTCGGAAGAGGAAGCTAAACTCTACATAACTGTTCCGCCAGGTTGCGGACAAATATTAAAAATTCGTCGTTTCAACAGAAAACTCGTAAGAGATGGCATTCCTGAGTGGAGACCAACTGAAACATGCGTGATCACATTTGATGGCCAGATTCTACCTCAACGAGTTTTCTGTTGTTACACTGCCCTACCTGTGGAACAGTATGTCTTCCCCACAATTCAATGTCGGAAGTGTTGCAGATTTGGACATGTGGAATCCCTGTGTAGATCAAAAATCCGCTGCAGCAGATGTGGCCGTGATCACCTTGGTGATAGCTGCGATATCTCTGTAAGTGAAGCTTTTTGTGTGCTTTGCTCTGGTAATCACTTTGCCAATAGCAGGGATTGCCCGGAGTATGGCAGACAGAGAGCCATAAAGTCCGCTATGGCCGAGAAGTCTATTTCCTACGCTGAAGCCAGCAAAACAATCCCCGTTAGCTCTCGATCCTATGCGGATATTGTCAAAAATACTTCTCAGTCATATCGGAAAACTGTCTTCTTAAAACCAAAGACCCATGCCCCCCTTTCTCCTTCATATGATAAAGATGCTCATCAAGTTTTAACTAGTTCTCCTCAATCTTCTCAACCGAATGGTTCTGCTCTAAATAACCCACATTTAGAGTCTTCTGAAAATATTATGTCTATTATCCAATTACTTATTAAAGTTTTGAACACTTTTAATTCTTCACCAAATTCTAATAATTTTCAACAATTACCGTCCAACGTTGCTGATAAACTAATAAATTTTCTTGTTAATATTCAAAATAGCGCCCCAGATAGTGTTTCTCCAGTGGAACGTTAGGAGCGTATGGCATAAGAAGCACGATCTAATATACCTTCTGAATAAATACAAACCTTTAGCATGTAGTATAGCTGAGACTTGGTTAATTCCAAGCCTTAGTTTTCGAATCCCACATTACAACATTCTCAGATGTGATAGATCTGATGGCTATGGAGGGTCTGCTCTCTTTGTTAACAATAGGGTTCCACTTTTATCCTTATCTTTGCCAGCTTTTAATGGGGATATGAGTATTGTAGCGGGTAGAATCGAAAGCATTACAGTTTTTTCCATTTATATTGCTCATTTTCATTATAATTTTTTGTCTATTTTAAGAAATCTACTTGAGAATGTAGATGGTCCTGTGCTTGTCATGGGTGACTTCAACTGCCACCATTTTAGATGGGGCTCGGAGCGTTGTGATTCCTTTGGAAATGGTTTAGTTGAAATCCTAGATGACCTCAACCTGTGTATATTGAACAACGGTTGTCCCACTCGGAGGTCTCTTCCTGGACAGCGTAAAAGCTGTGTGGATCTCACATTCTGCTCTCTCGATATCGCCCCGACGGCATATTGGCAATGCTCTGATTTAACTCATGGTAGTGACCACTATCCTATAGTTATTACTTTGACAGGTAAAACATATTTAGAAAAAACCTCTCCTCCTCTTTTGAGGTATAATTTGTCCAACCCAGATTGGACTGGCTATTTGTCAACACTGGAGGATAAAATTGATATGCTTCCTTCATTACATTTTCAAAATTCTATTTCTTCTGATCTCTACCATGCCAAGAGCTGTTACGACAATTTCGTAGTGGCCGTTACTTCTAGTGCTGAATCCAACTTTCCTATTAAAAATAGTGCTCGTGGCAAAATTCCCTCACCACCATGGTGGGATCAAGAATGTACTACGGCAATTAGAGAAAGAAAGGTGGCAGAAAAAAGATTTAATCAAGATATGAACAATCAAAATTTAATTTTATATAATCTTGCCTTAGCCAAAAGTAAAAGACTACTTCGTAAAAAAAAGCGTTTAGGATGGGTTAAATTCTGCACCTCCTTATCCCCATTGACTCCAGCATCTGTGGTTTGGAAGAACATTAACAGATTTCGTAGTGGATGTTCTACTTCGGTCTCATCCCCTATCACTCGGGAGACAGCTGAGAGGTTTTTCTCTAAGCTAGCTCCTCCTTATGTTCCCTTAGATTTAGATAGTTTACATTCGCCTGTGTTCACACCAGAGGACCCCCTTGATGTTCCTTTCTCTATGGAAGAATTGGATACAGTTTTAAAACACGTTCATGACTCCTCTCCAGGTATAGATGGAATCCCGTATTCCTTTATTGTGCGATCTGGTCCAAAAGCTAAAAAATATTTTATAGATCTGTTGAATTTTTGTTACTTTCACAGTTGGATTCCAGTTCAGTGGACAACTCAAATAGTGATTCCTATTTTGAAACCAGGCAGACATGCAGATGATCCATATGGTTTTAGACCAATTGCTCTGTCATCTGTTTTAGTCAAGCTTCTGGAACACCTAATCAAAAACCGTTTAGAATGGATAGTAGAATCCAGAGATTTACTGCCGAACTGCCAATTTGGTTTCAGGAAAGGTCTTGGTACAATGGATAGTGTTGCGGTACTAATAGCGGACATACGCATATCCTTGTCCAAAAACGAATCTGTGGTTGCAGCTTTTCTCGACATATCTTCGGCATATGACAATGTCCTTCTTTCCATTCTTAGGCAGAAATTGCTACAGCTGAGATTACCGGTTAAGATGGTAGAATGCATATGTCAACTTCTCATGGATCGCTCGTTGGTTTTGAGGGTTCAGGGAGAGGAGCTGGAACATAGGAAAGTATGGAAAGGCTTACCACAAGGCTCCGTTTTAAGTCCTTTACTGTATAACCTATACACAGCTGATATTGGTTCATGTCTAAACAATAACTGTCGCCTTCTACAATATGCTGATGATCTGGCTCTTTACATAACTGATCCCTCTATTAATGATGCTGCTTCATCCCTTTCTCTCTCACTGGAGTCTCTGAACCAATGGCTACACGATCACGGTTTGTCTCTATCTCCTTCTAAAAGTTCGGTGGTTATTTTCTCACGTAAAAGACGGGTACCCCAAATTGCTGTTAATATCCAGGGTCAAAATGTCCCAATAACAACTAAAGTCAAATTTCTGGGCGTGTATTTGGACTCTAAGTTGTCCGGTAAACGGCATTTGAATTATTTAGTACAAAGGTGTGAAAGAGTGATTCCTATTTTAAAAGTCCTGGCTGGTGTCTGGTGGGGTGCTCACCCTTATACTATGAAACTAGTATATAACGCCTTAATCCGGAGTGTAATGGACTATGGGTCATTTCTCTTGATTCCATGTAACAAAGGAGCATTGACAAGGTTGGATAGGGTTCAGGCTCAGTGCCTTCGGATTATTTCGGGGTGCATGAGGTCTTCTCCCGTCAACGCATTGCAGGTCGAGTGTGCAGAACCTCCTTTGGCTTTGAGGAGACAATACCTGGCTTCTCGCTTTATGTCTCGCATAATTCGTAATACTTCTCACCCTCTTAGTGTTAAATTGTATGAGTTGGACATTTTCTGTAGATCTTCCAATTTTTGGCGTCATAAAGAGATTCCCCTAATCATAAAATCATTTCGACAGATTACAAATTTAGATGGCCATATTATTAAATTCCAAAGACTTCCTGTTTTTAATTTTGAATACAGTATCTTATGCTTCAAGCCAGATATCTTTTTAGGCATTGGTATTTCCAAAAGCTCTCCCATGGCTGACTCGACCTTCAATGCGGTGGTTAGTGAAAGATGGAATGGTTTCGAAAGATTTTTTACAGATGCCTCAAAACTGTCTGGTTCCAGTGTCACTGGTGCTGCAGTTTATTACCAAAATTCAAAAATTATTTTAAAATTTAAGTGTCCCAAGGAGTCTTCAGTGTTCACAGGTGAGTGTGTAGCAATATTGGAGGCATGCCTTTTCATAGAGTCTCACAATATTTGCAGGGCCGTTATCTTTACGGACTCGTTAAGTTGCCTCCAAGCCTTAGAAAACCATCCATATAGGAACAAATTACACAGCTCCCTTCTTTTAGATATAAGGCGATCTCTATTTTTCTCTGCAAAGAAAAAAAAGACAGTTCAGCTAGTTTGGATCCCAAGTCACTGTGGCATTCGAGGAAATGAATGTGCAGACGAACTTGCTAAAAGTGCTGTAACATCTGAATCCTCTGACCTCAAACACTTCTGTCATGAGGGCTATGATCTGCTGAACCTTCCCAAACAGAATTTGCAGTCTTCATGGCAAGCACACTGGGACACAACTAGCAAAAAAAAAGGTCGATTTCACTACGCTATCCAACCAACTATAAAGTCAAAACCGTGGTTCTTTAAATATAAAAAAGTTTCTAAAACTGTAATTTCGATTCTATGCCGTCTTCGTATTGGTCATTGTTGCTCCCCGGTGTTTTTGCAGAAAATACATGTTAGGGACTCATCACTATGCGAGTGTGGATTGGACGAAGGTAGTTTGGAGCACATCTTTTTTAACTGCTCCAAAAACAACCCAGCTCTAGATCTGTACAAACATTTACCAAAATTGAAAATCCCTATCCCTATTAATTTTCCTTCCCTTCTAACCTATTCTTCTCCGGAACTCTGTGTAGCATTGATGAATTTTATCAGATCCAATAACATCAAGTTGTGAATTCGTCTGTCATTATTGGTGTAAATAATTTTATCATTTATTTAATTATTTCGATTTGTATTTATCTGTTTCTGTCTTTGAGTATCTAGATACTCAAAGGTTTCTGTGTCGTATTAATATTCCAGCAAGTTTCACAATACAATCAAAAAGGTTTTCTTTATTTATTTTTTAACATTATCTCAGTTGGCAATTTTTACTTTAACTATCACCACACGTCTTTCCATCACCTTTGACATTGGCAGAATTGTCGGCATCGGCACCACTTGCCATAACGAAAAATAGAATAGAATAGAACAAAACTTCTATCGGCGGGTCTACCGCGTAACTCTGCGGGTCTACCGCGTAACTCTGGTGAATATCAATTTTTCGATTTTTTGACGTTTCCAACCCATATATGGACTTCGTCGTACCGTGTAACTATTCGATATTCATATAATGAATCGAACCCAGAATCGAACGACAAAGTGTACGATTTCCCAAGATTTCCCTATATATTTGACACTTATTTGACATTAGACGGTACCGCGTAAGAAAAAAAAAAAAAAATAAGTGGACTTGAGCCCAGAATGTAATGTCAAATGAAGTCGGTAGCGAAAGAGCTTCGGACATCGGTAAAATTTGCCTTATTTTTAGCTTTCCCCAACAAAATATTGCTTTTTTAAGTTTATTTTGTGTAATTAACTTGTAAATATTCACTGTAATTCCTTGCCTTCGTGTTTTTTTGTCTGTTTTTAGAATTTCGAGTGCGGGATAGCGGGATCGATCTTATGTTTTGCAACTTTTGTTCCTAACGTATTTAAGGACGTTGTGTGAAGTTAAAACTACCAAAAGAATCACTGCAGTGCATCCAGAAATCAAGGTATGTATCAATTGAATCAAAGTGATTATGACATTCTAAATATCATTGTCAATGAAAGTGTTGTGTGTTATAATTATGACTGTGTGATAAATAATAAACTATTTCTTAAAATAACTCTAAAATCCCAAGTCCAATAAGGTGGCCAGTGCTGCATATCTATGTAAATGTTCAATGGAGCACCTGGAGCACCCACATAGAATTTGCGAATGCTGACATTTATGTTTTTTACAGATTTTGGCAGCATTGCAGTTGTATGGCAGTGGTGGCTGTCAAAGCCCTAAATATTTCACAGGCAAAAATGTCTGAGTGTCTAATGGAAGTCACGGCAGCCTTGAATTCTGAACATATTTTGCCAAAATATATCCATTTTCCAGTATCTCAGGCAGAACAAAATGAAATATCAATGAAGTAAGTTTAATAATAAATACTAATTATTAGTTGTGATGATAATAAACACCTTTATTCTGCTCACCACAATATAAGGCTTGTAAAGAGGAATAATAGTCTAGATAGGTACATAGTATATGAAATTTATTTTATTTTATACTCATGGAGAAGTTTGGAATTCCTGGGCTTTTGGGGTGTGTTGATGGTACACATTGTGCTATCATATGCCTTAGAGACAATGAAGAGATATACTTCAATAGAAATTATTACCATTCACTTAATGTCATGGTGGTATGTAAAAACTAAACAAGTCTTATATAACTTTAATTCTTGTATAAGAGACATTGCTTATAAAATATTTTTGTTTTTTAGGTTTGTGATGCAGATCTACGCATATTGCATGTTGATCCATCCTTCGGTGGTGTGAGCCATGCTGTCACTCCAGTCCTGTAAAGTGACACATGCAGTATCTAGTAGGACAGATCTTCTGGTTTTTGGGTAAATTATGTTTTTAATTATGCAATAACTGTTAGTTCTTACTCATCAGTGTAACAAATTCAGCAGTGAGATTATGCAATATGATTATGATGAATGAGTTTGTCTGTGTAAGACTAAAGATAAATCCAGAATTATGATATGTGAAGAGAAAACTTTGTACACAAAGGTGTACAACGTTTTGTAAAGACAAGCATATTGTGCGCACGGAGGAGTGTGAGATTTGTCACAGTGAAAGTTTATATTGAGAAGGAGTGCAGAAAGCTAATTTAATGAATTACGATCGAATTTCCATTATTGAGCGACCATTAGTATAATTAATTACACTAAAAAGTGTTTTTTTCATATGTATAAACATTATTAAGTAATGTGACATTGCAGGTGACCCTGGATATGCACAGCGTCCATGGATGATGACACCAATCCTGAGTGCAACCCACAACTCACCGCCAGAATACTATACTAGCCGACATACTAGTACTCAGAATGTGGTGGAACGTTGCTTTGGAGTTCTAATAACGGGCTTTCCCTGCCTCTCATGCATTATGAGCCTATAAAAGCTGCAAAAATGGTAAATGCTTTTGTAGTTCTACACAATATAAATGATCACCGCATTGCCATTGATGTGGAAGCTATCAACTTGGATGGCCAACGTCAGCCTCCAAGAGACATGGACCGTGGACCAATCGACGAGGGAAGAGCTGCTTTGGTCGGCAGGCTGTGGAGGAATCGAGGTTGTCTTCATTAGTTATAAAATAGTTTTAAGTAGTACTATTGTTCCATAACAGAAATGTAATTAATTTGAACTATTAAAAAACTTGTGATAAAGTACCTAATTTGTAATTAATTTATGCACCTTGTATTCTTTATATCAAGTTTAGTATCATATAAAGGGGCAATGCAGTTTACTGGATTACCACTGCAATTTCAATAGGTACCCATTGTTTTATTTTATAATATTATTTATGCTGAGTCCTAGTTAAGACGCATGACGCCTACAAAGTCTAATAGTTGATTAATTTGCACATGTGAGTAGCGGGATATATAGATCTCAGTGAATCATAATATTTAAAGCTTTAATAATTATTTATGTCTATTTTCTTTGAAGAAATTGTGTGCGTGCTGCTAGCTCGCGTGTATATTTACTATGTTATACAGACGGCCAAGCACGAACGTAATACGATATATTACACGAACTTATATAATATTCTTGTTATTTTATTGAAACAACGCCATCTATAAGATATCGATTGAATTTATTAGAATCCAATAGATATCTTATGGATGGCGTTGTACCATAAAAAAACTATGTAAGTCTAAATCACATGCTTATGCTATGCAACTCGGGATGCTTCATAAATAAATACTATCCTATTGAAACCGAATTGGAATCACGCATACCTCTCTTTAGTGTTATATTTAATAAATTATGATACGAAATATCCCTACTGGATAGTACCCTATCGATAGATGGCGTTGATTTCAATTATTTATTTATTGAAACACGTACCATAAAAAATACTATTTGAGCAATGTCCTTTGCATGAATCTCAATACAACATTTACATGAAGAAAAACGAGGGTATATTAATTAAAGTCTCATGGCTGTTAAGTATGACTTGTTTATTTGGAACAAGTAAGGATTTAAAACATTTCGTCACCAATAAACAATTTCAAAATACATGATCATGACTTACTACATTATCAGCTTAATTACAATTTTATATTAATTGAACTAGCTTGAAGAAAATCGTTATTAACATGATTTCTTCGGGGTAATAATGTTTTGTGATTTTTGATTTAAACATTTACATAAAGGATTACTTGTATATTAATTTGTTACAACGGAAGATTTTCGTCATCACAAAAACCATATGAATAACAAAATAAATGTATGTCTGCAAAAATATCAACTATGGTAATGTAAATAATATTTCAAAATACCCTTCTATTTATTAAAAATATAATCGAATAGGTGCATGAAAAATTAGTGGCAAGATGACATAAAAAGGTATTTGATAGTTAGTTACAAGTGAAGCTAGTGTACAAAGTATTGTATTAGTAGTGTGGGGCACCAATAAGAACTTTTGTTTAATGTAAGGATGTAATCAATTAATAATAATCGCAAAACGCATCGTAGACCGCACTACGCGGCCTATACAACATTTCTCTCATTTCTCTGCAGCATTTCCTCCATATCCATCTCGGAACTGGCACGGGTTCAACTGTTAAAGAAAATAATATTGTTATCAATACATGTAATTAGGTGTCTTTCTTTCGAAGATGTGAGGTTTCTGCCGACTTGGGAATCGAACCCGCGCGTCGCGCTTATGATCACTAGACCAATGAGATAATTTTATCAAAATATAGATTACTAGCATCCGCCCACGGCTAAACCCGCGTGATATCTTTATAATTATAGCCTATGTTACTCAGTGTTATTATAGGATTCTGCTGGTGAAAGAACTTTGAAAACCGCTCCAGTAGTTTTTGAGTTTATCCATTACAAACAAACAATCAAATATTATCTCTTTGTAATAATAATATTATTATACTATATAGTATAGACTTATTTATAAAGGTTCGTAATGGGGCTGATTGCACAAGTTGTGCACAATTTTCATAGCTATCTTCACCTTAGGGAGGTTCTGTCCTCGCGGGACATGAATATATTATTATTATGAATAAAAAAATCTAAACTCACTCTGCAGACCTTTAGGGCTTGGGGGCCGTAGGAGGTGATGGCGGAGTGTCACCACCATAGTCAGTCCATTTGGCAACAATCATGGCAGAGAATCATGATAAAATATTGTGAAAACATCCAAAGCACACCACATACAGTACAAATGACATGATATTAAAATGTTGGTTAATAAGTTACTTACGTCTCTCCACTGTGCGCCTGACTTAGTAGTCCCCACACCAACAGCATTTAGCTGGGCCGCCAACGCATCCCACCGAGAATTGACGCGTTGTCTATCGTGTGGTCCGGCATTGACCAAACGAACAACCGCCAAGTCAGCATATCCATCTGCTGTGTAGAGACTGAACTCTGTTAGCCAGCATGCTGAAATATAAATTACATTAGTCGAAACGTACAGTACGTGTATAATGTAGGCGAAAACACTTCCGTCCTAAATTCCGTTTTATGTAGTCTATCCTTCAGAGAGGTAAGAAATTAAGTTATGTCTGTTCTACGGTAAAGGTAACCTACAATGTGGGGCGAGCGAAGCGACCTTAGGAGTTCAGAGTACCCCGACTAGAGCCCTTTAGGTTTGAAGTATATGACAGCGCGGAGGACTCGTGCCACCTTGCACATCATTTGCTGCACTCTGACCGAAAAAAACCACTATTTCACTTTGCTGCATCATGTTCCACTGTTAACTAAATCATGTTACGATTGCCCCGTAACTATATCTCACTAATTTGCAATGGTCGAACATGAATTACGAGAACAACATACTTACTTTATGAAGTTCTTCTATTTCTTCTATATAGTATAAAGATAATATAATCTTCAACCTTCTTCAACGGAATTTTCAGTTTTCATTGTTTATAAAAGCACAAACCATAGAGTTTTTTTTTTTTTTTTGTTTCTTTTGTCCCTTATGGGACAGGCAAAGGGAGCTCAGCCCATACAGCCATGTCTGATTTAATTTTCTTGTCTTCTTTCTATTCTTCAGGCCAAAGCCAAGTCTTATTTTCTTCTTGTAATGTCATAAATTTAAAATCGTAAGGCCGAAGCCAAGTCTTAT
This sequence comes from Allophyes oxyacanthae, assembly GCA_932294325.1. Classification (NCBI taxonomy): domain Eukaryota; kingdom Metazoa; phylum Arthropoda; class Insecta; order Lepidoptera; family Noctuidae; genus Allophyes; species Allophyes oxyacanthae. The sequence continues at coordinate 10,309,802 of OW028613.1, read as the reverse complement.
TTTCTTCTTGTAATGTCATAAATTTAAAATCGTAAGGCCGAAGCCAAGTCTTATTTTCTTTTTTTTATGTCAGTGTATCTTCTTTTTCTTACTTTTTCATAAATAATTAAAATATTATTTCTCCTTTCTCGTCAAGTTCAATTCAATTCAAATTTTAGGATTATGGCTCCATCGTTTTGTCGTCAAGTTTTTAAATGGGTCTAGGTTACCAAGTGACATCGTTCGCATGTCAAAATGACTTAGTTACTTGTCAATTTCAAATTTCATTTACAGTTGATATAAAATAGTCATAAATTGGTATAAAACAATCTTTTTTCCTCAAAAGTTGCTGAAGTGAGCGCGGGACATCTTCAGCGTTTTTAAAAATACTTAGGAGACGGTCAATGAGAATGATCCTTTGGAGAGCAAAACTAGGACAATCGAATACTATGTGATCCAACGTTTGTGTAGCAGAATTACAATAATCACAATTTGGGGAAGACAGAATGCCAATCCTAAACAAATGTGCATTAAATCGACAATGCCCCAATCGTAAACGACAAATCATTGTATAAAATTTTCTGTCCCGATAGATATTTCCTCCTACAAACCAGGGAGGAGAAATCTTGGTTTTGATCTCAGCTAACCATTTTCCTTTGATCTGAACTACCTGCTGCCATGAATTATGAAAATCTTTTACCAGTATGGATTTGAAGTGAGATATAGCATCAGAATTTGGAATGGGATTGTTTAAAATTGGACATACCTGATGGTGGTTAACTATAGATTTAGCTAAGTAATCAACTTGTTCATTTCCTACCACCCCAATATGTGAAGGTGTCCAAAAAAGCACGATATCTTTGAATTTCTGTAAATTGTTGTATTTTTCCCTGATATTGTAAATTATGTAACAAGTTTTTGCATTGCAACTGGGATTTTCTAGTGCTCTCAATACACTCATACTGTCAGTGATAATAATCCATTTATTTTCTTGCCTAGTCCCTATATGCTCTAAAGCACTAAATATTGCCATAGCCTCTGCTGTATACACAGTAGCTACTGAAGACAACCTATTTCCGAAACCACTTCGAGCCTGAACATCATAAATAGCCATAGCTACAGCACTATCATTCTTAGAGCCATCTGTGTACAATTGATTGTAACCACTCCATTCCTCAAGCATTCTGTAAACATCCTCTTTAAACTTCAAAGACTCATTTATTATAATTTTAAGTGGGCAATACTTTGATTCATATGAATTCATGTAACAAGGCCAAGTAGAGCTAGTGAAAAAATTTTGGTCAGAACAATAATTTAAAATTTCAGATAAACCCTGTACTAGAAAAGGTGGATTGATGTCAACATTATTAATAGCTTTCTGTAACTTCAATAGAAGAGGATGGCCACTGATGGAAGAGATCTTGAAGAGGAATTTTGTTCTGAGATAATTGAACCTAAGCATCAATGGAGGCAAATTACATTCCACCTGCATTGAAACTATAGGTGTTGAACACATGGCTCCCAAAATAACACGTAAGCACTTGTTTTGAATTTTATCTAGTTTTTCGATTAGTTTTTGTACACCGCTATAGCAAAAAAAAGCATACTCAAAATGACTTCTTACTAAAGACTTGTATAAAATTAATAGAATCCCTGGATCAGCACCCCAATAAGTGCCTGCAAGAGATTTCAAAATATTGCAAGCTTTTAATGCTCTATTTGTTAAGTAATCAACATATGTATTCCACTTAAAATTGCTTTGAAAAGTGACACCCAAAAATTTTATTGAATTTTCCACCAACATAAGGCTATTATTGTAATAAATTTTAATTCCACCAGACTTAACAATCTTTTTTGAAAAAACAACAACCTTACTTTTCTCTTTGCTGACCTCCAAACTGAGACATTCAAAATAATGTCCCAATTTTTGGAGGGCAGTATTGAGTTGTGTCCCAATGCTATAAAGGTTTTTTCCTGAACAATATACCACCAAATCATCAGCAAATTGCAAATTACAAACATCATTACCTAACACAATATTTAATTTATAAATATATAAAATAAATAGTAAAGGACTCAATATTCCTCCCTGAGAAACTCCTCTATAAGAATATCTAGGTCCTATTAATTGATTATTAACTTTAACATACAGTTTACGCCCATTTAAAAACTCAAAAATCCAACTTACAATTTTTCCAGGAACATTAAGTGAAAGGAGGATGGATGATAATGTACTTAAATTTACATTATTAAAAGCCCCAACAATATCAAAGAAAACACATCCCAAAATTTTATTCTCAGCTAGAGCACCATGGATATCCAGAAATAAATGAGACAGACTTTCCCGAGCAGAACGACCACAACGGAAGCCAAACTGATTATAAGGTAGTAAACAATTACTTTCAATATAAAATATTAATCGTTGTTTTAGAAGTTGTTCAAATATTTTACCAACACATGAGCTTAGAGTAATCGGCCGATATGACTCAGCCATACTAGGATCTTTACCCTGTTTTAGAATAGGAACTAAACAATCTGTTTTCCATTCCTCTGGAATTATAGAACAATGCCAAAGTGAATTCAAAATATTTAAAAAAATTAATAAACTATGTGAATTTAATAATTTGAACATTTTGTATGAGAGCCAATCTAAACCACATGCTGAATCTCTTCTTGATCTTAATGCAGATTTTAGTTCTTCAATAGAAAAGATTTCCACCATGAAATTATTTGTGCAATTTGCCAAAGTATTATGACTAATGGTGAAGTTATTTTGAACTGTATCAGGAGTATACTTATGCAGAAACTGAGAGATCCATTCACAACTAGAAAACAAACTGCTATTTGAAGAATTTTTGAACTTCCTCATTTTTGCCCAAACTTGACTCATTGAAGTGAGCCTATTAATGGAATTACAAAACTCTAACCAACATGCACGACGCTCCTGTCGTAAAATTCGTTTTTTTTGTGCTTGCATACGTTTGAAACTTGTAAAATTGGATAAACTAGGATTTAATTTAAATAAGATGTAAGCTTGCTTACAGTCCTCCACAGCTTTAGCACACATCTCGTTCCACCAAGGAAGTTGAAGCTTCCTTCTTGGTCCACGAGAATTGCAAGTGGCATTTTTCCTGTTATTATTAAAATTGATTACTGACATCTGAACTGATTGTAGGATTATTGAACACAGATTATTATATGTATCAATATGACTCAAATTATTATTATACTGAAAACTAGCCAACATATCATTTACAATTTTTTTATAAATACACCAATCTACTAATTTCAGATTACTATGAAGAGGAATATTTGAAACATTAGAAGGACCCACATCGTCAGCGGCATCTACGACATATTTTGTAATAGTAGGCAGATGATAGCTGCCCATAGGATCCTGAAAAACCTGCCACTCACAATACAAAGCCAAGGAAGAAGTAACCATAGTTAAATCAAGACCATTTGGAGTCCATAGATGAGACCCTACAGTAGTTGGCTGACCATCATTTAAGAGTATCAAATCATTTTCATCAATAGAATCCATTATAGCTCTGCCACGAGAGTCGTCACTACGACAACCCCAAAAAGTGTGATGGGCATTAAAGTCCCCAGCAATTATTAGTGGTTTAGGAATACTATTTATGAGTGAATCAAATTTGTTCTTTTCAAAAGGAGGATTGCAATTTCCAGGGCTATAGAAACTAACTACTGAAATGTATTTGTGATTAATTTTAATTTTAATAGCGATATTTTGAATAGAATCGTCAAAATATGTATCTAATAACCTAAATTCAATATTATTACGTATAAAAATAGCAACACCATTGTGATCATTACCACAATCATTCCTGACTGTGGTATAACCACGAATGTTGCATTGTATGTGTGGTTTTAACCATGTTTCCGAAACTAAAGCTAAATGTATGTCGTTATTATAAAGAAACTGTTGAAACTGTAGTTTATTACTTAACAAACTTTGTGAATTCCACTGTGCAATATTTAAAACTTTATTATTGAATTTTATGTAGTATTATTTTTTCCCTGAATAGTCTCTCTAATAGCAGAAGTTATAGTTTGTGTACAAATGCTTTCATTTTGTGTTTTATTTAACTGAATCAATTTAACAATTGATTCTGTCAGCAAACTCAATGCTGTGCTATTAGACAACACCAAATTTATAATGTCTGCCGAATTTTCCGATTTGTTCAGTGATGGGAAATTAACTTTATTAAATAAGTCTGAAAAGGGGGTTTTCACGTTATTTTTGCTTTCAGCAATCTTTTTCTTCTTGATGGGACATTGGCCAGATATGGACAGATGATTACCTTTGCAATGAACACATACGGCCTTTTCAGCAGGTACTGAGCACTCCTTGAAGGAATGACCCTCTGTACATACTGAACATCTCTGTGAATTTTTACAAAATTTGGCTAGATGCCCAAAACGTAAACAGCGGAAACACTGTTTGACTGGAGGAATATAAGGCAGCACTGAAAGCCGCCACATTTTGATGTGGACGTAATCGGGTAATGATGTAGACGAAGCAAAAGTGATGACTACAGTTTGAGTAGGCTGTAACTCAGATGAATTATTTACCCTAACTTTTTTCATTATCCTTCTGACACATATTATTTTTTTGGAGCTTGATATAGCTTTGAAAATCTTCTTATTTGACATGTCTGTGGGTACTGAAGTAATAACTCCGGACAACTCTGTTGTCCCAGCCGGAATTGAAGCTTTGATCGACTGTTCTCTCAAAAAAGTGGCATTGTCCATGAATGAATTTGCTAGGTTCGGCCGATCAAAAATGACGCCAATTTTATACTTGTTAATTTTTTTCAGGTATTTAATTCCTTTGACAAATTTAGTGAAGCACCCACTTAGGTACATCATATCCCTATGTCCTATAGGTTGATCTTCATTCGTGCTTTCAATAAATACAATGAACTCATACCCAGCAACGGCGTCCTCGGGGTACCTCCGGCTGTAGTCTGTAACTCTATAGGGGGCATACTTGTCTGCAGGTTTTTCTGGAATACTGCTAGAATCTTCATAATCTGACTCACTGCTGTCTGAAACTGAGTCTTTAGCAGCACCAGGAGTGTCCGCGTCATGATCCGGTTTGGCTTTTTTGCGTTTTTTTGCCATCCTTCCTACACCTAAGCTATACTAGCTTAAAAAATGCTTATTAAGTTAAAAATATTAATTGTATGACTAATATATACACTAAATTAACTATTAACAGAAATTGTACAACTAAATATGTACAGATTAGGAAAATTTTAAAATAAATTTTAAGAGAGAAATAAAAAGACCGCCTATTGTTTAAAGCTTCCCGCGCTTTTTTTTCCAAACCATAGAGTATCTAACCACTACGTTACCACAGACTAGGCAAATGCCAAACATCGTTTGCGTCTAGTTATTAATTTTCATTATTTTTTATATTTTAATATGCATGTTTTAAAATGTAAATAATACAAAAACAGTCGGTCAATCTTTATTTAACTCAAAAAAGTGTAAAGTCAATTTAATAAGCAGAAATGGCACGATTAAAATAACTTCAAAAACATTTCAACGTCTCGAAACGAAACGAAAATAACGTTCACTTTGGCCGTTCACCGCGAACTGTATAATCTGTGCCGCGAACCCCAGTTTCGGAAAATTTTTTACGCGGTACCCTCGCCCCACATTGTAGGTTACCTTTACCGTAGAACAGACAAAACTTAATTTCTTACCTCTCTGAAGGATAGACTACATAAAACGGAATTTAGGACGGAAGTGTTTTCGCCTACATACACATACTGTACGTTTCGACTAATGTAATTTATATTTCAGCATGCCGGCTAACAGAGTTCAGTCTCTACACAGCAGATGGATATGCTGACTTGGCGGTTGTTCGTTTGGTCAATGCCGGACTACACGATAGACAACGCGTCAATTCTCGGTGGGATGCGTCCCAGCTAAATGCTGTTGGTGTGGGGACTACTAAGTCAGGCGCAGAGTGGAGAGACGTAAGTAACTTATTAACCAACATTTTAATATCATGTCATTTGTACTGTATGTGGTGTGCTTTGGATGTTTTCACAATATTTTATCATGATTCTCTGCCATGATTGTTGCCAAATGGACTGACTATGGTGGTGACACTCCGCCGCCACCTCCTACGGCCCCCAAGCCCTAAAGGTCTGCAGAGTGAGTTTAGATTTTTTTATTCATAATAATAATATATTCATGTCCCGCGAGGACAGAACCTCCCTAAGGTGAAGATAGCTATGAAAATTGTGCACAATTTGTGCAATCAGCCCCATTACGAACCTTTATAAATAAGTCTATATCTATACTATATACTATAATAATATTAATATTATAAAGAGATAATATTTGATTGTTTGTTTGTAATGGATAAACTCAAAAACTACTGGAGCGGTTTTCAAAGTTCTTTCACCAGCAGAATCCTATAATAACACTGAGTAACATAGGCTATAATTATAAAGATATCACGCGGGTTTAGCCGTGGGCGGATGCTAGTAATCTATATTTTGATAAAATTACCTCATTGGTCTAGTGATCATAAGCGCGACGCGCGGGTTCGATTCCCAGGTCGGCAGAAACCTCACATCTTCCAAAGTAAGACACCTAATTACATGTATTGATAACAATATTATTTTCTTTAACAGTTGAACCCGTGCCAGTTCCGAGATGGATATGGAGGAAATGCTGCAGAGAAATGAGAGAAATGTTGTATAGGCCGCGTAGTGCGGTCTACGATGCGTTTTGCGATTATTATTAATTGATTACATCCTTACATTAAACAAAAGTTCTTATTGGTGCCCCACACTACTAATACAATACTTTGTACACTAGCTTCACTTGTAACTAACTATCAAATACCTTTTTATGTCATCTTGCCACTAATTTTTCATGCACCTATTCGATTATATTTTTAATAAATAGAAGGGTATTTTGAAATATTATTTACATTACCATAGTTGATATTTTTGCAGACATACATTTATTTTGTTATTCATATGGTTTTTGTGATGACGAAAATCTTCCGTTGTAACAAATTAATATACAAGTAATCCTTTATGTAAATGTTTAAATCAAAAATCACAAAACATTATTACCCCGAAGAAATCATGTTAATAACGATTTTCTTCAAGCTAGTTCAATTAATATAAAATTGTAATTAAGCTGATAATGTAGTAAGTCATGATCATGTATTTTGAAATTGTTTATTGGTGACGAAATGTTTTAAATCCTTACTTGTTCCAAATAAACAAGTCATACTTAACAGCCATGAGACTTTAATTAATATACCCTCGTTCTTCTTCATGTAAATGTTGTATTGAGATTCATGCAAAGGACATTGCTCAAATAGTATTTTTTATGGTACGTGTTTCAATAAATAAATAATTGAAATCAACGCCATCTATCGATAGGGTACTATCCAGTAGGGATATTTCGTATCATAATTTATTAAATATAACACTAAAGAGAGGTATGCGTAATTCCAATTCGGTTTCAATAGGATAGTATTTATTTATGAAGCATCCCGAGTTGCATAGCATAAGCATGTGATTTAGACTTACATAGTTTTTTTATGGTACAACGCCATCCATAAGATATCTATTGGATTCTAATAAATTCAATCGATATCTTATAGATGGCGTTGTTTCAATAAAATAACACAAGAATATTATATAAGTTCGTGTAATATATCGTATTACGTTCGTGCTTGGCCGTCTGTATAACATAGTAAATATACACGCGAGCTAGCAGCACGCACACAATTTCTTCAAAGAAAATAGACATAAATAATTATTAAAGCTTTAAATATTATGATTCACTGAGATCTATATATCCCGCTATTCACATGTGCAAATTAATCAACTATTAGACTTTGTAGGCGTCATGCGTCTTAACTAGGACTCAGCATAAATAATATTATAAAATAAAACAATGGGTACCTATTGAAATTGCAGTGGTAATCCAGTAAACTGCATTGCCCCTTTATATGATACTAAACTTGATATAAAGAATACAAGGTGCATAAATTAATTACAAATTAGGTACTTTATCACAAGTTTTTTAATAGTTCAAATTAATTACATTTCTGTTATGGAACAATAGTACTACTTAAAACTATTTTATAACTAATGAAGACAACCTCGATTCCTCCACAGCCTGCCGACCAAAGCAGCTCTTCCCTCGTCGATTGGTCCACGGTCCATGTCTCTTGGAGGCTGACGTTGGCCATCCAAGTTGATAGCTTCCACATCAATGGCAATGCGGTGATCATTTATATTGTGTAGAACTACAAAAGCATTTACCATTTTTGCAGCTTTTATAGGCTCATAATGCATGAGAGGCAGGGAAAGCCCGTTTTTAGAACTCCAAAGCAACGTTCCACCACATTCTGAGTACTAGTATGTCGGCTAGTATAGTATTCTGGCGGTGAGTTGTGGGTTGCACTCAGGATTGGTGTCATCATCCATGGACGCTGTGCATATCCAGGGTCACCTGCAATGTCACATTACTTAATAATGTTTATACATATGAAAAAAACACTTTTTAGTGTAATTAATTATACTAATGGTCGCTCAATAATGGAAATTCGATCGTAATTCATTAAATTAGCTTTCTGCACTCCTTCTCAATATAAACTTTCACTGTGACAAATCTCACACTCCTCCGTGCGCACAATATGCTTGTCTTTACAAAACGTTGTACACCTTTGTGTACAAAGTTTTCTCTTCACATATCATAATTCTGGATTTATCTTTAGTCTTACACAGACAAACTCATTCATCATAATCATATTGCATAATCTCACTGCTGAATTTGTTACACTGATGAGTAAGAACTAACAGTTATTGCATAATTAAAAACATAATTTACCCAAAAACCAGAAGATCTGTCCTACTAGATACTGCATGTGTCACTTTACAGGACTGGAGTGACAGCATGGCTCACACCACCGAAGGATGGATCAACATGCAATATGCGTAGATCTGCATCACAAACCTAAAAAACAAAAATATTTTATAAGCAATGTCTCTTATACAAGAATTAAAGTTATATAAGACTTGTTTAGTTTTTACATACCACCATGACAATAATTTCTATTGAAGTATATCTCTTCATTGTCTCTAAGGCATATGATAGCACAATGTGTACCATCAACACACCCCAAAAGCCCAGGAATTCCAAACTTCTCCATGAGTATAAAATAAAATAAATTTCATATACTATGTACCTATCTAGACTATTATTCCTCTTTACAAGCCTTATATTGTGGTGAGCAGAATAAAGGTGTTTATTATCATCACAACTAATAATTAGTATTTATTATTAAACTTACTTCATTGATATTTCATTTTGTTCTGCCTGAGATACTGGAAAATGGATATATTTTGGCAAAATATGTTCAGAATTCAAGGCTGCCGTGACTTCCATTAGACACTCAGACATTTTTGCCTGTGAAATATTTAGGGCTTTGACAGCCACCACTGCCATACAACTGCAATGCTGCCAAAATCTGTAAAAAACATAAATGTCAGCATTCGCAAATTCTATGTGGGTGCTCCAGGTGCTCCATTGAACATTTACATAGATATGCAGCACTGGCCACCTTATTGGACTTGGGATTTTAGAGTTATTTTAAGAAATAGTTTATTATTTATCACACAGTCATAATTATAACACACAACACTTTCATTGACAATGATATTTAGAATGTCATAATCACTTTGATTCAATTGATACATACCTTGATTTCTGGATGCACTGCAGTGATTCTTTTGGTAGTTTTAACTTCACACAACGTCCTTAAATACGTTAGGAACAAAAGTTGCAAAACATAAGATCGATCCCGCTATCCCGCACTCGAAATTCTAAAAACAGACAAAAAAACACGAAGGCAAGGAATTACAGTGAATATTTACAAGTTAATTACACAAAATAAACTTAAAAAAGCAATATTTTGTTGGGGAAAGCTAAAAATAAGGCAAATTTTACCGATGTCCGAAGCTCTTTCGCTACCGACTTCATTTGACATTACATTCTGGGCTCAAGTCCACTTATTTTTTTTTTTTTTTCTTACGCGGTACCGTCTAATGTCAAATAAGTGTCAAATATATAGGGAAATCTTGGGAAATCGTACACTTTGTCGTTCGATTCTGGGTTCGATTCATTATATGAATATCGAATAGTTACACGGTACGACGAAGTCCATATATGGGTTGGAAACGTCAAAAAATCGAAAAATTGATATTCACCAGAGTTACGCGGTAGACCCGCAGAGTTACGCGGTAGACCCGCTGATCCTCTTGCCGTGCGGTGTTTGAGTATTATTTTACTTACTATTCATTAGTTTATCGAAATGGTCAGTTGGTCACATTCAATTCCTTTAATAAGTAACTAATCTGTTATCATGGGGGAGATAAACAAAAAACAGAATGACTGGGATTCCTCTAAAGGTTTGCGAGATCCTATTAGAACTCTAGAGGTTAGTTCATGTTTTATACTTACACTGTTATTTATGCATTTCACTATTCTGTGTCACCCTTGGTCAATTTATCTTTTGGACATTTTAGTGAATTAGATCGTTCTCCTTACTAGTGCTATAACTCTACATAAATAATATATTGGGTGTGTTCAGTTAAGGCGGACGACGCTTCACGACCCACTAATGGTCCAGGCGATCACACCAAACCGTTCAGTTATTTGAGCGGGTGTGTCGTCGGGCGTTCGCACCGGTCACCCCGTAATGTAGTAGGGTGAAAGTCGCATTGCTGTCAACAGATCAATGACTATAGTCATTGGATCTGACAAATATTTTGAGGTCATTCGATTGGTCACTCGCTTAATGCAGCTGTGGGTCGCCCGAGGCTGTTCAATTGTTCCTAATCAGCGGGCGACATTCAGACATGTGACTTTCACACTGAAAAATGAATTACTGAACTTTAAAAATTTGTTGTGTTATGATCAGTGATTGGAATAGGTGGTGCTAATTCACCTAAACTTCTAGGCACAGAGACAAAAAGTGGAGACTTCCTTACAACAACATTTTTTCTGGGACAGAAATGTTCCCAGATTTCGGAACATCTCTTAAGTACATTATTAATTAATTCAGTTCAATCCAATTCTTTAACTGTATTAATTTAATACAGTAAGCGAATTGGATTGAATTCAGGTTTTTGTTTCCCAGAATTGACATGAAAACTGGATCTTTAATTTTACAGGACAAATGGAAATTAGTTCCTTCATTTTTACAAGTCAAAGGATTAGTAAAGCAGCACATTGATTCATTCAACTATTTTATCAATGTTGAAATAAAGAAAATAGTGCAAGCCAATGAGAAGGTGTTTTGTGATGCTGACCCTTTATTTTACATTAAATATTTAAATGCATATGTTGGAACACCAGATTTAGAAGAAGGATACAATGTTACAAAACCTACCACTCCACATGAGTGTAGACTTAGGGATATGACATATTCAGCACCAATCACCGTTGACATAGAGTATATAAGAGGCAATCAAAGAGTCATAAAGAATAAACAGCTCATTGGAAGGTGTGTGATTATTGTTATTGCTAATATACAAGCTTCTTTGCCAGTATATAACCATTGGAAATATACTCTATGCTTCTATTATTAATTGATTATATTTTACTATGGAGTTATTAATAATATACAATCTAATTCTTTTATAGGATGCCACTAATGTTACGCTCATCAAATTGTGTACTGACAAATAAATCAGATTTTGAGTTGGCACAACTAAATGAATGTCCACATGATCCAGGTGGTTATTTTATCATAAGAGGTATGGTTTCTTTTTTATTATGACAGCCTTTAACATCACACAATAGGTACTTCTAGGGTTAGAAAACCGGAATCTCAAAAATCTCTATAGAAAATATCAGAGCAAAAATGGTACATTCAAATACATATACATAAATACATATAATATTGGATTTATGAAAACTGAGATTTCAATATTTCATTGAAAGTGATTGTTATTATTTTATAATTATCATTCGTTATTTCTTATTGTAAACAATATTTTGTATGCTTTAATAATTTAGGTATGCTTTTCGTGATACAATTTTCCTACACTGAATAAGGATTTCTGCAATTTATTAAACACTAGCAGCCCACCCTGACTTCGTATGGGTACAAAGTTAGTGGGACTTTTTCATTTTCAGCCATTCTTAACCTCTTACAAATCATTCCCGTTCTCGAATACATCGTACCGTACATGAAAACCTCGCGGTCGTTAGGTTACACAAACGTAACCTTGTTTTCTTTTTTTTTTTAATGTAAAACATTGCCCCTCACTAGGACTTCTCCTGTATCGAGGGTACAGTTTACAAACATACATGTCACATGCACACACAGGCAGACCCGAAACAACTATCTGTAGATCATACAAATATTTGTTCCGTGCGGGGATCGAACCTGCGGCACGTAGCGCAGAAGGCTAATCGCTTAGCCGCTGCGCCAACCGTGTCGCCAACCAAAACCAATTTATAACCAAAAGCCTAAAAACCGATTGTCATCTTTCTCACTTCAAAAATAAAGGGACTCTTATACTTCTTATTCTTCTTACTTTCACCCCCTTAGGGATTTAATTTTCAAAAATCCTTGCTTATTGCTTGCCTACGATACAAAAGGAACCTACTCTCCAAATTTCGTAATCAGTAATTCATTGTTTCAGTAATTTCGACTCTTTCGGCTATATTGATCAAATTTTGACTGCAACTGTGCGGCAACTGTACTTCTTTAATTACGTGAATTAGCCTACAGGACTTCTCTCTTTAAAATATTACTACGATTAGCGAATTATAAAAAATTAAAGGCACCATAATCTGTAGTAACTCTGGGTCGCGGTACTCGCGGCCAACACTTCGGTGCATCACCGTTTATAGTAATACTGCGAATAGTCGTCGCAGTTTGTGTTACAAGAAAATAATTGTTTCTAATTTATTATCTTCTTTGTTAAGTTCTTTGTTATTAAGTTATTTGTTGATATTAACACTATGGAAGTCTGAAATAAAGAATTTGAATTTGTCCTTTCGCTCTTGACAGCGGTTGTGGCGAATTGGCGATCATGTAGTCCCATTGTCAGGGGGGGCAGATGTGACTCGCCTCACGATATCTCACCTTCCTGTTCTGTTGGCACACATTCTGGTGCACTCTGGTCTTACGCATTGGTCACCTCAGACCTCATTGGTCAGACGCGGCCTGGTGTCTTCTACCTTCTATCTTACCCTGCACGGCAAGATGCTCTATCGAATCGTATTCCCGCTTTGAGACATGGCTAAAGAATTTCATAATGCGAATCTGGACTATGGCAAATAGGCGCTGCTTGCGTCGAGTTCTTAGAGTATGAAGATATTGGTACAGAATGCTGTCCACCATATCCCAAGCATTCTTCTTCAACACATTTCTAGAGCGTCTATCTTGTCGTGTATCTTGTCGTGTCCACGTCTCAGCAGCCTATAGAAATATGGGTAAGATGAGTTTTTAAAGAATTGTCGTTAGCGTGCTAAAATGACGCGCAAAATAATGGTCGTGGACACAGAACACAGAAAAGAGGTGTTGTGGACCATTAATTTATGCTTGCTGCGATTAATTTTTAACCCGAACTGAAGGCTAACACGCTCCATTTTGAGTAGCTCTTCCATATACCGATCACTAGTCGCAAATAATGTAGTATCATCTGCGTAGCGGAGGTTTGTGATTTTATACCTACAGTAACACTGTAACACCATCGTCTAGTGATCTGGTCGTCCAGAGTGATTCGCATTATCGAGGTCGTGGCCGAGCGGTAAGCGTTGAACAAGAGCTGTGATATAATTAATACATATCAGTCTGCACTACTAATCCTTGGCAGACGCCCAGTCTGCCAAGGATTAGTAGTGCAGACCAGGATAGAAAGTGCTCGACGTCTTCTGTCCGTACTGAAGCCATTCCTTCTTCATAGAAACGTCTCAGAAAGTATACCAGATGTTCCGGCGTGCCCATTTCCAGCATACGTTTTTTGAAAAGTGGACAATGCAAATGTATGTCTGCTTTTTGAATTTTCGAGATTTCTCAATGATCTGGCGAACAATGAAAAGTTCTCGTGTGCCCTTTCCCAAATCCGGCTTGGTTTAGTCCAATCTCCTGGGACTGATATGTCTTCAGTCGTTTATGAACATGTAACATCATTTTGCTTGCTTGAGATATGACTGCAATAAAGCGGTAGTTGCTACAGCTAGGAAATAAAAACTGAATGAGTCCATTCCTTTGAGTATCTACTCAAAGGTCTATTCTGTTGGTCATACCTTGTTGCAGATGTTGTGAAAGATATGGGTTCTCCTAGAGCCCTTATCGTTTCAATGAGTATCTCATCTCTACCTATGGCTTTCCCAAATCCCAGTAGTCATGAGATGTTTGGTAGAAGCTCTAACTTCAGCTCTAAGAATATCTCACTGTAGATGGTCTAGCTCCGTTATCAGTTTTCACATTGGCATTCTTAAATGGCCTAGCTTTTGGAAGGCAGTGTTCTTTTGAGGAAGTATCGTATGGTGGAGGCCTCTGGGTTCCAGTTTAATTGAAGATAATCTTTAAGAATTATTTTTTGTTTACTGCCTACTAAAATTGCAAGGGTATTGTAACTTTTTAAGCAAAAAAGAACCTCTTGAACTCAAATCTAATACAGTTATATTATATAATATTATATTTATATTTATTTATTTATATTATATTTATAAGTGTACATAAGAATAAATTTTGATTTTAAGTAGGTACCTATCGAAAATACCGGAATCCCGGTATTCACAAAACTTCAATATCGGAAATACTGATATTGGCGAAAAGGGCTGATTTTGCGAACCCTAATTTCAATTATTTTTTAAAATTTCTTTTGAATAACTCAAAATTTCCGCCTTCCTCCTCTTTCTTTCTTCCTTCCTAGAGCTATTATATCATAATTTAACTTTGAACCGTATGGTTGTCTTAAATCTTTTATGAATGATGCCGAAAATCTTGGCCTTAACCTAAAATATTTACATATCTTACAGGTCAAGAGAAAGTGATATTAATTCAAGAACAGTTGTCCAGGAACCGCATGATAGTTGATGAATTCAAAGGAGCTATACAATGTCAAGTTACTAGTTCCACACATGAAAAGAAAACCAGAACTAATGTAATTGTAAAAAATGGGAAATATGTATTGAGACATAATGCTTTGTCTGATGTGAGTATATTCATACATATACTTACCTAGGTATATCAGTTTAAAATTATTGTTAGTGGGCTATTTTGCATATTAATGAGATTGAATATCTTATGTGTCCATTGCTTTTGTTATGATCTTATGTACTATACCCTACTACTAGTCTATAAAGTATGTATTTTCTTCTTCTGACTTTGTGACAAATAATATTTTGCGACAGACTGTACATTGCACCTATGCATAAAGCCTGTTTTACTTTGACATCTAACTTATTTTATTTACTCTGAGCTATCTGATTTTCAAATATTGTTCTAGATAAAATTGCTTACCATATTATTTTTAGGATATACCTATAGCAGTCGCCTTTAAAGCAATGGGTATTTGTAGTGACCAAGAAATTATGCAGCTTATTGGTACCGATGATACATCACTGAAAAAGATGGCGCCTTGCATTATGGATTGTCATAATTTAAAAATATTTACTCAATATCAAGCTCTCTCATATATTGGAAGCAAATTAAAGGTTAAAAGGTAAAAATATGAAAACTGATTCTACTGCGTAACTATAAACCAACCGCACTATGATTTACTATTTATAATGAAATAACATTTTTTTACAGATTTCAGTCAGGTAATGCCAAAATACGCACTCCAATCGACGAAGCCCGAGATCTTTTGGCTACAACAATTTTAGCTCATGTTGCTGTTGAAAACTATAACTTTTACGTAAAAGCCATCTACTTAGCTATAATGGTAAAAAGAGTGATTGAAGCTGAGACCAATAAAGCTGCTATCGATGACCCTGACTACTATGGAAACAAGAGACTTGAGCTAGCGGGTTCTTTACTTGCTTTAATGTTTGAAGATCTTTTCAAAAGATTCAATTGGGAATTGAAATCAATAGCAGACAAAATAATACCCAAAGTAAAAGCAGCTCCATTTGATGTCGTCAAACATATGAGGCCCGATTTGATTGCTAATGGACTGTTTGCCGCCATTTCTTCTGTAAGTAATAAGTTTTGATATTTTTACCCGACTATGGAGAGGGTTGTAATTTTGTTTGACCGGTATGTATGTATGTATGTTCATCTGTTCCCTCATAACTTCTAAACTAAATATCAAAATTCGACAAATGAGGTATCGTTGGAAGCGTCTTGATGGTCCGCTGGTTATAGGCTATGTGACGTCACATTAAATTTAATATGGCGCCCTCTAGAAGACACGAAGAAACAATTTTTAAAAAAATTGTTTTGTTTGCGTGTTGGGTATCAAATGAAAGGGCTTAATTGGCACCTTTCAAATATATACATATAGATGGCAGTTGCTCGCGGCTCAGAAAAAAATTTTTTGTTCAAAAACTAAAACCCGACTACTGAAAAGGTATGAAACAAGAAAATATTAATACATATTCATAGTGGTGTTCAGATGATAGCCGTGGTCGTATGCCACGGCTATCCTCTATCATTCAGTAGTCGGGTTTTAGTTTTTGAACCAAATTTTTTTTTCAGTACTTTGAAACAATACTATCCCTAGTTTGACTTCTATTCTTAAAATGTTTTACAAAGTTGCACTCTTCGGACATGGTAGAATATGAATAGGCCCATGATTAGTGTTTCTATCCGTCCGGATTTGTCTGGCTTTTTGTCCTTCTGTCCGG
Source organism: Allophyes oxyacanthae (assembly GCA_932294325.1). Classification (NCBI taxonomy): domain Eukaryota; kingdom Metazoa; phylum Arthropoda; class Insecta; order Lepidoptera; family Noctuidae; genus Allophyes; species Allophyes oxyacanthae. The sequence goes on along the minus strand of OW028613.1, from coordinate 10,292,936 downwards.
ACTTTTCAACAAAGGGAGAAATTTTTCGGAATCATGATTACATAATAACACATTTCTGGACGTTTTTGCAAATGTCAAGCTATCGTCAAGACTATTAAATTTCGAAAAGGTAATCCTACTCATGCTCATTTATATCTAAAATAGGATGGGATATAAATGTATTGAATTATTGTCTGTTCTAGGGTAATTGGACAATCAAAAGATTTAAAATGGAAAGGCATGGGGTTACTCAAGTCTTAAGTCGTCTTAGTTATATATCAGCTCTGGGTATGATGACCCGAGTGAACTCTCAATTCGAGAAGACAAGAAAAGTATCAGGTCCGCGTTCCTTACAGCCTTCTCAGTGGGGCATGTTATGTCCTTCTGATACTCCCGAGGGAGAAGCCTGCGGTCTCGTGAAGAACTTGGCGCTGATGACGCACATCACAACAGAGTGTTCTGAGGAACCTATCGCCCGGCTGGCTCGTAATGCTGGCGTTGAAGACGTAAGACTTTTAGGTGGCGAGGAAATCAATCACCCCGCTGTCTATATGGTATTTCTCAATGGTAAGGCATTTTCCATTTCATTTGAATATAGCAGTAAAGAATGTAATGTAATGTTATGTAATCATTGGTACCTATTATTTCTAGGTAATATACTTGGTGTTTCAAGACAATACAAAAGGCTCATAAAAGTTTTTAGAATGTTCAGGCGACGTGGACTCATATCGGCATTTGTATCGATTTACCCCAATCATAATCAGAGGACTGTCTACATCTGCAGCGATGGCGGTAGACTCTGTAGGCCATACATCATTGTAGAAAAAGGTTACCCATTAGTCCAACAGTTCCACATAAACGAACTAAACAGAGGGATAAGAAAGTTTCAAGACTTTTTGAATGATGGACTCATTGAATACTTAGATGTGAATGAGGAGAATGACAGTCACATAGCTACACTAGAAATAGAAATTGACCCATATGTTACAACTCACTTGGAAATCGAGCCTTTCACTATATTGGGCGTTTGTGCTGGTTTAGTACCCTACCCACATCATAATCAGAGTCCTAGGAATACCTATCAATGTGCTATGGGTAAACAAGCCATGGGTGAGTAAATGTGTGAGATTTGAATCACCTGTTTCGGTAATCAAAAGTGCGCCATAACATACGGCTTGATAATTTCTATTTCAGGTACTATTGGCTACAACCAGAAAAACAGGATAGATACACTTATGTATAATTTAGTCTATCCACAATGCCCAATGGTTAAGACTAGAACCATAGAATTGACGAATTTCGACAAACTACCAGCCGGACAGAATGCTACAGTAGCAGTCATGAGTTACAGCGGTTACGATATCGAGGACGCTTTGATCCTCAACCGAGCATCTATCGACAGGGGATACGGTCGGTGCCTTGTGTATAAAAGTGCCAAAACAACTATGAAGAGATACAGTAACCAAACTTCCGATAGGATTCTAGGACCTTCAAGAGATGCCACTACAGGGAAAATTATAAGGGCGCATGAAATCCTAGATACTGACGGGATAGCTGCCCCCGGCGAAATGGTTGAAAACAGACAAGTTTTGATAAACAAACAAATGCCACCAGCAACGTTGAACCCCGTGACGCAGGGTCAACCGCAACAGGTGGACTACAAAGACGTTCCTATCACATATAAAGGCCCGGTTGAATCTTACATAGAAAAAGTAATGGTGTCCTCTAACTCTGAAGACGCTTTTCTTATTAAAATATTACTGCGACAGACACGAATTCCGGAAATAGGTGACAAGTTTAGTTCCCGGCACGGTCAGAAAGGTGTGACTGGTTTGATCGTGCAACAAGAAGATATGCCCTTTAATGACAGAGGTATCTGTCCTGACATGATCATGAACCCACATGGATTTCCTTCTAGAATGACGGTGGGGAAAACTATCGAATTGTTAGCAGGAAAAGCTGGGCTTATGGAAGGAAAATTTCATTATGGTATGAAGGTCTTTAAGCTTATCTGTAAAAAAGAAAAATCTTTAGGTTTTAGTTTTTAATTATGTATTTATCTTGTAGGTACTGCATTTGGGGGTTCCAAGGTTCGTGATGTATGTAATGAGCTGGAAAAACATGGATACAACTATCATGGCAAAGACATATTTTATTCTGGGCTAACTGGAGAGCCTCTAGAAGCTTATATTTATTCTGGTCCAGTAAGTATAAAGCTACGAAATAATTGTTTAAATGTAATGACACAGTATTTCATAAACTTAACCATCCAGCGACACAGTTAATAAAATTGATAATCTCGCCCATAGGTACATAAGCGTCAAAGATTCGATTGAAATGAGTCTGTAAGAAGATTGAATTCAAATCATACTGACATCGGACTGAACTTTAAGTAGAATACCGATTTTTTGTCAATTCATAATATAATCTCAGTTTGATCAACTTTCAGTCATAGTGTAAATTAATTACCTACGAGAATGATTGGGCTTCTGATTAAACTAACTTAAAATTTAAAAAAAACCTGCTTTGAAATCGGTCCATCCGTTTTGCAGCTACTATGCCACAGGCAGATACAGAGATACACAGACACACACTACAGACTTATAATACCCCTCTTTTTTGTCGGGTCCAAAAATAGTAAGTCGTCTAAGTATGGCGCCAGATAGTTTGTTTAAATAATATTACTTTACTAGGTAGGTACTACATACGAAGATGTCACAAAAGCGATTAAAATAATTCTAAGAAACTGCCTGATATATAATATTTCCATAAATATATTTGTTTATACTTACTACCTACGTGATTATGTTATGTAAGTAGTTAAAAAATTAAGTTCAAAAAGTAAAACCCGACTACTGAAAAGGTATGAATCTAGGTATATTAATACATATTCATAGTGATGTTCAGAGGATAGCCGTGGTCGTATGCCATTTTGCCCTAAAGCTTAGTTATGATGGCTTTCTACTGTTAGACTGTATTGTTTTATTAGAATAGCTGTAGGTGGCATACGACCACGGCTATCCTCTGAACATCACTATGAATATGTATTAATATTTTCTTGTTTTATACCTTTTCAGTAGTCGGGTTTTAGTTTTTGAACTTATTTTTTTTTTGTACGAAGATGACATTAGTAAAAGCGACGGCAGCGACGCCACGACCGGGTCAGATGTTTGTAGCACTATACAACATAGCTAATAGATGTATAGGTAAATGTAAAAAAAAACTGTTCTACGCAAGAGCGAGTGTTGGGATTATGGTTGGGATAAATGACGACAGCGGAAGCCCGAATCTGAAAATTTTTAATTAAAATTTTATCACTCGAATGAATAAAGCTTTTCTATGAATAAGGCTATTATGAAGGTACCACTACTGTATGCATGAAATCAGAGTTGGCTATCTGCTGTAAGAAATCGGATAATAAAAATTTCTTGTTTCTGAAAACTGCTGTAATTGGCCGAAATGAAATGTCGACCCGCTTACGAACCCTACGCGGGCCGTAGTTGTTCAAAGCATTTTGTTTTCGTAATGTATCGGATAAGGTTATATATAGGATAGCGGCCCGTCCCGACTTCGTACGGGTAGGTACAAAGTTAGCGGTAGATACTTTTTAATATTCATCAATTCTTGACCTCTTTTAGTGTCAACTTTCAAAGAACTTTTAATTTCTCTTAAACCATCGATCGTTTCTCACTTCAAAAACAATTTTCACCCCTATTTAGCACCTTTAGGGGATGAATTTTCAAAAACGCACGAACATGTATTTCTTTAATTCTAACCAAAAGCCTAAATCTCAATTTTCACGTTTCTAACTTCAAAATCAATTTTCACCCCTATTTTGCCCTTTCAGGGGATGAATTTGCAAAAACGCAGAAACACGTGTTTCTTTATTTCTAACCAAAAGCCTAAATCTCAATTTTCACGTTTCTGACTTCAAAATCAATTTTCACCCCTATTTTGCCCTTTCAGGGGATGAATTTGCAAAAACGCAGAAACACGTGTTTCTTTATTTCTAACCAAAAGCCTAAATCTCAATTTTCACGTTTCTAACTTCAAAATCAATTTTCACCCCTATTTTGCCCTTTCAGGGGATGAATTTGCAAAAACGCAAAAATACGTGTTTCTTTATTTCTAACCAAAAGCCTAAATCCCAATTTTCATGTTTCTCACTTCAAAAATAATTTTCACCCCTATTTCGCCCTTTTAGGGGATGAATTTCCAAAAACGCGGTATCATGTGTTTCTTTATTTCTAACCAAAAGCCTAAATCCCAATTTTCACGTTTCTCACATCAAAAATAATTTTCACCCCTATTTTGCCCTTTCAGGGGATGAATTTGCAAAAACCCAAAAATACGTGTTTCTTTATTTCTAACCAAAAGCCTAAATCTCAATTTTCACGTTTCTAACTTCAAAAACAATCCCAATATCTACGTTTTATACTTCTAAAACAATTTTCACCCCTATTTCGCCCCTTTAGGGGATGAATTTCCAAAAACGCAGAATCATGATTTTCTTTATTTGTAACCAAAAGCCTAAATCCCAATTTTCATCTTTCTCACTTCAAAAATTAAGGGACTCCCATACAAACTTTCACCCCCTTTTCCCCCCCTTTAGGGGCTGAATTTTCAAAAATCCCTTCTTATTGCTTGCCTACAATACAAAAGGGACCTACTCTCCAAATTTCGTGACTCTAGCTTCAGTAGTTTCGGCTGTGCGTTGATGATAAGTCAGTCAGTCAGTCAATCAGGATTTCTCTCTTTATAATATTACTATGATAAGGTTCGAAACAGCACACTGCGCTCCAAAACGCAAATCACTGACGTAGCTCAAAAAGCCGCTAAACTAAAGTGGGATTGGGCAGGCCACGTCTGCCGTATGCCGTCTGAACTATGGGCCAAAATAACCACGCAGTGGAGCCCTGACACAGCAAAGCGGCGACGCGGCAGACCGCGAAAAAGATGGCGGGACGAACTAGACACATTCAGCAAGGACTGGTCATCACTGGCTCAGGATAGAACAGCATGGAAATCAAGAGGGGAGGCCTTTTCCCAGCAGTGGGATGATACAGGCTAACAGTAATGTATCACCGCAACATATCGTGAATATAGGTCGGCACTTCCGGAAAAATCTAGCTACAGAAGGTGGTGCCTCTGTGCAGGCATATATACCCATAAAGTTATTATTACTTACCACTAGTAATAATAACTTTATGTATATACCTACCTACTCCGCACGCACCATCTGCCAAGTTGTATTGAGCAAACGCGCAACGCGCACGCAAAATATAAATTTTCGCTCATGTTTCGTTGGAAGTGTACCCTTATTTTCAATCCTATTTTGCCGAAGATAAAATTATGTACTTACATTTATAATATTTCGTGTAGGTATACTACCAAAAACTAAAGCATATGGTTCAAGATAAAATGCATGCTCGTGCCAGAGGGCCCCGTGCGGTGCTTACTCGTCAGCCTACCGAAGGTCGGTCGCGGGATGGAGGTCTGCGCCTCGGAGAAATGGAACGAGATTGTCTCATTGGCTATGGAGCAAGGTAATTATTGCAATATTGTATAGTCCACTGCTGAACATGGTCCTCTTCATACACTGCTACAAGGAACAGTCGTGAGATACTATTCCAATACGCCTCTGTAAATGGATTGATGATCTTCGGTATTAGCGTTAAACGCGATGCTGCTGTTCTTTCTTCTTTATCTTTACATAGTGTAAGATAAAGTCGCTTACCGCGCCTGCGTCTGTCTGTATATCCGCTAACTCCTAAACCACGCAACGGATTTTGATGCGGTTTTCACCATCATTTTGACCATTTCTTCCAGAAGGTTTAATGTAAGGATAGTAGAGAAATTGTATCCGTGCGAAGCCGGGGACGGGTCGGTCGTTTGATTTAATACCTTAGTCGCCTTTTACGATACACACTGGAAGAGATAGAGCCAGGCTTCAGACGAAACCTTAACCGGTCAGAACTACTTTTGACTGACGATGACGACTACTATTCAATTCGCTGCTGATATCTTCATCATACAAAGCTCTTGTCCACTTAATGTACAAGCCTCCTCCTTTTTACGCTATTCTTCCCTGTTTTGCGCCAAGCTTATACGACAAGCTTTACTGATATCGATCTTGCCATTGGTCTTCCGACGCTCCCACCTGGCAAATACAGCCACCATTCCATCGGGTATCTATTCCACCGGCCACGACACGTTACCAAATGTCCTGCCCAACGCCGCTCAAACTTATTCTCTGTTTGATTTACTGAATCTTTCGTCGGCTAAGACTTGTAAAGCTTAGCGCAGACAGAACGGAGCGCAGCGGAGAGGATTTTAATATCGCAATTGAAAATAAACTTCATCTTTTTTACAATAAAGTGCATAAATGCTTGAACCTGACAAAAAATGCTCGCGCGTCCTCGAAGATACGCGGGAATCCCCACGCGGCGTCGAAGAAAATGCCCGAGACCGCGCGGGGATTATTCCTCTCTGTCTGCGCTGACCTTATGGCGTAAGTAAGAGAAGCCTACAGACTGATACCGATCCTCCACTTTTATTTATTAAAATCTTATTATATTTTATTCAAGTATGCTATTGATGGAGCGGCTGATGCTGGCGTCGGATGCGTTCAGCGCGGACATCTGCGGCGCGTGCGGGCGCCTCGCCAGCCGCGCTTGGTGCCACGCCTGCCGCTCCTCTGCCGCCGTGTCTTCCGTCGAGATGCCCTACGCCTGCAAACTGCTCTTCCAAGAACTAGCCTCCATGAACATTGTTCCTAAACTAACGCTCAAGAAATATTGTTAGCTTTGTCATTTGTTTTAAGAAGAGAATAGCGATCACGTGTGTATGTTTTACATGACTGAGGATTTTGTTTAGTGCCACTAGTAAAGTCTGAAATATAGAAGGTTATTTTATAACTTAAACTTAACAAGGAGTTTGGCTGGTGGTAGTGGACTATTCTATAACACGTACAACTAAGTTCTGCTATCATGGTACAAATAAATCTCTATAACTAGGTTATAATATTTATTTAGTTATGTATACTCTTTATTGGACACCGTAATAAAAGCAGGAATGAGAATCACATAAGCTAATGTACAATGGGCGGTCTTATCGCGCACAGCGATCTGTTCCAGACAACCTTTGGATGCACTTAACAGAAAAGAAATAGGTAACAGGCACTCTAGGTGTACAAGTTGGTAGGTGTATGTAATAACCATAAACTTATTATTACAAGTACCTACCTTTTTAACCGACTTCAAAAAAGAGGAGGTTCTATGTTCGTCTGTATGTATTTTTTTTTGTGTATGTTCATCTATATTTTCGCCAATTGTGTTTGAAAGAGTATACTTCCGAGGTGGTCCCACTTCAATTTGGTGAAGATCTGATGAAAACCTTCAGAGATATACAATGGAACTCTTGAATCAATAACAGCACATCACTCGCGATTGCTGTAATCTCATGTTTATGTATTGTTTATGCCATTCAAAATAGAAAAATAAAATAAACTTAAAAAAACTTAAAAATCGACTTCAAAAAACTAAAAGTATAAAATAATTTTCTTAAAAAACTTATCAGCTTCTGAAGTCGGGGCCTTTAATTCTTCAATGCACTTAGCTTGACAGTGGCATCGACTTCATCCCCCGCCGGGGGGAGGGGTGTGCGGTGTGCCGGACTTCCAGCGGCTAGTGTAAACTGGGTTTTCTTCAGTTTTAACGGTAAATGTATCAGATCTGTTGTAGGTACCGTTAATGGTAGGCACTCATGGTACGCACGGCTACATATCAAGCTATACATTTTCAGCATAAGCTGACCTCTTATTTTACGGAAGGCCTATACAAAGCAAGGTCAGCTTACACTGGAAAAATTTTGCTTGATATGTAGCCGTGTGTGCTTAACAACATCGTCCAAAAATTGATCCCTGCAGCGTTGCTTCACTTCAAAAAGATGAGAGGAATGCAGATTGCCCATGGCGCCAGTATGCACATTGCGATTGGATACCTCATAGACAAGATCAACCGTTGGTCGCACTCGCGATCATAGGTGCACTGGAGATCTGGATGCCTTTGCAACAAAGACATAACCGACACAGCAAGGTTCATTATGGAAAGTGGAGGCTGACTCTCGTCTAATAATCACTAACAATATTATAAATGTGAAAGGTTGTGAAGATGTTTAAATGTTTATTACTCAATCTCCCATAAACGACGGAACGGATTCGGCACAGAGATAGACCATGACCTGGATTAACACAAAGGATACTTTTTAGCCGGATACATAAAATAGTTCCCCAAGAATGCGCGTGAAATGGCAGGCAACAGCTAGTAGAAAAAAATAAATTAACAAATTAATACAAAAATATTTTATTCAATGTAAGACTAAAAAATAATATTACATTCTTGATTTAAATTAATCTTAACATTTTAAAACTTGCTTTTGTGAAAACGAACGACATCCACGTAATGAGAAATATGAACAGATATAATAAACCACTGAAGGAAAACAGTTTAATAATGAAATAGCCGATGGTGACCCATATGACGAAGGCGTAGGAGCCGAGACGTCGCAGGGACAAACGGGCCGGCAGTTCTTGACTCACAATGCTCTGATGATTAGTTACATCCTTCACATATGTCTGAATTGTGCAAGGACATTGTAATACTTCACGGGCTATGTATCCACACAAATCGTTTCTATTCCAATATCTTGTAAACTGGTCTCCATACTGTAAAGTAAGAAGTTTGCATCTGACTAAAAAAAAAAAGGAAATGTATGCTGGGACACAGTAGAAGTGAAACTTCAACGGATATATCGTCTACCCCCTCCACGCGGCCGTTACGCTTTTACGTGACAGAAAAATCCTAATACCCCCCGTCTACATAGAAGTTTCACTTCAAAATCTAAAATACCATCAGTCATCGCCACACATAACGCAGGTCACGCCCGGCGTATGCTTCGAGTTGCCATTCTGTATCTCGGGATATCCAGTTAGCGCTTTTTTATTTTGAATACAGTGCCCGAAACATTCTTTTATTATTTTGATAAAGCTTTGCTAATATCAAAGGAGAAGATCTACTATAAGGCAACACGCGTACTTGCGCGTGAAAGATGGAAATGGATCATATCCTTTAAAAATATCGTGACTACCATGATTTAGAATTTTATTTTAGCGTTGTGGTCGCCTAACTAAAACTCGGGTAGCTTATGGAATAGGTTTGCTGTGATACAGCGGTCACTCGCCGCGCCCTGTTTATCGTATAAGTACCTATCCAACCCCTTGGCGATGAATCAAATATGGAAAGACTGGTAAAACGATTAACAATAATTATTCTATACTTACTATCTCATTCAATCTTGAAGCTATTTGGTACAACATTCTCACTAATATTGTGCTTTCGTAAGACGTAATCGGCATTAAATCAGGATCGCCCATGTAATGAATGCTTGTAGGTTTGCTGCGGAGCTGTAAACAAGCACGTAAAGCATTTATAATCAGTTCTTATATTATATCTGAAATAAAATGAGACGAATATTAGGTATACCTACCTTATTGGTGATAGAAAGTGGAAAACTTGTAGAGTTGACATAGGAAGAATGTTCCAGAGAATTGTCTTCTATGATCGGCTCCGGTGGAAGTAAAGTATTCTCATTCAACTGAAAATAACATCAATTAATAATATAGCTATGTTGAAAATAACTATTTGAAAATAACAAGCTATAGTAAATATATGATTACCCCAAATATGATGGAAAAGTGATGAATACTTGTGGTCAAATAATTTGGCACTTTCTTAGATTCTTCTAATAAAGCTACTTCCTCATCTTGATTTTCAATCATCAAAAACATCTTTATTGCGGCCCAGATACCTAAAATTCAATTAAAAGATTAAGTTTCTAATAATGGTAACTTCTCATACGGATGTTGTTATTTTTGAGCAAAATACCTTGATTACGTAGATTCAATTTCTTATTAAACTCTAGTATATTATTTTCCGCGGCTAACTTTGCATTGATGATTCTCTTCACTAATTCCGCCGCAAACATTCGCATGCTATCGCTCCAAATCGGTTCATATTCGAAGTTTGCTGACAGATTGAACTCTGATATAGCTTGTTTAGCTATTGTCACCCATTTATGTAAAGATATGCCATTGTATGTATAACTGCAAAATACATGTTTTTAATTGACACAGTATTAGAATCAAAAATAAATTTAACATGTCGCTACTCTACCTCTGCTCTATACCAGAATTATTGTAACTAGTATCTGGACTTTGATGTAATCCAGAACCACTATCAGTAATAGCTTGTTCTAAATTCCATAAAACAGGACCTAGATGCTGCTGTGAAAATACCTGAAAACATTATTTATTTAAATATAAATATATACACTATAACAATCACATTGGCAAACATCACTACATAGTATAAAGTTTGTACGCTAACTACTTCTATTAGTGTCTTGGGGTACCACTGCTACTGGGACAGTCCGGGGTATGAGCGACGGTCGGGCAGCGAATAGTGCCCGCTTCCTCAGTTGCCGATTCCTCGGAACTCGCTCGCGGACTATAGCTTCGTATACACGTAATTTAAATCACTGTACCTTAGACTGATCCATTTTTATTGCTCTTAAGGCATAGCATTGTATTCCCGCACCCCGCCACCCACGTGATCCGTAATTGTATTCTTCCAAATTAAAACTTTCTCTTTAAATTATTATTTTCAATAAATTATTTATTGGATTTCATTTCTTTTACTAGAGTTTGTATCTGGATGTAAAACAAGAAACTAAATCGATCAATGTAAGATACAGTGATTTTAGATTACATTCATACGAAAGTATGTTTTCATAGAAAATGTATGGAAAATAGTTTTGTGTATTGTTCTTAAATTCGGTAAGTAGGTCCAATTTCGTCGGTTGTTTGGAGGAAACATTCCTACCAGGAAATGGAATCATTTGAGCCCCACTTAAGTTTTTTTGAGAAATTTTAATGTAAATTTTCTCGATGACTGTACCTTTTTTCAAAAATCTAATAATAGGGTATTTATTTATTTAATATCTTCAAAATTCACTTAAAGTATCCTAAAACCAGAACTCTCTTAATACCCCAAAATTTTGCGCCACCCTGTAGGTACAGTGAGCTACAGGAAAACTGTTTACGTATTTTTATGAAAAAAAAATGGAGATAGTTCTACCACTCAAACGAGAAATCAGTCAAATTTAATGACATTATTAGACACATACCTTTCCCAATCTAAATAACATGACGGCGTTTTTGTAGGCAGTTAAGTCCAGTCTCATGAACCTTGGTAGTACAAGTCTGAAGATACATGTGTATGTTGGAAAGTTTTCAGCAATGAACTGAGTAAAACTGGCATCCAGAGTGTTCGTGTTTACTTCATCTTGATTGTTATTAGATATAGGAAACCTTAAATGAAAGTAAATAGTTCAACCCTTTCACAGTCCAGGGTCCCTCATCTGGTACTCAGTGACCCTGAGTTGACCTTGGACTGTGAAAGAGTTAACACTGCATAATTATTTATTAATTGGTAAAACTGGATCATTCTTAGTAAATAACAACGTACGTTCGTTATTTAGCTTATTACTGTATAATATCTATCTAATATAAATAGATATAAAAAATATTTATAAAGAATGAAATTTAAATTTATTCAACGATAACATGAGACAATACCGGTCTAGAGAAATGGTGTTGTTAACATATCTCCAGGGCTGTATAAGACTCAGCCACAGTTCCATAACGAGCCTGAAGGACGCATCTAACGGCCATGTGGTAACCAAATGCTTGATATAATGGTACCCGCGAACACACATTATTTGTCGAGAATATTTTCTGAGTGCCGACGATCGAACAGCTGGGTCCGACATATATTTGGCCGAAAATGAGTGCAGATGTTTGACAAGTACTCGCACTGTTCTCACTCGCTCTGGACTTGAAGAAATGACGGAGTAATTTCTTTGGAACATCTGCAAATTGAATAAAGACAATTCTAAAAATCATGAGAGAAAAATGTTTACAAAATGCAGGAAATCTTAAACATGAAATGCATAGTAATATTGAAAATATTAAACAGAAAACTCTAAACTATTATTAAAATAAATCGGCACAGGTAACTTACATCTACATTTATGGGACTAAATTGCTCCACACTCATCCATATATCGATGAAGACCTGCAGCACTGTCTCCGAGCGCCATACCTCATTTCGGGACTGATTCTGTGTAGTATGTTGATTACTCATGCTGGTGCCTGACAGGTCAGGTATTAACAACAGTGATGGAGAATACAAAGGCCTGAAAAACACAAGATTTTCTTTAACTTTCACTCAATGTAGACCAGAGTGAGCTCTACATGTTCGTAATCGGGATTTTATTACAATTATTTGTATTCTTCTTAATTCTAAATATTTCAAACATCGATTCATAGTATAGGGTGTCTCCAACAGCCTTCTTTATTATATCAGTCCACCATGCAAGCGCATTTGTCTACAGAATAAAAACAATATGTATATAAACTACAATAATAATACAAAACTACACACATACTAATACAAAAATAATACAAAACTACAGTAGTTAGTGCTCTAAAACTTTAGACTTTTGAAATTGCCACTGTCCTGATGACTGTCAGAGATCGATGTGTTAGCTGGCAGCTCTAAATCAGTCAGGTCACTTATCAGCTCTAGAATACATATAAAAATAATAATAAGAGTAGGTACCTATTAGCTGTTTGTAGAGGTGCAGCCATGGGCACTTTTCCCGTATAGTTGGGTATATGTGGCAATACAGATACATTTGGATCTGCTGGCAGGAAGTGCATGAGATAATCACATGCTAAGGCAAAGTACACACTGCTCCAGTTCTCCCAGGAACTCTTGTGTTGGCTGTTACTTATGAGGTGCAGGGCAAAGTTGAAGATGAAGTAGTCAAATGGATCTGATCAAAAGTTAATTAAGTAGGAAATATAAGTGAATGTTTTTTTCACAATTGAACAGTTTTATTTTGACTAGGTATACAAAAACATGAATTGATCTAGAATTCCTGAAAATCAAATTAAAGGAAGTTATGGGGAAAGTTGTTGTGGCTAAGCTGCAAGCTACCAACGTAGTTGTTGCACAGCCACCAGATATCTCAAAAAACTTAAGTGGGGCTCCAGTATACTCTATTTTCCAACAAAGTCAAAGTCATAGTTTTTTATTTCAACTGGCCCTTTGCAACCACGTCCAAAACGTCGTGATTATAGGTGCACGGGTTGGTCCTGGAGAAGATACTGACAAGAAACTCCAACAGGAATGTTTCCTCCGCCTGGTCTCGACATTTTATAAGTGCAGGTATCTGGTTTACATTAAATAAAGATCTACTCTATTCTATTCCAAACAACCAACAAAATCATACTTGCTGAAATTGAGTAAAATACCAAAACTCCCACACATTTTTTATCTAAACATACCTTTGTGTGCATGTAACACACACTAAAATCACAAATCACAGTCTAAAATCTTTACATAATCTAAGCTAAAATCCATTGATCCATTATGTTTATTTGAAAGCAATTAATGTCACTGTCATTTACCCAATATAATACATTTTTGGGCCAGCCCACAGACAAATTTCAACTAGGCTATATTAAGATATTGTGAATACATCATAGAGATAATACATAGTACCTGTACTATTTCTATGGAATACATACTATTTAAAACATGTTTATGTATTAAACTTGAAATTTTATTTGACATCCTAATATCACAGACAAAGTAAATTAGTAAATATTAGTCTATGCCACCAAAGGTACATCTTGCATGACACAAACTATAGTTTTTCAAAGGATACTGAGTGCTAATGCCACCACATTTAGTGATTGCGGGTCGGTAACAAGCATATCTGCATAAAACTGTGGACATCTCCCTCTTTCCAGGGTCACCTGCAAGTCTAGCTGAAATAAATTGAGTTTTAAGCACATTATTACTTGTTGTTTTATAGCATAAGCAATGTCACTTCACTATTATAGTATACATATATAGAAACTTAATCGATAATCGGGTACTAAATAAACTGTAATGCTAATGTGATATCTTATTACATACATATTCCATACATACACATACATTAAATATTCAATTACATTCATAATACATAAAGTAAATACTTACAGGTAAGACGTTTAAGGGTATGTTATATTTTAACTGTGGATCTGATAAAAGCTTATAACACAGCCGCAACATTGGTCCAAGTGGTTCAAAGAAACTAATCAATGCCTCAAATGAATGTCTGTTAGCATCACAAGTAACTGTTCTCAATCCCCAGCCATTGTTGAAAGTATTAGAGAATATATTACTTATTAGCTGAGGGAATAATGCTTGGAGGTCTTTGTTAGGAGTTGATTGATCTATAATTCGAGACAATTCAATAACTTTTTCTTGTAATGGCAAATTAAGACTCGTGTAAAACTGACTCTGAAATACAAAATAATGCCAAAATTAAAGTTATAACCAAAGTACAGACAAACGTAAATATATAACAAACAACAATTTAGTTTGTGCATAATACCATGATATCGTGGGCCATTGTATTTTCTATTGTAGTCCTATTCTTCAAACGAATTTTTTCCGTCTGAGTCGTATTATTGTTATTTTAAGACTGATTGATTGTCGTCTAAAATATTGTTGTATCTTTGATGGTGTTTACTAGACCTTATGTCAAATGGCTTAATCACACAATAAGCCCGTGACTGTTTTAATTCAGACGGCTGTAACCTGTGCAGCGATTTTTGAAGTAATAAGAATACGGTTACAAATTACAATCCTCCTGAATTTATTTGTCGAGATCGAAACAAAACTTCACAAGACCGGTGGAATTGCTGCTCAGATAAAGAACCCGCTTTTACGCTATGACTGACAGCTGGATTATGAATCTAAAGATTCCGTATTGTTCAAAAATTACTGTGTGGTGTTGTTTCCAAGGAAAGACTGGGTTCAACTCAACTCAAAGACTAAAATATATACTTATTACTTGGACAGTTTAGTTTAACTCAACGAACTAAGGTGCGTTAGCATCCCTAGGTACCTATATAGTTTGTGAACTAAGGTAAGGTTAGGTATATAATCGGATTCACAGTGACATCCACAGCAGGGTTGCCAACTGTAGAACTTTTTTCCTCGTATAGGTATGTACACCAAAAAATCTGGTACTTTGGCTTTGCAACCTCATAATGGTACGGAACCCTTAGGCTTACATTCAGAGACGACAGAAACGAGTCTAAGCGTGATCTTACGCTTCCATATGTCAATTTTACGAACAAATTTTGACAGATCGAAGCGTAAGTTCACGCTTAGACTCGTTTCTGTCGTCTCTGAATGAATGTAAGCCTTACTGCGCGAGCCCACCCCCAAACATGGCCGGTTTTGTTTTTTTTTTGACGGTCACTTTCATTTCATGTCATAATTTGGCATTTTATATGCTTGTGGGTAATGTACGAGGTTGCAAAGCCAAAATACTAGATTTTTTTGTGTACATATACAGGATTCTTTGGTCATTGACATATACGGGGAAAAAAGTTCTACAGTTGGCAACCCTGACTGGCACCAACTGCAACTGGCACCAAAACCTACGCCAAAACCTTACTATTTCTACCAAGTTTCCCCGTTTTTGTTAGTGGCATTGCGCAAATAGCGACTTGCCAATAAAAATAAAATAAAAAAAATGTCAATGTGTAAGCAAGGCAAAAATTAACGTCAACGATCCAGAAGAAGAAGAAGATCTTCTTAAAATAAAATGTCTTACGATTGGTTTGAATCTATTGGCCGACCACGGTTTGTTGTCGCCCCTATGGTCGATGCCAGTGAGTTGGCTTGGAGGCTCCTCTGCCGTAGACATGGAGCAACATTGTGCTACACCCCAATGTTTCACAGTAGTGTGTTTACCAAAGATCCTAAGTATAGGAAAGATAACATGGTGACTTGTGAGGAGGACCGCCCGCTCATTGTTCAGGTTAGCATGTTAATATTTAAATAACAAAATATATATATCTATAATAATTTGAGTGCCATCTGTGAGTTCCAGTTTGTTGATTCATTATTAGGTATTCAATCAACTTTGTCTATTGATAGTTCTGTGGGAATAACCCTGAAACAATGGCAGCTGCAGCAAAACTGGTTGAAGAACAATGTGATGCCATTGATGTGAATCTTGGATGTCCTCAATCTATAGCTAAGAGAGGCAAATATGGATCATTTCTACAAGATGAGTGGGAATTGTTGAAGAAAATTGGTAAAGTTTGTTCTTGATTTCTACTACAGTAACATAAGCAGTGATAGCCAAGTGGTTGAACATTTGCCTTCCAAGCGGGAGGCTCCAAGTTCAAAACTGGCCTGCACCTCTGACTTTTCCAATGTGTGGATGTGTGGAATTTGTTTATCACTTGGGTTAACGGCAGGGTTTGAAGTGATAATTATCTTTGATATTTATCAAGATAAATATAGGTTGGTAATCATCTTTGATAAGTACAATCAAAAATTTTGAATTTCAATTCTTCAGATACAGACAATCCCCATCCAGTTAACGCAGTTGAGATTGATGAGAATGATATTCCACTCATCAATTTAACTAAGTACATTATGAAATTATGAACAAAAAATTAATAAAAGATTACCTTGATTGTAAAATGTGTATAATTTATTTACTAAACTACTTGCTTCTAATGTAAATGTTGATATGTAATACCAGTTTAAAAAGGATTTGTAGGTGTACATCTGCTTGATAATTATCATGATAAATAACGCAACAATTATCAAGGGGCATGGAAGATGAATGGAAGAAAAAGACATATTGTGCCGACCCCAAATAAAATGGGATAAGGGCAGGAGAATGATGAATTATAAAGGGGCATATTTATCTTGATAATTTCAAACCCTGGTTAACGGTGAAGGAAAACATTGTGAGGAAACCTGCACACCTAAGAGGGCCTCATAAAGTGCTTGATATTGTTGTCCACTAACCCGCACCAGGTCAGCGTGGTGGACTAAGGCCTAACCCTTCTCATTCTGAGAAGAAGCCCATGCCCAGCAGTGGGATGGTAATGGGTGGGATTTATTTATTCAGTATTCTAGGTAAATGGACTACTATAATGTTGCATTGGAATTTCTACAATTTCAGGTATTTACCTATTATTGTTACCGTTAGCCTGCATCATCCCACTGCTGGGCAAAGGCATCCCCCCATGATTTCGAGAAGGCGACGCGGCAGACCACAAAAGAGATGGCGGGACGAACTTGATAAAACCAACAACAAATGGTTCACACTGGCTCTAGACCGAAAAGCCTGGAAAATTTGCCTATTATAAAATATATTTCGCAGTCATGCCAAGTTTAAAACTAATGAGATTAGCGTAGCACCAGGCAGGCAGGCAGGCGTGTCTCGGCAGTGGAATTCATGCTGTGATTTTTAAGATTTGGAATTATGTTTTTATCTTAACTTCAATATGATTTATGAGGCTTACAACGGCTTTTTATTAGGACTACAATTGAATCATAAGCTTGGTATGTTTTGTTTCAGTAAAGGCTATGTCTGAAGCAGTCTCCGTACCAATAACATGCAAAGTGCGGATTTTCGAGAGCATAGAAAAATCTGTACAGTATGCACTCATGTTACAAAATGCTGGATGTAAAATGCTCACAGTTCATGGAAGAACAAGGGAACAGAAAGGACCATTAACGGGTATTGCTAGTTGGAAACATATAAAAGCAGTTAGGTATGACATTCTTCCATATCTACAAAATTGAATGACGGATCAACATGTCTCTGGGGTGTAGTAAAGTCGCATCTTCAGGATTATGTTTACTTATACACTTGAAAATAACATTAATTGCGCTATTAACAACATACTGTGATCTATTTGCTTAGTGTTTGTTATTGGTACTATTTCTTCTTAATTATTGATTGTACCAGTCTTTGAGGATGCCTGTTTTTTTGTCTGCTTTTTTATATACAACTAGATATAACATAAAAAGTATTTAAAACAATTTTTGTTAGATTGTGGGGGAATATTCCTGTAATTCAATTAGTAGCTTTAGTATGTAGATTTCAATTTAATTAGTGCCATTAGGGTCAACTAGTTAATTATTTTTTACTAGTTAATACAATTTAACTTTAGGTACCGATTTTTTATAATTACCTACATACCTGACAAAAAAAAACCCAGCAATCAGCATACAAATTAGTAAGTGCCTAATTATCTTGAGTAAGATAATGTTAAACTAAGTTGGGTTTTTTATCTTTAGGGAAGCAATATCAATACCTATGCTAGCAAATGGCAACATTCAATGTGTAGAAGATGTCTACAGATGTTTGGACTTCACTGAAGTAGATGGCATAATGAGTGCAGAAGGTATTCTTACCAACCCAGCCCTATTTGAAGGAATTAACCCATTAACATGGGAGATGGTTGAGGAGTACCTTGACTTGGTTGAGAAATATCCTTGTCCAACTTCTTATATAAGAGGTCATTTATTCAAAATATTCCATAAAATGTAAGTAGAATCATCAGATAATAAAATGAACAGAAATTATTCAAAATGGGCCAATAAAACATAAATTAGTCAGTATATAAATTTTTTTATGAATAGTCCTTCCATTCATACACGAAATATTTTAAAAGGTACATCTACGGGGTAAAGATACCATACAAACATTATAAAAAAACTAAGCATTTTTTTTTTATAAATTTATTTTAATTCTATTTCACACTAAAAAATACTGGTTCCTCATTATTTTTCAATGTCCATTATGCTAGTTCCGGTAAAACTTCCCAAGTTTGCCTAGATTCCTAATTTTGCCTAGTACAATATCCGTAAATCTGCGGGCCTTATACTTACCTACAACATTTCTGAACTAAACATAGTCATTATTATAACAAGTACCTAAGTAATTGAAGGCTTTCTATCCCAGGATTCCCAGGCAAAGTTAGGAGACTACGCAAAGTTGGGGAGTTTTACCTACCCCACGTAGTATTACTGTCACTAAAGCGGGCGGCGCGCGGCGTTTATGAATGATCTCTTACAAACACCGAAAAACAGTGCCACATGACAAAAGCATAAATGAAAAAGTTTGTTATACATTATAAAATTTTTGCTAGAAAACATCTATGTGCAACTTAAACACTTAAAAAAAAAATCGTCATATAAATGGAAGAACCTTATTAATTTGTTTTATAATAAATAAATAAACAGTCGGTATCCTAATTTGGATTTACTTTTTAGATTTTCATGTGAAGAAAACAATGAAGACAGACAACTTCTTGCTACAGGTCAGAATTTAGATGACTTTAGAAAAGTATCTTATAATATTAAGGACAAATACTTACCATATCATGAAGGAAAATTATTTTTTGAGAATGATGAAAATATATCTAGACAAGGTTTTAATTTAATATTGCCTTCGTGGATATGCCAACCATATGTTAGAATGTCACCTGAAGAACACACACAAAAAATGGAGAAATTGAATACTATTCAGGTAAAACACAGTAATTATGCAAATGTGGAAAACATATTGTATTACAATAATATAAAATAAATATTTAACCAGGATAATGTTGCTGACAAAAGAAAGTTCGAGGATAATGATGGAACTAATATGTCTCGAAAAAAAATTAAAAAGTTAAGGAGAATTATGAGGAGACCGGGAAAACAAGACATGCATCAAAATACTGGCAGAAGTGGAGAAATTTGTGTGAATGAAAGTTGTCCTAATCCTCTTGTGAGTATATACTTAGTTTAGTACTTCAGTAAGTATATCAATGCTATTTAGATACGTGAATTAATAATAATTTTGTTTCAGGGTGGAAAATGTCTGTACCAACTGTGTAAAAAATGTTGCAGAAATAAATGCTATGAAGAGGATTTAGATTGTGAAGGCCATAGGATACTTGTACATACCAGGCGTGAAATGGCAAAGAAGTTTTCAAATAATGGTGATAACACACGAATTGTAACTAACTAATTTGTACAGGTCTGTTCATGTAAATACTTTATGTAAATATAGACACATGTACATAATTAAAAAAACGTAAAATAATTTGTAGGTATTTTTTTTTAGTAGGTATGTCAGATATTAACTCAAAATTTAACGTCAAATAAGTTGTAGGTAGGTACCTACAACTAATTAGTCTAATTACACAGAAAATCACTCCAACGCGCAACGTTTAGATAATTATAAAAAGCTAGGTATTACATTAATGTAGTATCACGATTAGAAATTACCTAAATCTTCGTAAATAATTTTTGTCTGCATCCTTCTGCTCTACCGAAGATAGCCGGTTTAATTTATATTCGTGATGAAACTATGTCACAGTGTGTGGTGTGTGGGTGTGTGTTACAGCTTGTCTAATCGTTAGAATTCGATTACAAAGATATTTAGCATCTTCTACATAACCCTCTCTGTTTCGAGGTCTTGTTACCATAGAAACATGCATTAGGCTCTATTTGTAATGGAATCATCGAAACCCGTGTGTCAGTACCTAGGTACTCAGTAGCTAAACTCAGTTTTTACAGAAAGTATTTATAAAACGAGCCGATGGCTTAAAATTTTACGTCAAACGCTATCACCCATGAATACATCTTAGCAATTGAAAAATGTTAATAAGTTGAAATCGTTAATGTTAGAAAAGATGCGCGCGCATTATATGGGCTTGCCAGCCATTTACTGCTTGGTTTATGCCTAACCTTGTTATTATTGTACCTGGTATAATAGAAAAATGTTGTAGTATTCATGTATTCCTATTTGACTGATTAGTGAGTCGGTGTCCTGTTGTTGGAGTACCTACATAATATAACAATACCCTTCTACCCGTGACTTAAATTGTGTTCATTAATAGCCCGCAACACCGATGGACAAATGCTGTGCCTCACATCAATCACCAAGATCTCAAAGAAGATTAAATGGACTTCAGTTACCGCTAAACTATCAACAAATTATCGGGTGGTTCGTTTTCATAGCGACTGGTTCTTTAAATATTTTCATTCTTATCAAAATACAATTTGATGAATTGAGAACAATATCGTTAGCGATCTTCATCGTGTTGTATGTGTCTCACGTATCATCGCATCTCACTGCGTCGCTTATAGATCCCAGTGAAAACGAATTGAGAAAGCTGGAAGTTAATAATGTTCCCGAATTCGATCGAGATATTCACGCCCATGTTATTGAAAATGGGAGGTGTCATCTGTGCAATATACACACCAGCAGCAGAAGAACAAAACATTGTAGTATATGCAACAAATGTGTGGACCACTTCGATCACCACTGCAAGTGGCTTAACAACTGCATCGGTCGGAGGAACTACGTAGCGTTTATTGCATGCGTTACTACGGCTCTCATGATATCTACGTTTACGTCATCGTTGTGTGTAGTAGACATTGTGATATTTTTTGCGAATCCTAAATATTTTAGTACTGAAGCACAAAATTTTATTAACTGTAGTTCGTACACCACGACTTCAAGTTGTAGAAATTCAATATCTTTTTTAACATTTTTAATATTATTTTGCGTAACAGCATCTGCAATAGCATGTGCCTTATTACATTTATGCTGTTTCCACATTTATATATATTTTTTAGGAGTTACAACATATGAATATGTGGTTAGAAGTGGAGACTCGGAAGCGCCGCCTTACAAATATATTAAGAATTGTAAATGTTGTAGGTGGAATATATCACAAGAGTTGTATACTGTCACAAAATCTAAAGAGAAACCACAATCCCAACAATATCCTGATAGTGGATCTATTGTAAGTAAATTGGATATTTCACATGCACATACGGAAATACTTAATGGAGAGGCCAATGTTATAAATTTTATTAGTATATTAATTAACAACGAATTAGGTAAAGCTAGAAAAATGTTTAATTACGATAAAAACAAAATTCACCCACAAGAAGAAAATAGCAGTAGATAACGCATTGAATAAACACATACTAGGTATATTATTTACCTATTCTCCGACGATTGTCTTTTGTCTAATGTCTGGATCACAGACTATTAGATATACTACGTAGGTATGTCCGGATTATACGACAGCGACTAGACCCAGTGACGCGGATTTTTGGCGCTAGTCACTGGGGTCATTTAGACGTAAACGTAATCTGTTAGTAAGTCAGTCTGCTGTCGATTTTTGACACTGGCGCTTTGCATGAAAATGTAACGTGGATCTGGATACTCTACAACAAACAGGCGCTGTCTACCGGAACGCGTCCAGACTGCCGGTCACATTGGACTAACTTGAGTGACATGGTGGTGGAGGCTACTGGTTCCGAAAAATATAACAGTGGGCTAGTCAACTAGACTGAGTTGCGAGCGCGAAGTCAGCGCTGGACTGGGTTACTGTACTCAGTACTGCCACGTTATATTTGGTTTAAGTATGCAGTTGCTGCCATTTTGTTGTAGAGTATCCACGCCATTTTTTTGCAAAGCGCCAGTATCAGATAACGCCAGCAAACTTACAAACAGATAACATATTTTACATGAACCCAGTGACTGGCGCCGCGAATTTGACTCACTTGGTACAGTTACTGCCACCGCATAAACAAGACTTTAAGGGGGGCGGAGAAATAAGTCTCAGAAGTCTCGGACCATAAAGTTGTATAGTGCCTAATACATCGGATTCGGATTTAGTTCAAATGGCAGCCAAATTCGCCGACTAATCATGGGTCTAACCAATGAAAGGGGTCCCCAAAGACGGAACGGAAGGCGCACGCAGAACTGAAAAATTCTATGCGCATCCGCGAGCATTCCCTTGATAGCAACGTGCCACCAAAAATACAAAATTCGCAACGTCACTCTAGTCAGCTTGCGACTAGATAATATATGTGCAAATTGGATTCTGACAACACAGCGTCAGCGTCGCTAAAGTTCGGGTCAGCGGGTCGCGTTGGAAGTCCGCCGTGCGTCATTAATGTTTACGAATGCTCGATCAGGCTAGCGGATGCACGCGCCCGCTTCTACGGGGTCGTTATCATCGGGATCACGTGAGGAGACGCTTGATGGCCGCTTTAGTTTATGAAATTTCGCCAAAAATCCAGTCTGCGCTAACCATATTAATAGAGACATTTGGAGAACAGGCAAAGATGATATTGGGATAGCATCAGAGTAACGAAAATAAAATAATTATGTTTTTATTAATTAATAATTTTTATATTGTTGTTCATAACGCACATCTTATATTATTTCATCATTTATAATATGAAAGTTATTGGCGTTTTGATACTTAGGTACTTACTCTTGTTATGTCCGATATAGTATCGTACCTACTTAAGGGTCCCTATCAATTTCGGGGTCGAAAAACAGAAAAATCCACTTTTTCAATGCAAAGGAGGATGGGCAAATTCCTATGGACGCTGGTCCAAATTAAAAAAGCTTGCCCCTACGGTTGACACCGGTGCTAATCGATGAAGGACATCAGTGTAACTCTATATTCTCTTTTTTTTTAATTTCTTCCTGCCCTTCCAGAGTTATAATCAATTAGTAGTACGAATTTTCCCAGCAACTTAATTACATTTTAATTTAATAATTTGGATTCTTTTTGGTGCAAGATTAGCAAACTGGTTAAACGTAAGTCTATCTACGGTGCTGCTCGTACCCCCTATGTACGAGCAGCACCGTAGATAGACTTACGTTGCGGGTTGAATTCTCGGACATTACATATTTTTTTAAACTCAAAAATATTTATTATGGTGCACATAGCGCATCAGTTTCTTAATAAAACATGTTAGGAATAGTGTAATCTACCAGAATATATAACTTTTATTTGCTAACTTTCATAAAGATCATAAGTTTTGGTTCAAACTTAAAAATGCCTTTATGTCTCAAAATATATTTTCCTGTAGGACCGATTTTTGAACTGCCATAATAAAAAATAATGTGTCCAATGTGTTCTTTTAAATACACTATATGTCTACTCTAGGGACACCTTTAATAATCAACCACAACAATAATTACATATTTTTTCAAGATCAAAAATATTTTGTACGATGCACGTAGCGCTTCAGTTTCTGAATAAAACATGTTAGGAATAGTGAAATCTACCAGAATATATAATTTTTATTTGCTAACTTTCATAAAGTTCATATGTTTAGGTTCAAACTTAAAAATGTCTTTATGTCTCAAAATATCTTTTCCTGTAGGACCGATTTTTTTACTCCCATAATAAAAAATAATCAGCTAAGCGTGCTCTTTCGAATGTACTATGTGTGAACCCTGTGGGCACTTTGGGCCAATTAGCCCATTGTCCTTTCTCAATAATTATAAGAAATCTTGTTTTTTTAATGCATAGTTATTATATCACCCATTTATTTATCTAATAAGTCTATGAATTTTAATTTTTTTAACAACGGGTGCGGTTCTTCAGCTTAAAAGACATTATTTATCCCAACAAAAACATTAAATGTAAAAAAATGCCAAGTCTCTCGATGCAGTCTTTCCATCGTAAAAAGTTTTGAGATCTCATAGAAGCCAAGTCCTATTCAAATTATTTTGTAGTTATAAATCAACATTTAGTAATTGTATCGTTTAGTAGTTGTCGTGTGTAATTGTATTGTAGTTTTCTTTATATTATAATTATAGTGACTTGGCAATGAGCACAAGAAGAAACAAATAAAACGGCATATTTGGAGGAGTTGAAAGTCACACACCGCATGCGTAAACATTAATATCACAAAATTAATTTTCTTTTGGTTTATCCGTGTCGTCCCAACCGAATTTCGGCAACGGCAGTCAGTCTCATCCAAGACTAGTAAACTGCGCAGGATAATCTGATCACAGGTCTCGTCAGTAACATTTGCACATAATTCCAGGCAGCAAGCAGCTTTTAATTTGTGCTCATTGCCAAGTCACTATAATTATAATATAAAGAAAACTATTGATACAATTACTAAATTTTGATTTATAACTACAAAATAATTTGAATAGGACTTGGCTTCTATGAGATCTCAAAACTTTTTACGATGGAAAGACTGCATCGAGAGACTTGGCATTTTTTTACATTTAATGTTTTTGTTGGGATCTCATTTATTTTTTGTAAGTGTATTTTTTTCTTTTTTTTTAGGGACCTCATAATTTCTTGGACTTCAGCTACTGCTTTGCTTAAAAATTAAAATTCATTTAATTCAGGTAACAACTATAACCCATATCAACAAGAAAAAAAAATAATAATAATAAAACACAAAATAAAACAAATACAATAAAAATAACATGAAAAGTAAAACAGCAGCCACACAACATGCTAACCGGCATTATAGGCAACATGTCTGCCACAGCACCGCCGTATGTAAAGGCAATCTAATCTGCCAGCGATCATCGCCAGGACGGTATTGGAGCTGGCCCGCACCCTGCGCACTAAGGACGCACACCGCTTGCGCATGGTGCTGTGAAAACAGTCGGTGTGCGCCTCCGCAAACATGCCCGAGGCACTACAGAAGCGGGGCAGCCCCAGTACCGCTCTGAACGCGTTATTATACCCATTAACCCATTTAGCTTAGAACCCATTCTCTATCTCTATCTCTTTTGTTTCTTTTCTGAGGCTTCGTTACTTCTAAGGTAGACAAGTCTGGGCGATATATACTTCGGAGTCGATTATATTCAGCTATTGCTATCTCCTGAGCTTTGATACTACTAAAATTCACATTTATTAAATGTAATCCACCCAAACTAGTCACTCTTGAAAGGGCCACGTATGCTTGACCACAGTTTATATTATTCTTTTCTATTCTATGTATTTATTCATCCAATTGAATACTTAAACAACGAACAAAGTTAACAATGCAGTCAAAATCCATACACAATGTTCTTGCCAAACCGCAAATATAAAATTGTTTTCTATGGTATATTATTTTTTAATGTTTTTATAATTATTTTTAACGTTTTTTTAATTTTTCCTTTATATGTGGCTAATGACCTATCTTGGTGCAAAATTTGAAGTTTCTAAGTCTGCTAGAAGTACCTTAGATTTTTGATGATCGGTCAGTGAGTCAGTGAGTCAGTGAGTCAATGAGTCAGTGAGTCAGTGAGTGACAAAATGGTGTAACTTTGATCGACCGTAACTCCTAAACTATTAATTCAATTGGCATGTAATTTCGAACTTAAGCTTGTTCTAATGCCTACTATTATTCACCGAAAACCTAAACTCGTAGCTTTGTCCACGTCGAAGATAAAGGGGGGGCGAAACAGCCGCGAATCGCATCGAGAAAAGATGGTACGGCCGTGCCCGTTTTGCTCGAGACTTGGCTGGGGCACTGCCGTGCCCCCAGATAGATGTTTTATTACAACTAAATAAGTAGTCAAAAATAAAATAAAATAATTGAATTTGGTAGATAAGCACCTCAAATTTTAAATATTCACCACTTTAAAGTAATTTTCAATAAATTCTTACGCGTAGTCGTCGGTTTTGTACATGATTATAATATAAGGATTTTTCAACGTGGACCACATTTTTTTTTAAAGTACTAATTCAATAAACTTTAAAAAATTCAATTGTAGTTTGTATATTATACCTACTATATGCCCAGTACTAACGATTTTTTTTACATTGTTATTCGTTACCAGTAAGTTAAACAAGTAATTGAAAAACCTGGTGTTTTGTGCTTACGTAAAAACGTGTTTGATTTTTATTTTTCCTAATTTATATTGAGTTGTTATCAAAATTCCAATTTGTACACTTTATAGACAAATAGATGATGAATAACTATGCATTAAAAAAAACATAAGTATCTTAAAGTTGTTAAGAAATTTGCGCTGAAAAAGAAGTAATTTTCTGTTTTTAGACGGTAAAATTGATAGGGACCCTTAACAAGAGTTTAATAAACACGTCTTAGCGTAAACGGGTTCTTCATCTCGGAACACATCGACGATCTCACTTGTTTTTATTATATTGACACCTATATGGCTCTAATCAAACACTTTTTAAGACTCGCGTTTTGGTGTTCTTTCCTGCTCTTTTATCCACCTCTCCCTTTGTCGAAGGGCACGTCATTGTCATGTGTTGGTCGAGTAATAGTTAGAATATCTAATAACTATCGCACTACTAACGGAATTTAACGCCTACCTAAAGCCTAGCGCGGACGACCTTGGTTTTTTCGGACATATCATGCGGTCTTCTAGGCATAGTCTGGAAAAACTTATGATAGTGGGCCGGCTGGACGGGAAACGCACTCAAGGCAGAGCGCCGTTATGATGGTCGGATGTAGGTAATAAGGAGGGCTGGCGGAGGCAGCATGCACAAAGCGGTCCACGCAACGGAAGACCGCATGGCTTGGAGGCGCGTTGTATGTGGTCGCGATCCTCATCAGTGAGGCAACGATGAAGAAGAGATTTACCTACGGCATATTTCAGTAGGTGTTTTTTTTCGCCGACTCAACGCACATTTCCTACACTGACCGACAATCCAACGGCTATTTTAATGTAGGTAGGTACTTGAGAAAGAGACGATAAAGAGAATTCTGGGTCCAACCTCTCATTTCTCAGAGATTATTAAAAGGACAGTTTCATACAATTCATTGGGTGTGTCAGTTATTACGGCGGACGACGCGGACGCACCGATTGTCCGGGCGATCACACCAAACTGGAAGCCGTTCAATTATTCCCAATGACCGAGCGACATTCGCACGGGTGACTTTCACACCGAAAAATTTATTACTGAATGTAGCCAGTGTGATATACCTAAGGTACGATGCATTTTTTTAAATAATGTTTCAGAATCATCAATGCTATCTTTTATTGATTTAATATGTTAGTAAAATTCAATTTATTGGATAATATCAATTTTGGAACGTGGGCGTATCGCATTTGGATACAGATAAGAAGAAGTCTATTCATCTAAAAGAGAAGATTTCAGTGTTTTCTGTTTCTCCTAAGCGCATCTGTAGGTACGGCGCGGGCTATCATAAACCAATCATTGATTAAGTATATTGATAACTTGTTTGTTATAAATAAATAAATGAAACTAACTACAATTTGTTTTTTCTTGAGGTGTAAATAAAGTCCAAGTAACTACCTACACACGACGACACAAAAATCGCAACTCTGAAAATAAATTTCAAGCATGCATATCCATCAAAGCATAGATAAGTACATTAAACCCAAGTAACATTGGTAGATATCTTTTGAAAGTATATTTAAGATTTTATAAACAAGACATCTCCCGAACCCGAGATATTAAGAAACTTGTCAAAAATAATCAAAAGTAAAAACCGACTTCAAAAAAGTATAAAATAATTTTCTTAAAAAACTTAACAGCTTCAGAAGTCGGTGCCACTGCCAAGCTAGGTGCATTGAAGAAATAAAGGCCCCGACTTCAGAAGCTGTTAAGTTTTTTAAGAAAATAATTTTATACCTACTTTTTAGTTTTTTGAAGCCGGTTTTTACTTTTTTTTTAAAGTTTATTTATTTTTCTATTTTGAGTGGCATATAAACATGCGATTACAGCAATCTCTAGTGATATGCTGTTATTCATTCAAGAGTTCCATTCTATATCTCCGAAGTTCTTCATCAGATCTTGACCAAATTTAAATGGGACCACACGGGAAAAACCAGTTTTCAAATAAAAAAGAATCATCAAAATCGGTTCACCCAGTCGAAAGTTCTGAGGTAACAAACAAAAAAAAAAAAAACCTACGCGTCGAATTGAGAACCTCCTCCTTTTTTTTGAAGTCGGTTAAAAATGCACCACCCTACAAGTGTATAAAACGGCCGATCCAGGTCAAATGTGGGTCCCCCTCCCCGACCGTCGCTCGCGCCAGCCTGTGCTGGGTCGATAGATTTCAATTTCCCTAATAATAATGTCACAACACAGACAGCCCCCTCTTGTTTCCCCATCAGCGTCGCCCTAAGCCGAGGCTCGTGTCCCACTAGGGGACGCCCATAGCTGCGTCACGCTTAAAATCAGCGCACAGTGTTGCCGCTATAGGACAGAAAGGAATTTTCCAATTTTGGAGGTAGGTCTAAAATTGTTCTTGATTATAACAAAACAATAAATTATTGTCCATCAATATTAAAAAAATGGAGAATTTATTCGCCCGGTAGATGTGTTTAATGAGTTGTCAAAGTACTGCAATCAATTTCTACGTGTTTTCGTTTGCAAAAAGTGGTTGCAAATAAACTGTGTTTTAGAGTGAAATATAAGTCTCTTACGATAATTTTTGGAATGGATTCTGGAGATCAAGGTATTATCTTTAAGATATAGTCATTATCTTTTTGAAATGTTGCTTAATTTAGATATTTTACCAGTGTTTATTAACGATACAGCGAAATAGGTAAAAAAAAATATTCACGAGACTATTTGAATGCAATTTCCACTACTTTCCGCAATCAAATATGACTGTAAATAAAGTACAGACCTTCTATTATTAGGCCATAAAATAATAATTTGCGGAAAGTTGCGATTTTTTAAAATAATAATAATTGTTTATCGTAGGGCCCGTCCTGAAATTTAGTCGTCGTGAATTGGCATATGTTTTGTTTAACGATCCTGTACAAAAATGGACTTGAAAAGGTTATAGCTTACAAGAATTTATCATCCAAAAGACAACCTGTCCACCAGAACGAAAAAGTGAAATACGTTCAAAGGTCTTAGAGCTTCTTTAATAAATACAAAGCCAGGTTAAAACATTACAGGTTACAAATTTTTATAGTGGTAGGAAAAAAGATTTAGATGATGTGAGCCTTCCAAGTTATGAAGTCTGAGTGGTATTGTTAAATCATATTTTATTTTTTTCATTTCGTTACCTTTTTACCACAATATATATACAGAGTGGCGCAAAATTTTGAGGCATTAGGGTGGCTACCCCTTCTGTTATATTTAGAGAGTTCTGGTCTTAGGAAACTTTAGATGAATTTTAAAGATATTAAATATACATTACGTATAGATACAGTGATTTTAGATTTTAGATGACGTACATACGAAGGTATGGTTTCATAGAAAATATATGGGAACTAGATTTTTGTATTTTTCTCAAATTCAGAAAGTAAGTACGAATTCTTTGTTTGTTCAGAGGAAACATTCCTGTTGGGAAATAGAGTCGATTGAGCCCCCACATAAGTTTTTTGAGAAATTTCAATTTTCTCGCAAACTGTACCTTTTTCAAAAAAACTAATAATAGGGAACTTAATATCTTCAAAATTCATCTAAAGTTTCCTAAGACCGGACCTCTCTAACTATTATAGAAAGGGTAGTCACCCTCAATGCCCCAAAATTTTGCGTCACACTTAGTCATGTAAATTAAGATGTTTTAATAAATAATCTTTATTTATATTAAATTCTGACAATGCAATAACAATAAACCTCAGGAATAATATTGTCCCCTACATAGTATGGAGCGGCCACACTGTGCAGCGTCTCCACGGTTAAAAGAAAATTGGTGCTCACAGAGCTGCTACAGGCCCAAAATTGACTACACGGCATAGGAAAGACTGGTTGCAATTTGCCCGTGACCATGTGGATTGGACAATAAGACCTGTAGTGACACATTGTGAGGTTTATGTACCAAAATGCTATTTATGCAAATTAGAGCGAGCTCTCCCCCGCTCGGCAATCGTCTGCTTACCTGTGTGTTTATAAGTATCATAGACAGCAAGTTTTACCTATTTCTGACTCTTTCACAACAGACCAATCGAGGGCTGTGCTCTTCTCGTATAAGACGAAGGTGCATCTTTACTGCAACGGTAGGCGTAGAAGAGTGTATAGGAGGCAGGGGGAACGGTTCGCACAAGCCTGTATTGAAGACAGTGGAATACGGGGGTGGCTCGTGCATGTCCTGGGGCGGCATGTCAATCAACGGCAAAATGAATCTTGTGTGCGTTTCCCGGACTAGAAGTGCTCACTGGCAAGTGTCGTTCTCTGCTCCTCGGTATATAACACAGATCCTGGAAGAGCATGTGGCTCCTAATGCGGGTTTTAATGGCAGTGGGTTTATGTTTCTTTTTAAGTATAATAGTATACGGTACTCTGCTGTCGATGTACCTATCTTAATTATAGGTAGGTACCTACGTATTGCTGGTCTTTTCTGTACTTCCGTAATCAAATTCGTAATACTTAGGTTAGGTATTTCATAATAACCATAATAATTTCGTTTCCATGATGCTGAGAACGTCCGCACTACCGAATAGACTTGTGTTAGTAATGAGATCATATGCGATTGTTGCATTGCGCGTCATATAACCCGACCGCTTACTGTAGCATTACACTCAAAGACTACAATAGTATATCGGACATAGACAGGCAGCTCGGCCTTTTTTTATTATTAACCTTAATATCAACCGCAACGCCATCTATTTTTTCGGTAGGGGAACTAAGGGTATAGGTACCTAGCTATAGCTACATATACCTATAGCTGTACGCTGCATACTAGGTACGTATTATATGTCAAGTGACGTAGGAAGAGTTATTGAAAATTATGAATAAAACAGTTAATATTTTAACATAATTTATTATAAAATAAATTTAACTATGTACACTGCATATTAAAGGGATGCTCCAGCTTGTGGCTGAAAATTCAATATTTATCCAGGTTTTTTGCAATTTTGCATATGTTAGAGAAATTTTTGAGAAGTATTTGGTTATTTGTGTAAATTTTTATTTTTATTAATCAACATAATATTTTTTTATGCACTTATTATGCTATAAATATCTTCTAAATTCAATCAATGGTGTAAATTTGTATATTTTGCGACTTTTATAAACATTACATGAATACTATTTAACCATGCTATTTTAAAGGCAAACAATCATTTGAATTTATCTACATAAAATGTGTTGCTGTCGCAGACATCAAAATTATATCAATATCTAATGTTTACTTATGTAAAAATACGAAAAACTGGGAAAATATTGAATTTATAGGTACAAAATGAGAGTCTAAGTACTCCTAAACTAAATTATACATTTAATATGTTATTTTGTGTTTTTCTTTTTCTTCCTTTATGTTTTAGATAGTGTCTATTTGCCTTTTCTTTCATAGGATCATTTATATCCCAAAAGGTTATTTTTCCAATGAGAACATTGTTGATATCTTTGCACCAATTGTGTATGAAAAACATTGTGCTTTTATTTATTAAATAATTACGCAAATTATCTTTATGTTCAGCACAAGTAATATATGATAAATTTACATTTACATTTATAATTAATTTTATATATGCCGATATATATTCTTTATTGCTTATATTTCTATACATATATGTTCCACTTGGGCAAAGAAATCAAACAATGCTCTTGTAGGATAGCACAACCACCTTTTGTTGCCAAATTCTTTCATTTTTATATATTTGTGGAAACTTTGTAGCTCTTCTGCTTCCATATTGTTTCTGCAGGCCACACAGTTTTTATAAATATGCTTTTTGGCAAGTTGTGCTATCCACCCACTGCAATACCCTATTGCTGCGCTTCTTTCAACGTCCATTGGAGTTTGGCTCTGTATTAGGTCGTCTGTATTTAAAAGTTCTACATTTAAATGAGCACTGTCAATTTCCCCTTCACATTCAGTAGAGCTGTTGTCTCCTGGTTTCGCTAAAAAATATTTTAGTGATTGGAGACAAACACCGTCATCTTTTTCACAGTTTGAGCCAACTGAATGTGAGGATGAAATATTATTAATTAATAGAGTTTTGAAGGCTCCTTCAAATGCAGACGACGTAGGCATAATGTTGCTGTAACCATGAGCTCTAATTGCCCCAAAAAAGTTTTCCAACGCGTCTTGATTGAAATTGCGCAGCAATAAAGAGTTAATCCCTTTGGAATTTAAATATTTTACAATTAATTTAAACCCTTCTATGGTTTTGATCCAGCTTGACAACGAAGGCACTACTCCTTGGTTATTTGAATTAATAAATTTCATGGTTTTGAGAATAGGTAGACTATAGTTCCACAATTTGTGGTGAGGTGAGGTTGGGGTCACTGCAGCCCTGTAGATTTTTCCTCCTTTTATCCCGCTAAAACTCCCATTGACGCTGTCAAACAAATCATCGAAGAACATGAGTAAATCTGCTGTGTCGGTACTTTCCTTTTCTAGACTTCCATATCCTGCAAAGTAGATAAAATATATTAACACGACTATCCATCGGTGTGATTCTCGGTAAAGAATAGACCACCACTCTCCGTCTGAGCGTGTCGTAAAAGGCGACTTAGGGATCATGTAAAGAGGATGGACAACAGCATCCTTATTTGTGCTAAGAACATGCAATCAGCAATCCGTATACCAAGTGTGGTGATTCTGGCAATGTCCCAAAAGACCGTTTATGGTAGCAGTCATTGGGAGGCCCATGTTCAGCAATGGAACTTAACAGGCGAGTATGATGATTATGAACGAAACTTATTTACATTGGACTTAGTTTGATTAACAATATGATCACACACACACACACACTTCGACTTATTAAGGGCTTATTTCGCACTCATTATTCACTTAATGTAAGCAAAAGGATTCTGCTGAAAAATGTAGCTAATGTACTTTGGCAGTGTAATTGGTTGTAACACAACCGTTGTAATTAAATAAATAAATAAATGGCCCTCAGATGCAAGTGTTTTTATTTTATTTTGTTTCTTAATTATTATTTTTTTGTATCGATAACAATTGCTTGTCTTCTCATGGCCACCTTATCATTTTCTGTGCGCGTTTTAAATATCTACTAAGAGATTATGACAAGATTGGAAGTAGCATCATCATGTTTGAAATTAACATACTGCGATTACAAATCTGTTTTGTCGAGGGTGGTGGTTATGGCAATATTCAGCGGGTCTCCAACGTACTAAATGGTAATGAACATCGACACTAGTAATAAACTTCAATACGATCGTGAGAGATTAAAGTTCGAGCTACGTTGTTAAAAAATACCGATCATGAAGATGGGAGTCTCAACTACATGATAGGTTTTTCTTTTTTACAAGGTAGTTCGAAGTGTATTACCAGAGTCTGATGTTCATTACCATTTTGTTACGCGGTAGACCCGCAGATCACGATAGTTGGCAATTAAATCTGGCTGTATGATAATAGACTACGGGGCATTTTGAACCACAAAATAACAGATGTTTAAAATTAATGGTCTGATTACCCATACAAAAATTCATGTTTAAACGACAGATTTTGCTCTAATCATAAGTTATATTGTCGGTGAACTTGGGCCTATATCATTGAAAAACCTGACTGATATTTTCACGATTGTAACATTAGTAAAGACAGATAGGAAATTAAAAGCTATGTATCTATAAACATTCACAATAATAAATTAATAAAAATAACAAACTGCTTACCTGCCATAAATCCAAGAGCTACTCCAACTGATTGGCTGAACACTTGAGTGCAATGTTTAACCCTCATTTTTGGTATTAATGCAGGTAATACATGGTGAGCCGTTAATTTAGGCACCAGCTTCACGCCTCTATAACCTGGACACCTTTTGTACAATGTCACAATGTGGTCCCATTTTGCAATACATTCTTTACCTTTAATGGTAAATTTAAGGTTTTTTGTAAGTAGGTTGTTTCTCATACCTTTTATGAGGTGAGGTGGATCATATATTGGAAAAATTTTATCCATTTCCACCTCAAAAAAACCCTCTTTATATTCTTGTCCATTGCGTAAGAAAGTTTCTTGTGTTTCTTTCAATAAGGAGTTTATAGCTGCCACATTGGAGGTGCCTTGGTCACATACTGTTGCCACGACCTTCAGTCCTGTTTCTTGCACTTTTTTTATAATAATCTTTATTTGTTTCTTTAATTCCATAGTTTTAGTGCTTCCACTACAATAATAATAGGCCAGAGGCTGCTTATATTTTTTCACAACGCCTCTTATCATGAAAACCAGTACGTGATCACAATATTCTTTTCCGGTTATTTCACCATTGTCTACAAATCCTGATATTTTGTCATTTCTTTTGTCGTAGGAAATACCGGGTCCAATTGCCATCTCATCGAAAGTTAAAACACAATATTTGTAATTGTTAGGCATTTTGGCGACTCTATTTTTTAAATTTTCGAATATTATGTTGTTTACTCCAGCTTTCAGGTTTATTTTGTGTAGTAAATTTTGTAAGGTTCTTCGGCTTGGCAAAATACATATGTTGCTCAGTATGCGATATGCCTTTGGAGATGGTTTGTAAAGAGACAACGCCAATATTTTTTCATCAAGCGTGAATCGCCTTCCTTTTTTTTTCTTGCCGCTTTGAGACGCTTGCATTTGGCAAAATAACTTCGCAGTATTAGACATATGCTTACAAACAATATTGAATGCAGTTGTTGTTTTCATTTTTTTAGCAATCATGTATTTTGCTTTAAAAGACTTCTTAACGCTTTCACATTTTCTTAACTTTTTCAAAATCGATTTATATTCCTTATGTTGCGCCAA
Source organism: Allophyes oxyacanthae (assembly GCA_932294325.1). NCBI lineage: Eukaryota > Metazoa > Arthropoda > Insecta > Lepidoptera > Noctuidae > Allophyes > Allophyes oxyacanthae. The sequence continues at coordinate 10,257,555 of OW028613.1, read as the reverse complement.
AGTTACACGAGGACCTGAAAAACACGTATTTTCTTATAAACAAAATTATAATCAAGCTTTAAAAAAGATTTACATATTCAAGAGTTAAAAATGAAGTATATTATTTATTTATAGGACCTCCCAACAAAGTCTACACAGACACATGACATTTGAAATAATTTCATTGGTTGGTATTAATTGTGCGCCTCCAATTATAGGAGACCACAGCATTCACTTACTAGGTATAGTCATCATCATATTGTTAGGGGCAGTCAAAGTGACCTAATATTTAGAAACATCCAAAGTAATCACTGATATCCTGTCAACCATGGTCGTCAAATTGTTCAGAACACCCATCTTGCACAAATATATCGGATCAACAAAAACGTCGTATATATTAGGTCATTCAAACCGTCATTATTAGGGTAGCAAACACAACGCCAGTGGTTTCCAAGCAGTCAAGGTATTCAAAAATAAGAAACACTAGTAAAATTAACATTATTTTACTGAGAGCAATATCCAAATCACAACATTTTGATATGTCTTTAAATTGCCTACAGAACGGCGAAATGCCCTAGGTTTGTTCTGGATCATGGGATATTATTAAATAGGTTATAGCTACTTATTCGCGGCAAACGCTTCCATTAAATATTTTGTGCGGGAATATCAGGTCGGCCAGTTTCCTTCTGTCTGCTAACGAGGTGATTTTATAATGTTTTAGCCTCTCATTGTAGCTGATAATATTTTCAAAGTATTCAAAGTAAATAAGTATTTTTTTACATTTATGACCTAACCTTGGGCGGGATCTTCATTCCAGTTTAATTGTGCAATTCAGTAATAGTGTTTTATATTAAATTATATACATACTTTTTGATTTCATTGTTTTCTTTCTTTTCTGGGTCCTGCGTTGAATTTGGTCAGGTTGTAACTCCACAACAACATTTTGATGTCCTGTAAATTAAATATTCATATTGTCAAGCAGTGATAGCCTAGCGTTTGAACGCTTGCCTTCCATGCAGGAGGATCTGAGTTCGAACCCGGCCCGTACCTCTGACTTTTAGCATTTATGTGCAGATCGCAATTTGATTATCACTTGCCTTAACGGTGAAGGAAAAACATCGCGAGGAAACCTGCACCCCTTAGAGGGCCTCTAAGGCCTAACCCTTCTCATTCTGAGAAGAGGCCCATGCCCAGCAGTGGGACAGTAATGGGCTGAATTTATTCTATTATTTTATTGTCAAATAGTTTATATTGTAAATATGTAATGTATGTCTTTTATATTCATTATTATAATCTATAATGTAATCCACATTACATAGGTGGATACAGAATACATTTTCTTCACATAGATTTTGATATAAGTTTATAATTTAAATTAAAACAGAATTAGGCAGGTACATGTCATTGTGCTAATAATTATGTGTTCTCATGTAAGTGAATTGTAAATTCTAATGAGAATAAATATATCTCAAACCCGATGTCATCGATCATCAAGGTATTTTTATCAATATAATTAAAATGACATATCAGAGAAATTAAATATAAATTATCATTACTTGCATTACCAGATAAGTAGTCTAATATCCTAAAAAAAATATAATTGTATATAGAAAGTTATCTTGGACGAGTGATTTGTAGATAAGAAGTCTTTTACAGAGTAGTAGCATTTTGAAACACATTATGAAGGTTCTTCAAAAATATTTTTATTTTAGGAATGTCTCAAATAGGTCTCTGTATATTATTAAATATATGAGAGGCACTGCAAAAAATACTTTCATGGAAAAGATGGTGTCTTGCTAGTAACTGTGCACAACTTATCCTAATGCTGATTTTATCTTTCAATAAAAATAAAAAAAAACCTTCAAATCATGCTTTGAAATAATGTTTTATTGATCATTATAGATTTTTGACTATTTTTATTATTATTGTTTTTAGTTAGTGGTGATTTCGACATTATGATGAATGATTTTGACATTATTTTTGATTGTGTTGACATCATTAATAAGTATTAATAATTATTACCATAATTGGCCAAATGTATGTACTAGTGTTTAAGAAGTGTATGTAATTACTAACAAATTGGATTTTATGATCTGTTAATAAATGATTTGATTGCTTAATAAATCTATAAAAATATTTAAACATAATGTTTATTTTGGGTGTTTATTCAGCTCACTTTATAAAAAATATACAAACCTGATATCAAATCATCTGACTGTGTTTTTAAAACAGCTGATGTTGAAGCTAGGGCCGGCTTGTTTATTATACTCGTAGCTTCAATGATATGTTGTCCTGAAATACAAAATTAAATAACTTTATTCAGTTGAGGCTCAAAAAAGCAATCACACACCGGTTTGAAAAGAAGATAATAAATCTGAACCAAAAAAAAATTTTGTAATAAAAGACATACCTGATGTATTAAAATTATATTCCCGTAGTGGATTTCGTTGGGACTTCTCAGAGACTGACATAACCACTGCTTCACCAAGTGATTGTGCCTCCAGATCTAGAATAATATTAAAAAATTGTCTATGTTTATTATTTGCTTCTACAAAATAAATGTATTGAAGATTATTATAGTATAACAATAGTATTACCTGGGATATGCAATACTGGAATTGCTAATTTACTCAGTCTTTTCGTTGGATACTTGTGAATATCTTCAAAATGTCTATGACAGACACGTTTGTTCTCATAGACAGTAAGATGATCCAATGTAGCTATTGCACCACCAATATTCGAAATCCACGTTTTAAATCTCTCTGGCTGTGTCTCTGGATTCGGGAAATGGTGTAGAGGCACACCTGAAAAAATGACACAACTAGTTAGATGTAAATATGTATATAATTAAGGGTCCCTATCAGTTTCGAGTTCGAAAAACAGAAAATTCGACTTATTCAGTGCAAATTATTGCACTGAAAAATTATTATGTTATTATATCTATTAAGTCTATGAATTTAATTTTTTTAAACAACGGTTGCAATTCTTCAACTTATAAGACATTATTTAGATGTTTTATTACAACTAAATATTTAGTCAAAAATAAAATAAAATAATTTCATTTGGTAGATAAACACCTCAAATTTTAAAATATTCACCACTTAATTGCAATTTTCAATAAATTCTTAAGCGTTGACGTCGGTTTTGTACATGATTTTATAAGGATTTTTTTAAAGTACTAATTCAATTGTCTTTTAAAAATTAAATTGTAGGTTGCATAATAAACTATTCCCAGTACTAACGTTTTTTTTTCACAGTGTTATTCGTTACCAGTAAGTTAAACAAGTGATCGAAAAAGTTGGTGTTTTGTGCTTACGTAAAAACGTGTTTGATTTTTATTTTTCCTAATTTATATTGAGTTGTTATCATAATTCCAACTGCATAGACAAATAGAAGATGTATAACTATGCATTAAAAAAATCGGATATCATAAAGTTGTTGAGAAATTTGCGCTGAAAAAGAAGTAATTTTCTGTTTTAGACCGTAAAATTGATATCCCATAATCAATTAACCTGCTGTCGTTAGAGAGTAGTATATTCCTTGTATCACTAAATTACCAAGGAGACCTTTACAATTAGTATTTACATCAATTTCAATTTAATGTAGCATTGTAGTACATAGGTTGATAAAAATAACTGTTATAACGTTGGCCTCCTTGTAAATGGTATATATTATATAATGTACTCTGCGGCTATTACAATAGCAATATGTGAAACATAATGACGAATAGAGTGTAACCCTCCAGGTGAGGCGAATAAAGGTAGAAAAACAAAATTTACATACCATCTTTCCTAACCACAACACATCCTGGTACACAGCAAGAATTTTGTGACATGGTTGAAGTTCACTGTTCACTGTTTGCAATTATGGGTCCAAACTCTAAAGAGTGCCTATGCGCAGTCAGTAATCCACAGTAACTTCACAAGTTTTCTAATCCTTTCGGTATGTCGTCCCACGGAGGAGGATACTCAACTCAACACAAACTTACAAACGAAAGAAATATTGTAACGCGGCACGGCAACACGGAGGAACAGAGGCTCAACTCAACGTGGATAGCAGATGCACTTGCGAAACAATGAGACTTTTATTGCAAAAGGAAAATGCGCAGGAGCGTAAACACTCTCACACCGGCCATTTGCAATACAAGTGTGCCCATAAGAAAACAAAACTGTGCACGTTTTAAATACAAAAATATGATTTCTGTATTATTGTGCTGATGCTAATAACCTCAATATGCTTGAATTTATTACACTATTATTTTTCTTTATTCACTTTACCAATAACTTGTGATAATTATTTTATTTATTGATTTCTATTTTATGGAAACTCCCAGCATAAGAATCATATATTTAAATATAGCAACACCGTAATTTTGTTTCTCCTAACTTTTTCTTAGACGGCGCTGTTTTCAGTATTCTAGCGAAATTTTTGTATTACTCCTAGTTGCCATAGCATGATTACACTTGACTCCACAGACTACAGAGATACTACGTACTTGACTCGACCCATAGACTTATTAATTATAGTTGTAGGGGAGCCCTACTTAATATTTCTATGTAATAACGATAATAGCAAACTAGCTAGTAACACAATATATACAGGACGGAATTTTCGAAGCGTACCGTTCGAGTAAGACAGTAAATTTTACTCAAAAGAAACATTCCTTTATTTTTAAAAAGAAACAATACTGCGTTTATAGATTTTTGAAAATACGCTTGCCGCACCCGGGAATAGAACAGACTAAAATCCCAAAAAATAGCATCCTGTACTTTTATGGCACCAGTCGATATATTTAGAGTACTTTTCCTCCAGATACGCTTCGAAATTTCCACCCTGTATATGTCATTTAAACTGTGGTTTTAGTAATCTTAAATTCTTAAGACATGACATGGTTGCTGTTTGGTGGGAAGGTGGGAACCAAAGTCTAACAGTAAGAAGTTTAATCAACCACGTTTTATAGTTCTATTGAAAATCTTCATAGTCGTTAAAACTCCCTAGTTGTTAGTCTCCTTGTGAGTAAGTACCTAACATTAATTGCAGTTAAACTGTAATAGTGAAATCCAAGAATTTAATAGAAAACTAACTAGGTAAGTAGGTACCACCCTGTGTTCAGATGTGTATGAGATAGGATTGGCGATTTTTATTACAAAATGTAGTTAGGTATGTACTTGTATGTAGAATGATATTTGAATAAAATCAAAGTTTTATTTCCAATCAGCTCCAATTTATTATAATTATCCTTTAATAACTTGTAAATTTCTTAAATATCATGTAGTTAACAAAATCATTGAATAGTTTAAAACAATATTTGAAGGATTCTTCTTCCCAAAAATTGTGAGCAGATTACTCTTGCCTCCGCAAAACTTAACTTCACAGTTGCATCAGTGAAAAGATGACTCATTACTGTAACTCACATACTATGTGTACGTCAGTAGGTATGTCGTAAAATTGGTTAAGTCTTGCGTAAATAAGGAATTTGCGTAGTAGTGATGTTTAATCACGTTTGCGGCGGCGATTCTGTTCTTCCTGAGAAAATAATGTTTTATTTAGATGACTGAAACACAAATAACACATATAATATAAAAGTTACCTAGGAACAACATAATTACCTTTTGAGACAGAATAATGAGCAGTCTTCTGAACATTCCAATGAAATCAATGAACAACTCCAAAGCATGTTGCACAAAGTCCTTGCTGCCCATTCGGCGTTTCTCAATAATCAATTGAGTATCAAACAGTACAAAACCACACATGAGCATTAGTCCAAGGTATAGGTGAGCCTGTAAAATATATTATGTGAATGTGTTATTTTCTTAATTGGATGCCTATAAATTTTCTTTATTAGTGTAATAAAAAAATTGGTTTCAATTAATTAATTAATATACACAAACTGACTGAACTGAACAATATCAATATTCATTACATTTTATTTTGTAGGTAATCACTGAGGATCATTCTACTTTGAAATTTTGAATATTGATTTGGTGTTTTTAAGTATTTTCTTTACACCAAGGTGCAAGGTTACTGTAAATATATTAACCTTATGGAATTGAGCAGTAGATCAGTCAAAAACAGACCAACATCAATGCCTACTTAACAAATCAACATATAATACTTGATAATGAAATAAAAATTGATAATTACAATCTTAATAGCATCTAAAACATTTTACAAAGTGGGTTTGTAAACTATATTGATGCATTCCTCAACAATGGTTATTTGTTGGGATATTATGCTGGCTGTAATATTTCAGGTAGTTTTGTCCAATGAGTATTTTGTTTGAAGGAATATATAAAGGTATATTATAAATTCACTTACTTGATACAGGAAATGAGACTGCATGAATATATTGACCAAGGTCATAAGCGACATAGATGTCAGCAAGGTCATCAGAGTACCTCCCAGGAACAGCCAGCTGCCTCGTTCAGCCAGCATGGCCGCAATAGAGAAGCACACAAACACCAAAGTACTACCCAGGAGGGCAGTCACTATGATGGATGGATCAATAATGCTGACATACTCCAGCAGTGGTCCCAGACTCATTCCTACAATGTAAATTGTAATGAAAAATTGGAGATAAATACTTCTGTCTTGTTAACTGATTTGTAAAAAAGGGTAAAGTTTATTGAATCCAAACAACAAGTCAATATTATGTAGGTAAGCATGGTCAACATATGAAACTTATTTTGTACCTGAAGTAAGGCCGAAACCTAAGAGGTATCCAAGACGCAAGTTTGTGTTCTTGCCAGTGTCAGGTGTTGCAATTAGCATCAGCATAAGACCAGCTCCAGCAATAGCAGATAAGATGCCAGCTTGGAACCAGGTGTACATGTCAACATATACTCCAGCTAAAGCTGAGCCACATGTCATCATCAAGGTCCCATAAACATTTTTCAAATGTTGACGAACCGGTGGTTCTCTGCAAGGTACCAGAATTATGGCATTTTTAACATTGACCTACTACTACAATGGACTTGGGGGTCTGCTCCCAAAAGTGCCCGAGCCAAAAGAGTTCACATAGTCTTTGTTTTGTCCACCAAAATAATACACATCAAAGAATTTAGTATAAGCGGGTTCTTCATCTGAGCATACTGTATTGTGAAAATGTGTAAAAACTACTTTAGTAAAGTGAGAAAAGAGGATGGTAGTTATATCTTATTTTCAGTAAGGATTATTAATATTTAATCATTTAAAAGTAATATTTTGCTTAGAAACTTAGTATTTCATTGAAATTCTTATTCAGTGTAGAAACAAATCCTTTCCTTTTTTCGCAAGAAGCTTCATAAGGTGAAAATGGTGTGGCCTGAAGTGGAAGTTGAATTAGGCTGATAAACTGATTGTCGCGAGTAAAATTAAGCTGTTTACCAATGGTGATACGGTTTCAATTAGGATGTTGTAGTTTTTTATATTTCTATAAATGTACCTATGCATAAATAGGTTGACTCACGTCAGGACACATTTTACGTGAATTTTGCTCTAGACCCGCCGTCCATTGTAGTAGTAGGTCAATGGTTTTTAAAGTAAAGCACACTAAATTTGTGTATAAATATGAAATTTAGCTGATAGCAAAGTTATTTAAGTTTATTATATACAAAAACTGTAAAGTAACAACTATTACGTTGTTGTTACCTACTTGTAATACAGACAGAGAATCGCTAAATAAAATATTTGTATGTGTCATGGAATGTTCAATGTACCTTGTACTACAATGTTCTAGAATGATGAAGTCATTAAAATTATTCTAGCTAAAATATTTATTTGGTGGTAAACAATGCCTGTGGACAATAACAAATGTGAATGTAAATAGTAATAAAATGGCTAGATTAATACTTACAGTCGATTTTGAAAACTATTGACGAAAGTTTGAAGATTAGGAGTCATGATGACGGGAGTTCTAAAAATATATAGTTATGGTAATTGTTTGGAATCCCAAAACCTTAATAATTATGTAACTTCAGTATTTAGCGAATTGATTGCACGATGCTAAAATATGAACTGATTATTTTTAGAATACGCACAAACCACAAACTCTTCGATACGAAACAATGGTGATTTTGATGAAATTCTCCAACTGTGGATTGCCATTACAGAAAATATACACTTGACGTCATCGTTTGATATTCTCGTAGGTATAATCCATAGAGATAATATATAGTACCTATTTAACGTATAATCACATCTAAGGTTCTTGGTAGGTATAATCTAGAAGTTACGGTATATGAATACTTGCCCTGCGGTCCGAATTGCGATTTCAGTGCTCACCAGTGAAATGAAAAACCTATGGAATAGGAGTACCGAGTAGTCTTCTTTATTAAACACTTTTGATTTAAGCACATGTATGGATGAAATCGATTTAGCAATAACAAATAACATATTGTCTCTTTCTAACTAATACAATATTGAGTAAGGTAAGAAAGACGATATAATGGTTGTTTTTACTGCTTATGGTAACATTTAACGACGTCACGATAATTTAGCCGCCGGGTGCCGATTCGCCATCACAAACTAATATATATATATAGGGATTGTTCGCCATATTGAATTCGGACTAAGCGTGGGCAAAGTGTAAAAAGATCCGAAAGACTGTTATTATATTTCATTTGTATCATTTGGCTCATCGGCTCAAAGGATATAAAATGACGTGTACTCTTTCGGAACCATGTCACTGATACGGATAATTGAAGTATGCAAAAAAACGACCTTAATGTATTTGATATGTAAGCGCCTTAGTGGTCATTTTTACGTGCATGCATTATCGACAACGAAAAACTGTGAGAGTGTGAGTGATACACATCTCATTTAGTATCTCTTTCTGACTTTTATTGAGTGTAATTATGTCACCCGCTCACACGCAACGCGCGAGTCAGTAGTAAAGTATCTCAGTGTATCTCAATCCCAATCTTGCTCACTGCTCAGTCGCCGTCGCGTGGAAAGATTCAGATCCGAATGATGTGATTGAAACATTGTTTCTGAACCAATCTAAACTATACGACCACGGCTATCCTCTGAACATCACTATGAATATTTTCTTGTTTCATACCTTTTCAGTAATCGGATTTTAGTTTTTGAACTAAAAAAAAAAATCGGACTAGCGTGGTACATTGCCTGTCAAGTGACCGTGTCATTGTAAAGTTTTTTTGCTATTTTTGCACTTGCAAATTGAAATCCCTAAGTCTATGAAAGCCTTTGAGTATCTAGACTACTCAAAGATGAAAGCCGATTTTCAGCAATGTTTTCAGCCCACCGTGCGTTGCTGCCGTCGCTTTTACCCTTACTTTTACCATTATCATCTCCTCATCTCCGTACAAAAATGACATTTTGATGTCATTTTTGTTCCGTAGCGACCATTGGATGAAGTGACAGTGTAACAGGTTTTATATCGGTGTTTAATTTGTGCATGTGTGTGTGAATGTTACCAGATTGAACCTAATTTACCCATAAATAAAACTGAGATGTATCGAATAGTTTATTTTTTAATATTCATCAATTTTATGCATTATAAACTTTTAAGTCTTCAGGCTCTTCAACCTATATGTTAATGACCTCATAGTCGATCTTAGCAGCATGAGTGTTCGATGTCGGGTTGGTGGTGTTTGTATTATCAGCTTTAACTACGCAGACAACATGGCGCTGCTGGGCCCGACTGCAGGATCCATTAGAGAGCTGTTGAAAGCATAGACAATTAAGTTTTTGCATAAGATACATTTTTCAGGGCCGGGAAAAAAACGATTTAAAAGGGAAATCTATAAAATGAAAAAATTACTGTATTTTGTTAACAATTCTGACTAAAGATTATAGTTTTTTATTTAATAAAAAATTCGAAAGTCAATTCAGATTTCCCTAAATAGTTGTACTTATTCATTATGTGTTCTTAATAGGGCGACATAATCGCTAAGCGACAAAGACCAAAAAGAAAGAAAAAAAACAGATTTCCCGTATTTAGGGGTATTTCAAAGGCGATAAACTGAGCACACTGAATGACTTTTGATCTAGAGGTTATGGAATCAATTATTACCTATTATTTCTTATTAATTGGTAATATCGACATAATTGAATTGTATTAGTAATTTTATGTGTATTACGGACATTCACCTAATCACAAACAAAGCAATTTTAGCATATAATTACAGTAAAACGTACCTGTGAAACGTAACATTCCCGGCAGCTCTTTTTGTACGGTTTTTGCAACCCCTCACACTGCAGACCGCCATATTCACAATGATAATTTATTTCTACGATTATATTAACAGAATAACACCCACAAACAATAATACAAGCTGCTAAAATTTTATTTTATTAATTTTCGTCGAACAATAACAATGCTACGTCAATTTTGTCTCCCGGTTGTCAAAATGACAAGGTGAAGACGGCAAAAAAGTTGTTACACGACGTTCATTATAGTCTTTCTCGCTCTTTCTACAGACTAATGTATAGGTTCGCCACCCTCTCACACTAACGATGTGTGCGTGTAGCTTGATCTTTAGGTTTATATAATCTAAGGTAGCGACTATGGTAGCGACGTTAGTTCCAATTTTGGTCACCGGAAATTCCACCCTGTCTGTATTATATTATCTCTATGGTGATAAGATAACCAACACCTCTTTGTAGTCTGTGACGGTGACGGGCAGTGTTGCCATATATACGGATTTATCCGTATCTGTATGGATTTAGGAAGTCCAATTGTCCAATACGGATAAATCCATAAAGTTATCTAGTAATAATAACTTTATGGATAAATCATGCTTACGGATTTTTATACGGATTTACGTACAGATAGACTCAACCTCAGGCAGATGCAGTACAGACTTACAGAGCATAGCATATTCCGTTTTTTTTTTTGTAGTATTCATAACATAACATAACATCTCGCCTGTAATCCCCGAAGGGTTAGACAGAGGTGTACCTATATAGTTCACCCACATTTCCCCAGTTATTTTTATGTTTCATGTAATAGGGGGCGAGCCTATTGCCATCAACCGGGCACAAATCCAGACTCCGGGCTGCTACTGAGAAAATCCTAATGAAAAAACCCAATAACACTTTGTCCGACCTGGGAATCAAACCCAGGACATCATGCTCAGCAGTAGCGCTTACGACCACTAGACCAACGAGGCAGTCATTGGTACCGATTCCCTTGTTCACAAACTACACTAAATTTAAGTTCAATTTAGTAATTTAAGTTTAAGTCGTAACTGCCATGGCAATCTTATTCAGAGGCAATTCATTATTATCCTAGTTTTATTTATATTCGCATTGAATTGCATTATTCTCGCAGATCTTACCACAACATTGTACTGATAAAGATTGTCAAGATCTATTATATAATTGAAAAGAGTTTCCATGGAGTTTCTTGCCGGTTCTTCTCCATAGGATCTACTATTTGGAACCGTGCACCTAGAGTCTCGACATTTCATAAGTGCCTGTATCTGGTTTACATGAAATAAAGATCTATTCTATTCTATTCTATTCTATTCTATGCATCTTTTTCTTTGTATTTCATTAAGAAGATGTCAGAACATAAATTTTAGTGTTATTTTTAGGCTGAACGCACACCTGTCCGAACCGACCGCGCCGAACGAGCCGAACGAAACGAATTTTCGAATTCTTTTTATGAAATCCTATGAAACCTCGCACACCTATCCGCGCCGAATCGGACGAATCGCTGGAAGAATTCGGTAGGCATACAAATCCCAGACGAATTCGGATGACGTCATCAGATTCGATGCGAACGATCAGGACAGGGTTGACAGTGGGCTCGAGTCAAAAGTTATCTGGATCAGTGTTCTGAAGAAGGAACGATTCGGTCGGCGCCAATGACTTAAGAAGCCTCTGTCGGCGCGGACGATTCTTTCGGCGCGGATAGGTGTGCGAGGCCATAAGAAACTTCGGTTCGTTCGGCTCGTTCGGCGCGGTCGATTCGGACAGGTGTGCGTCCACCTTTATACGGAATTCATACGGAATTTTATTCAGATTGGAACGGATTTTAAAAATTTAAATACAGATTTCAAGCCTACTCCATATCGGGCACGCCGCAATCGCGGCGGTAAGACCCCTCTTTGAGGAGTGGCTGGATCGGCGGCACGGCGTCCTGACCTACCGCATGACGCAGGTCCTCACCGGACACGGAAGTTTCGGGAGGTACCTGTGTCTGATGAGGAAGGCAGAAACGCCTGGGTGTCACCACTGCGAGGATCGCCCTGAGGACCCAGTAGAGCATACGGTGCAAGACTGCCCCGCTTGGGTAGAGCACCGACGTGTCCTCAGGGCGGCGATAGGCGGAGACCTCTCGCGCCCGGCATTGGTCGAGGCCATGCTGCGGGGCGAGACGGAGTGGGAAGCGGTCGCCTCCTTCTGCGAAGCAGTCATGCTATCGAAGGAGGAGGCGGGCCGCGTGAGGGAGAGGATGGCGTCCTCCCTCCAGCTCAGCCGCAGTGGTAGTCGCCCACGGCGTCGGGCGCCGGCCGACGATCTCCGGCCACCGTAGGCGCGGGCATGCGGACAGCGAGTAAAGGGCAACTCGCTGTCCGACCATGGACCATGCCCGGGTCGACGGCGCGTTGTGTTCCACGCGCGCCTCAAAGAACGTCAGCAAGATGACGGGGCCCCCCCTGTAGAGGGCCGAAGCCTGCCGGGGTCGCGGGACTTATCTCATTACCGTGACCCCGGAACGTAAAGGGCTATTGAAGGAACACCGTGGATTTTAGTCAGTACAAGTCTGACAGTCCCTCCCGCCCTGCCCGGGGTGGGAGGACTCATTTGATGATTTTACCACGCTAAAAAAAAAAAAAAAAAAAAAACCTACTCCATATGGCAACAGGGATGCCAAACGTACGAGGTTCCTCGTACAAATACGTGATTTGTGGTCTGCTGTACGAGGTACGAGGACACAATGAGCCTCGTACAATTTTGTACGAGATTTTTGATATACGACATTTTGATATACGACAGCCTGCCGGGGTCGCGGGACTTATCTCATTACCGTGACCCCGGAACGTAAAGGGCTATTGAAGGAACACCGTGGATTTTAGTCAGTACAAGTCTGACAGTCCCTCCCGCCCTGCCCGGGGTGGGAGGACTCATTTGATGATTTTACCACGCTAAAAAAAAAAAAAAAAAAAAAAAACCTACTCCATATGGCAACAGGGTTGCCAAACGTACGAGGTTCCTCGTACAAATACGTGATTTGTGGTCTGCTGTACGAGGTACGAGGACACAATGAGCCTCGTACAATTTTGTACGAGATTTTTGATATACGACATTTTATGATGGGTTTTCACTGTTTTGCCTACAATGGGTGTACTAAATGAAGTTTAGACACGCTAGTTCACTGCCCAGTCTGTCTTGATTATAGTCAATCTCTGTTTGAGAAAACAAAGTCTACGCCGGACGACATTTTTATTTTTTTTTAGACGATCACGTTCTTTTCTTGTCTTTTTTTTGGCATTTTATATGCTTGAGGGGAATGTACGAGGTTGCAAAGCCAAAGTACGAGATTTTGTGGTGTATTTTTTAGTACAAATATATTAATCTGTGGTGTACATATACGAGGAAAAAAGTTCTACAGTTGGCAACCCTGTATAGGCTTAAAGGACATGTATCCAGGGCCGTAAAATAAATAAATAAAAAAACACTGGCGGTAGGGTTCCCAACTTAGGGGTTTTCCCCCCAAATTTAGGGGGTAAATAAGTGTGATGGGATGTTTTTAGGGGTTTGATTTGTTTAGGGGTATTTTTAGGGTTTTTTTTACTCTTGACTTTTACTGTGAAGTTTATAATGATTGTGACGCAGCTGGCTTTAAACGTTTTGAAAATGTTTCAATTATTTTAAATTATTACAATTTAATTATTAATTCTACAGAGTTTTTTTTTATTTGGGGGTTTTTAGGGGTTCTTAACTTTAGTTTTGGGGATAAATATTTTTGAGAGTTGGTAACACTGCGGGTGACCAACATAACCTAAAAACGGCTATGAGTGTTGTAAACACGCTGTAACTATTTATTTTGATGTGAACCAACTAAAATATGGGGAAGAAGACAAAAGTAGGAAAACAGCGGAAAGATAAATATTACCAACTCGCTAAAGAAACAGGTAAATACTAGCACGTTATTGTATTCCATCTGCTTACATGCGACTAATGCATTGCATGTGATTTTAGGTTATCGTTCCAGAGCTGCATTTAAATTAATTCAATTGAATCGTAAATTTGGGTTCTTACAAAAGTCACGAGTATGCATCGACTTATGTGCTGCGCCTGGTGGGTGGATGCAGGTGGCGCATCAGAATATGCCCGTGTCAAGTGTGGTCATCGGTGTAGATTTGTTTCCTATCAAACCCGTTCCTGGTTGTATCGGCCTGACCGAAGATATAACAACAGAAAAATGTAAGACAGCTATAAAAAAAGAAATAAAGACATGGAAAGCTGACATTGTACTCAACGACGGTGCTCCTAATGTTGGATTGAACTGGATTCATGATGCATACCAGCAAGCCTGTCTCACACTCAGTGCATTAAAACTAGCAACAAATTTCTTGAGAGAAGGTGGGTGGTTTGTTACTAAAGTATTTAGATCTAAAGATTATCATGCCCTATTGTGGGTATTGAAACAATTTTTCAAAAAAGTTCATGCCACAAAGCCTCAGGCCTCTCGTAATGAGTCATCTGAAATTTTTGTGGTCTGTCAAGGTTATATAGCACCTGATACTATTGACCCTAAATTTCTTGACCCTAAAAATGTTTTTGAGGATCTCGATATTGTAAAAAAACAACACATAAATATTTTACACCCGGAGAAACAAAAGAAAGCTAAAGCCGAGGGATATCAAGAGAATGATTATACAACTCACCACAAAGTTTTACTCTCACAGTTTTTGAGTGTAGACCAAGACCCAATTGATCTACTACAAGGATGCTCTCAGGTATTTAACTTAATCATTTAGGCATTATGACTTGATTGTATAATGGTCATTTTAAAATTTGAGAAATACTCTTAACACCCTGTGATTATTGATTTACAGATTGTAATAGATGATAAATGTATTGAAGAACATCCTAAGACTACTGCAGAAATAAAGGAATGCTGTCAAGATATTAAAGTACTTGGTAGAAAAGATTTGAAGGCACTGCTGAGCTGGTTCAAGCAAATGAAAGAATGGAAGGCCACACAGGTGATATAAAATTCCTAGACTTTGAAACAAGAGAATTGAGGGGTCTTAGCAGAACTCTCCCTTTCTCATCATAGCCATATACATATTTTAAGAAGCCAGAGTAAATCTTTTTACAAAGTCAGTGTTGCCTTATAAATACTTTAATATATGTATGTATTCTCTTTTGCATGTGTAGGAGGTCAAGACAGATGCAAAAGAAGGTAGTGGAGGGAAATCAACGGAAGATGCAGCTGAAGATAAAGATGTGGATGAAGATGATGATGTTGATGCAGAGATAGCTGAACTGCAGGTAATCTAGCTACTACTTATTATATACTTATACAGTATGCACTTGTTACAGGTTAAAACAGTATTTATTATAACCTTTTCAAGTGTAGTCTATTATAATGTTGATAGTATAAATAAAAATGATAAAATGTATCTAAATAAAATATTAACTTATAGAAAAAAAAAAGTTGTTATAAATAGATAGTAATTATGTAATTACTATCTATTTTTACTGGGAAATAACAATTTTAAATAACTAATTATTGTTATTATTTATTAAAGAATGAAGAAAGGCGCCAATCAAAACGGAAAAGGAAACAACTGAATAAACAAAGGCAAAAATTGGCTGAGAAAATGAATCTGAAAATGGTACTCAAAGGTGATGGTGGACCTATTTTGGAGAGTAATGACATGTTCAAGCTATCTGACATAAAGAATGCTGAAGTAAGGAGTTTTAAATAAAAATTTGTATATGTGTATGTTAAGAAGACCTTAAGATGTAAATAAGTCTTAGTGAAAAATTTATTGAATCATACAAAAAGTAAAATTACTAACTTTGAGCTTAAAATAGTGCATAACAAAATAATGCTACATTTATTGTTATTAATTATAGGAATTAGCACGCATGGTAGATCAGCAACCTGATATATTGGCAGAAGCCAACGATGACTCTGATGATGAGTTTAAAGTCAAGCAAAAATATATAAAATATGACACTGAGTCCTCGAAACTGGACTCTTCTGGCCTCTACTATAAAGATTCAGACAGTGAATTGGAAATGGATTCAGATTCTGACACTGAGCAAGACAAGGAGACATTGGGTATAATTTTATTCTTTACTATTTTATTGTCTTAGATCTTCTGTGCCATATGGTTCTCAGCACATGTAGCATGAACATTTCTATTTCTATTCTTCCAAGAATAGACAAAGCTCTTTCTATTCATCTTGACATCTAGACTCGCGTTTCTACATAGACAAAGACAAAATATTCTTTCCATAGCAACAGGGAAGTAGTTAGTTATGTAGTTATTCTACCAAATCCTACCAAAGAGTAGAAATATTGATATAATCTGTAATTTCGTTTATTCTTCCGTAGCCAAATTCCATTTTAATAGAGGTCATGTTACACTTGCAGCAAGGATCAGGTTTTCCCCTCTGCTCATGGGCACGGTTAAAGTCGACTATATCAAGAGTATGCGCACTTGCACAGCAATATTCTCCTTTGTGCTAGTAATAACATATTGAATATTACTAATCCATTTGCAAAATCGTGGCGACTCTGGCCACTTTTACGACCTTTCCCGTGTATCCCCTTGATTCATAATATAATTTTCATGGTCTTAATATTGATTGGCATAAAGTTTTTTCGCATAACACACTACAGGCATAATAGCTTATGGTAATAATGGTATCATTGGCATAAATTTCAATTGTGATATTTTTTTTTGGCATAACTTTAGTAAGTACCTAAGGATAAATAATTAAAATATGAAACACATAATTGAACGCTTCAAAGTACCAAATTTATTTAGGTCTTTCGATATTCATGAAGTTTTTATGAAATAAAAATGGAAGTCTGCTGAATGTCCGAACAGCTTTAAAATCAGCCTTTTAAAAATATTTTTATCTTGTTTAGATATTAAAAATGTATTTTGTTGATGTGAGGACATTTATTTAAAATGCGTCATGTACAATAGCGGTCTTAATGCCGTAGGCATTCTCCACCAGACAGCCTTAGGATGATGCAGAGACAATGAAGGTAGATGAACCAAAAAAAAACTTAATTGAGAGGTGGCTAGACATAATTATACTGAAGGCACATTACACTGAAGGCTATACAATTATACATGCAATATGCATGGAATTTCATTACTGTCTGGCGGTTTGAGTATTCTATATGGCCTACCCAAATGTTCTGCAGATCTGATGGTGTCGTGCATCGGGTCGTTGAGCTCCCTCCCTAAATAGAGTCGAGCTACACGATGACTGATGCATGCGTCCCGTGTGTGATGTGAGGACAGGTCAGCTCAAATTTGCTATGGCAGTGGCACTTTCCTCCAAAGGTCAGTCAAGACGTTGACCGGTGTTCTTACACATCTATGAATTATGTCACGAATATGATTACGAACAATATTTCAAAAAGTAGCCATTTATGTGCCTTTTTATTATGGTCTATATGAATAAAAATGTTTTGTATTCGCAATTGTACTTGGTTATAGTACTTTTTTTTGTGACCCTTAGAAAACCTTTTAGGCAGGTAGGTTTTCTTAATTGACCCTTAAAAATGTAATATAAACTAGGATTAGAAGCCTTCAACTATGCGTCTTTGTAATTGGTTTCACAAAAATACAAATCTCAAGCAATGTTAACATGATGTTAACATTGTTATGCCAACAAATGTTACGCATAGAAATCATTATTATTCGTAAAAAAATATGAATGGCAATAATATTAAGGCTATAGATAGCGGTATGAGAGTTACTTATACCAAAAGATGAGTCAGACAAATAAAATTATGTGACTACAGATGATGACTTAAAATTTTATGCGAATCAATATGGCCCTTTCACTATAGCGGGACATCTATAGGCTGATATCATGATGGTGATGATATAAGAATAATGAACATTATTTACAGATTACACATATAACTGATGTTACTATTTACACACATAACATTATAGTGATTAATTTAGAATACTGTCTTTCAGCTTTCTCAGATTCAGACACGGAAAATAAAAAAATATCCAAACTTACAAAATTGAACACATTACAAAATAGTCAAGCAGCCAAGACAGAGAACATTCCTAAGAATCACCCACTGTTGACTGATTTGGATAATACTGATCCAGTTTCCAGGCGGTCGATGAAGGCCGAGCTATGGTTTCAGAAAGACAGTTTTAAAGACATTGATGAGGATGATGATGAGGGTGTTGATTTGGATAAAATAGCAGAAACTTATAAAGAAAAGGGAAAAAAAGTTGCAGAAGATGGTAATACTGAAGACATGAAAAGTAGTTTAAAAAGAAAACTCGATGACGATAGCTCTGATGATGATTCATCAGACAGTGATTATGAAGTTGAGGACAATGTGGCAACTACTGATGCAAAAGCTGGGCCAAAAACTAGTAAAAAAGATGGCTTTGAAGTGGTGTCACAAGATCCAGGTATGGTTTAATAATGTTGCCACTTCTTAAGTTTTAATGTCATACCTACGTTTTATTTATTAAGTGAATAAAATCGCGCGGCACCGCTGCTCCGCGCGGACACACGGTGCCGTGTGCTTAGATTTGACGGATAACTTACATCACGTATAGCCTGTACAATATTTGGATACGTTCGACCCCGCACCGCATCTCGTGGTATCCCCCTTATTGTGTCATAGAACTACGATAAGTGCCAAAGATTAACCCTATGTACTATTTTCCACAAATTGTATGAACCTCACCTTTCTGCTTAGTTCAGCAATGCCTGTTATGATAATTATAAACAGTTTTTCTATGGGATGTATGGTAAAGTGGAAAAGTGTCTATACAATAACCAACCATATTGTAGTTAAAGTATTCTTTATTCTATTTCGTATTGCACATTAATCTTCAATGTTTTTTTATTATTTTTTTATCACTTTGGCTCCTCAACAATGAGCACACCGCTACATCTACAATTAAACATTTCAAACTTAAGTCTAAGTATTATGTCGACTATTATTATGTTTATAGAGTTGAAGAGGCTGAAGAAAAATCTTAAGATGGACGCCGAGACTCTTGCTTTAGGAACGATGATAGCAACGTCAAAGAAATTCAAAAGAGATCTCATGGATGATGGGTGGAACCGCTATGCCTTTAACGACAAGAATTTGCCAGATTGGTTTGTAGATGATGAGAAAAAACACATGAAGAAACCAGTCATTGTACCAGAGGTAAATTTATACGCTAAATAAAATATAAAATAAATTTATACGGTAAATTTATTTATATAAAATATTTACTAATAAAAGAAGATGATTAAACGTTATTTAATTCAACAAGCTCTTATTTCTATTGCCATCTCTACTCATTGGCATACAAACGACAAGGACAGTTAAAATTTAATCAGTGTTTAAAAAGTACAGATTTTTTATTAGTATTTATTATTATTTATTTCAAGGGGTAGGGTACTAAGCCCCTTTGTCACTGCGACCTGCGAAGATCTATTGTGACGCCTCTTGTTTTATTACAGCACTCCCTCTAGCCGTAAGTCAATGATAAAATCGACTATATTCTTGGGGTGGAGGGATTTAATCTCATCTGGTGAGATTATGTGGCCCACCAGGTGCTGGCTTCTAGTGTGGTGTACTACGTCACACTCGCATAGGATAATTATGTATGGGCGTCTCATCGTTCTCGCGACAGAATCTGCAAATTGTGGTGTCACTAAGGCCCATTTTTTCCAGTTGCTTGTTTAGTTTGCAGTGCCCAGTCAGGGTTATCAAGATCCTAATACGGCTCCTGCTCATGGAGAGCGCTTGCTCCGTAAACTTTCTGTTGTAGCCTGTGAGAAGCGCTTTGGAGTGTACTTGGCCTGAGGACTTTTCCCAGAGCTTAGTACTCTGTTTATATCCCCAGGACCTGTTTTTATTAGTAAGGGGTTTAATTAAATATACTGTACAACTAACACGGGCCACACCGCATCTTTGCTTCCACTTACGTCACCCACCGAATTGTTACATAATAAGCATTCACAGCGCTGCGGACGCTACTGCCGGGTGCGAGCGGGAGCGGTACTGGGTAGCTAAGTGACTCGTTATAGTTGTCGAGTAGCCATTTATATCCAAGTCTGTTTTGATGTGACATTATTGTGTGAGTTATACATATAAGATGTTTTGGTATTTTTACAGAAATACACAGAAGAATATAAGAACAAATTACAAGATATTAATGCGAGGCCAATAAAGAAAGTGATAGAAGCCAAAGCACGAAAGAAGCAGCGTATGATAAAGAAAATGGAGCGCGCTAAGAAGAAGGTCGAAGCAGTTATGGAAAATGCCGATATGTCGGAGAGGGAGAAAGCACAGCAAGTTAAAACATTATATAAAAAGGCACAGACGGATGGAAAGAAGAAAGTCACTTATGTGGTAGCTAAAAAGCATACTACCGCTAAACGGATGAAGAGGCCTCAAGGAGTTAAAGGACATTACAAGGTGGTCGACCCTCGGATGAAGAAAGACATGCGCGCGCAAAAGGCCAAGGAGAAAACGAAGGGTCGCGGCAAAAAGGTCAAACCTTCCAAGAACAATAAAGCGCCGCCTAAAAAGAAAGGCAAGAAGGCTAAGGCTAAATAATTAACTGGAATGTTTTGTATAAATATAAAATGCCTATGATTATGGATTTTTTTATTACAAACGCAAACAGTAGAAGGTAGTAGTGTTTATAGGCATGTGTATTTGCGTATACACTCTTAGATATATCTACACACATACATCTCACATGCACACACACCCAGACTCGAAACAACTATCTGTAGATCATACAAATATTTGTTTCGTGCGGGGATCGAACCCGCGGCACGTAGCGCAGATAGCTAATCGCTTAGCCACTGCACCAACCGTATCGTCAATTTATGTAGGCTTCGGATTTTGTTAGTGTATCTATGTATCTAGTTTATAGTTCGTATATTGATTTTAATTATCGGATACAGCCATTTTTGTTTATAATATATTATATAGTAATTTTAATATACTATCCAGACATTAGTTAGTGACTGATCCTTGATATAATATATTATGTGTTTAGGTAGAAAGTAGTTCCATTAGCTGGCATTACAAAGATTATTTTTACCACTAAGGTCAGGGTGATATTTGAATCCACGTGCGTCATTCGCCGAGTTCAGGGACAGACACGCCATATAAATGATATCACTTCGCTTGGTGGCCTTGGTGTCTAATTCTGATTCGCTCTAACTACGCCGTCTGCCTACTAAAGTAGGTACTATTGAGCGACTTGAAACCCCAACTTGCGGAATAAATATTCTACGTCGCATTGTTTTCGACCTCCAGACATATTGTTTGCTATAATAACCATAATATAAGGTTCTAACACAATAATAAACTTGCAGTCTTGAAATTATAATTATGATAATTTGCAAATTAAATACCTATGCACAACTTGGTTATTAAAATGACTACCTTTATTTTCCTTTAGATATAATGACGCCTCTGAAGTAGTTTGAAGTAAATTCTTACGGTTGCTGACTGTCCGTGTCGGTTAAAATCATATGGACGCCTGCGTCTTATACGGTGTACCTAGGTACCAACAAATTTGCGTCTTGTACCGGGTACCTAGGTACCTACTAATTATATTGTGCTATGTCGATAGATGTCGGAAATAGGTAACTGGAAAATCTAAGAAATTGGGAGGGAAATAGAAAATGGTGTGAGGTAAAATGTAGGCAGGAGACGATGGTACGTGGAAGGTAGGAGCACGGAGGCAGGCGGTAGGCGGGGCGCCCGGCCGGGCTATATCGAGCGCGCGATCACGGCCAAGGCCGCTTTCCGTCGTCATCGCTCTCGACTCGCACCGCGCTCCAACTCTGACCGTTCGTGCCCCGTACCCGCGAATTGTGTCCATAATCAATAAAATTGTCCATAACATAAATAAACCTGATTGCGTAGTTTGTCGTTCGTGTCATTTCCCGAAGACTACATGATTTATGGGAATATGCCTAAGTTGCTGGTATTACATGTTGTAACATTGCACAAATAAATAGGAACTTGTTATCAGTAGATCCATAAATGAGGTAGGGTTTTCTCTTATATCTCTTCCTCATCCATGAATCTATTGAAACCTATACTTCATGCAAACAGGCTTTGTAAATATATATTTTTCACTTCAGTAGCTCAAACATGTAGGTTTTGCTGCCTGAAATCAGTGAGCAAAATGCGATTTTGCTCACTGAGTGAGACAAAGTAACTTTTTAATTTTTGTTTTCAGAAAGCCGCGAATATCTTATTCAGCCTTGGGTTAATCATACAATTCGAAATGAAACATTCACACTCTATCTCTTTCCCGCCATTAGAAAGAGAGAGAGACAAAGACCAGCCCTTTCGAAGTTCCGATTTTGAATTCGACCTCAAAGACAAACACGTTCGGAATTTCGTACTGACTAAAGAAATTTTGCAAAAAGACAATTATGTCCAATGACCAAAGAATCCTCTCTTAATTATGTCTTATAGTGTAATTTATTGAATTTTTAATTTATTGTTGTATTTAAACGAAAATAAGTATTTACTGCAAATAAAACTGATATTTAACCTGTAAATATTTATTTCTAGTTTCAATAATGTTACGTAATATATTTTATCTCCTAAAGTGTTCTCGCTGCTGAAGTGAAAAGTTATGTGTGTTACACGAGAGCAAAGTTTTTTGCGTCTCGTGCCTTTGAATCCCTCGCCACACTCAGGATTCAACTTTAGAATCACTCGCTACGCTCGTGATTCAATCTTTGAATCCTTCGCTTGCTCAAGATTCAAAATCAGCACTCGCAGCAAAAAACGACTTTGCTCTCTTGTTGCACAAATAACTATTGTTACATCAAAACTATTGATGGTGTCGTTTGTGTCAGCACCATAAAGTTATTATCTAGTAATAATAACTTTATGGTCAGCACAGTGTGTGGGTTCGCAGTGACGTCCGCAGAGGCGCAGGTAGAAAGAAGCTGCCGAGGTGGTGTAGGAGCCCGGGCGCGGGGCGGTGTGACCTCGCCGTGACAAGGTCGCCGGATCCATTCCACTTGGCCACGCCACTCGTTCCTCCCTTTAATAATCTTCCATAATGATTTTAGCCTCTTCATTATCATAATAAAGTGATTGAATTGCTATGTTTAGATTTCATAGAATTCTTGACAGAGTCCGTTTTTTTATACACATCATCATCATAATCAGGCTGAAGTAGTCCACATAACGACACGTGCAAGGAATAACATTGTAACTCTTTTGAGTTACAATCATATTCTTGCTGTACAAAAAATGTAGCATTTTTTGCACTTACCCCTGTATCTAAATTCTTTCGCGTAAAGATTTTTAAAAGTTAATAAAAATATTAAATTTCACATCATTGTTTATGTTCGCCATTATTAATATTACACTAAATAAATTGTAATACAAGATACACTCTGTAAGTATCTCTTGGAAATAATATTTTTTTATTAAAAAAGTATTCATCGTAATCTTAGGTACAATGTTTTCATTCTTGAATAGCGAATAAAATATTCAGTCCAAAGATTGTAACATAAATTACGATTATTTTCTCCGCAATAATTTATCATAGTAATATTATAAAGAGAGAAGTCCTGATTTACTGACTGACTTATCATCAACGCACAGCAGAAACTACTGAAGCTAGAGTCACGAAATTTGGAGAGTAGGTTCCTTTTGTATTGTAGGCAAGCAATAAGAAGGGATTTTTGAAAATTCAGCCCCTAAAGGGGGGAAAAAGGGGGTGAAAGTTTGTATGGGAGTCCCTTAATTTTTGAAGTGAGAAAGATGAAAATTGGGATTTAGACTTTTGGTTACAAATAAAGGAACACGTGATTCTGCGTTTTTGGAAATTCATCCCCTAAACGGGCGAAATAGGGGTAAAAATTGTTTTTAAAGTTAGAAATGTGAAAACTGAGATTTAGGCTTTTGGTTAGAAATAAAAAACCACGTGTTACCGCGTTTTTGTAAATTCATCCCCTAAAGGGGCGAAATAGGGGTGAAAATTGTTTTTGAAGTGAGAAACGTGAAAATTGAGATTTAGGCTTTTGGTTAGAAATAAAGAATCACGTGTCACCGTGTTTTTGGAAATTCATCCCCTAAAGGGGCGAAATAGGGGTGAAAATTGTTTTTGAAGTGAGAGACGTGAAAATTTCGATTAAGGCTTTTGGTTAGAAATAACGAAACACGTGTTTCTGCGTTTTTGGTAATTCATCCCCCAAAGGGGCGATAAAGGGGTGGAAAATGTTTTTGAAGATAGAAACGTGAAATTTTGTATTTAAGCTTTTGGTTAAAATTAAAAACAAATCGCTTTCGTGTTTTTCGAAATTCAACCTATAAGCGGATGAAATAGTTATAAAATATGAGAGTCCGTATTTTTTTTTAAAGAGAAACTTGATCTTTATTATTTACGCTATTGGATCAAAATTCAGAGATACGTGTTAACGTGTTTTTGGAAATTCAAGCCCGCAGGGGTTGAAATATGGGAGGAAAATTGTATGTGAGTCCCTTTGTTTTTGAAGTCAGAAATATGAGTATGGGTACTTAGGATTTAGTCAAATATTAAGGACCGCGACGTTGTGATGTACGGTGCGATGTATTCGAGCACGGGAACGCTTTGTAAGAAGTCAAGAATTGATGAAAATTAAAAAGTATCTACCGGCTACTTTGTACCCGAACGAAGTCGGGACGGGCCGCTAGTTTATTATATACTTTATTGTACACCTGAATATAACAATTTTGTAAGTAAGGAGATTACAATATTAAAGTACAATGGGGGTAATGGCACAATATTGTTTGATTTGGACTATTTTAGTGTGAAAACAATTTTATACGTATGTTAATTCCAAAACGCATAAAAATACATTTTAAGAATTTTATCTCAGACATACAATTTGTTTATTTTATGAAGTACGTATTATCACACTTTATACGAATGTATGGCTGAGTTACAATGTCATTTTATAATGTTATGGAATTTAATTGCAACTCAAAAAAAGTCATAAAATATAATTAAGTAAGTACCTATAATAATATAAGCATATGAAAGTGTAGTTAATCATTGACTCAAACTTTCAAGGTTGGTCCCTTACCTGCATGTTTTTTTGTTTTTTAATTTAAAAAATATTATTAGGTACGTTATTATATACAGATATCGGGAAAAATAATAAAAAAAATCATAGTCAAACTCATTTGTTTATTAAAAAAAAAAAATAGTATGTTGCCATTTGGGTACAATATGCATATAACTATATAATAACTATGTATATACTTATTTATAATGAATGGAATGCAGCAAAGCAATTTCTATCATAGGTATGACAAAGAGCAACCTTGCATTTTGTGCATTCTGTGCGTGAGAAACCCTTGCATCCTGGTAGTTTGCATCTATTTTTAGAAGCACATCTTCGTTCATTATGAGCAATTCCATCAGTCCTAACATCTTTAGGTGGGACAGCTTTCATAGGTCCGCGATGTTTCTTTGCTTCCAGTTCTTTATCAATACTACTGGAAGAGGGTCGTCCTCTTTTGTTTTCGCCATTTTTTTTATAATTACATAAAGCCTCTGCCAATTCGGATCTGTAGTCACCCAAACTAAGGCTTCTGTAGTTTCCCCTTTCGATATTGGCTTTTTTATATAAAACCCATGAGTTTATAATAGCCATATCAATCATGTGGTAAAATAAACGAATATACCATTTTCGACTTTTTATCCTAATCCTATATCTTCCTAAAAAACTATCCATTAGGTCGACACCTCCCATATGCGCGTTGTAATCTTTGATTATTTTCGGGCATAAGATATTGATCGTCTTCTTTTCTTTTTTGTCATATCTGTTTACTGAACCTACTGGTTCAGCGCCGACATATGTAGAAGCTAAAGTAACGAGCTTGTTATCCTTCCAACAGGTCACTGAAATGTCCACGCCTTCATAGTCGGCGACTTGCTCTTCATAGGACCCTCGGGGTACAGAGTCTTTCATGTAATCTTTTTGTGTCGGTAATTTACAGTTTTTACCAAGACGGTTTCTTTGGATCGTACCCAGAGCATAAATGCCCTGACTATCAAGGTAATGCAGTAAGGGAATTGACGTGTAAAAATTGTCAAAATAAATAATGTGGTTTGCACTTCGTGGGACGTAGCGGCACAATCGAATTACCGTGTTTCCTACAGCACCAAGATCTGGTTCGCCTGGCAGATTGTCAAGGTCGTGCTTCCCAGAATAAATTTCAAAGTTGTATGCATATCCTGACAGAGAGCATAGAACGAACAGCTTGAAGCCCCACTTATGCGGTTTATTGGGGAGATATTGCTTCATAAAATGTGCTACTTTCGTAGCACACATTTGCTCATCAAGTGACAACCTCTGATCATATGGGGCAATTCTTGTAAATGTGGTATTGAGATGTTCTACCAGAGGTCGTATTTTGTAAAGACGATCGTGTTGAGGATGACCAACAGGCTTATGTTCTGCATTGTCATTGAAGTGAATTACTGATCGTATTTTCTCAAATCTATTCACAGTCATTGTCTGCATGATGTTAGAAAAACCATACTTTGACCAGTAAGATCTCACGCTGGGATAGTGGAATACAGACATGAATATGATAATACCAAGAAACTGGCGAATTTCTAACGCATTTACAGGGGGACAGTTGCTAATTGCCTTTTGGGTAATATACAAATTTGTCTCATTTATTATTTTGGTAAGTATATCCTCATTTATAATTTGGGAAAAGAATTCAAATGGAGTCTCTAGTTGGGCAACTTCTGAGCAAAGATCTGAGTTTCCTAAAAATTTAATGCGATCCTCATTCCAATCCAGATGGCGTTTTTTCCATATAAGATCCCTACTTCGTGATCTCCAAGCTGCCACACCGATCATACCTGCAACTGGTTGACTAGACGAAGGTCCTGGAATAGGTTCTGTGGAAGGGACTTCATGATGCTCTTCGGCAACTAGGGGAGGGTCATCTGGGATATTTTCATCTTCATGGTAGTCGACATCATCATTCTCCAGCTCGTGCAATAATTCCCTTTGGCTCATATAATAATCAATTTCATTATCATCGCCCATATCATTATCGTCTTCAGATATGTAACCGTCTTCTAATGCTGATAACATTTCCTCTATGTCTTTGTCTAGCATTTTGTCAAGCAAGCTGAAAAATATTGCAAGATTACCCAAAACCCTCCATCACCAAAATCCTCAAAAGCAAGTAAATCATAAGCAGTGAACGCATAATGTAGACTTTTGGCAACATAGCAATTTAGCAAGATATCGCATCATTCCGAATAAATACATAAAAAACTGTATAATATATCGATAACTAACCTTTTTTCTAACTCGACAACAATGTTTTCACTCAAAGTACCACTAGCAGTAATTCGAAATAAAAAAATCAATTAGTCACAAATTGTAATCTGTAGCTTTTTCAACTCTGTTGAAAATAAATACAAACTGTCAAAAAATTCGCGCCAAAACCGAGTTTTTTTTTATTTTATTCAATAATCTGTGGTTACATGACAGTTGTTACGTTTCGTTCAGAATCACATAACTTTCACTCTTTCTATTATAAATTGAAAAACGGTATGATTACATATGGCAACAATATGCATGTAAGGGTTAAGAATTAACTGAAATCTGTGATACTTTTTAAATCTTTGAAGCGCTCTCCGCGCTCGTTGCTAAAAATGAGTTACAATGTTATTCCTTCCAGGTATAATAGAATGTAATTCAGGAACTGATTGCTGTGATAAAATGATTTTCATATATACCCAGGATGAGATTTTAACAGGGATCTTTATGGCAGCTACGCTCACCGTTAAGAGATAGGAAGATTTGTTCTTAGAAATAGACACTGGAATCAGATAGCTAATTCCATAAAGGTTTCAATAGCCGCGTTACAATTTGATAAGATGATTACGTTGCTATTTGTCGTATGTTGCCGCACTGCAATCTGTCGCCCATATTTTCTATTTCTGAGCTGATGGCGAATAGCCGATACGTTCGATAGTTTACATCAGAGTCTTTAATCAAAAAGAGTCGTCACGCTAGCTTTATAAAAACATATATATAAGTCCATGTACGTGGGTACGTATGAGATTGTAGATTTAATTTCAGTCAGCCAGTAGCAAGAACTCATAGAAATAGTACAAGTACTGGAACGTTGAATAGTGCCGTAAAGCCGGTCTGAGAATATTTAGAGGGAGAATACTTTTTGGTAGCCGTGTCCTTGTCTAATAGGGTAAACATACGTTTTAGTTAAAAGTAGGACATGATAGAAATATTTAATTATGTTATGAGAATAGTTATCGGGTAATTAACTACTGATATCAAATAGTAAGAATTGCTTGTACAAGTACTGGAACGTTGAATAGTGCCGTAAAGCCGGTCTGAGAATATTTACGACGTTACGATACGTCATAAACATTCGTGATAGGCCCCCAGGTACGTTACCATAAGCAAGAATGAATAGTACAATAATTCTATCGCATTTATGTCTAATTTTACGCAACATACTAGCTTGTTTCATGAAAATCTAATAATACTAATTACTATATTAAAAAAAAAACGGATTTAACGTGTAATATTTGTTCAAAGTTTGCTTACGTTATAGTTACGATAAGTCAAAAACATTCACACACATTTCACATTTAGGGACTTGATACAGCAAGCGCCCGCGCGCCCCTGGAAGCGGACGGGACGGCTGTGAAGATAAAATGTACCTATATTGTATGGCGCTCTATGGGCGTGCAGCGGGCGCTTGTTGTATTTCGTCCCATAGAGCGCCATACATGATTTTGTTTGTTTTTATACGCCATTATATTAAAGTCCTGTTTTCCGTTTACCTCCCAGTAAGCGTGGCGGTATAACTCCGGGAGTAAGTTTTCTTATATTCCAATCAAGCAATAGAAGAACCTAAGTAGGTACTATAGAAACACTATCAGAGTTCAAATGGTTGGTCTTATAAGTTATATACTGTCTCATTGTCGTTAGGTCCTGGGTTTGATTCCCTCGACAGGTAACGTATTGTTTAGGTACATTATGGTTGTGCGACGAATGCCCCCTAGCATAATCCCTCATTCACCGTTGACTTCACCCATGCGAAGAAGAGTGACGGCCTATTTTTAACCGACTTCAAAAAAAAGGAGGAGGTTCTCAATCCGACGCATGTTTTTTTTTTTTTTTTTAATGTTTGTTTCCTCATGACTTTCGACTGGGTGAACCGATTTTGATGATTCTTTCTTTATTTGAAAGCTGGTGCTTCCCGTGTGGTCCCATTTTAATTTGGTCCAGTTCTGAAAATGGCATCCATGAGAAAACCATATAAGTCTTAAATTTACATTAAGTATGTGTCTCAAAATAGAAAAATAAAATAAACTTTAAAAAAGAAGTAAAAACCGACTTCAAAAAACCAAAAAGTATAAAATAATTTTCTTAAAAAACTTAATAGCTTCTGAAGTCGGGGCCACTGCCAAGCTAGATGTATTGAAGAATTATAGGCCCCTATTGGCTATTTGAATGGGTAGGTATGGTATTTACTTCAGATAAGAGATAAACAATCACGATTTTAGGTTTATAAATAAACACAATATTTAAATGTTTCAGCGTTGCCCTCGGTGAGTCAACAAGTTTAGTGTAGTGAATGTTACCTTTATTTTAGTCACGAGACGCATCGAGTTGTGGATGGATTGTCCGTTTGAAGGGACGTTACACAAATCTTATGGACAGGTGGCCGCCCCCGCCCTATAAAATTTGCAAGTTTAGTGCGCATGGAGCGGGTGAGCGACCACGTTCACGGTCAGCGTCGCGGAAACACCTACAAACAACGGCGATCAAAACCGCCTTCGCACCGCGCCGACAGCTTATGCTCGCAGGTGAACCACGATTAACCTCTCGCCAGACGGCCGTTAGCCGAAATGACTATGTCCGCAAGTGATACCATTCTGGTTACGAATACCATTCAGACATTTTACGGTTACCGGCAACGCGACAATAAAAACTGTGACGAACTGCAGACTTTTCATGTTGTCCCCATATGGTTTCTTCAAGTCACTATGTTATTTAATTTAAATCGAAACTTGCACTGTTTATAAGGTAAGGTACTCGTATCAATGGATCAGATAAATTAGAATGGTACCTGCCTAATTTAAATATAGCTTATCTTCACTTCCTCCTGAGGAGTGACAATTTGAGGGAAAAAATCGGACAACTTTAAAAAAAAAAGCCTAATCACTGATAAATCGGCGGAATTTTATAAAAAAATAATCTTAAGGCTAATTATTATCTATTGAAAAAATATAACTTTCGCCTATATTATAAGGAAGAAAGAGTTGTGTTACAGGGTTATTTACTAATATATTTTTGTATATGTCCTATAACGCCAGCATTCAGGAAATGGTGTCATTTGAAACCAGCTACTACTTCTTTTTGATTGAATGAACAGGTACAGGTACATTGTGCTTTCCGATAATATCACTGAGCTCATTAATACAATGGATGATATATACATTCCATGCAATTTTTTTATGGCAACTGTATGCATGATATTACTTCTTATAAAATCCACCTCCATTTAAATAATTAATCCAACAAAAATATATATTAATCGAATGAAAAATATTGATAGGTTTTAAAAAACTCATAACAATATGACATGCACATTACGAGTATAAGCTAACGGGATAAATAGGTACATTACCTCTTTGCTTACCCATAATATGAATCACAACAATTATGTAGGTACATCATATTATGTAAATAACCGAATTTCGTGTTTCGAACGTAGTCGTGTTACAAAGAATGTTGAACTCCGTTTGAACTAAGCGGGTTCTTTATCCGAGGTTTGAGCCATGTTTGAACTTAGTTAAGAAGCCACAGTATGAAGCCATCAAAATCGCATCGGTAAAGCAGCGCTGACGGTATTTTGTATGTTTGCTTAGTTGAAGGGGTTATTAATAACACTAGGTACACGATAAATTGGTCTCGATTGATCGGGTGATCGTGGCCCTACTTTGTATTTACACGTAGTTGCAGATCGGGCCTAAAAGTACGCGGTTGATGTCCCCCCGATCAAATCGAAAAAACAAGGAGAAATCACATAGCGGAAAAACTGAATGAGCAGTGGCAAGTGTAGACGGACACCACTCGCGTCACCTCGTGTTACCATAGACATTATACTACTAATGTGTTACTTCGCCTCGCCTAACCTCACTCAAATTTTATTTTATTTTTTCCTTGCAATTAAAACGTACGAAAAGCTTGAGCATTTGTTATTACACTTTCAGCTCCATTACGCCCTCGCCTGTGGCTTGGGCCGCAGCCCGCAATGCAGCCTCACACGGGGCAGTTAATATAATATTTTATCTTCCACTATCTGCGCAAACAAATTAATAGTATCTGTAGATATCACATACGGAATGACGGAACATATACGATAATACACAAGGTTCTACATTTTAGTCACGATCCCTTTAAGGGGTTATTGTACTCATCATTATGAACAAATTTTACTATGGGACCAACTCTGACACGTGCCACGGGGACGCCCTGCGGAGAAGGATTTCGGAAGGAGGAACGAACGAAGGAAGAAGTCTCGCATTATTTTCTCAATCATTGTATATAAAAAAAAAAAAAAAAATTGGTGTAGCCCGTACGAAGACTGAAAAGTAAATGTTAGGTTTTAATATATATGTATATAGTTACTTACGTATTATATTATATGTATGGGTTGTTATTCTTTCATTTTACTCATTTTTTAACATTGACGAATGATGCTAGTTTCACCGAAATGGCGTCAATAAAATTTATACTTAAAAAAGTAAAAACCGACTTCAACAAACTAAAACGATTTTTTTAAATTTCAATGGAAGTCTGTTTTGTTCAAGGTTTATTTATTAGTATGTAAAAAAAATTGTTTAGATACTTTATTTTTCTATTTTGATTGGCATAAACAATACAATACTATTATATTGCATTACAATTGTATTGTTTATGTTTATACATGTGATTACGGTACGTCACACGTTAAGGGGGGAGGGTTCGACGAAGTGTGACATCTGTATGGCAATTGATTTAATATATATAAAAAAATAATTTAAATGGAAATAAAACTAATTGCGGAACTGCTGTTTTAATTTAATAATTTCTAGATGTAAAATTGCAAAATATGTGACGTCACACTAGGGTTCACAAATGTGATCAACTGTGAAAAGGACGGGGGAGGGGTAAAACAATCACGAAATTAGTGTGACGTACTTTGTGGATGATCCCTTACAGGAATCGCGAGTGATTTGCGGTAATCCATTGAAGAGTTCCATTGTCTTCACCAAATTTAATTGGTCTGGTCCCATTTAAACCTCGGAAGAATACTCTTTCGAACCATAAAGAATTATTAAAAGCGGTTCAAAATGGGAGATGATATCGATGAAAAAATATACCATAAAATACAGTCCCATTGAGAATCTCCTCCTTTTTTGAAGTCGGTTAAAAAGTACCTAAAGAAGTAACTAACTACTTACCAATGTAAGTTAGGTAGATTTTGGATGAAAGTGGGTTACGGAATGAAAACGGCGATGGAAAAAATCTTATAAAATTGAGGAAGAAATCATCATTGTACTCGTAGGTGCCTTGAACCTGTTGAATTTGAGGAATGATTAAACGTTTAATAACATCGATCGATAGAACTGTGATTGAAGTTTTCGTAACAACTAATTATGGATAATTGTTCTTCTGTTTTCGACTCGACACGTGCTATCACATATCACATGGCAGTCGCTTATATAGAGCGATTAGCTAGTCAGCAAGGCTGCATAGGGTGCTCCAGACAAGACGACCAAACATAATCTGTAAATTAAATTATTTGTAATGTTTTGTTTTTAACGTCAACAAGAAATCAGTCGCAGGCCTTGGGTAAAAATTGCCCGTAATTATTTTGTAGCAATACAGGTTGTTGAGTCAGTTAGCGAGCAGTGGTCGCGCGGGTTCGTCGACCAGCCGCCGGGCGGGACCGTGGCAGCCCGTCCGCCCGCACTGCGCCACGTAGTTGACCGATTACCAACATATTGCAACTCCAACACTCAATGAAAACTTACAATTCATGCTCGTACGCGCTTGTTTAGTAAACAAACGGGCAATGCGTGGTTAGATAGTCATAGGTATTTACAAGTTTCTGCAGAAGATCAATCATATCGTATTCAGTTTAGATATATAAACGTCCGATGGATGGGTAAAAACAAATCCCTATTTAAGCATTTACTGCAATTTTTTTAAACTTTTAAAATTATTTTCTTGGTAATCTGTATTGTATCAAATCAAGATCTAACTAAATCGCTAAATATAGGTACACTTTTTAATTATTTTTTTAAGAACTATGTATGATAACCTTGTCTTTTTAACCTACTTCAAAAAAGGAGGAGGTTCTCAATTGGACTGTACGTATTTCTTATATGTTTGTTACGCGATTACTCCGCCAATTGCAGACCGATTTAGAAAATTCTTATTTTTGTTTGAAAGGGTACACTCTCGAGGTGGTCCCATTTAAATTTGGTGAAGATCTAATACCTTTGGAGATAGACACTGGAACTCTTGAATGAATAACAGCATATTAGCGATTGCTGTAATGCATGTTTATGTATTGTTTAAGCCACTCAAAATAGAAAAATAAAACAACTTCAAAAAAAGTAAAAACCGACTCCAAATAAAAGTATATCTAATTTTCTTAAAAAACTGAACAGCTTCTGAAGTCGGTGCCTTTAATTCTTCAATGCAAACCTAGCTTGGCAATGGCGCCGACTTCAGAAGCTGATAAGTTTTTAAGTAAATTTATTATTCTATACTTAATTTTTACTTTTTTAAAGTCGGTGTTTACTTTTATAAAGTTTATTTTATTACTATCTATTTTGATTGCTCAAATAACGTAAACTACGAGTTATAACTACCTACTTGTCATAATTTAGTAGAAATATCTACGAACTAATCTATGAAAGATTTTGTGCCTTGTCTTTACGAGAAGTTACGAGACCTACCTCTTCTCCATATGAATAATACAAAAATATAATAATACCGTTAACTAGACGTTACTTAGAGTCAAATTTAATGAATTGTAAAGCGGCCTGCCAATTTAGCGTGTGTATTGTGGCGGAGGAAAAGGGGCCGCGGGCCGCGTGCGGTCGTCGACCGAGGCCCTTGACTTGCGCGCGGTTCAGCGACACCGGCTGACACCGAGCCGCGCCGCCGCGCCGCGTCGCTACTCGCTGCCTGCCGCTATACGCGAGTGAAACGCTCATGCTTTGCCTATTAGCGGTTAATAATTACTTTATTTGACATTTATTTATTTAGATATTCATTCAAATTAATTGTACGTTCAGTGTAAAATGTTAATTATTGTAGGAACTGATTCGATATTATTCATCATAAAACAATATTAAAATTTAATTGATACAAATACAAGTTTTACTCTGACTTATATGTGCCTACCCCTATTTAAATTATGGCGGGATGTATGTATAATTCAATAAATAAAATATTATGTTGTAAGCATCGCATCTTTTACGTTCACGTATATGGGTCGAATCAAAAATTACAAATAGTTAGCTATTGACTGCGCATATTTTATATGACACCAGATGTTATTGTATACACATTACAAATTAATATTTATGTATAACTAAGGGTAGATACATTGAACATAACCTAAGAAGGTTAATCTTATAACTTCCTAAGCATGTTCGTACGCTTGTTTGTATACATAATATAAAGTTTCCTATGATGTTCCGGGAGTAGAGAGGAAAAGAGGAGAAAAATAAATGTATCATCGGGTTATCGTCCCGTGCAACGTAGTCATAAAAGTTGAAAGAAGGGGGTTATTGCTGTACCTACTAGTCATAGTAATATTATAAAGAGAGAAGTCCTGAGTCCTGACTGACTGACTGATAATAATCAACGCACAGCCGAAACTACTGAAGCTAGAGCTAAGAAATTTGGAGAGTAGGTCCTTTTTGTATTGTAGGCAAGCAATAAGAAGGGATTTTTGAAAATTCTGCCCCTAAAGGGGTGAAAAAGGGGGTGAAAGTTTGTATGGGAGTCCCTTAATTTTTGAACTGAGCTAGATGAAAATTGGGATTTGGGCTTTTGGTTACAAATAAAGAAATAGTTGTTTCTGCGTTTTTGGAAATTCATCCCTTAAAAGGCGTAATAGGGGTGAAAATTGTTTTTGAAGTTAGAAACGTGAAAATTGAGATTTAGGCTTTTGTTTAGAAATAAAGAAACATGTGTTTGTGCGTTTTCGGAAATTCATCCCCTAAAGGGGCGAAATAGGGGTGAAAATTATTACTGAAGTGCGAAACGTGAAAATTGAGATTTAGGCTTTTGGTTAGAATAAAGAAACACGTGTTACCGCGTTTTTCAAGTTCATCCCCTAAAGGGTCGAAATAGGGGGGAAAATTGATTTTGATGTGAAAAACGTGAAAATTGGGATCTCGGCTTTTGGTTAGAAATAAAGAAACACGTGTTTCCGCGTTTTTGGAAATTCATCCCCTAAAAGGGCGAAATAGGGGTTAAAATTGTTTTTGAAATGAGAAACGATCGATGGTTTAAGAGAAATTAAAAGTTCATTGAAAGTTGACACTAATTTTACATAACCTAAGGACCGCGACGTTGTGATGTACAGGGCGATGTATTCGAGAACGGGAACGCTTTGCAAGAGGTCAAGAATTGATGAATATTAAAAAGTATCTACCGCTAACTTTCTACCTACCCGTACGAAGTCGGGACGGGCCGCTAGTAGATAATAAAAGCGTCAGGCAGGTCAGGCTACTAATCTTTCACTAAAACTGTAGGTACTACTTATATTGATGCTTTGCCTCTGTCACTCAGCTTAGCCCAGCAACCCTAGCCGTTTATTTAGGGCTTAGGGTGTAGAGGGTTCCTCAACATTCAGGGCTCCTTTGTCAAACCTTTCAAATGATGAA
This sequence comes from Allophyes oxyacanthae, assembly GCA_932294325.1. Taxonomy (NCBI): domain Eukaryota; kingdom Metazoa; phylum Arthropoda; class Insecta; order Lepidoptera; family Noctuidae; genus Allophyes; species Allophyes oxyacanthae. The sequence goes on along the minus strand of OW028613.1, from coordinate 10,221,439 downwards.
TGTCATGTCCTCATTTCAAAGATTTTGGCGCCTTCGACGCACTTGGACCGATCACTACTCTCTCTCAACTAGATAGTATCTAGTACATGTATACCATAAGAATCATAAATAATACGTGTATTATTTATTATGTAGATACCCTCAGCTCAACTTGTAAGGATGAACTAGGTGATGTAAACTAAGTACTTATAGTATGTGTTTTATATACAGGCTGCCTTTTTAGTGGTCTAACAAAAGGAGAAAGATGAAAATTGGTATTTAGGCTTTGGGTTAGAAATATGGAAACAAGTATTTCCGCGTTTTTGGAAATTCATCCCCTAAGGAGACGAAATAAGGGGTAAAAATCGATTTTGAAACGAGAAACGGGAAAATCGGTTTTTAAGCTTTTAGTTATAAGTAAAGCAAGAAGAAACACGTGTGTCTGCTTTTTTGGAAATGCATCCCATAAGGGGACGAAATAGGGCGTGAAAATTGAGATTTAGGTGAGAAACGTGAAAATTGGTATCCAGGCGTTTGGTTAGAAATAAAGAAACACATGTTTCCGCGTTTTTGGAAATTAATACCCTTAGGGGGTGAACTAGGAGTGAAAAGTATGAGAGATCCGCAATTTTTTAAATGAGATACATATTTAAGCTATTGGACCAAAATTCAGAGATACGTGTTTCCGTGTTTTTTGGAAATTCAAGTCCCCAGCACGGCAAAAAAGGGGAGATACGGGTTTGTCTACCTGCCGTACTAGCCCTGCAGGCGGTGAAATATGGGATGAAAATTTGTATGTGAGTCCCTTCGTTTTTGAAGTCGAACGTGAGTATTGGTACTTAGGGTTTTAGCAAATTTTTAATGCGTTCTACAGTATATCAGCATTTTTGGAACATCATCTCTTAAAGGGTTTAAAATAGGGTCATCTTTATATTGGCCTATCGAGATCAGGGACTGCAGAGTCAATATTTTGAATCTCGCTTGAATGTTTTTACAAAATGTAGTAGGTATTTTCAGAAATATTAAAATAAACAGTCTCAATTAAAATATTAGAATATTTGTATAATTTTTTGAGGGAACCATGGCTCCTTATTTAATCTGCTCAAATGTTTGGTAACACTTTATAATTGGTTCGGTGGTTTAAGATCTTTGAAAGTTAACATTAATTTTAAATACATAACCTAACTACCGTTACGTTGTGTTGTACGGTGCGATGTATTCGAAAACGGGAACGCTTTGTAAGAGGTCAAGAATTGATGAAAATGAAAAAGTGCCGCTAACTTTGTACCTGTACGAAGTCGGGACGGGCCGTTAGTGTTTAATAAATAAACTCTATCAATGTTATGCACCAGCTTTCTCCATATCTTATTTATAACATAATTCTAGCATATTCTGTGAAAGTCAAATATTAAAAAATTATGTCTCGCTTTTTTCAACCATTTTTCTATTGGATACTTATGACAACACTGTAAGATGCTGATATGTGAGTTATAAACAAATCATGAGGCCAAGTAGGTATGTGGCTATGTAGACTAAAAGCCACTTAGCATTCACAATTCAGCTAACGTCAATGTCAAGCCTAAAGGTGTAAACATTTCGTAATCGTGAAAGTACTTTCTTATACGAAATGTAAATCTGTTCGGTATGTGTGTATCAAATTTCGCACCTCAGCACGGCGAGCGGCAGCGCGGGCCGCGGGCCCGGTATAGGGCACGAGAGGTGGCGTCGCCCGCGCAGCGCACCAGTGAAAGTGGGTTGAATGCAGCGCCATTACTTTCAGTTTCTCTTGCGCGCACGCCCGATCGTGGGCTCGCTACAATAAACATCACATCCCGTCGATTTCTCGCTCTGCTAAATTTCACCTTTTCCACTCTACTATTGCAGTGTAGTTTGACCTGTTGCGATTTGGCCGTAGAAAGCTATATCGGTTTTACAGTAAATTAGGTTACTAGAACTCATTAGAATGGATAATAAACAAATGTTTTTATCGTGGTATTGTTTCAAATATGAAATGTTGATGTTAAATAGCTCAGTAGTTATTCTTAACTTTAATTATCTGTACTTTATATAATTACGTGTAGTTTTCTAAGTAGTCCTTTCTCAAAAAAATTGCCCTGTAGATACTGTGCTAGTACAATTTGTTTTGTTTATATTGAGTAAGGATGTAACATTTACCAGTGAAAGTCTTGCCTTTTCATAGTTATATAATTCAAACGGAATGATTTTGACTTTAAATTATTCAGAAAGATATAAAGTGTGGTAAGGATTGGTGGCACATTGGCTTTCATAGAATATATACTTACTTTACCGTTATTTCATGAAAAATTTATATCCTTCCTTATTTTTTTAACGAATTATTTAAGCTTTTACTATTAATTGTTAGATGGTTTTATACTATAACTATATCTACATATTAGAAAACTTTTCTATTATAAAAATCCGTGATTAGCGTGACGGTGGATAGTGGCCTAGAAAGTTCTTACTTTCGACAGTTCCGCCCGCGCTGTTCCGTCATTGTACGCTGATCTTATGCCTAAAGTCCGGTTCACATATAAAAATAGTGACACTTTTAGAGTGTTTTATGTCACTATCAGAAGTGTTAGTTTCATATTAAACGTGGATGGATAACACTTGTATAGGTACGTTGTATTAACTACCTATAAAAGTAAATAATACGTCGTGTATCAACCTTATCGCTGTTTGCTTAAAAGGGCTCACCATATTTATAGAGTTCTCGAACAATCTACCTGTTGATACTGTTTATTCAGTAAACGTTTTAATCGTACCAAATATTGATTATCAAATAATAAAGCCGATTTGAAAAAAAGGTCTTCTTGTTTCTTTTATTTGACTCGGTTTATATTTACGTAAATTAAATACAAAATCGGCACCAAGTTCTACTAATAAGTGTGCAAAGAAAGGAGGTAATGGATACGTGCTAAGCAGCACGGCAAATGTTCGCCGCATTGCATCCGAAAAGAAATGAACGAAAATGAAAGTGTCCTACTTCCCCGTTCCCTCACCCCGCGCGCTTTCTCGCAATTTTTTCTATCTAATCTATTAGTTACAGTTGTTTGTCAGTTTGCTTACATCCGGAAGCATTTCTATTTGGATTTACTGTATTGAAATCAGAAGCCAATACAGTGATCCGCATTTTTATGGATATTGCCTGTTAATAGCGTAACAAGTCGGTATCTAGCATTTACTATAAATTACAACTTTCACAGTTATGATGATGAACTTTGATTTATGATACAAGAATTATATTAGCACCTATTCTTGTCATTGCCTTTGCTCTTTTTATTACCACGTTGATATTTCGCTTTCTTGTCTGTCCGTTTGTTTGTTTGTTTGTCTGTTCGGTACAAAATTGTTATAATTATTCCAAATAACAACACACGTTGTAACTTGTAACGGGGTTGCCACTGCCAGATCAAATTGCTAAATTGCCGAACATTGAATTGAAATTTTTGTTACCTTTAATTTTTTGGTGAAAGTCATCATGTAGTGAACTTCAAAATTCAACAAATGCATAAAATTCTGCTTTCAACATATCGACACTTAATTTGTTTCTAGCGTCCCACCTTACATATCGCTGAAAACTCTTTCCCATAGGCGTTGCTGCATTGTACCGCCATTAAGTTTTTCTACCAAATTTTTTTAATGTTAGGAATTTCTTTTTCCTTTAAAAATGTTTTCTATGAAAACTAATTTGTGGACGAAGAAGCTTGACTTTGTATTTGTTACAAAGGTTGTTGTGATATGAATGGACGTCAAAAAATCCCGAACCACTCATACTTAACTTCGGTATTTTTATCATATCGTACTCCGAAATACGAATACGAGGCTGAAAGTTCGGTAAATAACAGAACACTTGGCAACCTTGGTAATGATCATGAATTAAAATTGAATCTACTATCGACAAAAATAATTTATGTACATCGTAAGTACTTGTTTATTCGTTACTCTAACATCATGTTCTAATCGGTTTCTGTTGTTGTGTAGGCTCACACCGGCCACAAGGGGCCTAATATCATAGTCAGCCAACTGTGCAGTGGACATAGAAATAGTACAAGTACTGGAACGCTTATTAGTGCCGTAAAGCCGGTCTGAGGGAGAATACTTTGTGGTAGCCGTGTCATTGTCTAATAGGGTAACCATACATTTTAGTTAAAAGTAGGACATGATAGAAATATTTAATTATGTTATGAGAATAGTTATCAGGTAATTAACTACTGATATCGAATAGTAAGAATTGTTTTTTTCCTAGTAAATAGTGAAATATACGGTCCATACAGTGTATCTAAACGTTCTTACAAATATACATACACCCTTTTGGTTATAATTAGAGTCACAGGCAAGGCATAATATATAAATAGGCATATGCAAGGTTACTATATAATAAAAAAGAAAATTTAGAGAAAATTTCGGACATTGCGGAAAAATCCGGACATTTTCTTATACACAGATTACGTGTATAATAAAATGTCATGCGTGAATATTCCGGACATCTGGCAGCTCTAGTCATAGGAAACATTAGATTTTAATATTTTAAGATACAAATTTAATTCCTCTTCTACTTTTTCTTTCTTTTTTCTTTTTCTCTTTTAGCTTTGCGACCATCCTACGACCTTTCTTTATGAGATCTTTCCTATTATAGCAGAAAGGGTAACCCATGCTTAGTGCTGCACAATCGAATATCACTTATTATAATATTCTTGTTTGGCAAACTCAAGTATAATCATCATTCACAACATTAAGCAATAAAACACAATGAATGAAAGTCAAAGCAAAACTTTTTTTAATTTCAAAACGGCATAAAAAGGTCGTCGTCGTTTCGTCAAAACGTTGAGATTCTAGATGCACGGTTCCAAAGTGGGCCGGGTTCTATGGAGAAGAGACCGGCTAGAAACTTAATGGTTGATTGTAATTTTAATTGTGTTGGCATTATAGTTGTATTTTGGGTTTATGTGCTTGTTTCCTCTTGCTTTACTTTCTTATTTGGTGGTTCACTGGAAACTGCAACATCTTCCCATTTACTACAAGATCCTACATGCCCTGATTCACCAGATGTTCCTGCACGTACAGTTTTTTTTTCTTTTTGTGGCTATCTGTAATGTCAAAAATGATCTTCATTATGGCACAATATCTAAGTACAATATCCAATCCAGTAAAAGTTTAATCCATCTAACTATACTAATAGGAAAATATTAAACACAAATAAACAATAAGCAAAGTGTGTGAATCTTAAGTTTGTGCAATGTGTTATACTTTATATTAGTATAAACTATTACAGACCAGACAATTACACACAACATTATACAACAGACACATACAACAACTGATAATTATTAAACATATTACAATAGTACCTATGGTAATATTGAAGGAACTGCTTTAGGTTTTAATTTTATTTTTGCTGCTGTTAAATAATTCATTATCTTTAAAATTTACGCCACAAACACATGCGAACTTTTACACACTAATGTCAAGGTTCGTGGCTGTTATCCATAACACCCTCTGCTTATTATCAGCTGGAATCCTGATAAAAACAAATATGGAATTTTAATAAAGTCTATCATTTTATAAGAGATACAAAAAAACATTATTATCTATTCGGCACAACAAACAACAAATGATTTCAACAAATTAACTTAAACTATATACAGGGTTATTTGTAAAACACCGGCAATGCTTTAAGAGGTGAAACTACTCATCAATATGAACAACTTTTACTACGGGACCAACCATGAAATCGCGAAAAAAATTTCAAACTTTTCATACATTTTGATGGAGCAAGGTTAATCTTTTGTATGAAAAGTTTGATTTTTTTTTCGCGATTTCATGGTTGTTCCCATAGTAAAAGTTGTTCATATTGATGAGTAGTTTCACCCCTTAAAGCGTTGCCGATGTTTTACAAATAACCCTGTATGTATACTTATACTATACTTGGAATCACTCAAATTATACAAAACAATAAATGCATCGAAAATATGCTACGCATTACAGATTATGGAAAACAAATCCAAATTTATTAAAGAACGTAAATTATTTAACTTAGTGGACTGTATGTTATGTGAAACGATCTAAAATAAGTACTTGGAGCAACTATATCCCACAAAATAAAAATATATTGTCACACTACTCAATGAAACTTACCTATGGAACGATATTCCACAACCAGGATAATATTCTCGCTTGCACCCAATCATAACTCAAGTATTTACCATCTTGTCGCCAAAAAATTATTCTAGGCACAAAAATAATGTTTGATCACGTTTATTTCTGAACTATGAAAACCACGAATGTTGACAATAGGTTGACAACTAAGTTGACAATGTAAGCCATTTTGAATGATGTAGTGTTTCCCGCATGCAAACTTCTTTAACTACTGGTATCCAAATATTGTAATAATCAATCTTATTGAATAACGTATGGAAATAATAATATTTAATATAATATTTAAAGCACGTCAATTATAATTTTTATTATGTTTATTTTGATAGCCGTGGGTAGAAGTTTCATTAGTTCTAATATGTATGTAAAAACGATTCTGAAAATACCAATTTAGTAGATTACTAAGTTGATGAGTAATGGCCATGTGTGCGAGAGGGACACCGCTAAATCTCGGGGGACTTTCATGTGGGCACAAAATTTCGTACAACTAATTATAGCAGTAAGCTCTCTAGTTATAGGTACTATGTATTATCTCTATGGCAGTGGATGTGTGACTTTTTCTTAATCCTTCACTGTAAAGAGGCGGGACGGTTATGTTATTTTATGTCTGGTTCATTCTACCAAAATAAAAATTAAGATAAATAATCCTGCCGCTTTTAGTACCTACAATCTAAATTTACAATGTTTTATGAATGTATAGCTTTATGTATCGCTTATAGAATTAGTCCACCTAGACCTCACTTAGCGCTCGATTTTCTATAAGGAATAGAATGGCAGGCAATCACTATAGGAACTTTGATTACATTGCATTATAAATATTCAATTACTAGTCGACTAAAACTAGACTCTAAGAATATTTACGTTTGGATCTTTTGTAGTTTATATAACAATCGCCAGTCATCTCAACGTACATAGGTATATGATATCAGTAGAATGGTGATTTTATAAATTTTTATAAAAGAAAAGAATTTGGTAAGTTTTTCGATGACTTCTGATATAGCAGTAGAAAGTTGGCAAGTGCGGCGTTGTGTTATGCCGTGATCGTCTGCCACTGTCGCTGTCAGTGGCGCGAGAAAGTTACCTTCTTTTATTTTCAAAAACTACTACTTAATGACCTCTGGCTCTTACTGATAATCGTTTGGTATTTAGCTGAAACAGTCGATCGTAAATGGCCCGTTTACACCGATAAGAGTACGAACTATCCCATAAAGTAGGTGTTCGAAATAGTAGTAATGTGGAGGGGCTAAAAAGTAGGCCAGTGATATTATTACTCTGCCAATGTAAACGACCTTCAAGATCCGTAAGTTGACATACTGTTCCTATGGGCTACGAATACTTAATTCTTACCTTTTTGATAATATATTTTTTTATAATGCAAATGCAGTAGGAATTTAAAACGCGCAAAGTTTATATTATTTACTATCTCATAGTAGATGAATAGCGAATGAATGGGTACCTACCGATGTAAAGATAATTATGTGGTCCATGACCGCTTATCGATTCTATTGAGATAAATGCTAGTACTAGTTCTGTAGTTAAACGTTCTATTTTTTTTTTATATTCACCATTTATTCGTGTTATTTATTTATTTACTCGGCTTTAGTAAAGCAAAGGTTCATTGAGGTATAAATATTATAATAATATCTACCTAAAAATGAGTGACGTATTACGTATAAGACTTTAAAAGTGCCAATTTATTATACACCTGTATACAAAACCGATCACCAAGAACTTGGAGTCCAGAAATGGGGAATTCATAACGGGCAGATATAGTATATAACGTAGCTATGAGCAGATACATATTTTATATATTCGGAGTAAAGATAGGTACTATAAAATTGTGAGTCAGGATTGTGACCGATAAGAGACGATAAGCTAGGGGTATCACAATATTGTTCATTGATGACTGAGCTAAGATTCCAATCATGTTGACTTAAGAATAGGTATTTATATATGGTCAAAGATAGCAATCAGTCCCAGCCGTGTTGTTGCAAAAAAAATATTCATGCCTGGCTAGAGGCCCTCTTGTGCCGTCGCTTGACCGATTAAGCAGGGAAGGATCCGTAAGTCGAAACCGAGAAATAAGCGTAAGAAAAATTCGTTTCCATTAATCAGTCCATGTAGAAGATCCGACAGGATCAGCGTGGATAGATACTCTTTTTAATCTTTTCAGTTACAAAAGTATGTCAAACTTCGTTACAGTTGTATGACGAAAATGTACTGTTAGCATCATAATATTCATAAGCGGATGATCATGTAAAAAAAAAAAAAAAATATAAATAATATCATATTATTTCTTTTACAAATAATGACAGGTTTTAAAAAAAATATCTATGGGGTTCAAACGATCTTGCGGTTCACCTGATGGTAACAAGTGATCACCGCCACTCATGAACACCCGCTATACCAGAGGAGTCACCGATGCGTTGCCGACCTTTTAGGATGGTGTTGGGTTGGATGGTTTGGTGGAAAAAGGAGGGACTTTTCTACTTTCCATAATTCTTATCTTCCCCAACAACTTTAACGAGTGTGTTTAGATTCCCTATAACAAGCGAACAAGGAGTGAATATTGCCATAATAATCATTAGCAAAAAGACTGTGTTCGCAGTACATCGTTATTAGCTCATAGGACCATGCTGCTCTACCCATACTTTTGACGTAAAGTTCCTTCACAAGTCATAATCGTTTATCTTTAGCCGGCCCATGGTACGATGACATAATATACGATGATGCATTACAATATAATGGTTTAGGTGCTGAAAGTCTTCATAATAGTAACCATGGGATCTCAAAGGGGAGAATGTGTCAGAGTGTAGGTAAGCTGTTTTAACTCACACATCCACAATTGAACACCATATTTTGCCATTGTTCAATGGTGGTGATGGCCAGCGAGTGAATCATTATTCATTTGGCACCATTCCAACTCCGGGTTTCCATCGAAAAATCCTTAACAGAAAACCAAGTATCAGTAGGGCTCATCTGGAAATTGAATCCAGGAATTGCCCTGTGGTCTACAACTAGACGAATGGGGTGATATTGATGATATTATTGATATAAATTAGACGCGGCGACCAGTTGCCGTAAATAGATACATTTTAATGATAATCTTCATTAGAATGGGCAGAACAACGATATACCTATACCTATTTATATATCAATCAATCAATGAAATTTTCAAGAAATAATAACATTTTACTTAAGTCATACAAAGTCGCATCATTACGCCTACACTTTGTGGAAGAACATAAAGTTGATGAATGAAATGAACCGTATTATTTCCCGTTTTGAACACAGTAGGCACGTAGGTACCTTCATTTCAACCTTTGAGAGATACAAAAGATCGCTGTAGAACCAGGTCGACAACCTCGAGTACGTTACACGACACGGGTCTTGACATGAAAATACGCCTATTTTCAAAAGAAAGACAATCTGGACCAATCGTATCATTTATAATTTTAAACTGGCTTATACCTAAACATCTATTTTAAAAGTAACTTTATTGTTTACGAGGTTTTGCTTTGCTTTATTGTTTTCTGATTTGACAACTGAATTTTTTTATCACAGAACTCCGTTGGAAGCAGCTGTTTCATGACATTTTTTTGAAGACTACATTTTTGCTACAGTTAGCTGCGGTTAGTCAATTGCATTCAACAGTTTAGTGATGCAGCACATGTGTATGGTGTGTGCGTAATTATGCGCGTGCGACTAGCGGCCGCGCTAGAGATAGCCGCAGGTCAGCGACCGCCGCGAGGCCGACGCCCGCTGACGTAACGTTACGCGAATTCCGACGCCCCCCGCGCTTCTCGCACCGCCCGCCACTCGCGTCGACCCAATTCCTTCGAAGCCACTTCATTTGTGCATCGCTAATTATATAAAACGTCGTTGCACTGTACTGCCAAACACGTTCTATTTCTAATTTAATCGGCGATTTATTTGCGGACAAGTATTTAAAATACGCAATTAAGCAATTTAATTATACGGCGCTGGCAACAAAAGGTTACCGTAACGGTTTTCTTAAACCACACCAATTCATGTGAAGGGAATGCGTCAATGCGGTTCGGATTTGCCCGTGTATGTTGTTTTGGTTTTTTCAGTGTCCATAAATGTGAGTACCTACTACCTACCTATTTGTTATGATTGGAGTTGCGTATAATATATAACCTCTATTTATGAATGACTCTACGTTAATAAGCTTTGTTAATCATAGTAATCAAATTATAGCTATCTAGCTATTTCGGCACGGATCATAGGTAAGTATTGATTCTTCGGGTTCCAATAAAAGATTAATAATTATATTTAATTATCAGAAGTAAAGCAAAATATAAGACAACATCAGAGCAGTTTAAGAGACAACTGATCCCACAGTCAAACCGATTACACGGTTTTGTGGGAATATGACAACTATCATGTAAAATAAATTTATTTCACAATAAATAAAATAAATAATCAAGTAAATACGAATAATAAAACTGAAATATCATGTACTAAAGTAAAAAAAAAACTTAAAGCCCAAGTTCGTTTTTATAGTCTATGGCTTTTGTTGGAAGTATTATGCGCAGTGTAGATATCTATATAATGACTAATTAAATGAACACAACAAAATTAAATAATTATGAATAATGCGTAAGTATGCCTGTTTTCCCAGTTTTACCTAAATTACATGTAATTTATATAACCTAAAAGACTTTACGAATAATATTGTTCTAGTTTTAGCTATTTTTACTTCAGTTCCTACTCCAAATAAATAAATGATTCTTCTTATTTGTTATATTATAACTGCCGGTAAACTTCCACGAGGTGTCCTGCTATAATGAACGGCTGTGATCTATATTGCCATTGTCAGCAGGCAAATAAAAAAAAATCGGTTCATTGCACACCACTCCTACTTAGTTCGTGGTTGCTCTTCCTTGTGGTACCCGGCAAATGAACAACCTCTTTTCTTCTGACGGGTGACGAAGGAGGTATATCAACAGGATGGGTAGCAGCATCCTACCAACATGACCCCTGTACCAAGGTTTTCTCGACCTCTAACCGAAACGTGGTAATTAGGTAATTATATCATTGCCATAGGTATGGCAATGATATAATTATATATTTTTATTTGTAATCACTAATCAGGTATCTGTATAACATACATAGGTACACATTTATTTATATTGAAATACAATAGTATCTTATACAGAGTGTAATTAAATAGTAATCATATTAATCCCTTAAACCACTAGGTCTACTGCTTAAATAGACCCATCCTGGATAAAGATTTTGTGTAAATACACGATTTTTGTTACTCACTGTATAGTAACACTAATACACAGTAATTATTATAGAAACTAAACGTAATGACGATAATATGGTCAGTTTGAACGACGATTTCCAACAGTGATCGTAAAAAGGCTGAAATTTCAAGCAATTTTAACAATTGGTTTTGTATTGTTAATTATAATTTTAATTAAAATTGAACAGAAGGTTTCTTGACCGTTGACGTATCTCTCAGAATTTAGGCGGCAATAGACTGGTGAGCGCCGCGCGGCTCGGCCGGCGGGGCGGGCGGCGGCTCGTGGCCCTGAGTTCGGACTGCAACCGGTATCAACCCTTACCACCGACATGAGTACTTGGTTGGAGGCATGGGCATACCCAGCTTTTAGCCTGGGGGGGGGGGGGGGGGTAAATGAGGGATTTACTTAGGTATAGGCCAGCTATCGGCCGGGGACTCGGGAATTTACTTAGGCAGAAACCAGCTAAATGTATGGAATGCAGACCAGGTCCGGGGGGGGGGAGTTGCCCGTCCCTGCCCCCGGTACGCCCATGGTTGGAGGATTCAAAGTATAATAGTAGAGTGTACCCCACATAGCTTACATAAAAAAATCCTGACCAACATTGTAAAAATTGTATTCATGGACAAGTTTGTTAATAGGTATCTAAGAAGACCTTCTTATTTCACGAACTTTTTGTTTCCTTGTCATGTAAGGCTGCATTGTGTTCGACTGACGCAAGTGGTGTTAACCGCAGTATTGTTGAGTGATGAGTCACACTTTTGTGCGTGTGTGACACAGCCGTGCATCACTGACCAACTGCCTATGGCAACTTGATATACTTCGCGAGGATAGCTTTATATGAGAATGCTTACACATTTTCACCCTTTTTGCTCATACCACAATGCTTGCAAAATACTTATAACTCTAATTGTTTATAAGTATTAGAACTGTAAAAAATCTGTATATAATAAATTCGTGCTTAGGTACCTATACGAAAAATTATGTATTTCATCACGCCTATATCCTTCGAGGGAAGGTAGAGGTGTACTAATTAACACCCATGTCACTGGGTACTGTATTAATAATTTTTTATATTATTATTCTAAACTGCGAACTGCTAATGGGATCAACCTCACAGAAACCCAATAATGGTAATAACACTGCCTCACCTGGACATCGAATGAAGTACTTCATGCTTTTGATAGTCCATCTTGCGACCACGGGTAGGTGTAATGGCCGTAAGCTAAGCGTGACACGATTTCAGAATTCATAAGGAACGAATGTAATACCTATTGACATTTATCATGATAATGATGGTACATTGGCTATTGGTACCAAACATTTTATTGGTTACGATTGTCGAACAGATGCTACATGTAAAATACAGATACAACACAGGCGCATCTAGTTAGACTAGTAACTGACCTCAACCTACTTAGGTAAGGATGCTGGATGATATTGTATTTGAAATCCGAGAACTTGCAGCCCTTGGCTACGGCTATGAGAATGTGACCGGACAGTGCCCATCACAGAACACAGAAAGAGCTGTGTTCTGTAGTGCCCATATACACAAATACAAATACGTGTAATTGGTTACTGAGGTTAGATGGCGTTACAAAAACGCTACGTTATGGATAAAGACACTAAAGTCCAAGTTCACCGACAACATAACAGACGATTAGAGCAAAATCAGCCGTTTATAGGTACATGCATTTTTGTATGGGTATCGACCGATTTCATTTAAACATCTGTTATTTTGTCGGTAAAAATGGCCTTAAGTCCTGCAATTGCGAGTATGATTGGACTAACTAAGCTAACGTTGCAAACGCCTTATCAAGTTTAATCCTGCCAAAGTCAGCAACAGAATCGACACCAGTGTATCTAAATGGTAATTACTTTCTTAAACTCTATAATTAACTACAAACAATACCGTCCTTATTAATTCACTCAGAGAACAACTAAATAGGTCCGTCGCACTAGCTATGAGGCTGAGATTGCCGAGAGCACGCGTCAGTGGAGCCAGCGCCGCCACGCCGCCGCGCCGCCGCCGCCGTGCCGCTTCTCTCTGGCCGCGAGGCACCGCCAACAGTCGCGGTTGCCGTCGCCGCGTGGTCCCCATACGTACTTGTCCGAAACACACAAGCTCACCTGCCCTAATATATCGGCGTTATGCATTTTCCCTCTAATTATTTTAAATATAATATATGAGGCGAATGCAAGTTCCCTAACCCTTAGCTCATTGTATCGTACCATACCCGAAACTAAGAAAGGATAAAATGGATACACACCATAATTTCAACCACCATACCATAATAACGCATATACAAATCTTTAGTAAATTTAATCTCTAATATACTTAGTTTCAGAGCCTAGATGACTGCATTACATTCAAGTTGACTCCTAAACAGCACATTATAGGTATATCCGTAATTTTTAACTACCAGAATTTTTTGAAGTCTTGTTTTTCTCCACACTGCTTTTGCTATGGGACCAAAGCCGAAATCGCGAAGAAGAAATCTGCTGTTCTATACATTTAGTTGAGTAATATTGAATTATTTGTATGGATCAGCAGTTTTTCGTTCTCGATTTCAGAGTTGGTCCCATAACAAAAGTTGTGTAGAGTGAGGAACAGAGCACGTTCAAATTTTTTTTCTGGTAATGAAGAAATCCCGGTGTAGAAAGTTATAATCACTTTCATATTTTTGTGAATCCTCGTGTCAGACGGAGCTTGATACCTAAATTACTAGCTTTCTTACAGCTACTAATAATGTATTCACGGAACGTTAGCCCAGATTTAAAACTTAGTCCTAATAAGTCCCTGACTTCTGTGCACCTTACCATCTACAAACCGTTAATACTATAATTATCTAAGGGCCTTGTTCACCGACAATATAACAGACGTTTAAAATGCAATCGGCCGATTACCCATATACAAAAATTTATGCTTAAACGTCTGATTTTGCTCTAATTGACTGTTATTTTATCGGTGAACTTGGGCCTAAGACTGGAGTGTGTGCACGAGAGAAAATGATTGTCACACATTTTGAACTGTCACATTGCAAGATTTTCTATTGTGTCTAATCAATCTATTTCTTGCGGCTGGCGACCGTTTGCATAATAATGAATTAAAAGTGTATTTTTATTACATTATGCCAAACAATTTATCGTGTTTTTTTATAACTTATCATACTTTAATAGTTTAACCGTGAAATGCTATCGGTAGATAGATAGAAAAATTTACTCATAGGAAACTGAATAATCTAGTTTGCACTTAGACTTATTGAGCGATAACGTGGCTAATAAATAATAATACACAACAATACAATTAAAGTCGACCTTGTAGTATCAGACGTTTTGCGTCACCGTATCATCAAATAGTTGTATAAAAACGCCGCGGTCACACAATGTCACCCCCCATCCGGCAGAGACGCGGCGTCCGCGCCGCTGCCGCGCCGGTCACATTCAACATAACAAAACGTCAATTGACACGTCGACCTACCTGTCCCGACCTTTCCAAGTGATCTTAACTTAGGTTAAACTTCTTTATAATAAGATGTAAAATCGTAAATATGTTGGCTGTTGCTCACTCAATGATACTTATGCACTACTTAGCTATAAGTAGAATACAGAAAATGAATGAATTACTCTTACAAACGGATAAACCACGTATCTGATATTAAGGCCCAAGTTCACCAACAATATGACAGATGGTTAAGACACAAATCAGGCGTATAACGGGAACATTTATATATGAGTAAACGGCCGTTTTTATTTTAAACATATTGTTGGTGAACATAGCCCTAAGTCGTTAAATACTAGTTCTTTTATCATTTTGAATATGACAAGATTTGTTCTAGATTACGTAAATCTATGATCAAGTGTGTGTCAAGTGGATTGTTTGTTGGTAAAGCCCATTTTGGGTACAACGAATAACTCGATCTTAAAATTAGGGTTGCACGGTGCACCAGGTGTATCTGTATATCCGGCGACATTTTGGTTTTTCCGATATATCGAAGTCGGCCATATTTATTTGTCGATACATCACATACACATTGTAGTGACATGCTATATAAAAACTTAAAAAAGTGTCGAAAAAGTAGGTAGGTACTTACTACAGTTTCCAAATGAGTTCTGTCGCTTCCGAGAGACTATTTTCTACAGCAAAATCAACGTTCCCCACTTATTGTTTTCTAAATAAAAATCTTACTAATGTTAATTTTAATCATTAACTTCAGAAAGTTAAATGTTGTTAAACATTTTCTTTTTCTTTTTGTTTAGTTTACGTAAGCAACTTTGTTTATGTCTTATATGCAGTCTATGCGTTCATAAATTAACTAGCCGTATCGGTATCGGTATCGCCGATACCTTTCTATAAATATTGGTATCGTATCGACAGAAGCGCGTTTCGATGTAGAATATTCATCAGAGATCAGCATTTTTGTAAAAATTAAAATTTTGTAAATAATGAAACAATACAAGCTAATACAGTAAACAAAAAATATAACATAATCAAGTCAATACTCGTATGAATAGATAATATATGTCAAATACGATCTTGGGTTATGTTTTGCTATATATATTTAGCAGCTTTCGTTGTGCAGAGAAATATAGTGGGTAAACGCAGTCGGGTAAAAACAAGTTGTAGCTTGTACTGTGCAGCAGTAGTTTAAAATTTATTGTTATTATGTAATATGTATTAGTTTGTTAATTTATTGTTGTTGTTTTATATTTGTGTATATTTTTGTATTTTATTGTATGGGCCAAGTTGCCTGAAATAAATGGAATATTATTATTTCCTTTATTTAATTTTTAACATACTTTTATATATTTTTAAATAATTTTACAATTAAATAAAAAAAAGATTATAAAAACATTTAAAAATATAAAAGAGTAGTAGGCCACCGGCATCGGGAACAGGGTCCAAGCTACCGGTGGTCAGGGCTCTAAAGAGAGAAACCTCCTGACAATGCGCGCAGTATCAAGGAGTACTGCTTTCTGAATCAAGCCCTTGATCCAGCCACCTAGCGAGAGCCTCTCGAGTAGAGGATTCGATCCCGGGATCCCGGCCCTATTCCAGTCCCGAAAATTTCGGGATTAAATTTTCATAATCCTGGGATTTTCGGGATTGACGAAAGTATTACTATAATCGTTCAATTTGTTTTCATAATCATAGTTATGATGCTACCTATATGAGAAATGTGTCAGATTACTATTATTATATTATGTTATATTAATTAACACTTGTTATGTTTATGTTACACTAGCGACCCTCCCCCGGCTTCGCGCGGGTGCAGTTTCTCTACTATCCTTACATTAAATATGAAAGTATTATACATTTATAAACCTTCCTCTTGAATCACTCTATCTATTAAAAAAAACCGCATCTAAATCCGTTGCGTAGTTTTAAAGATCTAAGCATACATAGGGACAGACAGCGGGAAGCGACTTTGTTTTATACTATGTAGCGATAATGTTAAAAGTTCATTTAATTTTGTTAAGTAAAAGTTGTTTTTTTACTTAAATAACCTAACCACAGAACAGAAGAAGAAGTAACGAGAGGGAAACCGCTATCTGTCTTTGGTGAACATAACCGTCAAAAATCCCCGATTCCAACAAAAAAAAGAGATAATATAATTTTTGAACAGATTTTCATGAAACATAGCTAAGATGATACCCGATTAATCATAATCATTTACTTCAAGACAACAGAGATCCATCACATAACAAAGTATGCACAAATAACAATAATATAAAATACAATACATTCATTGAAATTCGGCAAAGAAAATAAAATAAAATAGGTACATTAATTACAAAATTCAAAATAAAACATGTCAATTACAAATAAACTAGCTTTTAATTAATATCTGCATTGAAATCGGTCCATCCGCTTTGGAGCTACGATCTATGGCTACGATGCCACAGACAGATACACAGGTACACAAATCCACAGATACACAGCTACACACTACAAACTTATAATACCCCTTTTTTTTGTCGGGGGTTAAAAAGGGATTTTAGTTGGTTTTTGTAGAATTTTTACTTTACTTTTTTCGTCTAATTACACTATGGACATTAATTTGAATTGTCAATAAAAAAGCAGATTTTTATATACCTTACGTAATTTTTTGTCTGCAATCTGAAATCCCGAGATTATCCCGGGATCCCGGGATTGGCTGTGTACAATCCCGAAATCCCGGGATTAGAAATTAGGCCCGGGATCGAATTCTCTACTCTCGAGGTGTTGGTCGAGACTCTTGGCAATTAAGCCATTAGCCGTTACGACTATCGGCACAATGATATTATTATTATTATTTGTGTACCTAAATGATTATTTTCTTCAGTCTACTATAGTATAGTATAGTATTAAAATAACTAAATATAAATCCTATATAATTTTTTTAATGGTTTTTCACGGTTGCCCATACACAATAGTTCATGCAGCATTTCACTTTCCGAGTACTTGCGGGTTTTACTTACGATTATGTACAGCGATTACATTATTGCGTCAAACTATCGTCAAACTAGAACTGTATATAAATGGTTAAAGTCAATTTTCTTTAGGTGAATTTAATAAATGTACTAAAGCCGTGCCCTCATTGGTTTTTCTGAGAGTGGCCTCCACAAGGATGGATTTTCAAATATCTCAGTAAAACGAATCCATTCAAGGCCGCAGCGAGGGAGAGGCATGTGAGGTTTGAACTCGTCCACAGATTTCTTGGGTTGAATATGAACACCCGTATTTGAGTTAATATTTAGTACGAAAATCGTTTATTTTATTAGTGATGCATTGATAAAACTCATTAGTGATAAAATGTTTTTATAGTAGCGAGAGGCAAACAACTAGGCGGACGTCTTGATGGTGAGTGATTAGCGCCGCCTCTGGGCATTAGCAGTACCAGGACTAAACGTGCGGTGCCAATCCTTATACTTAAAACAAGAATATAGAACAGCGCTTTTTGGCTCTGTGTCCGTTCCGTTCAATCCGTCGGTACTCAAATTCTCTCAATTTTTCTCTTAAATTAAAACAAAGTTAGCTCCGAAAATCTTAATTTGGTTTCAATAGAAAAGAAAGTGACAGACGCGATTAGACGCGTTTAGTAAGTTTAGTAGATGTAAAACGTACTGTCAAAATACGCAACAGAATCGACACCATAGTCTGCCCGTAAACTTATTATACTAGTAGGTACCTATATTATGTTTATGAGTCTACCCATCAACTAACCAATTTATATATCTATTTATATGGGTTAGTTGATGGGTCGACTATGGTGTCGATTCTGTACGATTCTCGAAGAAGTAATTTTAATTTTAATTTTAATTTTGAAAACTTTATTTCTTCTCTTCTTTTCCTCTAGTCATCTAGTGTGCATGTGCCCACCAAAAGCACCAACACAATATTGCTTTCTACTATATTCTGTGACTGTGTGCTCTTCAAGCCCATTTAGAAGCTGTATTTTTGCCAGCGAGCCATGGAGCGTAGTATATTGAGATTCCGTTTATCAGACCGTGTACGGAATAGTATATTGCGTTGCGTCAGAAGGCTACATGCTTAACGTGGACCTGGGCTGATCACTTCTGCCGCATGTCGGATGAGCTGTGGGCAAAAGGCACCACTGAGTAGAGCACAACGCTAGACGACGTCGCGGCAGGCCCAGAAGGATATGGCGGGACGAGATAGACACCTATTGGAAGTGTTGACCGCAAAAATCTTTAAACTGAGGGGAGTGGATGAAAGGCAGGGAATTCTTACCTTGCAGTAGATAAATAAAATAAAATAAAATATATGGTATGTACAAAATCCCTATGGCTGTTTTACTTTTACATTGTAGTCAATTTCTGCAAAGGGTTCTAAGTTCTGTCCGTCGTTACGTATAAAATAGATCTATTCTAGTGTGGGCGTATACTAGCTAAGAAAATAAACATGATGACTATGATGACGCGTATGTCACAGCCACAGTCTACAGATGTTAAATTCAGAATGACGAATAATTGGTCACATCCGGCGTTTAAATATTTAAACAAAGTCTAGTCGTGGTCTAGTTCCCCATCTGGAATAGAAATATTTCGGACCGAGTCCAAAATTTATGCGGTATATTATGTTGAGAGAGAATGTATTGTATAATGACTAATGAATGTAGAGTGCGAAGTGGGAGGTTTTTGATGTAATGCTCATTAATCTATAACATATTATTGTATGTGATGTGTTATAGACACGTGTAAAGTTTATTGCGGTGCAGGGTGCACGCGCGACCTTGCCGCATGCGCTTGCGCAGCGTTAAGAGCCGCTGCGCCGGGGGCGCGGAGTGCGGGCCGCGAGAAATGCGCGGCCGCGGCGGTGACGCGCTCGCTTCGCTTCGTTATCAGCGGATGCCGCTTATCGCAAGGTTGCAGCGTCCACGTGTTGCTGACCAGTTTATACGTTGTGCCTTCTTGTTAGCTGCCTTAACTACGTTCTAGGTGAACTGTAGGTAGGTACACTAGGCAAGCAAGGTGTTATACAAATTACAGATTAACTGACATGGATATTTTAGATTTAAGTCAGGATTCATAGTGCTTGTGAAATAAAAAGAAAAATTCCACCGCAAATTCCTAAATTAAATAGACAAATCTTTTATTGTCCTAAATGAAACGCGTAATCCGTATTTAAAGGAAATAGCGAAGGGTCTTGCGAAATCTTGGAATAATGCGTGCTGAAACAGTTGATTGTAGATGCGATGCTGTAATTTCGCTGTTCAGTAAAATCGCGTAATGAGTCTGCCTGTACCTACGCCATAATCTGAGTTTTCCTGAAACCCCTTATGCTATTTCCAGTAAATTCGGTGAATTATTTGGGTCATGAGGTTCCCTACAATACTCAACTTATTATTTCATTAAATAAACTTAGCCTATCGTAGACAGATGGTAGTTACCTACATTACAGTCTGCCTATGCTATGATTTGCCAAGTTCGCCAAGATAGGTACTCTGTTTCCCGCCCTTTGCATCCAGTCTACCCTAGTTTCTACTCTAGGTTTTCGTTGATCCAGCTTACACACACTACAACGCAACGCGCGTTTTGCTCCTGCAGCCATTAATCTTGAATAGACATGGCTTGACCATGTTCACATTGTTCGTAGTAATTTTAGTAAGGTAATTGATATCACGAACACTCTTCTTTTTTTTTTCGATGTTACATTACAGCACTGGCACTGAATCCTAGTCATTCAACTTCAGCTTTTTTTATTCAAAAACAGTAGTATAAATGAAAGTCAAGATAACCGAAGCCGACGTAGTTCCAAAACGTCCAAACGTAGCTCTAACATATTTATGAGTATTGAAGTAGCTGGGCATAACACAGATTATAATTAAAACACTATTATAGAATTGCAAAACTGAAAGTACATAGAACCATCTTTCAGAACATAAGCAGCATTGAATAAGATAAGTTATAAAACTAGAAGCGAATGCCCTCAAATTGATAAAAATTAAAATGTTGTCGTTTCTGGTTTATAATTAGTTAACTTTGGAGTTAGTAATAAAGGCAGCGAGTTTGCAGATTTTTTACAGTATTACTACTATTTTTATCCTGTTTTAGCTAATGGCTTAGAAAACAACGGGACGTTTAAAGATACAGCACACCCGAAACCTGACAATCGAATGGAGAATCAATGTACCTTATCAAAGGTTATAGCGTAAAATTTAGAAGCGTTTAGGAATGAATGAGTAGTTATATTTTCGTTTCAGTGTGTTCAAAGTGTAGACAATACTAACGCCCCGTTACCACGCTGCTCTAAAATCGTTTGTTCCACAAAATATTCTATGTTTATGGTTCCACAAGTCACAACACATGCGAACAGTGCACGCTGAAACTGCATTTTATGCATTCTAAACTATGCTGTTACTGCTACCAAATAGCGTAAATGTAATTAAGTATAAATAATATTATCTACATAAATTGATGGAATATGGGAAAAGTATTTTGCCATTTATGATTCGTGAGATTTTTGCTTCAGATGTTTCTCTTTGGAAATGAAATTGAACCATGCACCATGAATATTGTCCTTTTTCCCTCGCTAACTAGATCTTTAAATGTCTTTAAAAAATATGACCAGTCTCTTAATAAGGTTTTCTATAACTGCAATGGTTAAGGTGGCTACCCTTACTGCCCCGTCTTAAATTACCACCCTGTATTCTTTCAGTTCTGCGCACAGATTAAGACGATTCAAAAAGTGTTTTGCTTGTGTATCTTGCAGAGGGGACTAATTCCAGAAATTCGGTTAATGGACATAGGTAGGCAAGTCTGTTTCTTTTCAAACATAATTTGTTTCAATAATAATACAATATTAAAATTGTAATGGCATTACAAAATGGTACCAAACAACTTGCCCTTCATTGAACATTGTAAAGGTTCCCGAGACGGGATCCGTTGTATGCGTAATTAGTATAACATGCATTTATTTATAAGTGTGTTCACGTGTTCACCGGCCGATATAACTGACGTTTATGACAAAACGGCCGTTTTAAAGGATTTTTAAACGGCAGATTTTATTTTATACAGAAACGTCTGTTATTTTGTCGGTAAACATTGCCCTAAAGAAATCAAAGTTAAGCGCAAGCAATTTTTGATGATTAATTTAATTTGATTCTTGACATCCCATAACGTTTTCGTGTAGTTCAAGGAGACAATTAGATACAGATATGGGATGTTGAGCAAGAGTTAATCAAATCATTATGTATAATAATAATACGTAACGATTTGATGATGAAACCCAGTCAAAACGGTTAGATATTTAAATTTGCAGTCGTAAGAGGTGACCATCGAAATTGGTCGTAGGTAAAATTCCTAGCTGATATGGTGGCTGAAATCCACATATTATAATACTAGTCATCATTAGACCTTTAACTTTACAGACGCGTGTAGTACCGCAAAATATTAGAAGGATGCTCGACAGCTTCTTAAACACAACATTTATGATTATTAGGGGCAGAGTGTACAAATTGAAACGGCTGGGTCGATTTTCATCAACCACCATGGTGAACCTTCTCGAAAATACAAGCTTCAACCGCTTTAAAATCAGTTAATCCGTTTGTGAGTTACTATGCCACATGCATACTCACCGGCACACGCTTTTGTGACAAGAGCCTCAAACTTATAACACGATTTCTTCGGGGTTTAACATGGGCCGAATAATTTGGGATTTAAGTATTTCGGTTAAATGATTCATTTATTCTGCGTTAACAACATTGTTTGTCTTGTGATTCTGATACCTCGGATTATAGATGTGAGTCATACTTTTTTTGTGACGTTCATTCCTTTATTTTTAAATGATTACATATAACTACCTATAAATGCGCTCCAAAAAATAGCTAGTTGACGAGCAATGCTGAAAATAGAACCCATCACGTTACAAGCCATGTGGAACTGTTGTGTTATTTGGCATTTCTATATGTAGTTAGTAATGTTAATAATGGCTTATTGTGTTGATATAGTTAGCAACCGGAGCAGCAGGAGTCGTTCAAGTGTCGTTAGTTCGCATAGCGGCGAGGGCGGGCGCGCTGCCGCGGTCGTCTCAAGATCAAGGTCGTGCGGCAGACGTGCGGCAAGGTCACCTGGCTCCCGCCCCGCCACCCCGCCACCCCTCGCACCACCGCGCGCTCGCCTCTCGTACCTCTCACGCGCGCAAATATTTGCGACCGTCTGTCCTCCGCGACCGATACGCCGAGGTCAGCCCGTCAACAGACCTTGAAGTAATATTATCCGACCTCTCCTGCTTGAAAGACGAGATCGTATTTTTATCGGTCAGTTTAATATTATATCCATAAATTATTCCAGGTGTGTGTGAGGTATCTTCACATCAACAGTAACTGCAAAGTAGGTACTTTGGATATTTAAATAAAAGGTCTTGTGTCTAAATTACTGTAATGGTACTGAACTGCCCATAATCAGTCGCATTAATCAAATTATCACTTTGAAAATTTAATTACTTTGAAGTGACAAGTAATTTAAATAGAACATACCTACATTACTTATTGAGCAAACACCATCTTTTATCATTAAAATAATTGTTAAACTATCTAATTTCACCATCTCACTTGAAAAGTGGCTTAGCTCGTAAAACATATGTTTGTTGAGCTTCAGTTTATTACCTAGTACTGCCTGTCGTCCTTATCAAAAACAACGTGTTTGCTTTGGGGTAACTTTCGAGAAATTTAAGCCAAAAGTTTATTTCAACGATCAACGTGGAATGTAGCAATTACGATTAAAACTAAGACATTTAAAATTGGGCGATTGATCCTGCTAGTAGATCTCGTTTTGCTGATTTCGAATATATTTATGTACTAATACATAAAACTCGATGTACCCAAAAATGTCGGTTGCGTTGTTTATGGTAATGGCGGTACAGTAGCTAAGCTACGGGACTGAAACTCTGTCTTATTACTGTTTGATTAAACCAGTAACATTCGTTCGATCTATTCAATTCTGAACAATAAAGAAAAAATGAATGAACTGAATGTGGAAGGCATTGATTCATCCGGTTGTCTTATACAGCGATACAGCAGGAATTAATTAATTTATTAATAAATGCTTTTAATAAAAGTTATTCGTACATATTGTTCATTTTTAAAAGCTGCATGTGGCGAGCGATCCGGATGTGTGGCCCTCTGTCGTCCGTCTGACTCATTCCCAGATTCTACGAATGTTATTTGCAACAAACATGTTCTACAACATAATAAGTACTTATAACAAAACAAATCGTTCTTACTTAAATAATTTAATTAATTGCATTAACACTTTTGATCAGGCGATATTTACGCGTGGTACTTAGATAAATATAACGAGAATGTTACGCGGGATAATATGTATATCTGGTAAAATGCCAAACAAAATACGTCATGTTTTCTAATTTCTAATATCTTGTTTGTGAAATAGCATATTAGATATTTGTGCATCGGATTTTACTATATCAGATTTATAATTCACTTCAAACAAGCGTCCTATCCCAACTGTTCTAGATGAAAGCAGGCTTAGAGAGTAGAGCAGCGCACTTCCACGTGGCCCAATAAATGTCATTATTCTCACCACAGGGGAGGAACGCTCACAAACTACACTGCAATACATAAATAAAAATATTATTATTTATTATTTAGACCTAAATGTGTTCATTTCACAAATCACATATTGGCTGTAGAGCCTTGTAAATAAGTTTCAGCTTTGTTTGTACAAATGTACATTTTAAGGACACCTTTCATTATTCACAAGGATTTTAAAGAAAAAAACAATGAATGTCCATAAGCAAAGGTCGCGTAAGAATATTGAATACGTTCGCTTATATTCACCTTGATCTACGTTAAGATTTAGGTACGTAATATTTTCTCATAACTGACATTTGCATCAACTACTTAATTGCTATAAAATTATGCACTTCAAACTACTCATCTCATATTTTTGTGTAGTGTTTAATTTAGACTTCGATTTTACGTTCACAGGTTCTAGGTATTGTTTCAGAATCTGTATGGAGTAATATGTATGAATAATGTTCGCAGCTATAATCGTATTTTTTTCATTATGGGTCTGCTCGAGCTCTGCTGATGAGCCACGCATACGCAGCATTGGGGCCAAGGTTCCTATGAATTATGTAGTATATGGTATTATTCGGGCGGGATGTGTGTCAGTGCTCCGATTTCGCGGTCAGAACGTTAATAATAGCAGCTGAAGGTTTCATTCGACAAGAGGAGGTCACTTCTTCTACGGCGGTTTCCGGATTATACATTATAATTCTAATTTAGCTTACAGTGTGTGCTGCTAGCTTTTTGTCCGGTGGCACTTTCAAATAAACCGCTTATTTTTATTGGTTACTGCTATTTCTAGCTTCGAAGTGTATTATATTGTTTGTTCACAAATACAATGATTCACACTTATACCTACCTATGTCTGTATCTCATTGTACTGAAAGAAAATATTATTAATAATCATTTTTTAAAGAATCTCAGTGTTTAGTTTAGAATTTTGATGTATTTATTATTAGTAGGTATAGATATTATTATAAACTAACTATGATCGACACCTGACATGAGCAACCTTTGGAAAGTTGCGGGCTAAACTTTAGGATGTTAACATAATCGCGGGCCGTAAATGAAAAGTGAAACAGATATTTTGTGTAAAAAAAAAATCTGTTTATTTATTTTATACTTAAATTTATAAAATATAAGTAACACTAAATTGACATAAATAGGAATAATATCGTGATAAATAAAGTATTTACTGACAATCAGCAGAAATTCATGAGAATCTTGAGATTGAACTTGAGAAACAAGATACTCAATGTTGGGATCAATCCCACAAATACACGGGCGCAGTGTTTTCCAAATTTTCATCGGTAAGCCTGGTTCGATGCTTTGATTTATTAATTTTCATCATGGAAAAGAACTGTTCACATTTATTAGTACTTCCAAATGCACAAAGCATTTTTCAAGCAAATTTACCGCACGTGATTTTAAAATTTTCCGCGGGCCGGTTCAAATGCCGTGGTGGGCCGTATCCGGGCCGGGCGTTGCCCATACGTCATGATCAACATTATTATTGTCAATTGCTTTACGGGATTATCTGTCGTGATTTGTTGTATAGTACAATTTTAATAGTAGTGGTAACAACCGTGGTCGCGGGACTTATCTCATTACCGTGACCCCGGAACGTAAAGGGCTATTGAAGGAACACCGTGGATTTTAGTCAGTACAAGTCTGACAGTCCCTCCCGCCCTGCCCGGGGTGGGAGGACTCATTTGATGATTTTACCAAGATAAAAAAAAGAAAAAAAAAAAAAAGTGGTAACAACCGTGGAAGATTCAAAAATTGTTTTATAATTACCATCAATTTGTGACTTTTGCCATTTCTCTAATAAGATATTATTTCTTATTTTAGGAAGCTCTCTGTACTTTCACCTTTTATTGTTATTATAAATAGATTTAATTTATTAAAAATTTTAACATCAGTAGCTATGGTCAGCAACAGCGTGTCGTCTTAAGAATGTTAACAAAGAACAGTAATTGTAGAACAGTGGCAAACTAGGACATAATATTTATATGAAAGGCGGCGAGCGCGCCGAACAGTGTCGACAGTCGTTCCCAAATGAGGTCAGTGGAACACGAGGCATTACACTTGACCTCTTTCTGTCGAGTCCTTACCTCCGCCAGACCTTCACACTTTTTACAACGCTTTTACGAGCTAGGTCGAGCCAATTAAGTTTCGTCGAATGGTCGCATTTAACAATGACGCCCCGTTCCGCCAGCACTGGGGCAGATGCAACATGCGGCCCTACGCGGTACGCGCGCTCGCCGCTCGACCCCCACACACTTGATGACTTGACACACATTTGCGTTTCAATGACTATTGATATATTTTGTTTTTTGTTGACCGTCATATGCATATCTTTCATCTATTATTGTGAACACATGTATTAATTATAAAACATTGATTACTAATATACTTTATGTACCTTATTAGTTATTAAGTACTAATATGTACAGGTTTATAATATGACGCAAGTTTATTGCTTATATACGTAAGTAGATAGGTAAACTTCCGCGATTTTACGACGTATTTGCTAACAGTATATCATGTTCAATAAAAATATTACATGTATATATCTATCTATAGATGACTGACGTGCGTGGGTTACTTGTCATCTCAGTAAGACCAATACTGCCCCTACTTAACAAAGCAGATCTCCTAGTATACTACTAGTATATACCTACATACTACACTTCTGAAGTAAATGTGTATCAAATTGATGTAGGTTATAAAATTAAAATTAAAATATACATAAGCAAGGTCAGGGTAACCTTAGATTAAGTATATTTTTATTATTTTAGCAATAATAAGATCGCAAAGACAAACAAGGAAGTGGTCGGCTACGGTATTCAGCGCCACATTTACTTCAACGAGGTAGATATATTATGTAGATTATAATATACATATTTGCTCATATTCTCTAGTCTTCAGGGACAACATTGTCACTTTGTATTACACAAAACAAATATCTATTTACAATATGATGAAAAATTGTTTCTAGGAAGTACAACTGCGCAAGCACAACTTTAGGTATTATAACTATGTACCCTGATTACAATGACTCCAGTCTTTTCTGTAATTTACAAAGATAGGTACTTCCTAAATAGATTAGGTAGGTACCTACTTAGTTTGCAAATTGCAAATGTTATCTTAAGGTTTATAGTGTCTTTTTTCTTGTGCCCCCCCTCCTAACGTGGATAGGTATATGCTATGGCGCTTGCTACTAAGAAAGCAATCATTTTGCTATCTTGAAGATTATACAGTGAGCATGTTCTTTTTTTTTGTCACATGAGGTAGGCACCTACCTACGTACAAATAATATTTGTCGGGCGCCTATATAATATTTTAGTGTATATAAGTAGGTACTTAGTATTGTGAATTCTGTATTCATGGAATAAAAGTGGGCCAGTGTTGCACTACCTGATAAATAAAATTTGACGAGGATGGAGTTGTGACAAAGAACTCGTTCAGTGTCTTCCTAGAACAACACTTTGTTTGTACAACATACAAAAAGCTCTTTCATAGGCAGTGGGAGTTAGTTGGTGACACTTTATCGCTTCCACAATTATTTTTTAGTTTTTTGTACAATATGGTACGTATCTATATTTTTTGTACATTGTATGTTTTATAGAAGTAGAAAATTATTTATAACGTTTGATGAATATTATTCGACAATGGTGGATTATGACAAAAAGAACGTACCTTTCTGCTACATGCAGCTTCTAGAGATGCTGTTCACTGATGCAACTTGGAAGTTTTCTAGGCATATACCTATAATCATAAGAATATGGCCTTCATGATTGTCACGAAAGTGATCAAAGTAAATCTGCCTGTGGTCATAGCTTTAACAAATATATTAAAATACGTCCATAGATATCCGAATATCATAAGTATAATCACACTTTCCATATTATTGTCCCCTGACCGTTACTACTTGTGGTGGTTAATTTATGTATAAATATAGGTACTATACTATTGTAAAATATACGGAATGTATATAAGGAGGAAATATAATGTAAGTATTGCATCTGATGGGCTTGTGGTCACATGTATACGCCGAAGATCGATCGATTGGCGACACGTGCTTGCTGCGATCATATCTGATGAGCGTTCAAACATCCGGACCTCTTTGTGCTTCGCTCGGATACCACGCTATTATCCATCCATGCAGTCGTTACAGTTCAGATAGTCAGAAGCTCGAAAATTTTCAACCGGCCTGTACATGAACGGTCATGGGTTTCGACGGTCCGATGGCAGTGGCGTGTGTACCTAATTCAGCCTGGATCCAGTGTGGAAACCATTCCCGAAATATTTGGGAAAAAGCTGAGTAGGTATGAGGAGTAATTTAACTGTAGCTCTCGCGATTACGTGAAAGTGCCAGCAAGAGGATAAAATATGTTTAGGCCGTGTGCTACTTATTTAGCGATACTTAGTTATAATATTGAGTTATTCAATACAATAATGTATAGAGAACGGTTTGTGAATAGAGGGAGAGCGCCAGCCCTGGTGGTGAGTGCGTGTGATAAGACGGCGAAAGTCAACAAGCGTTAGATAACGCGGAGCGCTGGCCAGAGCCGCGCTCTATCGTTCAAGATTAAGGTCGTTTCATCGAATGTCACAAGTCGCGCTCCGAGGGTATCACTGTTTATAATAGAATTCCAAACAAGACAAGTAGGTTTTGTATTTTAAGGACAGATAAACTCGCCATAATTATAACAAATTATTAAACGATTGTAGAATAGAATAGAATAGAAATAGGTATGCTTTATTGCACACCAACATAAAAACAAACAAGAAAACAGAGTGTAAATCACACATGCACAATGGGCGGTCTTATCGCTTATAGCGATCTTTTCTAGACAACTTTTGGATGGACAAAAAGTCATGGATATAATGGAATGGGGTACTCTGTAGTGTACGCGTTTGTAATATATTATTTATACGTATTTTATTATAATACGATAAATCCCATAATAGACAAATAGGCAACAAATACAGAATAATGCATTATATAAATATAATACATATTAATATTAACATAATTATGCCAAAGAAAAATACAGTGTACCTACGTTGAAAGTAAAACATCAACAAACTAAAGAAAAAAATTGTTAAAGGGAAAGATCTGGAAGAGATTGAGTATGGTAGATTTGAGTATTACGTAAAAAGTACCAAGTTTAGTCATGCAAAATCCTGAGCATAATAATATATTACAGTATTGTGTAAAGCTGGATGAGTATATCAATGCGAAAACTTATGATCATAATAGTAGTTGCGTACGGTACTGATGGCCATACTTACTGTGTTTATTGGTACTCTCAAATTAGACTACAAGGCAGGACCTATATTAACAAAGAGTTATTGCTAATGTTAAGGTTAAATATTATTGCTAGTCGTTATTTTACATCAGTTGGCTCGTAGGCTGCAGTCAATACAAATATACCTTTTGAGTCGTCGCTACACGGAGTGTACGTTCGTTTGAGCCTGTTTATATAGTAAACGAAAACAATTGAGGGCTACCTTGCGAATGTTTAACAAACGGTGTTGCGCAACAAAAGGTGAACAATGGCGGCAGGGGTGAAATATTGCCATAATAACGGACGACAATCGAGATCGGCTCGCAGCTCTCTCACATGGCTTACACTTGCGTAAATAATTACGGCAGCATGATTAGATCATTCTGTTGGACTAGCCTACCCACCACATCACGCCTATAAAAATTCACGATGGATATACCCATTTGCGAAGATTTTAATGTTACATGGAGTCGAGTCTACAAGATTAAGCCACAAGGGGATGAACAAATAATTACGAGATGTCTTTATGTTCTACCATTGTTGATATTATCTATTCCACCCACTAGAAAATTTATATTATGGATAGTTAAATTTTCTATTTATGGTAATGAACTCGTAAAATTGATTTACTGTAGGCGGAATATCTGTGGTGTATGATTGTACTTAGAATTTTATTCATAAAATGTAGAGCTACTTCCTGGACATCAGTGATGGGTTTCATATCAAGTATTCCCAGTAAAAGTACCGCACTGAAATTCTTCGAAACAATTCGAGTGTTGCTATCGTCATGCGTTGATTAAAGCAATAAAGTGTTTGTCTGTCTGTCACCGATGAGTCAAGGGATCACGTGGCGACAGATCCTACTTTCGACTGTGACATATCCCACATGATTAATTTATTGTTATATTTCGTCACACACTTCCGCGTCTGATATTTAAGTTAAACATGTACGATTGTCGTAAATTATGCCGCTTTTGTATATATTCCACAAACATAATATAATAATATACCTATATGCATACGGCCTTCAATATTTTCCGCAATTCGTAATCTTGTGAAGACGATTGTTTGCTAAGTATGTTTCATAAAGTATTATGGTGATTATAAAATACCAGAAATCATAATTACTTAAATTTTACATAAGTAGTAGTAATCTTTTTGTATAAACATGATTAATGGTAATGTATAAGAAAACGCTGGGGTCACAGCGAGCGGTACATGAGAGGAGGGGAGGGGGAGGTGTGTGTGCGTCGTTGTCGAATAATATTTTTTCGCACACACAAGGTCGAGGTCGAATCGCTTGACTTCCTAGATCGGCAGAGAGGGACCTCGCCCCGCAGTCGCCGCGCGCCGCCCGCCGCCGGTTCCTCCGCCCGCCTCAAACACAATGGATATAAACACTGCCTTTACTTTACAAACTTATTTTATACGTGATCAACAACCCAGAAAACAGGCGACGTAGATATCTATTACTTTTTCTGATTTGGATTCAGGTACAATAGCGTATCAATCATATAAATATTGTGAAAATATTATTTTACATACATACAGTCATGAGTATTATAGCTATTATGATGTCACAATTATTTGTATCTATGAACAAATATTTCGGTTCTACAAATATACGTTACGTAGAAATGTTTATCTTGCTGATATTGCTTAAATATGATTTTGGCGGTTCCTCATCACGTGTAGCTTCGCGTTTACACAACAATCGCGAAATGTGTATGCGGATAAAAATATCCAGGGTCAGGCTCAAGGTCTCTCCGCTTTTCTGATTAGGCGATAAGAAAGAACAATGTCAACGCAATTTGGAACTTTTGTGTTTGTTAATACGTTTCAGTTTAGTTCAGTTCTAATAATACCTATCTAAATAAATAAAAAAACAATAACGGTATTTGCTGATATTTTTTCTTGTCCAAGGTTAGCTTTAGCTAACACGTATGAAAACCATACTTGTAGGTACGGTCTATACAGGGTTATTTGTAAAACACCGGCAATGCGAGTAGTAGCGAGTAGTTTCACCCCTTAAAGCGTTGCCGGTGTTTTACAAATAACCCTGTATATTATGTTTACTGTGACAAATGTGGAGTACAACATTTATCATACTTAAATTATATAATTTAGACAATTCTTAATTATTTATATCCATGTATAAAACAACACGACCAGTCTAGTTTCTGAAATCTTGAAATTCTCAACCTTCTAAGTTTTTCTTAACAGGCTCAAAGTAAATCACAGTGGTAGGTAAGCTAAGATACGCAGTAGAGCCACTAGAATGACATCTACCTAACACTTAAGAGAGAAAGACAAAAGGCCTTTAAATAGTTCCGATCAAGAAATCTGATTTAGGAAGACTGATCTACATTCGTCCTTTGCATTAGAGTCGACCTTACACGTTATTCAATTTTATTCGGCATTATGGAATTGGAATATGCTCGCTAGGTGTGTGAAACCTCTAACCAGGAACGTGGCAGCCGCAGCGACGTGTGGCCTGGCGCTGCGGGCCGGGTGACGGCGCAGGCCAATGTCATGCGACCTTGTCATATGTGACATTGGCGCGACACGGACGCTTCCTGTTATCTCATTTACGATACTTCTCGCCACTCGCGAGCGGCATTAATCATTATTGGAACAAAGAATGACCACTCACGGTAATTGTAATTAACACGCGTTGACCTTGACGGACTCATTATCTCGGCCACCTCGGTCACCATACTATTCTACGTCACAAAGGACTTTATTAACTATGTACGTAAACAGGAATGTTTTCCTCGATCATTGTTTTTACTATGTATATGCTTAAGTTGAAGTCGGTCAACTAGGAAGTTGTTTGTATTCATGCCCATAAAATATTGAGATTACGACTGTGATGCAGGCATATTATTTTTGCATGCAATATAGGTATTGTGTAGCACTAGCAATATGCCTTAAAGAGAAATAAAATAGTAAAGTACTCTCCCGGCCTGAGAGTAATATTAGAAGGACGAGGCGAAGCCGAGTACCTCCGAAGCGATTCTAAAAACTTTTTAACTAAACGAGGCCGTTAATTGCTATTTTGGTCGAAACTTGTATAGTAGGTACGTTTCTCTAATTTGTGAGGAAACAATAAACAAAGTAATCCAAGAAACATTACAGTAATCTATATAATAAATATCGTGTACCTAAAAACATTTACTTTATGTTAGTTACTGTGTACTTAAAAAACCTCGCTAGCAATCCAAGAATATTAAAAAAAAAAACTGTGCAGCAATTTCTATTAACGTCCTGTAGAAAATTGCTAGCGTGTTATTTCGTTGCGTACGGAAAATAGCTGATTGATGTTTTGTTTATTTTTAATTATGAAGCAATTTCCGAGTTTGTAGGAGAAAAGATTATTTAACATTTCATTAAGTGATAAGGTATCTTTCAGAATAATGAAGGCACATCATAATTTGACAATATTCATCCAAAACCACACGTTTCTTGAATAGGAATGATAGGTTCGTTTGATAAGTTAATAATATATTATAGAGATTTAAATGAACATCCAATAGTAATAAAAGAGCTAGCCTTGATGATGGCATGTCGTAGAACACCATAAACGTTTGTCTCGGTTGAACTGAAGGCCGGATAGAAATCCAATTGGAGTGCCACGTGCCCGAAGGTAACGGAATAAACCGGGAAAATAAAATAAATGCTGTTTAAGGTACGACGAGACGTCATAGCAATAAAGAGTGCGCAGTGAGCACTGCGCAAACATGTTTACCCGCGCGTTCTCAAAGTTCACAGCCCTGCTAATGACCAATGTGAAACATTGTACTTTCCTGCGAAGGTCCCCTCGAGGTCACTGGATGTGTTTATTTTTATATTTTTATTTAAGCATCGATTAAATACAGGGTGTTAAAAAATAGGTACATCCCGTAAACCACGCGCTATGGGACCAACACTCGAAGATCAGAAAGATGTTCTTTAAGTACATTTAGAGGAGTAATATTGAATTATTTTATACCAAAATTTGTATGCTTATCAAAACATATTATAATGATACTCTACTATTTTATTAACATATGGTTAATAAAATTCTATTGCTATTTGTTTATTGGCTGGCTATTGATTTTTATGGAATAGCTGGAATATTTTTTCGCGATTTCTTGGTTGGTCCCATAGTAAAAGTTGTTCATAATAAGCAGTAACTAGAACGCGTGTTGTAAGGGTTTTATACGATTTTTGTTATACCCTGTATACATAATAATTTTGTGAATACATTCTGAGAAGTAATACCGAGTAGGTACATAACGATAAGCGACTGACTGACGTACTTAAAAGTAACAAGTAAGTAAGTGTATAAGTAGTGGGTAAGTAGGTAAGTGTATAGCTTAAATATACTACATGTTCCAAAAATAAGGTCAGCAATACCCCATGAAGAAAACTGAACAGTTGCGTGAAATCGACAGGTGCAGTGCGCAGTCGCACAGCACCTGGAGTCAACTTTCAAGTGAACGAGTGTTGCCTCGTTACGAAGAACTCTGATAAACGACTACCAGGTGTTTTACGAATCTGAAACTTTCAATAATTATTATATGATGTGGTCTGTATTCACGTGGTCAGCACGCTTGTTGCACTGCTTCAAGTTTTAATATTGTTGCTTGCCTTTATAGATTATACCATAGATAGGGAAGCGAATATATTCTAAGTCTATGGAATACACGATGAAAAAATTAAAGTATTCTATAATTTATAATAGACATCGGCAACCCACGTTGCCGTTTTTGTAGGAAAACTAAGAAATTAGAGAGTATAGGTACTATTAGTGACGCATGTGAATAAACTGCCTTAAATAAAATCGCATCATATTTGGAAAAGAAATATTTATCTTAATTGACTTTCTTCATTCTTCAATCGTTGTGAATGGAGCTCTACATTGTATTTCGTCTATAAAAATTCTCGATAGTTTTTCTACATACCTATTTGTAGAAACATGTTCATAATATTGATGGTCAGTAAAAAATCCTTTAGCAACCGAATGTTTTCCGCTGATCCATCCTTATAGTGTATTTTTAAAAAGATTTTGTGAAAAAAAATTGAAGGTCAAATGAATATTAGTATTGGCCTTGGTTTCATTTCAAAGTCTAGAGGTGATCTCAGTCGCGACTTACAACAGCTTATTTAAATTACAATGGTTTTATGTTGGAAAATATCTACATCTGAATAAATAAAAAATATTACCTACGTTTAGGTGAATGATGAAGATTTCGCTCTAAACATACCTACGATATGGTTAATAATTAGTAGGTTATTTATTTACATAACTTTGTTCTAAATGTTCGGAATATAAATTGCGTAGAAAAGCTAATAAAGAATAAAAATAAACAATTATTCTTAATTGATAAAGTTACGTATACTTTTCAAAATGTATACCGCACGATAAATAGTGTGGATAAAAATATTGAATCTAATTGAGCTCCTGACATTGTATGAGCTTCCTGTCTATTTACATCACTATAGATTACCTTCACACAAGCGGGTTGAGGTCAGCAGAACTCACCGCAACTACAAGAGCGCAGCCATCGTATTGACGTCTTTTGTGAATTGATTTATGAAAAATATCATATGACTGTATCCACGTAGACAATAGAAAGTTTGTTTTAATGTAAGCAAAAAAATATGTAATGGAACACATTTAATTGAATTTCGAAGTATTTACGAAGAGAATAATAAATTTTACAGTCGAATTAATGGAGGGTTGTTGTCGCGTCACGTTACGGAAACCCGACACCGTGGCGTGGAGCTCACGAGGTGCGCGGGCGCGGGTGACGGGCTCCGCTGACCCTGACTCTTGAAATAGTCTTCCGCATTAACGCGGAGAGCAAAAATATCGCATGATGTTGCTTCCAAGGCCGTCTATACGCCAACACCCCCGCGGCACCTAAAATGGCTTTAAAACTACCATATAGCGATGTCGACCATGTATGTGACGGTTTTTTAGTTACCTATCATTTTAAGATTATTTCGTTCACATCAAAATACAGATCATATCATTAATAGCTTCCTTTTGTTGTTCTCAATACAACGAGGTCTATGCAAATGTTGCAAGAAAACAAATGAGTGAATGTCAGTTTTAATCTGTGGATTTGCACAGACTGCAAAGCTGGTTTAATTTAAACATCCGAGGCAAATTGAATTGATTGTGTGTACACTGCATAGATTCAATCATTTCGAGAATTAATAGCGTGTCTTGACGTAATAATGTGTGACGAGTGTCACTACCTTCTTGCTCTGACTTTACTGAATGAGCAGCACATAATATATCCACGGTTTCAACTATGAAATCACGATTTAATGTCTTATCATTTATACAAGATATCGTTTTTAAATCTATGGATTTATTTTACAGATTTTCAAATCTATGCAAAAACAAGTAGGTATACATTATTCTAATTATATTAAATAAATAAATATAAAAAAAATTACCTTTGAATTTAGGAATTACGAATAAATATCTATATAAAATTATAAATGTTCACTATCATCATGGTTTTATCATGATATGAGTGTTAGGTAGTACCAAATGCGAATGCCAGTCAAGACCTTCATGTGACTCTGATTAAACCTTCGTGAGACCTTTCTAAATAAATCTACGAGCATTGTGACGTTTATCGCAATATCGAGCGGCGTTTATTTTCAACAACTGATTATATTTAACAACCAATAATATAATTAGTAGCATGTAAATTAAATCGAAGGTTGTGAATCCATAACCTGAAAGTAGTGGGTGCAATTATATCTAATATTAGGTATATTACTTATATACTTTTTGCCTAAAGATATAAAAGAGTTAAAGCATTTGTTTAATTAGTTGTTAATTTACGATTACGATAACATTTCCACCAAAATACGTCAAGACCTTGTGTTCTATTATAATGTTTTTAGCTGCGTATGTTCAGTTGTAAATCACTAGTGGATCGCAACTGTAAACAGACTGCCCACTCGTTGCAAAAAACTAACGGTTCTAAAAAGTGCGCCTTGAAAATTTAATAACCTTGTTGAAAAATACTCTATGTATAAGTATTTCTGTGCGAAAATAAGAACAAGAACATCATCATCTCATTATTGACCAGTTTGTTGAAACACGGAAATATTGATCATTATTTGTCTCGACTCAACGCATTATCTCCTTATCGTATCTGCATGTTGTAATACATTAGTTATGTTACCTACTGTTTCAGCGGAGAGCAGTTATCTATTCTTTGAATTACGTAACTTTACTTTATGATAATTGATAATTCATGTGTCCAAAATCTTAATCTAATTTATTTATTTAAGTAATAATCATACACAATTTTTATTACATTAATTGTACTTGACGCACCTCATGGTGAGCGTCGAAAATTGGCGATAAAGCCATATCGTCGAATGATTTTTCTGTCATAATTCCAAATATTTCATGGACACTATAATAAGCCTAACTGATAACACTATCACGTCACGTTAGTTATACCGATGTCATGACATCTTATCTGAGCAGATATTTAACTGAAATATTTGTGGGTTTTAAGTATTTTCATAACATGCTCGGATGTATGTATATACACTACATACAACCAAAAAAGTGAGGTAAGAGAGCTCTTTAACCCACGCTTTAATCTATTTAACAGACCGACGAGCAATACGGATGCAATCTTGGAGGCCACAGCGTGATGACGAGGACGAAACTTATTCAATTATATATGTATGTATTTTAATTCGTTTCTGGTAAGGTACTACTTAAACATTGGTAAACAATTTGCGGTCATCATGTGGGTCATGTGGCCCTTGGAAAAAAATACAACACTTCTTTCCCCGTGAGTTTTGTGAATCATCGTAGCTACATTATAGTGATCTGTGAAACAGCGCGTGTGAAAATCACAATAAATAATTGCGAAAATAAATTCGTGTTCCAAGTGTGGTGATTATGATAATTCCCTATCGACCGTTTATTTATATTAGAAGATCCATGTTCAGCCGTAGAGTTTGCGGTTTGATTATATGGTGATTTGATATTGTGATTTCACGTACCTATCAGCATCAAGTCAAGTTTAACTCCTTTATGGACTGCTCTACTTGATTAAACATAACACAGTGCCTAAAAACCTTACAAAAATGTTCGTCTTCTTTATAATAATCGATTAAACTGTAGTTCTAGTTGTAATAGAAGTATCATATTATTATTAACCAGCCTTGTACTGTGCGATTTAAAACAATTTTCTTACCCTTTTACACATTTCAGCAATTTAAGCGGCGCGTGTTCCGTGTCCGCTATCAGTCATTGCCTTGATCTCCACGTAGCAAGGCGCTACTACGTGCAGATCAAGGTATAGCTACGCACGTAGCTGTGCATCTACGCGCTACGTACTAGTTCTGTGCGGACAAGTGGATCTACGCGCGCATACTCGTGCTATCGAAGTAACCATTTGTGATGGCAAGGCAGCGATATTTATGGTACGAGAGGCGTAAAGGCACGGTTAACATAGATAACAATAATAATGAAAATGGCTTGCTTGAAACACGTCACACATACTAGTTCATTCAATTATCCGCCGATATATTTTTGAATTGCACTACCTATTCCAGCTTTTATGCCTTTTGTAGATTGAATCGGAAGAATATAATATTGAATCGCCAGAATATGTATCTAACAAATGTCACGCAATCAGAATACTGACACTAGGGAGCACGACTGCGGGACAATAAAAAAAAAGTTATGTAAAAAAATAATTCGGAAGTAGGATGTCCTGTTTATATTTTATTGTTTATATTTTTATTACGTACAGTAGGTACCTATTCCTCGAGTGGATCTCATGCTTGCAACGATCACGTTGCGGCGACATGTCGGGCGCACGCTGTTCGCCACGTGTCTGAGCGATAACCATTTCTGCGTCGCAATCAACATGCTTCGTTTATACGTAAACTGTCTTTGCCCTCTGTAACGCGCTGAATTACGAGTATATTCATAAGACCTAGCGAAAACATTGTATATTTGACCCTTCACTGACCGATCATCGTCTACAAAGTTAGTAATACAAACAACGTTTCATTTAACGTGAATTCAAAACAAAATTCATTTTGGCAAAGTTCGTAAATACGTCAGTGATAATTCTACAAATGAAAACAAAAAGATAGGTACCTATATATAAAAAATGTGACTAAAACGTGAGAAAAACACGCCTGCATCATTATACTTAAATAAAACATTTTTGTTTTCTAACAGCGTGTTAAGATGCGTCAACGAGAACGACGACAGGGCTTAAACTTTCAGGAAAATATTCAATGTTTGTTTAGGAGGCATATAAATTGTCTGTTGAAATATAGCCCCAAGTACTTATTCCTTGTGTTTAAAAATGTTATTTAAAAGTTTCTAATTCTGTAAAAATCTGGTATAAGACGGTCGTTGCGCCCAACTTGCTTGTTTCTGTTACCAATTTGTCATCCGCTGTAAAAAGAGAATAAAAAAGGCGATGAGCTAAATAAGGCAATAAATTGGAAAGATTCAAATTGTCGTAGTAGGAGCGTCATATGCGGTTCGGCGACCGCTTAAAATTACCTCACTGAGTTTCGTATTTCGATGAAACGCTATAAACTGTAGTTTTGGTACGAGTCGTAGAAATAAAGGTGTGAAACTATTTTACAATGCAATGCGAGGTATGTAAAATAGCAGTTTAGTGAAAATATTTTTAATATTACATTAATGAAACAGAAATGGTGCATCAGTAATGTGGTACCCGGTAATGATTCTGGCTGGTGAATATTGCAACTATTCAGAGGGCTAAAAATACTATATTTGGAAGGTTTGAAGAAAACGTTTGTGAAAACTAATTTCCAATTAAAATACATTCTTATTAGCGCTAAACGTGAAGGCAGCGGTGCGTAGTCAGGCGGCCCACTGGCCTGCTCCACATATCTGATGATTGTATGTAGATTTTGTAAGTCATAAGTCAAGCCGCGAGAGTGCGATGACAGCATCCATCCGTTTTCTCCACCCATTGTACAGTGGTGTCACCGCGGCGCACGCGGACTCGCCGCGCCCTGCCACGCGCCACACTCAGAGAAATTGACGCGATATCACTTATAATACGACCACAGGTACTTTCTGTCCTAGTGGCCAACAAATATGGTAACTATAAACTCGTTTCCTGACTTGTCGCTGTTTATTGGTACTTTACGTCAAATTTACTTTTTCAGACGAGCGTTTCCTATTGACACACATCAAGAAAAGAATCGAAGGCAAGGATTTTTTTTAAATAAGCAAGCAAGCAAAAATTATTATTCAATTTTTGCTTGCGTAGTTTTATTGAACAAGATTCAAAATCTTATCGACTTGGACTTATGGAGACTTACGCATTCTAGTTGTTAATGGCGTTAAAATTGTTAACACGACATAAGTGGTTTAGATTGAGTAAACTAATTTGTAGAATACTTTAAAAAGCCGCCAAATTTCTGAAACTATTCTAAATTATTGGCCTTCACATTGAAATCAGGTTATTCATATTAAAAAGGAAGAGATCCTTTCTCTTTATAACTTTTCGCCCACAGCGTGAGACTCGGCCGTCTCTGGCCGCTCGTAGCTGCCTAAGAAAGATTTCTCTCGCGTGCCCGTATTTGGATTCAGGTCATGTTCAACTCACCCAAACACACTCTAGTTTATTTATGAGACAAGACGAAACCTAATAGAAAAGATGTTGGAAAATGTACAACATGCGAAAATAGATTTCACAGCGAATTAGTTACAATAATCTTTGAGCGTTGCTTGTTAACTCCAAACGACGGTTAGATAGTTATTTATATCGTTAAATAGATTACGGGAGTTGAACCAAAAATAAATAGAAAATAGTATCAATGTCACTGAAGAATAAATAATTCAGCATAATGTTGAATTGCCTCTGCGCCGTACATGTAAGAGCAATACAATTTTTTTTCCTTTTAGTACAAAAGCACGTGTTCTAACATGAAGTAGGCACGCTGTTTAGTTTTGTTATCAAATAAACGTTACTGCCACGCCGTACTTACTTTCTCGCGCAATAGAAATCTGTATATTTTGCATTTGTATGTAAACTAACTAAATCCGGCTGTAAACGACTTTTTATGAATGTTATAAAAACATGATTTAAATTTTTTATACATACACGCAAACTAAATAATTTATTACAAAACAAAATTTATATAAAAATACAATAAATTAAATCGATACTTACGTGTGTTTGCTCCATGACAAGGGCTTCCACAAATGACAATTTTTTCCACATAGTCGACTCCTTATTACCG
Organism: Allophyes oxyacanthae; assembly: GCA_932294325.1. Classification (NCBI taxonomy): domain Eukaryota; kingdom Metazoa; phylum Arthropoda; class Insecta; order Lepidoptera; family Noctuidae; genus Allophyes; species Allophyes oxyacanthae. The sequence goes on along the minus strand of OW028613.1, from coordinate 10,180,402 downwards.
TTTCCTGTCACTTCGGTCTCTCTCTTGTAATGTCGTATCAACGTAGTTTTGCTTCATTTATCATTGATGATGGAAGAAAAGAGAACTAAAGTATATTCAGTTTAAAAATATGTATCTGATGCCACAGTCTGATGCATACATAGACAGTGACATGTATAAAAGTGAAGATAATTTGCATTGTATATGTAACAATTTGTTAAACACATAGTTTACAAAGTATCTATATGCCTACTTACATTATTATACATAAGTAAATAATATGTACATGTAAAATTAAATTGTATATACCTATACAAAATTAGCGTTTGACCTCGGGACGTGAGGCGTGGTTAATGTTAACCGCTGCTTCCTGGTTAGCAACTCAAAGATCGGGAAATCGTTAGAATGTCAAGTTGATATTTTTGCACGACCATGAACACACAACCAAGGTCGCTACAATATTTTGCGGACGGCAACGATAAGCGTATAGAAAGTGATTTCGATCGACCGACGCCGTTTTGGCTTTATTCCAAACTCATAGATCGCGAGCGTTGAAAATGATTTTCCTTTTGTTGATGGTACAACACATTTTTTTTAAATCATCGCCCCCTATGACGATGATCACATTTTTGTGCGCATACTGGTTACTGAAAGATTAAAAAAATTGGACTAAAAAAAAATTGATACGTACCTACTTTGAATACAGCAATACGGTCGTTCCATAAGAAAGAGTATTTTAGGGTTTCGTTTTATCTTTTTGTTTTCTGTTCAGTTTAATCAACTCATATATATTAATTATAAGGTAGATACTTATAACTTTTATTGAGTAATCATATCCCCTTGAATATTGCGGTCCACAATATGTCTTGGGTATATTATGTGGGTATGTATACACATCAATAGGGAACCATAAAAAACTAATAGTGTTTGCAGCAAAAAATTGTTTAGGGGTTTGAAATACTCGTAAAATAAAACACTTAGCGAGTTTTTTACGGGTCGTAGCAAATCTCATAGCAAATATGGCAGTTACTCTGGTCTATGGCATATGGTGTTTGTAATCGTAGTGGTACGTATGCGGAAGTAACGTACCAGTAGCATCCCATGGCGCGGCGCGGCGGCGGCGAGTGCGCCCGCGACTCGCCACTATCGGTCGCTACCGGTATCTGCCCGCGTTATCTCGCGGGCACCTCCACGGAGGTCACACGCTAACGTCACGCTGATAACGATTTGCGCGGTGACCTTGTCGCGCGCGCCGAATCTCAAGGTCGCTGCTATTTGTACAGTCAGATAGACGAGTGGCCGCCCGCGCCCGCGCCGCCCGCCGCCCGACCATCTGCGTCACCCGGACTTGCCACTTTATTGACTATTATTTGCGGATTGCGGAGGCCACCCGGATGACTCTTCGTTCTTTAACTACCTTTGTTACTTTTGACATTTTCATAATGGATGTTTATCTTTACGCAAAAAGTACCTACATGCCAAAATAAACAAACTGCTTCAATTAACTAATATTGATTAATGGACTTGTTCTTGACACTAATATTTTTAATAGTCAATGTCGGCCGTGCCTTGACATATTTGTTATATTTATTTGCTCGCATTTTTGGGACGTTTATAGGTAAAAAGGATTTTTTACATAATAATATAATATTTTATCACGTAGCATATGAGATACGGAGATTTTAATTGTTTATTGTCAATCGCGGAAACGTCGAGATCCACGTGCAGACCAGTAATAAATATTATTATTACAATACAGAAGGGTGACCTCGCAACACGTCGCGGAAGCGTCCACTTGCAAATTAGTATATATTCAAGGACAAAACGGACATCAATGAGATCCAATTAACGATTGTTATAAGTGACGCGTCACATAAGTAAACAAATTATGTTTTCGTCCTGTAGCCCGAAAATATTATAATGTATGATTGTGTAGAATTGTAGATTATCAGAATATGCATTAGTCATTGTCAAGAAAAAGACACATGTACATAGACGATGCCAAATGGATATTATAGATGACAGATATCTATGAATGGAGCAAATTAAACATCAGTCACACAAAAATTTCGTAATTTTAGTGTGGTCCTGTATGGACTGGCTGAGAGGCAAGCAACAGTAAAAGGATTAAAATAATTGTTCTTTGTTATAATTAGGTACGACGTACCTTTATCGTTACGTACATTTTTATTTCCAAAAAGATATTTTTAAAACCGCGTTCAATACATTTTACATGATGTTGTTTTATTTTCCGTGATGCGGGCGAGCGCGAGTGCGGCCGGTCGGGACCACTCGCCGGAGCCCTGGCGGCGGCCAATGTCAATGTCATTGTCGAAATCACGCCACGTGCTGTTGCCACCTTTGTCAACAACACCCAAATTTATTATACGTCTATATTCGTCTATAGATATAAATCCAAGAGAGGGGAAAGGTTCTAATTTAAAAAAACAGTATACATAGGTATATTACTACTTTTACTATACGAATATATATTTTACATGTATAATTTTTTTCCACAATGTACGTAAGATTTACACCCTAAAGGCTAGAGTACAGTACCTTGTTTACCTCCAGATTTAGTTCTTTATCGAAACTATGAATGAGGAAATATTATTGTCACTTTACATATAATCTAAAATTCAATGCTTTCAATAAATTGCAATAGGTGCTTATCTAGTCCTAAATTATGGTTGATTAGAAAGTTCACGAGATAAAGTAATTCGCAAAGCATGGCTTGCGAGACGAACTAGGTACCTATTTACTTAATTATATATTTTTAGTACTGATTTAACCTTGTGGGAAAGCGCGTAGGAGTTGTATTGTGATTATTGCGTAACACTTTTTTTTTTTTACTTATCTAGAAAAGATAATGTATGTTGGTTTATTCGCGTCGGTAGAAGTGAACTCGTCGCTCGCTTGCGGCGTGGCTAGGTTACGCAACTCGTGCGCTGCCGCGTGAAGTGTGAAGTTCAATGTCACAAACTCACACATGCTCACAAACAGCTCATGTACACTACGCGAACTAGATATATATTCTTACATAAGGTGGTGTGCGTGCTGTAATATGTGAATAACAACAGCTAACCCGTTACTCGCCTCTATCAGCACTTCCCGGAATAATTCGCGAAAATACGATTTTCCTTAGCGCTACCTATATGCAACATTGATACCGACGGATATAACTTTGCGCAAGGTCATGGTAAAGTCATATAGCTATTTTCAGAATGTTTTTCTTTGACAATCGACGCAATTCCACAATCGGTGCACCGATGTGTGTATGTGTACTAAGTATGTGCAACATTCCTGTATAGCAATGACGATAGGTACCTACTATACATAAAATTAACACTATGACTTGTTATTTTAGGCAGTTCGAATAATACTTAATAAAATATTGCTATACGTGGTATTGAATACATAATTATTATTTATTATGATACCTCTATAATAAATTGGACTAACTTGATTAATTCAGTGAATTTCATTGTTAACTTAACTGTACATAACTTTCTTTTTATTGCCTACTTCATACTTTAAAACATAAAACATAAAAAATCGAAAATAACGGTAACATCAAATTGAGGAATGTGTTTTATCTCATATGCAGATACGTCTTCAAAAGTATTAAACTAATGAACATATTGCAAAGGAAATATATAATATGTATTTTTAACAATAAAATCTTCGTAAACATATAACTTATTATCGATAAGTTAAATTTTTAAACGATTTAAGATAAAGCGATCAAAAAAAAAAAAAAAAACATAATGAAAATAAATATTTAGTTCCAGTTAACATGATGCATTGGTAACAAATAGTAGTGCGTAAGAGACCACCATGAATACGATGTAATGATGATGATGATGAAGGGACCATCTCTACGGGCGACAGACCAGTGACGATCGTCTCGCCATTCCACTAAATTAAATATAGTGCGGCTGCCGAGAGAATGCGTTCCCGTCAAATATACTGGTTTCCTTTATAATAAAGGAAATATATATATAAATAAAAAATAAAATTTCACACTTTATCGGATCGTACCCGGTAGTTTGCAGATCACCCAGTTAATTTTAAGACCAGTTAATACAGTTAATATCTGTAACTAAGAATTTGCATAAAGAAATTTATAGAAGGGTAGCTAAGACTAGGAAGAGATTGACAGTGAAGTTATGAAGAACAAAGACATGCCAATAATGGAAAAATAAAATTTTACAGCATGTGTATTCTACCATGCTTATGCTTGTCAAACATAGGCTTTAACGGAACACCTAATGAATAAAATAAAAGTCTGTCAAAATGTTATGGAATGAAGTGTAATTGGAGTTAAGAAAAGAGACAAAGTAAGATTAACAGAAATAAAAAGAATAACTAAATTTAAAGATGCAAAAACAGTACGTAGTGCCCAGAAATTGCGAATTGCGATGGACAGGACATTAATGTTAAGAGAGAAAAAAGAGAAATGGACCAAAATAATAAAAGAGCGGTATCCAAGGGACGGAAAAAGGAGCAAAGGACGACAAACGAAACGTTGGGAAGATGACGCTATAAAAGTAGCTGGCCCAGAGTGGACTCGGATGGCGAGAGACAGAGAGATAGGGAAACCTTTAGAGGAGGCATTTGTCGAAGAAGCTGACTAAAAAAGGGTGCACCGATCGCCAATAATTAATGAATTAAAGAAATTATGTTCAAGTAAGAAAAGTTACGTTAAGTTAAAGTTAAGTTTAAGTAAATTTCTTTTGATAAATAAAGTTATTTAACCTTATGTAAAAAAATATATCTATTTATTTGAAAACATTGTAAAAGTAGCAATAGGCTTATTTTATTTATTATATTATTATGTAAGTTAGTCTAAAAGGTATTTAAGTATGAATGGGTCTTTGTAACCTGAAATAATGAAATAAATAAAAAGCTTTAAAAATACGTTATAGTAGGTACACTACTCGGCGGGATATCCTCGCGATATCACCCTCACTAAAAACTTCACCAGCCAGCCAGCTCTATGTTTTGACGTAATGCGGAAAAAATATATTTATATTTATTTTTAACACGCTTTTATTAGGTTCACCTGTAACTAACTAACTATGTAAGAAAATCTTGGAAGTTAAATTTGACCCACTTCCCGGTTTCCGATTGAGCTGAAATTTTGCATACACGTTTAGTTTGGATGACTAAAGCGTGCTCTATAGTTTTTTTTAAACTATAATATTTTTTATTGTATATATACCATATACCACATTGAGCATACCCATATTTTTGATGTCTTCAAGGACTAAGTCAGGAACAGGATAAAGCCGCTACGATAACCGAACAGGATTTTACAGATTTGAAATATTTATGGTCTAAGTAATAATGTTTACGGTTATTCTGTAAAAAAATACACGTTTAGGCTCGAAACGCCCTTGTCTAACGTTATTTGGCAGAGCCGCGCAGAGGGCGCCGTGAAGGGCACCCGCCCTAGGTCAAGGGCGATGGGTCTCACTGACCTACATCCTCGCTAATACGCTCTAACAAGGTCACATCATATCACCCATCAGTAGTACATGCCTAGTCTACCATTTTAATTTTAGTAGGTACTTTTACTACACAGAACTTTTTATATGATGTGTAGACCTGTCTTATGTACTTACAGCACGTATTACTTGACTAATAAACATTTATAACACGTATAATTTTGAGTAAATGACACATTGATATCAGAAACTGAATTATAAACATAGCGTAATGAAGTCGCGTTAATTTAGATAATGTTGCAGAAAAAGTGAACGCACGGTTACATACGAAGCTATACAATTTCAGTGTAAGCTGACCTCTCATTGTGCGGAAAGCCTGTAGAATGCAAGTTCAGCTTATACTGGAAATGTATAGCTTGATATGTAACCGTGTGTCTACGAGTGTGTAGTTTACTTTTTATGCATCGATAAAAAATCACATCTCAGATCGGTGCTCTCTGTTTCATACTTTATTATAGCTTTGATAATTTTCAAAAGCCTTATAAAGACACATTTTCCTTTTATCCTGTAGATTTTATTTATAGGTGAAGGGATACGTAACACGCTTTGTTTATGCGAGACGTTTTTTCTGATCGACCTATTCAAATCAAACCAAATCCAGACGCTATTGTGTTTTTTTATCGTTCAAGTTTTACTTTCCACGCCGTCATTTGTCGCGTGTATCTATACTCGTCACATAACATCTACACTTTCACAAATTGTTTCGATAAAAATGAATAAAAATGTTTTCATATCAGCTTCAGTTCGCTCCTCTTTGCCATTTTACTTTCATTGGCTGTAATGTAAAGCTTCTATATGTATGTAGTAGATTCGAACAACAGTAAATGTTTACAAACAAACGATATATCTTCCATTTGACACGTGTTCACAACGCTGTCGTGCTACCGACGCGCGACGTTGATGACTCGCTAAATATAGATACTTCACATTATTTATTATACATATCTTGTGGCTCCGCCCATTTGTATTTTATATTTTTGCGATGAAAGTTACTTCTCAGCCGAATGGGAGCGTGAATAATAAAACTGCCAATAATATTTTTAATTTTCAAAATTTATAAGGATTATGATCAGGGGGTTTACTACGATTTCTTATAGCAGGGCTGAAATTGAATTGCCCAGAAATTTCCAGAATAAGCGGACCTTTCATTGTAAGACAAGCCTATACAGTGCGAGGTCAGCTCATACTGGAAATTTCAGGGCAGTTCAATTTCAGCCCTGCTATAAAAGTGCGTAGTAAGCCCCCTGACCTAATAACACTAATTTAACTAAAAAGAAAATTAAAAACAAAGGAATTTTAATTAAATAAGAACTTATTTTCATGGTATGAGAAATTATCACAGCACAACTTCATTAATTTCATAATATATGTACCTATAATAAGTTGTTAAGCGATCTATCATATTTGCCCATACAATTATATCCAGTGTCGGCATCAAATTGGAGTAAGTGTGTTACCAGACGCACACGATCGATGCCGTTGATAAGCACGACGCATACAACCAGTATCTGTTCTGTAAATGCTTTGAATGGGAAAGGCTACTCGTTCAATAAATATCGCGATACGCGATACCTATGTCACGTTCGACGCGATCCAGGATCACGTGAGATATAAATAACTATAACTATCACCCATCCAAGTCATAGCCGCGAAATGCGCTACTCAACCCTTCAGATCAATCGATAAGAGTGGAAGTCATTTAAGTAGTTTCGAGAATAATAATATTCTCTCCACTTTTACTGAACCCATACAAAACGTTAGCATTTTGGTCAATCATAATAGTATCACGAAAGTATTGTCACAGTTTGAAATTAGACATGACGTCAGCGATTCATCGACACAATCAGCCTCGTGCCAAATCACCTGTATAGAAAATGAGTCTCGCGTTGATAACACTACGTATATACGTAGAAAACGATATTATAGCATCAATGACCAAATTGATTGCGTAAATGAAACGTCAGTGTTAATAGTCAACTAAAATTGAGGCGTATGTAGGTACCTACTACTTATTCGTTCAAGTTTGTTATTTAACATGTGGACATACATAGTTTCATTTTGCGTGCGCGTGTGATACGTGGCACAAAACACCGGAACGCAAAAAACTATCTACGTTGTGAGATGCGCCGAACTGCCACTGCTTCGACCTTCGACACCGCTGCGCTGCCCTGCGGCGACGGCAAGGGGTTGTTGCATTTGCTGGGCGTGGCGCGGCATCCCAACGAACGCACGAAATCACACCGTAACTTTTACGAAGTTGGTACTGGAAGCACAACGCAAAAGTAATTACACTGTTCTTTATTTATTCGCTTCCACATAGAATTTAAGCATCATAGACATTGACAAACACAAAAAATGACATTCAGTATGAACACTTCATCATACAACGTTTGCATTAACGTGTCACCTTCACACTTCTTTTACACATTCTGCATTTTTTATATACTTAGCGATGTTACCGACGTATCAATAAATATTTTAAAATTTTACTATATTTGTTCCTGTTTAAAAAAAATCTGAATTAAGTAATTCATGAGGTTAAATCAGAAATTTTATGGATATTGTTATAAATACTTACATAACATTGTTTATTCGGTATCATTATACGAGTATGTATAGAGTTTACTTACGGTGTAAAATGTACGCTCTTTCTGTTTTTGAGAAACTAGTTGACCTACATTTCACTGAGACTAATGGCAAACTTTTCAATGAGAAAGCACTTGAAAGTTTACATCAACATAACCGTCATTAAACCCCGACTCCAACTAAAAAAATAGCTGTAACTTTTGAACGGCTGAACAGATTTTCATGAAACATAGCTAAGAAATACCCGATTAAACTAGCTTTCAATTTAAAACAAACTGCATTGAAATCCGTCCATCCGTTTTTGGGCTACGATGCCACAGACAGATACACACTACAAACTTATAACACCCTTCTTTTTGTCGGCTGTTAAAAACAGTCTTATTTTAAAATACTATTGAAGGGTATTCAGTTCTATTCCATCAAATCTGCGTCTATAAGAAATAGGCATTCGTTTTATAATGTTTTCCTGTAAGGGGTTGGTTTATACAACGCTTCTTTCACACAACGCTTTCTGAAGCTTTATGGTTAAGTAAACAGTAAACAAAGTAACCTGTAACAAATAAAGCATTGCAAAATATGTATATTTGATATACAAATTATAGTGCACTTTTATTTTAAAAAAATAAAAATTCAACTAAGCTAGCAGGTTTTAAATAACAATAAAGCAGTCGTGTTAAATAATGTAGGTTCCTACATCACCTTTAGTCTAGTCATTCAAGAAATAGTAGTAATTATTACCTGTATCATTTTTCAAAATGTATGAATTAATTGTCTTGAAACCACATGAAAGATAGGTTCTTCAAGTTAAATCAATATCAGCGCGATTACTTAGATATTGCGTAATGTCTAACATTTGGGTCGCGTAGGCAGTTTTTATTACAATATTATGTTTGCAGACAATGCTGGTCGGAGCGACCCCGCGGTGACCTTGTCGCGACCTTACCCCCCTGCGTCTCCTCTTTACCCCCTGTCCCCGCCTGCTGCCCCCCGGTGGTTCTCCCAGGACTCCGTGTTAGCTACACAGCCTTGGAACAATCAGGGAAGCTTCTTGAATAGATTTAAATTCAAATTCGTGGCTCAGATTACAATTCACACTTTGCATTAAGTTGGAAAATTCACGCATATCAATTTCATAATTCTTTTGAATTTTAGTCTCACCACAATTGTATTCCAAATCAGCTATAGGAGTTGTTTTTTTGTGTAGGTTAATATAGATAATATTCCATCAATATTTACACATTGTAAGAACTTAAACTTAGAATTAAGATCAACGTCTATTTTCTGTTCGACTCTTAATTCATATCAAAACTTAGATATTATCTACATTATAATCACAAAATGTTATGTAATGAAATAATACTCGACACCAGAGTCATAAATATCCTCGTACTTTGGCTTCAGCTCATCCCCAAGTCCTCGCCTCTATACGACCTACATTCCCGACTGAATTATCTAAACATCAAGGCCACTGAGGGTCGGTTAGGCTTTTAAGGACTCACACAAAGGATCGATTCTTTTTCATACGAGGTCACCTCAATATTAGTGGATTCGGTTCACAAACACACAGACAATCGTGTTAGTCTAACTAGAATATAACGCCTACATCGTCATATCACGCCATTGTCTTACGTCTTTAGTGGAACTAAAACTGAAAAAATACTTTCCAATAGTGACGTCGAGATTCATGCGTCTTGCAGATTTTTAAATGTGTTATTTTATGGATAATAATAAATGACTAATTTGTTTTGTTTTAATAATAATAATAATTATTAGTAATTTCCTAATGATTTATTCCTTAATAACTTTTTATTTAATTTAATTATCGGTTCCAAGCCAAGTCAACGATGGATCCAAATAATGTATAAATTTAAAGACAATTTTTTTTCAATCCGTTGTCAACAAGAAATATATCACAGATTACCCTTCTTTGGTTATATTCGTTTGGTACACACATATTAAAATGTCACTTATATCTATTACGTAAAACACTATTTTAATTCAGTAAGGCCCACTTGGGTCTAACCTAGAGTGTTAATTTTCTATGAAAAACAAAGACAATTTAGAACTTTAACCCTGGGTTTTTAGATAACTCGCGTTAATGTAAGTGACGAAAAACAGACATTAGTACTGTAGCTATAGCGGTCGCAGGTGACCGGTTGTGAGTATAAAGGTTCAAGATAATCAATGAGCAAATAATAAAGAAAACATCGTAGGCACTCTGTATTATAATGTTCTTACGAGTTTTATTTTTAGTACTTTACCCATCCCTAACATTTCTCCTGTATCGAGGATACAGTTTACAAACATTCATCTCACATGCACACACACCCAGACCTGAAACAATAATCTGTAGGTCATACAAATATTTTTTTCCGAGCGAAGATGGAATCCGCGGCACATAGCGCAGGAAACTAATCGCTTAGCCATTGTGCCAACCGTGTCGTCGAAAGTTTAATTCTTTATCTGTGATGTGAGAGCCGGTGAGATAATTATTTCCTCGTAAATAAGTATATTTCTTCAATCTTTATTAAGAACCGGAAATACTGGTAGGTATCTACTCACATAATTGTTTTTCTTCTACGCATTAAAAATGCTTTTTTTTATTGTAGCAAGGCGCAACGCTGACGATTATCTTGCAAGAGAGCGGAGCAAGTATGGGCGCGCGTAGACTGCTGACTACGCGTCTACGCGCTACGACTACGATTGCTACGCACAAATTAGTGACGTGTTTTTTGTTATGAAAACATTCTGAAAATTTATAAAAAGAACCAAATGTGTCTTAATCGTATAATCGTACTTAGTATTTAAAAATAAAGGATTTCAAATATTTTTTTCAATGCATATCTATTAAATATTATATTATTAAGTAGCTGAAGATTCTTGAAACATGAGATTATCAAAGCGCGTGGTGCTGCTATAAGCTATTCGAACTTACTAATAATTCAGTAATAGATAACGATAGCAAACGATAGCCACGGAGAGACATCGATTGTGTTGTTCTATGTCGGACTTTCCTGACTATTAAGTTAAAGTATAGTATTACACATTTCCCTACGTTCAGCACTATATAAATGCACCTTCTTCATTTTAGTATGGTAATTGTAGAATATTACGAGTATGTTTATATATTAGCATTAATACATAAGATTATTCTTTTATATTTGAATACAATAGTGTTTCATTTCAAGGATTCCTTGTAGTCAAACAGTAGCCCCCTTCTCGTGATTCTAGTTAACGTGGCTTCTTAATGATGCAGTAAATGATATAAGTACTAAATATAAATACATTTATAAGTGAAGAATGCAGCAGTTTCGCCTGATATTTAGGAATTCAGTAGATCGTAATTTTCGAATTAATATTTTATTGTTTTTAGATACCTATATTTATGTCAGAACGCTATTAAAGGAGGCATGTGTTTAACACATGTTTAACAGGGGACGCTTATGGGTTCATATGACAATAACAAATTCAGATTTATCATTAATAATTTTGTTTTTTTAATGTGTCTGTGTGTGTGTGTGTATAATTAATGCCACAAACTAATCAGAATTGTTATTGTACTAAGTTACTAGGGATAAAAATGAGTATAATACTATACATACTCGATTTTATCCTACCACCAGCAGCAGGGCTAGCACTGTGGGTGGAGAAACCCGTTTTCTCCACCCTGGGTTCACTTTACAGAGGACAAAACTAAAAATTGGGAGAGGAACAGGTAAAGCTTTCGGTAAAGGAGACAAAGAGTGCAGAAAACGGGTTTAGTCGACTCGCCGGATAGACCTGCTGCAGGTGTCAAACTTTTTGTATGTCAGGTAGTCACCGATTCTAACAAAAGCAAACTATCTGCAATAAAGCAGTCATATATTATTTAAAAGACCTACCGCTTCTGTAGTTCACCCTTCGCTTTATCACTGACATGCACAAACAACAAAATTATGAAGAAGGTCTACAGCGAAAGGTACTATTATATATACTTGTTACGTATTATAATGTAATATGTTGACATAAAAATAACTATGTATGACATCAAACAACATACAAATATAATATGATATCTGGTGGTAGTATAAAAGTGAGTACCTACGATAAGTATATGTTAAGGTTTTGGAGGTCCTTCAGGCCTTACCACAAGGACGGTTAAACAGAATTATGAGCCAACTGTGAGAGACACGTAACAATAAATAGATAAATAATTTTATATAGATACTCCGTTTTAGTGTTTACAGAGACTCTCTGTAAAATATGAAACATAGATATAATACTTATACATACTCGTTTCTGTACTTAGTAACTAAGTACAATAAAAATTCAGATTAATTTGTGATACCTATTTTATCCCAGCGGCGGACGTTTTGTCTTTTTGAAGAAGAAAAGTATGAGGTACTTTTAGTAATACATTGACATACCTACATGACAACAACTAATTCAATACTAAATAATAATTTCCATTGAAGGATAAATATAAAATATATTATATTAACATTTATTTATGTTAACATTTATTTATGTTATGAAACATTTGGAAAGTTGTGACTTTTAATCGTCTTTGTGAAAGATATTTAGGTCACCCGGCATTATTAGCACATACGTAGTCTAACAATTTAACATATAATATAGTTGACAGTTGCACGTGGAAGGTATTACGGTATTTGCGATAAAACTGTGGTGTGGCTTTTGCCCTCTTCTCTATCCGCCTACTGATTTTATAAATGGCAAGAACAAAAGTGTTTCCGCGAGATTACTAATGAACCGCGGGTGAACCGTCACTGGCAATAATATCTAAACCTTTTTATTCGAACTATAATCTTGTCATAGTCATAGTAATATTGCAAAGAGAGAAGTCCTGATTGACTGACTGACTTATCATCAACGCAGAGCCGAAACTATTACAGCCAGAGTTACAAAATTTGAAGGTTCCTTTTGTATCATAGGGAAGCAATATTTCCCTATGATACAAAAGGAACATACCTCCGTTCATTACAATTCTCGCGGAAACACTTGTGTTCTTGCCATTTATAAAATCAGTAGGCGTAGAGAAGAGAGCAAAAGTCACACCACAGTTTTATCGCAAATACCGTAATACCTGTGGTAATACCTTCCACGTGCAACCGTTGATATTTACAGGCTGTAGGTAGTATGTTAAGGTCCTAAGCATTTCTGCGCAACTCCTTATAACTCAACCTTTGAAAAATCAGTAACCACATACGACGTATTACGTACAAACCCGAAAAAAAGCATTAAGTATTTATACAATTATTTCTCCGGAACGTGGATAAAGGTCACGTCCCACGCAAATCTAGGATGTTATCGGGTGTGAAGGGTGAGGCGCGGGGCGGTCGGGCACGCGCGGGCACGCCGACCTTGCCCGGCTGTGACTCTGCGACCTTGGAGCCGACCGCCCGCGTCCCGCGCGCTCCTCCCGCCCGCCGGGGGTGGCAGCACCACCCGCGCGCCCACGCTCACCCCGAGCCCCTATCTCCAGTCCTGTCCGCCCACGCTCTATACACCTCGTGCAAAATTTAATATCTACCTAGGTATATCACTGCAAATGCTCATGTAACAAGCGCGGAAATAATACATTACAAAACATATCGCACCAGCGACAATCAGTCTTGAAAGTCGCTTACTCTATATCTATTAATTACAGATATTTCGTCAAATTTCTATTGTTTTTATCAACGTTACTATTGACTTTACCCATTAACTATGCGTCGTGTCCAAAAGTCTAGACAATATTAATATTATGAACGTTAATAAACATGCAAGTGTCCTGTTTCCGCGTGAATCGAGGCCCGGCCCGGGTTCGACCTCGCCGGCACAAGGTCGCGGGCAGCCTTATTCGGGGTTTTCCGTATACCTACCGCCTGAAGGTCTCTGACATTGACTATTTACAGTGTAACAAATACACTATGTAACAATGTTACAAGGAACAACGAGCTCATTTATTTTCAATGTATGTGACCTACCTAATAGCAACATTTTCAAGGATTTTAGGCAATATAATAACAAGTACTGAAACATACTAAGTTACTCTAATGACATAATATTAATATAAAGTTATAAAACGCAACAAATGAAAATAAAAAGGTGATAAATTTTATGAAAGCGAAATATGGATTATTTAATATGTAGGAAAATAAATTTATTCTTAAAAAAGACCATCGTCACTTACATGAGAACACGGTATACAAAAAAGTGCATAATGATACCTAAGTGTTGTTCATTTCATTATTCATGTATGTAGAAGTATGAAGTATGGTGATAGTAGTGTCTCGCTGGCATGCTAGCATGCCAGCATGAATGGGTCGGTACGACCGGGGAAGTACCACCCTCCCACAGAATATCGACGTTAAGTAGCAGTATGCATACTGTTGCGTTTCGTTCGGTGAGTGTGGAGCGCCGGAGGTCCAATTCCTCCCTTAGTCCCCTTCCTTCTCCTTTTCCACCCTTTTTCCTAACACCATTCTAAAAAAGGTCGGCAACGCATCGATGACTGCTCTGGTGTTGCGGATGTTCATGGGCGGCGGTGATCACTTACCATCAGGTTAAACGCAAGATAGTTTGCCCACTACGCTGTAAAAAATAAAAGTAATTCTAAATATTTTCGACTATAATATGTTGGGCAAGTTTTACTTTGAATGTGTCACGGTAATTTGTTGTAAAGTTTCGCGCCACCATAGGTAAATATTTTTTCGCCAAAGTCCGTTCAATTATCTTGGGTAGAAGTGGTAGAACTAAAATGTTAATATTTTCATAAAAAATAAACACTTAGGTTATACATAATTATGAAGACAGTTTTTCTGTAGTTCCTTTAGTTTAAAAATTCCCTGTACTGTCCCAGATCAATAAAACAGACTGTATAAGTACGTAGTAATAGTTTATATTCTTTGGTATCGGTATAGAATAAACATAGATTGAAGGTATTTGAAAACAATATTTGAAATAAAAACCAAACACTTATTTATTTTAAATCGATTAGTTTAATTCTATCGCTTTAACAAAAAAGTTCAAATTATTTTTAAGATCTTCTTATATTAAATAGGTACTCACACCTTCTATCTGCATCGGCTACAACAGGAAATAACGAAATTCCCTCACACGATTGTGCGTATAAGCCATAAAGCCGATAATTATATAATAAAAGAATTATTAGAAATCAATAGATCACTCTGTGTGTAATTATATGCCTAAGTACCTACATTATATTCTGTCCGACAATGTTCATCAATCATTATATTCTATCGCTATAAAATCGATATCTATATTTTAAATCAGGTAAGTTGCTTGTATTGAAACTTCTGGTGCAATAATTTCCAGGAACAAGGTGGCGGTAAAAGGATTATATAGATAGTTGTTGGAGTGGAGGCTGTGGTGCTGGGCGGGAGGTGGCTGGGTTGGGTGTGGGGTGAGGGTAGGGCCGGGGTTACGCGTGGCAGAGCACGGGCGGACGTTGCATCCAGCCCGCGCGAGTCAAGTGCACGGCCGCACATTGCGCCGATGCACCCGCGCCAAATGTCATGCGCCCCCCGACCGGTCAATAACATTGAATATCGCGAATATCCTGAAACATTTCATTCCATAAAAGGAAATCGGGGACCCTCCGGGAGGGATCCATCTTGTAGATACCGAGCAGTAATAATGTTGTGTATTTCCATCCCCCTGCAGTGGGATTCTACAGGTTCATAAAAAAAATCACTGTCACCTACTCTCAACTCAGTATTGATGTGTAGCTAATGATGCAGTATTTATAAAGCTATTTTAAGAGCGATATATTTTTGATATTTATATACAGTCCTAAATAAGCTACCCCGATGACATCGCGAGTCAACTCTACAAAATTTATTTGGTTGATAAATATCAAAAAAGAAATAATAATGAGTATTTTTATATAAATTACTTTAATCAAAGTACGAGTGATCTTGAATTCTTTAGATTAGCGGAACTAGCATCTAGGTCAGTTGGTAGTTCCGCGTATAAAAAGGAAATCATAGAAAGACCATGCTATTAGACTTATCTGAACTAAGAGTACGAACCGAAATAGTATTAAGCGGAATCTTTTAATTTACTTAAAAAAATATTTCACATGAGAAGATTTATGTGATGTTATGCCTTGAAAATGCGGAATGGATTGCTAGGGTCAACAGAAGTGGAAGCGGTAGTGCGATTCGGAGGCCAACTACGGCGGGTCGACGACCGCACCGCGCCCTTAATTTTTATGGTTATTACCATTGAGTACTGCAATTATATCTAAGCCTCCATCCAGGTGTCGAATTTTTTTTTTTTTTTTTTTTTTTTTTTTTTAAAACATTGCCCCATACATACATTGCCGTATTTCATATAGGTATTTCATTTATTTTGAGAATTTAACCTTTTGAACGCCATCGTCCTTTATACACATCAAGCGATTGCGGGCCCTGTACGCCAACACACGTCCATAAACTCGATCCACGAATATTGACTCTGTCCCAATTATGTATGTAGATATTTACGACTTCGCGTAACGGTGATGCGTTTACGCCGTCTCGGTTAAAAGGAAGTGCTTTTTAATATACCTACTAATGCCAATGAACGACGATTCTTTCTCCTCCTGATTGTTCATCAGAAGTTTTTCTTGGCACTTCGCTTTATTTTATAAAAAAGAAGATTTGTTTTAAGAAGATACTTAGTATTTCAGTAATTATTAAATCCGGCCTGGTAGTTCTGCCATCTCTTGCTCGATGCGCTGCGGCGTCGCTGTGTTAGCGCCCCGTGTCAAATAGCAAAGCCTGGAAATCAAGAGGGAGGCCTTTGCCAGTTTGGGATCTCTCGTCCAGCGTGATAGATAAATGATTGGTATTATAGGTACTATAATCTATAATTATTCTCTCAGTGAGTCTGCAATTCATCAGCTAGTTGAATGAAGAAAAAATTTTGAATGTGTAAATTAAATATAAAAATTAAAATTACTATCTGATCGTACTTATTTTTATGTTTTCTTGTTCTAGTAAAACTCATATTTGCAACGAGTCAATTTATTAAATTCTGCTTATTTATGTATGTATAATGTGTGTAAAATGTAGTTATCAGTAGGTGTTTTTCCGTTTTTATAGGATTGAGGAATGAAATACATAGGTAATTTTTACAAGATTCTTTTATTTTAGTTCGACAACCTGTCATTATATTAACAAACAAATGACTGAGCACGCTCACATACGCACATACAATACACACAACAAACACACCGCGACCGGCGCTGCATTGCATTTATAAATTACACTTATATAGTCTTAAATTATTTTTCAGTCTATTGCGCTCTCCTCGTCCGGCGCCGGCCACGCACTCACGCGTCCTAATCAAATTATCACATATAATATATTAAAACGATCTGCGAACGATTACTATTTACTAGTTTCTTTAATTTAAAGTAGGTCGGGGTGGGGTGGCGGAGACAAGTGGCTCCGCAGGCCGATCTCACGCCTCCAACATCTGTGGCATGAACGAGCGCGGCGGCGACGGCGACTTCTTGGAGAGGTTGAGGGGCGCATCTGCGTCCGTCACGTCCACCTGCAGTGCCATGACGGGCTGAGGCGCCGGTGACGCTCCGCGGTAGCACGTGAGCAGGCCTCCCGTGCGCATGGGGCAACCCTCGGAAGCGCCCGCCTCGCCACGCCGCATGTACTGCTGGATGATGTCGGTGCGCTTGAGCTGCTCGGGGGTCATGCGTGGCCCCTCCATCAGACTCTTGGCCAGCACGGAGTGCGTGGAGGACAGCGAGGCACGCAGCGGGCGCGGAGAGTGCGCAGGGTGCGCGGGGCTCGCGGGGTGCGGGTGCTGCGGCAGCTGCGTGGACGGCGCCGGCCGCACCACGCGGGCCTCCGCCTCACCGGTGTCGCGTCGCATTGCACGGAATTTCTTGTGAGGTTTGTACGCCTCGTCCATTAGTGAGGTGGTGTGGTACAGCGGTGGCGCTTCCAGTACACGTTTGAGCACGGGCATATCGTCGGCTGAGGGAGGTGGCCGCCTGTCGTCGGAATGCTCCTCTAGCGAAGATCTCGGGCTAGAGCAGCCTGATCCAGGGCCGACTATCCTTTCGTGCTTTTCATTTCCTGACTCAATACCAGAATCTGTTGGTGAGTCCAGTTTGCGGTAGCGAGGTGGCGGGCGAACTGGCGTAACGGTGAGTCCGTTGTGTGCGAGATGTGCCACGCCGAGCGCTTCCTCGTCTACGGATCCTCGAGAGTCAAGTCGCCGGCGGCCGGCCAGAGTGGCGGCCAGCAGGGGCGTGCCGCAGTCTCCAAGGGCTTCACCCGACTCGCTGCTAGATACTGAGCCGATGGGGCTGCGTGCCGACTCGTCAGCACCGGAATCACCCCATGACATGACACCTTCTTCATCAGTCCACATCTGCTGCCGTAGCAACTCTTTGTGTTCAGTGCGAAAAACTACTAGTTTTTCGGTGTGGAGTGTACTAAGGGTGCGTAGGTCGGGTAGGGTGTCCATTAATTCTCTAAGGAATCCTGGTCGGTCAGGTCTGTTCTGGGCGACCACCGTTTGTAGACACGCCTTGAGTCTCGCGTGCATTCTTTCCACAAGCTCTATGTTGCGAAGTCCCGGCCTGTCTGGCGTGATGAGCACTATAGCGCAGAAAAGACCGATTTCTGCGTCTGTTAGGTTCATAGAGTTCATGCGCTCGGCGAATTTGAATGTAGAATCCACGAGGAACCTCGCATTGGCGCCACTTTGGATAGAGTCCCGTTTCATGACTTGGCCATTAAGACAAATTATACTATTGAGTGGCGCGTCAAACATACAGATTAGCCGCACAAATAACGCATCAAATAGTCCACTTTTGAGCAGCGTAAACTTATCGTCCTGGGTAAGCAGCTGGAAGCCAGGAATGAGTCCAGCGAAGTCTATTACGCCACGAATTACGTGCGCAAATCGCTGAGAGAATTCCTTCTCAGACTGTAGCTCTGGCGCTGGGTTCAGGGGGCAAGCCTACAACAAAAGAAGAACTACGTTATTTTCTGATAGACAATTGAGACGATCGATGTGCCTATATATAAGAAATGAAGTGAAATGTTAAAAAGTACATAAAGTAAAGTAAGCTTACCAAAGTGGGTTGAGAGTAGGTGGGACAGTCGCGAGCACGTGCGCGCATTGCGGCGACGCGGTCCCTCGTGAACTCGCAGGTGTCGAGGTGAGCGCGCACCACACGCGCCAGCAATCGCGGGGCATCGTCTAATTCTGCTGCCGCTGCTTGCTCATTTGCTCGTGACGTTGACGATTGTTGCATCGCAGCAAGGATGCGCGCTTTCTCGCGCTTTGGAACTCGTCCGAATCGCACGGCTGTAACAAAAGAAGACAAAGTTTAATTTATGCACAAACCGTCTTAAGTGACCTCGAGGGCTCGAATTAAAGAGCTTCACAATGAACTGGCAACTAACAACGGGAATGTTGCGCAAGGTCGAGACTAAACATACACTGGGTTGCAGCTGTCGTTAAGTACGCGCGTGTGCGGGTGCATGGCGGGCCATGTGCACGCGCAGCTGACGCCGCGAGGGTAGAGTTCATCGGCCGTCGCATCGCACGGCCACCCTTGTCTGGCGCAGCAAGCTTATATTAAATCCGTGGGGCCCACTGAATGCGTCGCGGTTAAGTGAACTAGTTCGAATGACGAGTGACAAAGCGCAAACTGCGAGGTCACACTGAAAAGTGTTACGACTTTCTCGCGCTAGGCACGCTGTGGACCAAAATGTTGTATGCGCCGGGGGCGGGCGCGGCGCTTGCGGCGTTCATGCGCGCACGTCGGTGAAAGTGTTTGCGTGCACGCCGCTCGGTTGAAAACGAAAGCGGAGAGCGCCCTCTCGCCATTTCTCCTGACTTTCGCTGCGCTATGTAGGCCGCATCAGATGCACGATCCTATTGTGCACAACCGGCAAATCTGATTTTTTTACGATGGCCTTTGTTCGAGTTTATAGGTAGCCTTGCAAATAATAATGTTTTTGCACCAAATCTGCCATCTACTGTGTCAGCCTAAATTGATATTATGATGAACTACATTTTTTTAAGATACTGATTTCACAGTTTTATTGTTATCCTTAGATTTGATTACCTGTTGATGTATTAACAGAATTTAACAAATATCCTAATATACGGATGTTTTTTTTATGTTTAAGTCCTAAGTTATTATTTATATTATTAAATTCGTAACAGCAAGAGACATTATGGTTTTGATAAAGAAAGGACTCGTTTATGTCTTTTGTATATTAAAGTTTATTTTACAAAATATTATTTTTATTTTGGATGAGTTTTAATAAATGGGAATTTATTTATTTTGTTAAATTAAACCGATATTTATACACTATAATAATATATAATATAATAACTAATACTTCTCATATGTACTTCCTAAATCCTATAAGTTCAATGCTACGTAACGCGTAGAGCTCGTAGCGACCTGCTACGAAACTTTCATTACCGTTAGAGAACACAGCAAAATTGACATTATAAAGTTAAAAATTTTTTTTTAAAAATAATTCATTATATTTTATATAAAAAAAACACCTACGTGCATTGTGATATTTCACAACTCCGTTGAGGATTCCTTTGAGGATTGGTAAATCTTCTCCCATGTCGGATACCATTACAGTTTTTCACTATTAACTAGTTCACAGCCAATGGCCACTGATAACTTAGATGAATTGGTAACTTTATGTTAGTTTATGACTAATTTAAATTTATGCACGAAGTAGTGTCACATATCACACGAAGAATAGATAATTAATTTGCACATTCACTGTAATCCAATGTGTAGTAGTAATAATCCAATAGTGTAAGTTCAGCGCATCGCGATGTAGTCAGCGGCGTATACTGGAGCAGTCACCGTGAGCAAGTATCGCGTTCTCGTACCGAACTGCGGAGCGACTTAATAACATAGCGATAGCAATGAGGGCTGACGACCGGTGCGCGGGCCGGACTCCCTCGCACTGCGCCGCG
Source organism: Allophyes oxyacanthae (assembly GCA_932294325.1). NCBI lineage: Eukaryota > Metazoa > Arthropoda > Insecta > Lepidoptera > Noctuidae > Allophyes > Allophyes oxyacanthae. Next base: position 10,159,349 of record OW028613.1, on the reverse strand, counting down.
GCGCGCGCCGCGCCAACCTTGAACTTGATGCGGGGAGATCACGGCGCGCGGGAGGGGGGCGCCGTCAATAAACTCCGCGCAGGCCCCTGCCCCCGCGAGCCAGCCCCTCTCCACCACTTGCGCCACCTACCGTTCGAGGTTCGAGCCTTGCCGATTTGACGTGACATGGGAATATTACGGTCGCTTTCCAAAGTCGAACTCTTGGCTAATAAAACCCAAACACATAACTAAGTTAGACTACATTGTACATTTAATTTTGTTTTTGTTTGTATAATGTAATCATAATTCAAATTGACATATAATGCATGTTTTTATGCGGAATAGTGATTAGTGCTACGAAATCGTAGTTGTTCTACTGACGTTTCATGCAGTAGACTACGCATTGTACAGATTCTAAGCAATCGTAGAATCTGCACAAACTTGCGTAGCCCAATGATTTATTATAATTTAATTCTATTTATTTATTTCTAATAAATATAAATATTTATAATAATATACATAATATTTATATATATTTACGTAAGAAAGAACTTGTAGTCTTGTTTAAATTTGTCAAAATGAATACAATGACAATTAAATTAAATCAAAATACATACGGTAAATTATAAATTCAGATGTCATTAATTTATAAAAATATATTGAAACTTTTATCTGAGAATAATTTAATTCATCATGGCTATTATTATTATGATTCAAACAAAAATATTTTGGCGCTAGTGTTGTTATTTGCTCGCGTACATGCGCGCCATCTGTTAGCGAGTAGCTGAACTATATTAGTCTACTATGAATGGCATTTGGTAGGGTGGCGTGGTTCTTTGTATGGGTTGACTTTTTGTTCCCTTAGTATGTTGGTCATTTTACACAATCATTATGAATCATAAATTTTCACATTCATTAAATATTTATGTATCGTATGATGAAAGTCTAATTGTTTCGTTTTGTTTTATAGAAATACCTATATTATTGTGTATTATGAAACGAGCTTTTTTAATCGATATCTAACTGGGTATTTTTTTTACGAGCTTATGAATTTGAAGTGCCCGCAAATTAAATCCTTTGATCCCGAACAAGTCAATGAAAACTAGTTGGTTTATTATGATTTATCATAACACATGCACAAACTACGCGAGGTCATCGAACTTCATTACGAAAGTGAAAATATAAATTTCACTCTCGCGCTTACGAAATGCACCTTTCTCTGCTTTCACCGGCTCAGCGGGCGGCGTCGATGGCGCTCGCGAGTGTCGCAACGAGCGGAGCGGGGCAGCGCTGTGTAGCGCGGGCGTCGACCCGCTTAGCGTGCGCTCACCCGCGCTTGCATAACCGACCTCCCACACCGCGAGCTGTGCCCCGTGCCCCGCGTCCCGCGTCCGCCGCGCGAAATAGGATCTCTCCGCAGAGCAGCACGCGCGCGCTGCACGCCAGCGCGCTCGTGAGGCACACTTGGCGACTACGCGACGTGCGCACGCCCGACCTTCCCGTGCTAATTGCGTATGCATATTGCAACCCAGCGTATGCCAACCGACATGTCATAATTTAATCACTAATCACCTCGTCATATAATATCATATAACTTTATTAAAAAATATCAGGACGCATTATGTTATAATGTTGAATTTGCGACCTATCTCAATTTTACGAGATGATTATACATTATGTATAAACTGCATTTTTACAATACAATTTATGAATCAACATTTTTCTGAAAAATAATAAATTTTTGAATAAATGAAAATATTGGAATTTATAAGTTATTCATTTATATATATCGGAATAGATAATACTAAGATATTGGTATCAATTTTGTATTTTCAATTAATTATCTTCAATTGTTCCAATATTTTCATCATAAAAATATTGATGATAAATTTTTCAACTCACCATCTCTGCTCATGCCAACGGCGATGCATTTTTTCAATCGGCAGTACTGGCACCGATTTCTGTTGATCCTAAGGATGGAGCACTGTTGGTTTTTCGTGCAGGGCCTGTATTGAATCTTCTGCTGGATGGATCGCCGGAAGAAGCCCTGGGAATCACAGCGGCAGTTAGAGTCGCGATCGTTGTCGGAGCCGTCGTCGCTGGAGCAGCCTGAGTCGCTGGACTCGCGGGGCGCTTCCAGCATGCTCACCAGCACCGAGTGCCGCTCGCGCAATTCAGCGCCCGCGCCACAAGACATTGCACGCACCATTCACTACCACTGACTGCCCACTAGCACCACCACTCTCCTTGTTAACAGTGACGCGACGCGTACTTGCAATAAGGCTTTCGCGCACTGCACCGACGTGGATGGCGGTCGACAGCGGACTGTGCGGGCGCTGCGTCGCGCGGCGCACAGTTACCCGCGCGACCTACTTGCCGGCCGCCGACCCAACCGAGAAAGTGAGAGTGCCCCCGGCCCCCGCGCGCGCTCCTAACGGTCCACGCCGCTCTAGAATGCGTCGCCGCCGCTGCACCGGTGCGCCGGATATAGGCCGGGCGCATCCCGGTGGCGTCGCGGCGCACGGCCATTCACCCCGGGTCGTCGACCGCTCGATTGCACAACCGCGAAGGCTCCCCCGCGCGTCCCTCTCGCCCAGGAGCTGGGCTGCAGCCCGCTCGGGTCGTCGACCGGCTCAACGCCCGGTGACGTCAAGCATGCGTCACAGCCCACGGCCTACCTCAATGCGCGCGCGCTCCCCTAGGGGCTGAACTGTTCCAATTTAATTAATAGATCATTCCACGACAATACGCCTGTTCAATTTATCGTACGTGTTTCCATTCAAAAATACCTATATAACGACATCAGAGCAAGATTAAAATTATTGTTTTATTATTATTCATATAACTAATCACATTCTGCTTTTTGTTAATTTATAACTTATTATGGATAATAGCTTTAACGACAATCTAAATGGCGTGCGTATGTTGCCACGTTAAAATTTTAGTAAGACATTGGAGCAATTTAATTTAGTATAGAAATGTTGTTCTGGTTATTCACATTCAAAATTATTTTACCATATAGGTTTATTTTTCCTCCACGGATAGTTTTGCAGCAAATACCGTATCAAAGTAAAGATTAATTATTTCATCGCGTCTTGGTCATGTTTTGATAATGATGATGATCGAGCTAGCGCGGAGGCTGGTGCGGGCGAGCGAGCGGCGCAAGCGGGCCGCGCGGTGTTCGGGTCGGTGGCCTAATTTCGCGCTGCCATCGATCCATTGTGCGCTGTGCGAGTGGCCCATAATTGGTCGCAGCGCGGGCAGTGACCGGCCGCGCGGTCGTTGACCCGCTGCCGCGAAAACAAAACCTTCCCCGCCCGTCTTACCGCACCACACTTAGCGAATACGAACATATACGTATAAAAAATATCCAACAGTTTGTAATTTAAGGACCGGGTTAAGAGAAGAGTTTGTAATTATTATACAAAATATTTTTATTTGTAAACAACTTTATTGGCACAGTTATAGAATGGATATTGCTTCATGTGCACTACCTATGCTTCGTGTGCATCGACACCTTAGTAGGACGTCTTTCTATTAAATTAAATAATCATAATATGTCAACGACCGCCAAGTAATTAACACGGTGACTCCCTTTCGAGTTCTAAAAAATGCTCATTCTATTTGTGTCCGATACTCACAAAATTCCATTATACTGTAAGTAGTTCAATCATTTTAGGTCATTTTGATAATATGATGACTCAAATTCATAATATATATCAGTACTTATTAACATTGTGTACCTAGTACCTACATATTGCAATGATGCCATAATGCATTTATGAATTATTCGACAACTTTTACCCACTATTACTAACAATGGTTCACAGAAAACAAATTTTATTAAAATCCTATTAGCTTAAATACAGTGCTATTAGAGAACAGGATAACAGTACAAAATCTTAAAAGAGTGTATAACTAATGATACTTTGATTTTGTAGTTGGCGCTACATTTTATGTAAATAATAATGACGCAGAGATTTCCGTATGTATTGACAAGTGATGGATTCACGTAACTAATTCTTGTCTCTTTGGTGACTCACGAGAACGGATATCTACCTAAATGACACGTAGGCATAAATAAATGAAGTTAAAGCACTCGCTTTTTAGTGTTTCATCAATACTATGTGGGTCGGCTCGTCACCATCTTAACTTTGACATAGTTCAGCTGCGCGGTTGGTGAGCTTATGCCGAAACTGGACGCCGCGATTAAGTTTCGCGATAAGCGATCGACCGACTTTTTTGTAGTACTTTACATATTACATTGATATATCTTTCTCTACATAAACGTGAATGCCTTATATAAAAATTGGTTCTGTTATAGAATTTGAATACTATATCTATAATCAATGAATGAGTTCATTATTCATTGAAGAACTACGCGATATAATTTTCATTTGTCTTAATTTAGTTTTTATCTCTGATATCTGATAGAATAGACATAGGTATATTGTTTCTATTATCTCTGTTACAAATACATCTACCTCTGCTAGTTGTTGTCAAACTAATATTCTGTCTCTACTGTAGTTGTATTTGATGCGATCTATTTAGTGTCCGGTAGTTTGCATGGTGGTGACAAACTCAGCGGCTTGAGCGGGAGCGGCGAGGTGTTGCCGCGCTGTGTGGCGACGGCTAACGGTGCAGCGGACAACGACTCTGCTAACACCGTCTCAAGCTCAAAACATGCTGACGCATTACATCGCTATATTTCCGAGGAAGCGACCGCGGGCCGTCGACCACCGGTTCGCTCTACGTGCCACCGCCGCTGGGTCGCAGATGTTTACTTGATAACACACGTTGACTCACGTCATTGTGATTCATTTCTCGTTCATGTATCGCGGTTTATTCTCAGTAACTAACGTAACTCCAACAGGTAATTCGTTGTCCCTATTGCAACATGCCCATATCAAATGCAGGGTGTTATAGGCAAATGTAGGCGCTGTGCAATGGTGATTTGTCTTTACCGCAAAAACAGTGTCATTAACTACTTATTAACGCATAATATAAGCGTTTAAGGAAAAATCAACAACGTAATCATGTAGAAAATTATCATGATTGGTTGCATTACTCATTAGGTATTAATATTTAGAAACTACAATATAGAACATGTAAACATTTTGTCAGACACTGTTTGAAAATTGAAAACAAGTTGTTATTTTATCTAATAAGCGTAACAGATAATTATTATTATGTGTTGTTGACAAATTAAGTGTGATTGAACGTTGAAGTGTAAATATTAGTCAAAAATATCGTATATTTTTCATCGGTCTTTACTAGCGTCAAGTTCTACATACATACTACCTAAATTCAACAGGAAATCATAAACGCAACAGTCAGCGCGCGATGTTCTCAATAAATAATATGAGCACTCGGGGATCAATGAACTTTTGAGCTGACAGTTCAAAAATAATGTGGGTTACGTTCACGTAGCGCGTACATTCGATGCCCGTAAAAGTTGTTTACGGCGAGGAGAGGCGGCGCGAATGTAAGCGGCGCCGGGCGCGCTAAGCTAGCTAGCGAGGTCGACGGCCGCACGCCCTACACCGCAGAATTGGTGCCGAAAAAATAAGCGACCCACAACGCACGGAAATGATGTCGGCCAACGTTGAGAACAAAGAAATCGGAGAGCTCTTCCGACGTAGCAACTGCGCGCTCCGAATTATATGAAGTTTTTGTTTCGTTACTTAATTTTAAAGGAATATTTACCTTAGGCTTTGGTTATAATAATAAATAATAATGCTTTGGTTATGCCTACATAATTATGATGTTATATTTTTAGCCTATACATTAACATACCATTGGGGTGCAGGGAAATAGGCTCCACGAGTGACAAATTTTGAGTTCGTCTGGTATACCCTAGGCAATTAGCCTCGATGCCATCAATGCTGACTGGCTAATATTTCTACTACGGCATGAGCGATCACCATTATGATACCTTGTGCCGACACGACAGAAGAAGAAAAAAATAATATTATAATACAAAATGACAAAGTAAACTATATTGAATGCAATAAGGAATCATCCATTAATTAGGGGATTTAAAAAAAAGTAAATAGTAACATAGAGTTCGTTGACATCCATGCGTACGGTTGAATACCCCGCACCTCATATCGTTATAAAAATTACACGGTCGCTCGTCATTCATTCAAGTGGTTTCCGTTCGTAGCCGCATCGCAAAGCGGCGGCAGTACTGTAGCGCTACGTTCGACGCGACATCTAGTGGCGAGTAGCAGAACCATTTTATCTGTTTCTTATTTACGTCGCTAGCTAGCGCTGTAAGCGGAAACGTTGGTGAACTTACGTAATTTCTTTCACGACTAAACCATACCCATTTGCCATAACTATATGTTTTGATTTTTATTTTAAATACTTATATCGGTAAGTTATCCAAACAAAAATTATGTACACAAGTACATAATTTTTGTTTGGAGGTACAAATATTAAAAACCAAGCATTTTAAAAAAAATTGATGTGATTCTATCAGCATAGGTAAGTAACAGTTGGTAATTTTTATGTAACGATACATTTATATATGGAACGATACCTTTATATATTATTTGAAAATGGATTATCATCTCTGTCGGGCGAGGATCAATCCCATTGAGGTTTGAAAGTGTTCTCGAGGCATTGCACAATGCAGCAGACATCCACGGCGCTGAAGGACACGCTTTGTCCCGAGCTTGCCCGGCCCAACTTGGTTACAAACTAGTTTACTTTACACTTGCACTTCTATCCTTGTCTGCTTCCTCGCTATAACTATCTAAAACGACCTCTATTTACCCACGAACCGATTGTCACTAATAAGATACAGATTTAAGGAACTAAGATTCAAGGGAGATTTTAGTCATTGTTATGAGTTAGTAGTGTACAATAATGTGTATGAGGAAGTAATTATTGTGGACTTTAATGCTCTTGAACGTTCCCCGGTCACGTAATTGTCTGCTTTCACTAACAATAACCTTTAGCGTGAGTACAGAACGTGATAATGATGTTTCTCTTAATTCATCAGGTTTTAAATACTTTGCTTTTCGTGACTTTACTAAAAATTCTAATTTTATCATTCTAGTTTGGGAAATTATAAACCCTCAAAATTTTATGTTCTTAGTAGATAGGAAGAAGACGCTACAACCTCAAAAACTATACAATATGGGTCGACCACTTTAAAAAGGTTGTTTCCATGCGTGTCGAGTATTCCCTCAAATATCACGTTCCAGAGCCACCATCGTATGGAAGGAATGAGGAGTCACGAGCCGCATACATACATGTCTCATAAGCAGACAACGGATATTACTTTATATTTACAACTATTACAATTGATATGAACTGAGTGTCATTTTAACCTTAGATTACCGGCAGTCCTGGTCATTGTACTATCAATGCAAGTTTGACTTTATATGAAAAGCTAAGGCGACAGCCGGTTCCCGTGTGATTGTTCCGACGCAGGTATTAAAAATAAAATGCTTAGAATTGGGGTGCAAGGGTCTGACCGTCGTCCGACCGAGGCCAGCAGGTACCTACCCGTTGACCCAAAAACCATACTCAATACAACAAGTTCACACGATGCTTTTTTACCGATTAGTTGATTAACGAAACTCGCGACGACGACGACGGTAAAGTGAATCAAATTAACATTTGTAAGTAAAGTTAAGGTCATCTAGTTGGGCTTTGTGCGGCGTCTGCGGCAAGTGCATAGAGATTGTGTTCCGCGTGTCGCGACCTTGGTCCTCGTGCTAACTCGCACCTGCCACAAGAAAATTCGTGCAGGTCCCGGAAGCGCCCACGTCGTGTCACCCGCACTCCTACTTCCTGCTACAGATGCCTAGACGACCCGTATGCGTGACTCAATTAAGGATACCCGTTTTAAAATAATACGTGCTCCAGACATTTCCTATTAAGTTTATTTTGGTTCACGTACGGAGTGGTGGTGGTAGTGGAGTGAACGGAACAACGGTGCTGGTGAGCACGTTGATAACGGCAGCTTATTGACTAAATTATTTACAAAATTAAGATATTTACCTTGCAGCCTTCACAGGAATGCACGCCGTAATGAAATCCACTTGCTTTATCTCCGCAAACGCGACACAGCACCGTAGTACCGTCAAACTCTGCAACAAAATACAAAAACGGTTATAGAAACCTATGTACGTAATTTGCGATAAATTTAATGGACGTTTCAAAGATTACGGCGTTAGTTAGCTCGCTCGTGCCAAACATCCTGAGTTGTGTTACAAAGCGGGCATGTGTAACAAACATTGAGGCGATTGCACGTGACCTTGCTCCGGCGGCGCTACTCACGCGTTCATAATTAATTACTCACTGATTTGTGACGAGCTGATAATTTTGACAATCTTGCCTGCCTATGTGCTCGATTTTATCGTCAACGTAAGTATCATAATACAAATCGGGAGTTGTGAAATGCTACGAAATGCTTTTGATCAAACACTCTTTCCTAACCTTGTATGTATGAACTATGAAGCAAAGAAGTTTTACGAGCTCGTGTCTAATATGTAATCGATTATACTACAGTTGAGGATTATTAGAAGTAAAGTCAGAGATGGTGTGTGTGTGTGTGTGTGTGTCGAGCTCCATTTTTATCAGCGTACACGTGAGGCCTGATCGCGTGATTATTCGCCTGGTTTTCGTTTCAACTCATAACATTACCTCACGATAAGAGATTTTGCAAGCATTTTTACTGCGTCCTGATTTGTGTGAAAAATGTAAACGTGTGCGCTGTCTTTAAGGAGAGTAGAAAATTAAACGGCGAACATTTTGTCTTGGTGTGTAACGTTGAATAATATAATTTTACATAATAACAAATTCATCGATTATCTAATTGCTATGTAGTATGTTGATGTTTCAGCATTAGCCTATTAAATTTCCCACTGCTCGGACTCGGCCTCCTCTTTGACAGGGGGACCGACTGTATTATGATAGATTGTATTGCAACTATGATATTGCGTGCCTCAAGGTGACAGACACTCAATAAACATTTTAGAAAGTCTCTCGATTCAAAGTCAACGACCCTATCTTCGTAATAAACAACAATGTTATCAAAAATAGTAAACTTTTAACACTGATTATGAAAATTACCTAAACTATGTACTCTAATATCTATCCTTAATAGGTCAAAAGTTACGTATTTCTAGAACATTATTATCCAATAAGTTAATTGTACAGATAATTAATTCGGAAGTGTTATCGTCGAGTAAATATCAATTTGAGAATCCATAATGATGTAAGTAATCATGTTTAATAGGTCAGTGATAGGCATGGTCCGTCGGCAACAACAGGTGTGACGGAGGCGGGTCGGCGGCGGTGGGCGGTCGGCGGTCGCAGGTACTGGTTCAGCCGGCGCCCCGGACTGCTCTCACTTTCCTCTTCAAGCCGTTTGTTTATTTGTTAAGGGAGCGGGCTCGTCGGGCCTTTTGGAAGAAACTTTCTATTTCTGGCGTACACCACTCGCCGCGGGTCGACGTTCTACGCCCCGTCGCTTTCTATAGTTGATGTTACTTTCTTTTTTCTATAAGCGTTATATGGTCGCCCTAAGATGCAATAATTTTGGTCTCAACACTGCAATGCATGATGGCAACTGTGACGCCGAGTGGGAATACAATAGAGCAGGGAAAGCAACGGTGAGACGTAACTGGTGCAGTTGCAACAGAGTCAGTAGCGTGCAGCCATTTCTCCTAGTATGATGCAACGCGCGCGTTTTTCTGGGTAGCGTGTGTGAGTCGCTCGTTCGTTACGTCAATTAAAAGGCGAGGAAAGTGCGCGAGAAAGTCTTGCGTCCACGTAACGCGAATGCCGACCGACCGACCGTGCAAAATACTGACGCGGTCATTCCGACCGCCGCGGATCTGTGTCACGGCGATGTTTGTTTGTAAATAATTAGTACTTGACTAATTATCACGTTTCATACTTTATTTCCTCGTCATTTAACACGTTTGTTAAACGTTGTCACTGCAGTAGTAACTTCATTATTTTGAATTGCCAGTTTTTGAAAATACGTATTCATTTGTAATTGTCGATTAACTGCTAATCTACTGTCTTACGTGCTGCAACGACTTTGTTTATCATAAATAATGTGCAAGCGAATAATCTTGTGTTACACGCATTCAGAGAAAAGTAAAAGTGGCGTGGTGAGGCAGTTGTTGCCACGTCGAACTCGCACGCCTATTACCCGATGTTACTGCTTTTCTTACATCATTTGACAACTACAAAAGTTTTGATCATTAATGAAATATTATAACGGGTTGAGTAATGATGCAAGTAAGTCTGCAACGGTTAACTCTTTGTTAATTTGATATGAGAGTTTCACAGGAAAAAATCACAAAAGGAAAAAAAAACTATCGATAAAGAGCGATAAGATCATTAGGAATTGATTGCAAAAATGTTCAAGAGCTCCCTGCAGCCAACGAGTCGGACCCCATTGATTTGCACTGAGAAAACTATTGACATTGTTGTGCAGTGCGTTTATTTTGCACAATGCTATTTTAATTGTTTTTCGGTGGGCCCTTCCGAGCGGAAATGTTCGATAATCCATCCATCAAACATTCGTTCTGCAGAGGTCTTGACGTTCGACTAAATAATAGAAATTATATTTCGTTAGGACTGTACCCTTTCATCATAAAGATTTTTGCTAAAAAAAAGTCGTTACGATAATTATTAATCTAGCATGAAATGCACGTCAAAAATTATTATTACGAATTATACTTCATATATTTTATATACAATATAATTATTTTATATAGTTAAGAAGTTTTCCTTAGGCTATTAACGATATTATTATATTACTTTATGTAGTTACAAGCTACGCTAAATAACGCAATTATGCTTACTTTTAAAAACGCAGATATTTTCAATGTAAATTACGTAAGAAAAAATACGTGTATTATCAATAATAACGTGACGTGGTATTTCCATACAATTATAAAAATCGAATATAAATATGTTATGGCGGGACAATGTTTAGATTTGTACGTTATTATGTAACGGAACGTCACGTAATAACGTTAAAGTTAAAAGAAAATTAAAATAGTAAAAAAAATCTACGTCTTATGACTCTGTTATGATTTCATAATACCTATAATAATATTTCTCAGAAAACGTTTGCCTTTCCATCATATTGACATTAATTGACAACAACAACAACAATGACAAAAGTTACAAACGATTACAACATAAGTACACGATACAATAATGTAAATAAACAAATTAATATTGTAAAGGCACTACCTATATGCAACTCGGGTTCTCGTTCCTTGTGCCCCGGACTCATCATATTATGGTCAGTCGGCGTAGGCGCATCGTAACGCCCGTAGCTGCTATCAGGAGACATCACTAAAGTCATTTAGAAGTGTGTACTTAAAAACTAATTATTTTGTCCTCCCCCGCACTGCACTACACGTAAACCACATGGAGCCCGCTGGCTCTAGACATTAAACGTCCTGCGCGCTGTAACACTGAATATAGGACAGAAGTGCATGGGCCGTGGCGCGCGGCCGGCACGTCGAGGGATGAAGGTCGCTCGTCCCGTGATATTATAGCAACTGCACGCGCCGCGTGCGACTCACTCGAGCTCGATCGACGAACTGAGCGAGTGCCGCGCGCGCTCCTGCTTGAAGCCGCGTGAGTCTCCCCATAAGAGTGAAAGTCTGCAAAAAGATCAGCGCTCCGTGCGATACAATCGGTTCGACGACGAAGCCTAACCGGCTAAGCGAAACTCGCCTCTATCGGTCGACTATGCCTGTCGTTCTGCGCTTCGGAGCGAGGATCGGCGCGCTTCGAACTCCGGTCTCCGAGGTCATTGCCGCGCCAACGGCGGACCAATCGCGAGCACGCGCAGACGTGCGCGGCGAGCGATTGGAGAGCTGACGGCTCCGCTCCCCGCAGCCCGCGCTCCAGCGAGTTCGAAGACCCGAACCTTGCGGCTCACCGCGGCCAAGGTCGCGCGAGAGCGGCACCGACAGAGAGACTAGCCGAGCGTTCGAGTGGGACGTAGCCGTTGCCGGTTGCGTCACACTACGAAAATATTTTTGGTGATGGAACGCGAGTGAACTTGAACACGAAATCAAGCTAATGGATGGCGAGCGCGCTTTAGGTCCCCGCGTGACGGACTGACCCGCTGCCGGTGCGCCCTGTTTGCCTGCTTCCCACCTAGCACACACTTCCGGGATTTTGTGACCCTACTTTCCTCACAGTATAACTCTTTTCATTACCTGGCAAGGTTTACTTTTCCTATATAGGTACTTTCACACATACGTGACGCGGGAATGAACCTACGGATCTAGTTAGCTATTATTAAAAATCAATCTTTTACTAACAAATCGCGAAAACATGATACAATATATTTATATACAAGGATGAAAAATATTGTGTAAGCGATATACATGAGGTAGGTACCTATCATTACTGCCAAATTAGACCTAGTACCGAATGCCATAATGTGACTGCGATTAATAGGTACTAACTACTACGTAACCGTAACTAAGAACTTCGTATAACTCTGCATAATACGTATTACCTATACCTTCTTATAATTGATAAACAAGTTTCTTTTAACAATAGGTACATAAACACGACTTTATATAATACTGACGTTACAATTGTTGTCGTAGCGGAAGATTCGTTTGTATTATAAGCAGAATTGGGTATGTATTCGCTTGCGCGAGCATTTATTTACGCGAGATAAAACGAGTGGCGGTGGGCGTCGCGGTGGGTGAACGACCTGGAAATTTTGGCGCAGGCCGGTCAAGGCCACCAGCACGCGGCGCGCAGGCGCTCCACCACTACCAGCCTACTGACACTGGACAAGGGGCCAGCCAACACTTTTTCGTGCCTATATATTTATTTCATGTTGATGCCATTACAATTAAAAAGGTGAATCGGTTCATACATAGATAGCTCTGTTGAACAAGTAAAAAAAATTGGCACAGAGTTATACCTACATAATATAAGTAGTCGTCAAGTAACTGAAACCAATATACGAGTATCTATATATTCGTAAATGGTTATTACGTAATACAATAACTTTCTTACTAGATATTTATAACGTAATGTAATATTTGCGTTATTGTTATTATAAGAATTCAATTCAATTTATTTTATAACAATTTAACATTTGTAAATACATTACAATATTCATTATATAATACTACAAAATTAAATCATTATTCCCACGCTTATCATTATTACGAGCTATTTATTGGCTTAAAAAAATATCTAAAATTACTATAACTTTTGGCGTCCTTTGATTTATATTGATGAATGTTTTTATGAAAATTCATTAATAAGACCATTAATACAAGCTTGGCACGGTTAGAATTTTAAGATCTTTAAAATATTGCTGACATTACTCCAGCTGCTGTTTTATACGGGCCAAACTTTTAATTGCCCATTTTTGAAACCGAACACTTTCTGCTTATTGTATCCATAGCTGCCACTCCAAAAAAGTATGCTGTATCTTAGTTTGGATTCAAATAGACTCTAGTTGCTACAGCATAGTAAATAGTCTTAAGTTGTTCAAGGTTGACTTCATCTCTTAACCTCCTGAGTACGTATCAAGCGGAGTTTATAGCACTAGTTCATGTTTGCAATTAAGAAGATGGTCCACGTGTACCCCTATGTATTTAACTACTTCCACGGTGTCCACTCTACCGCCATTCATACCACTATACGGTTTTTTACTGTTTCTAGGGGTTGACTGTGAACAAATCTTTGTCTTTTTGTATTTATTTTCAGACAACTGACAGTGAACCACTTGTGGAATGCTTTTGACGCTTCTTTGAACCTTAAATTAAGGCAGCCTATGTTATCGTCAGGAACGATAACATTCGATTCGAGTTATCAGCAAAACTAGGTTTTTTTTTATATTTTTGTAATAAGTCATTAATTAATGTAATGAAAAATATCGGTCCAAGTACTAATCCTTGCGGGATACCCTTCTTAATTGTTACAACTTTTGATGCTAAAGTGTTTTTTTTATGTTTCCAACCATTTCATCTCAATAGGCTTTGATTTCATCAAACATGATCTACTACGCAGATACAGAACTATTTTGCAGATACCACTAAAACAATTGTTTAGCTGATCGTCTTATATCGTAGTGATCTTGTTTAGCTATTAATCATTCGTTATTTACTGAGTCAAAGGCAGAACTCAGATCCAGGAATATTCTCGCAACATTTCTCTTATCGATTAGTTTTCTACCTATGTATGAAATTAACTTCAGGTGTCGATAGCAGCTAATGTTCTTGTCAAATATCAAAATTGTCGCTTATTATTTGTTTCTCCGTCCACGCTTATTAATGACTTTATTTATATGTCTAAAGTAAGCTACTTTTTAACAGGTTTTCAAATGTCTTTGACTTCGTTGGTAGTCATTATGTACCTAGGTCTGTTACATTTTTAGATCTTTTTTGACCCCTTTTTATGTGCAGATATATTTATGTCATTTTTTTACTGATTAGGAAACATACCGTTTTGAATGCAGTTATTATATAAAATACGTATCTAATGGTTCGGCTAATTTATCTATATTTTTGAATTCAAAACAAAGATTGCCACAAATTCACAGAAATAATAAATATTGTCCACAAACTTATTTGTGGCATCAGATTACATAATGTGTGCCCTGATTAGAACAAGTGTTTGGAATTCATTCATTGATTCATCTTCATTTGAATGAATAATGTACAAAATAAAAAATAATCGACATATATATTTTAGTCGAATTTAATGTGAAGATATATTATAGATGTAATGTTGCTAAAATATTTTGAACGATGTACAATAACCATCTATAGATAAATATTTTACTATAAACTCTAAGCAAAGGGTTTGACGTCAATGTGCAACTGAAAGGTGTTCGCTAATGTTTTTTCTTCATTTTTTATCGCAATTAATACGCTTCAATACTTTCCCTTTTGCACAAAAGGAAACTTTTTAAAGGGTTTCGCAAATATCCTCCCACGTGCACGTTTTTTAACGCATATAAGTAATGTGTACCATGCATGGTACACGTAGATTTTTATATAATAAAGGCATTTACTTTGTCTTAAAGTGAATATACGTAATAGATTTAAGGACTTGTACACTAGGCTTCATCGTAGCCCGTCCACTTTGGACTATGCACACGATCCTTTGCACGCGACAATTACACGCGTTTGTTGCGGGTATAAAAGTCGTTACATTTGTTGGCGTTTAGCGCAGGAATGAACATAAT
The DNA here is from genome assembly GCA_932294325.1 of Allophyes oxyacanthae. Classification (NCBI taxonomy): domain Eukaryota; kingdom Metazoa; phylum Arthropoda; class Insecta; order Lepidoptera; family Noctuidae; genus Allophyes; species Allophyes oxyacanthae. The sequence continues at coordinate 10,144,147 of OW028613.1, read as the reverse complement.
ATCATATTTTTGCGTCTGTGTCGAAGCTACATCGCGACTTTTAGCGATAAGATTCATGCTACATTAGATGGCAAAATGGTGAAGGTCACTTAATCGCTGCAACTAGCTTTCAAATTTATGCGGAGGAAAGCGTTCAGTCTGATACAGATCCAGCTTCCGTAACAATATCAGAAAAACGATCACGTTAAGCGCTTCAGTTCCTGTGTCGTTCTTTCGAAAAGCAATTAAACCGCCGATCGCTAATACTACAAGTAGTATGGTGCCTGCCATGGGCCTTAGTTGCGTACGCGCGCTAAAAAGTCATTGTGTGCATGGGCCGTGGGCCATTCTCTACCATCTCGTGTAGCAAAAGCGAACCGCTTACTAGACTACATAATATCGACCACTAGTTTAGAGCCCGTCCTAGATATTTTACTTGTTACCTAGGTATGTAATATCGCCCTTATTTACTTTAGTAGCAAATTTTTAATGTCCTTTAGAAAGCCACTCATCTGATAATTTTTGGTTTCCATAATATTATAATAAGTGTAATTAGTAATTATGTACACGGAAAATATTGTCTCAGTTGTTGATTTAATGTCTAGGATATTGATATAATTTATTGATAATAATTATTTAAACGATTAGTTATTTATATCCCATGATCTCTGACACCGAAAGCAAATCCAAAAAAAGCGAATGGCGACATGTGTGCCGATTAAAACGTGAAAGTGAATAGAAACCCAGTTTTTTACTTCCTTCCGCTGCCCTCACTTTTAATGTCGGGGTGCGAATATCAAATTTCATAGTCAGCTTTTACTACAACATGCTTCGTGCACAGTCCTGATCTTTACTGCTTCGTTGTTAGAGTTCATATTGCTATAATATTTACAACCAAAAAACATTAAGCCGGCATCGTCAGTCGGTAGCCACATGTATAGTTTTGTATTGTTCATTGTGACCACAGTCTTGATGATCTCGATTGATCGGCCATCTTTTTACGAAAGAATAAAAAATAGACCATATGCCATATTGTTTGCCATTTAAGGTTTCCATTTTTTGTTTTTCCGGATTATTTTTTATACTGCTAAGTAACATTGTAACACATTGTGTATACCTATATCAATAACATCATAAGTTGTAAAGTAGCTGCATAAATTACGTCATCAAGACGTCTACAAATTTTAAATATGCGATTATAAGCGTCGTCGTCGTCGCCAGTGACGACGCGCATTATTTGAAAGTAGTACAAAATAAAACGAAACAATAACTGAGGGTCCGGTCGGCCTTCTCGCCAGCCGAAGGACGTAGGGACAAAAGCGAGCGTGCGCCCAGCCTCCGGACAAACGGGACTTAGCACTTTATTTACTTCGCATCCATTATCCCGCTCATAATTTAGCTTAACAACTTTTCAAAGAATGTGATCAGTCCCTTTTTATAACTGTCAACCGCAAGGGCAAGAAAGAAAGAAAACAACAACAATTGAAATATGATCTATATAAGATATAATAAGAGTACAAATCTGAATGATAATTATAATGTAATAATGATTCAAGTATAATTTCGATTTCATAGTTTTCATTTAATATTATCATGATTGATATTTACATATGAATTAAAGAATATGCAACACAGCGCAGCTGAGGGTTGATTATGGTTAATCCTGGAATAATTGTAGTGGATTCCTAGATTATAGTGCTTGGAGGGATATAATATTTCCAGCACGTGCTTTAAAAACACAGTAGAAAAATAAAGTCGCAATATTATTGTAATCGGATGCTGTCGGCCTGGATTCGCTGGAAAGTTCTGCGAAGTCACGAGGAGCCTCGTTGGCAATTCGGTCGGGTCGGAATGGTGTCCGAATGTTTGTAGCGGACAGCGCGCGGTCAAGGCCTCGCTGAGACGGCGATTACACCCGATGCGCATCGGAAATACGAACCGGCCACCGATTGTTATTGTTACTGGATTTGACCATCGAGTCAGTCGGTGTTTACTATCATTATATAGGTTTAATTTGAGTAATACTTTCTTTTCATAGTTGGGTAGCGTTGCTAGTAAACACAGATTTGTTGAGAATGTTTTTGTCCTTAACTAGGTACCCACAACGTATTCTTTTGAGTCTGAGCTTGAAATAGAAAAGAAATTATCTATAATTCTTAGAATGTGGTAATAGTTCTGATTCTTATCTTTACCTATTCTTGTTGGTTCTAGCTAAATTCTGTGGTGACAAGGAAAAAAGGGAAAAGTCATGAAACCATATTTTTCAGTACAATGTAAAAAATAAAACATTTCTTTGTTTTATTAGATTAAAGTCCTAATTATAAATCCATAATTAATTTTCCATATATGTACCTATTCAGGGATTTTTAAATGACTTCATAGTATAATATAATAAAACAAACATTGTTTCTTTTTTACATTGTAGCGAAGATTTTTGATTTATGACTTATCCCCTTTTTTCTTGACACCACAGAATTGTCCTTACATAAATCACTGTATTTAAATTATATTTTTATTGTTAAATTGTATTAATTACCTAGTTATATTTTATTCCATTTCTGGTATGAACCATAAACATTTTTATTTATCAAAATACTTAAGCGATGTACACTGTACAATCGTAGTGGCGAAGAGTGCCGAGCTGCGGCGAGTTTTTCCGAAGCAGTGCGAGGTCAGCATGAGTCAATTACCCCGGGCGGGCTATTGCAGCGTCGTCGTCGACGACACAGCGCCCGCGCCCCTTATGCAAAGTCATATAAATTAAACCCCTAGTCTACGTATAATATGATTAGATTAAAAAAATAAATATTCAGTTGCTTTTATAATAAAAACACGTCCATCAATGCATAATTATTAATTCTTATAGTATTGTAGAAAATAGAAAATTGTTACTCAATCATGATCACGATTCGATTATTTAATTTGACAGTCGTATTGAATTACTTAATGTTAGGTAGCTATTTGTACCTACACATATTATTATATTTGTTGCCGGAGTGTATTATTACCATGAATAAGCAAGCATGACATACAGGCCGTGTGATCCGGACGCTCTCAATCGTGGTTGACCTCGGCTGATTCGGCAACCCGTGCCAAGGCCAAGGTCAATTTGTCGGGTGTGTTCAATTAATAGCTCAATGCGGTGACGCCTGGAGCCCCACTCCGCGAACTTATCAGTTTGTGTGCATCCATTTACGACGAGAAACTACGTAGACTAGTAGGTATGAAACATTACCAAAAGCTGTAGTATCAAAGGTAAGTACATATAATCGGTTAATGCTTCGTTCTTATTTTCAATGAAGTTGACGTTTAACATTATAATCGTTTTCATTTATTAATTATTTTATACCAAGTCACGACCCTATGGAAATGTTAAAGATTATGGTGTGGCTGTGGAGGCGGTAATAAACTGTGATATTATTTAGTTACCGATACAGTGAAAAAGAAAACAGTCTTATACGTTCTAGAAATCTAGATACTCAAAGTCTTATACAAATCTTTCAATTGATATCTTAAGAAGGTTTAAGTTTACATTATTATTTATAGATTTTATAAATTGGACGTAATAATAGCTCTTTATATGTATATTGTAATTCAATGTTTTCTTCTATTTCAAGCCGAATTTTAAATTCCTAGACAGCAAGCAATTTAAAGCAATTTAACCTTCGAAACTTGGCATAAAATAATATGAACACGCAAATGAGAGGCTACAACGACCCCGACGTGATTCAATACTTAGAGCTCATAAAAATAATATTATGTAGTCATCAGTATTCTTACACCAATGATATATTACATCTCGTACTTTTGTATTCTGGCAGTGCGATATTTAAATTATAACAATACCAATCGTTGTCTATGTAAGTTGTCTAATAACGCAAACCTCCAAACATGTGAACGGCCCCGCCGAATAAACTAGGAGCACTTCCTCGTTCGAATATCCGAACATGTCAATGTCAAACTGTGCTGATTTAGCCGCAATGTCAACTTCAAGGCAAAGCCCGACATGAGGAAGTTCGACTGTTAACTAAATCTAATTGTGTTAAACATAGAGCTCGTGAAACAATTTCACCACTGTAGAATTGATTTTACAAAGTTATATCTCTATCTTTATATGCACAAAGGTAATAGAGGCTACTATGGCGACATTGATTAAGTTAAACCTTCAGTAGTACCTTCAAAAGTATTATGTACTAACTATTGCCAGGAAATCAACTTATATGGGAAACGATTGTTGTAAATGAAATATATGCAATACATGAATTGTGCTGATGAAGGAGCCCTTTCTCCTCTCAGTCGCCTCACCTTGATATTTGCATCAAACTGAGACTTCCTGCTCAGTCAGAGGACGACTGCGTGCTATTTACACATCCTACTAAACAACCCTGAATTATAATTTGTGCCGCTCTACAATCAAAAATAAAAATGGGATAGAGCATGATCTTCATCGTAGCATTACGAGCGAAATGCGAACGCGCCAAGTAGAGCATTGAAATCGGCTATTGGTCCAAGACTCTGGAGCTTTGAGCTTGTTTAATTATACGTTCCAATAACGTAGCGTAGTGAAGTATAGGAGAGGTATTGCGCAGTAGGTCTTTGCGTAATCAGAGCATCGCGGCGTCCCCCGCGCGGCGATGATGCACCTCGTTGTATAATGCTAGTGAGTCGGTGTGTGTGCTGCGCCCGCGCCGCCGCCCCTCTGCAGCTCAGAGTTGCGTTGCACTATTCACCTACACTCCACACTAAGCACAACAATGAGGAAGTGTATGCCGAACATTTCCTAGTGTTACATTTACTCGCCCTTATTATTGCCATACCGTAGCCATACTATACAGTATACTATAGCGCCCCGTGATATTTTTCAATGAATTTAAATTACAAAGATTTGTTATGAATCCTCAGACTACAGACCACTTTTTTATTATGCCTGGATTTAGGATGCTTAAATTTCTGTGTTACCAATAAACGACAGCGAAAAATCCACGAGTTATTCTGGTTCAGTCTGAATTTTCTACATATTCGATCAACACTTGAACTCGAACTACATACGTAAAATTTACATTTTGATGAGTCCAAGTAAAGTCTCTGCTACCAAATCGTAAACAGATTAAAATAATTCCATATCTAAGTTCTATAATAGATACATAAATATATATTATGTATTATATTATGTTGTATATACATTCCGATATTTGGCAGAGTAAAACTTGGGGATCAGAAAAGTTCAAAATGGAGTGTCAATCTAACTAAACCTAAATTAGGAATAATCAGTGAATGATATTATAGGAAACGGCGGGAATGGCGGCGCCATGCGGCAAGAAGCTGAGGTCTAAGAGGCCGCCTCGGGAGGTTAAGCCCGAGCTGCGAAATATTGCGCAGCATTAACTCCTGAAAACGTGTCCGAAGAAAGTTCACGGCCGCGCGTTGACGTTACCACCTGCCGCACCCCGCGCCCGCGCTGCCGACGCTTCCGCCACCCGCCCAGCCTCCCACCGCGCTCTGCCTCGCACCTACACTGATAATGCCTGTGCCTGACCGATCCACGTTTATTGCTTGGTAGATAAATAACCTTCTTTACAGTTACATTCAGGCACTTATGTCATGTAGTTACCGTAACATTGAAAGCTATGGATATAAGTTTGCGTCTGTATCAATTTATCACTGACTTGCAATAAATAAAATATTGGTGCAAATAAATAGGTAGGTACGCATTGTTATCGAAATCGATCGGAATCCTAATGTTTTACCGCTTTGCTATCACGGTTCAAGGCTTCGTGTTGTCCGATAGGCGAGGGTTATATTTATGTATAAAGGGTGATCGATTCGCTGTAACATATCTAGGCTGTCAGCGGGAGCTGTGAGATTAGTGGGCGGCGGGTAGGGGCCGGGGAGCAGGGGAGGCATCGTGGCCTTGGCTCGTTCGTTGGCCGCGGCGGGCGCGCGGCGCGTGTACCGGTCGCGATAATTTCGGCAGTTGCGCGCACGAGTCTACTGACCCCGTCGTCGTTGTTTGCGACGCAAATGATCCCCTTGACTTTATTTAAATCACCCACTCTGTCAACTGTTTAAATAGATAGTAAATAAATATTGAAACGTTCGTTGTTTTGAAAAAATAATTACTAAGAGGCAAATATTGCTAAGAAAAGTTAAAAAGTTATGCATTTGCATGTTTTCTCAGCTTCGATATTTTTTTTATTTCATGTGATGTGGGCGTGCACCTAAATGAAGGAATCGGATTTAGATTATTATTAGAGAAAGTTTATCTGCGTAGGTATAACTAATAAATTCCTAGTTATAAGTAAAATTTGTATGCTGTTGATGATGACTAAATTGGCTTGAACAAATTCTTACCATATATGACACCATTCTATATACACTATTTATAGCAAATAAAGAATTTGAATTTAAATAACCAGAAAAGCGTAACAACGTATTCTTAGCTATGTTGCTACATGTTGCTACATTTCTAAGTTTTGGCCCTAATTTTATTTATTTCGGTGAAGGGAAGCAATGCCACTGAAGTACCAACGTAGTTCGCGGAGAAAGTGCTGCGCATTACCTATAACCAACTTTCATTTATCAGAGACCGGTTCGAATAACTTTTTTGTTCAGTTTACCCCCACGCCAGTGGTATACGCTTTGACGAGTTATTGTTTTATGATACAATGCTATTTTTACACATATATCAATCAATCTCTGAACAACTTCACGTAATTTAGAATAGTAAATACAAAACGTAATAACTTATAGGTAAGCTGTTTCCAATTAAACAGGAAGAACAACCATGAGTGTTTGATTGTTTGAACAACATGACAATTTAACACGCTCTCCGAAACTGCTTTGCTTTAATTATGTAAGTACTGTAAGGCTTTAGTAGGCTGGAGTCCATTAAACTGATTAACATCATTTACTACAACCATTTTGCGTAGGATGCTATAACCATTATTGGAATTGCTATAATTACACTACAGCAGAGAATAATCGGTTGTCTATACATGATACCGTCTAATTTAGTCTTTGGTAGCGGGATTCAAGTGTAATATCACGCACAGTGACCTCCTTGTCAACAAAAAATAACAATAACTAAGTCATTCAACTTGGCATAATGTATTATTAAAGGTAGTTAGAGACGATGCGAAGTTTTCTTTATTTACCGATAAAACTTTAAAAAATTATAAACAGCCTTCAAGAAACTAAAACGAATAAAATAATTTCATAAAAAAAACCTGACAGCCTTCGATTGTTCAATGCACCCTGTAGCTTGGCACCGATTTCAGAAGCCATTAAGTTTTTCAAGGAAATATTTTTTTCCTTTTTATTTTAATTCGGTTTTTAATGTTTATTTATTTGTCCATTTTTTGAGGAATAAACCATTAAAGGAAAAAAAAAAAAAAAAAAAACCCTTTATTAAAAAAAAGATAAAAGGCCCTTTGAAAAGCTCTAACAGAAATGACGAGGTTGCATAATCTCTCTAATAGTAACAATTTTTTTAAGTTTACCTTATTTTTTCCACTTTGAGCATAAACAATAGATAAACATGCGATTACAGCATTCGCGAGTGATTTAGTGTTATCCACTGAAGAGTCCCATTGTCTGTCTCCGAAGGTCTTTATCAGTTCTTCACATTTATCAAATGTAACCTGCTCGACAGAATAATTCTTTCAAACAAAAAATAATCATTAAAATCGGTGCACTTTTGCCGACCATCACGGATGGCGAGAATATTGCGGATCAAATACACAGCTTTCGAATTGAGAAACTCCTCCTTCTTTTGAAGTTGATTAAAAAGAATACAATATTTATTATTGAAGCAATTTCGATTTTTGCCAATCAATAATTTGCGTGGTCGGCATTGTGAACACACTTCCTCGTCTGCCAGCTGGCGGAGAAACGTGGCACCACGCTGCACCTTGTTATTAGTAAAAAGTTGATCGGTGGATCGGTACAAAGATCATTATTTACATATTTGGGCTCTTTTTAATACCTTTTTTTTTTACAGAATAAAGTTTTGTATATTGGATAAGCATGCCATACGCATGATAACCGCGTGCCACTTGGCACATATGTTTGTTGGTTGTTTTCTCCCAATTATAGTGGCGTAATCGTATGTTGTAAAGTAAGGTAAGAAAAGGGCTTATGTGCAGTGTATATAGTCGGCGGGAAGGGTACTGGGGACGTGGGACTGATGGAGTCGGCGACCGCGCCCGCGTGCACTCAACTCCGCGAGTGCGTGTAACGGTGCACCACGTTCTTGCTGTGCCACTCCACCATCACGTTGATAACTATAGAAAATTTCTCAAAAATCTCTCATTACGTGTACAGGCCTGTACAACGATATATATTTTACTAAACAATTGACTATACTATTCTACTATATCTACAAAATAAAGAACTTATTCCCGCAAATCTAAGAATATTTTTGTAGTAATTATTTATGTATTATTAATTGGATGAAAGTCTTCGACCACAATATAAATCCCTTCAATACTAAAAAAATATGTTTTATGACTGTAAAAAAGCCGTGTTAAAAGATTTACTGGTGAAATTATTACTAATGGCGATATCGTACAGAGGCCTTTCTTTATGGAACATTTCAGTTTGTGTCATCCCATTTTCTCTAGAAATATGACTATTGTTTTACTGTCGTATAGATTTTGAATGGTCTGAAATAAGATTTAGGTTAAGGGATATTGTTGCCGGTTGGACGTAAGTGACCCATATTGTCAATGGATCAAAGAGCAACGAGCAAATTTAATACCATCTGCTGAGTAAACAATAGATCTATAGAAATCTACTAACCCTTACTCCCAGTTTCCTTTCAACTTCGATTTCAAAGGTTGAAATTTTTACAATCTGCGTAAAAAATGCAACCAGAATGGTGTTGTCCTATTGATAAAAAATCACGATGCGATTTGCCCTACCCTTTCTTTTCATCTCGGATTTCAAGAACAGGTAAAGTCCAAGTTTTTACCGACTATACATTATTGTGCAAGTTTCGCGATATCTAACTCTTCTAAGATTTAAGAAAAAAATAAATTATTGTTTAATCGGAAACCTTTTTGACGACAAAAAAGCGAGGATCGAATTTTTTACATAACTTTTTTAACTTCCTTTTGTTAGATCAGCCCGTAACCGACATTCCCAGACTTGACGTATTGTGTCGACGCTAAACGATATCGCGGCCGAGGGATGCCCTTTCAAATATTCGTCTTAATGATAAAATATCAGCGGGATACCGTGCAATATTTTCACAATATTGTATTCTATTATTTTGAGTATTCTTAAAAAGTGATATTTACACGTTTGATATATTATTGATATTAATTTTGTTAGAATAACTATATTAATACATATTGTATAACAGAGAGTAAAAATTAAAAACAAATAAATATATTGTAAATGAAATAACTTAGTACAGGGAATAATAGAATACAATAGTCCAGTCTCTAAGAATTCCAGTCATAACGAAATTTTCGAGTGGAGTATTTTTTTTTGTACTTAATAGTAATCAGCACCCATAATCATTTACTGCGGAGTTTTGTTTGTGATTCGTTGTCAAAAGCTCGGCGGGATTCTTGGACATTTGATAATACAATAGTCCGTGAGTTATTCTTGCGAGAGAATTCCTGTTCTTTTCCTCAATGTGCATTGTGAATAGCATGTGGCAGGGGCGAATGTCCATAATATTATGTATGCGTATGGAGTCCAGTTGGCATTAGTAAGCACGATTGCACGACAATCGCGGCGTGATGACGGCAGCTCGCGAGCCGCGACCGGGCATAGGGCGAGCCCCGTTACGACGGGGTGACTGACTCCACCACTGCAACCTGGTGCATTGTGCTCTAACGAGAACACACCATTATGTGCAATCATATCAAGCGCGCCAACTAACTTTACCTCCGTACCGCGATCAAAGTTGACGACATCGTGTCGCGCGGTCTCACTTACCTGTAACAAGGAAAATCAAATATTAAAGCACAGCTACTTTGCATTTGGTCGTAAAACTAATCTCAGTCTAGATCAAAATTTAAACAAACCGCTTGTAAAAAGTTTCAACAAATTCATAGTCAGGAAAGGTAACTACATATAAGTACAATGAATTTAAAAGTTGTCAATTCTTTTATGGTCTCTGTCAAGGCAAACAACGAGGCTATTCACACTCTACATATCGCTTTATATGCTAATATAGGTATTGTTTCTAAGTCAAAGTCGATTAAATGGTGCGCATACATTACTATTAAATAGAAATTTGAAGTGATATATTTAGTGTTTTCTTCAGTTGGCACAGGAAACGGGTAAGGTCAACGCACGAAATGATGTCGTTCACTGCCGAAGGTGGCTACTGAACCTGAGCCGGGCGTCCTTGAGCCGCCTCCGAAATCGCCAATAACCAACACAGACGCGGTTACTTCACATCTCACCGTGCTGTAACGAGCACACACTGGCGCTATATAGCACAAGAATGTTAACCCACACCACTGCAGCTGCCCACCGATCATACACTAAATTCGGCTACAAACACACGCAAGCACAGAGTCAACGAACCGTAATGTGAAAAATGAATTGCATGTGAAAATAACAACATTCATCACAATTGTTACAAGCCGGGGAAATTTTATACAATATCAAAGTTATATCAAGTAAAGATAGTACATAGTTATTTAGTCACGTATTTGGCGTTCCATAAACATGTGACACTGTCCTAATTCATTAATGTTTATTCCTTCGTTTTTTGAGTGGAAGAGAATTGAAAATTCAACCATAATCAAGTACAGTGAACAAGAAATCCGTAGAATATTTTTGTATAACGTTTGTAACACGACTGTGTCCTCAGTAGATTCAAAGAAATCAGAGCCTATGGCTGCTGATTCATAATGTTTGCCAATTAGCTGCCATACTTCATCATTTAGTTTGACATTGAAATATTAATATATATTGTCATTATTTAATCATCGTCTTTGAGGTTACCTTTTACAAGTTTATTTTAACAGGCAAAATTCAACTCAAATGCAGAATGACTAATTTCCGGATATTTTTTTGCGATTAGTAATAGAACAACCGGTGAGGCATCGAGGTCGGTGGTAATAATAAGATTTATATTACGTGTGTGAGGCCTCGGGCCACTGACCGCCGCCGAATCTCAAGGTCTGCGAGCATCGCGCGGTAAACAAGTGCCGACTTATAATAAATATAACGTGCCACCTATCTATATACACGTAGCATGTAGCATGACTTATATTATCACATTTACCTACTACACGTGATGTGACGACAGTGCAACCAATTCGAAATTAGGTTCCTATTTAATTAGAATGAGAGCCTGTCCAACGATCTTTAATCTGTGGACCCACTTGCACAACATACTTGCATGACATATAGAAAGGTTAATAAGTGATTATTGTTTTTCCAGGAACCTGTTAACGTGGTACAGCGTTATTACTTTGTTTTGAAGCAATGTTTTTCTAAAAACATGGTAAAGACGCAATAAATGGAAATAAGATTTATCCTTGAATTGAGAAATAGACGTAGATCGCCAAAAGTTCAATATCGCATGTAAATCTACTGCTATACATAAGGGTCACGCACTGATAAGTGTTCAGTATGCAGGATGTCGTAAACGTATTTTGAATTTTACATGTCCTCGGAGTTTATTCAGATATGTGTATAAAATAGACAGTACATAAAATATAATGCGTGTACTCATGTACTGTATTATATTGTAATACAACAACATAAAAATCACGTTGGTATTGAACTTTAGCATAAATTCAAAGGATCGAGATCTTTCAATATAATATAAGCATTAGCTACACTTTATTACTACGACATTAGCCAGTGCTACGGGATTGCTACGGGGATGCTACGCCAATGCTACGCTTTTGTTAGGCGATGCGATGGAATAAAGTGGAGCGGGAGAGAGTGGTCACTGAGCCAGTAGTATGGATGACGGGTTAGGCATTTTCGAGTCGAGGTCTCTGGGAAAAACGACCGCTACGATTTGGGGAAATGGCCCGTCGGTTACGGGGCCACGCAACACCGTGTGACGCGACGCGGGGACGCGGACGCTACGATTATATCGTAGATTGTTTTACAAATTAATAGAGAATGCTAATATTTTTCTCTATTGTAAGTTAATGAATGGGTCACATGCGTTAATTTTACAGACGTTTTATCATTCATTGTTCCAAAAAAATATTTGGTAAATACTGTCAAACATACAACGAACACTCATGATACAACTACATACAATGTAGAATTACATTTATTTTTATCAAGTTCAATAACATTTTATCATTTCGCCTTGAATTTATCGCTATTGTCTGCCAAATAATTGACGTGCCAAGAAGTTTTTGTGATATTTGCAAAAAAGAACAAATTATTTTGTTTTTGGTATCAACTTTTAATGCAAGAATCGCTAAGATTCTTGCAATAAAAGTTTTAGCACCTGTTTGTACTTTCAACTATATATTTAATAGAGCATGACGTTATAATATTTCCTAATAGATAATGATATGCGCCTATGAGCCGGCTACCGCAGCGCATATGTTGCTGTCAATGCCCGTGAAACTGAATCTTTGGTTATTGGTTCCTGGTTCACGGCTACGTCACCTGCGAAGTCACGCGATCTAGTGTCATACAAATTAGCGCGATTTTCAGGCGATTGCACGACAAAGTGCCGACTTGTCGTTTGATGTCGTTGCCCTCTTTGAACTTTCCACTCGTTTAACTTGATTATCGACACACGATCGGCGTAAGCTGAGTTTATACGGACTTATGTAATAGGTGAATCAAGTTTCTAAAAAGTTATAACATCAAGTTTGAGCATTCATAATTTTAATATTATATGAATTTTTCTAATACTGATGGAAATTTCTGTATGTTAATCCATAAAATATCACTTCCTACTGCAGAATGCATACACATATTGTTTTATCTGAAAGGATTTCTGCAAAGAATGGCAATGATTCAACCATAACATTTTCCCACAGTAAGTTTTCCTGCACTGACCTGTAAATCCAATCAGTCGCAATTTTCCTGTCACGTGCTATTGCGCGTGTACTAAAACTGCAGTATATATTCATTTTCCTATATGGTTACTGCATGTAGGTGCAGCACATAGGTAACGTCCATATACCGGTTTACGTGTACCATAGTCACTCGTAGATAATGTCATACGCATGCGTGTCGCGTAATCAGACAGGATTCGCACGGTGGCGAGTGCAAGCGATGCATCGCGGGGTGCAACGTGCGAGCGGGACGGAGCGAGTTCAATGGTATTTGATATAGTGCAATGGAGTTCTTTAACCCCTTAGCCTACCTGCGATTCTTGCGAATGAGGCAGTCCGGCCGTTGTCCCTGACTGCACCACTATCAAGCACGTATCTTTATAGGTCGCTGCTAGGCGCTGTACCGACAGCATATTACTACAAATGCACTTGAATTTAATATTTTAAACGGCATAAAGCTGCTCATATAAGTTGATACAAATAATTTAGATTTCATAACAATTTTTGATAGTAAAACTACAAATATTCAACAAATTGATAAATCAATTATAGCAAAGCGGTAGAAGTAGCAAATTTTTGGGTGAAATATAGCGATATACCATCGACACGAAGACGAAGATGAAAAGATAAATTCTAGTATACAGAATAACATTCACATTTATTATTTAGATATTTTACCGATTACCTTTCTATCAATGATTATTAGAATTACGTAAAAAGTTTGATTTCTAGTTTGTATATATTACATTAAAACAATTGTACATGATTCAATCTATCGTTACGTTTGTGCATAACAATGTTATTAATAACTCAGTAAAATAATAGCGCGGTATTTGCAGACTGATGGGGATAGTGATGTAACCAACTGGACATGCCAATCACGTCGAATAGGAGCTAGTCGCATGTCAACTATAATCTAGGATTTTAAAAATTCGCAGCAGGTGTGTAGGAGGGGATTGCGACGTGAGGAGCAGGGGGAGGGGCGGCACTGGACTGGTTTCCGTTGTTTCGCAATAACGCGGGTTCAATGACGCCTCCGTACTTATAATTGCTGGCGTGTCATGATCATACACACGACCCCTTCACTTCTGTGCCGCGTGTACCGGCCCTGAAATATCTTAACCCGCTATAGATTACGTAAACTGTTACGCTCTACATACGGTTCGGGACAAAAAAGGAGTAAAGTCAACCAGTCTTGTCGATCGTACCAAACCAACTGTAACCAGATTAGAACTACATAATATATGGTAATTCGTTGATTGTGTTCCAAAAAAACAACTGCAGTAAACATACTAGGGTAAAATTTAAAATGTAGAAAACAACAAGGTAATATTAGTTGTAAGTAGGTATTTCACTACCTAATGTTTTTTTCTGCACCGTAATGTGGTTCGTATAGCTCTAGAAATTTCTGGATGCATACTCCCAATTTTTTTTTTAATCAATCCATATTTTATTTTCGTTGTTGTCCTGTGAGATAAGACCGTACTAGGGAGGGGCGCACAAACACCCCAATCATGACATGTCTATACTGAGTACTGACCCACAAAACCGATAACGAAAAAAGTAAACAGAAACAATAAATAATTCATATACAAAATAAATAATTTGGTATGTTGTTTTGTTACTGACCTCTATACAATCTATATCTCTCTTTCCCGAGAAAGGAGACTCGACTATGTAGTTCAGAATTAATTTAGATAAAAAATTGATACAAAGTTTACAGGAAAGATTGAAATAATTGTGAGCAAGTAAAATGTGTTCAAGTTGTAAGTCGTGAAAGCTGTAAGTTGAACGCGTAGCGGCGCCGCGGCGTTGACCTCACAGCGCGAACGACGACCCAGCGCTGCTCGTACCAACTACCTACCTACATACGATACATCCAATTCCTACTTCAAATAGAGTAGCTAATAGGTCCACCTGACATAATACACATAGTTATCAGCATATTGCGTCGGCGTCGTTAAAGCTTCTCCGTCATCAACAAAGTAAGTTCAATCGTTGGGTGCAGTTTATGTTCCATGTAATTGTAATTACCTACACCGATACGATTATATACGGCTAAGTTATATAAAGCATTTTATTTTAATTACGTACTTAACAACAACAAGTGTTATTACTGTGTTTATTGCAAATACCTTTCTCGGTATAAATCCGACGTTAATACGTTCCACGCGTTAATATAAAAGTTCGATATATTAGTAGCAGTAGTGTGTTGTGTGCAGCGCAGTGTTTCGTAACTGACGGCCGTGGTCGATGACTCCGAAAGTTCTAGTGCTCACATCTCTCCGCGTTACGTAACCGCGAGAAAGTTGACATCCGCCCGTGGAGCGTTCCGGCCAACATTTTCAGCTCAGAGTCAACGCACCGCGATGCACCCCAATTAGCACTGGTGCAACTCCCTCGAATAACACATAGTAGCGTTAAATACATACTGATGTCGCAACATGTGGCATGCCACCATGAACAAACAATCATTATTTACCATGTATGATCAAGGGGCTCACTCTTTCAAGCTTTTATTACATATATTATATGGTTACCTTAATTACTTTAATGCGCCGATTTTACATGTCTTTATCGGTCAATTTAACAAACTCAAATCACTTATCAGTGCTTATTTAAATGTTATTATTATACTTAAAAACACATGGCGGAAAATTTGCCTTATTTCCTAGCAGTATTTCCTGAACGATCATATGAATATTATTTTAACAACGATGGAAATGTATCGTGCTGACGTTGGATGTTACAAATATGCTACTTCTGCTATAACATAACCAATAATAATAACTCGAGGCCGTAATAAAATGTCATTGTCACAGCGTTATCAAAATCGAGGACATTTTTATATAATTCTGGGTCATTGTACCGAAGCGATGTTTTGTTCGGCTTATCGCAGCTATGCTATCGAGCTAGTAATGTATGTCACTGATAATACAGTGTAGCCTGCTCCTTTGTTTGTTTGAACGAAACTACTTTGACTCTGACTCCGTGTAGTTTACTCCGTGATTCCTACCACATAAGGTGAAGGTTAAAATGCGTGTCAATGTATTCATAATAATATATTATGTTTTAAACTGGACTGAACTACCTACTTCTTATATTTACATGTG
The DNA here is from genome assembly GCA_932294325.1 of Allophyes oxyacanthae. NCBI lineage: Eukaryota > Metazoa > Arthropoda > Insecta > Lepidoptera > Noctuidae > Allophyes > Allophyes oxyacanthae. The sequence goes on along the minus strand of OW028613.1, from coordinate 10,128,048 downwards.
GATTTTTTATTCTTCGTCTGCCTAACTCATGTTTCCTTTCTTCAAATAACAACTCTCTGCTACGTAATTCGCTCATATATTCATTGTTAATTAAGCACATTCTGACATTCATTTATTTCGGTACATCGATGGAGTTTGACTGTAACCGAAGCATACGGGATTTTTTTCGTATGTTTCAAAAGGTCCGTGTCAATGGACTTCTTAGTGAACTGTCATGAGTCAGTGCTTGACGTACCATCACCGTGTAGCGGAGTCTACTGTGACTCTGTGACAATCGACGTTAACCAACGTCGTCGTCAAACAAACCGAACTGAAAATAATTTATTATATTCTATACATGTATCCTAATGAGCGTATGTTAAGAATGCGTGAATATGTAAATGAGAGCGTAAGAGTGATGATGACACACAGATGAAATGGGACTGTGTAAGAGAATGACGGAATAGAGCTGAGCGCTCCAAGGGAAACATTATCGACACGTGTACATGCACGTGCACACTCACCAGTGTATGAATCAGAAATATAAAAACTTTCAAATGGTCGAAATATTTTATGTAGGTATGTTTTTTATAATTACATACTCGGAGGAAAATATCCATTGTTGCTAAATTACCAACACCGTTAATAGTGGATTGTGTAGCCACCGCCTTGTTTTTATGAGTTATTTATATCATTAATTTGGTTGTCACCTACGCGTGATTACGATACGCTCTAGGCTTAAGAAATAGAATCATTGTAGTTCAACAACATTTGATACCATACTTATATTATATAGGTACCTATTGTATTATATGAAAGTAGCGCGATGGAGCCGAGCGTCGAGGGTGACTGACCTACTCATGGCAGATATTTGAACAATTGTGTTTGTAGATTCGCTCCAAGGACGCCGTTTACGTCAGCCGGGGTAATCGACTATCATGGTATGATCGAGATCGGATCACACGAATTTTGTCCTTATTTCGTGCTAGCAGAGTTATTTATGCAAATGGACTGGAGTGGACGATCGCTGGAGATAGAAATATAGATTTGTTAATTTGGAGAGACGATAATTTAGAGGTCAATAATACCGGATGAAATCAATAGACACATTGCGTTGTTCTATAAATATGGATGGACATCTAGGGACTAGCTTTAAAGTGTTAACGATCTATTTATATGATGATAAACTTGTTATAGATATCGTAGATTAGATCGCGTGCAGTGCACGTAGCTGAAGTGGAGTCACCGAGTGTCGTAGCGGCGCGGCGGGCGGCGGGCGCAACACCCGCGCGACAATGCGACGACACGCCGGTCATTAACCCTTCGCACCCGCGCCGGCGCGCACCCTACCGTCCCTCACAACCCTTTACCTCGTAATGTTTTACAAACACTACTTATGTAAACACTGATGAGTCTCACTGTCCCCGATTTCAATTCGTAACATAAATAAGTATTCAAACATGCAACATTATTACGGTATATATTTTGTACGTGGGCATCAAAATGTATTACACTAGGTTTCAGTAACGCCTAGTAGTTACGTACGTACTACGTGTATCCAAGAGTCGCAAAAAATATTATGCAATACGCCGAAGGTATTTATCATGTTACGTAAATAGGTTGTGCGACATCTTCGTTTTGTAGGGTAAACACCTGCACACAGTTTTGCGTCGCATTCTGTGTGACATTAATTGGATTGTGCCTGATGAATAGAATATTGCTGCAGTAATTGCAAATACTATGTGGTTTGATTGAGGATATGATATGTCTAGTCTATGATAAAAACTGTTGAATCATGATTATGGTCAAAATATGACTGAATCGATGACTGCTCATCAATTCAGGACATGTCACTGGATCCTATAGGCGTGCCGACATAGGATTGTTCTAGACTAGACTTACCTATACAGTTACCTAGCTAACGGCACCCAACCGTTTCCGTGTTCACGCAATCCCATCTGCATTGTATATGAGTTATTATTATTTCACTGGTTTTAATGTAAAACTTTCATGGAAATTACCTACATTAAATTACCTAAATTATAATCAAAGAGATGGTATGTTTTTTTTTTAAGTTATATTTTTCATAATTTTTTTCATCCTCGTATCGTATCTCATTTTCGTTAACAAAGAAGCTTTAAATCTATTTTGTATTGCACTATTTTTCTGATTGAGACTAAATATATTTCCAGAATGTTCTGAGAAAAATCTAGAAAACTTTAATGAAAAATATGGAAATCAATATTATAATCTCAGACCGTTACTACAATACTAAGTAAAATTCGTAAAAGATTTACTTGCTAAGATTTCCTTTTCGTCGTTCCATTCATTTTGTTACTAATATAAATGACGATATCGGTTACCTACTCTGAAAAGATCTACACTTCAAATGCTTCGCCATAAATAGGGCGGCATATAAAATGCAGTCAATTTTTGAGTCTGTCTGTGAAATGTCAAGTCTGTAGCATAAAGCACAATATGTGTCGTCGCGCACGCTTTTAGTTTTCGCGCCACAGTTAGCCGATATAGGGGAGTCGTGCACGCATCGGGCGGGCAACGACCGCGGGAACTTGTAACTACATCCGGGGGCCCAGAACCGTACAGACGCAACTGCGCCGTCCAACGAACGCTGTAACGACGTTGTTTACCCGCGCGCTACTGCCGCCGTAGCGAGCGCTTTGAACCCACACTCGACAAGGCACAGGCGTTCTTCGCAATACCGATAGACCTTCCGCATTATAACTTGCCTAATATAAATTGACAGCTCACTGCACATATTTTAGTTTTATTTTATTACGAAACGTATTATTGCAATGAGCATTACGCAACGTAGTAATGTCAGCTATTAGGATTAAATCGTTTCATTCTGAAATTACTTATTGCCCTTGAATTATTTTGTTTTGAAAACAATATTACACATAATTTATTACTAATAACTCAATCAAAAGAAATGTTATAACAAATTGTGATGTTTAATATTAACAATTATTATGGACAATAGTATTTTTAAGGCCGAGTTAAAGTTCTATTAACTTTTGCTATATTGTGTAGGTATTTAAAATAATTCCAAATATATTTGTAAAAAAATACTGATAGTAATTAGTGATAGTGCATAGACGCTGTAAACAACTCATATTCAAATACGTACTCAATTCTAAACTGTTACATAACGATACCGATCAAGTTTAATAATGTTAAACTTGTGTGCTGTGAATGCCCTTTGCCGGAAGACGTCATTGCAGCGAAGTCATGCTCGGAGAAAGGCCTGAGAAATTTCCCCGCGTTACGACATCGGGCCGAGTCAACCGCTGGAATTAGCGAACGGGCAATACGATGGAAATGGAAAATCGCGAAGTGCAGCGGGGAGTTGGGGCGGCGGCTCAGGGGAGGGGGGTCCGGGCATTCGCGTGCACTGGCCTATATGCAGTGCGACGACACCGGCGCCCGGGAGCGATGCACTCTCTAAGTACATACTCGTAGTGCCGCGTACTCGACGCACACTAAGGCACACACCTATTTTTTTCCTATGTGCAGTTGTGTAGGGCGCCGTCGAGTCTCTCTTTACATAAAAAGTTTACTTGAAAAGAAGACTTTCAAAGCTGAAGAAGATTGAAATGCTGGTGTACACGCAGTAAAAACACATGTAGATATCTAAAACACTGCACAGACTACCATCAAAGGAGTGTTTAACATGAGAAGCAAAAGGATGATGCTTTGGAGTTTTGAAATGACTTTCATCAGTATTCTTCTTAAAAGCTGAAGTACGAAACTACATACAATTACAAGATTAATGTTTGTTAATTATTCGAATTACCTATACATAATGATGATATACAGGTTTAGATGCAACTTTTAATACATTCCTACAAAGTAAGCCGGAGAGCCAAATCAGCACGATTCGCAATGACCGGATATCCCACCAAGTACGGCAGTCAGCAAGTACGAAAAGTTTTACCCATAACAAGTGACACTGCACTTTACGCATGCAAGTGGCGGCAGATAACCGTAAAAGTGGAACGGATATCGATACATTACAATGGAATATGCATGCGTGCAATGGAGCGGGGTGACCGTGCGGCGCGCGACGATGCAGGGTGCACTGACGTGCCGTGTTCCGGTCTGGATGCGGCTGACTCATGAACGCACCGCCCCGACGGACAAGCATGCACTGCTCATTAGCTGCTTATGAAATAATAGTCGCAAGTGCGACTGCCTAACATGACGTCCTAGGTTGATCATAGTGTAGTTGGATTTTTCTGCTTAGACTACCTCGGTTCGAGTCTCGCGAGTAATGTAAATATGATTGTCCCCTTGACTTGGGCTCAAATCGGCAAATACTGTCTGCCATACCTATAAGGTTATTCCGGCTTGACTATTGCAATGGCATTAATATTGCTATCGCTATATACGCTACTATATTCCATTTAGGATAACAATAGAAAAATAACGTTATATCTCTAAAGTTATTTCGATATAAGCGTATAAGCTTCGTTATTTTACGATAAATAAAAAGCAATGTACTGATTTACCATTTAGGTATAAATTTGAATACAAAAATGCAGTCATTTCAACAATATAACGTAATACCTATCGTTATTTCGCCGTTACTTTTCTAAAGTTATCCTGAATGGAGTATAAATTATAATATAATATTAGCTGTGTCCGCGACTCCATCCGAGAGGAGATATAACGAGGTGTAATTAAAAAAAATCCTATGTCCTTCGACCTCATGATGCACTACTATTTCCTTGTCAAATTTCATCAAGACCAGTTCAGCCTATTAGTGGTGATACAGAATTACTTTCGCATTAAGAATATTATTAAGGATAAACCGTAGTTACTTTTTTATAAATGACTGCCAGACCAATTTAACACGAAATTGACGTTATTTACCAACCGTGATGTGCCAACTATAGACATTCTAGGCCACACACGCTAAATTTAATAAAATCTCTAAATCTTCCTGAAACCTCGGTCCGGTATTAACTGCTCCAACATGTTTTTAAATCAGTTGAGTATAACAAGCAGATGTTTCGCATTAGCCGTTTATTGGTACAAATATTTGTTGTTATTATACTTATTTAATAAAATACTGTTTGGTTTACTGTTGGAAAAGAAATGTATTATTACTTTATTATAATTCATATTCAATAGTAACTATAAATATTATATTGAATTACTTTTTTTAATATAAAATAATTATAAATGTTCGGTTAGTTATCGCCTTCAGGTAAATATAATTTGATAATCACGCAACTAAAATGTATATAATATGTTTGTGGTTACATAATTTGATAAAGAGTTCGATAACGTACCTACAAAGACCAAAGTTCAACGACCGGTTACTTAAATTTCAAGTTCAAAAGGTCACCAAAATATTCAATAAGGTATTTGAAATGCTCACCTGCTTGCTGCTGCAGCAATATATTGTCACTATTAGGTTCCATGATGTTTAAACATCGGGGATTTAATTAAAGTTTGATTTTCAATTTTGTTTTATGTTAGTATATGTGTTAGGTTATAACCGGCGCGAGACCAAGAGCGCTTTGGCGCGAAAGCGAGCCTGCCGAACGCGGGGTGAACGCGTGGGCGAGCAACGCGCATGCGCCCCCGTGACGTCAATGGACAACCCCCTTCTACAACCACCCGTCGTAACGTTAAATTAAAAAAAACCCACCGTAATATTAGGTTGTAAAGTAAAAATACAGATGTGCAATGTTTTTTGGCGAAACCAAAATATCTTAGTCGAAAATATTAAGTATTTAAAATGCTTTATTTTGTCTGGATTTTATCAGAAAAATTATAAATATTTTACCTATCACTCGTTCAACAGCCTTTTTAGTTATCAGATATCACATAAATATTGTCACTTCGTGTCATTTCATTATTTTAAATTATTTTGCAACTGGATCTTAGATTAAATCTTAGAAATGAACATAATATCTTTGAAAAACGTTCATATAAATTTATAAATATTAAAGTTATAAACATTATTATATATTGTAATAAGATTCTATAAGAAACAATTTCATTAAAACCGTCACTTGAAGGCAGCAGGTAATGTTGTTGGCGGAGGAAGTGAGTGATGTGGGCGCGAGGGGTCGGCGCGGTTCACGGCCAAGCAGCGCTGCCACCCTACACCCTGCCACGGCGTGGGCGCCACCCTTACCGCTGTCCGCGCCACTCAACCAGCGGTTTCTATTTTTAGTTCCCAGCTTAAAATTGAGCTCACATTAATCTGTGAGCCGGATTAAAATATCATTAGCCGATTGTAAATTAATTGCTCTCGGTTCAGTTTTTATTTGTCAATTTTGTTAATCTATTAATTAAACAGATGCAAAAGATCAAAACTGTTTGGAGTGAAAATTTATAGAGGAAGATTATAATTGCATGGTTTCATATTATTGTCACCATGCCTTGGACAGTGATGATTAAAAAATAAATATGTAGGTAGTATCAGGTAAGTAATATTATTTTAAAACCAGATCGAACAATGTTGCTGAGATTGTTGTAGCTATTTTCAGCTCTGTAATAATATCATGATAATTTAATATTGTAACAACAATTCAGTAATTTATAGTGAGAAACAAAAATTATTTTCAATAAATGTATTTAAAGAATGGAAAGATATTTACATTATTTTTGTGTCTTATGGACATTTGAATTCATAAAAACAAATTAAAATAATATAACTTGCAATTTTATTGTGATTGATCTGATACAAAGGCGTTGTCGTTTTCGTCTACGCGGGAAGCTAGTGACATCTATCTAAACTGTTCCAAACGATCTACTCGACGCTAGATGGCGTTGTAGACAGTTAACTTTGTATAGTAAAGATAATAGTGATAGTGCATAGTAGAGAATAATGAAATATATTATACTCCTTGGTCCATAATTTTTTTGTTATTGAAGTCACAATTAAAACTTTTGAATTATTTATTATTGTAAACAGTTTTTGAATTTCTTTATCAGTAGACAAAAAATATTATATACTCTAATGACTCTCGAGTTCAGTATAATAATGGCAATACAATAATAATTAACTACAAAATAAAATAATATTTGTTAATTAAATAAGTGTTGTACAAAAGCAAGCGCTGGTCATTGGCATTGGACTGGCATTGTGTGGTTCTAACGGTTGTTTTTCGTATAATAGATTAGATATTTCTTACAACAGCTGTATATAAGTAGGTAGGTACAATAACCATGTGGTTATATACCTACCTACTTGCTAAGTATTAATAATATACTGTAAAAGGTATACCAGTTCTGAGAAATTTTGGCTCATTAATAATATCAGAGCTTAGAAATATCTTACATTGGCTAGCAAACCTAGATAACTTCAAATCAACTTATTACCTAATAACAATTATACCTACCTAATATTATTATGTAATATATTTTAACAATCGTCCTAAAAGGGGGTTACCTATAGGTATTTTGTCTGGATAAACAACGATGTCTCGCGCGCCGATTCCAACACAGTACACAATTCGGTTGGCCCGGAAAGTTAGGCGGGGTAGGCAGGGCTCAGGTCGTCGACCCCGCTCCCTAACCTACTCTGGGAGTATTTAGAGCACGTAGGCCGCGCTCCCGCTTACCGTCGATACAGCCTGCCGCATCTAGGTCAGCACTGACTCATGGTATGACCCACTATACTTAATCATCAGCGGCTAGAGTAAGCGTAACGATTGCCAACGTGTTCTCGAATCATACAAATTTATTTTAATAAAATTATGGCTTCGTGGAGCTTTGATAACATTAAAGTGTAAATACTGAATTAAATGATCCCAGTTGCAGTTGCAGCTATGTTGGATGCAATATCTTGCCATAAATGACTAATCTAAGCATGTAGCAATGACCGCTTCAGATACCTTCACTAAATGCCCACATTTTGTAGAATGCATTGGGTGTATTAGCAAGTATCATTTACAGCACGTCTACCTTCGTTATTTTAAAATCCATGAAATTTTATTTCAGTGTATGGATCTGTAATATCAATAATAAAATCAATAAACGTAGTTCTAGGTCAGATTATTGAACGATGAATTGAATATAAAAATACACAGAAATTACGATGACGTACCTACTAACATTAATGTAAACTCAATGAGTGGGAGATTCAAGGTGCGTTCATATTTTCAAGGTAGAATAATTCAATTGATAGATGGCACACATTCAAATAAAGGTCTCTGTCTAAACTATAATACTTGTAAGTACATCTTATTAAAGATCATCACAATGTCACCTATATTCGAAACGAACCGCGTAGCAATTTAATGGAGGTATTGTCGTTTAGCGTGAATTGTTATATAACAGTAACTAATAATTTATGTCGTATCCTCGTTCACTATGCTCACTTAAATGGTAAGATAAATAAAGCTAGCTACATGTATCTATATGTTATACAGTGAAACAACTTTCAGTATTTTGTGCAAACAAGTTACATAAGTAGCTACCAAAGGAATCACTACGTCTGTCAGTACATGCCAATTTGGCATAATTACCGATTTTTTGACCCAAAAATAATACATAATATTGAACAACATAAAATATATTTGGCAATATTGTTTAGGTATCTATCATTGGTAGTGAATAAAAAGTTACAACGAACTAAGTCATGACCCAGTATATGTATAAAAAAATCAGTTTGTTGAAATTATGGACAATGTAAGTACATAAACGGGTCGCGGATAAAAAATGAGGTAATGAACACAATGTTCGGCACTGTTCACCAAGTTTAGGTTCGGTGAGCGACAGGTTAGCGAGTTACGAGTGAAATATGACGCGAATTATAGAACATAAGCTTCAAAGAATGTGGTCGCTGGTCGCTGATACAGTTATCATGTCAAGTCTAAAGAACCCTGCAATGTTTATATTTTAATGGATATTTGTTATTATATTATGCACAGGAGTACCTAAGATGTAATAGCGAGGAGATATTATATTATATATTTCGTGACATTCTAATATGTTTTGTATCAACAGATACCAGGAGCCCCAATAACTGATATGTGGGAAAATATCCTTCTGAGCGGCACCTATTGTAACTATTATAGACAATTTGACGTTTATTTTATCCTGTGGCTAAAAAGACGTTCTAAAGCACCGTTTTAGTTAGTCATTTCATAAAGCTGTTATGTTGAAACGATGGGTATTTTCCGCTGAGTATGCCTGGACGAGAGGTCCGCGCGATATGACGCGAGCGCAGTTCAAATTGGGGTCAGGGCGGCGCGGGCGTCGACCCGCAGCCTCTCGCAGCTGCCTCCCCCCTGCCCCCCAACGTGCCACCCCCCACCGCAACCTTCTACCACCCCACTACCCCTACATGCAATGTGTCCTCAGTTCATTCGCGATTTTTCCATGAAACTTTCGCTTAATTTTATGACTGTTTTATGCTTTTTGGAGAAATAATTTGTTTGCGTACGTATTTATTATTACAAAACTTATAATTTGAATAAGGTTAGATTATTGAACTTCATAGTTTTACACGAAGATTAGTGAAAACGGCTTACAGATGTTTTATATGTTTTGCGTGCAATGCGGTCATAAATTATAGTCTATTAGGTATAATACCTAATTGCTTTAATGCACAATGCTATTTATTTAACTGTTACGTGATGACTTGTAAAATTGAATGAAGATGACGTATTATTAATTATAGATGTAGGTATTAAAAGTTATGTATACGATATGCAAAAGTTATGGGTACCTGCATAACGACTTTCTTTATGTTGCCAATCGAATCGAGTTGAACGAAATCACTCTTTCCTATCACATACTTTCAACAATCTTCCCATTGATATTCATTATGTACGACTACTTTTTACATAATAAAAGATTTACTCCTTTTGAATTCAAATCACGTATCAATTACTTATTTAATAAATCACAAGTCTCACAAAAGCGTGATATCGTTATTGTGAATGATCAAGTGATTGCAATTCGTTAGATGTGTCTTTAACGTTTTAAATTAAACAATTAAGGTTACCTACATACTTAGTGTGACGTTACAGGTACGGATTTAGTGTGATTTAAACAGTTATATGTGTGGGGCGCGCGGCGCGGGCGCGGGGCAGCGAGCGTGACCCAATTGCAACCGGGTGAACGAACTCGAGGCCTTGATCGCAATACCGAGTCCGCGCCGCCCGCACCCTTCGCGCCGCCCCCCGCACCGCGTGCTACGTACGTCATACCGCACGCCACACGCAACACATTGTTTCATATTATTTGTTTAAAATTCACGGCTCATAAAAATATCGGTTTTTTACGGTCACACTAGTTTGTAACTACGAGTACGTGTTACAATTTTGATTTATTCCTATTACGCATGTTTTTCTTTTCTTTACTAGATTAGATAGCTGATTGTAGCAAGCAAATTAAAAAAGAAAATAATGATGTTATCTTAATACAGTTCAATACCCACTTTTGGATCAAACATTTATGACAATTTCAAAAATCTTTCTCGTCCAACTTGCAACGTTACAACCTGAATAATTATAGTGGATGTTATGTAAACCTATAAATGCCTATTTAGATGAAACCAAACTTAAAAACATACATATTCCACTTGCTTTATTCTGCCTAGGTTTGCAGTCAAGAGTAACAGAGACAGTCGAATCTAGTTAGCGGCTGCGCATACGGAATAGAACAGGTCTTATGAAATACGGATTGTCGCTATTCGCGGCTATGGAGGTGTCGCGAGTGAGAGTGGGACAACAGTATTTCAAGGCTTCATGTAGATTATTATTAGAGTATCGGCGCTAGGTTATTCTGAGGCGACCTAGATAACGCGCGGGGCCGTTGACCGCGGGCCCTCCGACTGCGCGCGGCCTCTAAAATAAAATGGCATTCAGCGATGGGCTCCACTTGCGAAACTCGAATCGACCATGATGTCGAGCGCAGATACTCACTCGGTCGTCTTTGCGAATAATGCAATCACTATTACTTAATTGACTAATACGTCATGTATTATTTGAACGTGAACTGCCTTTGATAAATAATTGCGTTATCCTTAAACTTAATTGAACTGTGCAGATAAATATCTCAGATATTGGATTATAATCATAACTATTAAATTCAAGGATTTGTTGGAGATGACATCACATTAGAATAATGTAAAATAAACTTGATCGTTAATAACAAAATATTAGTAGCGTACATAGTACATATAGGTTTACCTAGTAAGACAATATAAAACAAATAATTCATACACCTATGTTCAATTTGAATAATACATAATTTGTATTTACAAAAATAGTTTCAAGTCCGTCTCTGTGATTATAACGCCAGTAGGAGCGAGGATACAAAGCGCCGAGAAGAGGGGGGAGGCGGTGATTAGCGACGTTGAATATAGCCGGGAAGGCCGAGGGCAACGAACTCCGCTTGACCCAGATCCGCAGGCCGGGCCGCGCGCCCCGCACACCCTGCGCCCGCCACTCGCAGGAAAGTGAAAAGGAGATTCTTATATCCTTTTAGCCCAATATTTTTAATACATATCACTAAAACTAAGTTACATCACAGACCGCTACAAGTGGCTTCGACAATAAAAACGTCTATGTAAGTCACTGTTATCCTTTAAATTAGCAAATAACGTCACGTCATATATAATGTCGTAAGGATCATCCAAACATTCACAGCACTGTAAACACCAGCACACGTTGGGATCCAGCTAGAGTGACAGGTGTCATGATCAGCTGATCGTGGCTTACCTGCGAGGACTCTGCCGAGCAGCACGTCGGAGTCGTTGGGAGGTGCGGGCGGCGGCGGCTCGGTGGCGGCGGCGCTGGGCTCCAGGTGTTGGCGATGGCACTCTGTCACAGTCATTTCGGGCGGCGGGAACAGCGGGAGACGCATGAGCCGCGCGGAAGGGGCGCGTGCGGCCGGCGGCGGCGTCAGCGCGAATGGCGCGCGGCGCTCGTTCGCTACGCCGCCCGTGGGGCGCTCGTAGACGCCGCTACGCGCCGCCCGCCCCTAACAACCCTTACCGATGAACGGTACCGAGAACGAAGTTTAGATTTCAGGGTATCCAGGGTTTTGTTATGGCGAATTAAGTGTAAACTATCTTACCATCGTCAAAGTTTAACGTCTTTATTCATTACATAATTTTATTTATTTCCCGTTTGATATCTGAATTTGTTTAAATTCATAGTTGTTTGCTGCATTCCGAAATCTTAATTACTGCGATAATTCAATAAATATAGGTTTTACTGCATAGTCCAGCATGTACTTAACTTACTTAAACATAATTATATTCACTGGTTATGTACCAGCAATAGTAGGTATTCCTATCGTATAATACCAATGTTCAGTATAAAAAGTTTCAACGAACTTTCGTGGTTCTTATTCTTTATTGTACACATAAACACAAATAAAATACATAAAAGTAAAATACATGTACATCGATGAACTTAACTTAAAATTGAGTGGTTAATATTTTCTTGTAATAATTATGTAGTATTGTCATAAAAAATTATTAAACCGTAAAAAAATATTTTTTTATCTGGTTTCGCATTATTGTGTACGGAAAAATATTCAAAAAACATACCTATTGTTCCTCTTAACACTCGAATTGCCGAATACTTGACGGGCGGATCGGAAATGCCAACAACCCAGTGAACTGAAAACCTAAATCTAGAATTGGCGAATCAGTCGTGAGCAGAGTGGCGAGTTTATAGGCCAAGGTGACCAATTATATTCTAGGAGCCTGACCGTGCATTATAACTCCGCTAAATATTACGGGTTTACAGCTTTCAATAATGAACGGACGCTTCAGATTCTCAACTGAGCCACCTTCAATATTTTATTTATTTAAATTAGATTGGTCAAGTGCACTCCTCTAATGCAATCCTCGGAGCCAGTACGAAACGCTCGTGTGAACGGTATATCCTAGAATATTTTACCAATCTAAATATATAAAACGAAAGGCGCACAAGCTTTTGCGCACATTATTCAATTATACTGTTTTGACTTTGCACGTAAACTTGTGTTGACCACTATCTCAAAACATATTAAAGTTAAATTAAATTGTAAAGCTCAGGTATAGCAGCAATAATTTTTTGCAAGTTACTTTAATTTTAAAGCTTATTACCATCGATATAAGGGTGAGAGTTCAAAGGCGACCTCCCAAGTAGTAATCATTGGTGCCACCCTCCCAACATACATGTTTCAGTAAAATATGCAAGCATAAGTGCATGAGGTCGGAGTTCGGGTTAAGCTGGAGCCGGGCAGCATCAGGTCGCACTGACGTCAGCAGCGGTCATCCACCTCGGCACACTCCCTCTCACCCCCGCAAGCCTCGCTCTACATTCATGCTGCACCGATAGCAGCGACCTATGCATTCAAATGGCATCCATTTTTAGTACCTACTGAGAAATTTCAGTGACTTCATGAATATACTTCTGTTACCGTACTTGTACGTAATGCTCAATATTGTTATTGTGTCCCACTTTTAGAAGATTTTGTCTTTTATTTAAATCTAGATAATATTTAAGTATTGTCTACCTATACTAATAAGAACTTACGAGTATATTCGGTACGACTAAGTTCGTAGTTCAATGAATAAAACTAAAAGTGAATGAAGTACAACATCATAGTATTAAAGTTAAAGTAATATAGTAATAATATTATAAAGAGAGAAGTCCTGCTAGTGGTAGGCCCCCTGATTGACTGACTGACGTATCATCAACGTAGAGCCCAAAACTACTGAAGCTAAGAGTCACGTTCCTTTTGTATCGTAAGCCAGCAGCAGTAAGAAAGGATTTTTGAAAAAGGGGGTGAGAATTGTTTCGTGTATAAATTTGAACATTGGTGTTTAGGCTTTTGGTTAGAAATAAAGAAATAAATGTGTTTGCGTTTTTCGAAATTCAACTGGGTGCAAAATAGGGGATGAAAATTATTTTTGAAGTGATAATTGTGAAAATGGATATTTAAGCTTTTGGTTATGAATAAAGAAACACGTGACTCCACGTTTTTGAAATTCATCTCCTATGGGGTGAAATAGGGGATGAAAATTGATTTTGAAGTGAGAATCGTGGAAATTGGTTATTGGTTACAAATAAAGAAAAATATGTGTCTGCGTTATTGGAAATTGATGATTGAGGGGGCAAAATAGGGGGTAAAAATTATTTTTGATGTGACAAACGTGAAAATTGGTGTTTAGGCTTTTGGTTAGAAATAAAGAATCACGTATATCTGCGTTTATTGGGAATTAATCGCCTAAGGGGGCAAAATAAGGTGTAAAAATTGTTTTTGGAGTGAGTAACGTGAAAATTGATATTCAGGCTTTTGGTTAGAAATAAAGTATCAGGTGTATTCGCGTTCGTCGAAATTCAACTACTAGGGGGGAAAAATTTGTATGACTTAAATTTTTCAGCTTTTGGTTAAAAATAAAGATATAGGTACCTGGTAGCAAGTTACCCCCAATTCACCCCCTGGGGGGTTAAATAGGGGTGAAAAGTTATATGGGAGACCGTTAATATTTAAATGAGAAACATGAGCATTGGTCTTTAGGATATTGGATCAAAATGCAGAGATACGTGTATCCGAATTTTTGGAAATTTAAGCCCTTAGGAGGTGAAATATGGGATGAAAATTTTTATGTGAGTCCCTTCGTTTTTAAAGTTAAAAACATGAGTACTTCTACTCAGGCTTTTAAACAAATATTACATATTACTACAGTATTTCGGCATTTTTGGACAATCATCTCCTGAAAGGGTAAATTTTGAATCCGCTTAAAAATTGTACAGAAAAGATAGTAGGTATTTTCAGAAATATTATAATGAATAGTCGCAGTAAAAATAGTAGCATATTTATTTAATTTTTTGAGGGAACCATGGGTTAGAATTTAATCTGCTGAAATGTTTGGCATATTTTAATGGGGGGAGTAAGTATAAAAAACGTCATCATAAATGTTTATAACTTACATAGCAATATTAAACGTTTTCTGTAGATTAGAAGTGCCTTTCACGTTTTATAATTTGGATCGCTGGTTTAAAAGAAATTAAAAGACCTTTGAAAGTCAACATTAATTATAAATACATAACAACCGCGACGATATGATGTACGATACGATGTATTCGAGAACGGGAACGCTTTGTAAGAGGTCAAGAATTGATAAAAATGAAAAAGTACCGCTAACTTTGTACCCGTACAGAACGATCACCCATCCAAGTATCGTGTAGATAGTTGTCACTCCCATAAGACACCTCATTGTTTGTACAGATCTCATTGTTCTAAGTTTTTGTCAATATAAATTCTGAAGGCTATGTTTTCTTTTTGTTAATTTCAAGTGACTATCATAGTTTAATCGAATATTGTCACGTGGGCAAAGCCGCGGGTACAGCTAGTACTTAATAAAAATAAAACTCAAACAAAACATTGTTTACATAAAAATTAAGCGTGACATCTAGGTAGCATGTTCTGAATTTAATGACAGTTACTTCGATAATAACGTTATAAATGCTTTGTAGAAACGCTGCACGTATCTATATTAGCGATATTTATATACCCCCATGGCATAACAATCATTACAAAACTATAATCACATAGAATATATCGGCTGAAAGATAAACTGCTAACTCAAATAATTGGTTAAAAACGTGATTTCTATATTTCCCACGATCGGAATTCTTGCTGCCACGCCCGCCACTAGCAAAAGACAGTCAATTAACCATAAATAACATTTGAAAGTAAGGGTAACATGATGTTGTTAATTAGCTGAAGGTTTGTAATATAAATATGACGAAAAAGCTTCTGTGATTACCGCGACCTCATATTCAAATGCACACCAAGTGTTACCTTTGCAACATTATTTTTACATCGCTTAAATATAAGCAGTACAAGGTGGCGGTAGCAGGGTAAGCGTAAGCACAAGTAAGTACGTTCGAGACGATTGTGCAGCCCTACAATTAACTTGAAGCGGGCTTAGAACTGGACTCACGGGGTTCTTGACCTCGGCGTGGAAAGTGGACCATAATGACAACACCACTTTCATTTTCGCACAACTCTCACCGACGCGAGTTGAGATCGAAAGTGTACTACTTTAGTGGCTGCGTGCGCGCATCTGACCCCCCGCCACCCGTACCCCACCCTCGATTCAACTTTCCTATGTTGGACGCGCTTTCTTCTGATAGCGTCGCTGCGCGAGCGGCACTTGTGCAATTCGCTTTCTAATTGCATTGTGATTGCAGTGTGACTGATGACTACTAAACATCATCTCACTGCCCCACTTTCCACTACGACCATATTGTCTTTTATAATTGAGTGCCGCCATTAATCCATCTCGCTTAATTCAAGAAATTGTTTAGAAACTAGATGTGGTTCGTGCTTACAATCAATGCAAATGTTTTGCATTATGACAGCCAAATCAAAGCAGTTGTCCTGATTTTTCTTTTTAATTTATGGGTTTTTAATATGCTCTCATGTGGTCATATAAAAATAAAGAAATGGAGAAATTATTGCAAATGAAAGGGAAGAGACAGGCGATTTCACAGACTAAATATCCTCTTCAGTTTCCTTTTTTATTACTTATTTTATACATAAATAAAATAAGTAATAAAAAAGGAAACTGAACCCCCTTAACTGATATAGTAGGACCTTATATATAAGGTAAGTTAAGGGGGTTATTGTACTCATCAATATGAACAACTTTTACTATGGGACCGACACAGAAATGGCGTAAATGAAAATCTGCTGTTACATACAAAAAAATTGTATAGAATAGATCTTTATGATGTTTATGATGTAAACCAGATACGGGCACTTATAAAATGTCGGGATTCTAGATGCGCGGTTCCTCATAGAAGGTCCTATGAGGAAGAACCGGCAAGAAACTCCATGGAAACTCTTTTAAAATAATAGATTACAATCTTAATTAGTAAAATGTTGTGGTAAGAGCTGCGAGAATAATGTAATGTGAATAAAAAAAATAGGATAATAATCATTTGAGCACATAACAGATTTTTTATTTTCGAGAATAGCAGATTTTTTGTTTTCGAGATAAGCGGGTTGGTCCTGTAGTAAAAATTGTTCATAACGATGATTACTATAACCCCTTAAAAGGACGTCCGCTAATAATGTTGAACCTTATATTATATTAATACAATTATATTGATGTTTAATGTGTCAGAGGTTATTGACACGTAACCGCAGTTATAAAACAATTAAGGCGAGTGGGACAGGAACACGGATTTTCAATATTTCAATAAAACCACGTATGACGCAAAACGGATACGAGAATAATATGTTTGCTTACAATTGAACTCTTACATGACTTGATACCTACTTAGAAAATGTTTACACACGTTTGTAATAAATATGATATGTTTGTATAGTACCAATCGCTGTTAATTGTGTTTTTAGAGTAAAACAAATTAAACCCGTGTTGTTAGCATAAATATTGCTAACGATATTTCATTGATGATCAATGCCTTTATTCGACATTATAATGTGTATGATATTTGACTTGAAATATATTTTCAAAATGGACGTCTTCAAAGGAATTATTTCGTGTTTTCAGTTATTTCAGTAACTTCTTACACAAAATTGATTTAATTTGAATCATAAATCAAATAATACTACAGGCCTTTTAACTATTTGAACACTTAAGTGAACAGCAGAGCGGAATGTGGTCCGATCAGTCACGTTCGGTAGATAATGAATATGGAAATATTAAAATTTCGCCTACAAATAGTACGCGTCCCGGATTAACGCTCCCGTAAGTAGGGCAGTCATCGTTGAGACGGCACCATTAACAACACTCAAACATAGATTAAATCATCAAGATTATTAAATTAATGACGAAGCTTGATCTAATATGCGATGAGGCATGAATACGTCAGTGGCAGTCACAGATGCGGTAATCTGTGGTGGCAGTCAATTCAACTGCACCTAAAATATTCAAATAGATATGGAGATAAAAATTGTATGATTCTACGCCTATCTACAAATATGCAATTCAACGTTATAAATGTAGAAGTATTATATAATATATATTATATATACTTTTCTAGTAGAAACTATTTTCGAAATAACAACGAATAAAGGCGCACGCAGCGCCAACAACTCGCTATGGTTTCACAGATTTCGTTTAATTCTGTCACTTGGTTATTCCGTGGTTTCCTGTCAGACCACGTGCCCTATATACGGCCGAGGGCCGATGTTAAATGTAAATGAACTATTTTTCTTGTGGTTAACTCTTGCATGCATTGTGTTTACGTGTCACAGGAAATGAGTTTACAAGTGAACTACATACGACTGGCTTTTGTCTCGGCTAACGGGACTCGAGTGTTTATCATTCAGGGTCGCACGGCTCATTTACTTAGTCATAAAATACCACTGCTGAAGGCCTAAGCTAGTCATAATTCCGATTTAATTTTACCACGCTAATATAATATGCTATTAGAATTTGTATTTTAAAATATATACATTTAAATTATGTTGGGGTCAGTTTAGTGTCGAACTAGATACACTTTTCCTAAAAAAAATCTGTGCATACTTATATTGTATTAGAAACGCATTATAGACACCGTCATGTTAAAAGCAAACACATTTCATATTTTTCATATTAATTGCCTGTATGTGACAGAAATGAAGAAACCATTTATATTTGTTTTAATCATATTTTAATGATCCTTTATTTACAATACGTGCGAGTGTGAATAGACCTCTCATAAATTGGAGACCGTAGCAACCCTGGGTTATACTGTTATACAGGCCAGTGGCTGTCACATAAACTTTAAAAAAAAAGCTCGAGTACATTCATATTTAACCATTTGTTTCTGTTTCATCCATATAGTATTTTATGACACGCCTTTTTTGTCTATACGTACATGTTACGTATCCATACGCCCCTAGGCAATGGATTTGATTGTGTCAGATAAAGCTAACCGTGTCGCTGTGAGGATCTAGGTTTTGAGCACGTAACTTTGTTGATTTGTATGAATGTTAGTTGGCAAAAATATTTATGTATGTCAAAACGTAAAGAGGGCGACCGACGCGGGTGCGACCCACTCTTGGTGTTTTTTTTTTTCATTAGATTCTCAAGTGGTCTATATGTAAGCTAGGAATGTTGTTCGTATTACTTTAATTTATTTAAGTTCAAATAAAACAAAGTGCTTACCAGTGGCTAAGGGTGAATATTTTGATAAGGGAACCCGTTCAAAAAAAGATTGGTTAGGCATGCCACATGCTGTGCAGTATTAATTTAACTGTGGCTTGAACTCATGAAGCAACTTACCTGCCTTCACATATTTAATAATACATAACATTGATACCTACTGGTAATGGCCACGTTTAGAAAGGGAAGCCGATGGGAATCGTGCTATATAGACCCTTCGCTACTGGTGCTTACCCTAAATTTTCTGATGTTTATGCAATTTCGAAAACGACTTCAGATGACAAATCATTGGCCCTTTGTTCCAGGGATTTGTAGGAGATCTTTGAGCACAAGCCACACGAAATAAGAATCATTTATGCGGCAATAAATATAAAACTTTGTATGTAGGTACACAGTCGTTATAACTAACGGCAGTTTCACATATTTCTCGTAACGTATAGTATAAACTATTTATAACTAGGTGATCAAGAAGGCCATTTACGTATCTAAGTACGTAACTACTTACGTACTCATAGACTGAAGTGAAGCGATAAGATTTATTGCCAATTGTAAACAATCACGGCCATTCGATCCCATATCATAACCTTGCATGAAAAATTGAAAAGCACTGAATAGTATTGAAACAGGGTAATAGAAGAAATACCCCAAACATCTTAGCACTAACTTTATATTATGACCCTGAACAACGTTTGTTCTACGACTTTTCATAATTCGAAACTTTTTTTTTCATATAAAAATATGAAAGTAGGTACTCTGTAGGTACTTTATAGTTTGCATATTCTAACTGAAATAGCCGAAAAATGGAATGAAATGGAAGTCTTCCTTTGATCATTCTGTGGGGTAGGCTTAGTACCTACCTATTATAACCTAATCAGCTATTCTGTGGTTTTACACATGAAAAACTTTTATTTTCGGCTAGCCTGTTTAAATTTTGATCAAAGTCGTAGAACAAATGTTGTTCAGTATGAAACTGATACAAAATTAGTACAAAGAGTTTCGGGTATTTTTTCAATTATCCTGTATAATTGACCTCATGAACTGAAAGTATCGCCAGATGTATTGAACAAGTATTGGAGCAGTGGCTGGCCTCGGAACCAATTGCCTTGTGAATGTGTGAACCCGTTTTTTATAAGTTTACATGGAATTCGATATATTCGAAGCATTTTAGTAATCAATCACATACTTTAAACTTCGTTTTATGTACGAAAATGTATGAATACTTGTTACTTCTGTAGTAAGTTGTAAGGTAGTGCATTGACAAGCATGAATTTTGATGTTACGTAAAATATAGTAATATTATAGTATGGTATTGTAAATTTGTAAGGGTTAGCTGTATATTGAAATTTTATGTACTGTCAAACTGTTTTATGAGTTATGGATTGAAATAGTTTTCGCCAGTCAGGTAAAACTGTAAAAATTCTAGACTTTGCTATTTTGGTTCACATTACACCAGTTTTAGCTGACTTCAAAACATATGGCATAGATTTTATGTCCCAAACAATTAAATACGCGTAAAAATTATATGATTGTCACCTCTAATGTACAGTGAAATATGTGTACGTTTTTCTTTGCAACGAAAAGTAAGAGGTTCGGCCAGGCCGGGCGGCAGTGCGCAGCCTTGATCGCTCTGAATTGGCAATATCCTGGAGCTACGAGAAGCCCGATTGGCGAAACCTTGCGACCTGCAAAAGTCGGTCGATGAACTCCGCAAGGCCGACTCGTTGCCGCTTTCTTTGTTCGTGCTGTCGCAACTCCGGGCTCCAGCTACAGCCTCGGATCACTTTATTAAGCCTTCACTCATCTAAATTATAATCGTTCGTAAACATTGTCTACGAGCGTTCCCGATGGCCTCATTTGTACGTACTCGGGTGTTGTTCTGAGCAGTCTATAAAATTCCAAATTGTTTTTATAATTAAACCAAGGGGAAAACGGTCTGTATTTCCAAACTAGAGTAAACACAACTAAGAATTGCTATTTTAAAATCGGTCAACGCAGTTTAGTTTAGAAGTTGTAGAGATTCATTAGATTATTTGGATCAGATTGGGAGTATTCATGTTTGAACAGGTTTCTACATTCATCCGAATGGTTTTAAGTCATAATTTTATGACTAGCATGCTCTGTGGAGCTACATTACCGTTTCAATCCCTTTAGTCCACAGCAATAAATATGGCACCGCAAAATATTTCAAAATGATTACGTAAGCAGCACTTGATATGTAGGCAAGTACGTTACATTTACGTAAGATGGGGCCTATTCAATCACTACCGTCTGCCGGTTACATAAACTACGCGCATTGCTCGCAGTTCTTCGCGAACAACGATAAACGCTTTCATTGTTTCCACTGAACTACATTATGAGTGGATGATGTCACTTTAAGGAAAAACTACTGCCCTGATTCCAGATGGTGACTAAAATATGAACAACCTTAATATAGCTTATTAGTACTTGAAGATAAGGGTTATAGCCTGCACATGTATGACCTACGAATGCGGGAATTAATTTCCTGCGAAGAGGATTTTCCTTAATAGTTCTTTGTAATAATGGGTTTCTGTACGATTCTTTGACTAAGTAAGTATTAAAATATTTTATTAAACAAAACATTTTGTAGCATATATTCTTCTAAATTTTATAATCTCATAGAAACACTTCGTTACAATTAGTGCTCACAATGTGGCTGCACAAATCCTTGCCATGTTGGTTGGTAGGTATGTCGTGCGATGGAGCACAAATAAAGGCCATGCATTTACATTTGCTGCTTGAGCGTTATTTCGCAGTTATCGTATAGGTTCCATGGCCAAGTTGCAAAAAGCAGCGCGTGCGCAGGTAAGTCGTCGGTGCGCCTTCAGCATTGGAGGAGCGGGAGGGCGCGGGGACGAGGAGGGCCACTTTCACCCGGCGAGGCTGCGCGGACGTCGACCCCCGTTGCCCTACTCCGCTGACCCACTATGAACTAACCGAAACACTATTCACTTTCATTTTTGCCAAGAGTATCATTAGGCCCGAGGATGCGTCTTACGCTGTCTCGTCACTGTTACACCATTATTGCGAGAATTTATGTTCATTTTTTGTTCTCGCTAGACTATCGGTGGCGTGGTGGGAGCGATGCTGGCGATACAGAGATAGTCGACGAGAGTAGAGAGCTGCCGGTGACGGCGGCTTGCGTAACACTTGTTATTGGCGAGAGTGAAAGTGGTGAGCCGCTGTCTCCATACTAATGAGCGCGAAACGGGTGCGTTGGACTCACTCCGGACTATGCAGCACTGGGTTAAAGTGTCACACGATGACTTTCCGACCACTTACATAAGCTGTTAACTTTTGCTTTTGAATAGAGAAATTACAAACAATACGAACGGACATACGTGTTGTTTGTTTTCAAACTCTTAGCACAGATTATGTGAATATATTGGGTGCGACTTATTACCTAATTGAGAACAAAATCTTATCCAGTAATGATGCGATTTACGACGTTAAAGTCGTTACTTGTTATCTTACTATGGAGCTACATACATGCATCTACATCGTCAACCTGACATTAAAAAGTAGCTATAGATCTTAAAGATCCATATTTATCGCTCTTGACTTTAATGATCTAAGAAATCAAGATATTTAAAAGTAAATGTAATGTGATTTTATCAAACGTCATAGATTTAAATTCCGCGCCTATTTGTCGTTCGTTAATTTCCGTGGGTGTTCGGGCGCGTTCGGGCCGGCGTCGTCTCTCGCAGCGCTCTGCAGCGACCTCGAGCGACGCAGGGCAACGAACGCTGACTAGGCCGAATGTATTACAAAGTCCGAGTCGGCCGCGGCCGCTCCCTGCCACTCTGCCTTTGAGATCCAGCCTAGGCTTGCCTCTTACCGCACGCCGATACCTACAATACAACCTATGTCTGTAACTAATCAAGGTGAAACAAAGCCTATATCTTGTGCTTTAATAACTAGCTTTTAGTGGCCTAGTGCATTGAAAATGGCGCCAATCTATTAACAATTTGGTTTCCATAAACGTGCCTAATATGCTATTGACTATATTATGTATGATTAAATATTATCAAGATAGAGAGAACTGAAAGTCTAAAAAGAGATACTAAGTACTTATCACTGTTTACAAGGTACAATTATTCATTCTAGAATCTTCTATCCACGTAGAAATGTTTCAGTTCCGATTTCATTTATTTCAAGATTAGAGAGCTAACAACAAAATGTAGAGTCGTTAGCATTACAGTTATGTTTATTCAGCAGAAATATCTGAACTATGCAGACTTTCATAATGAATGTGACGGAAAAATATAACAAAGCAAGATCGGTCTGTCACTTCATACACAATGTGTTTACTGTAAATGGAGACGTTGTTGTTTTTCGTAAAGGGTGGGTATAAAGTAGTTGTAAAACAGATCATAACATAAATAATAATAAGCTTCCAGTTCAACAACTTTAATGGTTTTACTTTCGACGACGAAGGGACATTATTATGCACAATCATGAACATACACATACACGCGACACGAAAATAATTATTATACGCTTCAGTTCCAATTTTTATTGTGAACATTCAAAACGTTTCCGGTCCCTACGTAATATGCTGTAATTAAACGAGCTACGATCGTAAATATTTTGAATCAACTTCGGTAAACATGATTGAGGTGGCATTGGTTTGTGATTGTATTTGTGCTAGCTTGCTACATACTAAGAATTTATACCTTCAACTCAATATTGTTGTCATTGTACCCATTAGAAAATGCCAATAAACCAGGTACAAGATGTTAACAGAAGCGGAGTGGCTGAGTTCGTAAGCACCATGTGTAGCACGTTGAGAAGCAATGTGCAACAATAATCCACGGGTTGTTAAATTTGCTAGTATTAGAATTTGCGCGCGCCGCACGTTCGCAAGATAAGTCAGTCAGGGTCGGCGCGGTGCCGACGGCCGGCCATGCACCCGCGGCTTGCGACACCGCCCCGCGCCCCGCGCCCACCGCCCGCACCCCGCGCCCGCCCAACTCCGGCCGAGCTCAGCCAACATAAACCATGGGGAAAACAACAACACCCACGCCACGGTGCTGACGTGTCCTTACAAATTTATTATGAATGCATATTGCGGTGCGCCAGTTCCAAAACGCTGTTGCAATTTATTGCGGGCGTTTCGGCTCTACGTGTACACACTCTTAGCTAATTGGTCGCGTACTCTATGCATAGATTACGTTATTGATTGATAAGATATCATTCAATAAAGTAATCTATGATATTCGTACTAGGTTAACAGTTGAAACAGTCAACGAATGTTGTTAAATACTGAACAAAGGAGAAAAGAATAAGAATATTTATTTGCTGGAAATATGGTTTTAGAGATGTTACAATAATAACTGGTTTAGTGCAGCATGTTCTACCGTACAATCGGCATGCAAAATAAGCAATTAATATAATTTTGATTTTAACTTGACCTCATAAAACACGGGTAACTACAGCTCCTTGTACCTATTTAGCGTTTATGCAGATTCGAAAAATTTTAAGACGAAGTAGTAAGTACTTACTCATCAAAAAAAAAGATTAGGAAATCTTCACTAATTGATTTACCTCTTATGGAGTTAAAACATGGGAAAGATAAAATATAAACTTCTATTAATATACTTAATAAATTGTATCAAGTGGATGAGCAACTTGTATATCTAAATTTCTCATAAGGCTTTATTGCAAATTTGATTTATCCATGTTTAAGAAAGTGGTTATTGTAAATATTGTTATTACATAACATCAGCAAATGCGAGAAGATAGCTTTTCCGAGTAATTATTGTGAGTGCGATGGAATCAAGCGCAGAAATTAATAGGTAGCCAGTGGGTTATGATGAGGGTGGTAGGCAGAGGTGGCGCAGCGGTGGAGTGGCGGTGGAGTGGTGCTGGGAGCGACCTATTTGCGGGTCGTCGACCGGTCTATATTTAGCGGCGGCTCCCGGCCCGCGCGATGCATCCTGCACTTATTTTCCATTGCAATCGTTATCGCAACTGAGATACTCCTCTCATTTTCAGAATAATCCCCTTCACATTCTTATGTTTACTTTCAAACGTGGTCGTGTCAATTTATCGTGTAAACATTAGTTTTACGCCGTCTATTAACTGTAATAGATAATACTTTTACAAGGCTAGTAAATATAAACAATGGCTGTCTAACGTTTATCAGCGTGTTGCAATCACAAACTGTAAAAGATTATGTTAATTTTTTCAACATCAAGAACATGACGGTTTCATAAAAAAATAGAAACGTCACATTAAGTGTGTAGAATTCCAAAAATTTAAATTCTTGTAAGATGTTGAACTTGTATCAAGTGATTTTCTATTACTTATAAAGGTGCCTAATATAATAAAATGTAGAAAATATCAGTATCTATCATGTCTCGTCTATCTATGACGCGCCCTAAAGATACGTCTTACCTTTGAAGATAACCCTTAACTTATCAAGAGCTTAAGTCTGGACTCATCGCTCGGAGGAATGACCTGTCACTTACCTGAAACAAAAAGAAAGTTACATTAATAAAGCAAACGTATTGTCAATCGCAACAGAGCATGGGTGAGTGGTGGCAATCTATTTGGGTCACGTTCTGAATTTATGAAACTAAATAAAATACGAGCCCACATATTCTACATATTATGTAGCCGTTCCTGGCCTTGTTAATATATTATTATTAATTCTCCTTAGGTATATATAATTATATTTTTTATTTTCCTCAATCAACTTTTAAGCCTCATGAATCAGAAGCGACAGGTCAACCCAATACTATTTACCTATATTCGAATTCCCGGAATAACCTAAACCTGCTATTATTATCGTACAGTAAAATACTTGGAGCTAGCTCGCTGCTGTTGAAGTCAGCGTATTTGCCTAATTGATCAAATACATGTAGTTCAATATATCAAATTGATGAATTTTAATTCCTATTCAAATAATCTTTAGGTTGAAACTCGTATGCAATGTGCTGGCACTTAAGTCATTACGTTGTCATCGTCCTAATTTTGCAGTGTCCTCGTTTTTGAGGTCAGTCTCTATCGGGGCAACGAACTCGTGCCCTTATCGCGGAGGGAGGAGCGGGGCGGGCAGTATACGTTGCTCACGACTCTCGATACTGTAAAGTTATTCTATTCTACAATAGATGGCGCTACAAAAATACTTTACCTTTTATTTTTAGATAATGTTTTTAGAATCGTATAATTTATTTTTATGTCCGTCGATATAAAAAATAAGTACCAATGCCTGTAATATTTCGTAATAAGTACAACGTAACACATTAATAGAGTAACTTGCAAATTAGAACGTAACAAACGAGTCGTCTACGTAACGTATATTAGGCGGTGCATCCCTATCGGGACAATACGATAGTATGTCGGCACGCCCGCCAGCCGGCGCATACGGTCCGTAGTAGATCGTAGATCGTAGCGAGCGGCTACGCACACAGCGGCGTGCTACGTAGTCTACGTACTCGTAGGTACGGGCGCGGGTCGTTGGCCGGCAACGGGGGCAGCCTTGCTCTGTCCTCCGCGCCCTATTTCTGTCACGGTGCGCTCCCCCCGCTCGCTCCGATCCCTTCCCCTCAGTTCCCTGTAGATCTTCAACGCTGAAAATTACTTTAATATACCTATCCACAATTAATGTAACTTTCGGCTATAGCAAAACTGTTATTATCGCAGGAAAAGTTATTTAATTATTATTTCGTATCCAATTACCATTCTTATGAATTTTAAGTCACTTTACATAAATTGTAGGTATATAAGCTACTTAATTAACTTAATAAACGAATGAGTCTAAAATGACGAACTTCTGTGTGACATACAAAGTCTTGATTAATAAACTCATTACATTGCAAGGTTGACGTCATTATAAATAAATAAGTGTGTGAAATGTATATGTTTGGACATAAATAAAAATACAAAATATGGAATGAATTAGGTAACCAAACAATATAGCAAATAATAGCAATTCTGTTTCAAAACATCATAGTTTATGTGCATTGTGGGCTGTATTTAGAGCTATCGAGGAAATGTATTTCCTGACCGTATAGAGTTGCATCAATGAATGCACGAGAGGTAAACATAAGTAGTGAATGTAGTGACTACATAGCTCCATGTCAGTCACAGTGTAACATTAATTGTTTCATTGTTTTTGAATAATTACTAGAACTTAATATAAATGAACACTTAGTGTGTTTCGCACCGTATTCGCACAGCGCGAAACTCACTAAGTTGTCATTTATCTCAATAGGCGTTATGAAAACGTACCCCCAATGTGCTTACATGTGGCAACGTCTTCGTAACAAAGTTTATTATTAAAGGCATTGTATAACACGTTCGATTGTAATCAAGTGTCGTCAGTGCATGACACTTATGTACGTATACATAACTACACTCACACATAAGCGTTCCTATAAATGAGCTATGTTTATTGTATATGTGTGACGTGGCGAGGCGACTGGCGTGTGACGTGGGTTGCGTCAACTTTTACTCGCACTTTCTCGAGCTGCGCTTGCGCAACTATAGTACAGCGCAATACTGGTTCAGTCGCCTCGTCGCGGTGACAGCATTTCTCTTCCACCACCACTTATTTATGTGTACCACCGCTACTAGCGACTTCTACGTCGTAATTAATATATAACTATGGTCAAATTACCAACACAGAATGACTTCACCGCTGAAAAATGTATGTAGTGACAGATTATCAAGCGTTTAATTACTCGAGAATATGACCTTAAACTTATTATTAATTAACATAGACTCCAACACCCAACACAACAAACAAAGAATGGAGCCAAGTTAGCTAAATACTGTATGCTATGTACACGAGCAAATGTTAGTAAAGTGTTCTCGCAATTTATCATAGTAATACCTATATCTGAAGCAAGCAATAGAAACAATTCAATGAAAAGTTAGTGGTAGGTAACGGGACGACGGAGGGGAGACAGGCAAGAGTGGAGGGGGGAGCACGCGGTACGTGCCCTAGTTTCGCGCGGGTGCATGAACTCTAACGAGGTAAGGCCACCGACCGCGGCGAGCGTTAATGTAAATTGTACCTTTCGCTTATCGCGTTACGTTATGTTTTAGCTTAAAGAGTGTATTTCTCGATATATCGTAACGAAGCACCTATCTAGTGATACCACATGGAGGAGTCGGGCATGCGATGCTACATCCAGCTGCGACGCGACCTTCGCAATTATCGCCCTCGCGAGATACGACACGCTCCTGCTCAAATGGCCCCGCTTAAATATTATACATAGAATACCACTCCAATGTAGAGTACAGAGATGCTTATAAAACAAAGTTGGCTAATCTGTGAAATCATTTGTATTTGAAATCTGAGCATGGTGCCTTCTGGAATGTTCGAGTTATTCGGTTTTGTTGATGCATAGAACAGCCATTCTAATTTGAGCCGAGATAAATCCTTATAATTCTAATTTCTATAGAGACGGATAGTATAATTAATGTTGAACAGCAATATGAATTCAAATGGCATTGACCGAATTTGCACAGCGTTGCATACATACTGGTATTAGCCTTTAAATGCCTCCGTTATTCCAATCACTATTGTTATTGAATAGTAATAGCATTAAACCCTAATTAAATTATTATCGTTATTTACTAAGTAAGTTATTCATCATGTCATAGTATGGAAACCGTTTGAGTAAAATAAAAGTAAAACATTTAGTATAAATAATATTGTATAGCATCGGGGTTTTACAGCAAAACGATGGGGGAATGACGTAAGAGATATGAAGTAAGCGCTTCAATGTCATTTTATCTTGTCGCCTGCTCACTAAAATGTGTACATGAGGAGTATGGAAACGATAAAAATAAAGAGAATAGTACCTACTTACAAAACAAATCGGTTGGGTGCCGTAGACAAAGATTGGTAAACATGTAGGTCAGCGGGAGACCGCTGCACACGACGGTATTTGCGCATCACAAACACTCGCTATCCTAAAATAGATCCGAACGAAATAGTCTTACCTCTGTTATTTTAATAATGTGACGTGTTTAAACGCATTTAATTTAATTTGATATTATTCTAGAAATTCTAAAACCAACTCCGTAATACTGTTCTGCTTTGAGCGAAGTTGAAGACATTAAACTTTAGATTTAGAAAGAGAATATTTACCGAAGAAAGGGTTGAAAATAAATTGCCCTTTCAGTCTCATTATACAGCTAATCCCAAATCGTACCAGAGAAGAAACTCTTATCATGACCTATTTCACTCCAACAAATATAGATCTGTCATAAATACGCTTATCACTTCGAATTTGTGTTAAGCTCTTCCGAATTCGTAACGGGCTTACTTTTTATAGGTCACAATATTGTTATGGTGCTATGAAACAAGTATATTATACAGGACTGTGTGATTATGTGCGACAAAGGCAATCGAGTGACAGGCTCATGAATAATACAATTGTATCGGTATATAGGTCAAGCCGTCGTCGGATACGTAAACAGCTGTAGTGGCTGTAGTCACAGCTTGGGGGGACGGCGGAGTAATCTTAGCATAAGTTCTTGCTTTAAAAACTAGGACAGGCCATCAATGGAGAAGCAACCGTGACGGCTGTGGGTGGACAAACTATTATGAAGAAACGTTTGCTACACGATGCAGCTCCCGCGAGGGATAGCACTCTGTTTCAATCCACAAGCTTCTACTGGTGTTGTAAACGTAAAAAAAACTGAACTCAACAGGTGGCAAAGAACGTGGTTTACATAAATATTGAAAACAATAAAAACGCAGTACACAACATTGTATAGAAAACTACGCTTCATAAAAGATATCAGCGAGCAGGGGGTCTGCTGCTGGATCTTTTATGAAGCGTAGTTTTCTCAGATCCGTGTACGGGCGCACCACACAAACATTCTTCTCTAATAAACAATATGCATACCTATATTGTGAAGGATAATTCATCAATACAATGCATGTGTAAACAACCTGTATTTGGGACGATAAACTTCATCAAGAACAACCGATACTTCTGGTCGATAGTTAACTAATTATCTCATTATGTTTTCGAACAGATAGGCATTTATCTTGAAATTAGCATAATGAAGCACGCATTTGCATTACAAGAACAAAAAATGTTTACTGAAGTTAATGTTTCTGTGAACCTTGTTGTTACTTTCGATATGGTGTGAAGGATAAACACCGTCTATGAGCACACATACATAAAGGACATAAGACGATCGACCCAAGCCAAGTATATATAGAAACATGCTTAACGTTAATGAAACATCAAATTATAACGACTTCTAATGTCTACCGAAGCTCAACGATAGAAGTAAGAAGACAAACTTCACTCTCAAAGTGTCAATACTTGTGCTAGCTTGCCATGTTAAGCATGTGTACCTGAAATAGAAAACCTACTTAGCTTAAAGTGTATTGTCATAGCGTATAGAATACAGTTAAACAAAATAATTGATCGCGAGTGGGTACATAATGACATAATTATAGCTCTAATAGTAAAATTTTAATTTATAATTAATGATTAAACGAACTTACCTGTATGTGAAGTTCTATCATAATTATGCGAAGGCTTCGTCCGAAGGGATTAGCAAATAACACTTGTAGTACCGCCCAGTGTCTCGCCATTCACGCACTTATTTGAGGGTAGATACAAAACAAAAAACATTCCTGCATCAATGAGGTGGGAGATCTCTTCACTCGTGTCATTTAGTTTAGAGAATAATAAATATTTCACAAAAAATTGGGGAAGCTTAGTAATAACAGAGAGGGAGGGAGGGTTGCTAATCCCTTCGGACGAAGCCTTCGCATAATTATGATAGAACTTCACATACAGGTAAGTTCGTTTAATCATTAATTATACTCAGGCTTCGTCCTCGGGATTAGCAAATAACACTTGTAGACTTTTAGAGATGAAGTGAAATATTTATGTTTATTTCAGGTCTTCATAATCAACATTTGTAATTACAACTTTTGAAGTATCGAAGAATCAACACTAATAATTTAGAAATAATATCTGCCTTAATCTTGATCATAGGTGCCATTGGCAATTGCTCTAGCAAAAGAATCATTTTCAATAGGATTAACATTACTTATAGTTCTATTATAGAACCGATAGAATGTATTTGAAGAACCGCTCCATCCAGCGGTCTTCCTAATCTGTTCCAAACTGATACCTAAGTTATGGGCCGCGGATGTAGCTGCGTGCCTTGTACTATGCGCTGTAAATATGTTAACATCGATCCCACTTTCGCGCAAAGTTTCCTTGATCCATCGACTCAAGGTCTGAGACCCTACAGCTTTATATGGCCTTCTGAGACTAATGAAGAGGGAGTCGATATCTTGCCGAAAAGGATTCGTCTTTCCTAAATACGACAGCAAAACCTTTCCTGGACATATTTCGGGTCTTTGTTCAAAAAATGGTAACACTAAAATTGGCTGCAAGGAACCAATGCGTGTTGTTTTCAAAAAATCCGGAATTTTTATGATTACTTTTGAAGGTAATATTTCAATATTTTTAATATTAATCTTGGACAACGTTTGTACTCTGTGTGCAGTTAATAAAGCCATAAGAGTTATGAGTTTTTTTGAAATTTTGTCAAGAGTTAGTGTTTCATTAGGGTATAACTGGCTAACGTGATTAATTACTATAGAAGTATCCCATGTTACGGAATACTTCGGTAGAGGGGGTCGTAAACGAAATATGCCCTTAAAAAATCTTTTAATCCTATCGTCTTCTCCTAGGCTCTTGCCCATTAATAGGGCTAGCGCAGATCTACAGGAATTCAGTGTTCCGTATTGGGATCCCTCTTCATAAAGTCTATTAAGAAAATAAATAATTTGTGGGACCGACGCATTATACACATCACAACTGTTTTCATTACAAAATTGGAACCAGCGTTTAAGATAAACGTCATACTGCTTGAAAGAACTGTCTGATAGAGACGCCATCATGACATTTATCGCCGAAGGGGGTATACTTCTCATTAACCACGCTGTCCGCATAAGATTCCTGCCACCAGGGTAAGCTTGGTGTGTATGTTGCGATTGCTAGAATGAGAAGACATGATTGGGTTTTTATTTGACTTTAACGTGATAAGATCAGATAACAAAAGGCTTCTATAAATTGGGTACCACGGTTGTGTGGGCCACAAGGGTACAACGACAACGCCCCTTGCCTTATCAGAGATGATTTTTCTCAACGTTTTCAATATGATAGAAAATGGGGGAAAAGCATAAAAATAATAATCGGCCCAGGAAATTGTAAAAGCATTGATGGTCATTGCGTCTGGGTCTCTATGCCATGAGACATAATTAGTACACTTTTTATTTATTCGACTAGCGAACAAGTCTACTTCTGGTAAACCAAATGTCGAAACAATTTCCTGGTATGCCCAATCAGCCAACTCCCATTCTATATCGGGATGTACGCGTCTGGACTCTGCATCTGCCGTCTTGTTATCTGATGATCTTATGTAAGAAGCTGTAACATATAACCTACGACATTCACACCATTGCCATAACTGTCTTGCGACGCCCGTGAGGTGGGGGAACTGAACGCCGCCCATTCGGTTAACATAAGAGATGGCCGTCGTATTATCAATACGAAGCAGAATTTGACAATTCCTTAATCTTTTGGCAAACACTTTTAAACCGAAAAAGGCAGCTTGAATCTCTAGGTAGTTGATGTGCTGTTTTCGTTCCTGATCACTCCACAGTCCGCTGGCCTTCTCTTTTCCGTAAGCAGCCCCCCACCCCGTAGTTGAGGCGTCTGAGAAAATTTCCAGATCATGTGAGTCTTCTTTGATTTTACTGAAAGGTCTCTGTATTGCATTGAACCACCATTGTAGATCAGGTTGCAACGTAACAGGCAAATTCATAAATTTGTCATAATTATCATCCGATCTTAAATTTAAATATTTAATACGTTCGAAAAGCTTTGTATATAACCAGCTGTATTCTATAGCTGGGCAAACTGAAACCAATATTCCAACAAATCGTGCAAAATCACGTATTTTACACCTGTTAAGAGTAAAAAACCTTTGAATTTCTATTTTAACACGATTAATTTTTTCTGTGGGCAACGTGATCTGAAAATTTTCCGAATCTAGTACAAAACCTAAAAAGGTGCATATCTTGCTGGGTATCATGGAACTTTTCTCTTCATTTATTAGAAAACCAAGAGAGGTTATTAATTTTTTAGTCTGTATTGTGTTAAACAAACATTTTTCATAAGATTGTCCCATTAACCAATAATCATCCAAGTAATTAGTCGATATTAATCCGGCAGAACGTAGTAAGCGGACTATAGGTTTCATCACCTTAGTGAATATGTAAGGTGCGGTACTCAAGCCAAATGGTAATACATTAAATTCATATAACTTCTGTTCAAATTGGAATCTTAGAAACTTTTTTGAATTAGGGTGAATTTTTATTAAATAATAAGCATCTTTTAAATCTATTTTTGTCATAAAACAATCTTTTGTTATTAGTTTTAATACTGTGCGCAAATCTTCAATTTTGAAGTGATTCGTTTTAATGAACTGATTTAAATTTTTCAAGTTCAATATAAAACGAAATTTACCATTTGGCTTTGGTACTAAAAACACACTTGATAAAAACTGGCCTTCTGTAGGCTGACATGTCGAAATAGCTCCGTTAGATAGTAAATTATCTATAGCTTCATAAAACAAATATCTTTCTGTGTCTGAATATGACTTTGCAATAGGGAGATATAATTGTTTTACTGGCCTTGTAAAAGGGATTTCATAACCTCTTATACATGATAGTACCAAATGGTTATTAGTAATTAACGACCATTGTTTATAAAATAAAGGCAACCTGCCTGTATATTTTACCCCATCTAGCGGCGGCTGCGCTTCGGCTGCTGCTGCGACTGTCTCGATGAGCTTGATGGACGATTGTTCGGAGGGGGCCCCTTCGTCTTCGGATGATGATTCGACTGTTTCCGAGCAGGGAAGGGGCCCTTCCAGTTTAAATTTCTGGATGTGTTGGCAGTCGTCTGTGGCTTTTTATTGTTTGTCTGTGGCTTAGGCATTGGAGTCTTCAATTCGGCACCAGATTTACTAATTGCCTTAGCTGTTTTTATTGTCTCTGACAGGTTCTCACCAAACAACAAATTATCCGGCTTGGTGTTTTGTAGTTGGTCTTTCATCTCCTTTTTCAAGGATGATAGAATAAAATTCCTTCTAATTACTGAATCGCTATACTGTGAGTCACATAAAATTCGCTCAGAGTCCATTAACATCTTTGTTAATTCTGGATCGGCATTACTATTCGAAATAAGTCTATTTATCGCTTGACTAAGGCATGATATGGCAACAGCAGTTTGTCTTTGTCTTATTTCAATATTCTTATCTCGTTTAATGATCAAATCCGAGGTGGCCGCTTTTATTTCTGCATTTAACGCAGGAGCATTGATAAGTTTGCAGTTAGTCGGCAGCAAATACTTCTCATTTATCTCCTTACGGAGCTCTTTTGTGAGGCCATGAGTGGCAATATATTCCAGCCTGACTGCCAAGTCTTTGTGAATTTCAGCTCCGTAGTTATTAGATACAGTAGGGTCTTCGCCTAATATTTCAAGAATCACGCTGTCTGGTATTAATTCTGCGGATTCTGTCTCTTCGCAAGAAGTAGCGTGGCCTAATTTCTCGGCAGGATCCGAATTGGTTGTCGGTTCCGCAGCAGAGGCAGAAAAAGAGGCAGTAGCGGCTGCAGTAATGGCTGCAGTAGCAGCTGCGGCAGTGGCAGTTTCCAAATTGCGCTCTGTAATAGGTTCTGCGTTGCGGTCGGCGAACGCCCCTATCTCAGGATTGGTGCTTCCATCGAGCAGTTCGGCAACGTTATCTTCAGCGATTTCGCAAACATCGTTGTAAGCCACTTGTTCTTGTTCTGAAATCGACCGATTTCAGGTTTATAGTTATGAAACAGACCAAAGTACTGTTCGCAAAACTAACATACAGGGTAGTACAGCTCCAAAGAGAAGTACGCAAACCCACAAAGGTAAACATTAACATTTACCTGGCAATTATCTAATATACATGTGCTATATACTTACAATTAAATTATAAGTATATGCGTAAATAAAATATCAGCATATCTCTGCTTATTAGCTAAGAAACAGTCCTAGAATACTGTTCGCAAAACTAATATAACGGGTAGTAACAACTCCATTGAGAAGCACGCAAACCCAGCAGAAAAACAATATTAAATTGTTATAGTTAATTAATGTGAGAACATTCTAAGAATCCATACGATAAATTCTTATATAACGAACGTTACAAGTAAATATCTATGGGTATTACTCATACCAACATGTAAAATAATGATTCAAAAAGAACCAAGCAGTGAGGTACAAATATTAATTATTACAACAACAGTAGGTATCTACTTATTAATACCGGTTTACGTTCAAAAAGTATTATGCAGATTTCTACTAACCTTGAGTATCCGAGTTTGATGGACTCGAACTTCGACTACGACAACGGCGCCGCATTTCCTTTTCTAACTTTTTGAACTTTTTGTACATTCTTTTATAACTGTCCTCACTTTTACGCTTAGGCATTGTGGGAAGACACGACGTGCGTTCGTGGCGAGCACTAAAAAGCGAATGACACGAGTGAAGAGATCTCCCACCTCATTGATGCAGGAATGTTTTTTGTTTTGTATCTACCCTCAAATAAGTGCGTGAATGGCGAGACACTGGGCGGTACTACAAGTGTTATTTGCTAATCCCGAGGACGAAGCCTGAGTATAATTGTGATTTTGGTATAATTTTGTCTTTGCGAATTAGATTGGCATACTGCTGTTGCTTATCTGTGGTATAGTTAGACCGTGTCACTGGAGGTTAGATGGTCACCTCGTCCCCCCGCGCGCCGCTCAGCGCCGCCTCCGTCGCCTTGCAGGAGCAACAAACTCTGCAAGGTTGCGCTGCGACCGACTCCGCTATCGCTGGCTACAGTTATGATATCGCCCGCCCTTCTCCGACAACTACTTTATTTTATTACATTGCTGTCATATCAATATTATGTTTGAAGGTCTTAAGGATTAAAACACCTTTGTTTGAACGGCCGTTTATGAATACTTAGTGCTTAGGCCGTTAATAACCTATATAGGTGTAATTGAACGTACTGCGCTAGGCGCTACTCATCTATTTTACTACATTACCCATTTGGTATATTTATATCAATATGATGCAATATAAAATCATTTATAATAATATGTAGTATTTTGTTTTTGTATAAATTACTGATGTATCGGTAGATTTTCCGATTTTCGCTATCGTCTACCGATACACCGATTTTAGGTCGTAATCTCCCAACTTACTACAAACCAAAAATTCAAGTGAAAAAATTAAATTTATATAAAAAAAATACTAAGATCATGTCAACACATGATTATTTTCAGATTTCAAAATTATCTATGATTTCAATCTGAGAATCTATGCTTGGATGCTAGGGCTTAAGCTGACAAAAAACATGGTTTTGACAGCTTTTGACTTAGCTGTCAACAGGTATTTTTTACATTTGAAGGACTACAATTATATAGTACGGAAACAAAACGAAAAAAAATATATACTCCCAAAATTAAAAAAAAGACAAATAATTTGAAATGAATTAAAAAAATGTTTACATACTAACTGGCTACTAAAAGGCGGGCGGTATGACGTCAAAATAGACTAGATGTACCTATGTAAGAAAATTTATAAAATTACGATTATGCGAAAATAACAGGTTTCATTTAGTAAAAAATAAAT
The DNA here is from genome assembly GCA_932294325.1 of Allophyes oxyacanthae. Classification (NCBI taxonomy): domain Eukaryota; kingdom Metazoa; phylum Arthropoda; class Insecta; order Lepidoptera; family Noctuidae; genus Allophyes; species Allophyes oxyacanthae. The sequence continues at coordinate 10,091,211 of OW028613.1, read as the reverse complement.
AAAGATTTCAGCTGTAAAACGGTAGAAATTGGTATTTTTGAGATTTGGAATATCGCTAGTCTTCTACTGATATTCTAAATCTCATTTTTGCAGTACTGGTAGTATAGGAATAATGGTACTTTTTATTAAAAAATAGTTTCAGTTTCGAAGGCTGTACAATACCTACCTATAAACATGCATTCTATCCTAAACCCATAGAATATGAATACTCTAAGCCATCAATAATCGAAATTGTAATCATATAAATTTGAATCTATTTTTATAGCGATGAGTAGCATAATTGTAAAAAACTAACGCCATTGAACTATCTATTAATTAAAATATATTTTATCCAACATATTAGGATTTTGTTCTAGATGAATCCATGGCTGTTGTCCCACGCGAATACAACACGTAGTGCCATCTATTAGCGAGTAGCGAAACCAGTGGCGTTTCGAGTACGTTTTTATTTTATGTAAATGTAATGATAAATACCTAAAGGTAATATTTTGAAGAATAATACACATAAGGTTATTTAGTAACATTAAAAGTTTTGGAATTTAACATGATCGATTTTTGCTAAATTCTACGACCAATTCTCTATCCATACGTACTACTACTACTCTATAATAAAACATATAATAATTACTATTGTTGTTTATGTGTATGTTGTTTTTTTTATAGTTACTTATATACTTCACGGGACATTAAAGTAAACTAATAAGTCTGTCACTTTCCCGCACAACAATCGCAACAATCTCAAAGCGTTGAAAACGCGGTCCCATAAACAACAACAGCATGCATAACATCGGCTTGCATTCTATTAAATATCCAATAAGAAAACGATCTTATATGTATAAGAATTTATGGAGTTATCAAGGTACCTACTTTAATTACCTTTTTGACTATACATAGTTTTTACTTGCGACTTAGATTGTGTGACCTTCTATCAGTCTACGGTGACAGTCATCAGAATTTTAGAGCTGAAGGGTGTGGGACTATGTCGCTTAGGTAGGTTCCTCTATAAATCGATCGAACACATTTCGCTCTTGACAGGATACTGGAATCATTTTATGATATCATACCTAATCGGTAATAAAAGTATATTAAAAGAAGTAGGTATTATAGCGGGGTCTATGTAGAGACGCATTGTTGCAATCTACAATATTAACAACGTATACATAGATACCTACTTCTTTCTACAATTTTTCTTTTTTTTTACCGATTAAAATTTTCTATATTAGTTACCTACCTAACTACTTTGTACGTCATTAAGTAGAAAAAGGGAATGAAATGTTGTTTTAATATTAATTGTAATGTGTAAAAACATTCTAATCACGAATGAGTAGGTACGTATTCGTAAACACCGTAGATATTTTCCTTTTTTAACAGTTATACCTACCTATTAGGTAGCAACCTGATTTAAGTAGTAGCAGTTAGAAAAAAAAGGATAGGTACTGAAGACCCTAGAAGAATATGTGAAAAAAATCGATGAATTGAATAGTTCGGAGGTTTGGGAAAACAAGAGTTGTGGGCCTTCTATCCCGACTTTTTACAGAGTAATTAACCTCTTGAGAATGGTGAACCGATGCACATGCTTCCTACCTATTTATGGTTATGTGATCATCCGCCACACCTCTTGAACCACCAACACACACAGTATAGGTCCCTAAGATAGGTACGTTAAGTTTTATGTTAATCCTAGATAAGCTTGGAACCTACCAAGCGATAGGCTGATAAGCTGTAAACATAGCACAGGTACCTATTTATAATTATTGGTACTCTTCTTATTTATACATAATATGTGTATGTACCTAAGTAAAGAGAATACTATTACACCTACATAAGCGTCTCACTATCTTCCTTCCAGTGATACGGATGCTTGACGCTGCTTTCCCCAAAGACAAACAAAAAAAGTAAATATTTGTGTATAAATTATGGGAAACATCACAACAAAATTCTGCCCGTTTCGTTTATATTTAAATTCGAAAACTAAATATAAATAACGTTGCATTTATACAAAAATACCCATAACGTTGGATGTGAGTCAGATCGTCATTTGTTGTGGGGGAGCGACGACCGCGAGGAGTGACGCATTTGTACGTGCCACTCGAACACGCAACACATCGTACCGCTGACGTATGTAGCCCACCGTTTTAATTGTTTATAGGTACAGCACCCCTACCGCGTAACTAAAATTGTATGAACATCGACATCGGTATTAAACTTCAATACGATCGTGAGAGCCTAAACTTTGAGCTAACTTGTAAAAAAATTACCTATCATATAGTTGGGACACTTATCTTCATAATCGGTAAAAAAAATACAAGTTAGCTCAAAGTTTAGGCTCTCACGATCGTATTGAAGTTTAATACCGATGTCGATGTTCATACAATTTTAGTTACGCGGTAGACCCGCCGATCAGGATTTACAACCCACATAATTTAATAACAATTGCATTTTGTACAGAGCATTGTCAATGTTGACGAGAACTTTAAAGAAGTATCTACCTACCTACATCATCTTTACTATATAATATTATAAATACGAAAATAACTCTCTCTGTGTCTGGTTGTTACCTTTTCGCGACTAATCAGCTGAACCGATCTAGATGAAATTTGAAAAGCGTCATGAAGATGGACGTAGGTATTTTTTTTAAATCGCATTTTCCTATTTCCCCTCGAGCAGAGTCGCGGGAACAGCTAGTAATTAGTACACTAAATTGAAATAAAAATATCCAGAGTTGTGTAAAGTGATTGGATTGACATAAAATATTTGCAGAAACTAGAATTTGCATTTTCCAAAATGCCTTAATACCTACCTATTTGCCCGATAACAAATACTGCTGACATACCCTCCTACCATAGAACTGCTACAAACAAGAGCAGTGAACGGAGTAGTGATTTGATCGTATAGGTATAAATGATTTTGTTCTGATTGATATTAAGTAATTAGTGCACAAGATGATGCTGCTGCCGATCCTTTTGACCCAATCCCTTAGTCGTATATGATCCCTCAGTCACAAAACCCACGACAAGTCAGGCCACGTCTGTTTATATGATGACACGGAAAACTTAAAAATATACCTATGTACTAACTTGTTGATTACTGAAAGCAAAATAAAATATTGATACCTACCTGCATATTGTAAACTGACGTGAGTAGACCTGTAAAAAACAATTTGAAGGGATATGGTTAGTAGCGCCATCTTTGAAGATTCACTTGAAACTTTAAGTTACCAGCATGCAGCCTTCAAGTGGCGCCATCTAGCGGAATTTTCCGAAACAACGTAGGCTGTATAAGGTCGACGTTTGGAAGAAGGCCTTGAAAGCGCTACTAGATATCGCTTTTCACAACTCAACTTTTAGGTTTGGAAAAGTATTTACAGTATTGTAATTTATAAGAGTTACCAAGTTTTATACGTTCACCAACTTTAGTCTTTATAATTTTCTAAGTAGATACCTTTTGGAAAAACATTATTAAACTTTTCTACGTTTTAAGATGCGAAATATCCGCAAAAATCTTCGTCGGTACTCAATTTTAGTTTTTTTGGTGATCTGGTAGAGGTCAAGCAAATTAGAAGGTTATTTAAGATTATTATTTTCAAATTAAAACAGACACAAGTTTAAACAGTAGGTATTATCCGCTCATAAAGTACCTATTGAGTATCTCGATGTCTGTGAAGAGATGGATTATAATTTGAAGGACATTGTAACAAGATTTATGATAGGTATTAGGTATTATTATTTTGCGTATGTGTGTACAACTTGTTTGTTGCTCATACGTCGTTTATTAGCATGTTATTATAATATTAACTTATAGGACAAAGGGGGTAAAGAGGGCTCCAGGTGATCAAACAATGTAAACAGTTTCCGTCATGAGACGACGCGCTAAATGGCCTGATTCAGCACTTTTCAATGTTGATAATTTGCACACATCTAACTTAAATAACTACGTAATGTAACCTCCAGCCGACTTTCGGACTATCGTCCGGAACAAATACACGACTGACCTACAAACAGTCGCGAACGCAGAAGATAATGTCGGCCATCCTTTTTTATCCTCAGCATTTCAATATGGTGCGGAAGAGATGGAGCATCGTGTTACGATGACGAGCCTCCGTTCTCAATGTCAAGTTCACCGATTATTATTAGTGCTCAATGCCACAAAACACACGCAAGCATTATGGCGGATAGCCGGACGAACGAATGCTCTGAGGTGATTTTTCTTTGAACTATGCTATAATTACGAGCAACGACGTAAGGAGACGCAAAAAATGTTCCACATTGAACAGCTTTCGTCACGGCTACCTAGAACCAAATCATCACTCACGACGAAAATACCTACATAAGAAATGGTCCTCGGTTGCCATCATAATTTGCTACAATGGAAAATAATACAAAATATTCCGTATGAACTTGTTATTGTGATGAATGGCTTTTTTTTTAGAATAAATTAGGATCGTAGTACGAAATCTAAGATTTTGTTGTGAAAAAAATTAAAATTATAGAGACGACAGTGCGGTGCAATTGAACATGCAGATAATAAGTAATAATTTCTTATAATAATTTTAATGAACTGACGGATACAGTGAAAAGTTTTTAATAAAGAAAGTTACAAGGATTACCTACTGTTTTTCTATCTTTTTCCCGTACTACAAACGCTGAATTTTACTCTTTGCCGGGTCTTCTTTCTCGAGGCATATGTTGTTGGCTAATGTCGGCCTTCACAACATGTAGCCGAGGCTTCTTGGGCCTACCGCGAAATGCCGCTTCTATTGGAAACTAACAATCTCAACTCTTCTGCAGTTTGTCACGTAGGAACTCTAAGGCTACCCGAGATGTTCTCATCGAATTATGTTGTTAAAATAGTCTTCTTTTAACTCAAATAAGTATTGCGACTTCCTAGATAGCCGCCAACAGTATTGATATGACCTTATGATAAATACGAATTATCTGTCATTATTTACAAAGTAATTAAACAGATTTAAAGGTGATGTAAATAAAATAGTACTTGTGAAACTTTCTTACAAGTTAACTACACTTTTCATAGTTCTTGTAAATATTTTATACTTTTACATGCAATTTACGAACTAAAATGGTTGGACCACAACCACCTTACAGAGTAAAAATACTTGATTGTGAAGCAATTAACCATAATTTAAAAACGTATTTTTAACAAAAAGGGCTTTGGGGCTTGTATGGAGCATACATTCTAGTGACTAGCTATTAATAATATTATAGAGACATCACAAATTCATATGTAACTAAATAATTCGACAAGCACACGGAAGCACACGTTATTTAATACATTTATCATCTTGTTACCTATATTTACAATTGTTGTACCGCCAAATGGCAAGTTTCCAGCGAACTTCCGCCAAAATCTAACTCTACACAGTATCCCCCAAAATGGACCGACAAATACAAAACTACAAATAACTTCAAAAATTCCAATTATAAATATACGTATAATCACCATATAATGCCGTTTGATAGATCATCAATTCATGATTCATCAGTAATTTTTTACAAATAATAAAAAGAGGTAAATGTTTGTTTGTTTGCATGGGGTAATCTCTAGAACTACTGAACCGATTCTAAAAGTCTTTCACAAAAATAAAATGCGCTGGTGAAAAAGCGGGTAACAGCTGCAGTATATTATATCGATACTTCCGATTACAAATGGGGTAAAGGACATTGCGGCGTAAATGACTTTTTAATAATACTCAGTTTTCTACTCTCTTTCTATCTGTCATATCTATGATCCAATATTCGCAAAAAAAAAGTCATATACGACCTTCGTTTTTTGTTCTCACATATGAATTTTCAAATAAATAGGACATAAAGAACACACTATACAAAAAATAGTAAAATGGGTTTATTAAAACATTTTATATGAAATGGCCGTAAGGTACTAATGATAAAGCCTAAACAGATACGTTATTAACAATCGCGACCAATGCTCAATTTAGATTCTAGATAGATCGGGTCGTAAAGGAATAACGATTGATTTCTTTGAACGTATGAGACATCTATTTTTGCAACTATTGTATAGACACTTGAACGGGCGTCACTACAATATAGACCGTGACTTTTTAAGAAACTTCTTCCTATTCGAAATCCTTATAAATCTTATAATAAAAAGTTAAATCTTAAAAACATTTTCTACGTTTGTTTTTTGCTTCTCCTGAAAAGTCGTGTTTTGTCCTTTACCCTTTTTACAATCCCAAGTATCGATATATTCTGATGTGACCTGAAATATAAAATCTTATCTAAGAAGATAGGTACAGTTAGCAGCAAAACTTGATTAACAGTTGATTTACATGATGAACAAATTAATAATTTTACTGCATTTACAAAAGTATGCACGTTATATAGCACTATAGCACCATGATAGTCTACGTACTACTTTCTAGTTTAGTTTGCCATTAGGTACTATCAAATGAGTAAGTTCATTTTATATAATACATATTATGATATAGCATCAGAAAAGAACACTACCTACTCAAATAAATACCTACCTACTTACCATTTATTCTTGAAGTCATTTCAAGTTATTCTTAAAGTTTAGCCCTTTTAATATCGAAGTAATTTTATTACTTATTTATTAAAAAAAAAAAAAAAACCTTAGCTACTGTGGGTAACTTTTGAATGACTTTTATAGGAATTGCTATTCAAATTCGCCTATTTTTTAATATAGCGGTAACTATGTATCCGTCTTGTTTTCTATTTTTTGGAACATTACCGAGGGAACCTAATGTGTCCGCTTATAGGTCAAATATTATTTATGCGTCTTGTATTTATCACGTGACTAAAATTAATATAATATTTGGTGTTATCATCGCGTTAACTTTGCAAGTTCGTTAGGTGCCTTATCCATCAATAGAAATTTAACCGTAGCAAGCAACGGCAACATTATTCGCATTGAGAATGTCACAGTGAACTAGCCGGAATTGGGTAAGTAACGGCATCGAATTAATTCCAGAGTGCAGCCGCCTTGGAGGGGTGCGTCGCGACGCGAGTTGCGGGATAGCCACGCATTCCCTTGCAGTATTGATCGCCAGTGACGTGACTCATGCCGCCCTTGCCCGACATTCAACCCACCCCAACCCCCTACTGCACACGCGTTATCGGCAGCCGATTGCTATAAATGTAAATATTCGAATACGTTATATTTTTAAACTGGCTGCTCAGTAGGTTTTCCTTTGGATTTCCCGGAGGTCAATTTCTTTTGCAGTTTCTACCTATTCTATGCTTTTTTTATAATGTTCTTATTAATAATTGATCTCTTCTTATCCTGAAACTTGTTCCTTACGCGAAATTTAATACAGTTCAACTGGAACACATTTATGGCTAATAATAAACCACCTCAAAAAACCAAACGTTATGAGTATCCTGTAAAGTAATTACAATTCATTATTGTGGCGTGTTTTACGGAAATGCAATTTCTGTTCCAAAATTACTTCATGAATATTAATCGTGATAATCTTTGGTACCTCTAGGAAACAACTCGAGACACGCACGCAGGTGTAATTTTGTACAAACCCTCCTGCCCCCCTTTCATACATATCTTCGTGTATCTTGGCTATAAGCAATCTACCCTTGTGACCAGGGCACCCTACTAACTTTTATTTCGTTATTAGATCGAAGGGATGACGGGGAAGACGCAAGGAGGGTTCAGTTCGTTCAGTCGCGTCTACGCGGTTATTGTGTCGTAATATGGAAAAACAAAATACTCGTACATTTCAAATAGGTTCTCGTACAAGGCATAGGTATGTTTAACTTTTCGTAGATTCATCGTTACACATCGAACGTATTGTTTACATTTGCATTGATAAATACATGAACAGGGTTGATATGTTACAAGCATTTCCTTTATTATATAAGAGCTATTAAAAAGCTTTATACTGATATCGATACCACGTCACATTTGAAAACAAATAAACGCAAAGTGTTTGTAAATCTTTTTTTCCTATTCACATGCAATACTATATTACCATAGCGATATGACTGAACACATCAAGAGAGAACCTCCCCACAATATGTGCCGTGTCCATGATTACTGCTCATTTTAGGATTTCTTTTTCGGCCTTCGCGTAATTCTCATCGAATAATAACTTCAAATATTATACTTGAAGACGTGTCCAGTAAAAGAACCCGTAAATACTTTTACTTGGCTATACCAATCACTACAGAGTACGAATCTTTACAAACACTCGACTTCCACACTTTCGTAAGACTTCAGCCTCAATTCAGACTATCGTTGGTGATGATCCGATTTGTGGTCAGCAATGCACGGACTCTTCCATCAAATCAGCCTGATTTCAATATAGTGCCAAAGGATTTTTATGAAAATCATGGTGCGCACCATCTTTCCACCTCACAATAGACAGAAAGAAGAAAGCGCTTCCGTAGAAATTGTTTCATGTGAGCCCCGTTGATGCCTAATGCCTTCTTAGGTCTGTGTCAAATGCGAGAGAACCCCGTTTTTTAATCACCCCACGTTTTACATGCTTGACTGCAAATTTGTGTACTAGATTCCATACTGATAGGATTACTAAAAGTGTCCGATACCTTTCGGTAGTCTATCAGTCGCAATTAGCTAATGGTAAACATAATTATTTGAGATTATTGTTACGCCGTAGTTTTTTTACGGATTCTTGTTGCGATATAAAAGCCCCGTTGCTATAAATAGAAAGGTATTGTTGTTTCCTCAACAATGAATAATTTCTTTAGACAATCGCCTTGTGGTGTAACATAAAATTTAACGTTTAAAGAATTGAAAAGGAGCCTAATCTATATTTTGAGTTAATGAAGGTCAAATATGTTTTCTGTTTTATTATAAAAAAATAGTTATGGATAGGTAATCCGATTGATGTTACTTAGGTACTTAATCCTCCTGCTATCTTCCGTAATCGGCAAACTGTGAACATATTGCATTGCACGTGGTTTCATACATTTAGACCGGACTACTTTAGAATTCTAATTTTATAAACTACATGTGTATGTATGTAAATGTAATGCTACTGATGCACTTCGTATCGATGTGGTGTGTAGACTCAAAACAATAATATTGTTCCGAGTTTCGAGATGTGTGCGAGGAGCATGCTTTCAAGTAAGTATGCAGAAATAGATACGTAATAAATTATATTCTTCTATGGATTGAATCATTTTAAGAAATCAGTGAAACAAAACAAACTGTTTATTCAATAAAGTGGTTATTACTTAAGTAGTTGCAGCAGCGGCATAGTCGTGGCAGCAGCGTTGTCATACACTTTCCGTTGCGCGAGGGTATGGCCGCCCGGATCGATGCCGCCCCACGTTCACGGTCAACGCCCTCCGCCCGCCCTACGCTTCCGCGTCACCGGCGCCACCGCCCGCGCCCTTCCCCCACCCCCGCGGCGCCCCTCACACGCCACGCTAAATATAGGCAACTCGATCCTACACGACCCTTCAGGCCGCAGTTACGAAACACAATTAGCTTCACTATTTCTAGAGAGACAGGCATTTCGTCTCCACTTGCAAGACACCAACTGTTTAAATTCGTATTGGAATCTATAATTAGGTTAGTGTGCACACGGATTTTTCTTTGTTATTAAACTATTTACATCGTTGTTGTAAACGCATGCTGTATATGATTACTGAAGGATTTTTTTTTTTCGTTTTCTCTACTTGCTGGACTGTTTACGACAGTGTATATAAACTTTTTGTAAACGTGGACCATGGAACCAGTTTAAGACCTTATTGTGTTTGTGTAATAATAATAAGGTACTGCTTACACTATAGCGGCGATATCGATATGATAAAAAATATAATAATAAGAAAAAAATACGGGAATCGTAGTAGGTACATGCGAGCACGATTTGGAAATTTAAGGGCCCTTTATTACAAACTGAAACTAAAGATATTAAATGTGAATACGTTTGGGGCCTACATCAACAATCTACGTTGTTACGTTGAGTCGATTGTGTGCACAATACTATTGAAGACTTTTCCTAAATCCTATAACATTACCAATTAAGAAATCAACTCTAGATCGACTGTAAATAGGTCTACCAATCGCTAATGTGTCCGAACCTTTAACTTACAACATTTGCGCACTTTACACTTTTATTACGGGCTCGATCTAAGTTACGCTTATTTATACGCATATAGTTCAATATCACAAAGGCCTGTTACAAGGAAACTGCCTATTGTAGTTAATTCATAGACGCGCCTATTCGCAAACCTTCAATGACTTGTTTAGGTTGGAATAGGACTCGCGTCCCGAGAACCGGAGCGGACGCCATGTTACTCGACCATCGATAAGACTTTCATGGAACAGAACTGTATAAGTGTATACATATCATCAGGTTAGTAGAAAATACATTCTACGTACATTGTTGTTTGAAGGCTTTGAGTTTCTTGAGATTTATGAGTATCCCCAACTGAAATGTGGATAGAATGATAGATACAATATAACTCTTTACTTGTTAGTTTAACAATGTTTTACCAATAGTTTCCTTTATATTAATAATTTCCATCAAATGTTTTCAGTAACAGTTGGATTGACAATATTAGTAAACAAAAAGTGTCTAAAACTATTTTCGACATTTTTAAAGTAGCAATGCAGCCTAAAAGCACATATCCCTGCAAACGTTTTTCAACTAAAGTATAACTAAAACGAATATAAACAAGTCGTTTATAAAGCAATATCTTTATTGAATTGCAAATCACATAAAATAATTGTACAGTAATTGTAACTCAACCATAGTTATATTGTGTCTTATCGACTTTTTGCATTGGACCCTCCAACCAATATGGTGTGTTTGTGCCTTAGTCACGCTGTAACGGCTGAAAGGTCTTGAAAGAAATAGAATAAAAGAACAAGAATAGTGTTCGGTAGTATATGTTTACCTATACATTGTAATACTAAGTGAGAGTGATATCAATACTAATCTCGAAAAATTAATTATATGGCTGACGTCAAATAATTTAATATTTAATTTTGACAAGACAAACACTATGACATTAAATAATAATGCAAACAGATCTATTGCAGCTTACATAAAATACTTAAATGAGCTAAATAAGAACATTAATAAATGAATTTTTTAGGAATACAATATACATATTTTATGATTCTTGTTTTGTGATTGTCTGTTTTATTTATTAATTTTCACATAACTCATAGCTTCATAAATATATAAAGACACGGAAGGGTTATTATTTTTAATTTAATAAAGTAAGGCTTCCAAGTATCGATTTGCTGTAGTTTCCATACGGACCTTAAACAACTTTTTTTTTTGCTTTGAATGCTTGCCCTTTCTGTATCCGTCGAGTTGCCCCAGATCATAATCCCATATCTTAGTGTGGACGTGCCAAATGTGATATGCATGGTACGCTGTTAGTACAGCTTCTTGATTAACAATTTTAGACATCATTATACAGTACATAAGAGAAACTATTTAATGAATATTAAATTCTAAAAGATTTCCAAGTCAAATGAGAATCTATGTTAACTCAACATAAGATGGCACTGTATGACAAAAGTGTATTTTGTATGGGCCCAGACTTTTTATTAAACTTCCGAAACATAATTATAATTGAAATTTCAAAACACGAACCTCTTTCAAAGACAGGTCTTAGATTTGCATTACACAGGTATACTATACTTACACTGGATGAATATTTAAAGGATATGAATTTATATTAATAACCATTTAGATGGTGTTATCTGTAATTGATTTATTTAATTTTATATAATTTACTAATACTAATAATATGAATTCGTTAAATATTTAAATGTAATTTATTTCAAATATGTAATAATATGTTTGCATTCCATAATAATATGGTGAAATAAGGTCAAGACCTCATAATATTGTTATACACTTATGTACCTAACTGTATTCGCAAATAAACTATTATGATATGAGGTAAAAATAATATGTTTTAAATAATAAAAGGACGTTGAAATAATATATTTAATAGGATTAAAGTATTTTTATTGAATAAATTAATTAGTTTATCATTCATTAATTAGTTCATGATTTGATTAGTGCATGAAGTTACAGGTAACGTTTGGTACTAGGTATTCATACTATTTTACTGTATACTTCATAGCTTGTTTGTATACTCAGAAAATATAATCAACAACTTAGTACTAAGTATAATGTATTGTTCAATGTTTAAGATACTCCGACAGATCGTATTATAGCATAGTCAATAGCCCCGACGTAGTATTTAATAGGAGTGCTGTCAAACGAACAGGTTACAAACTCCCCATTGTTTAAATTAGCTTTTCTAGAGATACACAATAATACAGGGAAGATATTTCACTAGAACACCTTTTATCTACTAATATTCATATTATTTATTTGCGTTCCACAATGTATGTATAAAAGATGTTAAACATTTGGCTTAAAGCTAGGCACAATCATGGACCCTGTAGGGCACAGCAAAATGTATTAAGATAATATATATTTTTTTACAATAAAATTAATTTTGAACATTAACATTCGGTAAGTAGGTACATATTTTATTAAGTATTTAATTAATATAACAATTATTTAATTAAACATATCAATGTATTTGAACAGGTACTAAATGATTAAAGATAAGAATTTATAATTATATTGTATTTTTAAATTAATTATTAAATGGTTTAGGTTTTATTACAACTAGTTTTATAAATTGTATTTAGGCTTTTATTTTATAATTTATGTATTCACTAATTGTGTAGTATGTTTTTTTAATAAGTATATATTTAAGTTTGTATATAATACCATAATTATCATCAGCCTAGATTTTTCTCAACAATGTTAACTAACCACATGCAGATATGAATAAAAAATGCAAACAATAAGCACCCAAAGAGTCTCATAATTGTTAAATAACTTTTTTTTTTTCAAAATATTTGTTATCGATTGTTATCCTTCCCCTGCAGACAGAAGCTTACTCGAACATTCCACCACCCCCAAACAGTATAACTACGTTATAGACAAATAATACAAAACTGCGTCTGACGCGACGAGGGTCCTCAGACATGCTCTATATGTAGGTAGCTATGTACGTAGGTACATTGCAGTGAGTGGGTGAGCAGACTGCAGGCAACGCCAACTGAATCCCGGAAAACTACCGACCCAGTCTAGACATGGGGGCACTTCCCCTCGATGCCCCCCGCGACCCGCTACCCCGTCCCGCTACCCTGGCGCTTTCACCACCTACTTGCAGACATTATAAAAAGAGAACACACCGATGCTTTTGAGGGACGCGGTGTGTGACATGCGAACAAAAACCCTGTGGAAATGGAGATGAAAAATTGTAAAAGGTGTTTTTACGTTGCATTTCAAATGAGTAAGACTGAATAATGTGCTCTACTGTCGCAAGTTGGAATAAAAACTGCACCTTAAGCAGAGATTCATTTACGTGTGAAATTGTATGTGAAACACTTTATGCACTAATTTAATTAATGGTTCATTATAGCTTGTATTCTGACTTAATTGAATGTAGTGTTTCGCATATTGCCAATACACAATTATACACTAATTAATCCATACGTTTTAAATCTTGAATTTTGTATCCTAGATGACTGATGAAGTTGATAGTCATTTTTACTCACTAACACTCTGGGTATAAACTAGGAAATGGATAACAGTTTAAACAAATAATTAGAATAGGCATTCTATTTGCATACACCATAGCTATCACCTTGAATTAGGTAGACAGTGCAATATGCATGATTGACTGTGCTGCAGTGGGTTAGTGAGAGTGAATTACATCCGAGAGGGGGGAGGGGGGCAGTGCAGTGGGTGGGGGGGCATGCAGACAGGGTGGCTCGCTGGAGTGGGGCCAGACGGGAGAAGCCGACGCACCTCGTTTCCGTACCGAAGTGTAGTGTAACCAAACATATACAAATATACGCTTGCATGTACTAACGGTAATCGCAGCTTACAATACAGTCTGCAGAATTGCAAGCCAGCGGAACACGCTTTTACATAGTTTTCAAAGGCTTTTCTGAACGAAGGGAGTATCACTAAAGATGTTCATAGCCAATTATTCAAGGCATTATTACTATTAAGTTTTAATATTTTTAATTTATTTTTTAATACTTAACAATGGATTTCTAGCATTGGAGCTTTTATTTCAAATACCTAATAGCTTAGTCAAAAGCATAATAATCATTTTTACATTTCATAGTGTAATTCTGAACAAATTCAATTTTTATGTATTCTCTTTTATTCTATGAATATGACAAAGTTCGAATTTCACTAATTTCGCGCTGTAGTACATACGTAGCCTGGCGTAGCAGTTAGCACATTCATTTCCATTTAGGAAAACAGGATAGTCCATATTTATAGTAAGACGTTGGTACTTATATCTAAATATCTACCAAATTGTATGTGTTAAATAATTGCATATTTATATCGTAACTAGCTCTTGCAAGCAACTTTATTCGAGGGGCTTGAAACGACCCACAGTTTGGATTAAAGTTGGCCTTCCTTAGTTGTATGCCCTTCCGTGTATTAGATCAGTACAATACTAATAGTAATAAGCAGTGAAACTTATACAAAATAGTAATGACGGATAAAAATGGCAAAAGAGGAAGTGAATACGCGCGTAGGTCCTTTTATAGCCCATTCTTTAGTGCCATGTAGAGCTCTCAGCTGAATCAAGTTGTCATTGTATTGCTCAACTAATGAGATCACATAACGGCCCTTGTTCTGTAGGCCTTTATAACTTGCAAGAGATTATATGCAGGTACCGTCAGCGACATAAGTAGATGAACTTTTCGTATTGTTAATATTAATTTGTCAAAGATGATAATTATTGTTCTTATCTAACCACTAGACTAGTCGATAAAGTACTGTTATCCTATAACAATTCATTGGACCCTGTTAAGCAGAAAAGATCCAACCAACGTTTTATACTTTTGAGTAAAAGCAGTTTAACGTTAGGCAAAGAATAGAAAAATCTTATATGCATATAGCGTTATATTATCCCATGTTATATTATCTTTTGTGCATAATTATATGTTTGATGAGTATTATTATGTATACGTAGATAACTCGATTATACAAAAAAGGTTGGTTGGATCTTTTCTAATTACAAAGCGTATTCAAATTTGCAAGTTCTCCTTCATAAAAAACTTATAAGCCTTTGAA
This sequence comes from Allophyes oxyacanthae, assembly GCA_932294325.1. Taxonomy (NCBI): domain Eukaryota; kingdom Metazoa; phylum Arthropoda; class Insecta; order Lepidoptera; family Noctuidae; genus Allophyes; species Allophyes oxyacanthae. The sequence goes on along the minus strand of OW028613.1, from coordinate 10,076,084 downwards.
TAATGATCAGCTTCTTTTGCTGACTGTACCTTCTGTACAGACAGACAACCATGCAATTTTGAATAAATCGGCCTATAAACAGTTTGATACCGTTATATACTATAACAATATAACATATTTGTCGAGCCAGTGGTCCTCCAAAGAGTGAGCAGAGGTATCATCCACCACCCACAGTTTGCAAATGGTCGGTATTTGATCAATGACAGTGTCAGTGATAATTCTATCCTCGGGCTTCCACTGATAATAACAGGTAACACAGTAAACAGACTGAAAAAGGGAAAACTTGGACTGTACACGTTCTCATTTTCCAATATTTTGTAAGAAACTAAACCGTTTATCCTACTCTCCTACGTAATATTATAAATGTGAAAGTTTGGATATTTGTGAGTTTCTGAATTTGGATGTTTGTTAATTAATCACGCTTTAAATACGGCTGAACAGAATTCAACGAAATAATATATATGGCATAAAATTTAAATAAAACCTAGGGAACGACATAGAATCCCTTTTATCCCGAAAAATTACTCAACTTTTCAGGAAGAGTCGCAGGCACAGCTAGTTATTTCATAATTTAATTTAACTCATTACCTAACGCTGAGAACAATACTAATGTCTGCGTTTCGTCACTTAATTAATTAAGACTGAAGATAACTTCGAAAAATCACATTATTCTTTTTTAATTTGGTACAATCCGTACCTTTCTTTAGCAACGTAATTTACACCATTAAAAAGAAGGGAAGAGAGAAAATTACACAAAAGTTGGCTACGAAGCGATTGATATTTAGCGGTAAAACATTCAGAGTGTACGTGTTAGTCATCTTAGAAATGGAGGAGCTGTATGGGTCTTCTCAGCGCCCTAACGGTGAAAGAAAACATAGTAAGGAAACCGATTTGTTCTAGAATAAAACAGAGGGACATAATTATAGGCTAATGACGAAACACGTTTAGTAACTCATAAATCAGCGCAATTTCATAAAGTCATACACTACTTCTAAATGGAACAACAATATAATGTGTTATTTTAATTAAAAAAGTTATCAATAACCTTAGGACATTGCGAAACTAGACTATCTATTTATGATGAAACGAAGAAACACGGATTCGTATCGCGAGTAGCTCTAATATGCGTACATCTCTAATATAATCGAGTTAGATAGCGTGTCCCTGACCGACGGGCCTTGGCCGCGGACGTCGACTCGGGGCGCCCGTGCCACGGCCCTACTACGTATTTCTCACTTCTCATTTTATTCCCGGGATCTCACTTTTATAATAAGAGATTAGAGTATCAGTAAGATAAGCTATTCACAACGTCACGCTACGTATTCGCTATTGTCAACGTTCACTACTGAATATGGGTCTTCTTAAATCCGCTACAATGAGCGGTCGTGAAGGAATTTTGTCATTTCAATGCAAATTATTTGGTGATAGCAATATGATATTAGGTATAAGCGAACAGCAGTTTGCTGACAGAACCACTTAATCAAGTATTACGGACACCAGTTGCAAGCCGTGTGGTTCTTAGCAAGGAAATTACAACTCCCTTTGTAGTATCTAGATACCACACGGTCAAATAAGCGATTAGAGCAGGATTGATAGTTCGTGGAATAAAATCAGTACATTTTGAATGCGTTTTATGGATTATTTTACTAACATGGAGTTATTTTACCTAACCAACCTAGCTCGTCTAAATCATAAAGTAAATAATATAAATATTTTATCTACACTCATATCGTAAAGTTTTGGTTAGGAATTCCAAAATAGTACCATAATGACAGACTTTATGCACGTGCAACTCTAATAAATTTAAAAAGTTATATTATGATACAGTTTTCTTAACAAAATAATGCTATAAAATAACTTTTTGGATCCACCAAGGAAACAATTCAATTTTTATAGCGTCTGCACATTGTCTATGGAGGCGCGGGCTAGGTCGCATATGCGGTGACTGTTAGGTTTCGGCGCCATTATTGTGTTTGTTAACTTTATAATTTGTTAACATGAGTATAGTTATAGTAGTGTTTGAAACTGCACATAACTAGGTACTAAAACACTCGTGTGATACTATTTAAAATCTCGCCTGTGCGGCTCAATTATTTAACACATACTCGTGTTTTAATACCCAAAACACAACAACAAAACACGTTCATAAACTACTATTTAACTTTAATTGGCCCACCTAATTTAATGTTGTAACGACGAGTATTTTATACAACCCTCCTCTTATTCTATTTCCTCACCCCTGACTTGAATATGAAACGTATGAGTAAGACAAGCTATAGAGCGGGCTTATTAATGACCTAAGAAATGTCACAATGATGAAAAAAATTACAACATCGGCTGACATTATTTACTAAACTTTAAAGGAAGCAACGGTAAACAAAATATTTGTTCCCCGATTGTGAGTTTTCCTCGACCTCGACCGTAGTTATCTGTAAGCCAAAAATGTATGAAAATTACGTGCGCGCGCATCTGTGTGAACTTCTAGTAGGTACGTACTACCATTTATCAACTATAGTACGCGCAAATCTTTATGAGCCCTCTGAACTCTCTCCCTCTCTCCCTCTCTCCCTCTAGTACCTTTAATAATACGCTTATTATAGGTGCTAGAGGGAGAGAGAGAGAGAATTCAAAGCTCAGTTCAGGGCTCATAAAGATTTGAGAGTACTATACTAAATTAGCATCTATCAAAAGTTAAAAAGATAACGAACTTCTACGTGATATAAAATCGACTTAGTTACTTAGTAGCGTCGGGATTCTGTGGATCTTTCTCTCGCCATTGATCGATACTTACTCCGCTGTAATATTACGAAAATTCTACTGGTCTTATTCAGACAGATTAAAATAAATTGATCTTATTATCTTCTATGTTCTACGTCAACAAGGCGCTTTTATGCGCATTTATTATAGACTAATTGATAGTTACCTAGTTACCAGACTATAATATTATTGTAGTCGCATCATGAAATAATTCGACTGGATATAGGTTGAATGAACATACCACCTTAATACTCTTTGGTCAAAGTTTTCATAATAAGCACTAATTATTTCAGTATTTTAGACAGAACTGGTTATTTTATTTTTTTATAATTTTTAAAAATAAGAGTGCATTTGGCATACTTATGCTGCCGAGGATGAACTAAATGTTTAAATATTAAAATGAAAATGTTCACATGCTATGTGTGTTTCTATAGCATATAACACCTTTAACAAGTAAATAACATACATAATTTAAAAAAATGTTGCACAGTGCCTTTATCCACGGATATTTTCAATAGTTTGTTTTATAAGGGTCTTGAATGGGAAAATTTCAGGGTTAAAATAAAAGTAATGTTGTAGTAAACCTATGTCAGGTTTGTAGTCTTCTTATCACGTTGCTTCTCTATTTTGAAATCGTATTTTCATATTATCGTGCTATATTAAAGATATCATAAATTACTGTCTCTAACACCTTTTAGTTTCAGTACCGTTACTTTTGGGAAACAGTCCTGCATTACACGTGCCCTTTACAGTAAGAAAACTGAATGTGCACATGTAAAGCTAAATCATGTAGGTTTTCCCAGGGCGGCACGGGCGTACTGCGGGGTCAAGCGCCGGGCGTGCAGGGGCGGGTCGTCGGCCGCGGGTCGCGCATCAGTATGCGCAAACGCAACACACTGCAAAAACTGACCGATACCTGTGCACCACTGAATTGATGCTCCATTATCATCTTTACTGCCACCTATCTACGTGCTTCAAATATTTAAACTGAATTATAAAAATAACAATCACAATGCGACAATTTAAAACTCAATTCATTGCAGCGTTCGAGTGAATCAAGATTATCTTAATTGGCCGTAACACCTTAGGTTTTACTGATGTAACATTAGTATTGTCACACCATTAAACCATTCATTTTTAATTTTTATGCAGCTTCCAATTACATTTCTAAGAAACAGTCACTCACTGTTTCTTTAAAATATAATATATACTACGAATACATTTTGTTCAATTAACTATGAAATAATGGTGTACTACCATTTTTAATGGCCAACGTTTAAATAGTAAAAATGTGTGGAATTACATACACTGCGGTGTGATGCTGTAGGCTAGAAACTAAGGAGTACCTAGGACAGGTTTTCCGGATAACTAATTAGACACTTGTTGGTAACGCTACGCGTCGATTGGGCAGTACCTGCGCAGGCGGCGGTGGCGCGGCGGTTAGCTGCACATTTTCACTCGCACTTTCCACTCGGAATCGATGCACCCCTAACATACTCAACTGCTCATTACAGTACTCTCCGCATTCCAATAGTTACGACTCACGTTTTATATCTTCTCACTATGATTTATTTTATTTGTAAGTTACTATGCACTAGTACGATTCGAAAAAGCAGGGTTATAAAAAAAAAAATAATGATATATCTTAAATTATTGGTGTGTTTTTTTTGACATCTATAACTTTAAAACAAAGAGGAACGACAAACGAATTATCAGTTTAACATTTTCATGACTAGTAATGATCTAGTCATGAAAATGTTTAACTCTATTCATCTATTATAAACATTTATTTATCTGTCTCATCATGATTTTGATCTGCGTCAAACAGAACAAAATAATGTAAGAATAGAATAGAAATATTCTTTATTGTACACCTGATAAAAGAGGAGAAATAAATATAATAATTACAATTAACATTTTAAGATTGTACAATGAGCGGTTAGCTTTTAAACATAACCATGATTTAAGTAAGTTTTAAATATGGAGTATGAGGTATGAAGTGTGAGCATGTGATGACACACGCGTAGGCCCCAAATACCAATGCCCTCTGCTCACTGTATCACTATTCATTCTGAATTCATACATTTAGTTTATTGAATTCATAAATGTAATGCATTTTGAAGACATCAAACATATACATATACAACGTCGTATATTTACTAAATTGTCGAGAAGATTCGGCACATTAGGTTTTTTGTTTCTATTTTGCCTTTTTCACATATTTTATTTGTCACATCACTATGTTTAATTTACTCTTTAACAAGTACCTATATAAAAGAGCATTTATAGAATTGGAAATGAGATTTCAATTTCATATTTTCAAACATTTTGACGGTTGTTACAGAAGTTGTTACCGAAGCTGCGATACCCAAAAACTCGAACAAACCTTTTATGTATTCAGTTGAACTGCAGTGAGTCATCGTAGTTTCAGGCTCAATGGGATTTCCCGATATTAATCAGGGACACGTCATGTATTCTCCCTAGATTCAAGCAGGATGACGCATCCAATTTTACCGAAAACATTGTATTTCCCAACATTACCTATACCCTGACCATATCAAAAAAGCTTAAACTTATTCATATCGATCTATATAAAAATATTCAACCATCACTTATTGGTTAAATAAAAGTTAAACAATTTTCACCTAGAGAACGAAATACCTTTTGAAGACGTGATCTACGTTCGTAGCAATGGCGTAGCGGTTGGCTACGAGTTCTCTAGAGCATTCATCGACGTCGTCGCGTTCACTTGCAGGTCACTGGCACTGCTCGGCCACTGCACCCGACTTGCTTAGATACTTCTAACATTGCAGGTTTTTTTCTATTGCTAACATTCCCAACTTACTGCGTTGAAACCACTTTTATAACGTATTATATATAGGTACAGCCATAGCTACTTCTAACTAAACTACGAGTATGTATTCGGGTAAAGATGTTTGTTACATTAATTTGCGGATGTTAAGTCATTAGAGTTACACTATTCTAGTTAATTTATTTTCTTTGAAATGTGTATATGTGTGACGAAACTAAATGAGTCACTATATCTATTGTAATATTCCTTATAATTACAGAGTTTCTAAAACTTGAAAACACTTTTGACTAAAATGGTAAACACCTGCCAGTAAAAACGTAATTAATTTTTCTTTTTTATAAAACCTTTTTTAAATTTATTATTTAAACAGCTATACCCTAAAAGCTGTCATATGACATGGGTGTCATCACTGTCGGGAGATCTACAAAACTGCCCATGGTCTAATAATTCTAAGCTGTGTTCTACCTGTGGTTCTACCTAAAGAGATACTAAATAACTAACATTTAAAAACCTGACAAATACCCATCTGCATGACATCGTTAAGGCAAGAAATACGATGAACTAGAAAATTTATATGAATGGTAAATGCAAACAATAATAATGCACGGTGCACAGATCACATAAACATAATGAATCACTTTCGCGGGTGAGTTGCGCCGGCGCAGTGGAATCGCACAGAAAGTGCAACGCCCCGATGAACTTCGCGCTACTAAGTGGGCCGCGCATATACAAAATAAAGTGGGAATAATGAATGAATTCATTATTTTCAATACTTATATTTCCCGAAAATAACAATAATGTAACAGGATGGGAATATATGGAATATTCTAACGAAATAAACTTTCTGGACATTATTTTATTCTAATAATTTATTTTCAAGCCCCAACATTGAGATACCGATGTTTCAAAGGGTTTTGATAAATCTGAATATTTTTTATTGCTTACAAGAAAACCCTAATTATGTGACAACACTTACAAATTAGTAAGTATGTATAATTACAATATTCCTTCAAGCTCTACATCTTATTCATTCAATTTTGTCCATGGTTTTTTCATAGTAGCGTCTCACATTACAGGTAAGTCGTTAGTTAAGGCAGGGCACGGGAGCGGACGCTGTCTAACTAAGCAAGCATGCTCTGAAATAGTCGGGGGACGGGATCTATTTCCCGGGCAGCTGCGTGCGTTCGTTGCCCCTGCGCAGGGCGTTAGAAGTGCAACGATCTCTGCAATTATCGCTGCGCCCGCGCAACTCTAAACTTGAACTGCGAGCAATGCGCCGAGCGTGCACCTCACCTTCACTGCTTAGAAAGCAACGCCTATTACGTCTAACGCTCACTACTACAAGCCTCGCGTAATAACTGACTTGGAAACAAGTAAAAGCGAGAGCAGTGCTCACTTCAATATTATAAAAGACATATGTTATCCAATAAGAAGTTTTGCTAAGTTTTCATACTCAATCGCTATCCGGTCAGCGCAGGTGATGTCCGGACATTGTTGATAAAGTATCTCGATTTGTTCCCACGCTTTCCCATATTCAAACTCGTCCCAATAACAATAATTAAGTGCCTCAATGACAATAAAGAAAAATATTTGCATAAGAGAGTGTTATGATATCTCAATCAAATTGGGTTTATACATCTGCAGGCTGGACATTACAATTCAGTGAGTGTTATTCAAAACAAATCGTCTGAATGAAAAACGAAGTTTTGTCTTGCGATTTCCATGTGTCCTGGTAGTGAATTTCATAGAGATTACTTTGATTCTATCGGAGGTTAGAATAAATATTATATCTACTTAGACTAGTGGTCGCCTAGTGATCGAAATTAGACCGTAATTCATTAATATGAGCTTTCTACGCTCCTTCTCCATATAAACTTTAACTATGCCAAATCTCACACTCCTCCGTGCGCGCAATATGCCAATATGCTTAAAAAGGGGTACAAAGTGTTCTCTTCACGTATTATTATAATATAGATATAATGTTTTGTACAATAATAGGTTTTTTAATATGTCATATTATTCCACTAAGAATGAACAATTTCCATGAAGAGCCCATCATGGAGAATAGAAAAATAATATAATCTCTATAATATAAATTCTAATAAGTATTGTTCTATCATGAAATATTGAAAAATATTGATCTCATAATCAGTTTCATTTTACTCATTATACTTCTATTCGATACAGGTATATACACCTATGTATATGTTACATATAAGATTAATATATTCGGCACGTGTATACAGATGTTATTTATAGGTTAATACATAATATGTGTATTATATCGTATGCGTATATTGTTAGCGGCAGAAAAGTGCATTTAAATCTCTTGTAGCGTCGTGTTACCCTGGTACTCGGTTGCACTAAACTGCATTCTCGGTCAAGCGCCGCGCGGCAATATTGCAACTTAATTTTTATGCAAAATTGCCACATGATTCAGATTTAGTAACATGTATTTTTTTAACATAATAGTGCCTTATATTGTTATCTATTTATCTATATACTAAACTTAACTATAGGTCTATTATTTGTAGATATATAAATTGTGCCAAATAAACATAAAAAAACAAAAGTTCTAAAAATAAACAATTCATAGTAATTATCAGTATTTTTCCACTTCTATCCAGATTATGAGTAAGAAAATCTGAGGTTAAAATACCAAAAAAGTAATATGAATATTTATAGGTAGGTACTAGGTACAATATCAATACCTAAGATAAATAATAATTTATTTGTTGTTAGTTTTAACATTGTTTTTCACATATTTAAATATTTTATTATATATATTATGTATTCTAACTGCATAGGTATGTAGTTTGTTCCACCCATGCATGCATTCATACATAAAGTCACTAACATCATCATGAACTGTTAAGTTTCACTACTATCTACTAGGGCAACTGAACAAGCGAAGAGTTTGCACGTGCCAAGAAAATGGCGCAATGCATTCGCATGCAATTCGAAAGAGGTATGGTCGCCTGCGAGTGTAATAAGGACAGCTACAACGTGCGCATGTGTGCATCTACTGGCATACGATAATCATGTGTAAATTGCATGTGTGCACGTTTGTATGCATTTCGATACGTTCACAGATTCGATTGGCTGTGAACTTTGTAGTAGTGTATGTGATTTCTTGTATATATTATTCTATAATGTCATGAACAACTGTGTTTAAAAAGAACGTCTTAACAACAAATAATACAAATATTTTATCACACATAGTATGTCTAATTAAAATGTATTAATTGAAGTACTAACGATTAAGATTACATAGTTTATTTTTTGTACATCAAACCGATTTCTAATATATAAATTGATAGTCCTTTGTCCTGCAGTGGGACACCCTCCATAGGCTAATAATAATATTAAATTGATAACCATAGATATACTCGTAGATACCTTTCATTTTCGAGTGATGCAATCATAATAAAAAAATAACTGTTGCAATCGTAATACAACAGTTACATACTTTACTGTAAATGTAATCTTTTTTTCATGTATCATATATTATTAGCTAAGATCGTAAGTTAATCATATTGCCACTTGTATGTCATGCTGTATACACATACCTTTGGAGTCACAGTTATATATGTTATAGTGTTAAGAAGTTTATATTGTACAATGCTGTAACTCTGTTTTGTGTACCAATAAATAAATAGATAATTGATTAAATAATTTTTGCCCTTTATACTTGTTTTTTATAATAATAATTACGCTGCGCTTATAACATAATATTGCGATAGATTACCTATGTGCAAACATCAGAAACTTACAAAACCAACCATGGTCCGCAGTAGATAGATAGATACGTCACAATAGATCTTCACAGGTCGCAGCGACTGGCTTAGTACCCTACCTCTTCCCCAAATAAATAAATAATAAATAGTTCGCAATACCTACACTGAGAAATGGTAGTGTAACTAAGATAAAGAATCATGTCCCTAATCAAATAACTTAGATAAAACTAGACAGTTAACAATAGAAAATTCTTTATTGATAAAAAATCTACAGAAAATAATTCCATTTGTCCATTTTTCGAATTCCAATCGTAGATACTATCTACCTCCTGTAATCGTGTTTCCTACGTCTTAAGTCCTTCCTTCGTGTTAAGTCTTATAAATGTTTAATATATAATTATTATAACACAAAAATATACTACCACAACCACCACAACAGAGCTTGCTCACGTATGAAATGCATTCGAGTAATTATGTAGTCGTATTTGTGCAAGTGATTCGACGCAATTGACGTCGCTGTGACGCGATAGGGCGACGTGGACAAGCGATCGCCTCACGTGTTCTGCTCCCCTGGTGGCAAAGGTTCGTTTACTATACAACCCTTTTCTGGTCCTAAAAGCATCTGAAAAGGACTTGTTCAGTTTCTATTGTTTGCAAATTGTGTCGCAAACATATTGTGACGTGTATGCTGTTCGTTTCTGTATGATCGCACACAGCACAGTGCAGCGTATTTTTCCCCTGACGTAAATAAATGCCCAATGACCAAGAGAAACTACTAAGATTATTACAGAATGGACATTATGCGTATGCTGTATATATTTGACGTTCATAAATCGTACAATGAAAGTTATATGTTATAACGAGTATTATCAACTTAAATTGGTATTTTCCATTCAAGAAATATAAAAATGTTGTAAGTGTTACATTTTAAGGCATTTTTAGATATTTAAAACATTTTTAGATATCTAACCAAACACTATAACATTAGTTACTCCACACGAATTATTGAAAAATATACTGCGTAAACAGGCGCTACTGTATCGCCTTTGCAGCGCGTTTTAGTTGCGTCTGAAGCGCGTCGACTGCACGCGAAAAGATCGTCGTGTGCAAACACTCTTAAACGGAGCTGTTTTAGAAAATATGCGGGCATTTGGGACTAAGACTTGTTTTCACAAAAAATTACATACCTAGTTTCTTATGAAAATCGAAAATAAATATTACCATTGAAATCATACAACACTGCCGAAATAAAGTAAATTAAAATTATTTTGTTCATGAAAGAAGTACAAATAACATTTATTCTTTTTAATCCCAATTAATCCCATGGTTCCCATATAGCCCTATTTTACGGTTTGATCTCGATTATATCTAATCTAGTATTCTTATCAGTTTAACATTAATAATAAGTCGCTAATTTATAACTCAAATTCTTAGCCATAATTCAATCTTTTTCTGATAATTATAACAACTTATGTGTACATTGTGAAATAAATGAAACCAGCTAAAATACTTTCAATTTTCAGTCGTCTATGTTGTCAAAAGTCACGCGCACCTTGGGTACCGCGTTGACTTCTGGGGTCACCAAATAATTCTCATTAGCTGAACTGTTCCAATGCTTTACATTTATACTATTGAACTATGTCTTTCAAGAAACTTTGACCTAAACATTTAAGTGTCAGTCACCTATCTCCCATGGAGATTGCCTCTCGCCGCGCGCTGATTCTGTGCAGGATTGCACCAGGAAGGAAGCTGTGAAAGTCAGGCGAATAAGAGCTTTCTTTCGTTACCTTTTGATGTTTAAAAATAATCAAATCTAGACATAAAATCAATTTTGATAAAAAGAAACAAATGCCTAACGAAAAAGATAGTCCAAAAAATAATATTTGTTATAATAATGTAGACGATTTTATGTTAAAGTTTTATCCGGTTGAATTAGTATTCTCCATCGGCAGCCCGAGTTTGAATGTACGTGGCACGTTTAGGGAGCTCTTTATTTTTACCCTGCCGTACGTTGACCCAGTCCTAACAAACAAAACGTGTAATATCGTTACAGAAGCGTTTCGTCTCGTCATCTATCTGAAATACAACGAATTTGGCACCTAAAAACATTTTATGCGTGAAGTGTATGTGTAGTATGTTGTTTAAATATATTATTGTATTTTTAAGCTAACGTACCGACCATTACATTCATAAATAAAAAAATTCTACCTAATTGTTTTTTATCAACAAAATCATCATTGTCTTTCAGGTTCGATTATCCCTTAGCAGCTCTATCACTAGTTCCCCAGTTCCATCGCTTCCAAATTCTCACCCACTTGCTCTATGTTATATAGCGTAACAAGCTTAGCCTGCCAGCTTCCCGGTGTCCTGTCCTTGGACGCCCCTCCGCCTACATCAAGGCTATTGCCTGTTCGCAACCTTCTTGGAATACGTGTGTAGGTAATTTTTAATTTGCATTGAACAAGTTTACGGGCTCGTATGATGATCATGACGATGTTTGCTTAAGTGATCTTTGCTGGATTTGAAGATGAATAATCAAGATCTTTTGATGTTGGTACAAAAATTAAAATGGGAGCTAGGTACTTATTATTTTCTATTCATACTGGGCAAAGACATAAAATTTTGAATATCGGGCTCATATCACACTAAAAAGTCAAAGACTTAAAATTGGTTCTAGAATAGCTAGCTAGACCTCAAATACTTTACAAGGTAAAACTCGCAACACAAGACATCTAATGTCATATTTAACCATCGTGTGACGTAAATGTAGTTGCACGTCTTGATAGTAGGAGTAAGAAACCTTGAACATGGATATTAAATTCAATTCCGGGTGCATCCCAGCTCGGATCGATCGGCCGTGACCATGGCAACGCGGAGCGGAGTGCGTGGGTCAGGGGCGCCGCACCCGCCCGCTTCCATGTTCGCTTGTCTAACACACTTATACAACTACTATTTCCTACTCCCTGTATTGTCGGCTTGGAAATGGCAGTACATGTTGCACAAAGACATTAACATAATTATTTGTTGCCCTTTTATTTACATGCACAGTTACTCATATGTATATACAAAATTATAGCTTTTTCAGTTTATCGGTACCAATTGTTGGTCTAATAAGATGAATTCATACGAATGAAATACCTATATGTTCTGACACCATCGATTTGGTACAGAAAGATATATAGGTAACCCACAAACATTGTTTGACTCTTTTACTCTTTCAGACGTTATGTTTTTCTGTCTGCCTCTCCGTAATGGGTTCAAATGAAACGATGCCGTTGAATCGCCTCAACTGAGTCCCTCCCTACCGAATATTGCCAAGTTTTTTTAACGGATTCATTTCTGCGCCAAATTGTTTTAAAGAAACAAATGAAACATTTAAAAATATGTCTTACTGTCATTTGTAGATACAAAAATATGAAACTATAATGGTTCTATGTAACCTTAAAAATAGCGTTGTATAACTAACTAATTAATATTTATTATAACGCGATTTCATATTTTGTTCTTTTTATAAGCCAGATGTTAAATCCATACGTATCACGTGTTTCAACTTTTTCATTTGTATTTACTCTTCGAGTATTTACGCAAAGTATTTACTGGATAAATTCTTGGTCTACCCAAAAAATGTGTATAGCTTGCATTACCATAAAACATATCGTCAAATTATCGTATAGATTTAGCAAGTATTATGTTTTTTGTGTAGGTATTATAAACTACTAGCGACCCGTCCCCGGCATCGCACGGGTGCAGTTTCTCTACTATCCTCACATTCAATATGAAAGTATTATACATATAAACCTTCCTCTTAAATCACTCTATCTAGTAAAAAAAACTCCATCAAAATTGATGCGTAGTTTTAAAGATCTAAGCATACATAGGGACAGACAGCGGGAAGCGACTTTGTTTTATACTATGTAGTGATTTCAAGACAATAGTCGAAGGGTCGTTGAAATGAGTTTGAAATTGTGTAGCTGTAGAGGTATCCTCATTTGATGACATGCAAAGAAAACATATGTATCTACCTACCTACCTTTTATTTAGACTATTTCAAAGTAAGAGACCATTTAGAAGACACGGTATGACAATTAAATATGCATATAGTGCCACAAACTTATCTGACCCGGTGACCAAAATTGGAACTACCGTCGCTACGGAACAAAAATGTCATCAAAATGTAATTTTTGTAGGGAGATGACATTGGTAAAAGCGACGGCAGCGACGCCCTGACCGGGTCAGATAAGTTTGTGGCACTATAGCGATGTGATAAGTAATTATTATTACGTATGACATCGCTATGTATATTAAGTTATGCAAAGATTACTTAGATACCGTCTCAAAGGCAATGGCGCAGGAGAAGTATGACATAATTTCTGGATTCCAATTGGTGAATTTCCAAATCAAGTAATAATTTGAGAGCGTATTTCATAATTAAATTATCTTAGGATCTTCGTGGGTTTTCCAAAAATTCAAACTGTAACTTTACTAATGATAAAGTATGGATAAAGTTATATTCTCCTTATCTTATTTATTATTTATTCGTCTGATGCTGTCTTTATTTTTTATCGTAAATAATATCTAAACTGATATAGGTAAGGGTTTGTGTTAAAAGTGCGATATAGCTGAAATTACAACCGTTTAAAAAAAACACCTTCGTCAAAAAATATTGGGACATTTTGCACTGAAATTAAATAAACATATTTTTTTTAAGTGTAATAGCTAGTTAAACTTACTGCAACATATCTTAGGTAGGTACCTACTACTTGGTTTATTATTCTTGTTTTTTTTTTTTGCGCGGTACCCTAATTCTTTTTCTAAAATAAAAGTAGCCTAAGTTAGTCCTTATATTTTACATCAACCATCTGCGATTGAAAGTCCCATCAAAATCGGTCCAGCCGTTTCGGAGACTAGGCGGAACAAACAGACAGACAGAAAGACAAAAAATTTAAAATAGATTTTTTGTTATAAATACTTTAAATACTTTCATATGCATTTAGTAAAAAGCTGTTATTTTGTCATTACAAATAGACACTTCAATTTTATTTATTTGTATAGATATTCCGACGGCCAAGGCTAAATACACCCTTGGTTGAGAACCAAGTTGGGACCTAGTCCACAGTCACCTTGACATGCCAACACGTTGGTACGTAGGTACGTATTGTATTTCTTTCAGGGATAAATCGCAATGTCATGGAAAAGACATAAGAATGTTGCCCTACATAATATGATTAAATGCTATGCTATACTATAACATAATTCATTTATTTAATAGACTATAAAACACGTTCGGGCTAATTCGTTAGTGCTAATACGTGATCATTCTCCATAAATTGCAATTGACTGGTAATATGTCAAGGATATTAAGTATGCCTATGAAAGATAAACCTACCATTAAATAAATAGAAACCAGCTGAAGCAAACATTGTTATGTTTTTGTAATGCAGGATTAGAATTAGTTCACCTTGAAACTTTTAAAATATGATTTCAATAAAAAAAGTATTAATTAATCAAAGAAACTATGTGTATGTACGATTACGTTATGTTTTTATTACGTTAAGGCATAAGGCACCTTAAACAACGTTTGTAACATTGCTGATTTCTTATCAATGACCTTCATACAACTCTCGGACTTGCACAATCAAACAAATACAAAAGTATACCACTATTTCATTTTCTGATATTGTCTGCTTTCGTATATATTTTCAGGTGAAATTTTCTTATAGCGCATGTATGCCATTGTAACCAATTATAGAATACAAAACACACTGATTTACACGCATAATTTAATCAAAACAAGAAACAAGGCAACCACGAGGTCTCATGGCATTATACAAGAATGAATTATCAAAGAAGAACGTTTAGTAAAACTCTACGTGGTTATCATATTATAATTAAGACTGTACAAATATAAGTTTACAAGCTGTGCCCGCGATGGACTCCGGATGCTGCGATTTTAGAAAATAATAATATAAATATAATATCTCCTGTCCTTCCTGATGATGCACACTATTTCCTTGTCAAATTTCATCAAGATCATTTCAGGCGTTTAGTCGTGAAAAGGTAACAAACAGACAGAGAGACAGAGTTACTTTCACATTAATAAATAATCGTATTAGTGTGTTAGTGTGGATTGATCCATCGTTCTTTGTAGACTAAAGTCAGTATTATCTCACTGTTTTCAGGCCGACACGACACCTTTCATAAACTTGTAATCGAAAATTGATGGAGCACGTGCTTCGAAAATATGTGTGGCCATGACCTCCTGGTCGGTCAGAGCAATGAGGGTGGAGCGGGCGCGGGACGGGTTCAAAGCGAAGGACAGTGCGCTAGGGCGGGAGCAGGGCGAGCAGAGCGCAGGGGGCGCCGACCACCAAACATTTATACCTCTTAATTTCAGGCGATTCCATACCACCTGTCTTTCAGGAAAATGCCTCAGTAAGCAATTAGTGGATTTACGAATGAGTTGTTATGAAACAATTTATAAGTGTTGCGAGTGACGCTCCGCGACCTCGGCCAAGGTTGCGAGCCAACACTTCCCTGTGTACTCAGTCGTTTATAGCGTAGATACTTATGTAAATCTATACATGGTAGGTATAATGGCGCAGAGCAATCAAATCACATGCCCGTTTATTGTTTTCCGGGATAGTTTATAAAACTTGTAAGTTAGGGTAACATTTATGTGTATTTATAAATTATCCGCCAACCATTCCCGGATATGTAACAAATAAATAATTAGAAGTCAGTATGTGTGACACGGCGAATAAATATTATTCAAGTTAAATCATCAGAAAGTTATAAAACAAGTGCTAGCTTCGCAGAACATCTCTGTCCTTCAAGAAGCATTATCAGTCCAATAATAGGGTCGTTAAAAACTACGCTATATGTCGGACAGAAATCCTATATTAATATTATAATAACGCGTGATAAATAAATAGATATATATCTCTAACAAGTATCAGCAGGAAGTAATTTGCTCGCACCGAAGGTTATGGTGATAATTGATAACACATAATTTGCGCTACAGTTGAATCTTTGCACATACTCACACGTACGCAAAATATAGTGCAAACTTATACTACCTATCAAATCCTATAAAAATAATAGTCAGATGATACAGATAAAGACGGTAATTTAATAACCATTAAATTAAGTAAGTAATTGTATCAAAAAAGATGCGCAAAACACCACAATAATTATGGAGAAACTATTTCAGGGAAATGGACTCATGAGTGTAGGATATTATCCATGAAGTAAAGTTAGCACGGAAAATTACATTTTTATTTTAGTAATGATACTGCTGTCTCTGGTGATTTATCATGAAGGAACACGAAGTATATCGCGTGACTCATCTGACGGATTGCTGTCAAACCGTTTAGTGCGTCCGAGAGGGATCACAAACAAGTAGGGTGCAGGGGTCGCGCGCACCTGCTGCGCCCGCGACGCTGACATTGCCAGATAAGATACGGCTATTATTTTGTCACTGCTATCGGTCCAATGTCACAGTGACCTTAATGACACTAAATGACGCGCCGCACACGTTCGTCGCAGTGACCTTGCGATATTTATCTAATCTTATTCGCGAAAATGTTGTCAGCACGATTATTTTCCATATATGTCAATGTTTATATAAAACGTTTATTTATATAGAAGAGACAAAGTAACAGGTCGGAAATATTTCAAGTTCATGTACATGTAGGTCGTATTGTCACGCTACTGTTCCTTTATCGGATTAGTAGGAGCTCTTTTACCAACGACAACAAAATTGTAACTACCGACGAAAAATTGTTTGAGAAATTATGCATAATAATATCAAAGCTATATATAAAATCAATGATGAAGTAATGAGAGACCCAATCTTTTATGTCCGTTGACTGAAAGATCGATTTAACACTTGGAACTTTCGATAGCTTTTCTTATTTCCTCGTCTATTTTCAATTTAATCCTGTTATAAATAAAATAAACAGGGCGGATAACTTTTGTTGATTTAAAAATTATAGCAGATTACCGAGTGAGATATGTAGAGTAACTTCTATTTTAGGATGGATAATATGGATATTATGTAGTTACTGCATCTTTCTGAAACGTGAGAAAGCGATGCGGACTAAAAATATCTTTAGATGACGGATCGCTACGGAAGAGGCACGTTTCATTAGTCTTCATACAGAAAACGTGACTACGTATATTCTTCTTTAGTTGGTCAGCAGGAGTCTACACTAAATGGAAACTATGCAATAAAATGTTAAAAAAAAGCCATAATATTTGAAATTAGCATGTAACTTAATTAACGGTAAAATTGTTTAAAGAGTATGTTTGCGTGAAACAAAGCAAAATGCCCGTCCTTCGCTTTATTTGTTTAGATTATTGTGTATTATGATAAATTAATAAATGCAATAATATAATATGTCGTTTATTTAATAAGTGCGACCTTCACCATGTCGTCATCACCCGGAAATTGCTGTGTGGCAGTAGTACGCTGTTACAATTTTCCGAAGCAGGAAGTATGAATTCACAGCGGCCAAGGCAATGTAAAATTATTGTACGCAATTATTTTGTTATAGGTATTACCTGATGTTATCAAGGTTACCGCAAATGTTATCTAAATATCACTGGATCTTCTTTACATAAAGTGTAAAAAATACTCTATTTTGTTTTGTTTCTACAGGGTCTCGATAAATTGTATCCATAGAAGATTTCAAATGACACTGAACACTGAGCCAAAAAGAAAACCATACAGATTATCATATCTGCAAAGTTATGTGTACTCTCTGTAGTTATGTAGTGGTCTATCATATTTAAAATAACACTGTTTGAAAAAGCGGCAAAATTATGGTAAATTCTTATTTTATTTATGCATTACATAAGTTGCCTGTTACAATAGGTACTTATGAAAGACATTTGTAATAGTTTAGTTTGGCTATTTGTGCTTTCAGTCAACAATTTATCAATGTTCTCGTAGAGGCCAATGTTCATGATAGACCGAAATTCTGATACATATATAGATTTAATATTTTAATTTCGCATTATTTTAATTAAAACGTCTCACATTGCCATTGCTGCACTTTGATTAGGTATCAAGAAATAAATCTCAAAATGACAGTCATGAATACTTTTAGGGTCTCTGGGGTAAGTAATCATTCCATCAAAAAAGAGATTTTCAAATGATGAATTAAAAAGTTGGGTTTTTCAAAGGTTTCTTTCTATGCAGTTTATTGTCAAATATTATTACTAATGAGTCCCATAACGTAACACACGTTAAATGTACTCAAAAATTGTAAAAAGATGATTTTCTATTTTTCAGTGTCTACGCATTTGTTTTACACTATAAAACTTCTAGTCGTAATTAAATTCTAAGCAAACTCAATCGTAATTTCAATAGATACAAGCCTAATTTAATTGAATATATTTTCTCCTAATTTAACATTAAAAGAATCCAAACATTTTTTTTTTTATTAAATATGTCCACGGATATGACGTTAATTCTGTAGTCAGACTCAAACCCAAATTACTTTGTTAATACGTTTTCTAGTATTTATTTTATTGTCTATCTTATGCCTGATCCTATACTTTGAAAGCTTTTTTCTAGATTATTTAAAGTTAAGCATTTAAGGACGATATTTTCGAAACCTATAAATTTTGAAAACTTTTGATTATTAGACGTCATACTTCCTCTAGGACTCGCCTGAGATGATGTTGGAGTAGAATAGTATCGTTTTCTGGACCTTATTTTGTCCTTTTTCCGAAAGCATTTTGACTCTATGCTTTTTTGATATATTGGCCATTTTTTTTTTCTTTTTTTTGCTCGCTTTTTTTTTTTATAAATTTGTTCTATCTTTCTCTGAACAGTCTCTTACTTTCTTCCTGCAATCCCTTTATCCTGGATTTTTCTCTGCATCTCTAAGCTTTGTTCGCGTTAAAGCCATCATTTTGATTTTATCCGAGAAAATAATTCAAAAGTCGTTATTCCACCCAAAGCAAAGTCAACTCACAAACAAACAAAATCACTTTAAACAAATCCGTATTTACACACAAAACCAAATAGATCTAGTGCTAAATAACGTTTATAACCAGATATCCACGGACTTGATTTCCACGGATTCGATGATTTCGTACAATAATGCTTGTGGTACCAAAGTGTTACTTAGGTGTGTAGGGTAATTATTTATATTTATTTACTTGTTCATAACAGAATTGACGACACAAACTTGACAAAAACACCCACTTTTTCTTTATTTAAAATCTCAGTGATATACCTCTTGCGGTCTAAAAGATCTGTAAGAAGGACTTCAATGAGATTTTATGTAGTGTTTTCCAAGCAAAAGTGTGGTACTGTTGATAAATATAACCGTTTTGGTAGCTTTAAAATTGGATAACGGAATTGGCGATAAGTTTGATAACAATCGTAGAACTCTTATAAAACTGTTTGTTTCATTTATTTATTTATTTATTTATTTATTTTTATTCAATTACTCTCTACACTTACAGTTTTCAACCAACACGTGTAGAGAGTCAATAATATTTAAAAAACATTAAAAATATTCCTTATAATATTTAATACACAGTCCAACCTTAGTGTGGAATAAGTCCACATCCGGCTGTTCATTGTTTTTTATATAATAATTAATCAATGAAAAAAAGTCAGTACATAGTAGTTTAGGTGAGTTACTTTGAATGCGAGTTAAAATAGTTTTTGTATACTACGAGCTGCTTTGAAGAGGCCACCGACCGTGATTTTGGTGAAAATCTACATAAATTATTCTTAAATAAAATAAAAAATTGGATAAAAACGTATAAGATTATAACGTACTATAGGATTTTATGAAGTGATTCTATACTTTTATTGCATACCTAATGCAATATTAAACAGTACTAAATAAACATGTTTTTTGGACTTGGTAGAATAACCCTGAAACGAAATTAATAGAAACCTGAGATCGGACTTATTCTTCTTTCTTTAATAACATAATTATATATTCTATATTCTTTTTATATAAGACTTATAAGATATGCGGTAAAACTCCAATAACACTTGGGAAGTTTGTAGACGTGGCTTCTAATAATTTCACCACTGTTTTATAAATGTTTGCTATTGGATGAGTTGTAGTAGAATAGTTGAGATGATATCTCGTAGGGTCTCAACATGTATGTGAATCTAACATCATTAGCACATTACAATATGGTTTTAAAATACCAGCTTGATATCCCACGTGTCTGATTTTGGTTCCATTTGAATTTCCTAGTACTGTGCGGAAAAATCAAGCCGAACCGTATAAATACATAATAATAATCGATATATAAAGAAAAGTTCATTTTAGGTCACGTTCAAGATGACAAACAGATTTACAGATTTTAGAAAATATTTATAGTTCTGATGAAAAACAATACGGGTTACGTATCAGATTTTTATGTACAGTCGGTCGCAGTTTTATTGTCAATAATAGAATACAGCGATTTTTTTTATATTCAATGTACAGTTTTAGCTCCGTTACGATTTTATTATAAGTATAGATTAATTATCATCATATTATCAACCCGTAAACGCCCACTGCTAAACATAACCCACCTAGACCTCTACAATTGCGGTTGCGAGGGATTATTTTTAATTATTTTATTAAAAAACGCCCCATATTAGGATTTCTCCTATATCGAACAAACGCACATGCAAAGATTCGCAGACCCAGAACATCTGAAGGTCATACAAATATTGTGCCATGCGGGGATCGAACGTGGGGCACGTAGCGCAGAAAGTTAATCGCTTAGCCACAGCGCCGACCGTGCCGTGAAATTTGCCATAGGAATTGGCAAACAAATAGGTGATTATAGTTGTTTTGGAATGATGGGTATGGTACGGCAAGTTTTTGCTTATAACCCTTACCTTCGATGACATTGTAAAAACATAAAATTAATCAAAGGGTTACAGTACTTGTGTGTTCTGTTGATACATGATAAAATTGCAAAACTTATAAGGTATAAAATCTCACCCCACAATACATTATGTCAACTGAGATTTGTACACGAACACATTACTATAACTGTCAAGTATACAATATTCCACTGTAACAAATGACCAAGTGTTTTTTATACACGTATAAGTATATAAACCACGTATTCAAAAAATATATCTGAAATGTATACGATGATGGTATCGTATTCTGAAGTCTGTAAGATAATAGGATAACGGAAATGATGACGAAGATAATATCAAAATGCACTTCAACAATCCTTGACAAATGTCTTTAGTAGTAACTGACCTTCACAATGCATATCTATAAGAGCTTCATGGACAAATAGGTCATTTGAATTAGTGATTATATTATAATCGATATTTTTCTTTATATTGTGACTGTCTTTCGCCCGCGATTTCATCCGCGTGATAACTGGGTTTCTTCTACTTTCACCCCTTCAGGCGTTTGTCCTGGATGCTTGGATATGCTAGTCGTAGTCAGTAAGTTAACTAACTTTAATTTTTACGTTAAAAGATGATCAACTGATGATTACCTATCGATATTAATAAATTATTATTTGGATGGATCACATTTTATTTAGATTTCTGGGAAAACAATATGAATAGAACGGTTTAACTATGTATGTTCAGGGCTCATCAGATATTTCTCATCTTAATGGAAGAAACCACTAAGGAAAATCAATTATGATGCTCGTAGATGAACGAAAACTAAATAGAAGGCATCTGTGATTGTGATTTTGATATTGAAGAGCACATAGAACTGGTGCCAATAAGAATTCACCTCATCCATTACTCTGTCCAGGAGGAAGTTGATAGAAAGCTTGAAACTGTTGATTTTTTCATAAAAGGCGTCAAGTCATCTCTAATCGACCATCACCACCGTTGATCAGGTAGAGTCAGAGTTTATGCCTGGTTGCCGATATATTCTGATGGTTGAATTTTTGGTGGCCAAACCATCTCAGTCGGTTTTTCCGCAGCTTGTTAGAGCTATCTTCAAAATGAAGGTTGCCTCACTCATACTCGATTTTTTCTAGAGACTTGTTACGACCTTCTCTATCTAAGCGACTTTATCTCTGAAATTTAGATGGCTCACATGTGCAAATCTGCAAGTCTCACTGGTGAGTTCAAGCGTTATGACGAACATGAGGTTTTTTTTTAAACTGGCTTCCGACTGGATGTTGCTTTCCAATGAACTAAACATGAATTGATTTCCTAGGTAGGTATCTGTATACATCGCATAACCATTGCATGTCATCGGTGAAAAATACTGACCGAAGAATTTCCATAGCCTTTTTGAACATGGAAAGGCATTTGATACCGTATGTACCTCGTGCAATTAAATAGAGTGACACCGAAGTCATTCCCAAAGGTTCAGTCCTGAGCCCATATCTTTTTAAGACTGCCTGATCCTCTTATATATTTTCTACATCGCATTCCCGTTTGTATGACTGTAAAGGAGAATACAATATGGATATTTTTATTCGTCGAAGAAAGAAGCGAATAGCTGTACCGCCGCTAGCTGAGAAGATTTGAAGAATACCTTGCTCGTGTGTAAGCATTGGTTGAACTACGGCGTCCTTGTGTGCTGTTTTACCAAAAGCTATATGCTTCTCTTATGGCTCCCGAATTAATTATAGACCGCCAAGCAGAGCAGCAAAAAATCATAAAGAAAAAATATTTGAAATGTTTTCCTTCCGTTACAGTTTGTTCCAAAGTATTCAAGGTCAAATGGCATCAATTATTTTGGAAAAAATATTTTCAACGTTGGCGCCAATAATTATGTATGATTTTTTATAAAGCCTTTGTAATTATAAATATGTAGATGTCAGCCCTTTTTTATTTTAACCCCTAGCGCGTGAACAAAATTAACGACCACGATATGCTCCAATGTTTGAATCGCGTTTGTTTGTAATCACGAAACTTACATCAAAATATAATGATAAAGCCACGTGAATTTACGATACTTAGTAAACTAAAGTATATTTACTACAAATAGCTACGCATCAGAAGAAATTCTATTTTTGTAAATGCTTACTGAACTATGACTTCTTCGTGTATTCTTGTTGTTTGTAGCGTCGATCGTAGCACGTACATGATGGTGATCTTGCCTCATAAGAATAAATGTAACGTAAACAAATAATGAAGGCAACATTATCTTGATTAATGAATAATTAGTTTGATGTTCTTACCTAAATCTGGAATGGAGCTGGATGGTTCCTCAAAGGATGGCGGCTTGTGGAGGCGCGGCGGCGGCGGTGGCGGCGGGCGCATGCACTGGATCACAGAGTGCGTGGGCGTCATACTGGGTGCCGCCAGCAGCACGGGCGCGCGGAACTCCTTGCCCGGAGGCGCTGGCAGCTCCAGCCTCCTCGCTACCGGAAGCATCTCAGACTCATACACGATATCCATTGGCTCGCGTTTAGGGGACAACTTAGGATAACACTGCATAGTTCCTCAAATACTGGTCAGTCACTATGTCTATTATAGTCTCGGAAAACTTCGTACCGGCTACTATAAAACTATATCTTTTTCCACATATCTTAAGTAAATACACATGCAATGCGGAAATCTTCTTATACTTGGGACATTTCAGCGCATTGTTTACGTCGATCGTGAGCGAAGTTTAAGGGCAAGTGTGTAACGACCGGGCGCCGTAGTTCGAGCGCGGTTTCGTGCGTGCGCGACGCGCCGCTCGACTCGCGAGAATCGTTCGCTCGCCGCGGCCAACTTTCTCTCACTGGCGTGGCGGGCGGTCGCAGCCGGACGAAAGTGAATCTGCAGCGTGCGCCCCTCGCCCTCTCCCGCCCTCAGGTGTCCCTGCACCGCCCGCCCAGCGCCGCCGCCGACGACGGTGCCGCTGCAACGCCCATCCGACATCAACTTTAACCTTAACTGTGACCTTTACGGGAGTGCACTGCACTCACGATCCGACACCTCCCTGAATTTTACAAATAATTCATACACCGAATTTTAGAAAATATTCCAGCTAAATTAATTCAATAAGCTATAATACTTGTTAATTACGTATATAATATTTATAGTTATATGAATACAAATTTTATAGACAAGTGACGCCAAAAATAAAACATGCAATGATTTAATTTCATATTCCATACAAATTAATGACGGTGCATGACGGCCTTGAACTTGAGGATGGT
This sequence comes from Allophyes oxyacanthae, assembly GCA_932294325.1. Lineage (NCBI taxonomy): Eukaryota > Metazoa > Arthropoda > Insecta > Lepidoptera > Noctuidae > Allophyes > Allophyes oxyacanthae. The sequence goes on along the minus strand of OW028613.1, from coordinate 10,051,661 downwards.
GACGTAAGTACCTAACAACGAGGCTAACATTCAATTATTCAACGTGTAAATTGTAGCCGTATGAAGATGTTGTGTACCTATGTATATCTAGACTTTACTAATGGTCTTTTTATAAACTAGGAATACCGAATACCAGATTTTTTTAATCTGGTATACACAATTTAAATTAACTATTGAATGTAGTTGACCCCCATACTATACTACCTAAATCAGTTTTATTAAGAGCTACTTAGTATTAAGCTTTCAGAAAATTTTAAATACCTTTTTCAAGGGAACGATTACTCTACCTTGCTCAAAATCCTGATCATTTAGTTTCATACTGAAGAGAGTAAGTACATTATCCTTAAAGCTAATTTTCGTGTGAATGAGACGTGAGTGTTTATTTTATTTTTAACTCCCAACAAAAAAGAGGGTTAGAAGAAAGAAAAAGAGTTTCTTAGCACAACAAAAAATTAAATAAAACCAATAACAAAGAAAACATATAAAATAAAATGAATGATGGGTTGTTACATTTCTAGTTATTGTTACATTGGCGTTTTATTATATTGTAGTAAGGAGTGCTTTTCAATTCTCATCCGATAGTACCTATCTTACTTAAGTAAACCTTCCCAAATATGTTTAAAAAAAAAACCAATTCCCAAATTTCCTTCCGTATCTTAAATTAACCCGGTCAATGCTAATGTCGATAGATAAAACACAACAGCTCTTATCACTTCCGCGAACGCAAGAAGTGATACAATGTGCTCGAACTATGCTCACTGGACACACGAGCACGCTTGCTGATAACAGCAGATAACCATCTAGGAGATAGCACACCGACTGGATGCGAGTAAACTGTTATGTGCTATAAAGAACAGTTTTTTTATCACCTATATAAGATTATACACGATTTTTTTATCGTGTCATGACGTGCACGATAAGGCATCAGTAAGGCTGATACAGCATGATGCTTAGTTGATTGTACAGTTAGTGTCTTATGCATCCAGTTTTAATAATTTACTAAGAATATTTTATCGTATAGACTCTTTATCATCCAAATCATGTTATCTAGATCTATCTCCAAGGTCTGATTTTCGACTTAATTTACTGCACTTATCTTTTTATTATAAATCTTTTAATATTGGCTTTCATCAACGCTTCTTAAAAATGTCCCAGGAGATATCATCCATTAGAATAGATTTGGCTTGGATGTCCCTTGGGTGTATCTACTTATAAAACAAACACACCATCACACGCGAAACTCCACAGGTTGTTATGTATTCTATCAAACCATGTAGCATCTCTCATCCACGGTAGCATCTTCAATAATAGTCAATAATTTGACTTAAAGTTCGTAACACATCCGATAAGAGGAAGCTTCGCTACATAACGGGATCACCAGCAAGGTTGAGACCCTAACAAACATCGAGCTTTTGCAAGCTCTACCCGTCATCGCCTCTCGCTATGTCGACTATGCAACGCTTTTCCGGGCGGATGAAGTATTCGGCTTTTGCAATACTAATCCAAAGAGAGTAAATTAAATTGGAACTAACCATACATTATGGCTTAGAGTATCTAGAGCCTGCTGCGGCTATCAGTATTTTGCAGAGAGCTGCTAGTACCTGATCCCCCGTAACCCAACCGGTGGTAGCTATGATTCTAGAGAAAATAACTGTGGTACCTGCACTAGGGATTTTCAAAGGAACGACAATACAGAACATAGAACATAACAGAATGACTTGTATTTCTTACTTCAACAGACAGGGGAGACCTAACAATTACAATCTTATAAAAAAAAAAACTATACGAACCAATTCATGCGAATGCAGTTTTATTCACAGGCAGCCTTTAACTAAAGAAGGTTGACCGTTTTCATATAACCTGTATAATAAGTACGAAAAAGCGTTTTTTCTGTGCAGTATGCATGAGAGAGACTAATTGTATGAGGCAGTCACTCTCTCTCTATAGAATCAAAACTGCAGAAAATTTAATATCCGGTACTTTTCAAACCAGAAAATTATATACTCGTCAAAACAAAATAAGGGCCACCTTATATTTTTGATCTTCTGGGCAAATTATGAGGTTCCTAGGTTTCTAAGTTGTAAAATTCATTGCAATGATTTGTTTTTAATGAAATGGGCTTAAATTTTACACAATCCACAGAAAAAAAAAACAATTTTACAACATTTTCAAGAAAAAGTGCAATTTCAGCAAAAAGTACACTTGGACTAAAAATGCAATAAAAAATGAAATTCCACGGCGTTTATTCTTCTTCCTTTTTGAATCAATATCTGGTGTAACCTCCTCTTTTCTGAACCTATTCTTGAAGCCTAGAGGGCATTTTCTATCAGATGCCGCATTGTTTCTTGAGAGATTTGTTCCTAGCTCGATTTTAGGACGTTTAAGGGCTGTCTTTCATTGTCCACTGATCAATTTGTGTCTCATACTCTTCTTTTCAACAGATCCCACATGTGTTCAATTGTGTTCAAGCCTGAACTGTTCGCTGGCCTCGGCAACACATGTATACAAGCCTCTTCTATTGTCTCTCTGGTGGCTCTAACAGTATAAGCGCGTGCATTGCCGTGCAACAGTTTGAAACCTGCACCCACTTGCTATGCAAATGGCACCACATAGAGTCTTATGACCTCCTGGATGTATCGTTAAGTTGTTACTGTACCCTGGTTCTGAGTTATAAGCTCAGTTCTTCCAGTTTGGCATAAGCCTCCCTACACCATAACATTGGGCCCCCAAATCAATCATTGTTGTGGATGCAGGCATCTGCAAATTACTCACCTTTTCATCTCCACCCCCTTATGCAACGGTCAACACTAAAAACTTTTACTTTGCTCTCATCTGTAAAAAGCAATGTGCTACAGTCACTTACGCTACAGTCCAATTGTTGCCTTGCGGATGTTTATTGATTTGCATGATGAATACTGGTCTACGGAATTCGCACCGTTTGACTCCTGGACAATTGCTGGTCTTCATAAAACTGGTTTCTAATTGTTTGGTCACTAAGTCACGTGCCTGTGGCCAGGCACAAGCGGGTTTGCAAAGAGCGGGAAGTGACGGTGCTCTCTCTGCGTGCATGTAAGTCTATGTAGCGGTCTTCCTGAGCGGTAATTCCTCTGGCTCTGCCTAATTCCTGACTTCTGACAAATTTTTGGATCTCATAAAAGCAATTCCAGGCATTCTGAATCGCTCGCTGCGAAAATCTCAGCTGTAAAACTACAGATCGCTACGAATAGCCTTCTTGGATGAGTGTTATGGTCCTGGTCGTTGTAGTCAAGTCCATTTGAAGTCGAACCTGTGGAATTACGTTCTTAAAATACCGATGTACGCACTGACTCGACACACTAAACTGTTCTCAGTACAATACAAATGTTAAATGAGATTAAAGTTCACGTTAAAAACAGGGTAAAATTAATTGGTTTAAAAAAAATATATAAAATCTACCCATTTTAACGGTTTTTCAAGCGGAATGCTGTTAAAGTGTTCGCAAACACTTAAGATAACACAACGCTATACAATTTACCACAGGGATATAGTTAATGATCAATAAATCACCCATAATGTCGAAATTAGCAAGTGGCCCTTATTTTGTTTTGACGAGTATATAATAAGTAATATATTTTATTTAAAAACACACCCAGGTTCATACAGTTTGTGTTCAATATTGTAATCGTTACCAATTATACATTTATGAATGTATTTTTTTTTGTGTAGGTACAATTACTGTTTATTTTGGGTAAAAATATAATCAATAATATTCCAAGAAAACGACGGAAAAACCTAACAAGAAAAAGAGAATTTTCAGGTTTTAATCTGTAGGTAATTAAATCTTTTTTTTTTTTTATCTGGAAAAATCGTGACACTTCCATGTGAACTAGGACACAGACATTCGTGTGCATTCGCTATACAAAGGAAACATAGAATATAGAAACATTTTTATTTTCTCCAATTTAACACAGCGTTTTGAAACATAAACATACGAGGGGCGGTGGGGAGGTTGGGGGTGTCGTGGCAATAGGCGTGCGAGGTGACTTCAGAGGGTGAGAGGGGGTGCGATGCAGTCGCAGGGTGTGCCGAGGTCACTGCCACCGCCGGCTCACCGCCGGATTCAGCGTTCACCACTATTTTGGCGACTGTCTACTTGTCATTATAATTACTTTTAGTGATAAGTTTAATGACGCTGAGTGTACAAAGATTTAATGTAATTTTCTGTAGACCTGTATCCATGAAATAACTTAACTTTGAAATAATATAATTTTGGCTTTAATTTATAAACTTGTGTTTGACTCATAAAGTTATTATTACTAGTTACCACTAGTAATAATAACTTTATGGTTTGACTGGATAAAACATAAAATTTCGATATTTTGAATTGATAAAATCCTAGACACACAGAGATAAGTACAAACTATAAAATTTCCTCAGGCATTTAACCACGGATATCGCATTTAACTTAATATGATCATTTATACAGATTGATTCACTGAGATGGGTTAGCCTTTAACAATTTATTAATATTTCTTTATTTCTATTAGAGCGAGTTAAAAATGTGCTAAGGAACATGGCAAGGATTTAAAAAAGATAAAACCTTTAAAAAAAGTTATGTAACACAGCTTGCAAATAGAGCCCAGTTATAATCCTTAATAAATGTGAGTTCATTTTTGTGGGAGCTCAACTACCAGTTTCCCTTCCCTTCACCTAGACAATAATGCGAATAACACATGCGTGAAAATGATTGTATAGGTAAGTAGTCTAATGTCGCCTATGACCACCCAGGTGATCAAAATGGATTAGACCTAAATGTATAAACAGATATAACCCTATATACAGCAGTTTTTCTGTTACATAACAACAATCAGATACCTAGACGGTTACGACAAAATTATAAGAGATCCCGATTTTCGGCTACGAAACCCAAAGATGGAATCAATTAAATACATCAGTATTTATTATTTATGTTTATTTTTAATATCCCTGAAATAAAATTTTCATTCAATATGTAATATATGTATGCGTTTAAAATTACACCGTCCAAAGCACGTACCAATACGTTAATTATATTATTTCCGTACCAAAAAAGGAACCCTTATGGTGCGACTCTGTGCGTCCCACTGTGTGTGAATAACAGTGGCATATATCAGTAGGTAACTACTAATGCTACCGATTTGAAATTTGGACTTGTTTTAAATACTGTTTACCCAAGCTTATTTCAAATGAAAAAAAAAAAAAAAAACTTTGGTTAAGGGGCCGATTTTTTTTTAAGTAGGCTTCTTACTATTTCAATGTGGCATCATATGAAAGGGCTTCATTTGCACATTCCAAAACAGGTAATTTTTTTATACCATGTTGTTTTCGGCTTATGATGAAAAATGACAAAAAAATACAATCCCCTTATCTCCAAAGTTTGTTAAACGAAAAATCTGAAATAATTACAGTTAATCTATTATGTTTTATTATGTAAATATTACAGGAAATATAGAAGCAGGTAGAAACATCGTTCTATATTTTTTCTAAAAAATCCTTCACTTACAAACTTAGTCATACAATCCCTAAATAACTTTTTATACGTCCAAGGAAGGTACGGAACCCTCGATGCACGAGTCGACTCTCACTTGACCGGTTTTTAAATATTAATCCACTTATGTTGTAAAGTATAATAATATTATATAGGGTTTCACGAGTGACTAGACTTTAAAATATAATTTTATTAAACCGAATGCAATACAAGCTACATTTCTGTTATATCGATAGATTTTTATGGCTCAGTGTTCGGGAGTGAAAGTTGGATGGCATGGAAGGGCACCAGGACACGACGCGATGGGGTGCAAGCTAGGGTGGTGGAGACAACTACGTCGTACGCATGCGCCTCTGCACAGCTACGCAGCGCACTTGCGACGACCTGCGCTCACACCGACCAAACCGCAATGCATTTTTTCTTTGAAAATTATTTGAACATTTACGTGAAGCTATTATAATAATCATTCACTGGTGAGTATGGGCCTAATACAAGGAATAATATTGACGCATGAAACACAATCACTACTTTTCATTAATGGTGATTAAATGTTTTTAAGAGCACGTCACTCCAACATTTGACACATACACTACTACTACTAGCACTTCTTTTAACACACACTAGAAGTAAAAGCGTGGCCCATCCCATAACCGAAAACATTGCCACTCGATTATAAAGGTAATAAGTTAAAAAAAATACAAATAAGGAAGCTAGATGTGTCACTAGAATTACCTATAGAATATTTCTCTTGTGTTTGGTGTTTAGAGCATGTAGTAAAACATGTCTTTTTTTTTTAATAATTACTTTTCCTACAATCAATATCTAATGCTATGACAATTATTTTTTTAAGTTGTCTGCTTGTCCTAAATTTAGTTATTTCGCATAAAAGTACTGCATAGGTTAATCTTGAGTAATAGTATTTCTATCTTCATAATATTTGTTTAATTATGTAATTGACGGAATTAACAAGTATGTATATTGTGTTTGTGAGTCAAGTCTATTCTGGGCCGTTGTACTTTAAGATGAACTTACCTATACAATTTATCTTTGCGCACTAAATTAGGTATTGAGAGATATCGTAAATTAAAAACTGGATAAGAGTGTCTTGGCACGTACATGATAGGGTTAGGTTTAGCCATTCTCACAAACATTATACTCAACTATTTCTGACTGTATTCTTTCATCTTTGTCGTTCGAGAGCGATCTTGACAGATCGGTCGTGGTCGTCATGTAGTACTATTCTCAGGGCCAGATGTGACTCGCCTCACAATATCTCGCCATCGTTTTCTGTTGGCAAACATTCTGGTGCACTCATACAAGGGCCCGCCCACACAGGATTTAATTTGGTCGGTCTATCGTATGGGTGATCTTCTGCGCGTTCTTCTTCCACCTTGCCTTGCACTACAAGACGCTCTATCGAGTCGTATAACCGCTTTGAGACATGCCCAAAGAATTTTAAAATGCAAGCCGCGACTATGGCCTATAGGCGCTGCTTGATTCGTTCTTGGAGTATGGAGACATTGGTATCTACGGAACTCTGGTGTTGAGTGTTCGTTATAATTTTCAATGAAAGTACATGAACTAGGACAATATGTAGGACTTTGTCAGATATTAGTAATCGGCCCTTTGTAGTGTTATCTCTAATAAACAAATTCTCTATTTGTTTTTGGATCATCAATCTACGTTTTTATACCAAACATATAAATTAGTGGATGAGGTGTGACATACAGATGAAATGAATGATTACTAGTTTACTGTGCGGAACAATATGTTTTAACCAAAAGTTATATTCAGCAAATAATGTTTGGTCGCGGATGGTCAAAAATCATAACAAGAATGTAATCATTCGGCATTATCTTCTTTTTAACCAGTCATATACATATTGTGTGATGTAATTTTATTATAATAATGGTTTATTATTTTATGGCCGTCTTAAAGGGAGTTGTCTATCAAACTCAAGATAAAAACAAAAGGTTTTCAACGATATTCTGACTGAAATTGAAGAATTAACTATTAAATTTACTGTACATGATTAAAAAGTACAAGCAATTTATTACATCTTGTTTATGTTTAATCTTCTCTATTTTTACATCTTTGTAGCATTTGACCTATTCATTATAAAAATTCCTCACTCTACCTAGGTATAATGGTAATGTTTTTGACATAATTACTACAGCTACCGATTAACTCCCTGTGAGAATAACATGCATAGCGTCGGTGTAAATGCACCCTGTAGCGGCAGCCGATGGCGACGCGGTCTCGTCGATCAATATGCAACGTCGGGACATGTATTTCTCCTCCTAGACAAAACAGGTCCATTCCATTAATTTACTCGACTCCACCCTGTTTAACATCATTAAATGAAATATACTTTATTAATCGACTGATCCAATATGTACCTATTATTATATAGGTATACCTATCGAGGATTTGAATAAAAGAAGCCTCATATTTCCCTGTTACTCAAAATATTTTTTACCTTCACCTAATGAAAATATGTAAATCATGATATTAGCATTATACATACGTACAGTATGACATTTCAGCTATTTTTAATACACTAACGTGTGCATTACAGTTATTTTTGGGTGATCTGTTCATATAATTTAATAAAACTTGGAACCTTGAAGAGTGCAGCGGTGGAATGCCCTCGTAAGGGTACCTCAATGTCGGGCTTTGGGTGCCGTCGTCGCCCTCGGATTCACTACCCCCGACGATCGCACACAGCCCTGCACCACTACCTTAACTACATTACTACTTTGTAAATAAACATTGCCCTATTATTTTGTTAAATACTATATCTCACGCACAGATCTCGAACAAATAGGCTATAAAGCACGCATTGGGTAAGGCCTAAACATGTACAGCAGTAAATTGGGAATTACCATCAAATATAGAGTAGGCACTAATTATATTTATTTTAATAAAGATCATTTAACTCTATAATAACACATAATAATATTAATAATTGACATTAGTTTCAGTAGTCTGAGTAGCAAGCAGAAACTAATTAACTTATTTTTTTTACGTTGAAAGTTAGTTTGAGTTTTAAAATATGACGGGTAGGCGTTTTTACACACAACAAAACATAAAAATTTAATTTCGAATTCATTAAATGTTTGGAAATCGGTTGTGGGTATAAAGGGAGTTGATGGAAAGAAGGTGTAGAGAGGAGGAGGGGGTTATTCGGCACTCACCGAGGCCGAAGTCTTCGCTGTCGTTGACACGGGCCGAGGACACGTTCTCCAAGGTCGCTCAGCCCAAAGCAGCGGCCCTCAGTAAGTAATCCCGTCACAAAAGTTTGAGTATATCGCTAGAAATGGAAGCAACCGCACATACATTATTGTGTAAACCAAACTTAGGTCAACTTTGGGGTTGGGACATCGGATATGAAATTCACGCAAAATGTTTGGTAGCTATATTACTGCGGGAAGAAAGAGGTATTTTTTTCCTATGTTAGGGGCGCTCTTCAGCGACGAGGAGATTAATTAAAAATATAACTTACAAATACTGTGATTTAATTATTTTGTACAGTTCGGTGGAATGTTGGTTCTAAATTCATAATCATCATGTTCCTACTGCTGGTACTCAGGCCTCCTCTCTGATAGAGAATGATTGGTTGGTTATTTGGTGCTTAATTACTCGATGGAATTTAAATTATCCTTAGTCCTTTCATAACATTACTCATAAGTTAATAATGACTGATGTGTCAGTTTAACTTTTTATAAAAATTAAGTTTAGCAATATTAAATCATCCTTTATTATTTTCCAATTTAGTGTCATAAACCCATCGTGAGTACTAACAAACGGGTTTTTGAATACATAATCTTAAGGGTCCTTTCATACTAGGTGAATTTTGCAGCGTATCATTTTGTATTACGACTTCGTGCAGTCGAGCATTGCCGGCGTGCTACAACGCACTGCTACGCACGTAGCCGCGTAGCTACGTGCATCCATTGCGCCATTTGTAACACCACTTCTATCACTTTTAAAGGGTTTTTTTACACAAAAAGGCTTTCATTCTTCATCATTCACATTTTAAAAGACATATTTTTGGTGTCGTAAATATACATTTTTGTGTATTAAAATTAAATATATTTAAACCTATAAAGTTATGTAGGTACCTAATTTTAATACCTATTCTTACAGGTAATTACGGATACTAACAGCTTTTCTGGAATAAAATGTCTTTATTTTTACTATCTCACAATACCGCCGAGAAAAGTTTTAAGGTCTTAATAATAATAAGGTAAAAATTACAGATTCAGCAAATTCTGATAAATCTCTATTTTCTTACTATTTTGAAGGACGTCTTGAATTCGTATGGAGCAACGAACGTTAAAGTTGGTAGCGACTAAGTTTACTGCGTGCATTGGATTTGGTACTTATAACCAATACACGCAGTAAACTTTGGGGTGGATATGATATTGATATTTTATCATCAACAACTCAAATAGAATGTTCTATTTGGTTTAATTACCTCTGATGGTATTTTGGTAAAATATCTATTTCTCATAAAATAATTGATGAATATTTTTACAGTCGAAGTAACTTTAAAATGAATCTACTTATTAGTATGAAACAGTATAAGGAAGTTGCATATTATATTCTTCTTAAGTCGAAGAAATGGACTGAGGGAAACCATTATTCTTTAACAGTTATAGAACATAATATCACGCTTCATCAAATAATAATATACGGCGGACTCGAAAGAATATTATAAAGAAGTGTAAACAACTTTTGCGATATCGCATGTGGAAGGGCAAGAATACCTCGTCTAGTCATATAAAAAGTCAATAATTTCATGCAAGTTTTTGTTTCTCGCCTTGATATGTACAATCATTTTAATGCGCTAATTGTAAGGGAATTCTTGTAATAAAGAATTGCCTGACGATATTGCCAAAAATCGATATAATAACCTCTTTGCATGAAAGCAATGCAACCTTACCCACCGCGTATTTGTGAATTTTTGACCTGTGGCACTAATTTTAAGTCGCTGTATTTTATTGTTTTAAAAGTAGGTATGCATAGTGTGTACAATATGGTTCAGCTATAATATATGAAGAAATGTATTTTCCTACAAATAACATCCTTAATGATATTAAATCAGAGCAAATGAACCCATTGCGTCAGAACAACGACTAGTGCTAAGTACCGACTCTACGTCGACTAAGAACAATCAATACAGCTGTATTTAAATAAACTGGTCATATAACAATGCTCAATAAACAATGAACGAGACATTGTGAAGGTCCTTACACTACAGGTTCAAGGCTTGTCGGCCATTACTTATGTGCTATCGTTATCACTCGTCCTCGACTCCTGGGTACGACAACACTGCGAACTTATTTACGCTTATAACTTTATTACACTACCTAGATACAAAGTGTAATCACTATCACATACAACTCCATAGCGCAATATTAATTATATCTGAAATCAATGAGCCATTTATTTTTATATAAATCAGTTAATTGAAAATACTTTATTATTTCTAAAGTAACACAAATTAGTTAAGCACCCAGAATACCACATTATATAAGATATATCGGTAACGATAATCATTTATACCTATTGAAATCAAGTTCAACGACCTCACCAAAACATGTTTACTTTCTTATTTCAGGTTAATAGCAAATTCTAGAATAGAGGGGGCTGCAGTAGTCTGGTGGCCCCCACAGTAAGGGTGGAAGGAGGGTTACGGTGCATCGTACGAAAGGGCAACTGCAGATAACGCAGGCTGGGCCCAGACAGTCAACGTCCCGATGCATTCCCGAGCCCGCACCCCGCGCCGCTGCCGCCGTCGCCCGCGCCGCGCGCTCCAACGGGAACCCGTATCCGCCGCTCCACGCTCCCATCGCCCGGCCGCCACTTGGCCGCTGTGCCGGTCGGTCTCCACTCTCGTCAGTTCGTTGAGCTAATGAAAACGATTACGCACGCGCATACTTGAGACAATGAAACACTCACCATAATTAGTAATTTTTTTGTCGACTCGGCCGCTTTATTCATTGATCCCACGATAAATATCCTTACATTCGATATGATAAAATTGCTTATGTTAGTCTATAATATTCATGTTGTATGGCTTTTCCCGTGACTGCCGTAAGAGACGATAGGAGGACTAAGTCAAGAGGCTGGTCAGTGTCATACTGCTTATATGAAAACAAACTGCGATCGCCAATCCATTTGCGAAGTGTGATGAGATACGTAGCGGTTTCTGATAAGGCCCATCCCATGTCTAGCAGGGGATATTTGCGATCAATAGGTATTATGAAAGTTATTAAAGAAATTACTGAAACGATGAGCATTTCAGGGAACCACCAATCACTTAGTAATACTCATTTATGTCTATTTAGATGTAATATCTAGTTATCATCATGTATCATGATGATAATCAGTACCTCTACCATGAGTTTTCCGTGCCGTCTAACGTTCACGTTCACATGCAATATTTGTATAGTGACTTTAGTTCACTATTTATACCGCTAGAGGCGCTGAAAAAATTCCCATACAAATGTTGCATGTTAACGTGAACGTTAGACGGCACGGAAAATTCATGGTAGAGGTCTGAAAGAAGTCATGTTACAAAATCAAAGGATGAAAAACTTTCTCGACGCTACACCAATCTGCACAACCTTTAATATTTCCGTCATCTAAATCGAAATGTAATATATTTTTATAGGAAGTTTTCAAAACTGTAAAATTAAAAAACGGACTTGACTTTGGTTTATTTTAATAAAAGCCAAGTCCGTTTTTCGTTACTCGAACTCTGCATAAACTAAGTCCTTTTTGAGGCTCACAACAACCTCTTCAAATCGTGTTAACTTTCAAATTAAATATATAACCTTACAATAGTTATAATATACAAATAATATATAAATATAATAATAATAAATAATATAATAATAATAATGCAAAAATGTTTATATGTATTTAAAAATGTAAAAAATTTGTTTAATGATGAATAAAGGAAATTATAATGCAAATAGTAATATCTACTTATACTACCCTAATCACGGCGAAAATATACATACACAAAGTACTTATTAAATAAAAATACCAAATTGGTATTAATCCAGCACTACTCAAGTGTAATTTCGGACCGAAACTCGCTTTGTCGTCTACTTGCTACGATCTAGCAGTTACGTGACCTGACGGTATCAACCTTGAACTCTCTAAGCTTTGCCAAGGTTATCCGGACGGGTAAAAACAACAAAGGATTAATTGTCACGCAGTTAGTAATTTTAATCCATTGGTGTAAATCAGTTAGTTTAATGAATATTCTAAATGAAATACAATTGTCTTCAACTTCTATTGTTAATTCCAGACCCAACGTGTTAGGCTGTGTTTATAGAAAAATACTAACGTACAAACATGTACTTCGTCATAGTATAGTAATCGTAAAGGTTTATTGCATATACATAACATGAAAATCTAATACTCAGGGGTACTATTAACATAGTGCCCTAATTTCTACCAAGAAAACGAAATATATAAGGTATACGGCCCGTTTCTACCAAATAGAAATACAATTAATTTGACATAGCTAGCCCCAAGGCCATTGCTTTAATTAACCCTATAGCGTATCGGCAATCAAAATATTCCAGCAACTTTAGTCGATTATAAACATTTTTGCTGATCTTAGAATAATTGAAGATTAGCATAATATTTAGCTGTTATTTTTCGAGTCAATTCAAGAAAATTGTTCTATTTATAAAAGACTGACAATATCTCTTTTAATAAGTCCGTCGTAATTTTACAAGAAAAGGAAGCAGTTGACGGTGGTTCGTGAAGTTCAAATTGCCAGGCAAAGCATGATACGTCATACATAAACAAGTCAAAGTAGAACCTATTATGAGCCAGTTACACCTGCTTTGTCGCGGCAGTAATAACAACCAACCCATTGTGATGTTCGTGATAATCTAAGAGCTTCAAAAACACTGTGGACATAGTTTAAGGTGAAAATTAAACAAATCATATCCTTTCACAAGTTATTATAGCAAAAAAAATTGTATTAGGCAATGTAAGTAAGCCTTTTTATATAAAAACTCATTATCAAAAGACGACAAATAAAAGCCATATAGGTATTATTGTTAATGAGCAGTGGCTGAGCGACTGGCTTTCTGCGCTACGTGTCGCGGGTTCGATCCTGCACGGAACAAATATTTGTATGGCCTACAGATAACTCTTCCTGGTCTAGGTAAGTGCATGTGAGATGTATCTTTGTAAAGTGTACCCACGATACAAGAGATATCCATGTCTGGGCCAACCTTTAAAAAATATAAAAATGCCATAATATATATTATTCATTAATGCATGGAAATTTGAGGCAACTTTCTTGATCTACATACCATGTATCATTATTAATAACTGCAGACTGATTTGTAATAAGTTTTTACTTTCTATAAATTAAGGAAAATTGAAAAGCTCTTCTATGTAATACAGATACTGCAAGCTAACGACAAGGATGACAAGGTCGAAAGGTTTTTCAATGGAAAACGTCACAAAAGTTTTTACCTATGATGGTTAAAATTTACAATTATTTGTGTTGGGAATGTAGTATTTTCTACATAGATATCCCAGGAATTGTATTGACAGCGCGTGTATGGGCGGGCGGAGCGCGAGCCGCGGAGGCTGCGCGGCTCGTGTCAAGGCCGCGTCCTCGACCGTGACCGCCGCCCCGCCGCCCGCCCCTGCCCTTCACACCCGCGCGTACCAATAAACTTACTGCCGCACAAGTATATCTACACAAATGCTTAGTAATTACCACTGACTTGTATTCGTATTATACATATAGCTCAGTCGTAATTACAAATTTACTTGTCCGGACTCCAGTGTACAGAGAAGTTGCATATCTTCGAATAGGTACGATCACGAATCTTTTTGATTTTTGTATTCTGGATTTTGACATTTCTATAATTCCTAGGCCCAGTTTTATCAATATCGCAATAATAAGCAAAAAATACGCATAATACGCCTGCAACCGGGCACAGGCTTTTCCCAAATTTGGTTGTGCCTATCTGTCGTGCTGGCGTGTGATTGGTCACACTTCCACTCACAAGTCTAAGATATTCAGACTGGAATGTAAGATGGTTATTTTATCTCAGTATCAGTCTCTAATAGATTAGGTATACCTATAACATTAATTACTTTCGCCCGCCACTTCGTATGCCTGATCTACCTACATAATTTACAATTGTGTTTCTGGGGAAAAAGTCTTGTTAATTCTAAATAGGTAAGTACATAATTTTACCTTTATAATGTTAAAATCTATAAGCAAGTTAAAGTCAAAGTCAAAAGTTTTTATTTCAACTGGGCCTTTGCAGGCACTTTCAAAACGTCGTGATTCTAGGTGCACGGTTCCAAGTGGGTTGGTCCTGGAGAAGATACCGGCAAGAAACTCCATGAATACTCTTTTCATACATCAAGATAATTATCTAACAATAACATATGGAGCCGCGGGAGCGGTCCTAGATAAAATTCGACCAGAATTTACACAATATTACAAAAAAAAAAAGGAACAGCAAAGATCTTATTAAGTACTACTACAATTTAAACAGTACAAGTACAAGCATACTTAACACTCAAGCCACCCAGTTTTCAAAACAAGGGGAACGTTATTAAATAAAATTAGCTTGTGAGGACAGGAAGCAGCGGGTCACCAGGGAAGCCACATGTGCAGAAAATAGTCACTTCCATACGTCTCCATCGTCAACATAGTCTTTGATCTTGTAATAGGCTTTCTTTATGAGGACAAGTTTAACGCGAGTTTTAAACTTTTTTTCATTAAGATCGGTTATACTTTTTGGCAGTTTGTTGTAGAAGCGTACACCGTTCCCTAGAAATGATTTATTTGTTTTGGTCAATCTAAACTATTAATGTCATGAAAATCGCTATTGATATTAAACATATGCAGGTTTTTTCGGACGAACATAATATTCTCTAAAATGTACTGTGACGGCATTGTTAGAATATCGGTGTCTTTGAAAAAGTCTGGTAAAGACTCGCGAGGGCCCATGTTATAGATCGCACGGATCGCCCTCTTCTGTAATATAAAAACCAAATCCACATCAGCCGCTGATCCCCACAACAGAATGCCATAGGACATAATGCTGTGAAAATATGCGAAGTACACTAATCTGGCCGTAGCTATATCGGTTAATTGCCTAATTTTTCTAACTGCAAATGCCGCAGAACTAAGTCGTTTCGACAGAGCAGTGATGTGAAGACCCCAATGCAACTTGGAATCAATTGTTATCCCCAGTTATCCCTATCCAAGACATACTTATAGAAAAGCGCAGCGTATAGACAACCTGAAACACAGACTATGTATACACCTGAAATCATTGATTTATATTTAGATATATGTATCAATGACGAAATAAATATATGGACCCGAAATACCTACAAAAAAACGGTGCATACCTAAACTTAATTTAGCGACTAAACATGGCTACCATTACTAGGGATGCTTTAGCTAGAAAAATCGATTCATCGATATCGATATTTTGATATCGAGGTTCGTATTTTTTTTTTCACACATACAATTTCACGTTTGATCTTGGAGTAAATTGAAATGACTGATCGGATAAAATAAAATTATCTTCTCATATTGATTTGTTGAGCATATTAATTCTTTCCCTAACTGACCATACAGCTTTGGAGTACAACAGCTTAAGGATGGGTTTTCTATTCTTATTCTTTATTGTACACAAAATATTGAATATACAAAAAATAAACAATTTAAAAATGTATGCTCAAAGGGGAGCTTTTCTTTTCCTTTATTAATAAAATTAAATAGGGTACCAATTTGAATGCACCCCAATTGTAGGTTAATACCTACAATTGGGTTGCATTCAAATTGGTACCCTATTGATTCGTCCAGTATTCACTATATGGAATTTACCATGACATCATATACCTTAAAACACTCTGGACCAAGACGAATCTAAGGATTATCTCATTTGTTGAAATCGGCTTAGTGGTTTAGGCTGTACGAGGTAACAAATTACCTCACATACATACATACTTATAACCAGTGGGATTCATAAATTATCCTCTCTACCGTAGTCAGGTAAAAATGATATGATATCAGGAAATATTCCCGAAAACTTCCAAAACTTCGGCTGTTTTGGAAGTTTTCAGAAATGATTTTTTACTTATAAAAACAGTAGTTGGGGATACTTTTTACTTAAAATATACATATATATATGTGTACCACGTGACATGGTACATGTGTTTTGTTATTGCTATATCGATTTCATCCATACATGTATAATCAAATGTGTCTATAGAAGACTACTACGTTTCCATAGGTTTCATATTTCAATGATATGTATTATGAATTTATGACCATGATTATGACTTAAATCTATGACGGAAAACAGCTCTATCTACCAAACTAAAAAGTTTATTTCCACAGACGGTTTATTTCTTTCAGAAAACGACACGTAGTTTGTGTCTTTCAAATTAAATTAAAATATAACGTTATTAATACAAAACAAATTAAAAATAAGCACTAATTAAGAATCAACACAACAAGAAAAAATCGCTGCGTAATTCCTAAACTCCACGAAAAATCATGGCCACATACAAAAAACTCAGCCCAGCACATCTGATTCGCATGACACAATAATTACCTAAGTGTTCATCCGAAAACGTGGCCACAAAAAAGTTATCGTTCTGTTACATGGCAATAATAACATTGTTTTTTATTTATTTTTTTACTCTTTGGATCAAATCACACGTGATGACAACGTGCTTGATTCCATTTGATAGGATATTCCTAATCATAAACATCAGTAATAAAGGCCAAGATTTATATATTACTTCTAAATACATAATATCACCATAATATATAGAATTATCCTTTAATTGTGATTTACTGATAACCTTACCTACGCGTGATTGAAACAATGTTTCTGTTTCTGTATCGGAACATGGAACTATAATACAAAAAAAAAACACTTTAGTTTGTATCATAAACTTATTATTACTAGACTACGTTTATGGTTTGTATTGTTTGCCTAGATGTGCATGCTTCGTCATTAAATGACAATATGTCATTTTTAGTTAAAATATAAAGGAGACCATTTCTTGCGGTATGGAGATATGGAGAATAGGGTACCCACCCTTTCCAACCGTATACGAACGAAACACACGTCATTTTGATCTTCATATTTTACGATTTCATTATTTACGATGACATTGACGGTTATTTTTTTCTTAGATTTTTTTAGTATCGGAATTTGTAGGTTAAATTCTGATATGAGATTACGAACTTTGTGCGGCGCGCCATTATTTATTTATCACAATCAATAAATAATGGCGCGTCGCACAATGTGATTTGTTAAATCCTGATAAAACAGTGATAGATATTTTTTTTAGTTTAATCCTACGTATTAGATTGTGATTAATCAAAGATGTTTGTTTAGTTATCGTGTTGTGACGAAGTCCTCTTAAATTCTCATTTACTATTTATTCCTGGCAATCATCTTAGAACTGGCCACCTTTAACCTTCCAAATTTAAATTCAAAATTAAAACATTACGCCTCATATTTTTCATTTTCTTCAGGCACTCTCACTCTGCACTCTGCCATAAACGAAGTCACAGCTGTTGTCCATTATTTTACTTTTCTATTATAAATTTTTACAAGTTTCCTTATATTTTATCAAATCATGTTTTAACCTTAGTTTTAACAGTTTTCTCTTGTCTATTAATTATTTATATTGATTATCAACCATAACGAAATGGAATACTACTAATCAAGAATTATACCTACTGTTCTCCTGCGTATTCCTGATTAATTTCCTGTTCCACTTCTCAACGTTGTTCCGTGAGTCCTGCATCCCAAAGACTGAGCATAACCGAGGCACTTAGAGGGAAGGACTCCAGCAGGGTAATCACGATACACACTCGTAGTCGGAATCGATTCAATTTTGACAGTGCAACAAACTACATTGCGCGGTATGCTTTTAAAACCACTATGCCCTACAATTTGAGCAACGCAATGAACACTGTTGTAGTGTCAAAATTGAGTCGATTCCGATTACGAGCGTGCATCGTGATTAGGTAGCGAGACAGTGTTTAGCATTAATTTCTTTAGATTTCAAAACACATCAAAAGGCCCTGCGCCTTGTTTAGCTTATTTATATAATCAAAACATTACTTTTATTAAGATTGCATGATTCCGGTTAGACTTAAACCTAGCTTTTGTTTTATTTTAGGTAGATAATTAATTCGGATCTATTTTTTGATAAAAATATGATTTATATACGCTAAAATGTGTGGGCCCAAAAAAAGTTGTCACCTTTATCATATTGAACTGTAATATCTATGGTTTTTTAGAATAAGGGTAGGGATACATAGACTTACTTAGGTTTAGAGAATCTTGTCATATCAATCCCAAACAGACTGAATTTATTTTTAACTATTTGCATGGATTATTCGATAAAGAAAATTTTATGTATTTTGATTATTAGTTTATTATTATGCTATGTAATTTTTAATTCAAATTTTATCAGATATATTATTATTAGTCTTAATTTTACTGTATTAGAAATTTATTTTATTATGATTTTATGTTGTCTTGTACTTATTATTTTTGTTTAAACACCAAATTGTAAATGTTTTTATTATTAATGATGTGGTTGACTATAATTGTTGCAACACTAGAAAAGCGAGAATTTTATGTAATTTAATAGATAATTGTGTAGTGTTTGAAATGTTGACGATCCTTAATCTAAATAAATAAATAAATGTTAAGGGCTTATGCACACGTCGTATTTTTACCGCGCCAAAGACGCGCAGATGACGCTTGTTAACGCGCTTTCAACGAAACTCGGGTTCTAAAATTTGATCATCGACAGCACCGCGCGCTCGCCGCGCGCCTTGAACGCGCGTTCCAAAACGTGCGTCGTCGTCGCGTTAAAAATACGCCGTGTGCATAGGCCCTTAAGATTCTCTAAACCTAAGTAAGTATAAGTATACTGCAGCGAAAATATTCTAAGTCTGTGGTATACTTTATGTTCTGTATTGGTACTCCTGTTTACTGTCTAAACACATTTCTAGATTAACCCGTTTAGCCTGGGTTTTGATAATTTCAGGACTTTCACAAGAATAATAAATCTAAAATGAAGATAAAACCTTTAAAACCGTCACTCAGAAGCGTAACGGACGTTTTCGTCGACGTCATCTAGCACAATTTATATAGTTTTTAAATTATCGTTGAGGAAGATCAAATTCAATCTAACTCATAATTTAAGTAAATTAGCAAATAGGTACTGGTAGCGCTAACACAGGCCTATAAAGTAAACGCCTACGCAAGGCAATACACGTGCCGCGTAGGGTCATAACGCGGTGAAGGTCGCGGATCCCGGACCAGCCCTCTGAAAATAAGCACCACGGCCGACGACCCCGAGGAAATCTTCCAGGGCACCTGACCTTGACCTTTATACGCGCACGCGCTGTTACCGTCACATAGTGCCCTGACCCTGTTACGAAAGAACCATCTAATGTACTACGCACCATCTTTTGTATACCTACCGAGTACCTAACTCTCTGGGTGCGACTTTTGTTCTCAATACTTCCTGTTATTCCAACCATTAAATACCGATAGCCTGCTGATAACCACATTATTTGTGATTTTCTAACGACATGCGAACTGCTTTGAAAGGTTTTGGTCAAAACTTAGTCTTTATCGCTCGAGTTACTGGGTGAATATTTTCAATCACTTTTATTAAGGCTGAAAATAATCGACCATAACCTGTTCGTTCCAGAACGTACCTAACACGCACGTCATGGCCCACGTTAATTTCTTACCAAAAGCTTTGATACGAGCACAACACACCAAAATGCATGAGCAAGATTATTTTTACACTCTCAACTAAATTCGTAACTATGCTTTTTGTTGGCAAAAACAGATGTCTTTTGAAGTCACATACAACAAAACTTCATCTACCGTGACCATTGTTAATAATGGTATATCGATATGAATAATAACCATAAAATCGCACCAACCTGCTGCAGCACGCGCCGCTGGCGCGCGCTCTGCATGCACTCAATATGGTGTCACAACAGATTGACTGCTTCAATTGTTGTCTGAGCGAATTCACACAGGCCGCATTTTTTAAAATTACCCTTATTATGTAATATAAGTAACCTCAAAACTATAACTATTGTATTAGGGAAACCTGTAATGATAGTTGTATGTGTTTTAAATAAATAAATAAAACTTATTAGTTTATGATAATAACAGCTTTTTATTGTGTGAAAACCGATACATTGTTCATAACGGCGACACCAAGAATTCTAATTACCTCCACTCGAGCTTACTATGTTGTAAAATGTTTGATGACCTTAGTAACACTGTTAGTTATTTTTAACTTCTTACTAACAGATTACTGAATATCCTAGTTTTACGTAAGCAGAATACAGTGAACGACTGCGTATACGCGCGTTTCTGCTACTAAAAGCGGTAAATGTGCTTCAGGCGATAATCATGTCTACGTTCAATAGTTATGAGTAGGTAGGTAAGTAATATCTGACACCTAATGAAAATCTTACTTTTATTACTCTAGGTAGTACTCTTATACAATACTTAAATAGGTAACTAAATAAATTTCAGCACAGTACCTACCTACACCATACACTTGGCTTGGAAGCTTAATAGTACGAATCTTTTACATTTAAACCCTGCATTATGTTGTAACGGCGATTTTATTCTTTCATCGTGAATTTGAACTTATCTCTCTAAATAATAATAAAAAAATTAGCATGTTCCAGGACCACATCAAGGTAAATAAAAACAAAAACGCGTTTTTGTTTAAAAATTAAGGCAAAATAGATATTAGTGAATTAAAGAATTTCTAGAATCAATAAATTTTCCCAGCATTACGTAAACATCTTAGTCCATGGAAATTAAGATAAAAAAATATTTCCGAAGAATAATATTTCAAGTAAAAATATTAACATCACAACAATATGTATCGAAACAGGGTATCGATACAAATACGAGACATAAGTACCTACAAAATGTTATCGGCCCGTCATCCGAAGGTGGATAAAATAATAATAAAATGGGTTTATTCTAAAACTAATGGCGCTACATGTCAACATGTAATTCAATGAATTTTGAATCAAGGTTGGGTATCAGTAATGATGGAGTCAAGGCCTGGTGTAAACCAGGCCTTGACTCTTGCCTTGATTCGGAATTAGAAAAAATCAATAGGTACACTCATTTTATGTCTCGAACCGCTAACCTCATTTGTATCGCATCAACCATCGTAAGTGAAGTAAGAGGTGATTAAGTATTGACTTAAACCCACAGAAGATTAATAATTGGTAGCATTATTGAATGCTACCAATTATTAATCTTCTGTTGGTTTCAGCATAGACAGCAGAATCTGCATCCATCTTTAACGTAGGTAAATATGACTGTGTAATATATGTACATACGCCGTGATGCAATCTGTCCTATGTATGTCCTGTATGGTTCCCAGCAAGTATAGGACGTCCATCATTTCCCTTGGATGTCGCAAAGATGTCTAAATTAATCGTTGTATAGAAAATCTCTAAGCAAGTTCACCTCATTCTATACATCGCAGCAGCCGAGAATGGAGACAAGAACATGAGTAGCAGAATCCTCCTCGTTATGCGTGCTGATTCTAGCAATGTTGTTGCACGACCGTTCATTTTATGTCTTCTTTGTATGATCAGAATCGAAGGTTGGTTGCTGTTTCTTTTAGAAACCTTTTTAAATAAAATGTGACTACCTGACAACAAACCAGCATGAATCGATTACCTTGAATGCCTACGTGCTCATGCAGCCTGCCAGGGACTACGCCCGAATTCAGACGCGCAAACCCCGTCCTCCCGCGAAGCCCGCGGGTTGCGGTCAACAAACTCAATGCAACCTGCAGACAACTAGCGATCACTGACACTAATACAGTAAAAAAGATTAGTTAATGTTCTTTAGAAGCTTATAATTTAACTTGCAGTGTTTTTATGTTTGTGTGTTTAGGTCAAATCTTACAACTGAATTTTGAACCATTTCCTCCCAACTTATTTTGCAGAAAATATACCTACCTTTAGTTTTGGTGACAATATCTATAAGTAGGTACATAATATTGTAATATTTCCAAAATAGCCACACAAGATGGCAGTTGGTGTATATTTTGCCAACCCTAATAATATGGGTATCAATTTAATCTAGATTTAAATGAAAGGGCTTGAAGAGTGAACCAATACAGTTAGTGACATCCGTGCATAGAAATAGTACCTACAAGATTATATTATCTCTATGCATCCGTGACATTGGTGACATCTGGTGACATCACAATAAATTCAATATGGCCGCCGCTAAGATGGCGGGTTACATTTTCTTTTCAACTTCCTTGATCTCCTCAACGGTTAACAGCACAGACACAAAATTTTGCGCCTGAAGCCTGAAGAATTAGAAACATGTCCAACGAAAACTAATAAAATAATTAATTAATTAATAGAAAATTAAAATTTCTAAAAACTCTAATACGAAGAAATTGATCTTTATATTTTATCAAACCCATCAATTTGTTACATTATACAATTTATACTAGTACAATTTATATTATTTAAAAGCTTGTTCAAGATAACAAGAAATAATAGATAATAATAAATCAACGGGAGATTAAATTAATGAAAACGTAAGATTCGGCTCGTGGCTATGGTAGCCATATAAGACCAATCGATCCGCAAGGTTGAGCAACGATGCCGCCATCAGGGAAGTTTTGTCTTAGGATATCAATGGCGCAGTCTAGGTGGTGGAGTTCAGGATATAAAAATCCAAAAACATTCAGCTAAATCTATCGAACCTCGTTCAAAATAGACTTTAGAAAGCTTACTAACGATGATGGCAATCTGGGGGTCTAAAGGCCTCTTTATATGAATCATGATTCATAGGTAGGTATTACAAATGTCAAAATGTCCACTTAAATAATGACTCTTATTATCATTTGTGTAAGGCTCATATTCAGCAATCATCTGTTTGACAGTTACCATGGAGATTCCTAGGTGAATTGCTGAATGTGGCTTCTTAGGCCCAAAAAACATCCTATCAAATCATTGTGGATCAATAGTTTATGACACAGAGTACAGGTAACGACATCTATTTGCTTCCTCCAGAATATAATAACGTTGAAATACCGCTTCCATAGATGGCGCCTGCGTTTCATGAGGTTATATTAAATGTATTACGTAAGTATTCAGGGTGAAAAGGGTATATTAAAGTCGTAAGGGAGTTATTGTAGGTAGACATAATTATGAACAACTTTTTTATGAGACCAACCCTAAAATCGCGAATAAAAATTGTTCCATACATTCGTCGCAGATTTTTTCCGCGATATCAGTTTTGGTCCCGTTGTTTATTTTATTTATTTCATAATGATGAGTAGGTACAATAAACCGCTTCCGGGTTTAATATACAGGATGGCGACGAATGTATCACATTAAAGGAAATGAGTATTTGGTACCATATCAAGTTCAATTTTTTTATTTTTTTTATTGAAAAGTTTCATTATTTATGATGGTCAAAAGGTTACCTACTAACAAATACCTCTTGGTTAGGTACTAATTTCTAAATAGATTGATCTGGTTTGAAATTACAATGGGTATACATATATCAAATCAGATAAATATTTATCTTCATGCTATCGCTCACAGAAGCTGACCAGTGTAACATAATATATTATTATTTATGAAAAATATTGACCTATTTTAATGGGACTTTCACTGTTGCGCTACTTAGCGGTTGACCTTCTAAAGTAATATGTATCATCACTCTATCGGTCATAAGAACTGAACAATTGAAACATTATTTTTGTAATATGATGGATATGATTACAATATGTGTGATGTGATTTAAATAAATTAAAGACAGGTTTAACATTTGTGATAAAAACATTACGCTATATCTAAAGGGAACTAAGCAATCGATTTCGATCGATTTCAATTAAGGGACGGCTATTTGAACACAAATCCGGTCCCAATATTGTAACTTTTGTACATTTTGATATGTTTTATAATATTAATTTTTATTAATTATGTTTATTTAATAATATAATATTAAAAACATGTATTTTTGAATCAAAATTCGAGGACTCGTACTCCGCGCCGATGAAATCGCGGGCTTAGCTAGGAAGGCAGATGTTACATAGACTAATGTAAAGCTTATGCTATTAGGTAACAGTTCATCGCAATACGTTTAAAATATTTAGTCGCAAGGGTTGAGCCTCGTGAGATATTATATACGTAAGTGTAATTTTTCCAGCAAAGCCAGGCATCCTATATGCATAGATAGGTATCCGATCCGTGGCACAGACCGTGGGCGGGCGAGCGCAGGGGGCGCTGCAGGGGAAGCTTTCTGCAGTTCATTCGCCGTCTGGCCTCACCCCACA